>JAIZZJ010000001.1:0-2831700 GCA_022828445.1 Graphiopsis chlorocephala | reverse complement strand
TGGGTCGAAACTTTTTCGTCGACTGCAACACCGAATGACATTCGTCGATGATGACTCGTTCCAACTGCTGGTTCAACATCTTCGCATTGACGAAATCCGCAAACGATTGTGACACGGCCGACTCGGCAATGACGAATACGATCTGCACATCGTACGGTGGTGCTCGACTGTCGCTCCAAATCGCACATCGAATCCCATCCTTACGGCACCGTCCCCCTCTTCTTCGTCTTCTTCTGCCCACTCCTCTTCCTCGTCTCCCCATTCGTCTTCTGGTGCCGGCTCCCACATCCATGGACTGGACGTCATCTGGCCACGACTGCTTTGTAAAATGCGGACGAACGGCTCGATCAACCACAAATAATACACTATCAACTCGCCTACTTCTTGTGGCACGAACCGGTGTACGCACTTCTGGCTTTGGCTTGCGCTGAATCCTTTGTGGTACGACGTGATAAACGCCACCATTCCCTGGTCGATCATGATGCCGCGGTGACAACGTGCGTTTTCACCGTTGATCTGTTGCACACTGACCAACTCGGTGGCTCTGGCCGGCGCCCCTGCCGACATGTGCACCAACACCAACATCTCCTCCTTCCACCTCCTCACTTGCCGCAAATACGACTCTACTGCGTCGGGGTTGAACTTCCGTTCCTCGCTGTTCTCCATGAATCGTGCTCGGACGTGTGCCTCGGTGAACAATCGCTGCCTAACCACCGTTTCCCATCCACGGGCCATGGGTTGCGGGCGTCGTGGATGAAATTGAACCCTTCGTCCATGATGGCATGGTTGTCGACGATGCTGGCCATGTCGAATTTCGGCATGTCCTCTGCCCGCCAATCGACGACTCCGGGTGCCATCATCATCAACTCTTCCACTAACCGCTTGCGGGTGGTGGCTAACAAACCGTGCACCACCGTCCGGATCTGGCCCATGCTGAACTGGATTTTGCGTACCACAATGATGTCGTGGTCGGGCCCGGACCAACCCACTTGTCCGTCGGCGTTCGTTGTGTATCGGATCTTCAACCCGTACATCTTTTGGGTGTGAATGGTTTGGATGGGGCTGGGCTGACCACCATATTCCGTCATGGTCATGAACTTTGCCACGTCCTGCTGTACCAATCGATGGATCACGGGTGCGTCTTGTTCGGCCGTATCATGGTCGACGCCGTTGTTCACTTGCTGCTCAATGTGATCCATCCGATGGCGCCATGCTCGCCGGACGACGATGGCTCGCATGCTGGTGATCATCGCGGCCAATGTGGGGTGTAAAATATGGCTGGTACCCATCCGTTCTTCTCCCCACATGTGCCCAACACGGCCAATCCGCTCAACACGGCGTTCTCATATTCGTTATCCTTCAAATCGTGATCGAACATTGCAACCCAAAACTCCGAACTGGCTCGTACTATGCCCTCTCGCCAATCGCTGCTTGATACCCGCCCGGCCGCCGCGTGTTGCAATCTTTCCAATGCTTGCTTCTGGACGTCGGTCAACCGATATTTCGGCCGCTCCGACATCTTCGCCGTTCTCCAAATATACCTCAAAATCTGGGTGAATACGTTGGCATATTTGCGGATTGTCTTGATCTTTTGCTTACCGTAAAATGGCTTGTCGTTGTTCGGCGCTCCGTTCTCCCTTCGATTGACGCAATGCAACGCATGTCGCCCGACAATTTCCACACGACTTGTCTGGAACGAACGGCGGATCAATAACATGGTGCCCTCGCACGCGCGCGACAACGCTCTCTCTTGGTCGGTCGCAAACCGTTCGTCGTCTCCCCCTAATCGCTCCTGCACTTTCCTGGCATTGGGTTCGGCTTTGACGAATTCCGTGATCCAACGACGACAATCGCTCGGCAAATGGCGCTCCCATCCGGTGTGCTCCAACCACGGATTCGGCTCATACCGATTGCGTTCGGTACGGACTCGTTCTTGCTCCTGGTTCATATCGGTGAACAATTCGTCCATCCACTCGTTGGCCTTGGTGGCAATGTCGATCGTGGCCGCTTGGCTGGGATGTGGCACTACCTGGACGGGGAATATCTTTTGCCATTTGCCTGTACGGAAAAACCATTGACATGCTTGGTTCTCCACCCATAATCGACTGTGGTCGGTGTCTTCGTTGGGTCGTCCTTTCGTACGTGGGTTTTTGTATCCATGCGTTTGGCAATGCTTCTGAATTCCGCTACGTTCGCGGCATGTGTAATTACATTCTCGCCCCTGGATTTCGAAAACGCATCGCAACCCGTTCGTATATACTGGTATCCCTGGGATGGCTGGACTGCTGATGTCGGGATACATCACTTGACTGGGATCTTTTGCGACCCGCGACAACCGACCGATAAATTCGATGACTTGCGCGCATTGTTCTTTGGTGACGGTCTTATGTTTGCTCTGTATGTGTCCCTTCAAATTGGCCGGGTTGATGGCGAATTGGCATCGCTTACATATGATTACTTGGCATTCTCGATGATGTATAAACAATTTTTCAAACACATCCATTGTGTCGGTGCTGTGCAATTGTGGGTAGGGCCATTCACATCTGTTCGTGGGAAACGGAACTAACAGACCTCGGGTAGCATTGATGTGCATTGCGACGAAATCATCGTAACGACTCTCGAGACTGCTAAATATGTGTCTGCCCTTCGAAGGAGCGTTTTTCAGACACTGTATAGCACCAATATAATCACCTTGCTCAGAGGAGCTCAGAGTACGCCAGCAGAAATGTTAGCAAATGCTCTTTTAGTGTACGGCAACACTGCAAATTTACCACTCTTTCCTGACACGTGGATTAGAACAATCGCAGTCTGGGTCCCCATTGACGAAAAAGGTGTTGGTCGCCGTTGACAACAGTAAAACTAGCGCGGTGTGTGTAGAGAGCATGATCTGGTGAGGTTGAGTTTATGCAAAGAGGTATCGACAGAAGATTTGAAGATGTAGGGGAGCGCTCCGTAAAGTGAGTTGTTTTATATTGATGCCTGTTACCAAGCAACCGAAACCAAACACTGTCGTATCCGTTTGATTTCAGGCTAGGGCTTGTTCCATAAAATCTGTTGCCTAGGCCGTAGTGAGGCGCAGCGCGTTCCGGAATACGGCTTGGCAATTAGCTAACATGGTTTCTGACCAATTGTATTCAAGAGAGACATATTTCTGCATAGCCCCAGAAGTCAAACACTTTTTTCGAGGATCCGTGCGGTATCGTAAGGTTGGAGCGCATCACCTGCGGGTGAGAGGCCTTTATCGCGGTAGCTTTCCTTGCCCGCGTCGAGGAAGGCTCCAACGGCCGCCTTTGCGATGTCTTTCGTCGATATCATGTGCATCATGTGCTTCCTACTCCTCTGAGAAGTAGGTTCGACTGCCATTGGAATTGACATCACGTAACTTCTACGAAAATCATCGCAACCTTTAGCAAGCGCAGAACATTATACACCAGAACAACAGTGTCAGCGATTATGTGACAATCGAGTGTTGTTTCAACTCCACACTCTATTCTGCTTTCTGTTCAAATTTTCTTCTACTCTTTAGCAACATCCTCGGTTGGTAGCAGTAGATAACCGACAATAACATGAAACGGAGAGCTCTATGTCAGCACAAGCGGCTGCCACGTCCAATTGCGTCTTCAGCATACGTGCTTCTTCAGATTTTCCTCCTTTCAGCAGTGCTTCATGCAGCCCGTGGAGGCCCCAAACATTGTTAAGCTTTGCCTTACGCCTCGGGAATCCTGAGGCAAGTCCAAGGTCTTCACGAAAAACCCTTTCGGCTCTTTCCACATGTCCTTGTTCGAGCAATAAACCACCCAAAGCGTGACGTACAGGCTGCATCCATGGCGGTGGATCTGAGTACGCGAGCGCGTCTTCTCGTTTCGCAGCTTCAGAAAGTGTTGAGAAGGCTGTTTCGAACTCTCCTTTGCGATACGCGAGTTCACCAGCAAGCATAGTTGACGCAACACCAAGGACATCGTACTCTCTAGCAGGAATGCTGTTCAAACGGGTCCTAGGTACCCGTTCACGTACGTCTTCGAAATCTCGCTGAGCTGTTTCCGCTTCTTCAATTCGTCCGAGCGCGCTAAGAGCAATCCCACGGGCGTAGTAGATGATCGCAGTCGTTGAGCAGTAAAGTTCACGATCTTGAGGCAATTCGAGCTGAAGGATGTCTTCCCAGAGCCCAAAACGTATCATAGCATGGGCTTTACTACCCAGATGGGCTTCTACCCAGTCTGCCATGTTCGGACTCTTATGGCTCAAAAGTCTGGCGTCAACAATTTGCTCAACCTTCTCAGCTGCAGCGAGGGCATCTTTGCGACGACCAGCCATCATAGCAGAATATAGCTTAGCTGTGACATAGTGTACTCGGTAGCCGGTATACAAGATTGAGGCGTTCTCGACTGCAAAGTATTTATCGTCAGCAGCGATAGCTGAGTCGTTAGAGTCGACGCCACGACGGTAGTCGCCCACTGAAGCATCGATATGGGTCGGCATGTGCAGCATGTGCGAGGCATCTGGGACCAGGCTCCGCAGCCTATCTGCAGCTGGTAGTGCTAACTCAGGTCTTGGAGACATTTCCAGGAGATGAATGTAGAGGTGACAGTGGGCCGGGTGGCTGAAGCCGACGGGTGTTTCGAACGCCTGCTCAATAACTTTACGTGCTTCGACTGTATGGTCTCCAGTAGGCAGACCAGTGTCCAAATCCCAGAGTCCACGCGGAGTCATGCACATCAGCGCCTCAGCGAACAGCGCGGCAACGTCAAGGTCGCCAGAATGAGCATGATACACCGGTCGCATTGCATCAGCGTATGCGCGATCCAAATGGCCGAAGTCTTCTGGGATCTTGTCCGTTGGCGGAAACCGAGCAGCGAGTGCATGAATTAGCCCTTGCTCGGCAAGAGTGGCATGCGCAGCTAGCTTGGCAGCGCGAGCAAGGGCGTCGTTAGCCTTCCGGGTTGATACAAGCAGGTCTTGCTGATCGAAAAACATCCATGCTTTGTTGTAGTTTGGTCCAGCAGAGAAGGCAATGCCCCAGAACGCCATTGCACATGAGGGATCGCATTCTGCTGCGCGTTCGAAACATCTCAGTGCTTCTTCGTGGTTGAAAGAGTATGCCCAAATAAGCCCACGGTTGGCCCATTGTTGCGCTTCTGCTGATTTCGTGGTCACCGTCCAGCGATAAGAGCCCAGATTGTAATAAGCATCCGGATTACGAATTGAAGGTGGACTGTAAGGTGTTAGAAACCAGGAGTCTCTTCTATGGGTAGTGTGATACGTACGACATTGTGTAAAAGAGAATGGAGAGCCCGATAGTAGGGCGGGCTCAAGGACGCGCAATTCGTCAGTGCTGAACAACTATTCAAGAGGGTATGCTCATACACGGAAAACCCTCTTGTTTAGCCACTCTTGCTCCTATTAATCCAACACTTGGTAATTTGTCATGCTAAAACAAGCCCGGGGTTCGCCACCATCATAGACCCCGGCTTTTGTAAGCGTCGGGGTCTGGTCCCCGATGAGCGGCGAACACCCCCCATGAGACGGTTTGACCGACACCCGAGGCGAACGACATTGGAAAAGTATAATTGGAGGGAGCAAGCAGATCACGTAGCTTCGACTTGCCCACCAATTCTCCTTAGCACTGGATAGTCATTGACATACGAACTTACAATCATGGTCGCCAAATCTTTCCGCCAGATGCTTGGTGCTCCACCATCCGTTGCATCGCCATCTGACAGTACGCTCATTATCATCGACGCTCAAAATGAGTACAGCGAGGGCCAACTGAAAGTCACCAACGCGACGCTGTCGCGCAAGGTCATTGCTTCGCTGCTCGACAAGTATCGTAAAGCAGGCGGCGAAGTAGTTCACATCGTGCACAAAACGCCGGCTGGCGCTCCGGTCTTTACGCCTGACACCAGTTTGGCCGAGGAGTTCGAGGAACTAACGCCGAGGGCGAACGAGAAAGTGATCGAAAAAGTTCACCCGAGCTCCTTTGCTGATACTGAGCTGCATGAATACCTGAAAGGCAGAAGTGCTTCGAAGCTCGTTCTCACAGGTTATATGGTGAGTCATTGCATCCAGATGCCAGGGGTACAACCAGTATTCTAACGTGAAATAAAAGGCTCATGTCTGCGTATCGACTACCGCGCGTGATGCGGCACGTTTGGGGTATGATGTGCTCATCGCGGAGGATGCCGTAGGTGACCGCGATATCCCTGGGGCCACTGGTGCCGAAGTGACAAAGATGGTGATGAAAGAGCTGGGGGATGCGTTCGGAACGATTGTGCAGAGCAGCGAAATTAGTAGTGAGTAGAGTTTGCATGTACAACGTTTCATCGCTGCCGTGTGGTGTTCAGTACAAATGTTTCCTCGGCCTTTCGTACAAGATCCGCATGCCAGAATGGCCAACGAAGTTCTCAATATATTGCCCCATGATCTGTGTACATGGGCGGGAAAATCTACCAAAGTCGCTACGTTTGGTTATCGACGGCATACAAGCTCAGAATCTGATCTGCCGTGTCCTAGACCGGATTTGTGCGAAATGATATAACTTACTGCTCACGCCTCTACAAGCGTGTAGTCATCACCAAGATTCGTTTCTTTATAGTCATTCGTGACTGTTCGTGACTAGGAAACTTGTTGCAGACTTGGGTTTTCAGCTGCAGTACAGTTTTAGATTGGTTTGGCTAAGTAGTCACGTGGTTCGAGAAGATATGTGATAAACTATCATCGATCAAATTTTCTGATTCCTCTACTGGAAGGAATGCGTTGAGATATGCTTCCCCTTACTGTCGTAGCGTTGCGGGATCACTGTGTGCATGCCGTCGATGTCTCTCGGCTCATAATCAAGGCAGCGAGCACCAGCTATCAACACATCCAATCCAAAATTCTCTCTGATCCAATGCGCGACCATATCCATGCCAGCCATAGCTCCACCACTTGTCCAAATGTTGCCGTCGACAACCCACTTCTTCTCTCGTGACCACTTGACCCGAGGAAACTCAGCAGCAATCTGGTTGTATTCAGAGTTGTTCACTGTGGCATTCCTGCCGTCCAGAAGGCCTGTCGTTGCGAGAGCGTACGCGCCTGTGCATGTAGCAAAGAGAGTCTTGCCGCGCTCGATATGACGTCGGATCAACTCGACATACTCATGCGGGAACTCAAACCCCTCCGGCATCGGCCCTCCGATGAGCAAGCAATCCAATTCCGGGCAATCTTCAACAGCGACCGTACGCTGAATCTTGAACCCAGCCAAAGGAAGTTGAATGGTATTCGGGTCGTTGCCGATGTGGTGAATGACAATATCCGTGACCTTCTCGAGTGTCGCTGGGTCGATGGGCTGGTGTTTCTGCTCATACGAGAGGAAAGTCCTCGTACAGTTCATGAGGAGGTCGCAGGGGCCCACAACGTCAATTGCCTGGTAATTGTATACAAGAGTGCCAACTTGAAGAGGCGCCATGATGTTGTGAGAGTTGGCTTGAAGATAAGATGCTTGCTGAATGACTGTGTGCTTTCGGGGTTCGTGTATCAAAAGGTGAGCTGGTGTCCCGTCTTATATAAAGCACCGGCAAATGTTTCATCTGCCAAGAACGTGTTAAGCGATACGGTGAGTCTTTCAATGAGGCTTTGTGGCGCAGCCTGCGATCGTTCAAATTAGGTCCAGTTTTCGGGGGAGCACGGAGCGGAGCTGGAGGTTGCGCCATCAGTATACTGCGCCCCATGGCTCGTTACTGTGAAGCTTCCCGAACTCAAGGTGTATGAAGTCCGTCACTAGTAACCCTTGGGAGGAATAGTCGTTTGTCCCGTGCCAATGTCAAGATGGGGTAAGCGATGAAGTAACAATGCAGTTGATGGATAACCAAACTGAATTGAGCGTGAAGCTCCTATCTATCTGAGCAAGGACTGTTCGCTGTATAACTTCTGTCGAGATTGCTAAGCATCTGATGTGCGCGTCTCGCGACACGTGCAACAAGTGCAACGAGCGTGGTTGTCGCTCATCTCGCGAATGGTCACCTGCGATCACGTGACTTCTCGGTGAGCGATTTTTGTGGGGTCGTGTATGAGGGTTCTGGTCGCCGTCTCCCATCCCCGATCGCTTGGCGTGTGGAAGATCGTAACACCAGGCTCACTAGCACGGTGTTACAGGCCGCACTAGAGATTATTGATACCGTGATCTTCACTGTTACATGCGTATCACAACATAATTCTCGACAGAGTAGGCACGGGTGCGCTCACCGACCAAGAATGATAAGATCACGAGGATTCCACCTAAACAGTAGCCTTTTTCCTACTCTTAATCATACTACATCCAATCTATATAGCACATGGCATATTGGCTATTTCCCCCACGACATCAATGGCTTATATCTATGCTCCTACTCTGGTTCCCTACTGTACGATTCCGCTCGCTATGAATGGTAGCATTTCTGAAGCTTCTCGATTTAGACACATTGCACAATACTTAGCCTCTTCACAAAGTAGGAACAGTTATCATAGCGAATTACAGCACGTAAACCGTTGCGTGATATCGCCGTAGGTAGCTACACATGCAGTAGTTTAAGCACTGTGATTCGGACAGCTAGGAATGCGATAAGCTATGCAATAGCCTGCACAAAGTCATCGCTTGACAATTCACATGATTAAGGATGAGCACGGAATACGAAAGGAGTCTTCAGAGTAGGTAGTAACGATACGAAAGACACCCACAACCGAATACGGAATGTGCGGAAATTCATCAAGCCAGGCATATAGCTACACTATACTTATAAGAAACAAGCAACTCACAAGATATAATGGGTACATAAAGACAGAATTCGAGAGGCCCAGATTGCGGTTAGACTAGCAACACACATGCTTCTCATAACAAGCAGCCGACGTGCGAAGAAGATAGGACAATATATGAAGTTGAGACCAGAAGTGAATGACCTACCAGTATCTGGAATGAGAGCTACAACAAGAGAAATACGAGAGAGTGATTAATGATATTAGCTGCGGCGGTAAAACAGGACTTGATATGAAAACATTGAAGCTAGAAGCTATTGCGCGAACCCAAGTCAGCACAGCGGGTTAGTAGAAAAGACGGCATGTAAGGCAAAGCAAACATAGTGTCGGGAGGCTTGACCATCATATAGTCTCCAGCTGGTGTTCGATATATTATGTTTGCGGCAGTTTGAACTTGTTCAGATAGTGCGTGTGTGAATGGATTTATCACCATAAGATCCATTATGATATGCGGGACTGCGTCTGTAGTAGCAGGGCAAATTTTTGTTGAGGGCTTACCCTCATACACTAACCCTAGCCCAGAAAAACGATCCCATGCACTAACTGGGGTTTCTACCAGTATCACGCTAAGGTCCCCGAAATTGTGCTTTCCGATCCCCGAAACTAGCCCTAATGGCCGAGCGATCTGCAGACACAAGCCTGCCAGATTACAAACGATCACCGATGTGCCCGGCCCATTGTCATCTTCTCGGTCACTGATTATACAGTGTCGTGGATTGCCCGATGACCTTCTGCATGTAACATTATTCACCCTGGATCTCTGCTCTACGCGTGCTAATATTTGTAATCTGAGCGAAATCTGTAGGCCCGATAGGAAATCCCAATAGCGGCTTAGAGTTCTTAAAGCGACCTGAACCGTTTTATAGCAACCTATATAAGCTTTACTATGCCAACCTTCCCAACACCTGAACTTCAGCATTCACCACCTTCGATAACATACAGCAAAACAGCAATCACGATGAGCTCCCACTTTACCATAACACATATCACTACTGCGACTGCTATCCTGAACATCGATGGCATCAACTTTCTGACGGACCCATTTTTTGGACCCATAGAAGGCAATGGTTATGATACAACTCCTGTATGGGAGAAAACGGATCTGAAAAAGTTTGGCATAGACGAGATCCCACCGCCACCTCATCTTATCAACCTTCACGGCCCAGCACTCCAGCTTAATGAATTGCCACCGATCGATGCAGTCTTGTTAAGCCACGAAGACCACCTTGACAACTTGGATCCTGAAGGTCGAAAACTGCTAGATGGGCGCAAGGTCTTTACTACCGTGGAAGGATCGTCAGAACTCCAACCACGCCCCGGCGTCGTTGGTCTGCGTCCTTGGCAGACTGTCACGTCAAAAATTGGTGGCAAAGAGTTCAGGATCACAGGCACTCCGTGCAAACACTTCCCGGTTGGAGAAGTGACTGGTTTCATCCTGGAAACCGACTCTTTCGGTATGCATGCTTCTGGGAAACCAAACGCAATTTGGTTTTCAGGAGATACTGTATACATTGAAGAATTGCGGCAAATCGGTCAGCAATGGCACATAACTGCTGCTATTCTGAACTTGGGCAATGCTACTTTCGAGTTTCCTACGGGACCTATCAAGATCACCATGGATGGGAGGGACGCTGTGCAAATCACGCGAGATATTGGTGCAGATGTGATGATTCCTATGCATTTCGAATCATGGGAGCACTTCAAGGAGGGAAGAGAAGACTTGGAGAAAATTTTCACCGACGCAGGCTTCGCGGATAGAGTGTGCTGGACGACTCCAGGTGTTCCTAAAGTTGTGTATTAGCTGGCTCTGTATCACGTTGACCTGGGAAACAGCATGTCTTGAATAGTCGATAATATCAACAACTCGCGAAGATCGAATGTTTTCTCATATTATGTACATTTCCCACCGCGGTCGTATGCTACAATCACATAACAAATACAATACTATAATCACTGATGTGGCACCTGTTACGTCCGATGTGTGCTCGTTTGCCGACTCGTATCAATGCCTTCCCGCCTTGCGATATACCCATAGCGACAATTCTAGACGTAGATAAATCAGTCTTCTTCCAGAGTTTGTAGCTTACATAAATTTAACATCTAGCGTCCGAAACACATCCTCAAACGTTCTCATACATTCAGAGACTCCTAGCAGGACGACTGTGGGAAACGCAGCCAGTGTCATGCCGACCCAGGGCCACCCGTATAATGAACAGAAGAGGATCAAGATGCAGTTTGGGAAGACAAGATTCGGAGCCCTGCGCTAGAATGATTCGTAGCCGCTAGGTTGAATAAGTGTGTGTCTTGCCGGGTCATGACATCTCAGTAGAGCAGAATCACATTTGTGCAATGCCATGATAGTTGGCGATAGTAAGGACGGTTTGGTGAGCTTTTCTTTGGCCTAAGAGTCTACATATCGAGCTCTCAAGAACAGTTTGGGCGCCAGGGATACGGATTTACGCACTCCGATTTGGCGTTGGTTGGCAATTCATTGCCAAGTGTGACTGGCACACTGGTAATGGTCACTTGTCACTGGCCAATAGCAATCACTGTCGGCCATTCCTGGATTTCATCGAGGTTGCGTGGACAGTTTGTTGAGGACATAGACGAAACGTCCACGTAGTCTTCTAGCTACGACAAGACAAGGCATTCCAATCGAAAGTCCCGTACACAACCTCGAAGCACAGCCGAACGACCTTTGTGAGCGAGCATTCACCCCAAGCACTGTGAGCACTCTTTCGACCCTTTACCCAGGTCCGACTCAGATCTCCAACAGGGAACGGACCCGGAATGCCCATCATAGTGAACAGGTGTATAGCAATCAAGTACCATCCGAGCATGCATATAGTGAACCACAAAGCCCCGGTACCCTAGCAAGGCAGCATCTAGTCAGCAAAAGAACATCCCAGACATCGATCGATTGCAAGCTTCAATCCGATCAGGAAGGAAACTTAAGACAACGAGGTGGCCAGTTGTAATCGTAGCCCCTTCTATAATGCACCACTTGGCAGGCGCGGCAAGCGCAAATCCAAGGCCTGCGTCGAAGAAGATCAGCAGGAATACAATGATCACGCGTGTTGCGCAGATCACGAACAAGACGTTCAGGCAAGCGCATGCAATTAGGAAGAACCCTATTTTGGCTTAATTAGGTTCCACTTGCGGTCGTGAGGATGTTTTCATACCAAAACTCGAGTTGAAACCGGGTGCAAGCGAACCAGCGGCATTGTCGAGTCCAGTCTCTGAGTATGCTCCAGCAGCGTTGTAAAATGGTTGAAAACTGGCAGCAATGGAGAAGAAGATTCCCGCTTTAGAGAGAGACGGCGCCGTTAGATTGATCGATCGTGCTTGGATGTAGATGGATGGTTTAATCTCACCGTAAGAGATGAATACCACGAATGTGAAGGTATTACAGAGGAAGAACTCGAGCAGGCCTGTGATCAGCAGAAAAGGCCCTCCAACGAAGAAGTGAGCGCCGCTACCAGACTGTTGATGTTCGTTCAATATAGCGTTGGTGGGTGCTTGAATATACATGTTCGCGACGCCACTATTTGGTCAATGTTCGTACCACGTCAACCCATGAGAGTACATGCGAGAGTCATGAGTGCGACGACGAAACCGACGAAACCGACCAAACCGCTGGAAGCATGGTCAGCGAGATCGTTTAATACAATCGAACATCTAGAGGACTTACAGGGGTGTTGGGTTGCCGAATGTGCTACAAAGATCACCCTTGACAGCAGTCTTCAGATTGAGATACAGCTTTTCGAACATTTCCGGCGAGATGGTCAACTGTCCCGCACTCCGAACTCGTTCCAGGACTGATTCATGAATCTCTTCACGACACAAACTGTCGTCGTTCTCTTCTTTGAACTCGGACATATTGATTGTTGATCTGCATGAAAGGTGCGATCAGGCGGATGATTGGAAGAGGGTATGGGGTGGAAGCAGCTGTAAATCTGAAGAAGTATTGAGAAGCAAAGTGGAAAGGAGGTCATGTTTGACAGTCTGATGCCTGATCGATAGAGTTTCCAGTCACTGTCAGGAAAATACGATATGAAGTCTGAACTGAACGGCCTCCTCGGGCCGCAGCTTCGAACATCTGAGTGCATTTTCCGATATCGACTATTGTTAATTGGCGGTTCGCTTCCACAGAGTTTCGAAGCCAATCCACGGCGAGATGGATAAAATATCCCTTCACAGTGTCGATTTTCTCTGGTCGCTACGTCTCCGCGAGCTCGTAACGTCACTGTAGGGGAGTTCGGACAGTAGGGGAGTTCGGACAGAATTCGAGCTACTCTATCTTAAATTTGATCTACTACTAGCTACGATTATACAGTCACTCCCGCTCTCGTATATACTCTCCTCGATACCTTCCTCTCCCTCGTCCTCGATTTCGGGAGTTATAGCCCTCGTCGTTCGTCTCTTTTTCGACTTTCCCTTCGACGCTTCTGCTTCCGCTTCCTCGACTAGTTCGAGGATTTCCTTCGTATTAAAGACGAACTTCCCTTGAATCGCTACGCGTTTCCCTTTCTTACGTTCCCTACGGACCCGTAATAACTCCCTAGCCTCGCTAAGCTCTTTCCGTAGAATAGCGTTCTCTACGGACGTCCTTTCTAATGTAGCTCCTGAACGCTCGATATACCGCTTTACAGGAGTCTCGAGAGTAGAAGAACGAACGATCGAGTTAACTAGCGACGTCGCCTCCCGTAGCTCCGTACCCTCCGGCGGCGAACTATCTAGTAGGGAGCGGTCTAGGTCGTTCGGAGTCGTAATAGGCGGCGGAGTTACTCGGGGGGTAGGAGTAGGCATTCGGAGAGTCGAGAGGATAGTAATCGGGCTAAGCGGGTAGATACCAGATCCACGGAAGGACGATTCGATGTTCCTAGTCGTAAAGGCCCTGAACCTAGCTGTTATAAAGGCCTCGGTCCACTCAATTCGCGGTATTCGTCGAGTATCTAAGCGGAAGAGTTTCTCAATCTCGGCCAATAAAGCCCGCTTTAGAGGGCTAAAAACTCCGATGTCGAGAGGCTGTAAGATATGCGAAGTATGCGGCGGTAGTACTACGAGGTCGATATCCTTATCGAGGCAAAAGGCAATAAACCTTGCAGTAAGGTGAGATCCGTGTCCGTCGAGAAGTAATAGCCTCCGTTTTCCGTCGTTTCGGCGCGTTTCGGGCTCGAATAAGGTAGTTAACCACTCGTACGCGTGATTATCAGACGTCCACCCGCTATTAGACGTCGAGAACTTCCAATTTTCGGGCGTAGAGGCCGGTATCCACGCAGTATTCGTATATTTCGCCTTAAAGATAAGAAGCGGAGGTAGAGCAACTCCTGAGGCTCCAATACACTCAATTGCTGTTATCCACTCTTGCCTTCCGCTTATCTTCTTAAACGCCCTAGTATCCCCTCCTCTTATAAGTACTTTCGAGGGTAAAGTAGTACCGAGGGCGAAGCCAGTCTCGTCGACGTTAAAAATCGCGTCAGAAGGGTAGGAGTTCTCGAGGAAAAGGTCGGTAAGAGCGTCGAAGTAGGCGTTTACGATCGAATAAGTAACTCCTTCGAAGCGGCTCGCATCTAGAGATCGAGAGTAGACCGTCTTTAGCTCGGGGTATCGTTTTCGGAACCTATCAATCCACCGTTTACTAATAGGAGCATAAGAGGTCGGAGTCGAGCTTAGGCGGAAGCGGGAAAGTCGGATTTCTTCAGCAAGATCTCTCGTTAACGGAAGGGTAATAGGATACCCTAAGTTAGAGAGTCGAGTAATTGTCTTTATAAGAGTCCTTTCTTCGGCGTTTGAGAGTATTTGTTGTGATTCGTGCGATTTAATATATGAAGTTCGAGTTAAGAGTCGGTCGGAGAGTGTAGAAGCTGGGATATCAAACGCGTAAGCACACTTTCGAATCGAAGTATATTCGCCGTTACGGTACGCTACTAGGGCATTAGTAAGCGTCTCTTCGGAATAGGAAGGCATAATAAAGGATAAAGAAAGGATATCGCGTGAAAAATTTGTTTTAACGCGAAACTAGCGCGCGGGACTGTCCGAACTCCCCTACTGTCCGAACTCCCCTACAGTGACGTTACCAGCGAAGAGTGGTCAAGAATGCTCGTGTGCATGTGGATCATCACGAAATGGGCAATAAGCCATGGTAATTGACGTGCTAATCCGAGATAACAGCAGACCGGGAGTTCGATATGGCATTCATGGTGTATCTGAACCCTCTCCTCCTGCATTTGAAGTCTTCTCGAAGTTTTGCTCCAACAACTCCCCAAGACCTTTGTCAACCCTGCCAAAGTACGCTGTTCTCGGGCGTCAGCTAGTTCGGTATCAACCTGAAAAGAAAGAACAAGACATCACTCACGAAGACCTGCTCTCGCAATTGAATCTCAACACCCCCGAGCATAGGACGAATGTTATCCAAGAATTGATCAGAAGTACCATCCCGCTGCATGATCTTCCACAACTCCCTTGGCTGCTCGAAGTCACGGTCTGTCAGATTTGTCGAACGTGCCGTGACGCTACCTTGCCACATCTCTTGCAGCGGGAACTGATGCCTTTTGCTGAATGTCACAGGTCGAATTTCAGAGCGAACATAATTTGGGTCTGCGCCGTAATTACCGTCGATTCGACCGGGCCCGTCGCGCTCGTAGGGTGAGTATAAGAGAGCCAGCGGCCTGTTGGGGGGCAGCTGTTGGTAGTTTGGACCAAGACGGTAGCGTTGGGAGTCTGGGTAGGCGAACATGCGGGCTTGTAGAACTTGGCAATTTGTTAGCGAGTGCGTTGAAGGGAGGTGTTGTTACGTACTCATGTCGGCGGAAGGACCGATGCTCGGTATCATGTTGGATGGAGAGAAGACGGCTTGTTCAATGTCCTGGAAGTAGTTGTGTGGCTGTTCACGATGTCAACACCTAGTTCCTCCCTTGAAAAGCTGCCGATATCATACGTTCTCGTTCAAAGTCAGACGTCCGACAGTCCTCAGTGGATAATTGTCATGCGGCCACGTGAAGGTACAATGGAAAATATCGATCGGAGCGTCCTTTACTTCCCCAGGCTTCATGACGTGCACCGAAAGAAGCCACGTGGGGAAGTCACCCTTCTCGATCTTGTTGAAGAGATCTTTGACATGGTAGTCTCGTTCGGAGCCTGCCAACTTCTCGACGGTTTGGCTGTCCATTGTCTCGATACCAGCTTTGGGGAGGAGATGCCATTTGATGTAGACAAAGCTCCCGTCCTAGTTTTGTCAGCCAATACGGATGAGCCTTGTAAGGTCTGGACGACATACCTTTTTGTTCAAAGTGTACGTGTGCACACCAAAAGCATTGATATGCGCCAACGAGGCCGGAATACCACGCGGGCCAATGAGATGCATCAAAGCATGAATCCCCTCCGGGGTATTAATATGATAGTCCCAGAACATATTGTTCTCCGGCACATTCATTCTCGGGTGTCGCTTGTGACTACGATTCATGCTCGGAAACTTGACCGGGTCCCTCACGAAGAAGACCGGTAAATCGTTGAAGATGAAGTCGTGATTGCCATCTTCGGTGAAGAATTTGGTCGACCATCCCCTGATGTCTCTTACGGTGTCGCTGGAGCCCTTCTCACCGCCGACTGTAGAGATGCGTGTTAGGATGGGCGTCTTCTTCCCGACTTCAGAGAGGAACTTTGCGTCGGTCAAGTCGGAAACATCTTCGAGCACTTCGAAAGTGCCCCTGGCGCCGGCAGCTTTGGCGTGCACGCTCCTGTCGATTCATATCAGTATAGATATGCAAGGAAGCTATCATGATTGCCGAAGTACCTCTCGAGAATCCGCTCGCGAGCGAGCGTCTCAATCAATTGGGTGTCGCTAAGGACAGCAAGTCCGCCATTTCCTTGGCCAAACTGTATCTGGTGTGCAGAACTTGGGTCTTCGCAAGGTTGGCCTTTTGCTGGACATTAGTGACCGTCTATATGATTGGGGAGACCGACACACTTTCGGCACGAGTGTACACAGGTGGGCCAGCTTCAGAAGACTGTGATGGCATGTCAGCAAGAGCTTTGCATGAGGTCAGAGATTGAGTTTTCTTAGGCAGCATACCCTTGCGGAAAGGGGAATCTACGTAAGACTACGTAGGCGCAAGACAAAGTAAGAAGCTGTGTGACTTGTATGCCTTTCATAACAGTAGGTTAGGGCATGATTGTTTGCAGTGTTACAAGGAAGACCTGATTGTTGATGCTAACCACCAAGCGCATCGTGATGCAATTGCCTGTCGCGCGTCTTTAGTAGTACAGTCCGGATTACAGAGCCAGACATCGTACAGTGCCATTGATGCCCGCGGGTGAGCGATGTCTTGCATCATTGTCTCGGTCATCAACCTTCATCTTACAAACAATGTCCGAGCTCGACAGGAGACGTCTCCGCATCTTCGTGAGGTTAGCGATCCTATATATACGTATTCAGATATATGGGTTCGTGACTCCACCGTGAATCGACTCATAAAAGTCATTGTTATCGACCTTCCGTATTGGGAACAAATGTAAGAAGTTGTCAATCGCAGTCTTCGGCCTCTTAGAATTTAGGCTTAATAACAAATTCACAAATGCGGTGCCTCCCATCGCCAGAGCATGAATTTCGGTCAACCGACGTCCGCAGCTACTTCGATAGCAATGGCTGCCATATCCACGTCCACCCCAGCACCGGCGGCATCCTAATCAAGCACTCAGCCGACCTAGTAGATCTCCAACACCTCTCCCTTCCATGCCTAACATCAGCTTCACACTTCGCAGACGCTTCCGAAGAGGACGCCTTCTGCTTGCGGTTAAGAGATCTTGGAGCAAGCTGGTGGTAAGACGAAGACGAGTTCCTTCAAGCGTTCTACGGAGTCGACGAGTACACCAACGCGACTTGCAAGGATCTAGACTGGGATCGCCAGGATGCGAATGCGAAGCGCGCAAGGAGAAATCCTGCGTTTGGATGGCCGGCGAATGGTGTTGGAGTGTTGGTTACGAAGTTCAAACCTTCTCTGAGCATGCCGGAGGGGTATCGCAGGAAGATGGATCTTGCGTTTGGTATGGAGGGGAGGATTGTGGTGTTGCGGGAAATTGGGGCTGAGTTTGTGGAGGACGTTGGGATGGTGAAGGAGCTTAATGAGCCGTGGTCGGAGGATGTTTATGGGTAATATACGGAGGAGGAGGAGGATGACGGGTCGTCTTCGTCTGCGTCGGAGCACGAGAGTGATTGGTAGTCTCGTACGGTTTAGGGTGTGTGCCTGCGCACAGGATGATGTTCGCGCAAGGCAGATGCGGTTCGCAACGCCACAAAATTGCCTGAAATGAATCAGTATCCTCAGAGCGTCTCGCCTAGGGAACCTCTCCACCAGTGAAGAGACGGGAAAGCATGCAGCCTGCCGTATATCGCTTTTCAGATTGGCATTCTGGAATCGGATCCATTGTTAGGATTGCACAACCACTTCGGTTCTCTCTGCTCGGAGGAATTCTGTATCGCTAGGTATAGAGCGATACATACTTTCCAACTTTCCACCTTCGACGCAATCAGCGACATCGCGATCTTTGCGAACGAGGTAGGTACGCTGTTGTAACACGTCAAAGGGCGAGAGAATCTGGATCAGTGGACCAGAGATCTTACTTTGCTCGTATGCGGAAGAGTTGATATTGGGCTTTCCCAGTAGTTCCAATCATCAAATCGCTGATATGTTTTCTTCGAACCTCGTAAACATTGGAAGAATTACACTGAGGCCAAGGCAGTAGACTTACATTGCTTTCTCGGCTCCCACCACAAAGCACAAATACACGGTTATCTTATTCTTCCCACATCGCTCCTCAATCCTCCTCCTCGTCATCCAACACAACCTTTCTCCTCTTCTTCGCGGCCTGCACGGGCGCCTCATCATCGTCTTCGCCAGCAGCATCATCATCATCGTCTCCCGCCCTACCCCTCTTGGGCGAGCCCTCCCGAATACCATCGTCCTCATCATCGTCATCGTCATCCACGACTTCCTCCTCCTCGTCACTCCTCGCCACGAAGTCGTCCACCTCATAGTCATCCTCTTTGCTCTGGAACCCACGCATGCCGTAGTCCTCGTCGGAAGAGTATTCCGAGTTCGCTTTGCGCTGTCTTGCACGCTTGGGCTTGGCACCACCTTTACCGACGCGACCTTGTGAAGCAAAGCCAACTTCCTCTTCGTCTTCCAGCATCGAAGCATTGAGTCCTCCGCCGCGACCTCCGCCGAAGCGCCCGGCTGTGCGGCCCATGCGTTCGTTCTCGCGCTCTTTCTGCGCCTCGTTGCGCTTCCTTGCGCGGGCCTTTTCGCGCTCGGCCAGCTCTGCTCTGCGGCGGGCGAGCTCCGGGTCCTCGTCTACTATGGCGAGGTCACCGTTCGTGCCCTGCACGCGAGAGGCGTTGGAGGCGGCTGCGAGAGAGGTTTGGAGTTGTGTGATGGCGTCGTCGACCACGGAGGCGGATTGTTTGATTTTGAGACCGGCGGTGAGCTTGTGGGAGACGCGGAGGGAGCCGACGGCTGGGTAGGGCGCGATGAGGTAGGTAAGGGAGTCCTTCTTTTCGTCGTACTTATCGCTGCCCTTGCCGGAGGCTGTGTGGATAGAGGTGGGTGTGGGCTTCAGTGGGTTGCGCTGAGGAGGTGCGAGTGGGTTGCCATTGGTTTCGTATTGTGTTAGTGGGTCCGAAGCGAGTTGGACGGTGAGAGACCCATCACTCCAACGAAGGATACGGGCGTTTGATTGCAGTTCTGAAGGGTTTTTGGGCGAGCGTCGCCAACGGATCGTTGACATGGCAGTGTTATAAGGTGAGAATGTGGTTGCGGCAGTCTTTCCGTGGTGGCCTGCGGCGGGAGGTTGGAAGTCGGAGGATTTCCATGCTTTGGGGTCGAAAGACATGAAGTCTGGTACTTTGAGCACGTACATCTGTGAATGTTAGCACTGGATATTTCAGAGACAGCAGGACTTGCGTACCTCGCCGTCACTGGGTTGAGGTCCGGCTTGTCTAGGAAGGTCGAGATCCATGACAATCTTCTCCTGCTCTTGCATCTCCTGCTCTTCCTCTGCAGCGTCATGGCCAACGCGATCCAATCTACCGTCATCGTCGCCAGAATCGAGTTCCTCATCGTCAAGCTCTCGTCTTGGGGCGCTGGAGTATTGTTAGTGATTGACATTCGCGCGGCCAGTCAATCCACACATACTCAGCTGCAGGATCTTCTGGTAGCTCATCGTCGTCACCGTCGCCGAACAGATCGTCGTCGTCCACAGTGCCCGGATCCTCATCATCATCGCCAGTAGCCTGGTTTACTCTGTCCTGTCTCCGTCCCTTTCTTTGGATGTCCTCATCTTCGTCGTCGTCGTCTTCCTCTTGCGGGTTGTTTGGGACGATGGTGCTTGTGACTCCGCCAGATTCGTCCAGGTCGTTCTCAATTGGCGGGCGATCAATGTCGGCGCTGACGGCAGCTGCTGAGGCCATTGTCGAGGCAGTGTTTGCGCGAAGTGCTAGGAGTTGTGTGATGAGCCTGGCTCACTTGAAGTGTCGCAAGACTTTGGTGTCAAGCTCCAGGCGTATGGGTAGCGCAGATGGTGTGTTGGTGCGCGAGGGCAGAGGTGGTGAGTGGTATCGTCTGGCGCAAGACAATCGAATGTATCGAGCGATGGCGCGCGGTATGAAAGTCGCTCGGTGGTGTTCGCGTGTTGCTCGCGGCGTATGGCTTAGGGTTCAACCCTGAACTATTCTTCCCTCAGGCAGGAAGGATGCACCAACCAATCACACGTCGGCACGAGCTGGACCCTGTCGCGTCAGTTTCACATGCCTGCACTCTCCGCCGCCCCTTAGGAGGGAGATGCAGAGCAGACGAGACACTTGAAGAAGAGAGACCAACACGCTTCTCCCCTTACACCAACCCACCCGCCTTCTCCTGGACAGACACTCAGGCCACGTGAGACAGGAGTAGCTCCTCGCGGATCTTACCGATACACCAGCCTGCATCCTCCCTACTTCACCGCTGCACCGCACCCCTCCCCCATACATTCCTCGCCAACATGTCCAGCTGGATGAACAACCTGTAAGTTCCAAATTTTTCCTTCTTGCGAACGCCTCCTTGGAGCAACGGCCTGGGCATTACTGCCGGGGTACCCATTGGCAATTGGGCCTCTGAGTCTTCGCACGCTCTCGCTCTGTTTGCTGTTCACACGCCCAATCGGGAATCTGGCTATCGGATGCCTAATGTTTTGGGTTTGGATGACCACACGACTGCCACCGTGCCAGAATCTACCTCAACGATGCGAACTGAACATGAGAAGTACGTCGACCAATCTGGAAGACCCTCGCATACATCGACCAAGTGCTGCTTCGCCGCAAGCCGCCACGACGATGTCGGTGTTCCGCCTATCAGAATATTCTTCAAACAACAAGGCCCGGACGAACTTTTGCCGTTGAGGAGCCTGGATGGTCTTTACGTCCCAAATCAACCCCAGCATGGTGCCCGAAGTCACCTCACGACGATCTGCCACCTGTCTTTGACGAGGCGGACGCAGCACCGGTCTTCGTCCGCCCTAATTCAACATCGACTTGGCTTTGCATAAACAATACTGGTCGAGGTGGCTAGCTTCTTATGTCGACCAACATCCTTGCTCGGGCCCAGAGAGTTTTGAATCTTGCACTCACACCTTTGCTCCTTCCTCATGTGGATCAATTCTTGGAAGGAAGTCGCATTTCCGAGAATCACGTGATTTACTGACTTGTCACGTGCAACAGGCGAGCCTTTGGCCGTGGCAGCAACACCAACCGTACAAACCAACAACCTCAGAATAGCGGAAGCGGAGCTCCTCCCAGCCGCAGCAACACGTCATCTCCCACCACCTACAGCCCGTCATCGCTCGGCCCTCCCACCTTGCCACCAGCGCCCGCCTCACCTTCACTCACAGCAAGCATGGCCCAGAACGAGTCTGCCCGCCAGTCAAACCAGACTTCTGTCCACAGGACACCGCTCTTCTTCCGTGAGGAGAATGCTGGCTTCATCGCACGTGGCAACTTCATGACTCTTGCTCTGAAGCCGCAGCTAGTGGAAGAGGGCGAATGGCTGGCCCATCAAGGTAAAGCCCACCCAATGTCAGTCCTCACTCGTCACACACTCATGCTTCGCAGTCTCCGAGCAGTTCCGTGTCCTTGGCGGTATGCTCAGGATCGTTCAGGAGATGGACCCTACGAGAGGCACTTCCATTTGCAACACCCAGGCTTGCCCTAACATGTCTGCCGGCTCGTAAGTATAGCGTTTTAGATGTCCAGCAAACCTGCCCACGCTAATCCCACCCAGTGTTGACTACACTTGGATCGACCAAAACCGCAACCCCATGCCACTCAACGCGCCCACTTACGTCAAGCACATCCAAACTTGGGTCGGTGGCAAAGTTCTCGACGCCTCTCTCTTCCCCATGGACCCTTTCACTTCAGCGCCTTCAATCCCAACAGCAGCTCAAGCCGCCACAGATCCGAACTACTGGCTTGGCAAGCCATCCGGATTTCCTCAGAGATTCGAAACCGAGATCAAGAACATGTACAAGCAAATGTTCCGCTGCTACGCACATCTCTACTGGCAGCACTGGCTCGCTTTCTGGGACTTGAATTGCTACCGCGAACTCAACACTTGCTTTGTTCACTTCATCAATGTGGCGAGACTCTACAACTTGCTGGGCGAGAAGGACATGGAGCCTATGCAGCCTCTCGTCGACGTCTGGGTGAAGCAGGGCGTGCTGCCCAAGGTCGAAAAGCCTGAGGCAAGCAGCCCTGGAGCTCCGGCTGGTGAGTCAGCTAGCAACGGCGCAGCAAGTGCGCCGGTAGCTGCAACTACTGCCGCTTGAAAAGATTACATCCAGAACGCTCCCACTGGTTGCAAGCTCCGGATGATATCAGCATTTCCTCGGCGTACGGGAAGCATGACTGTGTGTATGTACATGGATCAGGTAAGCCGAATTGTCGAGTTTCCTTTTTCATCGCGAAGTCGGTGTTGAAACGCCTCGGGGGTAGCATGAAGCACAAAAGGGAGGCAGAGGCACGTAACAGAGAGATATTGCATGGATCTGCGGAGTTGGAGTCTGTTGTGTTTGGGTCAAGTTTGATTGCCCATTGATTTGTTCTAGTTGAATAGCATAGCGCGTATGAAATGAGCTGAAGGACAACATCACACTACTGCGCACGACTTGGCGACAACATGTTTTACACACCAACATCATGTCACAACCATCGCCAGCGCCAGCCGCACCCACTCGCGGTCCTCGTGCGCCTCGGCATCGCCGTTGTCAGCATAGTCCTGATCGCGGTGGGCGTCGTGCGTGCAGAGTTTGCTGGTTTAGAGGAAGTTGCGGTAGATTTCGAAAGTCTCGTGTGCGGTGTCGGGTTCGGTTTGGAAGGCGATTGGGAGGCTTGAGTAGGGTTGGGAGATGGTGGTGTAGAGGATTGCGAGGGTTTTGGTGGGCAGGAGGGAGGAGTGTATTGTCGAAAGTTGGGGCGGAGAGCCGATCCAGATCAGTTGCATGTCCAATTGGAGGCTGGAGACCATGTCAGTTGATGGCCTCCGCAAGTAAGCAGTGCGGGTGTGGCGATACCTCAAAGCCGACTCGAAATGTTGGCGGATAGCCGGTTTCTTCGCGGCGGCTTTGCTGGAGGTGATGGTGCTCTTCTCAGTGTCGACGTCGGATTTCTGCGAACGTGGTCCTGAAAGTTCGTGTATCAACGATTGGTTGTTGCCACACCACCAATAGCTTGCCCATATCGTTATCCATGTTGGTTCCCTCGTATGACTTTGCAATCGGTTTGAAACACGCCATGAAAGTGAGCTCAAGTCCACTCAATGGGCATGCTTACCATGACCTTTTCTATCCATTGCCCTTCTTCGTCGGCCCTCTCTTCCGCTGGTGTACCCAGTAGACGCCATTCCGAGGATATCACCTTGTCTGCCAGGCTTGTATCGTTGTGTGGTAACACTGAGCGTAAGTAGAACTGAAAACCACTGAACTCATGGCCAGCCTCGCTCGTGCAGATCTACATTGGTAAGCTGTGGCAAAAGCACGTGAAGACGCTCATGCTTCCACGTGAAGAGCGAGCTCGGCGAGGAATCCAGTGCTACAATAGCCATGGTTTCAGAATCGTTTGGAGACACGTGAAAACGAAGGGCCTTATGCGGTGGGTGTGGTGGATGGTGTTTCGCTGCTAGTGTTACTCTTGGAGGGTGTGGTAGAGATCTAGCAACGAGGTAGCGACAGGTCGTTAAAAATCGGGAGTGTGGAGAGGTTTGCTGTACTTGCATGGTGCTCTCGGAAGATCCGTGTTGTGATGTTTGTGAGAGTTCACTCCGACGGGTTATCGACGGTAGTTGGTGACGGGCACCGGCGGGGATGCGGTGAGGTTTCGGTTTGGAGGGCTGGTGGAGGTGTTTGCAAGAGAGTTTATGGAACAAACTGGGAATTAGTATTGAGCGTCGGTCCTCAGAAAGGCATGACCACTTTTCCAGGGACCACGAAGCTGTACACAAGAAAAGATGTCCTTACAAAATTTCTGTCCAATAATCCAGAGTTCTGTCCTAGCCTCTATGCTCCCTCTCAAAGCCATCCCGTCAACAAATCACACTTTCATCTTCTGAATCTCCCTCAACGCCCGCTGCATGCCTCCCAGCTTAGCCTTCTCTTTCACAATCGTCTCCCTCGCCAACTTCTTTAGCATCTCCTTGCCGACCTTTACATGCTCCTCTTGCCAGCCCGCCAACTCACTCGCCACAGTCTGCTGCGTGTACCGCAGTTCACAGCCCAGGCTTTCCAACTCGCGCTTCGCTTTTGCTGCTTTATTCCAGGCGTCCTGGGCCGCGGCTTTCTTGGTGTCTTCGAACATGCCGAAGTTTGGCGTCCAGCGGTTGGCGCGCGAGAGGGAGTTGTGCGTGCGCGAGATGATGCGTTGCGATTGCTCCATGCTGCCGATTAGGGTCGCGGGGCGGTCGAGGGCGTTTTGGATTGCAGTCGAGGTGCTGTGGATGGAGTGCAGGGTGTAGTAGAAGTTGGTCATGGGGTTTGCTTCGGAAAGGGCGAGAGAGCGGGTGTAGCGGTCGAAAGCATCGAGGTGCGATTGTGGCAGGAACACAAGGGTGGATACTGCGTTGGAGGAGAGCTGCGTGGACTCGAAGAAATCGAGCTGACGCATGCGGTATTGGTTGACGGTGCGAATTGCCCGACGCGTGGTCCCTGTGACGCCCTTGACCTGCTCGCGAGCAAAAGCGACAAAGTTGGAGACTTCCAGTGTGTCTGTAATTGGCTCAAAGTCGTCTTTAAGGTTGTCCACGCGAGCTTCGGCTTTGCGCTTGCTGCGCTCGAGGAGCATTTCGCCGTCGATCTCGGGGACGAGGAAGAATTCCCAAACAAGCTCATGGGTTCCAAATGTGGCGTGCGTGAGGAGAGTACGAAAGAAATTATCGAGCCGTATCTGTGTGTCGCGGAGTAGTGCTCTAGAAGGCTTGCCGGGAATCAAGAATGGTGATGCGAGGTTGAACTGTGAAGGCAACCAGGATGCCGGGCATTCGATATGAAGCCACTTGGACAGATTGGAGAAGTCCTCAGGAGTGCGCCTACATGTGCTGACCGTGATCGTGCCGTTTGGATTCTTCGCGCCAGATTTGAGGACCAGCCTGACGGTGCCATCTTCGACAAAGAAAGAGCGAACAATCTTGGTGGTTCTCTCGTCGCTTGGATTCGCTACTGAGAGCAAGACCAGATCATCAAATCTGTTTCGCACGTCATCGTCTTTCGCGAGCTCGACCGCTGAGAGTCCTCGTAGATCTCGTAGCGTTGTGTCGGTTCTGGGATCGCCAAACAACACTCGCACCAGATCAAGCCGTCCGTATTTGCTTCCAACCATCAGAGGCGTAAATCGCTTGTCGTTGGCTGCGTTCACATCTACTCCAGAGCTGCGGAGGAGCCTCATGGTAATGTTCGTGTCGTTGATGATGTGCAGAAGCGTATTACCCTTTGCATCGACATGGTCGTCATGGTGTAACAGTTGACCGTCGCCTTGAGTCTCTGTGGCAAGTGACAGAGCGGTGTCGATCATAGAGTGATATTGGTCATGATCGTACGACCGCGACAGAGCGAATAGTGGTGTTTGTCCGTTCTTGTCTTTCAGTCGCCAAGGCAATTTCTTGCCAAAGCGCTGTATTAGATGTGGCTGGTTGAAGATGTAATGGCCAACGCATCGGCCTTTGCTATCTTGTATCGCCAGGTACTGCTCCAGCTCAATGTCGGAAGCCTCTCTCTCCAGAAATTGCAACAGTTCTTCCGCAACTGCCACGTTGCCCGACTGCACGGCGGCACTAAGCAGTGTTACGCCGTCATCATTCATGTCTTGCAAAATTTGGTCCACCCGGAAGTGTGCAGGCAGACTCAGAAGGAAATGCAGTGAACTCCTCTGACCAGCATCGACTGCCATCATGACGACGGAGTTGCCATCCGTGTCTTGCGTTTGTGCAAGCTTTTCAACTGACATATCGTTGACGACCCCGGAGCTTGCCATTGAGTCGATGCTCTTGGTCCGCGAGTGTGATCGCGTGGAGAGATTTGATGACTGAGACATGCTGCGTGGCGCCAGTGACACTCTCTTCTTTTTCTTTTGCTTCGGGCCGTCTACCAATTCGGGTGGTGGCGTTGGTGGTTTCTGGAATGGAAAGACGTGCTGTAACGAGCCTCCCACAGCAGCAAAGTCGCCTTGAGCATCCTCGCGCGTACCAGGCGCATCGGCCTCGTCAAATGTTTCAATATCCAAGGAGGTGTCTTGATCGTCCGTGGAGTCTTCGACCGCGGCTGGCGACTGGACTAACGACTCTTCTTCAGCGAACTTCTGACCGGGCTTTAGTATTTTTTGGAGTGCTTGCACATCTCCGCTCTTCGCTGCTTGCCACAGCGCTCGGTTTTTCTTGCTTGCTTTGCGCAACATCCGAGATTCGCCAGACAGATGAGCTAGCACTGCTTCGAGCGTGGCGAGAGCGTAGCCTTGCTCGCCTGATTCGACCTCGTCTATGAAGATGAAGTATCTCATGTAAAGTAGTCGTGCATGCAAGTGGCGTACTGAGCTGCGTATCACCACGATGAGAAGCATGGACACCAAGATATCGGCGTTGATGGTGAGATTTGAAGGCAGCGCAGGCTCAGACTGGCCAATCTCCATGGCTGTCTTTGGAGCAGACCCAGGCTCTGTAATGGCTTTTTGTGTTGACAAGAGAATGTCAAGCATCTCTTGTGGGCTACTGGCGACGCCCATCTTCTTGAAGACATCGACACCTTTATTCAGTCGAAGAGCAAGATCACGCTTCCCCTGCATGCCGTCCTCGATAGGAATGCCGACTTGGGCAATGTCAACGTCTGTCATCCTCCTGATCTTACTCTCCAGGTCCGCGTCGTCTGGCCTTCTAATGGCACACACCCTGGGGAACAATGTCTGGTCGTGAACTTGCTCGGTGATGTATCGCTCGATCATGTGCTCCACAACAGGTCCTGTGAGCTCCGTGTTCGTACCCAGAAGAGATAGTTGTGTCTTATCCACTCCTTGGAAGAGATCAATAGCGCTAGTGACCGCGGTCTCCAGCGAAGCCCGCATCGTCTCTTCTTCTGGCTCGAGCTCCAAAGCTGTGGGATGTATCATGGTGCTGCCGGAGAGCGAGCTCCGTAATGAGCGCACAGATCCGTTGATTGAAGGTGCGGATCGCTGAGAACTCATCGAAGACCGCCTTGAAGACCTCCTTGAAGACCGTTGTTGTACAGGCTCGTCATTTGAGGTGACGAATTCCCGGATTATCCTTTCAAGACCACCATGCATCTGCCGTGATATCATCGGATACTGCATGAGGAGATCCCCAAAATTCTTAATGACCTTCTTTTTTGGAAAGATTGAACCACCGCCTGTACCCGGGGCAGGACCGGCCCCATCGGAGACTTCTGCCAACAATTTCCTGCGCTCTTTGCTCGGCTCGTCGCTGATGATCGCAGAAATGATCGGTGTAGACTGGAAGGATCCAATGAGAGGACGCGAGATGTAGTAGACCAGCCACTGTTGCCCGTCGTGGGTATCCGCATAATGCAGGGCATCCGAAAGCAGTTGCGCTTGGTTCAGCGACTTGAAACCCTTATTGCTGTACACGAAGGAATCTTTCATGACCACAGTCCTTCCATTGACGGTGCTGTACTGTTTCGCCTTACCCTTAGGCTCCCTTATATTCTGACCATCCCTTCCAACCTGAGGCTGGCCACCTCCAGGCACCCGAATTACATGGCTGGCTAGGAACTCTTCGGATCCGGCGAGCTCTGCGAAAGAAACTCCACTCTCGCGGTCCTTGGAGCTGAGCAAGATTTCTGTGGTGGGGCACAGGAGGACGTGGTGGCTAGCCGGCTGGCATTGCGAAGGGAACGCGCTCTTGAAGAAAGCGCGCAGGAACGGGTTTAATGGGGGCATTCAGACTGGTTTGTCGTATATCATTGGTGGTATCGATGCAGCGCGCATGCGCCAGGAGGGCGTAGAAACAGGAATTTGGCGTACAAAGATTGACTGCGCGGGATTCTTATTGACGGAGTTGACGGAGTTGACGGAAGGCGTTGGATGCGGGACCGCAGGTTGTGGGATGAGCACGCATCGATGGGCGATGATTCGTAGGTAGAAGGCGCGAGTGTCTGGTAAGTGAGATTTGGAGGTTCCTGGTGGTATTGGCTGCGGTGGTCGGGTTTGGCGGTGTTTGGCGGTGTTTGCGTGGGTTGTGTCCGGAGAGATGGTGGCTGATGGCTGACGGGGTGCTGACTTCACATGTGATTGCGGCTCGCGGCCATGTCCAGCTCCAACAACGTCGCTCGCGTGGTTCGGCCCGTCTGATCAAACGAGAATAAAGCCTGGTCTTGGTAAACAGTCTAACTCTATTGAAACGTGCTTTGACATCATCCGTGTTAACCGCGGTTCGTGTTGCGCTGTGCTTGTCAACTTCCATATATACACCATACACATGTACATACTGTATCACACCTACTGTCCAACCATCAGCATCACATACATACACCAACAATGGCATCCGCATCCGATCTCTATCCCATAGACTGTCCTTTCTGCAAGATCGCGCAAGCATATCCCGCAGAAGCATCGCCAATCCCTCACAACCCCGACCCGGATCTCATCTCACCCCAGGCCCATGTTATCCTATCCACGCCTCACGTGATGGCCTTTCTTGACATCTTGCCAATGGCACCCGGCCACATCTTAGTCACGACACGCGACCACTACCAGAAGGTCTCAGATCTATACAACCCAAAAGTCGGCGTGGACTGGGTATCCCAACAAACTGCTGCAAAATCGAGGCAAGACTCACGCGCAATTGGCGAATGGCTCCCTCTAGTATCGCGCGCACTTTGCAAGGTCACCGGCATCGAGGATTGGAATATTGTACAGAATAACGGCGAGCGCGCGGCGCAAGTGGTACCGCACGTGCACTTCCATCTGATTCCCAGGTATCAAGAAGGAAGGAGGGACACTGCTACAAACGGCAACGTCAACTTTGATCAGATGAAGAGCTGGAGAATGTTTGGGCGTGGCACGCGCGAGGAGCTGGACGACGATGAGGCGAAAGAGATGTCTGCGAATTTGAGAGCTGCGTTGCGCGAGGAGGTCAGGGAGGAGCAAAATGAGCGCGCGAAGCTGTGAGGGTGGTATTGTGTTCGACAACTATCAAAGCGCCGTCTGATGTCGGATACACACTCAAGCTTCCCGATCGAACGTTCTGCAATCCCGCTTTGTCACCGGTCCACGACTTTTGGGGAACGAGTCCAACTTCCGTCGCTAAGAACTGGGTCAAATTCCTGACATGCCCAACTTGTGGCAAACAATTCGATCCTTCCTCCATACCAACTAGGTCAAACCTCAGCCTCCGACTTCTTTTCCCACACTGCAACCTGCCCTGGCTGCTTCAGAATGAGTGTGGTAGAAGCAAGGCGATACCATATATGGCGGCACAAGATCGCGCTCCCACTCTTTGCACGTCGTCTGCAACACCGCCTTCGCCACAGCATAGCAAAAGTCCGCATCTTGGATCTCCTGAAGAAGACTCTTCGACTGCGTGTCTGACACCACATTCGAGCACAACCCCCAATCCGCGATCAGCTTGCGGCCGGTCGAACCCTTCCTATTGGTCTGCAGGAATTCGACGAGCAAATCCCCAAGCAGCATCTCATGCGAGAATTAGACAAGGTGTGCCATCATTGCGTCCATCACATCATTTGCAAAACCTTCGTCCTGCAATATGCCTTCGGCGTTGTGGAGATTGCTTCTAGCTCCAACGCAGTAAGCGATGGATCGAACGTCGCGTAGTCATCTGAGCCAAAGAGCCAGACTGCATATCACTTGACTGAGCGACGAGGCAAATCTATCTTGAGAACGCAAACGCCCGAAGCAGTGCGTCGTTTGCAATGTAGGCGCTGGCGTGTGAAGAGCGAGGAGTTGTTGATGAGGAGTTTGTGGTCAACGAGGACTGTGAAACTGCCTTCGCATTCGACAATGATGGTCTCTTCGAGCGAGCTGCTGGTGTCAGTGTTGAGACACATGTGGTTATGATATGGACTTGCTCAACATGCCTCTGCGATAACATCTCTGGAGGTCTGCACAGTTGCAGCATTGCGACCACGCGGTGGTATTGGAGGTGTGTAATCAACGTCGAAGTGTGGATCAATAACATCACATATCGCTCCCTATGAGCAGCACATGTCAGCGGAAGGCGGCACGTCGTAAACATCACATGTGAGTGGAGCCTCCCTCAACTCACCGGCACGCTGGCAGTTTTTGGACATCTGGCGACCCGGCTTAGGACGAACAGCGCCTTCACTGGCGAGAGTCGTGTCATTCGACCCAAAGGAGGAATCCGAACCTCGTCTCGCAAAGAACAATTTATGCTACGTATACGCTAAAGCCGTTAGCAATGATACTCCGTACGTGACGAAGGACTATGGCAACTACATGATTTCGCAGCAGTGAGGTACCACTTTGCTGCCAAAGCCGCACCAGCCATGTGCTCCGCGACTGACTCCATGTCCGAGCTACTTAACGCCGTCATTTTGTTTTCCAGCTTCTCCATGAGATTTGGATGGCGATTATTAAGCACGGTACCCAGCGACCTCACGAGATCCTTCATCGCTTGCTGTTGCCGAGGAGAGCACCCTTGGCTTTCACTACATCCAGGGGAGATCCCACCCTCGCTCATGCTCTCGGCGGTAATATTGTTTACCAGCTTATCGAAGCTAAGGACGTCCGAATTGGATCTACTCTGGTGTCAGCCCAGTTTCCGAATAAGCGTGTTTGAGTACGAACCTGGTTCTATCAACGCTGTGCGAGTGACAGTTTCGCATGTGCTCCTTGAGATGATCCTTCCGTTTGAAGACCTTGTTCTTGTTTCTGCGTGAGCAAACATTGCACGTGTGAGCACTGTCTGTGTGCTTTATACGGTGCCGCAGGAAGGTATCCCGTCGTGCATACGTCTTGTCACACCCGTCTTCTTGACATCTCCAAGCTTTGTGCAGCGAGCTCTTGGCGTGCCGGTCCAGACATTGGAGATTTTCAAAGTCGAGCCCACACTCCAAACACATCAGACGCTGGATATCGTCATCTTGTCGTCCTTCACGATCAGGAAATATCGATGGTGTCGTCCCACGCTCGTGCTTGGTTTCCATAGTCGAGATGTACGGATCCTGCCGCTGGGTCACGATACCTCCCTGTCCAGCGTAGCCATCGACGGAGGATGGGAGCGCGAATTTGGGAAATGGAACTCCAGGACCGGATATCGTCGTTGGCACAAAATCCGTTCGTTGTAGCTCCTCAAGTTCTGCCTCAACCCACGAATGCGGAGCAAAATGGGTGTCATTTACCGCATTTTCCAGGGGCAAAGGCTCGTAGGTGTACGCATCGTCTAGCCAAAAACATCCATTGCCTAAAGGCGCCGGAATCGCGCGACTGTCGGTTTCCCAGACATTCTGCGTATCCATCAAAAAGTTTCAGGGCAGGAAACAGGGGAAATAGCAGTGTTTGCAACACTAGCAAAATTTCGTCGGCATTGGTCTATATACGGCGTGCCAACCCCATACACGATGACGGATCAAGAACCTTACAACATTGCATCGACACGGAGTCCGATCTCCAGCTCAGAGTTGTCGAAGCCTTCGGTGGTGACAGGCGACTGCGGCTCGTGAGAGCGGGTAAGAGGCGCCCTACACAAGCGCAACAGTGATGGTGGAGATGCTTTCACGCATATTATTGCTTGTCGATATCTGACGCCGGAGGTACCTGTGTAGCGTCAAGCGCTGGTGAAGGTAGTGCAAGACCACTGGTGGCGCCGATTGAAGTGGAGCTCTCTCGCTTAATAGCTGAGGTGCATGCAGCTGATATGCGCCACGCGGGCGTGGTTGACTTCATCCATCGTCTGTCCTACGGGCAAACAGGCCGACAGGCAAAATTGTGGGCAATGCACTCCTTATAATAATGCGTTCAGCTCACAGCCTGCTGATGCGAGTGCCGCTAATGGAAGCCATACCACTATGTCTTCTCAATTTAATCTCAGCCTACTACTACTCGACCGGGCAGTGCCAGTGCCTTAGGCACGATGACTACACAGCCTTGCCGCCCTCTGCCTTCAATCGAAGATAAACAACGCTCGTCTATTATCTCCTTTTGCAGCGAATGCACAAGTATCTCATGTCAACACGGAAAGAGGCCGCCCTCCTGAACACGCTTCGACGATCAATTGGCCAGATGCCGCCAGGCAGTCATGTCCGACGAAGCTCTTTGACTATGCGGACCTCAAATGCGTACGGAGACATATAGGTACACTGCATCGCTGCCCGACTGCAAGCTCCAGCTCCTGCGCATCAGCACCACCACTAGGAAGCTTCCGCGGCCAGAGCCCTTATCGTGTGGCTTGTGGTGTCTACCAGCGGCACTGTACAACTGGACAGCGGCTTTCCGGATCACATGCACCCTACTGCAGGATTGGAGCTGAGATTCAAGGCGTGCTTTGTGGATGGTCGTGCCGTGGCAGACCCGAATGCCACGCACGAAAAGAGAGGCACGCCGCGATCATACCGCTTAGAAGCCAGTATAGCGTGGTCGCTCTCACCGGCAATGCAGAGCAATAGCGAAGTCTCCGCGGATCGCGGACATGACAATCCTGATATCTTCGTCAAAAGGTCGCAAGAGCCCCCGGTGCGATCATTGTTCCAGCGACCATTTCCCTCGATCTGTTACGCCAATCCTTTCTCGATGCCTCAGTCACCGGTGGGAGTGACCTCCCCATAATGCACGCGTGCGCGTACGCGCCCACGCTGCTCTTGCGGCCGCTCTCTGCTCTGCCAATGTCCCTCGCTCGCACCCAATCACCCTTCTGGCTCATCGGCCGCAACGCGGAGACCGCCGCTGCAGTCTCTCTCGTTGGGTCTCGAATTTGTCTACGACACTGAACATGTCATTGGTAGACCGATCTGGTCAATGGTCGGCGCGGCGCTGCCCCTGAGCCTTGTACCCTTTGGCTGCAAGGTCACCGCTTGTCGTTCTGGCGCTTTGTGAGCTTTCGCCGATCAATCCGGCGCTGGGTCGCCAATCTTGTCCTCCAGAAGAGTAGCTCGCAGAGTAGGTACTCCACAACTCCCCTCCTCTTTGCAGACCTGCACCTCTGCACCGTCTCCTCCATGCTTTTGCGACAGTCAAGTTTCTCGCAAACGTTCTCTTGAGCTTTCTGCAATTTCTACCGTTTGCAATTACGCTGCTGGAATCACAGAACGAGACCGTGTACACTTGCAGTCGCCTTTCACCGTCATGTCCAGGCAAGGCTCAGGTCACGCGCCAGGCAACTGGGGGCGACCGAGCAATCAGCGTCCTCCAGCACAGGCGTATCACGAAGACTCATACCAGCGGTCCTACAGGTACGAACTGTCAGACGATGACACATCTCGCATGCGCGCCACTAGGCACGTCAGAATACCTGGATTGACTCCGCATCATGATCGTGGGTGAAGCCTCCAGACTTATGGGCAAGGCCGAGACTGACTTTTCGTAGCATTTCGATATATGCCCTCGATCTCTATCTTGTCCCCACGAAGCCTTACGACGGTTGCCAAATCAGGTTCAGTTGCTGGCAGCGATCCCTTTCATCAGCGTCTTGCTAAGCGTCAACCCCATGATGCCGCCTTCGGGCTCGACGCCGACGGACGAAAGCCCTCTTGGTCGTATCGAGAGCCAGCGGAGCCTGACATGTTCATTCCTGCACGCACCCGTGTCCGCTCCTACCCAACAGCAATATGTATTGCCTCTGGGTCACCGCTTCGAATACACGACCACCGCGAATGTCTCCGCCGCCCTGTCGCCAATGAACCTGAAGTAGCGAATTGTGATACTCCGCCTGATCCACCTCTTCAAGTCTCATGGCCACCGTATCGCACACACGACAGCAACGTCCGGACAGATCTACGCGGTCAACAGCCCAAGCGACGTTTTCCCGCGGAGAGTGACCCTTCGACCATCAACGATGATCGTAGCAACCGTCCTCGGTATATTGACTGATCACCACGATAAGCGCTGTCTCAACCCTGAGAAAGGGATACTGTAAACTTATCGTTTTAGATAGATGTAGTTATAGAGGATTCTACGTTTCGCGCTAACGCATTCAAGTTGCCTTGTAGTAGTCTGTCTGTTTCGTGCAAAGCCCGTGATATCATATCAACTTCAATTCCACCCTCTGACAAACCATCTTCCTCGTCGGTCGACTGTGCTACACACACTTAATAACAAGGTCTTTTCCTCTGTTATGACTTTAGGTGAGAAGATGCCGTGGGGCTCGTTGCAACTAGAAAGTTACGTACTAGCGCAATGGGTCAGTCTCGCAAACAATGATCTTTGCGATCGCAGACGCCAGCTTGCACAGCAATTCACCGCAATTGGATACCCCGGTTGCTTCGTAGGTGCTTAATGCAAATGCAAATTGAGGGACATCTTCTCCCAACGTACAACAACAGCTGCATATGACCCGCTTAGGCAGCCAATCTTATCTTGAACTACCACCTCAAGCGGACTGGGAGAGTATCTTGGCGCCATTGCGTACAGATTTTCAACGCTAACTCGCTTCACCGTATTCCTTCCAGACCGATCGTCTCCACTGCTAGAGTGTTATTTGGCTGCGAACTTGTTACGACGAAGGGACTGACGCGGCGCACGAAGGATTACTAAGTGGGCTTAACCAAGACCTTGCGCTGGAAATGGAGGGGAACATCTCAAATGATAGAGCGCTCTACGACCACGGTGACGACTGGCGCCGCATCTTCGAGGTCATACCTGAACGGTTGTTTGAAGAAGTGTCGGACGATGCAGACATGATAGATACTGCAGAAAAGCACGAAGCGTGGATTCGAGAGGTCTAACACAATCTCAATACTGACGAAATGGCTGGCATCAATGTTCTGAAACAAGATACTGCGAGATTTCACTCTCGGGCTGCCTACAAGTATCTCTTCATCGTGGACGAGGTGGCACTCGACACTGGAAGAGTTCTCGTTGTCTTCTTTGACAACTGTGGGCGGACGGTGCGGCAATCGCGCGTCGAGCCTCAACACTGCGAGGAGATAGCCGGCGCTTGGTTCGATTTCTTCATCGACGAGATGGACGTGTTCATAGAGGCGGACATTGGCGTCGACTATCTTCCAGGATGGTCATGTGTTTTTCCCTATGCGACGCAAAACCAGACCGCCCGGAGCTAGTGTGCGCAAAGTGTTCCGAAATCGTGCCCGCCGAGCCCCGTAAATCGTCGACGTCACTTGAAAGCAGGAATTGAAGCGCCAATCTGATTACTTGGTCTGGGTACAGTTTTCTCATACCAAAAGGCTAGATGATATAACGAGACATCACAGACCCTCTATCCCTACTTCAAGCGGTACAGTCTCTCTTCAAAGTGGCTCAAGCCCCGCTGGGGGGTCGCGCAAAACCTCCAGATCAACGCTTTTGCCATTGAACCCCAAGTTCGCCTCTGCAACCTCCCGAATGATCACATAGACACGCCGCGGCTCTTCCTTCGGCAGATCACCATACTTGTCGATGGCTTCGGTCGCACGCTTGATAAGCTCTGTTCTGGTGCTGGCGCTGTACCCTCCTTGAATGACGGTGATGTCAAGGGTGATGAATTTGCTGCCGCCAAGCTTTCCGCCGTGATAGACCTGGCCCGGGGGGTATTTTTTGAGGATAGGTCAGCGCGGTTGAACGCACTCAGTCGCTCGGCGAGAACTCCTCGAGCTCTGTAGCGTCGAGGGTGAGTTGTGCGGCTAGCACATCGAGGGCATCGCGCGTGAAAGCGCCCTCCGGGTAGCTCAGGTACATTATCGGCATTTTTGGATCTGGAAAGAAAGTCAGTGCGATGCATTGATTGACACAGTGTTCTGATAGGCTTGCTTCAATTTATGTATGCAACGGCTTGGGTTGGGATGTCGAAGTTCTGGGTGGGATGCTCTAGGAGATGGTCTATATATATTATCGTCAGAATCCTGCGTCTATACATTTCAATCCCGTTGCAACTACTTTGCCTACAGGGCCAACTGCTTGACCCGAGGTAAGCGAGCTCGACTCCGTTCGTTGTGAGACCCAAATATGTTCGATCCTACAGATCGCGCGAATGCGAGATGATGTTCCCAAAAGAACGATGGATCGAACTTCTTGGTCATAACCTCGTTTATCTCGCTGATGCATTGTTATGACTACCTAAGGGTCTTGGTTACATGTATCGCGTGGTCAGCCAGCTACTGCATATAAATTATGCTTGCTTATACAATCTCTAGGGAGACAAACACGACACATATCGTCCACCTCGCTTATCTCGCCTGTTTCGCTTGCGTCGCTTGCTTCGATGACATCGCTTACATCGCTTACGTTCGTCGTCTTGGCTGTCTACAATCATCTTTGTTCGTTCATCTTATTGTGTCGTCGTCCTGCCGAGATTGTAAGGCGGCGATGGATATAAACTCTGGCTTCGAGCGCGCTTTGTTTCAAACTCTGTCCATATCAAGGTGCTATATAAGTACGTATAGTACAAACCACTTAGATTTTGTAAAGGAATGTTCTGTATCAAAGAACAATGATAATATACATCAGAGGTAGCTTACACCCTTTATTCCAGTCGAGCTGTTTTAATGTTCCCCGCGCATTGCGCGTAGGAATACGGTATTGTCTCGTAGCTAGGACGATTAGAAGGACATAACATTCTATTGACTGACTCGACCAATGCTCCATCAAGGAGTCAGCTCAACCCCATCAACATCAGTAGGAGTGTTGTTAGTGGCCGTGCTTGCTTCTTCACGCTCCGGCACTGTAAGAGAGTGCTTCTTCAAGAAGACCACTGCGACAAGACCACATCCAGCAATTCCAGCATACATCTTCCACATCTCCCGTAAACCGGCGACATATGCGTCTATTACAGCACTCTGCTGGATCGAGTCTAGTGTCTGAACAATCAGAACGCTCGATGTGGCGTTCGCAGCCGAGAAGTCTTCCGCCAGCGAGGCGTTTCCAAAGACGGCGCTCAACTTGTCGCCGTGATTCCGAATGGTGTTCTGGAAAACAACTCCACCGACTACGACAGAGATCGATGTAGATAGGCTGCGTACGAAGCCGAATAACGCAGTCGCTATGGCCATGTCGGCAGTGTCTACTGCGGCCTGATATGCAATCAAAGGAGCTTGGAAGACCGCACCAATGCCCATGGCAGTGACGACTTCAATTGCAACCAGGCGCGGAAAGGATGTCGTGGGCCCCAAAGTGATGAACAAGCCAAAGCCTAATGTGCTCAGAGCCATGCCTGTCCAGAGGATAGGACGAATCCAGCCGTAGCGGTAGATGATGCCACCAACACCGACGCCTACCAGAGCTTGTACCACCACAATGGGCATCAATAGCATGCCAGATCGTACGGGAGAGGCTCCGCGGACAGCTTGGAAGTACAGAGGAAGATAGTACCAGGACGAAACATTCACCTGCAGGATGTCAGCTGTGCAAATACTTGAGAGCGAAACGGCGACATACAACACCATGCGCGAAACACACGACCAGAGGACAGGCCTTGGACATGCTATTCAGTATCCGGGCGGGAATCAATGGGTCAGCTGCACCTTTGGCTTCCCACACTACGAAGGCCACCAACAAAACGAGACCAGACATGAGAATGCTCAGAACTTTAGGCGAGTACCAAGCAAAGACTACACCGCCAAGATCAAGGCTCAGCAATGTCAATATCGTCATGCTCACGATAGTCACAGATCCAATCCAATCCATTTTTCGGCCTTGCCTGAGGGTAGAAGACTGTGGACTAATAGTGTTGAGGAACATGTACAGGACAATAAAGGCGGCAAAGCAGCAAGGGAGGTTGATCCAGAAGACCCAGCGCCAGTTCAGATACTGAGTGAACACGCCTCCCAGAAGTGGACCGATGCCAGCGGAGACGGCCCAGACAAGACCAGTTGTCGCCAGGAACATGCCCCGATGTCTCGTATCTGTCAGCTATGATGGCTTGTGTTGGTTCTGTTCGCCATTAGACCTACCGAGCACTCCACATGTCACTGATCGAGATGTTAACAAGAACAACGATACCTCCAGCGCCTGATCCCTGCACAGCACGCCCAGTGATCAGCTGAGCCACAGTGTTGGACCATCCACAGATGGCAGAGCCTGCGAAGAGGAGCACAATGGCACAGAGCAGGGCTGGCTTACGGCCCCATATGTCGGCTACTGTGCCATAGACAGGAGCCACAGCCGCACTCGTGAGCAGATACGCTGAGCCAATCCATACTGAGGCGGTTTGGGACCGCAACTGGCTCGAAATGGATGGAAGTGCCGTTGTGATGATGGAAAAGTCCAGTGCAGCAAGGAACAGGGTGAACTGGCATGCAGAACATTAGTGTCCGGTCATGCCATGTGCTTTGAGTGGAGACGATGCATACCAACAAAACGCACAGAATGGTGGAAGTCCGAAATTTGGAGTGCGACATGATTGCATACATGAACAAGCTTGATGGCGGTGAGTACAATATGTCTTATGTTGTAGGGTCTTGGCAACGCGGTAGATCTACATTAACGTTAGTAGAAGCTCATTGACGTCAAGCGCATCAAGCGTGCCTGAGGTATTACGAATTCGTGAGTGCCTAAGACGGCAAAGACTTATGTCAAATAGGGGTCAGAAGTCTCGGCCTAAGAACAGAAGTCTAGGACGATCATAAGTCATAGACCTAAAAGCCTAAGAAAAGAGCGAGTAATACATATTAGGAAGTAGTAAAAGAGACTTAAACTAGCCTTAATTATATAGAATCTGCTTAGGAATCTTTAAAGGACTATAGATAGGGCAGTTTCTTTTACTCGGGCCTAGACGGCTCTATGCGAAATAGGCCTGTATAATTAATAGGCACGAGGTTCGTAATCTAACTAAGAAGTATCGCTAGGATCGATGATAGATTACTGGCTAATAGTTGAAATTAGCGCGGAAGAGGAAGCGCAGCTGACGACGAGACCTCCTAGTCGCCCAGACCCTTATTAACTAGTTCTGCTAGATCTACTACGGACTTCGGTTTCGAGAGTACCGTTGATCTCTTCGTTTTAGAGAGGTCAGACTCGTGCTCAGGAGTCCAGACGATCCCTCCCTCTTCTATGTAGCCAGGAGGTGGGCATGCATCGATATCGGCGCAGGTAAGAGTGCGCCTTTCCCTCTGTTCGTTTCTCCACCACGTTGGTAGAGCGAACCAGCCGCTGCTGCTGTAATCCTTAATAGGACCCGGTGATGCTTCGAGCTCAGGCTCGTAGTGCTCAGGAGGGGTTTCCTGCCATGGCTCTTCTATGAACTCAGAAGGAGATAACTGCCATAGCTCTTCTATGAAGTCGGGAGGTGGGCATACATCGATTCCGATGTCGGGCCAGTTGATAGTATGCTTTTGTCTCTTGTCTTTCTTCCACCACGCTGATAGAGTGTGCCAGATGCCGCTGCCGTTTTCATCGATAGTCTTTGGAGATTTCCTGAGCCCATCGCTGATAGAGTCATTGGCTAGAGGCGATGGCATTGGTTCACTCTCGATGACAGACTCAGGCTGAGCCATCGCTTCGAACGAGAATTCACTGACGTCCTCCTCCTCCTTTTTCTCGATGACAGCCTTGAGGCCCCACGACTTGCAACCAGCACTCTCACCTGGTCTTCCCGGTTCCAGTAGCAGTGGCGCTTCGGAGAGAGACTCAGGATCTGATTCAACGATTGCGGCCACACTCTGCTTTTCCCTCCGCTTGCCCATCATCGCATTCATTGCGGTCCGTAGCTCTTCCTCCTTCTCACCTTCGTCCATGTCTCTGACTGCCGACAGGAGCTTGAACTGCGCCTTGGTTCGATGGGCACGAAGGCGGTAATTTAGCTGCCTGTGTACCCCAAGCACCAGCCTCAACGTGGCAGCCTAGCGGGCCAGCGTTTGCAGCATCTCACTAAGCGAACGATGCGCAGATCGAGGGTACATGTATCTCGCTTGCTTGAGCCGCGTGTGTGCCACGACGAGCAGCTGAAGGCTGAAGGCTGAAGGAGGTATCGGGCCAATCCAAGGCATCGAATAGAAGCAAGACACTTATCCGAGCGCCTGGCCGGATGGACTAACGGCAATAAAGCACGCTCATGTACAATGGAATGTTGATGAAGAGACCATGTCCTAACAGGGGACAAAGAACGGAACCCAAATTCGTGGCAAACCACTGCCGAGGCACCTGAACGCAACGTACAGTACCAAAAGTCTGCATCCACGAACAAAAGCTTTTTGCGGTTTCCCTATTGTTGAGAATGGGTCTTGAAGCGGCGGCGGGAGCAGAACGTCTTTCGCACTTCTCAAGAGAAGATGCTCTTGTTGTTTTAGTACTTCGCTCCGTTTTTTTTGCTACTCAAGTGATACATCTTGAGATTATATGTGAGATTGCGGACAACGTAGCCGTGTTTCACGCAAATCAGAACTCCGTACGCTTCGCGATATTCTAAAAATCGGCTAGAGTTGTTGACCGTGATCTTTAGTCCCGTCTCTAGTGCTTCTCGATCATCCAAAACGTCGGTCTGCATCTTTGTGCAGCGCTTCCGGCGGGCGCCTCTCTCTCGTGCGGCCGCTCGGCTTGCGACGTCGTTGCACGCCCTCGGCGTCGGAGCGCGGGCGCTTTTGCTTTGCTATTACCACAATCGTACCACGCCAAGTGCGAGTCCCAGATAATCGTAAGATGTTTTTCAGTACTCTTGAAGCCTGTAAGAGTCGTTGCATTAATTTTTCCTGTTGCGAAAACGATTGTGTCGTGTGTGCAAGAGATCATAATCCCACCTCATAATCTAACGCGAAATTCACCCCGCCTTACTCTTTCCGGCTGAGCCCTAATCGGAACACATCAGTGATGTCTTCGGACGACGAGAGCAACCTTGCACCGTTTATGTGGTCTTGAAGTGCTTGCTCCGTGTCGAACTCAGTGTGTGTCGCCCATTCCCGCCACGCGGCTGCAGCCGGTCTGGTCGGCAACCATTCCGACCAGTCAGGCAAGCTTCTTCACCGTATATGTGCAGATCGGGATTGCACGGATGCTCCCCCTTGCTCCCCCTGATAACATTTTCAGCGAGCATGACCAAATATTAGATACCTGGTCAGTCTGTCGGAATTGAAGCCGTCGTCAAATCGGATTCTGGCAAAGTACGAAACGTAATGTCGGCCATCCGGTTCGAGTATCAACTGGCACATGACACGACTTGCTGGGGCAGGCTACATCTCCAGCGCAGACTGCAAATTCCTCCTGCCGTGCAACTCGAGTGCGTGAACACAGTCTGGGTTGGTCGAGAAAGTGTGACCCTTGAAGATACCTTCTTGCTGGAGCATACCACAGCTGTTTCGAATCTAATGCAACCAAGAAGGCTACGGGCAGCATGGACCAATAATATGCAGTAGAGGCAAGAAGCCGATTTGGAGTCCTTCGGATGCGTGATGTGTGCCTCCCAAGCCGGCATCGTCGATTGGTTCCTCAGATTGTGTGACTGCGCAGCGCATCGCTCGGTAAAAGTGATAATATGCAGATATCTCGTTGTCTTTCGGGGTTTCATTGAGCATGCATGAAGCCCATTCCATACGAGCCATGTAGAAATTGTATTACGCAGCTGCTATTTTGCGTGGAGTGATACTACGGGACATCTTTCGGGCGGACGTGGGTATATTTGCCCGTCGTTTCCCAATGGCATACCAGTTTCGGTCACTGCACTGAGATCTGGGAGAAGGTTTGTGTGACGCGTCTTCCAATCCAAGAGCTGCTCCTTGAAGCCATGGATATCCTGCGCGGAGACGCGCTGGTCATAAGCAGCAACAGGATTTCAGATGAGCTGTTCCATGTCCTCGTTCGTGCGAGTCATCGCCAGTAGTTCTTGTAATGCAGCGGCTGTCAGCACCGCTGGCGTATGCATAGGCGATGCAGGACTATTGTAAAAAGGGAAGCCGCCTGGAATCACCAAGGGCGCTAGAAATGGCAGAGCGATATGATGTGTTTGACTCGGTAACTGCAAACAATCGTCCAGCGGGGCATGTTGAACGCTTCCAAACCCAACATTTGTGATATCGTGTGACAGGATAAGGGTCTGCGAATAATGGACGGCGACTCCCAAATGCCCGACACAAGCAGGTAGACTGCCGCTGAACGACTGGAACGCACTCAGGGGAGTCGCATCTTTTGATGAGAGACATGGCGACTTGAAGACTTACTTCGAAATACACCATCAAACAAAGTACGCCAATCAGGACTTCTGGTACCAATTTTGCGTCATCCAGATGATTCGCCAGTTCTTGTAAAGCTTTTGTGTATTGCTGCACCGCGATCAGCTTCTCGTTCAGACAATTCTGTTAAACAGTCTTATCACGCGCGACCATCATGACCACGGCTCTGTGCAGATTGCCGAGTGCGGTCAAAGTGAGGTGTACGTACTCGCTCCCCCCTGCCTCCTGACAAACCTCATCCCTCCAAAAGTACACATGCTCGGGTGGAAAGAGTAGCGGTAGAGTCCTGGACAAGAAGTAGTGATATCCTAGCACATGCCGTACTCCCGAACCTGGGGTTTGATCTGGCCGTGGGCTGTTCGGAAGGGTTGCGGGCGAGGAGCCGTAGGCATGTCCAGGCCCAGATCGCTGCGTATCAGTTAATAGAGCTTCCTGATGCAGTGTTTGAGGCTCAGGCTCGACGTTCCGCATCTGCGGGTACCCAGCACAAACGATATTTGCAGTCTCACAACGCTCGCAAGACGGCTTTCGCTCGTCGCATTAAACACGTCGCCGGCGGCAGCTTAAGCAGCCTGTACGCCTCGCTCTTATTCATCGGCATCGTAGTCAGTGAGAGCTCGGCAGCTTCAAGTAGAGTTCATCTTTATTAGCAGAGTATGCAAGACGAGAGCGTTAGACCTTCCCCGCACATCGAATTAGTGGCTAAAATAAAGCCTTGAGGTCTGTCGTGGTCATGTCCTTAAGCCTCACAGAGATGGTGTGTGGCATGTGTCCTCTGCCTGTTGCCCGGTCCACGGCTCACCTCGCTGGAGTCGGCGGATTATGACTTTTGTTCCAGCACGAGGCCAGCGATGTTCGATTTCTCATGCCTCCGTAGCGAGAATTGAAATGAGAGCCAGCTAAGCTTCTCGCTTAAGGCTTGTTTGACTCTCGCTTGAGGCTTGTTTGAGCTTAGCCAATATGATGACGCGTATCGGCGTCTTTGACCCCGGCCGTTATCACAAATACCTTCTTCTTTTGCTCTACCACCTGCTTGTTTGGTGCGTAGCCTCGACTTTGATATACGATCCGCCGGAATGTTATCGCCCGCACTCGAGCAGTGTCCACCATGTCCGTCTGGAAGAAGCAGGTTAAAATGGAGGCCGTAGCCTGCAATGGGGTTGATGGCACGCTCCCTTGCACTCCGCCGGCGACACTCTCGAAACGGTGTCTTCCATGATGCGTCTTCTCGCTGCTGCACCCTTTGCGCTTCCAGTGGTCAAAGCCCTCGTTCTCCACGAGCAGGTCTCCACCATCCCGGCTGGCTGGAGTTTTGCATCTGCGCCAGACAACGATACTCGGATTGTGCTGCAAGTCGCGCTTGCCCAGCAGAATATCGATCAGCTTGAATCGAGACTATCCTCGGTCTCAACGCCTGGCTCTTCCTCCTACGGCCAGTACCTCGACAATGGCGACATCAATGCCCTGTTCGGTCCAAGCGATGCTAGCAAGAATGCTGTGAAGACGTGGCTCAAATCTTCGGGCATCGACTCATACACAGTCCAAGGCGACAGTGTATGGCTGAAGGCCTCTGTGGCTCAAGCCAATAGCCTTCTCGGAACGACTTTCAACACCTACGCAGACGCCCAGGGAGCGCAAAAGATACGCACCACGCAATACTCGATCCCGCAATCTCTCAAGGCACACGTCGACCTGGTGTCCCCAACAACTTACTTCGGCACCACTCAGTCCATGAGAAACATCAAGTCGACATTCTCGCGCCCATCTCTTGCAAAGCGCGCTACTACCCTACCTGCGGGCTGCAATTCGACCATCGTTTACCAGAATCACACCTACGCCGGGCTCACTCCCGACTGCCTTCGATACATTTATAATGTCAAGGATTACAAGCCTGACGTCGAGTCTGGTAGCAAGATCGCCTTCAGCTCGTTCTTGAACGAAAGCGCCAGTTTCTCTGATCTCTTCGCGTACGAAAAGCACTTCGGCATTCCTCCTCAGAAGTGAGTTCCTTGCGTCTGATTATCTCATGGTGTGTCTGCCACTGACAATGTTTTCTAGCTTCTCAGTTATCCTTGTAAACCCCGAAGATGGCGCGACAGATCTGCCGCAGCCGCCCTCCGATGCTGACGACGGCGAGGCCAACCTGGATGTGCAGAACATTGTCGCAATCTCCCATCCGCTTCCGGTCACAGAATACATTACTGCAGGCAGCCCGTGAGTACTCACACGAAGTCCATATGCACAAACAGCTGACATTGATTCGTGCAGCCCTTACATCCCAGACCCAGTCGAGCCCGCGGGCACCCCGAACGAGAACGAGCCGTACCTGCCCTACTACGAGTTCCTCCTGTCTCAACCCAACCACAAGCTGCCGCAGGTGATCACCAACTCCTATGGAGACGATGAGCAGACAGTCCCCGAGAAATATGCCATCCGAGTCTGCAACCTGATAGGCATTCTCGGCATGCGCGGCGTGTCTGTCCTTGAGTCTTCGGGCGACACTGGTGTTGGTGCCGCGTGCTTGAACCAGGATGGCAAGACACCGCAGTTCAACCCGGTTTTCCCTGCGACATGCCCGTATGTCACTGCGGTCGGTGGTACTGTTGATCTCGCGCCTGAGATCGCTTGGTCGGGCTCCTCCGGTGGATTCAGCAACTACTTCAAGGCTCCCTGGTACCAGAAAGCGGCCGTTCAGCATTACCTGAACACGTACGTGAGTGCGGAGACCAAGGAATACTATGGCCAATACGTCAACTTCACTGGTCGCGGCTTCCCGGACATTGCTGCCTTGAGTGTCCACCCTGAGTGAGTATCATTGTGGCTTCATATGAGTCTTGAGACTGACACACACAGCTATCCTGTATACCAAGGCGGCGTTCTCACACCAAGCGGCGGCACCTCAGCTGCTTCGCCGGTACGTTCGCGCTTCACTTGCACTGTGGCAAACCTCATTCTCATCTCACACAGGTCACCGCTGCAATTATCGCCCTCCTCAACGACGCGCGCCTTCGCGCCGGCAAACCCGCCCTCGGTTTCCTGAACCCGTGGCTGTATTTCAGCGGATACAAGGGCTTCACCGACATCACGGCTGGGCAATCGGATGGCTGTAACGGTCAGAACACGCAGACAGGATCCGGGGTCAATGGGGTAAGTCATGCAATAACGCTTTGGCTTCTGAGCGCGACTGACTTTCATACAGTCTGGTGTTATTCCGGGCGCGCATTGGAATGCGACGGTCGGGTGGGATCCGGTCACTGGATTTGGAACGCCGGATTTCGGGAAGTTAAGGGAGGATATTTTCAGTTGCTTGAGGTAGAGATAAGAGCAATACAGAGCGATACAGAGTCAAATTGTCCTGTTGATTCGAGCTATTATACTAATATGCGCGTAACCTTAGTAGATATACGCTTATAACAAGTTCTCGTTATACTTTCCTCGTTGTTATACGCTTATAGTAAGCTCTTATCCTATATACCTTACTCTTTTAATGTGAAGATCTGGGTGTGCAACAGTGTGACCATCATATGTCTGGGTTTCCTAAAGAATAATCCTTGCCCCTCTCTGCTCTTTCCCTCCGCTTCCTTTTATACACTCCTGCGCAATGAGCAGCTAGCTTTGAAATGGAAGGCAGAAGGCGGGGCTCTGTACATTATGGAATCGGGGTGCTATTCATAGCGGATTGCTCTATACCCGACGAGCAACAGCTGCTCAATCGGCCCGGAAAGCCAAGGACATCGGCATTCTCTCGCCGACGGCCTATCGGCGATGCCTAGTGATGGGCGAGTCAACGAGAATCGGCGACAAGAAGATCGATGGTATCCGCTTTGAGCTGTAGTGCTTTTCGGTGACCATCTTCATCGCACGGCTGGAAGCACGCTCACATGCAGCACTCATACCAGGCACTGCAAAGAAATCTTAAGCCACTCGAGCGAGGGCGGGATATCACGCCTCCCCGACTTCTTTCTACCAAGTCAAAGGTTTCGACTCGTAGCCTCTGATATCGATGTAATCTTCTATGAAGGCGTCTAGCTCTTGCTCGAGGTGGTGGGTCTGACCTGGAAGCAGGGCCGGGTCGCCCTCTACCCCGAAAATCGCTTCCCAGTCCTCGTCCGTCAGCGACCGACGTTGCACAGGCTCTGAGCTCACAGAGATTGATGGTACGATCGACGTAGGGTGCTGGATGCAAGGTCACCGCTGCACGATACACTCGGCTACGATCGGTCGGATTGTAGTGTTCGCTCACTTTGACGAAGACTGCGTTGATGCTGTGTTTGTAATAGTCCATGTAGATCTCTGGATCGGCGACAGTTTCATCCTGCGCTCTCTTGAGCTTCCTGTAACGTTATTCCGATGAAATTTGGCCCCGCTGTGGACAGAAGTTCTGCCGCATCATCAAGTGAGAAGCAGCTTAGTACATGTACACTGTTCAAGGCCGCAGTATGGTTGTGCCGAGGTGTCTGTGTGAGACCCGACCATACCATCTTGTCTTCGCAGCCGATCCAGAACACTGTGAAGTATCGGCAGTAGATCTCAAGCAGACGACATCAGCGTCAATACCAATTGCGCGCATTCGTTGTCGACGTTTCCAGAAATAGTAGCGAGGATTTTTCTTCTTTTGACCTGCTAAAAGACTCTATTTTGGTAGAAAAGTGTTTGAAGAAGCTCCGTCTTAAGTGAGGGTCAACGGAGTGCAGAGACAATGTGGAGGATGCGCTAATAGCAGGTGTTGTCATGATTGTTGATACGTCTTGAGAGAGAGGGTAGGAGAGTGGATGGAGATGTACGAGACGCGATTGCTTGAAATAAATATTGCTGATTAGTGAATTGGACGAAGGGAAAGAGAGATTCACTTTCTACCAGCGCTAAGCACTCAAAGAGCAACATCGAACGAAGGACAGTGGAAGTCGGACGGGCATTAGCAGCGCAACCAGTATGCGAGATGCAGCCGGTATGCAATGTATGCTCACACTGCTACCGCACTATCTCGCTACAGAACACTTAGAAACGACCACTTAGGTCGACAAGAAGGCTCGAAATTGCAAGAACATACTCAGATTCCAGCCCATATGCTTAATGCGAATGTAGAACAATCATCAAAGGTCTTTGGCTGAATATGCTGGACTAATCTGAACACTGTCAGTCTTCTGTGTCGCGACCAGTATGCGCGCTGCACCCAGTCTGTAAATTACGTACGCGACCATATGAAAAGTAAAGCCAAAGGCCGTTTCCACAGCAACTTCCAGGTCCTCTGTGCACCACGTCCTAGGCGTCGCGTTAGAGCAGTGCACACGCGCGGTGTCGCCAACGTTGAACACTGCACCCTGCTCCTCAGCCCAGTGTAAAGACTAGCGACCTCATGGCACGTACGAAATTCATTCCGACATCAAAGCCTCCACATCAGGCTGCACCTAAACCCCACCCGCAAACAGTCTAACGTGCACTATGGACTGCCGCAATCGAGCTCGGCGCTTTTAACAGCTAGGCGATAATAAAGAAGCCAGGTGGTGGATAGGAGCTCGTTAGACGGCTACACGGTATTAGCGCAAATAGTGTATGGGGAGCAGAGGCAATACCGGCTATAACGGCGATACGTAAGAGGGGGGAGGATAAAGAAAAACTCCATAGCCACGCGGCTGTCTGCGCTCGGGAGCGAAATCCTAGTGATTAGGAGGTGTTTGCATATCCGAAATTGGTTGTCACAGACGAATGCACTGTTCCCGACGTCCAGCGAACTTTAGATCTTCAGAAAGAGAAAGCGACGGCCCTTAGTACAACTTCCAAAGAGATAGCAATCGCATTTTTATAAGTGAGGTCATCAGAGAGAGAGACGAGGTGTTCAAGATTTACATAAACATTAGCGATCGACGGCCCAACTGTATTGTACAACAGCTCATGCTCAGTTTCGAAAAGCACGAGGACTGATGCCCAGTTCGAACACGTAAATGAGTACCCCTATATCCCGAGCGACCCCGCCACCTATTACGATTACGAAGGACCTAGACCGCTCCATACTAGAAATTCCGCCGCCAAGGGGCATGGGGCTACAGGAGGCCACGGTGCTAGTTTACTCGATCGTCCGTTCTTCTACTCTCGAGACTCCCTTAGAGTGGTATGCCGAAGAATCGGGAGCGGCTTTCAAAAGAAAGACCTTGGAGGCTGCTCTGATGAGGAAGAACATTTCCGAGTATAAGGAGCTGTTTCAGGTACGACGGAACGTGAGAACGGAAAGCGCGTCACAATTAAAGGGAAGTTCGTCTTTAAATCGAAGGAAATCCTCGAATTTGTCAAAAAAGCGGAATTTGGACAGCGAAGGGAAAGTCGAGAAAGAGACGAACGTTTCGAGCTATAACTGCGGGAATCGAGGACGAGGAAAAGGAAGGTATAGACGAAGAGTAATAGTAGAACGAGATTGAGTGTATCATCGCAGCTAGTAGTAGATCTGATTAAGGTAAGGAGCTTGAAATTTTGTCCAAACTCTACTACTGTCCGAGCTCCCCTACAATGACGTTATGCAAAAGTACTCACACGTTTCTAATGCTCCTCTCTTGACTGTATACGTCAGATTACAGCTACCGAGAACTAGGCCTAGATCGACAAGGAGGGCCTGTAATTTCCACCTGTGGAAAGGAGCGGAACCTACACTAGCAATATATTTATTGCCCAGCACAGTGTCTAGAGAATTTGCTGGGGTTCCAATTATGATGGATACAAAGACAGACGAGGCCCATATGTTTTTCCTAATTGCGGGCTTCGATAACAACACCAGCTTAGTCGAAAAAGTATATATCTTACAAGGCAGGCGGGGCGTATTGCCTGCTAACAAACGATGCACTTTGTGCTCAGGCTTTGGCGTGTGCGGTGTTTTCGGAAACCCTTTCTGTCTGGACAGCAAGCGTAATGCGTTGATGCGAGGAGTCGTCAAGTATTGATCCACTGAGGGGCTGACGATTTGCTCGTCGTATTCCTCGCTGCTTTGTGGTGCACTTAGTATCACCAAGTATACAGGGTTCTCCACCCAGTAATCTGCACCCCATATACAGTTTTCACCCTGAACCGTTAGACCAAGCTCTACCTTGGCTTTGTAAAAACGCTGTTTTGAACCTCCACAAATTCTTGTAGAATGCACACATGCCAAAATCATATGAGCTACAAGCTCTGGATTTTTCATGCAAAATTTTCCCCATGACTTGTTCGATCTCATAGATAGATAAGCACGTAAGTTACTTTCCTTCTGCCAATATGCGAAGTCGCGTGGCCACGGGTCAACACTAGGAACCGGGTACTCTAGCTTGGCCGATTCCCTTCAAAACCTTGGACCTTTCTGTATGTCTTGTCATTCGTCGTCAGTACGGTCGATATTACAAAGGCTTGAACCAGCTTTGCCAGGGCTTGCTATTATGGGGTCAAAAGTCTTCCCAGCTTCATGTCGAAGCGGGGATACCCCTTCGAAAACGCTTCCGTCCAGCTTTCCTCCTGAACACCAGCGACATCATGTCTGCAGACGATCTTCCTGCGCCTGGATCGCGTAAGCGGCCTGCGTCTCTTGCTTGCTATGAATGTCGTCGCAAGCATCTTAAATGTGATGGCATCATGCCCACCTGCGCCCGCTGTGCTTCCGCTGCCACCAACTGCACCTATTTGCCGTCCCGCCGAGGCCAACCATGTCGGCAACAGTCATCCTCTAGGGATAGACAATGGCCTGCTAACCACGAACAAGATAACCCGCTTCCAAGTCCAGGGAGCCAACATGCTTGGATAGGTCCACATGATAATGCTGCGCCGCACCCATTACCCACCACCAGACCGACGGCCACGGGCAACACGGTCGTTGCGTTTGGACCAGCAGGTGCAGCGTACTCCGACTTCCCGTTTTCTTCGGTAGAGAAGAGTCATCTGGTCGGACTGTATTATTCCCATTTCCACAGTTCGCACCCGATATTGGTGCCCCATGCATACTTTACAGCCCAGCGATATCCAGACTTTCTAGTCGTTGCTGCCAGTCTAGTCGGCCATCACTTTGCTTCTACCCAGCCCCCAGAATCCGCACTGTCCGCGGTCATCTCAATGATTATATCAGCTGGTGACGCTGATAATGGCTATCGAGTGCAAGCCTTCATCTTACTGGCACTCGTCTCCCTAGGCTCACATGATATGAGCCGCGCCAATGATTGTCTGGACCATGCGGTTTCCCTGGCCAAAGAGGCAAATCTCGACAGTTTGGACAGTCGCTTGCAAGGCACTCCCCCGAGTATCATGCATGAAAGTCTCCGACGGACTTGGTGGGAGCTTTTCACCGTCGATGCTCTGCTTGCGTTACTACAAGGCCGAGTTCCAAGGATAACGGCTGCGAATCCCGACACTCTACCCTACGTGCCTAGTGCGGAAACGCTTTATGAAGTAGGCGATCTCAGCAGCAGGCAGCCAAGCTACGCCGAGTTTGAGCGTCGCTTTTTCCTGCAACAACATGGCGAATTCAGCTCCCACTTCTATCGTATAGAAGCCGCCTTTATCGTACGCAGGGTTCGACCACTCTTCACAGGCGACACAGTGGATCCACAGGAGCTGGAAGCTGTCTGTAACGCAATAGCAAGTTGGCCATATCATTTACCGGACTCGTCACTTGCCTTGTCTGAACCTCCTGGACACTGCGACCAAATGTTGATACAAGCAAACCTTCTCGTGCAAGTCGCAAGCATTTTCCTACACTTTCCACGAAGCAGCCTCTCATCAAGAAGCCCCTCTGCTATTGATTTCACTTGCCTGAGCAAAAGTCTCCCAAGATTAGAAAAATCAACGCAGCATGGCATAAGGGCGATCGCTGCTTCAAGAGAGCTTTGTCACATCGCATCGATTCCCTCCCTACGAGACAGTCGTTCGCCAATGGCTGTATGCGGATTCCTGCTAGGCAGCGCCGTACAGCTTTCTACAGCTTCCAGCTATAAGGCGCAAAATTCGCATGACAGTCAACAGTGCCGTCACCGGGTTGTTCTGATGCTCGGTGCTTTGAGACACATCGGAAAGGTCTGGTCGAGTGGTCAGACCGCGTTGCATCGTGTTCAACCATTCGCGGATTTGGTCTTCACCACATCAAATGATCGCAGCTTCGAGAGCGGACGTACAACATCTAGCGGTGACACCAATGCAGCGCCCAATTTTTCTGGAAACACAACGCTGGAAGAATCGACTGCTAGTCAAGACCTCGAGCCGAGCATGAGGTCGACATCACAGAATAATGCTTTAGAAATCGACTGGTTCAACTTTTTCCAGACTGTCGATCCTCTAGGCGATTTATCTGCGTACGGCACGGTATAAACATCTTTCGAGAACGACCATACACCGACTCACACGAGAGATACATCAAATGCCTATCATGTAGGCAGTAGCCGCAAGATCAGATTGTTTGGTATAAGCTAACGTCACTGTAGGGAAAGTCGGATATTTACGCGCGGTAGTTTCGCGTAAAAACGTTCTCCTTACACGACGTGCTTTTATCCGTTAATAACGCGTCCAGCGATCTCGCTTGCAGTGCCGCATCGATAAATCGCAAATGCTCGGCGACTCATCCTTCTGTAGAAGAAACTTGAGTTATAAAGACTATATTAGCGATCGGCTCAAAGCAGTCATTACTTTCTTAAGTTTCTGGTAAACATATCAACCTAGCTACGTGGCTCGATATGCGTAGTGGACTGCGCTTCCCTGACGTGATCGACGTGATCGACGGCTTGCGAACGCACCCCGCTTCCTAACGCGGCGCATTTTGGTTGACGAACCTCAAAATTATCGTGACCTTGCTATTACGATACAGTTACTTTCATGTTTGCTCAAGCCATTCTTGCATACTACTTCTTCGTCACTATCGAATGCTATTATATGGACTCCGTGGTTGTCTGCGACTCTTTTAGTGACTGGTTTGCAGTTCAGCTTCCTTCACGATCTCGAGCACTTCTAGAGTGCTGAAGATGCACCTGTCCTTGAGCTTGATACGCTTGCTATCTTTGCGTTGCTCACAAAACTCTCATAAGTACCGCCGCATCACTCAAGCGTTTTCGGAAGTTTATATTGTCGCTAAGAGCTATCTCGCTAAGAGTTAGCGCGCGCTCGTTATAACGTCCGGCCGGCGAAAGCAACGCCATCTTCTTCCTCAACTCAGGGCGCAGCCTATCGTTACTTGTATCGCGATTCGGTGCTATCTGGGGGTGAGCTTCGCAGCAATGACATGTCGAAGTCATCGTTGAAGTCTGGGGTACGAGATGTGGGACTCCCGTACCTTAGCTGCTGGATCTTGCTCTACGCTTCGATGGGGCTCAGAGGTCCCAGGCCTGTAGTGTGCCAGCTACTCTCGACGTTAGTCTTTGTCATTGCTCTTTGAAGTGCGCGGATACACATTTCTGTCCACTCTACACGTTTGAGGCAGCCTAAGTAGAGTCGAGATACGGCGTTGGTCTCAGCTACAAGAGCACGTTTTAATGGACAGAAGACACCGAAATTTAGAGGCTGCAGAACATGAGAATAGTGTAGCGGCAGTATAAGAAGATAAATAGCCTTGTACATACAGAATGAGATAAGCCTTGTAGTGATGTAGCTGCTGTAGCCGTCCATAATAAGTAGCCTGCGAAGGGATTCAGACGGTCTTGTCTGAGGCTCGAACGTGCCTTAGTGCTTGGTAGAAAGGGTACTAGCAATACGAGGTGTAGAAACAGGGGATTATTATTAATATATACTAAGCAGTCACTATAAACATCGTAAGTCTTAAAGGTTACGTATATATCCTACTTCGTGTCCAACAACGAACATGAGCCACCGTGTTGTCCACCTCGATCAGTACCACCACTTCCGCGCAAAATAAATGAAGTCAAACTGCAAAGCCTCCATAACCTCATAATTCATACTTCAAACTCCACAAACCACCTCTCTTCATCCCTCAAAAACCCCTTCTCATCAAACTCCACCCCCTCCTCCTTCAACAACGCCAACTTTGAACTCTGATTCTGTCCGCTCGGAGCCTTTTCCCAATCACCCATGAAGCCTCCCACGAAACCATTAGCCGCGATGCAGCGGTGGCAGGGCTGTGGGAAAGTGTCAGCTCTAGCCATTGGACTGATCAAGATTGTCAAACGAGACGCTCGCTGACGCTCGGCCGACTCACCACTTCAGGCGCAAACGGATTCCGTCTCAGTGCTCCGCCTATAGCGCGAGGAGAGGATTTCAGGGCCGAAGCCATTGCTGCGTAGGAGGAGACGCGGCCGGAGGGGATTTGTTGGAGGAGGGCGTAGACTTTCTGTGGTTGGTGGGAGGTGAAGTTAGTGTGGGTTTTTGTTGTTGGTTGGGGGCTGATGGCTATTCTCGGAGACCTACTTCTTGGAATTCTGTGACTGCCATGTTTTTGGATTTGTGTTAAGACTGCTGAGGGGTGTGATGGAGTTGAGGGGAGAGCGGCTTGAGGAGCAGGCGTGAAGATTTGTTCACGACGTTGTTGCGATGGAGTTTGGTGTGTTTAGCAAGGTATCGATTTACTTTTAATAAGTCGCAGAGCGATGGTTTGTTGTTGAAGGAAGCAGCCTGCGAGTGCGGAAACGATGATCAGAGCCGGATGCTTGTAGATCTAATAGCTTATACTCGAACACTGTTGCCTGCAGCTTACAAACAATGACTCAAAACACCAAGGTACTGTTTCGTTCAAGATACGCGATGCCGTCAGTGGAAGCCACGATGCGGTCGGTGTCTAAAGCCAGGTCATATGCGAGTTGTTGCTGACAGATTGGAATTGCCCTCGAATTAGCCAATCAGCATCGCCAGTGGCGGAAACAAGGTTTCGCTTGCATCAAACGTATACACATATAACGCTTGCCACCGAGATACTTGTGATGCTATGCGAGTTTCTCAGCAGACGGTGGCTCCATCGGTTAGACATCACATCTGACAAAACCGTGCCCGACAGTAGGCCCGACGCATTCCATGAATTATCTCTGTACAGCGGCTGGTAGGCCGCAAAAAGCGCTTTTCTTGTTTGTACATTAAAGATTTTGTAAAGTGGCTGGACGTTAGACCTTCTATGAGCTTTCTAGCACGTGTATGCCAGTGTATCCAACATTGACCATTTTCAATTCCTTTAGATCTTGACACTGTGATGTGTTAGCAAGGGTCACGAAAGTGATAAATGTGCATGATCTTACCTCCATGGGTGCTCCTCCTCACCGTACTGAATGCCCTCGATCCAGTCCTTGAAGCGCTTGGTGATAGGGCCGGCCTCAATGTCAGCGGTCAGACCGCAGTTGACGAGCTCGTCGTTGTACTGGATACTCCTAACGGGGCTGACGACAGCTGCCGTACCAGAGCCGAATACCTCCAACATGCGTCCCTCCTTCGCCGCCTCAGCGAGCTCGCGCATGTGGAATCTGCGCTCGCTGATCTTCCAGCCTTCGGGGACGAGTCTCTCTTGTGCGAGCTGGAGGACAGAGTTCCTTGTGACACCCTCGAGGATGGTTCCGTCAAGGGGTGCAGTCATGAGCTCTTTTTGGCCGTCCTTGTTAATGATCGCGGCGAACAGGTTCATTGTGCCGACCTCGGTGACGAAGTCCTCAACCTTGCCAGAGGTAGGGTCGACGTCCTCGAACAGCCAGAGGTTCTGCTGGAAACCGCGAGACGCAGCCTGCATCTGAGGGACAATGCAGGGAGCGTAGTTGGCGCCGAGCTTGCTGTTGCCGACACCACCGGGCCATGCGCGGACGGCGTACTTGGTCGCCTCGAGAGAGATGGCCTTGAAGCCGGTGGGGTAATATGGGCCGACAGGCGAGGCAATCACGTAGAGCAGAGCAGAACCAGGAGGTCCTACGCCGAGAGTGCGCTGGGTTCCAATCATGTTGGGACGGATGTAAAGAGAGTATCCGCGTTCCGAAGGAATGAATCGCTCCTCCATCTGGCAGAACTTCTTGATCAACTCGATGACCTTCTCGCCGTCGAAAGTGGGCAGCGCAATGCGCGCGACACTCCTGTTCAACCTCTTCATGTTCATGTCCGGTCTGAATAGCCTGACGTTGCCCTGCTTGTCCTTGTAGGCCTTCATTCCCTCGAACGCCTCGAAGGCATAGTGGAAGACGCAAGTCGCGGGATCGAGACTGAGGTTCTGGTAGGGTGTGATGCGCGGGTCCATCCATCCTTCTGCTGCGGTCCACTCTAGTGAGAGCATGTGGTCGGTGAAGTAGCGGCCGAAGACCAGGTCGTTGTTGGACATGATCTCCTTGGGAGTGGTGGTCTTTTGCACCTGCAGCTTGGACAGGTCAATGGCCTGCAGCTTCGGATCGGCAGCATCGGGAGCAGCAATGGCATAGCTGCGTCGTTGGGCAAAGGCGCATCTTTGGGATTGGGAGGTGCAGGCGCGTGCAGAGGGAGCGGCGAGGATGCTGCGGCGCGGCAGCATTTGGCGGAGAGAAGAGGCCATGGTGTGTGTGAGGCTGCGACTGTGGCCTGACACGAGTTTGGCGGGAGACGACAAGTTCAATGGCGCGGTGTTGGAGTCAGCGATATAACGTTAACTTATCTGGTCGCGATGCCATGGGCCGGCGGCACTTTCACGCCGACCTCGGCCGCTTCGGCTTAGACTTACAGTAGCTCATAGGGCCAGACAATTGATTGACCAATTGATGGACCAATTGATTGACCAATTGATTGGTCCAGCGCATACCGTGACACCAGAGTAGGCAAGTCCAGATAATAATATACTGTCTTCACAACTTCATAACCAATCCAAATTTGAACAATGCCTGTTTGTGTTGTACATGAGCACACGATCGGCAACTAAAGTGCCTCTGTAACAAGCCACATCGCTGTCCATCCCACCACCACAAGCTGAACTGCACCACCTAAGACGGCATCTTACACGGCACACCAATCTGCACCAACTCAATGGTCACACCCACATAATGCCCCAGGCGCAGTAGTAACACACCTCCACCTCACCTCATACTCGCCTACAACCAACCATGTTCTCAAGCGCCCTCAAGTCCTTCACGTCCAACATCTCCGCCAACTACACAATCGCGCCCCAACCCTCCTCCACCTCAGGACCATGGCGCATCTTCGACGCCAAGCGCAAATCCACAGGCAAAGCCGCCTCGGTGTTTGTCCTCGATCGAAAAGCCTTGGAACCACACACGAGCGGTCTGGGCGGCGGACGCAGCGGTGGCAGCTCTCTCAAGCGGGCGCAAGAGGAAGTGCTGGAGCGGCTGAAGCGCGAGGCTAGCAGTCTTGCGCGGCTGCGGCACCCGAGTATTTTGGAGCTGGCGGAGCCGGTGGAGGAGACGAGTAAGGGTGGGTTGATGTTTGCGACGGAGGCTGTGACTGCGAGCTTGGCGAGTCTGCTTAGTGAGAAGGACGAACAGGAACGGTCGGGAGGGGTGGGCGGGCGAGGGAGTCGGTTTGTAGTCGAAGAGCAGGATGGGACGAGACATAGGCGGGAGCTTGAGATTGACGAGCTGGAGATTCAGAAGGGCTTGCTGCAATTGGCGAAAGGATTGGAGTTTCTGCATGAGAGTGCTGGGCTTGTACACGCGAACTTGACTCCGGATGCTATTCTCGTGAATGCCAAAGGAGATTGGAAGATTGCAGGCCTTGGATTCTGTGGACCACATGAGACAAGCACAGCGGCGACAAGTCTGGCGCCTATACAACTCTTCGAAGTGCTGAATCATGATCCACGGTTGCCGAGAGGCGTGCAACTGAATCTGGACTACACATCACCCGATTTTGTGCTGGACAATAGTCTGGTGCCCTCAGCGGACATGTTCAGTCTGGGACTACTCATACTGGCTCTGTACAACTCACCACACACCTCTCCGCTCACCACCGGAGGATCTCTTTCAAGCTATAAGAGGATATTCTCGAGCTCAGCCAGCGTGCCCACACAAAACAACAACTTCCTCGTGCCCACCACACATCCACTACCTCCCAAGCTCAAAGCCGAACTCCTGCCCAAACTCATCACCAGACGTGCAGCAAACCGCATGTCGGCTCGAGAGTTCCAAGAAGCGAGCTATTTCGACAACATCCTGGTCTCAACGATGCGATTTTTGGATGCTTTGCCCGCCAAGACACCGAACGAGAAGACTCAGTTCATGCGCGGACTGCCACGCATCATGCCACAATTTCCCAAATCGGTTCTCGAGAAGAAGGTGCTCCCTGCTTTATTGGAGGAGATGAAGGATAGAGATATCCTTGCTCTTATCCTGACGAACATTTTTGCGATGATCAAAGCTATGCCAAGTGGCAAGCGCGCTTTCACAGAGAAAGTCGTGCCCAGACTAAGGGAAATCTTCTTAGTCAAACCTGTTGCCGGAGCAGAGAAAGACACAAGTCGAGATGCTGGCTTGACGGTCCTGCTTGAAAACATGGAGACCGCAGCTCAGAATTGCGCTGGAAAAGAGTTCCGAGAGCACATTCTGCCGGTACTCATGCTAGCTCTTGAGAGCCCGACTCACCGCTTGGTTGATACGGCTCTACAAACTTTACCACATGTGCTTCCGGTCTTGGACTTCAGCACCATCAAGAACGACTTGTTTCCTGTTATCGCCAACGGCTTTGCGAAGACGAGCAGTTTGGCCATCAAGATTCGCGGCTTGGAAGCGTTCTACACATTATGTGGCGGTACTCCAGACGGCAGTGACGATGATCTCAACGGTATTGGCGTGCCGGACAAGAAATCTTCGTCCAGCAGCATTATCCTGGACAAGTTTACTGTCCAAGAGAAAGTAGTGCCGTTGCTTAAGGGTATCAAGACGAAGGAGCCGGGTGTTATGATGGCTGTCCTGAGGGTTTTCAAGCAGGTCGGCGAGGTTGCAGATTCTGATTATCTGGCTATGGAGGTTCTGCCATTGCTGTGGCAATTTAGTCTGGGCCCGCTGCTGAATCTGCAGCAGTTCCAGGCGTTCATGTCGCTGATCAAGACTCTGTCGGGCAAGATTGAGCGAGAGCAGACGAGGAAGCTGCAGGACACGGGTAGCTCCAACACCCGAGCTGCTAATGGTACAAGATCTGCCAGTGCGAGATCAGCTGCCACTTCGTCGAACATCAGTGGAATGGGCGACGGCGAAGAAACTGATTTCGAAACCCTTGTCTCTGGTCGAAAACCGACTACAAATGGCAACGATGACCTGATGAATGATTGGGGCGCGCCTCAGTCAGCGACGAGCACAAACACAACAGCACAGTATCCCAAACCATCTACCAACACAACACCTACATTCTCCTGGCAAACCCCTGCCCCAGCACCCTCCCAAGCAATGAACACCCTCCGCCCAGCCGTTCAAAACCAAGCATCCAGGACAGTAACCCCAGACCACACACTATCCTCTTTCGCCACCCTGACTCCCGCAAGCCAATGGTCTCAACCTCTTCAACCCTCAACTCCTTCTACTTTGCCGCTCCGACCTGCTCAAAACACCGGCTCTTCAGCTTCAGCTTCCACTATCGACTGGTCCTCTGCAATGAGCAATAGTTCTTCGGCTTGGGGAGGTCAGAAAACTGCGGCGCCGCCTTCTTCGACTTCAAGTATGAGTGCTTTTGCGATTGCGCCACCGCCGATGAGTCCGCAGGCGACGGGGTATGGCGGAGGGTTCCAGCAACAGCAGCGGTTGCAGCAGGGGACGGGGCAGAAGAGCGGGCTGGATAAGTATCAAAGTTTGATCTAAGGGCTCGAAGAGCAGAGCATCGATGAATTGAATGTGACGCGGGGGCAGTGAATGTTCCGTGATACCCGAGATAGAGGCATGAATGATAACGAAAGCGATGTGAATTGCTATGGTCCTTCCATCTACCTCTGCTTCACCTTCCTGCTATCATCATCGCCGCCCTCCGATGTGAAACGCCGTCGTTTCCGCCAGGAAAACCCGGACAAGGTTTGTCTTCGGAGCCCGCCTTCGACTGGCTGGCTGGCTGGCTGGCTGGTCAAGTGACGGGACAAGGGGACGCGACGACGAGACGAGATCGAGGCGAGAGCTCTCAGCTCCTTGGAGGGGGTACCTGACGATCCCGCGAGCTCTCTTTCAGCCGCATTGCAAGAGCTCTTGTTGTTCTTGACATGGTTTCAGGGTGTTGCTGCTGCCTGTCACGTGTTGTACACGCCTTCAGGCAATGCTCGATCTTCATCTCCTGCTCTCTCTCATCACAGTCAAAGGGTGTCGTGCTTCATCGCCATCATCGCGGTCCGAGCTTGCAGCTTCCCCCGCAATGCGCTAAAATGCGGGGGAGGATTTAGAGTCGGCGCTAAGGCCGCGAGTTTGAGGTCGTGTGAGCAGTCACGCGATAGGCTCGATGTCTGGTCTTGGACGTGGTACCTCTGGTTACGCTGTTTAGGCGTGAGATCATGTACCTTTGTACTTCCGAGGGCTGCTTGTGCCTCGATGGGATGCAGTGATGGCGATGGGAGTAGCTGTGATGAATGGATGGATGGATGGATGGCTGATGATATCATCACACAGCAATCTCAATGGCCTACTTACAAAAGTTCAATCGGCGTTCGGCGACGAGCTTCAGGCATGCTTATAGGGGAGGGAAGGAAGGTACGAAGGACGCGGCCGGCCCTGGTCGGCATGGATCAGCGCCAGTCACGAGGTCGCCGCCGCACCCCGCCTCGAAGCAGAGCATACGAGCTATGGCCTGATGCGCGACGATTGACCTCGAGCTGTTCTTCTGTCATCTCTTTCTTCTCTTCTTCCTCACACACACTTCCTCACTGCCTCACCCAAGCAAGCCTGTGTACCTGACTAGTCTCCTTGAGATTGCTCGCTCGCATCATCAATCAGCTTCTCCCTCACTCACCAAACCACCAAACCACCACCCTGAACTCAACCACCCACTCCAACCATGTCTGCAGATATCCAAACCCACTCCCTCAGCAAGGTCGACTCCGCCATCGACGACACCCCGGCATCGCCGACAGAGAGCAAGATCAAGCACCGCAGGACGAGTAGCACCGTCAGCGGCGTTTTCAACATCAATGACCTTGGTGAGTGATGACGAGCATTGCATTGGCAGCGGCGGATGCAGCGCAACAGCAAGCTGACATTGCGAGCAGAGAAGGAGAACGTCGATCTTCAGATCGCACCCGAGACACAGAAGCTCAACTGGTAAGTTGCGATGACTCTGCTGCCGTGACCTCCAGGCAAGCTCATCACTCACCTGATGGCTCCTGCTTGGTGGCGCGAGTCTCACATCTCACCCGCTTCGCCACAGTCGCTGACTTTTCCCTCCCAGGAAGCTCAATTCCTCACCATCAACGGTCGAGGACAAGGACATGCTCAAGAAGATGCTAACCACCCCACCTATCAAGAAGATCGATCTCGTCTTCCCTCTCGGTCTTGAAGTCACTGCTCGCAACCTCCGTGGCGTTACCATCAAGGATGCGCTAGACGCCATCTACAAGCAGTTCAAGAAGAAGGTGCGTTTCTTCATTTTTGCCACCCGTGCTCAACTCATTGCCAGCGACGATGAACTAACTTTTCTTCCCAGGCCGACGACGAACTGACCGACCCCTACCTCAAGGGCTTCGAGTGGGATCGCGAGGAGTGCTACACCCGCTTCATTGTCCACCAGATGAAGACAGGCGGCCAGCCCGCAGGCGAGGGCAAGAAGAAGAAGAAGGGCAGCAAGGCCGAGGAAACCTACTAAACAGGTTCATTTCAAGGAAACGACGCATGCCGCCGGCCTTCTGTCTCTGCGACCGTCACTCGCTTCGGTTCGCAGCGGGGCATGGCTAATGATGGCTGCGTAGGGAGGAAATATGGGAAATGGACTCAGATTCCAGGAATGGCCAAAGGCCTAGGGCAACTCCGATGACTGCGGATGCATCTGCCGGTGTACTACTGCTAGACCATTAGCGATGTGTTAGTTACGGTGAAACGATCCTTTTATGACTGTAAGCTGGCTTTTTGTGCTCTCGCTCGTGAGTCGGCCGCTTCTTGTACGCCAGTCGGAAGCTTCAGTTTCTATCAATTGGAGCAGAGAAACTCGCGAGCATATCAGCGATTGATTTATATGATTGTGATTGTGATTTACAGGTACGAGGCGAACAGCGATGAAGTCCGCTCGGAAGCGCACGGATGAGAGGTCGTCTCCCTGTGGCCAATGAGTGGGCGACATGTGGGTCCACCTACCTTTGCTTGTGTTCTTCAACTTCTTCGGCTGATACGTTTCATCTCTGCTAATTCCAGTATTGCATGTTGTTCATGCCTAATTACTGGTCTTTGAGAGCTTACTAATAGTGGCACTGCTGTAACGGTTCAACTCATTTTGACCCAGGATCAAGACGTCCAGCTCAGCCCCAAAAAAAAAAAATATCACTTCAGAGCACGTTGACTTCGATTCGAAAAGAACACACTACACTGATCCACTACAGTAGTCTGAATGCCAAGTCATCAAAGGTAAGACTGCATCACCATGCGACTACGATTTAAATCGCGGCCGTGACAAGAAGTGATTCCCGCCAGGTGCAACGTAAGCTGGAACTCAGCAAGCAGCGCCTTGATAACATGGCTTGCGCCGTTCCCCCCTCCCAATACCAAACCGTAGATATACGGTCTCCCCACCAAGCACATCTTCGCCCCAAGAGCCATCGCTTTGGCAATATCAGCTCCACACCGGATCCCAGAGTCAAACAGCACGTCAAGCTTGTCTCCTACGGCATCGACGATGTCAGGCAAGATACCCAACGAGCTCACCGCCCCATCGACCTCGCGGCCGCCATGGTTGCTGACCACGATGCCTTGCATCCCCATCGCAACGCTCTTCTTCGCATCGTCGACGGTCAGGATTCCTTTCAGGACGATCGGGCCAGGCCAGTGCTTGCGGAGGAAAGCGAGGTCTTCCCAGCCGTGGCTATTGTTGGAGAAGACGGTTTGCGTCCACTCGATAGCGGCGCTCTGCATGTCTTGTTCGATGTTTACGCCGTGCTTTTCTTTGAAGTGGCGCCGGAAGATCGGGTCGGAGAAGCCGATGGCGACGCCGATTCTGTCGGGGCGGAGGAAGGGATTGTATCTGTTTGAGCATTTTATCAGTGAGCTGCAAATTTGGAAGCGTGTGCGAAAGACGAATATTGCTGACCCGTTGTCCATATCGCTTGGCCGCCAACCCAGCGTAAACGTGTCCAGCGTCACGAACAGCGCAGAGAATCCGGCACGTTTGGCGCGGTCCAGTATCGACGCTGTGATGTCGTTGTGCTGGTTCCCCGGCCAGTACAACTGGAACCACCGCGTGCCAGAACCATTCGCTTTCGCAACGTCTTCGATGCTGGTGCTGCTCGCCGTGCTCATGATGAAAGGCACGTTGCACGCGGCAGCTGCGCGGGCTGTGGCTTCCTCGCCGTCGGGGTTGAAGATACCTGTGAGGTTGATGGTAAGTCATTTCGGAAACCAAGCAATTCGTGGAGATCACTCACGCTGTACGCCAACCGGCGCAAGCGCCATTGGATACTGCAGCTGCTTGCCTAAGACTTTCGTGGTCAGGTCAGGCAGGCCATCGACTTTGATCAAGCGCCGCGGCACGATGGACCACTTCTTGAACGCTTTTAGATTCTTGTCGGTCGTCTCGCCTGTGCCGGCATTACCAACAAGGTACCCTTTGCTCTCAGCGGACATGCGGGCTTCAGCTTGTGGTTGCCACTCGGTTGACTTTAGGCTGATCTGTGGACGTTCAAAGTGAAGGCCTTTCATGTATATCGATTGCTCATACTGAATTGGCGATGAAGGTTGTTGTTGCGGCATCTTTAGGTTGTTAGAGGTGGACATTGTTAGCTTAGTGCGATCTCGCTGGTTGAAGGATGCTCATGACGCTCGCAACATCTTTTATATCTACGCGCCCGGGATCCAGAGCTTGCGATGTTGCCTTTGGGCGTATTGTTTGTCATCGTCTTAGCTGTGGCATTGGTCAGTATTCGTGCGCATCGTCAGCCTGTTGTGTGGAGTAAGCAGGTTGTGTAACGGGATGTTTGTAAACAGGATGCATATTGTGGAGTGCATGCCATTCGTGACGAGAATTCGCAGATGTGTTGTTTATTGTTTGTTTATTGTATGAAGGTTCGATGTTGTGGAAAACGTTGGTTGAGCTCTGCCGTGAGCTAATACGAAAGGCGCAAAGTCTTGCGCTGTTCGTGCCAATGCACCTTTGTTTGCAATCCCATATGTTCTCGTGTCAACGCGATCGTGGCGATGGAAGGAAATTCTCTTGCCATCACGTGAATTGTGGACCCGAAAAGCCTCGTCTCATTGTGATCGCAGTCACGGGAGAAGTTTCTCATTGGTTCTATGTCGCGTTCATGTGCTGGTTGAATGGAGTCAAGAATTGTCATGTTGCAGCCCTGATAAGACATAGCTGAGACCATACGCTTTGCGACCTAAAGTTAGGATCTCAGCAGAATGACGACAATACAAGCTGCGTGTTTTGTAGCAAAGGGGGTCTACAAGACGACGCTGTTGAAGACTAATCTTCATTGCGTCGTCAGCAAAGTGTCATCCATCGCCATTCCAAACTGGGACATCAATCATATCTTAGAAACCTGTGGACTGCGCGCAGCCTTCTCCCCGCCACCATTACCTTCCTCATCATACTCTGCAAATTGCACAGGCAAGCGGCAGTGGCACGAAGCAAGATAAAAGCTCCCTCTAACAGCCAAAGCGGAAACGATAGTTCCAACCACCAGATCTGCCACACTGGCAGTGCATCCGCATTGTTCGACACCAAGCAAGCGATACAAATCCCAAAGCATACAAATACTCCTCCATGAGCCAGTACCAATAATCATCAAAGGGCCTTGTCTAGTTACCGAGAGATTTCCAGCTCGCAAGGAATGCCGCCGTTCAGATGATCTTCCAGATGTAAAGATTCGTGCTCTCAGAAAAAAATTGGCAGTGCTCCAGATCAGCCGCGATGAAGGTGAGAATTTCGATCAGGCCAGAGGCAGGAGCAGCTTGCCACGATAGCTCGCGGGTACTTGGTCGTGGATGCATTCTTATCTTGAGATCAGTCGGTGGTTTCGGATTTGTAGATCGTTGTGTGGTTTCAAGAAGGCGAAGAGGGGAAAGGCTAAGACTGTATAGCTTCGTTGGGATGGTTGAAGCGAGATGTTATACGTCGTGTTGCGTAGTTGAGGCCCACTGGTTGCCGACTTCGGAGACGATTGCGGTAGGAGACACTGTAGGTGTACCATTGTTGAGCAGAACTTCAGGTACGACGTTCGAATGGCAAGTACGGCAATACTGTTTTCTATAGTTGTAACACTAGCACATAAGCTCATAGGAAAAGCTCTATGTCTTCAAATTGCTGATTCTCAGCGGTTTGGTCGTTTCATTTCACATGTACAATTGTGCTAGTATGTGAAGTTGGCAAGATCGTGGTTGCTCGTTATTTAGAGTCATGGTTGAAGACAGTGTAGAGAAACTAGCCAGCAACATACCTGTCTCTCAAAACCATTCATCGCGTACGAAACTTCCCATCTGTTTTACAAGAAGTAGTTGTGCGAATGCTGGGGGCTAAGCATGGTTGGGAAGTATGCGGCCATCTGCCACGTCTCAGATCGGCCGCGTGAGACGTTGTTTGTGCAAGATCATAGATCGACAATGGAATCTAAATATGAAGTAGTGACTGGCACAGCAAACAGAACTGCGCTTGGAAGCGGACAGTATGTTGTTAGATGTCTGAGATCTGGCTTGAGGCGGACATGTATAAAGCGTGACTCAGATCCATAGCAGGACTCCAAGGTGTCAACCGGAGACAGCTAAAGATGTCACTACCGTCGTCGGACCTAGAGGCACACCAGATATGGGAGCGTGTGATGGAGACTTCGCCGCTGCCGAGAGGGTACAAGAAGACTTCCGTGTTGTTTCTGGGCTGGGCCGAAGACGATGATGACACTGAGGGGTATGACGAGGTAAGATCCACTAACATCCAACCAGGAGGCAAGATATTGTCAGCTAACATGAAGTCAGCTCTTAGAGCTCGAAGGCTTGCTTTCAATGAGATACGGCTTTGAAACAAGACTTGAGCGCATGGATTTACAAACGCACCCACAAGTACAGGCGGCCAAGCATGTTGCCGATTTGATCTCCGAAACAGACGATCCGGAGCATTTAATGATAATATATTATTCGGGTCATGGCCTTGCAACTAGCAATGGACATCTCTTGATGCACGGCACTCGTCAAAATGATGACAGCGCGAGAGAGATGTACATCGACTGGACCGAAGTAGAGGCATCTCTAGGCAAGGCCAGGCAGGACGTGCTTGTCGTGCTCGACTGCTGCTACGCTGGGGTTTTGCGACCATCACGTCAATCAAGCCGCAGCGCACTGAGAAAGTTCCAATACATCGCGGCATGCAGAGCCGACCAGCTCACAACGAGTGCTGGCAAGAATTCGTTTTCGCGGGCGATTATCGAAGCCTTCGATGGCTTAGCGGCGAAGCCAGGATTCACCACCAGTGAGTTGGTGCGGACGCTCACGGCCCATGAGGACTTTCCGCGCAATGACCAAGAAGCTCTCATTTTCGACAGCAGGTTTGGTCCGGCCGATCAGGATATTTGGATAGCGTCTTCAACGGAGCAGGCCGTCAATACTGTTTCGCAAGAGAGCAAGAGGAAGCGGGAGAACGACCTTCCTACAGCAGATTTCCTTGACTTGCGCTTCCGCTTTGCTAAGCATGCAACAGATCCAGATATTGAGGCCACAGCGGAGGCGCTGAAGAAACTCATAGGGTCCACGAAGAGTCTACATTTCCACAAGGTCTCTTTATTGAGGCGCAAGTCGAACGTCACAGGTGCGATCCGGCACTGGCGTGATGTCGTCGGCAAGAATAGGAGCGCAGTGGAGACTGGATCTAAGGCGTGAAAAGGATACCTCGCAAGCAGTCTGGAAGAAGAGGCCAAGGGGATGCAAAAGACCGGACTGCTGGGTTATGTCTGTCGCGTGGTGAACTTGGCGTTTGCTGGTTGTGGTACGGTACCTGCGTGGCACAACACGCCTTTCGTGACGGGATGGTAGCCTGATGCCACGCGATGTTACTTCGCAGGAGCGTGATGGATCCAGACACGCCTGCGAGAGGAGGACTTGATCGTAACATCGAAGCTCATTCTGGATGGCAACTTCATCGACTGGATAGTCCTTGATGGCTGCGCTGTAGCGCGTAGCACATGCTTCATAGTGGTGTTCATGGGAAGTGGTTTGCGTGCCCGGCATCCATTAGGTGGTGGCCTGGGTTTCAAGAGATTGGGAAGATTCGGGCTTCAGAAGTGCGAACATCTTACGTGAGCTTCACTGCTGATATTTGCTCCAGCTCAATTCTCGTATCAGTTGAAAAATGTATAAGACAGCAGACACCGGCTAGTTCAGACCTAAGCTCCAGGTATCAATACTAAACATTACAACATTGAAGACATTGCTCGAGATGGATGGGCAAAGCTTACCCTTGAGCACTAACCCTAAGTAATTTTCACGTGATAGTATCACGTGGCATCCTGCCTCACCTCTTCTTATCATGACCGCTCGTTGAACCCCCTCCAAGCTCTTCTTTGCGTAGTTTATCTCAACATAATATCGGCACCATAAGGAAATGTCTTATTAAAAGCATACATGACCGAGCCCATATCGCACAACGCTGCTATTCTGGACTTGCATACACGCAGATTTGGCAACGGCCCAGACCCTACAAAAGCATAGTACCACGTGCTATGCTGTTTTATCGTTCGGGCGACCTCGTGCAGTAGTTTGGAATGGCGTTCGGCTTGCCATAGATGGAAGTAGGTACCTTCAATTGAGTTCCAAGGCACGTGCGAGAAAAGAGTTCAGCCCTCGGCATGCGGAGGTGCGCGAAGCAACCACACGCTAAGACACCCTCTCAACCCGTGCAGTATACTGTGTACATGCACTTGCACTCGCTTACGAATCTTGGTACGGAAGGACAAAACCGCTGCTGGCGATGAAACAATGCTCTGCCCTACGCAATGTTGTCCGGCACTTCCCATCGACTGCTGCCCTATGAATCCCGGAATAGCAGCAGATGTTGTTCTTCATCTCCCCAAGCACTCGCGCCAGTACGCTTTGGGACGTGAAGGATCACTGCAGACGCCTGCTATTGGGCGACGCGGCAGGCTACAGAGCAGCTGAGCTTTAGCTGCCTGCACCTCACGCACCTACTTCCAACACCAACAAAGCCTGACAACTCCGTTCCAGCACCCAGGCGCCGGTTTGTGCATGTACACACGCGGCTACGAGCCTGTCTCAAGCCGCTGCAGACGCCCGTGCTATGCTTCAAGCCAGTCAGGTGACGATGAGGTGAGCGGGGAGGCGTGGTCTTGCGACACCGCACACCATCAGACCACCGGGTAACGTTTTGCGCCTGCAGCGACTACTGTAGGTTGCAGCCTCAGCTGAATCTGGCCCCCACAGGGCTAGTGTCTAGTATGAGTCTATGAGATACACATCAACCTTGCTACTCACCGGTGGTGGCGTTTGCGCCGAAAGGGTAGTCACATTCATACCCTGCTTAGTGGTGATCCTTCGCTTCTCTGTTTGCTCGTTCCTATCTCACATCATTCCTCTCGTCTTCTTCCTCTTCCTCCAATCACACTGCAAGAAAGTTACCTACTCACAGGTTATCGGCGAGGCTCCCACTATCTGGCACTGTTTACCAGTGACGCACTCCTACAAGACTGCGCGAAAAACCATGGCTTTCCTGGGCGACGACGAATGGGACTATCGCCCAAGGCGCCCGTCAGCCCGCCAGCAGCACAGCTACGGCTATAACAATCTCGACCCAAATGCCTACCGGCGCCAGGATCCAAATGGCCTGCACCGCACACGCTCCACAGGCCACTCACCAGCACCTATCGTCAACGTTTACAACGATGTCTACCAGGGCCAGGACGCCAACCTGCGCGCCGATTCCCACTCACCACCGCATGTTCCCATGCCTCCATATCCAGCGGCTCCTCCTGTCGCATATCCAGCGGCTCCTCCTGTCGCATACCCTGCTCAGGCTCCTCCAGTCGCATATCCCGCTGCTATGCCAGGCGCATTCCCAGCTGCCGCTCCGCAGGCATATCCAGTGCCAGTCGCCGTCCCTGTCCCTGAGTACAGGGACCGAGACCGCGGTCGTACGGACAGACTGGGGGCGGACTTGGCCGAAGAGCTTGCTGAGATGCGCCTCGAGCGGCGCATGCGCTCACGAAGCCGTGGCCGCAGTGATGCCAGCTCGTACAGTAGCGATGGCCGTGGCCATAGCAGAGGTCGTAGTGAATACTATAAGCATGAGCTAGACCGTCTGGAGCGCGAGCGACGCGAGGACGAGCAGAAGGAAGCCTGGAAGCGTGAGGAGGCACGCATCAAGTCCGACATGGAGATCAAGCGGCTGAGGGACGAAGCGAAGCGCGCTGCGGACGACGAGAAGCATGATGCTGATCGAAAGCGTGTGATCGAGGATTACGAGCGCAAGCAGCGTGAGGCCAAAGAAAAGGCCAAGGCCGACGAGATTCGTTTCATGGAGAAGAGAGAGCGGGAGAAGAGGGAGGCTAAGGAGGAAGAGCAAAGGTTTATTGAAAAGATGGAGCGCGAGAAGCGAGCAGCCAAAGAAGAGGAGAGGCGAGTGATTGAGAAGGTTGAGCGCGAGAAGCGTGAGGCCAAAGAGCGCGAAGATCGGGAATGGGCGGAGTTCGAAAGAAGACGCAAGGAGAAGGAGGAGAAAGAAGCCAAAGAGAAGAAGGAAGCACAAGCGAAGTTGGACGAAGCGATGCGCAAGCGTCTGGCGGAGTCTGGCTTTACGCAATCGCAAATCGACGCCATCATGGACAAGGAGAAGAAGAAGCAAGAGCCTACGTCCAAGACAACGACAACGACGACGACCACCACACTAGCACGCGTGCCACTCCGTCCTCACGTGCCAGTATACGCCAAGATTCACGTCGACTACATCTCCACCGAAACGCTACGATACTATGACATCCCTTGGGAATACGACCGCGTAAGCAATACCTGATCCTGACTCCCGTTGTATTGAGACCAGTCACTGACATCGTGCTCGCAGGGCGACCCATCCTACATCATCATCCTGCGCGAAATGGACAAGCACGAGACCAACATCCTCTTCGACCACACCAAACGCCTGCGTGAAGGCCGCTTGCTGCTCGATGCGCCAGGCAAGGAAAAGCGCCCCGAATATGCTTTCTACCGCAAGCGCAGCAAGAGCAGGGCGCGAGATGGGAGTGGCGAGTGGAAGAAGTTTGGCATTCTGGAGTACAAGAGATGAACGAGATTCTATCTTGCGCGGCGGATCCGCGAGCGATACGTTGAGAGAACCTGCTGCCATTTTCTGTAGTCGATCCGATTCGATTCATGCGGCGAGTAGGGGTGGCTGTTTATACCAGGTGCGCGTTTTTGCGGATGAACTCTCCAACATCTTCGTTTTTATGAATTGCTATATGTTCACGCTTAAAGCGTTGCATATTGATGACATTTGCTTCCACTCCGATGTCATACATTTCTTCGTGATCAGCGACTGCAGGCACAGCGCAGATTCCACAACAGCTTATCGATGCCATATTGCGGCCAAGTCCATAACGAGAAGAGCTCCACAAATGCCAGCTACCTGCTATCCGCCTAGCAAACAGCGCCCCAATTGCGCAAAATGCTCCAATAAAATGCGTTAAGAGCGCAGCTCTCAATAGCGGAAATCGCCCAGGAAGCTCCCCTTTTATCTACCTAGTCTTTGGGGTAACGATAAAACACACGTCCGTGTAAGGTTTGAGGTCGCGTTCTCCATTGACATTTTATTTATATTCCATCTGTTCTGCTGGACCATACATCTATCTCACGCTTTCCTGCTTGTTTTTGTAATCAGAAACTAAATCCTAGTACTTACGTCTTACTCGCTAACCAATTCCAATAACACACGATGTCTGATCAACACAAGCGGAAACGCGACCAACACTGCCACCGAAGCAAACAAGAGAACACGATCAGCAGACGACGGCATGGTTCTTCCCATGGAGGATATGCCTGCAAACTGGCTGGAAGAGCCTGTGGCGGAGAAGACTCGCGATATGATCGCAGCAGCCAACAAGTGGGATGACAGACCTTTTGCTGTCTATCAGACTGCTGTGAACCTAGATCTGGACGAAATGATACAGACAAGACTCTCAACATGCAGACATGGCTACGAGTACTAATATATCGATATCACGTACTTCTTCGCTGACTCTTTACTGTAGCTGTCAAAGCATGGCGCGCAATGGCACACACATCGCAACGCGTGTCTGACATCTGTGCCTTCCACATCCAGCAGAAGGACCTGAACCAGCAATTCATGGCCATCGCCGACGATCAAGCTTCGCCAGACGAGGCCTTCTTTTCATCGATCTCAATTACAAAGGCTCGCCAGACGCAATCAGGCAAGAAGCTCACGCTATCGGAAGCTTTGTTGGCCACGAGCTTCTTGTATAGGAGGCTGAAATTGTAGGCTTCAAATGCCAGAAGCGATGGAAGTGTTTGTTTGATAACTTCTGCGAAATCCTGCACTACTTGTTGATTGGACTCATCACTGAAGAGGAGCTGAGCTTGCCTTGGATGGCGCAGCCAGAACTCCTGCAAGCACTCTCGCCGATATGGTTACAGGGTTATAAGGACGATATTGTGGCGGCGGGTGACATGGATGGTAAGGACAGTGGAGATGATGACGAGGCAGTGAGAAAATTGCTTGCGATGGGCTATGATCCTGACAATGACATTGTTGAACTTCCCAGCATCCCTGTATGATTCTGATCTGCAAGGATCCTTCTATTTGCTTAGGAAGTCAACTAGCCTCACAACAGTCTCTCCACCCTTCTCGACCATGTTAGCGCCTAGTTTAATTCCCTCCACTGCTCAATTTGCACTGCCCGAGCGTAGGCATCTTCGGCTCGATGTTGACAGTCGTCACTTGCACGCTGTTATTTGCGCCGCCCAGATGGCCACCGCCAATGATCATGATGGTCGCAGGATCGTCAGGCATGACCATCAGCGCCCGTGTGTAGCTTGAGGCGGCAGGCGTCACGAGCACAGTCCAGGCACCACCGCCTAGGTCATGGTTGAGGTAGAGCTCAGGATTGTTGCCGTCAGAAACAACGATCGTCCCCAAAGGGCCGCCAGCGGGTGTCCAGACGTTGTACGGCGAACCTACTGGGATCGTTCCATCAGTGGCGATGAGGGCGTGGTCAGGCTTGGCGCCAAAGGTTCGCGGGTCACGAGAGATGCGGTAGTACACTGCAAAGTTCGCTTCCACCGCGCCATAGAACTCGAAGGTCATGATCCAGTTTCCAAAAGGCAGCTCGCTTACAGTGGGCATGCCCGGCCTCCAAGTGGCATTGGAGTAGACGATGTCGTCGACCACTGGACCCCAGTTGTGCAAGTCTGTTGTGGTCTGGTGCACCATCTTCTGGCCAAGCGTATTGTTGGGGTCGCGTTGGTCGGAGTAGTAGAGGATCAGCTCGCCGGCGTAGGTCAGCATGAAAGGTTCCCAGACTGGCTCGTATTGGTTCTCAGGGAAGGCGTCGCCTCCTCTTGCGACTGAGGAGACGAATTCCCAGGTGTACCTGAATGAAGATGGAATGAGTAATAGCTAACGGATATAGACAAGACCAGACAGCACTCACCCTTTGTCGGTTGAAGCGTAGACATCAATCTTGGTCTCGCTCAGATCGGCCGGGATACTGTTAGCTGCCACGAGCAGAGTGCCAGCAGAGTAGTTGCCAATGCTCTCAGTCATCTCGTAAAGGTCCGGCTGGTAGCGCAGTCCCCAACCGTTTTGCGTGTCGTAAACCCTCGATCTTTCAGACCATGTCTCGCCCAAGTCGGTCGACTCCCAGATAGGAATATATGGATCGAGGGGACAATTGTCCGGGCACGGCGCAGTGTTGTTCTCAGTTGGCAGGTAGTTCTCCCAAGTGGCCAGCAAGGTGTTGCTTCCATCGCAGTCGAGCTTTCTGACGCGTGCGTATAGCGTTCGGGGCACGGTGTAGTTGTCAGGTGGATCAAAAACAGTGACATTGGTGAGTAGCTGTCGAGTGGCGCCACCACTTTGGGCGTCCACCAATGGCAAGACAAGGGCACAAAGAGCGCCCAAACGCACGAGAGAAGACATCATCATGACTATTTCCCGAGGCCGATGATTGAATGATCAAATGACAGAAATATTATTTTCGACGCAGCATCCTGTCAGTTCATAAGTACCTCATCGCTTGAACATCAAAAGCTGACCCATAGCAACGCAAAGCGATGACGAAACGGAGAATTATTGCCAGGAACCGGCTAAAAATGCACTCGATGTCTTGGTAAAGCATGCATGTCGATATCGGAACGGGTGTCCTCAGACTCAAAGGCGTCACAGAGTCTTGGAGTGGGCGCGCATACAATCAAGAACAACATGGGTTGGCATGTCGGTAATCATCGACCCCTCACCGCTGCACAGACCTGCTGTCTTGGTCTTGCTTGGCATATTGCAATATGATCTTGTAGAAATGAAATACAAAGCGAGAGAACAGACCGAGGGGACCTGGAGTGCCACGTTGAATAAAGAATCAGTGGCCGGCCTGATCGGTCTGATTTGGGGCACGATTCCGAACTACCTTATCCCGACGGCACGAAGATGCTTTATGCCAATCTCCTGGAAGTGGCATTTGCACTTCTAGAACCCATGATGCAGTATGCTCGGGGTTGTTGTATACTGTATTAGTCTCATGAGGAAGTAAGATTGCTGTTTTGGCACACAAGCTTGCCCATAGTTTAACAGACATTCTCGCTTAGCACAGGTGCAACCTCAATGGCCAGTGTGCACCTGTAACCATCACGAAAAGCAACAGCTCTCCAACATCACTTGTGGCGCTGGCCAGAATTCGCGCAACACGCAGGATCTGGGTGAGCGTACTGTGATCTACACATGTTAAGGGCATTGAAGTCCGCGAAGTCCGCGTAGTCCGAGAATCTCAAGGTGAAAAATGCATCAGTTAGGAGTACGGTCACTATATTTAACTCACAGAAGTCGCCAGTTGCCTTTGGGGGGATTTGCATCCGGCGATGATGATCTACATTAGGTCCCCAAGCAAGCATTACATCAAGCAAGCAACACGCAAAACCATACGATGGGATCCGACTTTCTCTACCAGAGTTCAGACGTATGACCCAATTGAGTCTTCTATATGACTTCGCCGCACGCGTGCCTCCGCTACTACAAGCCTTCGATTCCAGATCGAACAAAGCTGACCTTACGCTACTCGATGATCTGAACATTCTGCAACAACAGTTGGAGACATGGCTGGCTTCTGGCTTCACAACGGAGCGGCAAAACGGGGGCTTGCCCCTGTACGCGGAGCGCGTAAGTGCAGAGCATAGCACACAGTCCGATGGAACTAATGCTTCTCTTTGGTATCTTACCCGCGAGTGTCTCTGCCGTATTTGCCTTCTTCTGGTGGCCGAGTGTGTCGATGCACTGCTGGGCCACAAGTCGACAGTCGCGCGCCTAGCCTCCGCAAAGACGCGCGCAGTGCAGCTGAGATGTACTATGCAGTCACTGGCTTGCGCTGCTGAGATCCTAGTTTGTCTTGCTAGAGCAGTCAACGCGCCATTGCACTTTCTCGTACGGTACTATGCACAGGCTGGAGATACTGCTGGTCGAGAGTGGTGTGCACAGTTGAAGGACAATATACTTAAGAGTGTACCTTGGCTACGCTGGGACGTGTTACTGCCTTGAGGTTTGTTGATTGTTTACGATACGCCAATATTTAGGGGGTAAGAACAGAAGGATGGCCGATCGAAGTTGGATCCGGAGCTGGGACATAGTAGATGATGCACGGCTAATGATTGTGGAGAATTGTTCCATCACCATCGAAGTAACTTGCGCACTGGTCGATAAGAACCCTGTCGAGTTGAGTTGCGAAACACCTGTTGCATCCATCCATCTCCGCAACCACGGAGAAATGCGGAGACACTTTCGCCTCATGCTCCGACGTCGCCTGACCGGCCTGTATTTCGAAGACGAATGCATACATTGCTCTCATCTTGACCCTTTAGGCCGTCTGTACGGTCCTTTGGCCTCTCAGAAGGACTGACAGTACATTGACTGGGCTCCACGGATTGGGAAAGGGATTTCCTATCACTAGAACTCGGACTGGACAAAAAACCATCAATTTACAAGAATCATACAGCTTTCGTCACGGGACAGCTGTGAAACATCGCTTTTGGGCATCAGCTGCAATATGATCCAGATATTCGTCCCCATAGAACAGCCTCGAGGGATCATGCGATGTTGATCGTATGATGTTCGCGCGAGCACGCACGGATACCACCGGCAATTGCTTCCGTCTTGTCTCGCGCTCGCTTGGTCGGCTCCGATATCTTGCGTCTAATTAGGATGCGCTTCCGGTATGATTTGCTCGTACCGCAAACCTTTTGGGATAAGTGTCGAGTTTATATGGCTTGGCTTATCAGATTTTTCACGATCTGATAACACCATCACCAGACACGAGTGTGCATACCAGATCATTGATGCATTTGGCAATTAGCTTGCCGAAGCAAATACTGCTTGTCTCAACACATCAATCAATTGCTAAACCTCTTTGGTCTGTCATTGAAGTCACGAACGACTGACATCATGGCAGACGAAGCCACTACGACCACAAAGACGACCCGAGGAACCTCTGCAGAAGTGACTGACACGCCGAGCAATAGCAGCAGTAATGTTCCGCCTGTTGAGGACGACCAGTCACCTGGTGTTGCGCGTATCGCTGCTATCAATCGCAACTTAACCCGTGGAGACCGCATTGGTGTCTTCATCGGGGTGTTCCTGATCGCTTATGCCTACGGCTTGGACGGCACAATTCGTTCGACATATCAGGTACAGCATCAAGAGTTTTCGAATCCCTTACGACTTGACTGACACAGACGATTCAGACAACCGCTCTGGCAGATTTCGACAACCATTCGCTCATCTCAACGATCAACGTCGTGCGCACCGTCATCGCAGCTGCCGCACAGCCAACCGCTGCTAAGATCGCGGACGTCTTCGGTCGCCTGGAGCTCATCTATGTGTCGGTAACCTTCTACGTCGTCGGTACCATCATCGAAGCATCGTCACATCGCGTCAGCACCTTTTGTGCTGGTGCAGTTATATACCAAATTGGTCTCACAATCGTCACTTTCTTGGTCGAAGTCATCGTTGCAGACATAAGCTCACTGCGGTCGCGCTTGCTCTGGTCTTACATCGCGGCGACGCCTTTCATCATCAACACATGGGTCAGCGGCAACATCGCCCAGAGTGTGCTCGAGACCACAACCTGGAGATGGGGAGTCGGGATGTGGGCGATCATCTACCCGGTTTTATCCATGCCACTCATTATCTCTCTGCTTGTAGCTGCTCGCCGTGCAGCTGAGCGAGGCGATCTGGACAATTTGACGCTTCAAGGCCGTCGCAGCGGCCTCAGATTGAGATGTCTCGATCTATTCTGGACCTTGGGTAAGCATTCCTTTATGGAAGACCACAGCGCATCACTGACTGTATATTCTCAGATGTGATTGGCATGTTACTTATCATTGCAATGCTTGCTCTGATTCTAGTACCCTTTACGCTGGCCGGTGGACAGAGTCAAAGTTGGCGCAGCGCGCACATCATCGCGCCACTGGTGATTGGGCTCTGCCTCATTCCCACATTCATCATATGGGAACGTCGAGCACCACACCCTCTCATGCCATTCCACCTGCTGAAGGATCGCGCTATCTGGGGCTCGCTCGGTGTTGCCTGGATGTTGAACTTTATCTGGTACATGCAAGGCGACTACCTATACACAGTACTGATAGTTGGCTTCGACGAGTCTGTCAACTCTGCAACTCGGATCGCATCGCTTTACAGCTTTGTCTCTGTTCTCACCGGCATGGCTTTGGCACTTGTCATCCGCTGGGGAGTTCCATACCTCAAGCCTTTCATCGTCTTCGGCACGCTCATGTTCATGGTGGCTTTCGGCATCCTGGTCGAGTTCCGTGGTGGCACTGGTCATGGAAGCTATGCTGGCATTGTGGCGGGACAATGTGTGCTTGGCTTTGCGGGCGGTCTTTTCCCATATCCTACACAGGTGCTGATACAAGCCGCAACGAAGCATGAGCACCTGGCTTTGGTTACCGGTCTTTACCTGGCATTCTACAGCGTCGGCTCGGCATTCGGAAACACTGTCTCGGGTGCCATTTGGACGCAGACTCTGCCTGCAAAACTCAACACTCAGCTTGCGGCAGTCACCACCAATGCGACAGTCGCGACCACGGCATATGGGGATCCATTCACGTTCGTTGCTGAGTATCCTGTTGGAACACCGGAGCGTGCCGTGGTGATAGATGCCTACCGCAGCACACAACGGCTTCTTTGCGTGTGCGGTATCTGTTTGTGCGCGCTGTTGATCACATTTGCCATGGTGTTGCGCAACCCTCGTTTGGGCAACGAGCAAAGTCTTCCAGATGCTGAAATCAATGGGCGCAGAGAGGATGAGTCCAGCCGGAACAAGCATTCGAGAGATGATGACTGCATGTAGCTGGTAGACTAAAGAGCGCCACCATGGCGTGAGCGAGTTTCACGGCCTGAGTTGAACAACGACGGCGGATTAATATCGTAAAGGGAAGGGTCATTGATGCCGAAACTGGGATGTAAGACTAGGGAAGATTCTTATTATTCGTGCGAAGAGTGTCACCCCAAACAAGTGGATGCTATTGATACGATGTTCCAGAAGACTCTTCTCACTCCTGTGCATATACAAGGCTGAATTGACAGCACTGCTTTCCTCTAGCAATTACACTTCCTCCATCTTCACCCACGCGCATCTCATGTGGCAATCTTTGATTGCCGTGCATTCTAATTGGTAAAGCAAGCTCGAAAAGTTTAATCTAATCTGAGAGCTTGGTAAGGCTTGTTCTTGAGCAAGCTTTGCCGCATGAGCGATGATCATTTCGTGGCACTCTGTCCAGAGCACGCCTAATGGAGAGTTGACTGCCGGATGTTAGAAGCTTGGGCGCACCACATGGCCTTACGCCCAGTAAGCTCGCAAGATGATTCTGGAGGGCACATGCTTGATCTGTGGATTTCCATATTGCGCTTATCGCAGGCTCTTACACAAACGAAGTAGCCCGTCCATCTTAGTCCGTTGGCTCTTGAAAAGACTTCCACGCAATTTAAAGCGATAAATACTTCACAATCACAGCTCCTCTCCATCTCCTTACGTCGCGAACCGGAAGTCAAGCCTATTCGCCGCATTAGCATCAGCTCCCAGTGAGACACAATCGAGAACACCATACCTCTTATTGCCGGTGTCAGTTGTAGTCTGCCTATACTCGTGCTGCTGTTCTGGAGTCATAGCATCCCATTTCTTCGCCTTCGTGCTGTTTCTCCATCGATAGTAGAAGAAAGTCCCCGGATATTGTACCAGCTGCGTGTTTTGGTCAGCGTTCGAAGTTCTTTTTTTCTGGGTTAAGAGTCAGGAGGTATACTTACACACATCCAAATGCAGATGACCAGCAGGCCTTTGTTTGCCTTGAAGTATCGCGGCTTATCAGAAGGCTGGTAGATGTTGGCTCCAATCATGCCGCTGACTTGCACCCACATGTTGTAGAGACTGTTGACGATTTAGTAGGATTCCGTACTTCAGTCCGATGTGACTTACGATGCGGAGACTGTCCTGTTCTGGACGGTGCCAGCATTCCTGCTCGTCCAAGCGACCTGGATGGGATGTGTGCTGGTCATTGTCAGCGGTGAGCTTGCGATCTGAGTCAGAGAGATGTGAACTTACTAAGGGAACGAAAGTAAAACAGTAGCAATCGCGAAGTACACCCAAGGTCCAATTGGATCGGGCAAAGCGATCAATGCCACAAAGCACGGCAGCAGCCAAGCATCTTCAGCCATTGAGACGAAACTTCTGTTGTTGACCAGCTCACTCAAAGTTGTGATGAGTAGCATAGTTATGCAGGAGCATACAATCCAAGGGATTGCTAGCAGATTAGTCTGTATCACGTTGAAGCCAAGGGCTCTGAAGGATAATGTCAAGTACTGATTGACGGGGTATTTCGGCAGGCCGAACAAGAGACCGAGCGCGTAGAGAGGGTACATGTCGTAGTCCTTAGCGCATACCCAGATCTGCTTGAGGGACAGGCCTTGACGATTGTACATTCCGCCTTTCTGGGGATCATCGCGGATGACTGCTTCGTAATTAGTGTCTTCACCAGCTGGCGAATGACCGCGAAAGAAACTCACCAGAATTGACGATGATCTTCTGTTCCTTTTCATTGAAGTAACCTTTCGGGAACCACCAGCTCTTGGTCTTGGCCGGCGACTGAGGCATCAAGAAGAACGAAATGACTCCAATCAGGAAGGTGAAAAGACCCTCGATTAGGAACATCCAACGCCATCCTTCGTAGCCTAAGATCCCGCGCATGGAAAGAAGACCAACAGCCGCAAACCCAACAGCGATGTCAACCAGCTGTGAAGACATCCAGTACCAAGCTAGACGAATCGGAAGCCTTGTACCAGTGTAGAAGTAGCTGAGATACAGGATAGTATCCGGAATGAAGCCACCCTGGAATGTAGCGATCAGGTATCTGGTAGCGAGGAAAGAGGCTCTGCCGTTAAGGAAGAACTGCATTGCCGAGATGAACGAGAAGGCGCAGATCTGGATCGGGATCCAGACGTCTGGGCCGATTTTTTTTGAGATGAGTTGCGAAGGGAGCTCGGCAACGAGGAAGCCGACGCGAGAGATGGTCTGCCCAATGTTGTAGTCGCCTTGGGTGATGCCCAAGTCGTCGAGCATGTTATCGCTGACAGCGTTGGATATGTTGCCCCTAGACGGTTATTCAGCAGGTGATAACTCCGGACACTGCCAGAAATCAGATCGTCTAGCCTTACCGATCGATATTAAGAGCTGCAAACATAACACAAACCCACACCATAATCTTCCAATCAACCTTGTGTCTCACCGCATCCTCTTCCTTCCAAGTCCACAGAAAGCTAGGATCAAAAGCAGCCCAATTCTCCCACTGCGGATGGATGTACAGAGCCTTGTACTCTTCGATGTTTTCTGAATCCCAGATACTGGGCTGCGTCGCGATAGCATTCGGGTCGTGGCTGTTCAGCTTGGGACCCTTCCGGATGCGTAAGAATCTTAGCACTGCGTCGCCAAGGACGGATTCCATGCGCTGGTTCTGTTGTGCAGTGTCAACGGGGCCTGGCTTGATTGAGTGCCCAGCTTGCTTGTCGCCTGGAGCAGCCTTGGAATCGATACTGTCGTGGTCCGTCGGTGTGGCGAAGTCAGCCGGCGATTTTGCGATGACATGCGGTTTCGCAGACATGATCGGTTAATGCCGAATGGCAATCAGGACACAGGATAAAGCAAGAGAAAAGGAGCGAGTAGGCGAGTGAGAATTACTTGTACCAGTAACAGACGGCGTCGTCACATCGTCTAAACCAATCCTGCGAGGCTACACGGCTCGTCGTCCTGAAGCTATTACACAAGCATCTCATGGGAACTTCTTTTTGATAAGTCAATAGTACTGCTTGGCTTGAAAATAACCCACTGCCGGTAATGGCGAGATCGCGCTTAGGCACCTTTCTGGTATTTCCGGCCCGTCATCGTTGGAACATCCCCGCGGAGGCGATGTATGTGAGCGAATGCACTCCATGCAGTAGGTGATGGGTGTGTGTGTGTTCGCAACTTTGCTCGCGTCTTGCGCCATTCGCTCGTGCTTGCCAGCGGGGATGTCGTGACTGCCGAGCGCGTACTATTGGTGTATCAGTGGAACATGCGCCAAGAAAACGTGGTCAGCATTATGTAGCACGTTTCTAGCACAGGTGTTGATAATGTCGTCCTGCCGAATGATCGTCCGGACAAAGTTTGCGATCGACGTTGAAGATTTTATGGCCGAAGTCAGACTTACTTAGACTAGAGACAAGAGACTACCTTGGGTAGCCAGGAAGTTGTGAGGACTTGCAATGTTCATTCGTTCTATCTCTAATTTTTGCTTCTTGGACCGACCAACCCTAGAACTAGGGCGATGGTGGGTTCCAGGGATCAAAGCGCAAAGCTCCAACCATTACTTCTTCAATCGTTTCCTCCCTGCTACACGCACGGCGTCATGGTGACAGGTCGTCAAAGCTTCGCATATCGCGAAGCTGCGGCACTTTTGGGTGCCTGGTTTACACTCTAGCCGCTTGGTGTAGTGGCAGGTGTACGGTGATGCGGATTGAGTTCAACATGTCCAAGCTTCGAGCTTAGTTCTTAAGGACAAATCTGTACCTGGGCGCACCTTTCTCGAAGTCGACAATGGCCTGGTTGGCGTCGGCCATAGGCCTCTCGTTGATCCAGGGGTGGATCTTCTTGTCGGCAGCGAGCTGCAGCATCTCCTTGATCTCGGCAGGGGAACCGATAAGGCTGCCACCAATCTTGACCTTCTTCAGGATAAGGGAGAAGGCCATGAACTGAGGGATGGGGTCCTCGGGAGCGCCGACCTGGATGAACTGGCCGCCAATGTCGAGCAGACCGAGGTAGTTGGTAAGAGGAAGACCAGGGCCAGAGACAGTGCTGACAATCAAGTCGAGAGAGTTGGCGTACTTCTTCTCGTAGCCCTCCTCGGCGGTGGCAATGAAGTCATCAGCGCCCATCTTGAAGGCATCCTCCTTCTTGGCATCGGTACGGCTGATGGCAACGACCTTGTCGGCACCAAGAGCCTTAGCCCAGAGGAGACCGAAGTGGCCGAGACCGCCGATACCGACGATACCGACACGCTTACCAGGACCGCATCCGTTGGCCTTGAGGGGGGAGTAGAGGGTGACACCACCGCAAAGCATGGGAGCCGCCTCGGACGAGTCCACACCGTCGGGAATGGGAATGACGAAGTTGCTGTCACCACGCCAGTACTTGGCGTAACCTCCGTAGCTCTTCTCGCCGGAAGGCCACTTGCTGTTGTATGTACCGGTGGACTGGACTTGGCAGTAGTTCTCGGAGCCATCGGCGCAGTTGGGGCAGTCACCCTTCTGGTTCATGCAAGCGCCAGACTGGGCACCAACACCAACGCGGTCGCCGACCTTCACACCGGTCTTGACGTCCTTTCCAACGCGAACGGCCTTGCCAACGATCTCGTGGCCGACGACGCAGGGGTATTGGGTAGGGCCCCAGCCGCTCGAGAGAGTGTGAATGTCGGAGCCGCAGATACCGCTATGGGTGATCTCAATATCAATGTCGGTCTCTTGGAAAGTCTTGGGCTCATAGCCTTGCCAGACCATGTTGCCCTTAGCGGCGTTGGCGTCGAGGCCCATCCATCCTTCGAACTTGTAATCGGTAGACATTTTGTGTGGTGTTTTCGTGCTGGTAGTTGCGGAGATAGTGAGGAAGCAAATCTGAAGACAATTGGGCTGGTGGCTGCTTAAGTAGACCGACTTTCACAAGACTCCATAATTGAAATGCCTATGACATCTGGCGCTTTTTTCCACGGCGATAAATATTATCGCCGTTGCCTCGTGGAGCGCACGGCGCGGGCCCGCGTGCGGTCGTGGCGATAGGGTTTTGTTGCCGTCATGATATCCACTCTTCAATGTCGAATTTGGCTTCGATTAGAAGTCTGAAGAATCCTGGCACGTGGCGATTACAGACAGCTCAGCCGGATTAGTGATGTGATCACCGCAGGCCAGTATACCATTGTTACACAGGTGCAGAACGGTAATCGCGGCATGCGTATGCTTCGGGCGGCCAGGCATGTGATCTGCTCACAAAGTTGCTGGCGCAGTCTCTTTGAGATGCATTCATTTTTGGTCCGAGCGCAACCCGAGATTTGTAATCATCGAAACGCCTCGACGATAACGGCGACTTGACACGCGTAAAGAGCCAGCCTTATCGCGCGCCTAGGGCATGTCGACGATGCGGTCCATCGTTACTCCCAACTCTTCAATTGTGTTCACATATTCCTTGGGCCATTGGCTGTACAGGCTGTGGTCACTGCAGATGGACGTAGGCTTGAGGATGTGGCAGCGAAGTCCGTCCAGCATGTAGCAGTTCCGGTTGGTTCCGGCGGGGGCAGATGATCAGGCGCGAAGAGGTGATGAGATGTTCATACTGTCCTTGGTATCGAAGCAGATGAGGAAAACGCGCGAGCAATGTCGAGACGTACAAGAAGAAGATGGTTGACCATTGAGGTACAGGGCAGCTGCGGAGAAAGCACAAAGTGTCACCTCGGCTGAGGCAAGACCGATGATCCTTCTGCAGGCAGGCAATCTTTCAATCTTTCAGCTGCTTCAGGCAAGACCGATAATTTTCACGGTGGCCATGTTATCTTCCGACGACTGGTCTGGTCCATTAGCATCAGGAGATACCGTTGGACATACGCACAGAACGTGTTGGCACTACTGCTACACGCCCAGCTGCCAAGAGCCTGTCGATCCGTTCTAGCGATGTTACCATCTCGTCGCATATGGCGCAACACCTCAACACATGCAGCAAAGTCTTGCATATTGTTGTTAGCATCTATCTCCCAATACTTGCACCACAACAAGAGCCGGAGTAACTCAGCCGCCCAGCCTTGACGAGCACATGAATCAAGAAGGTTTCATACACGTGCAAGTGTCAATTCACCGGACCAAAGACGTGAAGCATGCCTCTCTGGCCCATAAACACTATCACGGATATTGCGTCCTTTCGAAGCTGCATATGATGTGATTCTCCCAAGCAAGCTACAGGCACCCCTCTCAGAGGCTTCTTTCCCGGCGTCTCCACTTCAAACATGCTGCACATCCACTACCAGTCCGCTTACTTGCTGTCTCAGATACTGATCCCAAGCTCGTCATGTTCAAGGTACCAAGATCACTATCAGTAGTTCTCGTCTCCGGCAAATGGACATGGGTGAGCGTTCCGATAGCGGATCGCTGTAGAGCAGTCTCTTGTGGGTTAAGTAGACAACGATGGTACCTCATTTGCCTTGTTTGGTGTTGCACACATCTCGATCCATCTTCTAAGATCTCACGGTTGAGGGAATACCAAGAAGGCCCACCACGATTCCAGGCCATGGGTGTTCTGGCAGCTGTGAAGAAGAACAAGGTCGGAGCAGTTGTGATATCTGTCTTCGACTGGTATCGTACGTTGGGCAGATCGAGAAGTGCTAGACCAACAGACTGACATCCTACAACAGCTTCTCATTATCCAGCAGAGGAGAAAAAGCTTCTCCGAAAGCTCGACCTGGCCATTTTGGTCTTTGGATGTTTGAGCTGTATGTCTTATGGGGGAATCCGATACATGATACACAAACTGACATTAGGCTTTTTCTCGCAATAGTCTTCTGTCGGGTATGACGAACAACCAAGCAAAATCCACCCGCGCCTGTGCTGACTGCATCTGAACAGTTTCTCGGCCAGCAAAACATCACCAATGCATACGTATCTGGCATGAAAGAGGATCTCAACGCCAAAGGAAATGAGCTTAACTACTTCGTCGTCGCCTGTATGTCCCGAAACGCCTTTTTGCACACGTTATCCTTGGCTGACAACATAGACAACACTGCATACGTCCTAGGCCAGATTCCACTCATGACTTTGCAGACGAAAGCCAAGATGTGAGTGTGACTTTATCACTCAAAACCTCATGCTACATCTAATCCTGATGATTACTAGTGCGCCATACCTCTTGCCAACACTCCAAATAACATGGGCAATCATCGCGTTCTGTCAATCCGAGATCAAACACAGCTGGCACCTCTACATCTTACGAGCCATTACTGGATTCTTGGAAGCGTCATCGTTTGGAGGGACACATCTGATTCGTGAGTCCAGGCCCTTACACACCTCCATCGCGGACACGCTCCCACTCGGTATCTCATAGCTAACCTCTGCAGTCGGATCATGGTTCAAAAACGAAGAGCTCTTCAAGCGTGCTGGGGTTTGGTTCATGGGCAACTCCCTCGGCTCCATGTTCTCCGGATATCTACAAGCAGCCGCATACCGCAACCTTGACGGCGTCTACGGACGTGCAGGCTGGCGCTGGTTGTTCATCGTTCAAGGAATCATCACGCTGCCGATCTCGTTCCTCGGCCATGTCTACTGGCCTGGTCTCCCCATCTCGCCCAAGAGGTGGTACTTCACTCCCGAAGAACACGCTTTGGCTGTGAAGCGTATGCCGGTGGTGGAGAAAGAGGGCATCACCTGGAAGACGTTCAAGTACACCTTGAGAAGACCGATGTGGTGGATCTGTGTTTCTTGCTACATGTCAGTTGCGGTTGAGCCACATCTCATAACTCTATGAAGCTGACGATCAAACAGATTCCTCGTCCAAGCACATTACTGGACCGGCTACATGGCTTTATGGCTACGATCTACCGGCTACTCCATCGAACTAGTCAACATCCTGCCAACGTTCATCGACCTGCTCCGCGCCCTCTCCTCCTGGTTAGGCACAACGCTCGCCGGCTGCCTCAGCCTCCGCGGCCTCTGGACCTTCCAAGCCTCCCTTGTCTTCTTCGCCATCATCGTGCTATCCATCTGGAATGTACCCGACATCCTCAAATTCCTAGCATTCTACCTCGGCGGCTTCAGCGGCATGGCATCGCCAATCCTATACAGCTGGGTGAACCGCACGCTCGCAGACAACTACGGCGAGCGTGGCCTGATCATCTCATCTATGATGACCTTTGGCTTCTGCACGCAGATTTGGGTGCCTTTGTTTACCTTCCCCACTGTGCAGGCACCACGTTTCCCGAACGGATATCCGGCAGCCGTGGTGTTTGAGTTCGCGATGTGGGCGATCCTGATGAGTGGAACGTATTACATGAAGCGCTGGAAGGCCAAAAATCACGATGTGGAACCTACTTTGTCTACCGAGGATGTGGACGAGGCCTCCAGCACTGAACTGGAATCCCAGACTGCTAAAGTGGACACTGACAAGTCCGGTGGTAAAGTTGGTGTAACAGGACTTGTATGAGTCAAGACAGCTAGCTGCTAGAAAGCAGGAACGCAAGGGACTGTGGAAATAGAAGGTTACCAAACAAAATGCGCATAGTAGTTGGACCAGCTCGCAATTCTTGCGAAGAGAAACAAGCATTTGTTCTCTGAGGGAATGCCTCCAGTTTAACCATACATTTCGTGAAATCAAAGTCGTGCACCATCCGTTTAAAAACCAAATCAAGCCTATGATGCTCCCTTTCCAGAACAGCTTTCCCATACGCCCACTTCTCCATTACAGTCGACCATTCTCAATCCACTCAACAGTCCGCTGAAGGCCATCCGTCCATTTCCGCCGTCAACCTAAGCTGGCCGGACCACTTCCCATCATAGGTAAGTTTGCAGCGTCCTCTCACAGCCCTTGCCTCATGCAGCCTATCAGCACACTCACCTACTGCGGAGCGAGTCGTTTCACAAGATGCAGTCGAATCGCAATTCAAGCCCGTCGAAACTGTCTGATACGCGAAGCCCTCCCAGATTTCGCCATCGGAAATCGGTTCCATGAACCAAAGTGCAGAAGTTAGAGTACGAGCTGGCGGTGATCTTCTCAGCGACCTAGTCGTACAGGGGAGTGGTTGAGTCGGTGGCGATTATCAGCGTACCAGTTGCGGCGATGGATGTGGCGTTGGTTAGGATGACGTCAACGGGCACTCTTTGGTGGACATCAGAGGTGTTTAGAAGTGGCGATGTTCTGAGGATTTTGTTCGTCGTGATATAAACGGATTAATCAGAGCCCCTCAGAGGCCCCCGAAGCATCACGTTGGTGATGGAGAGGAACATCGTGGCGTCTCATGGCTCGCGACTAAGCCAGCGCTGCGGCGAGGCCCATGATGCAAGTAAGTCGGAGTATTCTTTTCATCGTCTTGATCACAATTTGACCGTGGCACTAATGGAAGGTATTGATCCTGCGGAAAGTGAAATGAGCAAGAGATTGGGACGGGATGCCAATAGTCGCTATCAACAGTTAAGTACATAAAGAGCTTTCGTGGAGATCAGATCTGGCCTTATATGCTATCTTGGGTGGTATCAGCTCGTCATTGTAAGATGCATCCAACCTTACGATCGAGTATCGACCAGTTCTTACTGTATGACAGGTAAGAGCGAAAAGTGTCAAGGTCACTAAGAGCAATTGGAAGTACAATGAGAGAAATTCGTACAGCAGGAAACAATGTTTCACAGCTCATTGTAGATGCAGTCGCACTGAGACGGCTCCACCGCAAATTGGGTTTGTTGTATGTATTGCTGGCATTTGTTGCACGTGTGCGAAGCAATTCAAGGGGCTGGTGCAATCGTCACAATTCACGATCTTCTCCGCTCGCTGTCAAACGTTTCACACGCATGGACCAAGGAGAACGACTTCTCCAAACTAGGGTTCCTCGTTCTGGACACACCTGATACAAACACCGTGCAATCCATCTTTCTACATGAAACTCGGCCGCGTAGATGATCCACACGCGGCATGATTAAAAACGAAGATCATTCCCAATGGCAGTAGGTGAATCTCTGTACTTACACACACTATTCAATCACACACAAAGTCTCACAATACAACCTTCGAAATGCTGTCCAACCTTCTTGCCATCGCATTGACCCTCGGTCTCACAACCGCAACCCTCGCACCAGCCAGCTCAAACACAAAGGGAGCCTACCCGGCCTCACCAGGCTGCTCCGCCTCAAAGACAAGCAAAGCCATTCAAGCGGCAGAGTGCAGTCACAACACTCGCACTCACGAGACCCAGACCTTCGCCATCTTCAAGGTCGACCACCAGTACGACGCCAACCACGGTGCTCCTTACGGAACATGCGAAGCATACACCTGTACCGCCCCGGCTTCCTCCGAGTTGACCGAGGACTCGGACTACTGGACTTTCTTCTGGGGCAGTGAGGGCGAGAGCAGTGGCGAGGGTGCGGGTTGCATCAAGGACCCGCAGACCGGCGAGTGCGGATGCGAGAACTCCGATGGACAATTCATTGCAGGCTCAAGCAGTTGCAAGTAGTGCATTGCTGGCTGGACCAGATCGCTCAATGATATGCTTCGATTCTCAAGAAGCGATTACTCAAGTCTCAGAAATTCTCAATTCGTAGCCCAATGTCTCTCGATGCTGCCACACTCAACAGATGTTGTCCGATGGCAAGATCCATGACCCCGACACCAACACTTTTGTAGACCACGAAGCCTTTTTGCAACCATGCTGATAGCTCCTCGGAGTCACTGGTAGCTTTCTCCTGTAGTAAGGCTCCCACCTCTAGCATTCGTTCGACAGGAACGCCAGCTTTGACGAGCTCGCCAGCTTCTTTGAGACAGCCTTCAATACTGTCTACTGAGATGGCGCCTCCCTTGTAAATCGGGAATGGCAAAGTGCTTGATGACCTCGTGAGGGTCTGCAGGAGTTGAGGGTCGATCTCTTGCATGTCCAAGCGGTATGATCCGATAGCGGCAATGTAGCGTGACTTTTTCCGAGCCTCTTTTGAAGTGAGGAAGTCGGATTGAAACAACGGTTGTGTGCTCGGGGTCGTGCAGAAGATCACATCGGCGTCGATCACAAGCGCCTTCAGCGCAGCGTCTCGGTCAGTGCCTTCGTCGAAAGCTCCGATCGTGATGTGCGAAGGTAGTGCGACATGCTCACTCTTCAGCTCGCCGAGCAAGTCGTCCGTTCTAGCTGTGGACCGATTGATAATAGTGATCTTCCGGATGTCTTGTCCGCGAAGTAGAACAGCTAACCGAATGTGCCAGAGCGCCTGCTTACCGGCGCCGAACACAACGATGTTTTCCACCGTTTTCCGGAATCTGAACAGAAGCATCGAGCCCAGCGATGTGCGAAAAGCCGTGAGACCGGCAGCGTTGAGCACACCAACAGCCTGGCCACTCGCGTCGCAGAGCGTCAGAACACTTTTCAGGCCCGGCTCCGGTTTCTGGCCTGCTTTGGTGTGAGCAGGTTGATCGCTCGGGCGAACACCCACTATCTTCACTCCAATCATGTCCTCAGTAGTTGCCGGCATGAACAAGCTGACCTGTCCTCCCGGACGTGTCACGGCAGCTCGTTCTGACTGGTACGAGACACCATTTCGGCATGAGTATTCTGCAAGTGCATGTTCAAGAGCATCAACAAATCGCGTGAGCTGTGCTGAATCGAGTGTATTCAAGATCTGTCCAATGTTGGATTCTGTGAGGAGAGTGAAGGTCATCGTGAATTTTCGATGGGGATCGTGGTGTTCTTCTTCTGTAGTCGATCAATGTTCCCCTGCGGTTGGGATACGTCTCTTGCTTATACGCCTGCTCCGTTCGGATGACCCCGGCTTATCTTTGACAACTGCCTGCGATGTCGGAAACCCAAGAAGTCATCCTACCCTCTTCCAAGCCTTGCCTACAAAGGGTTCCGTCTCTCCACACTTCATCGGCTCATGCTCCATGACGTGGTGCATATGATTGAACATCTCTACCTTCGAGCACGTTGAATCGTGATCATTTAAACAGTTTACAACCATTTATCAATACCATACCAATCATCCGATCCCATCGTTGATCTCCAATAATCTCATATTCACCATCCAAACACAAACAACAATGTCCGCAGCCCCACACACCTCCACCAACCCCGCCACCGAAACACCCTCGACCTCAGAGACTGGCGGGAACGACCTGTATTCCAAAGACAGCATCCCTGCAGCGAACGTGTCCAATCAAAAAAACAAAATTGGCCAGAGTGAGGGCAGTGCCGAGGAAGCAGCGGAGAAGTTGTACGAAGGTGAGCGACAAGGGTGTGCGGAGTTACTGGGCTCGTGACTGATTACCCGTGTGCATGTAGAAAGGATTGAGGACGAATATGCAAAGCGGGAGGGCGGTGCCTGAGTGATGCAGAGCGAAGACTGAATAGCAAGAGTTCGAGATGGAACTAATGGGCATGTTATGGCGATCCTTGAGGCGCTGATTCACAGGAACATGGATTAAGCAGAGATTATCTGAAGCTAGTTTCTCGACACGATAATAGCAAACACCCGCAAATTAAAAGAAAGCCCCAATCATATTTGACATAAATGGTATGGTCCACCAGGGACATCGAGGACTGGGGCTGTAACACGATCAACTCGCAAATGCAAGCACAATCAACATGTGCAAAACCAAAGATTGCGCCGTCCGACCACGGCACTCAAGTCACCTGCACACACCGCAGTACTACTTTAATCATACATAGGACATGTGGGTGCATAGCTACCGTGCTGCTCTATGATATCGCAGAGCATGCGGATTTCGTCCGATACATTAGACCCGTCCCGACCTTTTGCTCGCTTCTCTTTGGTCGAAGCCTTCGATGTTGTCGAAGCATTGGGGACGCTGGAACCGACAGAACCACCAGCCCCCTTTGCGCCGTTAGAGCCAGATGTGCCTCCAGCCAATCCAGACGATCCCGCAGACCCGCTCGAAGCCGTGGAGCCAGACGAGCCGCCAGAAGAGCCAGCCGAACCATCAGAGCCAGTCTGGCCACTGTATCCTGCCGCAGCCGGGGCTGCAGGAGCCTTAGGGGCTGACTCGCCGCCGGATGGGTTCGAAGCAGAAGCAGCGTTTGCTGCAGCTTGCGGGTTTGCCGCGCTTTCAGAGCCTGAATGGACCTTGGGAGCCGCATTGTCAAAGGAGCCAGCCGCGCCAGCCTTCTTGGCCACTAGAGCTGCAGATCCAACTGCAGCGTTCGTGTTCATATCTTTGCCTCCTTGGGTAGGACCCTTGTTGCTGCCGGCTGCCGGTGTGACTTGGGCAATAGCGCTTGCGCTTAGACTTGAGGCCTTGCCTGCGGCCTGCTTGCTACCGTCTTTTGCAGGCGGGACTCCGACAGTGTCTTCGGCCAACATAGTTTCGTCGTTTGGATCGAGAGCCACGTCGGGGTCCTGCGCGCTGCTTGCTTCACTTGGTTCAGGAGCGGCAGCAGGAGCGCCATTACTCTTGTACGCGTTTACCGCTGCCTTTCCAAGGTCTACGCCAAGTGCAATGTTGTTTTTATCAGTGAGGAAACTAGCAACACCACCCTTAGCTGCCGAGCTGCTCGCCGGCGGTGCACTCGACGGTGCATTCTTCACAGCAGCTGATGCAGAGGCAGATACCGCCGGAGGAGCCTTGGAGGAGCTGGCCTTGCCACCAGCTCTTGCGGCGGCCGATGCTGAGGGCTTAGAGCTGGCCGGCTTGGAAGCCTGTGCAGACGCTTTTGGGGCAGAGCTCGTGGCTTTTGGAGCAGAGCTCGCGGCCTTCCCCTTGTCCTTCTTCCCTGCTGGGATCGGCGTTCTTTTGTACACAGTCGCGAGAGTAGTTGGCACATCTTGGATGGAGGCAGGCGGAAAGTTCGATGGGTCGTCGTAAGTGCTGTTTGGAAGTAAGTAGGCATCATTGCTGACCGTAGGATGGTCTTCAGTAGTAGGTAATGGAGTGTCGTGATCGTTGACAAGTGACGATGTGTCGGAACCATCATCAGATGCCAGATCATCGTGGCCATTGACAGGTGCCGAGGGGATCGAGTCGGAAGTGGTGACACCTTGATCTTTGTTGGTGAAGTCAGCATCATAGATGGAAGCTGCAACCTCAGAGGCGGTGTCGAAAAAGCCGCGTGGAATTTGTGAAGGATCGCTCGCCATGCTCGTGGTGGCCGACTCGACCGCAACCGCGCCCACGAATTGAACAGGAACGCGTGACATGCTCTCAGAGTTGGGCGATGCATCAATGGAACGGGCATTGTTCCTGGGCACCGCGGCAAAGGTTGTGGTACTGAAAACGCCAAGGGTAGACACCACCCGCCAGAGGCTCACCGACGACGTACGGGCGTACTGCTTGCGCTGCCCGGCTCTGCGGCCAAGTCTTGCAACGATCGAACCATTGACTGGGACCATGGCCTGCTCTTGCATTAGGGATGTCGCATTCGTGGCGGACTCCTCAGCTGGAGCAGCATTGACAACAGGCGAGTCCTCGACTGGAGCAGCGCTGGCAACGATTGAGTTTTCGACCGGAACAGAGCCGACCTTGTTCAGCTGTTGGACCGCAGAACCAGTAAAAACAGCCGGACCCTGAGTCACAGTAGCATAGACGGTGAGTTGAGCAGGCTGCTGTGGTACGGCAACGACAGGAGCCGCAGCTACAGCTACAGCCTGGAACTGAGCCTGGGCCGAAGCCTGTGCCAGAGCCGAAGAAAGAGAAGCAGCCTGTGCCGAGATCGAGGAGGCGACAGAAGCAGCCTGGGCCGAAGAAATAGAAGCTGCCTGTGCGGACACCAACGACGCGACAGAGGCAGCCTGCGCAGAGGCCGATGAGGCGACGGAAGCAGCCTGCGCAGAGGCCGACGAGGCGATGGAAGCAGCCTGTGCAGAGAGCGACGAGGCAACAGAAGCAGCAGAAGAAGAAGCTGCTGCGGCGTCTTTCGACTTCTGCTCCTCTTCCTCTTTCTTCTCCTCCTTCTCCTCCTTTTCCTTCTTCTCCTTCTTCTCCTCGGCCTCTTGCTGTTGCTTCTGCCTGTCCAGCTCGGCCTGGTTGTTTTTCTTCTCGTCGTCGTGGTCGCCTACTCCTATTATGTCCTCCCCCACCTTTACCGCAGTGTCAATAATGCCCATGGCCGGCATATGGCTTCACGCTGAAGCCAATGGAAGTTGTGAGTATTGATTGGTGACAAAGAAAGTAAGGGTGATGGACTTGTGGGATGGTTGTGGGGTTGTCGAACTAAGTGAAGTTGATTGGAAGTGATTGATGTGGTAGTATTGTGATGGTGATATTGAAGATGATGATGGCAGTGGAGGATGATTCTGCAAGTTCAGTCAAGGGCGGAGGAGTCTTTTTATTATTTCGGGGGCCAGAGATAGAAAGTACGGTAGTCTTCGAAGAAAACATGAGAACATCACAAGAACGTACTTCGAACTTTCCGCAAGCAATTGTCAAGGGTCGGGAAGTTTCGCAAGATTGCGGGATGTAATCAATGAGTATTCTAGAGTTTTATTTCGGTTCTAGAAGGATAGTGGCGTTTCCTTTACTGGTTTGCTGAACGCTTTCCTTTCAGGACCGCTGGAGTCTTTCCTTGCTAGTTCCACACTGCGACAAGACCAGTGGTCAGCGATGCCGTCTTGCGGAAACATGCGAACTTGTTCCACAATCTGCCACACAAGTCTCAGACTTGCCTTTGAAAGTCATAGCCACGCTCTACAGCCGAACCACAACTTCCACAGAGTGCAAGCGGGTTCGATCCATGGAGCTTGTGAAGAAGCGGCTCGAAAGTATCTGAGACGGGCATACCGAAGTATGCTCCGACCCATCATCACCGTGTGGGTGTTGGAAGGGATAAAACAAGAGTATGAACATACCTGTCAGGGCGGCTAACTTCTATGACAGCGGCGTCGTGCCTTTACTCTTGCTATTCGTCATCTTCGCTGTACGGGCGCCGAACTGGATCTGTAAGATATCAGCTCGGAACTCTCCTCGTGACTTGCACCGAATATACTTACGGCTCGCTTCTTCTCTGACGCGACTTTACACATGCCTAACCGCCAGGCAAGACACCTGAGCACTTTCTTGCAGGACTCAAGTTCTGCGCTGGGATCATCCTCGGTATTTTCAGTAGCGCCAAAGTCGCATTTGTCGGAGACCGGAGCTGCAAGAGCCCAAGCAACAAGACTTTCGTCAAGGAATGGGAACCTGGCCTCCTTGCTCCAGTTGGTAATGACACGATCGTCGCGCCCGAGGTTTCGCTTCCCCAGTCGACCGATGTCTAGGTTCAACTCTTCTAGAAGACCTTTGGAGCCATGGCGATTATAAGCAGTAGCATGGCGCGTGTAGCCAGCGAAAAGCTCATCAGCGCCCAGCCCGGAAAGCAAGACACGAGCATTGGTGGTGTATGGAACGGATTGGTTCCCACCATCCGAACACATCATGCCTATACCCCGCGCTGCAAAGTACAAAGCGCACGCTATGCTAAGATCCATTTCGGTGTTATGCGGGTGCATGAGTTTAATGACCTTGTCCTGATGCTGAACAGTCTCGATGTATGGCACGTTGATCGCAACGAAGCGCCATTGCCTCCCCGGACAGACTTGGCAGAGTTCAGCGTACGATGCTCGTCCTGTAATTCGATCAGGGCACGACTCGAGCGCAGCTCCGAAAGCCTGAGCGTCGGCATCCGCGACTTTGTGTATGCGGGGATTTTGAAACGCTACGTTGAGTAGATCAATCGGCTCTGAGAGAGGTAGCAGCTCATGTGAAAGCCGAGCAAGCACAGTGCAGTCCAGCCCTCCCGAGAAGAGGATTGCAAGTCTCGTAGGCCCTGATGAGCCTTCATATGTTGTAGATCCAGACAGTAGTGGGGGATCGGGAATGTTCAGCACACGAAGCGCAAGTGATTCTCGCAGAAGCTGTTCTAGTCGTACAACAGACGAAGACTGCTGTGTGAGTTGGGTGTAGCTTGCAACTAATTGTTCGTTGAGAATCAAAGATGGAATCGCCTACCTTACCATGAGCTCGTGCCGCTCATGAAGTTCACTGGTCACCTACAGAAAATGTCCCGGATTTTGTGCTCTCGTCACCATCAGTAGCGACGTGATACGGCACTTTGGAAATCGCAAAGTTACTGGAGATACCAAGAGTTTGGTCTTGGGTGTCTGCATTTCCAGATGGCACATTGAGGTTAATGCAATAGATTCCATCGGCTTCGATCTCTGACCAGGTGTTGTCGTGTGATCCAGAAGTGACGCTGCTGATTAGTAGGTCGCCAGACTCGTTAGTCCTCCATAGCAAAGCTCGCCGCCCGAGGAAGTCGCGTCCGAGGTACACTTTCCCAGCGTGCCTGTCGTAGAAAACGAACGCGAATGGTCCGGCGATTGTTGCCATATGTTTGGCAATGGTGTTAGTTGCTTCCTGGGCATTCGATTCTGGACCATGGGACTGAGATGCAGCGGCTGAGAGTAATTCGAAGACGGCCGCGGTATCGTTGCCTTTCGCTGGGTGGCCAGCTATCGACCATGCTTCGCCGTTCCAGCACAAGACGTGTGTGCCATCCGAGTTTTGCAGAGGCTGGATAATGGTGCGCGAGCCTCGAAGTGACAGTACCGTAGAAGTAAAGTTCAGGAAGATATTGCCGCTGCCCTCCACTCCACAGGTGGAGTCATCGCCACAAGTGTGCTGTACGCATGATGTGCTATCCGGACCTCGCCTCTGCAGGAGTTGCAGCACATTTGCGTCGGGAGGCACGTGCGATGCCCTGCTGAGCGAGCAAAAAATACCGCACATGTTAGATTTGTTGTTGGTGGTAGTAGTATAGTTATGTCAGGTCGATATTTCATGTCACAAAAGACTGAACCCTCGAATCCATTTCGAGAAGGGAAGGAAGCTTGAAGCTTGGGTGTGGCACGTGCGAGGGCGCATGGATCGTCATCCCGCCAACTGGAAGTGCTGCTGGGCTTCTTGTCGCAGCAGATTGTCAACAACACCCATGGCCCACTAACCTGCTGATCGATCGAGAAGACAGACATACGAAACTGCTACACTGAGGATACCAGCCGGGAACGGGATGCCTGCAATTTCAACTACCACCAACCTTCACCCATATCACTAGATTGTCTATGTCCAGCCCAGACCGGCCGACGGAGAAAACAAAAGAGCGGGAGGATGGCAGGCTAGAGGAAAAGAGCATATCTGCTGTGGAGGAACAAGATGTGAAAGACTTGCCGAAGCTGTCTAGTGAAACGGAAGACCAGGTGCAGCATGCTACAACGACAGGAGAAGCCGCCCAGGCAGCCGTAGCAGCAGCTCCCACAGAGAGTGACCCACCAACGAAGGACTCAGAGCAAAACCCGCTCGGTATTTCTTTGCCACAGGATTCAGCGGCTTCATCGGACACGGATGTTCAGGAATCGCGCAAAGCAATCGAAGAGGAAGCAACCCTTCATTTGGCGCAGCGTGCCGCAGCCATGAGCATGGACGAAGGATCCAGTGGGTCCACAGAGGCGATAACAGACAACGAGAAGCAGAATGAGCTACCGGCGAGTCCGCCGCCTCCGCCGGTGCCTCAGAAAGACAACGTAAAACAGCAAGCTAAGCGGAAAGAGAAGGCAGCAAGTGGATCTGACAGTGAAGAGAAGAACGTTTCAGAAGAGAGCGACAGCCAAGAGATACCCGAAGCACCTCAAGGGACAGCTGAGCAGACAGGCGAAGAGATCCAGACGATCATGCATCAGTTCCAGGAGGATGAAGCGCTGGGCGAGCAGGAAATCATGTCTCCCCGACTGGAGAAGCAGCAACCTATTTTCCACCTGCCACCACGCACATCCAGTCTTGAAAACCAGGAGAAGCACAACGAGGAGCCAAAGCCAGGTATCGAGCGTCGAGCTACAGAGACTTTCTTTGGGTCGCCACTCCTTGCACAAGCATCATCTACAGCGTCTCCCCGGCCAGAGAGGAAAGAATCAGCAGACGACAACGCTTCGATCTCCTCACGTAGAACATCTATGTTTCAACCTCCTCCGCCTTCGCCGGATCCCGAACCTCCAGCAGCTTTCGACTTCCACAAATTCCTCGAACAACTCAGACACCGTACTGCGGACCCCGTCGCACGCTACTTGCGCTCTTTCTTGCAAGAGTTCGTCAAGAAGCAATGGGCAGTACACGAGCAAGTCAAGATCATTGGCGACTTCCTCGAGTTCATCACAAAGAAAATGGCCCAATGTGAAGTCTGGGCCATCCTCAACGATGACGAATTCGACAACGCCCGAGAAGGCATGGAGAAATTGGTCATGAACAGACTATACAGCCAAACCTTTTCGCCCGCCATCCCAGCCCCTACCACACCGAGTACGCCCAGAAAAGGCCGAAGCAACCGCCACGCTGCCGATGCTGCAAACCCCAACGGGCCAGGTCGACGAGGACAGCACGAGGAAGACGTCGAACGTGACGACGTGATCGCCCAAAAGATGCGCATCTACGGCTGGATCCAACCAGAGCACCTCGACATCCAGCCCATCACGGGCGAGAAACCGCAGAAATTTCTTAAAATGGCACAGCAAGAGCTCCTCAAAATCAACACCTACCGCGCGCCCCGCGACAAAGTCATCTGCGTGCTCAACACCTGCAAAGTCCTCTTCGGCTACCTCAAAAACAGCAAATCAGACCAGTCCGCCGATGCTTTCGTGCCCTTGTTAATCTACACCGTCCTGCGCGCCGCGCCAGAACACCTCGTCAGCAACGTGCAGTACATCTGGCGCTTCCGCAACCAGGACAAACTCGGCGGCGAAGCGGGCTACTACATGTCCTCGCTGATGGGCGTCGTGACTTTCATCGAGGGCCTCGACCGCACCAGCCTGACCATCTCGGACGAGGATTTCGAGCACAACGTCGAGCAAGCCGTCAGCGCCATCGCCGAAGGCCACCGCGCCACAGAAGAGAAAGAGAAAGAAAAAGACAAACCCCTGCCCACAGCGCCAGTCCCAGGCCTGCACCATCTCAGCGAGAAATCCACCCCAAGCAGACCAGAAGTCACCCCACGCAACTCCATGGACGGCGAGCGCTCGTCGCCGCGCAAAAGCTCTTCATCGAACCGGAGAGCGCCTTCTTCTCAGCGTCAGCGCCAACAACAACATCAACATCAACAGCAACAACCCTCCTCAGACACAATCTATGGCACAGGCATGCAGGACGAAGAATTCGACGCCGTCGGCGGCCTGCTGCGCTCCATCCAGAAACCCCTCTCTAGCATAGGCCGGATCTTCTCCGACGACGGCGCCAGCAGCAACAATAACAGCGACAGGCAATCGCCGCCGCCGCCCGTGCCGCCGCGTCCGACGACGACGACAACAACAACAACAACAACCAATTCCTTCCCGGGCAACAGCAGCACAAATCGCGAACGAACAGACGAAGAACGCCAGCTCGCGCGCGCAGAACGCGAAGCGCTCAAGCGGGCGAGCGTGGAGGCTGAGGAGGGGAGGAAGGCTAGGGCGAGAGAGTTGAGGTTGGTTGTTGAGTGAGTTCCGCATTTTTCTCCTGTGAATACGATTGTGATTGATACGGCAGACGCTAACCTATTATTTCCTCCTTAATCAGGACGCTCCAAGGCATGTTTCCCAACCTCGACCAGGAAGTCATCGTGGACGTTGTGCGGGCGCAGGACGGACACGTGGGCAGGGCGGTGGATGCTTGTTTGGCGTTGACGACGACGTGAAAGATCTCTTTCACTTTACCATCACCCATCCTGTTGGGCAGATTCTTGAGGCAGTGAGACATGGTAGTCTATAGACGGCGGATTTTAGTGCAATAGACCAAACACTTAATTTTCGTCACAGATGGATGGGTACGTGTGATGGTGGGTGGAGACGTCTGACAACGTGCTTTCTTCTCTCCCTATATTCGCTTTCTCAAATGTACTATGTCTGAATTGCGAAAAGCATCACGTTTCCTCGACCAGTGTGTACATGTAGCAGCTTTCACAAAGCTGAAGTCCTCAATGCTCGGCCTTTACAATCATGGGAAAAAGATAGTTCGTCAGGTCGTGGACTCTTTTCATTGTGTTCATGTGCATTTATATAGAATGTATTTTTTTTTCAACGTCCATCGGGTAAAAGATCATTCAAGAACATTTACTTACTCGACAGCGCGCTGACACCAGGCAGCTCCTTGCCCTCAAGCAGCTCCAAGCTGGCTCCGCCACCAGTTGAAACGTGGCTGAGCTTGTCCTCGACCTTGTAGTTGGCGGCAACAGTAGCAGTGTCACCGCCACCGATGATGACAGTCTTGCCGGCGGCAGTGGCCTTGAGAGCAGCATCCATGGTCTTCTTGGTACCGTTGGCGAACTTCTCCATCTCGAAGACACCGGGAGGTCCGTTCCACAGGATGGTCTGGGCCTTGTCGATGGCGGCCTCGTAGAGCTTGATGGACTTCTCGCCGCAGTCGAGACCCATCCAGCCGTCGGGGATGCCGGCCTCGTCGGTGGCAGTGGAAGTGTTGGCGGTCGCGCTGAAAGCGTCCGCGGTGATGTAGTCGACGGGCAGGACAAGCTCGACGTTGTTCTTCTTGGCCTTCTCGACGAGACCGGCGACCTTCTCGGAGCCGGCCTGGTCGAAGAGCGAGTCGCCGATGCTAACGCCCTCGAGGGTCTTCTTGAAGGTGAAAGCCATGCCGCCGCAGACGATCAGCAGGTTGACCTTGTCGAGCAGGTTGTCGATCAGCTGGATCTTGTCGCTGACCTTGGCGCCGCCGAGGATGGCGAGGAAGGGGCGCTTGGGCGACTCGAGGGCCTGGGCGAAGTAGTCGAGCTCCTTCTTCATGAGGAAGCCGGAGGCCTTCTGGGGGAGATCGACGCCAACCATGGAGCTGTGGGCGCGGTGGGCGGTGCCGAAGGCGTCGTTGATGAAGACGTCGCCGAGCGCGGTGAGGCCCTTGCGGAACTTCTCGACGGCGGCCTTGTCGGCCTTGACCTTGTTGCCATCGGCATCCTTGCTACTGCCCTCCTCCTCGGCGTGGAAGCGCAGGTTCTCGAGGAGCACGACGCCGCCGTCGGTGGTCTCGTTGACGGTCTTCTCGGCGGCCTCGCCGACGCAGTCGTCGGTGAAGGTGACCTTCTTGCCGCCGAGCAGCTTCTCGAGCTCAGCAACGACGGGCTTGAGGGAGTATTTGCTGTTGGGCTTGCCATCAGGGCGGCCGAGGTGGGACATCAGGACAACGGCCTTGGCGCCATTGTCGATGGCATACTTGATGGTAGGGACGGCGCCGGCGATACGCTGGTTGTTGGTGATCTTGGAGTTCGTCTCCTTGTCGAGGGGCACGTTGAAGTCGACCTGTGATGGGGTTGTCAGTGTGATTGCTTAAGAGCTGGTATGCGAGGGCATTGAATGGTCGTACGCGGATGAGCACCCTCTTGCCCTTGAGGTCGACGTCGGTGATGGAGAGCTTGTTAGAAAGAGACATGATTGTGGTGGTGAATGTGTGTGTGTGTTTGTTTTAGAAAAGTTCGAGCTCACCTGCTATCTGTATGTAATTGTTGAGTCAACCCCACCAACCCCCGCGATCTTGGACTTGAGTCGGGCCTATATGTGACGCTCGACTTGTTCCGAAGTCATCCATTCGGGGCCCGGGAGAACACGGGGTATGACCACAGCCATCACGGTAGTGCAGGAGGGACGAGAATAATTAGGCTCGTTAAAGGTAGTGCCGGGGAAGTACATACTGGGGAGCGGAGAGGTAAGGCGGGGGCAGATTTATTGAGAGAGAAGAGGCAAGATCTAGCTGCGGTGCATAAGTTTCCGTGCAGCCGCAGTACCTTGTGAGAGAGAATTGGTGGATCACAGTGTGGATATCAAGAGCATATAGATGTACACGATGCTCGTGATGCATAATGTCATATCTTATAACCAGTCATCGTAGCCAGCACAAGTAGGACCAAGGAATCCATACGAATCACAGGGTATCACATCTATTCGAATGCATAGGTACAACTCGCGTGGCAGACCAGCACGAGGTCAATGGCAATTCTTCCCACCCCCAAACAATCTCTTCCCTAGCACGGAACAAAAACAGAGACTCCCCAGCGCCATACATAAAATCAAAAGTCCCAGTGGCCGAAGCGATCCTAGTGGAGGAAGGGCGCCAGAAGCATATGCAAAGAAGGAAGGTTCCAGGTGTAGTCCAAGTCAAAAAAGTTCTCTCAAAGTTCGTGGAATGCAAGGCAATCGTTCGACAGATCTTCCTAAGGCGTCGAAGCTTCCTCGGCTGAGTTGGTGAGGGAGAGGTAGGCTGTCCAAGCGATACCGACGGTGGAGACGAAGGGCTGGAGCATGGATGTTAGAGTCTTTCTCGTTTTTGAGACTGAATAATGGGTACTCACAATCTGGAACTGGATGGGCATGATGCGGAAGTTGATCAGCTGCACTGCGGGCCAAACGATGAAGTTCGCCTTGAGCGCCGGCACGTAGACATCCTGGAATTTGCGAGTGATAGCGCGCCTGCCACCGCCCTCGCAGACGGTCATGAATGTGAAGAAGCAGCCCAGACCTAAATGCTTGTCAGTATAATCTTCCTGCAGAAGGCTGAAGGTGCATCACTCACCAATGGGCGCAAAGATGAACTGATCAAAAGCAACACGCTTCAAAGCGGCAAAAGTGTTGCTCGCGCCAGCCACACCGATGGGGAATGTGTTGTTCAAGAAAGCGAACCACCTAAGCTGCACCGGCGCCATGATACAAGGGTATGCCATGAACCTGACCATCCTCTCAAAATCAAAAGGCGGAGGTAGGTTCTTCTGCGCCTTGGGCGATAGGAGATCCGGCTCGTTCGGCCACGGCACCTTGCCTTCCAGCTCGTGAATCTCAACATTGAAGAAGTCATCCTTGTGTCCATCGTGGCCTTGCGGTCCCATGGAGTCGCGGCGGGCCTGCTTCATGCGAGTGGCTGTGAGGGTTTGTGCGACTGTGTCTGCGATACCACCGAGGACCTTGCACGTATGTTAGCGAGATGTTGCCGACCTCTTGCGGGGTTTCGAGGCGGTGTATCATACGGCGTTGGTGATCATGGTTGTGAGGAGTGGACGGGCGGCATAGTAAGCATTGAACTTGCGCACAAGTAGGGACACCATGGTCATCTGAATAAGGAAGACGATGGCGTGGAGGAGTGGCTGTGTGAGAAGTGAGGGTCAGCATATGCATTCCGTGAACAGCGTGCACTTTCCACGCGCTTGCTGGCTTCCAGGTCGCAAAGTCTCTCGAAGCAGTTTTTGTGCAACTCCGATCACATGGCGGACGTCGGATAGGCAAGCTTGCGCCGTGGCTTTGCGCGCGGTGGAGTGTGCTGGGAGTCCTTACAATGCGGCCCTTGATCCAGCGCGAGTTGAGTTGCCGTAGAAGGCGTTTGCGGGTTTCGTTGACGACCATGTTGGCGAACAAAAGACCGCTCGGACGGCCGGTGGGTAGCGCGTACGGGTAGGGGGTATCGATGTCGATTGTCGGACTGGCGATTAGGCAGGGTCGGTGGTGACCTGAGGGAGTGGTGACGAAATGGAGAGGTCACTTGGGCTCGTGCGCCAGTGGAACCGTATGTACCAGCCGAGAGTGTTGTCCTGGGCGGAGATGTCTTTGTGGCGGGAGGGAGTTGTAGTAGCGGAATGGGCAGGCGAAATCAGGATAGGGGGCTTGAGTGTCGCATACACCTGGCAGAAGTGTATCTGCCTTGAGACGAGGCAGGGTGAAGCAAGTGTACTATGCCTGTCGGGATCCATCCTTAAGGCGCCAGGGAAAGCCGTAGCCGGCTGCGCTCCACCAAGGGCGATCTTCCGACATAAGCGAGACGAGCCTGAGACAACGGGTGCACAAACGTTAATGCCGTCTAAGTAAGGCAGCATATTTTTTGCTCTCACCGAAGACACGCCAACCCTTGTGATCCTTACACTAGGGTTGTATCGTGTCGATGTTCAGCAACACGGCATCGTCTTTGACATCCATCCCATACCAAGGATACTACTTAAATAGTCCGCTCCACCCCTCCGCAACAACCGTTTCTCGCGCTCAGAGCATCGCGATTCCTTACCAAAACTTGGCTGGACAGGGAGAGCGGCATGACGTCCCAGGTAATCACTGTCGCGTCTCCAATATTTCGACTTCACTGCCGCGTCTGACCTACCTTATCTCTACATGTACCACCACTCGGGCAATCAATAGCATTGCTTTTTGCCCACAACGTCCAACCCTTGCCATTCTCTCTGCATCAGTCCCTCTTTCTGGCATACGCCCCTGCTTTCCCACGTTTCTTGTCTAGTCTTGGTAGTTCAATACCACCCTTACGTCCATCACACATCATGGGCCAAGCTACCGAAGAATTGCTTGTACCCTTCTTGGGCGCCCTGCAAGCGTCCATTGCTGTTCTGCTAACCATCTTTGTCGGAGTAATCGCCTCGCAATTCCAGCTAATCGGCGTCGACTCTTCGAAAGAAATCTCAAAAGTCGCCGTGCGAATGTTTCTGCCGGCATTGCTGATTGTCAACGTGGGAAGTCAGCTGCATTCTGATACCGTATGTATATTCAATAGCATCACAAGTCCCGACCCTCATTCCCATCAAGACATATTAAGTTACCCTCGATACAACACACATTAACAACCACCCCAGGCCTTTCGCTACATCCCAATCGTCATCTGGTCAATCTTCTACCAACTCGCCTCGCTCGCCATCGGCGTAGCAGCAATAAAACTCTTCAACCTCCCAAAATGGGTCACTCCAGCCTTCGCCTTCAACAACACCACCAGCCTCCCTCTCCTCCTAGTCCAATCTCTCGACGCAGCCGGCATCCTCTCCGGTCTCGACTCTTCTTCCGATGTCGTTGACCGCGCCAAATCCTACTTCCTCGTCAACGCCATGATCTCAAACTCCCTCACCTTCGCCCTCGGCCCTAAATTCCTCGACTGTCCAGATGACATCGAAGCAGCCGAGCCTAAGGATCCCATGAACGACCAGGAAGATGCCGAAGCTCTGGAATCACAAGAAGAAGACGCCGTCGAAACCAACGAACAAACCTCCCTCCTCCCCCAACGCGCCGCCCGCACCGCCACCCACACCTCCTACTCCCTCCTCGCCCGCTGCCAAACCGCCTTCGCCGCCCTCCCAAATCCCATCCAACAAACCCTCTCTTTCCTGTCCATGTTCCTCAACCCGCCCTTCATCGGCACCTGCCTCGGCGTGCTAATCGGCCTGGTCCCCTCCCTCCACACCCTCTTCTTCGAAGACCAGCAACACGGCGGCTACCTAAACGCCTGGCTCACCGCCTCCCTCAAAAATGTCGGCGACCTCTTCGCCGCGCTACAAGTCATCGTCGTCGGCATCAAACTCTCCTCTTCCTTACTAAAATGGAAAAAAGGCGAAGCCTCCGGATCGATGCCCTGGGGACCTTGGGCGCTCGTGACGCTGGTGCGGTTTGTGCTGTGGCCCGCGATCGCGATCCCGCTGATTTATGTATTTGCGACGAAGACGAGCGCGTTGGATGAGGAGCCGATATTGTGGTTTGCGATGATGTTGATGCCTACTGGACCGCCGGCGTTGAGTATTACTGCTATGGCGGATGTTAGTGGGGCGGATGAGGAGCAGAAGTTGAGCATTGCGAAGTTTTTGACTGTGAGTTTTTGCTTGTTCTGCTTGTTTTTTCTTTTTTGGTTTTACGCATGGTTTTTTGGTCCCTTTGAGGGGTTTTTGTGTGAACGAACTGCTGACTGTCCGTTTAGGTATCCTACGCCGTCTCACCGCTGATCTGCTTCGCAGTCGTCGGCGCTTTGAAAGCCAGCCAGGCTGCCGTGCAGACTCTGTGATAACGTGCTAGGTAGCAGTTCCCTTCCAAGGGGAAATCTCGAAATCACATTCTGTACCTTCATAGCAATACCTACGTATAAACGGGCAGAGCGATTCCAAACAACCCAAAAACCAGTAAGAACAAAGTTCTCAGTGTCACATAACAAACACTTCTTTCCAAGATCCCTCCGTGAATCAACCACATCAATTCCGTACCACAAATTTAGAGCAAAAAGACTCCTCAATGGATCCCGTTCCGTCGACAGTAGTATGATCGAGGAAGTGTGCGTATTGGACCTTTTCCGTGCGTAGGCATCGCCCTGGCAAAGGCTTCGTTATGGGGCATGATGCGATGGGTTTTCCGTTGTACATGTTAGCGACACAAGAGATTCTGCCTGCTTTTACGAGGCGATCGGAGATAGAGGCGATGGTGGTTGCGCATGTGAGGGAGACAGCCAGCCAGTCTGCGCTGGAGGATCCATGGAAGGGTGAAGAAGCTGTCACAACATCGGAACCGGAACCCTCGAGGCGCTTGTGGTAGCTCGTCATTCCTAATAAGTGTTCAAGCAAGGATACATAAGCGTAGTTGTGTGTAACACGAGCTTGTTTTCTTGTAGGAGGTACAAGAAAAAAGGAGGCACACTGATTAATCAGAAAAAAAAGCCAAACTTTGTTCAAGCAATATATCTGTTTCTGGTCTGTTCTTGTTGGTACACTCGATCGGAAAAAAGCAATCGTCTACAAGGGAGAAACGCGCGTGACCTCTAATCTGCTCCTTAAAGCCAGTGCGCAACGGTGGGGGGGTATGTCCAGGCAAACACACAAAACAAACATAACCGGCGAAGTAATCTCGCTCTTCGCGGACGCCAGGCCAGTCACTAGTTGGGAGGTTGACAAGGCTCGCTGACTCGTGCTGGCAAGTCAGAGAGCGATTCGAAGTTGACTTGCTGTGTTGGCCTGAGCACTGGCGACCACGTGCTTTGTGACGACCACCTCAGCAGTGGTAAGTAAGTACCTCTCCGGCCCAGGTGAACAAGAGACTAGAGAAGTGCTCTTGTGTCAAAAGGCCGTTCATGCCTGCGCAGCCGATTTCTCAGATTCAAAGCGCTCCCTGTCCTGTGCGGCAAGCTTGTTGTACTTCTATAATTTAACGTTTGTCAGCATTTGCTCACTCAAGGAGGGAGCTCGTTCATAACATCATTCAGCAAACTTACCTCTTTCTCCTCCTCGCTCAGAGCCTTCCACTCTTGCCCGAGCAGCTTCGCGCGCTCAGGCACTGCGATGTTCCTGAAGTCGCCGGACTCTTGACGGCTGGTGTTGAAGATGAAGTATGCGGTGAGAGCCCTTTTGGGCTTGCGCTCGTCTTCGATGTTGCGGGTTGCTGCTGGCGATAGCTTAAGGTCCTTGCGGTTCCGCAGAATCTTGCGAGCATTGTTGGCGAGGCGGATTTCATCCACGGTGTGAGACTCAACCCAGCTTTTGAAGTCTGCGACCGACTTTTCCCTTGAGACGCGAGCGATATGGTTGTAGTGCTATGACAGACAGTCAGTGTCGTTGTTCTACACGCAAGCGGAGACCGCTGGGTTGCCGAGACCTACCTCCAATTCGCCAGCTGAGAGCTCCTTGTATGCTGCCGACACCTTTCCAGAGTGCACAGCCATGGCAGACTTGACTTCCCCGACGTTTGTCTTGGTAGACGGATCGAAAGATTCCTTAAGGTCCTTGCCCTTTTCGCTGAGGAACGCAGTCCATGAACTAAGGGTGGTGGGGAAAGGCGGGTTGAGGGCAGCCTTCCTGAGATCCCTGACCTCGGCCTTCAACAGCCTGGCCTTCTTCCTCTCGAGCTCCTCGGGCGTCATGGCGGCCTCACGGGCCTGCTTTTTTGCAGCGGCATCCTGCTTCTTCTGCCTCTGCTTGGCAGCAGCAAGCTTCTCCTTTGCGGCGCGCTTCTTCTCGGCGATGAGTGCCTCGTCCTCGGGGGTTGCAGGCTTCTTTGCGGTCTTCTTCACGGCACGCTTGACAGGGCGGCTGGGCTCGCCGACGGTTTTCCTGGGACGTCCAGCTTGGTCGAGGAGACGTGGAGCATAGCTAAATGTGCGGATGGCGAGGGCGAAGGGCGTCTGAGGGGCTGCAGTGGTACGGAGACGCGCCTGGAGCGGTCGGCGCAGGGCGACGGTGACCTGGCGGCCGAGCATTGTTGTGAAGATTTTGGTATGGTGGGTTGTGGGGGTGTATGCGACCGCAATGCAAGGTGGCTCGGTGGGTGGTGGTAGTGTTGTGGTGGGATGGTAGGGGTGTGTTTCGCGCGGTGTTTGGGTGCGTGATGGCAACGCGCGACTGCATGGAGCACATGGCTGGAGAGTTTGAGCTTGGAAGGCGGGAGCTTGGACTTGACGTGACTTTGACTTTGGCCTGGTGTGCACGTCAAGGAGATGGATGCATATCTCACATTGGACCAACTTATGCTTGCGAATCGGCTATACTGTGCTCGTGGTCTCTAATCTACATCTATGTAACGGAAGCTGTACTAAATGTATCCAAGAAGTCAGGTAATTCATGCTTACAAGCTCCCGACAGCTCGGCTCCAGCGTGCTGGAACAGCCCAAGCAGGGCGATGTTCTTGTGCGTGATCTGATAAGCTAGACTTGGTTTTGTTCACGGAGCAGACCAATGGCAAGACTGTGCCTTGCACACGCAATAGCAGTACCCTTCCGGACATCAGCCCTTCCAGCCCACGCGTGTTTGCTTTCCACAGCTTGTGCACGTGAGCGATGATGCTGTGGTGCTGTTGAAGCTTGTGCCAGGCTGGCTTTGCGGGGGAACAACGTTAAGGTTGCCTTAGCGCCCGCGACAATCTTCATGTTCACGCTCACTTACCATCTGCCATAAGGCAGACAACTGGCGCCTGACCTTGGGACACTAGGAGTCCACCTCGCTACACCGAGAGCAAATCCCTTCCCGACACACACATCACCAACGACCGGACGTGCCGGCAAAACCAGTGACAGCAGGAATTGGCAGAGAACAGGCGCATAGATCAGGGCAGAAACGAGCAAAAGTGCGAGCAGTCGGATCGGTACAGCGACACCACCATCTGCGGCGGCGAAAATGGCCTACTCACCATCCCGCAGAAGCGAAGACCGCCACGTGCGCGACCGCCGTGACGACCGCGGAACCAGACGCCGTTCTCGCAGCAGAGAGGTGCGTGGCTACAGGCGACCCTCGCCCAGGCGCCCTTGTTCTCGCAATCGCAGCCCCAGCGACCTAACATATACCCAGCGCGACCGCGACTCGTACAGAAGACGCGACCGCTCCTACGACCGCTACGATGATCGCCGTGACGACAGGCGCTCCGGCCGCCGCGATCGCTCAAGAGACCGCAAGAGGTCGCGCGACAGAAGTCCGGTGAGAGACAGGCGCGATGACAGAGACCGCTATCGTGACTCTCGCGATTCCTACGATAACCGCGACAGGAAGCGCCCGAGGCGCAGCCCTTCACCCAGGCGTGATGACCGTGCTCGTGATTCTGGCAGAGACAGGAGGACACCAGCGAGAACAAGTGAGAGAGGGAGCGAGGTACGTCAGAGTGTGAATCCTCCAACCGGAACAGAGTCGCTGACAAAACAGACACCTCGACCTTCCACCGCAAATGTCGACATCGCCGCCGTTGAACAGCAAACCGAGGAGAAGAGGAAGCAGGAAGAGAGGCGCGCGAAGATGGAGGCTTGGAAGGCCAAGTTGCTTGCGGACAAGGCACAAGCTCCTGCATCTACAGCCACTCCACCAGCCGCAACTCCCGCCAGCGTGCCATCGAAAGAGTCAACTCCAGTAGGCAAGCCCGATCCAAAGGAAATTCAAAAGCGAGTCCGCGTTGCGAAAGCGAAGCAAGAAGATGCGAAGAACAAGCCACTAGGTGGCGACGTGGCTATTCCGACGCCTCTCCCAGAGCAAGTTATCAGCGCTCCAGGACGTGGCTTGTCAAGTGCTACACCCGAGGCTGCCAAGCTGCCCACCAAGGTCACAGGGTTCGGTCTGAACAAGGTTGCCGAGAAATCTGAATCACAGGCACCCAAGGCTGCATCACAATTACATGAAGAGGAGACGTCAGTGCGTAAGCTCGGAAAGCTCCCCCGGCTGACCGATACGTCCATGGAAGCTATTCCTGAGCACGCTGATGATGACGAAGACGACGACGAAAACAACGACCTACGCAGTGATGATGAAGCCGACGAGGCTGACCGCCTAGCTGCGCAGAAACGTGCCCAGCAAGTTGAACAGACTGCGGCGATGAATGCATCCTCCGCTAATAACAATGCGACAGCAAATGACACGACTGGAGCTATGGACGTGGACGAAGACGACGAAATTGATCCGCTGGACGCCTTCATGAATTCTCTCGAAGCGCCAGAAGAATCTGATCCTCTTGACCGTCTCGGCTCTGATAGGCAAGAGGCTGTCGTTTTCAACAGTGACGACGAGCCTGAACTTGATGCAATGGGCGATGCTTCTGATGACATCGCAGCCATGATCAAGAAGAGCAAGAAGAAAGAAATTGGACAGGTCGTCCACTCCAAGATGAACTATCAGCCTTTCCGCAAGAACTTCTACTCCGAGTCGCTCGAGATCGCCGAGATGACCGAGGAGGAAGTCGACGAATTGCGCGCAGACTTGGAAAACATCACAGTAAAGGGCAAAAATCCACCTCGGCCGATTCAGAAGTTTGCACAAGGTGGCTTCGGTGCACAAATCATGCAAATCATCAACGAGTTGAAATTCAGCACTCCTAGTTCAATTCAATCACAGGCTCTACCCGCCATCATGTCCGGTCGTGATACAATTGGTGTTGCCAAGACCGGCTCCGGCAAGACGATGGCATTCGTTCTTCCCATGTTCCGCCACATCAAAGATCAGCCTCCACTCGAGACCATGGATGGTCCTATCGGTATGATCATGGCGCCAACGCGCGAATTGGCTGTGCAGATCCATCGCGATTGCAAGCCGTTCCTCAAGGCCCTCAACCTGCGTGCAGTCTGTGCGTATGGCGGTGCACCCATTAAAGATCAAATTGCTGAGCTGAAACGTGGAGCTGAGATCGTTGTTTGCACACCTGGTCGCATGATCGATCTCCTTGCAGCCAATAACGGCCGTGTCACCAACCTCCGTCGCGTTACCTACGTCGTGATGGACGAAGCTGATCGTATGTTCGACATGGGTTTCGAGCCGCAGATCACAAAGATCCTCGTAAACGTGCGTCCCGATCGTCAGACCATCTTGTTCTCGGCGACCTTCCCGCCCAAGATGGAAGTGATGGCCCGAAAGGCCTTGAAAAATCCAGTCGAGATCCTGGTCGGAGGTAAGAGTGTTGTCGCTGCTGAAATCACTCAGGTTGTCGAGGTCAGAGAGGCCAACACCCGCTTCACCCGTCTCTTGCAACTACTTGGCGAGTTGTTTTATGAGGACGACGATACCCGTTGCCTTGTATTTGTGGAGAGACAGGAGACAGCGGACGAGTTGTTCAAGGAGCTTCTCAAGAGGAATTACGCCTCTGTGTCCATCCATGGTGGACGTGAGCAGATCGATCGTGACGAAGCTATTCGAGACTTCAAGGCGGGTGTTTACCCTATCATGATCGCCACTTCTGTGGCTGCTCGAGGCCTCGACGTCAAGCAGCTCAAGATGGTCATCAACTTCGACTGTCCCAATCACAACGAGGACTACGTACACAGATGTGGCCGCACTGGTCGCGCAGGTAACACGGGAACTGCAGTCACGTTCGTCCTGCCTGATCAGGACCGCTTTGCGGCGTTCTTGGTCAAGTCACTCACGGAAAGCAAGCAGGAAGTATCAGCCGAACTCAAGGCCATGGCCGACAAGTTCAACAAGAAGGTCGAGGCTGGCGAGGCAAAGAAATACGGCGGTGGCTTCGGTGGCAAGGGCATCGAGCGTCTGGACGCCGCTCGCCAGGCCGAAGAAGGTCGCATGCGCAAGCAATATCGCGCCGAAGACCAGCCCGAGGAGGAAGAAACGTCGGAAACAAACAAGAAGGAGGGCGGCGGCAAGGAAGAGACCACCAGCAAGACCGTCGAGGCGGCCGAGTCTATGGTTCCCGCTCACCTCGCCTCCATCTTGAGGAACGCGATGAACGTGCAAAAGGCCGAGCCACTCGCACCCTCAGCAAACGAAGGTCAAGGCAAATCCGGCGGCCGTCCAAAGGGTCTCGATCCAATGGAAGCCGCCCGTCAAGCCGCAATGAACATCACCAACCGCGTCGGCGGCAACAAAGGTACATCTTCCCGATATCCCCCTACCATGCGAACCCCATCCACTGACAGATCTACCCCAGGCGCCGCCCGCGCAGGCCAACACGTCGACAACCACGGCCCCGACGCCGGCGCTTTCCACGCCACGCTCGAAATCAACGACTTTCCCCAGCGCGCCCGCTGGGCTGTCACCAACCGCACCAACACCTCCAAAATCCTCGACACCGCGCAGGTCTCTATTACCACTAAAGGAAACTACTACGCGCCGCCAAAGGTGCCCGAGGAAGGCGAGTTGCCGAAGCTGTATATTCTGGTTGAGGGCCCGACGAAGATTATTGTCGAGGATTCGATGGCGGAGCTGGTGAGGTTGCTGAAGGAGGGCACGATTGCGGCGTTGGAGGGCGAGGCTAGTAAGCCCCAGGCGGCGGGGAGGTATAGTGTTGTGTAGAGGAGGTGAGGGGATTTGTATGTTAGAAGGGTTTCTTTTCGGCTGGCTGGCTTTAGTGTACAGAGTGTATGCCGTTGGAGTGGCAATACACAACTTTCTAAAAGGCGTGTACCTAGGGGTTTCAACATTTGGATATGCGTATTGAACAAAGTACGCTGACCACGAAGTAATTACCAACAATTCCTGACCATCTCACGGGCTGCCGTGATCTTGCCACCCACACAGGCTCGTATGGCACAAACTAACAACCATCGAAGCATCACACACGAAAGCAATCTAGCCAATCTTCCTGGCCGTCATGACTCCTCAGAGCAAACAACTGCATCGAGCTCAGCATAAATCTCAGCCTTAACCTCCTCCTCAGCCCAACACATATCCACTGCATTCCTCGCCAACCTCACCATCTTAGCCTCCGTAAACCCACAGTACCTATAAACCTTCTCCATATTCCCACTAATCCACACGTCATGCATATACACAGGGTCATCGCTATTAATACAAAACTTGACCCCACGATCGAGCAGTTCCCGCAGCTTAGGGAACAGCACCTCCGTCGCTGTACGACGGTGATAAGCGTGTGGGCAAAGCGTCAAACCAATATTCTTCTCCGCCAGCCCCTGACATAGCTCCTCGCTATCGAGCGCGTCAAGGCCATGATCGATGCGTTCTACGCCGATGTCGAATATCGCTTGCCGGATGTGCTCGTGCGTGTCTTTTTGGCCGAAGTCGCAGTGCGTCGTGATGTGCAGGCCGTCTTGCTGGGCGCGTCTGAAAGCCGCGTGGAAGAGATTGGGTGGTCTTTCGTATGCGTTGCTTGCTAGACCTACTGCGTGGAAGAGGCCGTGGCCATGGCCGGTTTTCGCCCAGGGGAGAGCGGTTAGGTACGCTGCTTCGCCGTCTGCCACAAGCTCATCCCGGATGAAGCAGAAGATCCAGTTCGATCGGACACCATGCATAGACGCGCCGTCTCGTTGAGCTCGTAAATATCCATTCAGAACTGTCTCGGCAGCCACTCCTCGCCGAGTATGGGCCTGGATATCGAAGAAAGGCTCCACATAGCGGACGTTCATTTCCTTGCACTTCTTGAAGTAATCCATGGCCATGTCGTAGAAGTCTTGCTCATGTAGCAAGACTTCGCAGCCGGCGAAGTAGGCTTCGAGGAAGGTTGGGACGTCTTTGCGTCCGCCTTGTTCGGGGCGGTGATTGTAAGTTACGTTGTATGATTCTAGGAGTGATTCGTATGTGAGGTATTGCTGGCCTTTGAATTGTAGTGGAATGCCGTTTCGCTGGGCTAGTTTCCACCGGAGAGCGGGTTGGAGAGTGCCTTCGATGTGGATGTGGAGCTCGACTTTGGGAAGAGACGCTATGAAGGGTGAGATGGGGATTGTGTCCATTGTGGGTAGTTTGTATTGTTCGAAGTGTGGTTATCTGATGTCTCGACCTCAGGTTACTGCTAAAGAATAGTTCGTTTGTGAATTCTGTCATTCAACGAGGTGTATGTGTCCCACTGTATCGTCTGGTCCCGATGTCGGTATGCTTATCTCACTGAGGTTACATCAGGTACTCTATTACTTAAGTTCAAATGTCTGGTAGATGTTGTGGTTGTATGGTCATAAGTCTGGATATAGCATCTTCTTGGTACGGCTGAGCCACGCATATTCTATGTCGATGCTACCTCCGGTACAAGCATACGTTTCGCAGAGATGTGTCGATCACACAAGGAGAATGGCTTCGTTTATCTTGGGCTAGGTTCCAAATAGCACTGACTCAAGTATGCAGCATAGCACTGTATTCAGACCTACGCTCAAAGCTTGAACACATTCTTGGATGTGACACCACGCGGTTGAGGCGGGCAACCTTAAATCACTTTTTGCTATCAATCATAAGTATTCTAATTACTTGTCTACAAAGCCAAGATAACAAGACCCACAAGCATAGCTTGGCCTGATTACAGAGGCCGTCCTGCCCACTCTTCTTTCGTCTTATCTAACGCTTTCCCCTCTTTTATTTCCGGTTCTCGCCGCACAGAACGTATGCTTCTCACATACAGAGGAAGCTCTGTAGTGTACACGCCTCTCGTGCAGGTACAGAAAATATAAGGTGGCACTAGTCGATCACCAGCCAAGAAGGTAAGCGCGATCTTCGCCGCAAACAGCATGGCGAACCTGCGAGCGAGGCCGGCGAGATAGGCCAGCGGCGAAGGAGCACCATATGCAAGGTCGCATGGTATATACGTCCTGTGTAAGCCACTTGGTGGGCTGAATGTTGTTGCAGATCTACATGCGATTTTGGTCTTCGTCTCCAGCGCAGCAACATGAATTCCTCTGAGATGGGCCCGGGGCCCTCGTCGAGTGCAGCACGGAAGGTGCTCAAGAAGATCGATCGTGTGATCATTCCGCTCTTGTTCGTCACTTACATGCTCAACTTTATGGATAAAACGATACTTTCCAGCGCCGCTGTCTTTGGACTTCGAGATGACAACGTCAGGAACCCTAAATTACTTCGCTGGTTCTTCGACTAACGTATGTGTACAGCATCTCGAAGGACAACAGTACAGCTGGGTCTCCAGTATCTTCTACTTCGGATATCTCATCTGGGAATACCCGACCACCATTCTCATTGCTCGAGTACCGACCGCCAAATATCTCACTGTGAATACATTCTTCTGGGGCATCGTCGTTGCAATGACAGCAGTGTGCACCAATTTCGGCGGACTGATGACTGTTAGATTCTTACTGGGAGTCGCAGAGGCAACTATCACGCCAGGTTTCATGTTCTTGACCTCAACCTGGTATACTCGCGATGAGATTCCCGTACGAATCGGTATTTGGTTTGCGGGCAACTCGATCGGAGGCATGTTGTCAAGTCTTTTAGCCTTTGGAGTGGGACACATTGATGATCATGTCGGACCTTGGCGATGGATCTACATCATTCTGGGATTGATCACTTTCCTTTGGGCAATCCCGATCTACTTCCTCCTCCCCGACAAGATCTCGGAAGCCAAGTTCCTGAACCCTGAAGAGAGACAGATCGCCGTCGACAGAGTTGTGATTGCTGGGACTGGTAGCACTGAGCACTCTCACTGGCGTTTCGACCAGGTCAAGGAGTGCTTCATAGACCCGAAGACATACTTCATCTTCTTCATCGAACTGCTCACCCAAATGCCCAACGGCGGTACACAATCGTTTTCGAACATCGTGATCACCTCTTTTGGGTTCACAAGCTTACAGTCGACACTGATCAACATACCATACTCGGTCTTGACAGCAAGTCTCATCGCTGGCACTGGATGGCTCGCAGGCCGCTACCAAACACTCAACTGCTTCTTGATCATTGCAGCAGTGATCCCATGCGTTACAGGCGCTGCTATCATCAGTCAGCGAGACTCTGTACCCCATGGTGTTCAGCTCTTTGCTTACTTCCTCCTCTCGTCCGGTCCGGCTGCCATGCCACTCAACATGTCCCTCGTACAGTCAAACTATCGCGGCGTAACTAAAAGGATGACCATGACCGCCCTGCTCTTCTGTGCCTACTGCACGGGTAACATCGTTGGGCCTCATTTCTTCCGTAAAGGCGAGGCGCCACACTATCTGACCGCTTTTACTGCGATAATGGTCTGCTACTCCTTAGTAGTGGTCTTGGCGCTCTCACTACGCTTCTACCTGCAATGGACCAACAAAAAACGTACAAGAGAAGAAGGGTTCGAAGGCAGTGCTAACTCAGCGGGTGCATTGTCGGGTGGGAAAGTTCCAGAGGTCGTTGGTGGCAAGGATGTCGCGCAAGCCGTCACCGAAGTCCAGCTCAGGCCGGAAGACTACGATGATGTGACAGACTGGAACACTGTCGGTTTCAGGTATCGTACGTAGAGGTGTGTTTACATTGCAGATCGACGGCACCTCTTGTGCATATTAACGCCACATCTGCGGTGCAAGTCACGCGAAAGGTTGCGTTACAGTTTCTCTCGGCATCACTTCCTGGTTGCTAACGAAGCAGTGTAGAGCAGCAGGCTCTAGATCAATGGTACATACTGAGGGCACGACTCTCAAGGGAAGAATACGCTTACAGCGTAAATTAGCACGGTTGATGTTAGCTACCCAGCGATGAGAGAACCATGCAGAGGTCAATAAGTCTGATGGTAATGGTAATTCTTGAATTGTGGTGTTACACTAGACCAGTCGTTCTGTTCATTTTTCAAGTACATCCAAGCAATCAACGATCATGTTTCTCAGCCTTGATGTTCGCTTTCTGGAAAATACGTTGCGCATCCAGGAGACAGCACTGGTGGCGTCATTGTCCTGTATGCCCACAGCATGCATCGCGCCCGAAACACCGCCACGGACTAGCTGCCATGCAAGCAAAAACGCTTTGTATGCATACATATCAAGCCATGGTGCTTCCAAGACCCCTTCGCCAGAAGCATCAAGATGTCGCAGGAACCAGTCAAGGTGAGGTTGAATGGAAGCCAGAATGTCAGATCCGAAGGGAAGTTCGCTGGACCATGCCAAATATGTTGAATGCCTGAGCACTCCATCAACGCTGGACTCTACAATTCCACCTGTATGAGAGGGAGACCAAATGTTCAGCTCGATCATAGCCATCTCCCAAGTCGCAGCGCGAGTTGCAGCGTATGAGTCTGCTATTGCATCCTCTTTTGGGCAGATGAATGGTGCCAGTGCAACGAGTGATGCTCTCAAGGGCTCAAATCGCTCCAAGCTGACTTGTCCAGTCATGGTGGACCATCCGGAGACCTCTCGCGCACTAGAGAGCAGAAATTGCGCAATATTGATAGCACCGTATGGATCGAACCGTGGGATGGACTCAACATCTGGACTACGCGAAAGGAACAGTCGTACCGCTTCCGTGTACTGCACTTGTCGGGTGTGTGACTGTAGCAGTTGTTGATGTGCCCAGTCAGCAGCTGTGCTGGTATTCCAGCAGTCCTCCGGACATGGCAAGTCGTGCTTCACTTCAAGGTGCGAGAGACATCGCGGTATAGATAGAAATTGATACCATAGGGCGTCGATCTGATGCGCCGCCAGGATCGTCCTTTTATGCGATTCAGCTTTGATGGCCTCACGCCACATTGAGTCCAGATCCTTGGTAGCGGCAGTGGCTGGTAGAGATGTGCGCATCAGTCCTGTTGACCGCGCAATGGAGATCATTCTGGAATGCATCTTCAAGCCCTGTGTCGAAGTCTTGCCGCATATGTAGAACATAGCACAAACCTCTAAAAGAAGCAAAGCTTGTACAAGTGCAACGTTGTGCGATCGGTCGTCCTCTACCTCTTCCTCTAACGCTATCAGAACACGAGCTCGGTGGAAGCAAAGAAGCGAAAGCTTTTCTCCCGATCCCGGTTGATTCGGACTGACTGGGTCATCCGCGTATTGATAAGCTAGCGAAAGAATGGCAAGGACGAGAAATGCAGGAACACAAGCTGGATCCAAAGTTGGTCGATGCAGGAAGGGAATGAAGCGTGAGATGTGGGCGAAATAAAGGTCTATGCCATGTTGAATCTGCACCGTGGAAGGGTGCCAGTTGTCCCGCAAGTAGGGTAAGTCCTTTGGCGATAGTCCTTCTGGAAGCCCTGAATGCAAATTGGTACCGTCGCAACTTGATCCTGGAGATGGCGTGGAAAGTCCAGTACCTCCTGCTATAGGAGCACTAAATTGACGATGGTAGTGTTGATTGGCTCCGTTAAACGACGTATCCGTATACGTTCCATGTTCGGCAAATGCCGAGGTCTGCTGTGACAACTGTCCTGGTAAAGAACTGGAAAGGTTGATTTCGTTGACACCCGGCTCATTCACTACGTCAACCGTGTTTCCGAGACTTGGTATCGTAGTACGTAGTATATTGTAGTTCTGGTCTGATATGGGAGAGATATGAGGTAAGCCTATGTCCCATGATTCGGTGCCGATGTCCAGGTAAGCACCAGTGTCCCATTCTCGTGGGATCATATCGTTCTCTTCTGCAACAGGCGGAGTGGAAGGGTCTCTTATGCTCGGGGGATTTGGCACGCTTTCCTTGCGAGCTTGTCCCACTGATATCACAGTATCTCGTCTAGCGACTTTGGCAGGCCTCTCTTCCTCGTGATCTGGATGCTTCCTCTTTACATGGCGGTCTCGGAGATCTCGGCGGGAGAATGTCGTACGGCAGAGGCGGCAGGCAAAAGACGTATCGCCTTTCGGACGGGTATGCAGTTCGGAGTGTCGCTTGAGGTTCTCATGGCGCGTGAAACGACTGTGACAGACGTCGCACTCGAAGGGTTGCTCCCTGCCCACTGTCGTAACAGTCGTCATGATGTTGTTGAGATGTAGGTTGGCAGGGCGCCCACAACTGCAGATCAATGGAATGGAGCATGATTACTGGGCACCTGCCATGCAATGACCACGAGGCCATCGGGAACTGAAGGCTGCTATCGCGGCTATCAAAGGCCAGAAAGGTAGAAACGAACCCTGTTCCCCAGTCCAGATAACTTATCTTGCCACGTTGTGATTGGCAGCGATCAAAAGCTTCGACACCAAAGAGCCGAGATCGTTCAATCTCCCCGCACGCTCGGAAGACTCTCCTGTCTTCTTTACGTACCTCCCATGGAGGTATTTTCGATACAATCACATTCGACGAGCCGAGGGGTCCTCGTGCTTGTGTGTCACCGGTCCATTAACGCGGCTTGATCTCGGTAAATGATGTTGGACGGCAAAACTTGTGCTTCATGCATACTTCAAGTCGTCGCCCCGTGGATTGATATTTTTGGTTTGTGAAGGGGGCAGAATGCTGTCTCGAAAGCGAATACCTTCCACTATGGTCACTGACAACGGAGAACTATCTTTTAAAATTGCATATATCAAGCATAACTATACGGAACGTCTCTGGACCGCCACAACGACTCGAGTTGTTGTGACTGGAAAAAATCGATGCCATGGCCGCATCACACCGGCAGCACGACCTTAACACCCATGTACTCGCGCTGGTGCATCAACTTTCCGTCAATCAAGACCTGATCGGCACCGATACGGTTGCGAACGGTATCAGTGGGATCCGTGACCGTCGCGATCTGGATCTCGCGCCACTCCTTGTTCGAAGGCACGATCTGGCCCGAAGATGTGAGTCTCTTGAACTCCTTATACACGCCTTGCTCCTCTACACAGCCCTCGCGCTGGATCAGGGGAGATGCTAATTTATGGTTAACGTCATATCTATCACGTTCGCGAGAGGATTTTGATCTTACAGTATGCAGGCTCCATACGCAAATCACCAACAGAGCTGTTGAACAGAACAAGCGAGAGGCGCTCTTCATGCAGTTGATCGACTGGCGGCTTGTAGACGCGGTGGCGCGTGGCTTTGAAGTGGCCACCAGAAACGATTTCGAGAGTGTCACCAATGTTGACGACCAAAGCGCCGGGCTTATAAGGCACGTAATACCACTTTTCGTCGCGGCCCCAGATCTGCAAGCAAGAAATGGGTACCGAGAACAGCAGAGTGGTTAGGCCGAAGTCTGTGTGCCCATGCATACGAAGTCCTTTGGACGCCGTTTGTGTTGATTCTGGGACAGGTCTGAACAGTGCATGGCGGAAGTAGCCCTCACCGGTGGGGCTCCCGTGTGATTGAACGTTGTCCCAAAGATAATCGTCGGGCAACTCTAACACGCGAGAGAACAACTTGAGCAGCCGGCGATTTACTGATTTGGTCAGGTAGTTGCAAAAGGCTTCGATCTCGTCCATGAATGGATGGAGACACTTGGGGGTACGCTCAATGTCTTGCCAGTCACGGCTGTACCAGTTGAATTGCTCAATACCATCCGGCACATTGCGGAAGCGCTATCGAAGTCAGTATGCACTCAATCTCGGTAGTGAAATTTTGACACACCTTAAATCCATAAGGGTGCTTGTAACCGGACCATCGACCAGTGTCAGGGTCGAAGAGTAGACGCTCTTTGTCTTCCTCTGTGATATTGTTATACAGATACTGAGCAATGGCGAACTGCCTGTGGAGCTTTATGTCCGAGCCTCCGTCAGTACAATGACGCCCACTGTTTGATTTGCCAGCGACTGACCTGTTCTAGCGAGACGCCATAGTCCTCCAGGAAGAGGAAGCCATCGTCACGGATTGCGATCTTCACTTTCTGGACGAGGCCATCGACAACCGCGGGATCCTCGGAGTCAAGCAGCGACAGATCGATTGATTTGAGCTGCGCAAAATTGTGCTTCTCTTGGGTTACGGGAGGTGCATTCCATGCTGGCACGACAGGCTTGCCTGGCAAGTCAGCGGCAGGTGGGTCAAATGGAGCGGTAGTAGGCATTGTCTTAGATTGTATGAGAATCTTTGTGGCTGTTTCGTTGCCGTTTCGTTTGCATAGCGCTAGTATATATCTCCTAGGTCGTAGCTACGAGGAGACAGGGTATCGCTCTCGGCCGAGCCATATCAACAGACACGATACGTTCGAGCGCTCAGTAGATCGCCGTTCCCGCGGCCAGCGGAGCATGTTGACTTCGTCGTGCAAGTGATAAGCTACATGCTCAGATGTCCATATGGTGATCCTGTGCTCCTCCGACTGCAGCCCTGCTCCATCGGTATCTTGCTCTTTCACTCCGCATTCACACATATTCTACACCCAAATCTCAATGGGCAATCATATCGCCACGCTCCTCCACGCGCTAACAGATCGCTAGCGTTGCCGATCCATGCCAGCCTTTTGTGGATCGCTGAGGAGGAGCTCCTCCCACACTCCCACCAGAGGATCTCTTGGGCCCCTGAAATGATACATGCATCTCCCCGATTTGTCCTCAACATAGATACGCGAATATGCAGCGACCATGACACTGTCCACAGCTGCATGCCACGTGGGTTCACACTAGGAGAGCTCCTCCTCACAGGCCTGAGTGATGTTAACCACACGCTGTCCGCATCGGAGTACTTAATTTCTATCAGTGGTAGTCGCAGACCAGACTGCATACTTAACCTAACAAGCGTTTGTCTCTTGATCAATTACCGAATCTTCCACACTCTTCAACAAAAACGCGATAAACATGTCTCGTCAACTCATCTCCAGCGAAAAGTTTCCACCCAAACCGCACAACTGTACGTAGATTTTGTAAGACACTTCGAATGAATACCTCAGTTGACAATTTCATCCTCAGCTCCTGCCACCAAGATCCCCGGACTTGTATTCTGCGCTGGTCAAACGGCTACCGGAGAGATCAAAGAGGCGACAGTATGGAACTCCAGCCTGTAATGTATATTGCAACTATCTTCTAACCAGTCCACAGCGTAAAGTCTTACAGAACCTGAAGGAGGTGTTGGAGCTCTCAGGCTCATCCCTCGAGCAAGTCGTCAAGTACAACGTATACCTTGCCGACATGAAGGATTTCGCCGCAATGAATGAGGTATACATAGACTTCCTACCGCAGCCAATGCCTTCGAGGTCCTGCCTCCAAGCAGTTCCTCCAGGAGATGGTACGGTGATCGAAATCGAGTGCATTGCGCAGGCGTAACGGTTTTTGATGTAGCACGGATCTAGAATAGATAGCCAATGAATTGATTGTAGACCTCCGTATTTTCATAATATGTTTTTCGTAGTATGCTGCATCAAAAGTGTTTGAATCCAGATGAATATGCCCGAAATGAACCATTTTGTTGAACGTTGTTCCGCAACGACTCCATCATAATAATATGACAGAAACTCAAAAAGCAGGCACTATGCGGCGAGTTCGCATCGTTAAATTGATCTGCGGAATTTCTTTATCAAAGGCGTTGCGCAAAAATCCTTCGATCTCATCTTGAAGAACTCCATACCAGCTGCAGGTTTCATGCTCCCACGTCTCAGTCTTAACACTCGTACGTGTTTGTATAATCACACGGTACATGGACGGCATACAGTACATTTCTGGAAAGAGCAGGTGCGAAGTCGAGTAGAGTTAATACTTCGATAATGGCTGTGGTATATGTTCATGCAAATGCTTCATAAGATCAAGATTTCAAGCACGGACCTTCTTGATCTCTGCGGTGTACCAGTTCTGAATAGCCTTAGTGTCGCCCGTCATAGCCACTGTATCATATCTCTTTCTGGCATCGATAGCCGCAGCGCCATCGTTCACCATGCGGCCAAACCACTTCCCATGCTTCCGTGCCGCGGCTTCAATCGCATCGACGGCGGAAGTGAACTCAGGTTCGTCACCACGAGCAGGTGTGTAGCCCAAGATTGACTGAGCAAGGTCGTTAGGGCCAATGAAGACAAGATCAACACCAGGAACGGCACAAATCTCGTCCACATTCTCGACGCCCTCTTTCGTCTCGATTTGGATCATCGTGATGATTGTTTGGTTGGCGGACTTCATGTATTCAGGTGTGGTGAGGCCGTGACCGATGGCAGGGAAAGCTGAACCTTGACCGCGGACACCTTGAGGAGGGAAGCGTGAAGAGGCAGCCACTGCTTTGGCCTCCTCGGCGTTGTTGATTTGCGGTACCATGATACCGTGTGCGCCAGTGTCGAGTGCTCTCTTGAGAATGTCATGTGCTGGGCCACGTACGCGGATGATCGGTGAAACTCCGAGGGCTGAGATTGCGGCAACAGAGTTGTGGACAGACTCATCTCCAAGTGCTCCGTGTTCGGCATCGATAATAATACCTGTTGTATATCTTAGACAATCAATTGCAGCGTCGACGTTTCTCGTATGCTTACCATCGAAATCGCAAAGAGCAACGATCTGGGCAATTCTAACTGAAGAGAGAGCCATGAAAGTCATGAGTGGATATTTGCCATCTTTCAAGACATTCAGAAGCCTCAAACGCGGGTTGGAGATTGTGGTTGTGAGTGGCGTAGGGTACTCGGTGGTTGCTGAAGGCATCTCGGCGGAACGATCTTGATAAACCGTGCTGAGGGCGGTGTACAATAGTGTAATGAAGTTTGAATCGCGATGACAAAGTTGTAATGCTCTCGGTTTCGTGGAAAGGATAAACAGAATATAAGATCAAATGAAACACCCTCCCACCTGGTGGAGAACTTACTGTAAGACCTCCTCGTTGGTCATGCCGACACCGGGCTCGGCATGCATCCCAAGAAGCATGCCATCTCTTGGGAGGAGTGTACGGAGGGGTAGCAGGGTGGGGCAATCAGAGACTCTTTGTTGGAGTGTCGAGGGTACGAATCTCAGAGGAGTGGGGGAGGAGGAAGGGAGGAGGAACTTTGGGAGGAGCAGGGAGGAGTGAAGACCTTATCGTTATCGGTCTGCGGAGCCGCGCACGGTTGGGGAACCACGTGAAGGATTCGAGCCCCGAAGTGAGATTTGCGCCGATACTCCTCTGGCCGAAGTGAGGCGTCACCAAATACGGATGATAGGAAGATACCGTCCAATCCTCCCTGTGACCAGATAATCGAGCCGTAATGCTGTGTAAGTCTTGGGCGCCTCTCGAGCGTCGGACTCAAAAGCGACCACGCCCGCCTGTTCTGTAGGTGTCGACGCCTGCATCGAAATCACTTACCATGGACGACCTGAGCAAGAAGCCGACTATTGAATCCATCAAAGACAATCTGTCTTACGCCGAAGGACATACTGAGGTTCGCAACATCGCCGGCAGGCTGAAGCCAGAATCGCTATGCAACCTCACCGAAGAAGAGACGAAACGCCTTGAGAAGAAGCTTGTTCGCAAGCTAGATCTATTTATCTTGCCAACCATTGGCATACTATACATTCTCAACTACATTGACAGACAAAACTTGTCGGCGGCCAAGCTCCAGGGTATCATGGAAGACTTGAACATGAACGAACAACAGTTCGCCACGGCAATTTCCATCCTTTTCGTCGGGTATGCATCTGATCGTCCAGCGCATGACCAACAACTGACTTTGCCAAAGATACCTCCCGTTCCAGATCCCTAGTAACCTCCTTATCACGAAGATCTCACGCCCCGGAATGTACATCTGTTCAGCTGTTGTCATTTGGGGTTGTATCTCTGCCGCCACGGCGGCGGTCAAGTCTTACAACCAGCTTTTGGTCGTGCGAGCCTTCCTTGGTGTTGTTGAAGCAGTCTTCTTTCCTGGGGCTGTATATTACTTGTCTGCATGGTACACAAAACAAGAGTTGGGCAAAAGACTTGCTGGACTGTACATTGCCCAACAAGTTGGCAACGCTTTTGGCGGACTTCTTGCAGCGGCCATCCTCCAGCTTGACGGCACCCACGGTAAGCTTTATCGGAGTAATACTATCGATAAATAGACTAATTTCGTCTTGGTAGGCTTGTCTGGTTGGCACTGGCTGTTCATCATTGAAGGCTCCGCTACAGTCGGCATCGGAGCCATCTGCGCATTGATCATGCCCGAGTACCCACACAACAGCCGAATGCTCACTCAGGATCAGCGTGATCTCGCAGTCTGGCGCATTGAGTCCGAAGCAGGAGCAGCTGAAGGCACAGAGAACGAAAGCGTACTTTCCGGCTTCGGCAAGGCCCTTACCGACCCCAAGCTCATATTGCTCATTATGTGCAACATGTTCTCGCAAGGGCAGGGCTCTATTGCCAATTTCTTCCCGGCCATTGTGTCTAGTCTGGGCTACTCGCGTACAATCAGTTTGCTGCTGACGGCGCCGCCATACATTCTCGCCGGCTTTGTCTATTACGGCATCACATACTATTCGGACCGGAAGAACACCGTCTACCCGATCATCATCGGGTGTATATCGATCGCCATCGGCATGTACATCATCCCAATGGCAACGATCAACGTCGGTGCCCGGTACACTTCGATGATGATCCTACCCTTCGCCTCTGTCGGACCACAAATCTTGCTGTACAAGACGATCAATCTCCATCTGACCCGACCAATCTCCAAGAGAGCTGCCGCATCTGCTTTGGTCAATGCAATCGGAGGCACCGCCAACATCTGGACTTCATACCTTTACTATGCCCCGCCACAATATTACGCAGCTTTCGGTGCTCTGATGGGTTGTGCATTCCTGTTTGCCGGTACTCTGACCTTGTATCGATGGCTGATTTTGAGAGAGAATAAGCGCCTTAACTCTGGTGACCCAGCTCTGATCGCCAAGGTGATTAAAGGTGGCGTTACGGAGGAGATGGTTGCCTTGAACTGGCGGTACGAGATGTACTGATAGATCTCCCCTACAATACAGACGCATAAGTTTGTGTACAAATTATATCTCAGCTACAACCACTATCCGCATGTGCTACATCCATAGGCTTCGGACACAAGGATAAGAGTGTTGACCATTGAGATGACATGTCGGCTGTTTGTTTATCCCCTGCTCCAGTGTGCTAGTGCTGTCGAACATCCAAATGAAATGAACTTCACAGACCATTGAGATGCCATTCCGACTTTTATTTATGTTATATTCTAGTGTGCTAGTACTGTCGAACGTCCAGATAAAATGAAGGTTATTGACCATTGAGATGCCAATCCGACTATAAGTTCATCTCATGCTCGAGTTTGCTGGTGTCATCGAACATCCAGATTGAGTGACCTTGCATACCGTTGAAATTTCGCCTATTGTTCCATTGCCGCGATAGCTGCAATCCGTGCAGTAATGCCCGCCTAAAAACTTGCTTCACACGCGGAAAGCTTAAAAAAATCCTTGACATGAATAAATCCTGGAATCATCTATTTGTAGACCGTCATTACAATTCCATTGATCAGACATTAGTGCTCGTCATCTCGTTCCAACGCAAATTCGGTCAGATGGCATCTTCAACTTGTTCGACAGCCCATGAATCTGCGTCCATGATTACCAACCAAGCGATACTCATGCGAGTCATGCTATCGCAGGCACCTGACGTCTACTCTCTAACTCGCGCCGGGAAATTGATCGAAGAGGGCTATGAACTACATTAGCATAATTTCGAGGAGATGAAACGATCAGAATCATACTATTGTCAAACTCGGCAAGCTGCGGGCAACCCAGTTTTTGCATATCGGGAGCAAGCAGGTTGAGAGCCCAACCAAGGATGGATCCAACCGCGCCGAGAACAGGAGCCGTCGCACTGTAGAGCGTCAGTCGATCATTCCCCGTACACATTTACAAGAAGCTTGAACACCTACCTTGGCATAGCAGCCAGAGTTGCCTGGTACAAGAAACACGCTGCGTTGTCGCCATTGACAAGAGTCTCGGCGTTGAACACGCCGCCCGTCAAGTCCTGCAGATCGACGCCGGTGAAGCTGTCGGTGGTTCCTGTGTTTCCTCCAACGCGAAGGATACCCGGGTAGGCGGCGTTGCTGATCACAAGGTCTGCTACTACTTCTACGGCGTTGTATTGAGACGCTGTTGGGCGACGGTACCAGTTGAGAGGGATACGTTCTTGGCCGGGGCTGTGCGTCTGTTGGAAAGTTAGCGGAGATCAGGTGTCGTGTTCTCACAGTGGTGGAAGTTTAGGGAATTGAGATGGGAAAAGTAAGGCATACTGTGATACCGTTAGCAAGAGTCACAAACAATGCACTGTCGTATCTAAATCTCACCAAAGCTACCAGGCTCGCCACTAACAGCGAAAAAGGTCTTCAGTGTCTCACGGTCCAAAGTTCCGCCAGGGACCTCCTCGCTGTGGTTTGACATGAAGTTGATAACGAAATTGTAAGCACCTGTCGTCACAATCGAAGAGACAGGCCCAGAGAAGTAGTACGGGTTGTTAAGGATGGACCATCGAGTATTGTAGTCGCTGTGGGCGGCAGCCTCAGCTTGTGAGTAAGTTTCTCCCATATTGTAGAACCGTTGGAATCTATCGGTTTCGAAGGCGTCCACATTCCCACCGTTGAGGTAAGCATCTCCCTGATACCACCGTCAGCAAAGAACATACTACTTGCCAACGAGACATACCCGTCCAAACGATGCATCGCCTTCCAGCTTGTTGTGTCCGCCCAAGATGCCAGCCGCGGTTGTCAGAGGCAGTATCGGGTTGTATTCACCGCCGATCGACCACGATTGGGCAACCGGATCGCCAACGAGCCCTACAGCTGCAACTGCCAAAACCAAGGCGAGGTCTGGTGCCATATTGTAAGCAGCACCGAGACCGGTGACGGCTACGCCGGTGTTAGCACAAGGGGACTCAAGAATTTAGGACCGCAATATCGTACTATCCGCGATTGTAGGTATTCCGTTGTGAGGCAGGAAGCCATGATTGGCAGCTGCATTTAGCCCAGGACACTGTCCACGTTTGTCGCCTGGTCCAGGCGCCACGAAAGGATGCGGACCGCCGTCAGTAACGTCGACATACTGGTCTTCAGCGTTGAACCCGAGCGGCGGCAAGCCGGTATTTGGGCGATCGATTATGAAGTTTGGTGCTCGATATGGTGGCTCAACAGCGCGTTTCTGCAAAGCAGAGAGTCGTTCTCTCAGTGCAGTGTCCATCTCTGTGAGGCGAGGGTATGCTGCTACAGAGGACGCCGCAGTGAGCAGTGCGATGGCTTGTGTTTTGACCATGATGGAAATCTCAGGAGGATGCAAAATACAGTGAGAGTTGGGTTGAAATGGGAACTGTGCAACTTAGAGAGGGTGAAAGTCCTTCCTCGACAGTTTATATATCGATGAAGTCGACGTCTGCAACATCGATTGCCCTGCGTCACGATGAAAGCATCCAATTGCAATCGATCATTTGTCACCTGTTACACTGTGGCTACTAGTGCTTGGTCTCGAAGTGGAAAATGCGTCCAATGATCATGCCGTCGAATAATTGGCAGAGAGAGCAACGGCCATGATGCCAAGATCTCTACTCGGTCATCAGGTTGGCATCAAGTTGACTAGCCACCCGGCGGACGCTTCGGTAAACTACTTTCCCTCTTAGGCGCAGACGATCGTTTGCGGCTCTGACTGATATAGCGAAGTTCATGGTAGATCAATAAACTACTTTCCAAGATGGTGGCGATCACCCCGCGGCCGCTCGACGCCATCAAAGTCAAAAGAGGACAATCCGAGGCTCAAAGGATTACTGCACCTGAGTTTAGCACATGCAGGCTTGCTGGCTATTATTTGTTTGAGCCCAGGTCTCGTTCTGGAGTACCTTGGACTGAGACGCTGGATCTGTCTAGTGGTCTAGCATAGACATCGCAGATTGATCGTTGCGCTGCACCTGCAGATGACCAGGTGGTACAGTACACGGCAGCACGACTTTCTCCATTTGTCAGAGTTCTTGATCTTTCGTAGGAGGCTTTTACTTCAACACTAGAACGCGGTAGTGAGCTTCGGCGCCTAGATTGCCCGACAGGCTTGTCATTACATCAGTGAATTCTGCGCACCCTCGCGGTCTAGGTCTAAACCTCGTACTGGCCTCTCGGCGGCACAGCGAACAGTACTCACTATGAAGCTAGGCCGCGAGGCACCTTACTCTTGCCCAAAGGTCCGATAATCTTCTTAAGGAGAATGCATCGTTTTGGCGCTTGTCAATTGGACACTGGATAGCAACCGAAGCCAAGTCATGATGCGCTCGTGAATTTTGAAGTGTCGAGGTGGCTTGTCATACTTTTAGGACTGAACGTCTTTCGGTAGTGCTTCCGCGATGTTTCACCTGCTTCGATGAGAAATACTTACTTTACAATGTCAGTGTTCTGGAATCGTAGGCTTTGTCGCCACCACGACCATACTTTCAGTATCAGCATAAAGAGTCTGTGGGTCATCAGGTTCCGCGCTGTGCTCGCTGCCGATGAGGACAAGTCAGTGATGTGATTGCACCAGCTAGATGACTTATAGCGATGCTACAGGTTGTGTGAGTGAGTTGTCTGGAGGAGACAGAGGCTCTGTCATTCTTAAGCGATGTGAGAGAAACGGTGGCTTTCCTGAGAGTCTAGATCCCCAGATCCTTCAAACGCTTCAGAGCGCGCGTACGATGTCTATGGCAATGTGAGAGACATAGAAGACCGAGACGACATGTGACTGTGTCACTCCCGAACAGTTGTCTGCGAGGTTCATCCCGTGCTCGATTGTTTATTTTCAGACCCCAACCCTAAGGTAATCTTCGCAATGTCAACGACTTTAGCCGGTCATCCCGGCCTCACCATTCGCCGACATTTGCTGCCAAGCCTCGAAGTGCCATGAAGTCCCGCAACGTGTCGAGCGTGTGTAGATTGGCGGCAGACTGGGTATCCTTTGGGATTTGCTAGCATCACGTTCGACAATAATCATGCGTAGCGAAGCAGAGAACACGACGATCAGATGTCATTCCTTGAGGATGTGCATTCGCTGTGTTGTCCATTTCGACGGCCGGATGTAGACTAGATCTCGGTGCGTGCGGTTTTCGCACGGTCCTGGGCTACGGTCCTGGGCTATGAAGTCGACATTCACCTCGTTGAGATTGTTCGTAGGTCGTCTCTCCTCCGCATGACTGCAGTCAAGGTAGAAGAAACTCCCACAAGGCCCGCAACTCCGCAACGTATTTTCTCCTCCACATCTCCCGGCCCACATGGAAGCCACGCCTCTATGCACCCCATAGTCTGTCTCTTATATTACGACACCCTTGGAATATGGTAATATATGGTAAGAGGCTCGGGTTATCGAGGGTTTCGACATCGATCCGTCGTCACCCATTCCAGCAAAAGTAGCAAGACATCCTTCAACGAGACTGCCTCATTCATCGTCAACATACCCACACACACGATTCTTCGGGAATTTCCCAAAAGTCGATTCGGTCGATCTCGGCGGGTGCAAGATGGCCAATGCAGATTATGTCTTGTACCAATCACAGGATTCAACGCAGGTCGAGAGGCAGCCCCCCACTTCTCCAGCTTCTCCATCGCCGGGTTCGCCTGCCGTCGGTCTTTGATCAAAACCATGGCGTAGCCCGACCAGGGCCACGAAACGAGGAATAAAACCCCCAACCGCTACCTCCCTCGTTGTTATTGTCGCCATTAATCAGCGCTTGCCTCACTATCGTTTCAGTCACGTGCATTTCGTTGCTTCGACCTACCTGACTTCACTCGCATCGAACACCTAGAACAAGAAGAAGCCCAGAAACCCAAAATATTAAAAAGCCGATACACCACACTCTAAACGAAACCTGCGCCTGCAGCCCCAGAAAGGAACAAACACAATCATGTCTACCACTGCCGTCCTCCCTCCAACACCTCCAAACGAAAACGCCTTCCCTGCTGAGGTCAAGGAGATGTCGAGTATGGCGACTGCTCACGCGCCCTCGAGCGCAGCCATCCCACCGCCACCCTCAGAGCACCAGCACATCTGGATCATCACTGGCCCAGCAGGATGCGGCAAGACGTCCGTCGCCGAGCACCTGCACCAAACTTACAAAATGCCTTATCTAGAGGGCGATACTGTAAGTTTTACCGTCTACTTTTCTTGTGATACTCTGCATACACCTTTAGTCCTCTAATGTTCTGATGTTCCAACCTATGACGTATTCGGTCGCGTGCTACATCCTCCCTCGGTATAGCGAAGGCCTCAACTTCGCATACATTATATCGAACAGAAACAACCACACAAGCACGCAAGAAACACAAACTAATCCGCCATGCCTTGTAGTACCACACTCCCCACAACGTCGCCAAAATGGCCCGCGGCGAACCCCTCACAGACGCCGACCGCTGGGACTGGCTAATCCTGCTGCGCGACGAAGCAATCAAAACCCTCCTCTCCCAACAAAAAGAACAGCCCACCACCACCTCCCAAGCCACCCTCACACCCTCCGGCGTAATCGTAACCTGCTCCGCCCTCAAGCGCAAATACCGTGACATCCTGCGCATCGCGTCCCTCAAGCACCCCTCGATCAAAGTACACTTCGTGTTCCTGAAAGCCACCGAAGCGCTACTGATGGATCGCGTGCGCGCGCGCAAGAACCACTACATGAAGGATTACATGGTGAGGAGTCAATTTGAGAGTTTGGAGGCGCCGGCGGAGGATGAGGGGGATGTTGTGGGCGTTGAGGCGGGAGGGTCGAGTGAGGAGGTGAAGGCGCTGGCCGTCGGGGTTGTGGAAGAGGTCATGAAGGCAGATGCATGATTGGGGATGGGAGCTTCCCTTTTTCTTCTCATGTCCTTGATGGCCTGGCGTTTTGGGGGCGCCGATGGGCGATGCCTTTTGGTTTTTTTGTTCACATATATCCCGAAGGATTCTTCTTCCTTGGTTGACTCGATATTTCTATAGAAAGTTTTACTCTAGTCTTCAACAGTCTTATGTCGGCTCTACTTCCCTGTACTTGGTATTAAGTGTACAACGCTCACGGGAAGTAGCTCTCCCCTCTCGTGTAATCTCATGAAGGCCGATTTCAAGGCCCTGACGCTTGCACGCTAGGTTCCTTTCAACAGCACTTACTCCACACCAACCCTCTTCGCCACACCATGCTTAGGATCCAGCACCCTTGATGACGAAGCGATGACCTCCAATGCACGCAAAATTGCTCTCCGTCGATCAACTGTTTCACGCCGCGGGTCACTATCGTGCCTTATTGGTATAACCAACGGAGGCGGACGCACCGGTTTTGCCCGATCTTTAGTCTTCGTTTGCGTGGACCGATGTATTTTCTTTGTCCCCTCCTTGCTTCTCGACGGCGCATCGATCGGCTTCACGGCCGAAGTGGGCTTCTTCTTGGATTCTTCTTGCAGATACTGCTGCTGCTCCTTTAGATTGGCGGCAGCAAGGGCGCTGATTCTACGTTGAGATCAGCACCGCTTTCCCTACTATTTTATGTCTATCCCTCTTGGGAAACGTTGCGAATGATGGTTCTGCATTTACTACTGCTGACGAGGACGCACGTACCCTTCGACTGGCGTTGTCTGCCGACTGTTTGCGCTCTGGCTCCTGCGCCGATAGAGTTCCTGTTCGGCCGCTTCCAGCACGCGACGCTTAGCCGCCTTGTCAGTCTGGGTGCTCATTCCTGTTTTGCCGCTGGCGCGGCTGCTGAGTCTGCTGACGGACGGGGACAGTGTTGTGGGTGCCGTTGTTGTCGCGCGGTCATTTTCTCGTTCGGACGTTTCCTGCGAAGGATCCTCGGGGACTGTGGATAGCCTATCGGGCGTACTACGATGATGGACTATCGGCGAAGGATCGAGAGAGGGGCGACGAGAGGTGTTCGCTGTCGATGTTGATGGAGGAGAGATCGCGATTGTGCGGTCGATCAGAGGAAGATTCGGTGGTGGCCGAGCACGTGGAACCTGAGCTTTGTTACCGTTGTTGCTCAAGTTTGGACTCGACTCGTTTGAACCGCGTTTGACAATCCCGCCGAGAGCTTGTACGATGGCTGCCGCATCAGCGAACTCGTCGTCATCCAAGCCTTCGCTAGAAGAGTAGACTTCTTTGATAGTGCGCGCTGCGAGGGTGCGTGCTTGCTCGTGATCCTTGAGGCAATCCCACATGAACGCAGCATGCTCCAATGTTGCCGCAAGACGCAAAGCGTGGGCTGGTGGAAGTAAAGTTGTAGCCAGATGTTGAGTGGCTTCAAAGTGCTCGCGTGTCATGGGTACAAAGTTCAATGGTGGCAGGAGGAACGAAGCGGCGGCCTGTGGAGATGGAATCTTGATTGGTTTCAGTCCTGGAGGTCGTGACGGTGTCCTGTGTGCCTCTGGCGGCAGTGGAGGCAAGGCTTCGGCTGGCGGAGGTGATGTCGGCGAAGCGAAAGGGTTTGTGATGTATGATGCATCCGACGTGATGGATGGAATCGGATCACGCAGTCCGCTCTTACTGGATCTACGTCTCCTGGTCCCATTACCGCCCTTGCCGTTGCCCGGCGACTTGCTCGAGGATCGTCCTGTCTGGCCGCTGTTCTGTTTTGGTGAGCGATTACTTGAGGGTGGGCTACCCGATGAGCTCGAATACCTCCGCGTGCCATTGACTGGAGGATGATTGTGAAACAGGCAGAAGATGTGGTAAAACGATGCTCGAAGCTTCGCCGCCATGACTCTGCACTCAGGGCCCTGCTCCCCATCCTGGCAGTATGGCAGGATGTACACCTCTGTGATCGACAAACCCTCTCGCGCAAGCCAGATGATTTGATGGTACAATTGTAATGACTTGGTGTCGCGGGTGCTGTCGAGCTTGCGAAGCTTCTTGGCTCGGTACAACTTTTGCGACAGCAATATCGAAAGCCCGAGAACCTGGTAAAGATTTGCTGCAAGCAGCGAATTGGATGCCTCTGTCTGTTTTGCAAGCTTTCCCAAGATTTTCTCTTCGATCTGGGAAATGGCCATGTCGAGCTTGCTTGGTTAGTTATAGGCCTGGAAGCAAATCCAACCGTAAGGTCTTTCTAAATTAGTCTATTCGTCGTGGGTTGTGAAAGAGATTCTTGAACGTCGTACAATCGTCAGCGTGAAGATCGGTCGTAGTCTGTACAGTAATGCGCAGTCGCTAAGATCGCCCAAAGATTCCAATGCGAACGCGCGTGGGCGAATGATCGAACACCGTCAGTGCCCTATGATTGCAAGGGAACCTAATCCGGATATGTACAAAGACAGCCAGCCAGCCAAAAGAAGAGCGCCGAATGAGCGACAACAGATGATGTATCTCGGTGAACCGAGTGGCGTGAAGTCGACAACGATATACGTTGTGGGTCCTGCCAGGCAACCTTATGATGGGACGAGAGCAGCGCCCCAATCCTCATGCGAGCCGTTTCGTCTTCAAGCGTATCCACAGTGGAGGCAAATGCACCTGTCAAGATGGAAGCGAAGCGAGGAGCGACGTGATTTGCGGTGGGGCCAGTTCAAAGAGCCAATGGCCAAGCAGATTCGCTGGATATGTTGCGTGGCGGCCTGAGATGCCAGGGCGTCACACGTGGGATTTTCCGAGCGAGAAAAGTGGCAGTGGCAGGCAATGATGTCGAGGCGCAGGCTGATTGTACAGCGGACTGCTTCGCTGGCGTCGCGCCTAAGATTCGGGGGTTCGCAGGAATAGTGGTAGTGTTTGCGGGCCGTAGTAGGTACTGTAGTGAGGCAGTAGTGGAAGTTCCGTTGGCCGGAGGAGTAGTCAATGCGAGAGCAGTCCAATGGGCTCGCTGGTCCCAATATAGCCAATATAGCGGCGGGTGGTGGTGAAGCTCTTTCGTCCAAAGAAATCTTGGGCTGATGCGAATATGCAGTGTCCCAAAAGCCAGCTTCCCCGTCCTGCAAGAGCGTTTGGTGCTCTCAGTGGACGATTTTCTTCGTATTCCCGCGAGTGCAGAAGGAAACAGAACAGCCGAAGAAATCACCAGCGCCAGCCCAACACACGCGTGAACATTCTCAAGGCAGACAACGCAATAGCGACAGCGGGGCGAAAAGCAAACGACGGTCAGGAAAGCGAAGAGCAAACGCGCGCGCACAAGAAGACTGGTGGAATACTCAGGACGCATTGGGGAATGCACCTTGGATGGATGGCCGGTGAGAGGCGCAAGGCCCAGTGTGCGCGCGCAATCTAGGGCGCGGTTACCTGCATATTCTCCACTTACTAGGTTGCTGCACTCTTGTACTACGTGGCAGTGGCTTGCGAGCTTTGCGTGCAGTCCGCTACAGTACAGGCGCGATTCCCGAGCGGAGGTGACAGCGCATAGGGCATGGCCGGCGGCATCGGGCGACGAACACGACCAGCATCGCGAGAAGGATTGCGCGCGCGAGTTTTTACTAGAGTGGTGCAAAGTGATGTTGGCGAGAGGTGACGTCGACCTGCCGTTCGTACACACACGGATAACCGACTTGCGACCAGGATCTTGACTTGGGCGCGCTTGTCGGTGAGCGCTCTGCTGCTTGGAGGGAGTCTGCTCTCATGCTTCTGCTGGGCACGGCTACGGACATGTCAGAGTCGCTATCATATCATGTGCGCCGATGCGTGCGGCTGGCAAGAAATATCGTCACTGCGTAATATAGCAGCCAGGCATTGATGAGGTGATGTCCGACGAGCACGGTCATCTCTTTCGACGATACGATAGCGTGCGTCACTTTCACGATTCATCACTGTGAGACAGCTCTAGTGAGACAAGTCCACCATCTACAGTACGAGCTCTTCAATTTCCACGCGATGGATGGATGCACTAGAGACTGCCAGCAGCCTAAGTTACTCCTCTCGCCTTCTCGCTCCCAACATGCACTCTGGACAAAAGCCAGTCGAGCCAGTCCATTTCACTGCAGACACCAATGCGCGGTAAACGCTGTGCTCGCAGGTACATGCAAACTCTACCTTTGCACGTCGCCCAATAGCGCAGCCATCTATCGCCGCAACTGCCGAGAACACTTTCAATGGTCGCACCTCTATATGTGCTGTGCGACGTGGCTGCACCCACCTTTGACTCGTCGCATTCTTGCTTATACCAAGAGTGATACACATTCACGTGTGCCCGCCACAAGACCAGAGCCGCGCCCCTCGAAATGATGCGAATGTGCGGCGCAAATGTAATATGTATGTCCTTGCGATCTATCATCTCGCTTCGGCACTTTGCGCCTGTTGTATGCATGATCTTTTGGGGCGATCCAGACTGTTGGTTCACCAGCCACGCGAGGACGGGAGTTTGAGCGGTGAGCCACGTGATCTCCAGATTTCCATTGTCCCAACCTCACATTCAAGATATCCTAACTATATCACATCACATATACCCATCGCGACGAATTGATAAGCACGCATTCTGGTGGTCTGATAACTGGTCACAAAAAGTGCAAAATGCCTTGTTGTTGAGAACACAGTGAGGCAGACTGTCCCATCCGCAAACAAGCGCTCCACCGCCTGCAACAATCTCTCAGCATGAAATCGGCCCAGAAAAAAACCTCACGGCTTAGCGATCCAAGCAAAATCATGATACTGGGGAACTTCTCGCGATCGCATCAACCCCGGATGGTCTAATCTTAGCAACCCGATACTCCAGGCAAACTTCCTGAACGCTTTCCCAACCCAATGTTTGCGTCTTCCATGTTCACCGGATCCTTTCCCTCCCCGAGCGCGGGACGGCCACTTGCATCCGTTGGACTCTTTCCTAACGCTTCTCGGGCCTGTATACACACACGATTCTTCTGTTCACTGAGAACGCAGTTACATGCTTCCTCAAGACTCTCGCCATGGAGTCTATTGTGCATCCTGCCGCGGCACCCTCATTCCCATGCGCGCAACAATGGCCCGGCCAGATGCGACCCGCGATCTCACTGCACTTAGCCACCGGCAGCGCCCCCGAAGCACATGGCCCGTAGATCCCGGATGCTGTGTGTACACACAGGATTGTTTACATACACCACCGGCTCGTGAGTCCCGAGGTTCATGTCACCATCTTCACGCTGCCTGCTCTACCTGAGGGTTCGCTCTCAATGGCACTCTACCTCCCCGGAGAGTCGGAAAGGACTCCACGGCCCAAGGTGAGGCCAGGTTTCCTAGGACCATCATGTTGTGACATCTGAACATGGTGGTATGTTGTTTGGCACTTTGATTTCGGCGACGGGGAGCCTTGGGCTTTCTGCAGGACGCGTATGGATTGTTATTGTGACAGGTTGTACAATTGCTTCGATTGCGTTGCGTCGACAAAGATCAGGTGGGTGTTGCGCAATTTGATTGTCTTCTTCTCGAAACAGACCGAGCGACATTGTTAGTGAATGGTGATCGGTATATAAACACCGAGGTGTGCTGTGGCATTGAGTTGTCTGTCACTCATCAGCGATATCAATCGATCAATCAACAAGTCAAACGACCACAACGACTAGGAGCCAAACACCCAACCACCGTAGCACACCACAGGAGACCCTGTCACCCAAGCCCACCACATCAAACCCATCAAACCCCAAACGTACATCCTCCCCATCCTCACTCCCACCCTTCCATCAACCACACTAACACCTCCAAGAAGCTCCACCAAAATCACAATGTGCAAATACTACGCCCACACCCACCCCTGCGGCCACACCAAGACCGTCTTCGCCGCCTTCTGCCCGTCGGCTGCTTTAGTCCAACGCGCATGCGCCGGAGGCGAAATCTGGGCGACGGTGAAGATGGAAGCTGATTGTGCGGCTTGTGGGGCCGAGAAGGGCGAGGGAGGAGAATATCAAGGTGTTACGATGGTCGCTGGAGGTGGGAGGAGGGGTGTGAAGACTACTGCTGGGGGGAAGAAAGCGAGGAGGTGAGGTGATTGGGCAGGGGTTGCGAGGCAAAGGTGGCCGAGGTTCGATGGGCGTTGGCGCGGAGTGTTCTGTGGGTTTCGTGTTCGTTGTGGGTTCTTGGTTTCGGTTTTGGATTTTGGCTTTCGTGTATGATGTTTCTGGTGGTGATGAGAAGTGATTGGAGTGGTTTGCAAGACAAGAGGATAGAATAGGATATGTCATTTCTGCCCTTATTACACGTTAACGACGAATTGAAGCGAGTTCATTGCTTTACCTTCAAAAGTGACTCTCCTGCTGGTTCGACGGGTGGGGAGAAGTTTTTTAACTATATCTGCTGATTCGAATCATTTTGGCCTGAATCTGATTGCAAACCGTTTCACCCGAACTACTGGTAACGATACTCCCATTCTTAAGTAGAGGATTATTTGAAATGATATTGATGCTCAATTGCGAAGAGCGTCGAGTCTAATTTTCCGACAACGATCAAGACATTGGATGTTGAACTGTGACCGTCGAGTCTTTACGCGTTCATCTGGCCGACTCCAGGGTTAGGGTTGGTGTTCGACATATTTGATTACCCAGCTCTATCTCGATGTTTTTCGGGTAGTATTCATGCGATACGAGTGTCAAAATGTTTAGAGTCGTGTTGTAGATGGGCGAAAATCAAGTATCCGAGGCGAAGATATAGGAAGCGCATGTTTTGCAATTGTGAAGTCCAAAAATCAAGCAAGGCCTAGACCATAATGTTCGAGTCAGCAGAACATGAATGCTTCACGACCTGTCCTAGCTTACATCCGAGCGTCAATATGTCATCAGCATGTGAAAGACATTCTGAGCCTTCAGAAAGATACACACATGTACCATGAGCCTCGCGATATATCACATTGACGTTCTTCGCAAGCCAAACCCGCACGTGAGACAGGAACTCTGCTCCCTTCCACCAAGCTTCCAAGATCCCCAAGCATTCCGGGCCTGCAAGTCAGCCGTTGCCAGAGCAGTCGACGATACAGTTGGTCAGAGGTCGCATGGGTGCGTCCTTCGGTTGGCCTTGGCCGTTGCACCACGCACGCCTGAACGTTGCATTGTGCATACCGAACGCAGCCATGTGCTGCTCGCAGGAACAGCCACTGGCGTCAATTGCGCGAATACGCAGAGCTGAGTGTGGTGATACGGCCGGGCGGATAGAAGAGGTGAAGCTGCTCGGCTCATCATCGTAAGCAATCGGTCATCGGCTATCAGAGTATTCGGGATGCTCGGAGGAAACAAGATTGAGCTAACATCACGCAAGCCGAGTTGATTTTGCGATAAATGGATCCCCCTGTGCAAAAGAAGAGAAGACAGCGGGATTGCGAAAGGCGCGAGCCGTTCCCCAGTTTGCCAAACGCACGCTAGCCCACCAAAACTAAACAAGCCCTCCCTGAAGCGAGCGAGATGTTTCAGGGTTGTTGTTGATGATAATGACGCAAGGAAATTGCTCTGGTTTGGGGTGAACCACACTTGACCTTGACCTCACCTCGCTTGTTTGGTATGAGCCGTTGTAGCGGCGACTGCGCACCGGCAGACAGGACGATGCACCACGATGGACTGCGCGAGTTTTATATCAGCATGATCATCGATGACAAAATGGCATATGCGAATGTCATCCGAGAGATATAAGCTCGCGGCGGATTGAGGCTGTGTAAAGGCTTGGCCCCCGTCTAGACCTCATTCGCGCATCCACTCGCCTCGACTTCCCTGAATCCTGAATCCCGTGCTGCACTCGACTTCTCGTTCGGTCGTCGCCTCCCTGGGCCTTTTTCCCGCTGGTGGTGTTGTTGTCGCCGCCGAGTGTTGAGAGCAACAAATTTCACTCTAACCGCCCAGACAGCGCTTACCTTGTTGTTGACCGCTGTAACGCTGAGAGGCGCTGTACTATCCTTCTGCGCTAGCCCCGGCTGCGCTGTCCACCACTTAGGGTAGCTTTGCACCAAGCTTCGCGCCAGCACACTCTCGCAGTATCGCTGTCCTGTCTGTTCACCAAAGGATTGCCCAACCAAGATAATTGTTGTCGGGCGAACAAGACAGACACAGCACAGCAGCGACGAAAGCACCGTGCTGAACAGCTCATCTTCCTCGCTTCACTTTATACCGTTTCGCCAGAAGCGCTCAGGCCAATTGCATCTAACCTCCGGATTGTCGGTGCTTTCAACACTACTTTGCACAGCCTCACTGCAGGTGGCACGACTCAAAACATCAGCGAGATCAGGTGCCCAGCAATTGCAATCGCTGTGGCAATCTACTCGCCGTACGCACGAACGCAACGCAGCTCACATCGTCATCTCCTTTCTATCCTTTTGATATACACTGCCGCAGTATAGGCCTCGACTGCGTTCTTCGCCTTCGCATAGCCCCAGCTTGGTGCTTGCCTTCACTGCCCGGCGTCGTCCATTCGCCTCCTCGCAATCGCACTTGACTGGACATACGTGTGCCGCCTACGCACCACATCACTGACTATTTGCTTCGCCTCGATTGCGGCGCAACCAAAAACCGCAGCAATTCCAATTTGCTGACCAGTCCCACCAACGTTTATCTTTCAGCTTGCAGCTTAACCCGGTGCGACATATGGATTTGCCGCTGCGTATCCCTTGACAGATCACAAGGCATCCCGGCTCACTCCTTGCTTACAGCCAGGCACGGAGGCTTAGCCTCACACAACCAACATCATGTCTACATCTGCAGGGCAGAATCGCCGTCCCAGGGCACCCACGATCACCATCGATACCTCTGCAGTCGGTCGATCATCCGAGAACTTGGTCCAGCCCGAACAGGACCACAACGGAACAAGCAACGACGGATCATCGCCAATGTTACGACCGACATCCACGGGGCAGGCAACACCTCCAGAGCTGCGCAAAAGTGGTAGCTTCGAAAGTCGCGAATCGCGGCCGGTCAGCCCACATAACATCTCGTCCCCTACACAGATCAGCCATCCCCAAAACTTCCTCGCTGTGCCTGTACAACGCAAGAGAGGAGGTAGCCTTGAATCCGATGGCGGCGATACCATCTCCACTACAGATACGACCTACGTCGGTACCGACAGTCAGTCGAAGGCTTTCGGCGGCGACGAAGTAAGACACGGCGCCGGCGACCACCCAGTGATACCCGACAAGGATGCGCTCACACCCGATCCCGGCACCGAAGCCGACTTCGAAAGAGACAATAACCCTTTCGCGTTCGCACCTGGACACATGACCAAACTGTTGAACCCGAAGAGCTTGGGCGCGTTCCATGCGATGGGCGGACTAGTCGGTCTTGAGAAAGGACTACGAACCGACAGAAACAGCGGTCTTAGTGTGGACGAACAAGAGCTGGATGGAAACGTTACTTTCGAGGACGCGACCGCCGCGGCGTCGAGTCCCGCAGATTCCGATACGACGAAGGTCGCGCCGCCAAGAACGGCCTCGCATGTGGGTGCAGGCAAGCACGGGTCATTCGAGGATCGCAAAAGGATATTCAACGATAACCGATTGCCGGAGCGCAAGGCGAAGAACATCTTCCAACTCGCGTGGATGGCATACAACGACAAGATCCTGATTTTGCTTACAGTAGCAGCGATCATCGCGCTTGCTCTAGGAATCTATCAATCCACCCAGCCTCATCCTGATGGAGAAGCTGGCGTAGAATGGGTCGAAGGCGTCGCAATTATCGTCGCCATCGTCGTCGTGGTTTCGGTCGGTGCAGTCAACGATTGGCAAAAAGAAAGGCAATTCGTCAAGTTGAACAAGAAGAAAGACGCAAGGAATGTACAGGTAATTCGCTCAGGAAAGGCTCAGGAAATCAGTGTACACGACCTGCTCGTTGGTGATCTTCTGGTCATCGAACCCGGTGACATCCTCCCAGTCGACGGTATCTTTGTGACTGGGCACAGTGTCAAATGCGACGAATCGTCAGCAACCGGAGAATCAGACGTCATCAAGAAGTCGGGCGCGGACGATGTCTACAAGGCTATGGAGAAGGGCGAGAACCTTAGGAAGATGGACCCGTTCATGATCTCTGGAGCTAAGGTCACCGAAGGCTTCGGCCGTATGATTGTCACTGCTACTGGCATCCATTCATCTTACGGCAAGACCATGCTTGCCCTTCGCGAGGACAACGAGGCTACGCCTTTGCAGATGAAGCTGAACAACTTGGCGGAATACATCGCCAAGCTTGGTAGTGCTGCTGCACTGCTCTTGTTCGTCGTTCTGCTCATCAAGTTCCTGGCACAGCTTCCTCATAGCGACCAGACCCCTGCTGAAAAGGGTCAGCGTTTCTTGGACATTCTCATCGTCGCTGTCACCATCGTCGTGGTCGCAGTGCCTGAGGGTCTGCCGCTGGCTGTAACACTGGCTCTTGCTTTTGCGACGAAACGCATGCTAAAGGACAACAACCTCGTTCGTGTTATGCGATCCTGCGAGACCATGGGCAACGCCACCTGCGTCTGTAGTGATAAAACTGGTACTCTCACTCAGAACGTCATGACCGTTGTTGCAGGCACTCTTGGAACTACAAGCAGATTCAGCAACCGCGCTAACGTGCAAGTGGAAAATGGGGAGACCACTGAGACCACACAGCAACACGACGATGTGGACAATGTATCTGCTTCTGAATTTTCAAAGACCCTGGCACAGGACACGACCGCGCTCTGGAAAGATTCTATTGCTATCAACTCGACTGCTTTCGAAGCCGAGGAAGATGGTAAGCTTGTATATGTAGGTTCGAAGACCGAGACTGCTCTTCTTGGATTCGCCCGCGACTTCCTGGGTATGGACAAAATCAGTATTGAGCGTGGCAACTCCGAAGTCGCCCAGCTCATTCCCTTCGACTCTGGACGCAAATGTATGGGTGTTGTGATCAAGCTCGCCAACGGACGCTACCGCTTACTCGTGAAGGGTGCCAGTGAGATTGTGCTCAGGAACTGCAACAACATTATTCAGGACCCTACAAAGGGTATCGATTCCACGTCGCTGTCTGGCTCCAACAGGGAAATGCTCGAACACTTGATCGACGCTTACGCATCGAGATCTCTTCGTACCATCGGCTTCATCTACCGCGATTTCGAATCATGGCCACCTAAGGGTGCGCGTCGTGCTGAGGATGACCGCACTCAGGCTGTCTTTGAGGACGTTTGCAAGGACATGACATTCCTTGGTCTTGTCGGCATTCAGGACCCTCTCCGCAAGGGTGTCTCCGAGTCTGTCGCTGATTGCATCAAGGCTGGTGTCTTCCCTCGCATGGTCACGGGTGACAACATCAACACCGCAAAGGCTATCGCAAAGGAATGTGGTATCTACACTGCAGGCGGTCTCGCCATGGAAGGACCTGAGTTCAGAAAAATGAGCAAGCACGAGCAGCGTGAGGTCATCCCTAAGCTGCAAGTTCTTGCACGCTCTTCACCTGAGGACAAGCGTATCCTGGTTCGCCGTCTAAAAGAGATGGGTGAGACTGTAGCCGTAACTGGCGACGGTACCAACGACGCTCCAGCATTGAAGGCTGCAGATGTTGGTTTCTCTATGAACATTGCCGGAACTGAGGTCGCGAAGGAGGCTTCTGACATCATTCTCATGGACGACAACTTTACCAGTATTGTTAAGGCACTCATGTGGGGTCGTGCAGTCAACGATGCAGTCAGGAAGTTCCTGCAGTTCCAGATTACGGTCAACATCACTGCCGTCCTACTCGCATTCATCACTGCTGTCTCCTCCGACTCTGAGGAATCTGTTCTCACTGCAGTTCAGCTTCTGTGGGTGAACTTGATCATGGATACCATGGCTGCACTTGCTCTGGCGACCGACCCTCCAACTCGCAAGATCCTCGACCGCAAGCCTGACCCCAAGTCTGCGCCGCTTATTTCCGTGAACATGTGGAAGATGATCATCGGCCAAGCGATCTATCAGCTCGTCGTTACACTCGTCCTCTACTTTGCAGGCCCTTCTATCTTCAAATATGAGGGTCAAGACGAGATGGACCAATTGCAGACCATGGTCTTCAACACTTTCGTCTGGATGCAGATTTTCAACTCGCTCAACAACCGTCGTCTCGACAACAAGTTCAACATTTTCGAGGGTATCCAGCGCAACTGGTTCTTCGTCGGCATCTTCCTCATCATGGTCGGCGGTCAGACTCTCATTATCTTTGTCGGTGGCCAGGCATTCCACGTCCACAAGCAATTTGGAGACCAATGGGGTGTCGCAATAGTACTCGGCGCTCTCTCCATTCCCATCGGCGTAGTAATTCGCCTGGTTCCTGACGAGTTCGCCGCAAAATGCTGCCCTGCAATCGTCAAGCGCTACGCCAACAGGAAACAGAAGGACGACCTCATCGTCACCGACGAGGAGAATCCATGGCAGTTCAACCAGGGTCTGATGGACATCAAAGAAGAACTCGCCTGGCTCAGGAAATACAAGGGCGGACGTCTGCGCAGTCTCAAGTTCGCCGTCGCTCATCCCAAGGAGCTCCTCCTCGGTTCTCGCTCTCCTAGCCGCAGCCGCGCTTCTTCTGAGGCCCCAGGAACACCACACATGGACGACGCAGCTTCTCAGGTCTCTCACTCGCCAGCACCTCCCACCCCTGAATCGCGTCGCCGCCGCAACCGCTCGCGCTCAGGATCAAACGTTGCTTTCGCCGGCGCCGCCATGGCGGGTATCGTTGCCGGTTCCATCGGCGGCTGGTCGCCTATCGAGCGCGGTCGTGACGACGCTTCACAGATCTCTCGAGACCGCTCTAAGTCCGACTTGAGTCGCGAGGTGCGCAGATCCGCCGAAGTGCACCCCGAGACTCGCGAGAGCGATCCAGTTGTCGTCAAAGACCCGCTCCAGTCTGGTAGTGGCAGTGGAAACCCGCCTTCGCAAGCGACTGGCACGACGCCTGCGTTTGGTTTCGGACCCTTTGGCGACCAGCCTGCTGCGGATGCAGAGGCCAAGAAGGACGAGGATAAGAAGCCTTGAAGTCGGAGAGTGAATGAGTGAAGATCACAGATCTTGCTCGTAAGATCACATACTAGTGACAATCCAGTCGCGCAATGAACAACAACCGAAGATGCGTCAACCGCACCATAACTCCACTTCCACAACAATAACAACAGGAAAACAACTTTTTTTATCAGCATCAGCGGCCGGCGTTCTATTCTTTTGGAGCACAATAGGGAAAATGGCAGAGCAGATCGCCATTTGCAAAATTTCGGCAGAGAATGAAAATGGGACACACAGAACGGAGAGACAGAGCGAAAGAGAGAACGGTGGAAACCACAGGCGTGGAAGGAGAAACACGCTTTTCGTTGATTCTTTCTAAATTATTATCATTAGTGTTTTTTGTTTTTCGCTTCGAGTTTTGGAGGGGTTTGAGAATGGAGGTTTTTGTAGATATCCCCACCACACAATTGGAACTCATTTTTTTGGTCATGGGTTTATTTGCATTTCGTTCAATCGTGATCGTTACTTGGAATGTTATCTCGACACACCACAACGATTGCCAGGGTTTCCCATGTAGTGGACAAATGGGAAGTCGAGCTGTCGTGATGCCGATCTCAATCGATTGATCGAGTGCGTACTACATATTCACCTAACCACTCACCCACTGTGTTTTCCAATTCCATCTTCTCTTCAGATCAACGACAACATAACCTGCATACCCGCCCACACCTCCTCGCAATTCGGCAGAATCTGCTCTGGCGGCAGGATGAAGCCGTAAGTGCCAGTGTCCCTCAACTCGAATGCCAAACTCCACTCTGCGCCTGAGATATCGTAGGCGTAGTCAGAGCTGCCACCATTGGTCGCGTAGATAGTCTGGCAAGTAGGCCCAGTCGTGTACTTGGTACCATACACAGACTCGATTGCCTCCGCCGTCTTCGCCATAAGATCAACGTGCGCCTCGTTCGTCTCCGGCACAACATCGCAGCTATACCCGTACGGGCTGAGGATCAGCTGTGAGTAGCTGTGCCAGTCGATGAACAGTTTCAGACCGTGCGAGTCCGCGAGCTTGTCGGCGAAGTGCTGCATGCCGGACATCTCGGGCTCGGAGCCGGGGCTGGCACCGCGGTAGGTCTGCGTGCAAGAGTTGTTGGAGGAGCCGACGCCTTCCCACTCGTGCGGCCAGTTGCGGTTGAGGTCGACGCCCCAGCAGGGGTGCGAGGTGTTTGCGCCGGGGAGGGGAGGGGCGCGGTTTTTGCGCCAGAGGCGGTCTTGGGTTTGGGAGTAGACGAAGCCGTCGGGGTTTACTACCGGGATGAGGTAGAAGTCGTAGTTGTCGACGAAAGAGGTGACGTTGGAGTCTTTGCCGTAGCCGGCGATGAGCTGGTAGGCTAGGTACTCGACGGTCATGGTGGTGACCCACTCGCGAGCGTGGACGGTACTGCATAAGAGTCAGAGATTTCTCCCGTTGTATTATCGCTTTCATGTCAACTTACCCATGCCACAGAATGGCGGTGTTCTTGTCCTTCCCACCTTTGCCCCAGATGTGGATACCCTTCTGCTCGCGGCCCTCAAGAGACTCGCCAGCAACGAAGACTTCTGAGTTCTTCGGGAAAGCACTGGAGAGATCGTCCAGATACTCCAGGTGCTCGTCGTATGAGTGGTAGCCGTCAAACCAGGTAAGGTCGGGCAGATCCTCTGGCTTGTCCTTGGCTAATACCATCAAGTCAGCTAACACCTCCAACAAACTATAAGCAGAGAAGACGTACGCTTGTAACCACATGGCTTGCCCTCGTTCGCAATGTCCTTGCCCAAGTTGCCGTGCATTTCCTTGAATTTCGCACCCAAGCGCTTCAGCTTCTTCGCCTGGTCCGCAGGGAGGGAGAAGTCAATGTGCTTGGAAGTATCATGGCTCCACTCCTCGTAGTTGAAACCAGACAGCATCTTCTTGACCTCTTCCAGCTTGTCGCCAGTCTCCATGCGCAGAACCTTATAACCCTCATATCTTGCAGCCCTGGGCTCAAGGTGAGGCAAAGCCGCAGCTGCAGAGACGAGCAGAGCGCTCAAAAGTCCGGTCTTCATGGTGGGCGAATATCAGAACACCAGGGTTCGTTCGGTGGGGGCCCGACAGAATGATAGGAGCTGCTGATAATCATATATATGCGGCCGGTCATACTCGGAAGCCCAGCACAGCTTCAACAACAATCCGAGATTGGTAGGTGACATTTCACGCCTTGGTTCCAAGCCACGGTATAAAGTAACTGCGCAGATTTCAATGCCGGATCCTGCTAGTAACAATGTCGATCCATGTAAACTAGCTCATCCGTTGCCCGGCTCTAGTGGTCGATGTCAGATCTCAGCCTCGAGGTGCAGATAACAGCAGTGCCAAAGGCAGGCCCTCCTGCCTCTTCTGCTATAGTCGGCCATGGCAGATTACGTCGGTCCAAGACGAACAAGGGCAGTACAGGGCAGCTCGTGAAGTCGAAGGCGACCGCGCATATAGTGCAGACTTGGCGAGCGGGGGAAGGCAAGGAAACTCTTGGACATGAACGCAGAAGAATATCAATGGTCTGTCATTCGCGAGAAGAGCGTCTCAGATGATTCCGTACAAGCTGGAGCGTGTAAGGAGTTCTTCAACTCATCATTTCAGCTGGTTTGCTATTACATCAGCTCAAATGTCACTGAGAGCGCGATTAAGGAACGTTTCGTTTGTCACAGGATTGCGCGCAAGTCTTGATGATCCCGTCGTGGCTCATACCATATGTCACCAAGAGGAACAGTTCCGGTGTGCTGAAAGCAACAGCGCTACACATGAGTCGACGGATTGCGGTCAGCAAGTCACCCTCAGAGTAGGATCTCGCCCGAGTGTGAAGGTCATTGTATCGCTTATTCAAGACGACAAGCCTCTCATGATGGCCTCATCTCTATCCCTTCCTCATCCGCATACTTGATCACATAGTCGCGCACCTTCGCATCAGGCGCCAACTCAATCGCCAACTTGTCCGTATTATCCCTCTTGTCGGTCTCTGCGCCTGCCTTCAGCAAAACCACAGCCAAATCACCATGTCCCTCCGCAATAGCATGATGCAGCGCTGTGCAGCCATCCATATCCGTCGCATTCACCGGGCTCTTACTCTCCAACAGCAATTTCACAATCGGCACGTTGCCCACAGCCGCAGCACGGTGTAGCGGCAATTGCCCGCGCTTGTCCTTGACTCTTGCCGAAGCTTTGTGCGCGATGAGTTTCTTCGCGGTGTCGAGGTTGGATTTTGACGCGGTGAAGTGCAGGGCGGTTTGGCCGTTGTTCGTCTTCTCGTCGACGTCGGCGCTTTTGGCGAGCAGGAGGTCCACGAGGGCGTCAGCGTCTTTGATGCTCGAGGCCATCATGAGAGCGGTCCAGCCGGCGCCATCTTTGGCGTCGATGTCGCAGCCTTTGCGGTCCAGGAGGAGTTCGACTATGGGAAGGCGGTTGTAGGAGGCAGCCCAGTGCAGTGGCATGCGATCATCGTCATCGCGGCGTGAGACGAGCTTAGGGTCGGCGTTCAAGAGGGATTCGACGACGTTCGCTGGAAGTGATATGTTAATTTATTGATTCGATGGCTGATGCTAGATATGAACCTACTCTGCCCTTCTCGACATGCCTGGTGGATGGCAAACTTGGCCTTTTGTGCTTCGGCGTCCATGTTTGGTTGCGTGTTGGTGTTTGAGATCAAGCGCGGGGCAGCTTCCGCTGCATGATCCCACTCAATCTCAGGTCACGTGCTGATTCGTGCGTGTGAAAGGAGCATTGTGAGCTTCGAGATAAATGTTCAATATGATCTTCATGCATCGCTCTTCTCTTCTCATGCCTTAGAAGCGGGTACCCAAACACCAATGCCTCGCTGGGTATCAAGTCTCAAGCCAGGCCCAGCAGCTTGCACACGTAACGACTTTTGGAAGTACGAGTCGACAACTTGCAAGACAGGCCAGATCCAACGACCCTGACCATCCGACTGCTTACTCTCATCGTGACTGCCATGAACCAAGAGACTGTACGATATTTCGTGACGGCTGAAAGGAGCAAGACTCAAAGCCTTGTGTTTCGGACCGCTAAATCCGAACTCTTCACTGGCGTCCATCGTAATGGCGAACGTGAGATAGTGCATTGACGAGTTCTCCAGATAGTACCGCAAGACTATGTCTGCGTTGTCATCGTCAGTGCTTGAGGCTACGCAGAGCACTCGGGGTTCTGAAGAAGGTATGTTGAGCCGAGGCACAGGGATCTTGGTAGTGCAAATGGCAGAGCTCGAGTTGCGTGTCCAAGTGATTGCCAGCGATAATTCCATGATTGAGGGCCTCCGGTCGTCGAACGAGAATTTTTGAGTCAGGACCTGGAAAGACTTGTCGAACTTCGACTCGGGCATGATGAGTTGGTCTTCAGGTGCGCTGGACTCAAGCACTCGGAAGTCAGTATCGCTGTTGGGTTGGTCCATGATCATCTCTGCGCTCTTGACGGTTATTTCATCGGACGCAACAGAGGTGATGAGACTGCCAAGCCGCCAACGTTGTGGAATACCGGAAGCATGGGTTTCGGAGGATGTCAACGGATCCGGGTTGAAATAAGAAGGCCAAGGCTCATCATGAACTAGCGGACCAAAGTTAAACTTCGCCTCAAACAGTGGCACATAGCTCAGCTCGGCCACCACAGTCTTCTTAAGCGGTGTATCTAACTCAGACGCCAAAGTGTAGTTGACTTCGATCTTAAGTGTGTGAGGGATTGGTTCTGCTGGAGCATCGACATGTAAGCCGAGCCTTTTGACGTCTGACGGCTTCAGATCTGCAAGTTTATGCAGTTTGGCAGATGTCTCGCCGGTATCGACATCCTTTGGCGTCGCGAAGCGTGATGACAGCACAATATCATCCTGAGCAACAACGGCCTGCTCAATGCTGCCGATCACAACATCTGCCTCGCCATTGAGAATCTCAATCTGAAGCTCCACTTGCTCGCCAACGTAGTAGTGCTGATGGAGTCCGTGTAACATGACTTGCACTTTCGGTGGCTTAGGTAGTACTTCCACTGTGGCCGCGTCGTCTCGATAAAGGTCTCGCGAGACAAGTTGGTCTTTCGCCTCCAAAAGCCACACTGTACTTGGCAATAGTACTTGATCGGAAAAGCTGTGGCGGATGGTGAATTTGTCGGTAACTAGGGATATGATCGCTTCTTGTAAGTGGACGGTCTGCGCTTCTCTAAAGATTAACGAAAAATTGAAGACGCGGATTTCTTCGGGCTTCAGAGCGAGATTGGCTTGTGCGGTTGATCGGTCGTCGGCTTCGCTGAGTGGTAGAGTGGTCGTAGGTTTTGCGCTTTCAACACCATCATGGTGAATCGTAATAGTCTTCGTAGCGCCGACCGCTAATTCGATGGTTGACAGCACTACTGGCTCGCCAGCATGTACGTTTGAAGTAAGAATAAGTTGGCAACTCAGTGGTTCCCCAACAAAGGCCTGCTTATTGGCAAACGCGAACTTAACAGCAACTGGACTCAAACGTTGTCGATCCTTGCATTCCACAGACAATTCTTCAGAACCGAGTGTGAGATTGTCGAGGCACTTCGTGATGCTGAGCAACCGACCTTGGTGTCTAGTAGATTCAGCGCCCAACAGCTCCCATGTAGTTGCAACGATCAGTCGTGGATCTGTTTCCACTCTTGTGGCGCAGTCGTGAAGTTTGATAACGAGCTCGTTATAGAGTGCATACCAGCCATCGCCGCGCCATGAGCAGTCTTCCCACAGCGACACAAACAGCTTCAGCGCCTCATCAAATCGCTCGGCTTTGAAAAGATCGTTGCCCGTATTGAGAGCAATCTTCTCACTCAAGCGAATCTGACCTTTGGCCAAAAACTCGCGAACACACAGCTCTGAGAGTTCAGACAAAGCAGTGACATGATCGAACCCTCCTTTACCTGTCTCGGGAAATTCTTTGTGCGGAGGTGGTACGAGATACGTGTCATACGCTCGTGATCGTTTGGCCACAGCAGATGCAGGTGATCCATCAGGCGAAGAGCGATCCTCTTCTGGGATCAAAAGCGAGCGCTGCCAACGTGATCTTGCGCCATTAAGTGCGAGGCGTAGCCAATAGCCTGCATGGTGCAGCATCAGGAACGGTGGCAGCCTGTCGACGACGGAGAGAGATTTCTCGGGCGGAGCGTATGGCAGTGTGCTCGGCAGCTCGTTTTGGCCAGTCTTTTCCAGTGCTTGTAGGGCGGCTCGACGAGTAAGCTCGGCCATGATCTTTGCCCATCGAGATTCCCAAGCTTCCCAGCCATAAGTTTGCGAGCCTTTACCTCGACGATCGACAAGGTCTTTCATGCGCAGCCTGTAGTTGGACCACGATTGTGTAGCACCGGAAGACATGCCATTCCACAGCTGGCACCTAATGACTCGCAAAGCCAGAGAGTCGGCTAGTAGCCTTGCCTCACTCCATCTTGGGTGCCAGCTTGGAGTGGTCTCAAAGATTCCTTCAGGGTTGAAGAGATCTTCAATGGCTTGAGAGTAATGGCGTTCTGCGACATCCATTTCCTGACGAAACTCTGCAAAGACTCCTTGTTTGACCTCGTATCGGGCGTTCCATCCGATATTTGACAGCGATTGCGAGGAAGGTGTCGACACGGTAGCTGGGATAGTTCCGCGTGCCTTCTTACGACGAGCATGCTTGGTGAGATCTCGGTAATACTCTACTATGATGGGCTGCAGCGTACTCAGCACTCCCTGAACGAAAGCACTCATCTCGGGCTGCGATGATACTGGAGGCATGAAGAAGAGTCCAGTCTTGGCATCCAAGTTGGTGGCGCGTCGAATACTAGTCAGGCGATCTTCCAACCCAGCCGCCTGTAAAATACTCATGTCACTGAGCAGGACCGCAGCAAACCTGGTCTTGAAGCCGGAACGACTCAGGGCTGAACGGACAGCGTTGATGTCAGCCTTGATCTGATCGTCCTCGGCTGTGCTATCATCGGCGTTGAAATCGAAGAAAGCAAGGAACACGGCGGGGACCTGTTGTTGATGTTTCGCGAGCCATAACGACGTGAATATTCCATCCGGGAAAATTGGTGAGCCGGGCGACAAAGGAGATAGCGGCGAATGTAATTCAGCACTCTTTGAAGGGCTTCGATCCGGTCGGTTGACGGCATCGTCAGCAGACGGTGATTGCGCGAGCGGAGCTGCCTTTCGATAAGGCAGTGCATATGTCTATGACAATATTAACCCTCGGGTTGTTGGGTACTATAAACAGCAAGGTATACCTACTCTTCCGATAGGTTGCATGTGATACTTCAATGATCCATTAGGTCCTGGAAGACTGCTTGTATTCCATGCCGAGCCACGGCCGTCTCTGGCTAAGAACTGTTGACGTAGATTGATAGCCCTCTCTCCTTCGCACTCTGGCGTTTGGATGGCCACCCGGGTCCCGCTAATATTTTGCACATTTGACCCGCCATCGTGACCGAGTCCAGATAGCACTAAGAGGGGCAAATCGTGCTCGGTGTATTCCGTGGGTAATTCGTCCATGGCTGGTGAGCCAAATTTGTCGAGTATTTCCAATAGCAGGAGATGTTCATATATTCATGGTACAAGTATACGGGCTCGGGGTCTATGCTTGCCTGCAAGCAATGATGGAAGAATGATCGTCCGAGAGGGAGAGGCAAAGGTTCCCTCCTAACGTGGAGTCGGGGCGAGTCGTCTGTGGTTGTGGCTTGAGCGCTCCTGCCTGAGGCAGCAACAAAACACCAGCGTACCACGAGATTCTCGTTCGTGCTTTGAGACGATCGCAACGACAACGAACCTCAAACACAACCCTCACCATGCCACCCACCGCAAACCCTACAGCAAGTGACCCGGAAGCCAAAAAGCGCGCCGCTCGCGAAACAATCGACATTCTTCACGAAATCTCCACGCTCCTTGTACGCCAGAAGCCCGTTGCCTCACAACACAACTTACCGCGAAATTGATCCTGATCATATTTTCAGAACACCGACCTCGACCGCCAATCGCTCAGCTACTGTGTTTCTCTGATTGAAAATGGCGTTAACCCTGAAGCACTAGCTGTAAGGCTTCTACCGTAACTGTGAGCACTATACTTTAACAGGCAACTAACAGGCGTATAGAAAGTCATTAGAGAACTACGAGCAAGGCAGGAGAGTCAAGAAGCACGTATGGGTGCGTGAGAGGCGTTTTGCATTCCCTTTTGGCTACGACTGCGACTATGGTTTGGCGTTTGGTCTGGCGTACTTCACTGCACGTCTGGTGGCGTTTTCAATTACTTATAATACCCATGAGTGTCACGATAGAAATGGCAGGCAAAACTTGAAAGCTCAACATGAGCACAATTCGGTTTTACGTGGGTATCATCACTCCTAACGATGGGCCCAATGGATCCAAGTCTGACTTCCGGCGATCAATTCTACCCTCTCGCCTCAAGCCGTGCCATTAACGTCCAACCCAGCCATAGCCTCAGCAACACCACTGACGCCATTCACAGGCCTCTTCTTCCTCGTGGGCCTTTTCTTCTTCCCGCCCAGAGTCAACGGCGCCTCTCGGATCCACCTTGCGATCGCCTCGGCACGCTCAGTGCTGATCAGGTAGTCCTTCTCGCCGTCGTCTTGCGCTCCGTTTTTGGCGCCATTGCCATGACCATTGGCCGCCGGGTCTGAAATCGAAGGCTCCTTGTCCTTCAGAGGTCCAGACAAGCCTTCTTCGTCTTCGATGGCGCGTCTCTCGCGCGCGCGGACAGCGCGCTGGAAGCTTTCTTCGTCAACGACGCGGTCGTCTGAGAGTGCGTCGATGATGCTCTCTTGCTTGATGCGTTCACGTTTCTCTTCGGGGGTTTCTTCTCGGCCGTTGAGTGGGGATTTTCGTTTGGTGGTTGTCAGAGCGTCATTTGATGGTGACGAAGAAGTTGGCGAGGACGAGCCGCTCTCTCGCGCCCATCCGCCTGCAGCGTCAGGTAGGGGTGCCGTGGCGCACAGCTTTTGCCAAGGCATGCTGAGGCCGATCCAGTTGTTAGCTCGACGAAGGACCTCAATCCAATCGGCTCGCGCAGGGCTGCGTGCTGGCTGGAAGATGGGATAGCCATCCGCGATCCGGGCGAGGCGGGCGGCGTTGTGTGCGTGGCGGAGGTGCTCTGTAGGGCTTGTCTGGACAAGTGCGTGTGCCAGTAGCAATGAGTGCAGCGCGTCGATGAGTAGCGGGTGGTAGGTCACGGCTTCACGCGAACCGAAAGCATCATGTACTGGCTCCCTTGTTCTGGTCGTGCCGTCGGTATCGAAGTCTGGGAAGACAGGAAGGTCCGGTAGCGGTCTCTCTGCGAAAAGAGCGCTCGAGGCGTAGATTTTGGGTGTAGGGAATCTGGGCCAACCATCTTCGCCTAGTTCGAAAGGTTCAACTTTAGGCTTGGTATGCTTCACGAGGGCTGTTCCATTAGTGTTTCCACCGTTGCCATCGACCGAGCTTTCACGGCCAGATTCATCGTCACTCCCGTTGACTTCAACAAGTCGATTCTTAGGCAACGGCGTCTGCGTCTTATTTCCGTTCGCAAGATCGTAGACGCGCCGCATGATCTCGTTCGTGATCTCGAAAGGAAGTCCAGGGGTATAATCGAAATGTCCAAGAAACGCCATGTAGTCCTTTATCGCCTTCTTCGCATAGCCCTTCACTCTCTTCCTGGCGTCCAACCTGACTTCCTGTGCTCGCGCTTCCGCCCCATTGGCTTCACCGTTGTCCTGCGCCGTCTGGTACTCTTTCAATCCATCCAACGCGACATGCACACTTTGACAAGCAAGTGCCAAGTACACCCCAGCTCTGTTGAACAGCAGTTGCTTTTCCAGACTGCTTGGCTGATCCTCGTCCTTTAGTTGTGGCACGGTCTTCCAATCTCGATGTCCTTTGAACCAAGCCTCTTGTTCCTCGCGCATCCTGCTTGCGAGTTCCAATTGCTGCTGATCTGGCTTATGCGACAACCTCACTCCCTCTGTTATCCGTAGTGCCTGGGTCAAATCCAAGATCGCACCTTCCCATTGCCGCTTGAAAATCTGCACGAGAGCGCGTGTCCGCAATGGCGATGCTTGTCGTTCGATCCGCGTGGACGATAAAATATCGTTCAAAGGATCCAAAGGCGTATATTGCTCCATGGCGCGAGACGGGATCTTCTCAAGGAAGAAGTGCACGTACTTTGCATCTGCAGAAATTGCGCAACTTGTCAACAAAAGGTCGGAGTCCAACTGCAGGTGTGCATCGTCCATGCGCATGTGTACGCACCAGCATTATTCCCCTCCCTCCTCAAAACATGCCCACCCACATCCTCAAGCGTACTCGTCGCCGCCATCGTCGCTACACTCGTCGCAACCTCATCCAACTCAAACGCCTTCGCCAGCAACCTCACAGCCTTCTGCCGAATCTTGAACACCCTCTCTTTGCTAAGCTGCGCGCCTCCTCCGCCTGGCGCACCGAACATGTCCATGCGCCCGCCGCCGCCGTTGGTCGCATTGTTCGCGACGCCATTGCTGGCCCGCACCGAGTCCTGCGAAGCCTCGTCGACGGCTTTGCGGATCTTGACGACGTCGTAGAAGGCGGACGGGTCGATTAGGCGCGGGGAGGGCATGGTGTAGTTCTGGTGGGCCAGCGAGGACAATATCTCTGGCGGGAGCTGGAGCCATGGTCCGTGGAAAGAAGAGATGTAGCGCCAGTGTCTACGCGATCGCAATTAGCATGTTTGTCACTGCGTCTTGAGTTGGTTTACTAGATTGCGCATGGACTCGAGGGATTGCTGTAAAGAAACATGGCACGTACTTACTTGTTCCTGCATATTATGAGGCTTGGGCCGGCAGCCTGTTCAGCCGGCACGGCGGTCTTCTTCTTGGCCATTGCGGCCGAGCGAAGGGTATAAGGTGCAAATATGCGAAACAAATGAACGAATTTGTGGTTGCGACGAATATAAATGTCTGGGGCCGTTCAAGAAAGTCGGGATTGGGTTGGCAGATGAGATGCGGGCAGCTCGGCTTGCGATGGAAACGAAACCACGGAAATGTGATTGGGCGCCGCCTTCTAGACTAGACTACCTCGTCCACCCTTTGACGGTTAGTGACTCGATCTTCGTGAATCTAATTCTCTGAACGTTGTTTGAGCTGTATCGCTTCACTCTGGCTTCCATCGCTCGTGGCTTTGAGTACTACGATCAAGCATGCCAACCAGCAGGTGACATCGAAGCTCAGAATCGCAAATCCGACACATTAGTGTATTCAATCTACTTCAAATAGAAGGGTATCCGCTAACAATAGTTCTCTTGGAAAATGGCTTAAAAAGCCCGCTCAATGCCACATCATTTTTATCATAACATTATCACCCTCCAGGTCCAGATCTAATCCACCATGACCGAGGTGCTTTTCTTTCCACCATGACAAAGGGAAAAGAAATACGCTCAAGTGCGCTGACGACCATCAAATTCTTCAAATCGCTGGAAAGGTCGCTCCGACTCAAGCAGCATAGAAACAGGCGGCCAGTTCTTGCGGGACTCCCTGGTGGCTCCGCTAGAAGAAGGAGCAGCGGTTGACGGGGCAGGGCTTGAAATCGCCGCAGCTTCGATGTCTTCTTCGGCCGCCGCAGATTTGAGTTCGCGGATGGAAGAGTCGTTGCCGAGTGTGGTACTGCCGTCGGTGTAGTGGGCAGAGTTGCGGCTGCGTCTGTATAAGGTGCGTACACTGGGGATGCACACTGCGACAATTGCTACTGTGGGCTCGATGGTGGTCCAGACTGCGACGTCGATGACGTTGTCTGTTGAATGAGATCGTTAGTGAGATGTCCATCGATCTTGCTGCGCTTAAGAGCGTGTTGAATGGTTTGGACTTACAGGTGAAATCCGCCATCTTCTCCGGAGCAGTAAGCTCCAGTAGAGCCACGAGACGAACAATATCGAAGACCAAAGTAATGATTCCCAGGGCGAACATGGTGATAGCTCCAGTCTTTAGTCTCTTGTTGAGCTGCAGCAGCATGACTTCCCGGATAGGGACGACGATGATCAGTATATCAGTGAGGATGTTCGGAATTTGCAGGCCGTAGTAGAAAGGAATGATCGGGATGCATGTTCCCTCGACCTGCGGGTACCAATTCTTCTCCATCGGTACGCAAATGAAAAAGGCTGTCAGGATGATGCCTGCGCCCCAGACAGCGACAATGGTGATGAGGACGTTGATTTGCCAGTGGAAGTTTCTCGAAGTGTGAGAGAATAGACGGCGGTACTGCATCAGGATCGATAGCTTGACGAAGGTGATGCAAGCTGGGTACAGGAAAGATCCGGAGTATTGGATCTATTTCGCGAATGAGTGACTGCATTTCTCTCGACACAAGAGTGGATGACATACTTTAGCGAAAGTGACCAGCTGTTCAGGCTTCAACAGGTCAATATGCTTTCCAAGGCCATTGTTCAATACTAATGCAGGATTAGTCTTGAATGTGTCGAGTGACTGTATATTTCGACTTACGCAGGATGCCGCCGATGTCTATACCAAGCTTGCAGATCAGGCCAGCATAGATGAACCAGTCTTCCCAATATGTCCTCATGCCCTGGTATTTCCGCGCGATGAACCGCATGATAACTGCTGCGAAAGCAAGGAACAGTGCCACCACAGTGGCAGCCACCACCTTGTAGCCAACATTGTCCGCCGTCCTCGAAACGTCCGACATCTTGATTGCACCGGATGAGAGTCCTGACAACGCTCTCGCAGCAGCTCAGCTCAAAGCCGGTGTCAGGTGCAGGATTGAAGAAACCAAAAGAGAGAACAACGATGGGCGCCAGACAACTACAACAGTGTAAGATGAGAAAGACGAACTGAAAGGGTTCTTCAACGTCTGGTTTGACCTTGCGTGGCGTAGCTCAGGGACGTGCGGTGATGGAGGCGGAGAGTGAGAGGGGGACGCACAAACAACAGATGTGAGACAACAGGGTGGCCCAAGGAAGCTATATGTGCTTGCCAACAGAGCCTCGCGTGCAGTCATTAGCGGCCGATACTCCGTATTGGGGCAGAATCTTCCCTACTTGCCACTGCATCCCACGGGGAGTCAAGGCCATTGCTCCCGAAGCGTGGGTACGATGTGAGGCGACTGAAGCGTGCACTGCTCCATGTCGCCAGCGCTGCAGGGAACAATCAGAGCCGAAACCCAGCAAGACCCGTGATGTGGACACTGTGGACACAGGGATCGAGGCGACGATACTAGATGCGGGCCGAGTCCCATTGGCGAGTGCAAAAGTCGTGCCGAGGGTCCCAAGGCGTGAACGATCTGCCAATTGTGCGTGGCACAGGGAGAGGGTATCGCTGGATTGATGCTTATGTCGAGGCGCATATACTGATATCCAAGATCCCAGGAGCGTGTGCGGAGACGCTGAGCGAACCGTTGCACGCCTTCCCCACTCCCCGGGAGGCCCTTGCGTGGTTCACTAGAGCAAGTCCAGGTCGCGCACGATGAAAGGCTTTGACAGCTGCAGCTGGAGCTGCTTCCGTTCGGAGAGGCGTAAAGATGGCGTAGAGATTCTCACGTCTCACGAACGGTTTGGCCTGGATGCCGCTGGATACCTGGATAAGTGCATGCAAGCGAGAAGCTGAGGAGACGACGACGCATGGCTCTAGGGTCTGCGTGGAACGTCGACTCCGCCAGGCATCCTGGTAAGGCCGTGTGGTGGCGGATTCGTTATGCGCAGTGGTGTAAGAATCAGATATAGCCCAGGACTGTGGGCGCGGACCGGCAATCGCGTGCAGTGGAAGAGAAGTCAAATAGACTCCCTGCAGCCGGATCAAGATTCCGCCTACACGCCTCACTCGCCAAGAGATCTTATTGGCCATGAACGAATTACAGCTGACACAGCCCGATCAGACCCGTCTTCCGGGATCGTCGGGATCTGAGCTTAAATCGTTCGTCCGATATGTCACTTCTTGTATACCTTAGGGTAGGAGACCGATCCAGATTCTTATTGCACAGCCGTCTCACCCATCAACTTTTCGTAACGCTCAACCCTCAACCGTACTCGAGACCCCGCCACTCGGCAGAGCAGGGCAGTGCACCAACATAACCATCCCAGCTTCGGCTTGCCGATACAAAAGTACTTTCTTCGCACTCGTTACGCCCGTGTACATAGGTACATGTATCAATCATTCCATACGATCAAGCAAGAGTGACGACCGGCAAGTACACGTGCATCCTTCCTTCCCATGACGTCACCTTGCATATGCGCTGCAAACGCGATTGCGCCTCGCATCTGCATGTGGCACTGAGCTACCGAGTGTTTCTATTCCTTCCTCCTCACACGCGCTGCATGCGCCATCTCGCCCAGCCAGTCTTCCTCGTCATTCTAGACCTCGCGTGCTGCCACTATTTCATGCTATCTGAGACAGCCTACGGCACCGCGCCCAGGACTGGCGGCAATCTCCGAGTCTCGTCCTGTCGAGTATGACACTTGACAGTGTAATTTCGGGTAGTAGGCAAGACTCAGACAAGAGTACGTACCTGTGTCCGCCGAGTCAGTCACTCTTACATCAGCCTGTTCCACTCGACTGCACTCGTTCAGCTACACCTACATATGTAGTGAGTAATCATTTCATCCCTTCCGCCTGCACACGGAGAGGCTCCGATGCAAGTTCTGCCAACTGCAGTCGATCGTCCGAATCCGGGTCATCGGGTGTCCCGACAAAATCAACAAGCGGCATGTATCAGATCCAATCGTATGTCCCTAGCAAAAGCTTGAACGACAATGCATATGTACGCGCCGCCAAGATCTACCCACTGCTTTACGCTCGCATGCGCGAGGATAAAAGCCGCGCCAGTCGTCTGGCGAGCTTATGCGCGTTATTTGCCACGCTGAGAACATGCTCAGCCTATCTGCACGTAGCCCTCAAGCACAATATTGTCATTTCCAAATCACATTTTGCTCATTTATACGTGAACACGCCATCCCCTTGCCACCTCCCTTCTTCTTTGACGCGAGCCATTGCTCCTTTCAACGCCTTCGCCACAAAAGGTCCGTATCTCGATGGGTCCATGGGTCGCTTCATCAATTCATCACGCTGCTCCTCGTTCACGCCGGCTGTCATCCAGGGCACGTTCAGTGTGTCTCCGCATTGTTTTCGCAGGGCTTCGACCATTGAGATGGTGAAGTAGCTGCCGACAATGACGGCTTGGGGCTGGGAGGAGTAGTTTTGCGTGCCTATTTCGAAGGCTGGCGGTTGTAGTGGCTTCTTTCCTCTTAAGAGAAGGGGAAGCTCGGTGGCTGCTGTTTCGGCCGAGGAGAAGAAGTGCACAACTGCCTGCTGTCAGATGGAGCCCTATCTAATCAGTCATCAAGATGGTGGGAGTGAATACCTTCGTACTCTGGTTCGAGCGCCTCAGTAATTTTCTTCCCAACCTCGCCAGTGCGGCCGATGAGCACTACCGGTATGCTTTGGTTCGCCATGCTTGTCATAGACCGTGATATAATGCTTCCAGTGGTTCTGTTCGAGCTAATCCCAATGACTGGCCTTGCAGCGCTTCTCATGAGTAAGGACATTATTGCGAGGTTATATGTGTGCTGTGTCGTCAGCTGCTGACATCCATCAAGGATACGCGCTTGGTGCACAGCGCGTGAAGGATTCGGCCTCCGTTCTTGTATGGTCAGATGCCTGGCTTGTCGCGATCGCGTTCGCGTTGCGGCTGGGCAGTACTTGCGTGAGGGGAAAGCTTCTATGTCCGCGGACTTGTGCATTATGTACTTTCCATGGATGTGGTAAGTTGCTCAACAGGTGGACGCACTCAAGTGGGAAGTCTGCGCGAGATTGCAGTATCTGTGTAACAACCGCGTAATGAATGCGCCGTACTTTCGTGACTCCGTATATTGGTTTACAAATGTGTCAATGATGTACAGGAGTTCGCATATTCATGTCCCGAAATAAGGCGATCGCGTACAGGCAATTCTTTCAACGAGCGCGCGCATCTACACTTATGGTCTCGAGCATGGATGCATATATCAGGGTATATATACACAGCTTCCATTTTCACTTTAGGGTATGGGGTAAGTACACACATGCGACTTTTGTGAACCAAGACAACAACACCACAACAACAACAAAATCGCAATCGATATCACCTGTCTCGCAGAGTAGACACCCCTGGGACTATCTACCATCATATGGCAAGCTTCTAATCTCCTCCATAGCGGCATGGCATGACAATCACCGACTCCCAACGCCGATCTTGGAATGAAGGACTGTTTGACGAACTCTTCCCACGCCTCCCACCCGCCACCCTGTCAAAACTCCTCGACCTCTGCCTCTCGAAAAACGTCATCTACAACCTCTCCGAGTCTAAACACTGGAACAGCATTCGGATCACTAGCCTCACCGTCGCCCATTGTCGCCACGCGTACTCCAACTACGATGCACTGCTGCAGGAAGGCGTAGAGCGATTCGAGGCAAGGAAAAGGACAGCGGATGAGGTTTGGAAGGTTTTGAGGAAATGGTGTCCATGGGAGGATTCGAATCCGGTGCTGGAGAGGTGCTGGAGGAATACGGTGCTGAGGCCGGAGGAGAGGGAGCCGGGTTGGGATCCTATGGATTTGGATGAGAGTGAGGACGAGGGTGGGGAGGAAATTGGGGGTGAGCCGATGGATCTTGATTGAGGGCTGGAGGTTCATAGCTGTGTTACAAGAGTCTACGAACACCAATCTCGATAGCCACTGAGATGTTGTTTGAGCGGTCCATTTTTGCTTAGCATTTAGCGCACTAATACCATCAAGTATAGACGCTGGTTCGTTCGCCTTTACCACCGAGATACCACTTGAGCCTCGATCGCAACTCCACCAATGATCTGCTAGTGCGATAGCACTCCAGTTTAGAAACAGCTACACCTACCACTGAGATACCACTTGAGCTGTGACTATATCTTAGCAACCAACATGCCAGTACACTGGGACTCGGGTTTACAAAGAGCTGCGCCTGCCGCTGAGATACTACTTGTGCTTAGCTTCTACCTCAGTATCTGTTATGCTAGTAAGCCTAGTATTGCTAAGTTAACATCTGTAGACAAGTAAGCTTGCCTCTGAGATATGACTATTAAAGGAGTCCTATAATCGTACTCAAAATCATTTGCAAGAACTGTCTGTGTTTGTCTTTATTTTGCTTCATGCTCGCTGTTATTGGTCTGTGGTCTAACATATCTTTACACGATGCACTCTCGAACTGAAAGATAAACATGCTTGCCCCGGCCCCCTAAGTCTTACCACCAACGCCAGAAGATTATACAAAATCCCTCAAACCCGTGTGTTACCAAGCTCGGAGATCATCCAGTGTGCAGCGTCGTGCTGTCTAATGCCCCACCTTCCTCATCTCCTGGCTTTGAATCCCCAGCCTGATCAGCAGATGGAACATGATCACCTCCAGTATCTTTCTTCATCCGACGGCGATGCTCTTCGACCAGCTCCTCATCCGGTTTAGAATGCAACCAGACTTCATTACCAGTATCGCCATCTTTACCCTCCCGCTTGGCTTTTGCACGCTTCAGTCTTCGGAAGAGCTTGGGACTGATGCGATACGCCCACTCATGCCGGATCTTGAGTCGTGCAGCAACCCACTTATCGTTAGGTCTGTGAAGCTGCGAAGACGGAATCTGCTCAAGTGGACTGAGGTCGCTCTCTAGGATGTTTTCGTTATCAAAAGATCGGAAGCCGCCGGTGAGATCATGCGGCATGACTTGTTTGAGGAACTCGAGGCTTGCATTGATGTTGATGTCTAGTGCTCTCCGCGGGCTGGCCACTGCTTTGAGGAATAGAGAGCACAAGTTCGGGTACAAGAGGACGAAGTCAGACTGGGAGATGTGCACTGTACCACGGACCGTCAGCAGCCAAGCAGGGGCTTTTACTGGACCGTCCTGTGCTTCCTTGACCAGGGCGTCGACCTTTTCGAAATTGACTGGCCAGTAAGTGAACGCCTCGCTGTTGATGGCGAGCAGCGGCACCTGGATACGATGGTCATCCTCGCTAGGTGGGCGTGTGCCCGCACCCCATAGATCGAGTATAATAGCCTGGGTAAAGTAGGGGAAACGATCGTTATTGCGAAGCATCTCCACGACTGTGGCCGACCCGAAACTGTGACCACAGGCTGTGATGTGATCGAGCATGATGCGACCTTTCCAGCCCGCCCAATCAACGCCTTCAAGCCCAAAGGAGCTGGCGCCTTTGAACGGTTTCCGCCGAATATTGCGAGTAGCGATTTGCTGACCGTTGCCAGATGCAATGATGCGTATGACCTTCATCGCCTCTTCCAGTTCAGCCATCCGTAGTTCAACCTGTGCTCCCCGCAACTCAGTGTCCACACCCTTTGGATTGTTTGGACCAGAATCCATTGGGTTATCTTGTGGAAACATATAGTCGACTATGTCATAATCATGGTGGTTCTCCTCGTTCCAGTGATCCACATGTCCAGTCTCTTCGCGTTCCTTGCGGCTGCCGTATCCAGACTCTGGGTGAAGGATGAAGCTCCGCGGAGCAGATCCGTCTCTGTGCTCGACTGCACATACAATGAAGCCATAGCTGGCAAATTCTCCGCATAAAGTTGAGTACATAGTGCGAGTACCACCAAGACCGTGTGAGAACATGATCACGGGAAAGCAGGGCATGTCTTCTGCACCAGATGGCTTCGCGCCTTCGGTGGATTTGGCTTTCGCTCCTTGAGATTTGAAGTTCGCTTCACCAGCCCAGTGCCGAGCAATGTTGGCGTTGCGGTATGCAGGCAGTTTTGTGAAGAGCGATGGCAAGAACACTGGCGCCACGATGGACGTAGGTAATCCAGCAAACTTCGCATAGCCTTGCGCGATATCGTAGCGCGGTCGTCCAAACCACAGTTGACGTGACAGGCGCTCCGAGTTTTGTGGATCGTGGCTGTCCAGGCTTGCCGGATAATAGATATTCATCAGGACCGTTTCCAGCTGTAGAACGTGCTTCTTTTTCCGCGTAATGTGGGCCGAGATGACTCTTGGATCTTCAGCTGGCACTTCGATCTCCATAGTACCAACACTGTATGGTCCAGTATATGTCGGCAGTGACCTGCCGGGAACCCAAGGCTTGTCACGGAAGCCTCGAGGGGGCCGGGATTTTGGCTTCTTCGCATTCGGGACCTTTGTAGTGTGCTCGCTACCAAGCACAGGGTGTTTAGAAGGTAGAGGCATTTTTGCAAGTCCGATAGTATGCAATCACGCTGGATTGTTTAGAAAATGCGTGAGGTGTTGCACTGTTGAAGACGAGATGGAAACTCCACTAAAGCAAAGTGGCGACCAGGACAACACCCTTGAATAATGTTAGATATCAGAATCCATGTTTGCGGCGCTCTCGTCCAGTCCCAGGTGTGGATGAAAGCTTTACGTATAAGCATGAACATTGCCATTAGCATGGAAATTGTGAGAGATGTCCATCATGAACTCCCTGAAGTCTGGTGTGCACGTTGTGGCTATGCTCGCATCGTCATTTTCACGGAACGCCGCGGGAGGAAGAAGGGACGTTGAACAACACCAAAGTCAAATTGTAACGATGATCGGCGAGACGCCACTTACTCTTCGAAATATCGTGTCGAGGAAATGTTTGTCTTTTGGCTTCTGTCTTCGTGCTATCGTGAGCATCAAAAATGTATGCCAACAGAATATGGAACCTGTAATGCTTTTGATGAGGTTATATCACACATTAGGCGACCCCAGCCTTCCTCCTTCGGCAAAATCGGCAAGAGATCTGGCCTTGTCTCCCTCTGCATCATCTCGAGCCGACCATCCCGAGCCGACCTTCTCAATTGTCAATAGCAGAAGAGTCTGAATTGTTATATTATTCTATCAAGCAAAAGGTCAATCGAAGTGCTGTTGACAAAATACCTGACCAGTGCTACTTGGAATAAGCATCTCCCTGGCACGTGACTTGACTGGCTTAAGGAGAGGTATTTCGGGTCGCACATGTTGTCGTGACCTTACGTTGAAAAGGTTATGGCTATCTCAATACAAAGTATTACCGGTTCTTGCAAAAAGAGGTCCTGGCTTATCAGTGTATATTGTGAATGAATGCATAACAGACAGAAGCAACATCGAATTCCCACGAGAATGGCTGGTGGCGCACAGATCGGCTGATGCGAGAGATCGACAAGCCGTGTTGGCGTTCTCCTTGCACGCCCTTTTCGCGTTCCTGCATCTGCTCCTGCATCTTCTTCAAAGTGGCTGTGTCCATTGAACAAAGAGCATGGAACTCAGTTCATAACGGCTGATATTGCTCATCGCCGCAGCCACAAACTGTGAAGAGTCCATGGGCTGGCTCTAGGCGCTTTACCCTGCCTCGCGGTGAGTCCTGTCATGTCGCAAAGTGAACATAAAACATCGCAAGTTGCCGGCATGCTCGCGTATTCTTATCTGTGATCTATTTCACGCACTGCGGTACCTACCTCGCCTGGTGTGATACCAACGAATCTAATCCCGGACCGGCTAGGCAACCTGTCACCCAAGAACGCCATGCAGCGGCCCGCTCATCTCTGTTATCAGTTACACTTGCGTCCACTCACAACACGCTCACGCACTTTGATACCACTGCACATGCTGCCACCCGAGGAACGTTCCCTGCAATCCTTCCAACTTCTCTCCGGGGAAATGGCTCCATTGATGTGCCATCTGGCATCCGTACCTGAGTGTAGGCCACGCAAGTCTCACCACCCTGGTCCCGGGGAGCAACGGCCGCCTTGCTGGGCGGCCTGGCAGTATCCGCAAGAGGTAGGTCTTGACCCTCGTAACAAGTGAGTGTAGGGCTACCGCCGTCTGAGTACCGATGTAATGGCACCCATAAAACCATGCCTCTGGCCCCTCGAGGGTACAGGACGCTTCGCGCTATGAACCTCGTGTTTGTGATACCTTATCTCAGACCATCGAATTGAATCTTTCGGACCCTAATGACCCCAGGGCTGTTCATAACTGCTTTCAACTCGCTGCGTCTACTTCGTCTTCCCTGGAACGTTTCGCTGCAGGATCGTCCACCAACAGTTGTAACGCCACGGCTACCACCTTGACGGATAGGTGCAGGATTGACAGCTTGGTAACACGAGTTTACATCCTAGCCACCACGAGTTCGTCACACTGCTACATTGCAGACGCCACCTCCGAATAGAGATACAAGTGCATGAGGCTCGCTTGCATCCACTCTACACGAAGCCACCGCTCTCTTCACAGCACCTGTCACTTTCCTTGAAACCAACATTCGACCACCATGTCGAAAGCTTCCGCGGCTGCTGACCAGCAGCTCAACAACCTTCCTTACGTGCCCTGGTATGAATACAACAACACAGCGTCAACTGGCGGCGACTCACTCAACGATGACCTGAACATCTACTATCAATCAGGCGACATTGCCTGGATGCTTACGTCGACGGCATTGGTCCTTCTTATGATCCCGGGTGTCGGGTAAGAGCTCACACAATGATCTCTCCACTATAAGCGTACTGATCGCTTTGGTCCCCAGATTCTTCTATTCCGGCCTCGCTCGTCGCAAGTCAGCCCTTTCTCTGATATGGCTCTCAATCATGTCTGTCGGAGTCGTCAGCTTCCAATGGTTCTTTTGGTAAGTGCATGTAAGAAGGAACATCTATAGTTATAAGCTATACTGATCACATATCTCAACAGGGGATACAGCCTTGCCTTTTCACACAACGCCAGCTTCTTCATCGGCAATCTTGAAAACATCGGCTTCAGGAATGTACTTGCGGCGCCTAGCGTGGGAAGCCCAAAGATTCCGGACCTCTTATTTGCAGTATACCAGGGAATGTTCGCTTGCATCACTGTGGCACTCGCAGTCGGTGCTGTTGCCGAGCGTGGACGCATGCTGCCATGTGTGGTATTCATGTTTGTGTGGTCGACTGTCGTTTACGACCCGATTGCATGCTGGACTTGGAACGCCAACGGCTGGGCGGCAAAGATGGGCGGTCTCGACTTTGCAGGTGGTACTCCGGTGCACATTGCTTCAGGTCAGTCTCAGACAAGACTTTTTACACTTGATTTCCTTGCTGATTAGACGAAACAGGCGCCGCTGCACTCGCATACTCTTATGCTCTTGGAAAGCGAAGCGGTCACGGTACTCAAACGCTAAACTTCAGACCACACAACGTTACACACATCGTTATCGGCACCGTCTTCCTTTGGGTCGGTTGGTTTGGATTCAACGCCGGCTCTGCCATGAGCGCCAACCTCCGTGCGATCATGGCCGCATTCGTTACCAACCTCTCTGCCGGCGTGGGCGGCATCACCTGGTGTCTTGTCGACTACCGCTTGGAGGGCAAATGGTCCGTAGTGGGCTTCTGCTCAGGCATCGTTGCAGGCCTTGTCGCCATCACACCCGCCTCCGGGTACGTGCCCGCGTGGTCTGCTGTCCCTATCGGCGTCATCGCAGGCATCGGGTGCAACTTCGCAACGCAACTCAAGTACTGGATCTCTGCGGATGACGCGCTGGACATCTTCGCCGTGCACGGCATTGGCGGCGTCATTGGCAACATCCTGACTGCATTCTTCGCAGCCGACTACATTGCTCACCTCGACGGAGTAACCGAGATTGAGGGCGGCTGGCTGAACCAAAACTGGAAGCAACTGGGCTACCAAGTCGCCGACTCCGCCGCGGGTATGACTTACAGCTTCGTCATGTCCATCATCATACTCTACGTGCTCAATCTGGTCGGACGCGTCTTTCCAGCCATGAGACTACGCGCCACAGAACACGAGCAAGAGCTCGGAATCGACGACGTCGAACTCGGCGAGTTTGCGTACGACTACGTGGAACTGGTCCGCGACATCAAGCCCATATCTATGGTTGGGGAGGAGTACGATGCCGACGAGATGGACCAACAGAGCCAGCGGAGCCATAGTCAGGTGACTATGATGGCCCCAGAGAAGGGAGGCAGCTATCCTATGCGCTCGCTCAGCCGTGGACCTGGCGCCTCAAGTCCATACGATGGTGTTGGCATCGCTTCCTGACAATCAAGGAAGGAGGGACATGTGAGGCTGCCGTCGGTCGTGAAGGAGATGCAGTAGAAGTGCTGAGGTCTTTGGCGCTGCGGAGCCGTGGACGATTGGGATCTCGTTATTATCATTCTCCTAATATCTTACTTTGGGCATTGCAGACCCTTTGGTGCCGGAACACCGTGCTGTAAATTCCTTTTCGTAGAGCATCACCATTAATATCAAGAAAACGGTCCAACATACCTCCTGCAACATAAATGCTTCTGTGGCGCTATGCTTAGGTTTTATCTGAACTAGGTAAGGGTACGGTTAGTGGGTGAAGCAGTAGTGGAAGGTATGCCGCATGGGGCACGCAATTCACTGCGAGGCTGAGAACACAGCTAGGACGAGATCAAGGTCTTTTCTTACTCCGTGCCAGTGCGCTGTGTTGTGGCCTGCACGTGGACCTGGAACTGATATCTTTGTACACAAACTCATCTGGGTCGTGCCTGCTTCACTCCGGTCACGGATCCATCACGACTTCAGTCGAGCTTCGCTGCTCGTGATGTCTCCTCATCGACAACAACCCATGGTGATGAGATTTGATTTTGCGAAATGCCACCTACTACCGAAGCTCCGACCAATATCTGGCATTGGTCAACATGCCGTTCCAAGAGAGTCTCGCTTTGCTTGACGCTCTTAAACAGCTTCAGCGAGAAGAGGGGACCCCACGGTAAGAACATCGCATACTCACTCGCCGAAATCTGGCTAATTCCGCTGCAGATGGTACATTCCTCAGATTGCAGCTGGGCTCAGACGTAACTACCGGTTGACTGCGTCCGCGTACAAGCGCTGGGATGCTGTAACACGCGAAAGACACGACGCTCTGTGACGGAGCTACAAAGTGCTCCGGGACAGCATCCATAAGAGCGAATCACGTTCATTGTTGCTCACCGCAGAAGCCGAACGACGAGAGCACATCATGCACCATGCATTGTTTAAGAGGCTCGAGGACGAAGTCCAGGAAGAAAATGTATTTCCGTCGTGGCTCACCGCGCTATCAATCCATCGCAGCTGATCTTCTCGTAGCTCTTTCGGTATCCTCCCGGTTATTTGAAGTTCGCTCGCAGCGATGTGGAGGAATACCAGAAAGCGCAACTCACGGCTTGGGAGAACAAGGTTGCGCCCACACTCGAACGACGTAAGAAGGCTGTTTCGATTGTCCTGAGATTCAGACCAATGATTGCACGCAGCAAACAAGCAAGCCATCGTACCACTCCAGCCATCAAAGTACGCAGAGTCAGTGCGTTGTTGTCCGGACACCCTGGCTTCTAGGGACCCGCTGTGGTCCGACCCCCACGTGCATGAGTGGTGATGATGTTCGGTGACCGACTAAGCCGAGGGGCTTGGTTTGCGACGTAGAGCGAAGCACTATCGACTACAGGAACGGCAATGCAATGAACGTCGTAGAAGAATAATTCTGGACCCGGAGCAGACTTCTAAACGTCCACAAAATCTCCAAGCATCAATAGCTCCTAGTAAATAACACAGCAAGAAAATTAGTGATGATATCAAGGGACTCGAAGATCTGAAGACCTGAAGCGGGGTTCACCGCCAAGACGAGGCTCTTGAGATTCCTGCGAGAAAGCAGGCGTGTGTTGTCTGTGACTCTGTTTCGATTTGGTGGTGGCCCTCACGTGATATCGCAGATCGAGAGTGCGTCGTCCCTTCCACTCCTACGACACAGTACAGTAAGTGCATTGTCCAGCACAATGTGACATAGTCATAGACAGCAAAACTGTGCAGAAACGGTGAAAGGAAACAATTCGGGTTGAGAGGCGCGGGGCCCTTAGCGGAATAGTGGATCAAGCGACCCTTAATCGGCAGATGGATTTGGCTGAGAGCGAACGAAGCTGGCGGCGTGCCTGGCTGGCTTGAGCAAAAAACTCCCAAATCCTGCCCCGCGCCTCGCGTATACATAATTGCACTTTTCCGTTTTCACCTCGCTCTATTGTTCTCTTCCCTCTCCTCCACCTCCCTTTACACCTCTTTCACCCACAACCCCCCAACAACACCACAACCATGTCTTCCGAGCCCGCCAAGCAGTACAAGGTCGCCGACATCAACCTCGCGGCCTTCGGTCGTCGCGAGATTGAGCTCGCCGAGCAGGAGATGCCTGGTCTCATGGCCACCCGTGAGAAGTTCGGTGCTGAGCAGCCTCTTGCCGGCGCCCGCATTGCTGGCTGCCTTCACATGAGTGAGTTTATCGTGTTTGGCGTGCAAAAAACAAAACGCTACACAAGGACAAACGCTGACTTTACCCCTCCACAGCCATCCAGACCGCCGTCCTCATCGAGACCCTCAAGGCCCTCGGTGCCGAGATCACCTGGTCTTCCTGCAACATTTTCTCCACCCAGGACCACGCCGCCGCTGCCATCGCCGCCGCCGGTGTGCCCGTCTTCGCCTGGAAGGGCGAGACCGAGGAGGAGTACAACTGGTGCCTCGAGCAGCAGCTCAACGCTTTCCCCTCTGGCAAGCCCCTCAACTTGATCCTCGATGACGGTGGAGACCTTACCGCTCTCGTCCACAACAAGTTCCCCGAGGTCCTCAAGGGCTGCTACGGTCTCTCCGAGGAGACCACCACCGGTGTGCACCACCTCTACCGCATGCTCAAGAACCAGGGCAAGGAGCACGGTCTTCTCGTCCCCGCCATCAACGTCAACGACTCCGTCACCAAGTCCAAGTTCGACAACCTTTACGGCTGCCGCGAGTCCCTCGTCGACGGTATCAAGCGTGCCACCGATGTCATGATTGCTGGCAAGATTGCCGTCGTTGCCGGTTTCGGTGATGTCGGAAAGGGCTGCGCTGACGCCCTCAACTCCATGGGTGCCCGTGTCCTCGTCACCGAGATCGACCCCATCAACGCTCTCCAGGCCGCCATGGCCGGCTACCAGGTCATCACCATGGAGGACGCCGCCCCTCAGGGCCAGATCTTCGTCACCACCACTGGCTGCCGTGACATCCTCGTTGGCAAGCACTTCGAGGCCATGCGTGAGGACGCCATTGTCTGCAACATTGGTCACTTCGACATTGAGATCGACGTTGCCTGGCTCAAGGCCAACGCTGCCGAGAAGGTCACCATCAAGCCCCAGGTTGACCGCTTCACCATGAAGAACGGCCGTCACATCATCCTCCTCGCCGAGGGCCGTCTTGTCAACCTTGGCTGCGCCACCGGCCACTCCTCTTTCGTCATGTCCTGCTCCTTCACCAACCAGGTCCTTGCCCAGATCATGCTGTACAAGGCCGGTGACAAGGAGTTCGCCAAGAAGTACGTCGAGTTCGCCCGCGCCATTGAGGGTGAGGCCGATGCCGTTACTGGCCTCGTCAAGAAGGCCGACGAGTCCCAGGCCAAGTCCGACGTGAAGCGCATGGACATTGGCGTCTACGTCTTGCCCAAGATCCTCGACGAGCAGGTCGCCCTTCTCCACCTCGACCACGTCAACGCCAAGCTCACCAAGATGACCCCCGCCCAGGTCGAGTACATGTCCCTCCCTGTCGAGGGTCCCTTCAAGCCCGAGATGTACCGCTACTAGACGTATCGCACACGAATACCTATCGTGTGTGGTCTTTTAGTACTGCATTTCTGTTTTAATAGGTTACGCATGACACCCCTTTTCAGTCCTTGTTTTTTTTTTTGCGACGACAAGGGACCAAAAGTCACACGATTCAACAATGACTCCTTTTGCACGATACCATGTGGGGGAATTTCTGTCTTCAACGGCATTGACCGAAATCCGGTCAGGGAAAAAAAAGCATCGCATGGCGTCGTCGGAGTTTCAACAACAAGGTACCACTTGTTTTCCATGGTTTTGGTTTAGATGATTAGATGAAGTTCAGACAGCATTCCTCTCGTCATCCTGGCTTCAACCCGTGGATCGAGAGGAGAGGCTGAAGTTGGAGGATTGGGCTCAGATAGACTACAATCCATCGAGGCTCGATTTTGGCAGTTTGCTGCCGACCACCACCAAATTCTTTGCTTGAGTTTCCTTGACGTTGTTTCATGTGGTATTGCATCTGGTGCTGTCGCTTATGAACGAGGTGGTGCCGTATCATTGAAAATGAATGCTATCAAGTACCTGCATTCCAATCTTCAAGCCTCAAGAGAGACATTGCTTGGCAGACTCTTATCTCCCGCCGTCACTACTTGCTGCGCCGGCCGCAATAGCCGATACCAACCACTCCCGTCACGGCCAACGTCTTGCCCATCGGCCAACTTCAGTCCGAAGCTCTTCGCCCTATCAAGCTCGCCAAGCAGCGATCTTGGGTTTCTTGAAGTCTTACCTTCCTTTCTTGGTCACAGGATAGGTCATTTTGGTAGTATCTGTATCTGTACCTGCAGTTTGGTTCCCCTCTTCTTGTTGTTGATAGAAGGTACCTTGATACCGTAGGTGGATGTGATGCGCGATGCGGCTATGCGGCAGGCGGGCTGTCTGCTGCGATTGCGATGATGGGAGTGGGGTTTGATACTGGGATGTTAGAGTACTTATACTCGTGATGGGTACGGTTCATTGATGGAGAGGGTTCTTTTGCTTTCCTGTACATCATCCCCATCTCCGGAGTTCTTTTGTCTCGAGTTATCGAATTTGGGCACACACACCATGGCGCCCTCGAACGACATCGTGTACCGCTCACATTCTGCCACTGAAGGCTCCATCGAGAAGCCTACGTTTAAAGATGGCGACAAAGCTCTGGAATTCCTACGCAGCGAGGCAGAAGAGGGCGAGACAGATCTCATCGATGAAAAGCAGTTGGTGAGGAAGATTGATTTTATGATAGTGTAAGTCTCGCTGTTCCCATTTGGACTCGTGATGCCGCTGAGAGAGATCAAAGCATGCTGACAAGTGGTTGTACGTTAGGCCTATCATGTTCGGCTGCTACTGCTTGCAATATCTCGACAAGAGCTTGCTCAACTACGCTTCTGTCATGGGCATTCTCGAGGATGCAAACCTAACTACTGAGCAATACGGAACGCTGTCTCTAATCTTTTATGTCGCGTTCTTGGCGTTTGAAATGCCGCATGCATACTGTTTGGTAAGTAATGTCCTCTTCCTGGTGCGGCGAATAGAACGATACTGACTGAACGGTCTAGTACGTTGACTTTGCACATTTGTGCCTCCTGTTGAGTCCATCGTATTCTGCTGACGCTTCATCTCACAGGCAACGATTTCCTACTGCTAAGTATCTTGGAACTATGGTCTGTTGCTGGGGCGCAGTGGTAGCTTGTACCTCTGCTTGCAACTCGTATGCGTCTTTGGTAGCGACAAGGTTCTTGCTGGGCATGTTTGAGTCTTGCATCAGTCCCTCGCTGATCTTGATCACATCGATGTGGTAAGATGTACTCCCAGCCACGAGTTCCGCTCGTCCAACTGAGTTTCAAGCTAATATAATCCACAGGTACAAGCGAGACGAACAGCCCAAGCGTGTCGGCTTCTGGTACATCGGCGTAGGCTGCGCAACGATCATCGGATCCTTGATGTCCTTCGGCTTCCAGCACTACACCGGAACCCTCTTCAGCGCTTGGCAAATCATGTTCCTAGTCGTAGGCTTGATCACAATCTCCATGGGAGCCGTCGTCATCCTCTTCCTGCCTGACAACCCCATGTCCGCTCGCAAACTATCCCACGCAGAGAAAGTAGCGGCAGTGGAAAGACTGCGTGAGAACCAGACCGGTGTCGAGAACAAGCACTTCAAGCCCTACCAAGTTGTGCAATGCTTGACCGATCCGCAGACCTGGCTTCTCTCGATCATCACCGTCGCAGCATCCATTCCCAATGGCGCAGTCGGCAGCTTCCAGTCGATTCTGATCAAAGGCTTCGGCTTCACGAGTTACGAGACGGCTCTGCTGCAGATCCCCGGCGGAGTCATCGCGGTCATCAGCGTCTTGCTTGCCACATGGAGCGCGGCGAAATTTAATGCTCGCGCTCTTAATATTATTCTCTGGTCGTTGCTCGGTGGCATCCTCGGTGGGAGTTTGCTTGCTTTCACGGCAGAAGATAATCGTGCGGCGAAGATGGCGGGTAATTACCTCACGCATGTCGTTGGGTAAGCGCATATCGAATCGCTCGTATTTTGAAAGCCACACGGTACTGACATGCATCACCAGATCGTTCCTCCCCTGCGCCTACTCTTTCTCCGCAGCGAACCAAGGCGGCCACACAAAGAAAGTCACAATGAACGCCATTCTTCTGATGAGTTTCTGCCTGGTAAGAGAATCGCAAAAGACATATACTTGACCACTCTCCGCACAACGTGCTGACCATACAATCCCAGGGCAACATCCTCGGACCACTGACGTTCCGCAACGAGGACGCTCCACGATACATCCCAGCGAAGCTGTCCATCGTAGTTGTAGATTCAGTCGCGATCGGCACGACTGTGCTTCTGCTGCTGTACTACCGCTGGCAGAATAAGACCCGTGATGCCGCTGCGGTGGAACATACGAGAGATGTCGAGTTTGCAGACTTGACGGATCGGGAGAATAAGGAGTTTAGGTATAAGTACTGATCAGCTGATCAGCGAGTTGTGATTGGTACTGGGCGAGAGATTGGATGGAGAGATTGATTGATTTTGCCGTGTCAGCATTTGATCGACCTGTTGAAACTCTCGATGGTGCCTGTGACTGTTCGCTGTCTGCATACGCCATGCTCCCGGGCAATGTTCCTGCCAATTCGTCAGATCCGTTGTGCTGATATGAGCTCATACTGCGTATGGCCTCGCTGATATGCACCTTGCGCGATGGCGTTGTAGGAGAGAGGTGAAGTTCGTCATGTGGTTTGTGCCTCGGTCTGACGATCGACTTTCCGTCGCGTCCTCCTCTGCTTTCGTGACGCGTAAAGCGCTGCACACATTAACACAAGATACTATCAACAATTGGCGATAGTCGTCACTCCCATCATAACAAGCCAAAAGAACACTCTGCAAAAATGCCTGAGGTCAGACCCCTCCCACGCCATTCCCAACCCGCCTCTAACAACCTCCCAGATCGGCGAAGTCGCGCGCGTAGTCCACTATTTGCGCAAGTACACCCTCAACCGCACCATCGCCTCCTGCACCGCCCACGAAGACACCATCGTCTACGGTAAAGTCGGCACCTCCGCCTCTGCCTTCCAAGATGCTGTCGTCGGCCGGCGCGTCACCGGCGCCGCGCAGCAAGGAAAATACTTCTACATGACTTTCGACAAGAGCCCGCACGCCGTCATGCACCTGGGAATGACCGGCTGGGTCAAGTTCAGCAGCGAAGAGACGGGCTACTACCGGAGCAAGAAGGAGACGCAGGAAGAGGCCGAGTGGCCGCCGAAGTACTGCAAGTTTCTGATGAGGTTTGAGAAGGAAACGGTGCAGGGAGAGGAAAAGGATGAGGTTGAGGTTGCGTTCATCGATGCTAGGAGGTTGGCGAGGATTAGGCTTGTGGATTGTGAGGCTGAGGAGATCAGGAACAACTCGCCTTTGAAAGAGAATGGGCCGGATCCTGTGGTTGACAAGGAGAAGTTTACGGTGGAGTTTTTGACAGCGCTGCTGAGGAAGAAGCGTGTCCCGGTTAAGGCTCTTTTGCTGGATCAGGCGAATATTTCAGGTGAGTTTTTTCGGAGCAGCTCGTGCACTTCAACAAATCGCAACCAATGTACTAACGTCAAGACACAGGAATCGGCAATTGGGTAGCAGACGAGGTCCTCTACCAAGCGAGAATACATCCAGGTGAGCTCTAATTTACCCTGCGTCCTAACGATGTCGAAGTATACTAACACCAACTAGAGCAATACAGCAACACCTTCAACGACGACCAAATCAAATCCCTCCATGAATCGATCATGGCTGTCTGCACAACCGCATGCGAAACGCTCGCCGACTCAGAACAATTCCCAGAGACTTGGCTGATGAAATACCGATGGGACAAAGGAAAGAAGGACTCAAATGTCCTCCCGAACGGAGAAAAGATCGTTCATCTGAAAGTCGGGGGACGGACATCAGCTATTGTGCCGAGCGTACAAAAGAAGACGGCTGCTGTTGCTGGTGATATTGACTCGGCTGATGTCTCGGAAGCTGAGAAGCCGTCGAAAGGACGTAAGCGAAAGGTGAAGTCGGAGGAGGATGAGAATGATGAAGAAGAGGAACAGAAGAAGCCTGCGGCAAAGAAGGCGGCAGCGAAAGGGCGAGGGAAGGCTAAAGCTGTCAAGGACGAGCAAGATGAAGAAGCCGTCAATGGTGGAGCTGAAGACGTGGACGTTAAGCCAAAGACAGCGAAGACCGCTTCCAAGAAAGAAGTCAAGCCTGCCACGCCTGGTAGTCGGAGATCGACGAGGACGAAAGCGACATGAGATGAGATGAAGAGCTATTGGGAGGGCTGTTTGTATAATTCTATTGACCAAGATAGCGGATGAGATGATACCCAAAGTTGTGTATGTTAAATGGTATCTCAACTGTAGCGATTCGTTGATATATTTAAGTGCTTCTGCACGATTGATTCGCCACCTAGAAGCCAAGTATTTGAGGCACAGGCCCTAATTGCGTACTTTCACACCATCATGAGCAAACTGCGTGCCAATAGCACGAATTTCGATTGTAACAAGATCAATAGGAGTATATATATACACGCCTTAGTAAGCTTCAGCCAGCATCTCATTGGCTGAGATCGGACGGACGCTAACGTAATACTAGGCAGCACATGCCATCTGCATGCTGGCCACATGTCCGCCACGTGTAGTAACAATTCTTCATGTCTCACTCACGCTGACCAAGTCGATTAACTGAGTGAATTCAGCTAAATTAGTCACATTTTGAAACATCTGCCAACAATCGGCCCCGACGCCTCCAGCAACTGAGTGGATGTACCAGCCCAGCACCACATACACGATGGCAAACACAAACTGGGATTTTGAGACCATAGGAGACGGCATCTCCTATTTCCGCCAGCCGGAACAAAAGAACTCTCAGCATGGTCCTTCTTTGGTCGTACTCTGCACTTGGATGTCGGCAAATCGTAAACACATCTCAAAATACACCCAGCAGTATCGCCAACAATATCCCGATGCCGATATCCTCGTCGTAGAGTCTGGCGTTGCAGAGATGGTCTACCGCACGAACTCCTCCCAACAGATATGGCTGCAGCCGGCGCGCGATGTCCTACTCTCTCACGCATCCCGACATGCGCAAGGGCATGCCAAAAGACAAGCTGTTCTACATGTTTTCTCAAACGGCGGTTCTCAGTGCGCCATTCAGCTCGCTACCAGTCTGCCAGAGTCTATCCGCCTTCAGGCTTTCAGCGCCATTATTTTCGACAGCTGTCCGGGCACAGCGACCTACAACCGAACATTTCAAGCCCTGGCTCTCTCCATGCCCAAATCCCCTCTGACGAAATATCTCGGTCCTCCCATCCTTCACTTAGTGCTTTGTCTGCTGTACCTGGTACTCTCTGTAACTGGAGCCGAGGACGCCATCACGTGGATTCGAAACCAGCTGAACGATCACAAATTGTTCAGCCCTGGTGTTCCTCGGCTGTACATATATTCCAAAGCGGATCAGTTGGTGCCTTACCAGGATGTAAAGAGTCACGCCGACGATGCCAAGATCAAAGGGTATCAGGCCACTAGTGAGGTTTTGTTTGAAGCTAGTGCGCATTGTGCGCATGCAATGGTGTATAAAGAGCAATATTGGCACGCCGTTGCTGGACTGCTCAAAGCTGGTGATCTGGAGACGCCCAATTGAGACTATCAGTACTGTGATATGGAAAAAAAGCTCATGTATGTATCTAGTAAGTCCCACAAGGAAAAACAGTCACTCTATTCAGCACGGCCAGCCTCCGTGTTCCAGCACTATTCACAGTTCTGCCTTCTTGCTCATTTCCACGAGTTGCGAGTCAACCTTGCCGATCTCATCATCGTCTACGCTTCTTTCGTTGTCGTGGCTGTCTTGGTTCGCGGAGGAGAACCTGTGCGCGCAAAGTCAGCATAGTCTCACGATTTGTGGAAATCCTGGAAACTACAAACGTTGGCGCAAAAGTGCTCTTCTCTCTCAACTTGGCGCCGTAGTAATAGAACAGCAGCGGCATTGGCACTAGCGCCAAAGCGACTGCGCCTAGGAGACTCCCGGCTGGACCCACGCCCATTCCTTCGATCATTTGTCTAGAAAGCAGTCAGCGATTCCTTTCGCTCCCAACGGCGGCTCTATGATAAAAGACACACCTGGCAAACAACGGAAAAACAGCCCCAAAAAGACTACGAAGCAGCGTGTTCGCAGCGATGGCACTAGCCGCGAACATCAAGTAAGACTCAACGAGATAATTCAGCAGGTTCAAAAAGATCGACAAGATGCCAAAGCCCGTAGCAAAGCCGGAGAGCGTTGGTGCGATCCAATGAATATCTTTTCGGAAACCGGTCCAAGCGAACCAAAAGATGCCAATGCCAAAGCTGACGCCTCCGACGATGACGGGTGGAAGTCTCCATTCTGGTACGGGCATGTTATTGTTGGCGGCAAGTTTGCGGTTGTACCCCGGTGAGATTGCGATCATGTAGATTGCGGCGAGGAGTTCGCCTGTGAGGTTAGGACAAAATTCGTGATACGGGGCATTCTGTTCACTCACCACCAATCATGCCGAAGAACGGTAACTACATCAAAAAGGTTAGCAAATGCTATCGAAGCCCAGAAGGGCCAACTCACGCCTCCCACACCCTCATTGAACCCGTGTATCCGCTGGAAGACAATCGGATAAAACGTCAAAAAGAGGTAGAATATGCCGTAGACGAAGGCCATGTACACGCTAACAGCCAGTATGATTGGCTCCGTAATCAGCAGTCGCAATGGCCGCGACAGGTTCTTTTCAAGAAGTTCTCGGAGGTCGACTTCGATTTCTTCCTGCTTGGCGTGGATGCCCCAGTTGCGTGTTCGTCGTCGGAGCTCGGTGGCTTTATTGACGAGGATCACGGGAGGATATGTTTCTTCGAGCAGGAAGATTTCAAGTGCGAGCTGTATGTCATTGGTCAGTTATTGCTAGCGAGATCGTTGGTGGAGATGCGACAAACCCCGAGGAAACCCATTATCGTGGTGATGTATTCGGTCCATCGCCAGCCAAGGTACGACATGTTGATAAAGCCACCGATGAATGGTGCGAGTAAGGGTCTACAAATCTGTTAGCCTACAGACCGGTCTCCCAGGGATAGTTACTGTGTTCTGACCCGCTGAAGACCGTCACAGCGAACACCGTGAGCGCGAGACCTCTTTGCCGATTGTTGCTGCAAGCATTTTAGTCGTGTATTCCCATTTGAGCATCCGGTTACCTTACAACATATCGGTAAATACAGCACCGACGATTGTGAGCGGACAGGCTCCGAAGAACCCGCCGAAGAATCTGCAGATGAAGATCGTCTGGACATCTTTTCCCACAGCGACCGCAAGGTTGAAGATCGAGAACCCGAACGATGAAACGAGCAGAGGATATCTCCTTCCGTACAACTCTGAGATTGGCGCCCATACAATGGGTCCCAAGGCGAACCCAAGCACGTATAGTGATACCCCGAGAATGCCAACCTCGCCCGAGATACTATACTCACGCGCGACTGAGCCAAGAGCTGCAGAGAAGATCGACGAGCCGAATGCAGCAGTCAGTGTAACAAAAGCGAGCGAGACGGCCACCGGGACCTTCTTTCTCAGCGGCCAGTTCTGAGCGTGAAGCGGATCGTTCGGACCGTCGAACTCAACCACGTACTGGTCGCTCTCAGGGAGCATGGGAGGGTATTCTTTGCCGTCGCCGAAACCAGGAAGAGGCTTTTTCGACTCTCGGGTCACAGTACGGCTTCGGAGGCTGGCACCCACTGTCATGTCTCGTTGGCTGCGCGCTGTTTGTATGCGGCTCAGCGCTGTGGGATGTCTGCTGAGAGCCATGTCGTCTGGCATTGTTGGATATCGTGACAGGGTCATTTCTTCCCGTACAATGGATATACGAGACACGCTGGACGAGCTAGAGCTGGCGGTGTCGCCTGTGGCTGACCGTGATAGTGGGGCGGTCGACTCCTCGTTAGGTGCTTCTGGTGGGCTCCTGGTTGAGGTGTGCCATCTTTCCCTATCGGCATCTTCCTCAGCTTCTTCTATTCGTTTGTCGGCCGAGTCCATGACGGGTCCAGAATTCCAGATGTTCGGCCTGAGGAAGGGTGTGTACAGCTATACTGGGTATGTCAAAACAAGCACAGGAGTTATTGTATACTTAAACAGTAAAGTCTAAAGTACAAGACCTTGAAAGCTAAGGATTGAGGGGTGACATTCCTTTGGGTAGTCAGCTGCTTATGGAAACAAGCTAACTCAAGCCTCAGCGGCAACCTGCAGAAGCGAGCGGAGATAGCAAACATGGTGTATCTCCACCAATATCCTCCATCAAAATCACTCGAAGCCTTCTGTTCAGCAAACTCATCAAATTCACCCATCATACCGACTACGTTTCGGGACGCGATGGGCTCAAGGTCGTACTCGCGAGCGTCATAAGCTCATCAAGCATATCACGAGGAGCTTTCTCTCCAACTTCGGCAGCGAGGAAGTCACGGCCAATCTGCTCCTACAATGCGTCAGTAGACCCACAAGACTCGTGATGTTGTGAGCAACTTACAGCGTTCTCGAGCTCCGCCAGCTCTGCCTCTGGGAGCCCAGCACACGCCTCGACCAAGTCTTCTCCCGTTGCTGCAAGCAGGATTAGGTTTTCCGCACGCTCAATGACTGCAGGATCGATGCCATTCGTCGCCGCACAGTGTGTGCCGAAACTTGAAGTACTGCGCTCTTGTCGATATTTGTAGAGGTAGGTGATCTGCTCCTCTACTTGGCTGGCTTCTGCGTCCACGTTGACTTCCATGTGCGCAAAGCACAATGCAGGGCGAGGCGGGAGAAACCCGTTCTCGAAGATCTCGTGGAAGTGTGTGGCTCCGAGAACTTTGGGGCAATTTGGGCCAAGCTGTAAGAAGTGCTCAAACACTCCAGCTGCCAGTCCTGCGCCATCATGAGTTTCAGTTCCTTTTCCGAACTCGTCAATGATGACTAGACTCCGTCGTGTCGCCAGCGTCAGAGCGATGGAAGTCTGTTGCAGGTCGATCATGAAAGCACTCTGGATCCGCGACACGCTCTCTCTTGTTGCGATGCGAGTCAGGATCTTGTCTGTAAGTCCAATCTTGGCCGCGTCCGCGGGTACAAAGCAACCTATGTGTGCCATGTATGTGATCATTGCGACTTGCTTCAAGTATACACTCTTACCGGAAAAGTTTGGCCCTGTCATCAAGATAACGCTTGGTCCTGCCACCTCTTGAATAGCCGCTCCAGGGCGTGGAATCTGCTCCTCAAGCAAAGACTCAGGACCCGGTTGCGAGTTGTCGGCACCGTTACCGCCCACTATGAAGGTGTCGTTGAAGATGAAAGCGGGTACAGTCAACTCCTGTAACATATGTCTGCCACCTTTGATCTTGAGGATGTTCTGCTCGGAAATTTGCGGACGGGAAAGGTTGTACGCCATAGCACCTTTCGCTAGCGCAATGTGGCAGTCAAGCTCCCCAACAATGTCCGAAACATTGTTGAGTAACTCTTCGTATTCCAGCACGCGCTCCCCAAGTTGCTGGACTATCTCGATTTCCTTGTCACAGATCCTGGCGTACACGTCACCGAATCGCTGGTCCAGTTGGCCCATGAGGATGTTCTTGTAGTAAGCGTTGGTCTCGGTCGAAAACATCTTCTCCCAAGGATCCTGGTCGGTGCCTTCGAACACGCCTGTACCAGTGTGGTCGCTCAGGCGGATCGATATGAGAAACCCGATTTGTGGAAAGAAGATCACATTGACCTTCGAGTCCAAATTCGCAGGGACCTTGTTTGCGATGTGTTCTGCGGCCTGTGATAGGAGGTCCTCGATACCATCGTAGGCGCGCTTTGCCTCATCCAGATCCTCGTTGATACCGGCCCGCACAATGGTACGTCTCTGTTCCTGTGACGCCTCGAAGTCAACGACATCGTTGATCAGAGTGCCAACCTCTGCAAGCAGCTTTTTGTTGAACACCTCGTTGACTTTGCGGACGACAGCAAGACGACGAGCACCTTCAAGCTCGGCAAGAATATCTGCGATCTTCAAAGCATGGAAAGCGAACTGGCGGAGGCTGGGCCAGACCGCTGCCGCAAGCTTTCCATTGCGGTTCAGCCCACTGTTGATACCCTTGCGTAGATTGATGGTGTAAAGCCGTACATTCTTCGTCTTTCCAAAGCTCTCAGACAATCGTTTGAGACAATCGCTGTTGTCCGGCCGGACAAGGAAGCTCGTGGTTTCCAAACGCTCGTCAATTGTAGCCTTGTTCTGGCTCGGACGCAGGAAGAACTGTTTGAGCAACATGCGACCCTGACTAGTTTTTGCAAAGTGCTGGAAGAGTCCATACACAGACAACCCTTCTTTTGAGCCACCTGAACCCGCTTTGCTTGCAGGACCATGCTGCTGGGCGTTCGGGTGGGATTCCGTGGACATGATTTGGAGCGACAGCAAAGTATCTGTGTTGATGAACATGGATTCTGAAAGACTGAACATCTCGATTGTGCCCACACGGAACATGTTGGAGGCGTCTCCATCGTGAGGCAAGTATGATGTGGCTCGCCGGCGCTGAATGTAGGAGAGCACGGCTCCGGCGCAGCCCACTGTCAAGCGGCTTTCCAGGTTGATCCAGCCTGACAAGCGTAGAAGCTGGCCTTGACGGTCTTGCTGTTCAAATTCGTCGACAGCCCGAAAGCCTGACTGAGGCAATATGTCTCCAGGTACCACGAATGTCACCTTAGGGCCATCTCGCTGCCCGATGCGAAGATTCACCAGTTTTTTGCGAGATGTATCGTACCCAAACTCGGCATTGGGACGGCATTCCAGCAGGTAAGGAAGGCGGGTAGTATCAGCATGTATTCTTTCGTCTGCGACTGAGCCGCGTCCACTCATCATCTCTGGATCGAGTCGGTTGATGAGCTCCTCATTGCATCTAGTCGAGACAAGTACCACGGTCGGGTCGATGAAGAGCTTCACTACTTTCGATTAGCTTTGTATGGACCCTGGCCAAAAGTCATTGCGAACTCACAGGAGTCTACCATATCGACATCACCCATCTGCACGTCCTCCATGAAGTACAGGGTCTCTGTCTGGGCAACGTAATATGCGCATCCAATGGCGCCGCGGTCAGTGAGGTTCACTGCCATAATGACTTCACTCAGCATTTCGACATCTGGATACTCATCTTGAGGCGCTTGAGACTCATCGTCGGCGATAGTTGTTGCGACTCCAGTGTTTATGCGCGCATCAACAGACGAGCCTGGCCATTCGCTTGTATCGCGTGAAACTCTCCGACGTCCATATCCTTGGGCTGAGCTTCCTGAAGATCTGCGAGATGTTCCTGTACGAGCCAAATGCGCCGCAGAATGCGTGCTCGATGCTGAACTCGCTCGCTTCGAGCTAATGGAGTGATGGGAGGCAATCTTGCGACGCTTGTACGGCGGTCTCGAAGGAGGCATATCTGCTGTGTTGTTGGTGCGATGCTCTGTGATGCGTATCAGTCGGATTCGGGAACAAAGCTGAAGTCAAACATTTGAGTGAACCATCCTTGGAAGGCGCGATCGGGCACTTCCCAAATCAGCCAACGTCAACCTCACGTCTTCGAAAGGGTGTTCCTCGCAGCGCTTGCGCATACATTATCTGCGAATTCAGGCGTGCACCATCCTGATGTTGAAGTCTGTTGATGGCGAGACGAGAAGTGTAAGCGGTAACTGTTCCTGTGACACTATTTAATTGTCCGACGGTACTGACTGTAATTCGCAATGCCTATGTATAACCCATATCAGCCGCGCTAGAACGCTCAAAAACAATTTGTATACTGTAGGTCTTGGGGCACCTCCGATTTCTATGGCCGCTTGCCCTTTTCTACTAACGTTCCGCCCATAAAAGCGCTCTTTCGTACCAATCGCCCAGCTCAGCGCTCAGCCTTCTCCATACCCGATGCATCCAAGAATCTATCTTCGCCTTGCACATGCTGTGAGGTAATACCTTCAGAGGCTCTCTCTTCCTCAATTTGTTTTTCCAGTTCGTCCGGCATAGGGACACCCTGTTCCTCGTCAAGTGCCAGCTCTTCCTTGTCGGTAGAATCGCCAGAGACGCTACCAGCTTGGTCCTCCTCGTCGCGCTTCTCTCCTTCCGCGTCTTCTGTCGGCGCGAACTTCGAGCGTTTGCGGATAGGCTCGCCGTACCTGTAGAAGATGAAGGGAATCGGTGCGAGCAGGCAGGCGACGCCGGCAATGAGACTTCCGGCTCCGCCCACGCCCATGGCTTCGAACATGAAGTCTGTGAATAGCGGAGCTGCGCTGCCAGCAGCGCTACGGCAAATCGTGTTCGCTGCAAGGGCTGAGGCGGCGTACATCAAATATCTGGGCATGTGTCAGCTACTTCTCTTATGAAAAGATGGTGCATGGCGCAATTTACGAGTCTGTGATATAATTGAGATAAGCAACGAAAACCAGCAGAATCGACGATGCAAGAATGACGCCAAAGATCGTAGGCACAATCCAATGCACCTCGTTGTAGTTTCCGCTCCAAGCAAAGCCAAACATGGACAGAGGAAACAGGATTCCGCCCACCATAGCAACAATAAGGCGATCTTCCGGGCGACGCACATGGCCAGCGAGGATCTTCTTTTTGTCTTGCGCCGAAACATAAAAGACGTAAGCACCACCAAAGCACGCGCCTACCACCGTTCCAATCAGAGGTAGTTGGCCGACACCCGAGTTCCAGCCTCGCATAGACTGAAAGACGAAAGGATAAATCGAGAAGAGCATGTAAAGCAGCATGTAGACCACGCTCAGATAGATGGCGCAAGCGAAAGAGATGGGGTCGAAAAGGATCTTCCAAGGCCTTGTCAGCGCGACGCTGAAAATGTTCTTGAGAGAGCGGTCTGTCGCTTCGACGGGCGCGATGACATTTTCGTAGCCAGGGATCTTAGCACGGCGGATGCGCTTCGCTTTGTTGAGAAGGACTTGGCTTGGAAGTGTCTCGGGAATCGTGAGCATGAATGGGATGGTACCAGCTGCTAGCCATAGCAGAACGTAAAAGCTCCAGCGCCAGTCTTCCGTGAGCTGCAGGAAGCCAGAGATGACAGGACCAAGGGCAGGACCAATGAATGTCATACATGAGAAGAGAGCCATGGCATTGCCACGTTCAATGGGGCCCCAGATATCTGTTTAAACATTAGTTGGAATTCTGAAAGCATTCCTGCAAATCTGCATACCTGCTAACACGCCGGGTGCGTTCGACAAAGTACATGATGCAAAAGTACCAGTCAAGAACCTTCCAACAAGCAGCGCGCCAAAGTTTGGCGCGAAGGCGCACAAGAAGTTGAAAGCAAAGTATCCCAAGAAGGTAAAATAGAACACCCAACGACGACCAAAGAACTCAGAAAGCGGTGCCCATAACAGAGGACCAAAGACATATCCCAGCAAGAAAAGCGTGATGACCAGGCCAGCGACCGGATTCACAATCACGTGGAGTTCCTCCGCGATACTGGGGAGACAGCCTGAGGGACTCGATGACGCGAAAGTGGCGTTGACGACCAGAGACACCGAGACAACGGTGATGTACCATTTGCGTTTCGTAGACCAGTTCTTGGGGTTCTCGATATCATTGGGCGCAAAGTCCAGATGTCCGTCCTTGTTCAAGTATATCCGGTCTTTGAGGTCCAGGCCTCCTGTGCGGTATGGCTTTGCCACGGGCCTTGAGAGGATTCTCTCCAGAGCGTCCATGATTGTATTAGTATCAAGAAATAATGCAGCTTCAATCACATAAAGAGAGGAAAAGTGAAGAGGATGAGACGATTAATAGGATAGACTATTGATTTCCAATACGTTACTTAGCTCCGAATGCCTCTCCCTCATCTTGTCTCCGAATATTCCATGGGCCGGTTATGCGGCACATGCAGATGTGGATGATGAGGAGGCGGCCCAGCCAAAAACTAAAGTCAACCCCAAGTGCTCGGGACGAATAGCCGTCGCTGCTGCTGTCGTCTAAAACGGATGATGGGCATTGCGTCATTGATGTGCATGCAGGCGAAGCCGCTTTTTCCAGAGACAAGACTGCTGCGATTAATTATCATAGAATTCCACATACTTATGTTCAAGCTGATGTTAAGGACAGTACAGCTTGTTTCACTAAAGGCCGCATGGCCAGGGCACGAGCTTGTTGAGCGCTGTTGACTTGTGTAAAAGGAGACCTAGATCCAGGGACCCACAAACATTTTGGTCTTTTTAGAGTTTGAGAAACGTCTGTCACGTCTCGGCATTTCGGTGTCCACGCCCTGCGAATTGTTCTTTAACACCGAGGTTGCATGATCGCATGTATAAGTCCGCGAACGTGACAGGTACGGTCATGCAATGTATCTGTGCCAACTGAAGGATCTACAGTGAGTCAATCTACAATCGTGCATCACATGTGGCGTGCGACCGAGAGATCTCGTGGGATGAGCGTGGCGCCATAATTCTTTACTATCACGACGGCCTCGCTGCAAACAGAACGAGATTCCATAATTGTACGAGTTATATGATAGGGCTGGAAACAGGCAGCTGGTTCAATTGATAATGAAGATAGGATAGTGTGGACTACATCATCCAACTGTCTAAAACTTATACACGGTGTGGCCTCAATGAATTTTGATTCCATCAAGTGAACGACATTCCGTGTCAGAGAATATACGATATTGTTGCGTCCCATGTTCATATTGTAACAGCCAGTGATGCGTACTCGATAATTTAGCGCGTGGAGAGGCTGACCGTTTGTGTGCGTGACACTAAGACTTGTACCCTGGTATCGAATGTTCATGTGGCAAGTGGCACAAAAAGTCCAGAACCTTGAGACGAAGTAAATTCCGTTGCTTTTGTCGTACTGCACAATGGGATGCCTGAAAGGCAAGAAGGATATGTGGATGGTTGTCGGTACCGATGTGGTTTAATATATGTATCGTAGAAGGTTCGCGTGGCCAAGCTCCTCAGACGTAGAATAAAAACCTGGAATTGCAAAGACGTCGTACTGCGAATTCTTGTAGTCAGCAGCGCCTTGCAACGTTGAGTCTCTAGAAGTAGCGGTTCCTGAGGTGTAAGTGAAATTGCAAGGCTGCATCTGGTCAGTTGGAGCGAAGCGGTCACCGAGGTCTTTGTTGCCTGTTAGTTATGCTTGGATAGCTATCTGCTCATTGTCAATCAATGCAGGTGAGATCTCACGAGTATGCCATGGTTCTGGTCGCATCTGGGGAATGGAGTATTTATATCGCGAGTCGAGGTATCTGGTCGCCAATAGGTAACAAAGCCGCGTGAGGTGAAATGTAAAACCAATGCATTGCCTGTCATGAATGTGTTTTCGATAAGATCCGGCTCACCATTGCACCCTTGACAATAGTTTCGCTGTAAGAAAACTGGCGTTTGAACGTTTTGGATTGCAGCACTCCTCAAGCTACCGACGTGGCTTGCATAGAGTTTCTAATACGCAATGATAACGCCCTGGCAGCCGGTCCCGCTCTTGACTTCAACTCCGCTTCCATGCTCATAACCTAGAAGACCATCTCGTGGGGCCTGTCACCCTTCCTCAGGGAGAAGTTGGAGGCAAGGTAGCTCTGGAGGTAGTGCTCCTTCTTGATGGACTCAAGAATGGCCTTGTCGACGGCCTTCTGGTCCTCGGCGCGGCTGGCGGCAACCTCCTTCTTCTGGGGCTTCTCGCCCTGCTGGAAGAAAGCCTCCTCGGAGCCCTTCTTGTCGGCCTTCTTGTCGCGGGCGAAGTAGTTGACGTCGGAGACCTTCTCGAGGGTCTTGCTGTCGAGGCCGTTGATGGGGACGGTGGTGCGGGTGGCGATCACGTAGCGGGCGTTGACGCGACGGAGGGGAACACCGTTGACCTTGAAGGGACCGGTGACCAGGAGGACACCCTGGTCGAGGGTCTTAAGGAGAACGACGCGCTTGCCACGGAAGCGGCCAGCGAGGAGGATGAGGACGGCACCGGGCTGGAGGGAAGCACGGGGCTTGTAGGGGTGCTGGGTCTTGCGGGTCTGTGGTTATACGTTCAGCATGTGTGCGCATATTGAGGAAACCTCCGATTTTAATGTTCCGGGTGGTCGCATTTGCTCGTCCGGGTTCCATCTCTCTTTCTCGTGCGCGCACTGGTGTTGCCGTACCTTCTTCAAGACCTGCTCATCCTCGGCCGGGTAGTACTTCAGGGCCTTGTCGGTCGCAGAGGGGATAACCCTCTCGCCCTTCTGGAACTTCTTGGTCTGCGCCTCGGTCGACATTTTGGCGGAGCTGGATGACCAACTGTGGTAATTGTTAGTATTTGCGGTGGGGTGTTCGTTCGGTTGGCGCGGGTGTACTGACGTGTGTAGTTGCTGGTTGGTTAGTAAATCGGTATGGCGCTGGCCTTGTCTCGTCGTGCTGAGTCCCAGAATTCGCGAGGAAGGTGCGCAGCGCACTTTCGTCTTGGCGCGGCTTGAGGAACGAACTTGATCGATCAGATAAGGCTTGTGCCTTAGGCATCACGGGTGAACTTCGGTGCCAGCGACTCAATCGTCACTGCCCTGGAGAAGTGCTCGAGCTGTCGAACACCAACGCCGCCATCAAGCTTGTTTGACCTCATTCAATACAGTCTCACCGGCTACAACACTATAGCCAATACAACACAGCCAATCACAGCTCATAATGGCCACCAACGCCCTCATCACATTCAAGGCCGGCAAATGTGACCTACGTGGCAAGAAGGTCACCCCAGACGCAACACCCGGCTACCTGTACCTCTACGTTGAAGATGACATCCCTCACTTCTGCTGGCGCCCACGCTCCGCGCCATCCACAGAGCCCGAGATCGACCTCTTCATGGTTCCCGGCGATGGCACATTCCAGCCTCTTCTAAAAGAGGAGGGCGCCGAGGAGCTGCACTCTCCCACAAATGGCCGCATCTACGTCCTCAAGTTCTCCTCCAGCAGCCAAAGACACTTCTTCTGGATGCAAAGCAAAACACAGCACAAGGAGGGCAGTCTCAGTTGGTTCAGCCAGCGCGACCAGCGTGTTGGCCAGATTGTGAACGACATCTTGCAGGGCGACGAGGATGTAGACATTGAGCAGGCGGTACAAGAGCTGAGGAACGGCGGAGGTGACGGTGACGGAGATGGTGATCTTATGGATCTTGACGAGCAGCAGCCTGAGCCGCGCGACAGGACCGGTAGTACCGGTGGCGCCGGAGCTGATGCGACCGGTGCGGACCCCAGAGATGAAGGTGCAGCCAGCAGAGACGGTGGTGCTGATGGTGGAAGAGCGTAAGTGGTGCCTATTTGGTTTTGCCTTTGATGTGGGATGGTTTCATGGCATCTTGAGAAAGCATTGATTGCAGATTTACTCTTGGGCGTTTCGGACGTGGGAGATGCGCTTCTTTCACTTAGCTGTCTAGAGGAGATGGCTCAACATGTGTACGATTAAATAATAGACTAGCGCTAACACTTCACTACCCAGGTAGTGCTGCCGATTCCTCGTCACAAGATCCTTCAGCTGTCGTTCAAAACTTCCTGCGTTCTCTACAAGGTGGCGGCCAGCAGTCCAGCGGTCAGCAGCAACAGCAACCAGCCGACAAGCCCTTCACGACTCTACCAGATCTCTTGAGCTCCACTACAACCATTCCATTCATCAACAACGCCACACCCGAGCAAGTCGACAACCTCTGCACTTTTCTTCCACCAGAGATTTTCCTCCTCGAGCAGGAGTCATCATCGACAAGTACCCTCGACACACCCACAGATCCCTCTGGCGCCTCAACCATCGCAGCTGAAGGCGCCATCGAGGCTTTGAGCACAGATCAAAAGAAAGCGATCATCAAGCGCATCTTCCACTCGCCTCAACTTCAACAGAGCCTGGGCAGCCTTACTGTTGCCTTGAGGGATGGTGGTCTGCCCATGATTGGGGACGCTCTTGGCCTTGACGTGGAGCACGGTGGTTCGATCAGGGGTGGTGTTATGCCTCTTGGTGGCGGGGAAGCTGTCGAGGCATTCGTCAATGGTGTCAAGAGGACTGTCGAGAAGGAAGAGAAGAAGTAAAGTTGGATTGTACGATGTTCAATATCTGGACTGAGCGTTACGCATCGCAAAGCGTCATCAAAAAGAAAGCGCATGTGTATAATAGATGTGTATCGATGTTACGTGATGATAAGTTCTGCGCCTTTCTTCATCAATCACCATATATCACTTTCAAATCTTTTCTGTCTGTATTGAAGAGTCCGGGCGCAGAACGGCAGATAACCTTTTGTTGTCTGGTTGTGTTGCCGTGCGTCTTCTAATCATCGGCAGTGCTCAAGTCGCACCCCGCGGCCTCCGCTTATCGCTCGCTTAGGCAGGTGGAGCTCCATCTATCTATTCTGGCTATGTCAATGTATCAACATCGAACACCGGACATGTACATAAGTGGCTACGCATCCGCCATCTTTCTCGCTTCTAGTAAAAAATACAAGATATCGTTATCTCATCACAATGGCTCGTCATCTCGGAACAGCACTTGCATTCGCATCACTCCTCCAAGCTCGTGAAATCGTCTTTCCTCCAACATCAGGTTACCAACAGCCCTTAGGAGGCAACAATTTCGGCGCTCTGGAATACGAGACCGACGACATCTCAGAGCCTCTTTACAATGGCTTAAACACGTTCGCTAACCTTCCATACGTCCATTGTCTGGCCAACAGCACTCTCTCCGCCGAGGACGTGGAGAAGTACGACATTGCCATTCTAGGCGCACCTTTCGACACAGGCGTCACAGCGAGGCCTGGAGCGCGTTTCGGGCCGGGCGGCATTCGTCAAGGCTCACGCAGAATCTCTCCTCGATTCGCCTACAATATCTACACTGGCAAGAACGCTTTCGGCCAAGGGCTCAAAGCCGTTGACTGTGGAGATGTGCCTCTGACTGTTCTCGACAATACCGTTGCGCTGAAGCAGCTCGACAAAGCTCATCGTGTTGTTTCCGCTCGCAAGGCGAACAACACTGAGTACTCGGTCCCGCGTATCGTCACGCTTGGTGGCGATCACACTACGACTCTCAGCGCGCTGAGGTCCACGCACGACCACTGGGGAGCTGTCAGCGTGATCCACTTCGACAGCCATCTGGACACCTGGGACCCAGAGGTTCTGGGCGGAGGCGTATCGCACTACGCTGGCGTCAACCACGGCACTTTTCTACACATCGCTCACGAGGAAGGGCTTCTGCTGAATACATCCATGCACGCTGGAATCCGCGCTCCCACAGCCAACAAGCATTACGATCTCAAGAACGACAAGGCTTGCGGCTTTGAGATCGTCAAGGCTAGGGATCTTGACCGTCTTGGCACGCAGGGTGTTATTGATAAACTGAAGCAGCGAACTCAAGGTACCAAAGTCTACATCAGTGTTGATATTGATGTGTTGGACCCTGCGTATGCGCCAGCGACTGGCACGGCTGAGGTCGGTGGGTGGACGACGAGAGAGCTTTTGACGATTTTGGATGGCCTCACTGGGATGGAAGTCATTGGGGCTGATGTTGGTACGTATCAAGACTCACAGCTCCTTCGCCAAATTAACAGAGCCTTGGCTAACACATCGCGATGCAGTGGAAGTGGCACCGATCTACGACAACCCTGGAGAAGTAACGTTGCTTGCAGCTGCAGAAGTTGTGCACTCGCTGATCCAGCTGATGGCGGATACACCGGTCAAACCTACGGTCAAGTGAGGTGAGATGGCGCAGACTAAGTCGAATGTAAACAGCAATGGGCGAGCGTAACTGTGTCTTTCGATAAAGATTCCTGTAGAGAAAGTAGAGCTTGTGATGCTGGCAGATCCCAATACGACCTGGATGAGCACAGATATCTCTGGTGAAGCCTGTTGCATTTTTCGAGCGATGGTATAACGACGTGTCTATCTGCGAATCATGTTGCTTCGTGCTCTCATGCATCATGCATGCATGCAAATACAATCCAGTCGTCATGTTGCCAAAAGTGCTACAAAATCAAAAATCACCTCATGGCACGGCACGCCTTTCTCTTTCGGGCAAAGCGCGGACTTGTTCGGCTTCGGCCTTCGTCACATCCACCATCGCTGACCACACAACATCAGTCGCCGATACGATCAATCATCCCACCAAAACTACCAATATACGTATCAAGCAAGCAACAAAGAAAATGTCGTTCGAACCCAAGACCAAAGTAGAGCTCGACCCGCCTAAAGACGACATCATCAGCCTGGACTACCTGTCGAAATGTGATGGTGAGTTACACTTGGCTCGTATAGCTTTCAACACAGCGTAATTGATACTTGCAAAACAGGTACCAACCCGGACTACCCTACCTACGTCGCCATCAAGGGTACCGTCTTCGACGTAAGCGGCAACAAGGCATACGGCCCTGAGGGCTCGTACAAGGGTATGTCCAAGTATGACGTACCTCACCCTGGTCTTGGAACTAACACTATTGCCACGAAGTCTTCGCTGGTAAGGACGCTTCTCGCGCTCTCGGACAGTCTTCTCTCAAGCCTGAGGAGTGTCGTCCTGATTGGTCTGACCTCTCGGACGAGCACAAGAAGGTGCTCAACGACTGGTTCACTTTCTTCAGCAAGCGCTACAACATCAAAGGCAAGGTCGAGGGCGCTACGAACACGTGATGACTGAGCTGAGGGTCCTTCTTTGATGAGTTTCGAAAGAAAAAAGACATTCTGATTCGTGGGTTTGATCTCATTTTTGACGAAATGCAAGAAATCACCTCTCTCTCTGTGTCTGTGTTGTCCAGAATCTTCACTGTTTTGAACACCGAACTTCGCCCCCTCCCAAGCAGCAGTCGTTATGCATTACAGTCGTCGAGTGACGTGAGTGCAGGCAAGAACAAAGCAACGCTAAACGCAAAAAATCACTCAATGGGTATGTCCGTCCAACGCCGTTGCTCCAAGAACTCCCTCTCAGGAACAGAAGAAATAAGGAGGCGCAGTCTCTGATAAGATATTTCCAATGAATGACCCTATCAGAGTCGCATCTGACCAGGCTGATCCGCCTTGCGGGTCATACTCTGCTGACCACAAGCCTGGCAGACCTGATTGGCACTGATCCACTCGCGCTTAACCGACCAGGCACCGAAGCACTGGTGGTTGGGGTCGTTGCGAGCAAAATGGCAGTGTTTTATCAGACGGCGACCAGAGTGCCTGCACGAGAAGTGAATGACTTCATACTTGCGGTATGTCAGCGCATACCCGAGCGAGAGATTCTAGTACTTGAAGGAGGCAGCGTACCTGGCACATGACTGCGAATTTGCGGCCTCGCAGCTAATCGGAGAATTCTGCGATGAAAGCTCTGCTCCAAATCTTTGTTTGGTAAGAGGCGGTGCTAGGTCAAATGTCAGCTTTCCCGTTCCGATCGTTGTACTGCGGAGGACGGCGAGGCAGACACATACAAGGTAGTTGGCTACGTGTGTTTGCGTGTGCGTGTTTCTACTGGCTGCGATGAAGATATCGACGAAGATCCTCCAATAGGAGAACTGCTGGCCGGCCAGATCCACTTTGTTTGCAGGACAAAAAGCGACGACGCAGAGCCCAGGATCACGGGAGAATTGGGAATTGGGAAAAGTCGGTGAGAGGGAGATTTGCTGCTGAAGCAGAAAAAGCAGCTGCACTGACTCCCATTTATGAGTGCTATCCGGGTACTCGGTTGCGGCCTCACAGTCTACGCGACAGCTCGCGAAGGCTGGCATCGGTCTCCACCGTTATCCTTCTCTTCACGCACGCTGCCAGCATGTCCCATGTTTATCACCTCAGCACAACTATGCCTCGACGAGACCTCGAGCCAAAGATCTCCAAGAGAGTCGTCCGGCCAATGATGCACTGCGGCGGCAGGCCTTCCACCCGCTGCCTCTCTGGCAAAAAGCTGCGTCCGTCTGGCCATAGCGGGCGGCGATGTCTGGTTGCGAGCAGCATCACCACTGCTCCGTGCGGAGCTGTACCCCCACTGTTCAGCAGCTTGCTCCCATCGACTCCCAGCAATCCGGAAGTAAGATCACACAAGCAGTAGGCAGAAGTCAGAAAAAAGGAGATCCCCGAGCTGGCCGAGCCTTATATGCTACAGCTCGCATTTTCTCCTCGCCGCTAGCTCTAGATATCCTATCGTTTTCCGGGCAGCACTCTCCCGCTGACAGCGTTGATGTCACGTTCGAAACGAATAAAGAATGCAGGAATCAACATCAAGAACCAAACGTCGTACGGCCTCGAGAGATAGTGCAAAGCACGGGCGATTGAGTATCAGCTCATGGCAACGTCGTGCTCTGGAAGACCTGCGCTCGTGCAGACGTGCGTCAGTGTGTACGTTCAAGCTGTACTGCTCATGCAGGCGGGTGTGGCTTGCATGTACATTACATGTGTATGCAACCGTCCGACAAAGGCAGCTGCGGGCCTTGCGCGCTGTGTATCCCGACTCTCCCAGCGGCATGCAGCGAACCGGTCCCGGTCGAGTACCGATAACGGCAGCTGTCGTATTGGTATAAGCGTCGACATGGGTGATTCCACGGTGTTGGGAACCCAACGAAGAGTGTTGGTTGCGCTGATCGGTTGCGATCGATCGTTTTGGCAATGCTTGGATCGAAGGTATCCTTGCTGCTTGTGTTGACATTGTGGGGGTGCTTTTTCTTGTTCTTTTCGAACTACTCACAGTGCTACTAGGAAGATTGCTACATGCAACTCATCAGCCATGCATACGGTACTGACAGCTCACACGTGGCCAAGGAACACTGGCTAGTCTGAAGACGAGCTTTGTCACAGCACGACACCGGAAGCCAGGACACAGCAGAACCAGTCGAGTCGTACACTCTGCTGTACGAGGGCGAATCTCGTAACATGCCTCTCATCGATTCGGGATGCACAAGGCATGTGAACGTCTGTTTGCAATGCTATCAGTTCTTCATCGTTATAGTTGTATTGGCAGGTCCGTCTCTCGGCTGTAGAAATACAATTACCGAGGCCAGAACAATTTATCAGCTTCAAACAAGACAACCAGTCAAGCACGCATGTAAGGAACACAACCATCCGGCGACAAATCACAGCCCACGCCTCCTACTCCCACTCACCCCCCACCGACTCATACCCACGTCCATCCAAATGCAGGTTCGCCATTCGTCCCACGGCCCCATGCATGCATGCCAATGCCAGTCATCATCTCGCTGAGCGCTCTCTTTCGTTCTCGAGAGAAAGGTAGGGAAAGAAAATCTCCGACGCAGAGTAACCAGCACGATGCACGGGCACACGCCATCCGGTGTCCAGGTTCCAGTGGTCGCTCCTAGCATCTGTAGCTAGTCTGCATGTACTTCGACCAGACTGTAGTTCATGCACTGGACAAGCAGGTCTACCTCTGGCAACCACAGGAAGCGTCTGGCCCGGCAGGGTGCCGATTGGGTGATTTGGACGTACGTGCTGCTGAGGGTGAGGAACAGATCTCAACTGTATGGGTATCTAGCTGGATCGCTTGTGAGCAGTGAGCGGATATGAAATTTCTTTCCAAAGGCAGGAACAACAATCATGACAATGTGAAAGCGGTAATGTAGATAGACAAAGGGAAATCCTCCCGAGCGATTATAATACACTGTTAGTCTCGACCACACCTCTTCTAGCCCACCAGCTAGCCACTAAATACAGTGCCTGACACCTCACTTCCTATTCCTCCTCATCTGCCTCTTCCGCCCAATAATCGCATTCCGCTTCGCCGTCTTCTCGTTCTCGGTCATCTTTGCCTCCTGCTCCCTCGCCTCCGTCTTCGTCTTCTTCGCACTCTTCGCCTCGTCCGCCGCCCTCTTCCTCTTCCTCACCTTCATATTCTGCTTACCCTTGTTATCCATCGCGCGCTCGCTCGGCACAATCTCGCCGGCCTCGCGCCGCTGTTGCACAGCCTTGCTGCGCTCGCGCGCCTTCTCCTCGCGTTCCTGCCGTCTGTGCACCACTTGCGCGTTCTCGATCGCAAATTCCACGATGAGGCGCTTCTTCTTGTCCTGTTGGGCTTCGAGCTGCGCCGCTTTGCTGCCGTGCGGCACGCCCTTGGTTTGCTGCGCGACGCTGTACCCGATCGAGTGGCCATTGAGCCAGCGCAGGCCCATGAGCGCGCTGCGGTGCGTGTAGTACTCGATGAAGCCGTAGCCTCTGCTGCGGCCGGCGCCGCCCTTCTCGGCGACTTTGCCGCCGGACTCGGACTCGAAGACGACCTTGGCTTGCTTGACGATGCCTTTGCCGGCTTCTTTGCGGGCGAGGTCGGCTTTGACCATGTCTTCGCCGCCGCGCTCGAGCTCTTCGTGCGAAAGGCGTTGGCGCTTGCCTTGCTTGAGCTCGGTGGCGAAGCCGACAACGGCTTCACGGGCGAGCGCTTTGAGGGCTTTAGAGTCGATGCTGCGCGGGATGTTGCGGACGGAGAGACGGGTGAGGGAGAGGGAGAGGGAGGGGTTGCCTTCGATGAGGGCCTTGCGCTGCTTCAAGCTGGCTTCGCGCATGGTTTGCTCGGAGGGCGGCAGGCTCTCCCATAGCTTGGTGTTGGATGCGATTGTGCCTTCGGAGAGAAGGTATAGCCTGCGCTTGTCTTTGTCGCGACGGTCGCGGTGGGCGTTGCCTTCTTCTGTGAATTTGTTGGCTTGGTTCTTCTCGACGGCCTGGGTGATCTGGAGGACGCGGCCGTCGAGCGTGTAGCGGCCGGTGGGATCGGTCTCTGTGTTTTGGAGGACGGAGGGTCCGCTGGAGAGCTTGTTGGTGGGCTCTTGGGCGTTTGCTCCTGTGCGCATGGGGATCTCGCGAAGGCAGCCGTAGGCGTCTTTGGGGTCGTAGAAGCAGACGAAGCCTGTGCCTCTTGATCGGCCGGTGGCATGGTCCATGACCACTCTGGCGTAGCGGACGCTACCGAATTGTGTGAAGTGGTCTTCCAGATCTTCGTCGGTGCAGTTGAAAGGCAGGTTGCGGATAAAGAGCGTGGCAGACTTGTCTTCTGAGCGGTGTTGTTTAGGCTCTTCGTCTTCCTCGTCGTCCATCTCCTCATCCATGTCACCGTCCTCATCCTCATCTTCGTCGTCGTCCATGTCGTCTTCGTCTTGAGAGTCCTTATCGTCTCCTACTGACTCCTCATCGTCCTCATCAACGCGAGCACCACCATCACTGCCCTCGTCCTCCTCACCTTCGTCGCCTTCCTGCTCTTCGCCAGCCTCCTCGTCTTCGCCAGCAGCAGTCTTCTCATACTCGTCCTTCTTCACGGCCCAATCAACAGCAATCGTCCTGCCATCAATCTCCTTGCCGTTCACGCCCGCAATAGCCTTCTCAGCATTCGGCCTTCCTCTCATGAGAACGAAACCGAAACCAGCCATAAGCCCACCGCTCTTCCTGGGGATGTACGCCTGCTTAACCTTGCCATAGCTCAAGAACAGCTTTTCCAGCTGCTTCGGGTTCTTGATCGTCCAGGGCAAGTTGCGCACAATCAGCTTCGGCGGCTGCCTGGCCTCGACTTTCTCGACCTCCTTCTTGGCCTTGTGCTCGGTGCCTTCCTCGCCCTCACGGTGTCTGCGCTCGGCGATCTCAATGCGGATCTTCTTGCCATCAATCACGTGGCCGTTGAATTCTGTTCGCGCGCGCGCGGCGTCTTCAGCGTCGGCAAAGGTCACGAAACCGAAGCCGCGGCAGGTCTTGGTGGCCGGGTCGAGGATGGCGACGGCATGCTTGACCGGATACGAGTCGGAGAAGAGCGCGGTCAAGGACTCGGAGGTGGCAGAGGGAGGGAGAGAGCGCACGAAAAGCGATCGCTTGTGCTCGCTATCTTTCTCTTTGGCTGCATTGTCGGTGGTGGTGGCAGATGCTTCGATTGCTGTGTTTTCTGCAATCTCGGCGACGGCGCCGTTGGACAGCCTCTGCTTCTTTTTGGCGGGACCCATGGCTCTTGTGTATTGTTTGTTGGAATATACACAAATACAAAGAGCAAGGTAATTAGCTTAAATTTTTGAATGCGCAAACAGCAAGTCGGGGACTTAATTGTGGGGCCTCGGCGGATAGAGTCTGGAGCGATGGCAAAGATTGAAAGCATGCCGTAGTTGATCAAAGAAATACGTCGAACATAGTATAAGGACAAGCTCACTTTCCGGTGGTTTCTAGTGGCCAGGTCAATCGATACAGAGCTCAATGTCGTCTACATGGGCTGAATCAAGCTATATTTCTGGATAGATTGGTGCCTTTGCCCCAACCCGAACCCTACATCTGGTCTTATGATAGGATACATGTCCTTTCACCAGGCGTGTATTCTCATGATATACCCACTTTGACATCTCCCATGACCTGAGGTCAATTCAGAGCTCAATTCAGAGCCTATCTGGGCTTTGATAGTGTGCTGTGGTACTTTCCTGTTTGAGAAGAGGCAGGAACGACTCTGTTTTACATGCAACGCCAGAACAAGTACCTCATTTGTGTTTGATTTCTTCACAACTACATATCAAGCCGTCCAACACCCTAATTTCTTGAAGAACGTTTTTTGTACAACTACCCAGCTCTGTAATACAATAAAAGGATAATTCTGTTAGCCACACAAGAAGGCTGTTGAAACAAATGCAGACAACATAGGAACGGAAAGATCTTGTTCCATCAGCTCGCACATGAAATTTGCATACGGCACATTGGCACTGAGATGGTACGTTGAATTGGCTATCATCCGTGCCTAATAGCACTACCTCGCAGCACGGAAGCCACTATCCCATCATTAGTTTTTCTTAAATCATTTTGCAAATGCGACCCTATGCATTTTTCTATGGCCCACAACTCTGCTGCAATCGAGCTGCTGTGCCTTCGAATCACTATTGTCGCCATACGCAGACTTTGAGCAACAAGTTCTGAGTATGAGTCAGCACATGCATACTTCCCGTAAAAGAAGGATCTTTCTCACAAGCAGCCTTGATATTCTATATTATGGCATATTCGAGACAGCAGTGGATACAGAGCAGAAGGTGGGAATACTGGAACTGGCACAAGAAGAACAATCTTTCGTCGTCATGCACAAAATATGTGCGTCACATTGGTATCAGGTATCTAGTATTCATCACGCGTTTCGCCATGAAACCAAAATCGAACCATGCAGCTTTTTTAGAAAAAAGTGTGTGTATAGTCGTCAAAACAAGAGAATGCTTTCGCATCTTCTTTCATTCACGCGCCAACCCTGGCTGTTGGGCTTGGACACGCTTAAAGCTTCTGCATGGCAGCAACGTCGGAGCTCTGGACGTAGTCCTCGAGGCCCTCGATCTTCTCCTGGAGCTCGTCGAGGGAGACCTTGTCGTCCTCGATGACCAGGTTGATCTGGAGCTTCTTGATGCCGAAACCGACGGCAACGAGCTTGGAGCCACCCCAGACGAGACCGTCCTGCTCGATGGCACGGACACCCTCCTCGAGCTCCTTCATGTTGGTCTCGTCATCTGTGAATTTTCGTTAGTATTGTGAGTTGTGCGAAAGATTATTTCAGGACAGAACATACCCCAGGGCTTAACGTCAAGGGTGACAATGGACTTGGCGGCAGGCTTGGCCTTGCCCTCCTTCTTCTTCTTGTACTCCTCGACACGGGCAGCCTTGAGCTTCTCGTTCTCCTCATCCTCCTCGTCGTCGGAGCCGAAGAGGTCGACCTCATCGTCATCCTCCTCCTCCTCCTTCTTCTCGGGAGCCTTGGCGGGGTTGAGGGTGAGCTCCTCAGAGCCGGGGCCGTAGGCGGTGAACTCCTTGGAGGGGTCGCCAGGGAGCTTGGAGAACTCAGACTCGTAGGAGGCGATGTGCTTGTACCAGCGGTAGGCGAAGGGGTACTTCTCCACAGCAGGAGCCTCCTTAATCTGCTGGAAAGCCTTCACATCGGCCTGGGAGGGGCCATTGCTGGAGATGCTGTCAGTTGCGGTTCTCCGAGAGTTGTGTAGCGTGTTTTGTGGAGAATCAATGCAGAACTTGAGGGATCAGAGGTGCGCAGAACGCGTATGGGTTTGTCTTCATTCAGCGGGGTCTTAAGCCGCCTCAGAAACACGGACCAAAGTTGCTCATCAGGGAAGTGGTGCAGAGGTATGGGGAGAGTCGCGAGAGGGCAGTTTTGGAGAGCAGACGTACCCGATGATGTAGCTACGGGTAGAGACCTGGGAGCGAACAGTCAGTCCAGTGTTTGAGACATCGTGTTGAGTTGCATCCGTACCCAGGAGTTGAGAACGTGGAGACCAGTCTCGGAAACGAAATCGGCGAAACCCATGATGAAGGATATCTGTGCAAAGTCCCGGGTATATGTGGTTGTGGTGGGAGGTGGTGGATGGCAGGAGACTGGAGAGGGAGCAAGAGCGAGCGAAGTTGAGACTGGCGGAGGTAAAAATCACACACTAGCGTATTTAGTGGGGTACCCAAAGGAAGTCAAGCGAAAGAGCTGTCTGGCACAACATGAACTCATGAAACTAACTATCCTTTCGCTTCGCTGGCATTGTTAGTAAACACCTATCGTCATGTAGGCAGAGAACTTCACAGGCATGATCCTATCCATACCACGCGCAATCATCTCACTCCGTGCAGGAGAGCATTCGCACGCAAAAAGCTTTCGGTAGTTCCCTGCAGGTGCCATCGTGCCACGTTCTTCTCTTCTGCATAAGTCTGTGTACTTTCTGCAGCTCCCCAATCACCCTGTGTGCATTGCTACAAGCTAAATGCTAATGACGTGCTGATACTGTCGGCTGCAGATGTTGATGCCAGTACACACGCCGTAGAGAATGCTTGACCACCTCAGAAGTTACCCACTCTGCTGGCACTATTGGTGCAGTCCAGAATGCGCCTGACGTCTAGATGTCGCACGCAAATTTATGGGCTGCTTATCAGATAAGATGCATCTCCAGATGTCTCGGACCTTCGAGAACATGCGTGAAGTGACGTCTGGAGCTCTCTTGCCATCCTCCGATTGGCATATATTATCGACCTTCTATAGACGCGAGAGTGAGCTCGAACGAGCCTCTCAGCCATCCATCAACCCACTGCAACCATGCTGTCCAACACAGGCCGCAGCGCTGCCCGGCGCATAGCCAATGTCCGCTACCCTCTACCACGAACCTCATCTCGACTCCAACCATTGCGCTTAATACCCTCACACAACACTACCGCCCTCCAACGATCAATACCAGCAATCACGCAGTCCCGCTCCTATGCCACCAACCGCGGCAACCCGCAGCCTCCAGGCGGCACCCATCGCATGAACCTAGGTGGCGAGCCAGAGAAACCCGCTCTCGAACAATACGGCGTTGATCTCAATGCTCGCGCAAAAGAAGGGAAATTAGATCCCGTGATTGGCCGTGATCAGGAGATTCAACGAACGATTCAGATCTTGTCAAGGCGTACGAAGAATAACCCTGTGCTGATTGGATCGGCGGGTACAGGCAAGACTGCTATTTTGGAAGGACTCGCGCAACGCATTGTCCGTGGAGATGTGCCGGAGAGTATCAAGAATAAGAGGGTGATCAGCTTGGATCTGGGCAGTCTTATTGCTGGAGCTAAGTTCCGCGGCGACTTCGAAGAACGCCTTAAAAAGGTCCTGAAAGAAGTGGAGGACGCAAATGGAGGAGTAATTCTATTCATCGACGAGCTACATACTCTCCTTGGCTTGGGCAAGGCAGAAGGCAGCATCGACGCCAGCAACCTGCTCAAACCTGCCTTGTCGCGAGGAGAGCTGCAATGCTGCGGCGCGACTACGCTGGCCGAATACCGGATGATCGAAAAGGATGTCGCGCTGGCTCGTAGGTTTCAGCCAATCTTGGTTGGAGAGCCTACAGTACAAGATACCGTCTCGATTCTTCGCGGGATCAAGGACCGCTATGAAGTCCACCACGGTGTCCGCATCACTGATGGAGCTCTTGTAGCAGCCGCGGCATACAGCAATAGATACATCACCGATCGTTTCTTACCCGACAAGGCTATCGATCTCGTGGACGAAGCAGCAAGCGCCCTCCGCTTACAGCAGGAGAGCAAGCCGGATGCCATTCAGGAACTTGACCGCCAAATCATGACCATCCAAATCGAGCTCGAGTCCCTGCGCAAGGAAACAGACATTGCCAGCAAAGAGCGAAAAGAGGCACTGGAAAGAAGCTTGACGCTCAAACAAGATAAAGCCGGCGAGCTCACGGCGAAATGGGAAAGAGAGCGTGCTGAGATCGAAGACATCAAAAAGGCAAAGGAGGACCTCGAGCAAGCAAGAATGGAGCTCGACCGAGCACAGCGTGAAGGCAACTTCGCCAAAGCAAGCGAGCTGCGATATGCTACGATTCCAGCTTTGGAACAGAAGCTTAAACCACAGGAGCAAGGCGAGGAGGGAGCCTCTAACTCTGACAGCACCGAAAGCCTCATCCACGACTCTGTCACCGCGGACGATATCGCAGGCGTTGTGGCACGCACGACAGGCATTCCCGTCACCAAGCTCATGTCCGGCGAAGTCGAGAAACTCGTCCATATGGAAGACACGCTCCGTCAATCCATCCGCGGCCAAGACGAAGCTCTCACCGCCGTCGCCAACGCCGTCCGCATGCAGCGTGCCGGCCTAAGTGGCGAGAACCGCCCTCTGGCATCTTTCATGTTCCTCGGTCCCACCGGCGTCGGCAAAACAGAACTCTGCAAGAAAATGGCCGGCTTCCTCTTCTCCACCGAGTCCGCCGTCCTGCGCTTCGACATGTCCGAGTTCCAAGAGAAGCATACCGTCTCCCGCCTCATCGGCTCGCCCGCCGGCTATGTCGGCTACGAAGATGCCGGCCAACTCACCGAAGCCGTCCGCCGCAAACCCTACGCTGTCCTGCTCTTCGACGAGTTCGAAAAAGCGCACAAGGATATTTCTACTCTCCTCCTGCAGGTCCTGGACGAGGGCTTCTTGACCGACGCTCAGGGCCACAAAGTCGATTTCCGCAACACCATGATCGTCCTCACTTCCAACCTTGGCGCTGAAGCTCTGGTAGCTGACGAAAGCGCCGGCAGCGAAATTAGCGCCGACGTCAAGCAATCCGTCATGGAAGTCGTGCAAGCCTCATACCCACCAGAATTTCTCAACCGCGTCGACGAGTTCATCGTCTTCAAGCGTCTTTCGAAGGAGGCACTGCGGGATATCGTCGATATTAGGTTGAAGGAGTTGCAGGGCAGACTCGATGAGCGGAGAATCACGCTGAAGGTTTCGGATGAGGTTAAGGCGTGGTTGTGTGAGAAGGGGTATCAGCCTAGGTACGGTGCTAGGCCGCTGAATAGGCTAATTTCGAAGGAGGTGGGGAATACGCTGGCGGATAAGATTATTAGGGGATCGATCAAGAGTGGGGATGTTGCTGAGGTGGTTGTTGGTGAGGAGGGTGATCATTTGGAGGTGAGGACCGCGTGAGAGAGAGACGATTTGGATGGTGGAGAAGCATACATGCATTGGGATGGGACTGTAATGACTGACGATTAATTGTAAAATTGTGTAATACTAGTGTAACACATTCGTATACGGATGGATCGAAAAGGAGTAACCTGTTTGTATTTATATAGTGCTTCGCAGACTAGACATCATATATATTCAGATCTCACCTCATTCCTCCTCGAGAACCAGCAGCGAAGTCCCATGTATCGGCAGCGCGAACTTAATCTCCAGTTTGCTACCCTTTATAGGAACTTGTTCTGGTTTGTCCAACATCTGTAGCTGTCCCGCTGCTTTGAGCTCGGCTATCTGCGCGTCCGTGGGATTCTGCGGCGCTCCCATTTCAAGCCATCTCGTGTACGAATTACTGTGACTATTGTCGATGCGGTAATGCGTCACGCGTGCTCCCTGGCAACCGTCCCAGTGCTCTCCTAGTCCACTGACATCGAGCGTGACCTGAGCATCAGGCTTCGGCAGGTCATCATCGTGGTAATTCCAGATCATAGCTGACAGACTGCGAGTCGTGGTGTTATACGCTGCTAGAACGCCGACATCAGACTCACCGCGGACACTGTGCGCCAAGATATCATCTAACGATACTTGTGCATCGCCGCTGGCTTTCACCCGCTGACCTGTCAATTTCCCAAACATGCGAAAGATGTTCAGAATCGGCTTGTCAATCTGATTCGTCACCAGAACCCTCAGACCGTCAAAGTATGCTCTATCGTCAAATTCGAAAGCCCAGGTTAACGCTCCTTCGAGGTTAATGCCATATCGCGTGGCGAGCTCGATGTCGCGTGAGAACGCTGCGGCCGTGTATGACGGGAAGATCAGGTTATTGCGATAGCCGTAAGCGGACGTTACGCAGGCTGCGCAGCCGTCTGGGTCGTCCTCGCCGATTACTACTGGTTTGTGCTTTTCGGAGGGGTAGGATGAGATGACGGAGAAGGCGTCGCGGACGTTTTGGAGGCTGGCGCTTACGTTCATGGAGAGGTGGCCGGGGACTGTGGATGTGGAGTTTGTGTAGGTTGGGAGGCCTTTGGCGTGGAAGGAGATAAAGTCTAGATCCGAACCTTTGCCATGAGTGGCGTTGTTTGTGCCGTTGATGGTGTGGTCGAGGAAGGAGGTGAGCCAGTTGCCGCCTGGACCGCCTGCGAGCTCAGGACCACCAACTCTTGCTGTTGGGAGTGCTCGGCGGACATTGGCGACGGCATAGTCGTAAAGTGTGAAGTACTGTTGCTGCGTGCCGTTCCAGTAGCCGATATTTGGCTGGCGCTTTATTAGCTAGAAGACTTGATCTCATGGGATCTCGAACTTTGTACCTCATTCCAGACCTCCCAGTACCAGCTGTTGACTTCATCCTCACCACGGAGCTCGACTTCGTGTTTCACCCACTGGTACACCAGCTCGCCGTACTTCTCCCACGATGTTGGCACATGTGACCAGCCAGTGAAGATGACATTGTACGTATTCGTCTCGTTGAACAAGAAGGTGTATGGCTCGACGGGATCGCTAGCCAAGGCTTTCGGCGTGAAACTGATCTGAGCATAGGGCTTTACGACTCGCTCCAGGTACGAATCGAAGATACGGTCGATGATTGTCCAGTTGTAGATTGGGTTGCCGTTCGCGTCTTCGGTGTAAGCATTTGTGCAGCCCCATTTGAGCCTTGCGGCAACATCGTCGATGGGGTCACAGGTCGTCAGCAGATTGTGTGTTCGGAAGTACGCCTGGTGTGGACCCAAATCACCGAGCTCAGAGAGCAGGGCTTCGCCGTCTGGGCTATAGGCATAATTGGGTTCGTCTGCGCCGAAGAAGCGTGCGATCGGAGGTAGGTCGCCGAGGAGGGGCGAGGTATCTATTGAGATAGATACATCTCTGGCTGCAGCTACAGAGGCCAGGAGGATGGGCAGAAGAGAAGGCATGATATGGTCGAGAGATACCTACTGTACCCCAGGCACGACTGTGCTGCGTGGATGGGATTGAAATACTTATGCTAACCATGCACCGCATGCATGAGCTTTCTACTCAACGGATCATAGCCACGGGAAGCATAAGCTCATCGGTGTCCAGAGACTTGACGGACAATTGCTGATCAGGCGGGATTTGAGATGAGGAGAAGCGTTGGAGTGTTTGGGATGACGTTGGAAGGATCACTGCGATGCATCTGTGCGGGGATCAATGCAATGCGATAGTTGATGCGAAGTGAGGTTGCCGGCCAACAACGGGACAGTCGGGGGATGTACAAGCATAACCTCGCTGGCATCAAATGCTTAGCCGCCTACCGACGCATAAGGTACTTTGCCATTAGTTGCATTGCGGTGTCGAGAGACGCGTGCAGGAAATCGGAGAGGTCGCGACTAGCATGCCAAATCACGTGCGGTAAAGCAGAGATGAGGTCGATTTTAGCTCATGGCCCAAACGCAGCGTAAGGCAGTAGCAGTGGACTCTTATTCGTGCATGTTCTTCTTCAATGAGAAAACATACTTGTTGTGCATAGTCTAGACGGGAGATAATCCTCGTCCTGATGTTGTTGTTGTCGGTGTCAAGGCTGCGGAAGCGGGAGCCTTGACATCTTGGAAAGTCCTCGGACTTTGGTGCGGTCATTGATGGGATAAGCTAAGACATTATCCTCCACCGCATCTTCTGCTATACAGTTTCCTTTGTGAAGAGAGCGAAATTTCTCTCTCGTATCTTGGACGATGAGCAATGCCTGGCTCACGGTAGCGTCACGAGCGCGATGCGCCGCTCCCTCAGCGCAGCGCCAACCGCTTCTTCAGCTCTTTCGAGGATTCCACCGGTACCAGAGCAGCCATGCATTTGCGCGTGGACAAGAAACAACTAAAGCTATAAAGAGTTCTCAAGCGATCTCAAAAGCCAGGACGACAGCTCTACTCTGCCAGCAAGCTCGATATTCGACTTCCACCGACAAAGCGAACCAGAATTCTGCAGCGGCCGACGACTCAAAACTCCAGCCTGCGACTACCTCAGCCTCATACACCGAGGGCGTGGTGGAAAACGCCTCCGACGACGATGCTGCCGTGACATGGCGCGACTACGACCCTGAAGGTGGCATGCCGTTGCCGGACGGCGAGCGGACACAAGCAGAGATAGACGCCATTTTCGGAACCGAGGGCATGGACGTCGATACAGGAAACTACATCCTCAGCGTCATGCAATGGCGCAGGCTCTCTGGTGCGCTCATTGACGTTGGCCTCGACTTCCCCATAACCAGTCGAGTTCCTAGGAGCCAGGCGCTCAAGGGCTTGGAGTATCTGCGCTCGCTTGATTCGACCTTTGATGAGCAAGTGGCTGGCGCTCGTTGGGCGGAAGAGGAGACGGAGAGACTGAGGGAGGAATTGAGGGATCGAGCTGTCAGTCTCAAGCTATACAAGCCGGACCCTGCGGAAGAGGAGGAAGAGTCAGACCAAGGCACTGAATATGGACGCGAGAAGACTGGACAGAGCGCGTTGGAGAAGATGCGCGAGTACAACGAAGCGAAGTGGGAGCGCGAAGATGCTGCGCGGAAATTGAAGGAGCAGCAAGAACAGACTGCTGCCGTTCACATCACGCGAGGACCTCTGCTGCTCTCAGGTGGCGTGCAACCTAGCGTTGCTCTCACCAACACTGACGCTCATGGAGACGTTTCGATCACTGGCGCCCAGACGAAAGGCTGGCTCAAGCCCGTCGAGCGTAAGGAGTGGGTGAAGTACTACGAAGACCAGGCCACCATCATCAAGGATAACGTCGTACCCAAGCTCAGCGCACTGCAACGTCTTGGACCCGCTACCATTCTTGCCTTGTTCACACTCACTGGTCTTGTGATCCTGAGCGATCAGTACACACCACCTTCGACCAGCGCACGCATCTTCCCCGACTACCCACCCGCAGTCTCAACCCTCGGCGCTATCACAGCCATCACACTCACGACCTTCATTTTCTCTCGCCTGCCTTTCTTCTGGCGCGCAAACAGCAAATATTTCTGCATCGTGCCCGCCTATCCCTACGCCATCTCCCTCCTCGGAGCTGCCTGGCGCCACGACACCGTTTCCCACTTAGCCGCCAACCTGGCCACGCTCTGGCTCTTCGGCCTCTCATTGCACGAAGACGTCGGCCGCGGCACTTTCCTCGCTATCTTCCTCGGCTCTGGCGTCGTTGGAGGCTGGATCAGCTTGACGCGCAACGTCGCTACCAAGGCTTGGATGACTTACTCTTTCGGCTCGTCCGGCGGCGTCCTTGGTGTTGCTGCTGCTGCTTGCGCTCTGAGGCCTAACGGTTCGGTTAGTGTCTGGGGTGTTGAAGTGCCTTTTGTTGCGTGGATGCTGGTCGGCTTGTACACTGCCGGTGAGCTGTTTGGCATGCTTAGATTGAGGAGGAAGACCACCACTGATCATGCGGGTCATCTTGGTGGCTTGCTTTCGGGTCTTGCTGCTGCTTATTATATCAAGTCGCGGCAGCAGCACCAGCCTGTGGCGAGCGGTGATATGATGAAGCACACGCTGGCGCTGCAGACGGTTGATGTGTGAAGCCATGAAGCGAGGCGTGACAAGATCTAGCCTCTCGAGGCTTGTTCTGATGCACACCGACAGGCTCAAATCACAAGGTCCGCATATCGATGTGCCCGTTATGGCGCCAACCACTGCCCGGGTACATGCATGCATGATAGCAGCTACCCGAACATCTAAAACGTACCGCTTTCACAGCCAAGAAGTGGAAAGAGAGGTGAATGAAGAGGAAGAAGCATAGACTTGTACAACACTGTACCAACTCCGCTTGCATACCTGTATATAATTTTTATATCTTTAGTGCTCAACAGATTTTTCTGAGGCTAGCCCTTTCGACTCGCGCACTCATATTCATTGACCGGATACTGACAATGCAAATCAACCGCTACCCGCATGCAGGCAGACGCTATTCGGGCCTGCAGAAGGCTGCCCTTACGATTTCAGGAAGATCTGAGGGACTGATCCAGCGTGAGGTCGCTTCTCTCTATCCTTTACTTTCCGACATCAACAATTCACTTCTACACTAGCATAACACGTCACGCGATTTGAGGCAGCCTCGCCTGCACCCAGACCGCGCATACTAAACTTTCCAAGTCTTCAGAGGACTGTGCTTTGCATCACTCAACAAATTTCCTGCAAACCATTCGCTCCGGTGCTCGATACGCGAAAGCAATTACGGCCTTTCCTTCAACAGATTTCCCACATACCAGTCACTCGGTTGCTCGACACGCAAAAGAAGTCACAACCTTCCCCTACAAGATCACACAGATCATCCCAACGCTGCCTACACAGCACCACCAACAAGATGATTCGCTACATTCTCAACGTCTACTGAATCGTCGACCCGCGCTATATCTCGAACATCGTCGTTCCGGAAGGCCCTCTCCCCGGCACGGAAAGCAAGAAGCGTGTCACGCGCTTTTATCCTCGTGTGCTCGATCTCAATGGACTGGACAATGCCCGCAGAGCTGTTTTCGAGACAAACGAGCTTCTTGAGCAGATCCTGCTGTTCCTTCCGGCAAAGAAAATCTTCGGCGTTCGATCACATCGGACTCGGGGCTCAAACTAGGCGATGTTCTGAAGGCATGTTTGACAACTCGCGGCAGGGCCTCCTCCAGCGTCACACAGGAGCGCAATCGTGTCGCAACGATTTATGAAGCTATGGACGTGATAAAGGAAGAGCTAGGAAGCAAGACTATTCCAAAGAGCCCGGACATCGTTGTACGAATGCGTTTTCTTGGATGGGACCAGGGACGCCGCTGATTGTTACGGACGAGGATAGAGCTGCTGCCAACGCGGATTGGAAGCCGTTGTGGTAGACTCAGACGATGTCGATCAGAACGTTTAACTATTGTTTGTGTATAACGATTGCGCGCGGAGATGTCAGCCTGCGAGGGCACGAATCGACTTGGCTCCTGGTGATCACGCGTTTCAGTGATTGAGCGTGGGACACTATACCAGGCGGCTCTCAAGACAAAGAAGGGAACGAAGGAGAAGAGCGTCACGAAAGCAGAGGAGGACGCGACGGAAAGTCAATTCCCATCAGACCGAGGTCTGAAGTCACGGTAGACTAGAACTCACAGACTGCACCTTCTTGCCTTCATACATACGTCACCTGTACATGTACAATGTCGAAATCGGCACGCAATATCTGCTCTTCTCAGCTATATGGATCCTACGATATGCCAACTATACCCACGGAGCAGTCCCTACTCAGCCGCTGGCCACCTCCAGCCATGCCCAATATCCTCACATTACTGGTAGACAATGATAATCCTTTCTACAGGTCGATCCGTTTGACTCTCATATCGCGACTGATTGTGCTGACAATCGTGACCTTCTTTGAGGCCAAGAAGCAAACACGGGCTTTAGGTGACTGATAATAGCAATCACAATAAACAAACATATCAGACGAAAGCTCGTTTGTTCGTTAAGCACGTTGTAACCATTCTCTCAATTAATCAATCTGCACAGACAACCATGCGTTGCTATCGTATAAGACAATCTAGCTCGGCCCATCGCCATCTAGGTCAGCAACCCAAACAGGACATTCCTTACACATCACTCACCTCCACCCTCCGCACCATCTTCCCCCAGACGCAATGGGCACCGCACGCGAACGTGTCATTAGGACAGAAGAACTTTTCGAGGGTATTCTCTCTTTCCTGCCATTCAAGAATCTCTTCTATATCAGAAGAGTTTCGAAGCGCTGGGCTGGCTTCATCGCTCGTTCTGCCAACCTGCAGCAGAAGATGTTCCTACGACCAAGGGATCAGCCAGAGCTATGGGTCGTGGACAGGAAACACAAAGCGGGCGCGAACAACTATGGTGAGAGGTACAAGCACTTCAATGACACGGAATTGAAGTTTCGACGTGTCAAGATTCCGGAAGAGGGCAAGAAATCTATAACCCCTGTCACCCCCAATCCGATACTGGAGAACGACAACATCGCTTACCCTCGCAATTCCAACGTTTGGAGGGTGGCCAGGGGATGTGAGATCGAATTCGTGACCCACCGCGGCTGGACGGACGCTTTCTAGGACGGCAACACCCACCACGCAGTCAACGCTAGCTTCTGGAACACTTTCCTCACAGACCCGCCCTGCCACAAAATCGAGTCCAGGTGTTTGCCTTGCGTCTCGACGATGATTTCCCGCCGTCACGGCCATCACCCGTCATCCGAACTCGATCTTGGCGACCGTGAGCTTTCCGGACAGCCAACGCTTGACCATCGGATCGAGGGCGGGAGTCAGAATGCGGGATGTTTTGCTGGCGAGTCTGACTACCCGTGGTAACGCCCAGGGCAGCCCCGTAAGGGGTCGCTCGTGGAGAAGGCGTGATGCTACGGTCCGCGACGTTGTCGAAGCGGTGAGTCGAGAAGTTGGAAGCGAGGGCATTTCAGAGCGGTGGGGCATGTTTTTTCGCTTCCGCTTGTGTAAGGTGGGCGATGCTCAGCTTTTGCTTGCTACGGATGAGGAGAGAGCTGCTGCGAATGCGGATTGGAAGTAGTTGCGGCGAGGTCACACTGTTGTGATTGGGCCATGGTATGGTTGTATCACAATTGTACATGCACATAGGGAGTATTGGGCTACAATGGCACATATCAATGTGATGATAACGGTACCAACGCTTAATTGCTGGCTACTAGGCCAGACAGCATAGAAGATTAAGCAGGAGATGAGAGAGAAGAAGAAGACTAGACTTGAATCAAATACTTTATCCAACCCCGCTTCAGCTTGTACACCTGTACATGTTTACGTTCGGTTTGTACTATTTCCTTCGAACGAAGCTTTCCTGCAGGCCACCCTCTTTCACATCTCTGTCAACTGATGAAGCACAAGGTAGGAAGAAGTCGTCCAGAAATTGCATGATGATGTATATCAGTCATCAGCTCAGCCAAACAACATCGGAGGTGCAATGAAGACAACACAGTGCTCGTCGTGACCTTTGAGCCACTGCGGCATCAGAAAGCGCTGATATCCACGGACTTCGACCGGAAACGGGGGCGAGTGGGTGACGATGATGCGGTGTCATGGTCAAAGGAGATGATGACCGATTCATGGCGACATATGTACGTCCGGCGTACATCAAGCTGCTTTGACGTGGCAGGTATCGGTCTGCTTTGGGGCGTAAACGCGAGGACCAGGATCTCGGTGATGACAGCGATCGAGATCATAGTGGCCTGCTGAACACGGATGATCGTCGCAGCGAGGCAAAGTAATAGGCAGTGGGATGGGCAGTGCGGCCGAAGCCATTTCCACAAGAGCAAGCACCAGATAATGAGTGGTACGGTGCGATATTGGCGATCATGCTAGAGAGTGACAGCGCGTGGGCCAGGGTAGATGATGGTGTGTAATGCCGTGGTGTCGCATGTTTGCGGATTGTTTATCGCTGCTCTCTTGCATGGTGGCAGTGGTGACCAGGGGGTGCTGGGCAGCCATACGGACAGCGAGTGCTCGTATAGCTCGAGCTGTAGGCTTGGTTTTGCGGTCCGGTAGGGAGATCGAGTGTTGTCGAGTATGGGTAGCCACCAGTGGTCGCAGTGGTGTCTGTAACAGGAATTGCCGAGCGTCGATAAATTTGTGGTATCTGTAGCTCGGGATCCCTCCGATCCCTTCCATAGATTTCGCGGAAAGCATTCCTGGTCTGACGATCGTTGTGCATGGGGGGTGGAGCATTCACTTCGACGTCTGATTCTGAGTCAGCACGCGTCGAATACTGATTGACGCTTGAACGTGTATGTTGGGACTCTGTGGCGTGTCAGTGCCGGCGCAACTCAGCGTCTTAAAAAGAATCACTCACGATCGTCGTGCGGCGTAAAGTACGATGATCTTTCGTGACGGCTCTCGCGTGACGACTGGGCTTCGCCGTAGGGAGAAAGTCTACGATGCGTGTCTCCGTGATACTGTTGAGTGCTTGCGACATCCCTAAGGCTACTCGTAGGGTACTGGCTCACATTTGCTGCACGGTAGCGATTCTGTGGTGGCGTGGGACGTTGTGCTGTCGTAAATCAGTCTGAATGTCAGGATGGGCTTCGCAAGGGAACTTACGCCGAGCAGGCTGCGTTTGAGGTGAAATGTGATGATGCACTTGTGGGCGGATTGGATGCGTCCTCTGCTGGTGGTGGTTGGAGATTGGCACGTTGCCACGGTCGGCGAGGTGACGTCTTGGTTGGCGCTCTATCGGTTGGCCTTCATCATCAGATTCGTAATCAGACATGTTGGAAGTGCGACGAGATGTCGTGGGATATCGGTGTTGAAAAAACAGAGATGTTGTCGAATTCAGGTGGTAGATGGTGGTAGATGGTAGCAACAAGATGAAGAGGTGCGAGCCAGTATATGCCAGGAAACACAAAGCAGGAAAAAAAAGGGGTAACGGAGCTGCAGATGCTAGAGTTGGCTGTGTGACAGGTCACTCACAGCGGAGGGGTATAGAGTGCGCATTGTCTAAATTGCCACACGATGAATCGGCACGGAAACCAATACGCCGGCTGTGTAGGTGTGACCACGGGCAGCCCAATCGCAATGATACCGTAGTCCCGAGCATTCGGAATGCTGTTTCATCGTCGCCAACTTGCCATCGACCAATTCGCAACATAGTGAGTGGCGATTGGGAGCTCAGACAAGACGAGCGATTCTTTCGCCGGCAACGATACTGCCGACTCCGCTTTAGAGTCAACAGGCGCAAGAAACGCACAATTCGATGTTCCAATACGTACAGTGTAACGCGAGTTGTAAGCTATGCATCCAATGAGCGGAGATAGCCGGCCTCGCATATTTGGCCTTGGAGCCTCATGAGACAGCCTGAGGATGCACTTAAAAATGTGAGAGCAGACTGGATCGTCAATGCGAAAGCGAGATAACTTCATGGAGCATGTGACAAACGATTCTCGCCCTTTCCAGAGTATCATCTCGACGCGGCGCAGCGGATTCGTATGGTATTCCTAGCCGAGAGAGATCGCTGCTCCAGAGGCGCTTGCGGAGCGCACAACTTCCATACTACGAGACTCGTAAGCTCGTCATCATGGCCTCGTATCCGGAGGGGTCGTGGCGACTAGCTTTGTGAGGCGATGCAGTGGGCGGAGCAGGAGGGTGTGGTCGTTACCGCGGCCACCACCAAATGCTACATTCACGGCTTTCATGCTGGGCGGCCTCTAGATCAATCAAGATCAAGCAAGAATGACCACGGAGTGCCGGAACCGGCACAATTGCTGCGCTTGAGGTTGATTTTTTGGATCGCAGAGATCTGAGAGAATGTATATTGAACTTTGTGTTTCGATATTTACGGCGCTACGCTATCTCGTGGTCAGTACGAGGATCCTAGACTCCCTTCGATTTCCAAAGCGTCAAAATCGCATAGCCGCCAAGTGTGTGGGTAGACATACTGCTGATGCACTCTTGGACGCAGTCGGGCGATGAATGCGGGCCCGCACAGCTCTCTCGCTTCTTGAAACCTTTCCATGCGGTGTGATGAGAGCAAATGATGAGCCGATGCACCTCTTTGCATGTATCGAGCGTCATGAGACCTCAGTGGGCAGCTGGCAACGCGTCCAGGCTTGATCGGCAGACCCAGACGCCAATATGACAGCCCAAATGTTGGTGGGCGGTGATACTGGCGACCGATAGGTCCACGTACCATGCGGGCTCTGGCTAGCTCCAGGTTCGCTGGGAACCTGAGGTGCATCGGCGTGGGATGGTAGGAGTGCTACTGCAGTCAAGGCGGCCTCTGGTTGCTGGGCGTAAGCCACGGGCGGCCTCCTTCACCGGTCTGGAGGTTGCATGAGGACTGATTCTTACTGGTTTCTTCGAAAGACGACAAACGACAACTCGTAAGTCGCCGGTGTACTGTAGCGAGCACTGAGGCAGTGTTTCTCGACATAGCCCGGCCGCGGACCAGGTCGCAAGGCTGTGATGCTGTAGGTGCACATTTGACCTTCTTGACGCAAGAGCTTCGATATGTGACATAATCTGCAACTGTGTCAGATTATTGTGAGCACACTTTGCCTGTTATAAAGACAAAACAGGCCAAAAGGGCAAAAATTATGGCATTTGGCCTGTTTCTGACGACGTCGTTGTGCTCGAGGCTGAGCTGAAGTCGAGCCGAGCGTGGCGGCGACACAGCTGCCCAATTGGGACAGCTCCATCAGCAAGGTGGTCTACTCCGTGGGGGTTTCCATTCACTCAGCGCAAGGTTTGATCCGCTATGTTGTTATTGATAGAAAAGAAATGTATATCTGCGTCACGGACTTGCGCCAGCTGACCGGATTAGAAACTCCAGTCGACAATCGAACATAATTTCATGTAGGAGCCTTGCTGTGGCCCACTGTATTCGCTCCGAAAGCGCCGCTGATGCCGCCGTAGTGGCGTATGGCATCCATGTACGACGTAGTGCATAGTGAGCACCACTTGTGAAGGGTCAAAGGCAGTATACATAGCTATGCCGCGTGGACATAGTCAAATTGTAGGGTGCTCCGACACACATTTCACATCTGGCTCATGGCTTCAATCGGATACCGAGCGGGGAACAAGTCTCCGTATCTTCCAGATCTGGATGCTGACGATGAGTTCCTGCAATTTGAAAGTCACAGCGAATTTGGACCTTCTTCTTATAACCAGAACCCAACACATTGTTATGACGAGACTTTCGACCTGGAACTGGATGGGTTCATCTCGGGGTGTTCGGACGCGTTCAACAGCTCTTTGTGGTCATCACAGACCGTCGACTATGGACAATTCCAGGAGGAACGACCGTTTCCATTTGATACTGCCACGATCTTGCAAGGTGGTTCAGCAGGTTGGTATAGACCGGATGGCAGCCCATACATACCCCAATACGGCAGCTGCCCGTCCAATTCACCGACAAGAGAACGAAGTCGAGGCGCTGCGCTTCAGTCAGTCGAATGCCCGGAGTGCCAGCAAGTGTTCGATAGCTTGCATTCGCTTGAACAACATACGAAGAAGGAATCGCACAAAATCTGGAGATGCCTCGAGAGGAACTGCGGCAAGGCCTACCCTCGACGCGATACATTGTCGAGACATCAACTCAAACACAGTGCCAGAGGACACGCATGTATCATGTGCCAACAGAACGACAAACGTAAGGTCTTCAAGAGGAGGGATCACCTTGCCGAACATATACGCAAACGCCATTCACCGAGCATTGATGGCAGTATTGACGAACAGCCAAGGAAGCAAGAGGCGATGCAGGACATCGTGAAATCCCTGGAAACTGTGCTTGGTGGAAATCATCAAGTACTTCGAGGTTTGGGAAGTACGATGACTGGACTCAGCGATTCGAGTATGACATCCGTTGCAGAGACAATTGCAGAGCGGATAGCTGAAGCTGCCGCAGACCAGAGCAGGAGCTGTGACGACGCATGCAAGAAACCAGAACCCATGTTGGAGGTCTTGAAAAACTGACAGCTGCATCTTTGCTGTATCACCGAGCATCATCTTGCTGACTGAAACCATCTGCCTACGTATCGTAGGTGTTCACAAGGACGACTTGAGCAGGAGGATTTTGGTTTCCAGCTTTTGTGTTAGTCCAGTTGGTCGCAAATCAGGAGGACTGTGAGCATAGGTTCTCAAAGAAGGGTTGCTTTCATGTGAGAACGATGTGGAAGAAGTTGAGAGTCTTTGATGCAAGGTACTTGTAGCCTCGATGAAGTTGGGATAGCGAGCAGGAATATTCGTTGGTGCATATCAAAATGCCAAAAATATCCGAGACTCAGCTCCATTCTGACGGAGCCAAACTGACATGTTCAAACTTACTCAGAGGCCAGACTGAAATGCTTGTTGCGAACACCGAAGTTGGTTGTTGGATATGGGTAGTAGATTCACAAGGTATAGGGAGTAACGTTATCTGCTTGGGGCCTGTCGGGTGTTTCGGAGGTGTCTGTTCACGTGCGTGCGGCCAGCGAGGGCACCGATTGGCTGGCAACAACTGCACACTGCTGGGGTGGTCTACACAATCCGAGTCAGACATTCTTTCACATACCTATCTACGTCACAAATTTACATGTACTTGACAATTCAAAGACAATCTCAATAATCTGGCTTAATAAACGGGACTGCTTGACCCGATCGGAAGGATCGAAACAGACTGAAGCCGAGCAAACAGTCCAAACACACCTTGACAAACTGATCCAGCTATTGCGTATGCTGCCCAACATTGACTGACTGGTTGTCAGATGATCCTGACCTCGATTTGATTCATCATTCATGATTAGCTCATCCAAATTTCAGCTAAGCCACTCGCCTCCTATGCGGCGGCCGTCGTGTAACTTCAGAAGTAGCCTGGGTACTGGTTGAATCGTAAGGACGCCGTAGACCCGCAGACTCTCATGGTCACGTGGTTGCAGGCGGTGGCGCGATCCTGGCGATATTCATCGACTAGCTGATGGTTGTTGGCATGACAGATGTTCGAATTCCCAGATGTCCCGATTCCCAGAGTGAAGAAGTCCGATGCGGAGTGCAACTATTCAGCGTGGCTTACGTCGTCGACTTTGGCGAGCCTCGTCTTCGTCCTCCGGATCCTCTGGAGGGTATCGTGCTCGGTCTGCACTTCGTTGAGCGGCGAGATATTCCTCGTATCGGCGTCGCTGTTCTGCGCGTCGCTGCTCTTCAAGGCGTCGGCTATTTTCGCGTGCTTGAAGATCTTGATTCAGTTGCCGTTGTTGTTGATGGCTGGTCTGTGATACACCGGAGCGTGCAGGCTGCTGGGGTCGTTCGTAACGTTCAGTTTGATCGCGATGCTCATACACGTCGCCGCGATTCGGTCGATACGCGTCGCCGCGGTCCGGTCGATCAGCTTGGTCTCGCTGTGCGTACTGATGCCGAGGTCCCGAGAACTGGCTACCGACGTTGTTGAGTGATTCGTTCTCATTGGTGAAGTAGGAAGGTGTGGCTTCATCGTCAGTCGATTGGTCGCTTGCGCGGTCGCTGCCATTACTGGAGCCATCTGTAGCCTCGTCAGACATTCTGGCGTGATCACTGTAAACAGTACCACGAAGTATGTTGTAAGAGTTCTTGTGAGAGGTTCGTTGCTGCAAAGTAACGCCGAAGATGGTTGTGAAGGAGCAAAATCTGACGTTGGAAAATTGACAGGACATCAGGCATGGACGGAGAGACAAAGCACATACCATATCAACTACCGGAGGTGTTCGTGAGCGCCCTCCAACCACGTCGAGGGCCCTTCAGCGCCAGCACATAATGGCTAGTCCACCGGACGGCACATAAATAGGTCGCGAATCCTGTGATCCCATCGGAGCCCAATGGGATTTTCCCCGGACTATAGGACAACTGGTCGGGCGTGGCCAAATCACCTATGGTATAGGCTATCTGCGGTCGACCTAGCGCGTCTCAAGACGAATGAAGACAATTTGATCGACAATGACCCCGGGCTTCAAGTCGTCGATAGTAACGCCGAAGTCGAATGCCTGATTCCCAGCAGCTAGCGACGATGTAGATCCAGCACCTCGCAATGTCCACGTGTGAGGACGGTATCAGGGATGGTCGGAGCTGAGCTCAAGCGTCTCCCCCCCGAGCGGCCTCAGCACCTTCGAGAGACGAAACAAAGGCATGGATCATCGAAAAGAAGGCAACCGTAGTACTGGCCGCTCTCCCGATCTTTGGGAATCGCTTTGTTCTCGCGTATCGGGCGGTGCACTCTCTCGTCCCTCCTCTTTTTCTGGAATCTCATCTCTTGTCCAAGCGAAAGTGTAGATTTCAAGTGTTGCCGCCACGTCTCCGAGGCCAGCCATCATTATTGTACGACCATCGTCAAGTGAAGCTTCGAATGATGCATGCGAGCATGTGCGCATATTCTCGCGTCGCTTGCATCAAGGACCGTAGGAGCTGGGCATCCGCGCAGCGAGTCGTATCACGCCTGCAGCAATGCGTTGTGCGCTACAGGGAGTCGACAAGCCCTGGGGAGCTTCCCAATGGCGGGCAGATCGTAAGCTGGAGGATTTGGGATGCCTTTGGGCAATGGTACATATGAGCGGTACCGTCTATCTGCAAGTGGTCTTGTGAGTGTTTGACAGGCGCATTGAGCTGAAGGAGCGGTCGTCGACGTGGTCAAAGCTAGTCGAACCACGCAGATGGCGCGAAAAGGGCGGCCTCAGACGACAGCTGCCCATTGCATGCGGCAAGGACAAATATTCCAATTGAGGATATGGTAAACGAGGCCATAGGTACCCTCGACGCACCGGTGTAGGTTGCCTTGTGCGCAGTCGACGAAGACCTTAGGCATGCATCGACGGCGAGGAGATATGATCGGACAAAGGTGGCAAAAGCGGAAGGCTCGACGACAACATATTTATGCGCATGGAATGTAGCAGCATCAATGACACACGATATAGAATCGCAATTTTCTTGCCTTGTTGCCCTTCGGCCTTCCATGCCTTCTATGGTGCTTGTTCACAAGGCACAGCTAAGCGAAGTGAAGTCTGATGACGGTGGCTTGCAGCCTCCACCTTCACCCATCTTCTCCAATGGGAAGAGATCCGCTTTGTGCATGACCTGTCCTCCACAAGACATGGCGGCCCCAAGTGCACCGATACGCGCAGCAGCGTAACAGTACGATATGGGAGTGGCTCAAACAACCCTTTGGACCCGCAAAACTCGCAGATCATGGCTCCGTAAAGACTTCTAACCGTTGATGGCACTTCAACTTACTGGCCACTACAGGTTGGATGGTTGCAGCCCTCGTAAGGCAACATGTGAATCGAATACGGCCCCCAGTTCGGTTGAGAAAGGGTAAGCAGTATATTTCCCACCAGCAAGCTATGTGTGCTTTCGAGCGCGTTCTCAATGTCATTCTTTCATTTGACTCCCAGCAGTTCTAATATATGGATCCAACGGCTTTGTGGCAGATCCCCAACGTGCACCACCCCAATCTCTGGCTGAATACCAGTTGTACGCTCGAGCCGAGAAATTTGGACCAGACACAGGAGTTCGAAGCTATTTTAGACGGTTGGCTGAATGCTGTACCGAGCGAGCTGCGATCATCGAGCACTTGTACAAACCCGACATTGCCGTCAGTGTCTGACGATGTGTTTTTGCCGACTCCGGAGTTATCGCCGTCTCCAACCACCCAGACGCATCTATATGACGAGCCAATTGTAAACGCTGCTCAGCAATACTCCGAAATTGACGTACAGCTATCTGAGCCACACACCCAACGAAGACCCGCCGAATTGTCGACATCATCGTGGGATGTCCATTGCCGACAAGACGAATTTCGTGAACGAATTTCGTGTTCAGAGTGCACCAGAGCATTTGAGAACCTCAGTGCCTTGAACAAACACGCTCAAAGCTCAACGCACAAAGCATGGCGATGCGTTGTGGCAGGATGTGAGAAGACTTATTCTCGGCGGGACACCTTTCTGCGACATCGTGTGTCACATCGAGATGATGCTTTGAACCACGTTTGTCTTGTCTGCTTGCAGATAAACAAACGCAAGGTTTTCAGGCGGAAAGACCACCTCCGGGACCACATGCGCAACTGTCACGTGAAGGGTACCGAGAGCAGGAGGCCAGTAGTTCCGATCCCTGCATCTTTAGTACGACCGTACTGACCAGACCACAGGACAAGTCATGACAGTTGCACATCTGGTTCCGGAAGTGACCATGGCTCCATGGACATTGCTATGACCAACCAAGTATCGACACCAGTCCAGAAGCAGGCAATGAAAGAGCTTGTCAGATCCTTGGGAACTGTTCTTGGCGAGCGCAACAAGAGTCTCATCGGCGACTTGGGAGATAGGATGACTGCACTCAGTGGTCCGGACATGGAGTTGATTGCTCAGGGCATGGCTGGGGTAGCTCTTGCTAAGACATTATTCTCTAATTCCAATGCCAAGCTGAAGCCGGCTATATAGCTCGGACGTGACTGTTGGTTGCACAATCTCTTGCTTGACGCAGTCGGAAACGAGGGTGGCTGTCGTCGAGCACATTCGGGACGAGTTGTCAATAATGTCGTACGGGAAAGGCGTTTTGACTACCACGCATTCACTCATACTCACGTAACTGATATCAAGGTGATTGAACTTCTCGTTTCGTACGATCTGTGCTACCCAAATAACGCCTTGAACGAATGATATGAAGCATTGTAATTCGACCAACCACTCCCACACAGTGTGTGATTTGTCACAGATTCGTAACAATCTAAGATAGATTGCGTCGGCAAAGCTGTTGAAGTCGGCGGCAGAACGTCGAAGTCTTGTGCCCAGCCGACCATGAGAAAGGCTGCGCAAGACTAAATTGCTGAAGGCGACGATAAAAGATCGTGTTCTTGTGTCCAGCAGCCCATGACCAGAGTTGTGGATTTTTGGTGTTATCAAGACTGGGGTATTGAAGGCGGCGGTAAAAGCTCGTGTTCTTATGTGAAGACGCCCATGACCAAATCTGTGGAATTTCGAACACCGTATCGATAGGGTACGGTGTCCTAGCTGGTGTCGGAGATGGCAAGTGCGAATTCGATGCCCATCCACCAGCATCCTTCGTCACATCGTTCGAATCATCGCTGTATTGAATCGATTCAGGTGGCGCATTCGAGGGTACTGAGATATCGCTGGCCTTGGCCTGTTTAGACTTGGGCTTTTGGGAGGAAGTTCCAGATATCGAAGTGGGCGGTGTGGTCTTAGACTTGGATGACTTGGTTCGGTTCGACGACCCGTCGACTGTATCAAGTCAGCATTCGTTCTGCTGTACGAAGGACCGCGTGACTCACATGACCAGTAATTACCCTGCGAGTCTCTCAAGCCCTCAGTTTTATTGCTCCCGCGGGGTTTGTACCTGCCGCTACTCATGTCGAAGGGTATGCTGTCGCGTCGTTGCAATATATATTATGGTGGTTTTCTCTTTGAAGCCACCAGCCGCTCGGAGTTGGTAAGAGAGACGATGGTGGTAGGTTGATCAGACGGTCGGGTGCTCGTGAGCATTAACAAAATGGCGTTGCGCGGGGGTGTGAAGGATAGCTGTAGCAGTGTCGAGCGACCCGGTAGGCGGCAACATTTTGACCGCCTGGTGTGAGCATGTGCAGCGTACCAGCCTTACGTCACGAGCAAGGTAGTAGACAGTCGCCTCGGTCCGAGACGTACTTGAGGGCATGTGAGTGCTAGTAAGGAAAGTACCCAGAGTCCAAGACGTATCAAGATCCTTCGACGGATCAGCAGACACGACACTCTCAGGAACGGAGTACTTGCAAATCATGTACCACGAAAGTATCGAGTGCTCGTGCAGCCATCAGGCCTTCTTGAAGCTCGAAACCAGCTCACAGAATCTTATCTCTGGGACAATCCTAGATGCTCTCATGGATTGTGAGACAATGCCGACTAGCAATGCCATATTATTTCGCCATGGCCCGGCGCCACAGCAAGTTCCAAGAGCAAACAAATGGTCGATTGTTGAGTGGAGCTCCATGGAGATGAATCGATGGCAGCCTAGAACTCGATCCGCCCACGACGCATGCCTGGGTACGTAGCATGCAGAGCGTCCTACGATGCCTGCGTCGATAACACGGACGATACCGGTCGTATCCAATGTACACCGGTGGGTGTGCGGTGGCTGGCAGGAATGGCCCATGTGCAGCGCGTGACCATATTCACCGAGGAATCGCATGCGGACTTGGCGAGCATCGCCTCCATTGAGAGTAACTTGGAGAGACCAGTGCACTGCGCCTCCATTTTCAGGGAGTACTAAGCGTGAACGTAGGGCACTGCCGTTGACGGACTGTATCGCAGCTAGGTCCGGTAGGCTGATGATGATCTTGCTAACCTTATCGTCGAGCCAGAGCACCAAAGACTAGACAGCCGTCACGACTGACCACAGCGCCTTCACATGCATGCCGCTGGGCCCTGGGCGCCGAGAGGAAGCAAGTCAAAGTGACCGGGCGTGCCGATCAAGTACCAAGTGGTTGCTTAATCTCGAGAAGTGGTCGTCTGACATGGGATGTAAGCGAGGTAGGCGTGAGCGAAGCATCCGCGGTCGGAGAAAGATTGAGAATAAGGCATCTCGTTCGCATGTTCCCGAGCCGTAGAGACATGAGGCTGTGCATTGGTGTACTTGCACAGCCAGTCTGTATTGTTTGTGTTTGCGCTGAGTTAGCGTAAGATGGATACGAGAAGAGGCATATGCAGGAAGAGACCCAGTACAAAATCTCAAACCCTTTTCAATGCATCTGATATAAACCAAGAAAGGGCAATGGCCCTTCGCAGCCTGTTTGGTGCCCATAAGGAGGTCAGGCTGGATTACACAGCCCGTGAAGACCAGCTCGGCCCAATCAAAAGCTTCAGCCTCGTGCAGGACGGCACGCTCCCCTCCTTCTATGTCATGTCGGCCCTGCAGGTGAGATGTGCCAACGCCATGGGCGCATAATCGACTCTTAAGGTGGTAGGATTTGAGGATTGGACGTCACATCTCGTTGTTGGCAGGCGGGAATGATGATCATGAAGCTGCATGACCACTGCAGGCCCAATGAGGCCATCCGCTACCAGATGTCCGTGACGGCGCGTGTTTGTCACAGCAATGTCCGGTCAGTCTTTGGGAAGAATTCTACATTGCCTTGACAGTTCTTCGTATCTTGCTGTCTTGCTTTCTCATACCTAATGCCGCTTTCCAGTATAACTGAGATAATTCCCATGGAACCCCTGTCGCATATTGATCGAAGAATCTTCGCTATGTCGTCGCACAGTGAATCGTCTTTTGAAGCATGCGGGCTCAATGCGATCGATCTCTCCAAGGAAGACAAATGGTCCGGTCCAGGAAATGCTCGATTGAACGATGGGCAATGCTCTTTGGTCGGATTTCTCGAAGACACCACCCTGGAACGTCCCGTCTCCCCGTCCAAGACCCTCGAATTGTGTGACACGCCCATGTCATTGTCAACGGTATCAGTCATACCGGCAGGCTATCTGGCCAACACGCAGAGCTGCCACGACGCTCCAGACTTTGTGAAAATGAGCCGAACCTCCTCTGAGAGCTCGTGGACCTGGGAGAGCGGATTGGACGTACCGTTCATGCCAGCCAGTACTACCGAACATCTAACAGCAGTAGACCAGCGATGCGCATGCTCAGGTCACAACCATCCATTTAGAAATACGCATGACCGTGTCGATCACGCGAAGCGGATCTCGCAGACAGCGTGGAAATGCCTGGAGCCCGAGTGCGGTAAAAGCTATAGCCGTCGCGACAGCTTTCTGCGGCATCAGCATGCGCACAGGGTCGACAGCCATCCTTGCAAGATCTGCTCGAGAGAGAAAAAGCAGAAGTCGTTCAAGAGGAAGGACCATCTAAAAGAGCATGTGCGGAAATGTCACTCTGGAAGAGGCGATAATGATATGTGGAGTTTTCGGGGTTCCTTGCACCAAAGCGGACTCGACTGTTCAGCCTTCGCCGTCGATGTTGGAATGGGCTCACAGAAGCAGCAAGCAGTGAGAGCTTTCGTTGAGACATTGGGTTATGTCTTAGGAGACCACGTTTCAAAATTCGACTTCGGAGATCTTGGTGAAAAGATGGCTGCACTTAGCGAATCCGATATGAAGTCGGTCGTAGGAAGCATGGCTAGTGTAGGAGCTACCATGGCGCAAACGATATTGTCCGCAACCACTGGGCTTGATCATCCAGCACCTGAAAGCGGATCAGTACTATGACAGACTTGGGCGGTAGGATCGTCGATTGGGTTGCAGTTGGGACCGCAATATGCCTCCAGAACTTGCAGTTTCGTCCTGATTATTGGCCTTTTGCGTAACGTAAGATCAAAATAAGCCCCCAGAACGCATATTTGTCCCCTAGATGTGGTCTTAAGACTCTTGCACTCGGTCTTCTTGAACGCAAACAGACGATGGAAACAACCTTAAACCTTCAGACTCCGTGCATACTGTGTTTCGACGAGAATGATAAGCTTTGGCATCGCTTACCAAGCTGCTTGGTCTTTCGACGTTGCACATTTTGTCATATGAGCCCAAAACGCATTGTGTAACCAACTAAGCAGATTGGTGCTTGCGTGAGATGTGTCGTAGATGATTTAAAGGGAAATTCTGGTTGATTGGTTGTGCTTTGGATAGTTTGAGGGAGTACGAAAGGTGGTGTCTCAGGAGGTCACACGTTTTCGAAGTGCTTAAGCCGCCTCGGGGGTCTTAGATCACGTGCATGCGGCCAATACGCACTATTATTGGCCGAAATCTCCCCTTCCATGAGCTTCAAAAAACGCCGTACGGGAGCGATATAACTTATACTATCATCTTTCTTCACAATCCTCACATATCTAGTGGTATACGGACAAACACCAGCTTGGGAATAGCGCAAATCTCTTCAAATTGGCCATGGACTGTCGGAGTTTTGTACTGTTCCATTGTCGGAAATGGCGAAGGATGTGTCGAGAACGAGCTGAGTAGCCAGAGGCAGAGGAATTCTATTGTTGATCTTGGTAAGCGAAGCTATACATTTCTACAGACATTCGCGTCACGCATTCATTCCTCGTTGGACTGGCTCAAAGGATTCATGGGGTTGATAAAGATTTTTCTTCTTTCGACGGCGTAATACTCCAGAGTATCTGTTGTGGCCTCGTCACCACGCATAGCTACAGCCACCAACAGAAGGATGATAATATCGGGCACGCCACTCTGCGATGACATTCCCGTCGACCCCTTTGATCCACGTCGCTAACACTAATGACCGAGATCGTCGCATCGGCTCGAGCTCTGCACAGTGTCAGCCCGTGTTACTATTGTTTCCAGGCAATCGCTTTGCATTGCGGATGCCGTCGCATGGAATTCCCAATATGTCGACGGTGGCTCGATATGGCGACTCATGTGATCAGTTGCCCACATGAGGGTCCCGCGATGTAGCTGGTTGAACGATTGACAGTGAGATTGGTTGATCGCTTAAACGGGACGGTGGGTTGCGAGCCAGGAAATAGATATGATATATGTACTCCGGGCAATAAGCAATGGTTTATTTGCGTCTTGCAAGCAAAATGCTGCCTGGTGGCTTTGAAGGTCGCACATGAACATCCACGTCTCATCTCCAAGCTCATTCTCATCGGTCCACCTCCAAACCCGCTCCCTGATGCCGGAGTCCAGGGCTCTCATGCTCGCGCTGCTTTGGTCCGCGCCGAAGGCATGGATGCTGCCGTTGACGCTTTGGACAGCGCAGGCACATCCGAAAAGACCAAGTCTTCCAAGCTGGTAGCCCTCAGAACTGTGCGAATATCGCTGCTGGGACAAACATCCGAGGGCGATGCCAAAGCTTGCACCGCGCTGGCTGAGGCACTGGCTGCATTCAAGCGAAGACTGTAATCATAACAGGCGCCGAGGATAAAATTCGCCCACCGCAGGTCTGCGAAGGATACAAGCAGAAAATGCCAAATGTGATTCACATGGAAGTGCTCGAGGACGTAGAACATTGGCATATGTTTGAAGATTCGGCGGGAGTGTTGCGAGGTATGGGGTAATCGAAATAGAAGGTTGCGCGTTGACACTTCTAAAAAAATCGGGATTGAGTCGTCATGTTGTCTTGCAAATCCACACAATGAACATTGGATTAAAACAATTTTTGTTCGGCGAATATTTATACAAAAGGAAATAAAGTCTAGCTGGGATCGATCTCTCGAAATTATACAGGCTAGTGAAGGCAGAAAATCCACTGTTGGATTGGTCAGTGTCGAGCGAAACTTGTTCTCCTCACCATGACACCTGCCTTCGAAGGGCGGAGGCAACGAAGCTAAGAACTGCCTTGTCTGCGATGTCGATAGTGAGTAAAGAACGAGCCGCTACGATTGACTTAGTAGGTAGCGGGTCCAGCGGTAGTAAGAGGTGCCTCTGCGGTGGCGATCTTGCAGTGACTGGGAATGAGGACAGTCTGGCCGACAGCGATCTTGGTCGGTTCTACGTTAAGGTTGACGCCCTTGATGTTGCCGACAGAGGTGTTGTACTTCTTGGCCAGGTCGAAGAAGAGGTCGCCGCTCTTGATGGTGTAGGTCTTGACGAGGCACTGGGAGCCGGGGCAGATAGGGATGTTGATGAGCTGGTCAGGGAAGATGAGGTCGATGTTCTCGATCTGCTTGTTGGCGGCGACGAGGCCAGCGAGGGTAATCTGGTAGTCGGCGGCGATGTTGGAGAGAGTGTCACCGCTCCTGACGATGTAGGCGGAGCTGGCGGCGGTGGCACAGGTGGCGTTGGCGGCAGGGGCGGGGGGAGGGAGGCAGGAGGCGTTGTCGGGAGTGGTGCATCCGGAGGGGATGCGGAGCTCCTGGCCAGGAGTGACCAAGTTCGGATTGGCGATGTTGTTGAAGCTGGCGATGTCGCAGATGCCAGAGTTGTAGAGTGCGGCGAGGCTGCCGAGGGTCTCGCCAGCCACGATGGTGTGGGTGACGGTGGAGTTTGCGCCGCAGGGTAGAGCGGTGGCTAGATGCAAGTCAGTTTATGTTCAATCAATAGTGCAGCGAAGAGTCTTACAGCCAGCTTGGGGCAAGGCCATGGCGCTGGCAAGCGCCAAAAGGGTAGTAGAGATAAAAGCGTAGGAAGCCATTGTATTGGGTTTTTGATAACACGGTAGGATTGTTGTTGTCAAAAAAGCGATTTATTGAGTTGGAAGAAGAAATTATTGTAGAGAACGTCGGGCAGCTGTTGATAATGAGTGTGTTTGTTGTGATGGCAGGGAGATGGTGCCTGGTCTGCCATACGGTATATATATGCTCCCCAATTTGACTTCAGTACAGCCACTTTGGTAGTCAAAGAGCAATGCACTTCCTCGAACTTAGTCATATGAAGTCGCAACCTTACAAGATGAGGCCCACAAGGCCACCCATTATTGGAAGAGAGATACGACCACGACGCCAAGTGCTCTCTGGGCATCAGTACATCGCATTCGCGGCGCAACGATTGTGGTAATTTTCTAGGCGTGTAACAGCGAAGACGTTTTTGAAGCTTACTGTAACTTTCGAGACGTTGGGTCGTTCGCTGGACTTGTGGGTTGCTGCAGTACTGACGAACATGCCTCTAGATATCAGACTGGTGACAAGCGGCATCGGAGCCTTGAATCGTAGGCTCGGATTGGTATGGTCAGGCTCATAGTTGAGCGTGTAGCCCAAGCACTTGCTTCGCCCACGTGTGCAGGGCTCAAGACTTTTGATTAAAGGTTGCTGTTGGTGAAAGTTATATGAGCACAGGTCAGCCCCCACGGGGACGAGCTCAGCTTCTCTGTACAGTGATGAAACAAGGGACAGCCTGCATGGTGTGACACCCGTTGCCGCTAAATGGCGCCTACGGCAGAAGCCGCATCCTTCGCCTCATGGAAGACGTCAGCGCGCGTAGGGGAAGATGAACGAGGAAAGTCTTGTAGCATTTCGGGAGGAGTCACTTGCGTGCTCTCCACCAGGTCGCTCTGGTATGTGCTACCTCCTATTGAACTCCGACCCATTCGAACGCGTCGCCTCTCCGGACTTGCCCCCGAGATTGCCTACAGTACACAAGTTGTGCGTCCGGTCCTAACACACGTGCGTCCGCCTTCCCTCGCACAGACTACTCCAAAGGAAATGTATATGAATGCTTTGTTGTGAAAAGTGTGCAAGGCACTATGGTGCCATCACGGTATCGAACCACAGGGGGGGCTCAATCCTTCAGCACATCACACACTCCCGTAGTACTACCATAAACTTGTGAGCCGCTTGCACGGGGTAAGGACGGCAGTGCGCATACAATCTTGGTCCGACGTGTCCCGTCTTTGAAGCAAACGGAACAGCATGAGCACAGACAAATATCTTCCTCACCGTCAAACCCATCGATAGTAGCAATCAGCCGGTCAAATCAGCCGCAGTTCAACCTTGAACATTCCCAGGCTCCCAGCGGCTGTCCACGGATATGCTAAGGACTCCTAAGTCGAGAGATTTTTGCTTCAGCGGGACGAGGAGGTCAACAACGGTTTCCATCTCGCGCTTCAAACCATGTACATCTCGCTTGCAAGCCCCGATACTAACGCTATGCACTAACTTTCGATAGCATTTGACACTTACAAACACAGTCATGGAGGCTGGCTAGATCGCAACGATGAGCAACAGCAAGCGCGCTTTAGGTGCTTTACTTGGCCTTTCGGTGAAGTGAAGTCCAGGACTCCGGGACCGAGAAAGGTCATCGGCTGCGACAAGAGAAAAGCTGATCTAACCGCATCTTTCTGGTGCGTCTCAATAATGGCAAAATGTGGTTGCTCGATTGCCCAACAGCCGATCGAGCTACAGACGTTGTGCAACAAGCTTAGAAGTCCCAATTCCCCAGTTCGGTGGATAACATCCAACGGTCGCAGACTCTAGTGCTGACTGGGCTCTCAGTGAAAAAAACAACGAACGTTCCGGTTCCAGAAATCTTGTCATGGAGCTCTAACAGCAAGAACTTCGTTGGTTCGGGATATACACTGACGAGCGAGATGCCTGGTGTTCTCCTCAAAGATATATGGATCATCATGACAGCTTCGCAACACATCAAGTGCATACGGTCTATCGCGCGCATCATAAGAAAAAACTTTATGACATACGCATGCCGTACTATGGATACATCTACCACGCCTGCGAAGCGGTCAAGGGCGGTGTCCATATTCATGAGCGCTATGTCATTGGTCCTCTTACTCCGAAACACCAACGCGTGAGAGAATCATTCCAGACCGCCAATGTCAGAAGATGCGAGACTCGATCCAGGCCTTGTGAGGTCTGAATTTGGCCATGACGGATAGATGAATACTGAATTTAGAAGAGCAAAGCCTGAGGAAGGAGCCCGGGGTACTGGAAATGTTATAACCACTCGATGACGATGAATCTCGAAGGGATTTGCTTCTAGAACTAGTGTGGGCATACTTGCGAGACACACGTATCGATGTACTAGCACTACAGAGCTAGAAACGCTCGAAAGTACCTGGATCAATGATCTCGATCTTCCAAATCACACGCTGATAATCTCCTTGCTGACTTCCACCATATCTCGGCGACTCGTCCTCCTTCCCGTCTTCGCCACCACACGAATCTAGAATCTCGAAAATCGCCTTTTTGCAATGATCCGGTTCTAGGCCTCTGGTTCTGTCAGGGCACCCTTCGCCTTTAACGTTGGAGACCCGATTGGCGCTGAAGACAAGATCCGTATGCTTTGGTCCAAAGACGAGACTACCGTATGACCAGACTTGTTCCTTGCGATTGTCGTCTTTGGTGACTGTTCCTTGGTTCAAAGAGTCACATTATCTATCGATACCTGGCGCAATGTTGCCTCGCCTTTGGACTGGACCGTTGGTGTCGGTTGGAGCGCACTCAAGTGTGTCAGAAGGATCAGATTCACCGTCGTCCTTCCTGGGCACTACCACAGCATCAGGCGTTCCGAAAAGGGCCTCGAAGTACTTCCATGTAGCGTACTCCGCGTAAGAATCCGCTGCAAAGCAATGTCAGCATAGTTTCAAGCAACAACTCCACATACCATTATACTGTGAGCGATTCCGCACTTCATACTTCGTATGCATTCCCATCTTGTACGTTTTCTGGTCCATATATCGGGAGGGGTTAATGGCTTCTTTGCGTAGCGACTGATCCCTCACAACCACTCGGTTTTGAGTTAGTAATATGTATGATAGTGGGGGATAGTGGGGGTCGCTTACTGTCATCTGTCCCAGACATGGCAGCTAGGTGCGTGATTTCGTGCAGTAGCGCTCTGGTTTTGCCGTTCATCTGATGTGGGTCCTTCTGATACGCCTTGTTGCTTCGCAGCCTACTAATCAAGGGTGCAAGCAGTTCCTGGCCATCCCGGAAGAACGGATCGCATAAGACGATAGTGTTGTCTAAGAGCTCCACGCTATTTGCGTAGGCATATCCGCCAATTTTGCCCTTTTCGCCATTGAAGAGTACCTTCTTACATTTAACCTGATTCTCGAGTGTCCTACGTTTCTGGTAGACATCCTCGCAGCTCATGAGTATCTTTCCGTAGACTTTGTCAGTGTAAAGCTTGAAGATGTTTGCGTAGATCACTGTATGCCAAAGGTTAGCGGATTGCTGGGGGGAACACACTGGAAGCCTCGTAAGTTGTAACTCACTGTTAATGAAGTTGCCAGCACCCTCTCTTTCGTCCACATTATAGCCAAAGACCCGACTTTCTAATGCCCCCGGCGGGTTATTGTTGAAGTCTGTAGCAGTAGCCAGTCTGACAAATTCGACGACGTCCCACCAACTCTGGGTGATGGCCTTCTTTTGGGAAGGTTTGCAACCGCGGAATTGCCTGAACAGGGTGTTTTGATGGTCGTCAAAGTCGGAGTTGCCGCTGCCGCTACCAATGGTAGGTGGGTTGCTTACACTGCCTTTGCCAGGGAACTTGATGGGACAATCATCGCTGTCATCGTCGTTGGCCCTGCGGTTGTGTCAGCCATCTCTGGGGTGGGGGGGAAAAACACATAGGCAAAGGCTTACATTCTAACGGAGAGACAATTGCTCCGCGCACACAGAGGAATGTCTGGTATTGCAAACTGCACAAGCATCGCAAACAGTACTGGATTGGGATTAGTATGATGGCACATTCGATTTCCTCTCATAACGAAAACCAGATCTTGAGGATACTGCCACTATTGTTCTCCTCCACCAATATTCCTACCTTCTCATACAACCTTCCTTGAGGATGAGGGTTATTTCTCTTTCCTGGCTTCTGCCAACTCTTGTTGCTGCCCAGTCGGCCACGACAGTCACTCTATCGCCGTGGCAGACCGGAGAATTCACTGCTAATAGGACCTGCGGAGGGGACACTGGCTTCGTCTGCAGTCCTACTTCGGGTGCTTGTTGTTTCAAGGAGGGCAAATGCGGTCGGTCCAGCAAGTTTTGCGGCGAAGGCTGGTAAGTACAAGTCCTACAGTGATGACATCCGATACATACACACATGGTACATAACTGACATTCGTATTAGCCAACCAAAGGCCGGCAACTGCAATGCTGCTGCACCTCCTGCTGAGAAACCCTGTGGGCCTGGAAGCGTATCTCCCGATGGTTCTTGCGGCGGCACCAACAAGTTTGTCTGCGGCGGAAGTACCTTCGGAGACTGCTGCTCGCTTCAAGGCTGGTGCGGCAACTCTACCGCCCACTGCGACAACGACTGTCTCTCTGACTTTGGAACCTGCGGTCCTCCTTCTAACATCACAGCCGACGGCCAGTATGGTTCGAACGGCAAGATCTGCCTGGGCTCTGGCTTCGGCAACTGCTGTTCCGGCACTGGATGGTGTGGTGACAAGGAGGATCACTGCGCTGCTGGATGTCAGACTGGCTTCGGCAACTGCAATCTCACCATGTGGCAAGAACGGGAAAACCTGCAAAGGAAGCACGTTCGGAGACTGTTGCTCTCAGCATGGATGGTGTGGAAAAGGCGATGGTTTCTGTCGCGATGGATGTCAGTTGGCTCACTGCCTTTGCACTGGCATCTCCCCCGACTCGGAATGTGGTCTTAGGAACGGAAAGACGATCCCTCTCGGAACTCATTATACCGAGCCCGTTCTCCTCCACATGATCCTAGTCTTCCCCGCAGCCAAATGATGCAGGAACATCACGCATTTTGGCGCAAGCTGCCTGAAAGGATTTCAGGCGCGTCTTGTGTGTGCTTGTTTTGACTGAAGCTTTGGCTAAAGTGGCCGGGCACCTTCTCCTTTGGTAATGTTATGCTACGCGGGGCACAAAGCAGTGTCGCCGGCTGGTAGGTCAAGGCGTCTGTCAATCTCCTGGATGTGATTCATGGAGAATCTTCGCCCATCTTGTCGAACATCATGATTTCTCCTGCGAAGATGATGCAAGCGAACGGATGAGCACCATGTACTTCCGGCCGACACTTATACGCGGCGGTGGTCGCGTTCGCGACCCAGGGACGATGACAGTTCACGGGTTTCAATCTCGCGCACTCTCATCATGCGGTTTCTAGACTGCTTTCTCCTGCTGCTGGCCTCCGCTTTCAGCTGCAGAGCCACGGATGACGGCTTGACGACCGATATCACCTGGGACGAGTACAGCTTGTCCGTCAAGGGCGAGCGCGTGTTCATCTTCGGCGGCGAATTCCACTACGAACGTTTGCCGAATCCCGAGCTCTGGCGCGACGTCTTCCAGAAGTACAGGGCCAATGGTTTAAACGCCGTGTCGATATACTTCTTCTGGTCGTACCACTCCGCTGCAAAGGGCACGTTTGACTTAAAGACGCCTGGAAAGGACGTGCAGAGGCTGTTCGACATCGCGAAGGAAGAAGGGCTTTATGTCATCGCCAGACCGGGCCCGTACTGCAATGCTGAGGTAAGCCCATGAATTTTGGCTTGCCGTTGACCTACGCTGACATGAGAAAGACCAATGGTGGTGGCCTCACTCTCTGGGGCTCCGACGGATCTCTGGGCAAATTGAGGACTTCTGACGAGACCTATCGCCAAGCTTGGCTCCCTTGGATCAAAGAGATTGGTGCTATCATTGCCAAGAACCAGATCACAAACGGAGGTCCTGTTATCCTCGAGCAAATCGAAAATGAGCTGCAAGAGACGCGATATGACCCTGCAAATACACTTGTCGTGTACATGGAACAGCTGAAGAATGCCACGAGAGAGGCCGGCATTGTGGTTCCGACCATGCACAACGAGAAGGGCCAGCGATCCGTGTCGTGGTCTACCGACTACATGGATGTCGGCGGCGCTGTCAATATATACGGTCTCGACTCGTACCCCGGCGGCTTGAGCTGCACTAACCCCAACTCTGGCTTCAACCTGGTCCGCAACTACTACCAGTGGTTCCAGAATTACTCTCGCACCCAGCCCGAATTCTTCCCAGAGTTCGAAAGCGGGTACTTCCAGCCTTGGGGTGGCTATTTCTACGACCAATGTGTTGCCGAACACGATCCTGCATTTGCTGATGTTTACTACAAGAACAACATTGGCCAGCGGACCACTTTAATGAGTCTATACATGGCATTCGGTGGGACGAATTGGGGCAACTTAGGCGCACCTGTCGTCTATACCTCTTACGACTACAGTTCACCTCTGCGCGAGACGCGCGAAGTCCAGCTCAAGTTCAAGCAGACTAAACTCGTCGGACTGTTTACGAGAAACAGTCAGGATCTCCGGAAGACTGTTATGGAAAGCAACGGTACTGGGAACTCTGTCAGCTCTTCAGATATCTACTCGTGGGTCTTGCGAAATCCTGACAATGGCGCCGGCTTCTACACTCTTCAGCACTCCACTAGCAACTCAAGGGCGGTTACCAACTTCGATGCTTATCTGAACACAAGCTTCGGAGTGGTGAATGTCACTAATGTACAGCTGAACGGACGACAGAGCAAGATCCTCACGACAGACTACCACTTTGGCGACTCTACTCTACTCTACTCTTCCGCAGACGTGCTGACATACGGAATCTTTGACAAGAAGCCTGTCCTGGTCTTGTACGTACAAGCCGGTCAGGTCGGTGAGTTTGCGTTCCCAGCTTCACAGGGCGGGAAAGTTGTACATGGCACTGTGAAGGTGACGGAGTTCTCTGGCCATGACGACAAGAGCTCAAAGTCTTTCACGAGATTCACCTACACGCAGACCGCAGGAATATCTGTCGTTGTCTTTACCAGTGGCGTCAAAGTCTACCTCTTGGACACAGAAACGGCATGGAGCTTTTTCGCGCCACCAACAACCATCAATCCGAACGTGAGCCCTGATGAGCAGATATTTGTGATCGGCCCTTACAACGTTCGCAAAGCATCGCTCTCCGGCGGGACTGTGTCAGTGGTGGGTGACAATGCCAACACCACCAGCATCGAAGTGTACGCCGGCTCAAGCGCCAAGTCCATCACATGGAACGGCCAAACTCTGAAAACGACCAAGTCAGGGTACGGCTCTCTGCTAGCGACCGCCCCTGGTGCCACAGACAGACACATCGAAGTTCCGGATCTTTCCTGGGTCGTATCAGACTCTTTGCCCGAAGCAGCACGCTCCTACGATGACAGCGACTGGGTCATCTGCAACAAGACCACCACTCTCAGCACAGTCAAGCCTCTCACTTTACCTGTGCTATTCTCAAGCGACTACGGATACTACGCCGGCATCAAAATCTATCGCGGGTACTTTGACTCTGCCGCCGCGACTGGGAGCAACATCACCGCCCAGGGCGGACTTGCAAGCGGATGGTCTGCATGGCTGAATGGCGCCTATGTTGGCGGCTCGATGGGAAATGCGTCTAAGTCCGCAACATCCGCTATCCTCGACTTCAGCAAAGCAACCAAATACAATGCCTCCAATGTCCTGACGATAGTAACAGACTACACCGGTCACGACGAGACCAGTACTGGCCCAAGTGGCGTGGAAAATCCCCGTGGTATACTCGGAGCCACTCTGCTCGGCAGCAACGGCACCTCGCTCAACTTCACGCAGTGGAAGATTCAAGGCCAAGCAGGTGGTTCTCAGACCAACATCGATCCTGTCCGAGGTCCGATGAACGAGGATGGTATTCATGGGACGCGTCTCGGCTGGCACTTACCTGGTTTCAAGCCTACTGGATCCGACTGGTCTTCCGGCTCTCCACTAACGGGCTTGACCACTGCGGGTATCAAATGGTACATCACCCACTTCGATCTCTCGCTTGACAAGGACCTTGATGTCCCTCTCGGCATCGAACTAGGCGCGCCCGCTGGTACCATCGCGAGCGTGCAAATATATGTCAATGGCTACCAATGTAAGTGTCACCTCACACTCCCTAGATCGCACTCACAACTAACCTCTTCTCTCCAATCATAGACGGCAAATTTATCCCTCAGATCGGCCCTCAAACACGATTCCCCTTTCCTCCAGGCGTCGTCAACAATCAAGGTACCAACACCATCGCTATAGCTCTATGGGCACAAACGGACGCTGGCGCGAAACTGAGTAACGCGACCTTGTTCGCGTATGGGAAGTACCAGACTGGCTTCGATTTTAGTCAGGACTGGAGTGACTTGCAGCCGCAGTGGACTGAGGATAGGTTGCAGTATGCTTAGCTGCTAGCATATAGTGGCGATGCAAGGGGGCGTATTGGTAGACGAAATGCGTTTATCGATCGAATGTGCCTGCCACGCATCCGAGTATTATACACTTTGCTAACAGAAAAAGTGTTGTTGAGCCAATGGCAGAGACGTCGCTGCCTCACCTTTACACTCCATGCCATCCGCCATCACTTTCTGGAAATTAGTTAGCTTGTCTGTTCGTGTTGCCATCAGACCAAATTCAAAACGTACGAATGTTTCCGGGTCCACACTCATCTGTGGTGTTGCTCCATTGTACTTCATGTCGTGCTTACTGAGGCGGCGGCAATTCTTGACAGCTTCCACGCGCTTTCGCACGCCATATGATTCGACGGCGCCGGAGATGATACCTGCTTGCGATACGAAAAGGACGCTTGCTGACGGGACCATTGGCTGCATTGCGTGTTAGCAAGTGTTGAGGCGGAGAAGCGGGTTTGACTGACGGAGAACATTGGTCGCGATATAATCGGCTGTACGGTGGCAATTCTTCCAATAAGTCAGTGGCTGTCCTTGACATCGTCCAGGCCATACTCACGATCCATTCGCTGTACCCATCTGCGCCGAAGCAACGAAGCCACTCTTCATGACAACTGAAGGCTTAACTCCGAAGTAGGCGGGCTCCCAGATCACAAGATCTGCCAGCTTACCGACCTCGACGCTTCCAACGATATGGCTGACACCTTGCGTGATCGCAGGATTGATGGTGTACTTGCTGATATATCTCTTCACCCTGTGATTGTCAGCTCCCAGATCCTCGTCCTCCGCAAGGCGGCCGCGCTGTTTTTTGTTAACATGAGCGAGGTTCCACGTCCGTGATATGACTTCTCCGCATCTGCCCATAGCCTGGGAATCAGAAGACATCATGCTGATTGCTCCGATATCGTGCAGGATATCTTCGGCGCCGATTGTCTCCACTCGGATGCGGGATTCTGCAAAAGCGATGTCCTCGGGGATGTCTTTCGATAGGTGATGACAGGACATGGCCATGTCTAGGTGCTCCTCAACAGTATCCGTAGTGTACGGACATGTAGGATTAGTGCTGCTGGGAAGTACGTGTGGCTCTTGTACTAGGGAGATCAAATCCGGCGCGTGTCCACCGCCAGCGCCTTCGATATGGTAGGCATGGATTGTCCGACCTTTGAACGCAGCTGCTGTTTGCTCGACGAACCCGGCCTCGTTGAGCGAGTCGGAGTGCAGCTCGCACTGAATATCGTACTCGTCACAAACCCTATGCGCGTCAGTCACTCGTCGCGAAGTCTTAGGTCGTCAAACTTACTCCAAAGCAGTGTTAATTGAATCAGGCGTGCAGCCCCAATCTTCATGCACTTTTAAGCCGGCTACGCCTGCTTTGCATTGATCGTGCAAGCCTGGAAGGCCGCTGTCGCTTCCTTTGCCAATGATACCGTAGTTGACAGGTAAGTGATCACAAGCTTGCATCATGTTGCGGATATTGTGCTTCCCTGGCGTGCAGTTCGCAGCTATGGTGCCAGTACTGATATTGTCAGTGACCTTCCCTCAACCCATGGCTATGCTGAAAACATACCTTGGACCCGTACCGCCGCTGAACATCGTCGTCACACCAGATGCAATGGCCTCCTCTGCCTGCTGCGGGCATATGAAGTGGCAATGTGTATCAATCGCTCCAGCCGTCACGATCTTGCCATCTCCAGCCATCACATCGGTCGTGGATCCGACAATGAGCTTCTGGTCGACGCAGTCCATAACATCCGGATTCCCAGCTTTGCCAATGCCCACGATGAAGCCAGCCTTGACTCCGATATCCGCTTTGTAAATGCCGCTCCAGTCGATCACAAGCGTATTGGTGATGACCAGGTCGAGACATTCTCCGTCTGAACGTCCACTGGCCTGGCCGATGCCATCGCGAAGCGTCTTACCGCCGCCGAAAGCGCACTCGTCGCCGTGGACGGTGAAGTCACGCTCGACTTTAACCCATAGATCGGTCGTCGATAACCGCACAGTGTCGCCAATGGTAGGGCCATACATCGATGCATACTCTGCTCGACTCATCGTGAAGGGCTCGAGCTTCTCTGTGTTAGGATCCGGGCCTTCGGGAGTGTGCAAGAAGCCTGCGTCTTTCATCCTCCTCAGTATCGCATCCACCATTGACAAGTCGACGACACCGGGTGCAATGCTGTTTCCGCCCTTGATGGTACGGAGGCCACCTATAGCAACGAGGTTCACGGTCTTTGTTTCTCCGGGCTCGAAGCGCGCTGACGTGCCAGCCGCGATGTCCAAATGGAAGCCATAGGCTTTGAGACGGTCGAAGTCGAGCATGGGGTTGACTTCGATGAAATGGTAGTGCGATCCTATCTGCGATGGATATAAGTGATGAGTTTATGACTGGATTTAACGATGGAGAGTGACTTACCTGCACCGCCCGATCACCCCTGTTAGTGACCTTGACCCGGACTCTCTTCCTGCCCGCATTGAGCTCGATCCGTTCAGCCTGTGCGACGACGATAGTGCCAGGCTTGTTCTGATCTTCATAAAGCGCATCATCGAATACAGGAAAGTCGTCGTTCGATGGAACCGGAAGGTAACTACCGTATAGCGCTTTGTGGAGATCGCCTTCATCGCTGCTGATGGGCTGGTCGACAGTGATCAAGTGCGTGCCCGTCACAAAAGTTCCTTCGACCTGCAGCTGTTGGAGTGTCGTGAGGACACTGGGGTCGACGTGTCGGCGGCCGAGGATCTGCTGGCCGAAGGACATCAAGTCGGTGACTGAGTGCTTTGCATCTCGGACGAGCTGTATGTGTTAGTGACATCTTGTCATTCGGTGTTATGACCATCGAACCTCCAGTAGCACGGATGAAAGAAGAGCCTGTTGCGAGTCAGTTTCGTTTCAGTGGGCATTCAAGCAGATGTTGTTCACCGTTGCTTCGCCATGGTTGAGCCGAATACCTCTCGCGAGTCGTCGCTGTGCAACGAACCCAGCGTGCGATATAAGCAGCCCGTCTAACTATGCTCTTGTTAACTCTACACACCAATCTCGAACGGACTCTCGACTTACCTCTCGCGGGATGAGATGCATGGTTCTTTGTACACTTCACTGCGTTGTGAAATATGAAAACGAACACAAGATATCAGCCACACACACACATATACATACATATACACCTTTGCAGGCTCCTCGTCATGATAGTGGTCGGTCGCCCCGCGATCTTTTATCGAAGGTTCACTGTTGCACCTGCAAGCTGCAGGCACTGTCATTGGTCAAGGTCTATCTTGTTCGCCGAATGTCTCGGTGCTTTCGCCGATCAATCCATGTTTACCGAAATGTAGCGAAAGAACGTGATTATGAGATGATCCCAGTATCTGACCTGAGTGCTAGTACTATCGCTACAATTGACCGGTTGCAGTAAAATGTTCATGGGACACAGTCGGAGAGCTCGTGAGGGCTGACTCCTCGGATCTCGCTTTGATGGACTCACCAGGCCTCCAAAAATGATTGTATACAATGATTCATGCTCACAAGGCAGCTCCCGGCCTGATTACACCTCCCTTGCAAAGCAGCAACAAAAAGTGCAAAAGAACAGCTGCTCTGATGAGCTTGTGATATAGGAATAGCCGAAGGTGGGGCTCGAACCCACGACCTTGAGGTTGATCTCTTTGCTGTTATAAGAGCCACACGCTCTACCGATTGAGCTACCCCGGCAAGGGTGTTATTGATGGATGGATGGTGGGTAGGTTGGTCCTTGTAGGCTGATTGAAGCGTGGGCCTTTTACCAGAATTTTTCCGCTTTAGTTTGGGCCGAGAGGTGCCGAATTAGCCGAGGTGGCCTGTGCGCTGATGGCGCCGTTATCGATAGACTTCCGCGGGAGGTCAGCTGTGCTGAATGTCTGATGGACAACCATACATGTGTATGTACAGCTTTTCCAGATCCAGAAATGCTGCTGAGGCAGGACGCTTGTAATCGGACTTGATGTCAAGATCCGCTGTATCCGCCGTTGGCGTATGTGTAGCACTGCTCATTTGGAATACTCAATGGTGTCCGTAGTCACGAAATGAATTTCCCAGCATGATGTTTCCGGTCGAATGTTGTTCTCCATGTTCAGTGAGGGGACAGCTCTCAAGCATGGCTTCTTGCAAGAGAAGCACAGGATTGCGATCAGCTCTTCCTCAACTTGCTTAGTGCAGCCATGACACCGTCACTCAAGGGATCGTCATCAGGTTTGCGCTTCTTTGGTGTTGCACTTTGTCCGGCTTCAGCAACCTTTCGTGATGGTACTGGACCTGATGCTAGAACATCTGCCAGAGCTTCTTCGTCGTCGGAGCCATGGTCGACCCTGACCTGCTCTGCGAGCCTCGACTGCAGCCGTCGGTCGGCGTCGGAGTCCGCAAGATTTTCAGGAACACGAGATAGTCGCGTTGTGAGGATCGACGAACCCAAGCCAGCGCCAGTAGGTACTGGCGAGTCGGAGTCTGCTCTTGTGGCGTCTCTAGACAATGTCTGGGCGCGAGAGACCGCCTGGCTGGCAAGTGTATTCTCTGTTGAAAGTCCCCGCTTACCTGCACGCTTGATTCTGAACGGCTCGCTCACGGAAGTGCACCACCTTTCGACCTTTTTGTCTCCCCATCCTGCAATACCAGCCACATCTTCGTGTCTTGCATTGACCGCTGTTCTGATGCTGCCGAATTGGCTCACAAGACTGACGGCATCGGTTTTGTTGACGCTGCGAGGAGTTGTAATGAAGTCAACCATTCGGTCAGAATAGCTTGTCGATTGGTGCTGTTTAATAGCGGTCGGTGCTGCATTTTCGAACGATTTGAACAGTTCCAAGTAGCGCCCACCCTCGGCAGAGCTCCAACATAAGACCAGAGTGACGTTGTTGATTATACTTGTCTTGGACAACTCTTTCAGTGGATCTTCATGGTTCTCGATATCAACCATTACCAGCACGACTCTCAAGCTGTATTTTCCTTGAAGCTGTTTGATGCGGGTGTATATGTATTCTGGATGCAGCCGATGGTACTTCAGGCTGAGGAAAAGAGCACACGTAGTGACGCCGAGGATATAGTCGGGTACGATGTCACCGTATTCCCAGGGCACCTGCTTGATGCCATTTAGGATAGGATTTCCCTTCTGGCGTGGCGACACGATGATCGAGCTGGGTCCGGTTCGTTTTGCAAGTGCCTGAGGTTTTGGTTGTACGACACCAGGTTTTTGAGGTGCATTATTTGGAGCCCGGTCGAGTGCAGGTCCAGGTCTAGCTGTTTGTCCAGATGGTCTGCCATTCGAGACCGCAGATGGTGTGGTTGTGGGTCTGGGTACTCCGATCAAAGCGAAGTCGGAGTCATCGATCTCGTCCGCCATGACTGATGTTGTAGGTGTGTGTCTGAAGAACCATTCAACCCGGCGACAATACACCAATCACGTGTTGATGTCGTTCTTCAGTGCATGAGTGAACACGTCAAGTGAAGTGGCCGAGACAGCGCTCACTCTGATGACGCGCTTGCCCGATGCGGACGCGCCAAGCCCAAAGCGGACGCGCTACCGTGCATCCGGGACGAGCAAGCCCCAGCCGCTGAGAGGGAAACGAACATCACTGCGGCTGCTTCTCGTCGCCCACCCACTCGCCATTCGCCGCCCAGCGAACCGCAACATCCCATCTCGCTCAACCCACGATTCCCGACACGAACATCCGCCACATCGACGCCGCCTTCACTGGACGCTGACGATTGCTGGATGCGACTGCGGATCTCGGAGCGCAGCACGTGAGGCCGGGCGCTCGTCACTTGTTACCACTTCACTGCGCATCAGCCAGGCAGGCCAGCCAGACCACCTGCACACCTGCATACCTACATCTCCACCCGCGCCGCCTCGCAATACCCGCCGAACAAAGCGACATCAATTCAATGTCTGTAGACGAGCGGTCTCCCAAACGCCAGCGCCGCTCTTTCTCTCCGCCATCGCCCGCCGCAAAGCTCGCCTTTGTTGCCGCGGAGCACCCTCACACCCCGCCGCCTTCAGTGCACATGAGTCCCACATGGAATGCGCAATCTTCATCGATGCAGAACGGAGGAGGTGTCACGTTTCCGACACCACCAAGCACATCTGGCTACCACGGACATATGACTGGCAGAGGACCGAGCAGTGATGGAGGGGTGGAAAGCGGGACTGGCACACCGACAGACGCTGGGGAGGTGAGAAAGGACGGCGACGGTGATGTGAACATGGTGAGCGAGGCAAATGCGGAGCACAGGCGATCGGACCATGAGAGAAGCAGCGGTGCGACGCCCGCGGCAGCGTTGCCCGGGTTGTACAAGTTGCTCACGAAACGTAAGTTCCCTATGCACTCAGCATTTGTTTGCTCAGCGCATGGCTAAACCTTGTTTGTTGTAGCGATCGCGCGCCAGCGACCGCATCCGACGCAAGATCTGTTCGAGGTCTACAAAATGCGACCCATCCAGACATCAGTCCAGCGTGTAGATCCCGTCACTGGTCAGAAGGTCAACAAACTTAGGAAGTCTTATGAAGGCAAGCTTAAGGAGCTTAACCTTGACGGTAGGAACAAGGCTACTGAGAGCCCGAAAGAACTTGAAGGCTTGGTGGATCCTGGCTGGGACCATATCACACCTAACGGCACCACTCTCTGGCAGGAGCAGATGCCTGGGGCTGACACCGAAGGACCCCTGATAAACGACATGCTTGCGAACTTGGACGCGGCGCTGTCTTTCAAGCCCGGCAAACTCCCTAGGGATGAGTACACCAAGTGGAACTATCAGCTCGGTTTGAACGTCCCAAGCACAAAAGCTACCGGCAATACTAACTCCGCCACTTCGAAAGATCCTCTCAAGAATGCCGCCTCCAACTTCCTGAAAGCCAATACGGGCCCGTTGGCCAGCAGATCAGCGCCGTCTTCTCCAGCGACCTCTCGCCCAGATCGAGCTGGCAAGAAGCGACCTGGTAGTTGGGTGGACTACGGCGACTCCGGCGCCGAAGACTCTGGAAAACGAAGAAGGCGCGATTAGATTCAGCTGTTTCGGATCTTCTTTGAAAGCATCCCTGGCTTTCCGAGCAACTGATACCGACTTGCCCTCATTGACAGGGAACCCGACGACTGCCAAATCGCCTCGGCAAGGGTCATGTCCACAAACGCGCGACTTTGAACTTTATCTTTATTATTCCACTATACCCGCGCACACCGGTGTGCAAACCTGGACGTACTCTCAAAACAAATTCTCAGCGGCCCTCCGGAGTTCTGGGGATGCTTTTCTTTAATGCGTGGTTGGATTTGGGGCGCGAAACTCCTACGATTGCTTTTTTGGGCTGTTTCATGCTCGGCGTTAGGATGTGTTTGTTTGTCTTTGGCCCCCAACAGCAAGGCGCTATGACGCTTGCGACTAAAAAATGTTACCCTCGCGGTTTGTGCAATAGAGTTGCTGCTTTGCTGTTTTGCTTTCTTCAACTTGTGCGGGTGCTGCCCTGCTGGGGTCGACGATGAGCAATGGCGAGATTGCGTACCAGCAAATAACGACATGTATAGGCAGGAGTGCAAGCTCATTTCTGTATGAAAATCAAACAATATCTACGAAACTGTCGTCCCGGTCGCTTGGTATTCGTGTTGTCTCTACAATGAAGTTCCTTGAAGCCAAGCATGATGCTTCTCCTGCGGTAGTGTGGTTTCAGAAGGTCTGCGGAGCTTCCTCACTAAGCTGTTTCACTTTGCACACATGTCGTCAATGGCCAGTGCGTAGAGGTTTGGAACGCGCTCGGAGGTACAAAGAACGATCCCAGAGACGTGTCCTGGTGTGTTGGGCATCTCTGGTCGAAGCCAGGTGCAATCGCAACATCTTGATCGCAGGGCTCCTGTTTCGACCAGAGACTTGCAAAGCCTTCACTCCCAACTGATAACTCCACGCAGAATCAACGAATGATCAATCAACATTGCTTCAACCTCCTCTTCGACTTGTTCAATCGTCAGAACCGGTAGCGTTGCTTCTGTGTGGTGCAGATAATGCGATCATCCATCCGGTTGACTGACACCAGGCCAAAAACACGCTCCCCAGCCTAAAAGGTCAGGAGGGCAGGAGGGCAAAAGAAATCGAGATATGGTCAATATGGGGGTCGAACCCAGGACCTTGGCGTTATTAGCACCACGCTCTAAACCAACTGAGCTAATCGACCTGATTCGATGGCTGCAAACAATTAACGACGAATATAAAGCTCATACGTTTCGATCGACAAGCAGAATCATCTAGAGCATGCTGTTCAGATCATGTCTCCGGTCAAACGAACACATATCAGAGTCCTACTAGATCAGACCTATGTTTCACTTTGCAAAGTGGCTGGCTCTAATACCCGATAGCATCTTTGCTCTATTAGTGGGGCCCTATGATACTACTTTTCACACGAAATTTCCCAACTCTAACGTCGGAATAGGAATATGAGCAAAAACCGGGGCCGTCACCCTCGAAGCGATCGAGAAGCAATCATCACATACTTCAAAAAATTATTACAACCAAAATGCCCTTCAAAAGATGTCCTGCGCCTCATATGTGTCGTTAAATGTGATCTGGTCTGATATAGACATTCAGAACATAGTGTAAGTGGGGTTAGGGTATAGAATGGGTTTCCAAAGTCAAATTCGTTCTCCTTCGCTCGTTTGAAACCTTGGAGCCCATGGGCAACAATATCGCGAATGCCTTGCTCACCAAGAAGGCTCCGAATCTGGCACCATCGCCTGACTTCCTCACATTCACGCAATATCATGCCACATGTGTGGGTCAGGAATACGCCGTAGCTGACAGAAAAAATTGCAGGACCTAGCTCGGACTAGACAGCTCACTCCACTACTGGTCCTAGACAAGGCGAACAACGGCTAGCAGAGATCAGGCAGCCCATACGTGAAGTCATTTTTGACTGCTACGAGCCAACGATACATATGGACAGTGGATAGTCGAGCTGAGATGCCCATTGTATCTGTACAGGCTCAGGTCCCTCTGCCCTAAGCCGACCTGTGCTTCCTTCACCGGTGGTCATTCTGATCGGGCTGAACTCACAAGCGATCCAATATATTCATTCGTGAGCTGGTACGGAAGAGTTTGTTCTTCAGCACTGCAGCTATGGCGTTCGAGGAGGCAACCTTTCTGCTACCAAACAAGGTAACTTCCTACGAAACGAGGCGGCCTTATACGAAACGTTGCAACCTCCTACAGGAAGACGCAACTTCACATGGAACGAGGCAATCTAACTGCCAAGAGGCGTTCGTGCTCACATTTCAATCAAGCAGAAAGCTGATAAAAGAACGGTGGCGGAAGACGAAGGCGCAATGAACAACATAAAAGCAAGGCTGCTGCTGCCTAACCCATTACCGAGTCTACTTCAGCACGGCCAACCTTCTCGTCTGCACGTCCGGGAAAGCTCACCACTCCTGTACACATTCCGAACAACGTCTACATCTAGCTCAGTCGCTTTCGAACCAGCCGTCTAACATCTTCTCAACATAACCACTGTAATATCCGTAAGCTTTCGCTGCGAACAACAATAACAGTCAATACACGCAGGGCACTAAATTTACCCATCTAGCAAGCAAAAATGCCCGTAAACTGCTATCGATGCCATGACTCTAGTGTAGTGGACTGCACCTCTTGCAGCGCCACAGGCAAAGGCTCGTGTCGCGCTTGTAATGGCACCGAGACTCGTCAGACGTGGGGCGACTGCGAGACAGGCACGCGCACTAGGACCTGCAACACCTGCCACGGCGATGGGTTGGGCGGTACTTGTGGCAATTGCCGTGGCCAAGGGACCGTGTCTTGCCCGTCTTGCTAAGAGCGTATGGGTATGGGCTGGAGGTGTGTTGCGCGGCTGAGGACGGTGTCCTGGATGGTTAGCTGAAGGGTGTTGTGCATCTTGCTTGATTGTTGCACAGTCTGAGGTTTAGTAGGGGTCGATCAATGCCAGAAGATATGTGCAAGGTGATTCTGTCGCTACGTCCCCCTCTCAATCATAATCTCCTTTCAGTTTTTCGAACCTTCCACTCGTCGATACTCATACGATTCGATGACAGTATCCAACCATCAAAAAGTGAATGATTTATTGCTAAGCCGAAGCGTTTTCCAATTTTTGATTTGGGAACGAGCTGTCTATCGTGCAAAAACAAAAACATACAACAGGCGGGATTCCCAGATGGTCACCCACTCTAGTACTAGTCGCCCGGTTCAGTGCTTATGTATGGCAGAGCGGACGGGATGCCCAGTTTTCACTGACCTATGGTCGTATGTGAAATGAAGCCTAAATGTTAAAAATATATTATTATTGGTTACAATGAACTCGGTTTTGGTGGCCATCTTGGAGTGTATGAATGTAAGTAAGGATGCTTTATTGAGCTGCTACTTCGGAAGCGAGGACCTCCGAAGCCCACCGCAGCCGTGCACGGGCGCCAATGCGCGAGGAGATTCTGAAGTGTAGACGTGGGACCATGCCCACTCTTGCCTTAACCTATACAATTCAACATCACACAATCCCAATTTCGCGACGCGTGACCACACCGCATCGACTTACGACGAGATCAAAGCAACGGGCTTGCAAAAGGCATGTACCGAGAAGCCGTGGACATGCATATGACTGAGCTGGACTATCATGGAAAGCAGCAATTCTATGCCGGTTTGCCACATATTCTAACAAACATTTGTATGGAGATGTTGTCTTGCTCACGATAAGCGAGTAGCGTCAAGGCCGTGCGTACTCAGCTGTATTAAAATACAGCGGACTTGATCCACTTCCTGCTTAGCCCACGATTCCTTAGCGAGCGACCAGGGCGTCCCTGACACAAGGACAGTGACACGTCCCTCAAAATTATTCAGCTGAACAAAGTACACGTTGTGGCTGTCTTCATGTCTTGTAGTCTAACTCTTCAATAATACTCCAAGTTTCACAACCATAGAAACAACCATCAGAACCATGCCAGCACCAGAGCAGCCATACCGCCCTTACCTTGAGCGTTTCAAGGACCCACAGGGCCCCGGAGACCAGCGTCCAACGGCTGTCGAGATCATCAAAGACCAGAACGCAGAGGGCAAGCTAAATGGCAAGGTCGTTCTGATCACAGGTGGCAGCGGCGGCCTTGGACTCGAGACCGCGAAGGCCTTGCATTTGACAGGTGCCAAGATCTTCGTTACCGCTCGTAGTGAAGAGAAAGGAAAGGCTGCCGTAGAAGCCATCTCGCAGGATGGCAAAGGAGTGCCTGCAGAGTTCATCGTCTTGGATCTCGCCAGCTTGAAGAGCGTCCGATCTGCTGCCGCTGATTTCAGCGCGCGGAGCTCAAGGCTTGATATGTTGATCACTAATGCCGGTCAGTAATCGTAGCACCATGTGTGCCGCAACGAAGACATTACTCACGCTCTAGACAGGAATCATGGCAACCCCATTCAGCCTCACCGAAGACGGCCATGAACTCCAGATCGGCAGCAACCACTTTGGCCACTTCCTCCTATTCCGCCTTCTCGAACCCCTGCTCTCACAGTCCGCCACCGCCGATTCGCCCAGCAGAGTCATCGCCCTCTCCAGCGCCGGCCACCGCTTCGGCCAGATCCGATTCGACGACCTGAACTTCGCTCAAGGGGACTACAACCCCTTGGTAGCATACGCCCAGTCCAAAACCGCCAACATCTGGATGTGCAACTCGATCGATCGCCACTACGGACCGAAGATCCGCGGTCTGTCTGTCCACCCGGGTACCATTCTGACGACTGGTATTACACGCCACTTCGAAGCGGATACGTTGACCACTGCTGGCGATATGGAGCACTTCAATAAGACTGGATGTGATGTGGGCCAGGGCGCTGCTACCACTGTCTGGGCGGCTCTTGAGCCACGCTTTAACGAGTATGGCGGAGTCCACTTGGCTGAAGTTGGAGAGGCGCGGCCTGTTGAGGACGGTGAACCTATTAATGTGCCGGCTTACGCGCCGTACGCTTACGATCCTGAAGGAGAAGAAAGGCTTTGGGATCTGAGCAACAAGGCTGTCGGTCTGTCTGCGGCGTAGTTCAGACGATGTGATGGTAAATGAAATGATCAATCTCCTGGCCTACTTTTTCTTACAACGTATCACCACTGCGTGACACTGACTCATCAAAAGAGCAATTTCGTAACATGAGGTTTGGTCAACCCTGTAATAAACCAACCAGGTAAATTGTAATTGACTGAGTTGGTTGAGTAAATCGCTCTCAACCAACCAGTTGAGGGCGTTGTTTGAGGGCAACCAACTGTAGATGATCGCCCAACCAACTATCAGTCAGTTGATAGTATAGGTAGCTATATTTTCCTGAAAATGGTGTATTTTTGGTGTAGTTTGATGTAAGTGAATACATATAATCTAACCCTAGATCCCAAAATTGAGATTAAGGGTCAGGGTTAATCAGAATTACGCGTGCATTCTTAATACTACGCAGTGTCATGTGACTCGAGTGCGGCCAACTTCTTACCTCCGAGTCTCCGACTCCTCCGTTGCGAATGCTCGTACGAACGCGCTTTGAGACTCCTTCAACCACTTATTTTTCAAAACACCACTATAACGCCTTCGCGATAGCCCTAGGATCTCGCACATCTAAGAGAACATATAGCTAAAGCTTCCCTGAACAGGAAACAGCAGTATCTAGGTCACAATCCACTCGTTCTGTCGCCTCAACACATAAGCAATCTCGTCTGGTATTCAGCTAGTCAGCTAGCTAGGAGATACCTCAGATAATAACACCAGTACGGCTACAGCGACGATTACCATCGTATTCCCCTTTACAGGCGTCGTCTATTCAACCATCAGATTCAGCTAGCAACACTAGCAAGCCGCTTACTGGAAAGATACAGGCGAGCCGCCGGATCTACTTCGAAGTCGATTTCTCGAAGTTAGATCTCGAAGGAGAATATAGGACGCGTACGCGTAACATACAGAGCCTTAATAAGGGCAAGATCTCGTGGATCTATCTACACGGCATTGAGATTGAGAAGAAGGATAAACATAGCTATTAGGCGAAGTACTAGCTATGTAAGCTATGTTTCGATGAAGGATCATCTAAAGTAATGGCTGTAGCAAGCACACACAGCTATAGCAAGCATCTTTATAGGTATCACAAGGTCTATCTGCTAGGCACTACTATACCTATAACAGTATCTTCGATAGATCCTTATCTTGAACACTAGCATCCTCTTGCCGAGGAGTAGTAGCAGACAGCCTTTATCAACTAGATTGCTAATAAAGATATAACCTTCGAAGCAGCTACAGATCCGACTTTGTATGCAGTCATCCTTCAAGGCAGTCCTCATATAAGGCATCTACTACTAAGCCGGCTAACAATCCGTAGGTAGCTTCTAGATACCTACTAGGAGCGCCTCCTTAAGGTGAAGGCATCGCTCGCTACATCCAAAAGTAAGATTACTATCTCTTTAGATAGCTGGTTAGCAAGCAACGACCTCTCGCTTCTCGGAGTAGTAGGCTACTAGATCAATTATAAGGGTAACCTTACGACTGCGCTCTTAGGGCTCTGTCTACTTAAGGGCCACGATAGCGAGTCTATTGCTCACACGCTCGCTCTAATCCTTAGGACCTTCGCGCTTACAGATAAGCAGATCAGCGCCTTTTAGATAGATAATGCTAGTAGTAACGATACTATACTCGACGCGCTCGCAGCTATAGAGCTATCACTTAAAGGCATCAACTCGAAGCGCTACTACCTACGCTGCTTAGGCCACATTATCAACCTTGTTATAAAGGCGCTACTCTTCGGCAACAAGTCTCTATCGCTATAATAAGCACTCGAAGATAGTAGTAATGCTAAGCACTTTAAGGTGTAGCGCGAGCAAGGAGCGATCAGCAAGCTATATAACCTTATCACTTACATTGCACAGTCTGAGAGCCGCCTACGCGCCTTCGAGGCTACGCAGAAGGTAGATGCTAGCGACCTCGTACTACACCTTAAGCGTGACTTCGGCGTAAAGTAGAACAGCACCTACACGATGATCGAGCGTGCGCTCGTGCTTAAGGCTCTATTACAGAGATATTGCTGTGAGTAGAAGCCTATAAAAACCGACTCCTATAACCTTAAGAACGACTTCTTAGATGCCAAAGATTAGGAAGAGTTAAACCACTTCGAGGAGCTGCTACAGCCCTTTATAAAGGCTATAAAGCGAGTCGAAGGTAATGCCTTTACAGGAACATACGGCGCTCTATAGGAGGTCATTCCTGCTATAGATTATCTCTTCGCAAAGCTCTATCGGCATACTAACGAACTCGAAGTACGGCTAGAGCTGTTTACTGATTATTACACTCATTACCTCAATTATGGCTTCGACAAACTCCGCGACTACTACACAAAGATCGATAGTACGCCTTATTACGCCGCTACGATCGCTCTTTACCTATGCTAAAAGTACGACTACTTCGAGAAGATTTAGGGTCCTACGAAGAACAGTCATAAGGCTATTAGTACAGCCAAACGAGCTATACGTAGCCTATTCGAAGAATACCTCCGACAGGTACGAGAGGCGGAGCCAGCAGCTCTATCATCACTAACGCCGCTGCATGATACGCTCTTCATAAAGGATAATGAAAAGAGCGAGGATGAAGATTAGGATGCTACATTTGGAGACTACACAATGTAAAGAGTCAGTAAACACGCGCGTAGGCGCTGCTAGTGCTAAAACAACGAGCTCGACCGTTATATAGCCGAGATGCTCGACATCTCACACTAACAGCGAGTCGGCAGTGAACTAGTGAATACTACCTACCTCTATGAGCCGCTACAGTAGTAGCGTAAACGCGGTGAGGCGCTCTATCCTATACTCGTAATTATAGCATACGACCTCTTTACGATACCAGGTATGAGTACTGAATACGAGCGTGCATTTAGTGCGGCCAAAAGAGTTATTACAGACGACCGGTATAGCCTAAAGCCTAACATTATTAAAGCAGATCTATGCCTTAAGAACTGGTTTAAGTAAGGCATTGCTAATAGCCGTGCCGCCTTCACTAATATTGCAGGCGACGAGGATGACCTACAATACGACTCACAACACCTCGGATAGCCTTACGGCTAGCTATACTATGAATACGAAGCAAGAGCAAGGCGGAAGAGCAAGGGAGGCAATAATCACTACAAGATTAAGTAAGGAGCGTGCCTTATTAGCTCATAACACCTACGAGGGCGTTAGAGCTGGCTATACCATAAACATGAAGTAGGAGCAAGGCAGAAGAGCAAGGAAGGTATAATTTGTCAAGGGATACTATATAAAAGCTGCCTCCGAGGCCTCATTACATCAACTTGATTAGTCAACTCAACTTTTGGTTGGTATAATTCACTTGCAACCAACGTTTGTTCAACTTATTACATTACGCGCTCAACCAACTAATGAAAAGGCGCTAACCAAGCAAAAGTTGGTTTATTACAGGGTTGGGTTTGGTACAGGCTTTACGATTTCATTGTGACTAGCATCTGACAAGAGCACAAAAGAAAGAACCCTCGATCAAACGACCATGCAACCAATCACATCTGCGCGTAGCACCCAAAACTAGATCTTGACATATTCAACAGTGCAGTCCCGCTCAGTGTTAGCCGCAGCGCTAGTCGCGTTCGCAGCAGTGCTGGGAGGAGCAGCAGCAGCAGCAGCAGCAGCGCCACCGCCACCAATGGGCACAGAGAAGCCTTCAATGTTACGGCTCGTAGCATCGTTCCAGCCAGCAGAAGTACCAGCACTATCCGCGAAGTACGCGCCGGCCTCGGCATCGCCCTTGTAGAGCCACAGCATCCAGTTGGCAGCGGCTTCGGCGAAGAGGCCGCCGTTGGGCTCGCCGTAGGTGCCGCCGTGGCCGACGCGGTTGAGGTTGCCCTTCCAGGCGGGGAGGGTCTTGGGAAGTGCGGCGTAGTCGCGCTCGCCCTGTTAAGAGTAGTTAGTACGTCTGAGCAAGCATGTGTAGAACTAATTTATGGGCAGTGCAGGCGCGGAGAGACTTACGTTTCCGTAGGCAATGTCGTTGGGGCCGCCGAGAGCATACATGGTCGGCTTGGTGATCTTGGTTGCAAAGTCGTAGTCGCCAAGCAGACCCGAGCTGAAGATACCGATGGAAGAGACGGCGGCGTTGTCCTGCATTTGGTACGCCTCAGTGCCACCACAGCTGAAACCAGCAGCCATGATGCGCGAGCTGTCGACGTTGAGACCGTTCGCTCCGCCGACGACCCATTCGACAGCCTCGTTCATCCATTCCGCAGTGGTAGAACCGCCGTTGCCGCCCGGTGCGCCTGAAGCGATAGCGACGAAACCGTACGAGGCGATCTGGGCAAGGAAGTTTTGGGCCGAAGTGCCATCGTCACTGCAGGCTCCGTTGCCCCAAACGAAGACTGGCATGGGAGTATCAGGTCCTGTAGCCGGGGCATAGATGGTGTGTCTGGCCAGGGTGTTATCCGTGGTGAAAGATACTGGACCATAGGGTCTGCGGGAGAGTAGTCAGCATCAGAGCCTCAAAATCAACAGCGACCGAACAGTCGTACCCGGTCCCTTGGTTCTGGCGCTTGAGAACCGCAGCCGAAGCCACGGTAGCGGTAAGAAGAGCGAAAGTAGTAGCCTTCATAGTGCCAGCACAGGAAGGGACAAATAAAAAAAAGTGGATACTCGAATAGATCAGTAAGGAATGAGTGTTGGAGGTTAGGGCTTATGGTCTCTAGATTGCAGCGGCATGGCTCCCGTATAAATAGGAATCGTTCGCAGACAGTAGCGAACGAAAGCACCCACCTGTGACGATACGCGAAAGGTCAAGTCGCCGATACATTGCAGGCTCCAGCAGTTCCATCAACGCGTGACAAGCATCGAGGAGCAGCCGCCTTGGCGATAGCTCGGCGAGAGCGTTGAAGCGGTCTTGGGTTTAGCCATGCGGAAGTATCTCAAGTCTCCAGTTGCCAAAACTTGCCTCGAGTCGACGTGCTAACGAATCGATTAATCGCTGTAGTTAAGCTTGGCACGTGGTGCAGTGGCGCTTTGCAAACTACCGAGCGTTTCAAATTGGAAGGTTTATAGTCGTCCCCCAGAAACGAAGTCTCGCGAATCTGTTTTCGGATGCCGGCGATTTACCCTAAACAGCTGAACATGCAGCACCATCTACTTAAGCAGCTAGGCTAGATACAGGTCGGTACGTAGAGCGTTTAGATCTGTTCTCCGCGATGCTATCTCAGTCAAATCGCTTGGGGTGTGCTCCGAGCGATCTGCGAACGATTTGCTGCTCAAGATGAGACGACCGATGTAACACGAGCCCGGCGCCTGGTTTATACGGACGGAGAGCTCTCCGTGGCCTTACGTGTGTACATCGTCAAAGACTCGCAGTGAGGCAGTACATGTTTATTGCGCCGAAGTGTACAAACCAAAATCCCCATGGCATATCAGGCTACGTCGAATCCCATAGTCAACGAATCTAGCAAACTAGCTGCCGATAAAGCTAAAGACCTCGCGTGTAATTTCAATACCTCCTAGAACCATTCGAGTAGCTACAGACGACACTACCAGCACGCGAGATTAGTGAGCTTGCTCGATTGTAGTGGCACATGACTCGGGCGAAAGGGTGATAGCGGCCAAGTCGCTATATTGAGCTTTCCAGCTAGCTCGTTCGGTCGCCACTAACAGTCCAGCTTGCGTTCTTTTAAAGCGATCAAGTCTGCTTCAGTTTTATCCGGATCTGCAACTCGCTTCATCAACAACATCATCCGTTCCGAACGTAGAGAGTCTCATGACCTAGAAGAAGGATGGAATCCGTCAGGTGCTTGGAATCGTCTCGTAACAACCAGATCGGCAATGTGTCGCTCTACCCCCCAACCTTCTCCTCCACCAACTCGCGATAAATCCTCTTCAACTCCAGCACATCCTGCCTCAACTCCTCAACCTCCTCCTCCTTCTCCCCAACCATCTCTAAACAAGCCTCATACCGACTCTTAACCTCGCCCAGCTCCTTCTCCACATTAGCCAACCTGCCCTCATCCGCGCGTTTCCCCTCGACCTCTCTCATAAGCACCACGATCTCATTCCTCGCGTCGTCGCGCTGCGCCGACAAGCGAGCCAATTCATCCTTGTACGTAGCCTTCTCGCTCTCCAGACGTCTGACAGCGGCGCTCATGCGTTCTACGAGTTGCACGCTCGGGCCTGCGCCGGCGGTCGAAGTGCTGACGAGGTCGTTGATGGTGCGATGCGGCGAGGCCATATCGTTGTCGTGGTACATGTCCGTGTCGATTTCGATGCTAGGCGTGGGCGGCATGTTCGCGTGGTCAAAGCTGAGCATGCTCTCTTGCCTGCTGAGCGAAGGCGAAGCGTCTCGATCCGGCGTGCCCGCGTAGCGCGTAGAAGAGAGACCCGGCGTCGGGAACCCTGAGCTGCGGCGCGAAGAGGGACGTTGTTCGGGGAGGTGGACTTGTAGGGCGCTTAGGTCGTTCAGGTTGAGTCTGCCGGATGGGCGTCTTGGATCGTGGATAGATAGTTTGCGGCCAGAGGCTGGTGTAGAGTCTGTGCGTGTTGAGTACTGGCGCTGCCAGCGGGATTTCTCTTCTTCGATGCGGGAAGACAGTTCGGATTCCCATATGCGTCTCTGGCGATCTTGATCGGCTTTGGCGTCTGCAAGGGCAGTGTCTGCTTGCTCGTAACTCTTGCGTAGATTCGCGAGCTCGTCGCGACACGTACGGAGCTCGGTGTTGAGGGTTGAAACCTGCTCTGCGCAAGCCTCGACCTCTTCTTCGGCTTTGCGAGTCTTGTGAGCAGAGTCTCGAGCCTTCTTCCTGATGTCTGCCTCGCGCTTGCTCGCTTCATCTCGTTCCTGTTCAAGTGCAGAGAGGCGAGCATTCAGAGAGCCCTCGATAGTTTCCCAGTTCTCTTTCGCGAGACTGTATTGGCTTTGCAAGGTCTCAACCTGTCGCAGCAACTTGACGCTGCCCTCACCGGCCACTCCACTCTCCGAGCTTGCCTCTTCTGCTCGTGCTCGCATAGCCTCTAGTCGTGAGTCGAGACTGGCGATTTCATTCTTGTACTCGAGCTCTCGGACATTGAACCGTTCACGTTGCCTGTCAGCCTCTTCTTTGACTTTCCGTGTCTCAGACTTCGCCCTGTCCTCTGCGAGTTTCTTCTCAATTTGTGCGTCTTCGAGCTCATTCTCCAGTTCTGCGACCCTGTTCTTGTCGGCTTCAGTGGCTTTACTGCTGGCTTCCTTCTGCGCCTGCTCAGCCTTCTTCTCCGCATTTTTCAATTGAGTCGTCAACGTCCGGATCAGTTCAGCAGCGCGCTCGCGATCTTCCTTCATCTCATCGACTTGCTTCTCGATGATCGCGATCTGCTTGATCTTCTCGTTTGCTTGTCGCTCTGCAATCTCAGCGCGCCGAACCTTTTGCTTCAGATCAGCTTCTGACCGTTCAACACGGTCAAGCCTCTTCCTCAGCTCAGCAGTACTTTTCTCATCTTCTGTCGCCTTTGCGCGCAACTTTTTGATCGTCTGCAAATGGCGCAATTCCGTTTTGCTCAGCTTTTCGCCTTCTTGCATGAGTAAGGCAATTTTCTCGTCCTTCTCTGCGGACTTTGCTTCCAGACTGCCAGTAGCGGCAGAAGCATTTGCTTCCTTGGCCGCAGCCACCGTTTCTTTCGCAAGGTACTGCAGTTTTGCTTGCAAAGCGTCGATGCGCTCTAGATGTGCGTGCATTTCCTCCTGTCGTTGCTTTTCGGCCTGCTCATAATCTGATCGCATTTGGGACATTTCTGCTTCGAGCTCTGTTGCGCTTTTGCTTGTTGTGGTAGAGCCATTTTGCAGATCGGACGAGGGTCGCGAAGATGTGGACTCGTCGAGAGCGGGCGTGTCCAGAGATGGTCGGGCACTACTTTCCACAGAGATTCGCGCGGGATTGATGGGCAGGCCAGAGCTGAGAAGCGTGGGTGGTGTAGTCTGCTCGCCTGCTGGTGTAGCCTCTTCTGCCTTCTCAACATCCTTATCATCACCCTTGCTTTTGTCCTTGTCCACAACCTCTTTCTCGACCTTGGGTCCATCAACCGCAGGCGCAGATCCAGGCTGCTCAGCACTGCGCTTCACATCGCTGCTCGGCCGTGGACTACCACTCTCGCTTCCAACAGCCGGACTGCCAACCCTCGAGGGCACCTCGCTCGACAGTCCACTTCCTCCTTCTGCGTTCTTCTTCGCAGTCGCTCTAGCCAATCGCTCCGCCAACCTATCGTTTCCCGACCGCGTCTTCGAGGCTTCTTGCGAGCCGCTGCCAGACCTTGCTCTTGCGGCGCTTGCTGGAGTCAAGCTACCCGAGCCTGCCCTTTGTCTACTTTTTGCATCTTTCTGCGCTTGCTCTGTAAGGCGTTGTCGCGCTGCTGGATCGGTTTCGTCGGCTAGGATGGTGTCGAGGCGGGATTCGAGGTTGGAGATGGCGCCGGTGAACATGGAGCCCCATCCTCCTCCCGTGGCCTTTTTCGCAGGCTTGCCTGTACCAGACATGGTGGATAGATAGGTTCGGGCCAGTAGTCCCCCGTCAGGTAGTCGTGATTATATTGTCGGATCGATTCGTGAATGGTATCAGCCTTCAGCGCAAGTTGGTTATTGTTTCTTACGGCGCCGCATCGCAGGATTCAGTTTACCGCATAGATGGATGAAGACAGCACATCGCAATGCAACAATCGCAAGTGTTTGGAGAGCAGTGTGGCACAGAAGCGTAAGGTTACGTGGTTGAACCAACAAGCCACATGCTCGAGCTCCAAGAGCTGCCGAACTCGCGTCGGCACAGCCAGCGCCGAGTCGCAGTGGCTGAAGGAAGAACTTCACATGGCCGAATTACTCTCGCAGACTCCAAAAGATATAAGAAAGTCGCGTCTTGACAATGGTAGAGACTGCTCCATATGTAGGCCAACGCCTCAGTCTGAAAGGGCAGACGTGTACTGTGCGCTACATCGGTGCCGTCGCGGACAAGAACGGCGCATGGCTGGGAGTCGAGTGGGATGATGCCTCGCGCGGCAAACACGATGGAACACACAATGGCACCAGCTACTTCAAATGTAGGTCGAGACTCTCGTACATTTCTATCTAGATCCAGACTCTGATGCTTGCTTACCCATAGGCAGAAGTAAGTCACCTACTGCAGCCTCATTCTTACGCCCCAAACAAACATGGGACGAACCGCGAACTCTCCTGCAAGCACTAAGAGAGAAATACATATCGCCGCAAGAAGCAACAAACGCAGAGATTGTCTACATCTCCGGCAAACATGCTGAGGAGGTCGGGCTGGAGAAGCTCGCTCGGCGGCAGGCGCAGTTGCAAGGCATTCACACGCTCGTCCTGGATCGAATGTGCATCCGCCACCGCGACAGCGACCACGAGGCCGACGAGTCTGTCTCGTCACTATGCGCCAACATTACTTCACTGGATATTGGTGGTAACCTGTTCGAGTCATGGGAGGAGGTTATGCTTATTTGTTGCTTGTTTCCGCGGCTGAGTTCCTTGAGTCTGGATGGCAACAGATTCCACAGCCTTGATTCTGTTGTTGATGCGGATATTCAATTCCCCAACATTCGATACCTGGGCCTCACCGATACGCTACTTGCTCCTGACGAGGTTGCCACAACTACGAAGTCGTTCCCGTCGCTACAAACCCTCATCTTCGCCAACAACGAGCTCGAAGCCTGGGAATCACATTCACCCACCAGCAACCTCCCCGAAACCATCCACTCAATCGACCTATCAGCAAACCAAATCACAACCCTAACCTCCTTAACTTCCCTCCTCACCCTTCCAAACCTCCACACCTTGCTTCTAAAGAACAACCAAATCGACGCAACATCTCACCAAAAACCGAAAACCACAACCACACACCCAATTCTCTCCCAAACCCTCCTCACCCTCGACCTCCGCTCCAACCGAATCTCAACTTGGACCCTCCCCACCACCCTCCCAACCCTCTTTCCCTCCCTCCAAAACCTCCTCGTCGCCTCAAACCCCCTCTACGCAACCCTCAAATCCGCCGATAACAAGCCCCTCACGCCCTCAGACGGCTACACCCTCACCCTCGCACGCCTACCAAAACTACACACCCTCAACCACAGCACCGTCACCGACAAAGAGCGCCTCAACGCAGAAACCTACTACCTCGGCCAGATCGCGCGCGAGCTCGCGCAGACTCCCACCGCTGGGCGCACGGAAGTGTTGGCGGCGCATCCGCGCTGGAAGGCGCTGTGCGAGGAGTATGGGGAGCCGGTTGTTGCTGCGGAGCGCGGCGAGGGGGATATAGATCCGGCGAGTTTGGCGGCGCGGTTCGTGGAGGTGGCGTTTTACATTGCTGCGTCTGCTAAGCTGGCACTGTCTGATCGGCCGGATGCGTGCGAGGGGGAGTGGAAAGCGGATATCCCACGGTCCGCCAGCGTATACGCTCTTCTTGGACGGGTGGGCAAGCGCCTGGACGTGTCGCCGCTGAAGCTGAAATTGATTTGGGAAACTGGAGAGCGGGATCCTGTGCGTCGAGGCGGGGATGGGAGTGATGCGCCGGAGTGGTGGGATAGTAGCGATGAGGAAGAAGAAGAAGGCGGAGAGGAGAGCGAGTGGGTGGCAAGGGAAGTGCAATTGGTGGCTGGGACGAGGATGGTGGGGAGTTATTTCGAGGGAAGGGCGGCGCGGGTGAGGGTTGAGATTGGGTGATACCTTATACAGACTACATGCACGCTCGTTTAGGATGTGAATAGACGCTTGGTATCGCACGCATAAACGCAGTGGCGCAAGTCTGCCTCTTTCGATCTCACTTCCACAGCATCATTGCAGAAGCAAGTGCTTTCAAGGCTGAACGACAGAGATAGACTTTTCGACCACGGGCAACAAAGCAGCAGTATAACAAAAACATGAAACCCCCATTCAGAAAAAACAACATTATACATTACGTTGTGACATTAGATATCATTTTCATCCCATATCTCATTTCAATCCAAAATGCGTAGAGCTCGTTTCGTGCACGTGTGTGTGTGTCTTTGATGACAAAATTCATTCGCATTAATCAACTACAACAAAAATCCAATGATTAATATATAATTTTCTCTCTCTCTTTCTCAATTGTCTTTCCTTTTACAAACCGTTGCTCTGGCACGAAAACGCGCCTCCAAAACTGCCAAGCTGGTATCCCTGGATAATGCTATCGACCGAAGCGTACGTTCCAGGACCCAGGAACAAGAATCCGACGAAGATCAAGAAGACGTTGAAGATAGCGCCGAACCAGCTCCTGAAACCGCGCGCCTTGTAGAATTGAGGGCCGTCATCGGCGCGGCGCATGCGCAGGTAGGCGACGCCCCAGAAGATGAAGCCGAAGAAGGAGTCGAAAAGGGAGCTCATGAGGGATAGCAAGTCGCTGAAGAAGGGGATGACTTCGGCGATGATGAACGCGAAAGCCCAGAGGACGGCGAGGATACCGGCCCAGCCTGCCCAGCCGACGACGGTGTGCGAGCTCATGTGGTGGGTGCCGGCGAAGAAGCGGAAGAAGAGGAAGCGAGCGGAGACGGAGGCGTAGAGGACGCCGAGGAAGATGATGGTCGGGATCATGAAGCTGAAGCTGACTTTGAGGTAGACTTCGTTGCCGAGGGAGCCGAAAGCGGGTGCTACGTTGTATTCTGTGCCGGTGTAGACGTAGATGATGCTGCCGACGAGGGAGAAGACGATGACTTCGGCGATGGTCACGGCCCACAAGGCCTTGGGGAAGTCTCTTGGGTTCTTCATTTCGGCGATGAAGGAAGGTAGGGTGATCTGTCCGATGAAGGTGTAGCTGATGTTCATGAATGCGTTCATGCCCGCGACGAAAGGTGTGCCTTGTTTCGCAACAACTAGCCAGGTTGGCTCGCCGAGAGCCGGGTACTTGGAACCAGTCGGGCCACCAGGATGATCCTCGATACCAGCGAAAATAGTCGCCAACATGACGGAGATGAAGGTGAAGAATGCCGAAAAGGTTGCAATAGTGGCGAGGGCCGAGAAAGTACGCGGCAGCGAGCAGATCCACGATACAACGGCGACGATAGCACTAAAGCCAATGGTGCAGAGACCACCGTTGGACATGGTGTTGAGGTACTTGGCGCCTGTCAGGCAGTGGAAGCCCATGATGAACGTGTTGTTCAGAAGGAACATAACGGCGGTGAAATACCATGCCCAACGCTTGCCCCAGAATAGCATCTGGCCAATGTCGCAAACGTCTTTGACTTCGGGGTGACGCATACAGAATTCCCTGCGCTGTGTTAACATCGAGATTTGTGGTTTTGGTTTCGATTGTGCTTACCAGGTGGTCAAAGATGTATAGAGCACCAATCCAGCGACGACGAAAGTCAAGATGAGACCAGGTACCAGTCCAAGGACGGAGTAAGAGTACGGGAAGGACATGATGGCCAAACAGATGTACTCAGAGAATAGCAGTGCTGCAGTCTGTAAAATCGTCAGAATCGGGTTTCGTTTTGAGACGCTTGAGCTGCAATTGCAACTTTTGCCACGAAGCGCATTCGTCTTGTAGCAACAATTAAGAAGCGACTACCACAGGAAAGTCGTTCGCAAACCCGCGTAACGATTCCCTTGCGAACAAATCAAGAGGGAAATGAATATCTCACCTTTTGCCAGCTGCAAGTCCTATACTTGATAGCGTTCCCAGCCTCCATCTCCATCTGCTTGCCAATGGAAATATCAGAATCGGTACCATCGTCGTTGAGCACATTCTCCGCGCCAATGGGCTTAGTGATAGGTCCGTCGATACGGTTCATCTTGCGAGGCTTCTTGCCGCCACGCTCAGCAACCGCCGTGTCACCGGAGTAAAGGCCATCTTTGGTCAGTTCGATGCCGGCATTGTTGGCCGAAGGTGAGGATATAGGGCTTGAGCTGTCGCTCTTCTTCTCGCCGAAGCCTAACGCCATTTGATGGAGCGGATGGAGCGGATGAGCACTCCGGTGAAGTAAAGGTCGAGCTTGTCGCCGGTGATGCCTGGCAGCATTTAATGGCGGTGGGGGGATATAGGCGCTGGGTAAAGCTAGAAGGGAATGTCCAACGGAGTGGACGAGATTGTTTTGGGTGGCGGGAGTAAGAGAAAAGAGACGAGAAGGAGAAGACAAGGGCAAGCAGTCGAGGGCCGCGATGTTTAATGTAAAACCAAGGTAGGTACCGGCTGAAGATGGAGCTAAGACCTACCCATGAGATAGCCTTCAACGCCTCTCTCTTACCCCAGGCGCCTTGTGAGTGGAAGCAGCGGCGAGAAGGGTTCACACCGTTCTGTGCGGACGGCGAGCCCGAGGGCGTGCGCGCGTGCGCGCAAGTGACGTGTGTACGTACCTTGCCTCTCGAATCTTGCATTATCATCCGCCAAAACCAATTAAAAGCGTTGCGAGCGTGAGATGCGCCGGCAGGCGATTGGCGGGCGGGGGGGAACTGCCAGAAGCTTGCCTTAGGCTGTCGCAATTGAGGCTGGCGGCGTTGAGTTTGCGTAGCGGGCGCACGGCACGAGAGCACTTGCACAAGCACGTCAACGACCGACCATCAACTGTCTTTTGCTTGTTCGCCCCTCATCTGCACTGTGCAATCATGACTAAGGCCAGCCCTGTCATTCGCGTGGCCAGCACGGATATTGGAGAACAGGCCCAGGCCAGGCGTTTGTCCTACAACTCTAACAACTCCACATCAAAGTGCTATGGTGCTATCGAGCTTCGCGAATCTGTGCACATCTCGGCGTGAGCTTGCAGAGCCTTGTCATCCTCGTCAAGCCTTTGGCTGATCAGCCGCATTGCGTACGCCCAGGAAAGGTGGCAATGCCAAAATGCCCGCCAAGAGTGCTTCCTTCGCTCGTCCTCCGGGCGCGTCTCTCGCTAAAGCTTGCAGGGCGCACCCGCGTGGTGGGTTGTTGGGTGCTGAGGAGACGAAGCCACTCGATCACGCAATATCACCATTGAGGAAAAACCAATACACGCGGGTCACTCGTGCAGACGTGCTGATCTGACTTCTGGGTCGTTGGTAGAAGCACTTCTCGAACTGTTGTCTTCGGCGAAACAGTATCACGGTGTTGGCATACACTCGTTGCTGGTTCATTGCTCGTTTCCGATGCAATCCGGATCATTCGAATACCACAGCTCTTTGGATTCGGAAGGACGCGCAAATCTCTGGTCGTCTGCCATGTGAATATGTCGTTGTGACCTTTGCGACGAATGGTGGATCTATCAATATTGATTCCGTCCCGTTGTCGGCGCGATCCTGGAGAGTTGAGAGCGTTGGAGCACAGTGCGGAAACACTATCAATGCTCAGCGCCACGAGTGTTCCAAGCTCCTTGACCTAAGCAATTGTGCGGGTAAACACCATCTCATGCATATCGAATGTCATACTTTACAAACATCTAATCCGTCGTCGTCGCTGCTTGGATATCAGGAACGGAAGACGGGAGCGATTGTGTGTCACGTGACGAGAGCTCTCTTACTACTTAGGGTCAGAGTTAGGGTGAACACAAACTAGCTCAAAATGCTCGATCTCACGATTGAGAAAGGTGCTAGCATCATAAGCAAGGTATTAGATAGTAATAGATATCACCAATCGTCTCATTGCAAGGTTTTGGTACAGACGTGTTCATATTGGAAGTTCTTGAGGGATTTTGATTGAAGGCAGACAGCTTCACTTGCAACGCTCCACACATATGCACTTGAAGTTGGCACATGGCTCACAAAGGACGACACTTTGTTACCTCGAGCAGATGTTGGTATTTCGGCTCTACATTACCATCCATCGAACGAGACGACCCACTCCGCAGTACCGAGATGCAAAAATGTGAGTTGAGACTAGAAATGGAATATGACAAGGGAATCCGCAACGAAGCGATGCAAGACAGTAGCCAGAATTTGAGGCCACCGACAATGGCTCCATTGAATGATAATATATACAAGCCCTCTAAGCAACCACCAGGTACGCTCGCAAGCAGTACAACCACCTACAACTTCGTACTCTTGACCAACCCCTTCTTGATACCCGTCAACTCGCCACCATAGCCACCCCTGCCCTCGCCGCCCTTGTACACAGCCTTCATCGACGCCAACTTCTTCTTCTTGTCCTCGTACTTCATGCGCTTCTTGACGCGCGAATTGCGGTTCTCCTTCTTGCGGTGCGGCGTCAACCCCTTATTCTTCTCGATCAGGTAGCTGATCTTGCGCTTGCCGTCCTCGCCCACCGTCTCCTGCTGCACAACCTCGCCGCCGAGCAGCTTGGCCTGCTTCTGCGCCTCGGCGAAAGCCGCCTTGTCGCTCTTCTTGCGCGCCGTCTTCGACGCCACCATGTCGTAGTAGCCGTTGACGTCGTCGTCGGCGGTTTCGCGGATGTGCTGCGCCTGCGCCGCGTCCTCGTCGTCGCTGTGCCCGCCCAGATCTGCGTTCTCGCCGTCTCCACCCGGTCTGCGTCCACGCTTCTCTGCTTCGGCGTTGAGGCGGGCCTGGCGGTCACGCAGGCGCTCGCGGTGAGGGACGTCTTCGTCTCCGCCGGCGTCGCGACCTGCAACGCCGCGCTTGTTGGCTTTCTGGGCGATTTGCGAGGTGTAGAAGCGCAAGCTCTTCTTCCGCTTGGCTTTCTCGGCGGCTTCGGCGGCTGTGAGAGGCGCTTCCTCGCCCAGGTCGGAGTCGTCGTCTTGGGCGCGGGGGAGCTTCTTGGTGCGTTTTGTGCTGGCGGCGCCGACCAGGGCGTCGAGGTCGGCGAATCCGGCTTCGGCGCGTTGTAGGCGTTCGGCCTTGCGTTGTTGTGCGGCTTCGCCTCCTGCGGCTTGGGCGCGGGCAAGGGCTTTGCGTTGCTTGCGGTTTAGCTTGGGAAGCGATTCGAGTTCTTCGATTGATTCGTCTTCTTCCTCGTCCTCACTGGCAAGTGCTTCCTGGATCTCAGCTGGAGAAGGATCCTCGGGAAGGGTGCTCACGCGTTGCCAGAGGTCTCTGCACTGGATGAGGCTTTCCATCACGGGGTGTTCGCGTAGCTGGTTAGGGGATAGTGCAGCGACCTTGTCTCCGCCGATCGAAGCGGTCGATGTGAGTAGAGCAAAGTACATGGTGAGTGATCCGATGTATGCGGAGGCCGCCCTGAGCTTGGTGACAGCGTTGGGTACGTATGGGAGAGCTGAGGCAGTTGCCTCCTTTGCGGCATCCAGTAGTTGGGCGTGTACTTCTCGTAGCTCGAGCAATTCCTTGCTCAAAGGTTCAAACTCCGGGTATCGTGATTTTAGTAGCTTCAGGCGCTCGGCTGGTGTCATGTCCTTTGCGATTTCGAGCTGAGGCAGGATCTCTGTTACTGTTGCCATATCCTTCGCCTTGTCTGCGTCTGCGTCATTCTGCCATTCTGATTCATCGAAGCCATAGTCTGCAGCGGACATGGCCTGTAGCTGTTTCTTCTGCAGTCGCAAAGCCTCTGCCTCCTCTTCCAAAGCCTGCTCTTCTGTCTCAATAGCGTCGGCGCCGTAGAGCGCTTCCTTAGATGTGCCCCATGCCTCGTCGTCCTCCTCATCGTCCTGTGCACCCTCGTCCCCAGACTGAGAAGCCGCATCGTGGCCCTCCTCTGCGCTTTCGAACTGGTCCTCATCGTCCGAGTCAGACTGACCCAGCACTTCCTCGTCGGACTGCTCCAAGAACGCCTCGTCCTCCTGCTGCTTTCGCCTGCGCTTCACATCGGGACGCTCCTCCAGCAAGACTTTGTCGTTGTTCAGGTGGAACTCGTCGTCCGAGTCGGCGACATCCTCGTAGGTGCGGATGCGCTTTCGTGATTCACCGACGTCCATATTGGGGCCCTTTGGCTCTTCCGTATCACGGGCGGAACCCTTTCTTTTCTTGGCCATGGTTGTTGGTGGAGTGGATGTATATGTCGAGATCAGCAGCCTGCTATCGCTCTCCAACACCGGACTTTGCCTCGACTTTTTCCAGGTGCCCTGCCGCGGCTTGCAGGTGCAGCGGCAAAACTCCGGGATTACCACTCAAGCCAAGCCAAGCAGCCGACCGCCGACCGCCACGCCACCTGAACTGAACATAAACGACAAGTGACGCCCGCGCCGCTCTTCCACCACGTTCACCACACATCCAACAGTCAACACGCGAAGTGAACATGAGCACAGCCTGCACGTCGGGCCGCATGTCGTAACTCTGTAGAGCGTTGCGTATATTCTGCTGAGGTTCTGGAGTTTCCATCTATCGCGTCTGCGAGTGGTCATCACCTCAGAGCTCACCTTGGCTCACTCACTCACTGAGGCTTAGCCGCCTCTGACTTGCACCGCAGTCCATCACCTATACGCAAAGCACTTCTGAAGCAGTGCACTTCCTGGACAAAAAGAACAAGAAAAAAACAAGAGAGAGAAAAAAAAGAACGCGTTCTGAGCGCGACCATAGCTGCCGCTGACTGCAGTCTGCTCTTGCTTCTACCTGCTTCATCGCGCGCTACCATCTGCCATCTGCCGTGCTACAGCTCCTCTGGCAGCGACTAAAGACATTCCATTGTCTGCGCGTCTGCCTGTCAAGAGCGTGGTGCTTTCAGTTGTGTTATTGTTTTCGCATTCTCTTTCTCTTACTAACCTCCACGCATAAGGTTGTATCGCCCTTCGCCCATCATGTTAACAACCAGAGGCGGATCGCGCGCCGCGAGCGTCGCGTCGAACTCTAACGCTCGCGACATTCTCAAGCGCCGCAACAAGCCGTACAGAACCGAGCAGCAAATGATCATCGCAAAAAAGCCGAAGCTCGACATTCAAGTTTGTTCATCATTTATTCAGTCAACTATCGCTGCGCTCAATTGCTGACACTTTTAGACCACATACCACACAGAATCACCACCAGGATACACATTTCTTCCAGTGGGAACGCCTGAGCTCGCCGAACTGTGCAAGGAGCTCTCTCGGAAGCGTGGTCTTCCCATCAACGTCGTCAACGTCTGTCGCATTTCCATGCATTCGATTCCCTTCTCACAAGCACAAGCTCGCTAACCTCCATATACAGGCCGAACCCGGGCATAACGACAAGGCTCGTGATCCAGCCAGAGTTCACCACCACATTGCTCGCATTGGGTACCATTTCCGATGTGAGATCGTAGAAGACGCTTGTGAAGCACTAAACTACCTCCCCTACGAGAACACCTTCGTGAAAGCTGCCGCGCTGCTGCAGATGCAACAAAATGGTGTCATTGCCCGAGCTTTTGCAAAGTATGGTGTTCCTTTCGACTGTGTCCAGGGCAACAAAGAAACCCTCGAACAGGTCCGTGCAGCCATCAAGGAGCTGTTCCCACTGATCCCACAACACGACCTGGATGAGGTTGTTAGACATGCCTGGGAGCCAAATGCCGAGCGTATTGGCAGTGCCACCGACATCCCGCTCCCGCGCCGCGCTCAACTTGCCGTGATTTCACGGATCAGACATATGTACACCGACTATGACAGACTACTCAGAGCATTTGGCGACTGGAAGGCCGTCCGTAAGGAGGTCGAGCCATGCTGTCTGCGAAAGCTTATTGAGTGGCGTGGAGAGACTGGCGATGATGATGAGGGTCTCGAAGAGATCGTCCGTGAGACCATTGTTATTGACGATGACGACGATGACGGTCCGTTCGCAGGTAGAGGCGATGACTCCAGCGATACTGGCGAAGCCAGTGACACCAGTATCCAGATCAGTCATCGTCCTGCTGCGCCCGAAGATCTCAGAGCTGAGGAACCTTCTGAGCGCGACCATCGGTACTTCCAGCGTCGGATGCCTGGTCGCATGCAAGCCCAGCAGACCAATCTTGCCAGACAAAAGATCCAAACCTACAGAAGCCAAGAGAACAATGCTCGCGCTTTTGCCCACAACCAGCCGAGGCGCCCTGTTCAGCGCTTTTACGTTCCTACGCGCGATGGCGCAGAACGTCCGAGTCAGGTCGTCGTCGACGGCCAAATCTTGCACCTGGTGAGCTGCCTTTTCTTCTATTGAGAAATAACAGACTAATTACAACATGTAGAAAACTCAGGCTAGTGACCAGCCATACGCTGACCTTCCAAACCCTCTCCTGCAATATGAACAGCCCATGCAGTCAATTGAGCGCGACGGCTATGCACACCCAGTGCCACCGCCGCCGCCTAGTGGGCCACCTCAACCGCCGCCGCCGTCGGCATATCACTCCCAGCCAACTACGCCACAAGCCACACGCCTGGTACAGCGAAGCCACCGTCACGTTGATCTCACCCAGAACTCCCCTGGGTATGCTCAACCTCTGCACGAATTCACGCATCGCCAATATGACAGAAGACAACAATTCCCCCAAGCGCAACACAGCGGAGGCTTCATTGACACAACGTCGTCGCCGCGCCGCGCGTACAACGAGCAAGGTGTAGCTCAGCCCGAGGTGATTCGCGTGATATCCAGTGGTGATGGCCGATATGTTCAAGCACCCGTTGATCAATACAGCTACGCTAGAGCACCTGAAGCTGCGCCTCGCGCATGGCCTGTGGAGGTGCCCCACCCAAACAGCAGGTATCATGACACAAACGCGGTTGAGTATGGCCCCAACAGACCACTCCTTGATGTCCGCGAACGTGTTGGCCACAATACGGCGCCGTCCTCGCGATACGCTTCGCCTGCACAATCTGGCTGGCGTCAACGCGAGCAGATCCCTTCAGAACACGCTCATCATGCTGCTCGACCAATGGTACAGTACCCATACCCAGTCCCTGGCGCGTACCCGGCCCAGGCCCCAGCCCCAGTGGCGCCACCGCGTGCTGTTCCACAACCCGTGCACGGCGCCCCGGCGCCTGTGCAGCAATTCCTACAAAATATGGCCCAGTTCCAGCCGCGTGACGTGCCCCGCGAGGAATTACTACGAGACCCAGCCCAGCACGATCACGTTGCGAGGCACGATCCCGCTGCTGCGGATCCGCCGAGACAGCCTGCGTCGTACGTTGGTCCGCAGCACCCGCAGTACTATCCGAGGTGAAAACACGTGGAGCAGGACATGATCTTTCATGATTGCTGTGCCAAACCCTGTGCTTAGGAGGTGTCGTGCTCCACATCACAACTTTGCGCTGCTCTGCTGCGTAAGAGTGCTGATCCTGCACGAACGCCTTCATTGAAAGGACATTGTGTATTATACTTGGACGGAACGGGATTCCTTTGGAAAAGGTTAGTCAAACAGCGGCATGGTGTCTGCTGATAAGCATATGTAAAGCAGAGCACAACATTTCCACAAAAGAACAACCCAAGCTGACACAAATCAGGCCAACAGGATCGATTTAGACAAGCATAAATAACCTTCGACGTCGACCGCGCTCTCCAAAGAGCAGGCAGGGCATTGGAAACTCAGCGGAAGCACAGAGAGTCAACCGAAGGCTCCCCAAGCAACCGCAGTAGCCTCTAAAAGGATAATGAGAGGTTGACAATTGGTTTTTTTGTTGTTGAGAGCATGATGGACATGCTTGGGTGAGAGAGCCAAAAAGGAGATCAGAAAACGGAAGTGGAGGCAAAAAAGATGTTTTTGTTGCGAGCATGGTGGGCATGCGCGGGAAAGAGAGAGAGAGAGCTCACAAAAGGAGATCAGAAAACGGAAGCTGAAGGCCCAAAGAAAAGGACACCCGCCGAGGACTGGAGAGGCTCATCAAGCATGAACTATCAGGAAGACATGAATTATCCAAGAAAATAGTATGAGTTATTGAAAACTCCCAAAACATCATAGCCATCGCTGCCATCTTCTCTCTTCCTTCTCCTTCCTTCCTTCCTTCAAAAGTTGATGTCTGTTTGACGGCTGCGATGCTTTTTTTTCCGTCCTCTTCTTGCTTCTTCCTTCTGGTCAATGAACCTTTTCTCTTTCTCTTCAAAACGAAACCAGGCAAGTAGTAAAAGGTAGGCGGTTGATACTTTTTTTTTATTCTTTTAAATAGAAGATCACTTACGTGTGGGCTTTGTTTCCTCGAGGTCGTCGTCGTCAGTCGGTAAGAAATATCGGTTTTTATCTTAAAAGTACATGTCATTTGTTGCCCAGAGTAGCATTGCTGCTGCAAAGCCATCACCCCAAAGACTGGTATGGTATAGCTCACACCCGCGGCGAAGGGTAAGATCTGAGAAAAGGTTTCACGCACGAACGGCACAAGGACACGAGGCCATACACAAAAGTGATCGGTAAGGCAAAAGCGATAACAATTAATTTCTCTAAGGTTTCGACAAAAGTCCCACGCAAAATAACAACAAGCCAGAAGTAGAAAAAAATGACAAACGCTCGTATTCCCCGATGCCCAAATTAATCCACCTGCTTTCCTTTTCAAAAGAATATGATAATCACACACTTTTCGACTAGTCTCTTGCTGTTCCACCATATCCCACATTCTTCTCCCTCAATAGAGGTACCTCTCCTCCATCCACCACGCAGTGGTCATGCTTCGGAAAGCGATTCCTGCGTATTGATAGCCAGACTCGCGGTAGACTGTCAGCCTTACTCGGGTTTCACGAGCGAAGGCAGACGGTGTCTGTACGCGGCTGCTGTGTCGTACATGTGTCCAGGTTCGATGTGGACTGAAAAGATAGTATGCGGTCAGTGGCGCGAGCGCAGTCATGTCGAGGAGCCTGTCAGACTTTACGCCGTGTTGGCTCCTGCTGTGGTGTGTGCCGATATCCTGGATCGTGTGCTGCATGGAAGGGCACTTGTAAAGCGCAAGGTTGATTGATCAGGGACGATGTGGCTGATATTCTGAGAGCTTGATGGTTGCGAGGACGAGGTCCTGCGAATCTCAAAGTGCATAAGGGTTGAGCGAACGGATGGTCAAGCACCTGGGAGTGGGGTTAGTATTTGCAAGTCTAGCGTTAAGGGTTTGTTGCACTTACGGTGGGCTCTTGGTCAAGTCGGTCTTCAGAATCACCGGCACGCGGGTCATCTCGCGAACGTCCTGGATGAAGTTGCTGCCCTCCTGGCGCAAGGTGAACAGATCAAGGTACTTCTCCTTGTTGGAAGACGCATTCTTAATGTGGCTGTCGCTCTGGCTACGCTGGGGCACGAGGCCGTTGCGTGAAGGGCTTGGTGGGCCAGATTGAGTTGCACGGTCACCGTTGAGGGCGACACCGGCGTGCTCGGCAGTGGTGTCCGAGGCGTTGTCGTCGTCGTCGTCGTCATCGAAGAGAGCGTCGACGTCGTTGCTGTCGATGGTGCCGGCATTCATGCGACGCTCAGCATCCTGGGTCTCCTTGGCACGAGCGGAGGCGGCATCGCGAGCCGCAGTCGAGGCACCCATGCCACGGCCGGCGGTGGCACCACCCTTGGGACGCTCATCCTCAGGGACGAAGCCGCTGGAAGGCACACCCTTCTCCCAGTAAAGCTCGAGCAGGCGAGTGTCCTTGTTGAACTCGGCCTTCTTGAGAGGAAGCTGGTCACAGTGCACGCGCTTCTCGAAGCCGTACTCTGGGATGAGGACATCGAAGGCACTTTCATACACGCAGACGACAATACCGACGCTGATCAGGTCAGTCTTGGACTCCTGCGTGGTGGCGTTCATTTGACGGCAAGATTCAATGTGGACGCTTTGCTCCTGGGCAGCGAAAGCCGAGTCCTTCTTGGTGTTGCAGGCCTCGGCGGTCTTCGACAAACTCTCCGCATCCTCGTTGAACTCGATCGCACCGTTGGAAAGAGCAGCCTCGAGCTGGCGGTGGACAACGATATCGGCATAGCGGCGAGACGGGTTGGTGAAGTGCGTGTACAACGGCACGTTGAACGCGTAGTGGTTGAGGCTGTTGTCCGGAATCTTGCTCGGGATGAAGTACTTGGCGCGCTGCATGGCCTTGACAACAAGCGTCTCCATACCTCTCCTAACGTCCTGGTCCTCAATGCGGAAGAGGCTGTTCTGGAGTGCAGAGCTGCTAGAAATGTCAATCTCATACCCGATGTTGTTCATGCGCTCGGCAAACAGTGTCAGACGACGCTGGTTGGGAGATGCCTGGCGACGGAGGAGGGCCTTGTCAGGCATGGCAGCGTGAATCTTTGCGGCAATGAAAGCGTTGGTCTTGTGACTCAGCTCCTCAATCAACTCGTGAGCAGGGCTGGAATCGAAGATGTTCTGCTCCACAGGCACATTCTCATCGTCCAACTGGTACATTAGACGAAGAGCCGGGATGTTAGATTCCTCACCACCGAAGCGGTCCTGGCGGAAACGCTGAGTGATGCTGTTGAGAGTCTTGATGGTATCGATCTGAGATTGATCGAGAGATGGGGAGCTGGTGCCGTTGATAACGGAGTCGACCTCCTCGTACGAGAGCTTGCCAGAGCTCTTGATGACACTCTTGCCAACCCAGGTGTCCTCTTCGTAGACCTGTCCAGTAGCAGCGTTGACCTTGAAGACGACAGAGACAGTGTAGCGCTCCTCGCCGGGCTGCAGGCAGCAAATTTCGGCAGACAGTTTGGCCGGGAGCATGTTGACGCTTCTATTCATCAAGTAAACTCCAGTGCCACGCTTCTTGGCCTCACGGTCGACAAGGGAGTTGGGCTTGACGAAGTGTGCCACATCAGCAACGTGGACACCAATCTCGAAGATGCCGTCACCAAGATCCTTCAAGTGGAGAGCGTCGTCAAGTTCCTTGCTTCCGTTCGGGTCGATGGTGAAGGTCTTCTCGTCGCGGAAGTCGCGGCGGTCGGCAAGAGCCTCCTCACCGTCATTGGCAACGGACCAGTCGTCGTGACCGACATTCTTAATCACAGCTTCGGAAAACTCGTCGGGTCCAAAGTTGTTGTCGCGAAGCAAAGCATCAGTCTCCACCTTAAGTTCACCGGCTTCGCCCAGCTGCTCGACAAGAGTACCGAAGGGGTGAAGAGAGGTGATGGGCCAGCGCTTGATGCATGCAACAAAGATTTTGCTGGCGTATTCCTGGTGGCGCTCCACGAAGTCCCTGGGGGCCTGTTCGGTCGGGATGGCAATCAGGGGCACGCGCTTGTCGGTAGGCTTGAACCAAACAATCTTGGGCCTGTCCGGCTGGCGCTCCTGCTGGCGAGCGTTGCCGCCCTCACGAGCCTGGCGCTCAGCCTCTTGCTTCTCTTTGGTAGCTTGGCTGCTGGGGCGAAGCAGACCGAGAGAACCAGAGAACATCTGACCGGCAACGCGCTCAATGACAGCGACTACGTGGCCAGCGTAGAGAGGCTTCTGATCGTCGTTGATCTCATCCTCCTCCATAAGGAGCAGACTCTGACCCTCGACCTCAACATCGTCATTCTTCTTCTGTGCAGGGCGCTGCTTCAAGCTGCCACGGCGGCGAATACCACCTTCCTGGGCGGCAGAAGAGCTCTCGGGCTGTGTGGTAGCATCGTTGACGGCATGAATGCTACCGCTTCTATCAGAAACATCCTTGCGCTTCTTCTTCTCTTCCTTCTCACGCTTCTGACCCCAAACCTCATCGACGTCGAGGAGCTCGATGGCAACGAGATCGCCCTCGAGGGCACGGTTACGGTCCTTGCTACCACAAATGAAGATGTCGGCGTCGAGGTCGGCGGTGGTGACGTAGGCGTCGCTACGGTTCTTCTTGTTGACACGGAGAGTACCCGCGACAAGCTGGCCGTCGGCGAGTAGAGCTGGCAGAGTTGCCTGGGGAAGGTAAGGAGTGAAGAGCGTCTTGCGCTGCTGCTGTTGCTGGCCGCCCATGCCCGGGCCCATCTGCGGGGCGTTGTGTTGGCTGCCAGTGATGGTGGCCAAGTTGGGCTGGATGCCAGCTTGTTGGTAAGCCTGGATCTGCGCCATCTGAAGCGCGTTGAGCTGCTGTCCAGCGAACATGTTGGGTTGCTGGAGAAGGACCTGACCCTGAGGAAGCTGCATGAGCTGCGGCTGGGGCTGGTATTGGAAGTTACCAAGAGAGCTGACAGACTGAGCCTGCATGGAGCCACGCTGGCGGTGTCCTGGCTGGAAGGGCTGGGCGCTGGCGTGCTGGTTCATGTTGAAGTTGCCCATGTTCTGGTGTTGCTGGTCGTTGTTGGCAGGCTGCTGAGGCTGGGGTTGACGCCAGTTGCCATCAAAGTTGCGAGAACCCTGCCTACCGTGGCCACTGCCACGGCGAAGGAGATCGCTCTGAGAGTTCGCTCCACCATCCGGAGTGGCTTGAGGCGGAGGGAACTGAAAGCTGGGTCCACCACGGCCGCTGGACATGCTTGCCATGCCTCTACCACCAACAGCCATGCTCTGGCTGCGACCGTGACCGCCACGACCTGCCATGCCGCCTCGGGTAGCGCTGGTCGGGGTTTGGAGAGTGTCGGCCTGGTTAGCGGCAGGGCTCTCGGAGCGGTTGGAGGGAACAGGAGAAGAGGAGCTGGCGGCGGTTGTTCCAGGCACGGGAAATTGGAAGCCACCAGTCTTCCTCTTCGCCTCGGCCGCCTCAGCAGCCTTCTTTGCCTCGGGGAGGGCAAGCGAGTGTCTCCTGGTGTGGCCGCTGCCTGCCGATCCACCTCCTCTACCTCCGCGCGGGGCGGTGTTTTCGCCTCGGTTTTGGCCAGCAGGGAAGCTGAAGTCGCCGACGCCGCCGAATCCAGAAGCACCGCTTGAAGGTGCCGGAGGAGGACCCATGCCCATGTTAGGCATTGCTGACTGGTTGCGACGGTGGCCGCCGGCCATGGGAACGCCAAGCTGCTGCTGGCCGATTTGGCCCATCTGGCCTTGCTGCATCTGGAAAGCATTGTTGTTCTGGCCAACCTGAAGATTTTGCATCTGGCCTTGCAGCTGCTCATACTGTGTAGGAAGCTGTTGCTGTTGAGGGATCATGCCCATATTGACATATTGCTGGTGGGTTGCGGCGATTTGTTGCTGTTGTGCCTGCAGCATCTCAATCTGCTGAGCGAGCGCAAGTTGCTCCACTGGAATGATGTGTCAGTATGAGAAGGCACGAGAGAGATGGGAGGATCGGATGCTTGAGCAAGCTGTAGATAAGAGGATCAGATACATACTCATCAGAGGCGTCATTTCGGACGGGCTGCGACGATGGGCGATGTGCAGGCGACGGCCGGCGGGACCTTGAGGTCCGGTCTGGTTTTGCTGCTCCATTGTGTATGACTGCGAAGCTGAGACGTCGCTGTACAGTGAAGTAAATCACGTGCTGGTAGTGGTGTCTAAAGCTGGTATTGAAGACTCGGGGATGTGTAGTGCCGACAGTGGGTCTGGTCTAAGGGGTGCTGCTGGAGCTGTCTGGGCTCGTGCAAGTCGGATGACGTGTGCAGTCTCGAGCTGGGCAGGCTGGGAGGCTGCGAGCGGGAAATGCTGGCGTGGTGTGTGATTCTGATGGCGGAACCGACGGAAACTTGGCCTGAGGCTGCTTGTAGAGTTGTGCGAGGGTGATGGTGCGGGTGCAAGTATGTTTTGGTGAGTGGTACGTGGATGTGTCTGGTGAGAGTGTTTGTGTATGTGTGGGTGTTGCGAGTGTATGTGGGTGCAACGGAGAGATCGTTGTCGGCCAGGCAGGCCAGAGGCAGGGCGATGCTGCTGGAGATGGAAGGGAGCTCCCTGGAACGAGGCGGCGACGACTGCAGTGCGGGGCCTCTTACAGCAAGCAAAGCCGAAGTGATGGAGGGAGCGGCGGGAAGGAACGGTGACGAGCACTTCTCAGCGGGCAGCGGAGTGAATGAGGGGAGGGAGGGTGGGAGCGGAGGAGATAGTGGCAGTAGTGAGGAAGGAGTCGAGGAGGAAAGACTACTGCGTGGGATGATAGACAGACAGACAGGCTTGGGTGGTGGTGATGCGGCGGAGGCGGATGTGTGGAGACGGTAGGGCAGGAGCTGCCGGCCTGCTACGCTATACTTTCTCGCTGCCTCGCTTCCGCTGGGAGAGAGTCAAAGCGCATTATCTGTTACGCAGTCTGACACCACTTCGCCTTTCTTTGCTCGTGATGGGGATGACGTCGGCTGCGGGAGTCTTCTTGATCTGAGCTGGACATACGTGTCGCCATCGAGAGAACTGGCGGGCGTGCAGATCCGATCAGCGGGCGCGCACAGCGATTGATAGCGGCAGCATGGCAAGGCAGGCCAGAGCACGTTCATCATTCAGGAGGGCGGGCGGCAGCACATCGAAGCTCCACACAGCCAGAGAGAGCACGACCCTTTCAAAGGTGTCTTGACATGTGCACACCAGGCGGCCACAAGGCTCGAGTAGTAGCTTAGCTTAGCCTACGCCCTCGACCATGTGCCCGTACCCTTCCTACGGCTGGCCGCAGTACCCAGTTACATCTATCTTCCTTCCGAGGCCGAGTATACCTGGGTACGCAGCTACCTGCATGGCTATGGCTTACGCACACCCTGGACAAGTTACAACATCGTCAGCCCAGCGGCCATGCACCGCGTCTTCAGCTGGAACGTAACGTCTCCTTGGTCGTGCGTTGCTATGCCGTCTCCTTCGACTTTGACACTCAATCTGCCGCGCCCGTTCACGCTGGCTCGAGCTGAAACCTGTTACTCCTGCTGGTCTACGTCATTGTCCATCACAGGAGAGATGGGGGGACGACGAGATGAGGGCTGCAGAGACAGCATCGTCTTGCCTTGTCGTGCTCTGCGTCCTACGTGCATTTCCATCCCAAGCTCGTTTGTGCGAGGCGTCTATGTCGTGCATGCATGGGGATATCACGCTAGAACAATACCAGCAGCAGGAGAATGTTGTGCAGCGTGGCAGGAACTTGATACGTTGGATACTATCTTTCAATACATGAAAATATTCATACACGATACTCATATCCATACCTTCACTTTCAACCATAATTAGCCTTCTCTCCTCTTCCCCAATCGTTCTTTTGAAGCTCTGGCTTTGGAGACGGCCCTTTCATGTGAACGCGGCAAACTTTCGCTTAGCACGCGCCGAAACCTTCGCTCGGCCCACCTTCGCGTTTCCGACGCGCTTTCGCCGCTTCTTCGACACACGATTCATGTCACTTTGAAGCTCTTCCATCCGACACCTACAATGCAGAAAGATATCGCACCAACGCCTTCACTTGCACTGTGACTCTCTTGAGTCACGCATTGGCCACTGGGAACCGGACTGGGTTTATCCACTCACCATCTCCTTCACCGCAGCATAAATCCTCCCACCAACAAAGCCGACAGTACACAAAATAATGAGCTCGCCCATCCGAAGGACCAATTCGAGGTCCAGTCCCTCGAGGCACACCCCAAATGGATTACGCCGCTCACAAGCCAATGGCGTCCACTCTCCCTACCGGAATAACATGGACAGCCCGTCCCGGCTCATAGAAGAGTTCAGCAAAGTCTACATCGATGACGAGAAGGCGTTTCGAAAAAAGCTCGACGAGCAGGCAGACGAGCAGGAGCGCCTGCACCGCCAAGCGTTGGAAGTGTCACTCAAGGAACATGAAAAGGTCCGTCAGAGCGCGGAGCGCGCAAGGGAAAAGTTGCAGCTGGAGATTGAGCGCATGAAAGTGCAGAGAGCGGAGGATGAGCGGATTGCTTTGGAGAAGGAGAGGCAGAAGACGGCGGAGGCCGAGGCTGCGGCCAAGCAGCGAGAGCTGGAAGCGGTGAGGAGGCGAGAGGAAGCATTAAAGCAAGCGGCGCAGAAGCAGAGGGAGGTAGAAGAAGCGCAGCGACGCATAGACGCACAGAAGAAACAAGAGGAGGAAGAGAAGGCTAAGCGCGAGGCCGAGAGGTTACAAAAGGAGGAGGCCGAGAGAAAGAGTCGTGAGGAAGCTGCTGCAAAGGAACGAGCAGCAGCAGAAGAGGCTGCGAGGAAAGCTGCACAACCTGCTACACCTGCAGTACAACCACAGCAGCAGGCACCGACGCCCGTTCCTCAGACGAACGGCACACAGGCAGCATCAGCAGCATCAGAAGCACCAGCATCCGCAGCACCAGCATCCGCAGCGTCAGTGCCTGCACGGACGAGCAACGGCGTATTGCTTCCTACAGGTGTTCAAACTCCGAAGCAAGAGCGCGAAGCAGAACACCAGCGGTATTTGAACCTCCACAAGCAACTCAAGGTCATGAGGAATGACACTTTAGAGCAAGCGAAGCAAATTGGGCTAAAGAATCAGCTGGGCGACATGAGACGTGATATCAAAAAGATCATGGGCCAGCTAAATAAGGTCGACAAAGTCGCAAATCGTCAAGCCGTAAGTAGCCAGAGCATCGTAGTGCGATTATATAACCAGGGCTAACACCATTCGCAGATGGCCAAGGTCAAAGCAGTCCTCTTGGAAGCTGCCAAGATGCAACAAATCATGATCGACATCACACCCTATCTGGTGAGTGTGCCTCCAGCGCAATTGCAGGAAAGCGGTAGCAACACACAGTACCCGGCAGCTCTGTTGTTCCTCCTCAATCACTTCGCAAAGGCCATTATGTCTCAACTCGCTCAAGAAGTTGCTCGCGACACTCAGACGGCAGACCCTATCGGCATCCTCGCTGTGACCATGTTTTCCGCCCCCGACTTCCAATTCAACGGCCACTCCTTGATCGACGTGCTCTGGGCTAAGTACCACAAAGTCTGCCCGGTTCTCTTTGGTATCTATGGCTCGGAGAATAACGCCGCTGGCCGCGCACGTCTAGGCTGGCGCATCGATGATGGTGCCGAAGTCAACCAACAAGCGCATTACGACCATATGACCGGCTTTGCTGCCGGCTTTAGTGCGATCACGCTCCGCGACTTCACCAAGTCAAAGAACAAATCGCCGGCGCCAGTTCATCTTTTCTGGACTGCACTAGCGCGCATCCTTAGCACGCCGAACAACGAACAGACGCCTACACAGTACATTGTGCTTAACAATATGCTGAAGCACTCGGTGCCCCGCTTCATTGGCTTTTATGGCGTTGCTGCTATTGCTGCACTGCGAACGGCGTGTATCGGCTTCCCCTCAGGCGGTGGACCACAAGGCCCATCAGGACAGGGATCCGATTCGACTGTTCTCGCTGTGCAGTCACTTCCGCATACCTGGCACAAGGAACTCCATCTTACGCTTTAGGACGGCTTAAGTGGAGCGATGCTTGAAGGCAGTCCTGTGATGCGCCGCAGCATCAACGCTGCTGCATCTTCTTTCAGCGATTTCGGCGTGAGAGGTGCAGCAGGCGGTGCTAACGGTAGTGCCACCACACCCACAATATCCATACAATCACCCAGCCCTGGACCCGCGTCAATGTCTTCCAGCAATTTCAGCATTAGAGGTGCAGCCAACGCTTCGCCTTCTCGTAACCTTACTTCTCAGCCTGCTTTTGGCCAGGCAAGCACTGTCGGAGGCACAACGTCAACCTCCACCAAGACAGTACCTGGGTTCGGGCACTACAGCTCTCAAGGCGTTCCGGCATTTCACGGCATCAATGCAAGCCCGAACGTCAATGCCATCATCAGCGGAACTCAGAAGCGGACGGCTGGATCCTGGTCTTGGACTAGAGACAATAGATAGGACTGGAACTCGATTCTCCCCGAATCAACTTTGAATATGCAGCCAAAAAACGTGCCCGAACTCGTGCTGCTTTCTTCCGAAGATTAATATGCCCAAATCACCTCTCCTATGCTGAGTATCAATTACCTTCCCCTCCCCTCCCACTCCTCAACAATAGCCCCCGCAGCCTTCTCACTAACAATATAAATCGGCGCCTGAATAAACACCCCCGGTATTTTCGGAAACACACTCGCATCCACCACCCTCAACCCCCTCACCCCAAGCACCCGAAACTTCGAATCAAGCACCGCCATCTCGTCCCCCTCCGCGCCAATAGGACACGTGCAGCTTGCGTGATGCCCCCAAGCATTCTCTTTTACATACTCCCCAATCGCCTCCTCGCTGTCAACCTCCCTTCCAGGTCTCTCCTCCTCAAACTCACTTCCCCCAAGAATCCCAAATTCACGATACCTTCCCAGCGCCCGTCGACTAATATTCACCGCTTGCACCAGCGCTTTCAAATCAGCCTGATCAGCTCCGTCCGCCGTCGTCCCAGTATCAAAATAATTGAAATTCACGACCGGTGGCTCTAGCGGATCTGCGGATTTCAATTGCACGGTGCCGGCGGTGTTCCGCGTGTGCGCTTTCAACGCATACCAGCTGAAATGGCTGTGGTCTGCGACGGCGGCGTCGGCCCATTGCGGGTAGTAGCCTACGAAGTTGATCGGCCCGCCGAAGATGAATAGATCGGTGTCGGGTGTGCTGGCGGCGGCGAGGCCGTTGGTTGCGTACGGTCCTCTACGCGGGAGGAGACGGTTGTGGGAGGACGAGTGTGAGGCCCATTGGGCGTAGCAGGCGTCGTGGGGTTTGGCGTCGAAGGTGCAGCCTTTCAGGAGGTGGAAGGGTTTGGCGTGGTTGACGGTTACGGGGATTTCGTAGCGGTCTTGCAGGGTTTGGCCTACGCCGGGGAGATGGTGGGTTAGGGGGATGGAGAGGGCGGAGAGTTCGTGGCTGGGCCCGATGCCGCTGAGTTTGAGCAGTTGGGGGGTGTTGAAGGCGCCGCCGCTGAGGATGACTTCTTTGCTGGCACGGACTATGCCGGGGGTGCCGCGGCTGGTGGGGTTGGTGTTGTTGGTGTACCTGCTGAGGGGGCTTGCTTTGTAGAGGTAGGGGCCTTCGAGGTAGGAGACGCCAGTTGCTTTTGGTTGGGAGCCGGATTTGTCGAAGAGGACGCGGGTTACAAAGGTGTCTGTTTTGAGCGTGAGGGGATGGCCTGCAGCGATGGTGTCGAGGATTCGCTCTCGAACCTGTTTGATACGGCTTCGTCAGCTGCAAGAGCATCAAGTGCTGAAAGAGGATCTCCACTCACACTCCTCCTAGCCCCGTTCTTCATGATCAACGGGATCTGAAAGAAACCCTCGGTCGAATCTCTCCTCGGATTGCGATAGTTATTCGGGTTCTCCATCAGCAACTGTCCCAACCCAGTCATCGCCGACAAAGGATCGATCCCCCATCCTTGCTCCGCAGCACCAGTCATCATGTGTTGCGCAAGAGCAAGATCTTCCAGCACGATGGCCGGATTCGTCGGTTCGACGTGCAGCCACTCGTGCACTTTCTCCGTGTACTGCTCCATCGCGGACGCGCTCCAGCTGGCATCGCCAGTGATGTTGGCGACGTGGTCCCAGTCTGAACGATGCGGGAGGATCCAGATGAGCGCGTTGTGGCTCACGCAGCCTCCTAGGACGCCGGCGCGAGGGTAGAGGATGCCTTTTGGTTTTGCGTCGGGCGGAGGGTGCAGGCCGACGTACTCCTCACCATTACCGATGTCGTAGACGAATTTGGGATCGCGTTTGGCGCGGTCGAGGTCTTGGTAGTGGTTGACGTAAATCTGGTTCATGGGTTTAGCGCATTCCTTCTGGTGTTATCCTCTTTGGTAGGGCAAACTTACGTCCCAGCGGACTTTGGGATCTTGGGCTACGACTCCTTGGAACGCTGGAATCGAGGTGTTGACATTGCCACCTTGATCGTTGCCTGCTTCGATCAAGAGTGTTTTGAAATTGGCTTCTGCGAGTCTGCAGGCCAGCGGTCCTCCTCCAGCTCCGGATCCGACAACGATGAAGTCGTACTCGTCGTCATCGAGGGAGGTACTCGTTGAGATCTGTGCGAATGCAAAGACGAACGCTAAGACAACGATGATCTTTCGGAGCATCGCTAAGAAGTAGGAAATGCAAGAAAAGAAGGAAAAGAGAAGGAGGACGAGGATGTGGGATGATCGAAGTCCCCTTCCTCGTGCAGACCATGCATATTTGAAGTGTGAACCTCGAACCGACCACAAGGTCAATCGTTCTCGTACGTGTTGGCGTCTCCTGCAAGTCTGGGCTCAATGCACTGTCTACTAGAACCGGAGGTTTTGCCCATGAGGCATAGATCGCTCGTTCAGACCGAGCCGACGGATATGCTCGGCATCGAGCATCTAAGAAGACTGGGAACGATGGTTTCGGAGTCGAACGTTCAATTCACATGTTAATTGTGATGTTGGATGACCACAGCTTTGCTGCTCAGATGGTCGCGTGGTATAAGCAAAGACCATCAAATGTCAACAGTGATTTAGGCGAAAAGCCAGATCTGAAACAGGCCGCAAAAAGCCAATCCGGCTACGATCTCCAGACATGGGAGATCCAACGACGATCGCACGTACTAAAGTCGATGGGCACGGACATTTTGTTACTAAAAGGAACTATCCCCTACGGCCGTGAATTATATGAGGCCTGCAGAGTGTAGATCGACTCCATCGCTTCGAGTCTAAGTTGACCTCATGAGCATTGAAGCTTAAACTACCATACGGAATGGTCCCCAAGTGGCACGCTACAGAATCGATACCGAGGCCATGTGAAGACGAATATATCACCTAGTAGAGGTATATGTCCGCACAACGCAGAAATATATGGTACAGCACGGGCAAGTCTGGTTTCGAATGTGCGAAAGCGCAATCCTACGTGATCTTAGTGAGTCCAAATGGGCTATCGAAAGTACAAAATGGCAATTCTGTGCGAGTATTGGTGAGCCCAACCGAGCTGTCAAATTGCTGAAGTGCAATTGTACGCGATATCGGTGAGTATAGCCGAATTCGCAAAGTCACGGAGTTCGGGTGTTGACACTATCGATGTTGGATGGATCAGCAGGATCGCGGATTGTAACCGCGGCTCTGAAGGGCAGTGTCGCCTTCTTGGCCTCGATGTCCGGAGGTGATGCCTTGGGAAGATTAGAACATGTACATCTGCAGGACGCGTATGCTCCAATGTTGTGTTTAAATAGCATTGTGTCGTTCCTTCTGTCAACTTTCGGGTCCTACTCAAAAAACATTGTCATCGCATATCATCACTTCGCGATGCGTGGCTTCAGTATTCCATCCATCACGGCTGCCCTCTTTCTCCTGCTAGCCGCAACGATAGAAGCAACATTCTTACCCAGTTTGAAGGGTCTGTTCACAAAGCATGGCCCTCAGGTCAATGCCTCCGATGTGAGGTTCACGCAATACCAGCGTCCAGGACCTGACGACTGTTAGTCCCATGCCATATAACTCTACTTGTCTTCGACGACTGACATGATTTCGAAACGACAGCACGCTCTCCATGTCCAGCATTGAATGCCATAGCGAACCACGGCTTCATCAACCGATCTGGCAAGAACGTAAACCTTCCGGAGATCATCCTCGGCCTATTCCTTGGCTTAGGAGTATCCCCAGAAGTCTCTGGAGTCATCGGCGCCCTGGGTATGGCATCTTCGAGCAAGCCACTCACACTGGGCTTTGACTTAGAAGACCTGAGCAAGCACATGTTTGCGATCGAGCACGACTGCAGCTTTTCACGCCAGGATGCCTTAATCGGCGACAACAACGCCTTCAACCAAGAGTTGTGGAATGTCGCTCTGGCGCAGATCAATGGTTCCAACCACGTCAACCCGATCGATATCGGACGAGCAAAGTCCGCTCGCATCCAGGATGCTCTTCGCCGGAATCCGCGATCTGTCTATGGGCCTCGCGCGGCCGCTTTCGGGTTTCTTGAACACGGTCTACTGCTGACTGCGCTCGGCGCTCCAATTCCCGGCATTTCAAGACTTGACTATCTGCGATGCTTTTTCGAGGAAGAGCGTCTCCCGTACCATCTCGGCTGGCGACCGACGCCGGAAGCAACCAACGTCGCCACGGCTCTGGCCGTAGGCATCGCATCTATTGCAGGAGACAAGCACATCCTGACCGATGCTGGAAGACTCGTTCTGGGAACTCCCTCTGTAAGTTTTTGGGTCATTGTACAGTCGAGGGATTGCTAACAAAACGACTAGGATCTTCTTCAAACTCTCGTGCCACCACAATATGACTTCCTCGCCAATCTTACCGGCATCATCACCGATCTTGGCTTCGACTCGAAGGTCATGGGTCCGTTGAAGTTGCTTTCGGGGAAGCCTTGATGCGTGGCATCACGGCAGTCGTGCTTGTGTGGCTATAGTTCGTGAATTGCGTTATCATAAAGCAATCGAAAGTTGGGGTTGGTGTACTTCCTCCTGGGTAATATGGTAATGCTTTTCGTGGAGTTGTGGTCTTCTTTGCCATTGTATCATTAGTTGTGTTCCATGTAGTTTGCGTACTTCTAGCTGTCAGTACATTAATTTAAAGTGACTGGAGTCAGCCTTTGCCTGTATTCGCTTGACCAGAGGTTTGCTCAGTGTGGAGTACTGTGTGCTGCAGACGTATGAAGCATTCTCGCTTGGCGAATAGTAAGATAGCTGTGTAGTCAATGCCAGATTCGTGCCATCCAGCATCAACAGATGCCAGACCTCTGAACGAAGTATTTTCAGGTAATACACAATATCGTGCGGCGAACAAGTTGCCGCTTGCGAGCATCAGAAGTCATGTGTTACAAGCAACCCGGATCAAGCCGATATACTATCATGGTAAGTAGTCTACTAAATACTCCGTCACGTCTTCCCATTTTCTAGAACTCTTTCTCATCTTGCCTCAAAGCTCACCCATGTCATCGCGATTTTCGAGTCTTCGATCTGTTCTGATCCAGCGTGATGTGGATGAACATTCGTTAAGGTGTTTACTGATGCTTTAGGATGGCTACGATGATTGTGATGAATGACATATTTTGTTCAAAAAACGACATTCAGCACGCATATAGCAAAAGAGAAAAAGAGGTATGAAGCAGATATCATCTGCGAAGTGAAAGAAATCGCCGGAACGATGCAGAAGTAACATACAGCTTGTATATAGTCTAAAAACAAAACCAATTATGGAGCAGATGCAATCTGCGTAGAGAAAGAAATCGATAAAACCATGCAGATGCGGTAAGGAGCGTCGGGCCCATCAAGGGTAGCGTTGTGTCAAGTATCGAGGCGGGCTTGCGGATGGCCAGGCGTAATGGTATGAGGATGCCATGAGGAGACATGCCGGACTTGGAGGTCGTGGGCCGCGATGTGCTTCGCCATGCTTATATATAATGCTGGCTCCGGAGGAGTTACTCGGACGCGAAGACTGGCGCCATTAGGCGCTGGGCGCGGCGGCGGGCGTAGCTGCGGGTGTGGCCTGGGGGTTGCTCGCGTCCTTGGCCGCCTGCTTCTGCGCAGCGTATTTGGCCTTGTCCTGCTTGTACTGCGCCTTCATGCCCTTCATGATCTTCTTCTCACCCTTGACCTTGGTCTTCCACTGCTTGTAGACTGCGTGGTCGGCCTTGTACGCCTTCTTGTTCTCCTTGTACTTCGCCTTCTGTTCCTTAAGCTGGTCCTTGGTCACGGGAGGTCCGACATCCTGCGCGGGTGCGCCATCACTGCCCTGCGCGGGTGCGGAGTCACTGCCCTGAGCGGGAGCGGCATCGGTGCCCTGAGCGGGCGCAGCATCAGTGTCCTGCTGGGCTGCGGCATCAGTGCCCTCCTGGGGCGGGGCATCTCTCCTTTGTCCGGGCTGGTACGGAGCATTGGAAGCCGGAGCAACATCTGCAGGCGCAGCGTCTTCGCCCTCGCCAGATCCATCCTCGGGAGCCGAAGAGTCGTCGGTCTCAGCCGGAGCTGCATCGGCAGTGGCAGCTGCGTCGGTAGGGCAGCTTGAGGCCGTGACAGTGACAGTGACAGTGGCGGGGGCAGTACCATTGCCAGCGTCAGGAGCTCCAGTGCAGTAGCGCTCGATAGCGGAGGATGTCTTGGACGCAGCCTTGTCCTGCATCTTCGACCTGTACTCAGCAATGCCGTGACCGACCTTCTTTCCGGTCTTCACTCCTCCGGAGACGGTGTTTGCTACACCCGCAATGTCCACGGGTGAGGCAGCGACAAGGGCTACGAAGCTGGCGAAAACAATGCTGTATTTGACCATGTTGAGCGTCTGGACGGCGTTTGTGTAAGGTGAATTGGGATTATCTGGTGACAACGAATGTAGAGCGTTCGTTATTGGACAAAAGAGTGTTGGTAGATGAGACAAACAACGAGCCGGCGTTGATGAAGTGAATGGATTGAATGGACTGAATGCGATGCTGATGAAAAGTCAGAACCCATGAGCGCTGCGCGGCCTTTTATAAACCATCTCCAGGACATGCTTAGTCTGATGCGGTTTGGCTTTTCATCGCCATAGTACCGAAGCGGCCAAGGTATCATGATTCTGGTATCCGGAGAGTGTGGACGTTGGTTTGTGAAGCGACGGGAGTGTTTCAGCTTGCTAACCTATCACGGGGATACGCATTGAAGGGTCACACAGTGTGGTGCTCGTTGCTAGTCATGTTGGAAGCCTCGCCACCTCGCAGTGAACTGCTAGGGTTCAATCGGCTGCCGCATGTTGTTGCAAACTTGGTCGTGAACACCTCCGTGGCAGATGTTGGGGCTATGGTCTTGTGGAGCCGTGCAGAACGGACGAATAAGGCAAAGGTACGAACAGTTGTGCGGTAACAGTTGCGAAAACAAGTAGATCACTGATCCCGGTAGTGGGGCGTTTGGATTTGGAGCCGAACTCCGCGGGTGATCTGGTCTGTCCGCAGGCGCTGTACGTGGAGATGGACGTATGTCAGGATACTACAATCGTGGAGCCTTGAGAAAGAGGACCAGGAGGTGTTGATTCTCAGCACGACTTTCCGGGCTCGTAGCAGTGCCTTCTTCACAGGTAAGTAAGCATCAGTGACCTGAATGTTTAGTCGGAGAGGACTCGGGTGTCGCATCAAGATCGACATGAGCAGAAGCTAAACGGCGTGAATGATGTGAGAGATGTACAACAGTCAAGGCCTAGTTCGGCACAGGATGGAACACATGGCGCTTGCTTCGAGACTAGGGTCCTGTCACTAGCACGCCTGGTAAAGAACGTGCCTCTGCAACTCATGCTTGGTGTGAAAGCTTAGTCTCCAAGGTTTGCTGTAATGTTTCAAGATAGTAGTGTAGTGCGTGGAGGAGGAGAGGATGGGGAAGGATGAAACGAGACTGGCGGTTGGCAATCTTTATTCGGCTAGTCTGGTTACTGTAAGGATCCACCCGAAAGCTTGGCCAACCTTAAACGGTTGCGTCAAGGGGTTGTCGATCCCCCAGGACAAGGGGAGATCTCCACAAGGGTGGAGCGGTGAATCCGTGATCCATCCTCGTGTCCTGGCATCTCGGTAGAGCGGAACTGAAGAGAATGTTCCCTCCATCAGGAACGAGAGCAAAGGGAGAAAAATTTCCATTGGCGAGAGATTACTGGGCGCGACGCGTGGTTGCCATCGCCCTTGAAACACATTCAAACTTTGCATCGACAATTATCCCTGCTTATGGCTTCATCTTGTATGCCAACGAGACATACATCTTGCGGCCAGTCCAGTTCCGCTGCTCGTACTTCGATCCACTCACTCCGTCAAGCCTGTGGATTGTGTAGATGGTCCGGGCGCCAGGGCAGGCATCAAGCCCTAAGCGACACTCAAAGGGCTACCTCCTACCAGAATTGACACGACGGCGTCACCACGACCAACAATCCTCCAGCAAAGTGGATTGATCTTGTTGCACAGGCAGATCGGACCTCTGAGCACTACAGGGGTGCCGAAAAGGACCTCACTCCATGAAGAGGCCAATCTGTTAGAGCGAGTCGATTTGCCCTCCGCAATTTAGCTGCTGTGTAATCCAAGCAAGACTTCATACGTGAGCAAATTGTTCTTTCATCAGACCAAATCGCGGATGCCATTGTATATCCATGCTCCGTCTTCAATATCAGTATCAATATCTATTACCGCACGACACGTCCCCCTGCCGAAATCCGACCCTACAAAGCGTGGCAAGCCTTCCAATAGTTCGGTACGAGTCGTGAAGGTTATGTTGCGCCTGAAGCCAAACATGTGGCTTCGTCGACGGGTACTGACACCCGTCCCTTCCCCCGAGACCCTTTGGACGTCGACGACTTCTGTAGCGACTATATCGCGATGCACAAGGTCTGGAAGCATAAGCTTCAACGTACACAGTTTCTCAGAAGTCGCCAACTGATCGAAAACTCCAAGCCAGGCTTGCTCAGTCCCGTCACCGAGAGCGACCCCGGCCAACTCGAGGTATTCTAGCGAAGTGGAAGAACGCCGCAAGACCTCAACTAGGTCGATCATTCGTATCGAAACACCGAAGAGTTTCAGAGACCGCAGCTCTGCAAGTCCGTTCGCGAGCAAGAGATCAGCAGTCCACCGTTGCGCGCGGGTCCTGTCGCCGCGTACCCATACTCGACTGTCGTGTGCAGATGAATCTTTCTCAGATGTTGAGCTCCAGCAAAAATCGCCCTGATCAAGTCCCACCGACGGTTCTTGCTCTTGCGCGTATTGAAACCGTCCCGCTGGACCGGCGTCATTGTAATGTCTCGAATCGACGCGAAACTCTCCAGGAGTTCATCTTTGCGTCCTTCCAGCGCATCTTCCAGATCTCTATGGCGCAGACGATCGATATTGATAGTTTCGATAAGAGCCCTGGTGTCAGCAATTGCATGCTGCAAGTCGCTATGGACTGCTCTTGTGTGAGGGTTGATTGGAAACATCATCCTGGCTCCTGGATCACCGGGCGACAAGTTCAAGCATAACAAGCAGCCTCGTGCTTTCAGTTGCTGGAGAACGCGGACCATGAGCGCGTAGTCAGCGACTCCTTGCTGTTGCAGACCGGCTTCTTCCTCCGCTGTATTATATCGGACCATGTCTGAAGCCTTCTTGCAACGTGACTGGTTCAGCCAATGTGGGACAATTCGACCGTGTCTGGAATTATCATTGTAATTGCCCAATTCGAGCCCGTCTACGGAGAACGTCACAGTCCGGATTCGGCGAGACAACGACGTGCTCGCGGTCATCAGGTTGTATATACGCTCCCATCGCGTTTTGCTGAGCATCCAGCATCCCAAGTGAGCGACGTATGCATCACAGAACAGATCGGTAACCACGGCGTGTAAAGCTTTGCAGGTCAAGCGGAGCTTTGGCAAAACATTGTCGTCTAGGTAATCGATGATATGCTCGAAAAGTTCGACGGGTAGAGCGCAAAGCGTTGCTTCTTTATTTGGAGACATTACTGCTACGTTGATATCGACGATGTGGCCTGCTTACGGTACGGAAGGTCAAGTTTTAATGCTAATAAGTGGCTGATTGCTCGATTTTGAGGGAGTCATCTCAAGCTTGTCGCTTATGACGTCGCAATCTGCTTAAGCGACATTTGCATAGGGCTACTGCTGTGGGTACGACTACTATGAACATACGCGGTGAAGCACATGAGCTTTCGAGATCGACAAGGTACATCCACAGGAGTCGGGTGTTGGTAATGCCTACTCGACAGCAATACACACTTCCTTCTCAGCTACCCCAAGCTCAAGAGCAAGAGCTTCTGTGATGGATTCATTGCTGAAGAGGCTCTTGTACTCGTGACAAGAGCAAGAAAGACCTCGACGGTCAGAGAACACTAGGCGCGATTCGTGATCATTTCAGTCTAGACAAGGGTATTGACTGCATTCGAATTTACCACAGACACATGCTTACCAATGCAACAAGGCCTAAACAACGCAACCGACGCAGTCAACTTGATCCCACCGCTTCTCCTCTTCGATATCGTCGAGCCTGACTGTATCGATGGTTTCAGAAGCCGATTCAGCTATTGTTGAGACGCAAGTAGCAAGCACCAGCATATCCAGGCTACCAGTACTGACATGGGGTGTCAGCTCAATCACTACTGCTCCAACTCAACCGTACGATTCTAGTATCGAATTCTACAGCGTCGGCGTACGTCGCTTGTGCGCGTTTGCTACCGTTGCCCACCGAGTGCAAGTCTCAGCGGCGATGGTTGAAGCTTTGCAAAACAACGTCGACTGCGCAAGCTTATGTGATGCCAAGCATTTGGAGACCTTCCATGACATGACCACGCTTACATGGATTCAGACGTGATCTTTCCCTTGGCTGTAATCACTTGGAGCAACTCAACCACTTCACTTGGAACTCCTTCTATTGCTCTGGATCGCTATTTGTCAAATCTTCAGCTGCCAAGGTAAAAGGCGCTGCGCAATGCAAAAGCGCACGCGAGTGTACGTGAGAGTCTTCATGTCAGGTATTTCAATAGACTATCATCAAGTCTGGCAGCAAAGCAGCAGTCGAATACAAATATCGAGATGCTGCTCATTCTCTTCTAGTCCAACATCTTCAGACAGCAGCAGACAGCAGCAGACAACAACAGACAACAAACGATCTAACCAAAAACCACACCCATTCATAATTTACTGATCTATCATCCCTCGCTGCATCAATTCAAGTTCAGCAACCCTCACAAACCAAAACGACCATCCGCAATGCATCACTCTACTGTTGCCATCTTCTTTTTGGCTGCTACTGGCCGCCTGGCTATTGCCCAAGCATCCGACGGAGCCGACAATTCCATCCGTGTCGTACTCCAAAACCAAGCCATTGAGCTTGGCTCCACGACCGATTTCTCTGAGGGCGTCCGCGAGACCAAAGAGCCAGTCGGGTCTTCTGGTCCCTACGCGACCGTCGAGCTCAGTCTCGGCGCTGGTGTTGATCAACAAGACCTGCGCTGCCAGATTCTAGACGACGACAATGTCCCCATCACCCTCCTTCGTGGCGACAACAATGACACCACTTTTGGAGACGGTAACGGAGGCGTCTGGGATTTCCAGGACGGCGCCCTCCTAGTCAGCACCATCATTTGCGACCCGGAGTTCGAGAAAAGAGAGCAGGACCTTGCGATTCGCGTCACTCTCAGCGACGGAAATTTGGCAACTCAGACCGCCTTCGAAAATGCCGGACTTGAGCTTGAGGAAAAGGCCCCAGCTGGTTCCTCCGGTCCCTTGAACACTGTCAATTTGGACATTGGCGCCGACGTCCAGGATCAAGACCTCAGATGCCAGATTGTCGACACCCGTGGCAACGTCATCGAGCTCGTACGCGGCGGTAATGAGGATGTGACTTTCGGTGATGGCGGAAACGGTGCTTGGACCTTCCTGGAGCCAGCGAGCAGCGAGGTTGGCAACATCATCTGCGATCCTGCCTTTGTTCTGGCCTAGAGCTTGCTTTGGATGCTATGCAGAAGTCAACAAAAGCTGAGTGTTCACTCATTACTACTGCAAGAGAGTGTGTGGAGGGTACATGACCCTTGGTAATCGGTCCTGCACATGGACGAAACACTGTCGTTACCTTTGTCCGGGAGTTCTCGCGTTTACGATTTCTTGCTTTCTACCTTGCTTCTGACGATTCGCAATTGTTTTTACGATGGTCTGCTATACTATTAGTGATGTCTAGATCAAATATACGAGCCCCATATGACCCGGTTGGCGGTCTCATAAATTTCCTGTGCCAGTATTCCAGACCACAATCGGTCACTTGAACGCTATGCAAGTTCTCATACCCTACCATTCAATTAATAATTAATGTATTTGAGAAGTTCAGTTGCCGTTAGATACATCACTCATACAATACCATTAGTGGGTAAGCAGCTCGGGATGCTAAGATCCAATAGAAATCCTAAGAGGCGGGTAATGACTCGATCCCAAGGAAGTTATCTTAAGCTTGTCGCTTAGCCGGAATTTTACTCAAGCGACGTTCGCAGGTTGTTCACGCAGTAAGCTAAACATATGGAGAGAAATGAATCGAACTGCCGGGCCCATCAAACATTCAATCATTAATCACGTCTATACGTACATCCAACCCCCGCACAAAGAGATTGCAGCAGAGCTCTCTTTCGCACTTATGCCAAAGTACGCGTGCAGCCCTATACACACTGAACATGGCCCGAACTTATCGCTACCAATGAAAAGAATTGGTCGTCAAGGGTCCCTTCATCTTCGCCCTGCTCATCGATATCGGGCCGCTGCTGGATGACAGGAGGTTTGCAGAACAGCATCGATGTCCATCATAACGTACCCCGTCGAGCAATAGAGGGCTCCGCGAATCCGGAGGGACTGTTGAGAAGTGTCAGTCTACAATGCTGATAAAAGCGTGCAAACGAAACAAGCTTACGACGGTGGAGCAGCCACAGTGCCCTCAGCTTCCTGAGCAGAACGTTGTGGGTTCATTTCGATCGGTTGACCATCTCTCTCCACATCCAGTCTTCTCTGTCTTTGAAAGCGATATTGCAAGATGGCAACGGCCACCGAGGCAAGCGTCAGAACCGCACCGATGATGCTGAGGACGACGTTTATCGAGTCTGGATGTATCTTGTCCGGCGAAGCTGAGTTGGTGGGTGCACCTGCAGCAGGGTTCACGCTAGCGGGTGTAGCCGCACCCGGGCCTCGGGTTGTGGAAAAAGACATGATCTTCTCAGGTCACTAATGGAGGTAGGAGGAGACGTGTGAAATATGTCAAGAGGGAATGACGGTCCGAATGAAACTTTGGAAACAAACCAGATCATGTCTCTGACAGCCTTCGCTGCGTGATTATTTATCAATTCCCATCTTCTCAGTACGCATGCCGCTTTGGCCGCGTGAGAGGCAAGCGTTGTAGCTTGTTGACCTGTCGGGTTGGTCTCCTTAGGTACTAGCAGATGCGAGTCTACAGCCCCGGTTGCTGCGCCCGCAGGCTTAGACCACCAAGGAACTCAAGGTCCCTGCTTGGGACAGCTTCAGTAGGGTGGGCTACTCCGTGGGGGTTTCAATACACCCAGCGCATGGTTTGATCCGATATTTCCTCCATTGTCATTATTGGCCGGTGACGCATCCCTTGCGAAGGTGATTGGATGGAGATCTCGGCGCTGGCTTGAGTGCCGTGGAGAACAGTACAAACAAAATACAAGTAAATTGCTCTCTGCACGGTGCTGCGTCGCGCTCGCTGACCCAATCAGCAAGCAATAAGTTGGTTGAAAGATGCTCGCTTGATACTAACTCTCCCCTGCGACTTTGCGGATAAGTGATAGCTAGAGCGTAAAGCCTGGAGTACAGCTACATATAGAAAGATGGATGGATCGTTGATAGTCAATCGAAACGTTATCTCGTATTGGTAAAAGCTAAAAATCAGCGCCCATCAGTATGATACAGGCTACTTGTAGCGGGCATCTTTGCAAGGTGACCGACCGCAAGACAGCCAGTCGTCGTACTGTTCGATTATACTGGGTGATAAAGGTGCGGAATTGGAGAGGCCGCATGAGAAGTTTACGATGCGTAATGCATCATAACATGAGCCCAAGACGGTATGTCTCCATATGCCATTGACACTAGTATTTGAGTCGCTCCTCCGCACAGATTCAGAAAGCACAAGGCTCGCTGCAGCAGGTGTGAATATTTGAGTTGACATTGGAAAGAGAACCAAGTTTGTTTATAACAACCGTGCTCTCTAGAAACTAGGTAAAGAAATGTGTCAGAGCAGGAGATCCTTCAACCATATCATCAAGCCCATCATGAAAAAGAGCGTTCCTCCGAAGTATCCCTACCACTGCCCTCACGATCGCGTTGCTTCGTCTCAGCATGGTTCGCAACAGTCTGAGATGACTTCCCCTCACGCTTCAACTCGCCAAATGCAATCGCCGCAAGATAAACCAGGCCCATCAGACCAGCAATAACGCCGTACGCGATAGCGGAGGATCTGCTAGCATCTGCAAGTCGCAGGCCAAGACCGCCATTGATAATACCAAGGATAATACCGATCCGTCCAGTGAAGACGTGACCATAAGACCAGAACGTTCTCTTCTGCACTTTCTTGTACATCTTGTGGTGGATCGTGCCGACGATAGGCATGAAGAACAGGACGGCAAACAGAAGCAGGCCAATGACGGCATGTGGGTCGTCCAAGCGGTCGGATGCGTTTGCCATGTAGATACCAATACCTGCAGCAGCAATAAAGAGTATGTACCCGAAGATCTGCAGGCCGCCATGGATCCAGGCGAGGGCGCTGAAATTGGCCAGACGAACCAGTATGGCACCGATGGGAAGGATGGCAACAAAGGCAAGGCCAGCGAGCGCGCCGTGAGCTTGCGCGAAACGATTCTGTGACTGTGTCGACAACTTTTGCCACTCATTCGCGCTTGAAGATGAGTTGGTCGTTGTGGCGGCTGAAGTGAAGGGATTCGCGCTGGAGCCTCCAGTGGCACGCGACAAGTCCCATTGGAAGTTGCCGTTTCTATCATGTTGGGAGATGACAGCGTTTGTGTCATCCGAGTTGATTGGCGAGCCCTGGCGATAGGCATACAGCCAGTCGCTCGTGCTGTCTTGAAGACTCATGGAGCCGGCACTCCAGCTGTTGCAGTTTGTGCATCGGACGTTGGCGGTCATTTTCCCATCCGCAATTCCGGAGCCCTCCATGAGATACACGTCTGCAGCAGAGTTGTGGGTGGGCATAATGTGCCCAGATGTGTTTCGCGCCGACAGCGTCACATTCGTGCCATCGGCAGAGCTGTGCATGATGAACATATTGGCATTGTCCATAGCCGTGCCTTGTGCAAGCGCAACCCAAGAGTAAGTTGTTGGTGCTGACAGCTGGAAGAAGATGTCGCCAGATCCTGAGCTCGCCGATTGCTGCGGTACATTCACCGCAAAACATACATCAGTACCCGGACAGGTACTCAAGACTGCGGCGTCTCCTCCATTACCAGGTGTGGTGGTACCAGGGGCTTCCGACGCAGGGCACATACCCCCTGTAGTAGTGAAGTTGGCGAACGGCGCAGTCAAAGCGTCTGACTTGTAAAGATCCGGTGCCTCTGCGGTCAAGCACAGTGCTGATGTCCCGTTGATGGGGTTTTGTGGAAGGCTTCCCATGTCCATCTGTGTGCATGCAAGAACGTCGTTGGCTGGGTAGTAGTCGACCCAGGCGAAGCACATCTCGTCCTCGCTCGACTGTCCACCTGGCACCGGCTCGGTGTCGTTCATGGTGTTGTATTCACATGTAGTGATGAATCTATCTCCAGGCAGTAGTTTGACTTCTTCCAAGCTCTTCGAAAATTGATATCCGTACTCGAAGTCTCGAAGGGACGACAGTGGTGCAAGTTCCTTGCCGTCTCGAATTATTTGAACGCGTGCGTTGCGACCACGGAAGTGCATGTGGTGGAAGATTGACACTGCTGTGATACCTTCGGAAGGCCAGCGTCCAGTACACTCAGGTGTGCATACCGTGGAGTGAGGCACGATCTCTTTACCGGGCTCGAGGAACCACCCGGTCACTTGGAGGTCTCCCAAAGTCAAGGTGCCGACCTCGTTCTCCACTTTCTGGTCGGTGTACAGGAAGTTGTAAGCGGCCTTGTCTTTCACACCCTCAAGTCCTTCGGGGTTATTGTAGTGTGTCTCTAGCATTGCATACTCGAAGAGCTCGGACCCAAATGGTTTGCCAAATCCTGGTTCGAAAGTGCGACCAGACATTCCGGGTGCCCATTCTGTGACAAAGGAATTGCAGGGGTTCGCAAAGGTCTCCCAGTCACAGTTTGGCTCTTGTCCAACCATAGCCTTGGCTTCTTCGGGAAGATTGTAACAGCCATAGAGAACCAAGTGGTGCAACAGCTTGCTCGACTCTGCAGGTCGTTCTCCGAGAAGATAGTTCCTTTTTCCGGCTGGCAGCTTGTGAAGACTGTAGCAGTATGTGGTCTCGGCAGTGGGGATCGTAACTTCAGGTTGTTCAACCGTGAAGTTCATGCTGCCAGGAATGTCGCGAATGGCATTTATTGAAACGGTTTTGGCTTTGCCCAGCTTGACATAGGCTTTACCGTTCTCGCCAGGTCCATGTTGTGCAAACGTGTTCTCGCGCGAATGCGCGTAGATGAACCATTGCCATGCTCCGATATCTGCTTGGGTTTCGAGGCAGTCGGCCTTGTTCTGTTTTTCGAACACAAAAGCAGTGACATCGTCCGTCTGGTTGCCACCCTTGAAGCGCATGTTCTTCTCCTGGTCTTCAGACATTTGTGGAGTGACGAATCCAGCGGCGTGACGGTTTTCGAATACGAACTCGCCGTTCTGATCTGTATATCCGACAGCCATGTCAGCGCCTGTCATGGCACCGGTCTGGCTGAATCCCAAGGCGAGATAGCCACTGGACCGAGATGCGATGCCGAATGTTGAATAGTTGGCTCCAGTCTTCCAGAAGAGTTGGACATTGCCGTCGGTATCGAGCGTTGCGTTGCCATCAAACTGTGTGCGGTCAAATGGGATCCAGTTCAAGTCATTGTTGCTCTGTGCGACCGCAAATGATAGCGATAGAAACAGTGCACTCAAAATTGCTGTACACCGTGACAGCAGCATCCTCGCTTATGTTGAGAGATGTCCTTAGGTGTCAGGACGTAAGTGCAAAAGTGAAAGCAAAAATGAATATCACAGTAGTGAAAGAGCGTGCGGTTGCCCGAACTTTGGAAGAAACACCCTTTTAATACCTTCGTCTGCATGTGCCTCTGTAGAGCCACCCATGTTAACTCAGCTATACGCATGACCCAATGAGACATGGGTTGCAGACAGCCAAGATGCGGTCTGCGTGTCCATCAACGAAAGGTGCGAACTGTCCAATCAGCTGTTAGCGCATTGTGGTGCCTAAATAGTGATGCCTACCCAAATGTACAGCACAAGCGGGTCAATCTTATGGCTTAGACAGCCCAGCGACGATCCTTCTCTTCCCCACGGCAAGCTACATTGGTTATATTGGGCCAGATGGTGGACTGAGAGCTCAGACTCATCAGAGCATCGGGGCCACAAGACTCAGTCAGGTCGACCTTCTGAGCAAATTTTGAGCCATCATTGATCTCAGAGGCGTTGCGTTCTTCCATTCTCTTTGTTCTATGTGAGGTCGTCTAATCCATGCTGGGTGCCTTGGTGCCTCCGCAGGCTTGTGTTGCTGCAGATGTTGTTCGACTTTGGAGATCCCATGTCAGCAATGGGGGCTGAGGTATCCACACGGGACGCACCAACCAATCAAGCGCCACAAGCTCTTACAAAGCAGCACGGCGATTGGCTCGTCCGTATATCAAGTCAGTGGCTGCACAAGCAGGGTTGTACGAAGGATTGTCGGCAGCTTTCAGGATTCTCACGCCATGGACGAAGCTTAAGGATCTCTGCGTCTTTCTGTCGCTGTCATGGGATGGCAATCTCCGCTAAAGACGTCTGTGGTCTGCTCCGGTCGAATATTTTCATTCGGAGCGAAAGAGGTGTCCTCCAGAATAGCAGAAGCGTGATCCAAGCAAGCATCAGAATGCGGCCAATATCTGGTATGCCACGAGCTGTGCCATATATCCATGCAGCCATGCAAGGCTGGTGCGACTCACTCAGTAGCTTATAGCGAAAGCGAGAGCGCAACGCTTGTACAACACATCATCGTTTCACCTTCATTGCACTGCCACCCAACAGCTTAGCCGAGGCCATCTATCCTGGAGCATGCGAACTCGTCCAAGCACATCGTGGTGCTCCTCAGGAAAGTACAGACGCCCCAGCAGGATCCAGCTAAGCAAAGCACTCTCACGCGAGAGGGGGGGGAGAAGGGGCAACATTAACCAGGTTTGGAGACACCTGAACAGGCGGATGCCAGAGGACTTGGATTTCGATATCCATGAGGTGAACATGGCTCGAGTTGGGCGGCGAGCTCGGCATACCTTTATATCGAAGTAAGAGAGGCCGTCACATTCTACTGTGCGTGGATTTGAGCATTTTCCAGAACTTCGATTGTCAGGAGATACATGCGGGTCCTCATGCAGCCACGGACGCTTACAATTATTGCTGACCCAAGTACTTCATGCCTGAGGTTACCACGTAAGTGTTATCACAGCTAACGAGGTCGACAAGGCTGATCGGGCTCAATAGGAGGTAGTGGAGCATTCAACAGCACTGTGACATGGCCACACTAAACATGCCAGCATGAGGTTCATCGTCAGCCTTGGATCCGCACACGTCTACTCTCGGCAAGTGTAACCTGAATGTTCTTATGGGCCTGACCCTCAGCTCGCCCAACAGCGGCGGCGTCACTTCACACAGAAATGGGCTCATCTACACGTCCATCGTCACCCAAGACAACGCACGCGCACATTGTGGCGACCATATCGCCGTCAAGAATTACAATACCAACTTCAGTCTCTGGCCATTGTCATCGTCAGCCATAGACGTGCAACTGCCATGCCCTGAGCAAAAGGGCCCCAAACGCAAGCGTATCCAAGATGCCGATGCGGAAGAAGACTCGCAGCAGGGTCAAGATCCCGTCGATATGGCTATCGATCACCTCGGTCAGCTTTACTTGAGTATACAACACTTCCAGAAAGACAAAGACGCGCAAAGGCTCGCCAAATGGATCAGAGTGCTTGTCAGTGCTTTCACAGACGAATATGCCGAGTCCCGGCTTGAGCATACCCTGGACGCGCTCGAACATCTCCAAAATGGGCTGGTATCAGTCAACCGCGTGAGCATCAACTCGGCGCCAAGTTCTCGACGCACGCTTCCCACGCATGTATACGAAGTCAAACGTAAGAGCAGTGTCGTTGTCACTGGAAGATGGGTGATTCGACTCAACACTTTGTTTCGTGATACAATCGACACCCAAGGCCAAGAAATTCACGAGTCTTTTTCCTCCCTTCGTTTACAGCCTGCCGGGCCCACGGTAGCGGGTGGTGCTTCGGTGTCTGTTTTTATCGGGGAACGGACGGAGCTCCTGCAGCGAAGTTTCCTCAGCCCTACAATTATCACGGACAGGACTGTGGCTAGTTCATCGGAGGTCTTCAAACTGGTGAAGCGTGACGATGTGGATGGCCTCGTCAGGCTCATTGCTCTGGGGAAAGCATCGGCGAGAGATTGTGATGAGGATGGTCGATCACTCTTTTTCGTAAGTACACCAACACTCATGTAAGATTTCGTGCGCGAATTATTGACAGGCGTAGCTTGCGTGCTGTTATCGAAGTTTGAGGTGCTGCAAGTTCTTAATCGAATGCGGTGTCGATGTCAACCGAACCGATACGACAGTTGAATTTGCGTAAGCGAGCTTTGCTATCCTACACAGAGTGTGAAAGTAAACTTGGACTGATCTTGATGTAGTGGTGACACTCCCCTTCATCTGGCCGTTCACAGTGCATCCATATCACTCTGGCCTGCCACAAATAGCAATCGAGATGAGCTTGTGCCACTACTACTAGAAGCGGAAGCGGATCCCACTTCTATTGCAGTTGGCAGAAGAGGCCCACAGTCTTCACTCACGATGGCATTAGACCAATTGGACTCTTCTAGAACTCATGCTAGGCACACTAGTCTCGTACAAGTAGGTTTTCCTGTCAAAGTTGTGATCTTTGCCTTGTGTAGCTCACATGACTTAGGACGTGGTCGTAATGTTACTCGGCGGAGTCTATACGGATTTGAAGATGGTTGAGGCAACAAGCGGACTTAGCATTTGGCTGCAAGCATGTATAGTCGCCCAGCCGACAATCTTGCGGATGCTGTCAAGTTCTGGTTGCGACATGAGCGAAACTTACGAACGATCCCCAAATCGCACTGACAAAGAAGGCTATGTCTCTGGTTGGAATTGCTTATTCTTCGTTGTACTTCACGCATCGAACCCAGAGTCGTCTGCCGAGTTCGAGTCGCTCCGATTCCTCCTCGAATCTGGCGCCAATCCATTTCTACGGGATGCAGATGGAAACACGATATTCGACTACGCCAACGAAGATACTGACTACAAATTCGCGCACTACCAAAGAGAGCTATGGTACAGCGCCCTTGACCGAGCGCACATAGAGGTTGGCCACCGCGCGAAGCAGGTCTCAGTGCTACCAGTATACGATAAATGGTACACTCCGATCCACCATCGCGCTTTACAAAACTTGGAAACTTGGCATGAGGACGATGTAGAGTCTCAGGTCAACGAATTGCTTGAGCAGGTTCCATGGACAGAGGCGGAAGCAGAGGCACTACGCAGAATCAAGTTGCAATCGACATAGTGGAAGCATGTTTCTTCACGCGGGTTAGATGGAGGCCTCAAACCGATCACCATTTTTGCAAATTTTGATAGTGTGCGAGACGAGTTTTCGCCAGAGGCGTGTCCCGGCAGTCGTAGAGTATGATGCGACGTCAGACTTCACTAGCAACGACTTTTACCAGGAGCCGGTTTCGCAGCTAATTTCGTGAGTGGTTGTGGTTTCGATCATCTCCCGTTCGCCAACGAGTCGCACGTATCTTGCAGAGGTTTAGCACTGCAGGCAGTCGCCGAGAAGGAGATAAAAGTACCGTCAGATGTAAATTTCAGAGTTCATATGCACACTAGCGACGTGCTCTATCCTGTCGAGCAACTCCATAATGTCCAATAATCCCCCCAACGCCATTAATAATTGCTGCCATAAGGCTGCTGATTCCCTCTCGCCATCTTCGCGCGTTCGGTCAACTGCTTGTACTCTTCTGTCCACATTCCACCCCAATGCCCCAAATCTTCCAGAACGCCCTCCGGTCCCCTCGTCCACATCCACAGTCCAGCGATCGCAAGACTGCCCCAGAAAATAATGCGTGTCGCGAGGCGGAACCAGAACATAACCGTGCTGAGCAGCATGTTGAGGATTTTGAGCGAAAGGAAGATGATGAGCAGCAGCAGGGCTATTGTTGCTAGGTCGGGCTTTTGTGTCACAGCTTGGATGAGAGGTGCGGTGTAGGCTTTGATGATGCTGGTGTAGGAGAGGAAGGGCAGGATGTATGGGCGGAAAGGGTTGTTTGAGGAGAGCAGGTATGAACCCCAATCTGTAGACATGTCAGTCGGGAGGATACAGGCTGCGATGTGTGATATTGTGCTTACCCTGAATGAGATCCATCTTAGGCGAGTCTCGGTGTTGTTTTGAGGGTCGTCGGTGTGTTGCTAGCGGTGTCCGCTCTTTGCTTTGGACGAGAGTGTGTTTGGGTTAGGTGGGAGAGAGAAGCAAAGTGGAAAGCTCCCTTGTCGTCTGTTTTAATACAAGGCTAAGTCGCAACTCTGAGCTCAGTGATTGGTGGAGTGTGTGGTTTGCTGCGACTTCACGGTGAGCAGTGTCGCGTGGATCGTCTTGAGACCCTGCTAGGTTGTTTCACTTGATCGGCGCTCACTCTTATCGATTGCGGCCTTGCTGCCTTGCCCGCGTTACTCTTTCTGTGTGGCAGTGATGAAATGCTCACGGTGACTCTTCATCACGGTGTCGAGAAGTGAAAGACCGACATTCCCTGTAGCGGCGCCCATATAAAGTCTTGCATTGTCGCGTGCCGTGGTTGATTTTTCCTCTTGACAACTTGCAACACCGTACTGTTGATTCCTGGTGTCCACCTGCAAGGACTTTGCCAGGACCTCCAATCACTCGTTCCGCTTTCCAATTCGAGTTGATCGACTCGACAAACGGGGACGCCTCCCAAGAAAAACACTCAAATACTGCTACAAAAGCAACCATGGCGTATCAACACGAAGCGCCTTACAAGGCCCAAGACCATCATGAAGTCTCCGAGATGCTTCGTGGACTCGAAGCTGCCCAGGGCAGGAGCAGCAAAGACAAGGGCAAAGCCGGATTCTCTGCCAAGAAAAACACATTCGCCGTCCAAGGCTCAAACATCACAGTCGACTCCTGGCGCATGCAGGATTGGGATTACAAGAAGCCTAACCTCCCCACATATGCTCGCGGCATCTTCACTGCCATCAACCGCGACCAGAAGCCCGAAATCGTCGTGAGGGGATACGACAAGTTCTTCAACCAGGATGAAGTCAACGAGACCCAGTGGCGAAATGTCGAGCACAACACGAGAGGTCCTTACGAACTCAGTGTCAAGGAGAACGGATGTATCATCTTCATCTCTGGAATGGAGGATGGCACACTCATCGTCTGCAGCAAACATTCAACAGGACCTCGCACAGACACTGAAGTCAGCCACGCCGTGGCAGGTGAGAAGTGGGTCGACAGGCATCTCGCTACTGTCGGACGGACCAGAAAACAACTCGCCCAGACACTGCGCGCCATGAACGCGACTGCGGTGGCCGAGTTGTGCGACGACGACTTCGAGGAACACGTCCTTCAGTACAGACCGGAAGAGGCAGGCCTTTATCTTCACGGCATCAACCTCAACCTCCCAGAATTTGCTACGTACCCTCACCACCTCGTCGATCGATTCGCAGACGAGTGGGGCATGAAGAAGACGATGTACCTCACAATGAACGACATTGGCCAGGTCAAGGCTTTCCTCGATAAAGTCGCGGAGACAGGGAACTACGCTGGTCGCGACACCGAGGGCTTCGTCATCCGCTGTCAGTCCAAGGCAAACACCAACGTCTGGCACGACTGGTTCTTCAAGTACAAGTTTGAGGAGCCCTACCTGATGTACCGTCAGTGGCGTGAATGCACAAAAGCTATCATTGGCAACCGTCAGCCCAAGTACAAGAAGCACAAGAAGATCACTGAGGAGTACATCGACTTCGCGAGGAGGCAGCTTCACGGCAACCCTCAGCTTGCAGAGGCATACAACGCCAACCACGGTATCATCCAGATGCGCAACGACTTCTTGGCATCTCGTGGTCTCAACGGCGCCGATATCATCCGCCAGGAGCGTGAGGTTGGCGAGGTTGCGAACGAGGACGTCACTAACGATGTTGTGTTGGTCCCCGTCGCCACCCTCGGATGTGGCAAGACTACCGTCGCGCTCGCATTGTGCAAGCTCTTTGGTTGGGGTCACGTACAAAACGACAACATCACAGTCAAGAAGGGCAAGCCTGCTATGTTTGCTTCAAAGTGCTCAGACTGTCTGACCGAGAGTCCGGCCGTGATTGCCGACCGTAACAACCACCAGCGTCGTGAGCGCAAGCAAATTATCGAGGATGTCTCAAAGATTGTTCCCAACGCCCGTTTCGTAGCATTGCAATATGTGCACGAGAGAGGCAACTACGACAACATCCGCAAGGCTACGCGCGAGCGCATTGTTGCTCGTGGTGACAACCACCAGACTATCAACACCAGCATGAAGGGCGAGGAGATCATCGACATCATGGAAGGCTTCATGCACCGTTTCGAGCCTCTCAGCCCAGATACCTCGCCTGATGATGGGTTCGACACCATCATCAACCTTGACGTTCTGGCATCATCGCGTGAGAACCTCGAAATCGTGATCACCAAACTTTACAACGAATATCCCAAGCTCTTCCGCAACCAGGAGATGCCCACAGCCGCTGACATGGACGCTGCCATCGCCGCCGCTCTCAACAACTACACGGTGGAAATCAAGCACCAGATCAAAGGCGGCAGCGCCAACAACTGGACGAAGAAGACCCAGCCGAATGGTGCTCCTAACCCATCTCCCAACGTTCCCAAGCAGAAAGAGCGCAAAATCGAGTACTTCGCCGTCCAACTCCCAGCAACTCGTGTCGCCGCTGTTCTTGATGCCGTCTTCCGCGACGCCTCTCCCGAACAAGCACAGATGTACAACACGCTGAAAGCGTCAGGTCGTGTGCAGCCCGAATTCCACGTCACTCTCATCCACCGCGCCAGCTCCGCCCAACACCCTGACACATGGGCGCAGCTCAACGACGTGTACACCCGCGCCGCTGCTCCCACGCCAGAGCGCGCATACAGCATGCCCGATGCCAAGCTCGGCCTGGCAAACGTCAGACTTGAGCGTCTGGTCTGGGACAAGCGTGTAATGGCTTTCGTGGTGCGCCTGGCGGGCACCCAGGGCGAGACGTGGCCCTGCGCCAACAGAACTGCTCACGTCACGGTGGGCACATCGTCGCCGGCTGTGAAGCCCAAGGAGGCGAACGACTTGCTCGACAAGTGGCTGAACGAGGGCAGTGGAGGTGCCAGTGGTATCATGGAGGTGGCGGTCAAGGGCAGCGTCGAGCTTGAGGGCGTCGTGCGAGGTGTGTTGGGGAGATAGATGGGAGCGTGAGAGAACGCGTATGGATCATGCCCGTGAGACGAATTTGATATGACTGCATCGGATGGCAATCGTGGTTTGCTATGGCTTGTGGGCGAGCGGGGCTATGGAGCATAGCATGGAAGAAGGCATTGCATTAGCTGATAGAGATTAGAGAGAGCGCTTGGGCTTCAATGCATGCGTTGTCTTCCGTCATCGATGATGTATTGCAAAATGGATCATTCTACAAAGAATACTACTTTTGTACAGCAGCGAGGGAGGCCCATGTATCTTATAAGAAATACACTTCGATCGCTCACAGGATCACGATCAGTGGGTCGCTTTTGTAGAAGGGCTCGCGAGACGGCCGAAGCGTTGCTGTGGGCTGGGGCGTTGCTAGGGGATCTGTTTGTCTCGAGCTCCAGCTTTGGAACTCCAGTCTTGAACAAACGCCGTGAAGAAGTCCAATCTACCACTCTGCTAACATCGCTTAGCAGCCGTTTACTGTCTCTACTACTTCTCTACTTTTCTTCTCGTCACAGCATTTGCATTGGTCGCGTTTCTCTTTCCCAGGCGTTTAGTTGCTCACGTGTCTCGCCGCATGCTGCCCTAACACCCAGCCAAGCCAGCATTCCTACTGTTACCGCCTCGACCACCATTAGAAACCCGACCACCCGGCCACCACCATGTTGGGCAGCCAGGGTCGGGCGATGACATCTCCCTCGTACATGTCCGAGGAGCAAATGGGTCAGCAGTCTCATGTATCTCCTTCAATCCAGGCCCGCCGCGCTCTGTTCGGGAGCTCAAGATCGTCGTTGGGAGAATGTGCAAGCGTGCAAGAAGAGCAAGAGGGAGACTCACACTCGGTGCCTACAGCCAGCTACCTCAAAGACCTTCGTACCAACAAGGCCCGTCCTATAGGCTCGCGCCCGCCGCCGCCTTCGAAATTCGGCAATCTGAGGCGCACCGAGACCGAGACGACGACTGCGACGACGAGTACTGCTGCGGCTAGCAGTGACCGCCCGCCTTTACCGCAGAGCAACAGTATGCCTACAATGATTCCGCAGACTGTGTCGCATCACAGGCCTGGCGTGGCAGGCCGTAATAGCCCTTTTGCCGGGCGTCCGCTTGCGAGAACACCTTCAGCCACCCCATCAAATCTTACGAAAGAGGACTATGTCAGCAAACATGGAGGCAGCAGACCACAAAGCGGGGTGTACATGGAGCAAGGAACACGATGGATGGAAAAGCAGGAAGCACAGTCATTGCGGGCGGCACTCGAGGATATGGACATCGCTGAGGAGCAAAAGATACACAAGGATGCACAAGATGAGGCGGCGGAGCTGGTGTGGAAGCACAGGAACCCGAATTCGCCTTTCGCCAATCCTGAAGCGCCGTATATGAATCCGGATATCAAGAAGGACTACACGTCACATTTGGAGAAGGGAAGCTACAGACGGAGCCACAGTCGGGAACCTGCACCGTTGACGTCTGCGCGTGGATCTATGAGCAGCAGTCAACGACCTTCGATGGTCGCGTCTCTGTCGAATAAGAGAACGAGCTTGGACAACACCCCAAAGACGAGCGAAACTACGGTACCAAGCTCAAGCTCAACATCAGGAAGCTCGTCAGGGAAGAAATATGGCGACCTCGCGGCGGCGGTCAAGCAAGATATCGACAACGCACGGAGACGGACAAGCAGTGGCAGCAGACGCGTTCTCAGTGGAGAGAAGAAAGTCTTCATGCATCCTGATGATAAGATCTTCGAGGACCCGCAGGAAGAAGCTACGCCTCCAAAAAAGCAGCAACCTGTCATCCCGATTCCTGATCTACGGCCAGTACCTTCGCCCATACAAACGGCACCATCACTTATTCGGAAGAATCCTTTCGCTCGAGTACGAATGCAACAAGAACGATTGGACCGTTTCGATCGTTCACAGTCGGCGCCAGTGCTGCCTCCCGTGACAAAAAGCAATCACTTCAATCGAATTGAAATCCAGCGGAACCCACCAAGCCAGTCGCGTAATGCAGGATACACGTCGAACGAATCGCTTCCGCTTACACCCACTACTCCCGCACCAGAATCTGAAGATGATGGTGCATCTCCTCAACCATCGCCTATGAAGGACGGTAAAGAAATCAGAGGCGATGATATCCGTGCGGCCACAAGCAAACAGAGAAGTGCCCGAAGCCCAAATCTACCTCAGCCTACTGCAGTAAGCGATAAGCTCGGTAGGCCGATCGTGAGTTTTGATCAGAGTTGGAAACAACAGAAGGAAATTGTGCTCGAGGAGACTAGGGTACCGGCGCCTGCACCAGCACCAGCACCAGCTGCTTCTTCAACGCCTTCACGCACCACGTCTAGAGTATCAGACTCTCCCAGATCTTCGCCGTTCAATAGGCAAGCCATCCCGAAGATTGAGCCACCTCGCGAAAGTGCATATCGCACATCGCATGTACCAATACCAACTATTAATGCTCCGGGGAGATCAACTTCGCCAATGCCTCCGATTCCGACTATTGTCGTTCCCGACGACCCAAGTATTCCAAGCATTGTGCTACCTGAAGAGCCTGATATCGCATCTGCAATTCCGGCATTTCCAGCTGCGCCAACGATCAACATCGAGCCACCAGTGCCTGTCAAGAGGTCTTCAGTGAGTGCTACTGGGCCATCAGCAGTGAGCAGATCTCCTACGCGGACGGCTGCACCGGCAATCACCTTTGATCCACCTTCGCATCCTACGAGGTCACCAGCGCCTCAAATCAGTGTCAATGGTCCAGGTTTCTCTTCTAGACCTATTCCATCACTGCCACCTAGCACCCAATCGTATCGGCCACTTCCGACACCCACCCAGCAAGCACCGTTGCACCACCATGCGAACACATCTCCCATTCCAAAATCAACACCCCATTACACTCCTTCCCTTCGCCAATCTCGCGCCCTCTGTGCTCACTGTGCCCTTCCAATCGCCGGCCGTGTTCTCTCAGCTGCAGGGCAGCGCCTTCACCCGTCCTGCTTCAACTGCCACGAGTGCGACACAAACCTCGAGCACGTCGCTTTCCACCCCGAACCCGACTCCAAACGTGTCGCGCGCTTAGAACGCATCGCAGCCCGCCACACTGGTCACATCCCAAACCATATCACGGATGAGGAACTCTACGAAACGGAAGTCACCGACGGCGAGCCCTCGATGCGCTTCTACTGCGCACTCGACTTCCACGAAATGTTTAGCCCGCGCTGCAAATCGTGCAAGACCCCGATTGAGGGCGAAGTCATTGTTGCTTGCGGTGCTGAATGGCATGCTGGCCACTTTTTCTGCGCGCAGTGCGGCGATCCATTCGATGCGAGCACGCCTTTCGTCGAGAAGGATGGATATGCGTGGTGTTGCGACTGCCACACTAATCGTTACAGTGCGAAATGCCGCAAGTGCCGGAAGCCAGTGACGGATGTGGTGGTGAAAGCGCTGGGGAGCGAGTGGCATGCGAACTGCTTTTGCTGTTTGGTAAGTTCAATTCTCACATCCTGAAGCCTGGAGATATCTCCTTTGCGATGATCAATGCTGATTATAAACGATTACAGGAATGCGGAGGCGAGTTCGAAGATGGAAGGTACTTCCTTCGTGGAGAGAGCGAAGATCCGGTGTGCGTGAAGTGCGAGGAGAGGAGGCTGAAGGCTTGATGGGGAGAGAACATGGAAATTTGATGACTCATATGGATTTTAATGATCGTGTTTCTGTTTTTTGGCGATTGCTATTTATTGGCGGGTGTTTCTGGTTTGCGGGTTTTGCATGGTGTTGGGGGTTGTTTGTCATAGATTGAATTCCACCTTTATTCTTTTGCTGGAAAAAGCATTTAGGCTGGTAACTACTTGTTTTCATTTCTGCCGCAATGTTATTTGATGATTATTGATGCGTATGTACGATTTGCTTTTGTTTTGTAGTCTATCAATTCAAAGGACTGGCAGCTCAAAGTCTACTGGCACGTCGAATCTCGATCGCTCGGGAAGACAATTGTTCAGCCACCTTGTTGGCAGCTTCATTGTGTATGCACGAAGACTGCGAGTTGTAAAGGTCATCGATATTACCTTTTGCGGCGTATTGTGTTTCGCATGAAGGGCGGGGTTCATCCATGTTGGACGTCGCTGCCGCTCTGACATGTGATTCCGCGGCACCTCTTTCCATCATCCTGCCTCTACGCCGTCTCCTTTCTACCACACTACATCCTGCATACATGTATGCTCTAATTTTTGCACTGCAGAAGCTCAATTGCTCACTTTAATATAACTAAATATACATATAGAAGCCGTCTGGGTTTCACGTCAGTCATCTATGGGGTGGTCCACGGACAACATGGCGCAAGGCGTGTTGGGCTTCCTCCAAACGTGCGTCTGGACGATCTGGAGAATTGCTGTGTATTGGCAAAGGGTGAGCAGATACAGATTCGATGTCAGAGGCAATCAGCTGACACAACACCTACCAAAGAAATTGTGGCAATGGTTGAATTCCAAGAATCAGAAGCAACTTCTCATCGAGACTCTCAAGGAAGCAAGGCAATTCGAAGAATGGTACGCCGCTGCTCGCCAACTCGACCACCAGCTCGGAAACGAGATCTGGCGCGGCTTCGCCATGGCCAGCGAGCAGAATCGAAAAGGTGAGGTCAAGTATTACGATTTCTACCTGATCGAAACGCGCACAAACATCTTCCAAGACGCCGTCGACAAACGTGACGTCCTGGAAATCCACAATCAGATTCGTGCTGGCCTCTCGCGGAACATTGGAGGAATTTTGAATCCAAAGCTCTACACAAAAGCCAATGCAGGAACCAAGCTCCTGATCGAATCGTATGTCGGGCATGTCAGCGACGCGATCAAGATGTACGCCGACTGGCCCCTCTCACCAAGCTTGCCTTTATCGGCGCAAGACAAGATGAATCTGCTACACGACACACGCATGGCGTATGGCCGCACCGTGCTGGTGCTCCAGGGTGGCTCCATCTTTGGCTTGTGCCATCTTGGTGTTGTAAAAGCAATGTACGAGCGTAATCTCCTGCCTCGCGTCATCGCTGGAACTGGAACTGGTGCTTTGATGGCAGCATGGGTCTGCGTTCACACGGACGACGAGATGCTGGAGATTCTCAGCGGCGACAAGTTCGATCTCAGTGCCTTCGCAGCGTCCTCACAACGAGCTGCGGCGGAGACTCAGGGGGCTGGCACCTGGCTTTGGTTGCAGACCCTATACCGTCGAGCCCGTCGCTTCATGAATTCCGGGTTCGTTCTTGACCCTCAGGTGCTCGAAGAGGCAGTCCATACCAACGTAGGTGATATGACGTTCAAGGAAGCATACGTCGCGACGGACCGAATACTCAACATCACCATATCCCCATCAGGCCCAGGCTCAATAACTCTACTAAACCACCTCACCGCTCCCCACGTCCTCATCTGGTCCGCCGCCCTAGTCTCCAACTCCAACGACCCATCCCAAAACTCCACCCGGCTGATGTGCAAAGACGCCACCGGCACCATAACCCCCTACGACACTTCCGGCATCCGCACCGCCCGCTACCAATCCTACCCAACCACCCCGCAAGAAAGCCCCCTCTCGCGCCTCGGCGAGCTCTTCAACGTCGACCACTTCATCGTCTCGCAAGCCCGTCCCTACATCGTCCCTTTCCTCTACCCGACCCTGCGGATCTTCAAAACCACCTTCCTCGCCTTCTTCACCCGCTTCATCCTGCAAGAATTCCAGCACCGCCTGCGCCAGCTCGACATCCTCGGCGTGCTGAACCCGGGCATCAAACGCTTGCTCATGGACGAGATCGTGCCTGGGCCGGCGCTCACGCTCGTCCCCGAGATTAGATTGTCAGACTGGGCGCGCCTGCTGCGCAATCCGACGCGAGCTGAGATCGACCATTGGATCGAGAGGGGGGAGAGGAGCGTGTGGCCTAATGTCATACATTTGTGGGTTCGGACTGGGGTTGAGTTTGAGCTCGAGAAGGCGTACCAGAAGGTTCGAAGGAATCCTGATAGGAGTATGGAGGCGGACGATGGGCCGATTGCTAAGCCTGTCAGGAAGCGGAGAGGCGAGCGGACGATTGCTGCTAGTTCTAGGGTCGGGTAGTATGTTGTTAGATTAGCGGATGATATATTGGAATAGATATCTTGCTCAGTGTAACACGGGTATGGATTTTCTCATCGTTACCTTTTCAATGAAGCATCACGGTTTGATCCAAACGGGTCTCTTAGTTGGAGTTGGCTTGAACGATCTGATTTCATTTCCAGTGCCACAACGCTTCGCTAATAAACAGCACGATCTCTATCAAGACATCAAAACCAAAAAGAAAAATCACAGGCCTAGACCCAAGCAGTCTCCGCCAAACTACCCACCAGGAGAGAAAAAAAAAGCTTAGAAGACATCCATCTCATCCGCACCTCCCACAAGCGGGAAGCGGCCTTGCAGAATATCGCTCCTGCGATCCAGCTCCGCGGAGTAATCCCTCCTGACTTCCTCCAGAGTAACAAGCTTGCGCTTCTGGCCAGCCTGGTGCACGCCCTCAATCGGCTCAGCCAGCAACCAGCCTTCACCCTCGCCACAGCACGCGAGAGTGTTGATGAGCAGCAAGTATGCCTGCAGCGTCGTCTCATCTTCAGGATCCTGGTATTGGCGGGCCTCGCCGTGGCGCAAGCGCTCGAGGTGCTCGTAGAGGATCTCGGCTGCGCCGCGGAAGTTGCCGCGCTGGGCGCGGAAAGCGTAGAGGATTTGGTGGTGAGGTTTTGTGGCGGAGGAGGTGGAGGCGAGAGACTTCTTGGCGAGAGCGAGAAGGGTGGCGTCCGCGTCCGCGGCGAGTTCGGTGCTGAAGGGCAGAGCAAGCAAGGCGGGCACGGAATCTTGCTTGATGCATGTCTCGACGAGCAATTTTAAGTTGGCCTTTCGGAGGTCCTCGTTGCATTTTTGCAGTGCGTCGTATGCCTCGCGGAAGCGGCCAGTTTTAACAAGAGCGCTGAAGAGGTGGCTGGCAATTTCGCTGCGAGTGTCTCTGATCTTGATGAGTTTGATCTCCTTCATAGTATCGTCGATTCTATCCATGGCGGGGCTGTCTGTGATGCTCTTCCGGCCGTCGATCTTTGCAAGGTCTTCATCCAGGCTCGCAACTCCGTGTACGTTCTTCAGGGCCTCTGCAGCGAAGTCGGCTACGTAAGAGTAGACGCCAGGCTTCTGGAACACAGTAACAACGTGTTGATAGTATTGTGACAGCCCGGAGCGGAAGGAAGTCTGTTCCTCAGCGCTGAGTAGTCCGGCCGTGTCGAAGACGCTGATGGACTGTCTTTCAGGTCTCGCCAAGCCGTTCTTGTTATTTGCAGCTTCGCGGAACCTCATAGCAGCCGTGTCGTACTCACCGAGTGCAACATCAAGTCGCGCCTGCATGTAAGTAGACCACGGAGTGTCAGGCATGAATTTGACAAAGTCCGAAGCCAAATGGTACAGCTCACTTTGCAATAGCATTGAGAAAACATGCGAGGTAGCACCATTCCAGTCCTTCTTAAGGTCGACAGCGTATGCCCAGCGTTTGCTCCAGCGTGTGAGCGCAGTGGGCATATCATTATCATCTTCGCCACCAGAATTGCGTTTCCAGTCGCCCGCGAAAAAGCTTTCGAGCAGCGTGGCTTCGATCTTGGATGTGGTTCCGTCGAGCGATGGCTCCATGCGGGTATGACTGGCCAAGAAGAGGCGCAGGCTGGTTTGCTTGAGAAGTTCCATAATCTCGTGGTAGACCTTGCGTGGGGCGAAGTCCAGGTGCAGTTCGCTGGGCTCGAGGTCGCCCGACATGAAAGCTATCAGCGCAAGCAGATCGAGCAGAATGGTCTCATTGCGTTGCAAGCTCTGCTGGGCGACAGCGACGTTCAGCCTATCACCATAACGGCATGACTCGAGGCTCTGGATCTGCTCTGAGCCCGTCTTGGTATTGTCCAAGCGCCGGAGGACTTGCTGGAATATCTTGCGATCTATGCTCCCAAGGCCCTCGAGATCCTGGACGTCAAGTTCGAGAGCACTAAAGATCTCTTCTGACACTTCGGCTCCAAGATCACATCTGTCGTAGAGCCCATCAAGACCAGCTCTGTCATCGAAGTCTTGGCACAGAGCATCCTGGTAGGCAATGTGCGTGAACGTCTCCCTCACGTCAGCGGGCAGCGACCGTCTGAAGTTGCGGGCGGCTGTTATTAATACAGTCACAGGATGTGCCATGACATCTTTCGGATCAAAGATGGACTGTGCAATATCCGAATCAATCCGTTCCAATTCTTGGTCTTCTAGAAGGTCGGAGTTAAGACACAGGAGCTCCAAGTTATCGTTTGCGCGAACTGGTGCGACACTGTCCGTACAGACTGACCAAGGCTGCGCGTAGTCGTAATCAAATGCAAGATTGACCGATTCGATGCGCTTCCTGTGTAGTTCCTCGAGAATGGAATAGAAACCAGTCCATTGTGCGGCCACATCTGCTTGGTATCCATCGTAGTCGGGCTGATTGTTTGGAGACCGTGCCAAGATGATTTTGCTGGTCACGGAAGTCACCAGTCGCTCCTGCAAAGGAGCCTGGTGAGCACTCGAACTTTTGGCTGATAGGACGGCCAACTTGCGACGCTTGCAGTAGGTGTGCAGAGCGGCCTCAATACTCGAAGCTGAAAATCGCCCGGGAGAGAACAAGAAAGACATCCAGCGCTCCGTAGGGGTGATGAGTGAGTCTGCGTTAGCAGAAACTTGGGCTGGGAAATCGTTGGCTTCTCGGAGGCGCTCTGGTGTTAGCGGGCCGTTGTCGACAACTGTCCATCCTTTCCGGAATGCTGTCATTAGTGCCTCACGGTCCTCTTCAAGCAGATTGAAAGTCAGCGCAAAGGTCTTGCAAAGAGCACCACTTCGCGCCCTGATCCACAGCTGTGTTTCAGCCCAAGTTGGTGACGGGTGAGCGTGGAATTCTTCAAGGTGCCAGATGTTGGTGTTCAGTAGTTCCTCGACTGATGGAATCAGCGTCGCTCTCGGTTGCAGGTCTTCATATCTCGGTTTCTCGCCTTCTGCCGATGAGGTAGACCTGACCTCATAAACCTTGAATTGATGGTTCTTTGGCGAGTAGACCCAAACAAAGTAGTTGCCATCCTCGTCCATCCTGGCAAGAGCTCCATCTTCTGGTAGTCCCGGCGCACGTGCGATTTGCAGCAGTTTCCCCTGTTCGGCCGTCATAACATATGGAGTCTGTCGCCTTGATCCATCGCGATCGCTCTTTTCGTTAAGGAGATCGATCTGCAATGCAACCCGCCCTGTGTTCGCGCTCCAAGCTTTGAGTTGGTGGTCCAGCGTTACTGTCCATACAATATTCCCATCCGGGCTTTTCGCCAGATCTACAGCCGAGCTTGTCTCGAGATCCAATTCTCCATATCGTACAGTTTGCCGCCTCTTCAAAGGGTTAAGCGACTTCAATGTGCCACCCCATCCTCCCTCGCTGTAGAATGTCTCGCGCCACTGCGCTGCGCTCTCGTTCGGCTGTCGCTCCAACCGTAGTAGACTGCCATCATGTAAAGACACAAGAAGCTCCAAGCTGTTCACAGCGATCATGCGATATGGGTAGCGGAAGCCAAAAGAGCTCGGTGAGTACTTCTTGACCGCGGTCGATGGGTCAAACTCGGAAGGCGGGCTGTCCCTAGCCAGAAGATCCGCCTTCAATGTAATGGTGTACAAATCATTGCCAGTGGTGAGCACAAACACCTCCAGCGCATCCGTCTCATCAGGATCCGCAAAAGCCACTCCTCCCCTCACAATCTCCGTAGGCAATTCAATGTGGAATGTCAAAGAGCCCTCTCTTTGTAAATCATCTCTTTCGTGCACCAGATCCACGCATTGTACCTCCAGTAGTCGTCGGTCGTCCAGTACGCGCCAGAGAAAACTGCGCGGGTACTTGCTCTTGCGGCGGAAGTACACTGAAGCTTCTGAAGCGAGATGTTTGCGCGCATACGACTCCTCATCTAGCTCGCTGATCTCATTGTAGCCGCGTTTGCGTCCTGCACCGAAAAGCGTGACTGCCTGAGAGTTGTTCCCGGTGGTGTTGATTTTGAGGATTGAGGCGGGCGAAGCTGGCAGTGTCGATAATTGGACCTCTTGGTATAGTGTGGGCGTGACAGCTGGCCGCGCCATGATTGCAATTATGTGTTGGTAGAAAGTTGGTGGAGCTGTTGTTGATTTGATGGGTTGCGCAAAGATTGAAGGTTGCTTGGTCGCGTTTCCCGCGTTCGAGCTCGCTCGGACCACCTAGCGCGGTTGCAGTATTCACTTGATGGAGCAGAAGGTGAGGAGAGAGGCATCTACAAAACGGGACGAAAACTATTTCAAAACAGTTTCCATTTATGACGATGGTAACATTAATTTCTTTCAGAAAGCCGAATCATGGTAGAAAATCTTAAATTTGGGTATCAGAAAAGTAGCTACAGAAGGTAAACACGCAAAGCACATGCACGAAACCGCTTGCCGCCGCTCAGGACGATCGTCATGCGCCATTATATGCATCCATGCATCGTAAAGCAGTCCCTCTCTCTCTCTCGTGAGCTCCGTGTCGTGGCCGTGATAGACATGTAAGCCCGAGAAGGACTAGAACTTGTCCTCGAGATCCTTGGGCGACGGGTCGCCAATACCATCCTCATTGATGGCAAACATGCAGTCGCTTTCAGGCAAGCAAGGCGAGTCGTAGATCTTGCAGATTCTTGTCTCGCCTCTGCCCTTCTTCAACGAAAGTCTTGTTGTGGACGCGTGCGCGATGATGTTGCCACCAATGGGCTTCTTCGGATCAGGGTTGAACATGGCACTGGGACCGCCATCGACTTGAGCGACGACCTGGTTGGTGATCACCACGGCGATACCAAACTCGTCTGCAAGTCTTTGAAGTGTTCGCATGAATTTTGCCAGATGTGTCTGTCGACTGCTCAGTTCGCCACGACCCATGAAGTCAGTGCGATACAGTGATGTAGCACTGTCGACTACTAGAAGCGAAAAGCGAGTCTCGGTCATCATCTGTGCAGCCTGGTTGAGTAGCTGCAGCTGGTGGTCCGAGTTGTAGGCGCGAGCATATGCGACATTGTCCAGAACCTCTTCACCAGACAAGCCGTACCGGTTGGCAACCGAAAGTAAGCGGACGGGTCTGAAGGTACCTTCAGTGTCGATGTATAAGCATTTGCCTTCTCCTCCGCCCATGTCAAAGGGCAGCTGGCAGGTGACAGCGAGTGTGTGGCAAATCTGACTCTTTCCTGTCCTGAACTCGCCGAAGATTTCAGTAATACTGCCAGTCTCGACGCCACCAGCTAGAAGAGTGTCAAGTTGCTTGGATCCAGTAGTAATTGAGATGAGCTCGGATCTTCGCGCGTGCATTTCCGTTGCGGTCGTGAATCCCATGGGTACGAGTTTAGACGCTGGAAAAGTCAGTTGCTGTAAAACAGGAGAAAGCAGCTGGTGGCGAACTGACCTTCTACAAGGATCTTCGTCGCCTTCTGCTCTGACACGCCCTTGATGGTCTCAAGAAGCTTCTTTGGTCTGGATTTAGTTAGCGTTAATTCTGCAATGGGTATCTTCTGGCACCTCACGTGTATGCAACACTTTCTACAGTGTTGTAGCCCGCATCGACAAAGAGTTGGATATCACGCTTGGAGAGACCGGCAACACCCTACAATCTCGTTAGTCGCATTCAGGTTGATGTTCCGAGGCGCAAACCGACCTCGAGAGCAGCGAGTGGCGTAGGCGCACCCGGTCCGCCAGCTTGCTCATCGTAGCCCGACTGCGACTGCTGGTCTTCTTCGGCGCTCATGGTGTAGGATGTGGGATTGACGGTGTATTGAGGTGGCGAATGCAGTAAGGTCAAGGTCCGTATGATTTATGTTGCACAAAGGTCGGTCAAGAGCACAAGAGATGGGAGCGAAAGTGAGAGAAATGTAGGCAGGCTTGGTTGACGCGACGGAAGGCGCGTTGGTGGCGACTAGGCTACAAGAAGTTTGTAGCCGCAGGGGTCCAGTGTTGCCTACGGAGGTAGAAGTCTTCCATTCAATATTTATTATGCTGACTTGGAGATTAGATTTTCCTGTTCTGTGGTAGCCACAAACAAGTGCAAAGTTGAGTGTGTACGGCAATCTCCATACTCTCTATCATGCTGTAAGTGCTATTCATGCAATCCTGTCTACCGGGTCAGTACATATTGCTGCAAGGATCTGCGACGCCAAGGATACTCGTATCCGAATTTATGCATCTCCTCTCCACAATAATGCTTACAATACGCCCAAGCACGTCGGCACGTGTTCCTTTTCCACGCCAATAATCTCCATCGCCGAGCCCGGATTGACTGTTGCACGGTTAGAGGCAAGACTGCACAGGTTGCTTGCATTGGATCTGCCTAAGCGAAGGCAGTGTCACCTACCCCATGACACATGACCACCCTCACATTGCTACATCTCACCGTACCACTGCTGAGGAGAAATACTCGCGGTACCCATCGCATAATAACTCGGAGAAATCGCCCGCTCGTACCCCGGAAGCACTTTCGGGGTGGGTTGCATGACGCGGAGAACGGTGGAGACTCATGTGAGCTCTCTCTGGAGGTTGGAGCTTATTAGAGTGTGAGTACCGCATGGCGACCGCCTCGCCTTTTCTCCAAGCTGCAATAACAGGCGTGCCTTTCCTTCCGCCATCGTCTCCTGCAACACATCTACATTCGTGACCTTTTCAATTCCATAGTGTGTCTATTCTACGACATGGGTGAGATCGTCGAGATGGGTTCCGCTAAGCATCGTTGGTGGAAAGAGGCTGTCGTGTACCAGGTAAGGCTGCCATTGGCCATTGTTGCACACCCCTGTTGTCTCTGACAAGACCTCAGATCTACCCAGCATCTTTCCAATCGACAGGCTCGGGTAGTCTGCCTGGATGGGGGGACATTAAGGGTGTCGTCTCCAAGCTCGACTACCTCAAGCACCTGGGCATTGACGTGGTATGGCTATCACCCATCTACAAATCACCACAGGTCGACATGGGTTACGACATTGCCGATTACAAGGACATTGACCCACGCTATGGCACTCTGGAGGACGTTGACGAGCTGATTGCCGGCCTGCATAAACGTGATATGAAACTCATGATGGATCTCGTTGTCAATCATACTTCTGACCAACATGACTGGTTTCTCAAGTCTCGCTCTTCTAAAGACCATCCTAAACGCAGCTGGTACCATTGGCAACCTCCCAAGTATGACGAACATGGAAACCGCCAACCTCCGAACAATTGGGCCATGATCTTGGGCGAAGCCAACAGCGCTTGGACTTGGGATGAGAAGACACAAGAATACTACCTCGCACTCTTTACTCCAGAGCAACCCGATCTCAATTGGGAAAATCCCGAAGTTCGTGCTGCTGTACACGACGTTCTCCACTTCTGGTTGAAGCGAGGTGCAAGTGGATTCCGTATGGATGTCATCAACCACATCTCCAAGACCCCAGGGTATCCTGATGCTCCTATCACATCTCCTGGAAGCAAATATCAGCCGGGCCACAAGTATTACGCCAACGGCCCACGCTTGCACGAATGGCTGCAAGCGATGAATCGTGAGGTCCTTAGCCAGTATGACACAATCACGGTCGGCGAGATGCCTTTCGTACGGGACAAGGATGAAATTCTGAAGATCGTCGGCGCTAAGCGTGGCGAGCTCAACATGATCTTCATATTCGAGATGGTCGACATTGACAACGACGAGACCGGCTTCCGTCTGACCCTTCGCGACTGGAACACGAATGAAATCAAGAAGATTATGAATAAATACCAGACCCTCATGATCGATCGCGATGGATGGAACAGTTTGTTCATTGAGAATCATGGTACGGTATCCAGAATATACAAGTGGAAATTTACATGCTGACAAAAGATGCGCAGACAATCCTCGCTCGATCTCCCGCTTCTGCAGCGACAAGGATGAATATCGCGAGCTTAGCGCAAAGCTTCTGTGCATCATGCAAACGACTTTGTCTGGTACGCTCTACGTCTACCAAGGAGAAGAGCTCGGTCAGCGGAACATGCCTCCGAGCTTCGAGCCGTCCGAATACAAAGACATCGAGACCATCAACTATTGGGAGAAGGTACCTAAAGCCACAACACCGCAAGTAACACCGTTATGTACAGCCAACTGACCACAATCGCCCACAGATGAAAGCTGCCTACCCCGACGACGAAGAAAAACTCGCCTTCGCCCGAAAAGTCATGCAAAGCAAAGCCCGCGACCACGCCCGCACACCCGTACAATGGACCTCTGAGTCCCCCAACGCCGGCTTCTGCGACCCTTCTACTAAGCCCTGGATGCGCGTCAACGACGACTACAAAACCGTCAACGCCGCCGCCCAGCGCCAGCACAACGACAAAGACTCCCTCTCCGTCCTGCAGTTCTGGAAACGCGGCCTAGCGCAGCGCAAGAAGCACAAGGACGCTCTCGTCTACGGCGACTTCCACCTGCTTGACCCTGAGGACGGGCACGATCAGATTTTCGCGTATGCGCGCCGCGGAGAGGACGAGACGTTTGTGACGGTGTTGAACTTTTCTGGAGATAAGGTCGAGTGGGAGTTGCCTGATTCGGCGCATGTGCAGAGATGGGTTGCGGGTAACTACACCGCTGGCGCGCCGGATGCGGCTACCAAGGGCAAGATCACTTTGAGGCCGTACGAGGCCTTGCTTGGCATGTCTTAAAGAGACGATTAAATGTCGTTATCAGCGCCTCGCCACGCGTGGAGCACTAGTGCTTTCACGTTCACGAGCATGAAGTTATGCATGCGAATTGACGACTGCGAGGCATCGATAATGGGTGTCAACACGGTCCGCACAAAAGTCCAGGAGTGGTGGCAAAAGTCCTAGATTGCTTGATAATCTTTCAAGGTACACTTCTAATCCCCATGAGAAGAAAAGCGTGCTTTCGATGATAAAAGTATCTTTATTCGTACACATATTGTTTGACGCCAGTAATTCGCGGTTGACTAAAGACACACACGCAATGTTTGACACGGTCCACCACCCACCGCCCGCGTTCACACCAAAGAGAGTAGTAACAAACCAAGAGTATGCACTTTTGTTCCCCACCGCCATTCTGTGCATCAATAACCCAAGCTCGAGGATGAGAGGAAAACGCGCTTTGCAAAATATCACAAATAAAAGTAAGAACTCCAGCAACAGCCATGCACCAAGATTCAACCTCAAAACGTTGTTGTGTCTTGTTTGCGCCAAACAAAATGCTCCACATGATTCCCATTCCCCCTTCTAAGCAGCTTCCGGGGTGGAAATATAGCCAGGCTGCCTTGCCTTTCTCTCGCTCAAACATTACTCCAGGCTGCCATGCAAAATCGAGTAGTAACGATTCCAATGTGGGTTGTGTGTAGAAAAAGTTGCTTTTCTTTCTTTATGCAGAACGCTCAGCAAATAGCACGCAGTGTCAAATCAACAAAAACAAAAACAGAGATAAGGGTTCCTTCCACATCGGCAGGGCGTCGAGTATATCCATCCTTCAGAGCTCCGCAAAAATTTATGCCGGAGACTTCGAGTCGACGTCCATCTTGTCTTCAACCTTCAGAGCCTCAGGCGACGCAGCGATAGGCTTCTTCTCTTCGGCAGGTGAAGGCTCCTCCTTCACCTCCGATGCCGTGCCGTTGGAAGCGGATGGTCGCGACGTAGTCTTGGGAGCAGCGTCCTTTCCAGCGATCTTGACGTACATGTCTCTCAGCTTCTTACCAGAAACGCGCTTGCTCTCCTTGGTACTTTGCGGCCAGTGACGCTCAGATACAAAGTCCCACAGACCAGTCTCAAGCGAGGAATCCTCCTTGATGTTGGGATGATTGACGATGTGGTTGCCAATGGCGACAAGACTGACTTTGATGATCTTGAGTCGCGTCATGTCATCAGGGATCTTCTTCTTTTGTGCACCGTGAGCACGTGCGAGGTGCTCCTTGATGGGAGCCAAGACGTGCTGCAACTTCTTTTCGTGCTCTGACAGCGGCTTGCCACCGTTGACCATTGGTGAAGAGTTCACCCGTTGATGGCCAGGACGAGGTTGCTCGGCTTGACGCTGTCGGATACGCTCACGATCCTCGGAGCTGATCTTTCTATGGCCATTGGGAGAGCTGTGAGAGTTCTGACGAGCCAGGCTGTTCCTGATATCAGACTGATGTCTGTCGTGGTGAGAGTTTCCTTTGCGAAGACCAGGCGCAGGGCTAGCGGAGCCGTTTGGTGTTCCGAAACGGCCATGGAAGCTGCCAACATGCTTGCGATTGTTGCGGTGGTGATTCTCCATTGCTCTCCTGGCCTGGCTATTGGATCCACCACTGGTCTTGTCGCGAAGCACGCTGACCAAGTAGCCAGCACGACGAACAAGGTGAACTGCACCGGGAGACTTTGTAGTCTTGACATCGCTCTTCTCGCGCTCCTCCTTCTGTCCAACGCGGTGTTCCTCAAGGAAGAGCTTGTGACCCATGTCAAGATCGGGGTCGTCGCGAATGGCAGCCCAAGCACCCATGCCGTGGCGTGCGATGCCGACAGTGAGCATCCCATCCTCTCTAGCGCCCCACTCGCATGTATATGAAGCTGGCTTCGAAGCCTCGGCGATGCGGAAGTTTCTGGGATCCTTGCTTTGGGACACAAGGTCGCGAATCATACGCATATCAATCGGACGCTCTTTGATCGTCTCTGCGTTGATACGCTTCACACCTCGGAAATCGTAAAGCACAGTCTTGCGCTCCTTCTTCGTCACTTGCTTGCCGGTCGTGCGCTCCAGCTCAGCCAGGCGGTCAGACTCCTCCTTAAGAAGTCGATCAGCCTCGTCGATGACTGCTTGCAATGTGTCGCGAACCACGTCGATGTCGCGACTGAGCAATCGAGCCTCGCGGACGATTTCGTCCGGCTTCTCCTCGAAAGCACCGAACCTCTCGTAAGCCCTGATAAGATTTCGGCACTCCTTCTCGCCAAGTGGCCGTTTAGGGTCACGGCCACGATCGGTGTCGTCGTCATCGTCTTCTGAGCCCATGTCGGCTGCAGCTTCGGCAGCGAGGTCGCGCGCTCTCTTCTTAGCAGCACGCTGTTCGCGAGCTTCGTCGACAGGCGCCTTTCTTTTGCGCGGTTGATTCGCCTCGATGACGCTCTCAAGGTAGGCCTCTTCTTCTTTCTTGCGCTCTTCCTCCTTGATCTTGTCGAGTTCGGCCTGTGGAATGATCTGGTCCCACTCAAGGTCAACCTTGACGTCGGTATACTCAAAGCTGCGCAAGAACTCTTCACCACCATCGGTGGTCATGCCTTCTGGTTGCTCAGTCTTGTGCTCTTCTGCATTCTCAAGGACAGCATCAATGTCCAATTCTTCCAGCTTGCGCTGGTTGTTTGTCTGCTCGAACATCTTCTGGCCACGCTTCTTGAGAATTCGAGAGATCTCATCAGACGATGTCGGTTCGACGGCTTTCTCGCCAGCACGAATCAGCTTCTCCTTCATGATGCTGTTGTCCTTGTCTGTCACACCACGCTGAATCGTGATAAACTCGAGCATGAGCTTGTTTCGCGCGCGCTCCAGGACCTCTTCTTCGACTGTGTCCTTTGAGACCAGGCGGTAGATTGTGACAGGCTTCTTCTGTCCAATACGATGAGCGCGTGCCATAGCCTGCAAATCAGCCTGGGGGTTCCAATCTGAATCAAACAAAATGACAGTGTCAGCTGTCATCAAGTTGATGCCGAGGCCACCAGCGCGGGTAGACAGCAAGAAACAGAAGTCTTGGCTGTTCGGGGCGTTGAAATGGTCGATCGCCATTCTCCTTGCGCCTGCGGCAATGGTTCCATCGAGCCTTTGGAACTGGTGGCCGCGAAGGTTCAGGTAGTCTCCAAGAAGATCAAGCATCTTGACCATCTGACTGAAGATCAGCACACGATGGCCATCCTTCTTCATCTTTGTCAGAAGCTGATCGAGCAACATCATTTTGCCACTGCTGGTGATAAGTGCCTTTAGCTGCTCCTCACGTGTGCCAGATGTGCCTTCCAAGATGCGCTCTTCGGCGTTGGGGAACATGAAAGCATGGTTACTTGCTTTCTTGAGCTCCATCATGATGTTGAGCAGCGAGGCCTTCTGGCCTTTAGAACCAGCGTTGAGCGCTGCGTAATTGCGCGTGAGAATGTTCTTGTAGTATTCAAGCTGAACATCGGCAAGCTCGACACGGATGATCTTTTCGGTCTTGGGTGGTAGATCGCCTTCGACCTTTGCCTTGGTACGTCGAATCATGTAGGGTGAGATAGCATTGGTGAGCTCGGCAATTTTCTCACTGGCATGCTCAGAAGTCAGATCAATGTCTTCGTCGACTTTGACCTTGCCAGGCATCAAGAAGTCCATGAGCGCAGAGAGTTCGCTGAGGGTGTTCTGCATTGGTGTACCAGTGATCAATAGCCTGCTGGGAGCACCGAACTCCATGAGCTTCGCATAGAGTTGCGAATCGCGGTTCTTCAGGCGGTGAGCTTCGTCGACAGCCATAAATTGCCATTTCAGCTGAGACAGGAAGCCTGCATCGGCCAGAACGTATTCGTATGTGGTGAGCAGCACGTTGAACTTGACCTTCTTGTAGTTGCGAGGGTCGACCAACAGCTCATGCTCCCGGATGATCTTGCGTGCTTCTTCGTTGCCGTTGTAGACCACGTAGTTGATATCAGGAGTCCAGTTGTCGAATGTGTCGGCCCATGCAGGCATGGTAGACAGCGGCACAACAACGATGAACGGTCCTTGTTGGCCGCGCTCATGCTTCAGCCAGTCGATGAAAGAGACTGTCTGGACTGTCTTGCCGAGACCCATTTCGTCGGCAAGGATAACGTTGTTGCCTTTACACCAGTGGTGAGCAAGGAAGTTGAGCCCATGGATCTGGAACTCTCGGAGCTCGCCACCCTTGATGTATTCTGGCTGGGTGCGGAAAGGCTTGTAGTCGGATCTTGTTGCCAGATTGGCCTCTTTTTGATTCGTGACGGGTGTCTTGGATGTCCTGTCCAGGTACCGGTCGATCTCGGTCTGCGCAAGCTCGCTAACCAGAGATGCTGACTCCCAAGTGCAGAAGTCGTATGGGAGACCCTTCCATTTGACGAAGTATTCGGTGTCCTCGTCGCCCTCTTGTGCGCTGATGATGCGCTCGACCTTCATGTACTCGTTCAGAGAGTCTAGATAAGTCTCGCGATCGAGATTCCACTTCTCCTTGTCCTCAAGAGGGGTGTCTGGGTGGGTAACATCTAGCTCAAGGGAGATGACCTTGCGATAGTAGTTCTCCACGCGACGGATACCCTTGCAGTCTTTGAGAGTATCCCATGGTTCCCACGTCGCGTGATAATGTGCTTGGCCTTGCCATTTGATCTGTGACAGACGAAATCAGTATATCGATAGCCCGAAGTAAGATGTGAGTGACTTACGTAGTACTCGTAGTCTTTCTTGGTGGGGTTTTCTTCGTCTGCAGCAGATCACTTAGCTGATGGTCAATAAATAGAAGGCGACAAAACATACCTGCGCCTTCAACCAATCTGTGGTTGAGGACTGTGTCTACTGAAGGACCGGTCTGCTCAACTACCCAGTGGTTGGGCGTGACGTTCTCGGTATCCTCTTCGCTGAAACCATAGTCATCCTCCTCGTTGTAATTTGTGACCTTTGCAGCCTGACGCGTAGAGAAGCGGACTTCACCCAGTTGAGGTGTTCCGGCACCAGACGCGGAGGCCTGCTTCTGTCGACGATGTTTTTTGGCGAAGGAACGTCCTTTGGCGCCGCCGTATACGTCGTCTTCGTCGGAGCCATCCTCGTCAGAGGAAGGCTGAATAGAAGAGTTGTTGCCCGTCCGTGTTGATGCTAATACAGTCAGCATTGGTGCTGGAATATATAGGACGACTCGGTTGATGAGGGACTACATACCTGGGCGGGTGCCAGTGGTCTTTTGGCGCTTCCGCCTGCGGCCGGGATTGACGTCGTCAGACTCGTCCTCCTCGTCGCTCGTCTCAACCTGTATCATCCATTAGTATAGCATTCAGTGTGCATGTGGGAGCGCACGTACCACTCGGTGCTGAGGTCTCGCGCGGCCCTACAAGGTAGTGTCAGTAAATCGGATACATGAGAGCAAGAGAACCAGACGAACACTGCGACGGAGCCCATATAGCTCTGGGTTCTGCTTCATGTATTGTTCGTCATCCACAGCGCCTCTTCGCTTGCCAGACCTCACTTCCTCTTCTGACGATGAATCGTCGTGTCGCATTCCGTTTGTTCCTTCTGGCGGCGGTGTCTCTTCGTCAAAATCGGCATCCTGCTCCTCAGCGGCTTCATCTTCCTCCTCTACCTCAGACGTAGCCATGTCTTGCATAGCATCGTCGTCTGAGCCATCTTGTGTGTGATCGTCTACGTGTGATGCGGTGGTGGTAGGGAGGTCATTGACGTCTGAGAGAGGGCTTTCGCTGCCAGCGCGACGCGGCGAAGATTCGGAACGGTCGTCATCGTGGTCATCGGCATATCCGTTCATGTTGGACATGTCGTCGAGGTTGTATGTATAGGGTGGGAGATGTATTGGCCCCGCTACACCAGAGAGCAGTCAGCATTGTACCTATGGCTGTGGCAGTCGGAGCGAGCTGAGATTTTTCACACCGCCAGCCAGCATATACGCGACCGGTTCCCCCACGAGAAAGGACCGTATTGAAGCAGCGAACGCGACTCTACAAGGTCCGACCGGTGAATGCGGCCTCGTGATGGGATATCGATGGAGTGCGCTGGCGGTCGTGGCGGGCGATTCGACAGGAAGGAGTCCTTACAGGGCAGTCTGACAGCATCAAACGTAGTCGTACAGGTCGTTCTCGTAGTTCCGAAGTGTTTCTAGGGTCGCCAGTGATGATATATGTTCGGTGGAAGGCTCGGACGATGGCTGACCGCGAGGCGCGGCGCGCGTGGTGTCGCGGACAAAGGGCGCTGAAAACTACGTAAAGAGTGTGAGAAACAACCAGTCACTAGCCATATGTCATCTGGGACCAGGGGTAGTAACTGTAGGCAGTGGTCGGTTTGGGGGTGTGTGTGGTGGTGTAGTTTGGTGGTGTAGGATGAAAGACAGTTGCGAAGCAGCGGAGAGCGAGACCGCCCGCGGCCGGTCCACGCCTCGAACTCTGAGGACACGCCGACGACATTGCAATAACCTTCACATCGAGCCGCATATGTGCAGTTGACCATTACATTCACCATCGCGCGGGTACCGTCACCCATGATGCACTGGCTTTACATTGATTGCTATCAACTTCGTCCCGTCAACTATATGTTCAAATGTATATATACATGTATTTGCGGCAGCAATATTCACTACACGGAAAGCACACTCTCGCATGCGACGACGAGAATTATCGGAACCTGCCAGATAGACCGACAGTAACTCGCCTCCCAGCTCTGGTAGACTTATGCTCCTATTGCCTATGTTCTCAGTTCACAATGATGATCAGCAGACATCGCACTCTGAACATGCATTGATTGCAAGACGGTCACAGTTTTCCTTATGTGTCTTGTTAGAATCATGTCAATTGTGACAAACAAATCAGTTGTGATTGACAGGATCTCCAACCTGCGTAGGGCATGCTAACTCACCAGAACATGGTCTCGAAATCTTCGCATTTATAGTATGTTTTTCGATGGACGTAAGGAACAATGCCGGCTTCGACTCCCACCATTGATCACAGACTACAATCGCTAACAGTTCGCTCAAAGTAGCTCTCAAGTGCGATTATATTCCTCTGGGCTTCATAGTTGAGCGATCTTGACGTGCTTGTAATGGGACGTTCTCCCACTCCGGTACTATCTCAATGGCGAATAAATCGTTTTAAATACCTAGATCTGACACCACCAGCGACTCGAGACTTGTGAAGTCGGTTAACACGTACGCAGATATGTGTGCTTGAATGTACTGCGGTCAGTATCACTGCTTTTATGGTGAGATTATAATATCAGCACCTAAAGGTCTTCTTTAACGTTTGCAAAAAAAGGAAAGAGCACATGCAGACATCAGCCGTACAGTCGTTTTTCGGGTTAGGGTTGGGGTTGCTGACTCCGTCAAAATATATGCTACAACGACCACCTGTGCGTGATATGGGCAATATTGGGTAGTCTCGAGCTAGAAATAGGACTTTCAGTGTCTGCGGTTATGGTTTGGTACTGGTGAATGGACTGCTTGTGTGTTGTACATATTCTATTCACTTCCGTCCGCGAAGTCAATAAATGGAAGAATCGGAACACGACTAAGTATGCGTGGTCGTCGGTGCTAAGCGACGTTCTTCATAGACCAGACCAAAGGAACAGACGGATTATGGACAATACTACGCAGATGGTCAATGCGGAGCACGATCACTACCTTGAATAAATCTACGAGGACAGGGAGTTATAGGAGAGTGGTAGGTTACATTTATGTACACCGATCTTTGTCGGATTTCATAATGACATCTTGTTCTCAACTGTCGAGCCGGTCACGTGATTCCGAATGAATTAGCGCGTTATTACCTCGACATACAAGTATATAGCAACATGATGAGACGAATGCTACCAGGTGAATACTTTGGTGGTAGAGAAATACAGAGGCGTACCCCGCCTAATTAGGGCGCGAGATTATGCTTACCCAAAAGCCCCGCACTGTTCGTTCATTGGACGATAGAATTTCAAGTTAACAAAGCGAGGACTACCGCTTCGCTTTCCGACTCCAACACCGTGTCTTTCACTCGCTACATTCACCACATACCCGGCCTGGTGGTAACAACCGAGCCGAAGACTAGCAAAGATGTCGGACAAGCTCACCCGGTGAGTTCTTCTGCCGTCTTCCCACGCGCCCAGCGCGGGCGCACAGTCATCGTCACAAGAGGAAAAGGACACACAAGCTCATTCTCATTCTCTCCCACAGTATCGCCATCGTCAACTCGGACAAGTGCAAGCCGAAGAAATGTCGTCAGGAGTGCAAGAAGGCGTGTCCCGTCGTCAAGACCGGCAAGCTGTGTATCGAGGTCGACAACTCCAGCAAGATTGCCTTCATCAGTGAGCGCCTGTGTATCGGTTGCGGTATCTGCCCCAAGAAGTGCCCCTTCGACGCCATCCAGATTATCAACTTGCCCACGAACCTCGAGAGCCAGGTCACACACCGCTACTCCGCCAACAGCTTCAAGCTGCACCGTCTTCCCATGCCCCGTCCCGGTCAGGTCCTCGGTCTGGTCGGTACCAACGGTATTGGCAAGAGTACCGCCCTCAAAATTTTGGCAGGCAAGCTGAAGCCTAACCTCGGACGCTTCGAGGACCCGCCAGACTGGGAGGAGATTCTGAGGTACTTCCGTGGTTCTGAACTGCAGAGTAAGAATATTCAAGATATGGACACTAGCGAGGGACAAGCGCTAAGAAATTTGCAGACTACTTCACAAAAATTCTCGAGGACAACCTCAAGGCCATCACCAAGCCGCAGTACGTGGACCAGATTCCCAAGGCTCTCAAGGAGAAGAACAACAGATCCGTTGGCGGTTTGATCACCACAAGATGCGATGTTGGCAAGGAGAGACTGCAGGAGATCAAGGAGACTCTCGGTATGCGCCACCCCGAAGCAGATCCATCGCACTTCGCAGACTGACTAACGCGAAACTAGAACTTGATGCTGTCTGGGACCGTGATATTGACCTCCTCTCTGGTGGTGAGCTGCAGCGTTTCGCTATCGGCATGGTGTGCGTGCAGAAGGCCGACGTCTACATGTTCGACGAGCCTTCTTCGTTCTTGGATGTCAAGCAGCGTCTTGCCGCTGGTCGCCTGATTCGCAGTCTGCTCGGACCCGACAGCTATGTCATCGTTGTCGAGCACGATTTGTCCATTCTCGACTACCTGTCAGACTACATCTGCGTTCTTTACGGTAAGCCCGCCGTTTACGGTGTGGTCACAGCTCCCTTCTCGGTTCGTGAAGGTATCAACATCTTCCTGGACGGTAACGTTCCCACCGAGAACTTGCGATTCCGTGACGAGTCCCTCCAGTTCCGTATTGGAGATGCGAGCGACGAATACTTCCTGGACAAGTCTCAGGATTACAGCTACCCGGCGATGGAGAAGACCATGGGTAACTTCCACCTCAAGATCGACCCTGGTACCTTCACTGGCTCCGAAATTGTCGTCATGATGGGCGAGAACGGTACTGGTAAGACGACTTTCTGTAAGATGCTTGCAGGTGCCCTCAAGCCCGACAACGACCAGAAGATCCCTGCCATGAACATCTCCATGAAGCCCCAGAAGATCACACCCAAGTTCCAGGGTACTGTTCGTCAGCTTTTCTTCAAGCGCATCAAGGCCGCTTTCATCAACCCCCAGTTCCAGACCGATGTCTACAAGCCTTTGAAGATGGACGACTTCATCGACCAGGAAGTTCAGAACCTGTCTGGTGGTGAATTGCAGCGTGTCGCCATCGTGCTTGCTCTCGGTATGCCCGCAGACATCTACGTTATCGACGAGCCTTCCGCCTACCTCGACTCCGAACAGCGTATTGTCGCATCTCGCGTGATTAAGCGCTTCATCATGCACGCCAAGAAGACCGCCTTCGTCGTCGAGCACGATTTCATCATGGCAACATACCTTGCCGACCGTGTCATCGTCTTCGACGGTGAGCCTTCCATAAAGACTCACGCCAACACACCCGAGTCCTTGCTCACTGGCTGCAACACCTTCCTCAAGGCCCTTGATGTCACTTTCCGTCGTGACCCGAGCACTTACCGCCCGCGTATCAACAAGCTCAACAGTGTCAAGGATGCCGAGCAGAAGGCCGCAGGAAGCTACGTAAGTCAACATTCAAGCACACTGACCGCTGAAGAACTTCGCGCTAACAAAACATTCACAGTACTTCCTGGAGGAAGAGGCCTGAAGGGCGTCGCCAAAGACTACAACAGAGACGCAGCAGCAGACCGCAAGCTCAGCGTCCAGATCACGCACCGGGCCGGGACAAAACGGCGCCGTGTGATCAAAAGCGGCGCAGACGAGCTGCTGGATCTCAAGCGCGCCGAGGACGACAAGGACGACGAAGGCGACCTAGCGGACAGCACACCATCGCCACCGCCACGACTTCAAGCACATGAGAGAAAAAAGTCGAGGCTTCAGCGATGGTGATTTTCCCCGTCGACTGCCAGGCAATGGGCATCGACACTCGAGTCAAGTCACGCTTCTCAGTCCTCCTATGTTTGTGCCAGGACGCGTCTGCTGCTTGCTTTCGTTTACCCAAATTGGCGCATGCATGCTACGAGGTTATGGGTAATGACAACGACAATATTACAAAAAGCGTGATGGGATTTAAGGAAACCGGATGCTATTACCAGTACAAGGTTCCCCAAGGGCAAGAAATTGAAAAGCTTCACATTTTACTTACAAGAGAATTTTTGTTCCAACACCGTGCATTGTGATCCTGCGTGAGATGGTTCGGCATATATCAATTGGGCTTTGTAGTGATCTGCCTTGGTTGCAAAGTAAACGTGACTGTCACTTCACATCAGGCAGGCTTACTTACTACGTGACGAACTACGTTCGCTTGATGCATACCGAGATCATATACGTGCCCGGTAAAGCAGCACTGTTGTGAGATTAATATATGGGGCAAAGGGACTTACAGACGATGCTCTACTTGAACAAGCAAGCATGCAGATGTCAGCTCGAGGTCTTGGGACCAAAGTGGTATCGCTGTAGGCTGGAATCTCAGTCTCTGTTTGCAACTATGATTACACGCACGACTAAAGCCAAGTTTTCTGTGGAAAAGAGACACGTACACCGTGGATTTTTGTTTTTCTTGCCAGGCCAGCATATTTGGAGTATCTTCGCGGTTCGGCTTCGAGTCCTTTCGTTCAAAGACCAATCAAGAGCTTAGTGTGCAGCCTTGCGCTCGCTCGCTGTGCGGTCAACTCCAGAATATTCTACAAACAGTCTAAGCAGACTGGTGGGACTACATGCCTTGCCTTTCCATCACTTTCATCCCATGTCCTGCTCCGGGCGTGTGTTGGTCGTTGCGCTGCGTGAATCATCACTGTGAGTCTGACCTAACGTCCCACTTCGAGTTCCGCTGCGAGCGGTACGGCAACCGCTGCGAGCGGGTAGGTCTAGGAGGCGGGTTCATCGCAGAGGGCTTCTAGACCTCTTCGATCTCGCCTTCCTCACTGCCGCTCTGCAGGGCCACTTCTTCCTTGTCGATGGCCATGGCGTCGGGGTCGGGTTCATTGCTGCGGCGGGAGCGCTAAAAATACATGTTAGCAGATGTTCTGGTTTCAAATAGGGTCATGTTGCATCAAGGGGCTGGTAATAGACACCGAACTCACTTTGTTGTCACGTCTGCTAGACATGCTGGCATCCGACTCTCTGCGCTTGCGCACGCTGCCTGGCCTGCTGCCCACGGCGTCCTCGTCTCCGTAGTCCAGCATGGCGTTCTTGCCTCTGTCGCGCGGGTCTGCGCGCGAAGCGTAGTTGCGCTCGCGCTCCATCTCTCGCTCACGCCTCTCGCGCTCGTACATGCTCTCGTACCTGTCCGATCTACGCTCGCGAGGAGGCTCCCTGTCCCTGTCCCTGCTGACGTAGCGGTCGCCATCGCGACGATCGCGCGGAGGAGGGGTCAGGCCGAATGAAGCCTTGCGGTACGAGCGCTCGCGATCAGCTTGTGCCTTGCGACGGTCAGCTTCGTAGGCATCGATCTCAGGAGTGCGAGTACGGTGGCGACCGCCGCCACGGTCGCGACGGTCGTCATAGTCGTAGGAGCGGCGGTAATCGCGGTCACGGTGAACGGAGCGATCACGCCTGGACTCACGGCGCGCACGCTCCCGCTCGGCATCCTCCACCTTTTCTTGCAGGCGACGAATGTACTTGGAGAAAGCAATTTGTCTAGCTTCGTCGTCAAGGACTTGGTATTCCTTGTAGCTCTCCAGTCTCGGCTTAATACTCTCAAAGCTGTCGTCGATGTTGACTGGCGGCTCAAGGTGCTTGATGACTGATCTGAGGTTGTCGACAGCTTTCTTCTGGCTGCGCTCGGCGAGAGCCTTGTCTTCCTCGGCACGTTTGAGGATCTTGTCCATGAGTCTGTCGTGAACAAGCTTCATTTCTTGTTGTGACCATCTAGATGCACGTTGATCCTTCTGCATGACGGCGGAGAACTCATCGAGACTCGTATCTGGCGTCATCTCGTAGCGTTGCTCGTCAAGGATATCCAGAGCGTCATTGCGCTTAGAGCGGATCTTGCGCTCTTCATCCTCCACCATATCCCAGAACATGTCGAGTGGACCACTGCCGTCAGTACCAATAAGACTGAGGAATCGCTCGTCGTTCTCGATCTGGGGGACCAGGTCCTGCCACTTGCTACCAGCGTAGATTTGTCCGACCCTCAATTTCTCTTGAAGCAGTGCTTTGAAACCATCGCGGGCTTGGCGGTCACGGCGGTCCTTGAGCTTCTTCTGCTTCTGGCGAGTATCGTTGATGTGACGTTCGAGCTGCTTGATGTGCTGCTCGAAAGTGTTGAGGACATCGACTTTGTGTAGCGAGCAGAAAGTCTCATCGTTCGTGAAGCCCTCACTGTTCATGACAGTAGGCTGGGCATCCTCCCACTTAGTGTCAGCATCAAGCACCGCGGTCCTCATCAGGTCAGAGAGACGGTCCAGCGCCTGTTTGCGAGCAGCGACTTCCTGCTCCGCGTTTTGCTTCTTGAGCCCCAGAATGTACTCCTCGAACAGCTGTCTCCGCTCCTCATCGTCGCCAGCATTGCGGAACACAGCCTCGCGTTCAATCATAGGACGTGCAGTCCTCCAGCGGGTGTAGTGCTTAATCTCCTCGTGCGTCTTCAGCATCGCACGGAATTCTTCTCTCAGCTTCTCGCGACGCTCCTTATCCTTGTTCCTCTCTTCTTCTTTCTGCTCGACACAGTAGTCCTCGAACGCGCGCTTCCTCTCCCTCGCGTCCTTGATTGCGCGGTAGTCGCGCTCCTTGACGACAATTCGAAGCGCATCGGTCCAGGTAGTGTCGTACTTGATGTTGTGCTTGCGCAAGAGCTTGAAGAAGGCCTCCTTGGCTTGGTCGGCGCTCGCAAAGTCAGGCTCGTCCGTCTTCGCCACAGCACCCCTGAAGCCATTGTTGTCTCCACGGCCCTCCCAGGGTCTGCCACCCTCAAAGCCAGGCTTCTGCGGCAAGCCATGGTCGCGATCATCCCTCCTGTCGCGGCGCGCTGGAGGTCCATAGTTGCGCTCGACCAGGTCATGAGGCGCACCAGCAGCAAATGCGGGTCCACGTGGTATAACGACAGGAAGCTCCCACTTGGTTTCGCGGGTGTGCTTGTTGTAGTAGTAGACTCGGCCGTCAGCCGCCTTTGCATCGGCCCAGCCTTCTTCGAAGTGCGCCGGAGTGAGTTGCGAGGCAGGACCAGTGGGCGGAGCTGGGGCGCCGTTCATCTCGGCGGGTTTCTCCCACGTGGTCGCGTGTGTTTTGACATTGTAGTAGTACACCTTGCCCTCCGGCGTATTGGCCTCTTTCCAGTCGCTCATGGCGAATCTGTGGAGGTTGTTAGTGTCAATGCGCGAGCGCGTGTGTATGCGGTCTCTGTGCAGATGGCAGATGTTTGGCAGAGGTTTGGCAGATGTCGATGATTCAATCGCAACATTGAGCGCGACCCTCGAGAGTGAGAGCCAGCAAGCACTGACTGAGCTTCAAAAAGCGCGCGCGACGTTTGATGTTTGCCTCAGGCAGGCGCGCATGGAGTTAGACCCTTGAAGCCTTGCATTACCTTTGCTGACTAAACTTGTCTTCGGACATTGTTCTATGCAGCAGCGCAATATCTTGGAGTCTTTCATATGCACTTCGATGCGTATGTATAGGAAGTATGTCTAGGGCTGAAACAACAATCCTCCAGAGTCAAGGTTACAGAAGGATCGGGCTCTTCACCGGAACAGACATTGTATTTAAGACCAAACTCCCTCATCGGATCTCGTTCTCCTATTCATCACGCTTGATCAGAGCTACAGGGCCGTCATACTCGTGTCTGCCCTTCACAAGGTAGTACACCACAGCAATAAGTAGCACGCCACAAAATATCACGCTAGCCCAATTCATCGTCTCCGCCGTCACTGGTGTAGCGATAGGCCAGAATGCAAAGAACCACAGCGGCAGTATGAAGCATACGGCCACAATGTTGATCGCCAATCCGAACTTGCCGAGCGACCACCTGCGAGGAGGTAGTGGCTCGCCATACAGTCTTCGCCAGATCAGAGTGCTGATGACGACTAAGTAGGAACTTAGAATAGCGACGGCGCCGAGAGATGAAATGGATCGAAGCGCTGTTGTGGATCCAATGTTGATGCATGCAAGTGCTGAGACGACGACGAACGAAACCATGACAGCAGGAACGGGAATGTTCCACCCTGCTTGGACCTGAGAGAGTGTTAGTGCTTCTTTTTGCCTGCGATCAAATTATGGGTTTGCGTACATGTGAGAGCCACGAAGATGCCGGGAATCCCCTGTCTCGTGCAAAAGACCAGAGCTGGCGGCTTGATGTCGCCACTTCGCTGAAACAGCAAGAGCAGAGAAGAATGACGACGATGGATGCCATCACTGTGGCCGCTGCCTTGCTTTGCGTGACATCGTAGAATATCTGGATGAAAGGCTCTCCGGTGGGCGTCTGCATGATCTGTTGAACGTCGCCTGACGTGAAGGCTAGTGTAACGATGACCAGTAGTCCAAGAATTGCATTTGGTGCAACGCTCCACATAATTGCTCGAGGCAGGACCAGGCTGCTGTCCTCAATTTCCTCGGCTAGAGGACCGTCAAATTAGCTATTGATTTTATGCCAAAGTTGGCTCGATGCCATCGTTGAGACTCACACATATGAACCGAGCAATCATATCCGATCAGTACGTTCAACGGGGTCACCATGCCAATGAGAGCTGCAAGTCCCATCGAGTCCCAGCCTCCGAGATTCTGATAGTCCAAAAGTGCAGTACGAACAGGAGCTCGAGGTCCCATTACCCAGAGTGGCACCTGCAGAATAAAGATTACTGGTCAGTATCATTTCTCAGTCATGATATGTCTCCCTTTACGTACCACAATGGCAAAAACTCCACAAACGTGTAGACCAAGGAGAATGCCTTCGATCAACGGAAGTTTCACTGCCAAGAATGTATTAAACATAATGGCGTTGAAAATGATGGCGATGGTGATCATCGTTCCGTGCCATCGCTGAGGTACATATGACTCGTCGTTCAAGGCGATCATGCCTTGGATGATGCCGCTGACCATGAAGCAAACTCCGGCGAGGTATACTTGCCATCCGATAGCAGACAACCAACCTGCGTATATATCAGCCAGAAACATCTAGGTCACAATAGAAGATATTTGCGCACCAACAAAGTAGCTCAGTGGCTTTTGTACGCTCTTTGGGCTAAACTCAGAGACCCAATCTGCATCGACGTTATTAGTGATTGCGGGCGATTCTGTTCGACAGCGCTCAATACTCACGATATTGACCTCCTGCAGTAGGAGACCTGAGATAACGTCAGAATGACAGTTCTTGGCCTGACTGTGCCATAGATCACATACATAGAAGCCAGCTCAGCGATGCTTGCGTAAACAAAAAGCATGCCGCACACGTTCACAATAAATCCCCAAAACAAATTGGGAAATCCGCCAGTCATCAGGGTAAGTTTGAAGAGTACCAGAAGTACTTCCCAACTGGCCATTACAGTGCTTGCGAATCCAAGCATGGTCACAAACTTGAAGTTTCTCTGCGTTCTTGCTTAGCATGTGGGCTTTTTGAATCGATTAGTCAACTTGCCTTACCCTCAGAACTTGCTTCTTTCCAAGCATGGCCATGTCTCGTTGGTCGGCTGCACGATTCAGTATTGATGGCCTAGTAGGAACGCTTCTTCTTTAATGCCTACCAGCAGAGCCTCGATATTTGTTGGGAATGGATCCATCCACCTCGTATCCTTTCATGCCTTCCTGGTCAACAGGCATACCGGGCGGATTGACCTGCCTCTCAAAGTCCATGTTGGCAGAGGTTGTCTCCAGAGAGAATACCCAGAAACGAAATACAATGCTCACAATCAGTGGAAAGAAGAATTGTCATGGAGAACTAAGAAAATAACCCTGAGGTTGCGAGAAGGACATCTTCGGCGGAAAAACTCAAGATTGATGGCCTACGCGAGATGCAAGCGCATATTTAATACCTATCTTAGCTGCTCCATCCTAGCATCGGATGCTTGGACTCGTCCGCAACCGAAGCCAGCCTGTGCCTGCACATGGGTACGTACTTACAAGCTGCAGAAAATGGCCAAGACCTCTTAAGTACATAACTTTCGATACTTTGCATCGTCTTAGCCTTTGACTTCGCCCTGATGTTCGGTGAAGGAAGCAGGATCGAGCTTGGGAAGGAGGATTCGCGACAAGCGCCTCCCGCCGCCATCTCCACGCGCCACCCGAAAGGAGTCGATCAGCACAGCACTCGAAATTCAACCTACGACCTTTGCCTCTCTGTCCATATTTCAAAAGCTCCAGGTGAGATATTCCCTCATCTCAGACTGCAAACCATCTGCTGCATCAAAGGTGTCGCCGGTCTTGCATTTGTTGTCTCTGCAGGCCCTGTCAAGAAAGCGCTCCAAGCGACATTGAACTTGTATCGCGTGCATCGAAGCGAGCGGCACAGCGACACTACCTGCATGTTTGCCGTCAGATCGATTCCGCAAGCGACCTTGCCGGCTCAACTTCCAAATTTGTATGAGTTGGTTGCTGCAGCATCGACGCCGATAGCCGTGGTGTGGATGTGACATTGCCTGTTACGGTGCCCGGTTGGACTGGTGGTATGCCACTCACCCAGACCTGAACTCATTGTACTTTTTCGCAATAGAATGCGATATACTGTGATGTGTCTATGTCATGGATGCTATAAGAGTTCCCTCGATGAAATTGGTACTTGTCTGGATGCGACGTAGTCGATCTCCAGCAACCGAGGCGACAGCAAGAAGAGTTGAGGCGCAGGATGGTCATTTCGTACTGATATATGACACTTCTAGCGCGAGAAGGTTGTCCAAGTTGGCATCTCTGCCAACTGCACAATCCAGCCTTGCTCTGGCCAAGAACGAGGAAAAGTGATCCAGCACGTCACGTCGGACCTCTTGTGTGCATGTAGCACTGAGAGTTTCGACACAGGCAAGTAAGGATATGGACTATCCACTTAATAAACATGCATATACTATCAAGCAAGGTCTCATCGAAAAACATATGACCAGCAAGAAGAGTGCCGGCACTGATTTTAGAGCATGTGGCCAAGAAGCTCTCGAGAACGATGGTTTATGCAATATGAGGGCTGATTGCACGCAGCGTTCTGCTCTGTGGCTCCTTCCTCACTTGCCTGTTTGCCATGGCTGCCTCCAGCTTGCAGAATAAACGCCGCTCACTCCAACCAAACGCTGTACTATCCATACTCTTCATATATTCACCACCTGCTCGCAACAGACACGATATCTTGCACGCACAACCTAGCCATGGACGACTACGAGGAAACCAATGCGAGGGAATGGGATCTCAAGCTCAAGGGCAAGCAGAAGCAGAAGAGTCAGAAGCACAGCGACAAATCAGCCCAGCCGCAAGGCTCGTCAAGAAGCACTCATGCTCCTACGCAACAAATTGCGCTACTCGGGCCATCGACACAACGGACCGTACAGCAAAACCAGCCAGCCCAACCTACATCTCGTACTCGACGTGCAGCTGCGCACGGTCGTCGCACAGCACATCAGGCCGAGTCTGCATGGATGGTCGCCGAAGGCGTCAAGAGGCAGGAACAGGCTCACCGGGAACCGCAGCCCTTGCTCATCGACGTTGGCGACACTGCAGTCAACGCCGCCGAGAATGCATGGCGTAACCATGAGCGGCCTGCAGCCAGTGTCCTTGTACCGGAAGAACTCGTCTGGCGCGATCAAGAGCATGAGGTCATTGCGAGAAAGTACGGCACTTTTGTCTTCAGTGATGACCGCAACAAAGGTGGCATGATCCATCTTGACATATGGGGCGAGCCGAAAGCAGTCGATGCTACGTTTCAAGCGATCCGCGACTGGAAAGCGCGTGAGATGCCATCTAAACGCTCACTGGGAACAATGCCATTTTCGACGCAGAAGTCCCTTCTGCCCCAGCAGCGCAAAGGCGAAGAGAAGAAGTGGCACCGCGAAGTCATGCGTCAGCGCTTCAGACGAGCGCCTCCATTGGGTTCGCAATTCGGAGCGATCGGATATTTCCATTGGCCGGTGAAGGAGTTTCAGCCTCACGAACTACTCGGAACCAGCTATGAAGCCTTTGATCCGATCCGCATGGAATGCTCTTCTTACGTTGTCTTCGATCAGAGCCTCCCAGGCTTTCAAGTGATGGGCGAGGCTACTGCTGTGAAGGATGCACTGCTGCGCATCCGCAAAGCTTGTTTCCAGATCACCGCTCGCCAAGTTACACCCGTAAGGAAGTATTTCTTACATCTTAGCGAGAGTGAAAGCGATATCCCGACACACGTGACCCTGGAGCAGTTCGAACGTATCAAGCGTATTACAGCAAGAAATACCACTGTCCCACAAGACCACCCAGGCTGTTCGCCCAAGGGTCGAGCTGAGATCGATCTGGAACCCGAGAAAGAACAGCAGAGCCATGAGTTGAGCATACGAGATGCTAACATTGCTGGTAAGACGATCATGCGCATGATTGCCAAGTTGCACTACTATCGAGGCCACCTGAAAATCCGCATTAGACTTGGTACATTCCTGGCCGCGCACTACAGAGCGACCGAAGATGGCAGATACACAGTGGATGGTTTTAGAGACATGTTGCAACAATCACAGTTTGTGGGCGAGGTAACCCCTGAGTGAGTACCATCCATGAACACGCAAAAGGGCAACTCTAAGCTAACATCGTACTAGATTGGGAGACAAATACAGTGAGACGACCTCTTTGTCGACGCTTCGAGCCGCGGACGACTTACTGGACCCGCGCGACAGCATAGATCACACGCTGGACGAAGTCAAACCCATCTACACAGCGGTGTTCATCATTGCCGATCACGCAGGCGACATGTGCTTGGAGATATCCTGGAAAGAAAGGACTGACAGCTCCAATTCAAGCCAACCTGAGTTTGAAGAGCTGTCCCGAACCTGGACAAGACTGGACCGTGGAACGACCTCTCACTCTTCCCTGGTTGATATCAGCTTGGTGAATCTTAAGAACAGCTCTGCATGGCGTTTCGAACTTTCCGCCTCGCACGCTGTCGACACCAAGAAACTCACTCTCGAACACTACAACATGGACAAATCCGTTCGCGTCGACGCCCAAATCGCTCGTCAACAGCGCACTGACAAGCCGTTTGTGAGATGGAGCCCCCATCTGTGTGTGAAGATGCTCCAGCAACGTACTAGCTACCTGTTCGCTCTCAAGAACTCCAACTACACGTTGGAGCTCACGCGCTTCCAGGATCGAATCTACACGCATCGACCGCATTCGTTCGAAGAGCCGAACTGCGAGAATTACGAACCGCGATGGAGCCTGGAGGTCTACCACGGCATGTGGGACACGCTGCTGACCAGGAACGAGCACCTCGCCGTCGGCGCGATGACGGACTGGGACGACGGTGTTAAGACTTGGTTTCCCGAGGACGACGACATGGAAGATTTTGCCCAGGTGAAGGGTGAGGCTGGCTTCGAACAGTTGGTCGCGAAGCTGGATCAGGTCGAGAAGCTCGTCTTGCGATCTGAGTCTGAGATGTTTGGTGGGATGGAGATTGGTTGAGAGATCATTCACCCGGAGGCCTGATGCCTTGCTTTTCTTCTCGATTGCTCGTCCTTCGGGAAGCGAAGATTATCACCGAAACTCTTCGGGGCTGAGCTGAGCTGAGCTGAGGTACACCGAACGCACGAGTGTTCTGCACAGAATGAGCTCTTGCAATCCTCGACAGCGAGAACAGATAAGATTCATGGCCGTGATTGCTCAAGTCAACGCGTAGCGTATGGTATGCATTAGTTGCATTTACAGTCTCCTAGCGATAAGCAAACTGGATTTGATGCGTGACTAGTATCAACACCACTCAATGTTCCCATGTTGCTGTCTGTACGCCCAACGTATGTTCGATCGGCCTATCAGTTATACTAACATTCAAGTGCATCTTTCAGAGCAGGACAGTCTTGCACATGCAAAAGTAAATATGTACAATACATATAGCCCTGTATCTGCTCTAATGAAAACGAGTTGAGTATAGATGTACAAGCTCCGCTCCTACTCTTACACAAGCGTCTCAGCCCTTCTAATCATCTCTTCGTACACCGTCCACGCCAGCGCACTGCTAATAGCTTTGCGCCCAATCCTCAAACTCAGCCCGGCGAACATGCTCCGCACGCCTTCTTCCCGCAGCATCATCCCCGCGGCTTTCACCATGTTGCCGTACTTGGCCGGCATGAGCTGCAGACGCGTCTTAATCGCATCGAATGGGTTCGTGAGGGCTGTCGCTGACACTGCTGCTACGACGCCGGACACAAAATTCGTGCCGGCTGCGCTTGTTGCTGTTGGGACGTGGAGTGCTTCGGCACCGCGCTCCAGTACTACTGCTGCTTGCTTCAGCTCGCCTAGTTTCGCTTTCGCTTGCTCGTAGACCAGGACGTAGAGGCCTGCGTACGGCGCATCGCGGACTGCTGTTGCGCCGAAGCCTGCGAAGAAGCCGCGGGCGCCTTCTTGCGCGAGGATGTGCTTTGCGGCGCCGGCCAGAGAGGTATAAGTGTAGTACGAGCTCTCGTAGCGGACCTTCAGCACCGTAACAGGGTTCATGATGAACCCAGCAGCCACGCGCGCCGCCGCGCCAGAAGCCAGATTCGCAACATTACCCAGCTTCGGCAGCGCAGAAGACGTATTGCTGCTGCCCGCGCCGACGCCTGCGCCGGCGGTGTTGGTGAGGCCTGCTGCGACGGGGATGCTGGGCAGGCGGGCGGCGTAGGAGCGCATGCTGTTCAGCATGCCGAAGTAGAGGGCGCTGCCGAAGCCGGTGCGGATCACGGAGGGGGTGGTGCCACGCCAGAGCTGGCGGACGGGACTGGGGCCATCGAGGATCTGGCGGAGGACGTGGGTGATTGTGGTGGAGCGGGAGCCGGACTGCTGGACGCGGGTTTTGAGGAGGTCGGCGGGCTGGAGGAGGAAGGCGGTTGTGCAGCCTGAGCCGAGGCCTGCGAGGAAGTGGAAGGCTGCATTGAGAAGTGTGTTAGTGCGAGGTAGATGTGTAGTAAGTATGTATGATACAAGGTAGATGTACGAGCTCGTGCAGTGTTGTGTCACTGATATCCAACTGCACGTGAGAAAGCAATAGCACTTACCCGTAGACGCCTTCTTCCGCTCCTGCACTCCATTGGACATGGCAGCTTGGTGCTCAAGCCTTCATGCTGCTACTGGAAGTCGATCGAGTATTCACGGATGCATCGGATGGTGGGAGAGTGTCAGAGAGTCAGCGGGTGTTCTCGAATCAATGCGTGTACCTCAGACAGCTCGCGCTCGCGTACAAAAGATCCCCATAAAAGCGCGAGAAGCATGACGTTGACGTCTTCGATTAGTTTAGCGTTTGGCTTGTGATCGTTCTCATGAGACGTTATGATGCGACATAATATGTAATATTAGGACTAAGTAGAGTTATTACTTATACAAGGCTCAAAGTAGCAGATGACTATATACGAAAATGACATAGGAAAAAGGTAAAAAATTAACAAGCATTCGCATATATCCACACGAAACAAGAAAGTCCAGTCTGGGTATATCGCAGATCGAAAGGAGGACGACAATATCAAGCAAGATCGAGCGGACTCAAAACTCATGGAAAATGAAAATGGTCAAGGAAAAAACAATGACACTCGGCCAGGGTATCTTTTCGCGCCGCACAAACAATGCACAAAAGACAATTTTGACAGGCCGTTTTCCCACCAGGATGGCTAAGCGAGTGTTGTGCGCTTTGCTCATCTCTCGCTCTTCTCAGGAACAAAGGAAAGATGATGCATGTGCTTATGCTTGCGAAGTGAGAGCTTAGGCGCCCTCGTCTTCTTCGCCGCCGGCGATGGTCGACGGTTCGTCGAGCTCTTCTTCCAGGCTACGGAATGCGGGAGGCTGGTTGTCGTCGAGATCATCCAGGCTCTCATCGCCTTCCGCCTCCGCTTCGAGGTCATCGTCAAAGTCGGTGATCTGAGTCTGCGCGACATCGGCGTCTTCGTCGAACTCGTGCGCGGTGAAATCCTCGGGCGGGGTGGTTGGGTCGTCTGCTGGCAGGGCGAAGTCTGCGACGGGCTGCTTGCCTTGTGCCTTGGAAGAGACTGCGATAGGAGCCGTCTCCTGTTGTTGCGGGGTTTCAACGCGGGTGAGAGCTGGGGCTGGCAAGGAACGTGTGGCTTCGGGAGCTGGCGAGGTGCGAATGTTGGTCGCGGGAGGTGTCAACAGGCCAGCGGCGAACGATGGTGAAGCGCGGGCAGAGACAGAAGGTCTAGACGGGGTGTTGCTACGCGAGGCCCTAGCGCTTCCTACTCTTGACTGTTGCTGCGCTTTGAGGGTGTTGCTCTCCATGCTGCTTCGCCACTTGTTGAAAAGGCTGGCTGCCTTTGGTGTAGCGAAGCTGGTAAAGCTGGCCAGGGCCTGACCTGGCAAAGAACCCGTCTGTCCAAAGCGCTCCTTCTCCTGTTGCTCCATCTGGAGGTTCGCACGGATGCGAATGGCAGTGTCGCGGACAGTCTCGCGATCGAACGTAGGACGAGACAGAGTGTTAATGAGCTCAGTGAGCTCCTCGCTACGTACACCAAGCAGCTCACGCAGCCATGCGATCTCGGTGTCGCGCTCCTTGATCTTCTCGGGGCCCTCGACCTTCACCTTGTTCTGTAACTGCTCGATGCGAGTCTCACGATCCTGGAGTTGCTCCTGCAAAACCAAAATGGACTCGCGAAGTGCCTGTGGCGAAACCTTCTCCGGAACCGTGCTGCGAGAAGTTGGCTTCGGCGAGACCTTGCCTTGGGCACTCATCGCGGCTGCCTGAGCGGCAGACTTGGTGACTTCGAGGCGGTCCTCAAGATGAACAACGCGATCCTGGAAGTGCTCCAACTTGGCGTCGGCAAGCCTCAAACGCTCGTTCAAGAAGTACTCGGAGCGATCCTTGTCCTCGGTGGCATGGCGAAGAGCGCGGCTGTGCTGGGACTTGAGATCCTCAATAGCGGCGTCATAGTTAGACCTGGCCTTGTCTAGCGCCACGCTATTGTCATGGTTCACCTTGCGCAGAGCTTCGCGCTTGCTGTCAGACTCTGCTTCAAGCAAGAGAGCGTGGCGTTCCTTGGCAGTATCGGCATCCATGCGGACGTTGTCCAATTCATTGCGCACACGGGCGATCTCACTGTCGTACTCTGCGCGAGTGCGAGCGAGCTCACTCTCGTACTGAGCGCGGACGATGTTGACCTGGTGGTTCGCGGCCTCGACATCAGTTTCCAAAGACATGCGAGTACGCTGGATTTCGGAACGTGCGGACTCTCTGGCATCATGATAATCACGCTCCCATTTGGCAGCCAGGGCTTCTTGGTCCCTGAGTTCGGCTTGCTGTCTACGGACCATCTCGTCGAGTGAAGACTTCGACGTCCGCATGTTGTCGAGGGTGAGCTTGGCATCTGTTGCCTCAGCGGCGACAGCACGAAGTTCATTTACCTCTTCTGTGAGTGCAGCGTGATCGCGCGAGTAGGCAGCATTCTGCGCCTCGAGCTCATCGAGACGAGTGATGTACTCCTCTTCTGCAGCTTTCCAGCTTGTCTTCTCGCTCGCTAGCTGGCCTGCAGCAGTCGCCATGTCGGAATGCAGTTTCTCGAGACGACGACGCATACTGTTGCCAGAGTCCTGGGTGTCCTCGAACTGCTTCTCCAAATCCCTGATAGTGCTCTCCAGGTCCTTAATGGTGTTCTCCAGATTATCGCGCTCGCGACCGGCAGCCTCTCGTCCAGCTTGACCTTGCCTTTGGAGATCGGCAATAATCGCTTCCAATTGGACTCTCTCGCGCTTGCCAGTCTCAAGCTCCAACTCCGTCCTCTGCTCGAGCTCAACAATGACCTTCTCGTGCTCGACGATGATCTTCTCGTGCTCAAACTGAGTCCGCTGTTCGAGTTCAGCAATGGTCTTCTCATGCTCGGCCTTGGTCCGCTGTTCGATCTCAGCAACAGTCTTGGCCAGTATATCCACGCCTTGCTGTTCGAGGTTGGCAATGACGACTGCATGCTCCGCCTTCTCGCGTTTGGCAGTCTCGTGCTCAGCCTGGTTCCGCAGCTCGAGCTCGGCAATAATACTCTCGAATCCTCGCTTGTCGAGAGTACGAGCTTCATGCTTCTCTCGCAAGCGTTGTTCGAGCTTACTGACAGTATTCTGGAGCTCTTCGCGCTCGGTGTTGTTCTCGTCAATCTCCTGGCGCCACCTGTTGCTCGATGTGCGGTACTCCTCAAGCGTAGCCTGCATAGCTTCGTGCTCGGCTTCCAGGTTCTGGGCGCGCTCTTCGGCGTCTTCCTGTGCTCGCTCTGCGGTCTCAGCACGATGGCGAAGTTCCTGGCGTTCCTGCTCAAGGGCGTGGAGTCTTGCGTCGTCGTCCTGGCTTGATTCGCGAAGAAGCTTGAGCTCCTCCTCGGCGAGCTTGAGCATGCGCCTTACATCGGCCTCGCGCGCTTCCGCTTGCTGTCTGTGGTTGGCTTCCTCAAGAGCGTTCGCTAGAGTCTCATCAAGACGACCCTGCATTTCGGAGGCCTGGCGTTCCAATTCCTCCGAATTGTCCTTCTCAGCGGGCAGGATTGCCTTGGGTTGTCTGCTGACGGCTTCCTCCACGACGAGTTTGATGTCTTCAAGCTCAAGGCTGGCCGAAGCAGCCCTAGCGAATGAAACCTTCATGTCGGCGAGGGCAGAGTGAAGGTCAGCGATATCATGGTATGATTGTGCAGAAGCTGGACCCTGTTCACGGATGGCTTCCATGACAATAGCCTTGATCTGGCCAAGCTTCTGGTCCCTTCCACGAGAGACAGGGCGGTTGCGCTGGCTATCATGGACATCATCTTCGTCGTCAGCATCACTCTCAGCGATGGATGAACTGCGGGGCTTCAACGAGAGGTGTTGATCAGTAGATCTAGAGCGCTTGCTCACAGTGTTTTGAATCGCACGAAGGCTGTTCTCCAAAGGCTGAAGGCGGCGGTCAACGACGCGGCCGATGATGCTATCGATGTGGCTGTCGAAGAACATGCTACGTGACTGCAGCTTGTCTTCATCAATGGGCGACAGAAGTCCCGACCAGTCACTGTGGGGTACTTCATCGTCCTTGTTAATTCTTTGTGGTGGCCAGCCATTCATGCCCTGGTGCTCGCCACTATCGGTACGGTCATGGGCAGTGAACGACGAATCGTTGTGCTGTTGGTAAAGAAGCTGATGGCGCTTAGGGCTGGGGCTTGGAGCATCGCTGCGAGGCCAGCCTGGAAGATAAGTGACACCCTTGGGAGGCTGGAGATCGGGGCTACGCGGCGGCGACACAGTCTTTGTGGGACTGGTAATCGGTGCAGCCTCAGCATCGTTCATCGCTTGCATAATGGCATCGATCTCATCGAACGTCGGTTCACCACGTGGATCGTCGCTAGTATCCAAGCTCTCGGGCAAGTTGTATGGTCGGAGAGGCTCAGACAGAGATGCGGTGGAGTCCTCGGAGTGCTCGTTCAGCGCGTCGAGGGCGAGCTTCGGTGCGGTATCCACGGGCTCGTCTTCCAGGATCTCACCCTCTTCCAGTTCGCTAATGGAGGCCTGGGGAACGTGAGTGGGTCTGACTGGCGACTTGATGACCTCGAAGGAAGGCTTCGCGCCATGGAAGACGAAGGGCGGCGCCATAGCAGACAATGAGCTGCTGGACTTCTTGTGGCCGCGCTTGTAAGCAGGCTGCTGTGTTGTGGGTGTAGGAGTGAGCTCTCTGGGTTGTTCGCTCTGATCGGCGGTGTGGCCGATAGCCTTGTTCGCCTCCTCCTCAATCTCCTTGGTAGTTGGGCGCACTGGTGACTTGAAGGTGGCCACGGGAGACGGGAATTCATCAGCTGGCTGTGTAGGAATGACAGGCAAAGGTGTCGGCTCGGCGAATTGAGGAATATCATCTCCGTCACTGCCACCGAGAGCACGTTGTCTCTTTGCACGATCGTCGCCTCGGCCCACTCGACCTTCACTGTCTTCGACCTCAGTGCCAGATCCAGCATTGCGGGACTCCTGGATGGGTACCAAGATAGGCACAGCAGCGGACTTCTTGGTCGGTATGACGATTTCTGGGATGGCGACCTTGCTGAAAATTTTGCCCTCATCTGAAGCTCCAGCATCAGTGCTAGTCGGTAAGAATGCCGGTGCGTTGGGGGCGAAAGTTGGGCCGTTGGAAGAGAAGCTGAACCCTGATGACGGTACAGTGGTCGGGTTGCCAGGTTCGAATGTGATCGCTGCAGGGTTGAACTGGCCTGATGACTTTTGTCTGGTGTGACCCATGGACTGAGGAGCCTCGAATTGAGGTGCAGTGGGCTGAGGAGCAGTAGATTGAGTGGGTACAGCAACAAACGAGAATGCAGCAGCACCTGGCTGGAACTCTGCACTCGGGTTGAAACGGAAAGATGGTGCCGGAGGTGCGGCAGGTACCACGGGTGGCACAATGTTGGCACGGGTGCCAGTCTTTCTGTGACCACGCGCTGATTCAGCGACAACAAAGTCGCCGCCCAGAGGATCCTTCTCTTCGAGCGGTGTCTGACCTGTAGAGGGCTCGTGTCCGTTGGACTGGTGGTGGAATCCGTTTGGAATAGGAGCCTGCGATCCGATCTGACCGAAAGTGAAGGGCTTGACCTCATCTGTCTGACGACGCTGTTCGGCTTCCTCTACTTCACGCTCAAGGCCTGCGCTAATATTGTGGCGATGACCTCGAGGTGTAGGAATAGCGATATCGTTGTTGATCTGCTCTCTCTTGACAGGAGTAACGTATGTCTGAGGCTCCTCTTCTTCCTCTTCCTCGTCTTCATCCTCTAGCAACTCCGGAAGAGCCGGCTGAGGGCCGACGCTCATACGACCAGTTTGGGGTGAGAAGTTCCTCGACATAGACGGCACCTGCACAGATTGTGAGTAGCCGTGTTGCCTACGCCTCTGGTCATCGATCATGCCTCTGCCGTAGTCCTGCGCGGACATTGGCATGACCTGTTGGCTGAGCGGCGAGCCAGAACCACGTAGGCCGCCAAGTTCGTTGCGTAAAGCAGTAACCTGTGCTGGAGATCCAATGCGAGGCAGATGTTGCTGCGTGATCGGCGTGAAGTTGCCTAGGCCAGGAATAGGAGCTTGACGCTGCTGTTCTTGTGGTTGCTGACCAGGAGACACGAAGCCAGGGAACGCCCCGTGGAAAGTCGAGTGGCGATGCATGTGGCCGAACGGTCCATTGAGCGGCGAGATGGGAGAGGCCATTGACATAGTGTGCGAGTGCCCACGAACCATGCCAGGTCGACCGAAGCTAGCAGCGGAACCAGTGGATATGGGCGGCGAGAATGGCAAAGGCGGGTACTGTCCGGACGGCTGACGAGACATATCTTGCGCCGGAGAGATAACTGGCTCATCGTCTCCAAGGCTCACGCCCAACGCCGCGAGTCTAGCTTCCGTCAACGCGTCCATGTAGTCTGCCCAAAGTCTGAGGTCGGGCAATTGGACCTTGTGCTCTTGCTTGCTCGCAGCCTGTGACTTCATATCCGCTTCATCTGGCCATATTGGCTTCGCGTGCATGCTAGCCTCGTTCTCCGGAGCGGCGCTGCCTAGATCAAATCCTCTCGTATCGTATCCTTGGTCTTCAAAGCTCTTCAGACGTGCCTGGAATTCTTGGCTGCTCATCGGCTTCATCAAATTGAATGCCTCGTAGTCGAGCTTAGGAATCGAGATGATACAGTTCTTGCCACGCCGGCTCACGCGCTTCCTGAGTTTGGGCGGCGCCAGACGTGCAGGTTCAGGCATTGGCTTGACCAGATCAGCAGGATTGTGCCGTTGTGTCTCGTCTTTGGTGATGGTCGCCACTCTTTCCAGCTTGTCCTCGTCGCTGGATCTCTCCTCCTTGCTGGGCTCTTCCTCTGATACCTCCTCAGTCACAGGCTGGCCCGTCCGGGTCTCGGCCTCGGGCTCCGCATCGTGCTCTTTCTTATCCATGCCACTGAATTCCAGAGCTCTTGGGGTCTCCATCGCTAGCTCGCCATCCTCACTCGGCGGCTGAGGCAGCGGCTTTTCGCCAAAATAGCCAGTAGTTCTTGAGCCCTGTGATGCAAACGCCTTCGCCGGTGAATCATCCTCAGACGGGGTTGCGGCCCATCTGGATCCTTGTAATCCAGCCATGACGGCGCTTTTGCCCTCTTGTATGATATCCCAAAAGGATTGCTGATCCAGCGTTCTATTATCTTCTCTTGTCTTGTGGCCACGAGAAGCCTTGCCTCCAGAACTGGCTACAGTAGACACGCTGACGTCTCTGCTGCGCGCAGTGAACACGGAGTCGTCGCTAAACCACTGACTTCTCGCAAGAGGTCTGTAAGGAACTTGGGCCCAGCGTTTGGTCCGTGAGCGCGGAGTGTGATCGTATTCCTCTTCTTGCGCTTCTGAGACAGGAACGTCTAAGAATGATGGGTAGGCTCCTGGTGTTGGCTGATCGTTAAATCTGCTCGGTATTAGGTGCTCGAGGCTGAAGCTAGGGCCTGGCGAGGAATTGGTGAAGCGGTCGCTCTGCGCCTGCTCAGAGACGGCGGTACGTGCTGATTGTGATAGAAGCGAGGGTGAAAGCTGGTATGGCGATCCCCAGGCTGCTGTGTAATATTCTGAAGCGTAGTCCGGTAGCTCTGAACCAGGGCCTGTTTGACGGTTTCGCAGGTTCGGGGTCCTTGGGATGGGGAGATGCGTGTTCTCGAAGACAGCGATCACAGAGCCCTGGGTCGAGGTGGAAGGAGAGTGGTGGATAGACGGAGATTCTGTCGCTACGACTGGATCATTGCTCTCGGTAGGGGAGGATGGCGGCAGCACGCAGAAGTCGGTGACAGATGTCCCTTTATGGTGTAATGTCAGCCAATGTCCATAGTCTTTAGAGGATAGCTCGATGGCCTACCTTCCAGATTGACTCTGTTGTCGAGCGACTTGGGATCGCTCGTGGGTTCCCTTGCTCGTGTCTTGTCCAACTAGCCTCGTCTGGTGTGTAAATACACTCCTGAACGCCTGTCTGCCGCGGCTTAGATGGTGTTCCGGCGATTACCCTCCACAAATGAAAGGACGCGACTGTAAAGGAAGAAGCGGCGCGACTGTTTAACGATACAGGGCAAAGATCATAATCGATACAGCACAGAATCCGGTCAACGCAATTCGACAGGCAAGAACAACAACTAGACAAGCTTCGCACCCTTTCCTTAGGTCGGTGAGAGCTCCAAGAAGGGTACAGACCGCGAAAATGTTAGGGGGCTCGGGGACAAATGACGGAGTAGTGCACAGACCGCGAGACGATGAGCTCTCATTTGCCAGCAGAGACCTTGACGAGGACGTGTCATGCCACGCAGCAGGGTTGGGCTCGGCGCGAATGTGGCAGTCTTCACTTTGATAGGATGAGGGCATTCAGTTGGTGCTGCTTTGCTGACTATGATGTTTATCACAAACTCTTGTTTATCCCAATTGAAGATCTCATCACGTGCAACCGCGTGTTTCTCAAGTTTGGTACCGGGCCGCGCAAGGATGTTGGCGCTACCTCCTATATACAGTTAGCTCTGGCATAAACAGAGGGACTCTCCCGCGAACTTCACTTCCGAGAGCGGCAGGCAGTTCGGACCCTTCCTCTGTGCGTCCTTCCTTCGAAGGTCGGAACTTGTCCAGTCCACGTGGTTGGGCAGACACGGATGTCAGCGGCAATGCAAAGATATGCTCACGATGCTCACTGAGCCAGTTGAAGCTGCGCGGCGTATCTGAGGGGCTGCAGGCGGCTAAAGGTAAGCAATAACGCCATCGCCGTCGTCCTAGAAAGTGGCTGCCTACGTGGAGGGTATACTTGCGGCCCAAAGTATGGAAGCCGCAGCTGCATACATCTCAACCATCTTTTCGTCCATCAATACAGCTGTTTCTGCAGGAAAGCACTCCGAAGACAACATCGTCCAAAAACGCGTCTGCGTCGGTCATGGAGGAGAGATGTCAGAGAGAGACTGATGCAGCATACATTAAGATGTCCGATCCTACACTGCCTGCAGCCTTTCTCCAATTGCCAGTCGAATTGCGTGACGAGATATATAGCCATGTCGCTTCCACTGACCCTGCCTCCTCAAGCATCACGTTCAGTGCTCAGTCAGGTGTCACCGCTTCCCATGTCTACCATGGTCTTTTATATGCATGTAAGCAGACTCGGAGGGAGTATACCCGAGCTCTACTACGATACTCTGGAATCACAGCAACCATTGAGAATTTCGATTTTCAGCCTCTTGTCGCTTTCATCAGCCAACTTCCGAACACGTTTCTCGACTCATTGCCCAAGCAGCTTACGCCTCTTGAGCCCACGGCTTCCCAAATCGACTTTGTGAACCCTGGAGCTGGAGTTCATATACTTGTTAAAATCACAGACGACATCCCGGCTGCACTAAAAGGCATACGACGCTGGCAGGTGAAACAGTTGAGCTTGGAGACCACTGGCTCAAGGCCCAAGGTCAACTATCGATTCGTCGGCCGTGCAGACCTGCAAGTGCGTCTCGGAGTGCAACTCTCAGAGCTGATGGAAAAGCTTGAGGGTTCGAACGATGCTATCACCCAAGCCGAACTCAAGGGAATGATGAGAGCTCTTCTGAAGGGTGTGGCTTTCCATTCGGATCTAGAAGAGGCTGCCGGCGCCTTGTTTTTATTGGAGACTACTGGTCTAAGCCGAAGTACTATCAATCAGTTTGTTGAGACGTACCGCAGCATTCATGGGGATCACGGCTTGTGAACTCCATGATAGCGTCTCACTTGGAACGCAAAACATCTCTGGATTTCTGGTTTTACTGGTAGCACGTGCCCAAGGCAACCGTATGTGATCGTTACACAAGGCAGGCAACCGCAGCCGTGGAATTCATGTCACCGGCTGTGGCCATCGGCTCAATACACATAAGGCTACACCAATTCCTCGATACAGTTGTGGCACATGAGGCTACATACAGCAATCCCAACAGCTAGTTCAGTATCGACAGATATCGTCCTCTACTCAGCTAGGTCTACCGCTAAGATACGGCCCAAAAAGCGATCGGAGCTGTACGCAAATCCAAGCGCAATCATCATGGCATCAACCAACCATATCAACTCACGCCAAAGCCCGGTCCTTAACAAGAGCACATACAACAATGACCAATGTTTGCTGTTCAGACTCCCTCTCGAAACTTGGGAGGAAATCTACAGCTACATCGCCCAAAGTTGTGTTCTCCTAGGCCCAGTCTCTGTAACGCCACTCGCCTTCCTCAGTTCCATTGGCGGCTCAACTGAGCAACCCGCAGTGCTCACGACGACCACCGGCTTATCTTGCACGTGTACACGAACTCGCCGCGAGTTTTCCAAAGCGTTGCGCAAGTGCTACAAGAGTCATGGTGCATATTGTCGACCTTGTCTTCTCGGCGTTCATCGCTTTCCACAAAACCTGGTCGTACTGTGAACGCCGAAAGTATCCAATCCACGATGTACATGACAAGTACGTAGGATACAAATCGATCGAAGATCCGTACGATTTTCAAGCAATGCGTTCGGGCTGTATTGTGTTCATTCATTGGAATGACAGCAGCGCTGGTCACTTCCGCGGCAGTGACCAGGGGAAATACTTGCGACGACTGCTGGCTACTCAACAGCAAAACTCCACATCGTGGCTCGACTACTAAGAAGCCCTTGAGAACAGTAATGAGAGGCTCGTGGTCAAACATTGCGCAAACACAAAGCGGTCCCGCCATGGATGTGATGACCCGCGACGACTTAGAGCGCATGCGCGTCATATCGTCTGGGCGGACAGGGGGTAGTTATGAGGAACAGAGCCACAGAGACTCGCCAGATCTGAAGAAAGAAAAAAAAGCAAGAGTCCGCTCGAAGAGAAAGATCGAGCAGCCGAGCGACTATTACGAGCGGGAGGAGTTCTATGAAGCTGTGACGGCTTCATGGAACATGGAGGGGAAGTCCTACCGGAAGCCTGCTTATTACGCGATGGACGCCGATGGTCACATTATGCTGCGACAGGAGACTGAAGTTATTCGTCCGAAACATGTATGGCAGGCAGGATCAGGGACCAGCGGCCTTAAGGTCTTTCGATGAATCTGATAAGTTGACAGCCAAAGCAGGACGAGTAGAGAATTAACACCGCTCCTAGCGTAGCTAAACTTGATATTGAGTGACGTCTTGGGCGACTTAATATACAATATGTTGTTGTCGATCTACCAAGGGATTCTGTTACTTGCTGTGTTATTTCGTGGCGATATTACCACATGACGCAACCTCTGCGGTCAGAACAATTCCATCTTTCGCCCTACTCCACCGTCACTCAATATGAAGATACACTCAATCTTACGCTCGTACGGCTCGAATTCGACGTCGCTTTGGCGTCGAATACCACGTCCGATCCATCCCTCTCCTCACTCGTCGATAGATGCCCACACAAGAACAGGCTGGGCATGTTACACTTCACACATTGGTCGCCAGCAAGTCCATGGCGTTTGGACAGGTTTCTGCTGTGCTCCTGCAAGAGCCCTGCAAAGGTCCCTACAGCGTCCACAAGCGTCGGTCTATGCGCTTCTTTGTCACCTGCCCTCAAGCAGTTGATGAACTGCAGAAGAGTAGCTACAGCGCGGAAGTTTTGGAGGTCGAAGGTGGCGTCTTGGTGGGCCAGTAGCTGCTCTATGGAGCACTTACACGTCTCGTGGACCGGCGTTGGCAATGCTCGAGAGATGACGAGCTCGCCAGAGGTTGCGCGAGAGAAGTGTGTCTTGTCTTGTGATGAAGTCCATGAATTAACGCCGAATCCCCACCAGATGTCCAGTGCTTGAGAGCTAACGAACACACACTCCAGGCATCAGGGCCTATAGCGTTGCGCCATGTCTTGAACTCAGACAAGCCATCTTTTGTGCGGAGGTCAAACTCGAAGTCCAGTGAGCGGAAGTAGTGCGTGAAGTCGACGAGCTCGTCCTTTGCGAGGGCGCCTTCATAAATCTCTGCGCGGATTGTGGCAGGTAAAGCAGACAGAAGTAGTGCATCGTGCGTTACCGATGCTGTTGGTACGACCTGCAAGGCCGACTCGAAGAGCTTAGAGTCCGTCTTTTCGTCTCGCTTGGTCGGCTTCTTCGTCGCCGCGACCAGTCGAGCCCTCCAGAATTGTTGACTTGGATCTCTGCGGGGCTGTCCTGAGTTCCGAACTGTTGCAGCAGCAGCGAGTCGCGCAGCTGATGCTCTGTCCAGGTAGGACGTATTGAAGTCCAGACCCAGGCCGTCGCTTGACATGATCGTGTTATCGTGGTAACCGCGCACAACAGGCGTGCAAGTACCTGTGACACGACGCCATCCCGTACTCTTTATGTATAGACATGGTTTGCTTGAAAGCAATAAAGTGCGTGAATGGAATAAAGGCTGTAGATGCTTACCATCGTCCTCTACATTTACGATGTCGTTGTTCAATGAGAAGTGCTGGATCTGTCAGATTTGCTCCGCGTCGTAGGCTGCACCATTTTTGAGGGTATTGCGAAAGTCTGTCGTCTGTATTGCAGGAGCCAGAAGCATTTCTATATTGGGTATACATGCGTGTACCTTGTTGTGCATGGTACCTGTACTCGCCTAAGGTAGACCAATCGGGGAAAGGGCTCACAAAGTGACATGGCACAGAGCCAACATCGGCTTCCAGCAGCAAAAGAGTCAGAGAAGTGATCTGCACCATGGTTCATGTCTACGCAGCCTTCGTTCAGACCAAGTGAGGTCCTCAGCCATGCCGTGCAACGTCGTGCGTGCACGACAATTGCCGTGTTAAGCTCCTTCCAGAAGCACGATGTACCTGGCGTGTTCCTGCATGGGATGCGTGTAAGACGCGGCTGCTGGCGAACACGCATGTGGCGGCGTGTAGATATCACGAGCTGTCGTGTGTGACCGAGTACATACCTTAGGCAGTGCTCGTGCCTTTCACATGCGCCGGGCTGTTCACGGCGGGAAGTCGGTAGTTTGGTGGTCTAGCAGGCAGGACAGGGATGATAGTATAGGGGTCGCGACTCTTAGCGAGCCGACTAGCATTTGTGGGGGGCGTTTGAGGGTTTTGCCTTAGGCTGTGAAACGACAGAGGTGCTACGGTGAGAGAGGGAGCAGCATCGACACCGATCCATACCAGGAGAATCTCGCCCGTGTCTCAAATACATTCTTCCTCCCTGATCTCACCCCGCCGACGCTCAGCACTCCGGTCGGTTGCCTCAGGACAAAGCATCCCTGCGTGCAAGCTGGCAGCAGCAATCGCTCCTTCCCTCTATACCGACTGTCGAGACCATCCCCAGTCCACCTCAACCTCACTCCGCCCGCATTGGCCCCTCCTCGGACCTGCTATTTTCCCGTCGCCCTGCAATCCTGTCCGCCTTCAACAACCACAACATTCCTCAGTGAGGACGTTCTTTGTGTCGGCGTGCTAGCACACATCTCCTCCTGGTACGCAGCAATCGGCTACTTGTCAACAAAGCACTCACCGACTAACAGAACACCTACAGGAGGCTCCACCCCTGCCACCATGGCGTACAACAACCAGCAGCAGGACAGCCGCAACCCGAACCGTTTGCAACTCAACTTCGGCTTCCAGAACAACCCGCAGACCTTCTCCTCCGAGCAAGCTCGCGCCTTCCCTACCACGCCCTCCACATTCCCGCAACCAAACCAATATGCCGCTGGTCAGCAAGAAGTTTGGGGAACACAGACGCCGCAACAGCCCGGCCTGAACCCTCAGGGATACTTCAACAACTTCAGCCCCTACGGCACCCAGCTTCAGCAGGGTCAGGGCCAAGGTGGTCAAGTGCAGACCCCTGGCGCCCCGGGTCCTGCTCCGAACACATACCGAACGGCGGGTGCAGCTCCTGGTGCAGCTCCTGGTGCTGGCTTTAACGAGGTCACCAATGGCTTCGCGCAACAGTTGAACCTCGGAGGCAACACACCTCGCTCGTCCAGCCCTTATGCCAGGAATGCGTCGCCCGCCAACGGTCGCCCGCGAACTGCAGGAAACGGCAGCCAGCCTTACAGCTCCTACCTCAATGCTCCTGTGCCCGGCCAGCCTCACCAGCCGAGCATCTACGACGAACAGGTGCCCCCGAAGAACCCGGAGAAGTACTCAGCTGCGATCACCGAGCGCGTGAGGCACCAAAAGATGTTGACTGGAGAGTTCTTCAAGGAGAACGTCGAGAGAGCCAAGACACGTAACGAGAGGTACGGATATCATACTGCTGAGTAATAGTTCATGCGTCCAACATACTGACTTGTCACAGAGCGCAAGAGCTCGAGCGCATTCGTTTGAGCAACGAGCTGTCCGATGCTCGCAAGGAGCAGAAGAAGAACACCGCCCAGAAGCAGGAGGCCAACTTCCTGCGTTTCCTCAGAACTACCGAACGTCCGCAGAACTACAGCACATTGAAGATCATTGGCAAGGGTGCCTTTGGTGAGGTCAAACTTGTGCAAAGGAAGCGTGATCAAAAAGTCTACGCTCTGAAATCGCTGGTCAAGACCGAGATGGTATGCCCTTAATTATGTGCTATAGTTTTGCCTCATTGTTTACTGACAGATTTCACAGCACAAGAAAGACCAGCTTGCCCACGTCCGCGCTGAGCGTGACATTCTCGCCAACGCCGAGAGTCCATGGCTCGTCAAGCTTCACACTTCATTCCAGGATTCCACCTTCCTTTACATGCTCATGGAGTTTCTGCCTGGTGGTGACTTGATGACAATGCTCATCAAGTATGAGATCTTCAGCGAGGACATCACACGATTCTACATGGCAGAAATCGTTCTGGCTATCGAGGCTGTGCACAAGCTGGGCTTCATTCATCGGTATGTTGTTCTTGAGACTTCGTGCTTGATCAACGCTAACCAAGCATAGTGACATCAAACCAGACAACATCCTCTTAGATAGAGGCGGACACATCAAGCTGACCGATTTTGGTCTGTCGACTGGCTTCTCCAAGGAACACACTGCAACATACTACCAGCAACTGATGTCCAACACCCGATCGAAGTCCATCAACCAGAACCGCAACTCTGTCAGCATCGATCAGATCCAACTTACCGTGTCCAACCGCAACCAGATCAACACATGGCGCAAGTCTCGCAGACAGCTTGCTTACTCTACTGTCGGAACACCAGATTACATTGCACCTGAGATCTTCAGTGGAAAGGGCTACGACAAGGGCTGCGATTGGTGGAGTGTAGGCACTATCATGTTCGAGTGCTTGATCGGCTGGCCTCCATTCTGCGCCGAGGAGCCTCACGACACATACCGCAAGATTGTCGACTGGCCCAGATACCTTACCTTCCCCCCTGATCAGCAGCTCAGTCCCGAGTCGGAGCATTTCGTTAGAGGGTACGTTTATATGATGTGGTTGGATTAATTATTGCTAACGATATTGTAGCCTCATCTGCGATCCGCAAAACCGTCTCGGTCACATGCGTGGCGCCACGGAACTCAAGGAGCACCCGTTCTTCAGCGGCGTCAACTGGGATGGCCTTCGCAAAATCCGTGCGCCGTTCGAGCCCAAGCTCTCCAGCGCCATCGACACGCAGTACTTCCCTATCGACGAGATTCCTCAGGTCGACACATCTTCTCAGATGCGCGCTGCGACTGAAGCTGCTGGCCAGGCCGACGACCCCAACCTCAGCTTGCCGTTCATTGGCTACACCTTCAAGCGCTTCGATGCCTTCCGTAACACGTAGGATCGTATATGAGTGCTCAGGCATTTTGACGATGGTGACAGCATTCCGATTTCTTCAACGGGCGTTTGGCAGCATTGCGTCTTTTGACGGACTTCAGCGTGGCAACAGATTGTGCTGATTATCAGAGGTGAGAGCTTTACTCTTCTTTGACATTTCTGGCGCGTTTAACGGGCAGATTGGGATATTTGGCCAAGGATGCTTTGATGTTGTGGTACTACTGCTTTGAGCGCAAAAGATGGCCCAACAGGGACGGCATTTTTCAAGCACTGCTGGGTCAGTTGCTTGATTTTGCCATCTCTATGGGGAAGCATGAGAACTGGCGATGGAAAACGAAACTCTCTTCCGTAGTGAAAACACAAGAAATGGAAAGGAAAAACGTGCAGCTAGTTTCTGCACACCATGCAATAGAATTGACTTGTTCTTCACGACTTTTTGAAACTCCTCCTGCGCCTTGCTTTTGCCCTGTAAAAATTCCCCGCCCGTCCTTGGTTGGTCATATGTTTTTCGCCTGGATGGAACGTGGTGGGTGGTGCGATTGTCGCTGTGCGAATCTTCTTCACCATCACCTTATCTCCTGGCCATGGCTATCCTTGTAGCTCATCGTGCCTCGAACTGAATCATCCTGCGTCTCAAAGTCAGTGTGCGAAAAGAACCAAAAACCCTCCAGATCTCCGCGAGTATCTCTGCAACGCCCATTTCCACCAAACATATCCAGCTCGACCCTTCCCGCCCTCTCCGAAAGAATTTGTCGCTCACCTGTTCGTCCTCTCCTTGTACAGAACACGGTACCCGCACTCCTTGCAGCGAATAGGGTCGCCGCGCTTCAGCGTGACCTTGTTGTCGCAGTCGCCGCACAAGTAGTGCACCGGGCGCTGGGTGTCTTCGAAGCCGCTGCCGCTGGCCTGGAAGCCGGTGTTGGAGGCGCCGGTGGTGCCGAAGTCGGTTTGGCTGCCGGTGGCCGGGGGTTGGTATTGTTCGCGGGACATAGTTGTGGATGTGTGTGTGGTTGTGGTTGTGGAGATTTTGGTTGGTGGAGTGGAATGGGTTGGTTGGTTGTTTTGGTGGTTGGGTGGTAATGTCGCGCGAGCGGTGGAACTTCCTTCAAAGTTCAAGGCAAGCCTGGCTCTCTGCACGTGAAAGAAGCTCTGTAATGGAAGTGTTCAGGTTCGGCTCGGCTCGCTGACTGGCACCGATGCCGCGCAGTGGCAAGAGAGGACCGAATGCCTATTCTCGCTGACCAAACGCGATAAAACATTTGCCCCACCGAGCCTGTTAGATAAGCCCGTAAGAAACGCTTTCGTCACTCACTCTCCTCCCATGTGTCTCAGCAGAGGTCTCGTGAACTCCTACTACACCGCGCGACACCGATCATGTCCGCCATTCTCTCTGCCGACGACTTGAACGACTTCATCTCGCCCGGCGTCGCTTGCATCAAACCCGTTGAGACCCTGCCGCAACAGCAGCCCGAGGAAGAGCCCACGAATGCCTACGAAGTCACGACCGAGGAGAAAGTCGCGCGCGATAACCCGCCGCCTGCGCAGATCTCGCTGACGGATTGTTTGGCTTGTTCTGGGTGTGTGACGAGTGCGGAGGCGGTGCTCGTGAGCCTGCAGAGTCATAGCGAGGTGCTGGATACTTTGGACAAATACTGTGAATTGAAGGCGCCGTGGTTGGGGAATGTTCAAGAGAATTCACATGTCAATGGTAATGGGCAAGAGGTCGAGGACAGGATCTTCGTGGCTACTGTGTCGCCGCAGAGCAGGGCGAGTCTGGCGGCGACGTACAATGTTTCTGAGCGCGAGGCTGGGTTTATGATCTCGCAACTGCTGAGCGGGCCTTATGGGCTTAGGGCTGGTGGGAAGCATGGCTCTGGATTCACTTGGATACTCGACACGAATGCACTGCGCGAGGCTTGTCTGGTTGCGTCTGCGGACGAGGTCCAACGGGTTCTGGACAACCCTGCTGAGGGCCAGAAGAAGCCGGTGCTCAACTCGACTTGTCCTGGCTGGGTCTGCTATGCTGAGAAAACACACCCGCATATCCTACCGCATCTCAGTAAGCTCAAATCGCCGCAAGCCTTGTCGGGTACTCTGGTCAAGTCGGTCCTGGCAAAGAAATTTGGCGTACCGCCAGAGAAGGTATGGCATCTTGCTGTGATGCCGTGCTTCGACAAGAAGCTGGAGGCTTCGCGCAAAGAATTGACTTCCCATACATGGCACGGTCAAGAGGGCGATGCCATCAGGGATGTGGACTGCGTGATCACGGCCCGGGAGCTTCTTATGCTCGCTGAGAGTCGCAACATCAGCTTCCCATGTTTGCCCAAGCAACGACTGAGCAAGCAATTCGCTCCATCTTTCCCTGACGCCACCATAAATCGCTTCCTCTTCGGTCGTCAACGCGGTCAGAAGCGTAAGCACGACGATGTGGACCCTATTGCGATTGGAACAAGCGGTGGTTACCTTCACCACGTTCTCAAAACTCAACAAGCGAAGAACCCTGGCTCTACGGTCAAGTTTCACCGAGGTCGCAACCCTGACGTTGCCGACTACACTGTCACGGATGCTGAGGGCAAAGAGCTGTTCCGTGCTGCTCGCTACTATGGTTTCCGCAACATTCAGAATCTCGTGCGACGTCTCAAACCAACGAAGGTAAGTCGCATGCCAGGCGCCACGCGAAAGCCAATGGGAGGTGCTAGGAGACTAGGGGCTGCGAGTGCGGGCGCTGCAAGCGAGGGCGACTACTCTTATGTTGAAGTCATGGCTTGTCCTGGCGGTTGCACCAATGGAGGTGGTCAGATCAAGGTTGGAGACGTTTTGACGTTGAGGCAAGTCGGTGGCACAGGAGTTGAGAACGGCAGCGCAGCACAGGAAGTGCTGCCTGCGCAGAAAGAGTGGCTTGCAAAGGTCGACGAGGCGTACTGGAGCGCTGAGTCGGAAGACCTGGACTCGAGTGAAGTGGATGGTGACGGAGACGCAGAGATGAGCCCGAAGGACTCGCTGTATGGCCCGGACGACGAAGATGTCGTCGATGGCATCGATAGGAAGAGGGTGAGAGCTTTGTTCGAGCATTGGTCGGGCTCTACTGGTGTAGACCTGCAGAAGTTGCTGTACACTACATTCAGAGCTGTCGAGAGCGACGTTGGCAAGAAGACCAAGAGCAGCGATGTTGAGAGGGTCGCTGGACTTGCGGTTCAGGTTGGTGGTGGTTGGTAGATTCCGCCTTCGTGATCTGATGAGTATATCACATCGAATCTTCCATTACTATGCCGCATAACGAGAACAACGACCTGCAGGTTCCATCGCTCTGAATGAGGCGATCATCATATACATACATATATTACCATATACACCAACATTTATCGTGCACGATGGGCCATGAACCAACCACATTATAGTTATCGTTCCTGTCTGCATCTTTGCATTTCAACTTCTTCCTGGCTGCCCTTAACTTACGATGAAACAATGACATGTAGCAGCCCTGTTTGTAGGTACAATGCGTTTCCGATCGCAAAAACCCAGGCATATCTGCAGAAACGCAATCTCACTATCATGTGTCTGACCTGGTGTTTAGTTTAGATCGAGTCTGGGTACGAGATCCTGTCATATGTTTTATTGATTCGGCCTTGTTCTATGTGTGTATGCAACGACCGTAGACATTACGGCGGATGCTTAGTGGTGAGAAACAATGCCCTGGCCGCCCACTCATACGATATATCTATCGATTGGTGCAATCCCAGAGTGAAGTGAGTACATGTATGGGTTTCGAGGGCTATTCGTGCACGTGTATCGTACCTCATTGGTATTGCACTGGGATCGTGAGACGTCGAGTGAAGTCTGGTTTTTTGACTCTTCCTTGGATCATGTAGGGAACGATACAGGGGTCGCTCTTGCCGAGTCTCCTCGAGTGGTATCGTCCAAAATGGGTTCCTTCGCCATGGAATACATACATTGTCTTCGAACATGTGCACCATCAAGTAGTGCGTGCACGATGGTGCATGTATACACATGTGCTCGTGGGGTTACTAGGGTTGGTGGTAGCATTTCTTTTGATGTCGCCGAATCGATTGGAGTGAGAACAAGAAGGCATGACATTACACGTCTTCGACCAACTCTTGACCCATATCAGATAACATGGTGATATCGCAACTGACGTGCTATCGTCGTCGTCACTCGCCCACGCATCCAGACGACCTCACGCGTCGCAGGAGTATGAAAGTCGTCACGATCGGCACGAGTATATATTGCAGAAACCACGATCATCATACATACTCCATCAAGGATATCCTCCGCGACTCCAACACCAGAGCAACGAAGTACCACTCCAGACCCTGCGTCGAACGAGTCACGCCGTGTGGGCCAGAAAGGGACGCCTTGAAGCAGTGGTGCGTAAGAAGCGAGGCGGGCAGCGCGGCGTTGCTGTGGCAGAGCACTCAGGTTGACACACCAACATCTTCGCGAGCGATGATGCCCAAAGAGCCCCGCGGGCTCAGACTACGAAGACTCGAGGGTTTCTTCGGAGGGGGGATGTGATCAACAGCGTGAACCACTCGAGGGACATGAGAAAGCACGGAGATGTTCTTCGCGACAGGAACAAAAGCGTAAAATTGGTAAACCGCTCGCGACCCTAAGGCGCTATATCGGGATTGTTCTTCACGCGTTTGTTTCCCTGGAGACTGCCCTGCCCTGTTCGGGATGGGGGATTTTTTTTCTTTTGGTGAGATGAACCAGATGGTAGCTTTAGGTAAGGGACTTCACGGAAGGATTTAGAATGGTAGGGCCGTAGGGCCGAGGGTGGACAAGGCCGCGGACGACTTGAGCTGAGTGAAGAGCACCAACTGCGCGGTCGCTGGTATGGTGGGAACACGGCACAGAGAGACGTCTTCCGGTGCACACAGCAGGCGGAGATCTATCCCCATCCCACAGACAGAGACAGAACAGACATGGACAGTGGCAATCGCGGCATTTTCCACGCGGGCTTTCGCTCTCTCGCTTGCGAGCAGGCAAGTTGGTGAGGACTGAGAAGAGGTTCTTGCTTTTCTTCACCGCATAGCGAACAATAGGCGGTCAGAATTGTGGGAACGGAGTGGAGGCCCGTCTTTCTAAACGACTTGCTATGCTGTCTGTCTCTTTTTCGCCACACGATAGACAAGGCTCAATCAAGAAAGACGGTGAGTTCATGTTGAACGCGAGACCGACACTTAGTCCTAGATCACCAGCAGGCGTTACGCGGACCACGCCGGATGCGCTGTTCCCCCAGGGCATCTTCGCAAAAGATCTGTCGCGCGCACGCCACCACGCGTGTTTGTAAACAAGGAAGAGGCCGGTTGGACACACCAAACTCGCGTCAATGTCGAGATCTGTGGCGGCGGGGGAACTGGCTAACTACACACTGGCCTCTTTGCAAAGGATGTCAGTATCTTGGAACGCAACGATCGCGTCCCGTTCCCACGCCTCTGGGCCCTTCTTCGCAATCAGTTTCAAACCGTCAGCATCGTCACGCGAGTAGGCAGAAATACCGATCGTCCCTCCTTCGCGGAAACGTCACGAACCGACGAGTCCAATCTCTAGGGTCCTGATCTCCTTGTTTTGCTGGCAGCCTGGCCGGCCGCTGACTATTTCTTGCAGAGTGCGTGTACAGCCGCGCTTGGATTCTGCACACTAAGGACAGACGCCGGGTTCGCTTTGTGCCAGACGGCGAGCGTTGGAAAACAAATGAATCGATGACGGGCAGTCGTGTGGCCGCTGAGTCGTGAAAGCTTGTTAGAGCGCGCCTCGCTTCCCTGACGACCGCGGATGTGGCATAGGCTCGAGATAGAAGATCTGAGTAGTCTGAGTCTCTGACACGGCGCGGTTTGCTCGCTATGGTTCGGCCTTTTTTTGTCAGGTGGAACTTGAAGGGCTGGCTGTGCTGGCGGTCTTCTCTTTTTCGCCTGAGCGCGCGAATTGTGAGGCGGAAAAAACCAAGCTGCCAAACACAGAGACCTACAACGGTGAACTGCACGAACAGCGTGCCTTCCTCGTTGAGCACACTGCTTGAACAACGTGCTCTCACCCAACATCGAAGTGACGCCATGACTCTATCATTATCAATCTCGTGATACATCCAATATTTACCCCAATAGTCACCAATCCCCCAAACCGGGCACACAGCATCAATGATCAAACCCAAAATGCGACTCGCTATACATGTAGTTCCCGGCGCATATCATTCCGCCTTCCCCCCCAAACTCACGTCCCTCCTCCGGGCAAAACCTAAACCCGCGTTTTCCTCTTCGCTGCCCAGCCTGCGTTGATGCACCGAATGCATGATGCTCATGCAGCCTATCAACACGTCCCTTTGGTTTTCTCATCCGCTCGCCGACGACCGGATAAGTACAAGGGCAGCCTATACTGTATGCACGCGGGATCTGCGGCGCAGAAGGTTTCTGTCATGAATTGCAGTAGACGCAACGGCGCGACGCTGTTCTGGCAGTGAGAGCCCGCTAGCCTGGAACCTACCTTGACGCTTGCGGGCGGATGCGGCTCCCCGGGATCCGCTTGCTGGACGGAAAAAAGGAAAAAACTTGTGTGGTTTCAGAGGGCTGGGGAAGGGGAGAGATTCAGAGTCTGGTGGCTGGGTTTTTCCTTTATGCTTTGTGGGTTGGTGGAAAGTCTAGGAAGTTTGGGAGGGGAGGGGGCATAAGTTGCGGTGTGGTACTGCATCGACGGTATTGCACGTGGTTTTGGATGCAGGTGTGGGCTGGGTACCGTGGGAGCTGGTTATGCGCGCCTGCCTGACTTGACGGCTATGTTCTAGCTGAGGTGGGGAGCTTGATATGCCTATTTTCATATCATGTGACTGAGTGGGTTTATGGATACGGGCAAGAGACACGAAGTGAGATCCGAAGATGTGGTGAGAGCGTCAGGCCAGCGAGTGCAATACCGTAGACTTCTGTCAGCACGCGTCGAGCAGGGATTTTCAGGCACCAAAATCAAGAAAAGTGACATTGGCTGGGCTAAGGCAGGCAGCGCGCAGCTTGGGTTCAGGGGCGCGATCGGGATGCGTGTGGTGATGGTGACGGCACGAGTGTTCCTGCGAGTGCCGTGTCGGCTCGTTCTCGACTTGCAGTGGTGGTGGACGTATGTATGTATGTCTTGGCCTGCGGTCGATGAGTTGTCTCTCGGTGACGCGCACATATGCCGGCACTGCCACTGTCACAGGCGGCCAGCCTCTTACCTGGCTGAGCCTGCAGGCGTGAGACGGGGCGTACTATCGACAGAACGGTGACACGTAGCATGCGCGCAATGGTTCAGCCCAGCCAGCGAGCAAGCACCAGCATCGCCGGGCAATCTCGCGACACGCGAGCCACGCACGAGCACTGTGAGCAGTTGTGGTGTGATCTGCTTGCGCGGTCTGTGTGGCGGCGGTGGATGTGTTACCGTATGTGTTTAAACAACATGTATCGACGGTCCGATCTTCTTCACGGCATCCTACCGGTGCGGTGGCACTGGATCATGGATGCGCGCGCGCGGACGTCAACACAACAATAACGGTGTCTGCGCGTGCGTGCGCGTGTGCGTGCGTGCATCCACAGGCCCTGCTCGCCTTAGCGATGTTGATGCGAGACGGCGACAGGACGCGGGCGGAACAAGGCGCGACTTGACAATTGGGCATGCGGTGGTGGGCGCATGAAAATGAAACCGCGCGCTCTAGGTTTCCACTCGCATGGGTGCTTAATTTAGGTTGTCGGAGGAATCGTGTGAATTCATGCATGCCCAAGGTCTAAGCAGCAGCCCGCTTACTGCTTCCTGGTCGGCCATGCTGCTGTGTGAGTGATTATGCCTAACAATCGTCCCCAGCCGGAGTCCGACGAGAGGGAGGCATCGCGCCGTGCGGCAAGGCGCATATTGTGGGTAGATACATCCTGCTAAGGCTGATAGAGAGTGAGGAGTGCCGGGACACTACTGTGCTACCATCTAGCCACCTCATCTCGTCTCGTCTCATCTCGCTGCTGTCCTCTGAATGATCGTTATTAGTTGATGATTGCAGTGTTGCGCTCTGCCCTGCCAACTAACACGACACCTTAGCCCTCCTCGCTACTGCACGGCTAATCCTCCTCCACGAGCACGCCTCGTCCTCGTCGTCGCCCTCGCCCTCGCGCACGTCTCGTCCCGCGGCCCAACCCCTCCGCCAGCGCCAGTGCCTGCTTCATCTCGTCTGCTCGCCAATGACATACAACTAGCGCCGTCACTTAGTATTGGCCTTCGCCCTCCCAGGGGCCCCGTAGATTCTCCTGGTCAACAGTGACGGCGCCGTCCTGCGCTGGCAACACTCCCAGACCTGTGCTCGCCGCAAGACTCTTTCTGGAAGCGATGCTAATCCCGCCCTCTTCACCCTCATTATTACCCTTCATTACCACCCCTGGCCACCGCGTCTCACTCCATAGTACCCGCCTAATCTGAGCCCTGCTGCCGGCACTTGACGAGAGACTGAACACTCCTGACTGTCTCATCCCGTGGTCTTCTGGAAACCGTTCAAAGAAGACGCCGCCGCCCGGACTGCACCGCGCCGCGCAGCCATCTCTGCTCGTTCCGCCGACCCGGACCTTCGTCTGTACTGAGCTCGCACCCCGACTACCAGCACCACCAACGCGCCGCCCGTCGCCAGACCACATCCAGGAGTCGCCTGCCAACGTCTGTCTCATCGGCATCACACGCCCCACCCTCTTCGAGTCAAGGCGTCGACCCGCCCGCCGCGCCAGCCCGGCCCTGTTCCTGTTGATCTCCTGCTAAACCACGCTATCTCGACCGGGACCCCTTCCGCCATCCGTCGACTTGCAACTCTGCCCGTCTACCTCCTCGAGCCCGCTACCTCATCGAAACCCTTCTCCAGGACCATCCACGCTCTTTTACATCCAACTTTAAGCCTGTGCAGGACCCTTACCGTCCCTGCAACCCAGCTTGTCCCTCCTTTCACATCACTTATCTCATACTGTCACCTATACCAACCCGTTCTAATTCTAATATCAACGCCAACCCCCTCTCTTGTGTCTAAGACATCCTCACTCATCGCTTGCCGCTTCCGCGATCGCCTCCCACCCAGCCTATCGTAAGTTTCTCGGGAGCTTGGGTGACGGAAACTTGTAGACTGACCATCCATCAGGCAAATCCACGTCTTCATCATACGCATGTTGAGATAGAACTGGCACTTCAATCATTTCGGCTTCGACACTGCGAAGCCTTAGCGCCAAAATGACCGTCACATACGACACGTCAAGTCGCGGCTGGACGAGCAGCTCGCAACAATCACTATGTCTTGAGGACAAGTACGAGATCCTCAAGGACATTGGTGATGGCAGCTTCGGTAGTGTTACTCTGGGCAGAACAAGGAGCGCTGGCGCTCAAACTGTTCGCCGTGGCACAATGGTGAGTCTATGGAGGCATACCTTACCTTCGAGCCATGCAACTAACAGATGTTCAGGTTGCGATCAAGACGATGAAGAAGACCTTCGAGAGCTTCTCACAATGCTTGGAGTTACGTGAGGTCATCTTCCTCAAGTCCCTGCCTAACCACCCTCATCTGGTACCTGCATACGACATCTTCCTTGACCCATTGAGCAAGAAGCTCCACATCTCCATGGAGTACATGGATGGCAACCTCTACCAATTGATGAAGTCTCGTGACCACAAGCCATTCGACAGCGCCAGTGTGAAGAGCATTCTTTGTCAGATTCTCTCTGGATTGGAGCACATTCACGACCACCACTTCTTCCACCGCGACATTAAGCCCGAGAATATCTTGGTCTCATCATCTGCTACCGAGACTGGTCACAGCTTCAAGAGATACTCATCTCTGGTCACCCCTCCTTCCACACCTCCCAACTTCTCCATCAAGATCGCCGACTTCGGTCTTGCCAGAGAAACTCAGTCAAGGACGCCCTACACGACATATGTATCTACTCGCTGGTACCGGGCCCCAGAGGTTCTTTTGAGGGCTGGAGAATATTCCGCACCAGTGGACATCTGGGCTGTCGGTGCCATGGCCGTTGAGATTGCCACTCTTAAGCCGCTTTTCCCTGGTGGAAACGAAGTGGACCAAGTCTGGAGAGTTTGTGAGATCATGGGCAGTCCCGGTACTTGGGTGAACAGGAACGGCCAGAAGGTCGGAGGTGGCGAGTGGAAGGACGGTGTGAAGCTCGCACAGAAGCTCGGCTTCTCTTTCCCCAAGATGGCACCTCACTCACTCGACACTGTACTTCCTGCACCTCAATGGCCTGCAAGCCTCGCACACTTTGTCACCTGGTGTCTCATGTGGGACCCGAAGGTCCGCCCGACCTCGAGACAGGCTTTGGAGCACGAATACTTCGCGGACGCAGTCGATCCTCTCATTCGACCTAAGAGCAGCAGCACCCAGAGACTTCTTGGCCGTAAGCCATCTACCCTCAGCACCAATGACTCACCAGAGTCGGGCCACCCGTTGGCCACCAAGACTTCTCTCTGGTTTAGGAAGTCTCTAGGAGCCAAAGACACAGCACCTCCCGTTCCCGAACACAACTCACCCGCACAAGTTCGACCAGTTCCCGTACATGCCAACACCTCCGATGTCGTCCCAGTAGCATCGAAGAACAGGCCACTCAACACCAAGAGATCGACCTGGTCTACAAACACTACCAGTAACGCAGCTCCCATTCCGATCCTCCCATCAATCAAGCCAATTTCTCCGCTCCCCGATCAGACCACCGCTCAGGCCAGTACCAAGTCGACAGACAACGGAGAGGAGCGAAAGAAGGTCGGAAGGCAGTTGTCCCTCAACTCACACGGCAACCACTATGCCGATGCTCACAGGCAGGAAGCCGAGCGTATGCTGGAGGGTGCCAATAGCCTCAAGTCACCGACCGGCAGCCAGAGGGAAAGCTTCTTCTCTCACCTTCGCAAGCGCGCGAGGAGAATTTCTGGAAGGAACCAGGGAACTGTTTCGCCACAAGTTGAGGACGTGGAGGCCAATGCCGGTTGCGCGCCATGGGCCGCCAACAAGCAGAGCTTGGACGTGCAGTGTATGGCACCCACACCTGTTGACCCTTCTGCGGACCCCAACTACGCTGAACTCGATCGTGCACTTCAGAATGTACGATACAGCCTTGACGCTACTGTTGGTGCACCTAACCTCCAAGCTAAGACGCCGAAGAGGATGGCAAGCAACCCCGCTCTGAAGAGACACAACTCACTACCCTACGGCGTGGAAGAGAAGAGGTCACCTGCAGGTACTGGTCCGATTTCTAGCCGGACTCGCCGTTCCGTACGCTACGCCAACCCTTCACCTCACTACGACACACCCGATGAGGAGGATGAGTTGCTTGATGAGGCGCTCACGTCGGCCCAGAACGCCATGCAAGGCTTGGACCACGAAGCCGCAAGCAAGGCTTCCCGTGCCCTCGCTAGGCCCCAGCCTCAGCACGTACTTTCAGACCCTGGTATCGCCGGACTCTATCCCACACCTTCTCCTTCCAAGGACAACAACAACGTCAGCTTTGGTTCACACGATTGCACACCTTCCAAACCGATGACCATCCCAATGCAGCCTCCACAGCAGAAGGGAGTTGTTAACCCTCAATGGCCTACGCCACCATACGAGGAGAGCGAGTGGGCAGCGTCCGCGGCCGCCAGCATCTTCGCCACACAAGCAGCCTACAGGTGATGGTTATACTTACATTTTCGACGGATTTCAACACTCTTTGGACCACCCCTTTTTGGTCTCTCTTAGCTTTTTCCACATTTCAGCATCGCCTGGCATCTTTCAACTTGCCTAAGATACCCATTTTTCGTATTGGCTCGACCGGTTTCAGCTTTTCCTGGTCGGACATCCCGATCATTTCCAGTTTTTACTACTCGCAAGATACCAGCGATGGGGCGCCTCGGGGCGTTTTTCCATCTGCAAAATACATCCACTCGCTTCATTGCACAGACACGGCGTTACATCCACGGCCTCACATATACATCATTCGCACTCGCATCATCTTAACCAATTTTTTCGCTTCGACACAGCCTGGCGCCGTCTCTACATTGCAACATCATACGACTTTACTCACATCTTTGCTGGTACCTACCTGGCCTCGTGAAGGGAATCAGAGAACAACATCGCTTGTTTTCCTCTTCATCTTCTTCGAAAGCCTCGTCTGGCCGAAATTTTCTTCGTCTCATTTGTTAATCGCTTTCTCAAAAACTTTTCGCATCTCCTGGGTGGAAAGGGAGCTAGCTCTGGGGGTGGTTTTATCTTTACTGTACAAAAATCAGTGTTCTTCAGTTTTTTGCTCCATATGAGCCGGAGGAAAAAGCGCGCGGTTTTACTATATCTTTCTCAGCTTAAACCACGCGTCATTATCCTTTTTACATCGGCTTTCGTTTGTTCTCAGTCCCTGTCACTGTTTGGTTGCGCTTCGCAATGTCTCGGTGTATGCGTGGGATCATGTTGCTTGTGCTGGACATTTGCCTTTGTGCCTTTTCAGATCGCATCTGTGAGGCGACAGTGACAACACTTGCCGAAGATGGAAGATGGTTCTATGGCGTTTAGAGACGAGTGAAATTCTCGTTGTTGGTTGCTTGAGGGCTTGAAGGGGAAAGGCCTGGGTACATAGATGCCTGAGAGTGTAGATAGGCACTGTGAAGTAGTCTGTGCAAAAGGCATGCCACGTTCGTTCTGTCTTGGTCATTCTGAAATGTGATGCTAGCGCTGGGAATAAAATCAAACTAGTTGATGAGAGCGCTTTGATTTACTCGACTGATGCTTGCAGAAAAACCGCTTTGTTCTGTTATGTCGTAGCAGTAAATCCAAGTCATTGAGTTGCTGGTGAAGCTCGACGTTCAGTGACGAGAGCTTGAGAGGGACCGACCTCGAAATTTTGGTCCACGATGTAACGATCGAGCTTCAACTCCAGCGATTAGACCTCACGGCCCAAGCAATACTCTCACAAGCCTCCGAACTGAAATACCACCCAAAAATCTTCAAGAGAACCAGCTGCTAGACTTCACCACCTCGCTCCCGCCATCACCACCCTGCATCCCGCGCCGGGGCAACCACATCACCCACCCGCCTAACTATGGCGCCCTACACAAACATCCCCCTCTCGCCAGCAGAGCTCTCCTACCTCCAGACCTCCCTTTCCGCAACCCCTCCTATCCGCCCCGACGGCCGCTCGCCCACACAATTCCGCCCTCTGGTCGCCGAAGCAGATATCCTGCCCTCCGCCAACGGCAGCGCGCGCGTGTGCTTCTCCGACGGCACGGAAGCGATCGTGGGCGTCAAAGCAGAAGTTGAGAAGAGCAGGCCTGCGCGTCAGGCCGAAGGAGAAGGTCAGGGCGAGGATGTCGAGATGGGAGAGGACATCAATGCGACTGGGGAGGGGAGGGGTAGGAATGAATGGTTGGAGGTTGCGATTGATGTTCCTGGGTTGAGGGACGATGATGCTTTGCCGGTTTTCTTGGGCGCGATGCTGAGCGAGGCGTTGTGTGCGGATGGGGGGTTGAGGGATCGGTTGTGGATTAATGCGAGGTTTCATTGGAGGTTGTATGTTGATGTGAGTTTTGCCGCTTTTCTACACTGGATAATTTGTTCTGGGAGGAAGTTGAAGGACGTGGTGCTGACAATATTGGCTACAGATTCTGCTGCTGTCGCCGCCTCTTTCATACCCTCTGCCTCTCTTGAGCTTGACGACACATCTCGCTCTGCTCAGCACCCGCCTTCCAGCTCTGCTCTCACAAGGCGACGAAGACCCGCTCTTCAACGACGACTGGGAAGCCTCGACATACTTGTACCCACGCCAATCGAAATCGTCGCCGTCTCAACATCAAGCTAGACCGCCAATCACACTTCTCGTGACAACAGTCGGACCCAACATCCTCTTCGATCCCTCCCGCGACGAGCTCGCCGTGGCCGAAACAGTGCTCGCCATCTCCGCTGCGCAAACGTCAGCCGCGACAGCAGAGTCTAGTGGTTTGAAGGTTGTTGCCATACGTACTATTGACCCGCCTTCGCGTTTGACCGCTGCTGGTGTGCCGCGCGACGTTAACTCTGCTACTGGAGCCGCTGCCACAGCGAGCGCTGGCGAAGTTTTGGCGGCGAGGGAGAAGGATGAGGGCAGGGGCGTTTGGAGAGCGCCGCGAGGTGGCGTGCGCAGGGGTGTTGTGGCGGAAGCTGTCAAGATGATTGTTGCGAAGGGTGGCGTGGGTGAAGAGGTTCTGGGTGGTCTTGAGGGAGTGGAGACTTGAGACTTCGGTGGAGTCGGACGAGATTCTCCTGTCCATGAGATTCACGAGGGTATTGCTGCTGTGCCACCTCTTGGACTCTCTGGTCACTACCAAAATCGCCTGGTCTTGCGCAATGGCCGAGGAGCGCTTCACAAACACAAGCCCACAACTACACCACAGCCGCTGTCGTATGTGTGAGAAGTGTGACCATGTCGCTGGCGCGACCATATTCTCAGAGCTGGGTGACTCGAAATAGCCGCCACGCAGACACTCTAGCAGGTGAAAGAAGTGGGTTCTAGACTCATACCTAGAGCCGACGGAGCCCGACATCCTCGAATTTATCGGGAAGCAATAGCTAGAAGGAAAACGCCTTTGATCATAGAGCGCTAGTGCTAGTGTAAGTAGTCCTCGCTGAGAACCAGCCGCAGTCTCTGCCCTACACGTTCAAACCAATAATTTTACTCCCAATCGTGCGGGTATTGACTACGAAAGGTCAAGGGTATCAATTCACGTACAGTGATCTCAATGGCCACTAGGGTAGTATCTACAGGTGTGGTTACATAATTTGGCTAGGACTACCATTGAGATACGAATAGAGTTGAGTTCGCGTCTCGAAACCAAGTATGCTAATACTATCAGACTTGGACCCAGAGATAGTTATGCTTACCGCTGAGGGCGCAATTCCAATCTCAGCATCGATTATGCTAACGCTATTGGAATTAGATCTAAAGCAGACTATGCTTGCCATGAAGAGCTGAAGTGAAGTAGCTTATGTAAACTCATGCGCAACAGAGGCTCGCTGGTTGGACGCCCTTAGGAAATTGACTTTGGCTGATTGTGCAAGCACTTAATCGACCTTGCCCTCTACTCTCACTGGCTACACGCAACCAGCTTTGCTCTCGCTATCGAACCCAGACCGATTCGATTATTTACTTCCGACCGTCTCAAGGATTTTAAATACTCGGCAGCTTTCTTCTCTTCTCTGTCTTTGATCACTCGAACTCCTGCATCTACCAACACCACCAAAACGAACGTGGCACCCAACAACATGGAGAGCAACGAGTTCATCGCCACAAAGCGTCTGGTCGAGAATGCTACCTAGGCCACCAGGAAGATCGAAAGAACCCTCTACAAATCCATGTCGCCTACCCTCGCCAAGGACCTGGGGATGGACGAGTTACTAGGTGTCGTAAAAAGTTGCTTGCGTGTCATTGATGAGCAGCAAGACAAGCATCCCAGCGCCTACCTGCCGGGAGCTTGTGGCGAGGTCGCTCTACCAGAGCCCACGCCTGTCATGGTGGATTCTCCGGGAGCGTTGACGGATATGCTCGTCTTGATGGCGGGTGCTCTCGACACTCCCAATGTTGCCGCAGATCACCCCGTCGACTTGGATGGATACCACCTCAGCCGCCACGGCACTATCGCCCTGGTCCAGATCTTCGTACATGCCACCGACGTCGTCTACCTGGTCTACGTCACGGTCCTGGGCACCGCTGCGTTCTCGACGTCTGTGGCTGCCGCCAGTAGCATTTTCATGGGCATGCCGCTGACGCTCAAGACGGTGCTGGAATCCAGCGTTGTCACGAAATTGTTCTGGGACTGCAGAGGCGATAGCGACGCCCTCTATCATGTGTATGGCGTCAAGTTGGCCGGTGTTATTGACGTCCAGCTATGGGATGAAACGACTCGCGGGACAAGCAAAGAGCGGGGCAAGGTCAAGTCACTGCATCACGCCTTCACGCAAAGGATGAGGCGAAATCTTTCGGAAAAGGCTATCAACGCGTGGTCGTTGGTCAAGGACGCTGGACACCGGACCCACGGTGGGGAGGAATAAGAAGAGGCTGAGCGTTGGTACGTCGAAGCTGGTGGCAAACTGCCCGAAGATATTACCAGCAAGCGCCAGGACTCGGTAGGCAGCCAAGACTCGGATTCGGACAACGATTTGCCCAGGAAAGGCAAGGACGCCTTTGCTCAGGGCCCACTTCGCCCTTTGATGCAAGCCTACGCCGTCAACGACGTTCGCGTTCTGCCCATCATGCTTGAACACTTCACGGTCAAGCATCGGTTCTGCAAAACCGAATGGCAAGTTCGTGTGTGCACCGCTTCTGAGGCCAGAATCGAGGAGGGTATCAGCCCTAAGTTCAACGCTGCGTCTGCGGCGTTGGGTGAGAAGAACGAGGCTCCAGCTGGGTGGAGGGATGTTGTGCAGGTCGACAGATTCGCGACTTCGTGAGGGTCGAGTGTGTTCTGCGAGATCTGAGTTGTTTGATTCATGGAGGTCTGTTTGGTTCGGGTTTATCTCATGATTTGTGGTTTCGATGGAGTCAAGGTTGCATGAAGCCTAACGCTTTTTTTCTTGCGGCTGACATTGTGCATTGTTTCTGTTACTTCTTTGGCATTGAAGCACGAAACTTCTCGAGCATTATACCGCAACCATCATGCTTAGATAGCGCAATAAAAAGAACGGGGTTCAAACACCGCTGCCGTCTCGTCTACCCGATGACTTGAACAATCCAGCTTGAGAGTCAATTTGCTTCACCAATCTAAAGACAACGTAGGGCTTGATAACTATCTTTGCTTGCCTATAGGTACCTGAAGTGGAAATTGAAACATTGAAACCAACAAGGAATATCAAAAAACCCCACGGCAGACATCGAACATTTCAAGATAACTTGAATGTTCACATGCATGTTGAAAGCGCCATCGATGACGTCGATCAAATCGACTCAACTCGACTTCAAGTCAACTTCAGCCTCAACCCACACGTACACAGAACGTTTGAAAGATCTGGACACGAACACATTAATCTAAATCCAGACGTCGTGACTTACTACTGGTCTATACGATACAGGGGAAAAATCAGGATCACCCGCCAAACCAAAAGCACTAAACATCCTACCAGAAGAACACAAAAAGGAAAAATGCATCCATCCCAACCCAGCAACAAGAAAAAAAAGCAAACAAACCCAAACCCGAGCCCAGCACCACCACCGTACTACATAACATCAGTCATGCCGCCCGCCTACTGCCACACCTGTGGTCGCATCATCTCCTCAAAACGCAACGTTTCCTCAGCCAAAAAGCAGCAAGACCCGCCCAAAACTACGCCCAAGTTCTGCTCAGAACGCTGCAAACGCCACAAACCCTCCCTCTCGCCCGCGAGTGCAGAGATGCACGTGGAGAAAGCGCTCGTGGCGCTGCTGGAGGGTCGCGCGCCTCCGCCACCCTACAAGTCTCCTGAGTTGCAGAGCAGTGAGACGGATAAATCGCTATCGATGCCACTTGCTGTTTCTGCGACGCGAAAGAAGGGCGAATCTCGCGTCCTGCTGCCGCTGTCGATTCTTGAGGAAGCGGTGTTTGGCTCACGGAGCGACCCGGAGCGGTCGTATGGACGGAGACGGAATCGTGCTTTCAGAGGTGTGCGAGAGGATGGGCAATGGCGGAGCGTTGATATGGAGGATGATTCTGACGGTGGAAACGGAGCGAGGCCAGAGCCAATTAGTACGTGGGAGGATGCGGAGGATTTTGAAGGTGACGACCTGGAAATCGAGGGTGGAGTGAAGTTAGAGCGAAGCAAATGGGACGACGAAGACGAGGAACTAGGAGCAGGAGAAGTGGAGACGCCAGAGTTGGCGGCGAAGAGGCGGGCAGGTCAAAAGAAGGCTGAAGAGAGGGAGTTCATCAGATGTGTAGTAAGGAGGGCTGTGGTGTTTGGTATCGAGGTCGAAGGGTGGGAAGAAGTAGGCGGTGGCGCGGGAAGTACCAAGAAAGGCAAGAAAGGCAAAGGAAGAGGTGCAGAGGAGGATGAAGAGGTCATAGAGAGCGAAGTGAAACCACGGAGGAAGTGCGAGGCAGTTATGTCTGGTCAAGTAGTTGAGCCTAGTTTTGCCAAAGGCGACTGGAGCGTCAGATGGCGCGACGATTGAAACAGTTGTTGCCCCGAAGCTATGATGGGCTCAAATCAAAAGCATGTCTCTGAAAAGGAGCACATTATGGTTTGACGGGGGTTCATGAACGTGACATATGGCTTGCATGATCTGCACTCTCCGAGCTGCACGGCGTCGCTAGTTTACAGGCGGTTCCCAAAAAGGCCGAATATGCGGTCCTGGTCCGTACCATGCAAATGGCGTATGTGAAAAATGATTTTCATGGTGTGAGATTTCCAGCAGCGTTGGTGAAGCGTGAATCGAAACAGACGCTTTGAACGCAAGAGATTTCTTCAGCGGAGCTACATTCCATCATAAACAGTAGCCGCCTGTATTCCATCGCATCCGGCCCGGTCTTGTCTGCGGGCTCAAACGCCTGAAGTAAACCCCCGTCTCGTTCGTACCACAGCAACAGTCCATTAAAGAGAAAGCATTTAAGCCTCCTCGATGTTGCCCCTCTCGGAAACGTAGATACCGTCAAGGAACTTACGGATATCCTTGTTGCGAACACGGCAGATTTGCTGGATGTCGGCGGCGGACTGGGAGACGTTCTCGATGGAGTTACCGCTAAGGACGAGCTCGTCCTTGACGTTCTTGGAGGCCTCGACGTCAACGCCCTCACCGAGGGTGATGCGGCGGACGAGCTTCTCGCCGAGGAAGTTGCTGCGCAGAGTATGTCAGTATTCGCGATTCCAGTTTTGACATTGTTCCGTCCTTTAAGACTTCCGAGGGTCGCATACCGGATCTCAACAACCCAAAGGCCGGTGTCGTTGTCCTTGTCAAGGTTGACGTTGATGGGGAAATGGGCGTAGACGTAACGCATCTTGTACTTGAAGCCCTTGGTGACACCAATGATCATGTTGTTGACGAGCGAACGGACGGTACGGAGAGCGGCGACGTTCTTGCGGGCACCGTGGTGCATCTCGATCTTGATGGTCGAGGCATCGGGCTGCTGGAAGGAGACGGCCAAGTGACCAAGGTCCTTCTTGAGGGTGCCACGGGGACCCTCAACGGTGACCTGGCGGGTCTTGATAGTGACCTTGACTGCACAGATTCCGTTAGTCGTTGTTCCTGTAGATTTGCGCATTCCCTCCGGCCAATCCTTCCTCCATATTGTCGCTTTCGATATCCTCATCCGCAGGAATTTGTCGCAATCGTCTCATGGCCGGATCGGGTGGAATTTTGGGGATAACGCACCGCCCTCAGGGACCTTCAAGTCTTCCTCGGAGTGAATGTACCTCATTTTGGCGGCGTGATGCTGTGGTCGTTAGTAAGAGAGTACCTGTCGCTGCCAGAGGTTCGCAAATTCGCTGCTTGGTGCGGACTGTACCTCTCTGCGAAACTCTTGGCTGCACACCTCTAGTGCGCGGGAAGAAATTCATCCCGCGCGCTAAGAGATTCACCGATGATCAAGCGGTCAGGCAACGAAAGAAATCAGGCATGAACACGATCTTAGCGGGGTGATCTTGACGAACGATTGCCATGCGACACAGCCCCACGTCGTTGCTTGCTTGGTGACTGCTACAGTGTTTCCTGGTCGGCGTCTCTCCACTGCAACTTGAACCACCACCCAATCAACCACCACATCTCTCAACAACCATGAGTGCAAAGGTCCCGCGTAATTTCCGCCTTCTGGAAGAGCTGGAGAAGGGCGAGAAAGGCCTTGGAGCTGGTACGAACAAGCAACCATCAACCCAGCCGTACGGGAAACATACATACATACTAACAATGCGATAGAGGCATGCTCCTACGGCTTGGACGAGGGCGATGACCTGCTCATGACCAACTGGAACGGTACAATTCTTGGTCCTCCTCACGTGCGCATCACCCACCCACTCGATCACTACACCATTTTGTTAATTAAACGACTATAGAGTGTCCACGAGAACCGCATCTACTCTCTCAAGATCCACTGCGGTCCTCAGTACCCCGACTCCCCTCCCGATGTTACCTTCATCAGCAAAGTCAACCTCCCCTGCGTCAACGCAAGCAATGGCAAGGTACGACGATCTCGAGCATCGACAAACACAACTCCCCAGAGTTAATGATACTGATACCCAATCTCCTCCTACAGGTCGACCTCGCCAAGCTCCCCAGCATAGCAAACTGGAAACGCGACTTCACCATGGAGACCGTGCTCATCGAGATCCGACGATACATGGCCGCGCCCGCCAACAAGAAGCTGCCGCAGCCTCCCGAGGGCACCAACTTCTGAGCAAGAGGACATGTGGAGAGAAGTGTGTAGATCGAGAAGAGGAACCCGGAACTGGGGTTCGCAAACAAACGAGCCGCATGCAATTGCCTGGATGCTGCTGCTGCGGCGGTGACATATGACGATAACGACTTCTTTGGGCTACAGCATAGCATCGGCGCATCTCGAAGAGCAGAAATTAGGGGCATTCATTTAAATACTGTTTTCGTGCTATCTCATTGATGGGTAGGATGTTTGCTATGTTCATGGCCCACGAACTAGTGTATTAGCGATCACGCACACAATGGTTCCGTGAGGTACACCTAGGCAAACATTGTCTGTCGACAAGCCTGCTTTATTCTCATTTGCCCACGTTACACTGGAGCATCACTGTATCAATCAAAGCCACTTCCTTTTGAGGCATTTTTGCATCATTCTGATACTGTGATTTGGCATGCTGACGCAAATATATTATGATAATTTTTGAATTCTTGATTTATGATTTGTCGTCGCTCTCAACGTCTAACTCTATCGTCCCGTAATCCACGGCGCTATATTTACAATCATCAAGTAAACAATTTAGCCAAAACAATCCTGCAATGCAACCATCTTTTCACACACAAACTCCTCTATGCGCTGTTGTAGACCCTGGCCATGCTCGCTGCACCCTTAGGCTCGATGAACAGCGCCTCCGCCTCACAGTACTTGACACCAGGCTCGCCGTCCTCAGTCAACTGCTCAATCCAGCCCTTGACCCAAGCCTTGCGGCCCTCAACCTTCGTCGTCTCCGCCTTGAGCACAATATAGGTACCCGCGGGGCAAGGCGCGCGGTAATCGATCTTCAAACTCGCCGTCACGCCGATCTTGTTTGGCAGCGCAGGGAAACACGCGCGCGCCAGACCCTCGTCCAAAAGCGTCGCCAGCAAACCACCGTGCACAATCGTCGGGTGTCCGCACAGCTCCTGGCCCAAGTAGGCAATCTGCACCAATCGCGGCAGCTCCTCGCTCGAGTGCGCCAGGCTGAGCGGCGGGACTTCGATCCTACCAGGGCCCAGCAGCACGCCGCCGGTCAGGTTGTGCGGGCGCATTGCGCCGGGGATCTTCAGGTGCGGCCGCGACTCGACGACGCCGGCTTCTGCGCGCAGGCGCACGACGAGCGGGTGGTTGATGATGTGCTCGTTGATCGCGGCGGTCTCTGGCGAGGCGGGCTGGAACATTGTGAGGGTTTCGGCGTCGGTGGGCGGGTTGAGGACGCCGTTTACCGTGTCGGCGGCGGGGGCGGCGGACATGATGAGGCCGGCTGTGAAGAAGAGGGCGATGAGGGTGGTGGTGATGAGAGAGTCTCTGGCGCGGCGGGGGGTTGGAGGGGTGGTAGTGGTGTTGGCGGGCAGCGGGATGGTGGTAGTCGGGGTTATGAGGACTGGCTGGTCGAGGTCTGGTGTTGAAGAGGTAGAGGTGGTGGTGGTGCTCCGACTGCGGACTGATAAGATAGAGGGAAATTGTGCCTGGGAGGGCCGGTGGTTGATATATCTGGCGGGACTACTACTCAGCACGCCGCCGCCGTGCCGGACCCACCGCCTTGGAAGTGAGGTTGAGGGCGCGGACAGCAGCCTTGGCGCGAACATCATTATCGACTGTTACGGCCGGACACGGTGTCAGGGTGGATGTATGCTAGGACAGGAGTCGTCCGGCTCGGGCGTCCACGGCGCTGGCTACTTCCGTCTTGATTCTGTATAACTTTTTTTCTGGACGTCTCGGTCGTGGCGCAGGGGCGAGAAGAGGTGCCGAGGTCCAGTGGAAGAGTGGGAGAGTGGAAGTGAGACTGCTTTGGGACGGACGCCGCTCTTTGGTGGACCAATGTACACGTAATATTGAAAACCCTAACCCTTTAGCATGTCTAAGGGCATGTGGATCGTATCGTGGCATGTTCGACATACAGGCAGATGCACTTACTAACATTACCTGAGGGAGAGGGCGATATGGAGACGCGCAAGGATGTAACTGTACACATGCATACACCTTCGACATGCGAAGCCCGGACAACAGATGACCCATATAATTCGCTACAAGTTAGGAACAAGAAACCTCTTAGCTGGCAATACAACCACTTTCCATGTATCGCTGACAACTACGAGTCAAAGCTGTACCTCAACCACTCGCCCACAGCCCTCAGACTCTCCCACCTCACAGTCTCGTTCTCGTCCTGCATCAGAGCCATCACTCTCGCCTTGAGGCCAGCCTTCTCTAGAGTCGACCTCTTCTCAGGGCACTGCTTCACCAAGAACGCCACATCACTACATCCGATCGCGAGGACCTGCTTGTCGCTCGACCAGTCCTTGCTCAAGATCTCAGCAAGCTTGTTCAAGTATGCACCGTTCTCGGTTGTGATCACGCTCAGTGCATTCTCTCTCCAGAAGTCCGCGTTCTTGTGCGGCGGCGACCAGCGGAGGTGACCAGAGTCGAGCTCGTGTGTGTATGTTTCCAGTGTGGTGCGAGAAGATGTGTATTCCTCGAGCAAGTTGGAAAGGTTCTCAAGATCTTCCTGCAAGTCCTGGTCGGCTAGCTGGCGGGTCTTGAGGTTCTGAAGGATGGCGGGCAAGCGCACGGCGATCGCACCGGGCAGGAGAGTATCTTTGTTCGCGGAGAGAATGTTGTTGAGCGTACCGAGAATCATGCGCGTGGTCTTCTCCTTGGGTGAGATGCGCAGAAGGGAGGTGTACAGGGGAATGATATCATGGTCCTCGTCAAGACCGGGACCGACGAGCTTGCCCTCGAAGCTCAATTGCCAGATGACGAGCAAGATGTGGTAAAGAAGCTGGAGGCCAACGCTACCGCCAACCTTCACGTTGCTGTCAGCCACACTGCGTGCGCTAGAAGCTGTAGCATTGCTACCATTGAGAGTGCTGTCGGAGTCTCTTCCACCAGAAGCTGTGCGCAGAACTTCCACCAGAGGAGAGAGGGTCTCTTGTCGCTGCTTCCAGAAGAGCTGGCGTGATTTCTGCGTCCTGAGAAGAGCAGAGTATTCTTGGCAAGCAATGTCCTGTAGGTTGGAGTCGGTCTGCTTGCTGAGCTGGGCAATGTATGTGTAGGTCTTCGGCAGGGCATCGTCAATCGAGGGGTTTGATTTGGGGTACGCTGAAAGAGCATGGCCGAGCAGGGTAGAGAGAAGCGCAGACGCGAGAAGAGGGATGGGGTCTTCGGGACTAGGCGACTGCTTCAACAGTGGGAGAAGAGGCTTGAAAGGTTCGGGGTGCTTGACAAGAGACTGTGTGAGTTCGGGAATGTCTGAATAGTGTTAGCTGTGTCACATAATGTCCAGTGAGTAAGAATCACGTACCATCGACAAGATCGCCAGCAAGTACCAGCATGTACTGCAAGATGTCCGTTCGTTTCGCAGCGCTCTCGAATATGCTCTTCACCTCGTCGCCGCCCAGCAGCAGCTGTGTGTATGTCTTGACATCTCCCTCGATTGTCTGCTTCCTCTGCTCCTTGCGCACCTTATCAATCGCCTTGATCTTCTTGAGGTCCTCCTCGGTAATTGTTTTGGCGCGGACAGCTCCCTCCCAGCTGATAGGCCGTGCGCGGATGTTGTTCTGGAGGGAAGAGATGTATGCGGGTGGGTCGAGAGACATGGCTGGTGTATGGAGAGGTCTGACCGGCGGTGCAGACGTGTGTGTTTGATATGGTGAGGCAGCGTTGGAGCTGCGATGCCTCGTTGGGTTCGTTCGAGATGCCTGGTCGTCTGGACTGCACGGGAGCTTAGACCTGATAGCTGCGGCATGACGACTGCTGAGGCAAGACTTGACATCTCGCCCGCCGTAGAATTCGCGACTTCGAGGAAATCTCTCGACAGCAGACTATCAAAACGCCACCCATTGCGCCGGCTAAGAATCAGCCGCGCTATACTGTCATCACAACACACCGAGACGGGAAATCTCACCGAGATGACCTCACTCAAGAGGTCTCACGCGACCACGACGCCGACGACCACCCTGAGCAGCAAGACCTACCTGCGCACCCTCAAATCCGGCAAGGTACAAAAGATTGTTCGCGAACTCTACCTGCGCCAGGACATCCCATGCTCAAGCCAGCTCTGCACAGTATGCCTTGATCAACAGGCTTCCGGCTTCCACAACAAGCCTGCCCCATTTGTCCTCAGCGCCACTCCAGGTGCTACTAAGCAATTTCCCCAAGGTCACTACCTGATCCCGGACACCAATGCCTTTCTCAACGGAATGGACCTCTTTGAAGCTGAAGGAGCCTTCATGGATGTCATTGTTCTCCAAACCGTGCTCGAAGAAGTCAAGAACAGAAGTTTGCCTCTCTACCATCGTTTAATAGCATTGACGAAGAATGATGGCAAGCGCTTCTATGTCTTCTTCAACGAGTTTAGACTAGAGACTTACGTTCAGCGTGAGGCTGGTGAGACCATAAACGACCGTAACGATCGTGCGATTCGTCGCGCTTGTGCCTGGTACAACGAGCACCTGCAACAAGCAGCCAGCACACGCAAGAGCGCAAGATCTCCTGCTGTCGTAATGATCAGTGATGATCGTGACAACATTCGCAAGGGCAAAGCAGAGAACGTCACAGCTTACCCTCTCCGCGATTACGTCTCTCAACTACCGGATGCCGATAAGCTGTTGGACATGATCCCAGAACGATCATCAACCAGAGATGGCAAGGCAGAACTTTTCTACCCAGAATACATCTCGATGAGTGCTATGCTCACGGGCGTGAAGGCTGGCACTCTTCACCAGGGTATCTTCAACGTCTCAACATACAACTACCTCGAAGGCAGCGTGCACGTCCCTGCATTCGATCGCCAACTCATCATCCAGGGAAGGGAGAACAGCAACCGTGCCGTTTCTGGTGATGTGGTTGTTGTGGAGGTGCTACCTAAGAGCGAGTGGAAGGCGCCTTCATCGAAGGTGATTGAGGAGGACGAGGTGAACAAGAATGAGAACGCCGACAACGAAGATGAATCCGAGGGCATCGTCACCGAACAGGAACGTCGTGCTCTGCAGGAAGAAGTGAAGAAGACACATTCCGCTGGCCTCGAGAACCAACCTCGCCCCACATGCCGTGTTGTCGGTATCGTCAAGCGTAACTGGCGACAGTATGTTGGTCACATCGACCGCGACTCTGTCCGTGGCGGATCAAAGAATGGCCAAGCACAGCAGACTGTGTTCCTTGTTCCCATGGACAAGCGAGTACCTAAGATCCGCGTACGCACCAGGCAGGCTGCCGACCTGCTCGGCAAACGTGTTCTCGTCGCAGTGGACTCCTGGGGTCGCGATTCACGTTACCCTGTCGGCCATTTCGTCCGCAGTCTGGGTGATCTGGAATCGAAGGGTGCCGAAACTGAGGCTTTGCTACTCGAATGGGATGTGCAATACCGACCCTTCCCGAAGACTGTACTTGACTGCTTGCCTGCGGAGGGACACGACTGGAGAGTTCCGTCTTCGATCGAGCATCCTGGGTGGCGCGGCCGTCGCGACCTGCGTGACAAGATCGTATGCTCTATCGACCCTCCAGGTGCTAAGGATCTTGACGATGCTCTACATGCCAAGAAGTTACCCAATGGCAATTTCGAAGTTGGTGTACACATTGCAGACGTTTCCAACTTTGTCAGGCCCAACAATGCCATGGACAAGGAGGCTGCTCTACGAGGCACAACTGTCTATCTTGTTGACAAGCGTATTGATATGCTGCCACATCTGCTCGGCACTGACCTCTGTTCGTTGAAGCCTTATGTCGAGCGCTTTGCCTTCAGTGTCATTTGGGAGCTTGATCAGAACTCGGATATCGTGAACGTAGACTACACGAAGAGTGTGATCCGCAGTCGCGAGGCTTTCACTTACGAGGCTGCTCAACTTCGCATCGATGATAACTCACAACAAGATGAACTCACAGAGGGTATGCGTCACCTCATGATGCTCTCGAAGAAGCTTAAGGCAAAGCGCATGGCAGCTGGTGCCCTGAACCTTGCTTCGCCCGAAGTGCGTGTTGAGGCTGAGAGCGAGACTGCGGACCCCGTGGACGTCAAGGTCAAGGAGTCTCTCGACACCAACTCGCTTGTCGAAGAGTTCATGCTTCTCGCCAACATTTCCGTTGCCTCTAAGATCAACGAAGCATTCCCACAGACAGCCCTGCTTCGTCGCCACGCCCCTCCTCCCAAGACCAATTTCGAAGAGCTTTCCAACCAGCTCAAGGTCAAGAAGGGTATGGAGCTTCGCACTGACTCCTCAAAGGCTCTGGCGGACAGTCTCGATGAATGCGTTGAGCCACAAAATCCCTTCTTCAACACTCTTGTCCGCATTTTGGCCACTCGTTGCATGATGAGCGCCGAGTACTTCTGCGCTGGTACCCTTTCTCCTTCCGAGTTCCGTCACTACGGCCTCGCTTCCGAGATCTATACCCACTTCACATCACCCATCCGTCGTTACGCAGATTTGGAAGTCCATCGCCAGCTCGCTGCTGCGATCGACTACGAGCCTTTGGACGCTAGTCTGCAGTCTCGCAACAAGCTCGAAGGCGTATGCAAGAACATCAACTTCCGTCACCGCAATGCACAGCAAGCTGGTCGCGCTTCTGTCGAGTTCTACGTCGGCCAAGCGCTCAAGGGCCGTGTCATCGAAGAGGATGGCTTCGTGATGAGAATCTTCAGCAACGGCTTCGTTGTTTTCGTGCCGAGGTTCGGCATCGAGGGTCTCATCAGGCTGAAGGATTTGACTGGATCCGAGAGGGACGAGGTCGATGGTGTGTTCGACCAGGCGGAGTACAGACTCGAGTTTGATGCTTCTGGCAAGGGCAAGAGGCAGGTGGAGCTGTTCCAGAAGGTTAAGGTCAGGATCGAGGATGAACTGGAGGGCAGCACGGGTAAGAGGAAAATCAAGCTGAACCTCATCTAAGGGCAGCTGAATAGATTTGCATTATTTGTAAAAGTACCTTGAAAATCAAAAGCGCATCTAACGGGATGTACCTCCATCCCAACGGAGTACTTCGAAGCGTCCACATTGAACCCACAAGTCGTCCACATCAAGGTTCCGTCGTTGTCGGAATCATTCGTTCTCTGCTGAACACCCAATAGAGCCGGCGAAGCAATGCCGCACAGCTGTAGCGACGACCACAACAGCTCAAGAACGATACCCACCAAGCTCGACGTAGTACTCCCCTCCACTAGCAGCCAACCACCGCAAAGTGCACTCCCACCGCCACTCTCTCTCGATTCGCTTGCATCTCTCCAAGTCGTCGTTGAGCAGCGCGACCCGCGCTTCTTGCACGCGACCGAGTAAACCCACTCGCCTGAGAAGTCCATTGGTGATTCGCTGGCGGCTCAGAGGCACGAGGATGTCTTTGCACAAGCGCTGGGATCTGCTTGTGTGCTCGGGCGTGGTGCCCATGACGTTCTTTTGGTATGCTTCGCGGGCTTTGAGGCATTGTCGTGTGGAGGTTTCGAGGGCTGTTAGGGTGGCTTCTTTGTCGCGTGCTATGTAAGGCATGGTGGCTGGTTTGCGCGGTTGGAGGGGTTTCAGTGGTCTTCGTCGCGTGGACGGCTTTTGTTGGTTTGGTTTGGGTGTGGGTGTGGGTTGTTGTGATGCGGGAGATATAATTGATTTCTATTCATTCTTGGATCAGTTGTCAACTTAATAACTGAATTTAATTTCGGTCACTATGCGAAGATTATTTTAATTTTTTGGCGCAGTGCTGACCAAATGGCAATAAGCTTTCTTCTTATTGTTGGATTGGGATTGAGGTAAGCAAGCACCCATGACCTGCGATAGGAGCAGCATCATAAGTACTTTGGCAGAAGCGCAAAAGCGCATACATAGCACGCGAATTCGAGAATACTGCATTGATCGAGAAATTGACAATTTGATCCTAGTCTTCTTCCATCCCATCCAGGTAAGCGACCAGCCTCTGCCATTACTGTCAGTACGCTCTGGACACGACAAAAGAGTGGAGGACTTGCCTTCTTGATCACGACTCCGACCAGAGCACCCGATCCTTCTGCTGTCACCATCAGATATCTCAGGCCAAGCTTGCCGAATATCTCAACGACATATTCCATTGGCGCTTGCGCGCAGACGCTCACAGGCGTGCGATCGACGAATGCACTGATGTCGGCTTCGTCGCTCTCTTGGGCTTCTCCCAGCAATCGGACTTCGCCATCCGACCTATTATCAGCTTCAATGCTAGCTAGGCCGTAGATGAGCTCTCCTTGTGCGATATAGCCCTGCAGATAGTTGACCTTTGAACCAGGGATGGAGCGAACAAGAACAAGACCAGCGTCCAACAGACCGCGAGCCTCAAGCTGTGCTATCTTCTTTTCGAGCAAAGCGCGTTTGACGCGCCCAGACTCAGGCACGACCACAGTGATTTCGTCCATAGTTCTTGCCGGCGGTATGAGCTCTTCCGCTCGCACGCCCAGTTTCTGCACAGCGCCCATAGCACTCTCATGGTCCAAGAACGGATGTCCGAGCACGTTCTGTGCCAAATCATATACGCTCTGTTTCCCTATCGCGTCTGCTGTCCACTTTGCGACCAGAATCGCCACCATGTGTGGCAGTGTGGCGTCCAGCTCGCCTGTGAGCTCGAACATGATGGCGCAGAGCGAAATTGTCATTCGTGAGACGCCTGCGAGGAACGCTGCGGCGCCGACGAGAGCCGCGAGACCTGGCGGAGGCGCACCAGGGATTATAAGGGCGCTGAGACGGCCGAATAATGCGCCTGCAGCGAGAGCTGGGATGATGACGCCTGATGGGACTTTCGTGCCGAAAGTGATGATTGTAAGTACCAGTTTGGTTAATGTGCCGGCTGCCAGCAACAAGAGGTAAGTGTTACGGTCCGAGAGCTGCGCCTCTCGTTGGCAGATGTAGGATGCGGACGCTGCCACCGTGTTGCGGCAGTCCACAAAAAGGTTAGAGATCAGCACGTCGTTCGGATCGCGTGTCAGAGGGTTCGGAAACTGCAGGAGAGTTGTAGCGAGGACGACCATAGCGACCTCGAGCACAGGATTGTTCTTGATAAGTGCAAATGACCGGAACCACTTGCTCCAGAGGAAGTTCAGTCTGCAGAATGCGCCACCGAAAAGACCCCCAATGACGCCAAGTAATATGAAGATCAGGTAGTGTGAAAGATTGTATGAAGCTCCATAATGCGTTTCGAAAAGGACCAGTCTTCCTGTACCTGTTGGGTCAAGCATTTTCAGAACGACAGCAGCGAACAGAGAGCAGAGAAAGGCGCGCCAGAGTACTCTCCTGGGAAAGTAGGTGCTGATTTCCTCGTAGGAAAATAGTACGCCACCAATAGGTGCGCCGAAGGCTAGAGATCGGTCAGTTCAGCTGCTCAGGATAAATACATGCTCAAAAACAAACGCACCGACACTCAAACCAGCCGCACAGGCTACACTCAGCATCTCACGCATCTTGCGTCCATTGTTGCGATACTTCGAAAACCTGTTCGCAACAAGATATCCAACGCAAGTGGATATATGCACAAACGGGCCTTCTTTTCCCAGGCACATCCCAGTAGCAACAGCAAACACCGCACCAAAACCTTTCACAAACAACACTTTGAAGTCTAGGAAATTCGGTATGACGAAGCCAGACAGAATGGTCTTGATCTCCGGTATGCCCGAGCCCGCGGCCATATACATCGTCTTCCCTGTAGCGACAGGCGCTGGTGGGCCATTGTATTGGTCCTTGTCGCCTGTACCTGGTGAAGCGGCCGGCAACGATCGCTTCGTGAGCATTGTCGCACTCGAGCTAATGATGCCGAAAGCCAGAGCGAAAGCCACATAGATTGCGAAGGAAGGCGCATAGTTGCTTGACCACTGGTGAAACTCATCACATGTAGGCTCGCCGAAGGTCACGATGGGAGAATTAATGTTTGCTTTTGGGGGAGATGGTATCCCGCAGCAGGAGTCGAAATTTAGCAGCGGATTGCGTTTGCAGAAACCGAGCTTCCAATCGCTGACAGTAGCTTCCGCGACGTCAACGACATATGCCACACAAGCAGTAAGAGTTCCAATGAGGGCAGCGGCGATCCAACCAGAGGCTTCATCGAACATGGCCAGAAAGCGAAAACGTGTGCCCTTGCGACTATGGATGGAGCGCATGCGATTCGAGTCTTTGACCTACACGCATTCGTGAGTACGTCTCTTGAAACCGGCTACCAACGTAAGTGAAGCGATGTACCAAATCATGCAGCCAGTCAATCGTAGTGTAGTCGTTATACTTCAGCCGCTCGCCAACGGCTGTGTCAGCCATCTTGATTTCCTCAGCGGTTGTTTCGGAGTCTTTGTTCATTGAGTTTGAGCTCTGCGTCAGCTGTGAGGGTTGGTTTCCGCCATCATGCCTAAGCAGTGGAGTTCGTTCGGTCTCATCAGGCATGTTGCAAGAATCGCGAGAGGGTTGTAAATTGAGGTCGACACGATCGAGAAGAAAAGGTCATATACATTCCCGTACTTCACCTGCCTATCGGTCATGACGTGCAACTGCAGCAGATTCCTGCGCCTTCACCAGAGCTATCGGGACCTTATCGCTGCCTTCGACAAGTATGGCTGCAGGTCAAGATAGGACTTTGTTCGAAGGGAGCATGCCTACAGGGACCGAGCAAGCCACATGCATGTCTTGTGTATGACTTGAGAAAATAGAGATCATCTGCACGCCGACTGACCATCGATGTGGCTGAGATGCCTGGGTGTCGCTATTGCTTGCTTTTCCTCGCTGCCCAGTGCTGTACTACGAGGGCGGCGTCGATAAGAGATAAGCCAGCCTGGCGAAGTTGACAAAATAAGAACCCACACAACGATTAGACTAGCTCACCTCTTGAGCAAAGTTATGATACCTAGTCATCTTTGCAGTCGTCCATATAGTGGACTGGTTGTTCGGGTGTACACCGCCGTGGTCATGGGTTCTCTCAGCAGTAGCATTTCTACATCACACATCAGAATACGATCCTTCGCCCAGATGATCTTTTCTCTCCTTTGCGGCCGACAGGAAGCGCCCTCCACCCTCCACGGGGCTCGGGCAGCATCTACCTCGCGGATCGGCTAGCGGCTGGGGCGGGCAAATTAGCTCTTTAGTGTTTGTTTAGGTTGGAGGGCTGGAGGGCTCGGAGGGATTTGCACCTGGGCACTTGCATGTGATTAGCCGTCGTCTCAGTCTTCACGCAGCGGCAGAAACGGCGTAAGGCAGAGAGCACAGAAAGCGGTGGGTGGAAGAAGTTCGAGGCAGTCTCAGTAGCCCGAGTCATCCATCAGGTGATATTCGTTGAAACATCCCAGGGGCAGGTCATATTCGACCAGAACGGCAGCATCGTCATGCCTAGACTGGTCTGGCACATGTTCCTAGGACCAAGGAGAGCGACCCTCACGCACGCACGTCCTCGGTGGGAGAGCAAGAGGGTCCTTCTCACTTGCCCCTTGAGCCAGCGCTACCTCCACCACGTACGATGTAGAAGTCCCAAATAATATTATTTCCTCCGCCCAGACACTGCGACAGGGCTCGCCAGTCCTGTCCGCCACTACTCCTGCTTGCACTGCCCGCAGTCTCCTGCGGTCTCCTGCGGTCTACGCTCTTCCTAGGTCACGCTGTCTGGATCACGTGTGCTGTAAGTGCCAATGGCCCTAGTAGGGCCATCTAACCCAAGCGAACCCCTCCATTCGTCGTCCCTCTCTCGGCTGTCCTCTGGCCGCCTGCAAACCACACAGCACACGCGAGCTGCGGTTATTGTGGACCGCCGCACTACTGTACACCACTCACTCCTCCTCAACTCTACTCGCCTTGCTTCTCTTTCCCCTCCACTCCCTCGCTTCTTTCTCTCTCGCCCACCACAATCACACCCGAGTCACTGCAGCGACTCTGCCCTCACCACCCTCGATCGTCCGGCAGAAGCTAGGATGCTAACTGCACTGTCCATTGAACAGTATAGTTTCTCGATCTTCACCACCCTGCTCTACCGCCCTCCTTGCGGAATCGCCCTACATGTCTATAACTATTCCTGAAGACGCTACTATCGGCCGCATCGACTCGCCTGTCGGCGCCATGTACTCCGTCCCGTATATCCCTCTGTACTACGACAACGAGGATCCCGACGCTTCGGCCCTCAAGCTCGTCCAAACCTATGCCCCGGAGCAGTGGAAAGAGTCCAATGGCAAGATCAAGTTCAAGCGCTTCACCGAGGGCATCACCAACACTCTTACCAAAGCCACGATCGAATGTCCGGGCAACACTGCTTCGGAAGTCGACAGGAACGCAATCCTTATAAGAGCATACGGAAAAGGAACAGATGTCTTGATTGACAGACAGAGAGAACTGAACTCGCACACATTGCTGGCCAGCAGAGGATTGGCACCGGCTCTGCTGGCGCGGTTCGAGAACGGCTTGATGTACAAGTACGTTGAAGGAGACGTATGCTCGCCTGAGGACCTGAGGAAGGCTGAGGTCTACCAGCAAGTCGCGAAGCGTCTTGGAGAATGGCATGGCAGCCTGCCAATTACCGCTATCAGCTCATTACCACAAATCAATGGCAAGACTCCTGGCCAGAAGAGTGCACAGGCTACTGAACAGCAACCCACACCTGAACCAAACACATGGACGGTCATCACCCAGTGGATCGACGCCCTTCCCACGGATACACCAGAGCAAACAAAAAGAAGAGAGGACCTTCGCATCGAATTCGAGTCAATTGTCGCTAGATTCGCCGACGTTCCCGGTCTGTTCAACAAGTCATATGTTTTCTCGCACTGCGATTTGCTTTCGGGCAATGTCATTGTTCAACGTCCAACAGGCGAGGCGAAGAGCTCATGCACATACCCTGTCGCCTTCATCGACTACGAATACACCACACCCTCACCTGCCGCCTTCGACATCGCGAACCACTTTGCCGAGTGGGCGGGCTTCGAGTGTGATCATGCTAACGTGCCGACAAAATCCCAACGCCGCGACTTCCTACGCCACTACGTTACGAGCTTCTACGACAACGTCATTTGCGAAAATGAAAACCTCGCTGTGGAAATTGATCTGCGCGCCGCCATCGACCAACTCTACGAGCAAGTCGAAGACTTCCGTGGCGTGCCTGGCTTCTACTGGGGTGTTTGGTCGCTGATCCAGGCGACCATCTCCAACATTGATTTCGACTACGCTTCGTATGCCGAGATTCGTCTTGGCGAGTATTGGGCGTGGAAAGCAGAGGTGGACGGCTCACGAGCTGCTAAAGGCGAAGAAATGTCCGTGCGCGAGCGACGATGGGCAGAGGAGTAAGGGCATGCATGGAGTGTTGTTTAGGATGCGTTATGGCGGTAGCGGTAATAGAAGCTGAGACGCGCTGGTCGTGGTTTCAACAACGTGGACAAGGGGTGCATGATCGCTGTGCATGTACATACGGCATGGTTGGCGTACGGCATAAAGGCTCAACGTCTGCCCAGTGGCATTGGTCCAAACACTGGAAAAGGCTGTCGGCTAAGGAGAGACTCGTATGTCATAGGTCTCCAACGCACTTTGGAAATTTGGCATTTGAGCAATGAGAGTTGGAGGACCAGGCAGTGGCCAGGCCTGCAGAGGCATACTCATTAGCAAGCATAAAAGCATGCCGAAAGACGCAAGTAAATGCATTGATGGTTCTCTAGAGCTTCAAGGGACGTGGGATGTGTACATACGATTTAAACAAAATATTATTCACCGTTGGACCGATATCTTCTTCATTTCCGTCAGCGCATCTGATCGTGGCATGTGAAGTAAAACAGAAGAGAATTCTGCTGCTTGTCAAGTCGAGTTGTAGTTCAGGGAAAGAATTATCTCTTTACATTCAAGACACCGATAGACCTCGCTAGTGGGCATTCGCTTTTGGCTCTTAATACAACACTGAGCCGATGCCCTTACCTGAAAACGCCCTTGCAAGTGAAAAATCCAACCCGCTAACGCAACAAGACCGAAACTACTGGCAAAAGGTTCTGTGAGACACGACGAGCGCGGTGTCGCAATCAGCCTATGCCGCAAATGCAATCAAACCCACAAGTATCCCCGGCACTTGGAGGCGCCACAATTGCAAGGTCGCTTATCTTCATTCTCCGGGTCATTCATCGCTTCCTCTCGCTTTCTCAGCACATCTTCTTCCTCTTCTTCGTCTTTGTCAAGGTAGTCGAATGTGAGCTCGGTGCCAGCTGGAATGTTCTCGTAGGCGAAGAAAGCCAGGTTGTACACTCTCAGGTCGTACTTGTTGTAGGACACAGTGTACTGCCGACAATTCGGCTCGCAGCTGTGATTGATGAAGCGTGTGGCGTTTCCCATGTACTGCCCGTCTACGACGTAACAGTTCTCTGCTGTCAGGCTCGGATCGTCCCCGATGAACTTGTCGAGGCTGTAGAGGTAGCTTCCTTTCTCAATGTCTGCCTGATCCTCGCGTTTGGTAGTCTCCTCGTTCGTCAGAACCTCGCCGAGATAAACGTCGATAAACTCTCCCTGGATCAGGTTCTCGTTACAAAAGACTCCCCATCCACGGTTTGCAGTCTTGACAATTGTGAGGTCGACTTTCCGGCCTTTGCTGACGAGGCGTGTTTTGCAGTCAGGGCCGCAGTTGCATTTGTCGTTGCACTCATATATAGCGTGCCGCTCTTCACGGTAAAATTCGGTGAGCGTCTGTACAGATTTTGGTTTTGGCTTCGAGTAAGGGAAGCGTTTTGGCAAACCTTCAGTGTTAGGGAAACCACCGGCGCTCTTCACTTCCATATACTCGGCGTGCCTCGCTGGGTCCTTCCTGAGAAGTCTGTCCTCGTCGACAGCTGCAAACTCTAGGCATTCGCAGAGTTGAGTATATTCACAGCCACAAAATCCGCCCATGTTCGGCCTGCACGGCTGCTGGCAGCCTGGATATGTCTCAGGGTCTGCGGCGTGTACTCCCTCGCGTAGTACGAATTTGTCGATGAATGTGAAGTCCAGCGAGGGAGTCGTATTGTCGATTTGGTTTTCAAGGTAGACTCCAGGCACGTGGCGGAGCTTCTCCATGAATGCATTTCGGATTAAACGCTCTGCAGCTGCGATCGGCCCAGGGGTAACTGCTGCATGCTCTTTCATCTCGTCACTGGGAAGTCTTGAAGCATTGACAGTAGTCACTTTCGCGAACCTAGGCTGGATAGAGGTCAGTCACGTGCACATTCTCCGCACATCCATCTCCCAGCACTCACTCTCTTTGGGTAAATTCGCCCTTCCTTTCGCTGAAGAATGCCATTGTAGACATTGATGACCCGCCAGTCTAACTGCTCTTCATTTTCAGATGCAAAATCCAGACTTGAGACTGATGGTGAACGGCTGAGGCTTAGATGTGAGGGAAGTGGTGTAAGGAGACCACTACTCGTGGCGTCGTCACGTGACGCACTTCCAGGCGCCTTTCGCTTCAGTGGGTTCGTATCGTGTGAGACCGAACCTTGAGCAGATTTGCGTGCTGTAATGGATCCTGGCGCAGGCAGATCGTCGAGGTACGCTTGTACGAAATGAAGCGCCTCCGAAAGCTCGTCCAGGTCGTGCCACGAACAAACAGCGCGGGGCGGGACTAAGGGCTCCTTTCCAGTGCGCCAGCGCACTAAAAACTGCGGGACCTATCCTGAATGATTAGAAAGAGGCATGTTAGTGTCTGGACACAACTTACATCATCGAATTCGCGATGGCATAAGACCTTAGAGATCTGTTGTGGTGGTACTCTATGAGTGGTCCGTGCGTTGCGTGATAGGTTGTCTAAAGGAGGGTCCTTAGACCGCGCAGATCTGCTCAGAGACATGCTCTCACGCGGCGGATCTTGCGCAGAATGAGCCAATTAAGGGATTGGACGTGTTTCGAGTAGTTTTTAAGGCAAATTTGAAGTGGTATAAAGTATAAAGGTTAGTAGAAACGTAGTTATTTAGAGAGCAATAGAGAGGGAAAGAGCTTACTAGCTAACTTAGCGCCTCCTAACTAGGTCTAGCGTGATATAAATTACGCGTTTTGTTATCTTCAATCTACTATTATGTTTGTATCTTATTTAAATCTAGCTATAGTATGGTTATTTGTTTTTTGCTTAGATAATACTTACCAATGTATCTTACTCGTTCTATAGTCGTTATAGTGCTGGTCATCTCACTGTTTGCTATGTCTCTCTGCACGTGGCGCTGATAGATCCAAGCGTCTGAGGTCGGCTTTTGGATTAAGCTTATCGCCGGCTAAATTTTTGGACTGGCGATGCTAGAACGTCGTTCATCTGTAGCAAGAAAGATTCCGTTATCCAATCGCAAACCACATAACACCGCACAAATGGCTACAACAACAGCACAACAGGGCTCAAGTCCCTTCATCAAGCAGCTTGCATCCAGCAGTAAGCGCTCAGCTTAATTCAAAGTCTGCCAGCAATCAACTAACAGACTTGCAACATAGATCGCACAACCCGTGACCGCGCCGTCTCTGCCCTCCGCACGTTCCTCAAGCGCAATGCGCCTCTCTCCGCGACCGAATGCCTGAAGCTCTGGAAAGGTCTATACTACACAATGTGGATGTCCGACAAGCCGCGCAACCAGCAACAACTTGCGCGCGACCTCGCCGACTTGATGCACGTATTACCGACCCGTGAAAATTTCCTGGTATTCGTCGACGGCTTCTGGCAGACCATGTCCCGCGAGTGGGCTAGCATCGATGCTCTGCGCATGGATAAGTTCTTGTACTTGGTGCGCTGTTACGTGCAGGAGGGTTTCCAATACGTGCGTCGATCTGGTTGGGATGCGACTCTTGTGGAGGCATACATGAGCGTTCTGGAAACTACACCTTTTGAGCTACGGAGCGTGAGGATTCCCAACGGCCTGAGATATCATGTTGTGGACTTGTATGTGGATGAGCTGGACAAAGCCGACGAAGACAGCACATCGCCTGTGGAAAGGCTTATTGCGCCGATGAAGAAGATGGCCAAGGATAGTCCTAACAAGACTGCGAGGAAGAGGGCTGCAGAGGCTTTGGATGACGCGCGCTTGGGAAGGTGGGAGACCAGGAAGGAGATTGGAGAGGAGAGCGAAGAGGAAGAAGAGGACGAGAACGAAAACGAGGAGGATGGCGAATTTGGCGGATTCGATGACTGAGCTTTGCGCCATTTCTGTTATACGCACCGAGACAAGAGCCTGTTCTGCGCTATTGGCACACTGATATGTCGACCTATCATGCATAAAGTCATGCATACCGAAACGCGCCCAGGCGAAGGAGACACAGCGCCAAGGGAACATCAATCGCGCACAAGCCTTCAACTAAGGACCTTGCAGGACTAAGATTGTTCTTAATCCGGTATCGCGTCAGCATAAACGCGATCGAGCAGAAATTCAAGTTGTCCAACCTTAGGGTCGATACAAACGCCTATGTTCGCAGGCTGCCACTTTAATTCCTATACTTCAAGCCCTTCTTTCAACTCCGCGCACAAGCTCTGCTGGTATCATGCACCGTCTCATTCAGGTCCGCCAAATGCGCAGCTTCAGGGTATCACACGCAAATATACAGTTTCCTCCTGTCGTCTTTCTTCAATCATATCGTCGTTTTGTCCCACAGCCCGCAATCAATTCCACTGTCTTGCTTGCGCCCCAGAATCAGCATCCCGCGCGGCGACGTTATCGCGCGCATTCTGCTTCAGTGTATCGGACTGTGTTTGCGAGCGTTGCGCATCGAGCTGCTTGCCAAGCTTGCCTTTGCCTTGCGACGCCTTGGCTCGTTCCTGGTAGTGAAAGAGCATGGTCAGCTCTCGGTCCTAATGTTCGAATTATATTTCACATAGCCCGCAGTCTGTAGGTAGCCAGTAATCAGGAGTGGTCGAGCTCGAGGCTTTCATATCCAAGCAGTCGCAACCATCTTCCTAGGCGCATGCTTTCGCGGCTTGTCCTGACTGAGCTTTGTGGTGTATCGGTATGTACGCACCTCGGCGGCTTTGGCGGCAGCTTCTCTAGGTGATGATCCGCTGGGTGCCTGTGAGCCCGATCCCAGTGTTCGGCCGGCTGTTGGTGCTGATGCCTTGTTTGCTGTGCCTTTCTTTGGTGCTGGAGCTGCAGCAGCTGTTGAGCCGACTGCGCGGCCTTCGCCGCTGAAGTTCTTGTCGGATGGCTTGCCGAAACAGTTACCCATTGTAAAGAGGCCTGCGCGGTGGAAGTATACTGGAGTATGAAAGGTGAAATGCACGGTGTAGATCTATTGCGCGGTTAGGCGCAGTGATTGCGACAGCCCGCCTTGCCCAGCCGTATCGAGCTTGGGTGCTTGGGTGGAGGGTCTACTTTAGCAATGCCTCGGCGGGCGGTTCGCTTGCTCCAGTCTTCAGCAAGGGTCAGGAATAGGTGAGACACCGACGACATCACATAGCCAAACCGTACCTACAACTAGTATCAGCATCGATATCATAGACAGTATATCGAGGATTAATGATGGTCTATTATACACACACGTCAAGATGCCTGCCAGCTAACTCCGGAGCTAGACGTTGAATGGCGAATTCTGACCTATTTTGAGACGACATAACTGTATTCACATGATTGGCTTGTCATTCTCTTCCGTCACCTCAGAACACCTTGATGGTTCAGTTCCCCTCTGCCTCGAACGCCTTCTCGGCAGTAATTGTCAAAGCATTATTGACGCAAGCAAAATCCTCTGGGGCATAAGCACATCTTCTGGTCCTCAGCAATTGACGACTTCTCGAAACGTATCGCAGAATAGTGGTGGCTCCTCACCAGACCAGAGAACATACCTGCTGGACAGCCAGGGCTCAGAGAAACACTTTTTTCCCAGATATCCTCTCGGCAATCTGTATACAACCGCCTTGTGTTACAGGTGGCCGGTGATCCGACGACCCTGATTGCCGCAAGGACCATGCAGTCCAATGGCTTACCAGGCTACAGGCAACCTGTAATGCCACCATCCACTCCAGGTCAGCCGGAAAACTACCTAGCACTGGACCCTTCGATCTCTATATCTACCTCGCAGACCTCTCAGAGTTCCGAGGAAGCTGCCCATGCTGCTGCTTGTGCTATCGATCACACTCACTCACACTTCAACTACGAGGACCTCTTCTGCTGCGACTTGCCCTGCCTAGACATGTCCTACTGCGACCCTCATTGCGACCAAGACATGTTCTCGAACATGCACAAGCAACCGATTGCTTGCTGTCCGCCAGATGTCTTCGACACATCGTACGTGGAGTGCAATCTACCGCATCAGCCATGCCCACTACCACCTCAAGCTCACAGCCCTTGCGAGGACCCTAGCTGTAGCGAGCCAACAGAGGCAGAATGCTGTGAAGATCCTTATTGCGAGGACGTGAGTGCCTGCTGCCCTGCTCCATGCCCAGAACAGCCTCAGATCCAGCATCAGTCATATCAGCCACATCAACTACACCAGTCACATCAACATCATCAACATCACCCACCAGACGGATGCACGACATGTTGCATGTCAGACATCTGCCCACACCCTTCACATAACCACAGTCATGGCGGCCACGATTCCTTCTCGACATCACATACAGCATGGCATGGCCATATGCACCCACCTCACCTTTCCACGGCCCCATGTACCCCTGGACTTTCCATCGAACCACTCTTAAGTGCCGCTCTTCGCCATGGCAGCATAGAGAGTTCACCTCTCACTCCTGGAGCACGGAGTACACGAGCAAGCACAGTATCTTCCATGCATGAACCAGCACACCGTGGCGGACATCGTCGCTTGCAAGGTGCCACCGCGTTGCAACCCGACGGCAAATACCTCTGCCACTGGAACCACGGCACCCACATCTGCAACCAGACCTTCGCAGACCCCCAAGACCTCCACCACCATGTGCAGTCCGCACACTTCGTCGGCTCAGGCTCCAACCACCCCTGCCTCTGGAGCGGCTGCGACAGCGGCGTCTTCAATACCAAACCCAAACTCTCCCGCCACCTGCACTCGCACACCGAGTGGAAACCACACAAGTGCGACTACCCCGGCTGCAGCCTCACCTTCGTCACCCAGCAACAACGCGACGTCCACCGCAAAAAGCACACCGGCGAGAAGCCCTTCGAGTGCACCGTCTGCGGCAAAGCCTTCGCCTACCGCGACCTGCTCAAATCGCACATGCGCTCCGGCGTGCACGGCGAAGCAGACAAGAAATTCACTTGCGCGATCTGCGGCGAGGGTTTCAGCGATAGCTCGAACCGCACGAAGCATACGAAGAGCGTGCACGATCCAGCGACTGGCGTGCCTTGTCCTGCTGGTCCGGCGTGCGCTTACGTTGACACGCGCAGGGAAAAGCTGAGGCAGCATTGCTTGGGCGCTGGACATGGGTTGGAGATCGTGCGGGATCCGCGCAAGTGGGAAGAGTACTTCAACCGAGAGCAGATGATTCGCAAGCCAATTCGAGGGATGAAGAGGAAGCGGGCTTCGGTGGATGTTGGTGGTGCGGCGGTACAGGCTTGAAGAGGGACCAAGTGAGAGTGGGCCAAAAGTGTGTGGGTTTAGCGACGGCGTTGGTGGAATTTCGAAATACCTGGACTACATTAAGCGTCGGTGATATGAAATGTGATGATTCTACCGTTATTGTGTGGTCACTGCGAAAGGTAATTCAAAAATAAGTGTTCGTCTAGGAGGTAGTGTAGTGGTTACGATGGTCATCATGTTAGGCATTGTGCAAGTGCGCAAGAACAACATTGAACTTCTCGATTCAAAGTAGCTTGCAGCTATCTCGTTTACAAAAGAAAACCCATAACGCCAATTCCAACCATGAGTGGGGGTATACATTCTTAGCCGATGATGCTAGTCGCTTCGTGTCCGTCGTTCTGAATCCAAACCAACGCCGTGCCTGAATCTGACTCGTTCCTCTAGCTAGCGACGTACAGCGTCACATTGCTCAAGGAAACGGTAGATGCCTTCAAGACCCTGATACTCGAGTGGGTTTCCCTTGTCTGACAGATCGCTGCCAGAGCGAATCGATTCGAACCCGGAGGGATCTGAGAGCCAGGGATCCTCTGCGAGCACGTCTTCAAGGCCAGAGTCAGAATGTGTCGAGTAGTCTCGTGCACTTTCCGATGGCGTAAGCATGTCTTCAAGGTGGATGAACGGACTTTGTTTGTGGGGCGCCGGCTCGTAATCGAAGAGGCTCTCGCACTCGGATACATCTTCGCTGGGAGCGAATGGGAATAGCAGAGCTATTTCAGTACCTGCAAATGCGTCGAAAGCCTCATCCTGTGTGACTGTGCCTCGCGTAATGTTGAGCTCTGCACACATGCGTTCCACGGTGTCTGAATCGCAGCCGGGGAAGTGCACGCGCAGACTGCCACCTTGGTATGTGATAGGCAGATCACCCAGCGCCGATAGACGCTTTAAGTCGTTGAGAACGGCAGCAAGATCTTTCAATGCGCGGGAGAAGTCCACAGACAGGACATTGATGAGGCCGTCGGTGTTGAGGTGGTCGACCGACTCGGAAGTGCAAGAGTTGAAGCCAGTAAGACCAGCGAGGGGAGTGAGGGCGGTGATGGTGGGGTTGACTGGGAAGTCAATCCAGGAGCCAGGAGTGATCTGCGGGATTGAACGGATCTTGCGACCAGTCTCGTCCTGCAGCGCGGTCACAGCCTTGTACCGCTTCTCGCCGGTCGTAGGAGACACGCCATCAAATTGAGCCTTCTGGCCCGAAATGAAGAAGGCGCGCACGGCTTGCGACACATTCTGCACGACCTGTGCTTGAGCAGCTGGGCCGTGAGAGAAGTGTCGTGCACCTCCAATGCGACCTGACCCAAGCGTGTATCCTCCTGCTGTCCTTCCTAGTGTACCGCCCGTAAGGCTCGGTCGTAGTGTCGATGCGAATGGTGCACGACCAGACGACTGGGAGATCTGGGCGCTGACCCTCGACTTCGGCAGAGAGGCGCGGTCAAACTTGGGAATGGATCGGGGACCAGCGGTCGAGAAGTGCCTCACTGTGGCCTCGAGGGAGCCACGGGCAGTGCTGTACCAGCGAGACTGGCTCTGGCGGATGCGGGCGAGTTTGTGCAGCGGCTGCTTGGTGCTGTTGCGTACGAGAACGGGTTCGAGCTGTGCCTGGGATCCTCTGACCAGCTGAGCATCGAGTGCTCTACTGGCGCGGGTCCAGGCAGTCTTGAGACTCTTGGCATGCCTCGCGAGAAGACTATGCCAGTGGACCATGCCGGGTATGGGCGGCATGATGGGTGTTGTTCGTGCTCAGCACTGGAGTTGAGAGGTTGAAGTTGTTGTTGATGGTAAGATGGCAAAGAAGACGACGGATCAAGGATGCCTTGTGAGATGCCTGTCGAGTGACGCTGCGCCTCTGGTGTTCGCCACCAGGGTCCAGCGCTAGTGCCCCGCTTCCGAGCGGATCGGATAGAGTTAGCCGAATGCATTGACTATTCATCTTGAAGATAGCATTGAAAATGGTCTGATGTCTGTCATCAATGGGAGAAATTAGCCGCTACATACATACGCTAATCGTATGAGTCCAGGAATATTCATGCTTGAGAGCATACTGGACTTCCGATTCTCGTTGGTGCGACTGCCCCTATTCACTCGTGCGCAACCACGTGGCGAGAAAATATGACCATCAGCCTTACGGCTGTCGAGACAATAACAACCCGGTGCATATGAACTCAAACTACCCAGGCACTAACTCTACATGATCTGGTATCTTCTCTCCCCATTGCGTGGGACTACCGCGCCCCCACGCCTCTCCAAGGACCACGTCGTTCGCAAGGCTTTCTATCGACATGGCATGCTAGTAGCACAGCATTGGCTGCTGACCATGCTCTTCTCAGTAGCAGTCGGTGTCGCTTTGGGCTACCCAACGGTCTTTCTATCAGATAACCCCACAGCTGGGTTCACCAGCATACCTCGCCATGTTTGGACATCTGCACGATCAATCGATGTGTCTGACGGCCAAAAAGCCGACGTCGAAATGCGCCAGATCTGGGTTCACGGCTCATACATGCGAGCCCTGGAGAAAGACGTGTTGAAAAGCGCTCTCACCATCCAACAAAGCTTGGTTGGGGGCGAGCGACTGGCCACGACCTTTTCGGAGTTTGGAGACAATCTGAATCCAAGCGAGCTTTCTTGGGGCTATCATTCTCCCCTCATGTATTGTAGGAGACTTTGGCCCAACGAAGTAACAGAAATCTGTCTGACACGGTCTCAGGGAACAACTCAGCAAAAGCGATCGATGATGATACAGATATCGTGCAAACAATAAACCAACAATCGCGAAGCTCGTCCTCATTGAACGTAGCCCTGCGTCCTGCGTCGGTTCTTGCTGGCAAGACGTTCAACCACCGGAAGCTGGTCGCTGCAGATGCCCTCGTACTAACACTCCTCAACAAAGTCGAGAACGGCGTTGGTGGGAAGTGGCAAGACAAAATGCACTCATTAGAGGGCAGCGCTTGCGAGAACTGTACCCTCTACCCGCCGCACGGTGAGATAAGCCGAAGTAGAGTCTACGAGTTCAGTTTCACACCTTTGAGCTTCAAGGAAAATGCCGCTCTTGCATTTGCGTATGCAGGCATGGTCATATATGTGCTCTTGAGTCTCCGGAGATTGAAGGCGTTTCACAGTCGCTTTGGCCTCGTCGTCACTGCAATCACGCAAATCACAACCTCGATCGTGGCTAGTATCACTATCTGTGGTGTTTTGAGGATCAATTTGGCGACGATTCCGAAGAATGCATATCCGTTCATCGTATTGATCATCGGAATCGAGAAGTGAGTTCTTTATGGTTTCCTTGCGATCGTAATCAGTAGCTGACACATGGGCGAACAGCATGTTCCGCTTGATCAACGCCATATTGGCCTATCCGCCTACCATGGCTACTGACTTGCGTATTGCGAACGCTTTGGGCGATGTGGGTCCACTTTCGATTGCAACTGCAGCGCAAAACTTGATCATCTTATGGCTGCTTTCCACCATTGTGTCGCCTGGTGTCAAAGCATTCTGCGCATACGCAATCATCGCCACGTTCTTCGACACATTCTTCCTTCTCACCTTCTTTGTGGCTGTCCTCAACGTCGATATCCGCCGCTTGGAACTTCAAGACCTCAATGCTCGATCCAATCAGACTTCGCCAAATAGGCGCACTTCGCCAGCAAAGCGTTCATGGTTTGATGCCCTCATGCATGGCCGCGTACCTTTCAGTACCCGTATGGCTGGCTCCGCGGTGACCACGACATTCATACTGTCTCTGAACTACCATTTCTTCGAACAAAAGGAGACTGGCGTCAAACTGCGACATTTGCTTGGGTTCGTCATTGGCCATAATCAGGATGACTTGAGCGAGTACGAGTCCTTCGCTTCACCGCCCATGAACGCAACTCTCACGCCCGGCGAGTGGATTCGCATGCAGGACTTTGACACAGCACGGGAAGTAATGCGTCTGGTAAAGCCTGGCGCTCACAATCTCGTCATCCGTATCTTCTCTCCACTCATTGTGGTGCTTTCTGGAGCGGATCGCACAGGTGTTCCAAAGGGCATGGATGCTGTGGCGAGCGCTTTGCGCGGACTAGCATTGCACCACTTTTACCCCTTTGCGGTTGTGGTGGTATTTGTGGTGGCATTTGTCGCTGTGCTGATGAACTTCCTGCTGTGGAATGAAGCACCAGATTCTGCCGCAGAGACGCCAGAGAGATCCGAGGACGGCTTTAGCATACAAAACATCGAGCTGCCTCATCGACTGGACATCGTCAAGATCGCCAGCTCCTCACAGGGCTACTTCATGACCATTGGTCTTGATCGCTCGATCGTTGTGTCTGTATACGACGAAACACAATCCACATGCTTGGTGGATAATCTGACTCCCGAGCTAAGTGCACGACTGACCTGGCCCATTCGTGACATCGCAATGGACGACGCGGGCGAGCTTCTTGCATTCCACTGCTCGAATGACGAGGTCTTGATCTTCTCGCGCACATCTCGCAGATTCCTCGAGTACTCACTCCGCTATCCAGACGACCATCCAGCCGTCGAATTCACCTTCGGGCGTTTACCCACACCTCACGGTCTGGAGCAGTATTTCGTGCTGATCACATCTGGCGGCCGAAATATCACTTTACGCCTTAACGACACCGCAGCACCTGAGGTCAAGTCTTTGTCTGAGATTCCGCTCTTAGGGGCCTCGATCATAAATTCCGAGGGTCATGAAACGCGACTCTTCACCGTCTCTGAAGATGCACGTCTCACATCAAATTCGTGGAAGAGTAACGTTTGGGCACAAAGCATCTCCTCCGAATCACAGTCTACACTTCATCTCGAGTCTATCTCCGGCGCGGTGTCGATCGAGGCTTTCCCGGACGGCGAAAACGAGATTGTCATCGTGAGCTCGGGACCTTGGGTGTACCTGGTCGACGTGCGCACACTTACGGTGATCACAACTCTACACACGGTCGCCGAAGGCCAAAAAGCAAGACTGGTCCTTGGACAGCGCACAAGATGCGATGCTTGCGGCTCAATAGCACTCCAAGGCCTCGCCGTGGCTTCGGAGAAGAGCAAACCACAAGAGCTCATCGTCGACGTGCGAGGCAGTGAGGCCATCGCATCAGAACACCTCGACTACTGCCTCAAAGGGGTGCAGTCAAACTGCAACACAATCCACGACAGCAGTCAAGCCACCCGCAACCTCCCCAGTCCCGGCGCATGGCACGCCCTCTCCTCCCACACCATCCTCGGCATCCGCAAACGCCCGCCTCCGTCACCTTCACCCTCACCTCCCCCCTCATCCCAGCTCCGCCACCGCCGCAGCGCCCGCTCCCAGCACCTCGTCGACGCAATCCAGGACGAATGGGAAGCTTACTGCCTCTCCCTCACTGGCGAGCTCAAGACCCTCGACATCTCCACCTCTTCACCCTTAGGCGAAGCAGACCAGGCGCTGTACGTTACGAAGCCTGGCCCAACCGCCGCTCTCGACTCGCAGTCCGTGGCGATCGCGTTCGGAAACTGCATTAAAGTGCTTAAAGCTTCGCCACCGAGGGGCAGCTCTGGTCTCGGTCGAGCTGGCGCAGCGGACAGGAGTGTCAATCCTGTGACTTCCAGGAGGCGAGGGACGGGGAGTGGGCGGAAAATGTTGTGATTAGGATGTTCCCTTTTTCTTGCTGAGACACACCATAGTCTTCAAACAATTTAATTGATTACCACACACAATCTGGGCATTACTATAATTGCCTTGTGAGCAATAAATCACCAATAGTAGCACGTTGAGAAGTTCGCGTCAAGGTCCCGAATTCCATCGTCATCTGAGGAAACTCTATAAACACAATTAAACAAGTGGGAACCGTGGTTCAGAATCTTTTGAGTTCTTTTACTACCAGCAAGAAATGTCTCCCATTCTGCACCGATATTTACAGCACTACATGAAGTGGAGAGCTGCTGTCGTATAATACATCTAGTTGTACAGCCGTACCTCGATATGTGAAGAGGATACAGAAAAATGAAAACGCAAATGCGGGTCTTCCTACAGATCTCCCCTGATCTTACAGATGCTGGCGTCACTGATGAGCAAAGCATCATAGTTTTGCTTTCGCTCCGATTCCTGACTCGGAATGCTGTCATGGTTCTGCGTAGGGGATGAGGTTCTCGCTAATGTACCGACCGGCAGGCGAGTGTGTAGTATTCCGTAGTGAAATGGTGGCGTTTCAACCCGCTGGCTTCAAGACCACTTGCGTCTCACACGGAATTCGTAGCGTGTGCTCCTCCTCCTTGCAACACCTTGGTCACAGCCGTGTGTCCAATGGTTTGGGGATGTTCTCGTCAACGATGTGTATTCCCTAAGCCGATCCGGTCTTGGGCTCCTCGATCACCTCCGCGACAGCATCTTCCAGGCTCTGCGCCGGCTTCTCCGGCTTTGGCATCCTGGCTTCTTGAATTAGCCTGTTGAGGCCGTTGTACAAGCTCTCTTTCTCCTGCTGCTCAGCAATGGCGCTGCCAGCCCAGCGAATTCTATTGTGCTCGTCCACCAAGTACACATAGCCGGTCTTGTCGTTCAACAGACCGATTGCTTCTTTCATGATATCTGACACACCGCGGCGGACCATGAAGTACCTGCCTTGCTCTTCTAAAGTCCTCTGTTTGCGCAGGTTGCCCTTGAAGAATTGCAGGATCCACCACTTCAGCCAGTTCTCTTCCCAGTTGATCTCGACCATCTGCGCGCAATCTTGCGCGTTCTGAAGAGTTTCGTGCAGCGCTGGGTTGTCTTTCTTCGAGCAGAAAGAGTTTACTTGGTTCACTGCCCATTGGCTGCTGACGATGCTGACAACTGACACCTTGCCCTCCATGACCTCGCAGGTGCCACGTCCCAGACCGCCGTAGCCATCGTTCTTGTTGTTCTTGACCGCGTCTTTGCGCAGCGTCTTGCCAAAGAAGTTGGGGAAGAAAAGCGCATGTTCCGCTCTGAAGAGGCGGGAGTTGGCGATGAATTGCTTGCCCTTGTGGAAACGCAGGTTACTCCAGTCACGGAAGTACGGTTTGGCAATTTGCTTGGTCATCTTGGAGCGGCGTGCAAGATGCTTGTCGTAGTTGACAAAGTCATCGCGACGCTGGCGAAGTGAGCGGGCATCGCGGCCCATGTTCTCGTCTGGTTGCGGTGGGTTGGGCATGCCGATGGGCCGGCTGAGCGGAGTGGGCGTAAACTCTTCCGCATTGTCGCTCTTCTCGCGGAGTTTGTAGCCAGGCTGCTCGGTGGGTGACCTGTAGTCTTTGGCTGGGGGAGGAACATTCGTGGTTGGTTTCGGGTTCTTTGGGTCGGGCAGAGAGGCGTATGCTCTGCGCGCTGACTGGAGGCATGATGGGCGGGGCTCTGAGAGTGCGAGTGAACGCAATGCCTGCAGGCAGAGCACAGATGGTGCTTTCATGTTTGAGGTGGTGGCTGTGAGGTGATGTTGAATATGCGAATCCGGTCGGTAATTCAACATGTGATTGAGCTTTCCCTATCAGCCATGCGGCTAGGGTTGCGTTGCGACTGCCACATCGGATCGAAACCCTTGGGGTAAGTCGATCACTCAAGCGATGTTACAAAAAATCGTAGGTCGACGGCTATGTTATCTGGAACAACAAAAATTACCATTTTGTACTCGTATTGCTCATCGTTGTTTACTTTGCTATTCTGTGGGCTCGCTTTCGTGGCATTTTCCACCCTCCAGTAGTGTTTATCCTGTCCCAGAAATCTGGACCACGTCTGTAGATCGACAGGTACCTGCGTCTGGTGACGGCATTTTGCATTCCGCTGGTCGATATCGAAATCGAGCATCCATCGTCTTTTAGTCGTGCCGAGCGTGACCGCTCCATTACCACTCGATCCCACGAGAACACACTAGGCGCGTAATAGACCGCCGAATTAGAGTCTGCTCATTAACGCTCTACTGAGAACACTGGCCCCCTTGGAGTTTTGCTTTCTTTCCTTCCATACACGCACACTCACGCGCACAGGCGTACATAGGGCTTTCAATCATTCATTTGTCTTTTCTTTCCTTCAAGATACCCAAATATACACTTCTCGTATCTTTTCATCCGGTTGCAAGCAGTCAAATTTAGCCATCATGGTTCGCATTGTAAGTCGTTGCTGGTGCACTACAGGTGGCCAACGCCACCAGCATGTCCAAGCACCATGCTAACGTATACAGGCCGTTGGTCAGATCTGCTCCGCAAACTCTATGGAGGAGAACTTGAAGCAATGTCGTTTTGTCATTGACAAGGCTGTTGCTGAAGGCGCCCAGGTACACCACTCAAAGACACACGTCACATGATCAGGGTCTTACAACAGTTTTAGGCTGTCTTCCTGCCAGAGGCCACCGACTACATCAGCCGTGGCGCTGACGAGTCCGTCAAGCTCTGCACGTCTGTCGACAAGTCAGTCCTCGTTCTCGGTCTCCAGGAACTAGCCCAAAAGCACTCTCTTCCCATCTCCGTCGGTGTCCACGAACCCAGCGACGATCCCAACTCAAAAAAGATCAAAAACACCCTGCTCTGGATCGACGAGACCGGCGAGATCGCCCAGCGCTACCAAAAAATCCACCTCTTCGACATGAACCAAGAAAATGGTCCCAAAATGATGGAGAGCGACAGCGTCGAGTTCGGCAATCAGATCATCAAGCCATTCGACTCCTGCATTGGCAAAATCGGCTCCTCAATCTGCTTTGACCTACGCTTCAGTGAGCTGGCGCTTCACAACAAACGCAATGGTGCTACCGTGCTTCTCTACCCTTCTGCTTTCCATCCAGACACAGGCCGCTTGCACTGGATGCCTTTGCTGCAGGCTCGCGCTATTGAGACGTTGTGCTACGTTATCGCTGCTGGCCAGGTTGGCGCGCACAACGAGAAGCGTACAAGCTACGGCCACAGTGTTGTCATCAGCCCCTGGGGTGAGATCCTCCAGGAGGCGTCTGGCGAGTGGCGTGGCGAGCCCGAGGTTCTTATTGCCGATATCGATCAGAAGCTTGTTGAGGAGAGGAGAAAGGGTCTTCCTCAGGGACGCAGAACGTAAGTGTTCCTGGTGCCTTGCTATTGCTATAAACCATTGTCCTAACAACCAATACAGTGATCTCTACGCCGAGGTGTAAGAAGATGAGAATATCGCAGAAACTTGCTTGGCTGGTCACGCAACTCGCGTAACCGCTTCTGTCTACAACCGATAGAATTAGACTTACGATGATCATTGAAGCAGCATATGAGAACAAGTTTATCCCGTTCCACTACAACTTCGCCCTCATTCGTCTTCAAGAAGAAATCTTGATTCTTTTGCATCTACACCCTCAACCTCACCCTCAAACACCACTCCCCATAATCTTGCCAAAAACCTCCACCCCTTCCCTCCCAAGCGCAGTACCAACCCCAACCACCTTCGCCCCAACACCCCTCATTCTGTCAAACCCACCCCGATCACTCACCCCTCCCACACCAATAACCTCCACCCCTTTCAACCTCTCCGACCGGTCCAATATCCCCCTGATCGTCTTCACATTCCCCAGCGCAAGCGGATGCAACGGCGCGCCCGCCATTCCTCCAATCCCCAGCCCACTCGCAGAATTAATCGCAGGATCACCACCGTCAGCAAGGATCAGACTCGAGCCCAGTGTGTTAGTCGCGGTGATGAAGTCCACGTTGCAGCGCGTGGCGAGTAAGGCGTCGGTTAGGGTTTGGAATTGATCGTGGTAGGTGTATGGGGGTGTTTTAAGGCCGATCGCTACGCGGCGGTCCGCACTGATATCGCTACTCTCGTCCACGTCGGCTAGAGCATCGAGGTACTCGACCATGGACGTTTTGGAGTAGGCGGGCGGAGGCTTGTCGGGGATATTGGGGCACGAGAGGTTGATTTCCATGCACAGCGGGTTAGCGATTTTGCGCTGAGCGGCGGTGATGAGAGTGTAGCATTGTGCGACTGCCGGGGCGCTGCCTGTGACTGAGATGATGAAGGGTTTGGTTACACTGTGAGGGGCTTTTGAGGATGTGGCGATTTCGACGATGGTGGTTAGGTAGGTGGACAGGGGGATTGGGCTGTAGCCTAGGGTGTTGAGGCTGGCAGCGTAGGTTGGGGGGATGGTTTCGTTTTTGGCATTCGGGTCTGGGTTTGGGGTGGAGTGGGAGTGCAGGTCGAAGAAGGTGTATTGGTGGACGGAGTCATTGTGTTCGAACGCGTGGATGAGGCTTGTTCGGGTGGTTACTGCGCCGGTGTGAGGACAGTCGAAGAGAGTTTGGAGATCTTGTTTCGTTGTTGCCCATGGGTTTGCGGAGTTGATCAATGGAGGGTTAATGGGAGGGAGCGGCATTGTGGGTGGTTGGATAGGTATGCTAGGGGTCACTGTTGGTAAGAATGGGATCGATGAGCTTATCAGTAATCGTTGTCTTGTTCCTAGAGCTGTGGATGTGATGGACTGCCGAGCTTATCGGTTCAAGCTTGTGCTTATCGTGTTTATGGCTATCACGCACATTATATGATGAGAAAGCCGGCCGCCGCCACAAAGTCTTGCTGTATGCACCCAGCTGCGTTCAGCCCCTCATTGGGATGTTTCTTACTCTTGTGAATGGTGGAGCGAACGTCAAAATTTAGAGTACATTAGATGAGTGATTTCGCCCACTTCCATCGAATGGCGTTGTAGCAAAGTGGTTAATGCGATTGACTAGAAATCAATTCCCTTCGGGGGCGTAGGTTCGAGTCCTGCCAACGTCGAGATGTCTTTTCTTTTGGCCTTGACACGCTCATCGGAAGTGCATCTTTTTGTGTCCGCATGCTGTGCTTCAAGTCTTGGCCAAAGGTGATTCGTTGGTCGCCTCGGTCCCCTCACCATCAACGTTCTTCAGTTTCTTTCTGAGTTTCTCAAGGTATCGTCATCGGATCAAGTCAAGCGGCAGATGCCGAAGATCGTCGTACGTGGAAGATTGCCACATATCAGCCGAAGCGCGGCCGTTCACACCAGGAAAAGCGTCGAAATCAAGCTGGTCGCAATTGCCTATCGGATCAGTTCATGGTGGCAGCCTGATTTGACTGCAAGGCTGTTGAGCATGGTGCATGATCGGCTCGTCACACTGGGAACAGCTGGAGCTAATGCAGTCGAAACTTAGGTAAATACAACGATGGATTCGATCGCGTATGAGCCGCGGACGGGACGACAAAATAGATATGTTGTAGTTGAAGATGGTTAACCAACAGCAAGTGAATCACAATCACGACCACATATCGCATGCCATTGCTATATCAGGGAGTGAGCATCATGATTTCAGGCACCCGACAATTACGCATTGGCCAGCTCAGCACACAGAATGTCGCTGCGCATCTGCGACACGGTAGCTTGAGACCAGAGATCTCGCAAGAGAATTGTTGCATGAAACCAAATTGGGTTAGGGAGGGTACGTATGCCGGAAACCCGACGTCAGGTTGTCCTCGAAGTGATCTTGTTTTGGGATGTTTGACGCCTACAACTCCATGATTCTAGGCGCGAGCTCCGCCATAAAGATCTTCGCAAAAATGGGTCGGGTAAGTCAACGGCTCCTCAGGCTCTCATACACGCCGTTGCTGTAACCCTCGCGAGTGCCAAAGTCTAAGACCCGGAGCGTTACAAGTAGGGATCGACTACTCCGTGTTTTTTTTACAAGTAGCGGATAGGAGGCGGTTCCGTTGTGATCTGTCATTGCGGGCTCGACAGCATTAGTCAATGTAATGTATGCTTTTATCCTTATATAACAAATATTAGCACAAGGCAAAAGTGACCACTGCGCTGTACATGACGAACAGCCTGACGTGGTGGCGTCCCCCAGACAACAGTGCACGACAGGCGCCTCCTTTAATTTTCTATCTGACGCGACCAAAGACGGCCGGGCTGCGAAAGTGGATAACGACGAGCCCGGGGGCATGCAAACGGTTGACCTTTAGTGCGAACGCCAACCTGGGAATGGCAAGCAGCAACAAATTTAGTTGTCCGGCACGCTGCGACTGGCCAATTTCAGCCAGTGCCCTGCCCATCGCCAACACACCACGCGCACCCTTGCTGCCTTGCACCTTGGCCAGCGCTGTCGTGTACGCGAGAGCAGGCGTTGTCTGCTTGGCAGTTGGCAGGAGTGTTGCAGTGGTGCAGCTGGACATGATCTGTCAGTGGCTGTTCCTAGAACATCTTCGCTACGACCCATCAGTGTTGAATAATATGCTTTCCGGGATCAGCCACATCTGCCGTAGCAGTAGACCAGGATTCTCCATCCGTCACACGTATGCGGCTGATGGAGAGAGTCAGTTGAACGCGGCACGGCGTGACCTGCGCGTTGCTCTGCCCTACGCCGAACGCGCACTCACCCTCGAACGCACTCAAGCCTTTGAGGCGCTGCGGCTCCTTCGGGCGTGGCGATCCGATTGAATGGCTGCTACGCGAAATTTCAGGCACAAGGTACAGAGTTGTAGGCGACACACCTAAAAGCGCCTTTGCCGGCAGCCGAAAGCATCGTTATCGTGGCTTGGATAGCTTGAAAGCCTCGCGACACAGTATAGCTCGAGGACAGGCAGCTAGAGAGACTCGCTCTCGAACTCCACGCGACCAAAGTGGCACACACAGTCGATCTCTCAACGGGCGTGCCAGCGGGTTGCGCACAGGAGGCTGCCCGGAGTGGTTGATGCGCGTGCAGAGTCCGGGCTAGTGTGTCGCGAGAGATCCACCCTGTTCAGATCAATTAGCGGGATGCCATGTGTGTCTCACGGAGAGCAGCCCTCTCGGCGGCCCAGCATGCCCGCCGTGCGGCTCATTCTACGTATCTAGTCCACCTGCCGGGTCCTTTGTCGTCGACTTGTTACCTACTTATCCTTGGCTACTACTGCCGCCATTGTGGAGCGTTTCTTGTTCTTGTTTTCTGTTATATTCTGTCACTCCCTCACAGCACAGCATTCTTGACTCACTCTTTACGGTCAAGATGCGTTTCTCTCCTGTTGCCCTGGCGCTTGCCAGCGCCTCTTTGGCCTCTGCTCAGCAATACGAAGGCGATGTTATTCCCGGCACTCTTCCCGAAGTCGCAAACTCAGAGATCGCCTTCTGGAAGATCAAGGATCCCAAGGGTGGCAATGCCAACTTGACCCTCATCAACTACGCATCTCTTAACACCCAGGGCCAGCGCCCCGACCAATCCAAGATCCAGCGTGCAGTCATCCCTATTCACGGTCTTCTTCGCGACCCATGGGGCTACCAGAACGACGTACGTGTGCAACAATCAATACATCTAACACGCGTTGATTACTGACAATACATAGGGTTTGAACGCGCTTAACGCTGCCACATCCTACAACTCCAGAGTTAATCGTGACACCGTCTCTGTCATATCTCCCTACTTCGCCAGTGGCTCCGACAAGGAGTTTGCTTACCCATGGGACCCTAACCAAAAGGCTGGCCGTGGCTCCAACACCAGTGCTCTCGTCTGGAGCGGTTCACAGTGGTCTGCTGGCGGCAACAACCAATACCCTCACAGCAGCAAGGGAGATGTTTCCTCCTTCTACATTCTTGACGAGATCGTCAAGCACTTCGACGACAAGGAGGTCTACCCTAACATGAAGAGCATCGTGCTCGTTGGCCACTCCATGGGCGGTCAGATGTTGGCGCGCTACGCTGCTGTCGGTGACAAGTTGGACACATCTGCCCGTCTTGTCTACTGGATCGGAAACCCTAGCAGTTACACCTGGTTGAACGAATACCGCCCAATGTACGTTCCTGACTGCCCCACCTACGACGACTACCGTGAGGGCTTCAACAACTTCGAGGACTACCCCATGACTTATGGCGCCGAGCTCGTCGCCAAGGGACGCGATGCCATTCTTGAGAACTTCCAGTCCCGCATGATCGCATGGGGCCGCGCTCTGCAGGACATGGGTGACCACAGCTCTGCCTGCGGTGCCAACACCACCGGTCAGAACCGTAACGAGCGCTTCTTCAACTTCATCGACTGGTTCCGCCCATCTTGCCCCGACGCTTCGGGCAACAACTGCGACACTGTCGACTTGATTGACACTTCTCACGACAACGGCCGCATGTTCAACTCTCCCGCCGGCCAGTCACGTATCTTCCACGACAACTTTGATGGCAACAACGATGTTGCTTACGACTACGGCTACCCCCGCGCCCAGGATGGCGACAACCCTCACCCAGACCCCGATGCCAAGGACGCTTTCGGTCCCTACATGAACTCGATCCCCCAGGAGTGGGTCTACGGCGGCAACATGACCTACAGCGGCTGCTGGAGCGACGACCAGGGCGCCGCGCTCGAGCACCAGCAATTCTCCGACGACACCGTCAGCGTTGACGGCTGCACCGAGTCCTGCTCTGGCGACGGTTGGGCCATTGCTGGTGTCAAGGAGGGCAACCAGTGCTGGTGTGGCAACGCTCTCGGCGGTTTCAGCTCCCGTGTCGTTGACATGTCCTGCCACCTGCCCTGCTCCGGCAACGCCGGTCAGACCTGCGGTGGCCCCAGCCGTATGTCCACCTACAGCGTCGGAGACGCCAGCGTCACCAAGCGTGACAGCGCCGCTGCCCCTATGCGCTTCGCCGAGATGGGCGAGCGCCTCGCAGCCATGGCCGAGAAGAACTGGCGCCCTCGCACCGAGGACCTCACCAAGGACTCTCCCAAACCTGAGGAGGGCGTTTCCCAAGAGGACGCCGTCAACGACGTTACCCCCTCTGACGAGCTCTCCGACGAGGAGCAGCAGCTTCAGAACGGCTCAGCTGGCGAGCAGCTCTTGTCGACTGGCGGCAACGCCACCGATGCCACTGAGGCTCCGTCTTGGGCCCAGAACGCCGCTGCTGCTGCCGCTTCCTGGCAGGCAGAGCACCCCCAGACCACTGGCACCGCCTAAAGCGACAATCTGAGCAAACCTTGCTTTGATTGATGATGGCCTCTGGAAACGACTTTTTATTTTCGTATCACTTGTGTATCCCAAGGAAAGCGACGGAACCACTACACTTTTTCAATATGTCTTAGCATTTTATACAAATTTCTTTTCTTTCAAATCCAACACACTTGTTTTCGAACCCTTAATGTTTTTTTGATTTCTTTTTATTATGGCTGCGTGCGTATGAGGATTTTTTTCGCGAGCATAAAGATGGCCACATTCATCGTTGAGCATTGTGTTGTCCTCAAACTAAGATTAAGCAGCGGCATATGTTTAGATGTATACATTGACTCGTGAATACACGCAAGGATAACGATCTTCGTAGACCGAGAACGTTCAGGAGTGAAGTACCTCCTTTTTGACTATAAACTTTTGTTACTACCATGGCGCGCAGTTGTTAAGTCGATCTAGCGGTACAACGTCCGGACCGGTATTGAGATCCAACTGGTTTCATATTCCAGATATCACTATCAAACACGATGATGGAACAGTCTGACGAATGCATGCCGCTGTCATTTCTCTCATGGAGTCCCCTTGGCTATGCCAAAGGCAGAGGTTCTGGTCGTTAGACTGTTTGGCTGAAAGCTCTTTCCAATCAATGTACATGTATGAATGTCCCACATCTAAGTAGGACCCTAGCCCTGTTCTAGAGATAAGAATGTCCCTCTCTATCTCTAAACTCATCATATGTCTTCCTTTGGGGTGACTATATCATAATCTCGTCTATCTATATGGATCTGCGAGTGCCGCGTGTGTTATGGGGCGCTTCAGAGAGCTGCCAGATCACGTCTTTAGCAGCTTATTATAAATCAACACTTGATCTACACATGACCGCAAACCTTTCCGTGTAATGTAGACACAAAGCAAGCCATGGTTCACACCGGTCGCCCAAGTCAATATTGGACACCGACCAAGGAACATGGGGTGAATGTCCCCATAGACTTGGAACATATGTCATGACGATTAAAACGAAAGAAGACGATCGCAGATCCCAGAACCATTTCGTAGCACGTAAATTTCATAAAGGTCAGACATGTACTCTTCCGAGGTCTTCAAGATTTTCAATCCGCCACAATCTCAACCTCAACACTCGTCGATCTGTCTGCTCTGCGTTGCAACACCGAAAATACCAAATGAGCGAGATCGCTCACTAGCGAATCCACAATGAGGTCTTTTTCGTTTTCAGTTTTTGTTCTATACTTTTATTTACCACACAACTCGCCCACGATTCGCTAGCAGATGCACATCGTCCACTCACCGCATACTCATGTTGAATGAAACCAGCAAGCCAGCACCACTGGTCTTTACCTGCTCTTCTTCTGCTCTCTATCCCTCTTCGCATAAATCTCCGCAGTGAACGGGTCCTCAAACCTCAACGCAATGCTGTAAACAGTCCACACCAGCCCCGTCAGCAGCACACCCGCCGGCTTGCCAAACCACAGCGCCGTGCCCAGGAAGCTCAGCGTGCTGCCGTGGTACATCGGCGAGCTGGAAACATTGAACGGGAAGCCGGTGACGATCTCGTCCATCAGGATGCCGAAGTAGTCACCCAGGTATGTTCCCGTGACGCCGAGCGCCCACATGCTGCTGAGCACTAGTGTGTTACCGCTGAGGAGCAGGCCGACGGCCAGACCTTGGGACAGGGGGGAGAGGAGGGCGGGGTGGGTTGGTTGGGCGCGCAGGGCGCGCTCGTACACGAAGTCACGTGCGATGCCAAGGGAGAAGATGGTGACGGCGAGGGCGTAGCAGCCGCGGTAAGCGTTGTTTCCGGCGAGGCGCGTGAGGGTCTTGTTGTGGTATTCGCTGCGGGCGGCGGTGTTCCAGAAGGTTGGGTTGAAGACGATGAAGGCGGCGGCGGCTGTGTGTGTGAGAGAGGTTAGTGTTTTGTGTTTACGTATGAGTGTGAAGGCGAGCTGTATAGAAATCAAGGACATGGTGCAATGCCTGTATATCAATTATTGGATCACGGCTATGATTTCTGAAACGTACCCCAAAAGCTGGGTTGGCTGAAGTCCACCAGAGGTCCTGCGGTGTCGATTGGTGCCATTGTAGTCGCTTGTGGGCTGTTGTAGTGGTCGCTTGTAGTGGTCGCTTGTGGGAGGTATGTAAGAGTGGTCAAGAATACAGACACAGGCACAGTGTGGGTATGTGAGAATAATAGGATAGCAGGATCGGCGTCACTGGAGAGGTTCCCTGCAGCGGTTTGTCTGAAGGCGAAGATGGAAGTGAAGAGAGAGAGAAAGAGCTCCAAGCTACCTTAAAGTTGGCTTCAAGCAAGCGAAACGTCACATCAACACAGAACCAGTGGGGCGGCTCAAGCTCAAGTGGGGACATGGAGAGATGAGACCAAGGAGCAGGCCGGCTTAACGACATACAGTAGAACTACTTTCTCACATTGACACTATGTCATCGAAACCTTTGATCTTGACACTTCTTCTAGAGGAAAGAACAGTCAAACGATGAGAACGAATAGGCTGGGGAGATCGACCCTTGGTTGACACTCTGAAAAACTCCTAGGGCAAGCCCAGGTACACCTTCACATCATCTGTCATATACGCAGTTCTTGTACAACTCTCGCAGGAAGACACTGGGCTGATGGGCCAATTCAACATCTGCATCATCGTATATGTCTGTCACAGTGGTGGCACGACTTCTAAGATGATATTCCGTTGCCCCATGCCTCACAATGTTGGCGAGCAATACTCACCTGGAGCGGTGGATGAGAAAATGAGAGCAGAAGTAGCGACGTATGCCTAGATCGGAGAGCATTGCTCTGACATCCCCATCCCATGTCTGCATGGATTCGGGTTCTCGCGTGGGTTACAGGTAAGCTGTCTTTTCTTGTTTTTGATGGGACCATCCGTCACGGCTCACCAATCACTCATTTGCTTACTCGCCGCACACACGGTACAGGCTATAGTTCGGATCCATCAGACAGCGCATTCGACCATCCATATCTACTATTGAATTTTATCGACAGTAAGAACGGCACAATGCTATCAGACACCCTCAAAGATTTCCACGAAACAGATTCAATCCGACTGCGCAATCTGATCCGCGGCACCAGTCAGATCATGCTCTCGCTTGCTAGCGAGCCGCAACCATATATAGGCTCCCTTCGATTCAACGACGATGGTTCCACCGCGCCCGCGAACCGTCCTCTGCTCTGCGCCAATTTGATACTCGAAAGCGAGGGCGCGCCCAGAGTTGTGGACAAGACGTACGTGACACTCGGCAGTTTCACGGACGCGATGCTGCGATTCCGCGAGGAGGCCTTCTGCGCACAACCGAATGCCGTGAATGATGAACACGACTGCCGTTTGCAGATGCTCCAGATGATCCTGCTGCGGCGAATGAAAGCGCACTTGGTCGATCGGCACTCGCGAGGGCCGCTTGTGTTACAAGTCACGGATCTCCACGCCAGCAATATTTTCGTGGATGACGAGTGGAATGTAGTCGCGCTGGTTGACCTCGAATATGTCTGCGCTTTGCATCCTGACATAATCAATGTGCCGCATTGGCTCTTGGTGGATGCCATTGATGAGGTAAGCGACCGGATCGGCGATGATTTGGCGCGGCATTTCGATAGAATGCTGGACGATACATAAGGATATATGCTCTATAAGCGTGTCACAGATAGTGCATCCTGCAAGCTTCCTGGATTCATACATCAGAATGCAATTCCAACGGCGCTACTCCAACTCCCTCCTCATATGAATCGTCCACCACGGCTCCTCCTCCTCCCTCACCACAACCCGCCACCCCTCCTTCTCCCAAAGATACTGCGCCCCCGGCAAAAACGGATGCGTGTGCAAATACATCGTCCGTACCCCATCCTCCCTCGCCTGCCGCACCAGCGCCCTAATAAGCTTCGTCGCAATTCCCCGCCCTCTCAACCCAGGGTTCACAAACAATCTCACGACTTCAACAACGACATTCGCAGCGTCATCGAAGACGAGTTCCGGGAACTTGAAGCGGTTGTCGTATTTGCGGTAGGCTACTATGCCGGCGATTGGGGTTGTAGGGGTTGAGGCGAGGAGGAGGCGGCCGTTGGGGTGGGAGTAGGTGGTTTTGAAGGCGGCGTGGTCGGGGTGGGGTGTGGTGGTTTTGGCGCCGAAGAGGGATTTCCAGGCTGTAAGGGCGGAAGCGTGGACGGTGGAGGGGTCGGTGAGGAGGGTTATTGTTATGTTGTTGTCCTCCTGGGAAGAGTGAGGGGATCGCGCGTCCGGTGTACATGTAGGTTGTGACACATTTGCATTTTGAGGCTCGACGACGTCAGGCATGGTAGAGGTGGTGGGATTTTGTTGTTGTTGTTTGCAGTTTTTTGGATACAGGTTCAGGTCGACTCTTGGGATACTTACATTTAGGTATTATCTACAAGGCATTGAGGTTTCGCCGAAATCTTTGGTGAGTGAAGATTCGACATGGATGTGGCAGGCAGGTTAATCATTTGGGTGTGTCAACGTTGATGATATTGCGCGGTAGTGGGCTTGGCCTTTCCATTGCACCCCATCCTTGCGTAAGGACATGAACAAATACCACGTGCAATCGAAGTGAACAGGACTCAAAAAGCACACGTCACTAAACAGCTCGCTTGAATGGGCATGTCATGACATGGCTTGGGCGAATATGCGCGTGGTGTGCAAGCGTGTTGTGCAGTGGTATGACGAACGAGGCGTTGGTATACGCAAGCTTGGGAGTCGAGGGTTGAGCAGGGCGCCTCTCTTTCCGCTTCAACGCCAGCAAGCGCGCCAGCAAGCGCAAAGCAAAAGCCTCGGCAGGTCGGCGAATGCGATGGCGGCGAGGGCGGCCATGAGCGCTGCAAGCTGTGTTCTAACGTTACTCGCTGCGGCGGTCTTGGTTCGGAGTATTGCTCCTTGTACCAGAGGAGCAGTACCAAGTACAGCAAGCACTTCTTGTACCACACACACACGACACTGTGAAGGTGCCACCCACATGTAAGCAACCGCCGGCCACATATCAGGCCGCCTGTGAGGTCTGCACGAAGCTGCGTATGCGGTGTATTCTAGACGAACACACTGGGCGGCGCAAACAAGCAATTCGACCGGTGATTAACGTCCAAGGTTCCTGTGGTGGTTCGATCATCATACACACGCTACCATCCAACCTTGATTGTACACTACTGCTGTACCTTCTCCCGCGCCTGCCGAGAGTCGAATCACGGCTTCTTGCCATGCCGTGGTCTGCATCCATTCTCTTGTGCAGCGCAGCGCCTCTCTTAGCCCATCCTTCTGTCTCATAACACAGCCTTCTTCCTCCTCCTCCGCGACCAAGTCCCCTCCATTCCCACGTGCAGCGATATCTAGCACGGCAGCATCCATCCATCCAGCATAATAATAATAATTCAACACCACATCCGCCCTCTTACTTCCCCAGGATCCCCCTCGGAGATCGCAGCTTGCGACCACCCGATAACCGCCTGGCCCACTCAATCTCCACAGCCACCAACACTGCGCTGTGCGACCTGGCGACCGTCGCATTGTGTACATATTGCGCCTCGCCGTTCCCACGAAACGCAAACAACATCTCTCACGGACATAATTGTTGCAGCATTCTCACACACAATGCCTATCATCCGCAACCCGTTCCGCAGGCAGGACGAGAACGCTCGCCCCAATGCACCCGTCACCGAGAAGCCCAATGCCACCACCACCCCGCCAAAGTCAATCGACTTGGGTGAGAAGCAGGACACCGAGTACAAACTGAGTGGTAAGTCGCATTGCGCCAATCTATTGCACGGACATATCAACTGAGCTATAGTTTCAAAACAGAAATCAACGACTCTGGCGTCTGCTTGCCGCCGTCGCCCGGCGAGGAGCGCAAGAGCTTCTGGGGCCACACCAACTCGTCGCGCAGCACTACCAGCACCACTACTCACAGGAGTCTCATTAAAGAGAACGAGCCGTTCAACATCTCTCGCGAGTCGTTCGACTCCTACCGCCGATCATTTGTATGTCTTTCCTCGCACTTTGTAGAAACAACCACATGGTGATATAGACATTGACATTGTTCCCACAGGACATCTCTGGCCGCTCTCCTGTAATCGGCGGCGACCGGCCGCGCGCATCTCTCGACAGTCGCACCTTCCAGTCTTTCCAATCTTCACCACGCAAGAGCACCAACCTCCAGCGTCCAGCTCCTGTTCCGCTCACTTCGCCGATGCGCGAGGAAGAGGGCTTTGAAGATGTTGGCCTAAACGACGATCCCAAACCCGCACAACAAGCAGCGCCGCCCAAAAAGCGTGGTTTCCTCTCGCGCCTCACAGAGTCAAGCAACGACCAAGCTGCGCCTGGCGCCGCATCAGGTCAAGAGAGCAAATGGCACTTCGGCGGCCGAAAGCGAGGACAAAGTGGGCAAGGTGCTGAGCTGGGCAGCATGCCGCAACCCAGTCGCGAGAACACACCAAAGCCTGTAGCGCCCGAGTCCGGGCTTAGGCAAAGCGAAACACCAAAGCAGAACGATACGCCTGACAAAGCTAACGGGAGCGCCCAGACGCCTACTCCTGCCGAGTCGTGAGACGGCTCTGTCGTGCGATTTCTGGGTCGTTTCTCCGAGGCAAGGGAAGGCCTCTGATATTGTCTTGTTTTCTTGTTTGTTTTTCGCATGTGTATGAAGACCATGGGCGGGAGACACTTATGAGCTATTAGGCTCGCGCCATCGCAGGATCATGTTGGCGACGACTCTCCTGCTTATTTAGCATAAACTGCTGGCGTTTAAACGGTGGGTTTGTGCGGGAAGATCTCAGAGCGAGTGGCACACGGTTATGGGTTACGGGATGGGTTTAATGGGAGTTTCTGCACGCACAGTGGTTTGATGCGTTTGCTACTATGGACTTTATGATTGTAAGAAGATAAAAACCAAGCATTCTGCAGAATTAAATGTGATTTTGATTCACCGCCATTGGTTATTCCACCACATGTAAGACCATCCTTTACAAGTGGTGCCTGAGGCGTGAACATCGCATCCAGAACTTCGAAAGCATTCACGAAAGACGAACTGTCGCGACTTCACACCACGAACACCACACATTCTCTACGACTACCCAAAACCCTTTACGCGTCTCCCCAACCAATACCACAACTACTGTGAAGCATATCACTCCAGCTTCTGCGATCCACAACACCTCCCGCTCGGCGCATCGCTCGCGCATTCTGAGCACAACTTCGCCTTCACCAACGCAACCTCACAACACACCACCACCACAACAACAACAACACAATGGACTACCAGAACCGCGCCGGCTCCAAGTTCGGCGGCGGTGGCGTCGCCTCCAAAGAAGCCACCAACGCCGACCGCCGCGAGCGCCTGCGCAAACTCGCCCTCGAAACCATCGACCTCGACAAAGACCCCTACTTCTTCAAAAACCACGTCGGCTCCTTCGAGTGCCGCTTGTGTCTCACCGTCCACCAAAATGACGGCTCCTACCTCGCCCACACCCAGGGCCGCAAGCACCAGACGAACCTCGCGCGTCGCGCCGCCAAAGATGCGCAGATGGGCAAGAAAGCCGAGGAAGGCTACACCGGCGCGAACGCGATCGCGATCAAAAAGAACTTAGTGAAAATCGGACGTCCAGGCTATCAGATCAAGAAGAACAGGGACCCGATCACGAGGCAGGAGGGCTTGATGTTCCAATTGCAGTTTCCGGAGATCACGCCGGGTGTCACGCCGAAGGTGCGGTTTATGAGCGCGTATGAGCAGAAGGTCGAGGACCCGCCAGACAAGAATTTCCAGTACATGTTGGTTGCGGCGGAGCCGTACGAGACGTGTGCATTTAAGCTGCAGGCGCGGGAGGTGGATCGCAGAGAGGACAAGCATTGGACGTGGTTTGATCCGGATAGCAAGGACTTTTGGGTGCAGGTTACGTTTAAGACGGAGAGGGAGGAGAGGTATAGTGGTGTGCCGGGGTTGGCGCCTAGTAAGGCAAGGTGAGGTGCGATACTGGGGACTGGAGAGATGATTGATACACTTCAGGACCAAAGTTCACGGAATTGGTCCGGATCAGTACAGCCATGTCAGGCATGAGAAGTTGCCGCCAGATTGCCTAGCAGTACCAACCTACGGCTACCGCCATATTGAGACTGCTATTTGCATGGCTCGCGACTGAGAACGAGCCTCCGCCACATCGAGGCTTTGCACAGAACAGCTCTCAGAGTGCTGTTGGAACCTGCCACTGAAAGCTTGTAAGACCAGCATACATGTAATAAACATACCCAACGAGTTACGATCCTATCCGCAAACCATGCCCTAAAAGAAACGCTCGAGCTGAACCAATTGATCGAAGAGCACGCCTTTTCCCTCGTCCTGTTTTCCAGTCTTGATCAATAATCGCCATCCCAACGCACGTAACCAGGGTATCTATCTCATCGTTCACACGAAACGTGAACATCATACTCATCCAATCTGCCCCTCTCGATCCCGCTCATTGAAATTCCCCCATTCTGCATCTCCTCAAACGACAGCACTAGCAGCCCCCCTCCTCGTAACCGTCCACCTCCCCTTCTTCTCCCCCTCCATCTCCCTAACCTCCAACGCCAACCCTCCCTCCGGAACCATCTCATGCTTCAACTCCCACCCCGCCCTCCTCGCAAGCTCCCACACAACCGCATCGCAATCCCCAATCAACTGCACATCAAACTCAATATGGTTGCACGGCTCCCTCCCGATATAAATACACGGAACGTCTTCGCGCCCCGCTTGCGCCAGCTTGTCTGGCATTTTCGCCACGGGGGCGACTTGCATTGAGGTCCCGATCACGACGACGAGGTCGGCGGCGCCGCAGTCGAGGCTGTTGAAGCGCGAGAAGAAGGTGTTGGGTAGGTCTTCGCCGAAGAAGGTGATGTCGGGTTTCATGACGCCTGCGGTGGGGATGTCGTCGTCTTCATTCGAGGAAGAATCCGAGTCGTCGTCGTCGTAGTGGAATTTAGGCGATTTCTTCCTTCCAGCCCCTCCGGCGGCAGCTTTCCCATCATTCGCCACCAACGGCTCGCCCGCCGCGATCTTCCGCTCGCACTCGCCGCACGTGGCGATAGTTTTCGCGCGGATGGACGCGAAGATCGTGTCGCCGGGGACTTGGTGCTTGCATTTGCGGCAGCTGGCGGTGGCGAAGCTGCCGTGGCATTGGATCAGGCGGTCGGGCGTGATGCCCGCGAGGCCTTCGAGGTTGTCGATGTTTTGCGTGTAGTTTGTTTGGAGACGGTGTTGGTCTTGCAGGGCGCGGATGAAGGCGTGCGTCGGGGTGTAGAGTTTGCCGGAGGGGAGGATGTCGCCGGCAAGGGAGTAGAATGTTCTAAGAATGGTGTTAGTCTTTGGATCTGGATGCGGAAGGCTTGGGGATGGGGTTGGATGAAAGGAGCTTACTGAGGATCATAGTCGAAGTTGAAAATATCAAAGACTTCTTCCGGCTCGGCCATGCCCATTTCCTTCAATTTGGCGTAGAAGCCTGTGTCTTTCGATCGGAAGTCCGGAATGCCGAGGGAAGTCGATATGCCCGCTCCGGTGATGACTAGAATCTTGCTGCAAGTTTTGAGCAACGAAGCTGCGTCGTCGATGGTGTTGATGTGTTCTAGCTTAGCACGCTTGGAAGTGATGTAGAGCATCATGCCGCGGAAGAAGCCTAGGTACTCCTCGTCATCGTGGCCGGCGAGTTCTCGTGGGACGCCGAGCATGGTGCCTACGACCCGCAGGTCCATTTGCTTTGTTTCGAGGCATTCTGTTTCGAATGCTGGTGGGCCGATTTCGCGGAGGCGAGCTCGGAGTTGGGTTGCGTCCTCATCGTCGGGGAGGATTAGAGATGCTGGGATGTGTTAGTGTGGAGCCGAAGCCTAGATGACGGAGTTGTTGTTACCAGAACTATCGCTGTCATAGTCTTCCTCGTCTACCTCTTCCAACTCAACCAGATCAGCTAAAGCGTCTGCGGATGCATCTTTACTCTGCTTTAGCACTGGCTTGCCACTGGGCGGGTCCCCTGAGATGCTTGGGCCACGTTTCCTCTTGAGAGTTGTGGGGATGGGAGAGACCGATGGGACTCTGTTAGCGGTGTGTTCGGAATCCATGATTTTGTTTTGTTTCGAGTGAAGAGTGTGTTTGGTGAGTGATCGATGTTGTTTCTGTTGCATGCGCAGTATATATGTCGACAGCGAGCACGCTAAAGCTGGGTACGGAGCTTGGGTGGTCTGTGCGGGTATTGTGTAGTATTATACTTTTGGAGAGGACTGTTTCAAGGACAAACATTTAATGAGCGTGTATTCATTGGTTTGATACAGTGCCGCCATGCTTAGCAGTGATTACTAGTGGGATTCTGGACCACAGTTGGAATTGGAAATTTTTAGCTTCATACATCGTCGTCTCGTTTCCAAATGTCTACTTGGAAGTTGGAACACATGGTCGCTTCTCTAAATTGGCAGTGTAACCAAGCACATCTACCTGCCATCTCGAAAGTTGCACGGCATAAACAAGCCACTGTCTCCTGAGCCGACATCAAGCTCTCCCTGTCGACAACTAGAAAGCTCGACCTCATTGCGCCTCGGCTTGCGATCCAACCATCACTTCCCTATGTTCTCCCGTAAGCATTACTGCCTACAACTCATCCTTCGAAGTGCTCTTACCCTTTTCCTCCTCCATACCTCTCTTGACCATGCTCGTCAGAACCTCAAACGCGACTTGAGCTCCTGCAAGTGCCGTCACTTCCCCAGAGCCATCGAAGGCCGGCGACACTTCAACAACGTCGGCGCCAACGACATTCAAGCCCTCGATCTTTCTCAAGATCCTGATCAGCTCTCTGGTAGTCCATCCGCCTGGCTCAGGTGTGCCAGTACCCGGAGCAAGGCCAGGGTCAATCACGTCAATGTCGATACTCAAGTAGACTGGCGTCTCAGTGCCAACGTGCTCCACAATCTGCTTCGCAATTTTGTCTGCACCGATGTCGTCAATGTCATCCGTGCTGAAGCGGATCCATCCCTGCGTGTCGTCGTCTTCGTTGTCTCCTGGTCCGGAGAGACGAGTGCGGAGACCGGCATGCACGGACTTGTCTTTCGCGATCAGGGACTCGTTGTGCGCCAGCCAGAACATGGTGCCATGTGTAAAGAAGGATTGCTGCGCGGGGTCTTCTTGGTCGATCCAGGCACTCGGGTATTTCGCAGGGTGCCATGTGTCGAGATGAGCGTCGAAGTGCACGACCGCCACGGGGCCGTAGATTTTGTTGAGAGCACGCAGGGTGGGGAGAGCAATGCTGTGATCGCCACCCAGTGCAATGAGCTTGGGCTTGTTGCGGTAGGTGACGGCCGAGTTTGCACTTTTCGCTGGAGCCTGGCTGTGAGCAAGATTGTTGTAAGCTTCGCTCATCTGCCTCAATGCGAGGGCATTGTCGAAGGGCGTGATGGGAATATCGCCGCAGTCGATGACCTCTGCCCACTCAGTGTAAGGATTGATGCCGGCTCTGGGATTGAAGCCTCTGAAGCCGGTCTGGCGAGCACTGGCAGCTCGAATGGCACGAGGTCCGAAGCGTGCGCCAGGGCGGTAGGATACTGCGGTATCGAACGGCGCCCCGAGAATGGCAATGTCATATTCCTTCTCTGGGTGCTGCAGACATCGCGTGTGAGGAAGGTGAGCAAAGGTTGAGATACCGCTGAAGCCCCACTGCCGCCAGTCAGTTGCAGAAACCAATGATTGAAGTCGTGGAACATACATCGGTGCCCCATTTGGCGTCAAGGTCTTCTTGGGTCCAGCCAACGAATGGCTCTTGCGAGTCTACTATCTCATCGTGATGGTCATGTGCTGAGACCGAGCTCAAAAGTCCACCAGCCAAGACAGCTGCAGCTAATGTCGACCTCATTTTGTTGCGATACGGAACGTGGACAGAAGCATAGGGACCTTCACTGGTGTTATTACATTGGGTCTTGGTGTAAATATACGATAGCAGTTATCTGGTTGGACCTGCCTTTTATGGATCTTTATGTAATGCCGGTGTGGAGGCCCGCATGCCGCGGACGGCGGGTAGATAAGTGACACGAGATCAATTGCCGAGGATGAGAACATGAGTTCCACTTTGACGTGTTTGAGAAGACTCGTTTTTGCGTTAACAACAATCGCGTTCAAAACCATATTCCGCAGCTGCAACGACTCTAATGACAACTTTTGCTCGGAAAATGTCGCGTAATCCAGCAAGCGAAGCAAAAACGTCACTCTGCATTAACATAACGCAAATGCTTTTGGTCACCAGGCGGTCAGTATGCTCCGATGTGCTTTTGAAGATGCAACTGCAATACATCAATGGCTGTGATGCAATCCATACCTTCGGTTTCCTTCATCGGCAAACCAGGGAGGAAGGTATCGAGTGGATCAAAGGGTCCCCAAGATTGCACTTGCTGAGTCAGCCTTTTGGTACCGAGATCGCTTTAGCCACAGGGCAAAGTCTCTATCGGCTGACCATAGCTTTTGTCTGTCTCAATAAACAGACCCCGAAGCTACATATTTGGTCGCGTGGGTCATGTCTAGAGTCCACAGTACAGCAATCCAGCTTTGCAAGTGTCTTCGATAGTAAGTTCGATGCGACGTTGTTTGTGCAGCTACAATGACGAAACGCCAGTCAAGCCGCCCTCGGCTTGCTCCCTTCTGGTGCTTTGCTTCAACCTCGTTAGTACTGATGACCCGCCGTCGCCGCCACCATAGCGACACAACCATGCTCGACTCTGTATTGTAGCCTAGACATCAAGGTTTGTAAATAATAAACTTAGGGCTGTATAAAGCTCGAGCGATTGCCGAGCGGAGCGTTTAGGGGACTGCACATGTCAACCGATCCGTTCTCACGTACTGATACTGAATAAAATTGGCTAAAAGCAAACGCAGGTAGCACAAGTCTGTGGATTTCTCTGCGTACAAGAAAGCTACCGGAACTCGAAACGTTCTGAACTCCCGATGAAGTGCCACGGCGTGCTTATCTCGTGGCTGTCCTTAGCACGCCCATTCTCGGCCGCGATTGTATGGTAGACTATCATCCAACATGCGCATCTGGCAGGATAATATCTCCGTCGGAGTCCGTCGGTCGAGCCGCCACGCCAGAGGCACGCAGGAGACAGCCTCATATCTACCATAGGCCTATCTATGTCCAGCGATCTAACAGGCCCCACGAGATAGGCAACTGATAAGCGATACTTAGCGATCAATATACGGACTAAAAGAGCATCTTTGTCCACATGGTATCTGCAACTTCTCCACGCTCAGATCCACTAGCATAGCAGCCAATCGCAAGTAGTTGCCGAGCTTGTCCAGCAATCTGCTGGACACACATTGTTCAGCGGGCATCTGGTAATCATGCATGCATAGCTTGTGGAGTACGATGCCAATGGTTCCTGGTCGCGGCAGATGCTACAGATAAGAGCAAATGGCCAATACCAAGTATAAAGCTATGAGTAGCTCTCATACATGCAAATCCTCGGAAACTCATTCGCATGATAATCAACATGAAGCCGTCTGTTAGTCTCCTGCTTGCTGGTTTCATCTTCTGTGCCGACAACGTTTTGTCGGCTCCCAGTCCCGATCCCAAGGCCACATGGGTTCGACAGGGTAGGGCAAGGAAAGCCGCCTCGAAATCGAAGATTGGCAAACGCTGGGCGAATGAGACCTCATCTGAACCGGCTCTTGGATCTTGTCCAGACAGCACCTATACCAAGGCGTCGGCCCCAAAAGCCAATGTCTGGGGAAGCTTGACAGACGTTGAAGCCGTCTCTGTCACTCGGTGGTTGTTCGACCAGCCTGAGTTCAATCTCACCGTTAGCGACGAGGCTGGTGAATGGGACAACACCATGTATGTCTCTCCACTCCCAGGTTGTTTACCTTGCTGATTATATCAAAGTCTTTTGGTCGAGCTTATGTACCCGAACAAGACAGATGTCTTGGACTACCTCGACAACGGAGGACCGGCCCCGGACCGTTATGCTCACGTCCTGTTGGATCATCGAGCCTGTGTTGATCCATACTACGAAGATATATTGGTCGGCCCCATCGGATCGACTGGTATCAAGAATGGTACAACTCATTGGGAGCCTCTTGAGTATCCTATCACCCGCAAAACAGCTGGCCGTGTACGGAATCTCGACGCCGACGCCGATGATACCCTCTATTCTCAATGGATATACAAGATCAGTGCCAACATCTCAGATATCACGCGCGACCTTTGGGGAGGAACAGCGCTCGGTCTTGACAACGATACTCTGGCGATATGGGGTATCGACCCTCTTTGGCAAGATGACGGACGCATCATCCGATGGGATGCTTTTTGGCACCAACCGACCGACAATTTCGATGCCCAAACACTTCTCCCACTCGGTCTTTACTTCAGAAGTGATGTTACAGGGCGTGATCCAAGCCAATGGAGACTGGAAGGCTGGTACTACAACGGCATCTTCTATGGCACCACTGAAGCTTTTAGGAGTGCGTATTACACTCCTGGATTTGAGAAGCTTGGAGCCAACTCCGAAGGTGTTTGGGCGACAACTGATCAGAATGGACCTGTTCTGCCATTCGACACCGCTCATCCTCCCGCATCTATTGCTCCAAGTGGTGCTAGGTACTCGATTGATGCTGAAAGCAAGTGGGTCCAGTGGATGGACTTCTCCTTTTATGTTGGCTACCAGCGTGACACTGGTCTCAGTCTATGGGATATCCGCTACAAAGGCGAAAGGGTCCTGTATGAGTTAGGTCTGCAAGAGGCGCTTGCTCATTACGCAGGACAGGATCCTCTACAGAGTGGTACTTCTTACCTGGACACCTACTATGGCTTTGGACCTTATGCGTTTGAGCTCGTCAAAGGCTACGACTGCCCGTCGTACGCTACTTATCTCAACACTTCTTTTTACGTGTCCGAGACCACGCACACCCACTTGAACAGTCTTTGCCTCTTCGAGTTCACCGCCGATTATCCTCTTCAACGACACAGCACCTCAAATTATGTCAGTGCCACCAAGAACACCTACTTTACGATTAGGTCTGTCAGTACGGTGGGAAACTACGACTACATGTTCTCTTACTCCTTCTATCTTGGTAAGTCTCCGATGGCATGATTATTGTGAAGCATAAAGGCTAACGACAAAGCAGATGGCAGCATGAGCGTCGAGGTTCGCGCTTCAGGCTACATCCAGAGCGCTTACTTCGCCAACAATGATGAGTACGGATACAAGATCCATGACAACCTCTCTGGCAGCATGCACGACCACGTCTTGAACTTCAAAGCAGACTTTGACATTCAGGGCACCAACAACACAGTCGCAGTCGTGAACCAGGTGCCTGTCTCGACCACCTATCCTTGGTCAAACGGCAAAGCGCGCAACACGATGAAGCTCGAGAAATCATACATCGAGTCGGAAGACCAAAGCCGCCTGTTCTGGGGAGCCAATGGCCAGACCCAGTACAGTGTGATCAACACGGATGCTCTGAACAAGTATGGAGAGTACCGCGGATACCGCATCGCTCCGTCCATCGGCGCCATCCACCTCACCGTCGAAGAGTCGAGTAACTTGGTCAATGCTGCTCGCTGGGCAAGCCATGACCTTCAGGTCACAAAACAGCACGACACCGAGCCTAGAGCGGCGCACGCCTACAACAATCAAGATGTGCACAACCCGCCCATCAATTTCGATGAATTCTTTGACGGCGAGAACCTCACCCAGACTGACCTTGTGTTCTGGCTGAACGTGGGCATGCACCACATCCCCCACACCGGCGATCTGCCCAACACGGTCTTCTCGACTGCCCATGCAGGTCTCTCCTTCTCGCCGTTGAACTACCTTAATGGCGACCCGAGCCGGCAGACTGTCAACCAGGTCAGAATTGACTACGGAGGTGGCAACATCAGTGCTGTTGAGACTTTCGGTCAACAGGAAGGTTCTTGCGCTGTGGAGTACACACCTGTGGAGGAGGATCTCTGGAATTACAAGGGTGACGTTGTGGTCAGGAAGTTCCCATACAGCCCGAACGACCCGTACTACGAGACGGAGTCAATTTGAGTGCGCTGGTGGGATGATAGCGGAAGGATCACGACGAATGGATGCACGACCAAATCACGATTTACATAGAAATGTTAGAACGAATTCGCCTCGACTAGACTTATTTATATGAAAGTAGGATATATTACTACGTCAGAGAACATATTCTTCACCCAACGCTTGCGACTAGGGACAAGAGTAAGATTCAACAACAACACTTTTCCCTTCAGCAACTGTTCGCATGAGAGCCATGCCATGTCAACAAACTGAACGATAGAGCTCAGACGAGAGGGGAGTGTTGACCTCGAAATAATGGCCGTTGCTTCTCAGGAGTAGCCACAATTTGTGCCGTAAAGCGTAGTCAAACGTATGATTCATTGAGCGAATATTGGAAGTCGACCTCCTTGTTCTTTCATAAAGCGTGTCTCATAGCAACCCGCCCATGGGTGAGCTGGTACTAGCATGTCATGTACTGCATGACTTAACCGTGAGTGACCTTCTTCACAGTGCCGTCCTCGCCGGTGTGGATGTTGAGCCTATTCAAAGGCTATCAGTATACATGTCTTTCGTGAACTTTGGAGCCGGGGACTGGCAAGTGCTTACCTGTCAGGCTTGTGGTCCATGGTCGACATATCGCCCTCCTTGATCACACGGTGCTCCTTGGGGAGGTCGGTTTTGGCAAATGTCTGCCCTAGTCAGCGATGTTCACGTGCGGCCAACAGGCCGTACATGCAGCTTGCAAGGAATGAAGTAACTTACAGTCTCATTCGAAGCATCGCCGATCTTCTTGCCAACAAGCTCGTTCATCCACTTGTTGGTCTGGTCATTGTCGCCGCTGTTGGACGTGAGGCCGGGAACGACGAGAGGCATGTCTGGTAAATCGTTTGGAGTTTGATGTGATGGATCGCTTGTGAAAAGTGTTGAGAGAAGTGAAGAGCAGTGTAGTGAGGAAGAAGACAAAGATGTAAGTTGGACTGTTATCGTGCTGCGGGTGGTCACAAGGGTGGTTTTGAGGCAAGAAACATTGCGTCATAGGTGGCTGAAAGTTGATGCCTGGACTGGAGTACGAGACTCCACTCTGAAGGCGCCCGCCCCAACCCTTGACCCTGGAGCAAAAACGTCGATGCTACATGCGACACATGTATTGATAGAGACCTCCTACCACTGTGCTTCTAGGTTTATAAACAAAGACTGGAATTTCTAGTTTGTTAAGTCTATGGTATATGCATGCAATGACTTCTGATTTCAAAGGGTGGCTTCTTGTCGCAATCTATCCTTTTTACACTGAACGATCTAGTTGTCGTCTTCTGGGACATTATACGGTGGGCTCATCCTACAGATAGATACGATTGCCATGTGCACATGTTTTGGTGTAACGTCATGTCGTAATTTCTAGAATCTCAAGCTAGGCGCTGACTTCATCTCTCAACTCCCACCCAAGTGAACAGCAGATGAAATCAACGAACTCTAAAGATCGGACACCCTTCTCACCAATTTGAATCAATTTCCACTCGTCTGTTCAGCAATCACCTCCAAGTATCAGACTGAGTCGCAGTGCCAGCGCAGTTCGTGGGAACAGTGTACGACCTGTCGGGGTCGCTCTCCCACTGAGCAATGCTACCGTCCTGATTCTTGATCAAGTACTTGTAGGTGAAAGATGTTCCGGCGGGGAGGTTGATAGCCGCAGTCCATACAGGGTTAGAGCTAGTATATCCGGTGGCGCTAAGAGCAACTGCGGAGTTCGTGTTCCAGCTGCCCAACTGCGAGATGCTGCCTACGATGTACACGGTCTGGCCAAAGGTGGTTGTGCGGCGCTCGTTAAAGGTGACACGAGTGTTGGTAGGTGTGGAGCTGCATTGACCCGGGGTGGTTGGGGTCGAGGTGCGGCCGGGCCAGGCTGTGTTGGTCGCGGTAGCGCAAGGGCCGGTTGCTGAGCCGCGAGAGCAGGAGGTTGGAGCCTTGGCCTATAATAATGTTAGTGAAGAATGTTTATGGAGTTTATGGTTATGAGGAGTTCCATACCGAGGCGGCACCCCAAGAAGCAGGCATGGCGTTTGCGCGCGCACTGTTGGCAGTGAGGAAAGCGGCGTAAGACCAGGTCAAGTCCTTGGCCGAGATGGGGTTACCGTTTGAACGTAGGTACTGCTCAGCGAGCGATCCGTCGTTCGGAGTATATTTTTGCTTTGATATCTGTTAACTGCATGAACTTTCAAGACCCCAGGGTTCAACTTACTGCGTTAGACATGTAGCTGTCGGCGTAGGTAGACACAGCGTTAACGATGGAAGTGAAAGTTGTAGTGGACGAAGCGTAGGTGCCTACTGCAGCAGAGGGGTAAACATCCTTGAAGAAGGCAAGAGAGGTGGATGTGATAGACAGCGAGCCAATCTTCTTCCACTGGTAGACGGCGTCGTAGAGTTGCTCAGCAGCAGCGAAAGTGGCGAGGTACCTGTCATGAATGGTTAGCGCTTTTCAAAGCGGTTGCGTGGTGTATTGATTCATACCATGGGTTACCATTGTAGTAGACGTCCTCAGGGTAGCGACCGACCGCAACACCAACGCCGCTTGCGATACCCGAGTTGATAGAGTAGATCGAGCGGAATGAGTCAGTGACGACCTTGTGGTTCGCAAGGGCCTTGTCAGAGCATGGCTGGAATGTGGTAGAGTCGCAGGTGGCCGCAGGATCGAAGAGGTGAATGCTAGTGAGAATGCTGTTGGCATCTTTGCCAGAGCGTCCGCCACCAGTGTTGGAAAGGACGTAAGAGCCGGTCCAGTAGGACTGGAGGAAACAAAGAATGTTAGGTGCCTGTGAATCGCAATTAGGGCATGAGGTGCCGATTTGTGCGGCGAGGGCACTTCCTTCGACCAGGGCACGGTATTGCACACCGGTGGTGAAGAAAGACGCGCTGTTCACCTCTTCCCAGAGATCGAAGCCTGTCTGATTCCAGTATTGGGTGACGTAGGAGAGATCGTTTTGAACAATGGGCCAGATGATAGACTTGACAGTCGCGGACTGACCCTTGCTGATGAGATAGCGGGCGTAAGCGATCATGGCAGTCGCCCTAAGAGCAGGACCATCGCGCTGGGGACGGCCCCAGGCACCGGTGAAGGCTGATAAGTCGACATTGTACTTGGGCTCAGCCAGTCCACCAGTGCAGAGTCCACCAGAGGGGTTGTTGACGCCCTGAAGAGCAGCTTGAGCGCTGATGTAGTCCTGGATCTTGGGCTCCAGGTTCGCGCTGGACGCAGTTCCACCCAAAAACTGATCGACCAGAGCCTTGAAGACCAAAGCCGCGTCACGAGTCCATGTGAAGAAGTAATCAGGATCGTTTGTCGAGGGAGAGGCCACGACGATACCGTTGCTAGCGCCGGGAACTTTGGCACCAGATGATCCGATGTTGTTAAGAACACCTTGGAGTGCAATCGGGCTTTCGGATGCCAACCAAGATGTCAGCGACCCGGTGGCTCTGGCCACAAGCGGCGATGGTGCTGGAGCTGCCAGACCAGTGGCAGCGAAGGGAAGAAGGTGTTTGAGCAACATGGTGAAGATCACTGATCAGATGAGTAGTCAATCTGGTTGATGATGGTGGAGAGGAAGGATCATCGTAGCGATACCTCTTGCTTTATATACACGATGTCCCTCTTGTTAACAGCATACTACGCAGATGACCATCGAGTGTACAGTACTGGCTAAGGCTGGAGATGAGGTTGGAGACGGGCCGATAGTGTCCGTGCAGTTGTTCACGGGAGGATGACCTGTTTGGCTGTGGATGCAAGTTGATGCACGCACGATGTGCGGCTAGCCGAGGCTTGTCAGTCGCCACTGCCCTCTCGCGACTGCCCTCGATTCCCCCAGAGCACATGCAGGAGGCTGCAGGAACAAAGTCAAGACTCCGCCCACTCCGTCGTCACACGCTGCATTTCTGCACCCCACGTCTCCTACCTCCGCCTACATGGACGGCAATCACATGCTGCAGTTCCACATCAATATCTGTTTGCAGAAAGTACCCCGGCGCTATGGCCACCCGGAGCGAAGTCAAACACTTTTCAGGAAGGTCCTCAAGCCTAGTCTTACGCACAAGACGAGCAAGTAATGCACTATTGATGTGTTGGTTGAAGCGGACGGACAGTCGAATATGAGTAATACATGCTCGGCCACTTAACCGGTAGCGAGGCTGGAACACGGTCGTCGGTTACCTGACATCCGGTACAGTGCTCTGCCCGTGCTCTCTAATGGAGCATACCCTTGGATGAGAAGGAAAGATTCTTACATTTAATCATGATAACGATAAAGGCTCTTAGACCACAGTGCACACTCACCATACGACGACCCACACTGAGGAGATGCCCTGCTCCGGATAGGACCTTCAGACAAACGGCGTTCTCAGGAATTGAAGTCGGCCCTGGAATATTCGGGAACAACCCTACCCGGCATTGCTTTCACGACACCTCGCTTGTAAACTTTGCGCCTTCATACTGCTCTTGTGGCCCCGACATTTCCACCGATGTATGGCTAATATGGAGTCCACCGACGCTGGTCTTCACACTCCGAGCGTGTGGCTCGCTTCCTGCGTGGAGAATACGCCCATCCACTACTTCTAGATTGGCCCTTGCCGCTATCCACGCCACTTCATGCGAATCTCCCCAGTGGCGGGCGTAAATGCGGAGACAAGTGCCTGACGGACTGGCTCGCGCCGACGCTTACGTGAGGTACCTGTCGGTGCCTGTGCTCGTTGACCATTGATTGGACATATCTGATGTTCGTGCACGGCAGCATCAGAAACTACAGCCCGTGTCAAGCCAGGATTACGTAGGTCGATGATGGTCAAATTCTTTGTAACTGTGTCACTGGTGGCCTTTCTCAGCAACATGTGGACTCTGATCTATGCCGATACAACCGGTCGGGCATTGTTGCTGTTGAGCATATTAGCGAGCCTAGGCTTTCACTAACACATGACTGGGCTACCTTGTTGCCAAGCCAATCTACAAACATTTTCGATGGCACAAGAGGACTCCACAGAGCTCTACGGATACGCAAGGCCTTGCTGGATCTTACAAAGTGACTGCGCGATTTTCTTCCACATCTTCCAAGGCTTGACAGTGACAGAGACTTGGAAGTGACAAGGGAATACGTTTCGAGGCACTCGACCGAGCCGTGTGGTTCAAAGTCCCGTCTTTGTGGATACTCGATCGCAAACTACCAAGCAGCCTAGGTCACTTCACAGTCAGGAAATTGTTCGTGGCACTACGACCTCCGACCGCAACGGTGTGGGTGTGACATCTCGTAGTACATCGCTGAGAGCACTAAGAGTCCGTCATACATCGAACGTGACCTCCGGGAGTGTACTCGTTCGGTCGCGGAGAGTAAGAAGGGTGAAGAACGGCCATATACAAATAGCTGCTCTTGTTGTCTTGCATGCAGTCCTGGTTCTCCAGACGGTCATCGACGCTGATTCAAATACGAGATGCTTCTACTCTATCAAGTCTTGTTCTTCGCTTTCTATATTTGCGCTTCGGCCTTGACATCAGCGCAATGGCGATCCCAATCGATCTATCAAGTGATCACCGACCGATTTTCCCGCACCGATGGCTCCACGAGTGCATCGTGTGATTTGAACAAGTACTGCGGAGGTTCATGGCAAGGACTGATCAACAAGCTGGATTACATCCAGAACATGGGTTTCTCAGCTGTAAGTAATTCAGCACTGTGAGAAAGGTCTCAGCTGACAGAACCAGGTTTGGATCTCGCCTGTTGTGCAGAATCTGGCGCAGTCCACAGGTGACGGCGAGTCTTATCACGGCTACTGGGCGACAAACATCTACCAAGTCAACACGAACTTTGGTTCTGCCGCGGACTTAGTCAAGCTATCATCAGCTCTGCATGCCAGAGGCATGTACCTCATGGTAGACATCGCACCCAACCATATGGGCTACGCCGGATGTCCGACATGCGTTGACTACAGTGTCTTTACGCCTTTCAATAAGCAATCGTTCTTCCATCCGTACTGTACCATCAACGACAACGACGACACGAGCGTCAAGCAGTGTTGGCTCGGCAGCAACAACGTGCCGCTACCCGATTTGAGGACCGAGGACGCCGCAGTGCAGACCATCTTTAACTCCTGGATCGCGGACCTTGTGAAGAACTACACCATTGACGGCTTGCGCATCGACACTGCTAAGCACGTCAATACTGGTTTTTGGCAGACTTTCTTGCAAGCCGCTGGCGTCTACGCAGTCGGTGAGGTCCTGAATGGCGATCCCAGATACGTGTGCCCGTATCAGAACTACATGCCTGGAGTGTTAAACTATCCGACGTACTACACTGTCACCCAAGCTTTCCAGTCAACTGGCGGAAGCATTTCCAACCTGGTCAATGGCATCAATCAGATGAAGGCAACATGCGCAGACACAACTCTGCTCGGCTCCTTCCTCGAGAACCACGACCAGCCGCGATTCCCATACTACACGTCAGATGTCTCGCTGACCAAGAATGCCATTGCTTTCACTCTGCTACAAGACGGCATTCCGATCCTATATCAAGGTCAAGAACAGTTCTTCAGAGGAGGCGATGTACCAGCGGACCGTGAACCCCTGTGGACATCGCAATACTCAACCTCGTCCACGTTCTACACGTTCGTCAAGCAGATAAACAGTTTCAGAAACTGGGCGAAACAGAAGGATACATCGTACTTGACTTACCAAGCTCAACCGTCATCTCCAGACTCGCGCACCATCGTCATGCGAAAGGCATCTGTTGTATCAGTGTACAACAACAGGGGCGCCAATGGTGCTGGGTCTTTCACGCTCTCATCATCCGTCAGCGGGTTCACATCAGGCCAATCCGTGATGGAGATCCTGACTTGCAAGGCCTATTCTGCCGACTCAAACGGCAACCTCGCCATCGCCATCACCGGGGGATTGCCGCAAGTCTTCTACCCGACATCCGCTCTCGCCGGCAGCGGCATCTGCGCCGGCGCATCAACCTCTACCCTCGTCACCTCTACTCGCACCACTACATCTGGCGCGCCATGTGCGACCGCGACTTCCGTCGCTGTCACCTTTATTGGCAGGAAAGCGACCAACTTCGGCGACACTCTCAAGCTGTCGGGTTCGATTTCTCAGCTTGGTTCGTGGAATGCTGCGAATGCTGTCGAGCTCTCAGCGGTGGGATACACTGCTCAGAATCCGGCTTGGGATGGCACTGTCACTCTGTCGGCGGGAATTTCGTTTCAGTACAAGTATATTGTCGTTACGAACAGTGGGCAGGTGACGTGGGAGGCGGATCCGGCGAGGTCGTATACGGTTCCGAGGTCGTGCGCGACGGCGGTGACTATCAGTGGGAATTGGCAAAACTAAGTTCGCCCAGACATGGTATGCTGCACAAGGGCAGTGGCACTTGACGAACCATGGTTGTCACCACGATACAGTCATTGCAATGACCTCCACGCAGAACGACCGGTGGCGCGAGATGGCAGTACTGTCTCGCAATTATGTCAACCTTTATGTTCTACTGTCATCCAAGGTCTTCCGGAAGGGTGACACCGCTTTGACGTAGGATATCAACGATCTCGCAAAAGCCTAGCTGTGTGGCTTGATGAAGCGCGTCGATGTAAGTGCCTCTATCTTGAGCGCGAAAGCCGTCACTCTCATCGAGAAGTAATTCCAATATGTGTCCCTGTCAGGCTTTGGCTACCGCTTGGGCGACTTCACCATAGTCTGCGAATGCTTGGTGATGAATCCTGTCGTCATTCGCGATAAGAGTCTTGACCACCAGACCATGACCTCTTTGAGAAGCTGCCGAGAGAGCATTCGAAGTAGCACGTGCCCTCTTGCAAATCAAGACCAGCACCGTTCCGAAACAGGCTTCGGAGTAGGTCGTCAAGACCATTGTCGCTCGCTACACGCATGATGCATGTTGATAGAGAAACGTAGGTACGCGTGAGACTTTCGCTCATACAGTTGCGCATCACAGTTTCAATCTCTGGTAGAGGTAACCTTGCAAGCCAAGACGAAAGCCTGACATCAAGGACAAAGTCTTTGGTGGCAGTTCCGAATATGGAAACATGTCTCGTTGCAAGCAGTGATTGCACTATGCGTACGTGGCCGTTCTCGAGCGCTACAATGGGTAGACTTGAATGCTGGTCGGATTTGAGATTAACATCTGCACCGTGCTCGAGAAGTATGCGTACCACCGACTCGTTTCCAATCCTACACGCCTCTCCAAATGCGGAACGCAGTGTGCTATCGAGTTGGTCGATGTTTGCGCTATGTAGTAGGAGCGTGTGAACAATGGAGCCATGTCCGCCCTGTGCGGCCACTATTAGCGGAGTCGGGGCATATAGGGCTGCTGCTTGGACTTGGAAATCATGCTCAAGGAACAATTACACAATCGCTGTATGACATATACAAGAAACCACTCTACCACTATACGATAATGCATCCCGTCAATGAAAATTACTTAAAAATTATTCACTAGCTGCCGACCAGACTAAAGACAACTTTTGAGTCGGCCGAAGTCTTGTGATAGATTGTAAGCCCCTCTGCCGCCGACCAAGTGTGATGGAAAAATGGCATCGAAATACTTCCCGACTTACACTCCTTGATAGAGTCCAGCAGCAAACGCGAGAATGCCATCGAGCCTCAGAATAATAATCGCACCTTCAGCTGTCGGGATTCCGTATCTCGTGCATGTAGCGTGATTGACATCGTAGCATGTACGGCTAAACCTGTCAGCGCCTAAAGTCTCATCGGGTTGCAAGCCTATCCCGGTAATGATTGTTAAGAAATTAAGGGTGTCGGTCAAGCGCTGGGTAAAGCTATCAGCAGAGTCCAGATAGGCGCGGAGGGCTTTGAGGTTTGCTACAGTTCGAAGCGGCTCCGCTACGAATGTGACGACCGATTCTACTAAATATAAGACTAGACCTAGATTAGTAGATCATAAATAGAAATAGGCTTTTAACTTTTTCTAACTAAAAAGGTTATATCTCTACTATATTAAGTAGCCTAAAAGGTTTTTTAATTACTTTCTCTATTTTACTACTTCCTCTACCTTTATAGTAATAGAAAAATAGATTAATAAGACTTAAAAGAATCTCTATAATTATATTAATAAGAAGGGAAGTAGAAATCATTTAAGTTAAAATTATTAAGAGTAACTTATTTAATATTTTGCTAAAAGTAATAAAGGGAAAAATCAAAAAAAGATAAGGAAAAAGATCTTACTATTCTAAATTCTTTAAACAAAGAGAAAGAAGATAATGAGAATAAAGTAGCTTGATTAAAATCTTAAAATGAATATCAATTATAGAAATCTTTTTTTTTCAAAAATTAAAAGTTTAAGTTTAAATCTATCTTCTCTATTAACCTGCTTCTCTTAAATTAATATTAACTTACTTTTTAAGGCTTAAGAAGTAGCTATCTTTTTTAACTAGCTGGTTTCTTTAAAACAAAGCTTTTATAATAATAAAGAGCGCTTTAATAAAAGCTTTATTTTAAGGATTAAGAATTCTATAAAAGATAACTTCTTTAATAAAATCTTTAAAAGGAATAATTCATAATATCTTGTTACTTAAGATCTAAGATATATCTTTGAGAAGAGTAGAATTACTAGATTAAGGAAATAGGATTTCTTTAAAGAGCTTAAGAGTATTAAGGATAATATCTAAATTAAGTAGATAGATTCTAGAGCTTTAGAAAGCTAATTTAATAATATAGGGCTTAAATTACTTAGCCTTAGCTTAAATATACTAAAGTCTATTTGATATAATTTATAAGAGATTTATTAATAATGAAAGATAATATAAACTTTTAGAAGTAATTATAGCTTTAAGAAAATATATAATATTAAGAAGCTAAATAATATATAAAGTATACAGAAGTAGTATAGCTAGATTTATCTTCTTTATAATATAAGTTATAAGGAATTTATAAAATATAATATAAAGAATACCTATTTATAACTAATAGTTATCTTTTTTTAATTTATTAGTAAATTAAAGGCTTAAGATAGATTACAAGCTAATTATATATATATTATTATTTAAAGTCTAGCCCTTATTTAATACTAAGAAGACCTATTAAGGGAGTATTATAAGTTATCTAGAATCTAGCTAGAATTAAGATTTTTCTTTTTATGAATAAGGATTAACAGTAGAACTTCTAAAGTAGAAGAATATTTACTTACTAAACTTTAATTTTCTTATTTAGTTTATCTCTTTCTTTATCTTTTATCTTTTAGATTTCTTGTTAAAATATAGTTAATTATTAAATAAATAAATCTAAAGCTAAAACTAGTTTTATTAATATTTAAATTTATTAAAGAATAATATTGTTATTTTTAGATAGCTGAATTTTAGTTATTACATTAAGATTTGATTATTGAATAATTAAAGCTTTTAAAGTAGAATGTATTAATAAATTATGTAAAGTATGTTTCTATTATAGAGTAATATACTTTACTTTAAAGTAATTAATCTACTTTATAAAGATAGGTAAATTTAAGAATCAAAGTAAGTTATAAGTTAATTAGCCTAAATTTCTTTATAAATTTCTTTATATAAATAAATTATATGAGAATGCCTAATTTACTAATACTAATAATTTAGGCTATAAGCTTGTTTTCTTTAATTATGTTTATTATTATTAATTATTGATTCTAATGATTTTAAGTCTATATCTTCTAATTTCAAAGCTAATATTAGAAGAATTAAAGAAAGAATCTTCAAAATAGCTAAAGTATATAAAATCAATATATAATTACTATATCTATAAATAGCTATTATGTTTTTATTATCTCTTTCTATATATAAGAGTCTAAAGAAAAGAAGAGAAAAATAAATAAAGAAAGAGGAGTATAAGTAAATAACCTTAATAAAGCAATTCATATCCTCTATAGTAATATTACTTTTAGTTAGATTTCTAGAATTTTAGGTAGTCTTATCTTATATAAGAGTACCTTCTAGGATCAATTTACTATAGTCTATCTTAAGGAACATAGGAAGTAATAGATTAATAAGAAAATGCAAGTATAATTTATATTAGTAATTCTCAAACAAAATATATAAACCAATTAGCTTACAATCCATATATCTCTTTTTTTAATCAAGTTACTATGAAGATCATAATTAAAGGAGCTATTCTACTATTAATCTATTTATTAGTTTATGAATTCTGTTAGAATAAGTATTATAAAATTATAAAAAGATAGTAATATAAAGAAGTAATGAATAATTAATATTCTAAGAAGAAAAAGAAAAAGAAAAAGACTTAATATTGAAATGAAGTAACTATTAGAGGTTTTAAAACTAGCCTCTTAAAATATATTTTTAATTTATTTACTCTTATCTTTTATCTTAAAACTAATTAAGAGAAGTAGCAATTTTTCAAAATATAGGACTAATAACTCAACCTTTTGTTAGTATAGGTGAAGAGACTACGCCCTAATTTTTATAAATTAATAAGATATAGCTTTTTAAAAATAAAATTTATAAAATCCTATTTGAAAATTCATTCTTAAAAATACTCGAATATCTCCTAAAATTATGATATAAGACTAAAACTTAATAAATTCACAGAGTGAGGTATAAAGTTTGATTAACGTTCTTAGGATTAGGATAATTAGCCCTAATCAGCGAGGTATAACTTTATTGCTTTTAAGAATCTAAGAAGTAATTAATTTCCTCTATTTATACTAATGCATAATTCCTATTATCTAAATAAGATAAAATAGATGTATAGTTACTAAAACACTATTTAAAAATAAATCTTAACTTACCTTTTTAGAGGTACTATAATTTTATTATCTTAATAGAGATAATAAGGTCTAGTATAGAATTAGTAGAATATAAATATCTATCTCAATTTAGCTTACTAGAATTTTAACATTAGGGCCTAATTCGCTAAGTATCATGATTTAATTCTAAGGGCTTTAAGGTTCTCCTAAATTCTCTTTAAAGTAATATCGATGTAGGGGATATAGGTTAGTAGGGGATATAGGTCGCTTTACTAAGGTTATCTACTTATACACCTCTTCTTTCTTTAAAATTCCTTTTCCTTACTCTATACATTTGTATATAGAAGAAGATATAAAAAATGTAATAGCTACCTATAAGCATAGTAACTATATATCGATTTTGCGTAATTTAGCTATTTTTAAAATTCCTTCTTCGACTCTTAGAAATCAACTTTAAAAAGTTAAAATAGGAAATTAAGATTATAAGAAATAGCAATTACTTTCTATAATTAAGGAAGAAGAGCTTATAGCCTAGATTACTAATATAAGCAAATTAGGTATCCTTATACTACTTCCTCTTATTAAAAACCTCGCTGAAGAAATTTAAGCTAATTAGTTAGTAACTTGCTTTAATTCTCTAGTTTTATCTATCTTAATAAAGTAGATTAATTAGTTTAAGGTATATTACCTTATACTAGAGATATATTTTACGTAATCTATTAATATATCGCGCTTCGAAGGGCTTAACTATTTAATAATTAAATCCTACTCTAATAGCTTAAGTAAAGCTATCTAAAAGGAGTAATATCCCCCTTTAGTAATTTTTAATTTTAATAAGACTAGTTTTAGTTTTAGATCTACTTAATAATTAATAATACTTCTTAATAAGAAGTATAAAAAAATAAGCAAATAAGTAGGCTAAATACTAAGAGTAGATTATAGTAATTAAGTATATTTCTACTTTAGAAGTAATTCTACTACTAATCCTTATCTTTAAAGGGAAAATCTTAATTCTAGTTAGATTCTAGATATAATACTATTAGAGTAGGCCTTCTCTATATCAAATAAGAGCTAGTCTCTAGATATATATATATATATATATAAGTAGCTTATAACTTAATTTAAGCCTTTAACTTACTAAAATAATAGAAAAAGATAACTACTAATTATTAATAAGTATTCCTTATACTATACTATATACTTCCTTATATTTTATATTATAAAGAAGATCGACTTAGCTCTACTACTACTATATACTTTATATATTATATAGCTTCTTAGTATTATATATCTTTTACTTTTTAAAATTATAATTATTTCTAAAATTAATATAATCTTTTAAAAATTAGTAATAAATCTTCTATAGATTAAGTAGATTTTAGTATATATCTAAGCTAGAGCTAAGTACTTTAAGCTATATATTATTAAAGCTATATTTAGGAAGGCTAGTATCTACTTACTAGATCCTAAAATTATCCTTTTAACTCTTAAATCTTTCTAAATAATCTTACTTTCTAGATCTAAGGATTCTACTTTTCTTAAGGATATACTTTAAATCCTAAAAGAGTAAATAAAAGATAAGATACTACTAATTATTCCTTTTAAAGATCTTATTAAAGAGGTTATTTCTTATAGAGTTCTAAGCCTTTAAAATAAGGCCTTTATCTAAGAACTCCTTATCTTTATAGAAAAGAGGAATAATAAGATAATACTCTTATAGAGAAAGCTATATAAGAAGAGTATATTACTAAATATATATAATAAGTATAAGATAGGTAAGTATATTATAATTAAAGGCTAGGTTATGCTTTTAAGGGATTCTATCTTAAGAGAAGTTAAAAAAGTAGAGGAAGTAGTAAAGGAAAAAAAAGCGAAAAAGGATAAGAAAAAGCTCCTGTAGTTCTAAATTCTTTTTAAGAGGAAGAGGAGGATAGTAAGGATAAACTAGCTTAATCAGATTTTTATTATAGGTATTAGCTAAGGAGTTATTAATTTTTGAAATTTAGAACTTTAAATTTCGACCTATATTCCCTGCTAACCTACATCCCCTATATCGATATTACTCCTTTCTTTTCTCTATACCTTTATATTTAGAAGATACTTAGGATATAATAGTTACCTTTTGATATAGTAATTATATATCGATTCTATATACTGTAATGTTTTAAAAATAATTTTCTTTTCTAAAATGTATTAGCTATTTATAGATATAGTAATTATATCTTAAATTTATATACTTTAGCTATTTTAGAAATCCCTTCTTAAACTCTTTAAGATTAGCTTTTAACTTAGAAGATATGAAATTGAAGTTATAGAAATTAATAACTATTATCTATTATTAGATTAGTAATATTAGTAGATTAAGTATTTCTACATTATTTTATTTTGTTATTCTTTTTACTAAAGAAATCTAAGCTAATTAGTTAATGACTTATAGTAATTAATAGATAAGATACTATTTATCATCCTTTATAAAAACTTTATAGAAAAGAAGAACATTAGAATAATACTATTATAGAGACAGCTATATATAAAGGATACATAATATATAATATATAAAAAAACATAAAAAATAAGGTGTAATTATAATTAAATGCCAGATTATATTTTTAAGGAATTTAATCTTAAAAGAAATTTAAATAAAGAAGTCTAAAAACTAAAAGAAATAGTAAAAAAGAAAAAAGTTAAAAAAAAGCAAAAAGGCTTTTTAAATTTTAAGTTCTTTAGAGAAAAGAAAAGAATATTAAAGATAAATTACCTTAATTTATTCTTTTTAAATAGGTAACGTATTAATTAAGAAGTTATTGATTTTCAAAAATTTAACTTTTAAATTTCGACCTATTTATTCTTTAAAACTACTTCTCTTATACTAATATTAGGAAAGTAATAAAGGATAACCTCAAAATATAATTTAAGCTATATAGGCTTAGAGCTTAAGTAGTATAGATAGCCCTATATTAATTATAAATTAGATAAATTAGTTTCTAGTAGGATATTATCTTTAATATTTTTAAGCCTTTCTAGATAAGTTAATCCTACTTTCTTGATTTAATAATTCTATTCTTCTTAAGAATATACTTTAGGTCTTTAGAAAGTATTTAATAAATAAGATATCATTGAATATCTTTTTTGAAAAATTTATTAGAGAAGATATCTTTTATAGAATTCTAAATCTTTAAGTAAAGCTTTTATTTAAGAGCCTTTTATCTTTATAAAAGAAATATAAAAATAATACTCTTCGAGAAAACTCTATATAAGAGGGATATATTACTTAATATCTAAAAGAAATAAGTAATAAATAAATATGTCATAATTAAAAGCGAAATTATCTTCTTAAAAGATTTAATTTTAAGAAAGATTAAGAATATAGAAATTAGTAATAAAAAAGTATAAATAAATGGCTCTTATAATTCTCAATTTTTTTAAAAGAAAAAGAAGAAGATATTAAGAACAAATTAGCTTAATTAAAATCTTAAAATAAGTATTAATTAAGGAGTTCTTAAGTTTCAAAATTCAAGACTAAAAAAACTAGGTACTCTAAGCATATAACTACTTTCCCTAATTTATACTAATATTATTTATGTACTTCTTTCTTTATATTTTAAGGGCTTTAATTCTCGAAATGTTCTCTTCATATCTATATAATAGAAAGTAGTAAAAAAGAAGAGGAAATAATTAGTTATTTGTTTTTAATATTATAGATTTTACTTAATGATTTAATAAGGATAAGTAGGAAAATAGGACTTTTAAGATTTAAGGTTCTATTAATATAGGCAATAAATTATCCCTCTTTAATCGAAGTAAGGAAGTACTATAATTTAAGAGCTAATAGTAAATACTTTATTATTTAATAATTAATTTTTCAAAATAGATTCAGAGATATTAGATAACTTAATAGTATTCTTAGTAGAGAGGTCTTAGTTAGTATATAACTATAGCTACTAGAGCTTTTCCTTAAGTTTTATTAGAGTAGATAAGTATAAGTAAGAAAAGAAGAGGAGTATTACTTAGAGGATCTTACGAATTTTAGTCATTTCTACTTACTTAAGCTTTTAGTATTTAGTAAATTAAGTAAAACTTTACTAATTAGCTATACTTTTGAATTTTGAATTTAGGATCTTAGGCATACAGGATCTTAAGTATTTGGTATATTAATTCTAGCTAGATTTAACTATAAATTAGTAAAATAACTCATAGCCTTTAAGAAATTAGATCTATATATTACTATTAAGAAACTCCTTTTCAAAAATACTACTTAACCTTTTAGGAACAAGCTATAGTACTAACATTTTAAAAACTTTAAGCTAGATTCCTATCTAAAAAATGTAGCTAAAAGGAGATAGCTTACTAATTTTCAAATAAAACGAGAAGAAAAGGAATCTAGAAAGGAAATAAGAAGAAAAAGATTAGATTAAATAGAAGAAAGTACTTATCCTATAGAGATTATAGAGCTAAGGTATTAAAGTAGATATAGTTAGGCTCTCTATAAGAATAAAGAAAGGCTATAAGGTATCTATTAGTAAATATACTAGTATAATAAGAAAATTGAAGCTAAAGAAAGGAGTATTTTCATACTAAGTTTGTAGAATCTATCATAATATAAGAAAAATATTATAGCATAAATTATATAGTATCGATAAAAAAAGAAGCTCTAAAACTTTACTTTTCTAAATAAGAATAAGAAGTAAAAAGAGGATATAATATATAGGATAGCCTCTGAGAGCAAAACTATAGAACCTAATACTTTAAATATAGATTCTAGCTTAAAACAAAAAAGATAGAATTTATTTAGAAGAAAAGAGAAAGTATATGATATTCATAGTAGCTGTATTTACTTAAGTAATTACGAATTTATGTTAAAGATATAGTACTTTTAATCCTAGAGTAAATGCGACTAAACCTAGATAGATATCATATTAATAGATAAAAAGTTAAGGCCTCGTTAAACTCCCTCTTAAATCATTCCGAAAGGATTAGCGACTTAGGTATAAAGCACAAATCGAGGATGTTCGAATCGTAGCTAAACTTCCTCCCTCCACCTTATACTCCATTCGCCTTTCGCGAAACTTGGTTCAACTACCTTACCCTGCATTACAGCTTCGCACTTTCGTCTTTCTTCTTGTTCGCCTAGTACGATAAATCCGAAAGCAACGCCTCTCCGAGCAGCGCATCGAACTAGCTCCCTTTCGTGCGCCTTCTGCTGCCCCTCGATCCTTTTCTGTAACATCTCCTCATTCTCCTCGACCCGCTCTGCCCGACCCTTCTCTCCACCGACACCGCCGTTCACCTCCGACACGTCTTGAGCTGGTCGTATCCTGGTGCCGCTTCGGACCGACATACGGGCTAATATATCTCCGTCTACGATCTCTCGATCATTTTCAGCAACTGGCTCATCAGTCATGTCGACAGAGGTCCACTCCTCGGCGTCCGGCAGACCTCGTCTAGCCCGGTCTCTTTTGCGTCCTGCTGTCTTCTCGGGGTCGTAGCGATCGCCGAATACCAGAGTCTCTATTGCTGTGCAAGGTACAAGTACGCGAGGGTCCCCCTTCGGCTTTTTCTTGCCTTTCTTGGAACCTTTCGAGCTGATCTGTTCTCGTCCAGTCCGCTCGGCATCTTCAATATGTATAGCCTCACCTGGCTTCTCGCCCTCTGGTGCAGGAAGCTCTTTTCCCTGGAGTAACGCAACGAAAGTATCTTCGATACGGCGGTCAAGTGCTCCAGGCTTGCGGCTTTTGCACCGACTTGAACAGTATTTTGCGGGTGTCGCGTTCTTGCTTGCGTCTGTCTTTCGTGCACCTTGCCGATGTTAATTTTACAGTGCCTCTGTGATCCCCGGCTGTAGTAGCGCGTCTCATGACTTACCAATGACTCGACCGCACGTCCTGCAATACGGTGTTGATTCGCCGCCTGGAAGGAGGTAGTAAGGTGCTGGCGTCGATTGTGACTTGGTGGGCCGGGACCACGAGTCCATCCAACTCATCTTCACGGCTCTCTCGACGTGACGAGGCTCTCTGAACTTGGTTGATTGCTGGCTATTGCTTGACGCAGGTCTTCGCGTTTGTCGACACGCTGGTGCTAGCAAGTGGCGTTGCTGGTAAGACAGCTCGGGTACCAGTATTGTTGCTAGTCCCACTAAGGCCTTAGTGTAGTACGCGCGCAGTGAAAGAGAAGCTGCATTTGCACGACAGGCTTGCATGCCGAGCTGAGGTAAACATCGGTTGTAAGAAGCTCAAAACACTTGACATTTACAGCGATTGGTGCGTGACGTCATGTGACGTACACCGAGCTCCCCTCAATGAAGGCCAGATGTGGAAGACTTGACGGGATGCAGGAGCTTAGGCGCCGCGTTGTGTTACGCGAATCATGAATGTGTTAGTCCGCATATGAAGTATGTACAGCGTGTAAGATCGGTGGTTTTTGCTACCTCCTAGCTGAGAAGCGCCGTTTCGTGGGAAATGTCTGTGACTGAGCCTCAGCCTCTCCACATCGCGTCAAGAGAACCAAGAACTTCAACATTCGGCCAGACCACTCACTGCGTTCTCATTTTTCTTATTGAGTTTTGCTCTCGTATCCAGATCATGGCGCCGAATGATGGTACACGGCGGTTGTACTGAGCTAGATAAGACGTGCATTCCACGAGAACTCCGCACGCAGGCGACAACGGGCAGACCGCACTGGGACGAGCCGCCTTGAGATGGCCACCTCCCAAACGCAAGACACCCGCACGGGCTCTTCCTCCGTGCTATCGTTGGGATCTGGTGACCAGGCCTGTAACGAATGTAAAAGACGCAAAGGTCGTTGCGACAGACAACTTCCCGAATGCGGCCCCTGCGCAAGAAACAAGCGCCACTGTCTATACGAGAGGCACAGCAAGACGCCGTTGACTAGAAGATATCTTACTGAAGTGGAGGCACGCCTCAGGCAAACAGAAATTCGACTGAAGAATGCTGAACAGAGAGCAACACTCGCGGAAGCGCAGCTGCAAATTGTTCAGAATTCCCAACCTTCGGGTTCCTTGGGCCAAAGTGCGACTGTAGAAGCACAAGGAGCAAACAGTGTCAATTTCTCAGCAACTCATGACGCCGCAGCATCTCGCACATCCCTGAACTCTTATCTGCATACGCACGTAGCTGAATCCGACAGCATTCTCGCGTTACAGTCAACAAATGCGATCAGCATTGGCTCAGTAAACAGCCAGCAAGCCACTGGCACAAATGACTACTCCCAAACAACATACCAAAGCGCCGAGAATTTGGCACCAAGCGAGCTGGAACAGCCTCCATCTGGACTTGAGGACTTCTCTTGGGATGAACAGTCAGCTGGGGACGAGCTTGAACATGCAGAGACGAGCATAGTCAAAGATGCTGATTCTCCGGGTGTCACTGACAGTATGGCGTCGCTCTCCGTTGACGATAAGAGAGCAGGTTATCTTGGAATAGCCTCTGGAGCGGCGATGTTACGTCTATTGATGCCCGATGTGGAGCATCGGCCGAAGAGACCATCGCAGCGATCTCATGCTCACAAGCATTCGGTCACCTCAGACTCGGGAGGTCTAGGATGGATTCCAACTCCCGTCTTCAAGGAACGCCATATCGAAGAGATTGACCTGGATGCGGCGATCAATTCATACTTTTCGCTGTATCACATATCATACCCTATAGTGTGTGAGCCAACATTCAGAGCGCAGTATGCCCAGGTTATTCCACGACCCAACGGAAAAAGCTGGAACGCGCTAGCATACATAATTGCTGCCATCGGACTTTTCACGACAGCGACAGAGCCCATTATCCGTGATCTGGATCTGTTTGAAGCTGCAAAGGCAAACATCTCGATTGACAGCCTGGAGACTGGCAACATTACGCTTGTGCAGGCACTGGCATTGATTTCAAATTACATCCAGAAACGTGGTAAGCCCAACAGCGGGTACAACTATCTTGGACTTGCCCTCCACATGGCTATGGGTCTCGGCATGCACAAAGAGTTCCAGAATTGGCGGATAGCTCCACTGCAGATGGAGATCCGGCGACGAGTCTGGTGGGCGCTATACAACTTCTACGTTGGAGCCGCCATCACCTTTGGACGACCCTTAGCATGGCCGGCTAACGGAATCGAGGTAGCACTACCTCTGAATGTGGACGATCGAGATCTCACGCATCTTTCTGTCAATTTGCCGTCGCCCCGAACAACCCTTACAACTCATTCAGCCATTGCAGACCAAGCAAGGTTTCATCTCATGACTTCTGAGATCTATGCTCGAGTAATCAGCCTGCCATTTCCCTCGGCACAAGAACTACTTCAGATGGATGACGAGCGCATCAGCGCATGGTATGCAATTTGGTCTCTCGAAGAGGACAAAGTCGAAGAGAGATTCAGGCTGTCGCGGAGTGTCATGGACTGGCGCTACCGTAACTTACGGATCATCATGTTCCGTCCTTTCGTGATTCGCAAAGCACTTCAGGCTCGTGCGCGTCATGGGATGACACCACAGGTCGAATCTGCAACCGACGTTGCCATTGATCGCTGCCTTGCAGAAGCAAAGGCTAGCATCACATCGATCAACACATTCTGGTCTTCTGGCCGTCGTACATGTATGGCATCTTGGTACGGCCTGTACTTCCTCTTCCAGGCGTCGATGATCCCGAGTGTCTGCCTCAGAAATGACCCTACTTCCACCATGGCGCAAGACTGGCGCGAGCAACTTGACATAGCCCTCAGCATTATGCAGAGCATGTTCTTGATCAACCCTTCAAGCCGTGAGTGCCATGAGGTAGTTCTGCGCCTGTGCTCTAACTATCTGTTCAACGCTTCTGGTGTGCCTACTTCATCCCCGAGATTTGGCATGGAACCTGTCGAAGAATCACCAAACACACAGATAGAGGGCCTCTACTCCATGATGTGGCCCGGTGCGAGCACTACCGAGGTTGACATGCTTATAGAGAACGACAGCTGGAACAACTTCATCGCTGATATCCCAGACGATTCACACGACTTACTGGATCAGGACTTTGAGAACTTTCGCTTTGTCTAGTCTGCAAATATAGATTCACATGTTTGCATCAATTTGTGTTTTCTTCCTTTCAACGACAATACCACGGTCAGCACAATTTCTGACACAGATACTACAAGAGGATGTAAGCCTTGAGCTTCACCAGCTGGTATTGATTGAACTTGAACATTTTCTCGCGAGCGGCTGCCTTGTGACCCATCTCATTCCAAAATATATTTCGCAGGATCATGCTCTCTCGATGCGTTCTTCGATTTTCTCTTCGTACAGATTCTTGTTCATCTGTTTCTCGGTCATTTGTGTGTCCATCGCCGCACGAGGGCCATCAAAGATCTCGGCAATCTCTTCGAGACTACGGCCTTTAGTCTCTGGGAACACGAAGTAGGTGACCGCAAGGAAAACAGCCAGCAGGCAACAAAAGACGATGTAGTACTTGTAACCAATGTTCTCCATGCCGACGGGGTTGCAAAAGGCTGCAATAACCAATGAAGAATATATTGCGAGGAGCTCACAAGTAAGTCCTTTCGATCTGGTTGCCCGTCAGTGTTGTTGATTGTCGCATGTTCATTGAGTAGAGACTAACCTGATGTTGTAGGGAAGTACTTCGGTTGAGTAGCTCATCAGTAGAGGTGTATAAGCTGTTCACAGTCAGCCAAATTCTGGCGCAATTCACATTTTTGTGACTCACCAATGTCGTAGTGGAAGAAGAATGTGAACAGGCACACAATCACCACTATACCGGCAGATGCGCTGCCGGTCTGTGCGTTCACAGCGGAGCACGCTGTCCAGACGATGTAACTGACGAGCATACCGATACCGCTCCAGGTGAACAACGTACGACGACCGAGTCTGTCCACGAGGAATGCAGCAGACAATGCTGCTCCAAAGTTGAAGATCCTGAGAACATTAGCTGAAGGAATTTTCAATGGGTTGACCTTTGGCTACTTACTGGAGCAAGCCATTGATCAACGTCTGCATGAACGGATCCGTGATACCAACCGAGTTCAGCACCAGCGTGAGGTAGTACGAGACCACGCCGATGCCGTTCCACTGCGCAAATGTTCCGAGACAGATCACAATGAAGAGCCTCTTCCGGTTTCCGGGTGTTGTGATCAGTGCTCCCCAGCCAGTACCTTGTGCCTCTTTCTCCAGCTCAATTGTATCCACGATCTCGCTCATCTCTCGGACCACCAGTGGACTGCTCCGATCTCCGGCGGCATGGAATCGGGCGAGGATCTCGTGGGCCTCATCTTTCCTGTCGTTTGCAATTAGCCACCTTGGCGACTCCGGCAAGAAGTAATACCCTGCGAGTTGGACCAAAGGGAAGCCAGCCTGGAGGATTGTTGGGATCCTCCAGCTCATGTTCGACGCAATGGACTGTGTACCGAATGTGGTCCAGCTAGCAAGGATAGCGCCAAGATAATACATTGTCCAGAACGCCGAGGTGTAGCGTCCGCGATGGACAGGGTACGAGAGTTCTGCGATGAGCATTGGGGCGGGCTGGACAACGAGCATGCCAGCAGCGCCGACCACAAGCCTCGAGACGACAAACTGTGCGTACGTGGTTGCGGTGGCCTGGATGATGGTTGCAATGATGACGCCAAAAATGCCTGACAGCAAGACGACTTTCCGACCAAATCTGTCAGACAGCCATCCCACTGTCGGCAAGATCAACACGGAACCGATTGATTGGGCTGCATTGACGAGACCGAGGAGAGAGCCTGTTGGGTGGTCAAAGTATGACTGCCACTGCTCGGCCGTTAGTGTCATCTTCAGCGAAGGCACTGGTGCTTCTCACCTGTGGTAGCGACTGCAAACCATTCATCAGACTCCCGTCATACCCAGCGACTGATGACGATAACAGTGGCACAAGTAGAATGAGATTCAACCTCAAAAGATGTGATTGCTGAAACCACCATTTGTCTGTCACTGGCAGGACCTCTGCAAGGGCAACACCGACAATGTCTTCGTTCTTCATGTTTGCTTGCGATCTTGCAAATCAATGCGTAACGAGGACCGAGCCAGGCGAGATCTATATAAGCAACATGGTGAGCATTTCGGCACCCATGTCCGTCCTGTATTTCCCGATACCATGCATGTCCAGACAATTATGGCGGGTGGAGGCTTCTCCGCATGCTCTCCAGGTTTTCGTTGCGGAGAGCGATCGCTGTGTGGGGCTCGAAGACCCACAGGGCGCGCTGTCACCCTCTGATGCTCCTCCTCCTCCCTCCGTCAAGTTTGACCTTGGACATCGCAAACGGCCGGCGTGGCTTTGAGCGGCACGATAGCCGACATCCCACCGAATCCATGACTCGAGAAGCACACTATCTTCCAATGGCGGTCGGCATGAGCCACCGTGGTGCACTTTGGTCCGATGGCAACGAGCATCGGAGTTGAGTACACCTTGTGTCGGCAAAGTGTACCCTGCTCGCGTGTGAAGAGACACGGGAAGGGGAGGTTCTTGCCCACGCGTTCTGGTCGTGCTGTGCCCAAGTAGCCAACGACCTGAGCAATGCAACTGATCATGAATGGTTACCTAAGCGTTGAGTGAGACGAGGTGACATCGTCGGATAAAGCGACTGATCTCTATGGTCTCCACCGCTGGCATTTTCAAAAATTCGGATTCTTGGAACACGAAAACTCTTGGCTTGTCGAGAATGGAAAGTTCTATCTCAAGTCATTTGAGGCTACTGAACACCTTCAATCACCACTTTGAAAACTCCTTCTCTGCCTGCTTTGACCAGCTCGAACGCCTGTTCGGCTTCTTCGAACTTGTAGCGATTGGTGATCAGTCTCTTGACGTCCACTTTTCCGGAAGCAACAAGATCCACAGCCGCTGGATAGACCCCGGTGGTATATCTTATGCTGCCCCTGATGTTCAAAGCCCGAATACAGGCAGTGGTAATGGGGAATAAAACGTTCTCCTTGCCCATTCCAGCTTGCACATACGTCCCTCCCTTCCTCGCCGCAAAGATGCCGATCTGAATACAAGGCTCTGCGCCTGTGCATTCCAGGACAACTTCGGGTCCTTCGCCAAGATCGAACTGCTTCTTAATCAAAGCGGCGACTTTTTCCGAGTCTTCTATCGGGTCTACGCCAGCTTCAGGTGTCGGCGGCATGAAGATCCCGTCAGCACCAAAAGTCATTGCGAAGTCGAGTCTTGACTGCACAACATCGACGCCAATGACTTTTTTCGCGCCGTAAGCTTTCGCCACCGCTTGACAAAGCACTCCGATTGGGCCGCATCCGAAAACGAGCACAGTTTGGTTTGCTCTCAGATCCGCTACTTTTGCGATCTGGACGGCAACAGAGACAGGTTCAACTAGGGCAGCCTCCTCCATGTTCATATGGTCTGGAACCGGATATACGAAATCGCTCGCAACAATGTAGTATTTCGAGAGTGTCCCGTCCCAAGGTGGTGTTGCTGCGAAGATGGTGTCGGGGCAAAGGTTGTATTCGCCGTTTCTGCAATAGCTGCAATGGCGACATGGGACGCCGGGTTCGATCGCTACTCTCTGTCCGACCTTGACATTCGTCACCTCGTTGCCTACTTCGACAATAGTGCCTATCTTCCATTAGCGATTGCAGTCAGTGTCCGGATCTGTAGCTAGATACATACCAGAGCTTTCATGACCCAGCACAATCGGGCTTTCGAGTATGAAGTCTCCAATGCGTCCCTTCTGCCAGTAGTGGACCTGCCGAAGGGTGAGCAGCTGTGGACGAAAAAACGAATTTGTAGCTTACGTCGCTGCCACAAATGCCTGTCTGCGCAATGTGAACTCGAACATCCTTCGGGCCCCGGAGACGAGGCACTGGCCTGTCTTCGAACGCAACATCTCTGACAGCTCGTAGTACGAAAGATGGATTCTAGAGAATCGTCAGTTTCGTTTAGATCACTTGTAAGTTTTGCAATCAACTACCACCCCGTCTAGCTTTTGTTCTGATGCCATGTTATCGATTGTTCGTGTATCGTCTCGAAGAATGTACAGGTGCTATGTTGTTCAACGGATCGGTTTGCAATTCGACAGTGATTGGAATTCGAGTTCTAGCTATCTGGATTGTCAACACAGCTATACAGATCTCTTCTTTGATATCGTGATTACTACGGGCGGTCCACACCTTGTGTGGAGATGTGAAGGAGCTTCGGTGCTGCTTGACGCACGGGCGACATCCTCGGCAACGGTCGACAGAGCACCTTTTTGGCTGCAGCATGCATCCGTCCATCATGCATGATATACTGAAGATCTCGATGTGATACATTGGGTCTCGTTCGAACGATCCCTAGACACAGGTCAAGTACAGCCGCTTCATACTCTAATGTTCATCTTCTCACCATAGATCTTCCTTACTTCGTTCATAACACCCAGCACTGCCCAAACCGCGAGCCAAAATGCCTCTCGCAACTCCAACTGACCCGTCCAAACATGTACTCTCGCACTTCTCGCTCGAGGGCAAGGTAGCCGCCGTCACAGGAGGTGCCCGCGGCATTGGTCTCGAGGTCGTCCGAGCACTCGCAGAAGCAGGCGCCTCCATTGCCTTGATCTACACCTCCAGCAAAGACGCCACCCAAACCGCAGAAGCCATATCAAGCGCCACAGGCCAGAAGGTTGTAGCCTACCAGTCCGATGTTCGTGAGAAAGCCACAATCACCGACACCATCGAGCAAGTAGCCAAAGACTTTGGCAAGCTCGACATCTGCGTCGCGAACGCAGGCATCGCGGCGCATCATGAAAGCTTGTCATATGCTGAGGAAGACTGGCACGAGATGATGCGCGTTAACCTAGATGGCGCGATGTTCACGGCGCAAGCTGCGGGCAACATCTTCAAGAGGCAGGGGCCTGGTGCTGGGAGCATGATCTTTACTGCGTCCGTTTCGGCGCTGTTGGTCAACGTGCCTCAGAAGCAGAGTGCGTACAATGCCAGTAAAGCCGCTGTGGTACATCTGGCGAAGTGTCTCGCCGTAGAGTGGACGGAGTTCGCGAGAGTAAATTGCATTTCGCCCGGATTTATTGCCACGGACAGTAAGTTCTCAGCACGCCATATCGGTCATCACGACACTGACAACTCTACAGTGTTGAGCGTACATCCTCAAGAGTGGCGAGAGAAATGGTTTCAGATGATTCCTGGAGGCCGGCTATGCGACCCGGCGGAGCTGAAAGGCGTAAGTGATCTCGAATATCCCCAAGCGTTCAACACTGACACAGACCTACAGGCATACGTCTTCCTAGCCTCAGACGCCTCATCCTACATGACCGGCGCAAACGTGGTCATCGATGGGGGCTACACACTTCCATAATCTTCGATAAGCATCGACTGCAGAAAGGCTCGCAGGCAGCAATCAGGATCCGTCGAGCCGCGGAGCGCTATCTCTTCGCATTCACTCCTAGCGATACAGCGACCAAGAATCAAAAAGCAAAAAGCAAAATACATACAACAGGCGGGATTCCCAGATGGTCACCCACTCTAGTACTAGTCGCCCGGTTCAGTGCTTATGTATGGCAGAGCGGACGGGATGCCCAGTTTTCACTGACCTATGGTCGTATGTATAATTCAGAAAGAATCTATGTCTGATATAACACCGATCAAACACGATGAATGTTGAGGAACCAGTCAACTGAGGTTGGGCTTCAACGTCCTGTATCGCATAGTCAGACTAAATTGTCATGTCTTCAAACCTCTCACGCCCAAAATGCCTTCCCCCAAACGCCCACGACTCACTAACCGATATCACAACAAGAGAGAAACAATCATAAACCGCGACCGATCAACGACGAAAAGACGGTGAAGCCATTCACAACCTTCTTACTTACTCAGTCAATCTTCTACCCACCCAGCTTGACCCTTGAGCATCCAGCCAAGGAAAACAACGATGTGGTAACCCGTGGGCAGATACTGAAAGCTGATAGCTCGCCCGAGCGCGTGGCAAACATACAGAGCAGAGCAAGGCAGGTCACAATCAAGTCCCTCAAAGACTAGACCAACGCCAAGATAAGGAAGACTCCGAGCTATCCGATATCAGCCCGGGGTCGGGCGAGATTCGAGTCGAGACGAGTCGAGTTGGGGTCACATCTACAAACATGCGCTTACGGCGAACAATATACACGAGCCAGAGAATGCAAATCACAAGGTGCGGAAAGGAAATGAGTGTGAGTGCATACAGACGTCACTGATCACGCAACCACCACCTGGCTACAAGTATTACAACAAGAGGCAAGGAAAAGACAGAGCATGACCGCAACACCGCCAGCCAACGAGAACGAGGAAGTAGAGATAGAGAGTCAGAGATAGAAGACACGCGCGCGTCGAGGTTCTTCCGTTTCCGGTTCGTATACACCCACCCTTGCGGAGGTCGCGGAGCTTCTTACATAAGCCTGCCTATATGATGCGCATGTACAAGCCAAGTTCAGTCGTTGAGCATGGCCGTTATCCGGCTTCCGCCAAAGCGCGCAGCGAAGCGCAAGCCTTGGGAGCCCATGGGAAAATAGGATACAAGGTACCAGACCAGAGCGACGAGCTGGATGATCGACGATATGAGCGTGAGTAGAGCGCTTTGGAGCTAGAGAGAGAGAGAAAAGAAGGGTCAGCATGGGCGGTGAGGTGAGTTTAATACGGTAGACGTGGGGGTTGGTAGGTGTGCGCGGCTGGAATCAAATGGGGATTATTCAAATCGATCTTGAGACCAGAGCGTTGCGATGATTAGGAAGCATGGGGCTGGATTGTTGCAGGATGCGATGAATGCGGCAGTGAGCAGACTGCCGTGGGTGAATGATGCGAAGAAGCGAGATGTGGTGAGATGATGATGTATAACTTACCCCGACGGCAAAGTAGAGTGTCAGCCCAATACTTCCGAAGTAGGTGGCCGTGAACGGAAGTCTCTCTTGAGACAGTAAGTGTTTGGCTAAAGGATCAGTGGTCAGCAAAAAGGGGACTAGAGATTGGCGCGTGGGGTGCATGAGCAGCCACAGCCACAAGATCGACGACTAGGGTCGAAGGAAGAAGTCGGAGAGATGTAGCGAAGCGAGGCTGGTTTGCGAGAGCTGACATACCGTAGATCATCGGGCCCATGAGAGCGGCCCATGAGCCAAGGAAGAGCGCGGAGGCCATAGACCATCTGACCAACAAGTTAGCGCCACATGCACTGGGCAGTAAGTCATGCAGAGAGCGCTGCCCATATGAGGGATGCTATCGTGCTAAGTCATGTCCATGATCGGCAAAACAGGACAATGGGACAAGGATGGGAGCTCTGGCATCTCAAACCTGGAGAGCGCTAGAGGCGAACAGGTCTGGTTGATGGCGTGAGAGGAGCTGCAACCGCAGCGGCCGGGCGGTCTGGCGCGAAGGACAAGCCTTGAGCTTGTGGTCAGGCGGGCCCTTAGCGTCCGGCGCCGGATCGTCGCGTGGCGAGCTCGGCCAAGTAGGGGAACAATGTCGATGATGCCGTGGATACGAGAGCGCGCACACCATCTTCTTGCTGCGGCGACAAGGGAGGTGGAATGAAGATGACAAGCGAGACCGGGCTCGGCAAGCGGGGCAAAGCGGAGGTGGGTGGGAGGAGGGAAGAGTGGCGTTCCAAATCAAGGAAATAGAGAAAGAAATAACGTACAGAATAGCAAACTTGCGCGGCTTGAGGCTGAGGATGGGGAAGAGGGTGAAGCAGACGACAAAAAGAGCGAGGGCGGCCAGGTTGAGGCCGCCAAAGAGGAGAAGGCGGTCCCAGCGACTTACTGTAGGCCGACGTCAGCGCGGTTTCTTAGGATGAAGTCGAGCGCAGGCCGTGTTGAATGGCCAGGCTGAAGGATTCAAAGAAATGTATGTCTCGAGGCGCCGCCAGTTGCACGGCGTAGAGAGCTGCAGGAACTCGCTCGGGTCACAGTTGACTCGCTTGCGGAGCACTAGAGACGCAACAATGTCCTGCATTGCAGATTCGAGCCCGAGAAGCCGGCAGCGATATGCAAACAACAAGCATGGAAGCAGGTTAATTCACGTTCGCCCTGCGTTTGAGGGCACCCCACGCTGCAGAGCGCAGAGTGTAACTGAGCGTCCGCAGAGGCACGCGCCGCGGCAGGGAGCATGTAGGCAGCAAATGTTTCAGACTTACGAGCAAACCAGCCTTCCTCCTCTTCCCTCCTGGTGCGCGCAGGCAGGGGCGCGCCTGGTCCTTCGCCCTCATGGGTGGGCAATTGCACGTAGCTCTCTCCTCCAAAAGGGTTGTATTGAGCGAGCGTGCCCAACACACCGCTCGGGCGCTGAGTGTTGACGACGGGCGGCTCACGGCGTGACCAGCCCAAATCGTTCATGCGGTCTCTGAATGACGTCGCGGCCATTGTTTAGATGTGAGGGTGCAGTAGTAGGTGTGGCGAAGATGAGAGTAGCCAGGTCGGGCACCAGTCAGTGTTTTTACGGGGCCGGGCGTATTGTAACAAGGAATTGTGCTGCCTGCAGCAACGGTGGTTGGCCTCGAAGGCTGCCGCGAGAGCCGATCGGGATGGGGGTGTGCAGCCAGGCAGACACACGAGTGGCGGAGATAGTGAGCAGCCGGCGCAGCACTGCAAACGCTTGTTCAGGTAGTAGCCGGGTGATCAGATTTAGAGGTTGGCGTGGTGGTGGTGGTGGTGATGGTGGAGGTGTGTGTCCAAGGTCACTTTGTGAGCTACAGTACTCTAAACAGGGAGCTGCCGTAGCCCGTAAGCCGTCAAGCGAGACGAACCCTTGACAGCCTCTCGAGCTCCTCCGGCCTGTCTCCCGCCTGCACGCCGTCCACTCATTTCTCACTTACTCGCGACTCGCTTCGAGGCAGGCGCCGTCTCCCGCCGTGGGCACGCCCCGCCACATCAAATGCTCTGCATGCGCGCGATGGAAGGATGATCACCCGTTACATGATCTGGCCTGCGCTACTGACACCTGCAGCCAGCATCGACGCGGCCAAACCATCCAAGGGACCAGGCGGACGACAAGAGATGCGGTTTGCCCCAATGACAGCCGCCGCCTCAATCCCGCCAAGGGCGTGTGATCGCGCACTATCAAGCAAACAATCTCATAGTGTGGGCGTAGCGCGCGTTCGCCCGTGTTATCGGAGCGAGGACCGTGCGATTGCGATATGTGATCATCGTATACGGGCACACTTGCACATACTACTGTCCGGCGTCCTGCTTTAGTCGCAGGCAGGGCAGCACGCTGAGCATTTTGCCGCGCTAGGCTGTGGGCGAATGGGCGAGGGGTGGGATAGCAGAGAGAGAGGGAGAGAAAGCTACAGGCCCGCAGGCATGTGGAGGGTTTCCGGACAGACAGAAAGTAACATGAACATGGTACACCGGTTATCACAGTCAATGTCTGCATTGTCCTGATTGGTATCGACGTGGTGTGCCGACTAGAACCAAGGTGGCTCGTCGCTGCTCGAGCGCGGTGGAGGGAGGAGGACGTTGAAACAATGCGCAGGCCTCGCGGCAGCAGGGGTGGCAACAAACAAGCAGGCTGTCAGGACAGGACAGGACAGGACAGGACAGAAGTGCGACATGTTGTCTCATGTTGTCTGTGGCTGCTTGCTAGCTTACGATCGGGTATCAGCAACCTAAAGGGTGACGTGCAAGAATAGCCCGCCCACGTACGTGAGTCGCGACACGGTCCTGTCCTGGCCCGCTCCTCCTCCACCACACCAGGCTCGCGTCGCATCGCGTCCCAGCTATGTTGCATACCCAAGCTGCCTTATCCGAGTAGAGTGCGGCGGTCGGGGTCAGGGTCTTGGTGCGAGGCGGTAGCTCGACCGACGGCGTGGATCAAAGGATTGCGTGCCATGCTGAAGGGCAAACCTAACGGTACGGATTCATGAGTCACTCCATCATATGTACGCGTCAGGCAAGTGAGACTGAAGAGCAGCCGGGGCAGTCAAGAGTGGTGCGTGTGCCGGAGTGGTTCGCTAGTGATGGGACGAGTGTGTGGGTGTGTGTCTGTAGGTGTGGGATGGGATGGGTGATGTGGTGAGCATTGCCGGCGTGCATGCAGTACATATATCTTCAGCCCTGCCCATGAGATGAAATCCCATCTGACCCTCTGTTCTGCCATTCTGACCTGTTGAAGCAACGCGCGCACCATCGGAGTATTACAAGCAATCATCTCACGTGCATACTCCGAGTTCAGCCCATCGCCTTATCACCATCGTCCATCGTTGTGGTCGAGACATTACCATTACCACTACTACCACTGCAGCTCATAACCCTCGCACAGCACTCCAAGATTCAACAACTCCACGGTCAATCGATCAATCAAAGAACCAACCGAAGAGCACCGAGGCATAGCCCCAATCAACACTCTACCTACCTTAAGCAGCAGGACCTCCGTGCGAGACAATCTCCTGCGAACGACTCCTCAGCCACAGCACTCTCTGCTCCCCAGACTGGTCCGGCGGAGAAAGGCAGGGTTCAGATTAAAGTCTCGCCGACGACCACGGTTAGAGTGCAGACAGATCGTCATTGCACCGCCACAGCACGCCTAGCGAGCCTACACGCGCCTCTCACTCGCCTGCCACGACCGCAGCGAACGCAACCCACTGACTAGCATACTCGGCCTCCGCGTCCGTGTACTTGCTGCACGTCTGCTTGACCGCCCGCCGAACGGACGATCCACCATCCGTGCGCAGGCCCTTTTAAGACGACACCTCCTCCTCCATCGCCGCCGCCGACACCGCCGCCACCGACCACCGCAGGTCTGTCTCTGTGTGCACCAGCTGCACCACCTGCCACCGCCGCCTCGCACACGTCTGCCAGGCTTTGTTCGTGCACGCCCGCGCGCGCACACCGTCAACAAGACAGTTGACAGCGTGGTGGCACAGCCGCCCGCACAAGCACCGAAGCACACGCCGTTCGGCCCACCAACCGAGCCCGCCCATCCTCTGCACCCCAGGAAGACCCCGCCAATTTTGATCGGCGTCGCACAACCCTCCACCACAAGCACGCCCGCCAGCCTTCATCTCTTGACATCGCGACATCGCAGCACAGCGTCCTCACACACCTGCTGCTGTGAGAGCCGGCATTAACCGGCGTCACAGCACTCACCCCTCGCTGCCTCATCGCGACGACGCACTCCGCGCCGCCCTCCCTCGGCCACCAACCGTCACCCTCCGCTGTCTCCGTGGCAGCCTGCGACCACACCGCCTCCCAGGCGCCCACTACTCCTCCACCCCGACCGTCGCGCCAAGTGCGCTGCTGCTACCCGCGCACGCGAACGAGCTCTGCCAATCGACTCATCCGTCCGCGCCTCCTTGCGATTCCACCGTCGCAGCCTCAATCACCTCTCTGGTCTCTGTGAGTCAGCCTCCACTCCCTCTCCTCCTGCTTCGGCCTGCCTCGGCGCAAAGCGCAGGCGGCCTCCAGCTGTGCATATCCTGTCCATGCACGTTGTTCATGCTATCGCTATGACCGCATGGCCTCGCATGACGGCGCCGTGAATGCTGTTGCCCGCAACGCCTGCCTCACGGGCACCGCACGACTCGCCGCGGTAATTTGTTTCGAGCTGCAGCCTGCCGTTGATGTGTAAATGGTTATGCCAAGAGCGCGAGCTAATGCTGCTTTCCTCCCAGATCTCTCCTCGTTTTCCTCGAACTGCATCCTCTGCCGGTCCACGCCGCGCAGTCGTCACACACTCGTCCCATAGACGGCACTTGAGCCGTGTCTTGTCAGCCTTGCGATCAATCGCCTGCGATACCTTTCACCGGCCAGCACGTACAGTCAGCCCGTTCAGGCTCGCCAGCAAGTAACTCAAGTCCGAGCAAACACACGCAGTTCATGCAACAGTAGCTCACTGAGTAATGACTGCTTCTTGTAAGTGCTCCTCCATACCATCACTATCTCGTGCAGCGAGATCTACAGTCTTCCCGTTCGCACTGGACAACACGATCCGTGCGATCATGACTATCACAAGCCAGAAGTTCTGCGGTCACGTCGTGTCCACAAACTTTGGCCACATGCGCTCACAACCCCGACTAACGCTTTCGATTGCAGCCAAAAACGATCTTACGAGCTTCCCCCCTTTCGACGACCACGACCACGGCAAATTCGACTCCCAAGACCTTGACAAACACGATTCTCCTTTCGAGCTTACTCTCGACAGCGACGTGCTGGACTCCAGCGCCATGGCGGGCGCCGGTTCTCCTTACATCAAGGCCGAGCCTAACAACGATTTCTTCGACCCCAACCAATACATGCAATACGGCCACAACGGTCAGCACCAGCAGCACTACGCTGCATCATCAGGCGCCATGAACATCAACCCCGCTAGCCTCTCCAATGGCATGTCAAATAGCTTCAGCCAGAACATGGGGTCCAGCTTCCATGTGGGCAATTCGGGCATAGCAGACGACGAGCTGTTAGATCTGCAACTGGATCATGGCAATGCTCAAGGCAACAACAACTTTGATTTCAACACCGGCGTGCAGAACTTCCTCCAAAACAACGCACCTAACAACCAGCAACAAAGCGGAAGCATGTTCTCTCACACACCTGATGGCGCACCTATCCAATCGCCATTCACCAACGGTGAGTTCAACTACTCTCAATTCCGTCCCATGCCGGGTCAACAGTTCCCAGGTGGACAAAGTTTGCCACAGCAGGCAGGCTTCCGCTCGCAGATGGCGCAGCAAATGGAGCGCAAGTACTCAGAGGCCAGGTCGCCTGCTTCGCCACACACAGGTCATCTGCAAGTGAATGACAGCTACCACCCCGGCATGCAGATTCGCCACCAGCGTCAGAACAACTCGATGGGCGGCAATGAGTGGGACAGCCCACCTAGTCATCACACCAGTCACCAGAGTTGGGGTGATGGTTCTCCTTTCCCATCCCCTAACAATGGCCAGCCCATGAACCGACAGATCTCCGAGGTCCTACAAAACAACCACAAGGTAGCATCGTCACTGCCAACGATTCCCACTAAGATGGAGCCTGGCACTGGACCGGTCGGCCAAACACAGGAGGCTAAGCGCAGACGGCGCCGCGAGTCACACAACTTGGTTGAACGCAGACGCCGTGACAACATCAACGAGCGCATTCACGATCTGGGCACCCTTGTTCCTCAGCACCGACTCGAGGACGAGAAGGTTCGCAAGCACCTGCAAACGAACGCTCCACTCTCGCCGTCCATCGCCAACGCCAGTGGCATGTCCCCCCCTGCAGCCACCTCATTGCTTGCAGGACCTTCGGGTCGCCGCGCAACCGCCGGCAACATCACCCAAGGTTTACCGATCGAGGACAAAGACAAGGGGCCCAACAAGGGTGACATTCTCAACGGATCCGTTGCTTGGACTCGCGACATGATGTGGTACACCCACCGCAAGCTTCGCCAAGAGCAAGAGCTCAAGGAGCTGGTCGCCAGCCTTGGTGGTACTTGGCCCTTCACTCCCGATGAGGAGGAAAAGCGCATGAACAGCGAAATCTGCGAGGTGTTGAACAAGCATGCACCGGTCGGAGGATTCACTGGATACTCCCGCGCACCTGGCTCTGGCCTCAGAGTCCCTGGCTTCACAAACGTTGCTGGCGATAGCACCAATGCAGATGGCCAAGTCATTCCTGGTCAGAACGGCAACGGCCAGGAGGTCAGTCCTGGGTTTCAGTCTGGCGGCAGCGGGATGAGCTCGGGCGGTGTGTCGCACAACGCTGGCAACAACTTCGCTGGCTGGCAGGGGGACTTCAAGGAGGAAGACGAATACGCGATCATGGAGTCGTAGGACGCCCCATGCGCATCCGTCATCTTCGACTGGGCCCACGAGCCGACTGAAACCATTTAACCCTCTTTGAACACTCCTTCGCGTAATTATCTGGCTCGAGCAATCTGGAGCACGACCTCTTTTTGCCTACCAACAGATAGACCATCAGCATAGTACACAGCCACGGCGCCACGAGCATATCAAGCGACCGTGGCGCAATGATACCCCCTTGCATGGACGACAATCTCCCCACTCTCAGGATTCTGACCCGGCGTTTTGGTTCGGCTGCCACACCTTAGTCATCCCTCCGAATATTCGGAACGTTTCACCTTGACACCAACAGCACCTTACTTTGCTCTCACACTCAAAGACACCCATATACCAGCCTACCCTTGCTGTTTCGCTTCTGCCTCTCTGGCGACTTCCTGCTGTGTGCCATCGTGCCAGCAACTCGTCGCTGAGAGACAATACATCCCAGCATTATCATCATTATCATCATCATCACCATCCTCGGCGTTACTTTACCTGGAGACATGGCTGCGAGTCCAGGGCCGGGAAACATCGGCGGCATCTTGGGGAAACAAAGGGAGATTTTCTGGAGTGGCAGGCACATGATTTTGACGATCCATTTCCTTGTTTGCTTTTTGATTTCGCGTACTCTCAGTTCTGTGTTTGCATCTTTGCCTCCCGATTCTGTTATTGGGCTTGTTTCTTGGCCTTTTTGGCGTTTTGATCTGAGACTGCGGTCGGTCTTTGCACGTCCTTTTGCTCAGATTGCACCTTCTTTGCTTGCTTCAAGAAGGCATTGTTTGGTTTTTTGCAACTTTTCTTATCTAAGTCTACTTGGGAATGTATCCCTAGCATTATGAAATATGTTTCTAGAATCCTTCTTCCTTGTCTTTCGTGACAGATCTACGTCGATCGTGTATGTACTCCCACGCGTCTCAGTGGCAAGTACGCTTCATGTAGTAGCCTTATGCGCCGGTATTGCTATACTGGACTTGGAGATCGTTGAACATCTACAACTAGCTTCATTCTTGTGGGCAAGCGTGGATGGTCGACGTTTCGTCTGATAGTGGTTCGTGACATTCTCTCACGCCGGAGACACGCTGGACGTTCACCCGCGATCATGGTTTCCTTTGCGACTGCTACGTTTATTGAAGTGCTAGACAAGGGTGTGTCTTGATGTAACACGCTAGAGCTTGATGTTCACGCCTGAGAGTACTACATGCTGAAGACGAATATTGTCATCGCGGACGCAGATCAACGCGTGAGGAGCGAGATGGGAAGACAAGGCACATATGAAGAAGGGCTCAGGAAGGCCGTTACAAACGCTGGGCATAGAACCTCCAAAGCTGGAACTACTCGTCGGCGTTTCGTCGAGTTTGTATATCTGATCCGTAGCACTTGTTCGCCTGTGCTGTCACATTGGACCACGCTTGAGCCCTCGACGTGCGGATGCTAATGGCTTGTTTGCTGGACAACCGAATTTCTTGTTGAATGCATGATGTGGCAACGTCTGCTGCCAGCGACTCGCATGAGTGGCAAAGGTCGTGTTCGAATAATATTGCATTGAGTTGGGGGTTGCTATTGTGCGTCTGCTGGCTAGGACAGCACGACGGCTTGATATCTGAAGAGTAGATTGCTACTTCTCGGCAAGGGCAATGCTCTTTCTTCCATGCTCTTTATACTTTGCTCAAAGGTCAAACGCCTTCTGAGGTCATGGACGCTCGTCCCGAGCGACCACTTGCTTGATCACTGCTGGTGGGGCGTTGCGGTGCTTTTCTCTCTTCCAATCCTCAGCGCGGTGTCCTTGAGGGTCAGACTCGTGTGACTCCGGCTCCCAGTCGTCGAGTTGTGGCTGTGACTGCGTGTCGCGGACAGGTTGTGGTCGCCTGAAGTTGACAGCAGAGAGAGAGAGATCTGATGAACCTTTCGCGCGAGTGTTCAAATGCTCTGTCCTGTCTCTCAGCAAGCATCATCACATCCCCGACACTGCTCTCTTGCTGTACTGTATCGCAAAGGCACTGCATTCGCGCAGACGATCGCGCGCTCCGTCCTTGACGCCGCCAGCGAAGCCGCGAACCTCGAGCATCGCTTCGCGAATCATCTCAATTTCCTCCATCGAATTTTTACAGACATCTCATCACTTCCTAATCCCCTTCCCTATATCGTCCGTCGCCGTCTGCCCTTCCCCGTACCCTAAGTTCTTCATCTCGTCCGGCGCCATCAGGCCTCTCTCCATGCGACAGCTCAGGTAGCTCTTGCTCAGCTCACGGCATTCGGGCGAGTTGACTCCGCGGGCGGTCTTGAGGCAGCGGAGGTATTGCTTCATAAGCGGTTGGCATTCGGCATCGTGGTCCAGAGGGAAGGAGCCTTTTGCGGGAGGGTTGGGACGGCCGATTTTAACGCCGGTGCCGGGAGCGCCGAAAGTGGACATGATGGAGTCTGGGTTGTTCTTTGAGGAGGGTAGTTTGGTGGTAGTAGATGTGTTTGTTCGTTCTTTGGAGTTCTTTGACGTTGGACGGAAGTGCTTAAGCATGCGAGAGAGCGAGGGTAGAGTGTCTTCCTGTAGGTGGTCCGTGCTTGAGATGCCGCCGAGGTTCACTGTTCGAGTATAGGGTTTGCATGGTGCTGTAGTTGCTAAGACCAATAATCAAGATGCCTAGCATGCTATTGTCATGAAATTCTCTTCAAGGCATCGATATGCTGATGGAGCTTCATGTTGCTCTGAAGCTGAAGGAAGCTTCACGGTAAATCGGCGTAATCGAACATGATCACTAGACTCCATGAATCCAGCCTCGAGGTGGGGTGATTACAAACGCATATATACATTGCTTGCAGAGTTTGTATAGGTGCAGGTATATGTCTCTGCCATTTGTACGCCTCAATCGTGTCCTCCAATGCTATTCCTCGTTTCTTGCTTGATCATACAATATCTGTACATCGCCACCAAGGATCATCGCCTTGGTGCCGCTCCAGGCGTCCAGCTACCTGGTTGCCAACTCTCACCCGGTGAGCCCTTCGGGGTCTGGCTTGCCCAAGGAGCAGCCTCTTTGTTCTTCTTGCCTCTTGGTCGCTCGCTGCCCTCGCCTCTGAATCGCCCCTCGTCGACCTTCTCTCCTTCAATCGCTTTGCCAACCTTCTCTTGCTCTTCCACGCCACTGGCAACACCTTGCTTATTCTCGGGCTCCGTCATAGGCACATATCCGCCAGGATCCTTAACTCCGATCGCTGGTGCGGGCTGTTGCCTCTGTGGCGCATCGAGGAAGGACTCCTTTGAATTCCAGCGTTCGTCTGCTTCTGCCGCTAACTCTTTCATACGCTCTCGTCGGGCCACATCGAATACCTGCTCTTGTATTGTAGGAGGTTCGTGACGCGTGTGTCGTAGCCATTGATGCCATTGCGCTGTCGAAATCAATCATTAGCATTGCAGTCCTCCGTCGATCGCGCGCAATAGTTCACTTGACTTACGTGAAATCTTCACATCCGAATAATGCCCAGCCTTCGCATACTTGACGATCCTCCTAAAGCGCTGTGCATTCATGGCATCCTTGAACTCCCAGAAAGTATTGCCTGACAAGTCCGAGCCGGCCAGGAATTGTCGCCGCCAGGGCAGGCGGAGGGTCTTCCATTTGTACCAAATCTGTTTGAGGGCGCTAGGCGCCTTTGGTGGACGTGCTGACATTTTTTGTTTAAGGGGTATGTGTGGTTGTTGGATTGTGGTGGTGGATTTGCGCCTTCGATGACCTTGAGAAACGCGAATGATCGGCCAATGACGTGCAGCGGCGACGGACTGATGTGGACTTGACTGAGCGCGCGTCGAAGGTCGTTGAAGAAATCAACGAAGTATCACTCCGTGACAGTATGCCTACATCGTCTCTCGAAAATATCACGAAATTGTCATGGGATCATGACAGCAACACTCGAACCATACAATATTGAAAATGCTAACACTAACAGATGCGAAGCCCTTTTCACCAACCAAGATTGTACACACAGATTTGTGGCAACATTGAACTCCCTTCATCTCTATGATCGCAAATGTTCACAATCGAGTGACTCGCAACCATGCGCGCACATGTACCTGCACTTCCCTATCACATCCGAGTACAACCACTCCAACTTATGCTTCGCCCTGTATCGCGGCAGATATGTCTGCAGCGCCTTTGCAAACCACGGGTCGTCCCCCTGGGATGCATCTCGACCCCAGACAGTCACCTCCTCCACTTGCCGCAGCAGCTGCATAGTTTTGAAAGTCTCCTGATAGGTTATATCGAAGACGCTCTCCAACGATTCTTGTCCAGTGTCCTGGTCGTTCTGCCTTAGGGCTGGCGGGCAGCAGTGCAAGGGCTCGGGAACGACCGTACTATCTCTCCGAACATGCGGCAGGCCCTCCCTTAACTGCCAGGGCTCGGGATATACCGCCTGATCTCTCCAAACATGCAGCAAACCCTCTCTTACATGGCTGTTCAGTGCGGTGGGAATCTCGGTGGGTAAGTCCAACATGAGGTGGAGTGTCTTCAGATTCGGCACCCGCCTGAGGCGTTTGCAGGTCGTGTGGAGCTCCCGACATCCAAAATGCCACTTGCCATTCAAGTGGAGGTAACCTCTGCCGAGCCAGATGCACAGAGAGTTGATGCCGGACAGTCGACGAGGCGAGAGTGACTTCAGGAAGTGCGCAACAGATGCTTCGCCATCGGGGGAATTTCTTGCTGGGCCTGGACCTGTTGTATATGGATCTGGTATTTCAATTGCTAGCCTGTTGATGCGGTAGAAGATGTCTTCCGCTTCGCGTTTGATTTGTCGACAGGTCAGGAGGAGAGTCAAGACACTCGGGCGAGATCGAGGGTCAGGAGTCAGCCAGACGATTCCATGGTTATTGTTCGCGTTGGTCGGCGAGACTGAGAGGGCAAACTCCCATATCAATTTTCTCAGCTCGAGAGGCAGTTTCGTGAGCAGAAGGCTGGGTTCCATACTCGCGGTGTGATGAGTGAGATGTGAGAGAACACGTTTTTTGGTGCGATGATAGTTGTCTATTTATCTTATCCCAGAACCTGTGACTCGACGCTTTTCATTGCTAATATACGACGGGAACAAAAATAGGTTTCAGCTTGACGCTCGATGCGCAGCCACTTGCATCAATACGGACTGCCACAGGCTCTAGAGCTCGCTTGAAGCCTTGATAAGAAATATAGATATACTAATATTCTCGCCGACCAGCATCCTCTTGCTACTGGGAAGATTCAAGGAAACATCAGCATTTGATGGCTGCTTGAAACACAGCCCCAGTCATTTCAATATATATACGATAACGTACTTGGCAAGCGAGCCGGTCACGCAAGCGAGCTGGTCAGAATTTCACCTACTCTACCTTTGATTATTAATTACACAACCAAAATTGAAGATATAGGGAAGAAACAAATTGTATTACAAACTACAGAACTTAATACTATGTCCAACTTTACCACAACTACTACACCTTGGTAGTGACCTTTGTGTAGCCATTCTTGGCGGCCAGCTTGTCGAAGCTGGTTCCTCATCTTCGTTATTATCATCTGATTGCTCCCTAATTCTATGTCCTTGAATAGCTTCCTGGGCATTATTAACAGCTATAGATCCTCCCTTCTGAATAGATCTAGTTTTACGTGCCCTCTTCTTCTTTTGGTACTGATTTTTAGCCTGGAGAGCAGCGTTCTCAGCCATCAAAATTGCCTTCTTATGTACCATATTCTCAAAGCCCTTAAGAAGCTGCTGGAACGGTTTATCAGCTGAAGAAGCTGATAATCTCCTTCGTTTGCGATTCTCTGTTAATACTAGCTGGCCTTATCGCTTGATTTAGGGTAGAGTCTTTGGTGTTTAAGGGTTCCAAGATGTCTGACTACTTCGTGGTGAAGGAGTAGCTGTAATGATAGGACCAAGCTTTTCAAGCACTCTCTGTGGGTTAAATGGAACAAGGCCAGTTGCCTTAAAGCTAGAAGTAATGGTTTTAGTTATCATTACTTGTCGGTAGGCTATAAGGAAGGCAGGAAGGAATTCTTCCTTTGTGATATGGTTAACGCTAAGCCTCATCTTTATCTCAATCTGAGAGCCGTACACCTTCTTTAAAGGGCCAAAACAGCTTACGTCTAGAGGCTGAAGGATGTGAGATGTATGAGCAGGCATACATAAAGTCAGAATACAGTTCTAAAGGCAGAAGTCTCGAAATTTGGCTGTTTGGTAGCTTCCGTGGCTATCGAAGATTAAGAGCCTCCACTTGCCCTTACATTTTTTCGTATATTCGTGGAAGTGCTGGATCCATTCGAGGCCGAGCTCATTATTGGTCCATCCGTTATCGCTTATAGCGATTCTCTAGGTAGTTGGGATACCAGTCTGGTACCATATTGCTTGATAAAGCTTACCATCAAAGATGATAAATAGAGGGATCGCTTGCCCCTTCGCTCCGATTGCCTCAATCGCTGTAACCCACTTCCGGTTCCCTAGTTGCTTTGTCTGTGGTCTGCCCTTCCTATCTGAGCTTGTTATCACTTTGGAAGTAGAGATAACACCCATTTAGAAGCTAGTCTCGTCAAAGTTGAAGATATCCTCTTCAAGAACGCTGTACTTTGCAATTGTATCTCCTACCAGTTTGAACCACTTGCTAATTATCTCTGGATCCTCAACTTCTGCTCTTTGAATATCAAACTTCCGATTATATACGCTTGAAAGCTCTGGATAGCGTTTTACAAAGTTGGTAACCCATTTTGTGCCGACCTTTTAGGGGCTAGCTGGATTCTTGGTATCAAGCATTGTATTAGCCATCTCTTCAACAATTGCGCGCTGGGGAGGGAATCCGTCAGTAGAGAGCTGAAGTATCTTTCGAAGGAGGATTTGCTCCTCGTCGTTTGTGAATTTTCGAGAGTTTGCAGGTGTAGCTGCTCGTGGGAGTACTCCAAGGTGTCTTGTGCGAAGGGTTTCAAAAGGGACCTCGTAGGTCTGAGCTGCAGCTCGAAGGGATGTAAAATGGTTATTATTATACGCTTGAAGGGCTAAAGCAATACGTCCTTCAGTTTTAGAGGGCATTATAACCAAACATTGTTGTGTAATAAGAAGGTGAAGGTGTAAGACGCGTCACGCGCGCGTTTTGACCGGCTCGCTTGCGTGACCGGCTCGCTTGCCAAGTACGTTACACATGTTGATATCAAGGGTTAGGGTTCAAGGACAGCTTAACACTCATCTAAGCGATGACTTGTTGTTATTAGACCCACCTGAATCATGTAACCACGGATATAGTACATTCACGGTCGTTCCTGCCGTCCAACATCGTTGTCTCCCTACCGAGTCTTGGCCGCGATGCATTAGAGCCCTAACAGAGTAATGTTGATTCACGAGTGACCCCGCATCCGCCCCCGCCCACGAAACAACGGCAATAGCATTTAGTCGATCATAAGGGCTCGCGGGTGAGACGGTAATCCACCGAACCCACTCGTGCCGCTGTTGACAGTGGACCAAAAGATCGACGACCTCGGTCTGAAGGTTCGTCAAGCTCCATTACATTTGCTTGTATGGAGGAGTCGAGGTGAAGAGGAGGGGTTTGACCTGTTTGCTATTTAAGCAGCTTCTCCCGAGTTCATGGTTTGTGCTAGAGCATACTACTCTTGCAGTATACATATCATTTACAGATTATCGTCACTACGAATAGCATGTCCGAAGTCGAGATCCCAAAACAATGCAAGGCGGGAGTTGTTGTGAACGAAGGACCTGACTTTAGGGTCGAGGTGCAGATGGTTGATGTTCCTGAGCCTGGTAAGTCTTCTTCGTAGCTTTGATAAAATACACGCATGATATTGACTTGAACACAGGCCCCAACGATGTACTCCTCAAGCTCAACTGCACCGGGCTCTGCATGAGCGATGTGCACTTCATGATGAATGACTGGGCCGTCCCCCCAATGTCAACCTTCGGCACCAAATGCGCAGGCCATGAGGGTGCTGGTGTCGTCGTCAAAGTTGGCGCCAATGTGCAAGGCTGGTCAGTCGGAGATCGCGGCGGCGTCAAGCCTCTCTGGGACGTCTGCCACAACTGCGAACAGTGCTACAATGGCCGGGAGAACTACTGCCAGAAGGGTGTGTACACTGGCTTGGTCGCAACAGGCACATACCAACAGTACATCACCTCGCCTGCGATTTACACGAGCAGGATTCCTGATGGTGTGCCAGATGAGGTAGCCGGGCCCATCATGTGCTCTGCTAGCACGATGCACCGAGCCTTGATCGAGGCAGAGTTGAAGCCGGGCGATTGGGTGGTGTTCCCAGGTGGCGGTGGTGGTGTTGGTATCCAGGGTATCCAGCTTGCGAAGTGAGTCTGTCGGTCAAGCCACATCCGGGTTCATAATGCTGACCTTCTACCAGAGCCATGGGTATGCGTGCAATCGCCATTGACGGCGGTGATGCGAAGCGCGACCTCTGCATCAAGATGGGTGCTGAGGAGTTCATCGATTTCACCAAAGAGAAAGATGTTCCAGCCAAGATCAAGGAGATTGCGGACGGCATTGGCGCCCATGGTGTTCTAGTGACAGCGTACCAGGCCTACAACGGTGAGCTTGTGACTTGAATTTTGCACGGCCTACCAACCGGACGTAAGCTGATATTCCGACAGATTCGATCAAGTACATTGGCGACCGTATCGGCGGCAGAATCATGGCCATCGCTCTCCCTCCTGCCGGCACCATCACTCTCGGCACCGACCCCAACTTCTTCGCGTTCAAGAACTTAAAAATCATTGGAACGGTACGTGAACACAGGATACAACCCAATCTCGCAGTCTAGATTCAGACTCCATACTGCCCTCCTAGCGGTAGAACGAGCAGTCCGGACTTTGAAGCTAGACTATAAGCCAATATTGCGTCTGAGACACTGTGCTGACTTGAACCCTTCGCTCTGCAGTTGGTTGGAACTATGCAGGATACTGCTGCTACTCTCGACTACGCGAGGAGAGGCTTGCTGAAGTCGATCTGCGAGGTCAGGGGTATGAGCCAGATGCCGGAGAGTGTGCAGCAGCTGAGGAGGGGTGAGGTCGCTGGCAGAATTGTGATCGACTTCAACAAGGATTGAGAGCGTTTAATGTGTGGATGTGGGTATCTGTATAGTGGGCGATGGGACCAGTATAGGGTGGAGGTGAGATCTGTATAGTTGGAGACGAGACTAGGTGTAGTAGTAGTATGAGAACAATAGCATAACGAACATGACGAAATGAACGCAACAATTCTCATGTTGTTCCAATTACATGGTATACAGTATCAATTGTTTCCTGCAAAGGTTTAGGTACTTGATGTTGTTATTCCTTGTTGATTCTTCAGGTTCAGCTTGAGCACAGACACAATTGCTAACAGTTGCTAAGCGCGCCGCTCGGTTCAAAGCCTGGGCCCGTCCCAGCGCCATCCATCACCCGTGCACCTCGACTACCACCAACATCCAAGCACGACACCCGCTCAAGCTGCCAATTGCTCCTGCTCCCGCGCAACCTCATTGCACGCGCGTGCCACCGCTCTTGTCCTTGCCAACCACCGCCCCATGCAGCAATAACACGCCGCTCCTCCGCCGCTGCCTGCATGCGCCCGTCCAGCTCTGCCCTGCGACTCGCCTGATACCCGCGACACCACCTTCAACGTGGATTCCGACACCTCCTCCGTTCATACCACTCCTTCGCTACACGGCCACGCGCAGCCAAAGCTAGACGCACACTCTCATTTCGCCCTTGCACAAGCCCGCCAGGAGAGCTCATCCTCCGCCGCCGAGTCTCCACCGCCCTTCTCCGCCCACAACTTCCCCTCGAGATACTTCCCTGCGCCTTCGCCTGAGGACCCATACTCAACTCTTGTCACCGAGTCCGAGGCATCACATTCGCTTACAGTCCTTGCTCCACCGCCTTCGGGTCCCGCGCCGCCGTTCGAGGAATCCGAGTCTGCAACCCCTACTACACCAGGTGCTCTTGAAGCCTCTGCGAGTTCTGTTCTTGTAGATACAAAAGCGGCGCTTCCGAGAGATACCAAAGACAGCAAAGATCTCGACGACGGAGAACCACCGCCTCCGTATACCGAAGGTTCTAGTCCGTTAGACGGATTCACTTACGTCATGGCTGCCGCAGGGAGCATTATTACGCAGGTGCAGCAGGGAGGGCCTGCGCCTATCAACACCGCACTCGGAGGTCAGTTATATCGCTCTGGTATTCCATTTGAGCAATTGTACTGATTTTCAACTCAGGTTCCGACGAGAACATTACTCTTGAACTACGGTTTGTCTACTTCACATATGGACACTTTCTGTTACTGATGAAAACCCCAGTGGCACCCGTTTTACACTCTCCCGCGATGAGCTGCTCACACTCCCGGAGTTTGTTCTGCTTTCGCTCTTTCCCAACGGCCTCCTTCCCGATGGCCACATGAACAGCTACCACGATGGAGATGTCTACCCAGTCGACGTAAGCCAGCCCGCAATCACCCAAGCGAGTCGATCTTCCGTCTCAATTTGCGAAATCCAGTCCATTATGTGCAACTACGACGTATTTTTATCTGACATAATCTATCACTCACAGTATGACCCTACTTCGCTACAGTACATGCTCGAGTTTTTCCGACATGTCGCTCAGACCATCCCGCAATCCGTTGATGATGAATCTCTTGACCAGGGCAGTCAGGACCCGTCTGCGCCAAGCACGATGCCCATTGAGCCCATGCAGGGGAACGCTCGTGACATGCTCCAAGACCGCGCTGGTATCATCGTCCTACGCGAAGACCTCGATTTCTACTGCATTCCACCCCGCAAAGATATCGAGCAGCACGAGATGATCGAAGTTAAGCGTGCAGCCGGCAAAGCTTTGCTGAAGCAGGACGGCATTTTTTCTGGATTGAGGAAGAGCGAAGAGCCTGGCACCACTGAGCAACATCTTATTGAGATGCTGACCGCTGGGTATGTGATTCTCATCTTTACCTCGTCAAGATCAATGGACTAACAACACTGGCAGTGGATTTGACCGCGCAGACACTTGGGGCCACCGTGCCGCCGAACCCAACAAGGCTGTTGTCTGCTCGATCGCGCTCGCTCGTCTTCGCACTGACATCCGTGGCGACCCCACTACCAACAGTAACGCTGTTGGCATGGCACAGAAGCTGCTGCTGTTCTGGCGCAAACCTGCCAGGCGATGCTGGTGGGAGGGTGTTGAGCTCGAGGACGTTGAGGGTGTACCCGGCACCCTGAAAGTCTGGATTCGCAGAGTATGGACTCTTGAAATGGTGAGTCATAACAATGTCTTCTTCGTCAATTGGTGTGCAGCCTGCTAACAAGTATATCACAGAGCGTTATTGGACTTCGCTAGCGACAGAACCACCGTCGAAATCTACCGACGACAATCACTAATCACATACTCCTTGGAATTTCCAATCGGAGTGCCATCGATGTCGTACAGCAGCAATCACTACAACGACACCATTTCGCATACACCCAAGTGTCGCCAATACTGCTCGGTGTGGCTGTCTCAGCTAGCTCAGCACCACGGCACCAAGGAATGCGTTTCTGCAGCAGTGTCTGCACAGACAACGACGGAAGGGCGACAAACTGCTGACCTTCACTCGACATATACCCTTATTGCTTACCCTTTTTGTTTGTTTTCTTTTCTGCACCATTCTCGAATCAGGAAGCTTCGCGCGGCTTCAGTTCACATCAGCACAACACGGCCAATGAGCCGGTCGATCAGACAGGAGGACACGTCAGCCACGACCATCCATCTGCGGGGTGTGGGCGCGTTTTGGGATCGGCTCTATATGGGATTTCTCTCTTTCTCTCTTCTAAAATTGGCTGAGGTAGCGCGACTTGTTGTTAATTCGTAAACAGGACTTTTTGTATACATATGCTCTGCCAGTCTGTATTGAAAGCTACATCTTCGCTGCCGTGATCATTCTCGTGCTTTTAAATTGAAGAGAGATATTAGCATTGTCCAATTGGGAGCCTTAGACCGCCACATCGCCAGGGGTGCCCGCGCCATTTGAGCCACCAAGCACTATCGATCAGCTAGGCGCTGACCCTGCATCTGGAGTTGGCGCAGCATCGTACGAGTATCGTGGGATCTCTGTATTTGACCTCTTATCATCCGTGGCAAGGTTCAATCATGTACGCTCGGTTGCTGAGTCAAACTTCAACGCGACTGCTCAAGCTCTTTCCGGGCGAGTCTAACAGCCAACTTGTTACCTCGCTCGAGCAGGTCGACCTCGAAAACAGCCCCTTCTATGAATGCTTGTCCTACACCTGGGGGACTTCTACCGATTCTTCTGACATCGTCGTGGGCAACTCCACAGTTTCTATCCGCAGGAACCTGCACAACTTCCTTCGGAGACTGCGAGACGTGAAAGAGACACGCAGTCTCTGGGTCGACGCGCTATGCATCAGCCAGACAGACCTCGACGAGAAGGCGCACCAGGTAGCTATGATCGGAAGGATCTTCGGCCAGGCAGCACGTGTGCTCGTATGGGTCGGTGAAAGCGCAGATAACAGCGCCATGCTGTTTCAACCCACAGCCGATTCGCCTTTGTGGCGAAAAGCAATCGGCGCGCAGCCATCTCCTGAGGTCATGCGACAACGAGTCACGGTCTGGAATGCTTTCCTGTCAAGACCGTACTGGAAGCGGACCTGGATCGTGCAAGAGATTATCTGTGCGAAGAGCATCGTCGTGCACTGCGGCGCAGATAGTGCCGCTTGGGAGGACCTGATTAGGCCTCGGATTCACGCTGTTGGTGCGCTTCAATTCGACGGCATCAGTCTGGTATCTTCCAAGCTAGAGAAAGCAGTTGGACCGGAAACAGCGAGTCGATTCGTGGGAAACGCGCACAATATAGAGAACCTGGCGAACTCGAGATGGAGCTACTGGCAAGCCAGAGATACTGCGAAGCCAGGACACCAGATCACCTACATGTTCCCACAATTCGCGAGCAACGGTAGCTTTGATCGTCGGGACAAGATATATGCCATGCTGTCGCTTGAGCCTGAAAAAGCTTTCAGAGATGCCGTGGGAGTAGACTACAAGATCAGTGTCGAGGAGTTGTTCGCGCGTGTTTTGGGTGCTATGGAACATCGGAGATGGAACGGCCGACTCGCTGCTTCGAGTCTGGTCAGAATATTCAACATGTCGAGACGAGAAGTGAGCGAGCTCCTGGGTCACCTGACTACTCACCCTCGAGCCCCAAGTGCCGAGAGTTTATCTTACCTACAGCGCTATGTGTATGATGGCGAGTCGTCTCCTTTTTCGGACGCGCCGATGAGGCCAGAGACTTAAGTCATTAAACAGGGTTTAGCTATTGTGTGCAATGCAGCCTTAGGATGGCAGATGGTGGGAACAGCCTGGTCCAAAACCATTTCAGCTACATTGTGATTTTCCACCCTTTGTATCACTTATCGAGGAGACTCTTAACGAGCCTTACTATGGGAATCAATAGAAGGATCGAACACCGAGACGTGGACGATCTGTAGAGCTCGAATTGAGAGATATCCAAGATGATCCGACCAGCAGCATGATTGACTACAAGCAATATCCGTCCAAACTTTTGTCGCAAGCAGAGCAAAAAACGCGAAGAGGGACACAGCCACTGCCGGCGGACTGAGGAAGACACAATCGAAGAGTGCGAGAGATCTTCCCTTCAACAGCCAGTCATAGACCTGGTGGAGAGCCACAGGACTGATGCAACATCTCATTGGGTTTCCGGGACCACAACCAGGAGGCGGCTGGCAGCCATCCTTGAGAAGCTGGTAGGGCAATATCGATACGGACATGGCCAGACACCAGGTCACAACTGCGATGACTACGCAGTAAAAAGAAGCCAATAGTATGAACTTGTCCAGGAACCGCCTATGCCGATATATGGTGAACAGATTGAGCACGATGGGATAAATTCCTGCTACACCAATGGCTTTGATCAGAGATTGATTTGCGACAAGCTCGCCGGCGGTTTTAGCTTTAAGCTTTTCTGCTTTGTATAGAGCGACTTGACAGACGATTTGAAGCGTGATCGAAAAGAAGATTTATGTTTCGTGGAAGTCGACAAGCGCGAGAATGGTAGCAACAATGTTGGCTTGATTCCAGAAATTCTCAAGCTGGTCCCCTGTTGCATCCTTTGCGTTTGTTTTGGAACGACTTCGGATTGCGTCTACTACGCTCAGAATGCTTATCAACATCCAGCCAAGTATCGCAATGGCTAGCTGTTGCGCATAGGAGGCGAGAACCTGACACCCGCGTTAGAATTCTTTCCTGCTTGGCCTACGATACTGAACGATGGCCCAGGCCCACCAAGATCCGAGTCCGGGGCGTCATGTCCACGAACACAGAATTGACTGTCTACGCCCTATGTGTCCAGTCAGTTGTTTTCGAGTCATGTGGGAAGGTCTCATTTACCAGCAGGGGCGACCAGGGTCCGTTCAAAGGGCCTAATTGGAGTCCAGTCTTCCTATACAAAGGTGGATTTGGACATCTTCTCATCTTAGGAAACAGAGAATTGCAGAGTTCGCGTCGACAATGATTGATCACGGGCCAAGCCTGCTCATATTCTTGATGGGCAGTGCGATTTTTCCCGGGAGCGTCGAGTGGAAGCGTTGCTTTCAGGAAGATTCCATATAAACAGACTGAATGAGCCTCCATCGAGCCATTCGTGCGCCGCACTCGTGGCGATGATCGGATACACCAAACAGTTCTGGTAAGTGAAACCCGGATCGTGTGAAGCATTCAGACCAGGCTAGGTGCAAGCGCAGCTTTCGAGGGGTTGGTGCAGGCTGTGGTGCAATTCCAGCCGCCGCCATATAGTTGGCATCCATTTTCTCAAAGATACACGGTGTTAACTTTGGGTTGGGATCGCCATGAAGCATGTGGATAGCGGTCTCGTGGCATGTAAGCACCAGCATCCGAACAAAGCTTCAAAGAGTTAATAATCCGAGACCGAGGATGCTGAATGGAAAGGAAGCTCGCTCACAGTGAGTGGGGCGATCGAAATTGTAAGATGTGTTATCACTGTATATCCGGGATTGCTTGTTATCCTATAGACTGATGAGACCACAGCGGTATATTCTGGAGCTGCGTATACATATGTGTTGGTCCGGTGGCATGTCCGTTGCCTTCGCCGCCATTTGACACGATCCCATCAAAGATTACCGATCGCATGCACGCGAGGCATGGCTGCAGATACATGCCGACGCAGTCACGCCACCAGGCTGCGCTGCGCAGATCAGACCACATTAGAAGTAACCTTGACGCTGGAGTGGGGATATTTGAAGATATAGTATGCATTATGTATAGTATTAGGATAAATAAGAAGTCCATCGCTCTCGCTTTTTGGTGGGTATCAACCATCGATCCATGCCTGTATCAGTCAATCCCCCAAAACAACCACTTGGCGTCTCGTAGAGAGAACGCCGCACCATCCAACGCCATGCTAAAGTATCAAAAAATAATTATGCCAAACGAGAGTACGAGACAAAGATCGCAGTGAGACTCTCACTTCCTGCTCGTTTTGCTAGCCCTCGAGTTAGAGCGGCTACGCCTGCCAGTGCCGGTATTCTTGAAGCTCTCGCGAGTGTTGACGCGGTCAAGATCGAAGGGGTTGCCCTCGTAGCTTGTCTTCCTCGCGGTGCCTTCGGGCCTGCTCTGTGTCGGGCGGATGGGAGCAAAGCCCTCACCACGGGTCTCATCCTGGTAGGAGTAGTCGATGGCCTCTTGTTCCTCGGATTCGCGGCGTTCTGCGTTGATTTTCTGGGCGTCAATCTTCTCGTCGTCTTCGGCGGTGAATGCGGATCCAGTGACGGTCTGTGCATCAGACTCTGAAGAAGCAGCGTTGGCTGCATCGGCCTGCTTTTGCAGATTCATCATGAATGCAGCGGACTGTGCGGCGAACTTGCACTTCTCACGGATCTGAGGGCCGAACTTGTAGAAGAGGAAGGGCATCGGCACGCAGATAAGAGCAAGGAATGCGGGAATCGTGGATGCCCAGTGGATGCCAAGGTTGTGATACATTTGAGTGGTGAACAGCGGGAATGCTGCACCGAAGAGCGAACGCAAGACGGCGTTAGCTGCCAGGACCGAGGCTGCGAAGATCGTGTATGCGTCGATCAGGTAGTTCATCATGCCGAGGAAGATGAGCACCATACCAAAGCCGAAGGGAACACCAGCAAGGATAGAGACGACCCAGTGGATGCTCGGGGAGTTGGTCCATGCGAACCAGAAGAGACCGACGGGCACTGCGATACCGCCGAGCATGGTAGGGGGCAGACGAGCCTCGGGAGGTGCGAAACCTCTGTGTTCGTCGCTCAGCTTTGCGTAACGCTTGTTATCCCAGATACTGTAGATGACAGCAATGATCATTCCAACGGCCACACCAATAAAGGCAAGACCACCAATACCTGGGCTCCAGCCGCGGTTCTGCTGATAGACAATAGGGAAGGCGCCGAAAAGCATGTATAGGGTACCGTAGATGATGGCCATGTAAATGCTGATAAGGAAGACGATAGGCTCGCGGAAGAGCAGGATCCAGGGACGGGAGAGAGAAGTCTTGAAGACCTTGCCGAAAGTGGTAGGGCCCTGGTCAACATCGCCACGGCTCTTGTAGACCTTGCCAGTGCGCCTCGAGAGCTCAGCAGCGCGCTTGCGGAGAATGGTGGGAGCGTATGTCTCAGGCAGGAGGAAGCAGCCCATGAGCCAGAGAGCACCAGTGAAAATGGCCATGACACCCTCAACCCAGCGCCAGCCCACAGTCTCGCCGACGAAACCACCAACAATAGGTCCGAGAACAGGGCCCATAAAGGGTGCCGCCGCGAAAAGTGTCACAGCCAAACCACGCTCTCTTGCCGCGAACATGTCAGCGATAACACCGCCAGCGTTGGTAAGAGGCGAGGAGCCGAATGCACCGGCGAAGAAGCGGAGAACGATTAGTGTCTCAATGTTTTTAGCACCGGCAGCACCTGCGTTGAACGCGGTCAGGGCACCGTAGGTACCAACGTAGAGTACTTGACGGCCGAAAAGCTCTGACATGGGTGCCCAGATAAGAGGACCGATAGCAAAGCCGAGGACGAAGAGCGAGATACCGAGTGTGAAGATTTCCTGACTGCAGCCAAATTCGACGATGATTTGACGTGCGCCTCCAGAGTAGGCAGACGAGACGAAGGCGACTGCAAGTGTGGCGATGGCGACGAGTGCGGTGATGCTCCATTTCTTGACCTCGCTGTAAAGCATTGGGTTCCTAGGATCGTTTGGGATGAAGTTGACAACGTATGGGTCCTCTTCTGTTCCAGATCCCTCGTATTTGTGGTTCTCAACCTCGGGTGTGATGCCAGCATGGTTGAAGACTTGTGTGAAGTGTGAAAGACGGCTGGCCTTGCCAGACTCGATATCCTTTTCTGCCATAGCGGCAATGTGTTTCGTGTGTTGGTGCGTATACGCTGTTGCGAATGAAGTCCTGGGTAAGTGTTCGTCTGTAGGATAAACAGCGGATGATGTAGTGATGGCAGCACTACTTATATGATGCAATCGTCCCAAGAGTCCAATAGTCCAGTGTCGATCAAAAGCAACGCAAACGTTCGACGGTGGCGCGCAAGAGATACTTATTCTGGGGATAAGGCAGGAGAGAAATGAGTAAACACCGAAGAATCCACCTACTTGCAGAAGACTGGCAAACTAGATTTTGCTAATATCATTACGGCCGTCTGAGAGGCGGGCCGTGTGTTCGCAGGGGAATCGACCGAGGCATGAGTGGCAATCTAGCATTCCGTTTCTGCACAAAACGTCAGCCATGCAAATTATGCTGCCCTAAACACCGACAAGCGAAAAGGGCTGGGCCGTCTGGCGGCTGCCATGAGTTGTCATTGGTTAGTCAAAAGCTTATGTCTTCATAAAGCCGTACCATTGTGCTGGCGTTGCCGCACAGCCGACTTCTCGCGCGGTAGCCGGTAAGAAAGCACCGACTCACACCGATGTCCCGTATCTCCTCTTGAACCGAGTTGCTCTAGGATATCGCCGTGCGCGCTGATGACTGAGCAGGGGTTAGCAAAAGGAATTCACGGAGCATAAGTTTGCCGGTCTCCCTCTCCAATGCCTCGACGTGCGTCGCGTTCGTTCCCAGTTGTTCTTTGTAAGCCATGTCAACACGACGCTACTATTTCCAAGCCTCTTTCCTGCATTGGCCCAAGAACTCTAATCAGCGATCATGCGTCGTGAAGGTTCATGCATCTCTGCGGACGTCATCGCTTTCTGGGGCATTCGAGAAAAACACGTGCAGCAGACACGCTCGCCGTTAAGCGTAGAAGCTTCTGTACCACCGCGGACAATTTCTTGCAGCTGGTCTAGATCCCCCGGGGAAGAAGCATTTCGCGGAGCTGTGCCTGAATCCACCATCCACGCGAGATTGTTGAAAAAAGCGTTGGTGGGCCCAAACGTACGAAGCCGGAGCCGCCGATAGGGTCAGATATCGGAAACCCGAACCGTTGGTGATCGATCTAGCGAGTCAAGAGATTTGCAAGCCTATATTAGTAACAATTTTGTTGTGAACAACAGGGCTGTCTTCGGTGCAAGGCTGGATACCGAGGCTGAAGTGGTGTTTTCGGTTTGGTGTTTGTCAAGAATCATCTAGATGAATCAGCCTCGAGCTTCGGTACGCACAGCGTGTTTGCATCGGCCCAAGCTGCTGTAAGATATGCATCTATATACCATATGTGCGCTACTGGTATGATACCGCTGAGAGACGCCACCTCGTCACTCGCGCATTCCCATGCGCGTCATGTTGTCTAGCTCAGCCCAGCAGCACAGGATGTACCATAATGGCGTCCTTGAAGGCCAATCTAGCCACATCACTTGTGACTCGAAGGTCACAAGATAACACCAGTCTGTGTTGGCACGCTGTAGGATGGAGTTGCAAACTTGCAATACGAGATCTCTGGAATCCGGCGTTTCTTCTAAACAAGATGCCCTTGTGCTAGCTGAAAGGCTTGGGCTGACAAGCGAATTGCTTGGCTTGGCAGGATCGAACAAGAAGCGTCAATGGAGGATGTGCTTTCGTGTCCTCTCATACCATCACTTCATGCCGCAATAGTAACAACAAGTGCAAATGCATCTCAATCACAAGCAGGTCTGTCACAGGTATGCTTCTGTTTTTCTCCATCTGATATCACCAGGCGCGATGATTGGATGGTGATACCAAAGAAAAGGCGTTCTAGCAGCACATGACCTATACCGCTACCGCCGAAACACTCATGACGAGAGTGCGATATGCCTGGAAATCATGCAGCCTGTTCTACGCGTTCGTGCCGTCTTCCGGAAGCATTCCGAAGTTTGTCTCGGAACCAGACTTCAGGTCTTTCATTGTCCACATTATCAGCCGCGTCGTACTACTTCCTATCAACCCCAGCAGCAGGATGTCACGTTATTTTCGTCGCACAACGCGCTACGGTGGAGGCTCAGCCATGAAGGAGCACGAATCCTTATGCGACAGCGCCAATAATGACTGCCGCTTGAGTGGTGCCTGTTCAGGATTCGGGCACGGTTGCTGTTTGACGCTCTCGGTTACGAACGGACCAATCACCGCGTAGGACAAAGACCCGGCACTACTTTTTGCATACCGCGAACAATGCTAAGCCCTACGGTTGACTCCGCCGTCTATCTCGATTAGGTGGCATTGCGTGGGCTGTGGATCTAGCGATGTACGAACTGGCCTGTCAGCGCAATGTCTGCGTATCTTGTTTTGCTCCATGTGGAGTTCTTCTATACCCCAGCGACGACATACTCACCAGTCTGAGATGGTACAAGTATCTTGATCTTCCCTCAAAAAGTGTGGAACAGCTAGACAGCCCAACTCAAAGTGAAGACAATACTGCCACATCCGTTGTCGGTCGCACCAAACAAAGCCTTCCCAACGATTTTCGCCTTCCGTGTTCTCTCGTGCCGTTTCACGGCCTGGACTAATATCTTCTTACCAACGATCACCGATAACTCCCATTTGGGTCGCTGCCACCAGCTATCTTCTACCATACGGAAATCTGTCGACCCATAGTAACACAGCACAAGACACAACCTCACGTCTCCAACACGCCCACCGCCAAGATGGCCATCGATCCATACGCCAACTGCAATCTTGAGATTCCCAGCTATCTCTGCAACCTCGACACTTGCTGCCTCGCTCAGTCTCCCTTCACATACCGAGCATCTTTCGGAGGCAACCTTGCCTTCGCCATCATCTTCGGCGTCTTCGTCCTCCCACAACTGGCTTTGGGAGCCTACTACAAGACATGGGGTTTCATGGTCGGTATGGTCTGCGGTCTGATCCTTGAAGTCCTGGGCTACGCATCTAGGATTGTGCTACACAACAACCCTTTCAACGGCAACGCCTTCCTCATCTACCTGTAAGTAAACATCTTCAACTTCCAACCATCCAACACTCAACCACTAACACCCGCTCCCCAGCATCGCCCTCACAATCGCACCCGTCTTCTTAACCGCCGCCATCTACCTCACCCTCTCCCGTATCTTCCTCATCTACAACGTCTCCCTCTCTCGCTTCGCCCCTCGAACCGTCGCCCTGACCTTCATGACCTCCGACTTCCTCTCCCTCGTCCTTCAAGCCGCCGGCGGCGGCATCGCAGACACAGCCAGCTACGACCAGCAAGACCTCAAGCGCACCGGCATCGACATAATGATCGCCGGTCTCGTGCTCCAAGCCGTCTCCCTCACCGTCTTCCTCGCCGTCGGCCTCGACTTCTTCCTGCGCGTCCGCCGCCGCGGCACCGACAACTCCTCGCCCGAGCGCAACGCCCTGCGCTCGCGCTTCCTCTTCAAAGCCTTCTTGGCCTCACTGCTGCTCGCGACCGTGGCGATTCTCGCGCGTTCGATCTTCCGCGCCGCAGAGCTGTGGGAGGGCTTCGAGGGCAAGCTGTGGAACTCGGAGACGGACTTTCTGGTTCTGGACGGCGCGATGGTGGCGCTGGCTGTTGTGCTGCTGAGCGCTCTGCACCCGGGCCTTGCCTTTGGCGGGCAGTGGCACGCGGCGAACTGGTCTCTGCGCAGCGGCAAGGAGAAGAAGAGCAGCGAGCCGATGCAGAAGTTGGAGTCGGCGAGTGATGTGGGGAGGTCCTGATGGGTGTTGACCTGCTTCACTCTACCTCTAGCGATGTTCTCTTTTGTGTTAGAACGGGACGATTGTGTGGATAGCTTGTTTTCTGCTGGCAACGGTTTCTTAACGAAAGTGACATAGACTGCAGTTTGGTGACTATCACCCCATCACTACAAAGCACACATTCATCCCAAACAATTTCATCCCAAGTAACGCTGATGTACTTTCCCGCAACATCAATGCTCGGCCCAGACGTCTGCGCGTAGATCTCGCCGTCGCAGGCGTGCAGACACATTGACTGACGAAATTCACATCCCGCTGGTCAAGACAAGAGAATCTGATTGCGAGAAAGGTGTCCCGTCACATTTAGCTCCAGTCCTTTAACTTCGAGAGCTAAGCAACACTGCTCCCGCGCCCACGTCCACCCTGGTGACGGATAGCAAGGGTAATACGATATCCAGAAAGACTCAGACGTAAGGAAACCACACGGCACCGCGCCATAAGCACAGCATCCGCACAAACGGCAGCAATACAGAATCAGTAATATCGTAGAGGGTACCGTGAGCCTCACGACACAGAAGATTAATCAAGGATACTTTCACTCCGAACGCTGTCACAATTGCCAGTGCTTAAGAAGTCGTCGATGTTCTCGTGTCGTCGTATCATCAATGGTAATGAGGGAGAGAGAGGGAGAGAGAAGTACTGAAATGATCTCACGGCACTCGCGCACCACAGTCGAAAGAGAAAACGATTTTCCGAAAATCTTCTTGCCCGAGAACGGCAGGCAAATCATTACAGACAACGCCGATTTGCACCTAGTTCTCTAGATAACCCTTCCAAGACACAATAAGGCCTCCCCGCCTCGAACGCTCACAACGTGGACTAGCTCTTTGATGTTTGCTGAAATGATGATGTTTTGCTTCTGATGACAATAATGACGGGTGAAATGCTCAAACTTCGTCAATTGAGAAAAGAAAAGAAAAGAAGAAATGATTATCCATGGTGCAACCCAACTGCTGTCTTCCAGCCTAAAGGTTGACCTCCCTGATGATCGTCTGCGCCATGTTTTTGTACTGCCACGTGCCGCCGTCCACTTTCTTGAATTGGATACCATGCAGACTGAGCAATGGGATCTTGACGATGAAGATCTCGAATCGCAAAGCCATGCTGGTGCCCAGGTCGCTCTGCACGTGAGTGCTGGTCTCGCCTGCTGCGCGCTGCTTTCGTGATGTGTTGGTGGCGTGCTGTTGTTGCAGTGCTGAGGGCTCCTCGTCGGAGTCCTCTGAGTTGGTGTAGCTGTGATCGACCCCGCGGCTAGATCCAGGAGGTCTGCGGGACGAGCTTTGTTGTGCTCCGCGTTGCATGTCGTCCCGTGAGGGTTCACGACGGAAGCCGCTGAAAGAGATCTTTCGTTTGTGCTGGTCGTTTGGTGGACTGTTAGGCATAGATTCGTCATTGTTTTTAGAAGCGACATCGATGCTGGGGGCATGATGGCAATCAAATCCACCCTTGATTTCTCTGTACTCAACGCCGAGTTGAGTAAGAACACGAATGATATCAGAGCGAATGAATTTGAGTGGTCGGTTGGATGTTGTAGACACGGAGAAGAGACCTTTCAGGAAAACCGGCTTTGCCTCAGGCGGGCTACCGGAAGATTCAGCAGTCATCTCATTGCGAACGTCGGCTTCATCTTCCTCCGGGACATCGGAGGTACGGGCTCCATCACGGCGGGAACGACGAGCCTGCATGCTCTGTCTTCTTCCTTGATTGAGTGACTTTGTCCGCGATGCTACGCCAGCCGTAGCACTTGCCGCAGGCTCGATGTCCGACGCAGCATGGTCGCTGCGAGATTGGTCCATCGATTGCCTGGTGTCATGGCTGTTGGCTGTGGAAACTTGAGGCCTCACTGAGGTGCCTTCCGATACACCACGCCTAGTCAGGCGCCTTCTGAGATCGCTCGAGTTGACACTGACACTGCGACCAAGCCCTCCTCCGCGTTTACTCTTAGTGTCCTGCTGCGCGTCTGATTGCGGTGGTGTGAGCATGTCTCCTTGACGGGATTGAGCAGATCCAGGCCTCAGTCCAGTAGCGCTCGAATCCCTAGTTCGGCGCACTGAGAAACTCTTCTTTGGTATTTCACTAGGCCCGTGAACAGCCAGTGCAGGTGGCGGGTGACTGCGGTCTGGCGCGTCTTTGGTACGCCTTGTGCTGAATCTACGCAGAAGGCCAGCCGCTGCACTTTCCTTCCGCACAGGAGGTGGTGCGTGTTGCCCACTTGATGGCTCAACAATGGCTGGGTTTGTTGGTGATGGCGCAGCATTGATGTTGACGTTCTTCATGCCCTCTGTGACTTCATCCTCTCCGTGCGTCCTAGCACGCGGTCGAGAGCGTCCACCAGTAGGTTTCTCGCCAGCGAGTTCGTATGCCTGTGAATTAGTGTATGCAGCTTGTGGTACTTCCGGCAGACCGGGGATTTGCACGAGCTGTTCTCCCTCTGTTCTCGGCATCTCAAGAGCACCTGGATTCTTCTCGCGTGCTTCACGCTCTTGTTTCTCCATGGCAAGATAGTATACAGATATGAGAGGGTGGAAAGCATTGATGGGGTCGGTGCCAACCTGCACAGCTTCGGTAGATGGCGTGTTCAGGGTGTCCCTACTCGTGGTGGAGTTTCGGCGCTTGTAGAAATCGAACACGCCTCGCTTCTTCTCGACCTCTGGAGTTTGGTGCGCATTTCTTCGTTCAGCGCTCCTAACTGCACGCTGATAGTCCTCTGACTCCAGGACCTTGGTCAATTGAGCCGTTATGACCTCAGCCGAGCCAAAGTCGAACCCAGTCATTTTGTCAATGACAGCAGAGTCCAATGGTAGCTGCAAAGGTTTCCTTTGGGGTAGGTAGTTGTCAGGTGCACCACTGAAGCCCTTGGTCATCCAGGGGTGTGTCATAATCTCTGCCAGTGTCGCCCGCATGCTAGGGTCGGTGGTAAGCATCCTGGAGATCAAGTTCTTGCATTCGGGCGTGAGCCAAGGTGGGTATTCGACATTTCCTTTCTTGATCTTGGCATGGAGTTGAGGCATGCTCTGGTCATCGAACGGAACTTTACCACAGACAAGGACGTATAGCACAATGCCGAAACTCCAAACGTCGACTTCGGGGCCGGTGTATTGTTTCGCTTGCAAAAGTTCCGGTGCGGCAAAGTATAGACTGCCGCAGAATGTCTTGAGGTGATTCCGTGGGCTGAAAAGGTTGGACAGTCCAAAGTCGATGATTTTGATATCTCCAGTCTTACTGATGAGGATGTTCTCAATCTTCAGGTCTCGGTGCACAATACTATTGCGATGGCAGTAGTCCAAAGCGCTCGCGATCTGTCTGCCAAACTTTCGCGCTTGCTTCTCCTTTAGCCGGCCGTGACTGATGATGTAGTCGAGCATCTGACCTCCGTTGACGTATTCGAACAGCATGTACCAGTGGTAGTTTGTCCTGATCACGTCGCGCATACCACAGATGTACGGGTGGTCGGCCAGAGTAACGATGGCTGCTTCACGCGCTGTGCGGACCTCCTTGCTATGGTCTGCCCGTTCGCGCTCTGCAGATGTGCGGTGCTCTCCATCGTTGGAGCCTCTAGGGACGATCTTGACAGCGACTTGTTCTCCCGTCTCCTTGTTTCGTGCTAGCTTCACTTTCCCCATGCTACCAGCGCCAATCGTCTTTCCAAGCTCCCAGTGTCCAGTCTGAGTGTCGATGGTGGTCCTCCTCCTTAGGTTTTGGGTGTTTGACGACCTGGCCTCTGACGGTGCGACGCCGTTTGCTGCCGACGGAGCGGGCTGTGGCTGTTCTGTGTTGTATCGTGAATGCCCTCGAGCGCTGCTGGAAGCGGCCCTTGAAGACTCGGTCGGCGGAGATGCCATTGTATTATCTCGCGACTCGCTCCGCCGCGAGCTGATGGGTTGGGCGACGTTGGATTGCTCGACGTCCAGCCGCGCGACGTTCTGGAGGTTGTTCGAGGGGTTCCGCGAGTGGGATTGCGACGAGGATGTATGTTGGGTCTGCGACATTGTGCGACGCGGTGCACTAGGTGCGGCGGAGCGGGAGGAGGTGCTCTGAGTGCGATGAGGACGCTGGTCGCGGTCGGCGGGGGCTGCGTAAGCGGCGGGCTGTTGGCGACGAGAGGATGGTTCGCGAGGCAGCGTTGATGGCTGCGCTGCAGCGGACATGGCGTGGGAGGGGGATGCTTATGCCCCGGGCGTGCAGGCAGTGGTAGTCGGTGGTGGAGAATACGCGTGGGCGGTGTTGTGAGCAGGGCAAGGCAAGGCAGAAGCGACGGGCTGCCGTGCGCTGTGCGCTGTGCTGTGTGCTGTGTGCTGATGGAGGTGGCAGTGGGTGGGTGGGCGAGAGCGTGGGCTCGGGCTAATTGCTGTCGGCGAGCATGGGCGTCTGCTGGCAATGGCTGAGCAGCAGACGGTGGGCGTGCGTGGTGCTGGTGCTGGTGCTGATGATGCTGATGCTGTGTACGCGGCGGGAGCACTTGCAGGCGGTGCTCGTTCTCGGTGGTAAGCTGGTCGGCGGCAGTTCATCTATCAGAGCAGGAAGTCCGGCTGCTGCTGCTGGTCACTGGTCACTGGTCACTGGTGGAGACGCCGCTTCGTGGTGGTGGAGAGGGACGGGGGGGCCGGCCGTTGCGCGCGCGTTTCGCTTGGAGCCTTGGAAGTGGAGGGGAGGAGGGAGGACGCTGGTGCTGGACGGCGACGGCGGGGTCGAAGGCTGCATGTGCACTATCTCACAAGTCTCTCGTGTCTACAGAAATCGACGGTGTGTCTGCTGAATCAATACGCTTTACAGGCATACACATTGCCAATATCCTCCGCCGGCCTCGTACTGTCGGCGTAGTCTCGTGATTTCCGAGAATGCACTAGGCAAGGTCAAGGCCACGAGCATCTGGACCAAGGGCCCAGGGGGAGGATGATCATCGATCATCCAGCGGATTATGCCGTCAAACGGCCCGCGACCGTTCCAGTAGAAAGAATAGATTCACTTCATCATAATTACTGCATACGGTTACTGCCAACGCAACACGCTCGTCGTCACATCTGTCCACGCGCGTGGAGTGGCAGTTGACACTCTCCCTCAGCCCTACCTCTAAAATATCCTCGTCAATCTCACCTACTCCAATCACCATCAGTACGACTCCCTCCTGCTATGGGAACAACCTCACAACATTATTGGAGCTAGGTAAGCCCGCCCCGACCCCGTCCCTCCCCCAGCAAGCAGCAATCTCAAAGCAAAGCGCTGTCAGCAAAACCACAGACACTAAGACATGTCCTCCAAGCGCTCCAGAGCCGCCTTCGAGTCCGATGGTCCGCCCAAGCATGCGCCTTTTGCGACCTACGGCACTCCTCTGCCCGCCTACGACCCGGAAGCCAGGGACGATGGCAGCTATGTGCCGATATGGAAACAGGAAGTGACCGATGAGCGTGGGCGGAAAAGATTACACGGCGCCTTCACCGGAGGCTTCAGTGCGGGGCAAGTTTGATCAACACTTGATGCGCGCGAAGGCAAAGATCGCAAAGGCTAACTTGCGGCATAGCTACTTCAACTCAGTCGGCTCAAAGGAAGGCTGGACACCCTCGACATTTGTCTCGTCTCGCAAGGACCGCGCTCAAAACCCGCAGGATGACAAGCAACGCCAGCAGATGCGTCCAGAGGACTTCATGGACGAGGAGGATCTTGCTGAACGAGCGGAAGCGCAGCAATTAGAAACCAAGGGCGCTTTCGCGGGCTTGGGCAGCAGGTCCGCAGATGCAAGCGCGAGGGGCATGTTCTCTGATATGTTCAAGACGACTGGAGGGACCATGGGCGTAAAGCTACTCCAGCGCATGGGTTGGCGGCAAGGACAGGGTGTCGGCGCAAGAGTCAAGAGGAGAGCGCAAGGCGACAAGACTGGCGAAGCACACCTCTTTGCACCAGAAAACACCCGCATGATCACATTCGGCAAGAAGACGGACAAGAAAGGTCTGGGATATGCTGGAGAAACAAGTCTCGATGGACTCGTGGGTCGCAAAGCCGACGACGAAGACGACGACGACAGCGATGCTGATGCTCGCATTCTATCCGCAAATCGCTCTAAACTCCTGGCCAAACCCAAGAAGCTGAAAAAGTCTTCTTTCGGAGTGGGTGTTTTGAACGATACTGGCTCGGATGACGAGGATCCTTATGCGATTGGCCCATCCATCAATTACAGTAAAATCATAGGCGGCGACAAGAAGAAGCGTCGAGGTGGCCTGGTGTCGAGCACAGCTACACAACGCCCAACCTTTACATCATCCAAGAAACTAGCGCAAAGACCAGCCAGCACACTCGAAGGCTTCCGGCGATGCCACGATGGCCGCCTGCCACTGGACGGATTTGTCCTCTCCACTAAGCCTCTTCTGATACTGACTGAAATCCGCTACGCACCGCCAATCGTTCCGGCAGGATGGAAACCCAAGCGCGCCACCAAATTCGACATGAAGCCTACCACATTCGAATCAACTGCAGACGCTGCCAAAGCCTCCTCGTTAGATGCTAAAGCACGCTCTGCCCTTCTGGGCGAAGCACCTCTTCCAGGCAAATCAATCTTCGACTTCATCACTCCAGCAGGGCGAGACAAACTCGCGTCAGCTAGCGGCCGCTCAAACTTGCCTCAAGCGCGCGGTGAAAGGGTCCCAGCTGGCTTCGAGTCCAGCAGCAGTACCAACAGCCGCACCCTCTGGGACCTAATCCCACCTCTGGATTCAAAGACTGCATCTGCAGCATTACACCGCGGCCACAGCGGCTGGATGCCGTACTCAGAAGACCTCGACAAGCGAGCGCGGTACACAGCCTTCCTGACTCTCAGCGCCGGCCTCTCGTCCACCCTCCCTCCTCGCCCACCAACATGGACGGCAGACCAATGGGTCAAAGAGCTCCGCGAGTTCGCACAAGCCGCCGAAGTCTTCAAGCCGATCTCAGGCCTCATGGCCACCCGCTTCACGACTTCCACCGCGAAGCCGAAGCTCGCCACAGACGCCCCCGACGCTCCCGCCGAAGCACCGAGCAAACCCGCAGACCCAGCAGAAGATGCCGCAAGAGCCGGCATGTACGGCCCCCTGACACGTTCGAAACATCTATTCTACCCAACGAGGCTGCTCTGCAAGCGCTTCAGCGTCAAACCGCCGGCCAACACCGGCGTGGATCCAGGTGAGTCTGCTGCGGGCAATGGTGCCGGAGAACGTAGCTCGGGTCAGGGCACGAGCGGGCTGGTTAGCAAAGCCGCGATGGACAGGATGATGATGCATGCGAGTCAGAATCTGCCTAGGTTTGCGAAAGGCGGTACTGAAGGTGGTGGTAGTGAGAGTGTACCTGCTGCCGTAGAGGCTGAGGAGCGGGCGCAGGTGGATGTTGAGACTAACGAGGCGCTTGAGGGGAAGAGGCCGGGTGAGGAGGTGTTTAAGAGTGTTTTTGAGGATTAGTCTGTTGTTGTGTAGCAGTTTTTTCAAAACACCTCACTCCTGCGTGCAAGTTTTTTTTGGAATTCGAGTTCACATTGTAAGATTATCGTTCAAACATACGTCCCATGGGCCAAAAAGAGACAATCAGGGCAAGATCTCAGAGTTCGGGAACTTTCTCAACAAGATAAACCAAGTGCTTGCCATCGCGCAAAATGACCTGAGAAAGGAAAAAACAACAAAACGAGATTCTTCCTTCTCTCTGCCCGGTTGCAGGGTTGGCTGTTCATTCCAAAATCATAGCGGAGTGGTATCATAGTTACAAAGCAGGAAAACCAAAAGGCAACGCCAAGCCAATCCCAAAACAACCCACCCAACATACACGTCCTCACGACCTCCCATGCCCACCCGTCGCCGTCCCATCAAACCCAACCCCATCCCCCCCAACCATAACCTGCTGATTCCAGTCCCCCAGCCCTTCCATCATCTGATTCCAATCCACATCGCTCATGTTCATGATATCGCCTCCCGGACCGCCGGGCGTGAGACCCGTAGTATCTCCTGGGCCACCACCCATTTCCCAGACTTGCGATTGCTGCAGGAAGTCTTGCTGCATTTGTGCGGGGGCGAAGGATGTGGCGGGGAAGGCGGACATGTCGAAGGCGGTGGTGGTGAAGGAGGGGTCGTGGGGGTCGAAGAAGGTTGGGTTGAGGTTGGTGTTTGGGTGGTGGTTTTGGGGTTGGTGCTGGTGTTGTGGGTTTTGGGTGGTGTTGGGAGGGGAGTAGGCTGTGTTGGAGGTGTGTGAGGAGTTGTTCTGCTGGGAGCTGGGGGTGTGCTGGCCGCCTCCTGCGCCGCCGCTGCCGTCGGGGCTGGTGTCCATGTCCGTAGTGAGGTTGGCTGGGCTGCGGTATTGGTTTGAGTCGGTGACGGTGTGCAGGGAGCCTGGGGTTCGTTGCTCGCGGTTTGTGACGTCGAATTGGTTGCGGTCGTTTGGCAGGTAGCCTGTGTATGATGTGTTGGTCGTGGCCACGTTGCTGTATTCGAAAGGTTCTGTGACTCCGGCTGCTACGGGGATGTTTGGCACGTTCTGCAAGTCCGGCTGGTTGTAGACAGCGAGCCCATTATCGCCGTATGCAGGAGGGCGTTCTATGTGCGCGGGATCAGGCATGGCAAGATGACCCTGCGGGCAACCTGGCATTCGGTTGGCAGTGCCAGATTGGATCGGGATGTGCTGACGGAGGGCACTCGTGTCTTCTAAACCTGCGCCTTCGAGGTCGACGTCTAGTTGGACTAGGAATGATTCTGTGAGAGGGTTCTTGCGCTTGATCGCGTGCATCGCTGCTAGCAGAAACTGCAAAGATGTTCGCACTTGGCTGTCTTTGGGCCGTGATTTTAAATACTGGACAAACACTCTGGCCGCGACGTACAAGCAGAAAGAGATGAAAGGGTTCATGGCCGCGAGATCCAGATGGCTGATAGTCCGCATAATGCTAGCAATCTCCGCTGCCGCAGTGATGCATCGGACCTTGCTCTCGGCAGAAAGCCTTGCCGGCATGCGATTCTTGTCGGCTTTGAAGATTGCTGCCTGATGGAGACATATGGTTGATGTGTGTATGTTCATGTTGAGAAATATGGTGTTAGGGTTGTTCAAGCCATTTGGCAGCCGTAACGCGTCTGGTAGAGCGAGTGCAGTGTGGGACAAGATGTTGTCCATACTGCGATGTCGCTTCCAGAACTCTCCATTCATGTCGTCGTCTCTGTCGTCCGGCCCCGGTCGATGTAGGTGGGTCAGGTTGCGGCCGAACAACGATGCCATCAAGATGACACCTGCATAGCTAGAGAGTCTGTTTGCTCCTGTAGGCTCCAATGCATCGTTCAGCGACATGGTCTTCTGCGGCTTGCTCATCTCGAACGCAGCCTCCTCAACAGGCAAATTGGTCATAATGTCCCTTTCCTCGATCACCATCGGCCAACCAGTGCCAATGCTCGAGTAGCGATCGACGCAAAAGCTCTGCCAAAAAGTGCGCCGCCTCTCCTCCCGCTCTGTCCAATCTCTAGGTGGCGGCAGACACTGCTTCACATCCAGCCCTGTGCCGTCCAAACGGTGCAAGCCCATCATCTGCGTCATCCTGGAAGCACGCCCCGAAGACATCCAGGCGCGCGGGAAGAACATCATCTTGAATTCATACGTCGCGAGCAGAATCCAGGTTTGCGCGTGCGCAATCGTGATCATGTTCTCGCCGTGGCCGCGCATCTCGTCCTGTTGGATATACTTTCGCGCTCGCTGGTAAAAGTGCTCATGCAGGCCTTCATACTTGTCCGTCACTGCCGCCGCATTTGCCCACATGGCATATCTCAGACATATTGGAGGGCGAGCGTGCGGTGCCAGATGCATGGCGGCGTAATATCTAGGCCTGTGCATCATAGGACCAGAAGGATGTATCTTGTCAAAGTACGCTTGCGTGAGCTCGTCGATTGCATCTTGAGGCGGCAGAGGCTCGTCCAGACCCAGTCCGATCATCTCCCACGGGAACTGCTCTTCTTGCGGCACAGTATTGTCGCCGTTACTTGTGCCGTTCAGCGTAGCATGTGGGAACTGTGCTTGAGCGGGACCATCGTGCTGCTTCAGCGTGCGCTCGATATGCGGTAACATGTCCACCGTACTTTTGCCCATCACAATGTTCCCTCCAATCGCTGGGGTGGCACCAACGCTGCGTTGCTGCTGTGAATCTCTTGCCTGTCTACCATTCTTGTCCGCTCGACTGGGCGCCTCTTCCTCAGCAATAGGCTCATCCTGACCTTTGAGCAGCGTCTCAACCTGTGCCAACCGCGCCTCCAACGCCTTCACATATCCTCTCTTAGGCCCGCTCTTCCGCCTGACTTCGTCGTAAGAGCAGTCATGTTGCAAACGGCTGCACGTTCCACACGAAGGTTTGTTCCCGTCACATTTCAGCTTTCTCTTTCGACACAAGACACAGGCTATGCGTTTCGGTTTAGGCGCTTGAGAGGTGCCATTCTGGTCCTCTTGCGGGTCTTGAATGTCGGCGTCATCAGTAAGCTTGGTAGGCTGGCGGGAGAGATCATTAAAGTAGTCGTCCTCGGGCGATTCGTTGGGCGAGAGCGTCATAATTATATTTATCGCTGGGAGCTTCTCGTTCAGTCACCACGGCTACATGTAGCCAGCTGGACACACATGCAGAGCAGCAGAGAGTCGAGAAACGGAAACGGAGCAACAAGAGGAAGGATGCTTGGTACTACTCGCCGATTGGGGCACCAGATTGGGTTTAGCGAGAGGTGGAATCCCTTTGACGAACAAAACACGGTACTCTAGCGAAGGATGCGGTCTAGCCTGGTAGTTTAGCCCTGTTTGAAGGTTAGAGGCCCAGGCTGCAGCAGAAGAGAGTGTTACACGTAAGCTTGCTTCTCGAGCTTCTCAATCATTGGCTTAGGTTATCGTCGCATTCGGACTCTCGCATAGTCTATCATGATTATTCAGCAAAAGCAGGAGAGAGTTTCGAGTGGGGAAAGCAAAACGTTGACGTTGCGAACGTTCACTTTGCGGAGACCTCTCCTGCATGAACCTGTGACAAGTCGTTGTTTCCCGACCTCTTGCCTGCAAGTTATAACATTTGAAACCGGCCACTTTATTCCTATCAATGTTGTATCATCGATAGAAGCTCTCTATCAGATTACGCCAAATCTCATGAAGGTGGCCTCCATTGTTTGAGTGCTCAAGGCAATGATCTCCTCGTACACAGATTGCTCTGCTGTACTGATATTGCTTGATGTTTCGCAACTTGTGCGTACAGACTACAGCAAAATGAACAATCTCGGAACAAGCAATCAAGAAGAAGAACTGGACAGGAATAAATTATGTCTGTTTAGTAGTTGCAGAAGTCAACAACACTAATCAATGCGGAACTACTTCCGTTTACCTTTCCTTTGCCCTACCTTCTACCTCCAACTAGGATGCATTGCGCTTTCCCCATTATTAATATTGTGGAGCAGGGAGCTACATATAATGCTTCCATTCTCGCCATTTGAACCAAAGAAGCCCCACTCGATTCCTTGCAACAGACACCGAGACCTTCATTTCACCTGAACATACACCAAGAAGATGTCAAACCTCCAATATTTCGCGTATGAAGGCGTGGGTCAGAGGAATTTAAAACAGCATGGCTACAGTCAGGCCGTCCGTGTCGGTGATCGCATCGAATGCGCTGGGCAGGGTTAGGAAACTCCACAAGTGACCTTCCCATGTGAGCACCAAATCGCTAATAGTACTCTTTTTCCAGGCGGATGGGACCCGAAGACAGGTGTGTTCTACAAAGAGATCAACGAGCAAATCGATCAGGCATTCGCGAATGTAGACCTCAACCTCAGAGACGCAGGCGGCAAGGGCTGGTCGCAAGTCTTCCGCGTGAACTCTTATCACGTACCGATTAATGACGAGGCTCTGGCTGCTATGACACGAAACTTCAAGAAGTGGATGCCGGACCACAGTCCCATATGGACTTGTGTTGGGGTGACGAGGCTGGGTGAGGATGACATGAGGGTTGAGATTGAGGTTGTCGCGTTGGACAACTAGGATGCACGGCAATCTCAAGAAGAAGCGTTTAACGAGTGAGATGCATGGCCATCTCAAGCTGTAGACGGTTTGCTATGACAGTCATGCTACACCATGAACACCCATGCCTCCTGTTCTCTTTAAAACAGTTGCTGGATCTCGTATCTCATTGAACCGAACTGTTACGAGCTAAGTAATAAAGAATTTATTCTGAGCTTTGTCAAAGGTGCACGTCTACTGCTGAGAAATGGGAATGTCAACGGTGGTACTCTACCTAGATACGCCACAACGATCTATGGATGGAGATTTACTTGGCCATTTCCAACTTAGTTAAGTGAATGGTACTCTTGGTTTTCACAGCAGGGTATACGATAATGGATATTTGAACATCCCTCTGCAACTCTTGATTCGAGTTCAGGACGGTGGCTTCTTGCGAAAATGCATATGATCATTTGCAGAAGCTTAGGGTTAGAACATTTGGTTGACCGGATGTCTAATGACTGAAACACCACACGTCAACGATCCATCAATATCGAACATCAGATCAGAGAGAGATGGCCAAATAGTGGAAGACCGGCGATCTGCCCACTAATTTCCACCGGCAGCAAGAGAGATTGCCATCAAAGCGCAAACAAACATAGGGTTAGAGGTGCACAAGCTCGTAAGGACTTGAAGAGAGTCAGTGCTTGATCGAGTTTCATTATAATCGCGTTATCATGGGATCGTGATCAGGGGTTCGTGCGTGCGTGCGTGCCAGTGCGTGCTTTCGACACGATCTGCACGACCCGGACATGCGTGGCTTGCGTGCATCAGATCAAAAGTTGCAGATCCTTTCTCATTTTCGCAGAAACCCCCGAAGTTGAAACTGGCACGGTGCGAGCAGCGGAAATGAATATAGTTGTACATCTAGGTATATCTCGGTAATGTACATCGTTTGATGCATGCATAATGTACAAAGTGCCAGTGAAGCACAACACCACGCTGAGCTTTAGTTGGTGCTCCTGCGCTTGCCTTGGTTGCGCGCTCTCTCTTGGACAACGTGCTTGTTGGGGTTGCGCTTTTGGCGAGTCTTGTAACCACCTTTGGCCTGTTCGAAATTTTGTCAGTGGTTTGCAGGATAGATGAAAAGAAGGGGTGCCAAAACTTACGGGTGTGCCCCAAATAGAGACAGGGTTCACGTTACCCTTGCTCTTACCTCTACCACCACCGTGAGCGTGGTCTGCAGCGTTCATGGCAAGACCACGTACGGTTGGCCTGATGTTCAAATGTCTGCTGCGACCAGCCTTTCCGAGCTGCCTGAACTGCCAGTGCGGGTTGCTGGCTACACCGATGGTGGCGCAAGCCTCTGCGCTGACTCTGCGCACCTCACCACTCTGCAGACGCACAGTGACATCTCTGATGATGCCGTTGACATCATTCTTTGCAATGACTGTGGCGTGTGTGCCAGCACTCCGACAGAACACTGCGCCCTTGTTTGTTGTGCTGCCGACGTTGAAAACCTGTGTTCCCATAGGCACCATCTTCATGGGCAAGCAATTTCCGCGGAAAGCGGTCTTCGCTGCCAGCATACCAGGATCTACCACACCACCCATGCTCGCAAGTAGCGACTTGGGAATTCCAGCGCGGAAGGACTCGATAGTGTCGCCAGCGCGCATGCCTTCCGCAGCGATAATGTAGCTCTTCCTCTGTGTGGCCACGTTCTCCACTAGCGCCAAGTGAGCAGAGCGATTGGGGTCGTACTCAATGCGCTCTACAATGTGCTTGCCGGGCTCGTCACGCTTGAAGTCCACCGTCCTGATTCTCCGCCTGGCTCCACCACCTCTGTGCCTCATCACAACGCGTCCAGTGTTGTTACGTCCACCTTTTCCATGTCCGATTTTAGCGTAAGTGAGTTTGGCGTAGGGCTTTCCCTTCCAGAGATGGTCGTTGATCGGGCGCTTCAAGTGGCGCACACCGGGAGTCCTGGGCTTGTAGGTCTGCATCTGGAAGTTTCCTGCGACCTTGCGCGTAGGCGGCGCAGACGTGGTAGTTGTGACGGTGGCATCCCTGGTCACGGTGCTGGCCTGCAGGGGCTGTTCCTGGCGCGAGACATAGCGGCGAGTTACAGAGGAGAACAGGCTGCGGTAGGAGTTGCAAATTGGCCGTATCCGGGGCTGTAGCATTGTGGTAGTTGTGTGTGCGAAACCGCAATGATCTCTGTACTGTTGCGAATGGGCGACGGTGAGAGATGTACGTAACAACGGTGCTCACTCGTCGCCGCTCGTATGTTTCAATGTTCAATGCAGGGAGAATTGGCTTACCTGCCTGTTTGGGAAAGCAACCTAACCACATTGAGAATTGATGCCAGAGGCCGGAATCACGTGAACAGCACCTCACCTCAGCCTAGCAAGGAGGTTTTCGAGCGTTGCCCTCGCGACACGATAGTTCGCCTAGCCCGCCTTTAGAACGTAGCGAGCATGCGACCGGGTGTTTGAAGGCAGTCAGAGTCTTCATACAGCAGGCGCAATCACTACGTATTTTGTCAAGTGTAAATATCAAATCAGAGTACTGTGCTTCCTCCTCAAATCTCCCGCTTCAGCTGCCAGCGCGCGTCAACGACAAACGTTCTCCCCATCTTCCCAGCCTCTTCAAAACCGACGTGCAGGAATAAAGCACAGGCCATCCAACTAGTGTCCGCGTCCAAAACAACGTCAGTACTAGTCAAGCGCGAGGGACGCGCGCGACCAAGAGTGCCTGAGGCGTCAGTGAGCTCTTGCTAAAACGCCAGCACTCAAGTCCCAGACTACCTCACAACAAACACCGCACCACCAGCGCCAACACCACACCACACCGGCCCCGTCACGGCCTCTAATACACCGTCTCTCGCCCAAACGCCTGGTCTGCGATTCTTACGCGCCGCATCCATCTCCCGGCATCCCTCACGAGCAGCCGCAGCACGTGTTCTGTTGATGTTAATACAACTACCCACGACCAACCACGCCCATACCCATCCAAACACCTCGAGCCGGGCTCGTAGCACCACCTACCCAGCTGCCCATCACTTCGCCAGCTTCAGTGAGTCGCGACCTGCCTGTGAATTGCGCGATTCCACCCGCCAAAACAAAGCTGATCCGTGCTTTCAACAGACAAAAACAAGACTTCCATATCCCAAAGGCATCGCCTCTAACGCGAGCCCATCACATCCACAATGCCTGCCGTACGTACCACCACCCTTTGCCGCGTCCAATGAGACATTCTCGACGCGTATTCTCGTCGTCGTCGCGTGTATATTGACTTGTTTCACAGGCAAGAGCTGCTACCCGCCGCGCTGTTACAGACGAGAACGCCGAGAATGTACCTGTCGGCACCACGCGCCTGACGCGTGCCAAAGCCGCCGCCCTGGAGACTAACAATGCTGGTAACCCTCCCCAAAAGGCTATCGTCACTAAGCGCACAACTACCGCGCCTGCCAATGGCGCGCTCGGCACCCGCAAACGCGCTGCCCTCGGAGACGTGAGCAATGTCGCGAAGAACGATCCGGTTGAGACTGCAGACGCGAAGAAGGGCACATTGGGTAAGGCTACACTGGCATCGAAGACTGCGAAGCCTACCGGCGTCCAGAAGCCTGCGGCGCGTACTACTACCACCCGGACCACCCTTGCTGCCAAACCTGCCAACACCGCAACCGAACTGAAGAGGCCTTCCAGTGGATCTGGTGTCGGTGGCCCCATCATCAAGAAGCGTAACACGTCCGCTGTCAAGCCTGCTGCTGTTGTTGAACTCGACGAGGAAGTTTCCGAGAACGTGCCACCAAAGAACGGTGTTGCCACCACCCAAAAGGCAAAGACCTTCACATCCGAGGAACTCTCCCTTGATGGCGACGAGATTGACCACAAGACCCTGGAGGAACTTTCCAAAGAGGCCAAAGACCTCGACTCGGAGGATCTTGATGACCCACTCATGGTTGCCGAGTACGTGCACGAGATCTTCGACTACATGAAGAAGCTTGAGATCGCCACCCTTCCCAACCCGGATTACATGGATAACCAAGACGAACTCGAGTGGAAGATGCGTGGCATCCTTGTTGACTGGCTACTTGAGGTTCACACGCGCTTTAGGTTGTTGCCTGAGACCCTCTTCTTGGCCGTCAACATCATCGACCGCTTCCTCTCATGCAAGGTCGTTCAGCTTGACCGTCTTCAGCTTGTTGGTGTCACTGCCATGTTCATTGCGTCCAAGTACGAGGAGGTTCTCTCGCCACACGTCCAGAACTTCAAGCACGTCGCCGACGACGGCTTCACTGAGGCTGAGATCCTCCAGGCTGAGCGCTTCGTCCTTGGTGCCCTCGACTACGACCTCTCATACCCCAACCCCATGAACTTCCTTCGTCGTATCTCCAAGGCAGACAACTACGACATCCAGACCCGCACACTTGGCAAGTACCTTCTCGAGATCGGCTGCCTCGACCACCGCTTCCTCCAGTACCCTCCCAGTCATGTCGCTGCCGCCGCCATGTACCTGGCCCGTGCTGTACTCGAACGTGGAGCTTGGGACGCAACCCTGGCCCACTACGCCGGCTACACCGAGCACGACATCCAGCCTGTCTTCAAGCTCATGGTTGACTACCTTCACGGTCCTGTCATCCACGACGCTTTCTTCCGCAAATATGCCAGCAAGAAGTTCCTCAAGGGTAAGACAAGCCGATACATTTTTCCATCTCCATCACCATTAACTAACAACACTCCCAGCTTCCATCATTCTCCGTCAATGGGCAAAGAAGAACGCTCCCAAGTACCTCGACACCGTCGTCTCAGATACCTCGAGCGGCAAGACTCCTCGCTCATAATCTTCCTGTAGTACGCCGTCGCTAAACTTCTGGTGCGATCAGGGTCCAACATGCAACCTGGCTTCGATGAGCCGGGCAAGCGTGTTCGCCGTTCACTCGATTTTGCTCACCCATTGCCGGGGTCTACGCACAATGCCAGACCCAATCCGGTCGGGACCGGCGGCTTAGCTTCTCTCTAGATCCAGCTCGTCTACGGTAGAGCTGCAAAGGGGAGGAGATTTCCAAAGCCTTCCTACGAAATGAAAGCTTAAAAAGCAAAAAAACAAATGATTGGAATAGCACACACCCTGTTCCTCTGAAAATCATCCTCCCCCAAAATCCTCCCTCACACGCATCCACACACATACGCACAAAAGGTTGAGCCCTTTCATTCTGCTTTCTAATGAGCGTATGCGCACGTATGGCACTTTTCTGCTTCTTTTTCCTTTGTTCGCTTATAATGGGGTGGGAGGGGGATTGCAAGCATCATGTTATGGCATGGGAGTATATCACAAGGCGAAAGTCCACGGATTTTCGAAAGGCGTTATTTGGGTTTTGGACTGCTGTTTGCTGCCTAGTCTTGTTGTTGCTTACTTGCTTTGCTGCTACAGGATGTTGGTTGGACAGTTTGCAATCAGAGATGTTGTTTGTTGTTTTTGTACGGAATAGCGGTTTGTCTTGCTGCTTTTCTGGTGCTGAGATGCGGAATGAAAATGCATTACAAAATTACCCATTTCCCTGAAGTGCTGGCAGCTGTGGGCTTTCGCAATGATGCACATCGTACTTCTAACACACTTATCTTTGAAGTCGGCAATATATGGCATAGCAGTGGCGTTAGACTTCGACGAGGTAAGATATGCATACAGGGATGACTTCGTACTTGCACCGCCACAACAACCTGGCTGTGTACTGTGTACTTGCAGCAGTGTGGATGAGTCAACCCCTTTTGTGCTCTACCAAATGCCTCAAGCTATGTCTCCTGGTTTGCAGTTCTTTTCTTTCTCAACTACAGCCCCACGCTCACATAGCAGCCTCAACCCCTCTAAACACGCTTCGACCAACGATGTCTACGGCTGCTTCCACGGTTTCTACATCTCGGAGCCCTGAAGTGCCTGTGACTCGAACTAGTGATTCCACTACTCCAGGCGCAACAGCGTCTTTGTCGACAGCGGACACTCAGTCCGGTGCAGCCACTGCACAACCCGCTTCGACGCCTGGGTCTTCTCGCAGCCTGTTCGACAAGTGCCGTCGCTCGAAACTGGTTCAGCGTATACATCAATTGGATCCCAAGGCATGGAATAGCATCGTGACCCTCACAGTGGCCACTGTTGGCCTCATAGCGGCGATGTATTACGCTGCAGTCCAGTACAAATCTGCTCAGGTCTCGAACACTATTGCCAACAAGGCTTTACTCTATACTGTTTGGACGGCGAAGAACGACTTCCGTGCGGCTTGCACCGGCGACCTCGAAGCAGGCCGATTGCTCTCTGCCGCATGCCATGAAGCACTCGATAACCCTGCGCAACCACCGCCAGATCTGTCTAAGCGCAGCTTGATCCAAGTAAGCGAAGATGTTTGGATCCAACACCTTGCGGATCACCTGGCGCTGGGCTTCCTGACTTCCTATTTGCTTCCTCTTGTCGTAGACTCGGAATTCATGGACATCGCCAGCCCGATACCGTACGGTATCGTAGTCTGTTTGCTGATGATCGCTGACGCTATCTTGCTCTTGGACCCGTCGTTGATATGGTTGACCTGCGCGTCTTGCGCCATGCTGTTGCTTTTTTGCTCCAGCGCGTTCACCAGGAAGAAACCTTGGATCAAAGCAAGGTATTGTTTCGGCGCAATAACTATTTTCCGCTATTTGAACCTGCTTCTCAACACTCTGGGCGGACCGACGAATTTCATTGCCTGGTTGAGAGGTTCATTTAGCTCTGCTCGGGTGCCCTTGTCAATCTGTTTGGTGCTCTTCCTTTTTCGATTCAACGCTCGCATCGTACAGCGACGATATCCCTTCATGACGGAAGATCGTCTTCTGTGTGCTATATCTCTGAGCACAGGGATAGCGATTACGCCATGGATGCATTGAGAGCCAACAGGTATCGCTTGATAGCGTAGTGAAGAAGGGATGTATCAGCACTGCTACTTTCACTAAATGGCCGCTTAGGCATTAAACTACGAACTCGCGCCGGGCTGACGAGCTGCTTAATGTATGGCAAGCTATATCGGCCCGAAAATCGAAAGCTATTGACAGTCCGCGATACACGATATCTGTCGATGGCTGTTGACTGAATTGCATGCACTATTGTAAGTGCTGTTTTGGTGACTCCAGTACAAACAAACTGATAACAATTGTGCTTACGCTAAAAGGTGGCTATGTTGCGAGATCGCTGGTCTGGCAAGGCTTGCATGATGCATGAGCCGTGAGGCTGAACTGTACTTGACGATCAGCCACCAACAGCTCAGCCATGCCTTGCATCATTGCGCAGCATGCTCAGGCTACTTCAAATGTTCCAATCGTGGGCTCCCTTCCATCTTGTGAAAGGCCTCGACCGCGCGAGGCATTCTTTGGCTGTCCAACGCTGATCTTGTCATGTCGATCTCAACCACATATACAGCAACGACAGACCCAGTTGCAGATACGGCTCAGCCCGGTCGCTCAATCATATCTCTAAGACGAGACAGCACCGTTACAAAGGTCACTGCAACAACACCGAAAGCACCAACACAACAGCCGCCAACGTCCACACCTGCAGTGCCCACACCACGACCATCAACACCATCCACAACCACAGGAGCTCCCTCAAGCCCACCGCCATCTCCCACAAAATCCACAGTCAAGCCAGTCACCAGATCAAAGTGGCGCAATCATCTCTCGCACATCTCCATCGCAACATGGATCGGCGTGGGTCTCGCGCTAGGCGGTCTGGTGGTGACGATATACTACGGAATCCCAATAATGCGTCTCGCTGTCTGGACGGCGCAGAATGACTTCCGTGAAGCCTGCAAGAGCGAATTAGAGGCAGGCTTGCAGCAAAGTGCTGCGTGCAACAAGACTCTCGCGCAGCCCGCTCAACCGCCACCTATCATGAAGAGGGCCGTCTCCGACGTGGTAGACAAAGATCTTAGCAGAGAGCTATTGCCTTGGGTGGTAGCTACTTGTTTCGCATTTCTATTGGCACTTTGCAGTGGTTTGAGGGGTCCGACGGTCACTCAACCAAACTTTGCACAGAGGTCTAGTTCCACAGGCAATACCTCACAAAACGTATCCGCGATTGGATCTCTATCGCTCGAACAATTAATGCAGACAGTGTTCGATCGAAGCGAATCTCACACGCAAGCCATGATCTCTTTGCTCGAGATCTACCTGGCCCGCGAGACTTTCGGATCAGAATCTGAATCCGCAGGGCTGCTGCGAGGATACGTTGAGACACTGATTAATCTCGTCACTCAACTCTGTCCTTCGATAAAGACCAATCCGCACGCTATTACAGACCGAGAGAGTAGAGAGTGTGGGCCTCAAGAGAGAAAGAGAGAGCCTCAAGAGAGCGAGTCCAGAGAAAGCGCTCCCACAGAAAACCCACTGAGCCACAGTCCGCCAGCCTCAGACGCTGAGCCACCCAACGCAACGACCCAGGATGGCACGGATACTGAGACGAGTAAGGAACCTGCCAGAATTACAGCCGCATCAGCTCCTACACTCGCCGCTCCCAGCTCAATAACGACGACAACCGAAAGCAATACAAGAGCCAACACCGCATCATCATCAGCCAAAGCGGACTCCTCGACCAAAAGATGGAAAGCGATTCCAAAAACGATAACAACAGCGATCGCATGGGCAATCGCGTGGGCATCTCCTCAACCAAAGTTCCTAACCACAGTCCATGTAAAGAAGCTTCGAGGACTGAACCCATTTTTAAGATTATCTCGTGACGTCTTCCACACGAATCCAGGTGTTTTCTACTTGTTCGCCCTGATGCTCGGAGGCTATTGGACATCGCTACTCGTGCTCACACCGCACGGCCGTGTTGCCCTCTCAGTTCAACTCGCCACAATTGTGGGTTGCTTCTGCGCGAGTAGATCATTGAGTGGGCACGCGGTGGCCAGAAGATATGATCGCGCTTTGGACGTCTGCGTGAACCGTCTCTTGTTGTTCTCGGTGTACGCTGTTCTACGTCGCTTCTGGCCATGTGATACTTGGACGTATAAGGCCTTCACCTGGGCTCTTGGGACGGGATTGTGCACCTGGATGTTTGCGGTCTATTGCGTTGTGCACGAAGCAGAATACGTGCGAAGAGAGGGGGACTCTAAAAAGTTCTTGAGAAGGTGAGTCCTCGAAGTTGCTCTTTGAAGTTGCAAAAGACCATCCCAGCTAATGCTCTAAACAGGTCTTACATGTTCGGTCGGATTCTTCTGCTGCTTGCGCCTTTCCCCTTTGCGCATCTTGCGTTCGTAGCTGGGCGCCGTTACTTTAGCAATTGAACTTTCTGTACTGAGCAGGTTGCTTAAAACGATTTTTGAACGTAATATCTTTCGTATTCCTTTCAATCATGACCGCATCTGCCGTGTCTATACTACTGCTGCGCCGCTTGCATCGGCACCTCGAACATGTCATCAATACCATCCTGCCCATTACCCTCCTCAACCTCCTCGCTTTCAATTTCCTCCTCGACCTCGTCCTCATCCTCAAACCCCGTTTCCAGCCCGCGAGCCCTTAGGCGCTCCTTCATCTCCTCCCTCCGCTCCTCCTGCCATCGCATTAGTGATGCGCTAGCATGCACACGGAAGCCGTAGATCCGCGGCTCGTAGCGACGCTGTGTCTTTGTAGGCGCGAGGGCCGGGTACACCTGGAAGAGGATGTTGTGGAAGCTGGTGCCGAAGTAGGCGCCGTCTATTGAGTTGTGTCGTGAGGATTTGGGGTTGTAGATGTCTTCGCAGCGCGCGCAGTAGAGCTTGACGTTGGAGTGGTTGGGCACGTCGTGCTGGCCCATGGGCAGCAGGTGCTGCGATTCGCAGATCACGCGCGGGCATTTGCCGAAGACGCCTTGCTTGAACTTCTCCATCTGGTGGCGAGTTGTCAGTTTCGGTGTAAGAAGTTGATGTAAAACGTGGGAACTCACCATCTTTGCCAATCCCCTAGTTGTTACCACATACCGTGCGTGCACCAATCCGTAGAGGTGGCGAGCGCTCTTCTCGATCTGCTCCCGCATGTCGTCGTCGACTTCCATGTCGAAGACGTCGGTCACAAGGTCGAGGGCATATTGGTAGTACTGCACTTCTGTGTTCAGTCCAGTCAAGTTGAAGCGATCTGTGAGGTAGTCCTCATCGATTTCGCAGAAGTATTCATTGCCGCGTGCTGCGATAAACTTGGAATATGGTCAGTACATGTTTTCACAGTTTTCTTGTCATCTTCACGAAATCTCGCTGGTGCTGGTGGCAAGGTTGGCTGGATGTGATCTCATGGTGCACGACATGCTGGTCGTGTGCTTCACGGCCCATCCATCCACAAGGCCTCGGTCTTCAGGATGGACCAACACAGACGTCGCAGTCCACTTCACATCCTCCAGGGCGATTCGCGACTCAAATTGAAGCCTGAATCGTTCAACGCAGACCCGGCCTTCCCCGTGACTCCCTTCAAGCCTGATCCAGTAGTCATTTTGACCAAACGACCTCGCATCCCCCAAAAGCTCCACAATCACAAAGTCGAGACGCCAAAAGCACTCACCCAGTCCCTCCAGTAGCTCGTGTAATCGCTATCAGTGTCCGAAGCGAAATCGTCCATGGCTGCAAGCTGTCGTCCCAACGCGTCCCAAAAGATTCTATTCACACCGAGCTCCAGACAGTCCAAGCGTATTCGAAGAAAAAGAAAAGGTCGTCAGTCGTGAGAGAATTCTTGCGAGAGAATGATATGTGTCGTGGTTTGTTTGTTAGGGGGTGTGTTTCTGGACTGTTTTGGCAGGCGAAAGGTGTAGTCAGAGCCGCGAATAGAAAGCGCCAGTTTGCCCGCGCGCGCCCGGGCGGAAGTCTTGGCATTGAGACAGCACGCCTTGCGATGGCTGGACTTTGGCTCGACTGACTTTCCACTGCTGGCTAAGGTATCGAATGAACAGCTTCACTTGCTTGTATGGTAACAGTAAACAGTCACCTGTTAGGTGAAATAAGTACAGGGACACCTTCGAATACTTCCCATGGTCATTCGCTCGCAATAACGACATTCAATACAAGCAATACTTCTGTCTGTCTGTACATCGTATTCCGTGCGAGCACGAGACCACGCATCACAGTTTATCGGACCGAAAGTAAGAAACAGGTCCAGAAAAATTGAAGCCATAGAGACCAAAGACGAGAAATAATTGTTTTCCCCTATCGCGTAATTCCATACCACATACAAATTGCTAGCTATCTACCTTATACTGTGTGAATAAGATATGCCAGCAGTTCCCCCTCGTTCTGCCTCATGTCCCATCTATCCACCACTGCACTTCACACGAAGTTGAAGCGCTCTTGTCGTCCATCCGTCCTTCCATCATTCACCGCAGGCTCTTGTTTCTTCGCCGCAGTCTTCATTACTGAACCGAGAAAAAAAACAGAAAAAGGAAAAGAAAAGAAAAACGGTGGGCTGTCAAGAAATCCACATTACTTTCAAAAAGAACAAGTCCATGGGACTTTTGTCTCATCCCAGTGCCAGGCGAACGATTCTCCTGCTTGCTTGCTTGCCTGCTCTGGTCTTGATTCAAACTTTCGAGGATTCAAACCTCCAAGAAACTTCTTCGGTCTCGTAATCCCCAATGGTAAGAGATGTGTTCCCTTTTTTTATATGCCAAAGGATGAAAGGAAGGAGAAACAGAAAGGGTCCCCCATTTTGTTGTTGTTGAGCCAACTTGCCCTGACGAAAAGAAAATCCCGGGTTGTTCCCAACTTTCGATCGTTTGTGCCACAATCTTGTGCCGAAGTGTGATGCGAATGCAATAATGCGTTGAATCTGGTCTCTGGTAAGGCTTGCCCTTTTTGTCTTGTTTGTCCAAAAGCAAACGCCTAGTTATACAGATGCGTAAGAGACGGGAATTGTGCCCTTGCAAAACCATGTGTGGAGTGCAGGATGTGCTGCGGTGTGGGCAGGGTGTCGTGTGTTATTCGTTATGCTGAGGCGTGCTGTCTGTGCAGGCTCGGAGCAGCAGAGGCGTGGCAGGTTTGTGCCTGGCGGCAGTTGCTGATGATCTTTATGTCATCGGCAACGATGCGCGTTCTCTCGCAGTGTCGAGCTCTTCGACACGTTGAATTTACTGCGCATCCATAAGCCTGGCTTCAACGAGCCTCGCCGCGTGCATATAAGTCTGGCCTGTCACCCAAAGACTGCTCCCTCTTCTGACTCGTCGTTGTCAGTGATGGCCATGTTGCGTCTTGTCTGTCGAGTCTCTGGTGTGGCGTCCGATCGCGGATCGGTGAAAATGCTGCGGAAAGAAGGCTCGTCATCGCTGAAATCGAAATCATCCTCAAAGTCGTCTTCTGGTACAGTTTGCCTGGCAGGGCTGGTGTACAGTCCTTCCGCCTCCCGCAAAGCTTCCTTGATCTTTCGCTTTACGCCGTTGACGTATGGTACAATGTGTCGAAGGGTGGCGGTATCGAAAGGCACCTTCTTGACCGGCTTTTGCGGAAGAGATGTGGGATCAGAGACGGTACGCTTAGTCTGCAAAGCCTCAATGACCGAGCGCGCCACAGCTTCGGAGTCCTTCCGAGGCCTAGTCTTGATAGAGCGGCTGGGCGTCTGAGGCTCACTGAAAACTGCCAAGTCATCTTCATCGCCGAGCATTGGCGGCTGGGGAGTTCTGATCGAGCGCGCTCTAGCCCGAGCGCTCTGTACGACCTCATGGAAAGGTTCATCAAAAGCAAAGTCGTCGAATCCAGGAGAGGAAGGAGGCGAGCGACGCGGTTCAAGCGTAGCTTCGTGAGATTCTTGATCAGCCAGGTCAATCATGGCTTCTACCTCGCTCCATGCTGAGGCGTGAGGACCGGCCAACATGCCCAATGCTGCGGCGCGGATGCGCAATTCTTTGAGTTCCTCGATCAACAGACCCCATTCTCGCAGCAGTCCAATGTTTGCCACAACATTCTGTTGCTGTTCCTGGATAGACTTCGGAATGAACATTGCATGTCCACTGTCAACGCGTCTGTCTTCCAGTATAGCAGTGGGGAGCTCTGGCTCTTCGAAGTCAAAATCCTCGTTCCAGTCCTCTGTCACACCTTTGCTTCCCACTCCCCATGTGCCGAACTTTGTCGCTACAGTAGACGTCCTCTTGCCGTCGAGGTCGGGCACCACTGGGACACTGTGGCTGCGAGCGTGCATACCACTTGGCAAACGACGTCCGGGCGGCCTGCTGCCTCTGTTCTCCGGGTCCTTTTTACCATGGACAGTCTTTGGGCGAGGCGGCGAGTTATTGTGGCTTGGACTGGGTTGTGCCTCGGCCCAGTCGAAAATAGTAGCACGGTCTTGACTCGCTCCATTACGTCGTGGTGTCGAGAGGGTTGATCCAGAGTAATATGATCTGGCCGGTGGAGCCAGTCGGAATGGTAGACTTGTCTCAACCTGGTAGGCAGGAAAGTCTGGTGAGCGTGAGACACGACGTGCTGTCTCAGGTGGTGACGACGCTAGGTCAGATTCCTCCGGCGTGTCCCAATCAATCTCGTCCGGGTCTGGCATCTCTCTCATAACGGGAGGAGATGAGTTGAAGGCATTGAATCCGCCATAGCGGGCCGTAGGGGAAGATGCTAAGCTCTTATCCGCCAACGACCGCTTTGGTGTTGCAATGCTGTCCTCCTCTTCTATTGTGCTGTATCTGTATCCATCTGCGGGATCGCTGCCACCAGTGGTAAGGAAATCGCGAAGCTTGGTGCTTCGTCCAGAGGAGAAAGTATGAGGAGATTCGTCGAAGATTGTTTCGATAGGCGGCCCGCGCTTGCCGGAACTGCTTCTTGTCGTGGTCGTTGTTCTCGTGGGAAATGAGTCGAAGGCGTCACTTTGGTAGTCGGTGCTCGTGTCGCCGAGTGACCTGTTCTCGCTGTCCGATCCGAAGTTCGAGGTGATCTCAGAAGTCGCAGCCGAGAGTCGTGAGTGTCGAGCTGCGCCAGACGCAATGGTGGCCGAAGGCATACGGCGCTGCTCTTTCGTATCCTGTTGAGTACCATCAGGCTCGATGCTAAGTTCGGAGGCGTCAATAATTGTGGACAATTGGGCCTGGCCCTCGTCGCTGAGGTTCAGCTGGATCTCCCCCGAGGGGTCCGCACTGATACCATGCGTCGCGTGCGAGATTGGATCAGCGCTGGAGACATTACGGCGCTTTGATAGACGCTCGGACGTCTTGCGCGAGGAACTGAGACTAGTGCCCATCGAGCTTTGCGGAGCCAAGACCAGACGTGGATCTGTGCTGCTGCGAGACAGATTGCCTGTCGTTGTTCGGCCTTTGCTCAATGATGAGCCTCGAGATCGAGACGAAGGTCCGGCTGATAGGATGTTGCCGAGAGAGAAGGACCGCTTGGAGGCGAATGTGCCTTCGGCGTGCGGAAGGAGTGGCGATGACGCTGCGCTTGTCGGCATGGTTGCAGGCGTGACTGCTTCACTGATGTCGTACACGCTCAGCTCATCGTCGGCTTCCACATCACCCTGTCGAATATGCTGATGAGCAGACACTAGAGTGGGTGTATACCTTCGATCCGGGTATATGCGTTTGATGGGATTGGGTATCCCGCTTATTGAGGGCTTACGCAGGGACGCCTCGTTAGGTTGGGCGACCTTGGGTGTGAAATAGTGTCTCCAATGAGGGTCACGTGAATCACCCGAGACGTCACTGCTAAACATGCGAGCATGAAATAATGCCGGAGATGGAAGCTCTTGGAGGGTAACAGATCGCTGGTGGCTTGTCGCGGGCCGTCTAAAAGTTGGAAGCGGGAGACGAGAGCCAGGAGTTTGGGAAGGCGAGTCGCTGACACCTCGTACAGAGGCTGACCTTTTCACCAGCCTGTTCCGTGGCTGCGAGGTTGATTCGATATTTGGCAACATGGGAGTTGTCGATCCAGTATGTGAAAAGGCGTACGAGCCATTGGAATGTGAAATCACAGCAGACACAGGACGGGAGCTTGGTGTCCGACTTGAGTCGCGAGATTTTGATATGCTATTCGAGAAACGTCGAAGCCACTTTTGTGATTGGGCGTTTGGCGTGCTGGCCCGCGAACTTTCGCTGCCCTCTGGCGGCACCACGACGTCGTCGGCCATGACCACGCTCCCTCTCGCCCTGTTGAGGCTGCTCTTTACAATGTTTGCTGCATTTTCCGATTGGGAGCGGCCGAAGCGGTCGGTTGGCCGGGCAGAGAATCGATCGGAGTGGTTGAAAGCAAAGGAGAAGTGGTCGGTAAAGGGTGAACTGTACGTCGCGGTGGCAGTTGCACTCATTGCGTGAACGGGTGTAAATGTGCTGGAATCCAGAGATGCAGCCTCGTGCTGGCTGTGGTCGGAGGGCGAGGGACGGTGGTTTTCGTCGGTGGCCAGGGAGAAACCGAGAACAGAGACGCCAATGCCGGCACCTGATGCACAGAGCTAGTCTAGTCAGTACATGGAAAGGGCAAGGTGTGATATAGTGAGGTGAGGTAAGAAGAAGCAACAGCAGCAGCAGCAGCATGCAGGGTAGCAGTGACAGCGGCGGGTGGCATTGGGTTCTGGGGAGCATGGAATACTGACTGTTGAGACTGTGCGCATTCTACGGCTGGTCCTTGGGCCGGTACAGCAGAGAGCGACGTGGGCGAGTGAGTGGACTGGCAGCAGTTGCTGGCGTGGGTGGGTATGGTCGGAGAGCTCGTCAAGCGACTGGTACTCTGTTTGCCCTGCGCATTGTGGGCCTGACCCGTCCAAGGCGCGCGATCTCCTCTGGGCCTGCAGGTGTTGTGCTTAGGTGGTCACCAAGACAAGAGCGCATGGAGTGGCTCGCCGCCGTGTGCCACGCGAAAGAAGAGGAGAGGCCGGGAGAGCGCCACGGGAGGAACCCAGGCGAGGCAAAGCAAGGGAGGGACGAGCGGCCGAGGAGGAGTCGTATTGGTGAGAGCTTAGAGAGAGTCTGGGTCTGCTGCGATGGATGGGATGCGGGCAGCCGACGCGATAGTCCGGGATATGGCTGGCTGGGTGGAGTCGTGGATGGGTAGGCGGGCGGGCAGGGTTTGGCGGAGGCAGACAGATAGCGTAGAGGCAGTAGGAGGAGGAGCAGCAGGTAGCAGGTAGCAAGCACTTCTGAGACAGGCAGGCAAGGCGGGTCGCGAAGTGAGGTACAGACAGACAGACAGACAGCGATCGCACACGCACACGCACACGCACACACAGCCAACCAGTCGCACGGCACGGCAATGAAGCAGCTAGCGAACGGCTTCCATGCAGCGGTGCAGTAGTAGCAAAATGAGCAATGGGCAATGGGCAATGGGCAGTGGGCAATCGACGCACGTCCGGGCGACCTAGGATGCTGATGGCGCTGCTGCAGGCGTGCGCAAACGAGAAACAAGAAACGGCGTCTCCAAAAGAGAGAGCTGGAAAGTAGACGGAAACAACACACTCGCACTCCCGCGAGCCCTGAGCGCGCTGGAAGCACCGAAGGCGTTGCTGTAGGTTTGACGAGCGCCCGTTGCGCCCACTTGAACACGCTTAGCCCTCTGCTGCTAACCTCCAACGGCAACAGCACAATCCTGGAAGCGCGCAAGTCTGGTACGCAGCGTCGCTAGCCGTGTCCTTCAATACACAGCCCTCAACAGTAATCATCAATCGAGCAACAATCCGCTTTCCTGTAAATGCTCGGCCACGCGAGAGCATTGATCATCAATGATGGCTGACATGGAATGCTGGTCCGCCTGCAACAATAACAAATCATTGCCCGCCGCTTCATGCCGCTGCAGGGGCACTGCACTCTGCCCTGCCCTGGTTACGGCTGTCCTATATTAATGCTGCACACATCTGTACGTACGCGCGAAACATCGTTGCGTCTGTATATACCATGCCTCCATGCCTCCATGTCTCCGTATGCCGCCACAAAGCAGCAGTAGCGTGATGCCCATGTCCATCCTCACCTCGGTCTGCGTATACCTACATCCAATGTGCCCCTATGCCGCTCTGCCGTATCACCACAGCTCGGCTTCACAGCACTCGCCAATATCCCTGCTGTCTCCTACCGTGCCTGCATGATGCCCATCTCCGCAGCGCCTCTCTGCTTGCCCGCTCGCTCATGAAAAAGAGCCAGAGAGCCAGCTCGCTCTCGCTCGTAACGACGACCAAGGCAGATCCATCGCGTGTCAGCCTCCGCTGAGTCTAACGAGTCCAGCTCGTCCACTATTTTGCCTTTGCGTCTATCGACGTGCGGCCATCCTGTTCGCGAAAGCACCGCCGTAGTCAAAACACCTCGCTGGCCACTCACAGCCGGAGGACGCCTTCCAGAATTCCCGCCAGCTAACATGGGGTTCCCAGTTTCGCACCGCGCAACAACACGCGCCCAGGTCCCACTCGCGCGCGCGCGCAAGAAAGCCAGGAGAAAAGCTGGTCCCCTTGGGATCATCTCACCGAACACTGCCTATCCCTGCGAACGCTTTCCCATATCTCCGGTCCTGCTATAGACAAGCCGCATGCGGCTCTGAAGTTCGTCCTGCCCAGCCTGCGCAACACAGCACGTCTGCCCATGTCAAACTTACCCGCGTGATTCGCCGGGAACTCCCCCTCCAAACCCATGCAAATCATACCTAGCGCCGTCTATCGCGTGGGCGATCGTCCGAACATGACGAGCCGCGAGAATCAAAAAGAGTGGGCTCCTCCCAGCCTGCGCGAGAGCCTTGCTTGGCCCTTCCTGCATGTGCGTGCATGCATGCATGCATGCATGTATGCGTCAACGGCAACGGGCGGGCGCTGAGCTGGTCCCTCGAAACCGGGCACAGGCTCACAGAGCTCCAGAGGACAAGAGGCGAAAGTAAGATCGGAGCGCCGGCTGCAGCCTCGTGATCTGCGATCACACCCGTACTAGTGCCGGCAATGGCTCCGCGCATGCCCACCAACACTCGCGAGCGAGTGCCGTGCAGCTCAATGATCCTTTATGCTCAATGACCAAGGCCTTCTTGTTATCGTATTATCTATCTATAATCACGTATATGGCTTCTGAATACCACCAAATCGAGGAGCGTATCGCTGAGGCAATGGATTATCGCTCCACCACGCAAATCCCTATTACAATCACCAAATTAGCTACTATGTTCGACGTACCCTACCAACGCTTGAAGAGGCGCCTACAAGGTCGTGCCTCACGATCAACACGACCTCCTACCAATATGAGACTCAGTAGTGACCAAGAGGAGGCCATACTTACCTATATGAGACGTTGCGAGCGTCTCGGTGTTTGCGCGCGCGCGCGCGCGATCACGATCAGTGCCAATTCAATACTCCGCCGGTCTCACGAAGGTGACAGCCTACCACCAACAGTGACTCAGCAATGGACCCTACGCTTCTTACAACGTCATCCTACCTTCGTCAAAAGGAAGCAGAAAGGCCTAGAGTCGCAGCGCGTAGCTGCCTATGATCTTGAGGATACTGAGGAGTGGTTCAAGCGACTTGGTACGCTGATTCAAGAGCATGGTATTCAACCTGAAGATCTATGGAACATGGATGAAACAGGCTTCCGTATTGGTGTTAGCAAAGGCCAATACATACTTACGGAGCATCCCGAGAAGTCACACACTACCAAGCAGTGAGAATAGAGAGAGCCTTACGGTGGCAGAAGCAATCAACGCAGCTGGCGAAGCAGTACCTGCAATGCTTGTAATCACTGGCAAGCTACACCAAGCAGCATGGTTTAAAGGCCTCCACGACGACACGCTCGTAGGAGTCGCAGATACTGGCTATATGAATGACGAGCTAATGCTTGCGTGGATTGCGCACTTTGAGAAGCACTCAGCTCATCGCCAACGAGGTACCTGGCGGCTACTACTGCTCGATGGCTACGGCTCGCATCACACGCTCGAGTTTATCAATTACTGCGAAGAACACTATATTATCCCCTTCGGATTGCCCTCTCATTCAACGCACTTCTTACAGCCTCTTGACGTCGTGGTTTTTCAGCCATATAAGCATTATCATGCAGAAGCTATTGATCGATCTGCACGGCTCGGATGCAGTGATTATAACAAGCTTGAGTTCTTTAACGACTTCGAATACTTCAGGAGGCAGGCTCTATCCCCTTCAACAATCAAGGCTGCATTTGAGAAGACTGGTATATGGCCATTCAATCCGACTCCTATCCTTGAGTACGTACGAGGTCGCCTTGAAGCAATTGAGGCTCTTCGAACACCAACACCACCAACAACGCAGTCATCAACAACACCTCGTACGATCAGAACACTCAAGCGTCGCTTTGATGCAATCTTAGACGATGAGATGATCGATCCAGCATTGCGTGATCGACTCTCACCGATCCTACGTGGTGCAGCAATTCAGGCTCTTGAAGGGGCTGAGGCAATTGATGAACTACAATATACTACTGTGGCATCTGCAGCACGTACTGCTCGGAGCCTGCAAAAGCGTACTCACCTACAACGAGGTGGTGTTCTTACAGGAGCACAAGCACGTAAGATGGTGCAAGAGCGTGATAATAATGATCTTGAGAAGCACCGTGTTGCAATACGACGAGCAGATGAGGCTGATTTTAAGAAGCGTTGCAAACGTGTATTATCTCAGATTCAACCTGTGAATTGGAGGCCACTACACAAGCAGCATCGCATTAAGATTACACCTATTTGGCTCCATATAATGGATGAGTTATTAGATAGAAGGTGGCATCTTAACAAGGTGGTCATTGAGCATAAAGGATCATTGAGCTGCGCGGCACTCGCTTGCGAGTGATTACGCGGCCACCGGAGGTGTTGCCGGCACTAGTAGCATGTTTCAGAAGTGCGACCCATTGTCCATCGCGCGGGGCCTGCGCCGCTGCGTTACACATTCTAACAGGCGGTGATTAAACCTGCGAAATTGACACAATGCGTGTATGAGCGTGGTTGTGCCAGCGAAGAAGACCCCCACGCAGCAGCAGCAGCATTGACGGCAAGGCAGGAAGGGGTGGCTGCTGCTACTGCTTCGCGTGTCACCGCCCCCGACGTTGCATCTTCCCAATGTTTGCCGAGCGCAGTAGTGGCCAGATACCCCAGCTCTGCGCCTAGTAGAGCAATGGACCAGCGCCAGGATTCTGGTTTGGATTCGACGGCGTCGCGTACGCCATTGATTTTGTGGAGATGGCCGTCGGGATCCGTTTGCATGGAGCGTATTCATTCGGCTTAGCGGCCGCCGCTTTTCATGCTATCTTGGGAAGTTACACCTTGATGTGGCTTGCCGTTTTGGCTGGGCGAGGTCGTTGTAATCAATCAGAAAGGTGACGAGCGCGGCAATCCTTCGACGATCACGCAATTAATGATATGGCCAGCATAACCTCGCGTCTGCCGAGTGTCAAACCAGAAGCTTCGTATCTGAACCATAGATTCACTCGACCAAAGAGGCATGGGCAATCGGGTTCCTTTCATAGCCTGTAGGAATTGGCACTGTTTACCCTTGCTCGCTTTTTTGCCAAACACTCCTCCAACATATCCACATCCACAGGACACAAGTCCGTCCGCCGCCGTATTTGCCCCGCTCTTGGACGGCGAGAACGGCTGTGAAAAACGCGTGGAACTGGATCCTGAGTTCGTCCACAGTAGCTGGCAAGCTGGGTAGCGGCAAATCACAGCGAATGGATTAATTAATATATTTCACCGGTCGCACGTCCAATCACGCACCCGGCTCCGGGTGCGCGCAGCGTAAAGGCAAAAGCCTCCAAAAGTACGTGTGCAATCGTGCATGTATCATGACAGACTTAATCCATCATCGTGCCTCGACGGGTGACTCAAGATTCTGCGCCATGTGCTTCCTGCTCCTTCACGCAATATGTAGCGAGAAAGCCCGCTTCGGCCATTGGAGACAAGAATGGCATCATTGATCCCATGGGACGTGCCTTTTGGTGCTATTGTTCCTCAACGGCTCCACTGGCCACGACTGCTAAACGGCGAGAACGGTAGCTGCGGTATTGAGACATTCACGGCTTGGGTGGCTTTGGAGGGGTAAAGTCACTGCCTCCAGTCTTGGGGGTCTTTCTTGCGACTTCCGAGGGCGTGGTGGTGCATGGCGGATGTCAGCATTGGCGTTGGGCGTTTTCTAGAGCTTTGAGAGCTGGCGTTTGTGACGTGGTACACTCTGTGGTGGGATGATATATCACCATTGAGTTTACACGCGAGTATGGTATTCGTAAAATGATGGGTTTAATGATATACTTCAAGACAACAATGCATGTGTCCAAACCTCTCCCCAATCAGCTCGCCTCGGGCTAGCCCGTCGACACTTCAAATTCGGCCAGTTCTCTTTTGATGAAACAGGGCCGGCAGCACCAGCACAAATTCACGGGCAACACGGCGTCGTGCATATCATCATACAGCAGTACCGGCGGCAGGCAAAAAGAGGCTCTCACAGAAATACTTCTGGAACATCCCGCAGAAACACCCGCGTTTTTGCTCCTCCCACGGCTCTGCGACCTACCGACAGACGTTACGACCGAGATTTGCCGCCACCGGACCACGAGAGCACCGGAAACGCCACTGTACGAAGCTTCCGATTACGCGAGCCCAGAGTTGCTAGCTGTTCATAATGCAGTCGGAGATCGAGGCCACCATTAAGCACTGCGACCCTGTGGTTGCTGAGTATGCTGCTGGATATCTGAACCACGCGGCGCACCAGTTCAGCGCTGAGAATGATCCTCTAGCTGATGCCGCTGCTGCTATCACTCAGCTGCTCATATCTGCCTCTGGCGATCTGTCCGGGCAAAACGAGGTCGCTGTGCAGAACCTGGTTGAGAAGTTCGTGGCTCGTTTGAGCGCTCAGAATGGCGCTGATGGCCAGAGCCGCCAGCAGGCTCCTTCTGCAAAGAAGCTCGAGCACACCCTCAACATCAACTCTCAAAGAGGCGTGTCCACTACCATGGGTCTGTCTGGCACGACTGTTGATCTTGAGTCTGCCAACACTCGCAAGGTCGAGTCCCGTGTAGACAAGAAGAAGCTCGAGAAGGCAGAGCGTAAACTCCGTGCCAAGCAAGATAAGAAGACTTTCAAGACCGTCGAGTACGAGGCCTCGCGCCTGCTCGATGTGCCCGACGAGCAGCAATCGTACGAGGACTTCTTCATGGCTGTCAATCCCTTGCAAATGGGCGCAGACGCGAGCAAGAGCAAAGACATCAAAGTCGACAACATTGACATTTCCATTGGTGGCAAGCGTATTACCACAGACACAAGCCTTACTCTGGCATATGGTCGCCGTTACGGTCTGGTTGGCCAGAACGGTATCGGCAAGTCTACATTGCTCAGAGCGCTCAGTAAGCGTGAGGTTGCCATTCCTACACATATCTCGATTCTTCACGTGGAGCAGGAAATTATGGGAGACGACACACCGGCCCTCCAGGCTGTGCTTGACGCTGACGTGTGGCGGAAGCATCTGCTCAAGGAGCAAGCCAAGATCACACAAGAACTCGCTGACCTTGAGGCGGAGCGCTCACAAATGGCAGATACCTCTGGTGACGCCGCTAAGCTTGACGTACAGAGAGATGGCCTTGACACTACCCTTTCTGACATTATGGCTAAGCTTTCAGAGATGGAATCCGATAAGGCTGAATCTCGTGCTGCCGGTATCCTGGCTGGTCTTGGTTTCACACACGAGCGTCAACAGTGGCCTACAAAGTCCTTCTCTGGTGGTTGGCGTATGAGATTGGCGCTCGCCCGTGCACTTTTCTGCGAGCCCGATCTCCTTCTCTTGGACGAACCGTCGAATATGTTGGACGTCCCGTCCATTACTTTCCTTGCAAACTACCTCCAGGGATACCCAAGCACAGTCCTCGTCGTCTCTCACGACAGAGCTTTCCTCAACGAAGTCGCCACAGACATCATCCACCAGCACTCCGAGCGTCTCGATTACTACAAGGGTGCCAACTTCGAGTCTTTCTACGCAACCAAGGAGGAGAGGCGGAAGACTGCCAAGCGCGAGTACGAGACTTCGATGGCCGTGCGCGCTCACTTGCAAGCCTTCATCGACAAGTTCCGCTACAACGCCGCAAAGTCATCAGAAGCGCAGTCGCGTATCAAGAAGCTCGAGAAGATGCCGGTGCTGGAGCCGCCAGAGGCCGCATACTCCGTGCACTTCAAGTTCCCCGATGTCGAGAAGCTGTCCCCTCCGATCATCCAGATGGACAACGTTTCATTTGGCTACACACCAGACAAGCCTCTTCTGCGCAACGTCGATCTCTCTGTCCAGCTCGACTCGCGTATTGGTATCGTCGGCCCCAACGGAGCCGGCAAGACCACCGCTCTCAAGCTCCTCATCGGCCAGCTCACACCCACTGGCGGTCTGATCTCGCAAAACCCCCGTCTCCGCATCGGCTTCTTCGCCCAGCACCACGTCGATGCCCTCGACATGAACAACAGCGCCGTCGGCTTCATGGCGGCCACCTACCCCGGCAAATCAGACGAAGAATACCGCCGCCACCTCGGCGCCTTCGGCATCACAGGCATGACCGGCCTGCAAAAAATGGGCCTGCTCTCCGGAGGTCAGAAATCCCGTGTCGCGTTCGCATGCTTGGGTCTGCAGAACCCGCACATTTTGGTCCTCGACGAGCCTTCTAACCACTTGGATATCGAGGCCATGGACGCTCTCGCCACCGCTCTCAACCAATTCCAGGGTGGTGTGCTGATGGTTTCGCACGATGTCACGATGTTGCAAGCTGTGTGCACGAGCTTGTGGGTGTGCGACCAGGGTACTGTGGAGCACTTTGGTGGTACGGTTAAGGACTACAAGAAGAGGATTATGGCGCAGGCGGGCGCGGATGGTGTTGCTGTGCAGCCTAGGTAGACTTTATGTTGATGTTTGTATAGACTTGATGAATGAAGACACTCAACAAGGCATTGGCGTGCGAAATTGAGAAGTGGTATGTCTCTGACATCAATTGAGACCAAGATCTCAAGATCTTCCATCCTCTCTGCTCGGCATGTGATTCTGTTGGTGATTCTGCCCTAAAACACTAACCCTACTCACTCCATGCGATACAAAGATATCGACCGGAAGTATGAGAATCGAGTGCTTTGGTTGACTTAGAAGATGTTCATAGTTTCGGTGTCCTTGTCCCTTGTTTGCTGCTTATAGCTGCTGTTAGAGGTGCTCTCGTAGCGCTCAAAATCATCATAATTGAAACTGTAGCCAGATTCGCTGTAAGTATGGACGTTTATACATTGTTTGTTGACGCAGGTCTGACTGTTAAACGTACTGAAAACCAACCGAAAATCGTGGCTTGCCGAAATTGTATATACACATTTGAATCATGCTCTCAAACTGGGAAGGTGTTAGTAACATTTAGTGAGGCCTTCAACTCATGTTGGTTTACCTCAGACGCAACGAGAGCTTTCGTCACCAAAAGTTGCCAAATCCCCACAGGGTCGACGCCAGCTCCAACTCCAGCCTTAAGGGTCGAGCTGCCTTGCTCTCATCCAAGTGACCCGAATTATTGTTAATGTACTCGTGCGGCCTCATGAACCACCTGTCTGTGCTCTGCTCAAGCTGAAAGCTTTTATTTGAACCGTAGAAGCCCTGCGACCATGATACTGGCGATTCACGCCAGGCCTGCGCTCTAATCTCTGGCCATGTATTGGCCTATTGGCCCTCCAAAAGCATACGCACTTTCGAAGCGGAAGACGACGCCGATACCTTTAAGATCACATGATGGACTCGAGGGGTTGCAAGAAGAGGAGGCTGGCACAGCGGGTTCTGGGGAGCAAAAGGAGGAAGACGGAGTCAATGGAGACTTGAATACACACGACGATGAGGATGACACACGCCATGGAAACAACACTGGAGAGGGTTCTATTCCTGGATTTGGACGGGACGAGGAGATTCTGGCGGTAAAAGTCTCGCGTGGAGGCTCTGTGTTCGCGACTATCACCCAGTCTCAGCTCACGGTATGGCAGACCAAGCCAGCCGTGGCGCTCGCGAGCGTGATCCGTTCGACTCAGTCTATGGAATCATACGGACCGAGTGTGGCTCTTTTGCTTCGACCAGATGGGCTCATCATAGTTGTGCAGACGTCACTAGGCTACTTGATCACATACTCTCTATCGACCGACCCGAATGCGCGCGTGTATGCGACTCAGCTTATGAGTACGACTAAGCACTCCCGACATGGCAGCGAAGATGGATACAACGCGTTCAGACGCAGGGACTCGGCGGCTGTACATGTTCCAATCGGTGAAGGTGCCGGGATCAAAGAGATGAACCTCCGTTTCCGCATGGTTATTCGCATCGATGCTGGTATCAATACAGCTCTTGCACTGGACGAAGAATTAGTCGTCGCTACACACAAGCCGGCGGCTATTCAGTCTATTAGATGGGTGGCAGACAACAATCGCTCGCAGACCAGTACCGAGCTTCTGGCCCGCATGGACTGGATGGAGGACAAGAGCAGCGTTACTGAAGTAGTCTTTGATCGGCCGATGAATCTGGCAACTTGGCTGACTGCCGACGGGAGAGCATACGCGGTGCAGCGAAAGACTGGGACATCACAAGAGAACGGAGCTCCAAACACATCATTTCAAGGGTTCTGTTTCCGGGAGCCAGGATCCGAGGATGACTTAGCCACGAAAGCTGCGATCAATGCCAGGTTCAGCTTGATTGCAGTGGGGTGCGCAAACGGAAATATAGATGTATATGCTGTCAAGGACTATGTCGGTAACATCCCTCTATCTCACAGGCTCTCACTGCCATTGTCTTCAGGAACGACTGGAAAGTTGACAGCCCTGAGCTACAGCCCTGACGGATATTGTCTGTTTGCTGGCTACGAAAAAGGGTGGGCTACATGGAGCATGTATGGCAAGCCTGGTGCAAACTCTTTCGCAATCGATCAGCACTATTCCGGTGCTACCAGCGAAGGCTGGCTCCACGGTGTCCGAGACTGTTTCTGGATCGGCGGCGGGTGTGAGCTTGCCATACTAGACCTCGCAGGCGAGAGCATCTGGACGCTGGAGATGGCGCGCAGTGCGATTCCTGGATGCTATTCTCCTAGCAATGTTGCCCGTGGCCTACTTGTATCCAGCACTGGTATTATTATGTACTCAGGACATGATATTGCTGATCTGACTGCTCTCCCTTCGGACACGAACCTTTGGCAAAGTGTCCAAGTTCCATCTATATACCTTGTCAATCAGTGGCCGATCAAGAGTGCTGTGGAGTCACCTGATGGCAAGTATGTTGCAGTGGCTGGTCGACGCGGTCTGGCACACTACAGCACGGCGAGTGGCAGATGGAAGACATTCGACGATCCAGCCAACGAGTCTGAATTCTCGGTTCGAGGTGGTATGTGCTGGTACCAGCATGTGCTCATTGCATCCGTGGAGGCAGGCGGCAAGTATCAAGTCCGGATGTATTCGCGCGACAAAGCGCTGGGTCTTTCGCAAATATTGCACACGGAAGACTTGTCGGCACCGGCTATCTCTACGACGATTTCAGGCTCTGACTCTCTGCTTGTCTACACATACGACAATGTTCTGCTGCACTATATCATTGCGCCAACGCCATCTTCTTTTCGACTTGTTCAGGTGGGACAGATTGGATTCCACGGTATCATCAGAGCACCTCCTCGAGTGAGAGCCATCAGTTGGCTGCTGCCTGAGGAACAAATCGAATACGGCGATCCTTCTCAGGATGTCGCAACTGCGTCTGTACTTTTCCTCGTCGATGGGAAGCTGGTCTTGCTTCAACCTTCGACGAACGATTTGGGAGAATTGAAGTACGACATGCGAGTTATTGCACAGAACGTCGAGTATTTCCAGCTTATGCGTGACCATCCTGCGACTGTTGCTGCCTTGACACGTTCTAGCCCTGGCACTGTTACACCGGGTGGCTTATCGCTAGACCAGCCCTTAGGACACAGCTTACGCGACTCCCTGTGGTACTTTGACGGTACTGGGATGCACGTGTGGTCTGATGTACAAGACGTTATCGCCTGCGCCCCTGCTGAGCTTGGCCGCGAACTGCCTCCTTCGATTTGCATACCGCTTGACTTCTATCCAGTAACTGCCCTGGTAGGCAAGGGCATCATCCATGGCCTTGATTCTGAACTCATTCAACGCCGAGACGTGAGCTTCTCGTTCTTCCGCCATCAGCCTCGCACGCAGCTCTTCATCAACCAAATCCTGCGCCACCACCTCACAGAGTACAACTCGCCTGCGGCACTGCACTTGGCAAGCTCCTATCAGAAGCTACCATACTTTGCGCATGCGCTCGAGGTGCTGCTGCACGATGTTCTTGACTACGAAGTGGACAATCCTCCCTCGCCACCAGAGACCGCGCTACTGCCAGCGACTGTGTCTTTCTTGTCATCCTTCGCATCCTACCTGGACGTAATTGTCAACTGCACGCGCAAGACAGAGCTGCGTAGCTGGCAGACTCTTTTCAGCAATTTGCCACCAGTGATCACCTTTTTCGAGCAATCTCTGGCGGAAGGCAAACTTAAAACAGCCGCAGGCTACCTGCTTGTACTCCACGCCTTCGAATCGGAGTCATTCCAAGTCCATGACTTTGCTCGCTTACTGCGCATGGCGGCTTCGGCACAAGACTGGGACCTTTGCCGCGAGCTCGCCAGATTCCTCGTGGGCATTGACGCCTCCGGAAACATTCTGCGCACCGTGCTGGCAGAAGCAGATCTCGAGGGAGGCGGCTTAAGCAATGGGCACGGCACGCCTTCGCCAGCCGAGAACGGGCGACCAAGAGGGTATGCTGTGCCGGGGGATTACTTCTCGCTTGCACGCCGGTGAAGAGGGCATTCGTAATGACACGACTTCATGCGAGAGGGGTAGACACATCACTGTTGCAGTCCTGTTGCATGTATCCTGCAGCCTTATAATGCTTGATTGTCGAATTTCCACGAGTCGGACCTCCGAGGCGTGTACCACACCTGCTCCCAAGGCAGTCAATGGTCTAGGTTGGCTTATGTAAGGCTAGTCCATGTGGCAGCCACTGAGCTGCATTGGACACTTAGTCTGGCACCCTTCATGCGGTAAACTATGCGCCCAGGCACACTTCATGCGGCAACCTGTGCGCCACGACACACTTGGTGATGCACTCATACAGACTTGTAGTTATGCTAGTGCACAAATTGATGCAAATGCGAAGGCTGCGATACGACATTACCACGAACGTGTCGTTTGATCATGTGGCCTCGTCTCTGTACCAAGGCACCAGACATAAGCCAACAAGCGATGTGAGTTGTCGCTCGCCGCGGAGATAGTCATATACATTCGTGACGACACATGGAGTACGGTGATAGCTATACAATATTTCTCATAAACAAACGATCTCTTTCAGCCAATCCATATCAGATGAACAATCTACACAGTGTGAACTTCCTCATGAATAACCCACGCATAATAAAGTCAGAAACAGACCAAAGAGCGAATATCCTCCGAACCTTCGCCGACCGAGTCGTGCAGTGCTTTAGCGATGCATGTTCAGGACGCGCTTCGCTGGGATATATATTACTCGGCAGCCTCTGGCGCCATTACCTGCAGCTTTGTGGGTGCGACTTTTGGCGCGCGTGCCGCCATCATTTATCATTATTGTTGTTGTCCACTATGCCACCATGCACGCGTCTGACCCAAACCTTTATATCTTATCAATCTGTACTTTGTGGTGTGATTTCGGAACGATCGCACATGGAAGCATAGCCACCGGACCATCGACTTGCAGTCTCGCCATCAGTGTACTGTACTACCGTAGAGTGAGGTGACGTGAACAACGCCTTGAGCTGTGCCCGCCCACCGCCCCCACCAGACCTCAGCCTCACCCAAACCAACAATCTCGCGTCGGTCCTGTGGTCCGCCAGACCGGTGTGCTCCGCTACCTGACCGATGGCGATGAGCGATGCGATACTTTCGGGCGATTTCAATGCTCACCTGCAGCGGCGGCGGCGGTCAACTGCACGTTCCGGTAGGATGTAAGGCTAGGGCACAATGCATTGCTCCTACCGATCGAGACGATGTACCTGTACGCTCTGCACCTGTGCATGATTTGCCTTTGCGCTCGAACCAAGAGTTGCTTTCACCGGGTTGCCTGCCGTGATCGTCGTGCTACCTCTACCGCTACTTCGCCCGCTATCTGGAACGTTTTGCCTGCGAAAAGGTACAGTTTCGAAGCTGCGCCGCAGTGTTTGTGACGGTGAGGCGTGCTGCGCGGTACAGCAGCAAGGCAGATATGACATCTTTGTGTGTGGCGCAATGTGTTTGAGAGAAGGCCTGCCTGCCTCAGCCACGCTTTGCGAGCACGATAACATGTATTGCACTTGTGCTCGCCGTACAATATCTGTTGCAGCAGCTTCTCATTTCGTGTCTCAGAGATAACACCCGGACATTGACAACAGTGCGGCAATTTACACGGCTTACGTATGCAGAATCGATTTGGCTACGCGAAGCGCGAAGCGAGGCCACCTGCATTGACTTATTACAAACTATCTGCCACAGCTTGCCAGGTACAAGAACACGAGCAGCGGCAGAAGCGATATCTTGGCCAGACCAAGAAGGTGTGCTTGCTTGCTGGCATTGCAACCCAAAGACACTTTAGCTTGTATCGTCTCGACTGACATCTCCGCCACTTGAGGGTCGTACGCTTCGAGTCTCTAGAACAAGACTCAATCCTGTTTTGTGGTGTGAGTAACTTTCTCGAGCTCAAAACATATTTATGAGCAGCGGCGATGCCACCCTTCCTCGACCCAAACATGTCTGGCACCATGCAAACCTACACCCACACATTGTCGCCACCAAACGACTATACGACAGGCCGGAAGCGCCATGATTCCATGCTTCTCAACCCGCACGCAACCTGGACGCCGACCGAAGTATTCAGAAGCAGTATCAAGGGCCAGAATTTTGACACAAAGCCTCTTATAAGAGATACGAGTGATACACACTCAAGTGCCACCACGCACCCGGCCCAGCGACCGACATTGCAGAAGCAGGACTCCTTCCGGTTCCTCGTCACCACCAACCCGGCTCAGTTTAAGAACAAGATGGTGATGAGGGAGAACAGAAAGCACGTCATGAACGACTTCTTACGCAAGGAAAGGCGCAAGACTCCAGGAACACGGGATATCAGAGCAGAAGGGCCGGCGGAGGTGGAGAAGCGCAGGCGTACCGAGTCGGACAGCAGGAAGGCCAGGAAACTGAAAAATCTCGCCGCGCCAGGGAAAGTGCTTGAGACAGGTGTGTTGACGCCTCAAAGCTCAAACGATGGAGCGTCAAGCTCGCTGTTGTATGGATCCGACACCGAAGGGACTGTGATGTCGCTCGCTTCAAGAACAGCTTCGCACATCTCACGGCGCGCTGAGTCGACTACCGCGCTGATTTCTCGGTCTGTCGTTGACGATGTGGAAGAAGTCGAGCATCCAATGTGCAATTCTGGTGGCGATGAAAGGAACCTCCACCCTAGCTCTTGCAGCTGCGACTGGTCTGAACAAGAAGGCCGGGGCCTGAGTGTGCCGGACCTCTACAGCGTCCTTGGATTCAAAGTGAGCCCTTACCACACCTGGCTACAATCGACGAACACGGCCGTCGACCTCGAGAAGTTAAAATATGCGTGCGGAAGGCGGCTGCGCTCGTGTTCCATGGCGAAGTTGTGGTTGCCAAACCTCATTCGGGCGAGACACTCCTTTCTCAGCACCATATGTATCTCCGCAGCGCACGACGAAGCAATGCAGAGAATCGTCTTCGGGTCCGAAAGTCTGAGTCCGCGAGGATCGAAGAAAGCCGTGGTGTATGAGCGGTTGGCAGTAAAGAGCGAGGTGATTGCTATGATCAACGCGAGTCTCGGCGATCCAGACCAAAGAATCAGTGATGCGACGATCATCGCTGTCATGAACGTCTTCAATAGCGAAATCATCGGCTGCGATACGAACGCTCTGATGGTTCACCGGAAGGGCCTCAACGAGATGATCTCGATGCGTGGCGGGTTGGATAAATTGGGTGTGGTCGGTCACCTGGCACGCACGTTATGTATTACGATGCTAATAGGTACGAGAGCACAACTCTTACATGTGATCGGGTATGGGATGCTAACATCTTGCAGTATGTTCAGACCTTGCTTCTTACCTTTTCCCAACCCTTCAAGTTGTATACAATCCGCTAGAGACTGACCTAAGACTCGCAGAATGCCGTACTTCAAGAGGACGCAGCCGATGACATATATCTGCTCTACGCATATTCGCGGACCACGCCACCACCGTCCACCGGCGCCCTATTTCCAGAGTCACCGATTTATTGTGGGAATGGATTCGGGACCGTGGCTAAGATCCTGGGACGCGGTTCTGACAGCTTGAGGCTGCTTGAGCTTCTGCAAAAGATGACTTTCATGTTCCAAGCTGAAGGACAGTCGAAAACTGCCGCTCTTGGATACTTCCACCGCCAGGTGCTTTCTTTCAAGAGCAAGCTGCTTCGCTCGAGCGAGTCAACGAGGCCAGGCCGCATCTACGAGGCAATTCGCCTGACCGCCCGGATTTATGCCGATGCTCTCGTGGGCAACATGGAGTTTTCCCAGGCAAGCTCATTTTCAACGCAAAGGGACGATTCAGGAGCTGAGATTGTTGGAAGCCCTGCCGCGTTTGTCGAGATTGTTCATCATCTAAGGCAAACAGATCTCGACCGAATGTGGGGTGGTCTCTCCGGTATTCTGTTTTTTATCGTCATGGTCGCTGGAGCCTCGGCTAAGAAAGCTCAAGTCAAGGAACTCACCGAAGCGGCGGATCTGGCGAACGAGAGGCAAGAGGACGAGGCACGTAGATGGCTGGCGGCTGTGGCAGTTCGTTGCTCGATCGTCCTAGGATTTGAGCACGGAGATTCTCTGCTTGGCACTTTCAAGAATATGTTATTCATCCAGGACAAGTTGAGTGGGAGAGACAGGATTATGCGGCAGGTTGTGATCGGACCGGATAGGCGAGCCGCGCCTCTGCATGGGTTTGGTGACTATGCATGGGAGTTTCTGGCGGAGGACAAATAGTTGGGCCAGCTTCGCTTCTCATGTGGAGCATTCGACTCGTTGCAGTAGTAAGGAACTCATCTCTTGGCCTTACGCTTTTTGAACACGACAGGAGGAGGTGCTGTGATGGCTCCATCGTTTTCGTCTTCCTCCTTAGCCACGTCTGCCACTGTGTCTGTGGTGGATCCTGTAGGCTCCGATTTGATATCGTCGCCTGTCTCCGTCTTGACTTCCGCCTGGCCCGTGGGTTCCTCGATGGCTACTGGCTGTGCTGGTGCCTTCACAACACCGCTCAACAAGGCATCCAGATCATCATCCTGATCGTCCTTCTGAGTGCCAGGGTAGCTCTTGAAAGTGTTGCCCCAAATCTTTCTCTTAGGCGCCGTCTCCTCGTCTCTCACGTCTTCGTCATCTTCAGCCTTGCGCTTGTGCACTCCCTTGTTCAACGCTGCAGAAGCTACATCCTCCTCTTCTTTCTTGATGTCCGCAAGAGAGCGCGGTGCCGAATCCACTACAGACGAGGAGAGGGTCTGCCACCCACCGATTCCTGTGACTTCGCGTTTGAGCTCTTCGGGCAACTCCACACCGAGCGCAACCAATTGCTCAGCATGAGCTTTTCTTTGTGCTGCTGCGCTCAGTGTGGGAGGCGCTGGACCAGAAGATTTGCCTAGATTCTTGAGGCCTGATATGCCGGGCTTGCTGCCTGCTGTCGAGGCGTCTTTGCCACCCACGAGGCCATTGAGTCGCGCAACCTCGTCTTTTGCACGTTGCTGCTCGCGTTCCTCGCGTTCCTTGTTTTTGTGTAGATTTCGCAGGGAGCGCTGGATATTGTTCTGGTGTTTGCCGGTCGATTCGTGGTTCTTGCGCTCTGTTGCGGTGTCGCGAACGTAGGTCTCGCAAAACTTGCACCAATAAGATGGTGTCGATTTCCAGTATTCAGACATGTTGTCCGTGTGGTGTGTTGTGTTCGTGTGTATGATGTAGTGGAGTGATCTATATGGGGAAGGAAGTGATTGCAATTGATGCCAAGCGCGATCTGAGCTTCGCGCGTCTTTCAGGGCAGCCCGCGCGTTGTTGGAGATGGAAGCTGTGCTACTTACTTTCCTCGACCACTTTGTCGCATCACGACTCAACCTCGCTCCACCACCTACACCGGATATTTTCTGGCCACATCGGCAATAGCAACACCCCACGCTACCAAATCTCGGTCTGCTATGCTTGCGCGCCACGATGCGCTTCACTAAGCCAGTCTGGCTGTGCCATGGAGGGGAGAAGAAGGACCACGAGGTCTACAGCTGCCATGTCTCGCCTGACGGATCAAGGCTCGTGACTGCTGCAGGCGACGGCTACGTTCGAATCTGGTCAACAGAAGCCATCTTGAACGCCGCCAACCCAGCATACACCAAGCCGAAGCAGCTTGCAGCACTGTCCTACCACTCTGGCACCATTCACAGCGTGCGATTCAGTTCCAACGGGAAATATCTGGCCTCTGGAGCAGACGACAAGATTGTTTGCGTGTACAACCTCGACCCAACCCCGCCTTCACATACGACCTTCGGAAGCAAGGAATCACCGCCCATAGAGAACTGGAGGATTTTCAGGAGGTTGATAGGACATGACAATGATGTGCAGGATCTGGGTTGGAGCTGCGATAGTTCAATTCTCGTCTCGGTCGGGCTGGACAGCAAGGTCGTGGTTTGGTCAGGGAGCACGTTCGAGAAGCTTAAGACGCTCTCTCAGCACCAGTCGCATGTCAAGGGAATCACATTCGACCCCTCCAACAAGTACTTTGCGACAGCTTCAGACGACAGGACGATCAAGATCTACCGCTTCACACCTCCTCCACCCAACGCTACCGCCTACGATCAAACTTCAAATTTCACACTGGAACACTCCGTGACGGCACCATTCGCGACATCACCTCTCACCACATACTTCCGTCGATGCTCTTGGTCTCCGGATGGTGCCCATATAGCCGCAGCAAACGCGGTCAACGGCCCAGTCAGCTCTGTTGCTATTGTCAACCGCGGGCAATGGGACAGTGAGATCAACTTGATTGGACACGAAGGACCCGTCGAGGTGTGCGCTTTCTCTCCACGCCTCTTCCAGCGCGATCCGCCTGATGAGTCTTCTTCGAGCGGTCAGCATCCCGTTACAGTCGTGGCGTGTGCGGGTCAGGATAGAACACTGAGTGTGTGGAACACAAGCTTCGCCCGTCCGTTCGTGACTACTGCAGAACTGTGTGGAAAACCAATTAGTGACCTGGCATGGAGTCCCGACGGCGAGACGCTGTACCTAACATCACTCGACGGCTCTGTGGCGGCTGTCGTGTTCGACTCTGGCGAGCTTGGCTATCCTGCACCCCAATCAGACAATGACAAAGCGCTTGCTAAGTATGGCGCTGGTCGCCGCGCAGGCATTGTCGAGAACGCAGACGCGTTACGCTTGGAAGAGGGAAGCAGGGCGGGCGAACTGAAGGGTGTGCAAGGGCGCATGGGAGAGCTAATGGGAGATGAGAACTCCCAGACTCCCTCATTGACAAACGGCGACACTCAAGTAAACGGCACCGCTGCTGGTGCCGAGAAAGCTCCTGCGCCAGCTGAGCCTACACCTGCGCCACCAAAGGACCCTCAGGCAGAAAAGATCGACAAACTCAAACAACGTGTCACAATTACAAAAGACGGCAAGAAGCGTATTGCTCCGCTCCTTGTATCATCAAATCAAGGTGAGGCCAATCTGCCTCGACCGCAGTTACAGGCCGCCGTGAGGCAGGGCGGTATTTCAGACGAGCCTGTGAAGATTCTGGACCTAAGCAAACCTTACGACGGTCTACCTAAAGGTGGTCTTGCTAGCTTGCTACTTGGCAACAAGCGCAAGTTCGCTGAAGTAGAAGGTGATGATGAAAAGAGAGCCGAGAAGAGAGTTCATGCTGTGCAGCAGAGTGGTGCAACACCAATCGTCAACAACACAGCCGATGGTCTTGTGGTTGCTGGATCTGCCGCCACCAAGAAAGCTACTGAACTCCCTGAGGTGCTGCGACCTGCAGTGATCAACCCGAGTTTGACCGTCAGTCAAATAAGACTCGCTGTGCCACTCGTTCGGAGCGTCATCGTGAGGCCACTTGACCCTTCGAAGACGAATGCTGAAGGAGACCAACCGAACGGCGCTGCGGACACCTCAGACGAGGCTTCGGTATCATTTGAAGCTCGCAATGCGTCTGGAGTCGCACGCACTGGTCGTGTGCAGGACAGAGAACCTACTCGTATCACGGTTTCCAAGCGCAGTCAGACCTTGTGGCAAGACTTCCTGCCTAGAGCAGCCTTATTAGTCACTGGCAACCGCAATTTCTGGTGTGTAGCATGTGAGGATGGAAGCTTACACGTCTGGACACCTGCTGGACGACGCTTACTCAACGCATCCGTTCTCGAAGCGCAGCCAATCATCCTTGACTGCCGTGGCTGGTGGCTACTAGCAGTGACGGCGGTAGGCCAGTGCTACGTATGGAACATCAAGACTTTGAGTGCGCCGCATCCTCCAATCAGTCTTGCGCCTGTTCTGGACATGGCAAGTCAGACTCAACAAGGCCACTTGACGGTAGCACCATCTCTGATGTTCGCTCGCCTCAACAGCCAAGGCAAGGTCATTGTAGCGATGAGCAATGGTGATGGCTTCAGCTACAACCCTTCCATGTTCGTCTGGCAGCGCTTGAGCGAGAGCTGGTGGGCAGTCGGTAGTCAGTACTGGAACACCACCGACACTAGTGTCCCCGTCTCCCGCCCTGTCAAGTCGTCTAAGTCTGCCGAGACGTCATATCTGGATGACATCAACCCCGAAAACATCTCTGCCGGCATTATTCCTCTGCTCGAGCGCAACACAACATCACAAGCTTTGGTCAAGGGCCGCGCATACTTCCTTCAACGTCTTGTCAAGCAGCTTCTCTCCGCAGAAGGCTTCGAAGGCTTCGAATCGGCCGTCTCCATCGGCCATCTCGAGAATCGCGTTGCTGCCGCATATACTCTAGGCGCCAAAGACGAATTCAGAGTCTATCTGATCATGTACGCTAAGCGCATCGGCGCAGAGAACCTGAAAGCGAAGGTCGAGGAACTGTTGCGAGGACTGATGGGCGGTATGTTCGCGGATGAAGAGGATGACGGAGAAGAGGAAGAGAAGTCTGGTGTGGAATGGGGCGAAGGCGACGAGATCGTCGGCTGGAAGAGGGAGAACCTACTGAAAGAAGTGGTGGTCGTGCTGGGCAAGCACAGAGACTTGCAGCGTGTCACCGTGCCGTACGCAAAGCTTTTGGGAGTTCTGGAAGACGCGAATACGGCGAGCAGCGACACGGCGATGAATGTGGACTGATGCTGATTATTGTGTGTTGGAGCGCGGCGTTTTCGGTGTTCTATTGGGACATGGCAATGGGAGATGGGGTTTCCTCCTAAGCAGTTGTGCTGCACTGATGGACTTTTCGTCATGCCTATGTATGATTATAACCGAGTTGGACGCTTGTAACTATGCATGTTTTGTGTTGACTGTACTGTATCTGTGCTTAAGTGGGAGTTTTCGAGGGTGGCAGACGCAACGAATACTGTCATTGATTGTAGCTGTGTCCTTGCAATAATGCATGCGTGCAGTAACAGTGAGTTACTTCGCTCATCATACAAAATCTGTCATCCAAGACAAAGAAATGTCTACAGTGATGGCTGATTTACATTGCCATTATGTCATGTATGTATCGCTGTTGTTCTTTCGCGCCAAGCCCGAGTCAAAGCTTTTGAAAGCACAGCAAAACTTTCAAAGTTCCCCTCCTGAAGCTCAACATCACCTCTCTTCATCATCACATATACCCCACTACCAACGGCAGGTCACGGTCGTCGCAAAGGACAAACTGTCTCTCACGCGTACCTCTCGCTCTCTCTTCTCTTCTCTATCTACCCTTGCCCCCAAAGCAGCAGGCCCTGCACTCGTCCTTGCATCGCGCGCCGCCTTTACCCGGTCCGAGGGGAGCATCCGATTGTCGACTGTCACCACAGTCCAGCAGACGCGTTTCGCTAGCAACAAAGACAAGAAGAATAGGAACATGCCTCCCAAGAAGGTCGTTGAGGAGAAGAAGGTCCTCCTGGGCCGCCCCGGCAACAACTTGAACGCGGGAATCGTATGTACGAACATGTACGTGCTGTGCACAACGTCCTCGGCACTTGTCGCTAACTAACGATCTGCAGGTCGGTCTCGCCAACGTAGGTAAATCGACGTTGTTCCAGGCCATTACCAAGTGCCACCTCGGTAACCCTGCCAACTTCCCCTACGCTACCATCAACCCCGAAGAATCCCGTGTTATCGTCCCCGATGACCGCTTCGACTGGCTCTGCGAGCAGTACAAGCCCAAGTCCAAGGTTCCGGCTCACTTGACCGTCTACGATATCGCCGGTCTGACCCGTGGCGCCTCCACTGGTGCTGGTCTCGGTAACTCTTTCTTGTCCCACATTCGCGCCGTCGACGCCATCTTCCAGGTGGTCCGTTGCTTCGACGATGCCGAGATCATCCACGTCGAGGGTGATGTCGACCCCGTCCGTGATCTGGAGATCATCAGTGAGGAGCTTCGCATCAAGGACATTGAGTTCGCCGAGAAGTCTCTCGAGAACTACAAGAAGCAGACCCGTCGTGGTGGCCAGTCCCTTGAGATGAAGAACCTTCTCATGGAGCAGGCCACTGTCGAGAAGGTCATTGAGCACCTCAAGTCCGGCAAGGATGTGCGCAAGAACCACTGGACCCCCAAGGAGGTACGTTTGCGATCGTTTCTTCTACCATGCATTACTAGGATGAATCAGAGGTTTACCTCTTTAATCCCAGCTCTTCGAATTGGTGCCTCAATTTTTAACGCAGAGGTGCCGTGAGAGAACGTCGAAATCTGAGATTTGCATTACTATGCTCTTACATTCATTGCAACAGTATTGGATGCAATATGCTGACTTTGCTCCCTTAGGTCGAGACCATCAACCCCCTCTTCCTCCTTACTGCCAAGCCCGTCGTCTACCTCGTCAACTTGAGCGAGCGTGACTACATCAGGCAAAAGAACAAGTACCTCCCCAAGATCGCCGAGTGGATCAAGGAGCACGCCCCTGGTGACAGCATTCTTCCCATTTCCGTCGCACTTGAGGAGCGTCTCTCTCAATTCGAGAATGACGAGGAGGTCGCGGAGGAGTGCAAGAAGATTGGCACAAAGTCCGCTCTGCCCAAGGTCATTGTCACCATGCGCAAGGCCCTCGACCTTGGTTCATTCTTCACTACTGGCCCCGATGAGGTCCGTATGTGGACCATCCGTAACGGCACGAAGGCACCCCAGGCTGCCGGTGTCATTCACGGTGACTTCGAAAAGACTTTCATTCAGGTCATCGTCTACAACTACAAGACGCTCAAGGAGCTCGGCACTGAGGCTGAGATCAAGGCCAAGGGCCAGGTCATGACCAAGGGCAAGGACTACGTCGTCGAGGATGGTGACATTGTCCTGTTCAAGGCTGGTGCCGCCAAGAGCTAGATTGCTCGCCCTTGATGCAAAAGACGTTTGATGTGATATGAAAAGTGGGAGCTGTGGAAAGCAGCTGGATTAAGATACCACCTCTTTTTTTTTTGCTCCGGAGAGGATGAACAAAAATGAACTCTTCTGATGGATACCAATGACTTCTCTCGTATTTTGTCGTTTCGCTCTATGAAATTCATTGTGTGCTTGGTGAAGTGTCTTACAGGGGCAAACGTCTGCGTCTCGTATTGCGAATGCATCTCGAGAGAGAGCACGAGCAATCGTTTGCAATCATTAGCACACCCTCGCGCATTGCCTTGGTCTGAATGTGTTACATGAGAAGCGTGTGACCCAAACACTCAATAGCAGAGCGCGATATTGATCTTTGCTCATGATTTGTATTTGATTGTCGATTCAGTTGCAGCATTTAAATCCCAATCAAGGCGTCCTAAATCCTTCGAAATACTGTATTGACATATCAGCAAGTAGTCACTGGCTTTTGAAGATGTACGAGGATCAGTGCATACCTTTTTCCTGAAATCGTTCAAGTCATTCGCGGTGCCGCCAATGCCAGTGCGATGAGCCTCTTGCAGCTCGAGTCGTTGCACACCGTAAGCTGCGAGAGCGTCGACTGAGACTTCGCTGTCTTGTAGACGTCTGTATGTGAGAAGACGGCGGGACCCTAACGGTAATATTTTGTTAGCATCGGTCGTTCGTGCACTTGAGGATTTTGGATATTGCTCACATTTGTTGAAGTGCTGCTTGCTCTCCGCCACGAGCGCCAAAGCAGGATGCTGCGGAATCGCGTACTCTTCTGCTTCCGGCTCCTCCTCCTTGGCCTGCTTCTCAAGCTCTTCCGGCGCAGCATCGGGGTCTTCTTTGGCGCCTGCCACAGGCATCCACATGCACAACCGCCCGCCGTCGACCAAGCGGGTGGCACTGAAGTCCAAAATATCGTCGAGCATACGTACGAAACTGTAGGGTTTCTTGGGCGGGACGTAATCGTCTTGCAGATGTGCTGGCACGCCGTTGTCCAGGATGACTTCGTACTTCAGCCGCTCTTTGACGTGGCCGAGGACTTTAAGGCCCTCTCGCACACCGTAGGGTGGATCGCAGACGATGGCATCGAGGATGCGGCCGTGGACTAGTGGTGTATTTGTGAGGTCGGCGGTCACGCCACCAAGGTAGAGGTCTGAGGTGCCGTACTGTTTGAAGTTGCTGGCGACGTTGCGGCCCTTTTTGCCACGGATGCTGCGGCCGTCCAGGTCGCTGCCGAAGACTGCTGCGCCGAAGTGTGCGCATGAGACTGGGAAGGAGCCGGTGCCCATGAACGGGTCGTAGGCTAGGGTCCCGGGAGCCGACTGGGCCATGTTGGCGGTGACGAGCGACAATTCTGCGTCCATCGAAGTGGTGGCGATGTAATGTCTCTTCTTGACATTGTACTTGTTCACCGCTCTGCGGCCGCCTTCAGCTACTTCCCTGCCGAAGTGCAGCAAATGAGGTTTTGCCGCGTCGAGCTCGTAGTCTTCGAACACGATGAACTGGTTGTCGGGCTTCGACATGACGATCTTGCCCGTGAACTTCATGAAGCCAAAGGATTCGATCAGCTGGCGCTTCTCTTCGTTAGAGTGCGTCCCTCGGAACGAGTCGAACTCGAAGCGGAAGGTGGCGGGCTGGTAGGCTGGCCAGATGTGTTCGGTGCGGGCTCTGATGTCGGCATGCAGAGATTCGTAGTCCACGCCGGTGCCCCATAGCTCGTAGATCTTCTGCACCAGAATCGACCGGGTTACGAGGTCTTTTGCGGTTTGTGTTGGGTCTTCGGCATCGTCGAAAGCGACGATCGCGAATGGTGTCTACATTGATTGTGTCAGAAATGACCAAGGGTGTTTGGTGTGGCAACAGGGACGGAAGTGCTGAGACAATCGGAAGGATTTATTCACCAACCTTCGAAATCGTCCAGCTAGTCTTCCGCCCAAGTTATTAAAATTATTGACCTACGTGTTCTGAATATGATATCCAACGAATCTTGATGTTGAACAGTTCCGCTAGCGAGTCGACTTCAGGCTTGCGGAAGGGTTCGTGCTGGTGCACGAACCGGATCAGATATTCCATTCTTTCTCCTCGATACACAATCTGAGTCCTTCTGTTCGCTTGTTTCGTTCCTTTCTCAATCTAGTGATCCAAGAATTTATTGTGAATGAGTGGCGGTCGCTTGGGTCAGTAACAAACAATATAGACATGTACTTTCGCAAATACAGAGTCACCAGAAAACGTTCAGCAAGGTTCGCTAGCGCGCTTTGGATGGCGCCAAGAGGTCGACTTTTGAAGCTTCAATACAATTTGTATTTCTCATATTTATCAAACCACTTGAATATTTGCGTGAAAGAGGAATACAAGCACATCACCTGGCCATTGATTGTTCAATTGTTCGAGTCTGTCAGATCGTTTCATAGTACCCTATTCGTTATGCAAGTTTGGTACATACTCCAACACGAAACTCATCCATCAAAGTCAAACTCTTCTCCCGTAAGATCTTCAAAAATATCCATAGCCACCTGCTGCCTCAGCTTCGCCTGCTTCATCTTCATCGCTGGCCGTCCAGCACTGCCAGTAATGACTTTGTCAGGCTTCCTGAAACCGCCATTGGTGTGCTTCGCCACTTTTCTGTTCCCTGCCGAAACTGATTCCTGCAGCGTTCGGGTCGTGCTGCTGCTCCTTCTCTTCCTCGCGTCAATTGGACTCTGCGGTGACGCGGGCGTCATTCTGGCCGGTGAACGTTTCTTTGCGCTCGCAGCTTCGGCCACGGCAACAGCCTGTTGGGACGCGTATGCAAAAGCGTGCATTTCGTCTGCTGCCTTAGGCAAGTCTATACTCCATCTCTTGCCGTCTACAAGCGCCATGAACTTCGTGAGCAAGTCGTTGTTCTTCAGTGTCCGCTTGCTTCCAAAGACTACGAGCTTGGACCTCGCGCGCGTGAGCGCCACATTGACTCTTCGCCAGTCTTTGAGCAGATCGCCTACGATTCCTGCCTCGTTGGAGCGTACCATCGAAAGGATGATGCATTCTTTGTCGCGACCTTGGAAGCGGTCAGCAGAGTCAATTTCGACTTCTGGGCTTATGCCGGCGACTCTAAAGAGTTGTCTGAGCAGGGCTAGCTGAGAGCGGTACAGAGTGATGACGCCAATCTCTCGGCCTGGTACGCCGCGAGCAAGTAGTGAGCTGACTGTCTGAGCAGTCAAGGCTGCTTCAATCGTGTTCGTGATGTTCTTGCCAGACGTGAGGGTTTCGAGAGCTGCAGGACCGACCGTGTCAATATTGGCGAACACGACTTTGTGTTGAGGATCTGTCAGCCGGTTGAGGAAGCAGTCTTGGCCAGAGGATTTACAGCCCAATTGCTGCTGATGGAACACGTTCAACCCAGATGAGTTGGGAAGCGTTAGTGTGCGCTTTGCGACCGCCTCGTTGCCGCACTTGAGTTTTCCACTGTAGATCAATTCGTTTGACAGACTCATGATCTCTTCACACATCCTGTACTGGCGTCCAAGTGTTGCGACAGCTTCCGGGAAGCGCTCGCTCAATTGCTTGAACAAACTGATGTCGAGCCCACCTTCTAGTGCAGCTCGATTCTGCACCAATGGCGGGAGTTGGAAGTGATCGCCTACTAGGACGAATTTCCTAGCATGCAACAACGGGCCGAGGGCGGTTGGCAATGTGATTTGAGAAGCTTCGTCTACAATGCACACATCGAACGCGCGGCGTTGGAATAGTGCATGATTCGTACCCATACACGTCGTGGCCACGATCTGGCAGCCCATGTACGTTTGGTCGATCTCATCGATGGAGAGTCGAGGTGTTGCAGCAAGCTGACAGAACGTCTGAACTTCCGGGTTGATTTTCGCCGGGACGCCTAGACGGAGTATACTACCCTCCGGTGCGACGTCGCGAATTTTGAGCAAGATGTTGTCCACGGCCGTGTGCGTGAACGATGTGAGAAGGATCGTCTTGTTCTCCGCAAGCAGCGCACGTATAACATGGGCGATGGTGGTAGTTTTGCCCGTTCCAGGCATGCCAAGTATAAGAGCGTAGTCTTGTGCGGCTAATACTTTGCTCACAGCGGCTTGCTGGTCGTCATTCATCTGACCCAGTTGCGATGGCTGCAGGTTTGGTAGACTCGAGGATGGTGTGAACATTGGCGGTGCGTCGAAGACAATCTGATTCCGTAGTTTGGAGTGGATTGAGTGAGAGGACATGAGCATCACCAGCTTGTTCCGAATAAGAGCAAGACCGTTCGAAAACTCGTCCTTGTCGAGCCTGTAGAGAGGCGGCGATTTGTCCATGGGTGTAGCATTCGACTGCTTGTCGGTGTCCATGACTCCCTTGAACGCCTGGTTTTGCTCTGTGTCAAAGTTGCTTAACCTCTGGTGAGCGTCTCCAAGCCTGCGATCCACCGCAACCGTGATGTACTGCTTGGACGTAGCGATCACATATCCATTCGCCAGAGCCCACTGTCCTTGTTCAGACGAGATCACGACCGGCTCTCCAACAGTAAGCTGGCTGCCTTCGGTGAAAGAAGCACCAGGCTTTGCTTGCGCACGGCTGAAAACATAAGTGAAGCGGTTAATTTTCCCGCCATTCCCCTCAATACCATCCACGATGCTTGACGCCACAGCAGCAGCCGTAGAGGTTAGATCTTGTGCAACAACCAGATTGCCGAAACAGCGACCAGACTCCTCACGCTCGGCAGAGGCCATGGTCCAAAGCTCTTTGCGGAAACGACTTGACTCACTCTCTTCAAAAGTGAGCAGCTTGTCCCACTTGCTGAACCACGTTCGCAGCGCCTGCGCTTGCGTCTTGTTGCCAGAAGATGAGTCAAGAAGGTGGCCCACAGCCTCATGCCAGATGAGACTATGATTCTTCTTGCTATCGTCGCTCATTCCCGCTGTCTCCGCTGAACCGTCTTCGACGAGTGCGTGATAGGTGAAGCAAGATTGCTGCGCATAACACCTTCCACACTTGAAGGCATTACGGAGAAGCACTGGAAGGCCGGATCGCTCGTACTCCTGAGAAGGTGAAACTTCCTCTATCTCTCCCTCTTTAGCTGGATGTCGTGCTTTGTGGATGTAGCTTGCCAGCCTGTTCCGTTCTTGCACCATCTGGCGGATCTCATTGACAGGCGGAGCGATGCGCGTCATGTTTGAACTTTCGAGATAGTAGAGTATCCCTGCCTTGACGGCGACATCGTATCGATCGGAAAGCAAAAGAGTGTACAGTGCTGTCTGAGCGCGATGTGCAGGTGATTGTGTCGTCCTGCCGGTCTTCACTTCGAACGGCGTGACGAGCCGCTTTGTTGGCTTCCTCGGGTCATCGCGCAGGGTCGATTGTATTGTTGCATCAATGTTACCCTTTAGCCCGTATTGTGGCGACCAGACATGCTCTTCGATTGCAATGACTTTGCTGACAGACATCCAAACCTTTTCCCCATTTCTGTCGTCTACCAGCGAAGCATTCGACGGTTCAGGGGCAACGAACACCTTGGCCCAAGCCGCGAGCTCGCCCATCTTGGCTTTGATCTCTTCGGTGGCGAGGACGGTGTCCTGCATGCCAAGCTCCCACAGGCCTTCGACGTGCCCCTGCACGGTCCTCTCGACCAGGTCAGCAAGAAATAGATCGTCCCATTGATTTGAGCCTAAGGCTTGTTGAAAAATCTCATGCAGGATCTTGCCATAGATCATGGCTTTGCTTGTTTCACCGGTGGCCTTGATGCGGTCCTGTAGGACTGCCTTGCGAGTGCAGTCGAATGAGTCCGCAACAGTCGTAGCCGATAGCATGTGATCGGGGTGTACAACAAGGAAAGCGCTTGCCTCACTGTCGTCCAATAGAAGTTGTTGTGAGGTGAAGAATGCTTCGTCCTTCATCTGACCTGGGGGGTATGATACGTGAATGAGATTTCCCTTCGCGATTGTAGTGTTTGCCCAAGATCCTCTCAATGTGATGGAGGCATGTGAGCTCGTACGGTCTTCCTTGGCTACTATTATCTGAGTGATGTTAGCATCCATGATTTTGATCGGAGCGGTTTATACTTACTTTCTCAATGCCGCCTCGGCCGCGGGAATCTGTGTAGTCGGCTTCGGCTATTTGTTGGATAGCAAATCGTCGGTAATGCTGCCCAGGTAATATGTTGTTCACTGCAGGCGAGCTCACACGTGACGTTGGCGAATGTTGCAATGCACCGCGTCTTTTCGAATGAGATTGTCGTGATGAAGAAGGCTATACATTCATGAGCTATATACTCCATTATTTGGAAGACGGTCGACTTGCCCTATACGCTTGAGTTGCCTGCAACTCAGCCTCAATAAAACTGGTCTCGTCCAAATCGTCGCATGCAAATTCATCATCATCGAAATCATCGTCCGCCAGCTCTATCAGCTCGCTAGCTATTTGCTGCTGCACTGGAAGTTGTTGCGGAGGTTGCCCTTGTGGAGGGGGATTGGGGTGGGCAGGAATGTCGTGCAAAGATCGGTTTTGCAAAGGCTGCGAAAGCAACTCGTCCAAATCTTCGGTCGAGAATTCCATGTCATCGCCAAATTCGTCCAGATCTTCAGCCAGTGTTGGCATGTGCGGGCGCACTGACGCTGGTGGTGGTGCATGCGCAGATGGTTGTTTTTGGACGGTGTCACTCGGCGTACGGCGAATCGAGGGTCGTCGGAAAGCAGGAAGTGGTGCTTTGCTTTGGAGATGTAATGGTGCAGGGATCACGTTGTCATGTCCGTTCAAGACATTGACGGCCCGGGACGTCTCGTCTTCATCCTTGGCCGGCATGTTGGCTGCAGCAGCTTGTAGCCGTGCTCCAAAGTGCGGACGAGCGCTTGGTGGAGGCATGCGTCGGTGAAGTTGTGCGTTATCAACATCAGTCTTCAGATCGAATGGGCCGAGGTCGTGCTGTTGCTTTATAGTCTTTTTAGCCGTGTCCGGCAGGGGGTCAGAACTGGGCGGTTCATCCCCAGATATTGCCAATTCAGGCTTTGCGAGCTTCTGTGTTGCCAATGATTCTTGTATCTTCTCGACCATAGCTGCGACCTTGCTTCGGCCACCTGACCCTGCTGTACCGTTTTGCCACACATCGACTTTCATGCTCGCATTCGATCGCCTCTTTTTGGTTTTACTGCTGGGCCAGTCATTGCCAGTGCTTGCCCAGCGCCGCAATCCAGATTTGACGGGCGTCTCGAGTGGATGTGGCGAGCCTCCGAAGGCTATGTTGTTGATATCAGGTAGTCGCTGAGCATCGCCGCCGCCTTTGCTGATCCCATAACGTTGCCAAAGGTCTGCTGCCGGATCCGCCTCTGGAGTTCGCTGCTCTGCGCTCCCAGCGAAGAATGCAGACGCCTCGGCTCGCTGTGATGACGTATTCGGACATGATGGCGACGAAGATCTGGCCCGTTTGCGCTTTCGATTTGGGGTGAGCTGTGTCGAGGAACTGTTTGGTATCCAGCCGATGTGATCTTCAGGCGACTCTTCTCTTGGCTCAGGCTTTCTGGTATCGTCCACATTTCCAATGAGGTCCTCAAGTGACAGCCGCGCGCCTGGGGTGGACGGGAAGGTGTTTGCGTGACACAGCTGTGGTGTCTTTGTGGAGCCCGCCATGTTCATCGAAGGAGTAGTCTTATTTGGGTGATGTGGGGCTGAGCTTGATGTGGCATTGTGTAGTTTGGTAGCTCGTTCCACTGGTCCAGGGTGGCCTACTGAAGAGCCATTCTCTTTGCCTTCTTTGTTCTCGGTCGGCGCACTCGGTTGTCCAGCTACCAATTGGAATACCTTGAGCTTTGCTTTTGCTTGCGACGTCGCGGGGACTGGAGGTTTGGGTGGCGCGGTGACGTTTGTGGTATCGCCAAGGGTGGTTCTGTTCTGGTTTCTGTGCCAATTGCCGGGTCTCGGCTGGAGGAAAGTCAGCACATTGTTGAAAAAAGGACGGTGCATGTCTGTCATATCATCCCGGTCTTCAAAGCGAGAGCCGTCGCGCGCGTTGCACCAAATCGGCACATGGAAGATTGTGGCAGGCTTACCTTGCTTCTCTGGTCCTGTTCGAAGAAGCCTGTGGTGCGCGAAGACATTGGCTGTGCGGGAAAGTAGTGGCGTGCAATATTGATCGTCCAAGCGATCTGATATCAATATCGCAGAAAGCAAAGCCCCGTCTGGAGTGGGATGAGATGGTGATGGCTGATATTGCGTAAGTGAGGGCCGTTCACACACGCGACGCGATGGAAGACGCGTTGAAGGAGGAAAGTGCAGAGTGCAGAGGTCAAAGCTTGAAGGGCTGGCTGACTAGGGTCGGCTTGACTAAATGCCGATCCTCTCTTCGTCCTCACGCCGCGGAGACAACACTCTCTCAATGATCAAAATCGCAAAATTCATTTCAACCATTGAAAATCAGCTGTCGAGGGCTCATTGACCAAGCATGAGTATGCCACATGTTTGGACAGCAATTTTCTCGCTCATTAGGTCATGCCATCATCATCATTGCTGCCACTAGACACCCGTCAACATACCTCTCACCTAGTCACTACATTCGCTTGGCCTCCAACATACCACTCATCGGGCATCTGGCGAACCATATGATACCTTTGACTAGAAGACTGCAAGCTGCACGGCTCTACCTCTAAGCAACCTCGAGGCAACGAACGGTACCCTAATAATACGAGGCGCTTTGCCCCAGAATACCCCGACCCCCACCCCCTCAATTTCGACAATTATTCCATACGATCTGCGCCTAGTAGTATGCACCAGGGCCAGCATTTGTGAACGGTTAAATGCCGATCTTTCGGCTCCTCCACCTCGTGATTCAAGAGTCTAACCAGAGCTTGTGCTAACTCGTGACCGCCGTGCTACTGGTAAGTTTGACATGCCGCTGAGAAGTCCGGCTCGAGCATCATTGGCCGGGCTTGGTATTGTTTGCGTGATCTTATATAGAGATTGCAAGTGCTCGTCCATTTTGCATGTCAAGCAGGTTGATCTTTCTTCACAGCCATGCATTCTTCAGCCTCTTCCCTTGTCGGTGTACTGTCGGCTGCTTCGCTGGCAGTCGCTTCACCACTTCTCAGACGTGGACTTGATTCACAGGCATTGGCCCAGAAATACTTTGGCAACGATGCTCCCTGGTACCAGGATCGTGTTCCATACTTTGAATGCTCCGACTCCGATATCCAGGACGTCTACTACTACCGGTGGAAGATTTTCAGAGCCCATCAGCGAGACTTGGGAGAACGTGGCTACATATCCACAGGTATGATTGATTCCACATTGGAATACTGCAACGTGACCTGACCTCGCATACAGAGTTTCTGGACGATGTCGGCTGGCAGCTAGAGCCTTGGGCATCCCTAAATGACGCCACAGGCTTCCACATCGGCGAAGGACGATGGCTGCGGGACCGCCGCTTCAGCGATGACTACTTGAACCACATGTACAATGGCGGCAACGACAGACACTTCACGGACTACATGGCAGACAGCACATGGACTCGTTATCTTGTTGATGGCGACGAAGCGAGCATGGTCGGCCACCTCGACGCCATGATAAGCTTGTACGACAAGTGGAACGACCACTATGACACCAACAAGAGCCTATACTGGATCGAGCCTCTCGCTGATGCAACAGAGTATACGATCTCAAGCATTGACGCTTCAGGCGGAAAAGACGGCTTCGCGGGCGGCGAAGCCTTCCGGCCGTCCATCAACTCGTACATGTGGGCCAACTTCCGTGCAATTGCCAACATTGCGAAGTTGGCAGGGAAAGCGGACACCAGCTCATCCTACGCTGAACGGGCAGCCGGCTTGAAGAAACGCTTCCAAGACGACATCTGGAACGACACCTTGTCCCACTTCATCGATCGCCACTACGAGACCACGGAATTTGTGGAGTACTGGGAGCCTATCCGCGGCCGCGAGCTCGTCGGACTCGTACCTTGGATGTTTGAAATGCCCGACAACAGTGCCAAGTACAGTGCGGCGTGGTCACACTTACTGAACACAGAAGAATTGCGCGGTTCATCTGGCATGCGTACAGTCGAGCCTTCTTACGAGTATTACATGAAGCAGTATCGATATGACGCTCCTACCGGGTTGCGTGAGTGCCAGTGGAACGGACCGGTCTGGCCGTATCAGACCACACAAGTCTTGCTTGGTCTCGCAAACCTGTTAAACAGCTACAACCAGACGGTCGTGTCTAAGAGCGACTATCTCCAAGAACTGCGAACCTACACCAAGTTGCACTACAACAATGGCAAGCTTGACCTTGAGGAAGACTATGAGCCGGATAAGCCCGGGCCTATCGTCGGCCTACCACGCTCGCATCATTACTTCCACTCTGGCTACATTGATCTGATCATCTCTGGCTTGGTCGGTATCCGCCCTCAAGCTGAAAACAGTATCGTCGTCAACCCAATGCTACCTAGCAACTCGGACATCTCCTACTTCCGTCTGCAGGACGTGTCCTACCACGGCCACACAGTCGCTGTCCAGTGGGACGCCGATGGCAATCACTACGGCCAAGGCGCCGGCCTCACAGTAGAAGTTGACGGAAAGAAAGTTGCTTCCGCGACCACCCTCCAACAGCTCACTGCTGAAGTCTCATCTGCTCCGGCTTCAACGATCGACAGGTCCCGCATCGCGAAGTCTATTCAACTGAACACGACTCAATACCCCAAGGGCAGTGCGTCCAGCGGGAACGACACGGCAAACATCCACGATGCCATCGACGGCCGTGTCTGGTTCTTTCCCGAGCTCCCCAACGGATGGGACTCTAATGCCACTGAAGCAGACTCAGAGCAATGGTATGCCATCGACTTCGGTAGCTCTACGGCGCTGAGCAGCGCCGAGCTGGCGTTCTTTGTTGACAATAATGAATATGCTCTGCCATCGAACTACGTCGTCTCTAGCTGGGTTGACGGGCAGTGGAAGAAGATTGAGGGCGATGGCGAAGAGTTGGTGGCAAACGGTATCACCAATGTGAAGTGGGATGAGCTGAGCACTAGCAAGCTCATGCTTTCTTTCACACAGGCTGCGGGTAAGAAGACGAGACTTGTTGAGTTGAAGGCGTTCTAGTCAAAGCTATGAATGCTTACACAGACTGGGGTTGATGTAAACAAATCCACATTCGATCGAGCTGCTTGATGGTATATCAAGCCACTTCAACGTTAATAGTAGCTGCCAGCGCCAGTAGCCACCGTTCGAAATTGTGTACGATACCCGGGCATCCACCTCGATTTGGCCGTCCGGCTCGGGCGAATGGTGCCCGATGCCTTGATCTCCACCTCCCCGCATTCTCTAGACTATCTAACTGTATTCGGATAGTCTCGCATCTATTAATGCACAATGACAACTATTTTCCAAAGTGGGTAATAGCCGATCAATTTTACATGCTACTCTGTAGGTTTCATGGCTCCCTCGGTAGCGCTTCCTTGCACGTCACGGGTATCGTGGATACGAACATCAACCCTCGGGATGTGGGGTGGCGTTTGCGGATGCATATGATGTTGATGAAGGGAAGCATGTAGGATATATAAGGCGAGCATTGAGCCTTGTAGGATTGGTATGAGAGACAGCGACTTCACAATGTTTGCCTCACGCTCTTCTGTTCTGGCTTGGGTCGCGGTGGCCGTTAGCATTCCTCTTGCTAGTGCAGCGAATGCTACATTTTACCCCAAGATCAATTTGACCGATACTTCCGGAACTCTTATACAGGCACATGGCGGAGCTATCTTGCGCAGTGCTAGTTCTGACGATAAGAATTGGTACTGGTTTGGTGAGGATAAAACTGGGTTGACCAACAGTGGCAGGTAAGTGACCCACTAGTCCAAGGCTGGTTCAGACATTGACAATGCTCTTACAGTTTCATTGGTGTGAACTGCTACCGTAGCAGCGACTTCGTTGCCTGGGAGCGTATCGGCCATGTCCTATCCCCTGAAGCGGGCACCAACATCTCCGACAGCAGGATCGTTGAAAGGCCAAAGGTCATCTTCAACGACAAGAACTCCGAGTACGTCATGTGGTTCCACGCCGACAGCTCCAACTACGGCGCGGCTCAAGTTGGTGTTGCAACCAGCAAGACTGTAGATGGCGACTACTCGTGGCGAGGCAACTACAAGCCATTCGGCAACGATAGCAGAGATATGACAGTTTGGAAAGACCCCGACAACGGAGCTGCGTACCTGATCTACGCTACGAACAACAACGCAGATTTCTCCATTGCAAGCCTAGACAGTGACTACTACTTCCCCAACGAGAGCTTGCACACTTTCCCAGGCGTGTACTGGGAGGCTCCCGGCGTCTTCAAGATCGACGGCGTCTACTATCTCATCTTCTCCAAGCAAGACGGCTGGACACCGACAGATAACTTCTACATGACATCGAATTCGATGGCCGGTCCGTGGAGCGAGGCCACTCTCCTCGCGCCTGAGGGTTCTTACGCGTACCTGACGCAGAACGCTTACGATATTGTCATCGAAGGCTCAGAGCAAACCACCTATCTATACTACGGCGACCACTGGAGCGGCAACCAGCTCGGCTCTTCCACCTACTCTTTCCACCCAGCTAGTCATGATAGCACCACGCTGTCTCTGCACAACACCGGCGCGTGGACACTTGACCTCGAGACCGGAAAGTGGGACGACCTGCCATTCGACAGCGTCGCTGCAGCCGACTCTACCACCTTAAAGGATACTCTCGTTGCTTGCGAAGACGGCTGCACCGGCGGCGTCGCAGCGAACATGACATCCGACACTTCATTCTCGTTCAAATACTCCGGAGGCGCAGGCGCAAAGGTCTTGGGCATCGAATACGTGTACAACGGACCTAAGAACAGGTTCTTGCACTTGGCAGCCACGGTCAACGGTGCTGCCGCAGAGGGGAACGCTTTGGTGGAGACTTCGAGGAGCACGACGTTTGCGCAGGAGGTGCCATTCCCGGTGAAGCTTGCGAGTGGAGATGATGTTGAGTTCAAGCTTTTGGACTGGGATGGTAATGCCTTCTTGATCGATGGTGTTAAGGTTTACGAGGACTTGCGCTGACATTTTGGGGCGAGTTGAACGTTTCTGAAAGAATAGTTTGAGAATTCCATATACAATGCTATGGTTCAACTAAAGCCTCGCTATGTCTTCCAAAGAATAAAACCGAGGTACAGTTCCTGCGCATGAGTTTATGTGCAGCAATTTTCATGACCACGAAGCAACCTTATGACATTGTCGACCAACCGCCTTTGAGATAACGCTTGACCTTTGCATTCTATGTATGCACCTAGTGGCTACTATAGTGTAGCCCGAGTTGATAATTGACGGTATCCACCACTAAGATACCATGAGTGAAACGTCTCCGTGTTCTACGTACTGCCGCTAATCCCTACGCAATTTCCAAACGCTGCAATGCATCGCTTCCCCATCGTTGGCCATTGAGATGCGACTGGCCAAGTTGTAGGTAGATCCATGCGCAAAGACTGTAGCCTTCGAAGGAATAGCCCCTGGCTCAGCTCAACGCACAGGTGCAGGTCCACTGGGTCTAGCAGTACCGTTCATCGTTCCGTTACCACCCATATCTCCTCCACCACCGACAAAGGTAGAGTCGGCATTCGGGTGTCCACCTTCCGCGTCTATATATGCAGCCACAGCGTAGTATTCGTCGTCCACGTAGTTTGCAGAAGTGTTGACGCCAATTTGAATCCAAGCAAAGATGCCATCTGTGACGTCGGCGCCCAAGTAGATGTATTGCGGGAAAGGATCGTAGTAGGTGTCGGCTTGGACAATGTCCCACATATCTTCGTCGTTGCTCGTGACAGCTTGGGTGTTTGTGTTGTAGGGGGAAGTTGCTTCGACAGCAGCGCGTATGTCCTCGTCCCAGAAGAGTTGGCCGATGTGTGTAATGTTGTTATCGGTGTTGATGGTTTGATTGTTGAAGATCGTGTAGTTCATGTGAGCTAGCAAATGAGTGTGGGTGGCGCGGCCATCCTGGAGAGTGTTAGCGGCGAGTAACGATGGTACTGTGCTGAAGCACTAACGTAGTGGCCTGGAAAGATTGTGTCGAATTTGACAACACCATCGGCATCGGTAAACTGGATTCCACTTTCAGGATGATCAGCACAATGAACAATGCATGCCTGGCCGAATTCGGAACGCACCGGAGATAAGTCGAGTTATAGCCACCTGAAGCATAGTTGCCGCTGGTGCTGATACCAGAGTATACACCCGTCGCGTTTGCGTTCCAGATGTCCACGGCCACATCAGGCACAGGCTCGCAGGTCTCGATGTCGATGTACTGTACCTCCAGATGCACGTCGACACCGTCGCAGTACAGCGATTCTTTGACATTCTGGCGGATGACCTCGCCTGTAACGTAGTAGGGCCCATCAGTGACTTCTGGGGTCAAGACACAGCTTGTGTTTGCGCCGAAGAGGATATCGGTAGGGGTATCGTAGCTGTAATAATCAATACCAGTCAAGTTGTGGTTTTCTGCAGCACTGTTAGATCTCTACAGGCAAACCTAGGAGGTATGCGTCAAAATCTCACCTGTCTCGAACTCCTGCAATGTTGCAAGGTCTCTTCGATACTTCTGAGGCTTGACCTCGAGGCCTCGTTTCTGCCTCAATTTAGCGAGCTGATCTGCTCGCCTGGCAATGCTGCGTTCCATCAGAGCCTTATGCTCGAGACTCTGAGCACACCCATCAAGCGAACGACGAGTGTTTCTCGCCAGTGCCTCACGCTGACGGACTGAGCGCTCAATGGTCTCATGGTCATGGTGTTCACCAGGATGCGCCATAGAGAACCCCAGAAGAGTGGCGGCTACGAGGCCATTGGTGAGTTTGGAGAGGACAACCATGATTGTAAACTGGATATGGGTGCTTGCAAGAGAAGGGGGTCTGCAGAATAGATCGTCGGTGATTTTGCAAGACATTCGGATGATAGTTGGCTTGATATATCATGCAGCCTATGTTCATGTACGCGTAATGCGTTTGTCCTGATTGGTGATACATCTGTGACTCGTGTAAAGGCCATCAGGCCAGGCTATGCTCCTGTAGCCAGATCAGATTGCGTGGCACTCGTGGTACGTATGTCCCCTGGTTCAGTCCATTGAACATACACCTAAAACGACCGTGCTACCGGTCCCGACGCGATGCTTATCCAGTACATTGCTATTGGGGCAGCCTGTAGAGAGCAACTTAGGGTAAGGCCGCGTAGTACCTAGAATGCCCATATGTAGTTCCAGTCGTGCACAGACTTAGTGAGGAGATACCCTGGATGACCAGTACGCGCCGAAACTCTGGCGTAGAGTAGCATACGCGGCTGTTCATGAGCACGTACTACCTGCGAATAGCTGGTGAAAGCAGTGGAATGATGAGCCTCAGCGTCGACTTCAAAAGCGATTGTGTGGTTGAGGCGCAGCATTGCGCTCGGGCTGGCTGAAATGCAGATGTGGAACTCGACTCGCCTCAAGGCAGATCGCAAGCGAAACTTCCCCAATGTCTCCACTGTTGTAACACGGCCGTAGAACATCGCATAAACCCATTTCGGAGACTGTGACTGTCGTTTTCAGCATGAGACCACGCTGTTCTCCTATGGAAAATTTGAGCTTCGAGAAAACATCTCCACCGATTCTCGAAGCTTTCGCTAGTGAAAAGAGTGGTCGTCGTCGTTAACGAAACTATACCTCCGTGCCAACGAGAAGAGAGATTTCGAGCAAAAGGAAAGGTCCTACCCGGAATCGAACCGGGGTCGCCCGGATGTCCTACACCGCCGTGGAAGGTGATGTCGATCAGAACCGGAAGTGATAACCGCTACACTATAGAACCGTTTTGGGTGATCGATTGGAATCATCGCAATCGATGGTAAGGTGAGAGCAAACCGCACTATATAGCCTATTGTTTGGCGTCCCAACTCGCATGAGAGCTTTCTTGGCTCAGGAAGATCCAGATGGAAAAGCGCGCATCTCAGAGTCCGAAAGTGCTTCTTCCCTTCATTCTGGGACCGCTGTTCCATGATTTCTAGCAATGTCCAAAGATTTATGATCGCTTGAAATTAGCGTCACGGTTCTAATACGCCTTGCCCAAGCTGAATATTTGCTCTAGATTAGAGCCTTGCTACGAGATTTCTCTAATCTTCTGCACAACTCCACTGGCAGCTTGATCCGACATGAGGGTTAGTCCAATTCTTCCAGAGTTTCTACAGCTTCCACAGAAACGGATTCAGCAATGGATCAAACAATAGGTTGATGGGTTGTTGAGATCATTAAAACATCGTCGTTGGGCGCAAGATGAATTGGTTTGATGATTAAGATTGTCATTTGTGGCATTGTTTCAGCCATCCCGTCAAGTGGCCTTGCGGCTCTTATCTAGCGGGCATACATAAAATATCGTAGCAACATCCTGTGCTTTTTCCTTCCATAGTGTATGATCCATCATAATTGCCATTGGCTTGACCCAACTCGATCATGAAATGATCTAGATAGCGGAGTCCTGCTTGGCGAATGTGCGTGCAAGAGCCTCGAAGGAGTCAATGACGTCCTTGAAAGTCTGCTTTTGCTCCTGGGCGATCTCAGAGACGACGCCGGCGGAAGGGTCGTCGTCCTTGTTGGCCCACTGGATTTCGAAAGTGTTGAGCTCGAAGTAAACGTCAAGGCCGTAGACGTCCTTGGAATCGTGGGAGGGGAAGCCGCGGAGCTGGTTGACGAGGGTCATGAGCTCGACAACATCATCCTTAGGGACGGAGCCGGTCTTTTCGGTGGACTTGACAGAGCCCTCGTATTGGGAAGAGCGGATGACGGCGGGGCGGTTGGGCTCGCCAATGACCTCGACGGTGTGGGTGGGGGATCCTTCAGTATATGTTAGCTGCTTGTTAGGCGGACAGCAGATTCGTTTGGACTTACCAGAGAAAGGCTTCTGTAGGCGGATGGTGAATTCACCAGAGGGAGGGGGAGCCATGGAGCGGGGCATTATGATATGTGGTTTGGGTGGTTGTTTGGAAAGGTTGGAGAGCCGTCAAAGGTGTAGAGAGTTGTGAGTGATTGATGCGAATGAAGCAGAATTCTTGAGAGCTCATTGAGTGTCTATTAAATGTACACCTGCAATAAAATGTACATGATGATGTAACGAAGCGTCACCAGCACCCAAACGCGATAAAATGAGTTTGCTCCACTTTCCAATGCGGCCTCTCTTCGCAGCTCGCAGTTATGATGAGCTTAGGTGATAATTGCCCAAGAGATGTCTGTGTGTCGAGTCTCGCTCGTCACCGAGCCTTCCTATTCTGTTCGATGTTGTGTCATGACCCCTCTGTATCAGCTTGGTGGGGGTGTCTTGCAGCTCGACGGCGTTCGATCTTTTCGATGACTTTCTCAACCATACTCGACTGGTTCGATCGTGCCATTCAGACGATCGCCTGCTTACATGCTTGCCCTGCTTTCCATTTTTGCGGTCGAAGGTCAGATGCTCGGAGGACGGTCCGACACAATGTAAGAATGCTTCTGTCGTCGCTTGTACGAGCGAAATCCAAGTTTTTTTTTTGGCTTGAAATGACGGCTATGTTGCAGAATTTCGACCAGTCTATTTCTCCAGCAGACATTTCAATAACACTATCCTCGAGTGAGGCAGGCAATTATTCCAGGCAATAAGGTACGGTGGCAATGTGATGGACGTCACCACAATCGGAGTCGCTTCCGTCAAAGATAACAGCCACAAGGGTTGGGGCTTGGAGAACTTTGAAGTCTGACCTGCACCTGGGATTGCCGATGGTCTACCTCTCTCCTCCTCTCCATTAGTAGCACTACCCCCAACTGTAGCCGCAACTGGCAAAATCGGGCGCTTGACCTTTATGCGGATCCTTAGGTAGTATTTCCCAGGATGGCAGTGCGAACCTCAGGAATAAGGTTGGGTCGAGGATGGTGTCAGCGGACATGGCAATAGTGGGATTTTCAACTTGGTGGTTCGGAGATCGATTTGCGAGCAGATTGTACTGACTTGGTCGTGGGAGCATAAGAGCGTATAGGGAGCATGTTTCCTCTGCGGCCCTATCATATCAGCACCCGAATGCCATTGAGACTGCATCCAGGCGTAACGATCATGCTTCCCATGGCTCTTCTCGCCTTAAGCCTTCTCGGCTTCACAACTTGCGAGACTGTCAACACTGTTCGCATGCCCCTCGAGCTCAATGAGCATTGGATTAGTGGCGGCGCGTACTATACTGAGCTCAAGATTGGTACACCACCGCAGACATTGAAAGTTCAGCTCGACACAGGGAGCAGCGATTTCTGGGTTCCGTCTATAAGAGAGACCGGCTGTCAAGGCTCCAAATGTGTTGGTGGCTCCTGTACGTCTCTATCGTCTCACACTTCTAATTTAGCTTCAAGCTCCGTACTGGCGTCTCAGCGGCAGGGCAAGCGATACGGATTTTGGAGCCAGACAGCGAGACCATGTCTGGTTATGGGAATATGCACTAACCAGCCTTTTGCAGTCGATCCAACTAGTTCCGCCACTTACAAAACTGGCCGATACCAGCCTTTCACAATCAAATATGGCGATCTCAGTGGTATGACAGGAGGGTACGGACTCGACACCATCACTGTCGGCGACTGCAGCTTGACGAACTTCTCCTTGGCCGTTGCCGACTTCATCAACGACGGTGCCTCGAAGCAGCGCGGAACACAAGTCGGTATCCTGGGGATCAATTACAAAATTAGCAAGGCTGAATGCTATAGAAAGTATTGTATGAAAGTTCCTGCCGCGCCCATGTTGAGTGAAGCCATTGTATCCGCAGGCCGCATCGAGTCAAATTCGTACGGAATCTCTCTGGGCAACAGCGGTAGCATCATATTTGGCGGTGTCGATACTGCCAAGTTTACCGGCCCACTCGTCACGCTCCCAACGGTGCCAGATGAGTCGAATTCAACTCTCCGTGGCCAATACATCCGACAACAGCTGCGACTTGCTCACACCAAAACATGTATCGATGGCATACCGCGAAGAAACTTTACCATCGCTCGGAGTGTAGCCGTTCTTGACACTGGTAACGGAGCCATCAGACTTCCCTCGGACTGGTTGGAAGTTATATACAGAGACATGCAAATACCAAAAGCTGCATATGAGAATTCATTGCTGCCGCAGGTTCCTTGCGACAGTATGAAATCCAACTTCTCACTCGACTTCACCCTCGCTAATGATATCGATACAAGCAGCAGTATACAGGTTGCCGTACCACTCCGAGAGCTAGTGATACCAATTCGTAACGGATTTCGCAATGCCACGCGACCATTCAATGTATCCGGAAAGGACACGTGCAAGCTCAGGTTAGCACCGTCAGACACTACGCCAGGCTCCTACCCGGGCACGATATCTCTCGGCACTCCATTCCTCCGTTCTGTGTACTCGTTCTACAATCTCGACCAGCACACCATCTCGCTTGCGAGACCGGTCTACAATGCTACGTCCGAGCATATTGTAGCCATTGGCAAAGGGCGAGTGCCAATGCCTACTGGCACTGGTTGAAGTGAGCATTACTAGGCTTGGAGCAATTTCCTCCTTGTGCACATTGCTCACGCATTCAATGCACTAGTACCATCGTGCACAGGACGATAGTACGCTCACTGTTGCCGATGAGACGATGTCAATGCCGCGAGTTTATTTAGTATCTCATCGCATCGGTATCATCTTGTACAGAATGAATATACCTCCACTCTTTGCAATGAGATGATGTCCAAGCTGTGAATTAATTCGTTTCGTCGCACTGGTACAATTTGCATAGAACCACCGAACAATGCTAATATCGAAACTCACTTTCGCCATCGAGACGATTCTGCGAAACCAAAAAAAAACACCCAAACCCCAACCCTAGCCATGTTTCTCGGTGAGGGCTAGGCTGGAGGGATTGACCGAATCAGCATGACATCACCATCGGCATGTGAAGGCGAATGTCCATCTCAACCTCGAAAGGCATATATCCATACAATCAACCAACACCAATACACCCGATCCTCTCCTCCGAAATCACAGACAAAACCTTTCAAAGCAATTCATCTCTCAACCAAACTCTCACCACCAACCACTAACTACACATAATGTCTTCCGACCAACAACAACAACAGCCCTCCCTCATCGGCGGCCACGCCCAATACGTCAAAGGCGCTGCTGAGGTACGCATCACCACCCACTCTCTTCCTCAACTACTGTACCTTCCCGTACTAACCAAACCTCTCTACAGTCCGCGATCGGCGCAGTCACCGGCTCCGAAACCTGGAACGCGTCGGCGGAAAGCGACAAAGCCGACGGCATTGATGCTATGAAAGCTGCGAGCGAGCAGCGCGACGCCCAGCGCGATGGATACGGCAAGGTCGAGGAGTTGGCCGGTAAAGCTGCGGGGTGCGAGGGGATGGAGAAGGAGGGTGCGGAGAGCAAGCAGCAGCAGTAGGATGTTGGATCGAAGGGAAGACTGAGGAGATTGTATGAATACACACGATGAATGACCAATGAAGAATGTTCTATTGAGGATAGACTGTCAATATTCTTGTTTATCTCTTTCAGCTACTTAGGGTACATGGTTCAACATCTTTCTGTAATTCCAACATAGGTCAAGGAAGGTACCAAGCACAAGTACACACGCACTGCCGCTGCGCAGCCTGCAGCCAAGGCGGCAAATCGCGATTCGCATCCATCGTAGTAGCGATATCTTCCATCGCGCTGTTGCAGCGTCGACAGCGGCGCAGCCTCACTCCTTCTCGAAGTGGCGTCTTCTTGAGCGCGTCGTAACGCGGCTCTTCGCCTCCTCTGGGCGTCAATGCCAGCCAGGTCGTATCCCAGAAGTACAATTTGCCAATGTCAAGTTCGGGCGTGAGTTTGGGGAAGGTGGTGGACATGAGGGTGTTGAGGACTCCGTGGAGTTGGGTTGGGACGGCGCATTCTGTGATCATGCTGAGCTCGATTTCGCCGCGGGTGCGCTCTGAGGTGTTGGTGTGAGTGTAGACTTCCTTGATGCTATGCTCGACGTCGCCGACAAGCTTTTCAATCGTGTTTAGTTTGTAGGGTAGGGTCTCGCCAAGGCGCGCGAGCTCGAGCATTTGTGCCTTCTCCTGCAGGGCTCGCGAGCTGTTGATTTTCTGGCCTTGGAGTTTGAAGTAGCGACCTAGATAGATGCCCAAGTATCGCAAGAAAGTGCGTGGGTAGCTGCATAGCAGTAGATGGAATGCCGGGCTCTTAGTCTCAGTGATGTAAGCTTGCACTGCCTCAGCGGCGGGAACACCTTGGCTGGTCTTTCGCTCGACGGTGAGCAACGCCTCTAGAATGGAGACGAACACATCGACAGACCATCTTACTGCACCATGTAAGCTGTGAACGACGTCTGCTCCGAGTCCGGGCGTTACTTCTGCGCGACCAATGGTTGTCATCAGTGATACCGTGACGTGTTTGAGGTTCAAGACAGCCCATGCAAGTTGTGCAGGAAGTGTAGGCGCCTGTGAAGGTGGTCTGGTACCCAACACAAGCTGCGCGGATAGAGATCGAGGTAAATGAGGATCTCGAAGCACGTTCATCTGGCGTTTAGCTTCGTCCATAGAGAATGTATCGTACGTCCTTGGTGGGAACCTGGCCAGTTGTTGGAAGAAAAGCTCATACGAGGCGGGACTCAAATCCCTTGGAAGCAGGGACAGCGTTTCCGCAGTAGCTGCACTGTACCACGTCAGTGACATGTGCTGCCTGGCAATGCTCATCACAGCTGCCTCTATCAAGCCGTTGCCATCGATGATACCGTCGTTTTCGCCGTGCTGCCATCCGTGCCTGAAAACCATGACTTTGCCCTCCATCTTGCCGTCAGGCTGCACGTATGCCATGGCTGCCGCGTCGTGCGACACAACGGCATCTATACAATGGAAACCTGATGTATGCTCAAAGCCAGACTGCGGTAGACTGGAGGCTATAGTGGTATCCATCGATGGTTCGATGATGTTGAATGTGGTGCGATCCCTGAATTCCACGCTTCCATCACTCATGATAAATGCCAGTAGCGTACCGAATGACGTGGGTTTCAACGAGAGCACCAGCTTCATCGCAATCTGATCTGGCAACCGCTGCAAACACTGATTTGATGGTTGTGCAGGCGCAACCTTCGCATTCTGTTTGAGATTGCCATAACTCTCGTGCATTGTCGGTGAGACTGTCTCGAGGTGCCATCTGGAGATGGCGGTGAAGCGTTCGACTAGATGTTGCGTTGTACTTGACGGAAGTGCCGCATGTGTAAAGGTAGCGACAATCGTTGGCAGGGATGGAAGCTGTTGATCACCAGAGAGATCCGGAGCAACTGGCAGCAGCGTCAGACCTGTGAGTTGCGTGGCATCGGCATGTTGAGCTGCCACATGATCAAGGCCAGCAATGTGCGTGACATCCAGTGAGGGATTCACTCTGATCGATGGCTGACCGTTGGGTCGGGCTTGTTGAGATGGATTCCATTCGATGGAGATAGTCAACACGCGAAAACGCTTTGCTTCGTCATGTGAAACCAGTAGTAACTGAGTGCCATACTCGCAGAATGCAGCATGTGATACCAGCTCTCCGGCCAGTCCCATGTGATCCAGGTCCTTGTGAACGGCATACCACCTTCCGCTTTCTTGCTGATAGAGCATGGTGAGGACATTGTTACGCGACAGGTAGAAAAGCGCACTTTTGCCATCGATGAGATTGTGTACTCTGGGAGTACTAGGGTCTCGATTTTTGACCTGGATAGACCACGAGCCATTTAGTTTCCTAGCGGACCCAATATATGGGGTCTGCCACGTCAGTCAGCAGATCACGCAATACCACTCAGAAGCAAGAATACTGACCTTGAACTCTGAGGGCCAAACAGAGAGCCAATGAGTACCAACAACAGCATCGTTGCTGTTGCGTCCGGTGCGGTCAAAGCCGAAATCGGTAATGCCCACGTGCATCCTACCTAGCCCAGTGGGCGCGATGAACAAATGCGCCAGGCCTACATCGTCCAGGACGACAAGCTCGTGTCCGAGGGAACTGAACTGGACATGTACGAAGCGTGAGCCTTCCGGCGCACGTATGGGATGAGGCGACTCCTTGCCGGGCGCCCAAGCACCGGTCTTGGGATCCTCAACAAACACGCAAAACGTGACTTTTAGGCCATCGGAAGAGATGCGTGCAAGACTGCCGGTGTTGGACCATGCGAGCTTCCTACCTTGAATTGTTATTGATTGCTATCGTAATTTGCTGACTGGCAGGCGACTCACGCGCATGCGCCGGATGACTGTAGCTCTGATACTCTCTTGATCAGCGCTGGCGGTGGAGGGAGGGTTACGGCGGGGAGAGCAAGATTGACGTTGACATTGATTGCATCGTTTGCTTCGCCAAACAAATCGTCCATGGAGTCCATCATGCCCTGGTCCTGGACATCAGCATCGTGAAGGTCGTCCATGGAAGTATCAACTCCTGAGTTGTCCATGATGGGTGATGCAGTGTGAAGAAGAAGAAAGAAGAACTCTGCGCCGCACAAAGGCAGGCAGGCAGGCAAACGGTTTGGCCTGTGATGGCTCACGAGCACATATCAGTGGTACGTACAGCAGCTGGCGAGATGCGCGCAGAGCAGCAGTGGCATGCAGGGGTCCCCACGTCCAAAAGTCAAAATCGCTGCGGCGGCTGACGGTGCGGAACGGGCAGCGCTGGCGCGTGGGTTTGCAGATGCGCTGGATGCACGGCTGGCTGGAGGAAGCTTTGCTCTCTTTGCACGGGACTGCTGATATTGGCTGCAATTCTTTGTATGTGCAGACTGCAATTGATTGTCGAAGTATGGCTGCGCCTTGTCGATTGAGGCTTACCGCTCTGCTGGGGAGGAAGAGTCAAGCAGACGCACAGAGCAGGCCGTTTGTTTTGCTCTCCAGGACCCGCATCAACAACACGGGAGCGGCCGCCGATTGTCTCCACTCGCAGCATCACTCCCCAAGGCCCGGGCTTGCATTGCGTTCATTCTCCGCTCGAGTTTGAAGACCAAGTCGCTCGCTACACCACCAACCCACCGCCCGTCCAGCGACCACCACGCGCACCGTCGCGCGACAATCGGCTTGTTCGCCTTGAGACTGCTAACAACAATAAAATACAATACGACCATCAAGCATGCAAAACTGATCCAGCGCACTCCTTGCCGCTACCCGCGCCCGCTCCGCCTGCACCTCACCTGCGCCTTCCTCCCTACTCTACCCCGTGCCTTCCGCTCCGCCGCGCAACAATGTACTCGGACGCCAAGGCCAGCGACAGTGAGCTGTCTTCAATAGACAGTTCACGCGCTTCTTCGCCGCTCTCCTCGCTCGGCCGCCGGACGCCCTCACCACCGCCCCAGATCGAGCTTTCTCACGCCGTGCGCACCATGTACACAAAACCGCGCGCCCGATCGCGCAACGACCCTAGCCTGCCTACGCCTCCACCTTCTCAGGAAAATTCACAGAGTGGCTCCCCTGCGCCGGACGCTGTCGACTCCTCAATGCTCTCCGAAAAGGACGGCCCACCGCCTGCCAAGCGACGACGCGTCGGGCCCAAGGAGCGTACCACCCGCTCGCTGGATCTGCGCCATGAGAAAGTCAAATCCGACGAGCAACCGCAATTCGACGACATGTTGCGCACTCTGCACAAGTGCCAGAAGATCGTCGTGGTAGCCGGTGCCGGCATCTCGGTCGCAGCGGGCAGTAGGTCCAATTGACAACCACCGCGTTGATCGCGCAAGCTGACATGACTACAGTCCCCGATTTCCGCTCATCCACCGGCCTATTCAAAAGCCTCAAAAGCCAACACGGACTAAAAGGCTCTGGCAAAGATCTATTCGATGCCTCAGTCTATAGAGACGCGAATTCCACATCATCCTTCCACACCATGGTCAGCGAAATGTCGCGCATGACCAAAGACGCCAAGCCCACAACTTTTCACCACATGCTGGCCACGCTCGCGCAGGAAGGCCGCCTGCTCCGCCTTTACTCGCAGAACGTCGACGGAATTGACACCGCATTGGAGCCTTTGCAAACGCGTATTCCACTGACTAAAGACGACAATGGAAAATGGCCCAAAACCGTGCAGGTGCACGGTGGTCTGGACAAAATGGTCTGCAACAAGTGTAGCGTTTTGAGCGATTTTGACGCCGATCTGTTTGATGGTCCGATTGCACCCATCTGCAAGAACTGCGAAGAAGTAAACGAAATTCGAACAAATATCGAAGGAAAGCGTAGCCACGGAATTGGGAGACTACGACCGCGCATGGTCCTCTACAACGAACACAACCCCGATGACGAGGCAATTGGAAAGGTAGCCAGTGAGGACCTGAGGCGGAGGCCGGATGCTGTAATTGTTGTGGGCACCACGCTCAAGATTCCAGGCGTGCAGCGAATCGTTCGCGAGATGTGTAGCGTTGTGAGGAATCGCAAGGACGGCATGACGATCTGGATCAACAATGACCCGCCACCAAGCGGACCTCAATACTCAGAGTGCTGGGATCTCATCGTTCGTGGAAAGTCCGACACTGTTGCCAACCACGCTGCTATGCGCAGATGGGACGATCCTACGAATGCTGCAGAACTCGACAATATTAGTGACGAGGAAGTGATTCAGCGCGCAAAGGAGAAGACCGCATCTGTGGTGTTGCCCCGTAAGGCTCTACCCTCGCATTTGGAGAAAAGTCCGCTTCCGGAGGGCCACATCAACAACAGCTTCAGACCACCTGTTGAGAGTCCCACTACACCGCGTCACCAGCGCGCACCTGTACGCAGTCCCGATTTCAGCCCGTTATCCAGTCGACGTCCCTCGGTGGTTCCAACCATCGAGCAAGCCACGGATGGCGACAATATCGTTGTTGCAGAAAGCGGCTTGCTCACGCCTTCGAAATCGCAGAAGAGCTCAACACCGGCGCTGACGTCAGCTTTCGACACGCTGCAAAGCAAAAGCAAGGGCAAGCCACAGAAAGGCGCAGCAAAGAAGACCAAGGCTGCACCCAAGAAGGCAGCCACAGGGAAGCCAGGTCGTCCCGCCAAAGGCAAGGCTACGAAAGCTGCTCCCATTAAACTTGGCGCGTCTCTCAAATCCAGCTTTTCCAGCAGCAAAGGCAACGTCATGGCTGCAGAGGGCAAGAAGCCTATTGCAGGCGATTCGCATCACAAACTTCCGAGCAAACTGCGCGAGGTCTCGAATCAGTCGCCAGAGACTCTTCATCAAATTTCGCCTGTGGATGCACGGAACAACCTTTCCCCAACAATCACAAGAGGGCCTCTTCCTTGGCTGAAAAAGGACTTGGACAATGCCACGAAGCGAACCATGGATTTGGCAAGCGTGATGAACTAATGTGCATCTTTCATCGCTACATCGCATGCAATCACCAACGCATTTTTCAACCCCATCGAAAGGTCCGACACGAACCACGTTATTATTATTATTACTCAGGGCGCACAAGGAGTTTACAATTTTACTTTTGGATGGGATTTTGATGAAGGGAGGGTATTTTTCAGAAACGCGAAAGGGGACGCGTTTTCCGCACCATGGGAGGTCAGCGTACTTTTCAGCACCGCTTTTGCAAGGAGGGAACTCTAGCATGGCATGGTCGCAGGCGTACGATACGCTGCGATGGGCGTTATTACGAAGCTAGGGGGTTTCTTCGCGAGGTTTGGGTTTTCTCGCTTTCAAGAAGTCAGGTATATGCGCTGAGACGCGCAATGAAATGAAGTTATCGACTGCACTTGACCATTTTCTGTTGGCCACTTGATCGTAATTTGCCATTGAAATGATGTCAGGGTCCTGGTACTATGTGGAGTGTGTACGACTACTACCATCAGACATGGACATCGACCGAACTCCTTCTTACCTAAAGTCCATCCCAGGCCATCGTCCCGTAGGAAGCATTTGTCAAGAATCGGGCTGACCGAACTGCCAGCTTATCACGCCTGTTGAGGTCTACACGTATAGAGCTTATCAATGCCGCGGAATTTCCATTAGGCGTAGATGGCACTTCCAAGCATCCAACATTGAACACCTCGACCCATCTGAACCGTGGGCGCTATAGCATCACTTCATCTTTCGAACCGGCCACTCACCTCATACAGTCCGAACCACGTGTCGGGACAGCGTGCCCTTATGGCCTAATAGATTTGTCCTGGTCGCCGTGATTCGCTTTGGTGGAAATGTGGACCACATGCACGCTGTTTCAATGTGATCTTTCATTATATTCATGATCATACAATGCTATGCTCCAAACCCCCAAGACATACAGCCTGGTACCCGTCATAATGTGAACATATATAGAAGTGAATTCCCAAACTCCATGAATGCAATGCAAATGCTGCGCATGAAAAAGCTACCAATTAAGCGTAGCGAATGTTGAACGGCACGCTAGTCGCAACATCGTAGTCAGACTCGTCATCAGCGTCGCCGTAGATGTGCAGAGCGCGGGTGACAAGCTGGTAAGAGCCAGCGGGCACAAGGCGGCCACTCTCAAGGAGACCGTTCCAGCGGGAAACAGTGGCACCACGAGGGTTGTAGGGCGACGGGAAGCCGAAGGCATTGCCAAGGGTGGAGTTGCTGCCAACAGCGCGGACCTCGACTTGGATGAGAGGCGAACCGAGAGCGAGGCTAATGGCGATGGCAGGGTAGGTGACGTTACCGCTTCCGGTGGAGTTGCCGCGAGGGATGGTGAACGTGGTGTTGGCTGCGACGGGCGCGTAGCTGAGGTCAGTGTCTTTGGTGAGGTAGGTGCTTCGTGCGTCGAGGACGGTGGCTTCACGCATGTTGCCGGCAACACCGAGGTAGGGGAGGGAGAGCGAGCTGCTATCAGAGCCGTTGAGAGCAATGTATCCGTTGTAGACGGGGAGGCGGGCAGTGGTGAGACCGGTGGGTGGGGTCAGGGTGAGCGAGACGGTGGCCTCACCGTTACCAGGAACAGTGACCTCCTTCTCGGCGAACTCGATGGAAGCAGACTGGCTTGTAAATTCATTGGGGAATACATCTGGGTAGATGCTATCGACAGCAAGGGTGTAAGCGGTGCCGGCAGGGACGTGAGAGAGCGAGAAGGTGACATCGTCATCGCCAACGTTGCGAATGGTGAAATTAGCAGACTCGAGGAAGTTCTCAGTGTCGTTGAAAGAGATGCTACCAACACTGAGGATGGCAGTAGCGTGGGCAGCATCGTAGGCCTGGATGAGACCAGCACCTTGTTGAGTGGTAGGTGCAAGGAAGGGAGACGCAGCAACACCGTTGTGGAACAGGTTGGGGTTGGCAGTAGAGGCGAGGACAGCCTCAAGAGTTTTGGGATCAAGCGTGCCCCTGACCTCGGAGACCAAAGCGTAGACCGCGGCAGCAAGAGGGCAAGCCATAGAAGTACCGGACAGCACGGCATATCCACCTTTTTCCAGGGGGTAGGTGGACAGGATCAGACCACCAGGAGCAGAGAACTGCGGGTAGAAGTCAAGCTCGTAAGTAGGTCCCCAAGAAGTGTAAGTCGACAGGAAGCCTCCGGTGGCAGTGTTCGCAGTGGAACTGGGGTATTGACCTGCAGAGTCAGGGTCGACAATGTTGACGGTGACATCAGTGCCGTTTGACAGAAGGGCGATCCACTGAGCTCCGGTCTGCGCAGTGGTCATACCAACAGCCTCAAGGCCCTCGACGGCGGCAGTGACAGCAGTAGCGCCAGCAGCGTTGTTGTAGAACATGACGTACTTGGCGCCCTTGTCGACTACGTTCTGGACCTTCTGCACGAAAGTGCATGATCCACGTCTGATCAGAACCAGCTTTCCGGAGAGATCGGGGGTGTCATCAGGGAGAGGCGAGCAAGCATTAGCCGGGTCGCTGGTGTTGTAGTTGACGCTCCAGAGCGGCAAGGAGATGTTGCCCCAGTTAGATGGAGAACCTGCAGTCCAGCCAAATGAAGCGGAGGTGGCGTTGGCAACGTTGTAGCTGGCATTAAGCAGGATAGCAGGCGCCTGGGTGTTATCGACGGAAGCGATGGAGGCCACACCCTTACCCTCAGCAGCAGTGGAGGCGTAGAACTGACCCTCGCTGCCAGAGTTACCCGCAGAGACAGTGCAAGGGGTGCCAGCATCGACGATACGGGAAACAGCGACGGCCCAAGGATCTTCGGTCCATCCAGAAGCACCACCGATGGAAGCAGTAATAATATCGGCGCCGTCTTCGTAAGCTTGGTTGAACGCTGCGATGAGAACATCGTTACCGGCACTTCCATCGCAGCCGAAGACACGGTAGGCACCAAGAGTAACATCAGGCGCAGCACCAGTGAACCCATATGGATTGCTCTGTGCAGCGATGATACCAGCAACGTGCGTACCGTGACCGGCGCAGTCGTCAGGGTCGTCATCGGGCACACCAGGAGTGGCGCCACCAGTGTAAGCGTCGCCGACAAGATCAGTGCCGAAGCTGACGAGACAGCCTTCTCCAAAGCAGCCTCCAAGAGCAGGGTGGTCGTAGTCAATGCCAGTGTCAATGACGGCAACCTTAATGCCGGCACCTCTCACACCATCTGCGCGAAGCAAGTCGACTTGGGTCATGACATGAGGCGAGAATGTGTCATTTCCAGAATCCTGGCGCTTGTTGATGGAGCTTGATGACTCCGGTACGGCGGTTTTACTGTTTCCAGTCCAGACGACCTCATCGTTGGGAATGGGGTATTCGCGGACAGGCCAAATCTGCTTGATTTCTGGCATATCGGCAATTTGCTTGGCCAGCTCATCTTCTGTGGCAAGGTCGTCAAGTTTGAAGGATGCACCCTTGAACAGGGCGTAGTTCAGGTCCATGCGGTGCTTGTACTTCTTCCCGGCAGAGTCAAGCTTGCTGTAGAGCCTGGAGGAAGCCTGTATGGGATCAGTGTCTGGCAGAAGTCATAGATCTGCATGGAAACTTACACCATTGTCCGCAAACTCGACGATGTACGCACCAGGCACCTTAGGCGCCTCTGGCACTTTCAACGACTGTACGACCGGCGAGAGCAACGCCGTAGCGAGCGACAAGAATTTGAGTGCGCCACCCATAATGAAAGAATATAGTGAGATGAAACAACGACAAGAAGCTTGACAGAAGAAACACAGGGAACGCCCACCAACCTTTATAAGTTCACTTCAACCACCGCCTATACGGACGCTGAAAGCACGCGAGCACCCCAGCGCATCTTCAAGGCCGTGCTGAGTGTCTCTCCCTATCGCCAACCTGCTCGTGGATTTCTAAGACACGCCAGCGTCCGCAACCATCCTGGATGATTGGGTGGCGATCACAAGGCGCGATATTAGCCAGGCACGGCGAACGTGCTGTTCTCGTGCAGGGCATCTTGACGATCGTCGAAGGGCTATGTTAGTCGCAAAGATCGTGCAGTAGTGTATAGACGAAAGAAGAAGGCCGAGAAGGATGTAGTTTGCGAGTGGGTCAGGCACGCCACACAAGGGCCGTGTCTCGTGCGGCCCGCACGATCCTCTATCCTTATCAAGCAGGTCAACCTGGTGCCAAGACGGCCAAACTATGCTATCAATGCGGGTACTATCTAACCCGTAGACGACGTCTTGTGATTGGAAGACTCTACCAGATGTATGCAAGCGCTACTGCGACTGCCTTCTCTAGTGTATCTTTTGCAATCACCAGCAACACCAATTGCGGTCAGTCCGCCTTCATGAGTCGCCCCTTAACAGAAGGCCGTATTGCCCTTTGTTTGCTGTGGACCTGCATTAATTGCATGTCAATCACGAATCTCTGAAGCTTAGAGGCTAACATCTCGGTACAGTAGCGATACCAGGGTATCAGGTATCAAGCAGCGAGCCGAGGATGGAGTTCTGCACGGAACAGGAAGCTTGATACCATCCAGAAGGCCCAGATGCCGCGCCTGACTGGCTATACATGCGTGACTTGCAAATTGCAATTAATAAGTCATAAGGCCAAAAAGCATGAATGCAACTATTGGATCGCGACATGCGGACGGAGCTGCACGATGCTGATAGTGTGGGCTTGTGGTGAGATTCTCAACGGTTTTCGCGATGTACATATCCAGCTGTAGTAATTCTTCTGATCATCGGACTGATTGAATGCCGAAGCGATACAACATCTCTATCGCGTTACTACCCACCACAGCCTGCCATCATGGTAGAATCGTCCACTTGACTTGGGAAAGGGGGTGATGCCTTAGCAGTCCTCCCCCGCACCGACCAGCCTATCTATCATGCATTTCGGCATTGCTGACCATGATGCTGGTCAACAACTTTTAATGCAGCTGGCAGTGACACCCAAAACTCTAGACAAAACTTTGCGTTTCGTAGTCGCGCACGAATCCTCGTCATGGGGCTTGTTTTGCAGACATTCCCAGCAACGGTTCGCCGTTGTGGCGGTCCGTGAACATTCTGTCTCAAAACTCCCAGCGCAGTTTCAGGTGGCGTGGACTTGAAGCCAGATCTGCGATGCAACGTACAATTAGATCGAACGATTCTGCGAAACACCTGCAGCCGTCTTTTAATGAATCTTGTGCTATATCGATTCGAGTTTAACTGATCGATGTTGGTGAGAAGGGGGCCACGGAGGTCTTCCACATGAGTTTACATATAGTGGTGTGAACTCCAAATACCAGAGCCATCAGAGAAGCGTCCAATCACAACTACAATAACCTCATGTGATATTAAGGGTCTCCATGTTGTGGTCAGGCAGGAAGCAGCGACTTTTGGGATCCTCGCTGCCAACACGTGAAAATCAGATAACACTCAAACCAAAGATATTGTGTTCTTATACGACTCGAATTTTGAAGGAATCCTCGTGAAGTGCTATCTGGTCTCCTGGTACCTAGAAGCCCGATGCAATACATCGAGATGCATGATGCTTCGCCCTACTGAAGCGACCACATTGGGGTGTTATCTAATTCCTTAGAGTCAGATAAGTCGGAGCGGTCTGTTGAGGTACATGATGCTTTTCAGTACTCGAGCGATCATGATTGAGGTGGGATCTGGTCCGCTGGTACCAAAAAAACGGTGCGTCCCATTGAGATAGATGCTTCTCACCACCGTAAATATTACAACGAGGTAACGTCTATCCTCTCGCTTCATAGGGCCTGATGTGGTCCACTGGGAAATATTCTACCGATGTTGTTCGTCTCGGTCACGAGAATATTCCAACAAGATGGCCTTGTATCTTTTAGTAATGCTAAAGAAGAGATATGGCCCATTGTGATTTGTTGCTAATATCAGTGGTGGAAGGCAACAGTGTAGTATCGTATGATACACAGCTGCTGAAAAAGGCTGCCAAATATGTAGGTGCGGTTGCATAGGCCACTTTGATGGCCAGACCAGTACTGAATATCGCCAAACATCCGGTATTCGCAAATGCATGGCAAACAGGAACCTACAGCCAATTGACTGCTTTATCACAATTTATGAGACAATCTACTGGCACAAAAGTTGGTAGTATAGTGGGCTTGACGATGTAGTGAACTGAAGAAATCATATACAGAGTGGTATCACGTCCGTGCAAAACCAAACCATCGCTTTAACCGAATAACGAAACAGCCAAATGCCGACCGTCCGACAGTATCCAAATTATATCTATGCAGACCCAGAAACGCCAAACTATGCTTGTCATAAAGATTGTCGTGCAAAAAAAGCAAGAGTAGCAAAGCTGCAATGATGTCTAGCAATTCGAGTAAACAGCTGAAAAGAATTGTTAGCAATTGATATCTGGGACTTGGAGATTCAGGGGGTACATACCGTTGGCGTAGAGCGCGTAAGTGTCAGCGTTGTTGACGGCAGCATCTGTGCTGAGGTCCATTGCGGCATCGTAACCATAAGCGTTGTCGAGAGTGCCGGGTGCGTAAACGTCAGGAGCATGGGTTTCCTCGTGCAGGACGGTGGTTGCCTGATCCTGGTTATGGCATTGGTTGGTCAAGGCAGGAAGGTTATCGAAGAATAGAGGGCAGTAGGCGATGTAGTTGTATGCTGGTAGAGTGTAGGCAAGCACGTTCGAGGCGCAACCGTTGTAGACGTCGGTGCAGTATGTGCGAGTAGGACCACTTGCGGTAGTGTTGCAGTCTGATGCGACAGCTTGGAGACGCTCAGCGACAGTGTTGCGGGTCGATTCGTCAGTCGTCATGAAGTACTCGTTGAACCTGCTGGTCTCGTTCGAGGTCGCATCGGCGGCAGCGTTCTCGGCAAGCATCTGGCAGTTGCTGAGAGCGGTCTGGATGGCACCGAGCCTGTCGTTCGTGCAATCGCTCTGTAGCTCGGTGCGCTTGGCGATCTTGTCGACGGCCTTTGAGTGCATCTGTGCCTTGAACGAATCGACTTTGAACGACAGTCGGTTGCTGTTGAAGGTCATGGCCTTGCCAGTCAGCTCAGTGGAGTTTGCTTCAGCGTAGTAGATCCTTCCAGCGGTTGAGATGTCATAAGGGCCATCGACGTTCATGTCATACAGCTCGGCAAGCTCGACTTCAATCGCAAGTGTCTCGCCAGCGTGGATAGCTCTGAATGAGTCCGGAGAAGGGTTGTCGTATGAAAGACGCTGGAAGATGCCGGCGAACTTTGCATTTGCTGATCTGTTGCGGACATGGAACTTGTTGATGGGCACCTCATCCAGGAATGTGCCTCGTATGAAGAGGTTGTACTCGGCATCGTCGCGGTTTGTGACTGCGGCGCGGACTTTGGTGCCGCTGACACGAGACAATGTGACGAAGATCGGGTTGGTCCGAGGTCCGTCTTTCCAGAAGTCGATGGCAGCAGCACTCGTTGAAGCAGCCAACAGGGCAACGGAGGCGATAGAGAGCTTCATGATCTGAATTGTCGGAGGAGCTTGTGAAGAGATAGATACGGTCGTAGTTAGAAACTTGAGAGACGTGAGATGCTTGTGTTGGGATGAGAAGCTATTGGAGACGCAGGCATAAGGACTTATCTATTCGTTCTGCAAAGGCTGGCGAGGTGACGCCGAGAATGACATGGTGTGTCTTGAACCACATCTTCATACCCAGCATTGTTTCTCCTGGCAGCCTCTTCGATTAAACAAGAACGAAAGCTCAGGCGGTACACGCGGCAATCACATCGGCTATGTGGTTGAGGCGGGCAGTTCAGTCCAGCATCGAGCATGTGTTCGCACGGTAGGACCTGGATCCGTGGTGGTGAAGTGAAACCAAATGGCGAGGGATGTGGAACATGGCCCGGCCGGGTCGGTGCGAGCCATGCCCGGCAACAGACGGATCGCGCTCGGCCGTGGTCGAGATGCATCGCAAACCAATCTAGAATGTAGTTTATTATGGTAAATACTTTCTGGGCACCTGAATAGGCGCTTGTATAGACGCCACTGCAGGTAAGTTGCACAGCAAACAATGGTTGCGCGATTCAGGCTGGACCCTGTTGTATCGTACGGCTGAATCGCTCAACATGATACGCTCAAAGATGCGAAAGCGTATGAGCGTAGGTGATGCTTGTTGTGAAGGCATTCATCATGTCAACTGTTCGTTGTTCATACTGCACACGATCTCGGAACACATATGACCGCACAGGCGAAGATGAGTTGCGAATCGGCATGTCTGCGATGGCGACAAATGTTGAGGCTGGATGGATGAAGTATGCGAACGTGTTTTACCTGAGATGAGGCCTCGCACCTGCACGAACTTGTAGCGAGTAGGCAAATCATCCGAAGTCCCGTGTCTTGCACTTGCAATTCTGCACGCCTCGCTCAGGCAAACAGTGCAAGGTAACCGAGCTGTCAACGGTGGAGATTGTTGTACATAGGACCGCTCGGTTTCAGCATCCGTGCTCGTCTCTAGGGCTGCCATGAGCCAAGCATGAGTGAGAAAGAATACGCTGCACAAGGTATGGCTTGCCCTGTGTACTCGATTGCGACAACGGGGAGCTCTGCATCCAGTCAGCACCGTCTCTGCTCCCTTACACGGCCTTCACTAATGGAATGAACTGCTATATCGTAGGATCACGGCCTTCATTCGTCCGATTCTCGAATCGCGAAGGCGATGGAAGTTCGGTCGTTGCTGGGGTTGGGGAGGTGAGACTTGGGAAAGGGCGGGGACGCACGGTGCGAGCAAGTGGTCTTTGCGCTCGAAAATGCCGAGCCTACACCTCGATGTCGTGATTGACTCGTGTGGAATCCATTACGAGAGAAGAGCATATAGAGGAATATAGAACTGCTTGGCCAACTTCGGATGGGAAGCTGATGTGATTATAGTATGACAGTATCGTAGGCGACAAAATCGGCCCGCGATCCTGCAACCGAGTCGAGGAGTCTGGCCGACCACACTTGAGACATGAGTCTTACTGCGAGATCAGGGCTCGCTTGGAATGCCTATGTGTATGTGTTTGCGCTCGTATTCCAGTGGGCAACCATGGATATGGATATACAGGCTAGGCTGCGTACCTTTGCTGTAGTGGGCGCCACATATGAGTAATGAAGGCGAGCAAGATGCTCCCAGTTGAGCAGTCTCGAGACATTATTGTCTTCCTCTATAATATGCACCTGAGAGGGGCGTCGCTATGCTGAATGTGGAACACGAGTGCTGTCAATACAAGGTCCGCCGGGAGGAAGCGTCCCTGGTGTCCCGCCTCGCATTCGCGAGCTGACGACATCATCTTTAGGAGCGCATACAGATCTCTAGGGCATGTACGATGGAAGAGCTATCATCAGGATCATCAGAGTCTTGCCGTCCTGCCACCTGTGCAGCGATTGTAGATCATCCAAGATCTTTGAAGCCGCCCTGCCACTGCAGAGCCTGATGACGAGGAGTTCCTGCGAGCAGACTATTTGTGTCAGCTGGGCAACGGCTGGGTGTTACTTGTACGCCATTATACATTCCTGCCACGCCGTGGCCCCTATGATGTGCCTTGTAATGTGAACTGCCTCCCTGGAGGAATCCATCTATATAGTCGTCTGCGAAGCCACACGGTGCCAAATATTATGAAATACTACCATCGCAGCCCCCAATACTCACGCTATCGTTGTGCAATTGAGCAAAGAAATCATTCCAGCGATCGCAGCCTAGCAGCCAAAAACGCCAGCATCAAATGGCAACACGTGTTTCATTCGCTGCACTTCTATGCTCCATCGCAGTGACAGCAACTCACATCCATCATCCTTCCTCTACACCACCATTTCCGTTTGGCAGTCTGAGCCCTACATCTTCCAAGATGGCTTCCGCAAATTCACTGCAAGTGGAGTTGTCTGCCGGGTCGGAGAACACAACAGTCGCTTGCACGATTCGCAACACCGACTCCGAGCACACCATATCTTTTCTGATATGGGATACTCCGTTTGACCCAACAGCAGTCAACACGGGCGTCTTGGCCCTCAAAAACGCCGAAACGGGCGCCGACATCCCATCGCCAGGAATGAAACTGAATCGCAAGATGCCACCGTCGCGAGACGCACTCGTGGAGATCGCGCCCAAGTCATCCGCAGAGCGCGATCTCAACTTGTCTTCCCCTTGGATTCCGACCGATGGCAAGAATTATCAGGTCGCAGTACATGGCACATGGAGGGCGGTTTGGCAGAAGCCGGCCACCCAAGTCAGCGACGAGGAGCTAGCGGCGCTTAAGGGCGACGAAGCCATGCAAGGAGGCTTCGACAGCGGGAGTGTGGAAATGATTTTGGGCTAGCGATGTCTTGTGGCAGATAAGAAGATTTTGACACTCGGTGGCGTCGGCGGGCTCCTAAAAAGCAAATTCTATATTCAATGACCATTGTAGTCACGAGACATCTATCATCTACCACTAGGCATTCTTGACAAAGTCTTCCAGCGCATACGATGAATAGAGGATACGATCGTCAGTACAGTACAGTAATGCAGAACAATCAAACCCCAGGGTCAAATCCGGAAGGCGACCCAAGGATTGGGGAAGAAGCCTTCTAGACCTTCTGCTTTTGCTCTATCTTGTACTACCGTTTCGACCAGACATATCTCGACCACTTCGTTAGAGTTCAGAGCCTCCACATCCACGTGCCGCACCTATACCAAGACCCATAATACCCTCACAACCTGCCAATTGCATACTGCGCCGGGCGGTTATCTGTGGGCGAATTTGGTCACCAACACTTTCGTTTGCATTGCAGATATCGGCTTTGGCCTAAATGAGCGGCGGCCCCGCGGTCGTAGACTCCTTGGCAGAATGCGAGAAAAGGTTCGGTTGGCCTACCGAACCCTTCAATCTGCTGGGTAGCCTGAGTCTCCTTCCAAATTGGCCCTGGCAGGCCATGGCGCCAAGCTCCGCCGTGCTTGGCAGCCGCCTTCACGCTCCTCTCCGCCACACGCCCCCATGGGACAAGCAATTCTTGGGCTTGCGTGCTACGACCCAAGCCGCTTCAAGATTGCGCCGGTTCTTGGCCTTTTCTTCTGGCTCGGAGCTTTGCACTCGCTTGTGCGTGTTTGCCATGTTACTGTTACATTCTCTGCCGCTTGACTGGCTGCCATCGCCCGCGGCAGGGTAATACGGGCGCGGCGGAGGATTGTCTGTAGATACAGGGAGTGCACATGATTGATCGCTCGCGTGCTCTATCACGCACCAACGCCGCACGGGTAGTGTGGTGCTTCCCTGCAAGATAACCTTATCCATGTGTGGAGGCTGTGGCAAGTATATCTATACAAGACTTCGCCAGGACGCTGTCTGCTGGTCGATCTTGTCTATCCACCCACGCCTTTAAACCTCTTTCCATCCCCCTTGGTTGCTTTTTAGCACCTCATAGCCAACATGGCCGGATCAAACATGGACGCAGACCTTGCCGCTATGGCTGAGGCCAGACGCCCCAGCGTTGTTGACGAGAAGCACCTGTTCGCTACCACCAGAGCGGACAGCAGCATCGTTGAAGAGGAAGAGGATGATGGCGTCGACGGTGTCGAGCCTACCGCTGAAGAGCTGACCACTCTCCGCCGTGTCGGTGGCAAGATCACCTGGCAGGCGATGAGCATCACAGCCGTCGAGTTCTGCGAGCGTTTCTCCTACTACGGCACAACCGCCATCTTCGTCAACTTCATCCAGCAGCCGCGTCCTTACGGCTCCCGCACTGGCGCTGTCAACATGAGCCAGGAGTGCTTCGACGTGATGGGCAGCTGGGAAGCCTGCGACCAGGCTGGCGGTCTTGGCCAGGGTCAGCAAGCTTCGACTGGTCTTGTCCGCTTCAACCAGTTCTGGGCTTACCTTATGCCTCTCCTGGGTGGCTACATCGCCGACACCTACCTTGGTCGGTTCAAGACCATCCAGATCTCCATCGGTTTCGCCATTCTTGGCCACGTCCTGCTCATCGTCTCTTCAATCCCTTCCGTCATGGACAACCCGCAAGGTGCCATGGGCTGCTTCGCTGTCGGTCTCGTCATCTTCGGTATCGGTGTTGGTGGTTTCAAATCGAACGTCTCCCCTCTCCTCGCTGAGCAGATCAAGCAAAGACGCCCCAAGGTCATCACCACCAAGTCCGGCGAGCGTGTCATTCAGGATCCTCAGGTCACCATCTCCCGCGTTTTCTTGTACTTCTACATGATGATCAACCTGGGATCGCTTGCTGGTGGTATCGGCATGGTCTACGTCGAGAAGTACGTCGGTTTCTGGCTGTCATTCGCTCTCCCCACCTTCCTGTTCTTCTTGGCACCACTGGTCTTGCTAGGCTGCAAGAAGTTCTACAGGCTCAGCCCTCCCACTGGTTCCGTCACCTCCAAGGCCTTCAACCTCCTCAAGCTTGCCAGCAAGGGTTCATGGTCGGTAAACCCTGCCACAACCTACAAGAACATGACCCGTGACGACTTCTGGCACTCTGTGAAGCCCAGTGTTCTCGGCAACGCTGCTCCTGCATGGATGGCTGACATCGATGATGTCTGGGTTGACCAGGTCGCCCGTGGTTTCAACGCTTGCAAAGTCTTCTTCTGGCTTCCCCTCTACTGGCTCGCTTACAACCAGATGACCGACAACCTCACTTCCATGTCCGCTACCATGCAGCTTGGCGGTGTTCCCAACGATTTGATCAACAACCTCAACCCCATCACTCTGGTCATCTTCATCCCCATTGTCGACTACTTCGTCTACCCTGCTCTCCGTAAGGCAAACATCCGCTTCACTCCTTTGAAGCGTATCACATGGGGTTTCTTCATTGCGTCAGCTGCTATGATCTCATCCACTGTCATGCAGTACTACATCTACAAGCTGTCTCCTTGCCCTGGCAACCACGTCGCCGGAGACGCCGAGTGCAAGGCCCCCATCAACGTCTGGGTCCAAGCCGTCCCCTACTGCTTGGTCGCCTTTTCTGAGATTTTCGCCTCGATCACCGGTCTCGAGTATGCCTTCAGCAAGGCTCCCGAGAACATGCGTGGCCTTGTCATGGGTGTCAACCTCCTCCAGACCGCCTTCTCCGCAGCTCTCGGCCAGGCTCTTGTCCCCTTGTCTGCCGACCCCCTGCTCGTGTGGAACTACGCCATCGTCGCCATCCTTGCCGCCGCTGGTGGTGTTGGCTTCTGGTTCACTTGGAGGGATCTTGACGCTCGTGAGGACGAGCTTAACATGATTGGCAAGACCAAGTACAAGGGACGTGGCGCTGCCCTCAAGGACGAGGAGCGCATCTCCACTTAGATATCAATATACCCTAAAAGCTACTGAGCAACGTAAATAATGGAGACGCATAATGGAGAACATGATTGTTTATCGCACTATCTTTGCACTTGCCACTCGATCTCATCGTTATCTGTATGGTAAGCCATGTGGACGTTGGATTTCTGCTCGGATTGCTACCCAACTTCTCGATTCAGGACATAGCACTCGCAACGCGATCGGCAAAATCGTCAATGACAGGAAACATCGCCCTCTGTGGCTAGCCTGCTGCGAATAATGATACTCCCATGTTACACTTTGAGGGAGAGCTGGGAGAAAAACTCCACCTCCATCAGTGCTGTCACACGTGATCTCGTCTACAGTTGCGTCATTGTCAACAGCTGACTTCAACGCCTCGAGAGTGCATTTGAGTTCTGTTGTCTCCTTTGACCTCGATTTCGCCCTGAGCGTCAAACACATCAGTGAACGAGCATCAACAACCTGCTCGATTTACAAGTCTTCACCTTCCGAGGGGGTCCTCGGTACTGTAGCCGACATGCTACTAAAAAGCCTGTGCTCAGCCATGATAGACACGATAAGCTTCTCGATCAAGCAGGTCACATTGGGCCAAGACCTTCCAAGAACCTCTACGCTTGATGAGGCATGTACCTGACCTAGCTGCATGCCGATTAGCAGATTGCTGCAACTGTTAATGCATGTAATGTAGCTATTAAATAGTCGGATAAATATTCTCAACAAGAAACAGCAACGTCTTGCTGGCTCTCCTCCGTGCAAACCGTCTCAATTGGAAATGCTCAATACCACTCCCACCATATTGGCAGCGTTGTCTGCGGGAGCGGCGGTTGTTCACGCGCTACCCGTGGAGGATGGCTCGAGGTCTAGCGATCCGTTCGCGGTGCTTGACCCTCAGAATTGGGTGAATCCAGATGACAGTAAGGCAACTCGCAAATTTGTACTATGAAGCCCGAATACTGAGAAAACGAATTATAGTGACATGGGATGACTATGTTCGACCACCTGGACGTCCCTGGTATGATCCCACACGCAAAGGCTACGATCGCAACTTCAACATCGCTTTGGTCGCCGTGGACTACCCGGATCACGACTTCGTCATTACCATGGCTGAGAACAGCACGGTGTTCACCAACCCCCAAGCAGCTGCCAACAGCTTGAAAAGAGATGATGTACCTGCTTTCTATCGGGATCTTCTCAACAAGCCGCACGACCTCAACCGCAACCACACGTTGCACGAGTACTGGATGGAGGATTCGGGTGGACGCTTTGGCGTGGATCTCACTGCTTTTGGCGCGTATCGTATGCCCAGCAATTCGTACCAGTATGGTGTTGACGATGAGGATGGCGGCTTCAACGAGGATGCTTGTCCGATCCCGGGCACATGCTCGGTAGATCTCCGAAGAGACGCTCTCGGAGCCTGGCGTGCTGATGTAGGAAACGAGACTGCCGATGCATTCGAACTCGTATTCATCCTCTCCGCAGGCCAAGATGAGTCTTCGACCTGGCAGGAGTTCGGCGAGATGCTCTTCGAAAGCCAAGACGATGTACCCGACTCTTTCGGTCCTCCTGGCAACAGCAGTCTACCGAATTGGGCTCACACACGTTACGTGCCTTGGTCGTCTTGGGCCAGCGCCTCTACCATCTGGCCCAACGCCGGCAGTGGATCTTCAACCCAGGGAGAGAGCTCCGGCCTGGGAACTTATGCCCACGAGCTGACACATCTGCTCGGCATCGGGGACAACTATAACAACCCGTTCGCTACACAACAAGTCAGAGCGTACACGGGTCCCTGGTCGATGATGTCACGCGGTAGCTTCAACGGACCCGGAGGTCCTCACACTCGCTGGCAGGTAAGTCTAAATATTTGTGATCACATCAAGTTTGTTGAGGCACAGATTGTTGACAAACACTTTATAGATTCCCTCGCTTCAGGGAGGATCCCTTGGCTCTTTGCACACAATGGGCGACAAGATGCGCATCAACTTGGTCAACAATGCAAGCGTTCTCAGGACTTCCCGAGAAGAGCTCTCTAAACACGGGCTCTTGGTAGCCGAAATCACTGCCAGAGTCATCCACCCCGAAGAAGGTAAAGGCTTGATGGGTGTTCATGTCGCGATCGGCGATGATCTCTCCCCTGCCTGCAACCAGACTATCGAGCCACTTTGCGATGGTGGAGGATTCAACAACTATGATCTCGAGGTTATCGACCGTATGGGAGCAGACTCCTTCCAGCCCGACCACGGCGTCATGATTTCCAAGACTAAGGACAGCGACAGCAGAGCTCCCTTCCAGTGGACGATCGATGCTAATCCCCAAGACATCCGCCTCATCGACTTTTACCGCGCGAACGGAACTGCTAAATACATCACTATCGGAGATTATCGTCAGTTGGCAGATGCTCTCTTCCATGCCGGCACAAGATCTGGCAGCGAGTATGAGTACATTGACGAAGCCAATGGACTGCACTTCTACGTCATCAGCCCGTCTCGCGATGCAGATGGTGTCTTGAGCTACACAGTTGGTGTTCGTTCCTTGAACGCCACGAGTGAAACCGAGCGCTCTGTGAAACTGAACAAGGGCAAGCTCAACCAAGTCAATGGTTCCGCAAATGATGACGAGTTCGTTGCGACCTGCACATTCGATCTCAAGAATAACGCCAAAGGAAAGAAGAGTGCTCCCGAGTACTTCCAGTCTGACATCTACAGACTCAGCACTGAGGTTGAGGGCGATGGCTGGACGGCTGAACTACCCAATGCTCTGGCCACAGCCGAAGAGGGTAAGACTGTGACTGTCACAGTCGCTGTCAGTGCGGAGAAGGATGCGGTGAAGCAGGGCAAGGTCTGGCTGACAGCGACCTCGGAGTCGGACGAGGGTGTGTCAGTCACCAAGGAGTGCAAGCTGAGGAAGTAGGATCTGACAAGGATCCGTGGTAGCAACTGGTGATCCAGGATGTCTTAGTCCTATGCCTAGGAAAAGAAAAAAAAAATAACAGTACACCCTATCCGACCATCCAGCTACCTCCCTTTGCAGTGATCCCCAAAAACAAAAAAATCATTCATATCCCTTACAAGACACTCTCCCAGCAGGCCGTAAAGTCATAAATCGTCAATCCTCAGGACTCATCCAGCCAGCCGGGTCCGCGACAGTGGTTCGCTTGCTTTCGGGGCATGTGCGCCGATCACCGTAGACAACCAACGCTCGATATTCTCCGCCTTAGCATAAACGCTGCAGTCGTGTGCTCGGTGGCAGATGTTCGCGACCACGCTTTCCAAGTGCGCGATTCTCAACTCCAGCACTTCCAACCAATCGCTCTCATCGACATCGTCGTTGTCGATCTTCGCTTTCGCTTCGTTCCCGCTCCTGTTGCTGACACCGGATCCAGAGTTGGATTGGTCTGTGAATAGTGTGATCTCTTGTTGCAAGTCTCGTAGCCGCGCGCGAGTGACTCGCGCTGAGTCTTCTCTGGTTGTGGAGGTCATGGTGGATGGCGGTCGATCGAGTAAGGCGACTGGAGTTGGTCGACATGCATCAGTATTCGGCTGGGGCAATCGTGAAAGATTGGTCGTACTAGTGTAGAGTGAGGAGGTGCCGAATGTGTCTTGTATCCCAATGAGTCCAGAGCGGATAACGAGCACGAGCGATCGAACAAGGTGCCAGAGCAAGAGCCGATCGATCTTGTGAGCTTCACTCACACGCGACAGTTATAGTACACAGCTTATGCCAACAAGAGCTCCCACCTCCCGGAGCCGGTGTTCGATAGCATTCTCGGGCGAAAGTACGCGCTCCGATCGGCAAAATTGCTGAAAACGTGTAAAGTCACGATGTTTCAACGGACTTTAAGTTGCGTTTCAACGCCGGGCCTTGAAGATTATAAGGATTGTTGCTAAGGGCCGGAAGCACGGATGGAGGCAGATCCGACCACCCCGCGGTTCCTTTTGTCATCCGTGTATAAGTGTATAATTCACAAGCTCTGGCCAATCAGATTCTCTGAGTATCATTCTCGTTAGAGAATACATGCACCGTCGGCTCATCTCGGTCAAGAACTGCCCAGCGCTGCCGAGAATATGAGGGCCATGCCTCCTGTGCCAGAGCTGATTGACTGTTAAGGCGAACGTTGTCGGTACCAAGCCCGATCTTCGAACATTGGTTGACCTTAGAGAGGGCGAACGGCAGGATAGGTGTACGGCTTGGATACGGCTTCGGGCGCAAGGCAATAAGGTTAAGTACAAAGGTAACACGATCACGATGTTACCCGTTGCATGTATCTGCCAGCTTTTAGCGCTTCCTAGACTAAGTGAAGAGACATATCGGCCACTTGAGGCGTTTCTCCGGTTATATTGATAGTGATGTGTTGACAGTGTTGTACGAATGTTGCCGAGTCATGAGCGGTGTACTGTCGGGCACCAAGAGATGATATCGCGGTCGCATTACCGAGACATATTCAATGTTGATTGATAATTTCGCCGAGTTATGAGCGGTGTACTTCCGGGCGACAGGAGATGACAACACATTCGCATTACTGCTCGAGCCATATTCGATGTTGTTCAATACTGGACAAAGAAGTAGTCAGACAAAACAGGGGGTTGCAGTTGCAAACCGCAGAAGGACTCAAGTTTGGACGAAGCCATCGCAAGGATGGTCGAGCCACAAGAGTCCATGAGATTCGTGCATCATACATGAGAATATCTGCATATATATACGGCAAATATGTTCCGCATCAAGGTCCAATCTTGATCCGCCTCAACGTCTCTCTGCCCGTGGTGACTTTCAAGCCCACTCGAGCATCCAAATCAAACGCTTCCGCATTCTCTACCAGCTTCAGCTCATCGCTGCACTTTTCCAGAATCTTCCTATCGCCGTTCTCGCGTCCGGCTTCCTCCCAATAGACCACGGCCATCTCGTAATGTGAGACAGGCGCTGGCCAGGCATCAGCGTGTGCACCACCGGCTGAGCGCAGCACAGCTTGCGTCAGAGGCAAGACTGGAGAAAGGGCAGCTTTGGCAGCGGGCAGGTCGCCCAAAAACCGGTGGATGGTGGCGGTCAACAGCGAGGCCACGGCTTGCTCGTCTTGAGGCTCAGAGTCGCCATCTGCAGAGGCCCTCGGCGAAAGGGCCAGCGCGGCCAGCGAGTCTTTCAATTGCGGTGCGGCCATGCGGCGGTAGCCGGACCAGAAGTATACCATCTCCTCCAGGGGGCTGACGCCGATAGCATCGACGAAATCGCAGCCGCGCTGCTCGGAACGGGCAGTCCATTTGGCGAGTTTGCGCGAGGTGAAAACGTCGAAAGGCAGCTGACGCGCCATGAAGCGCTTCTTGCCGGTGTGGCTGGGGACTGTCTGGAAGAGCTCTTTCGCACGTGCGCTGTGTTTGGCAGCTTCCTTTTCGGAGCCGGAATACTTATACTGTCGGTAGAGCTCGAGATGGCAGGCGCCGGCGATGTAGTAGTACAGACCATGGGACCAGTTATTCAGATCGATACATTTAATGAAACTGGCGGCGCATTCGTCGTAGCGATGGAGGTACATAAGGTTCAAGCTGCGCTCGAAAGTACGCAGGGCTTCGACTTGTTTGAGAGGAGATGGAAAATCGGATTCGGCGGTGATATCGACTGCTTTCTGCAGCTGGTGGTCTGCGCTGAGCTCGCGGGCTTCTTCGAGAAGCCAGAGCTTTGACTTTGGGTAGAGTTGGCGCATTTCTCTGAGAAGGCCAGTGAGACGTTCCCTTGGCAGGGCATCGGCAGACAGGATGTCACAGAATGCAATGGCGCCGTTGTGGAAGCCAAGAGTGATCAAAGAAGCCATGCCTCCGTTGATGTTGGTCTTGAAACGCGTCGCAGACCAGAGAAGGCGCAGGCCATTCGTACGGTCGCCTTTGAAAGAGAACAGGGAAAGAAGTTTGGCGAAAGTTGGTGGGATCATACTCAGCAGTAGCTGGAGAAGGCCGTAACACAGAGCTGTACCCGAGTGGATGAACAGGTCTATCTCGTCTGTCGAGACATCGCGGAAGTCCACGTCATTGTCCGACTGCGCTGCTGCGCCCGCAGAAGCAGCATTGACTCCTGGCTGAGCTTGACCTGCTGCAGGATCATTGGGTGGCGCAGGCTTCTTCTCGTTGATGTCTAGCTTCGATAGACCCGGCATTTCCAGGTGACCTTGGTACTCCTTGGGTGTTGGCAGATCTGATTGTCCTTCTCTGGCATCCTCAAACTCCAGATCGCTATCATCGTCATCCTCTTGCTGTGTATCCTTTGGTGTACGCGCACCTGAGCCCTCAGAAGCTGCCAAGGTAGTTCCAGTTTCGAAAGTGGCCACAGACGTCTTTGACCTGCCCGCCTTTGCTTTTATGCCTTTCGCCTCAATGTATTTCCGCTCTGCTTCACTGATCTCATAGAGTGTTTGAAATGCCTTGCGTAGCTTGTAGAAGCCTCGAAGACTCTCGGTCAAACTCTCGTTGAGCACTGCAACGACAGCACCCATGAGTTGCGTCTCGGCATGGCATAGGGCATACTCCGATCCGACCGGGTAGATAGCACTCTGGTGTGCAGTAGATGGATCACGTATAGCTCGCTTTTGATGGTCCAAGGCGCTTTCCTCGGCCTCGTTCAGTCGTATGTTTGCTTGCTCGATTACCTCTTTCTCGAAGCCGAGTGTGGCTCGAAGGAAGGTGGTGGTAGCGCGGCCCAACTACTTTGTACTGTGATCAGCTGTGGCCCGTATGAAAGTCTAGACAACAGGAGCTCGTACCTTGTGGAAAGGTGAAGTTCCCTTGGCTAGCTCGGCTTCTGCAAGATCTACGTCTGGATTGGAGTTAGTGGCGTGTCTTGCAGATAGTGAAATAATTTTGTACCGTCATTGAGAATGTGAGCTGCTGCGGCGAGGGCGTCTCGTACTGCTAAAGGTCAGGACTTGATTGTTCATACATGCTATATCGCTTCATCTCACATGCGTGTGGCTCGTCAAGAGCATTCAGTGATCTGGTTGAGGAACTACTCGGAAGTGGTGTTCTGGCGCTCAGCCAGCCTCCCATGCGCTTCATGATGTTCTATCACGTGTGAGATGAGTACAAATAGATTTCAAGAATGCTAGAAGACATCAAGACAGCAGAAAAAAAGAAGTCGAGCTGAGGAAGTGGTATCACCTAAATCCGCGGACCGGTGTTGTTCCTGTCCGGTGGTGAACATCGTGGGGGCACGCGGGAGCCTTGAGGCTGAAGACGACAGTGAATAATGACGTCTGGAAGTCGGGACCGGTGGTGGCGCAGAGTCGGGGCAAGGTGGAACCTAGTGTTCCGCTAACGTGTCGTCAAGATTCAAAAAACAAAGAATGCACGCATATTCTCTGGCGCGGTTGATGTTATTAGGCGGTGTCTCGATGGTGTGAGTGTTTGAGGTTGAGGTTAACAGGGCGTTTGCCGGCGTATCAAACAATCATGGCTTCTAGAAACTGGTTGTCGGCCGCACGTGGCATCTAGACTCCCCGTGTTGACAGACGGACAGACGCTGACCGATTTCCGGACAGCACCATGCCATTGGCCCACGTGCGGTCAGGAGTGATGAACACATAGTCGACAGAGATATAGAACGCGTTAGGATTGCGGTGGAAACATCTCCATCTCCAAAATGAGCATGTTCGACCAAGACACCAGCTTCGGATAGAAATATGCCGTGTCAAGCATGGAGTTTGCGGGGAAAGGAGGCGTGTAACACGCCGCCGATCTCTCGGGTTCGCGATTCAGAGATACCGGATGCTCGTAAATGGTACTTTCGGCCCGGAGTGCAGGTGCCGTGAGCTCATCAACTGTATACTGTAATTTAGGATTGGAAATGATTCCGCCGTGAGTCCGTGTGCCCAGCAGTACATTATACTGTAAGTTAGCGGAATGCGGCAGCTATGGTGGGCAGTGAACACGAGAGAAGCTACTAACCGGGATGCAGGACCTGGCCAACTCAGGACAGATCTGCCCGGAAGCTTGTAGAGAGTTGCACGTGTCGGGCAGTGTGACATGCTGCGGAACGGGTACCTACTTGGACGGCAGCGTGCGATGGGTACGAAGGAGGCACAGATGTGGTACCGTGTTCATCGTGTACAGCTTGGCGTCGAGTGGCATCGTTGAAGGTACATCCACCAACGATTGGCATATGCGGTCCCAGACGCTCCAAGCAAGTGCTGACCCTTCAGACTGATAGAATTGGTTGATAGCATTATCGATTCCCACACACTGCTTGCAAGCAGGGAGTAGTGCCTGCGGTACTGCAATACCGGAGCAAATAGATTTCCAATCAATCCGTAGCGAGCGCCGCGTGCACAGCCTCGTCCCCTGTCTTGCCCTTCCGCCTTGTGCTGTCTGGCCTTCTTCTCCGCGCGCGCGGCCAGCGACCAGAACAACTTAACTGCTTCTGCTTGGCATTCTTGACGAGCAACGGCTGTCCATGTTGTGACGAGCGCCACTCCCTTCACACTTGCATCCCAACACAAAACCCGCCAGCTGTCATACCGCGCACCGCCCTGCTCAGCCTTGTCTTCCTCCTCTCTTCCTCCTCCTCCTCATCTTCCGCTGCACCACCACCACCACGACCACGCACACCTCCGCGCCCGGCTGCTGCAAGGAGTATAGCCTTCTCCGCACTCCCGCACTACCACCCAAGCGTTGGCGTGAGGCGCTGGGCACAACACAGACGTCCGCACTCACTGCTCGCTCACTCACCCAACCCTCTCCTCCACCACTCCTCACCACCACGCCCGCCGTCACCACCAGCACATCGCACCTCCGACGGCTGCGCCCGAGCATTGCGCTCCATACGAGAACGCGTCAGTCTCCGTGCCGATATCCGGTCAACAACTATCCTTACTGACATTGACTTCAGACTTAGCTACTCGCTGAGCAACACAGCACCACCGCAATCATGGATCCGTGGCAGGTGGCACAAAATTATGTCGGCTTTGCTGTCCTGGCTGGAGGCATTGGAGGGTACTACTACTACACAACAAAGCGCACCCAGCCCGCTGCTGCTGGTGCTCGAAGGCGCTCGACCAATGACTTCAAGTCAAAGCCCGATCGCCGACTCAGCGTCCAGCAACGCGAGGGCGCCCAGCCCGTAGCCTCGAGCGAGAAGCAGGAGAAGCAGAGCGACTCCACAAGCTCAAAGAAGAAGAAGGCTGCTAAGAAGCAGACACAGCCGCAGCAAAAACCGAAGGTGGAACCAACACCTGAGGTTGTCGTACACGATGACAAGCCCGAGAGGGAGTCGGACATCAGCGTTGCGCAGTTCGCGCAGCAAATGACCCAGGCGCGCCAGGGCTCTAAGCTCGCTGCTCCAAAGGGCAAGGAGAGCCGTGTCAAGACTGTCAAGCAGGGCAAGGCTCGCGACACCCCGATCTTCTCATCTGAGTCCTCCCAGGCCGGTGGCGAGACTGGCGCCGAGGCCGATGATGACTTCTCTCCTGCCGCTTCCCCTGCCTTGAACTCTGGTGACGTCTCCGACATGCTGGAACCTACCCCCTCTGGACCGACCTCTATTCGCCTTACTGCCCCTACCAACCCTCAGAAGCAGCGTGCCCCGAAGCAGGCAAAGGAGGAGATTGTCGAATCGAAGAAGGCCCGTCAGAACCGCAAGAAGGTCGAGGAGCGCCGCATTCAGCGTGAAGCCGAGGAGAAGGAGCGCAAGGCACTTGAGGAGAGGCAGCGCCGCACTGCCAGGGAGGCTCGCAACGAGCCTGCTAAGAACGGAATCCCTGTTGCCCGTGCACCTGCCAGCAACTCTTGGACCTCTGCTCCCACCACTGCTGGCGCAGCTGTCAACGGCGCCTCCAACGGCCCTCTGCTCGACACCTTTGATGCCGAGTCCACTGGAAGCTCCACTGGCGGCCTGGAGAACAGCACTGCTGCCACCAGCACCACCGAGGACGCACAGGTCGCCCAGGCCGTGAGGGAGAGCGAGGACGAGTCCGGCTGGACCACCGTCAGTGTCGCTAAGAAGCAGCCGAAGGCTCGCGCCGAGTCTAGTGGTGAGGCCACCCCAGTCGAGCAGCCGCAGCCCAAGGCCAAAGCAAAGGCCAACATTCCTCTGCCGCCGAAGCCCTCCACTTTCGCCAACGTTAGCAAGCCCACTGGCTTCGCTGCTCTCGACGTTGACGACCCTTCCAACTGGGACGCCTAAAGTGGCACATAGAGCCTTGAACGATACAGCTACGACGAAGAAGCCAACGCACCGACATGGATTGCGTCAATCATGCGTGGCAACGCGCTGTGCCTTCATACAACGGTCACTGTCTACAGCTTCTGCTTTTGCCTGTCCACGAGCGCATATGCCAAACGCGAAAAGACACCGTGGCACTTTCTTTTTTTTTCTCTACCTTTCTCTTTCTTCATGTTGTTGTTAGTACCACTTGCGCTCCTTTTCGAAAAGATTGACATCCTTGGAACACAAAATGGGCGGGATGAGCAGGCATTGCAGGCGCGGACGGTAGGGCCCGTTGTATTGCAAGGCATCATCCGATGACTTGATTGACCGGAAGACTGCTTTGTTGGTTTGGGAACGACCAGTCTTGGGGAGGAATGTCGTTGTTTTTGGTTGTCCGAAAATCGTAACTGCTACAGAAAGGGAAAATGAAGAAAAAACTGTCAAAAGAGATGTCTTGCACCGGTCACCTTCTGTTGGTTTCATCGTGTCTGTGACATTTCATTACGCCCTGGGTGACGTCCTCGTACAATCGTATCCTGACTGCCCAAGTACCTGGCGTTTCGCCCTATCAGAACTTGTATCTCACGAATGTGTGCTGCACTGTGCCATACTTTGTTTTCGCCATTGAAGGATATACCAGATTCGTCGCGTGTTTCTTGCCCATCGTACATACGAAATTAGCATCCCGATCTACGGGGCAGATCGATATTGCGCGAAAAAGCTTAGCGTAATGAAAGTGATTCACATTTTTTGTCGCACCCCTTATAGGCGTCTGGTTCTATGGCGATCTCGCGCGAAGCCGCTGTCCTTATTCGGTTGGTTGAAACGAGCACTTGTACTCGGCCTTGTGGAGATGTAGTCACTGCGCAGAAAGATTTTCTTTATTTTGGAAGCTCGTAGTCGAGCAATTAGGCTGTCCCATTGATGGTTCCATTGGGGCTGATCTTTGGTCGATGAAACATACGATCTTGATCCAATGTTTTGATGGTGGGGTCTTACGCTCCTTTCGCGCCGCGTACTGAACATATATGTACCTCCTATGTGTAACTTTAGATGTATCGTTCGCCCGTTTCAATCACAACGTCTACAGACCCGCAGGCCTGGTCGAGTACACTCGGCACGTCACGTCGACGCGCATGATATAATTGTCGCCACGTTGAATTGTCTCATACGGACGAACTGGCGTAATCAAAGCGGATGGCCGCCGGCCTTGTGCCATCGATGGCGAGCAATAGCCAGACGGACGGCATTTCTTAACGTGGCGGCATCCCTTTTTTGCATGCCCTCTGCTATTATGGACGCCCTTCGTCAGGCCCGTATAAGAGGTTGAATGTCCCCGTGCTGATGTCGCTGCCTTCTCCCTCGGACACCTTAATACTCGATAGCGCTCGCCCTGCAGCCGGTCACTCTCGTTTGCATCATCACGCTCCTTTTCCCTGCTTGCATTGCTTCATTACTGCAACGTCGCTCTTTGGACTCATTACCCTTCTCGAAAGACACTACCCTCCTCGAAAGACAAATTGATTGCAGCGGCAGACTTTTTTCCCCCCAGCAGCAGGGCTTTATTGTCAGACGGGCTCCTTTCATCCTAGGCTGTAAGCGAACAAGGCGCGACAATCTGAAGCAGCGAACTCCCGCTTAGACTGCGTTCAAAGAACAGCTGGCAGCGCCGCCGAACCAGCCAACCCGAAAGCGAAACTTGGGCCCCTTAAGAACGACTCGGGGCATTTGCATTGCCTGCCCTGCCCTGCCGTACCCCACCCTGACGACCAGAGACGGAGCCACCTAGCCAGCTTCCGTAAATACCACTGCTTGCTAGGCCAAAGACACCTGGACACTTTCCAGAACCACCACCACCACCAGTGCAATACTCGGGTAATCCCACTCCACCGCCCTGTATAAGCAGCAGCGGCACCAGCAGCAGCAACAGCCTCACCTCACCTCAGCAGCAACATAGCTGAGCCACACACACTACACTCTCTCTCTCTCTCTCTTCCAGCTCTTCCTCCCGCGCTGCAGTGCAGCAGCTATAACACCCTCCTTACCCTTCTTCCACACCACCACAACAACACCAACAACCACCTCCACACCCGCCCACCATGTCCATCCGCGGCACCGCCGGCTACCACCTCCAGGGCCAGAACGCGGGCTTCAACGCCGGGCCTTCGCGCAGCGACGCGACCAACGACCCTTCGCCGCTCGACGCCATCCGCGAGCAAACCAGCAAGATTGAGGACTGGCTGGACTCGCTCAGCGAGCCTGTCAAGCCCTACTTGCCCGCCATCGGCCGCTTCTTGATCGTCGTTACGTTCCTGGAAGATGCGCTAAGGATTCTCACGCAATGGACTGATCAGCTGGTGTATTTGCATGATTACAGGCATAGTAAGTGTTTAAATCTTTTGGCTTGTTCTTTGGGGGTGGGATTATTTGGGGAGTAGGAGCTTGGAGGGAGAGAATGGGAGGATATAAGAGGAGGATGGTATATCCAAGCATCCTTACAGAAAGAGACCAGGGGACAGACACAACATGGACCAATTGCTAACACCACATCCAGTCCCCAGCGGTATCACCCACCTCTTCCTCATCGTCAACGTCGTCGCCATGTTCGCTTCATCCCTTATGATCATCATCCGCAAGCACAGCGAGTACGCCGTCATCGGCCTGATCGGAGTCGTCGTCACCCAAGCCCTCGGCTACGGCCTCATCTTCGACCTCAACTTCTTCCTCCGCAACCTCAGCGTCATGGGCGGCCTGCTCATGGTCCTTTCCGACAGCTGGGTGCGCAAAAAGTTCGCTCCCGCCGGCCTGCCCCAGCTCGACGAGAAGGATCGCAAGATGTACTTCCAGCTCGCTGGCCGTGTTCTGCTCATCTTCCTGTTCATTGGATTTGTGTTCGCTGGCGAGTGGAGCGTAGGTCGCGTTGCAGTTATCTTGGTCGGTCTTGTTGCTTGCGTTATGGTTGTCGTTGGCTTCAAGGCTAAGTGGAGCGCTATCATTCTCGTTACCATTCTGAGCGTGTTCAACGTCTTTGTCAACAACTTCTGGACTGTAAGTGGACGATGATTTCGAAATCCAGCTTGCGATTTGGGAGATTCAAAGCTAACCTTTATTTCACAGCTCCACGAGCACCACCCCCACAAGGACTTCGCCAAATACGACTTCTTCCAGATCCTGTCCATCGTCGGCGGTCTGCTCCTCCTCATCAACATGGGTCCCGGCCAGGTCAGCTTCGACGAGAAGAAGAAGGTGTACTAGATGGAAAGAAAGAACAAAAAAAGAGAGGCTCCTTCAATCCGCGGATACTTTTCTCACTACAGATCGCAGGCATCGAGTTTCTCTCTCGAGGGCTATTCGATGTTTTGACCGACAGGAAGAGCGACTGAAACAAAAAAGCTACCAAAACTCTGCATCTAGCCACCGGAGTTCTTCTTTCTTTACTTTTTGGTCTTTGCCATGGGGTCTTCTTGGGAATGATGTGTACGCCGGGGGATGGAATAGAGTCTCTCTGCTGGATAAGGACGAGTCCTTGGTCGGGAATTACAAGAGTAGAAAACTCCCCATTTTTCACATGTCGAAGTTTGGATCGACTTGGGGGAGTTATGAAGATATTCGAAATGGGAACATGTTTATTTTTGGCAACGTCAGTCGTTCTCTTCGGAGAATCGATTTTTTATGTCTACTTTTGAGATGGTGAGGGTTGGATGGCGTGCGTCCTGGGTGTCCTGGTCATGATGCTCTGTGGTACTCGACGTAGAGCTTTGAGTGATTTGGGTGTTTGTGGTACCTCTACACATATGTACAAATACTGCAATCAGCGTGATCCTTGGTCCATGTGCAACCAGGGATTGGCTCGAAACAATGATGCTATAGATTTTTGTTCCGAGCGCGGTGAATGTCCTTCGAACAACTTTTCCATGAGGAACAAAAGCTCATACTTCTCAATGGTTGATGGTTGAAAGACTGAGGCCACAGCTCGGTGTGAGACCTCTCGTGCAGCGCTAGGCGACGGAGCTCGAAGTTCACCCGCGCCAGCATTCTTGCGCTTCGCTCGTTTACTTGCACGCGCTTAACCCATCCAAGAAGTCAATTGTCTTCACTTTCACGTGCGACAATACGATACACCCAACACAACCACAATGGCGCCCATGACGCGCCGCTCACAAGCCGCTGCTCAAGCAGCAGCCAACACGCCCGCGCCTGCACCCTCGACTGGCATCTCGAAGCCAGTGACACGCCGTTCTCGCGCGGCAGCTGCATCCACACGCAAGGAACAATCCGACTCGTGGCAGCTCCTGGATCGCGAGTCTTCACAGGCTGAAGCTGACGGCGAGAATCTCGACGAGCAAGACGAGGCACCAGAAATGGACTTCTCCACCACCCGCACTGGAGGCGCGGTGCAGACAGCCACCGACTCGCTACGCGACATCGCAGACCGCGTGGGCAAAGAGGTCGAGATTTTCGCCGAGACTCTGGATCGCTTCTTCGACAACCTGCCTACTACGCAGGACAAGTACGACGCTGCGCATGACCTGGTGCTGGAGTTCAAGGGCATTGCTGAAGATGCTGTAGAGGATCTGAAGAAAGGACACGAGAGGGAGGTCCGCGAGCAATTGCGGACAGAATGGAGTGAACAGGCTCATCTTAGTGCGTTTGAGAGCGCTGGCAGAGCAAAGGCGAAGACTGCAGTTGGCAGTGCGGCCGCTGAGAGGAAGAGAGAGCAGGTTGAAGAGTTGAGATTGTGCCAGGAGGAGGCTGATACTTGGGAGCTCTTCCGCATTGTTCTCGAGCTGCACTACAACCCGAACTCTCCCTCGAAGATGCAAGACAAGGAGGAGAAGCTTGCACGATTGGGCAACGTGCACAGGTACACATCAGAAAGCGATCTCTACGATCGCTTCCTTGTCGAGGACGATCTTGCGCGCGAGCGACAGATGTTCAAGACTTGGCTCGAGCAGACTGCTGAACACCAGAAGAGTGACGTTCAGGGCATTGTGGCGGAGCTTGAAGAGCGGGCTGGAACTGGCAAAGGAAGCTGGACAAGAGGCTGGATGCACACGAGAGAGAAGATCAAAGCCGAGAAGCGCATGAGGACCTGGCCACATCCTGACAGCTCGCCATTGCCACAAGTCCGGAGGACAGACAACAACGAGATGCTCGTCACAAGCCTTGATCCGGATGCGCCAGCACGACAAGAACGTACGCTCGAGAAGCAGGACGCTTACATTGAGCGTGCCTTCTGGATTGCTTGCTACGAGATGCTGCGCCGTGGCAAATCTTGGTCGGAAGTTTGCGACTGGTGTGAGGAGCGCAAGGAAGGCTGGCGGGCTGCTGTTATGGGCAAGACTATGGCTACTTCCGACACTGCCTCTAACATGGCTTGGCGAAAGATGTGCTTCCTTGCTTCGCGATCCGAGACCGCTGGCGACTACGAAGCCGCAGTCTATGGCCTTTTGGGTGGCAATGTTGAGGCTGTCAAGAAGATCAGCCGTTCAGTCGACGATCATCTATACGCTCACTATAATGCCGCCCTCATTCAGCAATTCGATCACTACCTCCAGAAGAACTACCCGGAACGCATCCCTCTGGCCCTGAGCAAGCGCGGCTACACTAAAGACAACATTGCTGATCCCAATGCTGCATCACTCGAAATTCTGACATTGGTTGTCGGTCTGCGCAAGACAAGCACCACAAAGCACGAGTCAAACACACCAATTAAAATGCTACAAAGCTACCTACTGACCAACGAAGCCGAGTCTCTGGTGCACACTGTCGGCACGGCGATTGCAGAGGTCCAGAACATCAAAGGCAACCAGGCTGACATGACCAACCGCATCCAGGCTGTGATACAGCATGGTTCTGGATACCCTGAGGATAAGGTTCTCACTGATCCGAGGAGCCTTCGCATCATCACCCATATTTCCCTCGTTCTGCAAGTGCTACGTGATCACCAACTACAGCCCAACGAGCAGGACATCGAGGACAACGTAGTCGACGCGTACATTCAAGAGCTCCGCTCGGCTGGAAAGCGTGACAACACGCCGACTTATGCTTCGAGACTGCAGAAGGAGCGCTACACTATTGCCCTGTCTAGGGTATTCCAGGACATTTCCTCGCCACGCGAGCGAGAAGAACTTCTCGGTCTTGTTAAGGCGTTCGACCTGAGTCCCAAGGACATCCTGTGGGAGCTGACGAACTACTTGCAAGATGAATTGTTCACCGTAGTACGCACGCCGAAGGGCATCCGCATTCTGGAACCAACGGAAGATGGTGTGTACCCTGGTCAACGAGTCCGGATTGGTGCCCTCCCATCGGAAGTCTCGCCGCAAGAGGAAGCGTTTGTGATGAGCTATCAGTGGTTCCAGGAACTGCAGGGCCACTGGACGGAGACTTTCCTTGCGCTCAAGATGGGTCTTCGCGATTGTTTGTGTAAGTTTGGTCACCTGGAAGATGTGTACATGATCCTTGACTAACGAATCATAGACACCGGTCGCTTTGCCTGCGCACGTGCGATAGTCGAGACCTACCCATACGACATGATCTCCAAGGAAAAGTCTTACCACATCCTCGGACGCTCTGTCAACATCGCCAACGACGACAGCGGGCGCCCCGTCAGTGCCGACGAATCTGCTCAATGGGACCTCATGTACCGCCAATCCCGAGCATACTTCCACATGGAGCAGCTAGTCCACGCCTTCGAAGCGTTCGCCCACTGGCGTGACGAAGAAGTCCTGTACCGCGCCATGATTCCCAAGCCGTCGAGTGTGCCACTCCCGCTCAAACACGCCTACGAAGCGGTAGAATCGACCATGGCGCCACTCCTCCAAGACTCCTTCCTCATCTACTCGGACGGCATCGGCTCCGACGACGATACCTTCTCGAGTCTCAGAGACCTCTACCTTCCCGAAGCGCTCATCGCTTACAACACGGTCCTGCACTCCGCCGGCTATCTCATAACACGGGACAGCCTGCTCAAGTCCATGGACCTCAGCGTTGCTGTCGCCAAAGAGGAGAACAAGCTCATCGGCCCTCTTATGCGTGCTGGCCGCATGCGCGAGCTGGTCAAGGGCTTTGCGCTCAGTGCCAAGTCTATGCTCATTTTGAAGGGTACGGGCCACAAGCCTTGGAGGACGAAGCGTGATCGCGAGGGCAAGGATCCTGGGATCTGGGAGATCGGACCGCAGGGAAAGAGAAGTGAGGAGGATGGAGAGGATGGGCAGATGGTTGAGGTGGGCGCTTAGATTTGATGTTCGTGGGAATTCTTGCAGTGGCGCTGGCACTGGAAAGGAAAGTGTCATTGTGATTTTTGTACGAGTGCAGTGTTTTTTTGGGACTGATAGCTTCGAATACGCCTTGCCTCATGCATCTCATTCGCGCTTGTAATTCCTTCTCCACTCAACCGAAGCCCTCACAACAAGATTAGGGCTTTTAAGGATCAGACGCATTGAATTTCAAAAGGCTTTCGTGCACTCGAAATCCACAGTGATTAATAAGAACATCATCAGCCAAAGACATCGCAAGACACCATATCGAATTCATCCGAACACAAAGCCCAAAGAGAGAGGCAAACAAACAGTCAATTGCTTTTTGGAACTTTGGTTTCGAGAATATGTTAGGTTGTCTCGTCCTGACTACCTAATAACCGACCCGCCCTGCCTGGTTTCAGCGCGGTCGTAATAGCCACCACCTGCCTCACTCGACCAAGTCTCTTGTTCTCTCTCCCCTTTTGGCCTTTCCTGCCGCCTCCTGGGATTGAAAAGAAAGATAGAATGAATAGGGTATCAAGCTCGCCACCTTGTCAAAAACAGTACCATGACCGTTTCTGCCTCGGAGCGAAGAGGAGAAGTCCCGCGAGTAAGAAAAGAATGAAAAAAGAGTAAAAGCAGAAAATTCCACACCAAGGTGTATGCCCTTTAGCCCTTGAACTTCACTTCCTTCTTCCCTGCTGCTGCTGCTGCTCCTCCTCCCGCCGCTGCCGCGCCCAACTCTTCGCCTTCTTGGATTTTGACCTTCTTGATTTCCATGATTCGCTTCCCGCCCATCTCTTTGATCTTCGAAATCAGCGTGTCGCTTTCGTCGAGAGCGGCCACGTCGTCGCCGCCTCCTATTGATTTGCCGTTGATGAGAACGTTGGGTACTGTCCTGCGGCCGGTGGATTTTTGAAGAGCGTCTTGTAGGCCGGGGCCGAGGGGGTGGAGGTCAAGTTCGACGACGTAGGGGGGTGGGGTTATTGTGTAGGTGGAGAGGAGGATGTGCTGTTGTTGGGAGAGGAGGGTTAGTATGGTTGTTGTTTGTTCTGGCAGATGGGAAGGAGATCGGTGGACGTACCTTGGCTTTCTTCGAGAAGGGACAGTAGGATTTGGAGAAGATGATTATAGGGCCTTTCCTGAGGATGGAGTTCATCTCGACTTCGATTTCGTGCTCTGAGTCGGTTTCTTCTTTGGTTGCGCTTTGCTTTTTCGCGGCGCTACTCTCGCGGGACTTTGAAGCGCCTGTGTTTCCTACTTTTGCGACGCCGTCGTCTTCGGCATTCGGGTTGACGACCTTCTTGCCACCGTTGTTGCTGTTGCCTTCCGAGGGCATCATCTTGCGCCCAGCCACTGGCTTGCTATCCGCAGCCGCAGCTTCCTGGGCTTTCACGGTGGGAGCTGCCGCAGGGGCGTCTTCGGCCAATGGCTTCTGCTTGGTCTCGCCCATTGCTTTCTCATGCTCTTCTTGGATGCGCGCTACGCGATCGGCGCGCGTCTTCTCCTCGGCTATGACTGCGTCGCGAGCCTCGGCGTCATGGCGGGTTTGGATTGCGGCGACGGTGCGTTGGTAGAAGGGCGAGCTGTAGGTGTTGCTGGGCCCTTGGGTGATGTAGAGAATTGTGAGGGTTGCCAGGACGGCGAGGAGCACGGCGGTTTTTAGCCGGCGGGTTGGCGGCATTGTGAGGGGTGTTGTATTGTGTGGTTGTGTGTGAACGAGGAGGCCAGTATTGATTGATGCTGAAGTCCAAGAGAAAGCAGTTTGGTTTAGTGTGCGCAGTGAATGCTGCGATTGTCACGGTTATATGGCGTGCTATTATTGTCCTTTTCCGACAGCCAGGAATAGGTCTGAGTGATGTGTACGGCGGGGCGCGATGAAACAGCTAAGAGGGTGTGTTAGCCGCCGACTCTCTGGTGATGGTTGGAAGCGAGGTCTTGGGTGTCGTACAGTCTCACACAGCAGTCTCTGAATGCGGTTATTTTGCGCGCAACGAGCTCCTCACGTGTAGAGTTGGGAGGTGAGGATGGTGCAGTGAGTGTCAATCGACTACTTAGGCGAGGAGAGAGCGATCAGGATCGGCGTGGTCATGTGCTGCAGTGTTGGATGCGCGCTGGCGCTGCCACTAGGAAGTCACGCATAGGAGAGATTGAACTCCACTCTCCGCACTTGTCCTTGCGACGACTTGGCTGAAGAATAGACGATATCTTCTCCAATGCGTGCTTTTCATCTTTTGTTTTGCTGCGTCACTACCCTATACCAATATGGATTGATCTGATTCAGTGTACTGAGTGCTTTCAGCGCCTCTCTCTCAAGGGGCAATACATGCTCATCACTCCAGCCAGTACTCACACTTATCACTTCCGCGTACAAGCGCACGTCCCAAAGCACGCCCAAAGACGTCACCCAAGAACTCTCCCCCGCCTTTAAAGTGATCGCGTGCGCTACTCAGGGCGCTAGGACATACTAGAGCGGTGTACCTGCAGTCCAGACTGTGCAGGCCTCCCCGGAAAAAGCGGCAATGCCATTGATGGAGAGCATGGAAAGGGGTCGATTATTTGTCCTTTGACGAAATTGATGGACGCGTTGGCTTGTTTGGCCTAATGAAAGTCGGCTCAATTTGTGTTTGAATGTTGACGTGGGAGTAAACTGGCACCGAGACGGGGTGAAGGAACAAGCGATGAGACCTCATTCAGTCTCTGGTCACATGACTTGAGTGCATTCACATGCATCTAGCCTGAGGCATCTATCAGATAGAGCTCCAATCGTGAACCAAAAATCGTTATCGCAAAACTAAGATAACCGTACTCCCAAGTGCTGCACACAAGCAAACCGCTGCCACCAGACGACTGCAACACTCACAAACACACGCCACCATGGCCGACTCCGAGCAAGGTGAGCCCACCTCCCTTCTCACACCACCACCATCCACGCCTTAACACCACAATCCAAAAGCAGGCCCAAGCACAGCGCCTGAGGCTCCTCCCACACCCACCTGTGCAAAATGCTCCAAGCCCGAGTCCTCCTCTGACTCCGACAATCCGACCCTCAAACCCTGCATTTCGTGCAAGAGCGTGCGCTACTGCTCGCGCGATTGCAAGAAAGCCGACACCAAGACGCACAAGAAGGTGTGCGCGAGCCTGGCGCAGGAGTACATGAAGACGGCGGATGTGAAGATGGCGAGCAAAGCGGCGCCTACTAAGGAGGCGCATAGGGGTGGGTTGCAAAAGTGGCAGTTTGATACGTGAGGAGGGACGCGAGGATTGGTAAAAGTTTGTGATTGAGGTTCCGCGGGATGGCCTCGTGGATGAAGTGCGATAAGAGGCGGCTGGGATTACTGGCAGGAGATTTGCAGAGATAGGGAGAGAGGCTACGAGGGCTGGAAAAGCTCGCCTCAGAGATGGTAACGACCGAGACGAAGCAAATCAATACGGAATGCACCCTAGCATCCAGCTCGTTGTGGCAGGGCCACGCTACTGCGGTCGCTACACAACACTCTCCTACCTCTCTTTCACACGATGACCAGTGTCTGGTATCACTAGCAACTGACTCCCACAGCACCTATCCTCTTCGCATCATCGACTCGTCCAAAGGGCCGGTACCAACGTCGTACACAACCACCTAGTCTTCTGAAGGTGAGGTCTTCGCAGACACACGGGAGTTGAGCGTGCTCACGCGTGCGCTACTCTTTTTGGCAACTCCGCGCGGCAGCGGCGAGGTGCATTATCAGAATGGATCGGGCCGCGTTTTGCTACATCTGTAGGTGCTCTGGCACGGAAGGAAGGTACGACCGAGGGTGATGTGTGAGTGAGCTTGGCATGTTCGTTGACAAAAGTCAAGTTTCTTTTGTTTTCTTGGTATTCCCTGCAAGTTCTGCGTACTAGTTTGCTAACGCTACCTCAACACGATGATTAATCATCATCCCTTCGCACTATGTCTGAGCATGTTCTTTCATATCAAGTGTTGCTGAGGCAACCCAGCAACCCGGCTCCAGTACGTCTTAAAGCTGCAGCCTGCAGGCATCGAATCACAGGCTACAAATCTCCACCACCGAAATGCAGCTCCCGAGTCGCATGAGCAGACGCCGTGGCCGCAGTGCTGTTCCCAGTGATCAGGTTCGTCGCGTTCCGAATGTGCTGAACAGCCAGCAAGATCTCCTGCAGCGTCACCGGCTTCTCCTTCTTACTCCACCCCAGCGAAGTCGGCAGCCGTTCATTCTCTGCAAAAGTAACCACATCAGCATCCAGAACCACAACACACACAAACATGCACGCAGGACCACGCCAACATACCGAAAAAGTACTCCACCAGCGCCCTCTCCGCCGTCCCCGCCTCCGAGTTTCCGAACGCGATTATCGGCGCCGCCAGCTCACCCAGGCTGAATTGCTCCATGGTCGCGGTGAAAGTGTAGGTGGGGTTGAAAGCGCGCGAGTCGATTTGGCGCGCGAGTTTGCTGTTGGCGAGTTGTTGGGCGGAGAGGACGCTGGAGGTCCAGAATTGTTTGGAGGAGGCGAAGGTGGAGGGGTTGAAGAGGTGGTTGTTGCCGTAGTAGGCGTCCATGCGGCTGGTGCGTGGGCGGGTTAGTGGGTGGTGGGTAGTGATTTGTTGGTTGGTGGGGCGTTTTGGGGTGGGGTGGGCGCTTGAAAGAGGATTGTTGGTTCCTGACCTGCTTACCTGAGGCTGGCGTCGTGCTCGAGGACGTTGTGGCGGTTGAGCTGGTCGCTTGGGTTGTGTTAGCTCAGATTCTCCTCTTGGATTGTCGGCGTGCAAATGGATTCGCACAAGACATACAGTGTGAACCATGTAGCGTTCGGGTCAGGATTGGCCGGGAGGGCCATCTTGAACATGGTCTTTGACAGCGAATTGTCAAAGTTGAGACCGTCTTCAAGGGCCTTGATGACGACGTCCTCGGTCAGGTTCAGACCATCGCGGTGTAGAAAGCCGTGGTTCGCGAGCGTATTCATCATTGGGCATGGGCCTCTTGCTTTTGGAATGGTCAGTCATTGTCGCTTTTGCTTTCTTCAAGCCTATCGCTTTCGCTTGGACACACCATCGCTATCTGTAGCAGGGTGCCATTGGCCAGGCTCCAGTTGTTTGCCGAGAGCTAGGCCTGCGGTCAGGCTGAGAAGAATGGTTGCTCGAATCATGTTGTTGTTGGAACGTCGTGTGCGAGATATTGAAGGTCGGTCACGAAAGGGTGTTTGACTACAGGCGATGGTCCAACCAGCGAAGGAGTGCCTTTTGTATCTTGTCACGCTCCATGCAAACTCCTGGGCTGTATCATCATAGCCTACAACGTGTCACAACGCGAGAAACGCGACGGACACGATAAACACGACGTCGTCCGTGTACGTTCTGAAACTCACCCGTTCTAAGAGCCGACCAATGCATGAACAGTGATGACCGCGGGGTGGGACATTTTTATGGATATTCTTTCGCGAGCAGTGCGAGGTACCTGCGGCATCCAATGAGATAGCCCTGATTACGATGGCGATCTAGAGTACAACGATGGATGATGGACGTGGGCTCGGTGAGCACTGCGCTCGCGAAAAGCCCGAGGCGGTCGGGGTTAGGTACGAGGGAGATGGTGAGACACAACGAACGGATACGACAGGCTTCGTTCATCAGTTTCGAATATTGCCACTGTGGTTAACAGATCAGGTTCGGTCCATCATGTCTTTGAAGATAATGACGATGGAAAACTATTTGATACACTGCGCATACCAGCTGCGCCTGTTTGCAATTATGAACAACTCTATTCTAACATGTAAGAAAAGTCCAAAGGAAAGATTACCGTCCTGGAATCGTATGATTTACATATCCTCCCAAAGAAAGAGCGTCAAATATGACAGGTCAGGTATCTAGCATCGAACATACGGAATATGAAAGTAGTAGGCGTGGTACGGCCTTGACTAAAGAAAAAAAGAAAACGCTTCTGCGATGCTGTTCGGCTTGTGTGCCTAGAGTCCATCATCGATCTGATCGACAATGTTGCGATTCGACCATGCATCCCAGTCGCGGCATGTCTGCTGCATGATATCCGGGATCTTCATCTCGTTCTCGAGAGCATCCGGATTCTCAAGGACGGTCCACACGAAGCCGGCGCTCAAGTGCCACGCAATGTGGCAGTGCAAAGGCCAAACGCCGGGGTTGTCTTGCGCCCACTGTAGGACGATGTAAGAGTAAGCAGGCAGGAGTTGCACATCGCGACGCTGCGGGTTCTCGGGGTTGACGATGGTGCCGTCCCAGCAGGAGCCGTAACGGTTCATCGTTTCGCCGGCTTCACCGGGCCAGTCGGAGTTACCAATGTTGCGCTTGTCGAAGCCGTTGACATTGTTCGTCAAGGTGTCGGTCTGGTTGCCTCCGAACACGGTGTCGTTGTTGGTGCAGGGGCCTTGGGCGAGGATTTGAATGTTGTGGCCGTGCATGTGCATCGGGTGTTGTTGGTTGCCAGTGTTCTCGATGATGAATCGCAGGGTCTTGTTGGTGCCGTAGTTGTGCACGTTTTCGATTTCAGGGTAGTTTCTCTCTCCCTCGTTAGCGCGAAGTAGGATAGGGTCGTTGTAGTTGACGCGGAATGTGCGGTTGGCCTGATACCAGATCAAATGGCTACCGTTAGATTTGAGCTCGATGGGAAGGATCTCAGTCACGCTGGGGTCTTCCGCCTTCAGGGGCATGTATGGCTTGGTCAGGCTGAGATCGTCGTTGCTGCAGCTGTTGTTGTAAGCGTTCGGCCCTGGGGACGAAACTGGAAGCTCCGAGCGGTCTGCGTCTTCATAGTAGATGGTCGCCTTAACTTCCTCGTTGCCATTGCTGAGAGCGCAGTCTGCAGGTCTGTAGGCACGAAGATACACAGCGTCAGTTGAATTTCCCGTCGCTTCAACAATGACATCGCTGCGCTGTCCCACGCCGAGCGTGATGACATCGGTCGTGTACGGCTCTATCTCCACGAAGTCGTTGGCCATCACCGTGAATTTGTGGTTGTCGATGGTGATCTTCTGAACGGCGACGGATGACGGGTTAATGAGACGTAGGCGATGCGTCTTGCCAGAAGTAAAATTGAAGGTCGGTATCATTGGCGCCTCGACGCCCGAGTAGGATCCCTTGCCGTTGATCGTGTTTGAATCGGCCCTAGGCACAACGGCATTGGGGATCGGTTGGAAGAGACCTTCAATCGCTTCCTTGTAGTTCTCGTGGTACCAATCCATCACCATTATAGGTCCAATATCAACATCGTAGTCCATGTTCTTCGGGCCGTAAATGACCATCGGACCGACCATACCACTACCGTACTGGGCGGAGTAGTGAGAATGATACCACGTGGAACCGTATAGAGAGGCTCTAAACCGATATGTGAACTCTCCCTCCGGGGCGATTGGGCATTGATCGTAGCCTGGAACTCCGTCCATATACTGAGTATCCTTCTGGAGAAACCCATGCCAGTGAATTGCAGTGCCCTCCTCAAGCTCTGTGAGATTGTTCTTGACCTTGATCTCTATCCAATCTCCCCAATTAGCCTCCACTAGGGGCCCGGGAAACTGTCCGTTGACAAGAACACAGTCGATGGTGACGCCGTCGGGCGCACACGGTTGGGATGAGATAGTCCAGTCGTAGTTTCTCGTCACGCCGGTATTCGGAATTGCGTCCATATCGTAGTAGTTAGTGTTTTTTGAAGTTCGCTTGCCCCAAGGAAAGCCATCGACCAAAGGATTGTTTGTAAGGAAATCAGGAAGGAGTGTGGCTTCGGTGGTACCGAGTAGTGATATGCCAAGGCCTGTGAGATCTGTGGCAAAGTCAGTACAGCGCATTGTCTGTCATTGAATCGAACATACCACCAGTCACGCCTGATACAGCGCACTCCAGATCTGAGGTCACATCCCTGACAGTCTTGCCGAGCCCAGAGAGCAATCCTCTGGCCGCCAAAGCCTCACTGGCGAGTCTCAAGAAGGCGGGCATCTGTAAAAGAGTGCGAACAGATTGCTGGATGCAAAGTGTTTGGGGCGGTTCGATCTGTTGTATAGTTAAATTCGCTTGGCAATAAGTGCAAGGACAGCAAATATCAGCATGTATTATATAGTTCTATACATTCGTTGAGGTGACAAGGCTAGTGCGTGTTTAATCGATCACGGGATCTTCACGTATGCAATCTGCCACGCCAATCTGCCGGTCCGTGTGTATTTGAGTCTCCACGATATGATCGTCTTAGTACTGCCGCTTAGGGGAGTCGCGACAACTCTGGACGGATGTTGTGCTGCCTGTTGCCCGTTTGAGCTAAAGACGTCGCATCGTTGAACCCGTCAGATCGAAGATGATGACATTCTATCGTCAAGCTCACTCGACTTTGCAGCAAACTAAGCCTCAGATTTCTGGGACTTTGAATATGAACCCACTGTGACGCGATATTGTCCAACTCTTGTTGGCTTGATCGAAGGCGGGTACCTGCATTTCGGAGGAAAGACCGTCGATCGTGTTGACGATCTCTCTTCTTCAAGTCTCAAGGTTGGCAGCTTCTATCTGTCACAATGTGTGTTGTGAAGGTGAAGCGCCGTTGAGGGCTTTGGAGTTTGTAATGTTGAGCTGCTTAGTTCTAGTCAATTGCGTGCTGGAGGGCATATAGCATTATGAAGACACTTCAGATCATTCGATGTAGATCTCGGCCCCGTCGCGCGTCGGCCGCTTAAAGATGTTTAATCCACTTTAAGACGGCGAACACGGGAGATTTGCGTGCAATATCAGGTTGGGGCTTAGCTTATACCGGCTTGTTGAATCTTCCTTATCATGCATGATACCGGGCGACTTGTCGCGCGATCCGGGCGAATCGACTGCACTGGACCACCAGATTAGTGTCCTCGCGCAGCAGCATGAAGTGCGTATTGACACGCTATCGCTTACATTTTTCACTGTTGCGCTAACAGCATCAGGACTGTACATATGTTTGGTGTAGGAGAAACAGAGGTACCATACCATGTGATTGTGATATTGTTAACGTCTAAGCGCTCGTCACGTTCAATTCGGAGAGTGGGATGTGCCTCACCCATCGAAGCCCAAAATAGTACCCCCTGATTCTCGTTGTAAGACATGCCGTGGTTTCCATTCCCACTCGCAGAATCACTTCTGGATTTGTATCACAATGTCCCCTACGGGTGTGCGGCACTTCTTGGAAGGTAGTGTGGCCAAGGACATCCTTCGCCGATTGCGATTGAGACCACAGGTGCCCAACTCCAGTTTGATGACATCAACACTCTGAAAGGCAGGCTTCGACTCTCACGGCCAAGCACAGTATTTCTTACATCCTTCCAATGGACCTTCACTCATGGTGTGGACCTGCAAGCGTGTCATCGACATTCAGGTCTAACATAGGCTGTTTCTACCAAAATGCGGTTCAGGCTGGCAGTCAAGGTTGCTCTTGCGCTTGGGCTCCGCACCAAGTTCACACCCTGAAATCGCGTGCCTCCGTCGCTCGGCTCGCTGTGCGATGGAATATCAACCACCGGCAGGACGGGACTCGAATTGACATATGTATTGCAATGCTAGGATGTATATAAGTTTATGAATTAGTGCCGGAGGTCGCTTGAAGGCCAGGCTGCATCATTCTACCGTATGGAGGATCGATAGGGTCAAGCTGTCAAAAAAGACGTCATATGGTTTTCCGTTACACTATCCCGATGTAGTATGCCGGAAAACTGGCCTGCTAATCTGTACCTCCATAGTTTGTGGCCTTTCGCGAAGCTGAATCTGACTTGACAATTGGTCTGACTTTTATAAATTATCACAATACGGTCCTCAGAGCCACGAACATACAGGCTTCGGTTCACGATGTCTCAATAACATGCAGCCTTGTCAACGTCTATGACTGGTCCAGCATACAAGCCACGGAGATCTGTCCTTTGACTCGGTGGAACTCACGGACTTCAGCATGCTTATGTCTGATGGAAATAGCACATTCAGACCTCGGCCAATTGACAGGCCGAAAAATATGATTGCGATTGCCCAGAGCCACTACTCTCATCCTGGGACCTGATCTGACTCGAGGGAGGCGACATTGAGCGGAGGTCGGATATGCATCACCACTTGGTGACCAGTTTTGCCGCCCGCACAAGCACGCACCCGGAGCCAACCTTCGCAATACGTGCGTCGGCTCGCAAGCCACCAGCCTTGTAAGGCTGTCATCGAAGCTTTCTATTACAATCTAATGTCTAAGTATGAACAACTTACAGACGAACAAAGTTCCTGAACTGTGGCGGAGAGCATAATGCAACTGCTGCACCTGAGACTCGCGACAGATGCGTGTCTTCGCGTCGGCCGAATGTCTGACCATCAAGCATGTATTCTGCTAAGAAGAAATCCTTGCTTGGGACTTTCAAGACATAATGTTCTCCACTTTGCATGGTCGTCTCCGATGCCTCGTTGGCATGCCCAGTCTCGCCAGTTGATGTAGCGAGCCGCGCCCAGGTCAAAGCACACTACTCTACCTCTGCTGATTGCTAACGTGTCGGTCATCGTCCGTCCGAGAGACCCACTCATAGCATCTCCAAGACCTTACGCACAACATTCCAAGACTCTTGGGGTCTGTCAATGCTCCACCCCCAGGACTGTCGCTGATGGGGTCTGGGGTCTCAACTGGAGAAGTCGCGGTGATCGGAATGGCTGTGGAGCCTCACAGTCTTGGAGGGCGGAGGTCTGGGGGTGCACATCTGGGGGTAGGGGATCTCAGCGGCACGTGTAGTGGATATCAGTGTCTTGGAAAGCAAGGTCAGTAGGCATGAAGAGGGATCTCTGGGTGGTATACTTGGAAATACACGATTGCCACCCCAGTTCATTGGCTCGCAGTTGCGAAGATCTCCGGCATGGCGCTGGTTGTTCCACATATCTCCAGCATGAACCGTGAATAGCGAAACGGAAGAAAAATTCAACAGCGACATATAAATTTGAGTGCCTGGCTCCAGTCATGGATCTCAGCAGCCAGCGCACCCGGTCCAGCTAGCTCGACAGTCTTATCATTCGTACAATGGCGGACAACAAATTCACTCCCAATCATGTCGAGGGTGATGGGCATCACATCAGAATGTCAGCAGAGACACCAGGCCAAAATCTGAAAGACAAGAGCGAGGCTCTAGTCGACGCAGAAGCCCTGGACAAACAGGCCGATTTCATCCCCAGCCCCGAAGACCAGATCGATGCTCTAGGAATCCCTGAGTGGAGGACCCTCGAGAAGAAAATTGTCCGTCGACTTGACATGACTCTTATGCCCTGCTTATGGACTTTGTATCTTTTCAACTACCTTGATCGAGCGTCCATTGCGCAAGCTCGCATCAACACTCTGGAAGAGGATCTGAACCTGGGACCTGACCATTACAATACCGCTGTCATGATCCTCTCCCTTGGGTATGGATCCATTCAGAACATTGTCTAGATAACGCTAACTCAAACTCAGTTACGTACTCGGACAGATTCCCAGCAACATGATCATCGGATACCTCAGGCCTTCACTCTACCTCTGTATCATGGCGATCGTGTGGTCAGGTGTCTCGGTAGCAATGTGCGGAACCAAAGACTTCACAGGTCTTGTTCTCGTACGCTTCTTCCTCGGAGTTGTCGAAGCCCCTCTGCTCCCTGGCGCAGTGTATCTCATGGGATGCTGGTACACCCGTCGTGAGATGGCTATGAGAGTAGCCATCCTCTACACTGGGCAGACTTTGGCGTACTGTGCGTCAGGTCTGATCGCTGCTGCTGTGTTCGGTACTCTTGATCAGGTATGAACAACCCATGATTGACCGCAGTCAACTCAGATACTAACACTACCGTCCAGAAATACGGCATCGCTGGCTGGAAATGGCTCTTCATTGTCCTCGCGGTCTGTGGAACGGGTCTTGCTCTCATTGCGCTCTGGATCCTGCCTGACTACCCTCACTCACAATCCGGCAGCGCGATGTGGACCATGACCGAAGACATGCGCAGGGTCGCCGCCGCTCGCATCGCCGCGGATCGTGTCTCCACCTCAGAAGCCAAATCCGGCGTATGGGCGGGTCTGAAGATGGCCGCTCTCGATTGGAAGATGGTCTTCCTCGTCTCCCTCAACATCGGAATTTCCGCCGCTTACGGATTCTCGAACTTCTTCCCCAACATTGTCAGAGGTTTTGGATACAGCCGCGTTGTTACTCTTCTGCTTACCTGTCCACCTTACATCTGCGCTGCCATTGGTTCGCTCGTGAATGCCTGGCACTCCGACAAGACCTCTGAGCGTGGCTACCACTTCGCAGGACCTATTGCCTTCGGTTGCCTCGGCTATATCATTTGCTTATGTACTATGAACGGCGCAGCCCGGTACGGAGCATCATTCATCTACGTGGGCGGAATGTACACGGCAAACCCCCTCATCAGCACCTGGGTTTCCAGCACCATGGGCCGCACCCCAGAGAACCGCGCCATCGCAGTAGCATTGTGCAACGTGCTTGGTCAGGTCGGCAACGTTATTGCGCCCTACTTCTTCCGAAAGTCCGACGACCCTCGTTACCAGCTCGCTTTCATCTTGATGATGGTTTGCGCTCTGGTTGCGATTGCTGCGACTATGAGCTTGAAGTTCCACCTCAAGTATCTCAACAAGAAGCTTTACCAGAAGTCGTTGCTCGAGGGTACGGTGTACCAGCCGTATGTTACATAGAATCAAGCCGGTCGGTTGGTTGGTTTCACATGGGCGGCTGCACAGAGAGCATATAGCTATCAATTCATGAAGCACTGAAATACGAAATCTTAGGAAACATTCACAATCAATGGTAGCCACACGTGCTCTGGATAGGGTTGTCAAGGAATGCGGATTTCAACCCAATAGACAAACATGATCGGGCAAACAGATCTACATCATTTAAACTATCAGGAAATCAAAACGTGATGTCCAGCTCAATGAACAGACGCCTCGGATTAGAGATCTTAGTGGTTTCGGTGGTCTCGAAGTCACGTGGGTGCGGCTGGAAAGCGCTCCCGAGTGGCCGACCTTGAATACTACTGCTTAGGGTTAGTGTTGGAGTTTTATTCAATACCATTATTTTTCTCGAACACATCCAATCGCACTTATATCAAGAAATCGACACCTTAAAACGTTAAGTTAATGCGTTTAGGATTGCTTGCATTGATTGAAGAGGTGAACTACCTGAGATATGGCTGTCCACGCAAACAAATATGTGAAAAGTCGTCGGTTTGAACAAAGCCAAGTCATTCACCATAGCAAAAGACGGGATGAACAACATGCAATATGTAAATACGCTTGACTAATGCGATAACGGCTCCAAATACGACAAGCGCACTAGCGAAACGAACAAACAGACATAAAATGCCGTCCAAACATCCACTTCCCGAAGACAGACAATAGCCAAGAAACGAATGATGACTTCCCCACTCGATACCACCCAAACATGCCGTCCACGATCAAGGAATATAAAGCTCCATTCTCGCCCTCTTCGCCCTCTTGTTTCTCTTCGGCCACCTTTGCACATCGACCTCGTCGTCCAGACGCATCTCCGGCCCGTCGGCGTAGCACCAGAAATTCTGGCCCTGGAAGCGGTGAATCCCCGGCTGTCCGACGCACGCGGAGCATACGTTGCAGACGAAACCACGACCAGCCTGGAAACGGTAGCCAGATCGCATTGGAATTTCTGCCGGAGGGAGAGGTTGGATGTTGGCAGGTGGCGCCGTTTCGACGTTCAGTTGCTGGAGCTCACTACCAGGGTAGAAGTTTTGAGTGGGAGATGCAGGTTGCTGCGGGAAGCCGGGAGGTGGTTGAAATGCTTGCTGTAAGGGCAGCTGGGCTTGTGAATACCGTTTTATGGCCGGAGCAAGGTTTTGCTGAGCGGGCTGTGCTGTTTGTGGATCCGCAGAGGGCAATGGCTGGTCTGGTGGAGCTTGTGGAATCTGAGGTTGAATATCGATACTTTGACGCTGTATCTGTGGCTGATTACGATTGGTGTTCTCAGGCTGCCACGGATCGCTTTGGCCAGGGACAAAAGTGAATTGCGAAGTGTCAATAACGAGATCCTGTACAGGAACAGACTGGTTCTCTAGTCCAGGTACATTGAAGCTACCAGCGCCGCCCATGTTCGCTTCTTCCCAAGCGCTGAATTGCTGAGCTGGATCGTAATCTATAACCCTGCCCTTTCCTTTCCCTTGATATGACAGGACGTCGTTGGAGTCCATGGGTTGCAGAGGCTGTCCGAAGGAAACCTTCAGCCCATCTGAGATTTCATCTCGTGAAGGTAGTGGAGGAAGCATGACTTGTTCTGTAGGGCCCGGACCGCGGAAAGTCTCCCACAGCATAGCGTCGGCTGCTTCCTGCATAGAAGGTCGGCGTTGACCTTGGCCGTCAAATCCGAGGGGCAGTATACTTCTGGCTCGGTAACTAGCACTTGGGAGATGGAAACCAGTTTGAGTTTCTGCATTCATGGGGACTGCTGGCGGTTCTTGCATCGGCGCGAATGCAGGCGATTGCTGCTATAGAGAACTAATTTCAGCAAAGCCATCACTACAAAATTCAAGGAGCGGCATTGGGCGGTACAGCGTTCTCTTCATCCAATGTATCAGGCCGAGAAGGTCCGCCATAGCCGCCCCAGGCACCAAACTGCGACTGGGGGTTCATGTTGAAGACTGGTGGCTGTATGGATGGCGCAGCGTTGCCATAGCTGAATTGTTGAGGTCCTGACATCGGTACAGCTGACGGCCGCCTGGCAAAATTCGGCGGCATGGTCGAACCCCGCCTCTGATAGGCACTCTGATCCTGGGGTTGATATTGAGGCGAGGAGTTGTATGCGCGGGATGGCCCTGCGGCGACGTAGCTGTTTGTCGTTGACACATCTCCGAAATTTTGAAGAGCCGGTGGAGATTGATACATAGGCTGGCCGACCACGCTGTTGTTTGGTGAACCGAATGCACTACCACTGTTGTTACTACCAATTGAGCCTGATGAGTTGGTTTGCCACATGCTTGGACGCCTAGTCCCGGCCATCACCTCAAGTTCTCGGAGGCGCCCAGTAAGCTCATCGAGCAACTCTGAAGTCTCGTTCTGATAGCGTTGGTTCCAGCTGTAGAGTGATGTTAGCAAACGTGCTTTCAAGGTCGGCAAGTTTTCTTTGGTTTACCTCATATAACCCCATCGAATACCAAAGCGAGAGAGACAGTCGGAAATTTGCCTGATACAGTTGATGCTTCGAGCTGTGTTGTAGTGTAGAGCATTATCACCCGGAGGGATGTTGATGGGAGGGAGCGGTGGGGGCGGTCGACCGTGGGCTTTGACATCAGGGCGTGGTGGTATCACACCGCTCAGCAAGCCTTCCGTGTTAGATTGCAACACATCAAGGAACTGACGGCCGGTCATGTACACCCTCATAGCATCGTAAAATGTTGTTGGTGCCGAGTGTCTCGGCTGGCTGATTCGCTGTAGCATCAAGTCTGCGAATCGAATGCAATACTCGAAAATCAAAGTCTGAGCGAAAGGCGTGATGACTGGTACCCTGGGCGAGGGCGAAAGAACATACACATAAGAGTATAACATGTCCAGCTCGAAAAATGCAAGCATGTTCGGCGAGGCTGACGCTGAAATGTTCTCGAACCATGTTTTCATCTCATCGCATGCTTTCCAGATGTACGGCTCCGGATCCTTCCACTGTTCTCGTCCAGACTGGAAAAGGTCCGAATACCATGTACTCTGAAGACGGCGCAGGGCGATCAAATCAAGTGTGTGCTGATGCGAGTCCATCCATGGTCTGGTGTTAGGCTCCTGGGGTGCTGGAGATTGTGGCTGTGAGGCTGATTGTCGGGCAAAGGGTACTTTGACCTTGGCACTGAGATCTGAGAAAGAAAATGCCCTTGTTTGGACGAGAGAAGTTGACCGGTCAAAACAGTAGACACACCAGAAAACCCTTCGCCGCAGTTCCAGTTTGTGCTTTGACATTGCGGTACCTTTTGGGGGATCCTGATGGAGTCCAAGATCTATCATCGCACGAGAGGCGGCGCCGATCAAGCTCCAAGAATCGAAATGATGAGGGTCGAGCATGGCATATTCGACCAGCAGAACCAGGGCCTGAACACTAGTGATTGATCCTGGGTGCAAGACGATTTCAGCATGTTCAAGTGCTGCACAGACGTGGCCAATGCCCTCAAAATAGTGTTGATCGCCACTACGCTCGGAGAGTGTGGCACTCGCAATAGCCAGTACCATTCGCAGCATCCAGTGATCGATGGGCTGAGCCTGACCGTGTTGACCTCGATACACGTTGTCAATGGAAGCGTAGAAGCTTGCTTTATCGAAGACCGGTATGAGCTGGAAGAAGTTGTCGAAGTAGTGTTGCACAAGCTGAGCAGTCACATTGTGCGGAGGTAGAGCTTTGTTGGTTCCCTGGGGAAGCGGATCCTTGGTGCAAGCGGAAAGGATCAGACGAGCATATGACATCGCAGAAGTGAAACCATAGAAATCTCGAGCAGTGGCATTTACGGAGAGGAAGCCAAACCCTGACACGAGCTCGTCGATTGCTGAAGCCTCCTCGCGACGCTGAGCCTTACTCGTGGTCGGTGTTGGTGGTCCAGAAGGCACTCGGGGTTCGTAGGAAGGCCGCCTTGAAGGAACAATAGTCGCGAGGTCGTCATCTGGTATCGAGATGACCGAAGGCTTCCTGCGACGGACATCTTCCAGTTTGGCCTGGAGCTTGTCGATGCGAGTCTCCAAAGTCGATACATAGCTGCGTTCCTTACCCCTAGCGAATTGATCGTTTGTGCTCGTACATTCGTCCGCCCGGCCATTTCTCTCGCATGATGTGCATGCCTTGAGTAAGAAAGTCAATACAGGTCAAACGCCGTGCCGCTCAGGTGATCTGACTTACTGGTAGCTTGCCATCACACTTGATCTTTGCAGTTCTGCATCTCGAGCATGCTGCCACTGGCCGGGAGACCTTCAGTACCGGCGTCTCTAGCGGCATCAGGTCCACACCATCGATATCGTCTACGCCCGGCATGGTAAGCGTATTGTCACGTGGAAGAGCTAGCAGGAGGACGGGGTAAATGTGCGAGGTGGGTTGGAGGTGGCTCCACGAGGTGGAAAGTCAGACTCAAAAGGCGACTCAGCTGGCAGCTGCTTCGAGGTGACAGGTCACAGCACGACACCAGCCAAGCGACCACCCAGGACAATTGCAGGGCGTCTAGATGAAGCAGCGGGAAGATCTAGGGGGGTTGCCTACCTGTATTTCCCTGCCGCTGCGATGGTCAGCTTTCAGCCTCAGCCCTGTGGAACCGACCGGGCGTGCCTTCGTGGGTATTGGGCCGTAAAAGTGCCTGAGCAGAGACTTGCGGTCATGGAGCGTGGGCTGGAGGATGCTGTCCAATGCACATGCAGAGCTAGACTGCAGGTGGCCTGTGTCGCGTGGTGGTGAGGCGATGGTTGTCTGTGCTGTGCGAGTACGAATGAATGAGAGGTGGGTGTGTATTCGCGCTGACCGGCTGGCTGGCTGTGTGGCAAGCGCAGCTCTGCACGCCTGCAAGCGACAGGAACAGAAACACGCACCACAACACGCGGCGCGATAAGGCACTGTATGGCTGAGCTAACAACAGGCTAATCGTCCAACATACTTTTTGATAGTCCGGTCGTTCTTGGTGGGGTTATGACTTCCGATTCCGAGTACCGTGTGTCGTTAGTTCTCTCTTGGTGGAAGGAAACGCTCTCGTCGGAATTATCGGGCCATCCAGATACAACGAGGTATTACGATGCTGCACGACATAAGGCACAGCACTACACAGCCCGTCACCATCGTCAGTACCACACGCAATTATGGTTACAGCACTGCTGTCTGCCTCGGCAGAGCGGCAACCTGCCCCCCGTCGTCCGAATGCTGAACCATTCTTGTCCCCCCGATGGCTTGCCGCTGTTAGTGCCGCCCAAGGTTTGCTGAGGTCTAGCCCTTGACACCTGCCAGCTGCTGTCGGTCTTTCTTTCCTGCATCACAAGGTAAGCTCGACAGCAGTAGAGCCAATTCCCGTGTTCCTGACCGGTGAAATTGAAAGAGGCGTCCGGATGGCAAAGTGTAGTTTGCCTTCCTTTTTGCGGTGGCGTTTGTGTGGCCTTGATCCCTCTTGTCTGCACGCACATAGCCACCATATCGTGACACCCACCCCACTCTGTGCATGTCTTACCACGCTTGCGCATTCTATAGCTCGATCGTGGCATCCACGCCGTGCTCAGCCGCATAGACGCCTTCGCTTGGGCATTCGGCACACACAAGAGCTGACAGAGGCCCTGGTCGCGGCCCTTGTCTAGGCCGTGGTGAACACCCTAGTCTATCCGTCCACATGGCAGCACGCAAACCGCCGCCAAATCTTTCTACCCAAACTCACGGCATGGCCGGTCGAACGAGCCTCAGGAAGGAGGGCGTCAACGAAGCCGGCAGCAGCTCCAGCACCATCGTTGCGCACACCCTCACCGCATGCACACGATGTAGAGTAGTAAGTTCCCAAGTACCCCTCTCGAGTTGTCCGTCGGGCACATGCTTACGTCTTGTAGCGTAAAACCAGATGCGATCCGAGTCTGCCCAAGTGCGGACCTTGCGAGCGGACAGGCTCGACATGCGAATACTACGACTCCAGCAAAGGCCGAGTGCTAAATCGAAACTATGTCATCTATCTCCAGCACAAGGTTAAGGAGCTTGAGGAAGAGCTGGAGCGAGAGGAGAGCGGCGACACGGCGGACGATCCAGAGGCCATGATGCGCGCCGCGACGGTGCGCATGCAAGATGCGACGGAGCCGAAGTACTTGGGAGCGTCGTCGGGCATCACAACAACGCGGCTGGTCATGCAATTAGCGAAGCAGTTCACGGATTCGAAGAGCATCAGGGAGATTGTGCCGGATGTGCGCGCGCAGCAGATCAAGGAACTCTACAGCCAGGAACAAGCGAAGCCCACTTCCAAGGTATACCCAGTGACGAGCAATGTCGCGGCACCGGACTTGCCAAACAGAGGACTCGCGAAGATCCTGGTCGATCTCTACATCCTCAAGGTTCAGCCCATGTACCCGGCCTTACATGAACCCACCCTCGAGGCCGACATTGACGCTGTCTATAACGAGGAGATACAATCCACACCCTACCAGAACTTCGTCGCGCGCATGGTCATCGCAATCAGCTTGCAGAAAATGGACACACAGTACGCCGGTCTGGCAGACAGCTTTTACCTCGCGGCGTTGAAATACCTGGAACCCTGCGTGCGACCCATGGACCTTAGTACGCTCCAGTGCTTCGCTCTGATGGCCGAATATTCACTGCTGACGCCGACACGGACTGCGATCTACTACGTGGTCGGCATCGCTGTACGGCTCGCGCAAGCCCTGGGCCTCCACGAAGAAAAGACCATTACAAGGGGACGAGATGGAACCCCTGCGGATCCTCTGGAAATCGACATGCGAAGAAGACTATTTTGGTGTATCATCGTCATGGAGTTCGGCCTATCCCACGCGCTTGGTCGGCCTGCAATTCTCGCCACAGACCAAGAGCATTTCGATGTAGGCTGGTTCGAAACTTGCGAGGACAAGTATATCACAAGAGAAGGCATCGACCCAGCCGCAACACCGACACTGAAAAAGTGGATTACTATACACTTCTTCAAGATGCGACTGTTGCAGCTCGAGATTCGAAGGAAGTTGTATCGCAGCAAACAGCCCGAACCCAGAGACGACAGCGACCCTTGGTTCCAGCAGATGGACGCGAAGCTCGAAGTCTGGAGAACTTCGTCTCCAAATAAGGATGAGGGTGCTGGATTCGACACGCGGTGGTTCACTGTGAGATACAACACTATGCTTGCGTTCCTCTATCGGCCATCTCCGCAGGTGCCACGGCCGTCGCTTCAAGCCGCGCTCAAATGTTTCGAGGCTTGCCGGTTCAACATCTACATTCAGAAAGAGCAGATCGACAAGAAGAGTGTTGACCTCACATGGATTTTCACACAAGCCATCTTCATGGCAATGAACACGATGCTGTGGTCATTGAGTTACGTCGAGGTCAGACGCAAGCACAGCCGGGAGAGTGTGGACAAGCACATGAAATGCGCAATGGACGCGATCAAGCTTGCTTCAGAGCGATGGCCTGGTGTTGCATCAGCGGTGCAGCTGTATCAGAACCTGATCGAGGCGGTTCTCAAGGTCTACGAGAAAGACGGTGACATTCCGATTTCAGCAACCACACCCTCGGATGCTGCCTCACCCGCTGTGCAAGATCCGAACTCCTCCTCCTCCAACATGACCAGTCCGGCAACAGTAGCTAGTAGTTCGGTTGCCACACCGCCTGCTAACAACGGAGCACCATTCGGCTACATCAACCAGCAATCTAGGAGAAGTGTGGAGCAAGCGCCTCCGGTGCCCTATTCGAGTGGCGCAACACCACCTCTCGTGCGAAGTCCGCCTGCCCCTCAGCAGAATGTACAAGCACAGCCTGGCGCGGACCAATATTTCAACCAGAACGACAACTACAACAACTACAACTACAACCAGAATGCCAATGGAAACATGGGCCCTCCCCAAAATCTCATGACACCACCTCAGCCGACCTACGACCCGCCAAACCAATGGACCCACCTCCCTAACTTCTTGCCCGACTACACCTGGCCGCAGAACGCCTACGCCAATCCCGATCAACAGCAACAGCAGCAGCAGCAGCAACAACAACAAATACACTTATACCCCCAGATACCCCAACATAATCAGCGCCAACAACCCTTCCCTGCCTACATCGGCTCAAACACCAATAATAGCACCACCACATTCCTCGAGCCCACATACCCCTATCCTGCGCTCGGCGCTTTCGACCCTCAGCCGGTGGCAGACCAGTACATGCAGGAAATCTGGGAACTGGACGGCAACGCCTGGAACAACGGCTTGACCGAAGTGCAGCAGCAAGAGCTCATGGACTCGTTGGAGAGAGACGGCATGGAAGACATCCAAGGCATGATCTCTACCACGCAGGCGATGCACCAGGCTATGATGCAGTCTAAGGGGCAGCAGCAGGGGTGAAGTTAAGATTGACCGCAGTCTTGATTGAAGCAGACGTCTGTTGGAACCGGATTGTTCATTATTTGTTTAAGTGTTTGTTGATCGACTCGAGCGTTGGCGTTTTTGGAGGCTGGGCCAAAGCTCACTCAGGGAGGATGTTGGGGTTTCAATTGTTATATAACGCGATGCATGAGGTTTACGGTCTGGAGAGATGAGATTTTTGGGACTATCATTACGATGACGGTCTGCGAGGGAGGCTAGGCTTTGAGAACAGACATATTTCCTTTTCTCTCTCTCTCTCTCTTTTTCCCCTTTTCTCGTATCTTGTATCTCTTTGTCAAGGGACTGGTCTTTCCGACGACTCCAGTAGAGCGTCCTGGGCGAAAAGCAGGCTTTCCTCTCATTGCGTACCTCGAGTCAGTGGGATACTGAGTGCTATTCATTTTTGTTCCTGGTATTTTATCCGTCGCAAATCAAATGTAATGAATCTATCTCCTTCTTAGACCATATACAATCAAGTCCGGCACGGTCTTATGGGCGCTTGTGTGAAACTGCAAACATTTTAAACCGCCAAATTCTGTTGCCTCGCAGTTTCGAATACGATCTTCTGTTTATTCTCCATCGACCAAAAACCCGACTTTTGAAACCATCAGTCCGAACAAACTTGTAATCGAAGAGCGAAAAAGTCAAAAGAAGTGGTGTGACGAGGACTTTAACCTCGAGCTTTGATGTGACTCCCCGTCAGGGCAGTGAATCAACCAACATGGGACTCGAACCCACAGCCTTCCGCTAGTCCCTATAAGTAGGAGGCGGACGCTCTACCATTGAGCCAATCGGCTTGAAGCGATTATCTTATAGACTATCTCGGGGCATATGGTTATAATCGCTGTATTCTTGAGTGAATCACGGAAACCAGAAAATGGAGTAAAATCGACGCAGTCGACGGCCGATATAGCTATCATGACCTGCCATTTGCGATCTCTACCACCCTCTCCGCCGCTTCCGCAAACCCATCGAAGGCCTCCAATCCCAGACCGCTCTCGGCGATAATTTTCTGCCCAATTTCTTCGTTGGTACCTCTGATCCTGACGACAACAGGCACACCCCTCATATCGACTTCCTTAAAAGCAAGCAGGACGCCTTCAGCGATCATGCCTCCATCTGTCAAACCGCCGAAGATGTTAACGAAGATGACTTTCACGCGCGGATCGCGAAGGATCAACTCGAAAGACTTCTTCACGGTCGCAGACGTCGCTTTGCCGCCTGTGTCGAGGAAGTTGCATGCCAGGCCTGAGTGCAGGTGTAGGGCGTCGACGGTGTTCATTGCTAGGCCTGCGCCGTTGACGAGAGTGCCGATGTTGGCGGCTGGGTTGTCGGGGTGAAGACGCACGTACACGATGCCGTCCGACTCAGCTTCGACTTCGTCCGGGTCTTCGGTTGAAGGTTGGCGGAGAGCGGAGATTTCTTGTTGGCGCTTGGCGGATTTGAAGGCCGAGTCGTCGAATTGGAGGTGTATGCTTGGACCGTGGAGAAGCAGATCTCCATTCTGTGAGATTGAGGCCACGGCTCCGAGCGTGACGGCTTCCTTTTCTGCGTACATCTTACTGAGAGCGCTGAGGAGGGCTGCTGTATGTGCTAAAGCTGCTGGAGGAGCTGCATCGAGCTGGGCATGGGCGATAGCGGCTTTGATCGTGTCATGAGTTGGACCTTCAAGGTATGAATACGGGAACCTCTTCAGTCGATGACGAAGCTGGGAGAGATCGGATGTGGGAGCCGTGGCGAGTGCAGGTTCACGAGACGTGCGATCGATCGTCACAGAGATGTAGAAGCCTGTCTTCGGAGCAACGTCCTGTGTTATCTTGAGACCTTCGATCGCGGATAGGTAAGGCTTAAGGACCTCAGGCGCCTGCTCAGGTTTAAGGACAAGTCCACGCTTCTGCTGCATCGCTTGCCTTGCTTGCCGCTGCATCTCTGCCAAAGGTCGTCTTGTCGAAGTGTGGTAGCCTCTTTTCTGGTTCGCAGCATCTTGTATGATTTTCTTCGGATCTCGGCCAGATTTGCTCAGCAGCTCTTTCATCACCTTTCCGAAGTTTTCCGGATGGTCGACCATCGTGACACCGACATCCTGCAAGATCTTGAGCTTTTCCGTTGCACCCTGTTCGCCTCTGCCCGTCCAAGCACCAGCGTGGCCCATGATTCTACCAGGCGGAGCTTGAATACCTCCCAAGATGGCGGCAATCGGCTTTGGGTTCTTCTCCCTCTTTCTGTACTCTTTGATCCATTCCGCTGCATCGATCTCGGCGCGTCCGCCTAGTTCGCCGATAAGGATGATACCTTCGGTTTCCGGATCCTGTTCGAAGACTTTGAGAGAGTCTACAAGGTTGGTGCCAGCGACAATGTCACCGCCCATGCCGATACACAGACTTTGACCAAGACCAGCTCGTGTGACTGATGCCACTGCTTCGTAAGACAGAGTGCCTGACTTTGCGGCGATTCCAACATGGCCAGGGGCGAATGTGGGCAGTGGCTGGAAACCAATACGACAATTGCCAATTGGTGCGATTATACCAGGAGCATTGGCACCTACTAGGCGCGATTTGGATTGTGTTTTCAACATGCTCATTACCTGGGTGGTGTTAGCGATTGGTGAGTACCACGATGCAGCGCTCATAAACCTACTCTGAGTATATCGTGTAAAGGTATATGTTCGGCTACTGCAACGATCAGTGGGATTTCTGCTTCAATGGCATCTTCGATAGCTTTGCCACAGTGCGGCGCTGCAACGAAGACAGCAGTAGCATCGGGCTTGAGCTGCTCTTTTGCTTTCCTTAGGTCGGGAAGTAAAGGAAGACCCAAGTGTTCGCCTGGAATTCTCATTGTTAGCTGTATGCATACACATACTTATTTAAACAACTGCCATACCTTCTTTGCCTGGTGTTACGCCGCCTACGATGTTGGTACCGTACTCCAAGCTGTCCTTAGCATTTCCGGTAGCAACCCTTCCGGTGAATCCCTATCAAAACGGCTGTTAGACTTGATGCGGTTGGCTGACAGCACTAGGGTCTCATATACCTGATATATCACACGAGTGTGTTTACCGATTCGTAAATTCTGAACAGTATCGTCATAGGATCGAAGTGTCCGACACGAGGAGAACGATCGGGACGAATGACGATGTACAGCGGCTCGCGCGGCAGTAGTCAGTGCTATGTTTCCTCGCAGTGCAGCCATGACGAGCCTGTACGGTATAGACCAAGAGGGAGATGAGGATATCAGATCACGCTCCTGGTGGCTACAATGGGTTGATATATATGTTTGTGTTGACCAAAGCGACGAGCGTGTCTTAGGCCTCGGGAATAACTCTAGCGATCGTCGGTTTGCCGACATCGGGTTCTGCAATGACGCTGTCGCTTTCAGCCTTACCATCTTCCATCAACTGGTATTCCCGGAGAAGGCATGTAGATGGACAGTTGCATGTCAGTGGAATACCATGTGATTTGCCTCCTGAGTAGCATCCCGGTGTAACATTATGGCTGGCATTGGTACCTAAGGACAACCCCCAGGATGTCGATGTCCATCCGCAAGCTACACCTTCGATTACGTCGATCTCAGAACAAGCAGACAAGCCACACTCGCAACAATCCCGTGCCTTCTCCACAACCCGCCTTTTTTACTTCTTCCGCACACGCCTGAATCCCTGTCGCTCTCTCCAATGCTACAGCACTAGAGTTTCACAATGATCGGTCGAGACCTTCGGCGTCTGCGTCAGCTTGCCCTGCTATAAATATGTTGCACGCGTACACCTTGCGTACCGCGTGTCATACCCTATGATGAGGAAAGGGATAAGTCTTTTTTTGTTCGAGTTGCCGTTCTTTTAATTGTGCTCTACTTCCAACTATCCCACATTGCATAACCAGTATCAACACATTTGATTCCCCGCAGTACAACAACCACAATGACCTCCACATCCACATCCGCCTCCGCGTTGCAGTCGTCCCTCGACAAGCTCACCATTTCGCCCGAGTCTCAGGCACCAAAAGTCCTCACAAACACAACAACTGTTGCAGACTCGTGGGAAGACGAAGCGACGACCACGACAAATCCCGCCTCAGCGCCTACTGCTATCCCAATCTCAACGCCCAGCCCACCACCGCCCACGCCAGCGTCTCCGACCGTTAAGACCAAGACCACAGCTTTCGGCTCGCCCTACCAGACATTACCACCTTTCGGCATGAGTGGCTCAGCAGACGACACTCGCGCTGGTGGCAGCGCTGCTCGCAGCCAAGCGCCACCACGCAATGCGGCCGACCCGGACAAGCGGCCCGAGAAGACCACATCAACAGCTGCGAGATTGATCGCAGCAGGACTCGGACAACGAGCGCCCAGACGGACAGAAGAGGAGAGAAAATATGATCAGGCCATGAAGGTGCAGGAGAAGAAGAGGCGAGATGCGGCCAAGGCGGAGGAGCAGAAGAAGAAGGATGAACTGGAGAAGGCCAAGAAGAGCATTTGGGAGGATTGAAAGGGCGGAGCTAGAGACGTCCCTCTGCTTTGAACGAGATACTGCGCTGGCGGGCGATAGCAAGTGATCTCTGTGGGCTTCGGGAGATACCTCAGAGTCTCAGTATCATGCTCGACGGGTCAGATCTGCTCGCGCTTTGAGAGCATAGCGATGAGCACTTGATCTCTAAAGGGGATTGAGCTCGATCTTTTTGATATGCATCAATAGGCTCACGCCAATGCGCGTGTATGCCTACTTTTTATGGCTAACGACGACTGCATGAATTTCTTCAATGAGAGAAGTATCATGCAGAGATTCGAACTAAGGCCGTGGGCTCCAAATGTACGTACGCATCTAGATACAGATGATCCGACATGATGGTCAGACATGTAATGGAATTGTATCAGCCATAAATTCAAGTTTGCAGTATCGGTATTTCATGGCCCAGTGAGATCACCGTTCAGTGAATGATTAATGGATGTCGTTGCGGGAAAGTAGGCAAGCAACGATCACTGTAAGCAATAAGCATAAAGTGGAGACGTATTACTGCCATCTTTTCACCCAGTCCACAGTCAATTTATCAGCCGCTTTGCCTTCGACAAGACCGCTCAAATATGCACATCCTTCTCGGCTTAGCACCTTCCATTGAGAGGTAATGTGACCTCGGCAATTGATAGCAGGGGTGGGTTTGGATAAGCGATCAGAGCCGTCCCCAGCCGTCCTGGCACTTCGGCTTACCAGACAAACTGAAGACACCACATAGTCAACAGGACAAGCATTCCGCCTGTAGGAACAAATGTAGCCGCCATTGCTCCTCGTCTTTCACTCTCTCACAGAAAAGACTACTCAATACAATCAACAATGTCTGTTTCCACGCCGAGAATAGGCCGCCTGCTCTCGCGACAAGCCCTCCACACGTCCATTCGCGGACGCGCCTTCCACCGTTCTTCTCGCCTTGACGTAGTGAAACCTTTCCTCCTCGCCGACATTGGTGAGGGTATCACTGAGTGCCAGCTCATTCAATGGTTCGTGCAACCAGGTGCACGCGTCGAACACTTCGACAAGCTGTGCGAAGTGCAGTCTGACAAGGCGAGCGTGGAGATCACAAGTCCCTTCGACGGCGTGATAAAGAAGCTGTACTACGAGCCGGACGACATGGCCGTCACCGGCAGGCCGTTGGTGGATATTGATATGGATGGAGACGAGGGGGAGGCTGAGGCGGAGAAGCTGGGGGAGGCGGAGACTAGCGTGGACAAGGGCGAGAGTGCAAAAACAAATACTGGATCACACGAGACTGAATCGAGGCCAACCGAGCGACGTAGAAATGGAAATGGGAAGGATGATTTCAGCTCGCTGGCTACTCCTGCTGTGCGGCACTTAATGAAGGAGTTGAAGGTCAACATCACGGACGTCGAAGGTACTGGACGAGATGGCAGAGTCACAAAGGAGGACGTACATCGCTTCGTCTCGCAACAGACGCAGCAGCAATCAGAAGTCGAATCTTCGTCGACAGCCACCGCAGGCACATCTGCAAGCACATCCACACCCAAAACAGCAACCCAAGACCAAAAGCTGCCTCTCACGCCTGTGCAAACGCAGATGTTCAAGATTATGACCAAGTCTCTGAGCATCCCACACTTCCTCTACAGCTGCAGCGCCGACATGACCTCAGTCACAACCACACGCAAAAAGCTCAATGCCCTCAAAACAACCGAGAAGCTCACCCACCTCCCCTTCATCATCAAAGCCACCAGTCTAGCACTCCAGCAACATCCACTCCTCAACTCTGCCCTCGACACTTCCGATCCCAAGAAGCCTTCGCTCACCTACCGCAGCTCACACAACTTCGGCGTTGCAGTCGACACACCTTCCGGTCTGCTGGTGCCTGTCATTCGCGACGTGCAGAATCTCAGCATTGCACAGATTGCCCAGCAATTAAAAGCTCTTTCCGAAAAGGCACGCAACGGCAAGCTCGTACCAGGAGACTTCAGTGGCGCGAGTTTCACGATCTCAAACATCGGATCTGTTGGCGGCGGCGTGGTGGCGCCTATCATCAGTGAGCCACAAGTTGCGATCCTCGGTGTTGGACGTAGTAAAGTCGTGCCGGCTTTCGATGAGAATGACCAGCTCGTCAGGAGGGAGGAACTTGTGCTGAGTTGGAGCGCGGATCACCGTGTTGTTGATGGAGCAGAGTGTGCAAGGTGTGCGGAGAAGGTCAAAGGGTTGCTAGAAGAGCCTACTGCCATGTTGCTTGAGATGCGGTAGGATGTTGATGGCTGCAGTGTAGAGTCTGCAATAAAATGATGACACGAAAGTCATGAAAAGAATCGGTTTACTTCTATTTTGTAGCACTAGTAGTACTCATTGATGGGTCTGCTTTTTGCGGTGCAGTTGCTTCTACTCGAACCATAAGCAACTTAATATTTCTCAAAGTGTAATGGCCGTCTCATGTGGAAGAAGTATTATTGTAAATCTCACTAACTTAAGAGAAACGAAGAACGATCGGCGTTTGACAAGTCGGACCCCAGGCCGATCCTCCAGTCGACCTGAAGTCATCGATGTCGATATGACGACACGGTAAACAGATGCGTACCAGGACGCAATAAATATTGTCCTCTACCCAATACGCTCCAAAATGTACGCCTATACTACCACAAACCAAATCAACCATGCCTTCAGCCTCAGAACTCCGCGAAACGGCTGAAAAGCCACTCGACCCATCCGTCCCTCAGACCTACGAGCTCCGCGAGCGCCAGCAAGAAGAACAACCGGCGCACGGCAACAGGCCTAAAGAAGCAACAAATGCACCGACGAACGAAGATTATGAGCCAAATCCCGCGAATTCCATCAAGCTCGAGCCGGAGCGCCAGCACATCATCGACTCGATCATCAGGCTTTACTCTGGCTCGGGAAAGAACGACGACGCAGCCACGGGTGATCAGGACATAAGGGTGTATGCGAAGAAGTCGGTATATGATGATATTGCATCTTGTAAGTCTTGCAGACATATTCGTGACAGCTATGGCATGCACAAGCCAACAAATCTTTCACAGACTGCGACACCCGCTACAAGGTTGCAGGCCAATGGTGGGGCATCCCAGCAGTCATGAAGTCCACAACCACCACGGCCGTCGAAGTAGTATCCTCTACACCTATCCCAGAAAGCACAACCGAGAAGCCCGGTGCTATTGTGTTCAAGATGAAGCGCGCCTGGACACCGAGACTGTCACCCAAAACCTTTGATGTCAACCACTTTGTCACTCTGACGCTTGCTCGTGCTGTTGAAGAAGACGGTGAAGGCCCGAGCGAGCGAGTTAAGTACCACAAGGATCAGTGGAACAAGAAGGATTATGATCACGGAGGGTTGGGAAAAATCATGAAGACGATCAACGGCGATTTTGCGACGATTGGGACGAGGCCGCCGAAGGATTTGTGAAGAGAGATAAAGCGCTTTAGAGAACAACATTGTCTCACACAACTTCGGGTAGTGTGAAGGATAAAACACGGTATCATGCGAGTATCGTCGCTTACAGGTTTTACAAGAGAATGATATACCCTCGAGATACTAGTATAATCCGACCAATACCTTGAAAGTACTCGCACTGCTACCTCGAGGTATTGACAAAGGATACGGCGACCTTGCCCTTGATATCATGTGTGTTTGACCATTTAGAGATCTACTCTAGCGACAAGAAGACGCATTTCGCTAAAGCTGTAGAAGAAAAGTGGTCTGGAGTATAAGGAGATGCTATTTTTCAATCAAGAGAGTAGGAATAAGAATGTAGAGACTTTGGGTATAGTTATACATTTATTTAAGAATGGTATGTTGAAGAACGAGGTTGATTATCAAACTGGGGATCCAATGCTCCAGATCCAGATTCCAGTTGCGCTTTGGCTCGACCTTGTACCAATGAGCGTCAAACTCGGCCTTGAAAGCCTTGTCGCTTGATTCGAGGCCTCTGGAGCTCCCGGCCGCTTTGAAAGTGTGCCAATCGCCTTTATGTCCTAGATGTTGGACGAACTCTTCGATTCTATTCGGAGCGAAAAGTACGAGTCAGCCGCTGTTTGGGCTGGTGCGGCCTCTACCTGCCGGGGACTTACGTGCAGATGCCTTTTACACCGACGGCCTCCGCCGCGTGATCGAAAGCAGCGTCCGGAGTATGCTCGCAGCCCGTCGCCAAACGCCTGGGTTGGGTTCCAGGCCTGTATTCGAGCTTGTATGCGGTATAGTAATAGAGGATCTCGAACGGAGCGGCATATATGTTTGCGTGGGCACCCATGATGGTAAACAACCATATGATCAAGACAGGCCCGAGCATCCTGGAGAAGGAAGAACAGAAGAAGAAGAAAGTGAGACTACGCAAAAGGGAGGACGAAAGGTACTGGATTGCACCGAAGGTCCGACACTTATCGAATGTCAATCGCTTCGAGCCTGACTTCCAGTCTTCCTGGATTGAACAGGTCGCTCACCCACATCTGACGTACCCTTTCCATTCCGGCATTTGAAGCAAGATTATCCAAGATTGCAATTTTGATCCATGCCAGGAGACCTTGACCGGTAAACTAAAATGGCTCAATGGGCTCGGCTGTTCGAGGAATCAGTCTCCAGTTCCGCTGTGGATGGATTCTTCGAATCGTACTATATCGCCGCGGCGTGAATGTAGGCGTGGGCGTAGGCGTGGGCTAGTGCTGTCTGTCTGCTTTGGTACTAATGAGGTTACGTCCAGGATTGAACCCATAAAAGATTATCAGCAGGAACCCGGGTGCGCGCGATCAATGGCGAAAGAGTCCTGTCCCTCATTTCGCCATGCTGTGTGCTGGCGATTGACATTCTGCCAGCCAGTAGAACCGCATGTCGAGTGTACTATGCTACCCTTGAATCCCAAAGGAATAGACGCCATTAAAAGCAATCTAAAATGTTGTCAGTACTTTCTGTACTAATGCAGGAGCGGCAGCACATGGACCGGTGCCGGTAGACAGGAATGGCTAGCCATCAGGACGCCAGCCGAAGCAGCGACCAGGGCGATATCTTGTCGTTTTAGCGATGCTTTGCTGTCGTCTTAGCGATACATTGAAGTCTTAGCGATGCTTGGTCGTCTTAGCGCCTTGCCTCGCGAGATAAGATCTCTTAGTGTCCTCTTGGCACACTCTGTTCTAGACTTCATTGATGGGCCCAATAACGAGTTCGTGCATTTCCAGCAGATTAACCGTCGATTTCCGACACTTGAATTTCGTGTGTGACCTCGTCTGCTCGAAAGAACCGGATTGGCCTTCATGAGAATCCAGAATGCAGCCGGTGAAGATGAGCAAGCACATCAGCGAGCGCGGCAGCCCTCCTTTTTGCACGCCTGGGCACAAGAATTTCTCCGTTCGAGACGAGAGCTGCACAGGCACTGTACCCACTTGTGACCCTGATCTTCGTCGGGCGGCTCGCACGGGCGGGGTTTTGTGTATGCTTTGGGACCATGATTATTCCTGATGACACCAGGGTCTTATGCGCTGAGTGCGAGTCGGGTTTCAATAGCCACTCCCGTGCCCGGTACAAAACTGACAAGACACAGTTTGCGGCCTACACGACGCGAATGATTTTCGTGTGCGTGACCATGAAGTTTGACTTCACCTATAATGTACATGGATTGAACGCATGGATACAGCAACTACGGGACTGCCAAGCCAAAACCCACCGCTTTCCCTCCACAATCCGCGACGACATTGCGACATTCATCTCCAAGAGTCGTCTTCGCTTGCCGTTCCGGCACAGTTCGACGGCACAATGTAAAGCCTGTTAGGGTCGCTCTCGAACGTGAGAGAGTCGTCGGTGTTTTGCAGGATGTACTTGTATTGGAATGTTGCTCCCGCAGGGAGTTTGATAGTCGTGGTCCATAGCGGGTTACTGTCGGTATACTGACTCGCGCTCAAGGGGACGGCGCTCGTTGTGTTCCAACTACCGAGTTGGGCGATGCTGCCTGAGATCAAGATGTTCTGGCCGTAGGTGGTTGTCACGAGCTCGTTGATAGTTACGGCTATGATTGTTGGCTTGACGCAGGCAGAGCTACTGGAGGATGTCGTCGTGGCTCTAGTAGAGACCGCCGTTGCGCTGAAACCATCGAAACCGTTGGCCAACAAGACTACTCCTGTGGAACCGGCCGTTAAAGGGGAAACCGTCGTGGATCTTGCTGAGCCGAAGCTCGTGATATCCATAACCATGCCTGAAATGACGAAGGATCTACAAACGACACCCGACAAAGGTCGCTGAGAGTCCAAAAGGTTCGGCGCATAGGCATTCCAGTTCTCGGGACAGCAAGCGACATATGTCGAGTTGTACGGGATAGAGTCCCATCCGGACGGGCAGACGAGTTGACTAGATGATGACAGAGACACGCGGTTGGCAGCGCCCACTATGCTAGAGTAGAATTGGCTCGGGTAGCAAGATGTCAGAGTCTTGTGAGGTGCGGGAACCACGACGTCTTGCGAATAAATCAAGCCAACCTGGGTGAATGATCCGGTGCATTCGGGCGGAGGGGTGAAGACAGTCATAAGGGCCAGGTTGTACGACTTGGGGTTCGTCTGGACCGACGTCCAAGTGAAAAGAGAAGTGGTCGAGGAGGTCGAGCTCGAAGCCGTAGGACTCGCAGTTGCCGAGGATGAGACGCCCACGCCGTACCACTCGCTGTTCATGAACTTGGTCATGCAGTTTTCGCCGTTGGGGCCAAGAATTGTGTTCCAGGCGAACAACTGCTGAGGCATGATGCCTGCTCGGCTGGCGAAAGCAGAGCACGAGGCCCCCGTTGGGTTCGTCTCCAGATACTTGGTGCAAGATGCGACTATGCCGCTTTGTGTCGGGCCTGGAGCCGCTGATGGCGTTTTTGTGGTTGTCGTGGTCGACGAAGGCGACGATGACACCGACACCCAAATGCAGTAGTACTCATTGTTGAGGAACTGAGTCGCGCAGTTTTCACCATTGGGACCAAGGATCGTGTTCCAGGCGTACAGCTGCTGAAGCGCAATGCCTGCTCGACTGGCGAAAGCAGAGCACGAGGCCCCCAAAGGCTTCGTCTCCAGATACTTGGTGCAAGATGCGACTATGCCACTCTGTGTCGGTGATGGCACGTAAGTAACTGAGGAAATCCCGATCTGTGTCGGTGATGGCACGTAAGTAACTGAGGAAATCCCGATCTGTGTCGGTGATGGCACGTAAGTAACTGAGGAAATCCCGATCTGTCGTTCCGCAAGCATTGTCGCCATCGGAGCCAACATGGATGCTGGGTGTTGGTCTGCTTTGACCATGACTGCCCTAGCGCCGAAGGCGAGTGCGATGAGAGCATGGCACATTGTGATGTTGTCAAGCTGTGCTGTTTCTGGCCAAGTAGGTCAACCCGGTGATACAGGTACCGTGGAGTTCTCCGATATGATCTTCACTTCCATCGGACCACTTCCGGGTCTTGTCATGGTCGAATGGAACGTCGCTGTCTCGAAGACGGGATCTGTTGGCATGTGGGACACACATTTCCGAGTCGGAGGCGCTATCGGGACAAAATTGCAAGCAGCCGACTGTCCGGCCAACCAACCAATCCAGTCCAAATGCATCGCTGCTTCTCTTATGTTGCACATCACTCCATCAGGCAATGGCTATTTTGAGAATGTGTGGACATGGGTTGCTGACCATGATCTGGACGACGCCGCGAACACCCAGATCACGGTCGCTATCGCCCGTGGCATCTTGGTTGAGTCACAAGGACCAACCTGGCGCTACGGGACCGCACCCGAGCACTGCATGCTATACCAGTACAACTTTGAGGGATCTGTCAACACATTTGCAGGAATGATCCAGACAGAGTGCGTATACGAACAAGTTTGCGTGTGAGGACAAGAATTTTGCTGACTTTGCCTTCTATGATTAGATCGCCCTACTTTCAATACACCAGCGCAACCACATCGCCTGGTCCCTTTGACAAATCTGTCGGCCTCTTCCTGGGAGACCCGGATTTCAGTTCTGACACCACTTGCGCATCGAACAGCCTCATGTGTAACTTCTCCTGGGCGGTTATCGTGGAAAGGGTTTCGAATCTCAGTATCGCAAGTGCAGGCTTATACTCGTGGTTCGATAACTATGTCCAACCCTGCGTTGATACGCAGAACTGTCAGCAACGCATATTCCTCAACAACGGCGGCAACGAAGGCTTTCGGTTCTTCAAACTGATTACCATTGGCAGTGTTGAGATGCTTAGTGCCCCGGAAGACGATCTGGTGATATATGCCAAACACAACACCCAAGCACACAGTCATCCCTTTTGGAGCATACTTGCTGGGTACCTGGATGACAGGGCCGATGACGAAGTACTCGAATGCAACGACGACGAAGACTCGCCGGCTTGTAATGGAACGCCTCTGTGCGACTTTCCCCAAGACTTTGCCACCCTTGATGAAGTACAGGCGGCATCGGGTTCATTCTCACCGGCTTGCACCGATTACTATACCATACGGGCACTCGAAAACATGCTACAGGACACAATTGGTCAATTCGCAAACGCCGATAATGGCTACAATGCTCTTTACAGCTATTACGTGGAATCGGTCAAGAACCCCGTACCCACGGCGCTCGGCACGTTCATGGCAACCAACGGTGGGCCGGGAAACCAGTACTTCACATGCACGTTCCGGGCCATTCACAGTGGTACCGGAGGGAATCTCGGAAAACCCATTACACACACATGTCCCATGACGATGAAGGATTTCGGCTTTAACGAAGCGTTCTTTATCGCATATACTCTAAACGACGAGGATGGATTCATCAACGCCCTCGAGTCATAATATGGTATCGAGAAGGACTTGGTCAAATTCGACATCCAATATTACCCCGTACTCTGTCCGCAGGGTGCAAGCTGCTTCGGGCAAGGTATCGAGTATTTGAACTACCCGATGGCGTCGGATAAGATCAATGTCGCAAATCCAAAGGATACTGTGACTGCGGCATTGGCAAACATGCCGGCAACTCAGAATTGTATCGCTGCGCGAGAAGCTGACATCATGGGAGGACAATGGACCGGATCCACCAGCGATATCGTGTCGGTCGTTTCGATGCCAGTAATGATGCTGCAGCAAGCGATCGACTCGATGAATAATGCCAAAGCGTTGACGAAAATGCAGAAAGCGGAGGATAAGAAGAACTCGATCATCGAGATCTTAAGCGCTGTGCTAATTTTTATTCCATTCCTGGACGACATCGCACCGGCGGCGTTGGCTGCCGCCAAGATCGGGATGTTGATTGGTGACGCCGGCAGTCTTGCGATCACGATACAAGAGGTGGTCAGCGATCCGAGTTCTGCGCCCATGGCTATCCTCGGTATACTGGGAGGAGCTGGGGCCACGCTTTCAGACGCAAGCAACATGGCCAGGCTGGCTTCTGCTCAACGAGGCATCTCAGGCGGAGAGGTTGAAGGATTGGGTTCAAAGTTCAAATCCTTCAACGACAAACTGAACATACTTGAGCGGCCCTCGTGTAAGTTCTAGAGCGGCGGATGGAAGCCTTGAAAGGCGCGGGTCGGGGATTGAGGTAGCACTCGTTTGATCAGTGGCGTCAATAGTATTGTGTAAAAGGCTGCGCCGTGGTTAATACGCTGACAGTTGATTCCGCATCGTAGCCTAGCAGATTTCTAAATGCGAGATCCATAGACCTCTCTGTAGATCAATAATTTCGTGACTTTCGTGCGCTAAATCGCAGGCCAATTATATGGGGAAATGTCACAAACCTCTCGCTCCATGGAGAAAGGAAAAGGAAGATTCGAGGCGTGTGTGAAAGCCTCACGGATATGCCTTTCCGTAGGCTTAGTAGCCGGTCTTGTGCTGTGAACCACGGGTAAAGCGGCTGAAGTCGATATTAATTTCCGGAGGTGCCCTAGACAACCTTGGATTCGCTAAAGTACAGCACCTGTGACGATTTGTATTCATTAGCCACGATCTTCCGACCCCCGGGAGGGTGTCGCGTCGGCACATGCTTCCTCACGCTGAGCATTCCGGAGTTTGCTATCCAGCCCGCACGCGAGGCGAACATGTTGACCAATGATCTCCCGGTGGAAATCGTTGAACGGATTTGCGACTGCCTTGACCGCTACAGCGTGTTCCAACTTGCACTGGTATCACGAAACTTTCGCCATGGAGCGGCCTCGCAAATGTTCCACACCGTATCTGTTCGGTTCACATCGCGAGACACATTTCGCGAGAATTGTGAGTACGCAAACAGCGTTCTTGCGTCGCCTAGGAAGTCGCGGCAGGTCCGCCACCTTCGAGTTTTCGGCTTCATGAAGGGCGATACATCTGTCAAGGGTGACTGGGATGCTGGACCGTCCACACGTAACTGCGGCCCTGAGACACCCGGTGGTGTTTTGACCGATATCGCGAACTGTGAAAGACTTGTCCGAATCATGGTGCAACTCACGACGTTGCGGGACTTCACGTGGGGATGTGTGGAACAGATACCCTCGAGAGTACTCCATTTCTTGCACGAATCTTCCCCTCTCATTCGATTACACATGCCGATTTTCTGCCTGAAAAGCCTGATACTCTCTCCAAACGACTCCATCCGCGTCGATCCACATGAACTGGAATTGGCTACTTCGCCTTGCCTGTACAGTCTCGGACACACACATACGAACGAAGCTGGACGTCAAGGTTTGGTAGACTACAACGCGAATGCCGTCTTCGAAATAGTCGCAGGTGCTGCACTTAATCTGCGCGAGGCCGACATACATATCAGTCCTATTGAGCCTTGTTTGGGACCTCAATGGGAGCCAGGGACGATATCGAAAGACTCTTCGGGATTGGCCTCGCATCTGGAACGTTTGTCAGTCTCAACCTCACATGATCTATCCTACTCGACGCGCCTGTCAGACACGGCCAGAATGGGTAGCCTGGAAAGGCTGAGAACCATGATGGACTTTTCTGCGCTACGGACCCTCAGGATCGGTGATTCGCTCTCTGCATTTCACGTGCGGTGGCTGACGGAGGAGTGCCAATTTCCATGCCTCGATTCGCTCGATCTAAATCTCTGGGACGTCTACAACGCGCATGAGATGGAAAACAGGTTCAACAGCTTTCTGCTTTCTCTTCAACCCCTGCGGAGTCTCAAATTACGGGAACGATACTTCCCTAGCACTGTGCCTGTTGTACTTGACCATTCAGGACACTCACTACGGTGTCTTTACTTGTCCATGCCATCACAATTCGACGATGCAGGAAGCCATTCTGATCCTGACTTGTGGGCATTGGCGGATGCAGATCTGATCCGGACGATCCAGCAAAAAGCGCCTTTGATCGAAGACCTCGCCCTGTGTATCCAACGCTCGGCAGGAGACGCGAAAGAAGTTGCCATCTACCGTGAGCTCGGTAAGCTCACGTCGCTGCAACGCCTGTACCTCGGTGTATTCCATCCGTTACACTACCTCTGGGATGCACTTCACATGCCGCAATACGAGTTGGCTTCGGAACAGTATATGGACGAGAGCGTCGACCTCCTCGTCTCCCTAGCGGTCGACGAACCGCTTGTGAAATCGATCTTTCACACAATCTCGACCGCCAAACCTCCGCACGCCGCGCCACTGCAAACTCTAATATACCGAGTCGAAGCCCTCGAACATGAATGCGGCTTTGATTCCGACTACGATTGGATCAAACTGCTCGCGTATGTTGCTCGCTCATTCGATTGCACGCGCAACCTGCGTGATGATAAGCCCCATCAATGCTTCATCGAGGAGTACCAGCCGTATTGGTACGACCAGAGATCACGTCTTGCAAAAGACGAGATATTCCACGAATGGGTGGATGAGTATGCCATGCCGATTTTACAGAAGGTCTGGCCCGGTGTTGAGGGCAGAGATTGGATGGAGAAATGGCACAGTTTTCCGTTATCGGCATAGTCATCAGGGTGCAAGGATTTTCAGGCAGACATTTAGTTTTCAACAATCACAACACACGCTCCCACCCGACTCAAAAACCAAAACCTTTGCACTAGCGCAATACGAAGAGCAGACCGTCCATGGAATTCTGAGCGCGACACTCGCAGCCCCTTTACATGTTTGCTCCAGGGCTGTAAACATCGTGGAAGTTCTTTAGCGAGCGTCAAAAGTGCCTCGACAGTTGTGCTGTAATCGATGTGACGGCTTGCAGCTGACATAGAGCAGCGCAGTATGAGGGCTCCTGCAAGTAATGTCTACGAGCCAAAAAGAGGCTCGTTTCTAGCAGTTCTTCTTCTACGCTTTATATGTCCCTCTTTCGACTAGCTGTAATCTTTCAGACTACGGACAAGGCTAGATGTGTACTTACTACTTCTATAAGGCGTACTGTACCCCCGATGTCCCTGCAACGTATTGGGCGCTTACAGATCATAGCAATGTTCCATGTTCAATAATTTATCGCTATGCTCGTATCCGACCCAGCCTTTCCCCACAGGCCAAGCCAATACTGTACAGCAGCAACGAAACCTTGGAAGTCTTTCGGACGATTACCCCATAACAATTACACACCAGTCTGCTTTCTCCCTCCACTTTGGCAGGATTGGCACCGAGCGATACCAAGGAAATGCCATGCGCGTTCGCCACGCGCGAATCCTCACGTGGCAGGCCAGGTCGCTCTCCAAGCTGTTGGCTGTCGTCCGACATCAAGCCCTCTAGTCTAAATCCCCGCATTGGAGACGAGGCATGGCACCTTGACCCAAGACCTCCAAGTTTCTTAGCAAACAGCATGTACACGTCTCCGTAGGCGAAGACACAATTTTAAAGGACGCAGAATGGCGAGTTCCTTGAGATGCCTCGGTCTGTCGATTCACGTTCCAAGGAAAGGCCTCATAAAGTTGCTTGAGTTCACTTGTACGGTCACGCGGACATCAGAGCAGGAGATGTGAAATAGTCGCAGCTCCTCACGCCCTACGATTCTGGAGAGCGACTTATGATTAGTGCTCTCCCAAGAGATCTTCAGCAAGACCATCCATTTTAGCTCTTCATCATCTCCTGCATTCCATTTCTCTCTTCTCGACACAATGACCACAGTCAAAGACGACATCGTACATCTCGAGAAGGCCCCTGATGCAACGCCGGAAACGTCTTCGGACAACGTCGAGGAAGCTCTCGACGATGATCCAGTCTACACCCGCGCTGAGCAGCGCAAGATCATCCACCGAGTCGACCGGCGTCTCATCTCAGTTGCTGGCATCATCTACATGAACTCCCTGATGGATCGAAGCAACCTTCCGAACGCGATGATCGCAGGCATGGACGTCGATCTAGGATTGAGGGGCAACTCACGATATGTAAGCATCCAACACACCTCTGCCGTATCGTTTTTGTTTTTCAGTACTCCGGTTGACAGATCAATCAGTCTATTATTGCCCTGGTATTCTTCATCACGTACACGTTCTTCCAGCCTCCCGCCACGCTTCTCACACGGAAATTCGGGCCGAGACTGTTCCTGTCGACCATCTGCCTCGCATGGGGAGTCATCATGGTTGGCTTTGCCTTTGTGACAGAATGGTGGGAGCTTGTACCGTTACGTCTGGTGCTAGGTTTGCTGGAAGCAGGCTACTTTCCGGGAGTCGTCTACCTCATCTCGACCTGGTACTCGCGCTACGACATGGGCAAGCGATATGCGTGCTTCTACGCTCTTGGTCTAGTCGCTTCGGGTTGTTCGGGCATTCTGGCTTACGGTCTCATGCAACTGGATGGCCGAGCTGGTCTTGAAGGCTGGAGATGGATCTTCCTTGTCTTTGGGTTGATGACGGTGGCTGCTGCGGTTTTGGGTTACATGTTCCTTGTGGATTTCCCTGACCGTGCGCTGAACAAGAAGTATTACGGCTTCATCAATCATGACGAGATCGCTTTTATCATCCGCCGGATCAACAAGGATCGAGATGATGCTGGAGCTGAACGCTTCAATTTCAGGAAGTGGGCAGCGGCCGGCGCTGATTGGAAAATTTGGTCGTTCGCCATGTGCTTCTTGTAAGTCTCGCACGTCTCTCAAGGGTAACCGTACTTACTAAACCATCCTTGTCAGCTGCCTTACCACCCAAGCCTACGCCCTAGCCTACTTCCTCCCCATCATCCTCAACCAGACAATGGGCTTCGACATTGGCATGTCACAGCTACTAGGCGCCCCTCCATATGGCGCTGCGGGAATCATCATGTTCGCCTGCGCCTGGTTTGGCGACAGATATCGTTTGCGCGGACCGATCCTCTTTGGTCTTGCCTGCCTCGGTCTCATTGGTCTTCCGGTGCTACGATGGACCACGCCACCAGGCGTACGCTACTTTGGCATCTTCCTCATCTGTGCGACCGCAAACGGTGGCATTCCCACGGTCATGGCCTACCAGGCCAACAACATCCGCGGCCAGTGGAAGCGAGCCTTTGCGTCTGCAACGCTGGTCGGATTTGGCGGGCTGGGCGGTATTGCTGGCTCGACTGTATTTAGACAGCAGGATAGTCCGGTAGGAATCTTTCTCTTCTTCGTAACGTTCTGCAATCTTGCTGACGCGTCCTGCAGAACTTCGACCTCGGCATTGCGTTCTGCATTGGTGCGAATTGTCTGATTTGCCTTATTGTGGTTGTTAATACTCTGGTGTTCAAGCGACAGAATGCGAGAGCAGATAGGGGCGAGGTGGTACTCGAGGGTGATGTCAGGTTTAGGTATACCATCTAGGCGAGTCTCTCGGCACTCCATTTTCCTAGCCAGCCATTTCGATAGCAATCACGCAGTTCCAACATATACACAGTATGGATCTGCAAAACCTGTTATAGGAGCGGCAATGCAGTGATAGATACGATGATGGCCATCACGTCGACGACCACAATACCATCGAGTGCGTCCGTGCAAATTGATCCCGCACCGACCCCGTCTTTTCCCCCACCACCTCAAGTCCACAGGGGCCTCAGCCGTCCGATTGTCCATTCAGGTGACCCACGTGCTCACCTTCTTCGCTGGTAGATTCTCTTATCGCGCCAGAAAGTATATTTTGAACGCTATTTCACGCACCAGGCAGCCTTCCTCGCCTTCGTCGATGCCTGTAACAAAGTAAAGTAATGGAAAGAGACTGACACCGGCAGATTGACGGACGATAACAACAAACATCTACGTGTCAGCACCGCAACACCTCTTCAGCTCTGGTTCGCCCGGCGAAGGGAGAGTTTGCGGTTCGCGCTCGTCGCGCACCTGCAGGACGCAAAGGATGGGGCACGTGCCTGGTTTGCTTCCTGCTGAGCCTGCGTACAGGTTAGGCTTTCGTCCAATGGCAACCTGCTGGGAGAGCACGCGACAGCAGCTCTCTCTTACTACCAACGATATCGCCATGCTCGCCCACCATGTTTCGCGCCCTGCTCGCGCTGCTCAACGCCTCTGCTCTGCTGTCCTGCTCTATTACTACTCACATCCTCCGCCTTGAAAGTGAATGCCCTCCTGCTCGCCCACCATAGCTTCCTACACTGAGCACCTGTACTTCGCCCGCGGCCGTCCCGTGCCTGAGGCGTTGCTTTTATCCAATACCTTATCCAATACCTATCCCACTTACGCATACGCAACAATGCCGCGTCCGCTCCCTCCACCGACTCCTGGCTCGTCCAGCGATATCCGTGGCAAAGTAGGCACCAGCAACGCCCCGCCTTTCAATCTACCACCCACAGCATTCCCAGAAGCCGACCGCGCCAGCAATAGCTCTCCCTCCAACAATGGATCAGACTCCTCTTACCACCCAATCTCACCAGGCACCACCACACACAACCCCCGCAAGCGCCCAGTGGCTCAACCCACCATGTCTGTAATCACCAAGGATGACTTCTCGTTACCTCCCCCGCCAACGAGATCACGCAAGATCATACAGATGAAGCCTCGGGAAGTGGAACAGGATGCAAATCAACAGGCTGCTGCGACGGGCGCCTCTGGCAAGACATCAAATACAAACGCCCAGTCGGGCAAGAAGAATAACGGGAAAAGCACTACTGCGGCCGGGCGCAAGATTGCGCGCAAAACCGCTCATAGTCTGATCGAACGTCGACGACGATCGAAGATGAATGAGGAATTTGGCGTTCTGAAGGACATGATACCTGCGTGCCAAGGGCAGGATATGCATAAGCTTGCGATATTGTCGGTATGTCCTCTCGTTGAACATCTTGCATTTGTCGTCTTCTCTAAAAATAAATTACAGGCCGGTATCGAGTACCTACGCTACCTTGAACAATGCGTAACCGATCTACAAGCACAGAACAACAACCAACCTCGCCCACCTCCACCTGTCGCTCGTCCTGCAGTCGACGATGACCTCGACTCCGACGACGAGATGGCAGAAGGCCACGACGCAGAACCCCTACCCCAACCTCAACCTCATTCTAACACACAAGCCTCCCGAACACAAAGCACGACTTCCACATACGAGCCCCCCGCTCCTCTCCAAAAGACCAACTCCATCATCTCCCTACCATCGCTCTCCCAGATGACTACCAACTCGCCGTCAGTCTTCTCCGGAACAGCGAGCGCGCGCCACTACTCCGTCTCCTCCACCAGCCAAGCCTCCTACAGCCCATACATCCACTCAAATCAAGCATCACCCGCCTTTGGTCCACAGCTCAGTCACATACCGCAGTATACCGGCCCTGGCTTTGGTCTAGGCAGCCCTGCTCTGCAACCTCTTGACTCTGGTTCGCAAGCCCACCACTTGAGACAGATCGCCGAAAGTGCGACCGATCAGCTTCCGTCAGACCGCGAGCTATCCCGTACCGCGACGCCAAGACAGGGCGCTCGGAGTGAACTGGAACTGGACCAGGAAGCTACGGCGGCGTTGTTGATGTTGAATAGTGACCGCAGACAGTGGCGAGGGACTGGCATTGGGAAATCTGGGGATGGCAGGAGAGAAAGTGGCGGTGGCGGGATGAGTGTGAGGGATTTGCTGAGCGGCTAAAAGATGGAGGCGGCGAGGTTGTTTGCAATAATGGGTGCATGCTTACACCTTCATGCGAAAGATACGATCTCTATTGGATCGATGGAAGAACGAAACAGAGCAAAATTGTATCAGATGTGAGCAAGTTTGACGTAACGTAATAATGATACTCGTTTGGCTGTTCGCGTTCAAGCGCGAAATACATACAACCATCTTCAAAAGCACGTGTACTTCTGTCTTCCCTTAAAGATGGCCTTGCACTGTGGCAAGCCGTTCCAGTTCTTCTGACGCCCCTTAATACTTTCATTGGCGCATTCTCTTCCTCGTCTTGTGCGGAACAGAGTTCCCTGGCCACGTTGAAGTATAGATGGCAAATTCGGCCGTCAGCTTGGATGGTCGTCGTGGGAGGCTCGCTGTCTGCTCGGACCACTGAAAGCCGGATGGATGTATCGCCCAGCCAGAAGAAGCTTGTAGCGCAATTTCGCGACGTGCACTGTTCTTCACCGCAGTTGATAGACCGGATGCCACATGTGTGCTATTAGCCAGAAGTCTGTGTGCGGTGGTAGTCCGGCTTGCATGAGATCCAAAGCGCATAAGCCTCCAGCACTAGATGTGAGGGAGTGCGATGTGGGGATGCCATTGCGTGATACCGAGACGGAGGCCAGTCCACATAGCACCCTTCAGGTCAAGACCTGTACATATCCTTGCTGGATCAAACTCTCAACATCTCCCTTGCGGACGAAGAACTGGCTGTTCTTCGTAAGGTTCAAACTGCCGTACTCGGTCTGGATTTCTCCCGCGTCCCGCAGAACTCGGATGTCGACGAAGATTTCCTTCGGAGGCTCCAGGCTACCGGTGAGATCGATGTCGGTCCATTGGCCTTTGTACTGCGCGAGGAGTTCTGTGTATTGGTGGACGTACTGCTCCTCCTCCGCGGAAAGTGAAGAAGCGTTGGCAGCGCCATTCGAGTCTCCTGAGGGACGAGCACTGAAGACGTCCTGACCATTCCAGATCATCTGCTCGAGTTTTTCTGTGCGAGTGCGGTGGTAGGCGAGTAGGCATCGCTTGTTACGGCGCATGCTGAGGTGGTTGACCATGAGAGAGCATGCGGTGGCGGGGTTTTCTGCCGGGTTGAAAGAAGATTTTATCTGCGTGCCATCGCTGGATTGTGTGCTGGACGAGCTGAATCCTGAGAGGATTTCGCTGTTCTCGCGGTCCAGGTCGCGGACTTCTTTGGTCACGGCTTGGATTGTTGTGCTGGCGTAGGGTGGGAGGTTGGGGAGGTTTTGGATGCGTTTGGCGTCCACGACGAGCTTGTTGGCTTGCTCGCCGTACATTTTTGCCACTCTGTTGTCAGATCTAGGGTTTTCTTTTTCCTGCTCCCGAGAATATATTTTATCAAATGCGTTTCTAGCCACTGCATTGTGACACGAAATCGGCGCGTCGGTCAACTTTGGCTGCGCCGCCAAGACTCCTTCCCTTGCGGCGTTGTGGCGATGGTTGGCTATCGCATCACGTCAAGCAAACATCAACTCAACATCATCATCACAAGCACGAGCAACTTACACCGCCATATCGTAACATCAGTTGGATATATGCTTGTAATAACTGCACAAGCCGCCAGCATGTTAAGAGTGTGCTCATCCTCTCCTGATGCCGATAGATAAGGTAACATCTTCTCGAGCCACGAGCATCAAATCAAACGCTTCAACAGAGATATGGCGTCGGAGCCGGAAGAAAGCGCTCTTCAAAAGAAGGCGCAATTCCATCGGGACCTGGCGTCGCTCGAAGAGAGTGATGACAATGAGGATGCAGGCCTACAAGAATCTTTCGGCGCGTTAAGGCGCCCAAAGAAGCGAAGCGTCACAACCCAGGATGAGGTGCCTCTAGACAAAAGGTTGGTCCACAATAAAGTCGGTCAGGATGTCGATTCAAGGAATTCTAGATCATCATTACCACGCTCGTTATCAGATCTAGGCCTTTCTAACAGTGGCAAACCTCACCTCGATGCGCAGCCTGAAAGAGTGCTCACGTCCAGTAACAAGCAGGGAAATGGTTCTACAATACTAACTGCTCGGCACGAATTTTCTGGCGCTCTGCCACCGACATCTTCCATGCCACAGGCTACGGGAAAGCGCAAGCGTGAGAGCGCGATCACACTGGTGCCGAAGGACCGACAGATTTTCAGCAATTTGCACTTCTACTTCTTCCCAAACAACGAAAAGCATCCTGCTCGTTTCATGCGGATCTCGAAAGCAATCGCTTTTGGTGCCATCTGGCATCGAAACTGGACTCCTTTTGTTACACATGTCATTGTCGACAAATCTTTGGATTACGCGATGCTTCTGAAGTTCTTGAAGAAAGACCCTTTGCCGGCTGGCGTTACGTGCGTTAACGAGAGTTGGCCGTCCGAGTGCATCGCATACCGGGCCTTGTTAGATTGTGATCGTCCCCAGTTCAGAGTCCTGGGAGCTCCTGCTCCAGCGGCGCCTGAGAAACCTGCTGTAGAGGCGCCGACCTCTTCCGCCAACTCCGAGACATCGCTCAAGCTCAAGCCGCCAGGTAAAGATGTTACGATTCGCCAGCTCGAGACCCAGTCTTCTGGTGAGAATCGAGAAGTTCAGGACAATACTACACCACTCGTCGCGGGAAACGACACGCACGCCACTGATGTAGAACTGGATATGACAGACGAGCTTAATGTTGCGATCAGCCAAGCTCGGGATCTTCAGCTGATGCCGCTGGACGAAGACGACAAACGTCCAAGCAGTTCTGAGGGTCTTCCCTCGAATTTCGTGTCAACTTCAAATCACGGAGGACAAGTGAACAGGAGGGAGGCTTTTCAGGACAATTTCCAGTGCATGCAGAAGCACAGTGGAGAGATTAGCAACAACGCCAATGCTGCCACGATTGTCATCCTACAGCAAATGGCCGACTATTATGGAAAGATGGGCGACGAATGGCGCATTAGGGCCTATCGTAAAGCGATTGCTACATTGAGAAACCACCCGAAGAAGGTATGCACGAAGGATGAGGCTCTGGCGTTGCCGAACGTCGGAGAGCGACTGGCTACAAAGATCGAAGAGATCGTGTTTACGACTCGGCTGCGTCGACTGGACAACGCTTTGGCAGAGCCTCAAGATCAAATCCTACAGACATTCATGAAGATTTATGGTGCCGGGTTCGCACATGCCAGTCAATGGGTCAGGCAGGGGTACACCACCCTTGATCAGCTACTCGAAAAGGCAAGTTTGACCGAGAACCAAAAGATAGGCATTGCACATTTCGAGGACTTCCAGGAGCGCATCCTGCGCGCTGAGGTCACCAAACATGGTGAAATTGTGCGCCAGGCTCTTCGCAAACTCGACCCTGCCTTCGAAGTCACTATCGGCGGTTCCTACAGACGCGGTGCAAAAGACTCCGGCGACGTTGATTTTATCATCACGAAGCCGGACGCTGATATCGATCAGGTGCGACATGTGGTCGTCGGTCAGCTTGTGCCGAATCTCTTCTCCGTGGGCTTCTTGAAGGTTGCCTTAGCCGCCACTTCAGGCGACGGCTCCAAATGGCACGGAGCCTGCTGTCTCCCTGGGCAGACCCAATGGCGTCGCATCGATTTCCTGCTCGTACCTTGGGCTGAGATGGGTGCCGCGCTAATATACTTCACTGGCAACGATATCTTCAACCGTAGCCTGCGTCTGCTCGCTAGCAAGAAGGGATACAGACTCAATCAGCGAGGTCTGTACAAAGGTGTCATAACAGGCAAAAATCGCGAGAAGATCACAGAGGGCACGCTGGTCGAGAGTAGAGATGAGCGAAAGATTTTCGAAATACTTGGAGTGCCGTGGCGACCTCCCGAGCACAGAATACCCTAAGTGTCCGAGATCTCCGAAGTTCGTCCATCTTCAACAAAGGACTCGCTTGTTGGTATCATGGGCCAAGTCCTCCAACAGATGCTGCCAGTGTACTGCCGCTTCCCTGCGACCCCACGGTAGTATCGCTCGGAGTCTTCGAGTGACCGCGGTCCGAATACGGCTCGCTGTTGCCAACGAAACTAGACGATGTCAGCGCTTTACATTCCTCTGAAACGGCTTCGTTCCCTCGGAGTGGTACCTGGTTGAATGCTCGCAGGTCCCGCAAGATGTGCTCAACAACATTGGAGGAGTATAGACCTTGGTGCAAGCCGGTGTACGGTGACAGATGGCGCGAGCGTGGAAGTAGTATCCACTACCGCAGACGTGCTCACCGAAAGGATCGGCGCAGGTAAACTGGTATGGTGTCAGGACACACATCGCTTGTTCGGCCGCTCGATGTGTTGTTACTGTGGAGGAAGAACCTCCTTCGAGCAGAGGGGCATGGCCTTGAAGGTAACGGCATGCGAGAATGTTTTGCTTGCTTGGGGATCTTGAAAGATGCGGTTTGGAGGGTGACATGGCGATCGAGCAGTGTATGAGGAGGATAGTGGCAAACAAAGTCGTTTGAGTCAGTTGGGCATAAATCATGGTCTTGCAGTCAACGATGGAGTCTGAACAAATCATTTCGTGGCAGAAACACCCTCTCGTTAGCGAATATGGCCCGTCTCCAGATGCACGGTAACATATCATGGATTAGAGCACAGCATTGGTTATCGCGAATAATGCATTTGTTTCGGTCAATTTTAATTTCGCGATGGTTTCATAGCAATCTCAGTAAATACATCCATCCGTATACATGCGCCCAATGGTCGTGAGTGCCTTACTAGACACAGACACATGCAGTCGGGTGTTGAATAAATCCACAGTTGTTAGGGTATAGGGTACCGCATTTCACATGTCAACTTCGTGATACGCGACATCGGATCGTGCCGGCAATTGCTTCTTTGGGAAGTCTATGATGGCATCGTGTTGACGACACCAAACATGGGGACAGAAGCTCTCACGATCAAACGAGTGCGGGTGCCGACCGAGGTCTACGAGGAGGGAGATCATGCCTACCTTATCTTGCCCGGTCCAGTGGTCTTCATATGTCTTGATTGACATCCAGAAGTCACAAACATAGTAATACACCTTGCTTCCCACCTCACGTTGATCGTCCGAACGAATCACTGTAGACCCAACCATATAGACTGTCCACCTGTCCAATACTCCAAATGGCGCCTTCAGTACAAACCCTCATCATAATCTAGACAAGACGTCCCAACTAACGCACCAGCAGGACAACAAGTCTCTCAAAGACATTGCCCGCGAGAAGAACGACAAGAACCCGTCCCAGCTCGGCGACCCAGTATCTCTCAAAGCAGAGGCCGCAGATTCAAAGCCCACGCCCGATGACACGGGTGCCAAATCCGACAACAATGACGGCGGGAAGACTCTCAAGCAGAAAGCGGAAGAGAAGCTGAAGACCAACCCGTCTGCGCTTGGGGACCCTGTGAGCTTGAAGGCTGAGACGTCCGATACTGAAGTGACGGCCGATGATAGAGGAGCGAGAGGCACGAGCAAGAATAGTGGGAAGCCTAAGATGTGAGGATAATGACATTGGTACGAGGATGAATTGATATCATGCTAAGCGATCCTCGTTCAGTCCCACTTTGCACGTGGCAGATTGGACGCTCGCTTCAATGCTACCAGATAAACGTTTACATGGATCGGGCCTTATGCGCAACGGGCGCAGCAGGTGACGTTATAAAACCTCCATGTTCTGACACTCTGATGGCGAAGCTTTCGATCCGTACGCTTATCAATACTGATCAGTTACATTTAACTTGAAAAGATCATTCAATCCATGTGCCATTGAATGCGGCCACGATGAGAGGAGGTCGTCTTGCTCCAGTGAGATGTCCACTGCCGTGATAACTTTCACACTCAAGCGATGGCTACGTTCAAGATCACATGTAAGTCATGGATGAGCCTTCATCATCGAGCCCACGTGAATATTCGAAATAAATGTCGGGACCAACCTCACACCAACAATACTTTGTAGCATGACCGAGCTTTTGAGAACACCGACACAACCGAGTGTCGACCAGATACCAACATGCCTTTCCACTCTACGGACGGAGGCTTCATGGAGCCGATCAAGCACGCCCCATACTACGAGGACACTTACACCCAAGTCCAAGACGAGCACGATTTCATCGAGGCTCGTACATTCGACCTTTGTGAAGACTCGAGCGAGGAAGATGGGCACAATTCAAAGCCTAAGCACAAGCGCAAGAACGCTCAGCACATAACCTCGTACGGCTCGATCAAAAAGCCTACATGTAAGAAGCCATGAAATCCGACAAGACTCCTAAGAGTGAGCTAACAAAGCGAAGACAAGCCCAGAGTCGAGGCGAACCAGCAGCCAGCGTACAAAATAGCGCCAAATCGCAACTCGAGACACTCGATCAGACTATTCGAGTCAAGCGACGAAGACGAGCAATCCCAGCATCTCAATGGACAAACAACCCAGCTAAAGTCCGGGCCAGCATCAACCTCCCCAGCACAAGCATACGCCGAAGGGAAAGCGTGGCAGCACGAACTGTCTGGTCAAGCGCATTTCGACAACGTCCGTAGACAGCGTGCAGCAAACCGACTGAGAGTGCACAACGCATGCCAAAAGGCTCGAAAGGTCAAGGAAAGAGCTTTGAGTGATGTCGAGACCGCTGCGGCATGTCTCGACGATGATGTGTCAATGAGCGACTCTTACGTCCAGATCGAAAACGACAACGTAGAAGTCCCAACCGACTTTGTCGATTTCACACGTGAATACACTCGCCGCAAGAAGAGGAAGCTGGCAAACAAGCCCTGGCTGCTGCAGAAACAAGCCCTAGCCGCCGCAGAACTGGAAGGGTGGGGACACGATCTGCCGACCGGCAAGGCATACGTGCTCATTACGGATCGAGAATGAGGTGGTGTGGCATGGCTGGTTAGTTGGCTGCATTGAGCGAGCGGCTGCGAAATTGGCATAGTGGAAGGGGTCCATCTCCGTGGCAAGCATTGGTTTCTTCATGCTCGGAATTGATTTCAGCAGCGAGCTCAGCTGCAAGAACTACGGGAGCACAAGTTTGTGAACGGAAGGTTAATGTGCTCGAGGTCTAGATCTCAATGGTCTATCTCACTTTATCTTCCTGAAGCCGGCGAGAAGGAAGTACAGTATGATATGCCTGAACCACTCAATAACAAGACAAGCAATTTTCAATTTTCAATTCTCATATTCTTTCTATTCACACACAAGCTAAGTTCCCCCCAATCGAAATTACACCCACACATTCCATACCTAAACCCAGCGTAGTCGTACAAACACATCCACACCTACTCAACAACAACAACCAGAACCCAATCGACCCAGACGACCATTCTCATCATGTGCATCAAGGATCCAACTTCGATCCTCGCATAGAATCGTGAAAAGCCCCCCGAGACAGCATGAGTAGTAGTTAGAAAGGAAAATTTGGAAGGCATAACAATGAAAAGGAACCCAACCATAAAACTCCTAAAAAGAAAATTGAAAATGACAACGCGCATTTCCACTGATGTTGTTTTCGTGCAAGCACGCGCGCCAAAATTGAACCCCGCCAGGCTATGCATAACCACTTTTTTGTTGTGACCCTTCCCGCTCCCCGTCCGCAAAATGCTCAAAGGTTGTTTTGTTCTCGATCCGGTTCCGGGAAGGGGTATATGATCTTCGGTCGGATCCGTAGTAATGTGAAATGAATAAAGCCTGCACCCTCCCTTTCCTGAGCTCCATTTGATGGGGCGCGAACCCGAATGTGGAGACGTTCGTCGTGTCTGATCGTAACAGAGTGGTTGAGGACCGTTACAAAGCAGCATAGCTATCTGCCAGTGTGGTGTTGAGAGTAAGATTTTAATGAATGGCCTCAATTCATAGGTGTGGGGTTCCAGATGTGAGTTTGTACAAGTCCCTTGGATAAGTCTGAACCTTGTCGTGATTTCTTACTGCCTGAATTAGGAGCGACAAGGATCCAGATTATTGGTAGTATGCGCTCGCTAATTAAGGCAGAAGACTCTGCTGGTGAGGACCATAAGATGAAGTCATGGTGGGTTCAGCCTGGTCGGATAAAGCCAGTAGAAGCTGAGCCAGGCAACGCTTTGTGGCAGCGTCGTCTCGCAAGACCGGAGAGAACGTTGCGTCTCGGAGAGGTTCCGGAAGACATTGGCGTAAAGCCTCACGGGCACGAGCGTTGTCCGATAATCTATCATTTGTCAGCAGAGTATTCCGCAGTATCGACAAAAACCTCGCGTACCTCAAGAAGCATCTCACGACATGCTTAAGAAGTCGCACCGTCTGCTGGTCGACCAACTGAGTGACCATGTTGCTGAGAACTGTGCCAACAGCGTAGAAGCGTTCGTAAGTTTGACAAATGTACTGCAGGCCCATATCGTCAAGCAGTATCTTTTGAACGATGAAGATAGCAACGGTTTTGCTGAGCTCCGAGCCAGTCTCCATGATACGGAGGCATAGTGGAATGATCTCCGTGGTAAGGAGAAAGTTGATGACCTCGGTCGAGTCGTTCTTGACCAGAGCGCCAATGACACCGAGAGAGGTCAGACGCAGGTACTCGAAGGGCCGCGATTTTGATGTAGTGTTGAGGAACGGGTAGAGGAAAAGAGGGATGTGTGCTAGCAGGTTGTTAGTCACTTCACGTGCTCAACTTGGTGATTTCGCAAACGTACCGCCTAGGAACAAAGCGCGCGTCTCGCTATGAGAGGCTACACACTGAAGCAGTGCCAACGCATTGCAGACGCGATTACTAGCCGCCGCGGTCAGCTGCGAAGGGTTGAGCAGTGGATACACTGAGATGATCTCCTGTAGGAGGGACGTCATGACGCCTAGCGAGAGGTCAGTATTTGGCTCGCAACCTTCAAATCGCGTGCAAGCATACCGAACGAGTGCCATAATATGAGCGCAAGCTCGGGCACCTGCTCCCTCTTCTTGCTCAACTCCAGGAGAGCACTCTCCCTCGTGTTTGCGTTCAGCACCTGAGCAATCCACTCGAGCACCCTTCTGTTCTCCTCGCTGATCGAGTCGCCGGCTCCGAATATGCTCCCATCTTGAAGGTCGCGCGCAGGACCGAGTCCCTGACCCATACCACCATTCGCGCCGCCGCCGCCGTTCTGGTTCATGCGCCCATAATGCTGTTGCTGCTGTTGTTGCTGCTGCTGTTGCTGTTGCTGCTGCTGTTGTTGTTGCTGCTGCTGTTGTTGAGCCGCTGCCGCCGCGGTCGCTGCAGCCGCCGCCTGACTCTGAGCGTAATGATGCTGCGACGGACCGTGGGCGTGATGTTGCCAGTCCGGCTGGTGGTACGGGTTCTGGTGGGTGAAGACGTGCTGCATGGTCTCGGTTGTCCTTTTCACTTGACACGCATGCAGGCTGTCTCACGCACCGCGAGGAGAAGGGTTGGCTGTAGAAATGGTGTCGCAATTGTTGTGAGAAGACAGGGATGGAAATGTTGGTGTGCGGGCGAGGTAGTGCAGATGATGGTGGCCGAGGTGTTGGTAATATGTGAAGAGCTGGCTGGCCCAGCTGCAAGTCGATACGAGCGCTGCTGCTGCAGGGTCGCGGTCGATGTACGCGGCGCTACCCGCGGGGATGGACGAAATAAGGTTCAAGTCAAGTGAGGCAATGAGACATTTTGGTGGTTGATTGTCACGATCAAATAAATAATGGTGTTAATGAGTTCACTCAGATGATATAGATGAAGACAAACGATCATACATCGGTGATTGTGTGAGGGAGAATGGCACGGCTTGTTGCGATAAGAAGTGAGTGATATTTACTATGTCTACATATTTGTACATTCTTCTCTGCGCCACCACCACAAATCGATCATTTGAATGCGATCAGAGTTGGTTTCCACAATGCTGTCATTGTATATCACGCCGGAATGCCCAGTCAAATAAGCATTCGTTTAGTGGCTCAGAGAAAACGGCAAGCGCTCAGTCCTCTGATAAAAGTGCTTCAAGACTTTCGATTGTGATTCTACCATGCGCGTGGTAGCATGTTGACTTTGAACGCCTTCGGAGCAGTGGGTTGGAGCATGACCCTTGTAGTGCCTTTTAGTGTGGCTTGAAGATTATAGGCCGGTGTAGATAGGGCCCATGAATTAGATTTGGTCAGGTGCCAGACGTTTGACATTCACCTTCACCAAATGCCAAACCATTTCTTCTGCGCCGGCTGTGTCTTGCCCTCGAAGTCAACGTAGACGTCGGGCTCATGCTTTGCAACAGGCACCTTGGTCTCCGTTGACTGAGCAAGATCCATTGCAATCGAGGACTCGACTTCCGCAGGAAGCTGACCACCTTCCCTCATTGCGGGTGTAGGGCCCAATACCTCGTCGTCCGACTTGGCAGTCCAGCCGCCAAACCTGCTCTCGTTCTCGTCCTCCAGACCATGTGCTTTGCGGTACTCTGAGCGCCTCTTCACATCCTCGACCTTTTGCCGGCGCATCTCTGCGGTTTGAGCTGTGACATGCTCAGAGTGCATCTGGTAGACCTCGATATAGCGTCCCATGAAGGTGAGCGGGTGTGCAAAGAACATGCTGTTTGGTGGGAGAAGATCCATGAATGGAGTCGAGTGTAGGAAGTCGCCGATCCAGATGCCGCCAGTAAGCATTACCAAGATGCCCTGAAATATTGTTAACCTCCGTTTCCCGTTTTATACATGACAATTTGCATACGATGGATATCCACAGGTGTATGGACTTGTTGGTCAAGAACCAATGAGTAAATGTTCCTTCAGCCGGCATCATGTGAGGGTAGGAGCGCGTCTTCTGCGCCCTGCGCTCATGTTCAGCCAAGGGTGCGCCATAGGATCTGTGTTTGCTCCTCAGACGAGACGGATGTGAGGGTGGGTTGAAGCGATCGGGTTTCTCTAGAAGTCGAGGCTTTGGCGGAGGGGCAGAAGAAGCATGACGGATGCCGACTGGGAGCGCAAGAAAGCGTTGGAACTGTCGAGAGTGTAAGGCGAATGCCGAGGGGCTCAATGATGTTCGTAGAGCAGCCATAGTCGCTGTGAAGTGGATTGCAGGGCAGCACTTGACTCTTCTCGTTCCTTCCCAATCGAGCCGACTGCGACTTGGAAGTGAAAGCGGACGAGCAAGCTCAAGTTCGCGCCAAGGCTGTTAGCCGCGAGTGCACGGAGCCAGGGCGACCCACGGCGCTAGTGCTTTCCGCCGCTGCGGTTGGCTGCCTGGTCAAAACACACGAACCCTCGCTCTCGCACACACCGCCAACAAACACTACAGCACTCCTCCGCCTCCACCTCACCTCCGCCAGCACCTCCTCGTCGCCTCGACACGCCGGCATCCTCATCCCATACACCCTCCCCATACCAATCACCACCCAAAACCGCCAACATGCGCGAGATTGTACGTATCACCGCCGCCTGGCCCGCGCCCCTGAAACAACACGCGTGCCCCGCGTTGGGGTGTTTCGCCGAGAAGACAACAATGCTAACCAGCTTTTCACGAACAGGTTCACCTCCAGACCGGCCAGTGTGTACGTCGAGCCACCCTCATCTGATAAAAGCATATTGAAGAGCGTGTAATTGACATCCACAAAGGGTAACCAGGTCGGTGCTGCCTTCTGGCAGACCATCTCCGGCGAGCATGGCCTCGACTCCTCTGGAGTGTACGTTCACATCGGATACAACAACGCGAGGGAATTCGTCTGACATGCGACAGGTACAACGGTACTTCCGACCTCCAGCTCGAGCGCATGAACGTCTACTTCAACGAGGTATGAAAGTCCGACCCCGAGGCAACAGCATATGCACGCGCCAGAGCCCAAACTGATCACCCCCCATCACAGGCTTCCGGCAACAAGTACGTTCCTCGTGCCGTTCTCGTCGATTTGGAGCCCGGTACCATGGACGCTGTCCGCGCCGGTCCCTTCGGCCAGCTCTTCCGTCCCGACAACTTCGTCTTCGGTCAGTCCGGTGCTGGCAACAACTGGGCCAAGGGTCACTACACTGAGGGTGCCGAGCTCGTCGACCAGGTCCTCGACGTTGTCCGTCGTGAGGCCGAGGGCTGCGACTGCCTTCAGGGCTTCCAGATCACCCACTCTCTCGGTGGTGGTACCGGTGCCGGTATGGGTACGCTCCTCATCAGCAAGATCCGCGAGGAGTTCCCCGACCGCATGATGGCTACCTTCTCCGTCCTGCCCTCTCCCAAGGTCTCCGACACCGTTGTCGAGCCCTACAACGCCACCCTCTCCATCCACCAGCTTGTCGAGAACTCCGACGAGACCTTCTGTATCGACAACGAGGCTCTCTACGACATCTGCATGCGCACCCTTAAGCTCTCTAACCCCAGCTACGGTGACCTCAACCACCTCGTCTCCGCCGTCATGTCCGGTGTGACCACCTGCCTGCGTTTCCCCGGTCAGCTCAACAGTGATCTCCGCAAGCTCGCCGTCAACATGGTTCCCTTCCCCCGTCTCCACTTCTTCATGATTGGATTCGCTCCTCTCACCTCCCGTGGTGCCCACAGCTTCCGCGCCGTCTCCGTGCCGGAGCTTACCCAGCAGATCTTCGACCCCAAGAACATGATGGCCGCCGCCGACTTCCGCAACGGTCGCTACCTGACCTGCTCCGCCATCTACCGCGGAAAGGTCTCCATGAAGGAGGTTGAGGACCAGATCCGCAACGTCCAGAACAAGAACACCGCTTACTTCGTTGAGTGGATCCCGAACAACGTCATGACCGCCCTCTGTGACATTCCTCCCCGTGGCCTCAAGATGTCCTCCACCTTCGTCGGCAACAGCACCTCCATCCAGGAGCTGTTCAAGCGTGTCGGTGACCAGTTCACTGCCATGTTCAGGCGTAAGGCTTTCCTTCACTGGTACACTGGTGAGGGTATGGACGAGATGGAGTTCACTGAGGCTGAGTCCAACATGAACGATCTTGTCTCCGAGTACCAGCAGTACCAGGAGGCCTCCATCTCCGAGGGTGAGGAGGAGTACGACGAGGAGGCTCCTCTCGAGGCTGAGGAGTAAATTTGCTCTTAGCAAAGTTCAGGCGTGTCACCCCAACTAGGGTTATGGGTAAAGCAAAGCGATTGTTTTAATTTTCAGTGTTCTTTTTTTCTGCAGAAAAGCGAGGAGTATACCATGATAGTATTGTCAAACCACTCTCCTCGCTTCACGAGCTTCTGGCAAGCAAACCACCTGTCTACATTCCCCAGAAATGGTATGATTTCTTTCCATCGTTTGACCTGCTGTTTTGATGTTTACATCCGCCATGTATTTCCCCGCGTCCTGTGCCGCTGACGCGAAATCGGCGCGGCTCTCGGCACACTGACGCTTCAAGCTTCGTTGCCCGCCGATCATTCACGCTCGCCTAGGACCTGCGGTTATTAGGTAAAGAGTCATTCGGAAATGGGAGGTGATATAGCATGCGCTATCCGGCCATCTACATTAATTCGGCGGCTTCGTCAAGGTAGGTGCGCCTGCACTATTCGATACTGAGTATTCCTGCTTGTATTCTCTCTATCAATCATCTATTCCTGCGTGTTGGCTTGAGATCACCTCTTGTTTTCGTCACGGGCACTCATACCCAGGAGAATCGAACCATATGCCAGGACAACATCGCGTCGACCTTCCTTCTACGCCGTGAGGCTCAGCAGGCATGAGCGAGCAGAAAGTCTGGAAAGAGGATGGAGACGTCGAGCGCGAGTCTATCAGCACCGGGACGCCACCTGGAGTCGAGAACAGGGATGAGAATCTGGCTCACCACCCTGACCTCGACTCGCATACCAAAGAATTGAGCAATACGCCTGCTTCCGCCGCTCCAGATGAACCTCCCAACGGCGGATATGGCTGGGTGTGCACAGTTTGCTGCGCGACTATCAACGCACACACATGGGGCCTCAACAGCTCTTACGGTGTGTTCCTCGCGCACTACCTGGCCAACAATACTTTCCCAGGCGCCTCATATCTGGAGTACGCGTTCGTCGGGTCTCTGTCCATCTCTTGTGCTATGCTGGTTTCACCGGTGGCTACATTCACGACTCGCATGTATGGCACTCGGACTACACTGTTCATCGGCATTGCTCTCGAGACGGCCAGTCTGATTGGAGCTTCTTTCGCTAGCACTATCTGGCAGTTATTCTTATCTCAAGGTATCTGCTTTGGGTTTGGGATGGGCTTCTTGTTCGTCGGCAGTGTGGGCATTGTCCCACAATGGTTCACTACAAGACGCTCGCTTGCAAATGGCTTCGCCACTTGCGGCTCTGGACTGGGTGGTCTTGTTTATTCCCTCGCAACAGGCGCGATGCTCCAAACCATCGGCCTGGCCTGGGCTTTCCGCGTTCTCGGAATCGTAGCGTGTGTCGTGAACACCATCTGCTCCCTCCTGATCCGCGACCGCAACAAAGCCGTTGGCTCCTCGCAGCTCTCCTTCGACCACAAACTTTTCAAGCGACCCGAATACTTGCTTCTCTGCGGCTATGGCTGGTTCAGCATCCTGGCCTACGTCGTGCTCATCTTCTCTCTCGCAAATTACGCTAACTCCATCGGCCTCACTGCATCACAAGCCGCAATCGTCAGCGCTCTGTTCAACCTAGGCCAAGCCTTCGGCCGTCCGCCCATAGGCTACTTCTCCGATTCTGTTGGAAGGATCAACATGGCCGGCCTAATGACGCTCCTCTCGGGCATCTTCGCCCTACTAATCTGGGTCTTCGCCAAATCCTACGGCGTGCTAGTGTTCTACTCGCTCATCGGCGGCACAGTCGCAGGAACGTTCTGGGCCACCGTTGCACCAGTGACGGCCGAAGTCGTCGGCCTGCGAGACGTTCCCAGCGCGCTGAATTTGATTTGGCTGGTGATTGTGCTGCCTTGCACGTTTTCTGAGCCAATTGCGCTGGAGATTGTGGGCGGGACGGGGAAGTATATTGGGGCGCAGCTGTTTACTGGATTCATGTATGTGGCGGCGGCGATGTGTTTGCTTGGGCTGAGGGGGTGGAAGATTGGGGAAGTGGAGGATGCTGGGAAGGGGGATGCTAATGCTACTGTCGCCGAGACTGCCGCTGGAGGAGGAGGAGGGGGTGTGGTAGCCGAGACTATTAGTTTGAGGAGCCGAAAGGCTGGCAGGAAGGTTATGCTGAGTCGGTGTTTGAAGTGGAAGAAAGTCTAGTGAGGTTTGCATACCACGCGTACATATGCAGTGAGCGCTTTACTCGTGTGCTCCCTCGCGAGGTTTTCTACTTGTCCACGTTCCGTCCAACTCCTCTTTGCCTCCAAGTAAAAGTTGGCCAGGCAGGTCACATGTACAATACAAGCGGTATTGATGATGTTAGCAAATCCTTTGTACAGTGTTGCTGCGACTGATGCACCTGATTGACGTATCTGATCTCGTCGCAGCGGAGGTAACCACACCGTCAAACTCCACACGAGTAGACGGCCAGAAGCCCGAAGTGGCGAAAATAGCGAGCTGACTATCGAAAGGCGCCTCGGACTCCGCGGCCACCGCAACCCCATATCCAGGACGTAACAGCATCTACACTTCTACACGACATCAAGTCGTGCCAAGCAGCCTACTCGCCCGGTCTGATGTCGTGAATGAAAAAGTAGAGTAGTCATATCCGCCGTGCCCTGTAAGTTTATGTGCATGTTTCTTTCATTTCCGCACTATCAACCCGGTCTGTTGTCTTCACAAGCCTTTTTCGTTAATCCTCTCAATTCCGTTTGTCGTCGTCCTTTGGCCGGGTCGTCATTCAGCGGCGTGCAACGATCGCTCTCATTGGCTGGACTTTGCATCGCATTGGCCGGGTCGTCATATGGGATTCTTTGGGGCGTCACTTTGCATCGGCCTTGCGGTGTGTGTTACGACTTTGCACCAGAGTGCTGAGAAATCAGAGGGGTGGAAGGGCGTCACAGTTATCACCTTGCTGGCGGGCCTGGAACAAGCGGCGTAGGTATATCTATACGTTTCCCTCCTCCGTCCTTCCCGCTCGGTCTGGTTCTTGCATACCACCTCGAGAGCTTCCTTCTATTTGAATGAGAGCGGTCTGCCCTTAACATCAAGCTTGTTACGAACTTTATCTCTGTACGACACGGACACCTGGGACTTCGACTTGCTGTCTCACGATGTCTACCTCACCAAAGCCAGCTGGACAGCATGGGATGCCAGACGCTACGCACGACTTGGATCCGACGACGACAGCGATGGGACTGGAAGAAGAATCCGAGAAAGCACGCATCGAGCGTCTCGGCCGCCAACGACCCGAGAAACTCGGCTCGGCCTGGAAAGAGTTCGGCTTCGTCTTCGCCGTCACCATGTCGCAGCTCCTGACAGAGTACTGGGTATCCGGATTCGTGGTCCTGGTGCCAACAGTTACCGAAGCGCTCGACATCCCAGCCACGTCCGCAACCTGGCCAGCGAGCGCCTTCTCGCTCGTCGTCTCCTCCTTCCTACTCCCATTCGGCCGTCTGGCAGACATCTACGGCGGGTTCCCAGTCTACCTGGCAGGATGTGCATGGACGGCTACCTGGGCTCTCATCGGCGGCTTCTCTCAAAACGAGCTCATGCTGGATTTCTGCCGCGCCATCCAAGGAATCGGTCCAGCAGCGTATCTTCCCGCGAGCTTGACCCTGCTTGGTAGCATGTACCGACCCGGACCACGCAAGAATGCAGTCTTCAGCATCTACGGTTCCATGGCGCCTCTGGGCTTCTTCGTGGGGATTTTCTTCGCTGGTGTTGCGGGAGAGTATGCGGGATGGAGATGGTATTTTTTCATCGGTGCCATTCTCACTGCCTTGACCGCTGTTGTGGCGTACCTTACCATCCCCTCCGATTACCATGAGCGCAAAGACAATGGCGTCAAGATGGACTGGTTTGGAAGCGCGGCGGTGGTGTGCGGGCTGATTCTGGTTGTGTTTGCCATCACGCAATCGAGCCACGCTACCAACGGATGGGCAACGCCGTATATTCCGGTCACGCTGATACTCGGTATCTTGATCCTGGGCGGCGCCTTTTACATTGAAGGCTGGATCGCCGAGCAGCCTCTGCTGCCGTTCGAGGTGTTCAAGATCAAGTACATGCGTCCGTTTATTCTCGGCTTGCTGTTTGCCTATGGCACGCTGGGGATCTATCTGTTTTATGCAACCTTATAGTGAGTCTGGTCACCTTCTACGAGAACACCGAACTTTTACTGACCTTGCTTCTTCTTCGCAGCATCACAAACACCATGGGCGTCAGTCCGATGCAAGTCGTCGCTTGGTACGTCCCATGCGCGGTCGGAGGCTGCATACTGGCTGGTGTGGGCGCCTTGATTTTGCACCGAATCCCAGGCACCATTTTAGCGATCATCACATGCGTGGCCATCATCATCGACAGCCTCCTGTTCGCCCTCGCTCCAGAAGGCGCAGGCTACTGGCGCTGGATCTTCCCAGCGATGATCTGCTCCACGCTGGCGATCGACCTGATTTTCAGCGTCACCAACATCTTCCTCAGCAGCACTTTGCCTGCGCGGCAGCAAGGTCTCGCGGGCGGGTTGGCGAACGCGCTATTGCAGCTAAGTATTGCGATTTTGCTGGGCTTTTCGGACATTATTGCTACGAAGACGGCGTACCAGGGCGAGAGACAAAGCTATAAGAACGTTTTTTGGTTTGAACTGGCGTGTGGTGCTGCGGCATTGGTGGTGTTTGTTGGGTTTGTTAGGATTGAGAGCGCCAAGAGCGATTTGACGGCCGACGAGAAGGAGGCTTTGGCGAGAGAGACAGCGGTGGAGACTTGAGACAGATGTGTTTAGGCGTAAAGCGTAGAATAGACAGTACTTCATGTCTCGTGAGGGTGAGACAACAAAAATGATATGGTATCATCGCCACACAGCTTGCGCGTCGCCGGTGGACCGCGGAGGATGTAGGGATGTGTTCTCAATTGAATGTTGATGGTTCTTTCCAACTGGAGTGGGATAGTATGATTATATGGTAGGAAGTAACAGACATATCGCCTAAAAAGTATTACACAGCAGGCGACACAATTAACATAGATAAGCCATTCACTGCCCACTGCCCTGATTGTTGTTGCAATCAATCAGAGGGTCGTCGAGGTGCGCGAACAGCGAATCAAGTTGAGCCAAGCGGGGAAGGAGCGAGGGCGCCCGTGCATTATTCGACCGCCCTGCTGCAACGGGTGCCTCGACCACCACCGCACCCTCAACCCCATCCCAATCTCACCCACCACCCCCCAAAACACCCACGATCACCAGTGTCACTAACAGGTGAGTCGAGTCCTCTGTCCACCCCCGATGGCCGCCCGCCGTGCGCTTCCTTCAAGGCGTCAGCATGCCTGGCGACGAGTGAGCGCGCCGGGCGAGGGGACACATATGCGACTCCCGCCCAGGCAGGCGTATTCACTTCGCTCCCTTGTATAAGAGGCGCACGTGCGGACCTGGCGCTCACAACTCGCAACACATGTGCTGACCTGGCCTCTCGCGCTGCACAGGACACACGACTTGGTCCCTTTCCTCCACCGTCCACCACACACCGCCCAACCTCACATCACACACCACCGCCAACATGGGTCTTACCTTCTCCAAGCTGTTCGACCGCCTGTGGGGCAAGAAGGAGATGAGAATTCTGATGGTTGGTCTCGATGCCGCCGGAAAGACCACCATTCTGTACAAGCTGAAGCTCGGTGAAATCGTCACCACCATTCCCACAATTGGTTCGTAACACCCACGCCTACCTCCTGGTCCCTCAATCTTCACACCGTGAACAAAACGACGCGAAATCGGCGCTGACGGTTCGACTCCATTACAGGCTTCAACGTCGAGACTGTCGAGTACAAGAACATTCAGTTCACCGTGTGGGATGTCGGTGGACAGGACAAGATCCGTCCTCTCTGGAGACATTACTTCCAGAACACCCAGGGTATCATCTTCGTCGTCGACTCCAACGATCGCGACCGTGTTGTCGAGGCCCGTGAGGAGCTCCAGCGCATGCTCAACGAGGACGAGCTCCGTGATGCTCTTCTCCTCGTCTTCGCCAACAAGCAGGATTTGCCCAACGCCATGAACGCCGCTGAGATCACTGACAAGCTTGGCCTGCACTCCCTCAGGCAGCGCGCCTGGGTACGTTTGCCTCATTCTCGATTCCGCAACTGACTCGTGTCAGATTGCCAAAGTGCACTTTACTGACCTTCTCAAACAGTACATCCAGTCCACTTGCGCCACCTCCGGTGACGGTCTCTACGAGGGTCTTGAGTGGCTCAGCAACTCTCTTCGCAAGGCCGGCCACCAGTAGAGGTAGAGTCACCACCAGCGCAGCGAGATTCCGCCGACACACGAACCGCGCAAAGCCATCACGTGAAACCATGAAAGAAGCGCGCAAAACGATTACGTGCACCAAGGCATAATAAGGGCCGTCTTAGAATAACACGTCACGAAAGAATGCATTTTGCGATATTCGAGAAAAGGGGAATGGGGATGAACTTTTTAACCACAAGGAAGTTGCCTATCAGTTGCGGGTATGGGAGTTTTTGTTGTTGTCGTCGTTGTTAAAGAATGGGAATTTGGTCAATTTTGTTCGGTTGTATGCTAGGGAGGGCGTCTTCGATGCGATTATCCTTGCAACATACGGCTGCAATTGACATTTTTCTTCGATAAAACTTGAATGCTTGCCTGTTTGATTACTTCTCAAAAGTGTGTGGCGGATTGAGGCGTTGTCTGATGCCTGGTATACAGCAGCCTATTCGGCCTCTTAAAGGTTCAGTTTCAAAGAAGACTGAAAGACTCCGGCTTGTAGCAGTGATTCAGCAATGGGTGTTGCGGCAAGGAGTGGTAAGTTTGGGTAGAGATGCCACTACACTTTGACCTCGCGATCAGAATGCCCCGAATCGTCATCACAGCCCTCGACGTGACGCCCAATATGGTAGACTTTAAAAGCCTATACGGCCGCCTGTCCAGGTCGGTCGCAGGGCGTCAGTGTCAATCCACTGCTGAACCTTCAACGATACCTAAATGTCACACAGCTCTGCTCTGACACTACCTAGGCTTGCCTCCATAGCAAGGCTCCAGGCTGCTATGCTATGACTTTCAATATCTACACTCAGCGCAAGGCTGCGAGCCTAAATCTGTCCACTTCAACATCCTCTAATGCCATAAAGTCATATCGCTGGTTCGCCTTCGTGTGTATAGGTCGTGGTAGTCGTTTTCATTGTCCTGTGACGTGGCGTCTGGCATCACCACCGTCTCAAAGATGCACGCCTTCCTCGTCGTCCATGCCCATCTGCGCCTCCAATTGCCGCCTCAGCTCTTCGTCGGTCAGACGTCCACTCTGCTGCGCTCTTGCGCCGCTCTCCTCTCCACCAGCACTTCCGTTCGCCGTCGTCCCATTGACTACAGGCGCATCGCTCTCCGCCCTCCCAACAACAATCTGCTCCCCATTCTCCCCCTCCATCCCAAACTCCCTCAACCTCCTCACATCAACATCCACCAACCCCCTCTCCCGCTCCTCACTAGGCCACGGCATCCCCCTTTTCTCCACCTCAGCTTTGATCAGCTCGACGCGGTTGTGCATCCGCGTGATGACGCCGAGGTTCTCGAACATGGCTTCTTTGCAGTCTGTGTCGCCTTCGTCGGCGAAAGGCGCCATTTGGAGGTTTGAGGAGCGCAGTTGCGAGATGCTGTTGGAGAGCTCGGCGGCTTTGGCGTGGAGGGCGTCGAGGGGGAGGGTTTCGAGGGCTTCGGCGAAGCGGAGGGGGTCTATTGGGCGGGAGTCGGAGGACATTTTTGGTGGGTTGGTGGGTTGGGAAGAGGCGGTGTTTGTTTGGGGGTCGAGATTTTGGGGGTGGTTGTTTAGGTGGAACGGTGGTGTTAATTATTTCTCTTTTCTTGAGATGTTTGATGCTTGATGGACTTGACGTCTTCACATGCCACCACCCAAAGTCCCCGCGCCCTGACAGCTGACAACGCCAAGCAAAACCAAAAGGATCGACCCTAAACAATAAATATAAACGAGGGCTGACCTCCGGAGCAAGCAATAAGGCATATTGCTTATCTCCAGCTGAGCGTCCTTCCTCGTATCGAGTATGGTATCTGGATACTTCTGGCCGTCTGCTTGTCTTGCTCTGTTCATCGCGTTCCTCGCTTTAGACATCATGGGTCTGTTCAGCCGCAAGAATTACCTGGACGTGGATGGCAAGGTATGGCAACGCTGTTGTTAGATGGAAGGAGTGATCTGAGCTGATACATGACTGCAGACTGTCTTGCTTACTGGTGGTTCCACTGGTATGGGCCGTGGTGTGGCCAAGATCTTAGCACAAAAAGGAGCGAACATTGTGATTGTTGCGAGGAACCAGGGCCGTTTGGCTGAGGCGCTCGCTGTTGTCAGCGTATGTTGTTTGATGGTCAAGTCTTCTCTAAGAAAGTAACAGTCCACTAACTAGAGATATAGGCTGCGGCGAAGGATCCTGCGAGACAGCGTTTTACTACCATCTCTGCAGACGTGAGCAGCGCCGAGGAAAACAATCGCATTCTGGCAGAGACGACTGCTTGGAACCATGGACAGGCTCCTGAAATCGTCTGGCAAATCGCTGGAGCTGCCCACCCAGCACTCTTCACAGAAACGCCAGTGGAGATCTTGCGCAGCCAGATGGACATCAACTACTGGGGCGCAGCATATCTCGCGCATGCCACTATGAAGGCCTGGACCCAACCTTCACCCTCCAAGCAGCAAGGTTCGACCACGTCAAACAGCCCAAGACAGTTCATCATGACCTCTTCCGTCGCAGCTCTTGCCGGCTTCGCAGGCTACGCGCCTTACAGCCCAGCCAAAGCAGCCATGCGCTCCTTGGCAGACACCCTACGCTCAGAAGTCCTCCTGTACAACGGCTGGAGGCGCTCAAAAGACGCCGATGTCCGCGCCAAAGCACCCGAGCGCGATATCAGCATCCACCTTGTCATGCCCGGCACTATTGCATCACCTGGCTTGCAGACCGAAAACCTCACGAAACACGCCGTCACCAAGGAACTCGAGAAGGGCGATATCGTTCAGACCGAAGAGCAAGTTGCTGCCGGTGCTGTGCGAGGACTGGAGAACGGTGGCTTTATTGTCACGACTCAGATTCTGGCTTCGGTGCTTCGGTGGGGCATGCTCGGTGGCAGCACGAGGAACAACTGGTTCGTCGACACTGTCATGTCGTGGATCGTGGCGATCGTGTGGTTGTTTGTTGGGCCTGATATGGATGCGAAGGTGTTTAACTATGGCAAGAAGTATGGCACGAAGAATGTGGTGGAAGATGCGAAGTAGTAGTGATGTATTTTACACAGCCTATAAATCACTAAGGGAAGGTTGTTACCACATCTCCTCTACATGAATACGACGTTCGCTAGTGACGTGGCGTATCGCTTCAGCTGTAGAGAACCAGTCAATATCTCCCGGCGACCGGGTTGTCATAGCGCCAATCGCTCGTCGATGGTCTCTAATATCTTGCCCAGGGGCTCAAGATTTTTTTCCGAATGACATTGTGGTGCATCACTTGGAGGTACTGCAAAGACCCACGTCGAAAATATAATGTTGCGCTCATGGACCCGTCGCCATTGCAAAACCTCGTGTCGCTGCATACGGCTTGTCATGATGTGGATTTGCCCTTCCAGGAAAAATGGCTCTACACCGGTCACTTCGGTGCCTGCACCATTCTTTGTTAGCACGGTGCATTCTGCCTGCTTGGAAGATCAATGTGAGTATGTATGCATTCAGACCTTGTTGTATATTCGCCAATGTTTTCCTTATCTCTTGCATATACAGGGACAGGTCGCTTGCATGAAATAGATGGCCCAAGTGGCATCCTGTCGTTGATATGCGGTGATGGTATAATTTGCGACTAAACCTGCCTTTCGAAACCCGCCTGCACTCGACACTGACCGTCCACAGGGTTCTGTATGCGGTAGGCGTAAAGATTGCGTTACAGTAGCGAATGCATTCAGCCTCAAACTTGCTGCCCAGGCAGAATCGCTTCCTGGACATGGATCTGTCGCTTCTCGAAACAGCTTCGGATCGATGTAATGGGAGGAGCACAACGCTATGGCAATTCACCTATATGCCCTTCACCGCCCAGAAGCGATTGTTGCAGACGCTATCAAGCACTGATAACGTCGTCTCGATCTGATATTTGAAATCACCATGCTCTTAATAAGTATCAGTGTGTCCATTTGCGAGATATCCTCTTACTCAGTCGTCTGAGATGATGCCTGTGAAACCGAGAGGGTGTTCTCTAATTTTACACCATCCATATGCCGCATATGTAGGCGGATGTACTTGCCATAGGGCTTAGTGTCGAGCTCCTACGGATACGGATCTAGGTCCTGTCCATGACAGCATGTCTCATACTCCAGCGCTTCACATCGGATGAGTTGAAACACCCCCTAAATGACGATGGCGTTTGTGATTTTTCTCTGCGGTACATGCATGATATCGGTAGGTAATCTCCTAGGCTGGATTCCCTGCGAGAATGTCCATGGGATTCGCGAATAGCTCACACTGTATCAGCTTGGCTGAACCTAATGATGGGGGGAAGTATCCAAGATTTGTCAGATGATACCGTTGCTCGATCCTGGGTTCACGGTAGTCTTGTGCATCTCGGCGAGGGCTGTTAATGAGGAACAGACAAGAAAAGGATTGTATCAATCCTTTCCGGGCTCATCAGATGACAACGGGAGGTGTGGCGTATCCTGTGGGAGTAGAGTCGACTGTCCTCTTTTCGTGGTCTTCAAGCCCCACGAGCGAGTGATTGAATTGGGGTCAAGCAATGAACTTGCACCTGGTGTTTATTCTGGTGAACAAAGTCCCAACGCTAATTCCACGCCGAGGCTGAGGTTGCCGAGGCGCATTAGGGAGCTCGACTGTGGCTTCATGCACATGTTAGTAACCGTCCTAGTCAGCGAGGCGGAGCGACGGCACGTAGACCTAGAGATTCCGTTGACCAGTTGGTGATCCTGTCCGTTCAACGGCTGCCACAAGTCTCCAAAAATGACTGCCTGGGTGATTCGGGCAGACAGCAAGAGCGATGAAAAGTTCCGCTTGGGTTTCACAGATTAAGGGTGTTGGTATAGTTGGTCGTTTGGGAGGACTTCACGCCTGACCAGACTCGCATCAACAGTAATATCAGTAGGCGAAAGACTTGTGTACTAAGTAATCGACAGTTTGATTGGAGGTCTCGTCCATTTGAGCTCAGAAACTCGCTCGACTTTGTATGCGAGGAGATGCAGAAACATGCTCGACATCCTCCGCTTCTTCGTAAGTGTGTTTCAATAGCGCTAGCTATACCCTTACGCTAGTGGTGTCGAGATATGGACTCGTACTCTTAGATGCTTATACTCTTCTTGATATCCACGACAATAATATAGATAGGAAAGGGGGCTCTCCACGAAGATTACACTATTAGGTCATAGTATGTTAGCCCAGATTTGAAGGAGTTGTTAATCACAAAGCATAGGCAGACGAATTCTGTAGACCGTTTACTAGCGCCATTGAAATACACTTACGAAGAAGCGGAGGATGCAACCACTGATCGCTAGACCGGAGATCGAGCCCGATGAGTGTGATTCTTGCCATTCTTCGGTTCTCCATGAAGGGAAAGCAGTGCGCCGTGCAACTGGCGCAACGCTCACCTGTTCCTTGGCCGGACGTTACGCTACTAATAATGGCGAACTACGGGAACGACTAAGTACCGACCAACTTCATTTACAATCAGATTTGAGATTGCCATAATTCTGATGAGCCAGATTGTAACAAAGTATCCGTCAAGGAGATTCACATGTAAGCACAAGCATTTGCAAGGACAAGTGTCTCCAATTAGACGCCTATCACGCATCATCAGTGAAGGTCGACATGCTCGCCTAAGAGTGTGAGACGACTTTGTGGCTCGACAGCAACTGCACATCCACACGTGGAAAACGGTGAGGACTGCCATAGATTCCACAATTGCCGGTGAACCTGTTGATTGTTATTGGGCTACTCGGACTATCATCTAGCTTACATGGGAAACCACAGCAATTGCATTCGTCGCACGAGTCGTGATAACGACGATGAGATTCGGCTAACCGCTTGAAGCACATGTACAGGGTTCCGTGGCCGAGAGACCCTGCTACACTGGAGCGACCAGGGGAGCCGGAGTCAAGCCCGCAAACCAACTCAGGTACCTGTATGTTTTGTCAAGCCTGCCGGGTCTGCCTTCGAGACTTTGGACGTGCGTGGAAGCCCCCCAAGAGTCGTCAGCTGATCGATGGCACGAGTATCTCCGCAACAGTTAAAAGGCGCTCTTAAAATTCCAGACGCCTTCTGGGTCCGGGATTGGCAGGCTGGACTATGCAGACCGCCAGCCTCATCCCGTGTAGATGCCGCTTTCTCGCTACCAATGCCCAAAGACCAGAGTGCAGGATTGGTCCAAAGCGCGCTTAGCTGATCTAACATAAGAAGAGAGAAACGCCACATGCAGGCTGGGCATATCTGGCTCAGGGTACAGCCGCAATTACCGCTCCAACGCTCTTTGTTTTGACCCCGACAGACGACCCTGGAGAGCGTGAGAATGTGCTTTTCATCTCTTCAATGTACAGGGGACGTTTCATCTAAGTGCTGCAGCTCTCAACTGCCGATTGGCGTCACCACCTGGAGGGAATAATGCAAGATAACCTGACCTCGCTTGCCTCGCGGCCATGTTCGCCAGAATTACCCTAAAGACGGCAGATTCTTGGTAAGTTCAATAGGCCGCGAAAAGAAGGGAGAGCCCCGTAAGGGTGCCGGAAGATTGAAGCCGATGCGGCGGCGGACGATGCAAAGTAATCTTGGTGGGCTCAAGAAAAGCCAAGGATTGGAGCCAACTCCGGTCGATACAGTCAGCAACTCTTGCTTCGCGTCGACAAACCGAAAAGCTGAACGGCGACACGATCACACCATTGCATCAAGGCTATCAATGTACGGGCCGCTGCGCTCTTCATGCAGCAACACCTCTCAGTTGCAGCAGTAGCAATCCAAATGCCTACGGTAAATTTAGCCGGAGACAGCTCAGCTCCAGAGATCTGTCGTTTTCGCTGGGGTTGAGGATGAGCAACATGCATGCGAGCGGCCAGATAGTGGCAAAAAGATCAGTCCAGCAGAAGCAGGAGATGCTCGATTGTCCATTTTTCCTTTCTAGAATGATACATCGTCGTTGTTCAAACACTTGATAGACAAAGAGGAAATGGCAACCTCGAGGAGCATTGGTCCGGGCATTAAAGGCCCAAGGCCACACAAGCAAGGTAGCAACATCCACACCCTCCACCTACGTAGAGGGTTCACAGTACTAGCTGGTTCGATCCCCGCTCCAACGCTCGTTTAGCTTATCGACCTGCCAACCTTGTTACCACCATCGACACACACACATTGTCGGGGCCGGAGTCGAGGCTCCGAAAATCGCTACCGTGCTCAAGCTATCGAGGCTATGTGCGCGCCCTGCATGCATGCTTCCTCCACTTGCCTTCATTCCCTGCTGGCACGTCACGGCTCTGTGCTCTTCCTCGTCTTGTTGTTCTATTTGCAACGTTCTGGCATAGAGCTAGTTCTTCCGCAGTCTCAACATCCATTTCACTGGGCACCTACTTTCTTGTTTTAACACGAACGACCAAGAAACCATCATCTTGTACTAAGAGCGGCACCGTTATGTGAACGCTCCTTCCAGCTGCACCTTGCACTGCTCTAGCTGTGGACACTAAGCGAAATCGTCCGAACCGCTATCAAGGGACCTTGGGCCGCTTCGTCAATCGCAATCGACCTCTTAAGCGGCAACACTGCTCTCGAATCGCAAGCCCTCTTTCAAGGTCGTCGTCCTCCCACGAGAAACGGTCAGAGCCCACTCTGATTCCTACAGACCACGCAGCAGCCATGTCATACAAACGCCACCACGCAGATGTCTCTATGGGCGGTGCAGGTGCTAAAACGCAGTTAGCACGGCGGCCTTCGACTCAAGCACCAATTTTCAAAAGGGAGACCTTTGACGACTTTCCGCCTGAGGAGAGCAAGTCGCAGCGTACTCCGTCCGTTGGAGCTGAGAGCGATGCTAGCTCAGATCGACCTGGTCGCTCCAGGAAAAAGGCTGAGCCTGTCAAAAGTGCATGTGTCCAATGTCAGAAGAGGAAAACTAAATGTTCCGGTCAGCGTCCTGTATGCAGGTTTTGCAGCGACCGTAACCTGGAATGTTCGTGGGATATTGGCGACGGCTTGACCAGAACCGCCGACCTCAAACAGAAACTTCAAGAAGCCAATTTGAAATCTGAGGAGCTTAGTGACCTCGTAAATGCCATGCGTATGGGCACTGATCAGACTTCGTCGATGCTTCTTGCAAGACTGCGACTGGGCTGCTCTATGGAAGAGCTTCTTGCAAACGTTCGCCTGGACGAGGCTTCCGGGGAAAGTGGGCAAGGCTCTATGGACCAGCAGATGATGACAAGGTGAGATCAGCAGTCTCATCATATTCAGAAATTGTAGTAATTGACAAGCACAGTGGACAAAACGTTCCCGTGACAGCAGGCGCGGCTTTCCCATCTCCAGCAAGTTCAGAGCATCAATTCGACTGGCATGGTCCTCCAGGTCCTCAATACCATCACATGCAACCGAATGACAGCTGGATGACTGATGCCAATGCTCAATACTACCAACCCAACAACCAGAAACCACTCTTCACCACTCCGAATTACATTCGACCGCAGACAATGTGGCCAAGACATGATTCCTTCTACCCTACGGAGAACAGCAGCCAGAATGACACCAAAGCACAAAGCTTTAAAGACTCACACATCAAAGCCACGAGCGCATCGTCGGGTGTCACTATGGTCCCCAAAACCACCAACGACGCTTTTCCTACTCAATCTGCGCTAGCACGCAGCGGCCGCGTCGCAGACACTTGAAACGGCACATTGAATATTTTCCGAACTATCAGCAACCCACCAGCCTCCCTCGAAACGCCGCTCTGCTGCTCTCCCGCAGCACTGGTGACCTTCTGCACAGCACACCTCAGACGCCGCCACCATGAACGTGATTTTTCACAGCTTTGAAGTCCCCATGGAACCCTGCACTTCCAAAATCCGCAACCTCACCCATCGTCAAGGCTGCTTCCCGCCCAGAACCGCACAAAGCCAATTCAAGCAACGAAGCAATGGCAACTCCTATATTCCTACGACCCTCTATCACCAGACGAGAGCGAGCCCTTCGAGAATCACCAAGCAACGAGTAATGAACGAACGAACGAACGCGCCTCCTCCCCGAAACAGTCCACGCCTGCTTACGTGTACGCAAACTCCACACAAGTATACTTGTTAACGTTAGTCACTCAAGGCGACGAAGGGCTTAGCACGAGAGGACGAATGACCATGGATGGGGACGGGCTTGGAGGTAGAACGCGGCAAGCAGGAATGAAGGAGCGAGGGGGAAATTCAACGCAACGATAACCCAAATTTCATCACCAAATGACTACGCAGCTGGGACGTATAACAACCCCATTCAAAGACAAAAAAGAAAAGATTGAAACGCCAGCCAGGCGAAGCTCATCGCAATGGCGAAAAGGCACACGTTTCTCATCCTCGCTCGCCTTTCCCGTTTCCGTTCCCCACTTTTACTACCTATATTCCGTCGAGTTAAGTGAATAATTCCGTCGCGCAAGTGGAACAATATTCAAAGATTCTGCTTTCCAGAATTGAGAAGCGCGTAACGAAACCGTTAATTAATATTGGATTTGGCGAAATAGGTAGTAATAACTCACGCCACCCGAAGAATGAACTAACTTTTTACCACCATCGATCCAGCAGTCTCCCAGCGCGTGCGCAAGTGGCGCCACGGACCATCGAATGAAGAGCCAAAAACGCCTTGCCCAATTTGCTACGAAGCCTTGACTTTCTGATATCCTTAGTAGCGTCCAATGGAGCGAAGAGAGAGGGGATTTGCCCGTCCACGGTACCCTCAGATGTGCCAAACCTGGATCAAAAGGGAGAATCTTTAAGTAATTACGATCAACGAATCTGTCTTCCAGCCCTGGTCATGTGCGCTTGAGGAACAGGTGGCCGGCCACCTTGACGATCTTGATGGCGAGAAAAAAAATTGCTTGATGGTTTGAAGAAGGGTATATACAAATCAGAGAACAAAACAAGAGCCAGCCGGAATTGCTTTCTAATAAACTTTTTCTCTTATCACAATGGTATGCATGATTTTTGCATTCAGCCAAACACGTTGTTTCGAACCCGCGGAGGCGATTCTCTTTAGATGTTCAATGCCGTTTGTCTTCCATTCCACGTCTCACTCAACGCGAATCTCGAATTTAGGCGAAAGCGCTAAGATCCAGCGGCACACTGCTGCCTCTGCCGGCTCTATATCTTTTCGGGCCACCACCGAACTGTCTTGGCATTGGCAAGGCTTCGTCAGGCTGGAATTTGAATCTGGTGTCTTGGACCACAAATCTCGCTCCGCCGCCCGTTTGACTTGCGCCGTGGGAGAGGCTTGGGGAGCCGCCGTTTGTGAGAGTATATGCTGATGCATCCATGGGCTGCAATGCGCCGGAGCTGGCTCCAAGAGACACACCGCCAGCAGTGGGAATGGATGTCATGGACCTTGCAGCGCTGGGAGGTGCAGATGGAGGTGGTGGGGGTGGCGGAGGCGCATGAGATGCCCGCTGTGTCGGCGGTGGTGGTGGGGGAGGTGGGCTGGGCGCTGATAATGCCGGCCGTGATGGAGGCGCCGACGGCGGAGGCGGTGGAGGTGGAGGCGCGGGACTTGCTGGAGGGGTAGCTTGAGGTGGTGGAGGCGGAGGTGGTGGTAATGCAGGGGATGATGCGCCGTTTGCTCGTGGGCTTGGTGGCGGTGGAGCATGTGGGATGGATGGCGCAGAACTTCTAGGTGCTGCAGGAGGTCTAGGAGCGAGTCCAGGTGGCGGCGGAGGTGGTGGTGCGGCTGGAGTCGGCGAGGGGGTGCTGAAGTTTGAAGCAGGTGGCGGAGGTGGTGGTGGAGCGCCAGGGGCAGAAGTTGTAGGTTTCCTTGACGCTGGCGGGGGCATCGGTGGTTTCTTTCCAATTGGCGGCGGAGGCTTGGGCTTCGCATGAGCAATTTCTGGTGTAGAATGCGAAGCTTGTGGCGAAGGTCGCAATGAGTTTTTCAGAGCCGCCACGCCTCCAGGAAGAGGTGGTGCAGCTCCAGGCGGAAGAGGCGGTGCTCCTGGTGGCCTAGGAGCGGCGCCAGGAGGCGGAGGCGGCGCAGGAGCTTTGGGTGGTGGTGTTGAAACGCTCCTTGACGTTGGCTCCGGGTCCGAATCGTATGCTCCTGTTTTGATACCGCCAGATTTCCTCAGCTTCGGCATGCCTCCCGCGAACAGCCCTCCTAACTGTGGTGCCGCAGACTCCATACTGCCGCCTGCAGGGCCAATTCCATGTCCCTGATCGCTGTTGCTACGAGCCCTGTTCGGCGCCGGCGGTCTTAGTCCAGGTACTGGCGGCGCGCCCATTGGAGGTCCAGCATTGTTCGTGGGTTTGCTGCTGACTATTGGGGCTGAACGGTCGTTGATTTGCGTGACTTTCCTCAGCTTGGCGCCCTTGTTGATGTCGCTGAGCAGAGCTCCCTGTGGGAAGCGTTAACGTTATATCCCAGTGTGGTCGCTGAGAGCGAATACTTGTCGATTTTCTCATAACGTACTCTTCCCTTGACTTCCTTGTTCGGTGGTCTCGATGGTAGTCCTCCGGGTGGAGGAGGTGGAGGCGGGGGAGGGCCTGCACCTCGTTAGTCACTGCTGCTAGTATAAAGAGTATGCTACGAACGTACCACCAGCGCCGCCAGGCATAGGCGGCGGCGGGGGAGGTGGTGGTGGAGGAGGCGCCGGCATGTTGCCGGGTGTGTATGTGCTGTCTGGCGCTTTCTGACGTGCACGCGTCTTTCAGTCGAATAAGCAGTATAAAATTGACCGGATGCTGCCAGTCGGGGGCGTCCAAGAAGAGGTGTAGGCCAGCGAGAGAGGTGTTGTGGTTGTTTGTAGGAGCCTTGCGCCAGAGGACTAACAACTGCGTGACGAAGTGACAACTGCGTAACATGCACACGAGGCACTGCGTAACTAGCTCGGAACGTCTTGCGCCTTGGCCCTTCGTCACTGCCAAAGAGCGGGAGCCACCTGCAGCCTTAAGGTGGGCCCTCGTTTATGCATGTCACGTCACGTGGTGCGCGGATAGATCTATCCAAGATAATCTTATCTCCCCGAGGCTTCACTTCCTAAACCACTCACCAGGAAGGAGCTGCGGTCGCACGTGACAGCATATACCAAAATGGAGTTCAGGAGAGCGACGACGTGCAACGACTGCTTGGGAGCACTCCGGAGTGTGCAGAAGACAAGCCAATGGCGCTGTCTGGCTCCTCTAGCTCGCACTCATACCCAGAGAAGCCTCAGCAGCAGGTCAAAGCAGGCTGTCTCGCATAGCAATGCGCCTACAACACAGAGACAATGGACACGGCAATATGCAACTGCTATAGCATCTACTAGCTCTGCCAACCCAACCGTAACCAGCCCTTCACCTTCGGATCTCAACGCCATCCACAAGCGCGTACAGGAGCTTTCCAGCAGTGTGCTGAGGCCCCAAGATAGCCCTGTCCCACCCGAGCAGCGCATCCTCTACGTCCTCGAGCAACTCGAATCCCTGGCGAAGTCTCTCGTGGACGCGAAGACGATCAATGCTGCCTCCAAGCATACCAAACATCCCGACACTGCGACCTCCGCCCTCCTTGGGTCCGTCAACAACAGACAAGCGCCGTCTTCCGTGACCAAGGTCACCCTTCTCACTCTCATAAGCCAGAAGGCCGAAGAAATTGTCCGCCATGACAACGTCTTCATCACACCTGGCGTTCTCAAAGCCTACACCGAATTGCAGACCCTCCTGCACCAACCCTCAAGCTTCCCAGATGTCTTCTCCCTCTACGCCAACAAGCCCGTGCCCATCGCAGGCTCAAACACCGTCTCCTTCTCTCCCGCTACCCCAGACAAGATAAACACTGCAATCGATCCAAAGACGGCCAACGCTGCTCTCTCCGCCGCCATCACTGCCCACGATCTCCCGCTCGCGACAGACATTATCGAGACCTCCTTCTGCACTCCCTCCTTCCGCAAAGCCAAAGTCCTCCGTCAAGCGCTCGTTCCCATCGGCGGTCTTGCGCTCGCTCCTCCAGCAGCTTACAGCCTTGCGTCCGTCTTTGGCGCATGGCAGCCTATGCTTGACCCATCACAAGCGACATGGATGGCGTTCGCGGGTATTATGACATATATCAGCGCCGTCTCGATGACTGGCTATGTAGCTATCACTACCGCAAACGACCAGATGGATCGCGTTACATGGGCTCAGGGTGTGCCGCTTTGGGAGCGCTGGGTCAGGGAAGATGAGCGTGCAGCCGTTGATCGTGTCGCGGGCGCATGGGGGTTCAAGAGCTTGGAGAAGCGAGGTGAGGAGGAAGGTGTAGACTGGGAAGATCTAAGAGAGTGGGTTGGTCGCAGGGGAATGGTGCTGGATAAGGTGGAGTTGATGGATGGCATGGAGTGAGTGCTGAACGTACAGAGGACAAATGTGGAAGGGCATCAAGACTTGCCCGAACCATTGTCTATCATCTGTGTTCTTCACCAGGCTTGTCTGCTTCACGCCAACAGAAAGTCGCTCCACGTTCTGGACTATGGTGGTGATATCGCCGACACAAACTGCGGTGTGAGTAAACCACTCTACAACCGCTCACTACCCACTAGTCGGTGACTATAGCATTGCCTGTCGGTCATGTGCGTAATCATCTCGCATTGTCGCATGCAGCGGCTAAAATCAAAAGATGCGATAGCTTAACATGGCAAAGAAAGCCCGACTTGTATAACACATGTACGATGGTGTTCATAACTTACAAACAATATCTACCAGACCGTCTCATCTCCCTACCCGCAATCTCCTTTCGAGTTCGCTACATCTTGTTCTGCGATTATCTCTATCAACAACAACGACAACAACAATAACAAAACCATCATCATCATCATCATCATCATCACAAAATCCAAAACCCGGCCTCACAGCACCACTGACAAATGCCCCATAATCCTAGCGCGCCCGCCCGCAATACACCCATCACGGCATGTGAACAAACAGCGGAAAACATTCAACCTCCAGTCCCAGACTCACGCCGAAGTCGTCCCATCCTTGCCGCGACAGGACCGACACCCAACCCTCCCTCCTGTCCCGACTCAAAGAAACCCAACCTCTCACAACCGGCCTCGCACCATTAAACTTCACAGATCTGCACAAACCCAAAACCCCGTCTTCCCCGCTTAGGAAAAGCCGGAGCCCCAGTGCCACACCTTCGACCAGGGTTGACGACGTCACGCTCGTCGATGATGAGAGGCTCACTGGGCGGACGGTGGGTTTGACGTACGGATGGTTACAAGTTAGTATCGGCGAAATTTTTCTCCCTCTCGGCCTCTGATGTTCTGTCTGGCGGATTCGTGGAGAGTTAGTAACGTTACCCGATTGTCGTGGTGGTTCTTCAGTGGTTACTGGCCCGATCTGATTGATTGGGGTCGTCGGTCTTGTGATCTGATTCTGCTGAGAACCAACCCGACCGACATTTAGTTTAGTTTCAGGGTCTTTGGCGGTCAACGCATAGAAGGGTGACGAGGGTGAGAACGGAGGGTTATTTGGTGGATGGTGTTCGGAGGGTTGTGAGTTTGTCAGTTCGTTATTATATGTTAGAGTAATCACATCACCTTCTCGGCTGGTGATTATCAATTCGTTACTTCTACATCACACGACCAACGATCCACCTTCGCTATACAACAAACCTATCACGCATAACCAGACACATCTATCACTTCTGTGAACCACACTCGCTGCTGCACAAGACGCACAAGTCGCTTTCCACACCCTACAGCGAACACTAGACACAACCCAACCCAACCCACCCACAATGCCAAAGAGTACGCTCTCCCCTCCCTTCCCACCCCTCCAGCCCTCCAACCTTCCAACCTCACCCCAACACAGTACATCCATCTAACAACCCTCCCCAGCTCTCTCCCAACTCCTCTGCCCCTCCAAAAACGGCCCCCCACCACCCTACGAAGCCCACCCACCCATGAGCTCCACCCGCGAGCCCAAAGCCGTAGGCGGCCAAATGACCGAAGGCGTCGGTGTCTCGCGGATTAAACCCAAAGAAAGCAAACTCGAGAAGCTGAGGCGGTATGTGAGAGAAGATGCTGCGAAGCAGGCGCAGGGGGATATTTGGGGTGGGGTTAAGGGGATGAATGGGCATGGTTAGATTGGAAGAGGGAGGGGGAAACTGCATGCGCTTGGCGTGGGGGAGTTTTTGGGAATGATACCTTGTTGACAAGATTGTTGTTCTTGCCATTTTTTTTTATTTTATCTTGTTGGGGGGGGGGGGGGGGGTTGGATAGATTAGATATGTTTTTTTTATCTATTCAAAGTTCTCGGAACAAAACAACAATTGCGTCCCTCTTTTTAGTTTGGTCAGAGGCATCGCACACTTCTTATCCGATCTCCTTTCTCCAGCTCCGCGATCCACTCTTCGACTTTTGCCCTCTTGAGGCCTTCGCGTCCAGCGATCTCTTCGAAAGCGTGCTCGCCGTCAAAGTACCTCGCGAGCGTGGAGAAGCGCTCGCGTAACTCGGGGTCTTCGAGCGAGGCCTCGATGCTGCGCATGGCGGCCTTTTCTGCAAGAGAAGGGTTGGATGGATCTGCAATGATACCTAACGTAAGCTCGCGTGGTTGCGCTCCAACACGCGGACTGCTTTCGTTCTGATTGTTTCCAAGCGGCGTGCTGGTTGTGGGTGGTTGTGGCACGCCCGTTGCGAAGGCTGTCTGGTCGGAGGCCACGCTGCTCCCGTCATCTGACGCGACACTTGTGCGGACTCTTAGTAGGCGTGACACTGGCATTGGCCGCATGCCGTTTTGCTCCGTCGTGGCGCTGTCAATCTCTGCCGCGCTCTCGACATCGTCATCCTGGTCGTCCATCTTCAACCAGCCCACGGTCCGCAACTGTGCGACCAGCTCATGCTGTACGAGCCAGGCGAGAATGTCCATATACGGGACACGATGGTCTCGGCTTTGGATGAGCGCTCCATACTTGACTGGCCGCCCTCCGAGCATTGCGAGCATGGCTTCCATACTCGGTAGCGCAGGAAAGCGTTTGGCGTATTCGATGCCGAGCTTCCGCAGATCTTTGAGCGGAGCCCGCGGAGACACGATGTAGACGTTTCGTGGATGCAGAGGTGATACGGCCCGCGCTTTGCGCCACTTGACCAGATGCTGTGCGAGGAAGACGAGGGTCTTCTCAGGCAGACCAAGCTTTGTCGCTTGCTTGGCGAGAGACTTTGTGGGAATGCTTTCGCGAACGAAGTATGAAAGGAGAGTAGCGTCGCGGTGGTCTTCGAGAGTGCGGGTGAGAGTCTCGCGGCTTTCCAAGAGCAATAGGGCCGATAGAGGGGTGACGGCGAGATCGTCAGGTCGCTGTTGGGAAGGCACCTGCAGTGACATCTCCATTTTGTCGAGACGGATACCAGCAATGTCGTCCGCAGAGATGCGCGTGTAAACTTCTTGCAGCGCCCAGGCAAGCTCGCTAGTGGAGACGAGTTGAGTCCATAGACTTGCAGCGGGTGTCTTTTCCGTACGACCTCTTTGCTTCACGGCGACTAACTTCCGACTCTCTATGCTCACGTAGTTGGTTCGCTTTTGGCAGAACTTGAGTGCTTTGCTCAGTTTCTTCGCCACATGCTCGTACAAGTCTGCAGTCCGTAGCTTGCTGTCGCGTGTGAGTGCAAAGACGACGTGGAACATGTTCATTTGTTCGGCCACTGCGCCAGAGGTCGTCGAGGCACTGCCCATGGATGTGCCCAAGCTTGCAATGCCGTGGGAGTCGAAACTATCTGGAGCATGCTTGTAGCTCGTAGACAGATTTTGCTGTGCCGGGGTGTCCGGCGTGGTAATGGTGATGCCCGCCACGCTGGAAGAAAGACTCTTGATCGGGCTATGCTGTAGACTGTCTGCCTCCATGGTCTCGGCGCTGTCGTTTTTGCGCAAGGTCGGTACGATCGCCGGTACGTTTGCCATTGATGGCTCGTCTCGCGCGGCCCAACTTCCATCTTCTTTGGCAAAGACGGGCAAGCCGATAAACGTGACCCCATCCAGGCAGATCTCGAACTTCTTCTTCTCGCACCAGCGGCCAGGACTAAGCAGTCTTTCCAGACTGCCGACATGATAGCCTAGGACTTTCTCCAGCGGGTTGGGAATGTCTGTCATCCCGGGCTCGGGGTGGCGCACCGTCGAATCGCTCGCGCCGCGTGTACGCTTGCGACTTTCGGGCCCAGAGTCATCAGCATCGCTGTCAGAGTCAGAGGAGTCCGAGGATTGTACGCCGTGGTCGGGCGCTGATGTTTGGCCATTGTACTCAGGTACAGGTGGATAGTGAAAGACCAGTTTAGGGCCAGGTCGCGAGCGTGTGATCAAGAGCACGGCGATGAGACCGTTTGCTCTTTTGGAGCTGGCGGTATGATCCATTGGTCATCCTTGCTATATGATCAACTTCAATTGCATAAACGCGTCGTTCGTCGTGGCGTATCAGAGTTCATCACAGGACGTGAATCCCAAAGCTGGGGTCTAACGTTTAATGCCAAGAGCTTTTGATTGTGCTGACCGCGATTGGGCGAGTCTAGTATATCTATTGACAATTCAACAGATGTGAATGAACTGACAAAACCCTCATGAAGTGCCTGCAATTGTACTGTGCTCGTTTCATACATAGTTTCCGTTCGCTGTGTAACGTTCGATCGTCTATAAATTCCGTACTTTTCCATGCCACAAATGCAAATATTGCCGCGTCCTGATACCAAACTCCACGTATCAAGACTTAGTTGAGACCCTTCATCTCGCGGAAGAAGTCCATCACACCGGTGAAGACAACAAGCAAGATACCTCCACCGGGGCCGAGTCTGAGCACCTTGGGGATGAAACCCTTGTAGAGAGCACCGAAGCCCTCCTCCTTGAGGACCGTGCCCAGCGCAGGGAAGGCCCAGTTGTACTTCGGTGCCACGCCGGGAACCTTAGTGGTGTTCTGAATTCTGCTCTTCACGACGTCCATGGGAGTGTTGAGGATGGTACCAACAGTGCCACCAATGGCACCAGAGACAAGGTCATTGCGGACCTGGATCGACTTGTCGCCGGTCGGGTTCGCGGGAAGCATGGCGCGAACCTGGAAGATGCAGCCGAAGTAACCGGCGTTCCAGAGGATGTGGCGCCACATGGTGGACTCGAGACCCTGGTAGAGAGCGAGGGGACCTTCAGCCTTGACGATCTTGCGAACAACGTCAAGAGGGCCGTTGTACTGGGCGGCCTGAGCCTTGTCTGTAGCGCTCGTTAGTATGTCACCGAAATGCGCCAATCGACTTTCAATGCTTACCCTGCAGCCTAATCTTGACCAGCTCGAAAGGCACAACGACGAAAGCCTCAGTAGCACCAGCAGAAGCGCCAGTCAGGATCGAGAGGCCCTGGGTCATTTTGGAGACACCGAACAGGTTCCTGTAGACCTTGCCCCACTCGTCGTTGGCAGCGAACTTAGTGGCACGCTTGGGAGCCTCCATGAGGATGGGAGCAGAGATACCGCGGTAGAGACGCGAAGCACTGCGCTGATGTCAATCCCAAGTCCTATTCTCTTGTACTTCAAGTATCCATACCCTTCGTTCTTCACAATCTTCTTAATACAGTCCAACATGCCAGTGTAGTGGTCCTGGCCCGGGACAGGCACATTGCTCTGGATCTGACTGCGCACATCGTGTCAATTGGTGACTCTCCTCGGTCGCGCACTTCCAGTATGCTTACACGCGAGTCTTGACCACGTCCAGCGGGTACATGACCAGAATCTCAGACACACCGGCGACGGCGCCAGCGGCGAACTGGTAGACGAAGGGAAGAGGCTTGGGTTCGGCAGCCATGTTGACGGTCGCGTAGAGTGGAGTGGAGAGGTGTTAGGGTCGCTGTCGCGATGGGAGAGATATGAGCGAGAGAATGCGCGTGTACGTGGAGTGGAGAGGACGAATGCAAGATATTCCTGTTGTCGCAATGGCTCGCGCGACTCGCTCAACACTTATCGGATGAACGTTGTCACGCTGCGGCTTTAGTCTTTCGGTGGTGTCGGCTAAAGTTGATGGCGATGTCGGCCTGGGGCTCTCGGACTCGAGGTACTCGAGGTACTTGAGAGAACAATCACCTCACCTTTCCCAATTCCTTCTCTTACTCTGTATCCGGTCAAACAATGTTGCAATAATGCCATTGATACTACCTGTACTCACAATTGATCCGTCTGTCAGCCGTGGCTGTATGCTTGCAATCTCCAGGCAAAGGGCAAAATTGCACCAGCTTCATGTTCCCAGCATGATGTAGATACGGTATAGTCGAGCAACCAAGCAACAACGCAGTAGGAAGGAGTACCAAAAGTACTGATCTATCATCGTTGGACTACACCACCAATCAATATCGGCAACAAACCATGTTCACGGCTAGCATGTTCTATTGTCAGTCAGCCACATGTTAGGTATACTCGGATTCAGCCTTGAATTACTTATTAGTTGTCACATGTTCACACCCTCAGCCTCCCAGATTCTAGAACCCTAATACTCGCCAACCTGTCGTGAGGCTTGCAGCTTGCAGCTTGCATCGACCACTCATAGGCGATCTCGCACGCGGGATATGCGGCACAGCCTCCCACCTGTAGGCACCGCGGCACCTGCAGTACGTCGCCAACACCTTTGCGCTAGTTGCATGAAGCTCCGCTCAGCCCCAGCCTCAAAGCCTGGAGCATACTTCTTATCCTGTCATCGCCCGTCAGGACATTTGTTAAGACCTCTTCAATGCCTTTCGTAGGCTGACGGCTTGACCTGCCTTGTTTTCTACCACATCCTGCGCCTTAGGTTACATATCGTCTCAACGCTTCAGCACTTTCTGTTCACAAGACGGGTCCACTTGCGAGAAAGCGCTGCGATGTCCACAGTGGGCTCGCATGCTGTCCCACGATGGATGCCGGACGAGGGATCGCAGAACGCGTTGCGCGACATCAAGACTGCATACAGAGACAGGAACCTCGTGTTGGTCGTTGGTACTGGTGTCACTTTGAACAGTCTGGCGTCATCGCAGAAGCAAGTTCCGCAAGACGTAAAAGATCGCTTGACTTGGCCTGGCTTGCTTCGGCACGGACTGGCATACGTGAAGGAGGTCAAGGGGGACTTGAATCACTTGAGTAGTCTGGAGAAGAAGAGATTCAGTTTGGCCGAGTCCGCGTTGCAAGACAACACGTCTGATCTCACGACCGACGATCTGATCGACACTGCCGGGGTCTTCAAGAAGGGGCTTGGACAAGACCAGCTGCCAAATTGGCTCGAACGCTGCTTCAGGCGGCTATATCCTGATTACATCCAGGGCGAGACCATTGAGGTTCTCCAGGCAATACAAGCATTACGTCTTGGAGGGGCGCGCATCATGACAACCAACTACGACGACACCATCGAGAGATTCTGTGGAGCAAGAGCTGTCTTGCCTCAGAACGACATCGACATGGCCGAGTTTGTCCACGGCGGGCAAGATGGTGATATTCCCGGCGTCCTGCATGTACACGGTCATTGGAAAGATGCCCGCAATGCAGTACTAGACGTTATTGACTACCACCAAACCACATCCGACGAACCGCTCCAGGGGGTGCTGCAGCAGATGTTCAACAGCACGGCAGTATTGGTCTTCGTTGGTACTGGCGACGGATTGAACGATCCGAACTTTGGGGGACTTTTACGCTGGGCCAAAGAGAAGTTGCAGAACCAGGCGAATCGTCACTTCGTCCTCATGAAGGACGGGGACACATCAACGAATCGTGCTGTGGTATCGCCAGTGTTTTACGGGCGTCAGCATAGCGATCTCGCTCCCTTTCTTCAAGCGATCGCTGATTCTAGAGTGATTTATGAAGGTCCGTAAATTCTCCATTTGACTGACTCCGGTGGGCCAATTTGTATGACCTTGTGGTGCCCGTTTCCACGTTCTTGTCGATGTTGCTGATGTTGCTGATTCTGAAAACTTGGCGACCGATGCAAGAACCAAAGTACGCCAAACCGTCCCATACTAACTCAGGAAACATAGAACCGTTGTCCCAGTCTCACGTCGAATTCAATCGGGGCCTTGCAGTTCTGGATCATGAAGTAGAGCCAGCTACCCAGAAACCTCGTGTTTCGCTTCCTGAGAAATTGGATGAAGCCACCCTGGATTGGTTTTACCGAAGCCCAGAGTATCCTTCATGGAAAGACAGCCCCTGCTGTGCGCAACTTTGCCTTTACGGCGTGCCAGGAAGTGGCAAGACAACACTTCTTAAACATCTGCTCCACACTGTTACTCAGCGATTTGATCGGGGCTGGGAAATTGCATCAATATTCTGTAGACGAAGCATTTCGAGTGAGTCGTACATTGTGGCAACTCTTGCTCATCAGCTGTTACGGAAAAAGCACATCTCACAAGAAGCTGTCTACAGCATCCTCCATGATGTCGGGCTTGCGTCGGAGGGGCACTGGGCGGACCGCCACATAGATGCTTGGTGGGACCTACTGGAAGCCTTGACTGTGGGGATGCCCGGGCGTAAAGCTATCATTCTCATCGATGGAGTCGATGAGTTGGCGGATAGAGTTCGGAAAGCGTTCCTTCTCGATCTCAATGCGTTCACAAAGAAATTGGAATACAGCAACTGCTACGTCCGACTTCTCCTATCAACAAGACGATATCCGGACATAGAAGCAGCGTTAAGCGCCTGGCCTACGGTAGAACTTGGCAAAGAGAGGAAAGGTGCTGTGCAATCTGTTCAATCGAATGAATGTCGCTGATGTGTGCTAGAATGTTTGAGATCCTTGGCGTTCAGTGAGTGGAATGCCCGAGAGATCCTCGTGGAACCTTTTGACAATTCCGGACAATGGCTGTTTACCAATGAGGAATACACGAACTGGACAGCCAGCCCACTGCCAGGGATCTTGTGGATCGAGGGCAAACCAGGAAGTGGCAAGTCAACATTGGTAAGGAAGATCATTCAGCTGCTAGAGCTTCAAAACTCTGCCTCGTCACCACCGTTCGGAGAAGACAAAGTCGAAAATCACTTGGAGCCCAACTCCCGCAATATTGTTGCCCGGTTCTTCTACAGTTTTCGTGGCGGTCCGACCGAAGTTGGTCACTCTTGGATGCTTCAATCGCTCGTGTATCAGATTTGGTCGGCGAACGCTCACCTGTTCTACCTCATTCAACAGGAATTCAGAAAAGCTCAAGCTGCCACAGATGGGAAACACGAACGCATCAAGTGGACCGATCCTGTGTTGATGACTGTACTACGCTCGCTTCATCAGGTGGATTTTCCGCTCAACATCACCATCGTGCTTGATGGTTGGGATGAGTCCGAACGGACGGATAACAGGCGAGGTGGCATACTAGCACTTCTGCGCGATCTCGTCATCAAACCTCCTGGGGGTCAGTGCGACATCAAAATCTTGTTAGCCAGCCGGCCGCAATTGGAACTCCCGCGATGGTTTCAGCAGGTTCAGTACCACTACTACATTCGTTTGGAGGACGTGAACGCAAGCGACATTGCAAATTTTGTCGGGGCAAGAGTCAAGGTGTTCGAGCAAAGCCTCTCAAACTTGCAAAGCATTCCCGGGTACGACATTTATCGTTCCAGCACCGGCCACATGGTCACCGAAAAACACAAGAAGTGCATACGGACGCTCACATCGATCGAGGGATACATCAATTCTCACGCTGAAGGGGTTTTCATTTGGGTTGCCCTCGTGTTAAAGGATATCAGTGAAGTTGTGGACAAAGGTTGTGTGAGCCTGGAGGGTCTTCTCGCACGCGTCAAACGGCTTCCTCGGGAACTGCAGGGTAAGGATGGTTTTTACAGACGGATGATTGGCAGATTGGAGGAAGATATGCAAAACGGCGGGAACGACGACTGGAAGGGGAGAATGATGTTGACATGGGCAGCGTTTGCCTTCAGGTCGCTTACGCTGGACGAATTCGGAGACGCTCTGGTGGACTGCACTGCTTTCGCAGTCAGCGAGAGTCAAGCTTCAAAATTCTCTATTGCTAACCACCGTATTCAAGGACTGCAGCGCGGTCTCATCTCGCATGCGGGAGGTTTGTTAGAGGTAATGATATAGCATACGATACATCTTGGTTTCGACTGACCATGCTTCAGGTTCGTGGCACAAATACTCGGAAAGATCGGAACGTTGTGCAGTTCATCCACTTAACCGCTCGAGAGTTCTTGCTCAGCACAGACGGTTCTGCTGATCCCTTAACACTTGCCCGGGCCGCAAGCAACGCGACAATAGCTGTATGCTGTTTGCAATATCTCAGAATCACTCTGATGCACATAGAACTACTGTCAACCCATGACCAGTCGTCGAAAAATGAACAGTTGGTCGATTATCTATCGCAATACCATTTGCTACAATACTGCCTCGATCATATTCACCGGCACTATACTGAGTCGGCACATCAGAAGCCAATGGTCCACCGTGAATTCGGAAATCTTGTTGCCGATCTGGACTCTCGGCGTCAATCTATTGCCTCACGACTCGTAGAACATTGGGTCAGGTCGACTTCGGAGGCATTCAGCATTAGCCGCACGAATTTGGAAACGGATGATGCCACTGTTGCAAGCACAGATGATCTTCTGATGGGTCTCCTGACAACTGCGGCCCGCATAGGACAGCATGAGACTTCAGAGGTGTTGCTGTCGCTGTGGACGAACTTCGCCACGACCGATCATGGGGAAACTCGGAGAGGTTCATGGCCACTGATTGCGGCCGCCCAGGGTGGTCATATCGGCATTGCGCAAATGTTGATTGACAAAGGTGCCGATGTTAATGCGTCTGATGGGCATGGTTGTACCGCTCTCTTCTATGCAAGTATGGGAGGGCATTCCGATGCTGTCAGATACTTGTTGGATGTGGGTTCTGACCCCAATGCTTCTAATGAGCACCTTCGCACACCCCTCATTTACGCTGCTTCCGAAGGCTACATTGAAGCAGCCCACATCCTACTGGACAAAGGTGCCGATGTTGGAGCTTGCGATATGCAAGGGTGCAATGCTCTCATTTATGCCATTCAAGGAGGCCATCTGGATGTAATTCAGTTTCTACTGGATCGCGGTGCCGAAATCAATGCCCGCGATGTGCAAGGATATACTGCTCTCTCCTACGCCACAGAAGGAGGCCATTCACAAGCGAGCGGGCTCTTGGTTGGCGCAGGTGCCAATGTCGATGCACTTCGTGTACCCGCTTAACTGTATGCCTCATCAATCACAAGGCTACTTTCTCAATAACTTACCTTCATATCATTTCCCTCCCATATCAACTGACTCTTGAATGTGTCCTAAGCTAGCATTTCACGCGTCGCTGCCTTTGACAGCGTCTATGCTCTGCACAGCGTCAGCAGTAATGAAGCACACACCACTCCTAATCGTATCATCTTTTTGCACGATATCAACCGAGTTCCTCGATTTGGTTCCAGATTTCCTTTCGGGCGGTGGCAAGTAGCCAGCTGGTACGGAAATGCATGCCGTCTCAAATTTCATGTTTTTGGCGTTTCGTGCCCTCAAGATCCCAAGAGGCGATGATATAGGGCACCCGTCAGCTCAAGGGTCAGAAGATCATTGACCTGGCGTAGGAGAGATTCGTCTACCGACAATATCATGATTGAGAGAACCATGCCCTTGGGGCCGCAATTCTCAAGAATTTGCAAGCCAAGCTGGGTAAATGCCAACAACTCTGTATTCCCAGGACCTTGGCTGCTTGAGCTAGTTCCACGCCCAATATACCATTGAAAGCTTCTCGTGACCGTGGTGCCGCCATATGTAGCGTTGAGCGGTAGTATTCATGGAGCTCTTCGCACCGCAGACTTCCCTCCCACACCTGTTGAATTGTGTCGATACCAGAGGATAAGCGCCGCAAAGCCGCATCAAGACCGAATGTTTCATCTGGCGCTTAGTAAGTCGGTAATGTATGAATTGCACTGCGGGACTCGGCATCAGAGACTTGAGTGCAATAGCTCTCAATATAAACACATAAACTCTCATGCTCTCGCCAAGGAAGAGCGGTAATAATAGACATGCCGCAATAATGCAAGGATTAAGGAGAGGAGTAACTAGTTGTAGGGCTCTCTCTGGTCGGAAGCCGGATGCCGGCACCTTCCCCTTCCCTTGGTGTCGGGCTCTGAGGGAAAGCAACAGCATGTGCACAAAGCGTTCAACTAGGAGATGCACGCCTCTCGGTCATATCACGCTGTATAACATTAACGGTTGTCAAGGGTGGCACAAACAAACACGCCGGATCAGTCAGAGAGGAAAGCCCTACACTAGGGCGGCACAGCATATTGTGTCTCTTTGATGCACTGCCTCTTCAAGGAGGAGACTGTGCCACACAAAAACGTCCAAGCCTCCAAGAACCACCCTCCAACGGCTGCCCATACCATTCCCCGATCCTTCGCCCCCAATCTGATACCTGCCGAGCAAAGCACCAGTACGCTGGAAGACACACAGCCCAATCCTTTTCCCGCCTTCCATCTTCAGCCTTGACGTTATTGTCAAATTTGGCGAGCCTTGATCATGCACTAGACCCCACTATGCGCAGGAATATGATGCCGCCGCCGGAGGGCGGATGCCTAAGCACATGGCTATGGCTATCTCCTAGCTTGCGCTCCCAAGATGCCAAAGGGCGCTTGGCCATGAGCCGTCTGAATGATACATAGCTTGGAGAATGTCGGTCGCGGAGGGTTTTTCTGTTCTGTGGTTTGTGCTAGTTCTCATTTATTCATACGCAAGTTACTGCTCTATTCATCATGATTGTTCCTCTTCCGTCACCTCAAACGAACGAAGTGTGAGTAAGCTCCTCCTAAATGTACCTCAGTAACTTCTCTGGGGGGGCTTGGGCACAGTAAGAGTGAACAGTGCTGACTCGATGCTTATCAGCAGCAGTCTTAACAAGATACCGCAAGCTACCGACTACCTGGAAAAGTCGCAGATCCCACCAAACAAGCCAGAATCAACCATGGACGCACAACAACCGAAAGAGAAAGACCTCATCGTATCGCAAAAGCCCACCATGAACGCACAACAGCCCCACGACCTCATCGCATCACAAAAGCCCCTCATGAACGACCTGCCAAAACGTCCATGGGCAAGCCCACCCACCAGAATCCGATATCGCGGACCATATCAAGACGATAGCACATACGCTGTAATCTGCGGCCTCCAAACCGTTCTCGCTCGCTTCCTCATCTGGTTCAATCTACCACTCTGCTGGTTCGTCGGAATCGTCATCGCGACTCGGCACATCGACCACTGGCTGGCCTCGCATTTCTCTGGACCCGAAGCAAGAGTCGCAATCACGTTCGTCGTGACATACATTGTCTACGCTGTCCTCTCACATACTGTGGCAGTGTTCGGTGCCATCTGGTATGAGATGTGGTGGAATCCGTACGCTCGCGCGCCAACACTGAGGGGCGAGGTGGGAAGGGAGGAAGAGGTTGCTATGGTGAAGGAGAATCGCAGGATAGCGAAGCGGATGGCGCGGACTTTCTTACCATGTTTATGGTCGGATTATTCCTGAGATTTAGTGCGCAAAGTAGCAACTTCTAGCGTTCAAAGCGCTCTTCTTTCACATTCAAGCACTACGTGCCATCCCGCCCACCAGCACCTCCAATACCGCTTCCTACTCTCTCGCCAATCCCGCTGGGCATCTTGTGATCGCCCGGGTTCGCAGCAGCTTCGTACAAGAAGTTCACGGCTTCCCTGCTCGCTTTGATCCACTCGCCTTTGAACCCGACGTAGCTGATCACCGTCTCGTCTTCCTCGCCTTGGCTCCAATTGTCTTCCCAGAACAGCTGTAAGCTGCGCACGGTGTTGAAGAGCGTGCGCTTCACGGGCACTTCTTGCACCTCGTTTGACTGTGCTAGTTCCAGAGTCTGTGTAGCCTGGAGGGAGGATGCGGTGTCGAAGTCAAGGCCGTCGCGGTTCAGGAAGACTTTGAGGGTCATGGGCGCGGAGGGAGTGGTGGATGTGCGGATCAGGATGCTGTGGAGGCGGATTTGGGCGGTGAATCTTGATTGTTGTTAGCTACTGCTTTGCTTCATCATGGCTGCGATTTACACTTACGGGATATGCATTAACAGCTGTTCATCCGCATCGCTTTTCAACTCCGGCGCCTCGTCCAGTCTCTCAGTCCAGGTCTTCTGCACCACTTTCGCGCCGCTTCCAGATTCGCTTTCATTCAGTGTGTTGATTGCGCTGAAGTCGATCTGTTGGTAGATGTGGTTCTGCAGCGCAGGAGTGAGGTCGTCTGTGTGGTCGTGGGCCGCGCCCTCGGAGTGGTCGTGGCCGTGGTGCTCATGTTCGTCGTGGCAGTGTGACATGGCTGTTATTTGAATTGGTCTTTTGGCTGGCGAGCAGCAGGTATTGGTAGATTTCACATGTTTGATGCTGGTGGTGTTGGGATGGAAAACTGGAAGCTTCGAGGGTTGACAACAGCCAAAGTCGTCGCGGGGCAAGACATCTCCCCTCGCATACGACATCATCTCAACATTGTCTCAACATCAATGATCCAACCCAACTGATGAAGAACATCGGTCATCAAATATCGTGTCTGTCCTAGGTTGCCTAGATTCACCCTGGTACGAAGGGGATAGCAAGTCGCGGGCCAACAACTCAGGACAGGAGAAACATGGCTCCAAGGAAACATCTTCCCGGCATGCTTCATCGCACCCGCTAGCCACGTTCACCAAAATTCTCAAAAGCTGATGCAGGAATCCGGAGACCGACCCTCACAAAGGTCTCGCCTATAAGCGCACTTGAACTGAACAGATCTCCACGGTCCATTTTCACGCAATCCTGATGCATTGCCCGAGAGTCGTGCTGCCTTGCACACGCCCTCGTCTGCCTGGAGATAGCGCGCTGGGCTCTCTTGGCCGTCTCCCTGACACTGGCTATCGATGTACAAATTCATGGTGCAGCTAATGCCTTGCTGCTTGGGGATGCCGTCAACGGTGAAGTGCATGCTGCGAGCGCCGCCTTCGATTTCTGGGAGAGTGATGCAGCTCGATTCGTTGTACTTGCTAGTAGCGTTGTAGGTCAAGTTGCTGAACTTGTAGGGGGCTCCGACGAGACCGTTGACTATGAATGGGTTGCTGGATCCCGGTTGCAGGTTCGACGTATTGGTGCACTTAGTGTCCGGGAAAGTGTAGAGATTGGCGTACGGCACCTCGGTCTTGCACGCTGGAGGTGGAGTCGAAGCTGTGGACGACGCGGACGCTGTCACGGTGATGACGCTTGCGGAGATAGTTGGAGTGACCGTGGCCGTGGTTGTGTTCGTGACTGTGACCGTGGACGTGATGGTGGTTCGGAAGCGGGTGGTGGTGCTGGTTGAGGCGGTGGTTACGGTGCTCGTTACGATGACCACACCTGGGCAATTGGCTGGCCTGACGCATCCCCCAGGACAGACCTGGTTGTCGGCGGTCCGACATAGGCGTGGTGCAGGGCTGATCGTGCAAACTGGACGCTGTCCCTGGGCGTGCACCATCATCGTCATGGCCGCCAACAGCACAGTGATCGTGAAGCTCATCTGCAGCAGTAAGTTGTGTGTTCAAGACTGACGGAACGTAGAGAGTCCTGCCTGAAGTTGCATGTTGTCGAATGTACCGGATTCTTTCAGATAGTCTTCGAGGTGTCGCTGGCGCCGGTCTAATGAACGCAGAGACAACATGAGCGTCCTTATATGCTAATTCCTGAGCCGACTGGCCATCAGTCAACTAAGCCTACCGTGCCGACTGAGGCGTATAGCTCGCGCCTAGAGGCTGCAATCTGCTCACTTCTGGGAGCTGTTTACTTGTTCGATCAAGGTAACGAACATCGCGGTACGCTCGCAAATCTCCACAATCAATAATGAGTTCCACTGCATTCTTTGTCTAAAGGACTACCTAGCTCTGCCGGCTTGGTTCGAGATACTGGGGCGACAAGCCTGTACCAGCATGGCTGCGGTTCGATGTCTACATTCGATCTGCAGTGCTACAATGCTGTCTCGAACTAGCTTGACAGTGTCACAAAGCTACTGCACTTGTCACTTTACAAGTGGTGTCTGATAAGCCATACAACCATTTCACTAGCACAGTGGACTTCTGGCTACCGAAGTCTTACACCACTTGAGTTTCCAAACCATCACGCCAGCTATGTGCATCACCCATTTCGCCAATAATGGTCCTTTCGTCGACAACAGGCGGAATCTGTGCTTCCCAGCTTTGATTGATCGCCTGCAACAGTAGCCAACATTAGCCAAAGCAGTCGGCCGCAGGGCAAGACAATCTCCACACTCGACTATCCGATCAAGAACTCAATCACGATTTGAACACACACCATTACTGTCACGGATTGCTGAAATTGAAAGCAACGTTAATCAGCATAAAATTAACGTTAATCATCATATTACATGTCACAAGTCAAGTCAAAGCCCAACAGACCAAGAGAAAGAAGAGACTCACTACCGCAAAACAAAACCCCCGGCCTGTTTCGTTGCACCCATAGCCTCGCCAACCAGGGACCCTAATACTTGATGCACGTACCTAAGAAGATCTCGTTGTCCGTGCAGACGTCTCTCTTATAAACGCACTTGAACTGAACAGATCTCCATGGCGTATTGTCTGAGGCTGCCTTGCACGCATTCGCCTGTTGGGAGATGTAACGCACCGGGCTTCCTTGGCACTGGTTTTCCCGGTAGAGATTCATAGTGCAGCTCGGGAACTTATCCTGAGGTATTCCGTCGACTGTGAAGTAGATGCTGCGTGCGCCACCGTCCGTAGCTGGGAGAGTAATACAACTCGACTCGTTGTACTTGGTTTCGATATTGGGTGTCAACTTGCTGAACTTGATAGGTGCACCGGTCAGGCCTCTGACGGACAAGGAAAGGCTCGGCAAAAGGAAGCCCGTTGCGTTCTTGCACTCGTTGTCCGGGAATGTGAATAGGTTGGCGTATGGGACTTCTGTCTTGCATGCCGGGTGCGGAGATGAGCTCGTGGACGCTGTCACAGTGACAGTAGTTGCCGAAGGTGTCAACGTGATTGTTCCGGTGGCGGTTACAACGTTGGTGATGGTGCTTGCAGAGAGCGTCGTCGTAGTGGTCTTGGTACAGAACTCCGTCCTGCTGCAGCCTATAGGACAACGTTGCCTTGGCCCTATGGTGCAATCTTGATTGAAGTTGCATTGAGCCTGTACCAGCGTAGGCACTACTGCGAGGAGAGCAGTGATCGCGAAGGACTATCAAATCAATTAGCAAGACGTCACACTAAGTTCGGAATTCCAAGTATCTCACATGAAGATGCATTGCTGGTGAAGACTCAGTTGTTCTCTTGAAAGGCTAGTGTTCTGCTTGAATCAACAGTTTGAAAGGCAACAGAGACTCGTATATATACTATTTCGCCTTCCCACTGTCCATCAGTATCTCGAGCTCAGTGCACTACAAATGGCGCATAGCTTTAAACCCCAGTATGCTGTGCAACGCGAGTGTGCTCCATTCTCTACACCGACAGTTAAACGAGCCCACCATGCCCTCTGTTCAAAAGAATAATTGAGTCTCAAAGCATGGGTCGAAGGTCTGGGGATAAAGGACGAGTTGCCCAGATTCGGTCTTGGGTGCCACGACAGTATCTCAAGCGTAGCTCAGGATTCAAGACAATTATGAACACTTCGAATGTGGCACATGCCAATTCTGGCAGTCCGGAATGGCAGTCACCGCTCGTTGCAAGCCACTCAGCTGAGCAATTGGAACTGGTTAAGTTGCACTACCATGAGCTCATTACAGCGTGCCATTGATCATGTAAGAAGTACACTACTTGAGCTTCCAAACCACCACACCAGCTGCAGGCACATCACCCTCCTCGCCAATGATAAGGTCCCCATCGACAGTGGGCGGACTTTGTGCTTCCCAGCCATAATTGATCGCCCAGAGCAAGTCACCCCTCCTAGCCAGACGCAACGTAGCACCAAGATCATTCTCTTTCCCAGGTACCCGCCCAACCAGATCCTCAACCCCGACTTCAGCAGCCACATCGCCAAGGTACGACACGAGGAAATCCACAGGAGGGTTGAAAGCAAGATAGTGCGTATTGTTCTCAGAGCATGCCGCAGGCTTGCCCGGACGGTGGCGCGAGGTGTACTCCACAGTGGCATTGGAGGTGGCGTTTTGGCGCGAGCACTCGATCCACTCCTCCCAGCCTGAGATACTGTAGTTCGATCCAGCATAGCGAATACCACTTCCGGCATAAGTTGGAGGGGTTTCGACCCGAGTCACGCGCATCGGAAGCCGGTCCCGCACCGTGCCTGCGGATGGGTTCAAGCCTGGCGAATAGGCAAAGTCAGGCGTTTTGCTGCCGGTATGAGGCCCGAATACTGCCGGGCCGGAGAAGTCGGCAAGCGCCTGGTTGAAGGAAGTGGGGATGATTGGTAGACTGGGAACGACGACCATCTTGTAGTTCTCAAGGCTCTGGTCCGGTGAGATGACGTCTATGCTCAGACCGAGACGGCGCAGAGAGGCGTAGAAAGTGTAGACCAGGTCGACATACTTCAGTGCAACGTCGGCGTAGCTCGCATCCTCGGGCGACCAAGCGCCACTGTACGGCTCGATCGTCCAAACCCAATTGGAGGTGTAGTCGAAGACGAGAGCGACGTCAGCTTGCTTCTCGCCGGCGTTAGTCGTGTTTTCGGCTCGCAATGCCGGCAAATCTTCATTGGCAAAAGTCTGTGACTCAACGTAGCCTTGGTCCTCAGTGTTATCTGATAGGAAAAGTGCCGACAAAGTCTGCTCCTGGGCGTATGGTACCTGGCGCCAACGGAAGTAGTTGACCAGGTCTCCTGAAGCCGCAAAAGTCTCATGTGTCCATAAACGAACCATGCCCTCAAGAGGTGAGACACGGTAGTGGTTCCAGTTGAGTACACCCGGCTCCATCTCCATGACGCCGAATGGCCCGTGATTCTCTCCGTACCCAGCTCCAGACACACCACGATAGAGCGCATGATGGAAGGCTTGGATGTCGGGAACTCCAGTACGGAGGTAGTCAGTGACCTCGTCGTCAGACAGTGAGACTGCCTCCACGCCAGCAAGAGGGTATGCATCCCAGGTCGAGATATCGATTCCCACCTCGCGAGCAAATTTGTGATGGTCGAAGTCCGTGTAAAACATCATGAAGTTGTGCATGACGGCGTGACTAGGTGCTAGCTCACGAAGGATGGTGGTCTGCTCTTTGGCAAACTCAATGACCATGTCACTGCTAAACCGTGCCCAGTCAAGTGTGTGTGCCTCGTTGGTGGTGTAGACTTCCAGGAACGGAGGTTGAACCGTATCGAAAGAAACATATTGTGAGGACCAGAAAACGCGGCCTTGAGCATCATTCATGTTTTCGATGGTAGTGTATTTCTCCTGAAGCCATGACCTGAACCTGGTGATGGCGTCCTTGTCGTAACTCCGGACGGTATCATGGCATCCGAATTCATTGTCAAGTTGCCATCCTGCAACAGCAGATGAGTTGCCATAGCGCTCAGCGAGCTTGCGGGTGATCTTTTGGCTCTGCTCGCGATAGTCGAAGGAAGAGAAGCTATAGTGTCGACGAGATCCAAACAAGAGAGTCGTATTAGTGCGATCGACAAAGTCGACATCGTACTTCTCCGTAAGCCAGTTAGGTGGCGTAGCAGTAGGAGTACCGATGATAGCCTTGAGGCCGTACTTGGCGAATAGTTCGATAGTCCTGTCCAGAACAGTGAAGTTGTATTTACCCTCGGAGGGCTCCAGCACCGTCCAGTCGAACTCATTAACGCGAACGAACGAGATGTTGCTTTCGCGCATTCGAGCAACATCGGACTCCCACATCCATTCGGGCCATTGCGATGGGTAGTAGTCGACTGCTAGATGCAGACCATCAGGCCAGCGGCTGGCGTCGGGCTCGAGTGTGACATTCTGGATTGGTGTAGTAGGTATCGATACACATGCTACCACCTGTAACGAGGCCGCCAACGCGGCTAACGATGTATGCATGGTCAGTTAGTTGGTAGGAATACTTACAACAACAAGTTTTTCCTACCGATGAGCTTCTTAAGTACAATCATAAAATCAGATGGGGCGAAGTGAGGGCTACACTAGGTCCAGCCGATCATCATGTCTGAGAGCGCATTTTAGCAAGCGACGGAATAAGAACCAATGGCATGCTAGCTTTTCCGGTTGCTTAGGCTTAGGGCATGTCAATTGACTCGTGCAACAGCATCTTACCGTGCCTTTACAGCCCCCGCTGTGGTGCTTATTCTCAACGTCATAGTCAGTCGCCGATTTCAAGAATGCCGGGTCGGAAGTAGTACTTGGGAGTTTGGACATGTTGGAAGTGGACCATTAGAGTCAGGAACCTTGGAATAGGATCCCCACCTCGGGCTTTGTGGAGAAACGGAGAATCTGTGGAGCTCGTCCACGAGAATGCAGAGATCTGCATCTTTCTCGCTCAGAGCTTCGCCGAGGGCCCTCATCTGATTTCGCTGGAGTTGGACAGAGTGTCGATCAAGTGGGTGGCAGAAATATCCATGCAAAAATAAATTTCGGGGTCAAGAATCCCAGATCGTTGTATTATAGTATGATGAACAAGAGATGAACTTGGCACGAAGAACACTTGTTTGTGGCACAGGTCAGCCTTGCAAAGCTTGAGTGTTCAAGCAGTTTGCTGATACTGTTGTCGTGTATGGCTGCGCACAGCAAACAGCAAAAACGAGGCTTGGCCGCGCGATTTGGAGAGAGACACAGATGAAATTGTCTGATATTTTCAGCGGGTTTCTCCGTGTATCCTGGATTCCAGTCACTGCAATGTAAGTTTAGCCTAATTTTAAATGATGTATGCGCGTTTCGTGCATGAATAGGGGATCGCTAGACTTGTCTGTTGCTCAAATTTGTCTTGAATATGTCATGATCTGGTTGGATGCTGTGTATCTAATCTGGGTATCAGTAAATCTCTGCCTGTCTGAACGCCGTCGAATGCATCTTGTGTTGCACATGAGCACCGTTTAGGCTGCAATTGCTTCTCTCTGGCGTCGCTGCTGTGCTCTTTCCTTCTCTCTTGCTCTTTGAGGGTCGCTGGATGGGACTTCTGGCATGGGCTCTTGGACTCGCGTGGGTGCGTCGGGCATGGCAGGTACGCCGTTCGCTTCCCTTTCCATTGCCAATAGTTCATCTTCCACCTCGTCCTCGTCTTCGTTTGACATCTTACCGCCAAGTAGCTCGTTGATTTCCTGGTCACATCGGTCAGCCTCATATTCTCTCCATGCCACCTGATTTCACAATCCCGCTCACATTTTGGTATGCCTGCGCTTCCTCGGTCTCACTCATGATTAACTCCACCTTGTCTAATCCTCCCATCTCCTTGTGTATCTCTTTTAACACCGCAGTGCCTTGTTGTAAACCAAAGACCACATCCTTCTGCACCAAAGCAAACTCCACATCAGAAGTCAAAGCCTGCAGCTGTGCCAGCTGCTGATCCGTCTTCGTGAGCAGCGACTCTTGGTATTTCTTCCGTCGTAGAGCAAGCAGCGCCTTATCTTTGTGGCCTAGTCGTAGGCACTCACGTGCTACCTCGGTCTCGCGGTCTGTGACGATCTTGATGCGTTTCTGGTACTGTTGCAGCTTGTCGCGCTGGACTTTCATATCAAGGATGGCTCTAGGACACGCTCAGCGAAAGCCATGTCTGGAGCGCGTGCGTCGAACCTACTTGTCCTGAGCCGAGATTTTGTTCGAGCTGTTGCTGTTACCCATAATGGCGCTTGGGAGTCGCGGAAATCGACCCAAGTGGTGTTTGATAGCCTGTATTCGAATACGGGTCGCTAAAGTCGCAATGCAGGAGCAATGCAGCAAGATGACTGGTCGCGTGTTGAGGGCAAGTTGAGGGTGCTGTCTATCGCTGATGTCACCCGGCCCAGGCCTCGGCTGTATATAAGGTGGAGCGGCCCGCGACCACGTGGTTCCACGCTGTCGGATTTTCAATTCACCAGTTGGCGAACCGCGATTGATTGAATCAGGTACTCTGGTTACTTGAACGCTCGTTCAATCATTTAATGGCTCGAACTCGATAGACGCAGGAGGTTCTGCGTATGTAAAGTCTTTTCTGTGAAATACAATCTTCCAATCCTTTAAAATCGCATACAGATACCGCAGGTACTTGATCAAAAAGATTGATACTCAGAAAGATTAATACTCAGCAACAAACCAAGACCCGCTCCACTGACCGCATCCATGGCCAAATCGAATACGAAGAACACACGAGATATGTTCCCAGTTATCAAAAGTAGAGACAAGCACTCGTAAGCCTCTGTCAACGGTCTGTTGATATTCATGCTGTTAGTTCGATGCAAAGGGTTAGGGTTATGGTGCTTTTTGTGCTTACTCTTGAGCCCGATCAAACACGTGCAATTGTGGTTAATTCTGGTGGCATACGCCTTCAGAGGAACAGAAATTCGTTGAGTATGTCCGGATAGATGAAACGCATCTACTACAACAGTCTCTGTGTCGGAAAAATGTCAATCAATCATGTACCAGCATTATTCACTTGATCCTGGATAGAGGCTCGACTCCAAGGATATTTACCTGTCGTACACTCAATCACCTGTATCAACGACACTCTCATATTGTTGTACTCTTCGACGCCCTGGGTAGTCGTTGCTGCTCGCGTCAGCAACATGTTAATGTGCCACACAATTTAAGGTTTTCCGCTAACGGAAGCAGCCGACAACTTTTTGGCCCTGTCGATTTTTGTGATCTCGCCAATATGCGCTTTCAGGCTCTCACTGTGCTACGACCTTATGCGCCTGCGACTATTCTAGATGTCTAAGCCAACGAGGCTGGTAGGCGCGCTCGATAACGACGTCAACATCGCAGTCGGTAAATTCCTGGAACTTGGCCACGCTGCAGACGTCGACAGCCTATATTTTGCCATACAGCGATCTAATTCGAGCATCAAGCGCAAGCCTAAAAAAGTCTTGCAGCAATCTATCGAGCGTTGTCTGGATTTCCGTGGGGTTGCCGAAGACTCTGGTGACGACTCAGAGGCTGCCCTAGAGAAGGAGACAATTGCAGCAGCACCGAACGCCGATCTGATGAACCGCAGCCTGCGAGCAAACCTCTCATCCGGTCCCTCGAGGCCTCCCAGTCCTCCTCCCACCGATGATGTGACCAAGAAACGCCGCGCAGCAAATGGAGAGGCTCTTCCCAAACGACAAAAAACCGAGAAGGTCTCCGTAACGCCACCTGGAGACATCAGCCTTTACGACATTGGCGGCATCGAGGATGTGCTAAATCAGCTCAAAGAATTGCTGGTGCTACCTCTTCTCCGGCCGCGCAAATACATCGAGACAAACGTCAGCGTGCCTCGAGGTATTCTTCTACACGGCCCGCCAGGATGCGGCAAGACCATGATCTCACGAGCTTTCGCCGCAGCAATCGGAGTGCCGTTCATCGAGATCCTGGGGCCCTCGATTGTGTCCGGCATGAGCGGAGAGTCAGAGAAGGGCGTCCGAGAACGATTTGAGGAGGCGAAGAAGCATGCGCCTTGCCTCATATTTATTGACGAAATCGATGCTATTGCGCCGAAACGCGAGTCCAGCCAGAGCCAGATGGAAAAGAGAATTGTCGCACAGCTGCTGGTCTCAATAGACGAGCTCGATAGAGACAAGGAAAAGCCGGTCATTGTGCTCGCGGCAACTAACCGACCAGATTCTCTCGATCCCGCGCTACGACGTGGCGGTCGTTTCGACACTGAGATCAACATCGGAGTACCAAACGAGCAAGTACGAGCTGCGATCATGCGAGCTCAGACAAGAGGTCTCGCGCTGGCACCAGATGTGGATTTCGCCTCGCTCGCGAAGAGGACGGCAGGTTTCGTTGGTGCCGATCTGAAGGATCTCGCCGGCAAAGCAGGCTCATGGCAGATGTCGCAGTACAGAGAGGCACTCGAGCGACAAGCGCTTGATTTGGAGCAGACCATGGACCTAGACGACAGCAGAGACATCTCACCAACGGCACAATCCATTATGAGGCTCATCAGCACAGCACGGAGGAGCGACATCCCCGAACCTCCCGGATTCGAAGAGACGGCAATCACCATGGCCGCTTTCGACGCCGTGCTACCAAACATCATTCCTTCAAGCAAGCGCGAAGGCTTCGCAACCATCCCAGACGTCTCGTGGGAAGACATCGGCGCGCTCGCCTCCGTACGCGAAGAGCTTCAAACCGCCATCGTCGACCCGATCCAGAACCCCGAACGCTACGCCGCCGTCGGCATCAGCGCCCCTACCGGCGTCCTCCTCTGGGGTCCTCCCGGCTGCGGCAAAACCCTCCTGGCCAAAGCTGTGGCCGCAGAGAGCAAAGCCAACTTCATCTCGATCAAGGGCCCCGAACTGCTCAACAAGTACGTCGGCGAGTCCGAAGCCGCCGTCCGCCGCGTCTTCATGCGCGCGCGCTCAAGCGTGCCTTGCGTGATTTTCTTCGACGAACTAGACGCTCTTGTCCCGCGCCGCGACGATTCTATCTCCGAGGCCTCAAGCCGTGTCGTGAACATGCTTCTCACCGAGCTCGACGGCCTGAGCACGCGCGCAGGAATCTATGTCATTGGTGCCACCAACAGGCCGGATATGATCGACGACGCCATGATGCGTCCTGGCCGTCTTGAAACTCGCCTCTTCGTCGACCTGCCCGGCGCGTCTGAGAGGGTCGAGATTCTCAGAGCGTTGATCCGCAACAAGCCGATTCCTGCTGAGGTGGCTGACATCGCGGCTCTGGATGCTTGCCATGGCTACAGCGGTGCTGATCTCGAGAGTTTGATCAGGAAAGCTGGACAGCATGCTCTCAAGAGCGGAAAGTATAGAGTCGAGAAGGAAGATTTCGAGTTTGCGGTGCAGACTATCAAGGGCAGTGTTGGGAGCATGGACAAGTATTACAAGCTGCGTGACAAGTTCATGCACAGGCACTAGAAGGGTTTGAGGGGGAAAGTCTGTTTGGGGCCCTCTCGAGCAGGATGCATAGGTTCACGCATGCATTTTGAATTGTATGTAATACCTGGATCGGGGTTTTCCACATGTCAATTTGGGGCTGCTCGTCATCATTCTACACCGCAATTCTCGAGAGACGAAGATTGTCTGTCTTATGTGATATCTTCTGGACGCTCTCCGACTGAGCGTGGTAAGCTTACGTCAAGACGTCAAAGGCAGATAGTGTGTCCTTTCAAAATGAATAATGTGCTACTTCGGCGACGCGTTGAAAGCATCTCATGGTCTGATCGAACCCTATGTGGCAGCCTCCACATGTCCTGTGAATGGTTGGCTTAGAAGTACCTCAATGGCGTGTCCAGAGAGCATGTATCGATCGTGGACTGCAACTCTGGTACGTTGTCGTTTGCCACGGCGTACGTGCAGAAATGCTCCTGCTCCGTGTTCGCCAATTCAGAGGAGAAGTCGAAACAGGCTGTTAGGTGGACGAAAAGAAAAAAAAAGAAGATAGACGATGCTGGTGAGCCAGCACCGGAAGACGGTGATATTGAAGAACTGTCATTATCATGAGATGCTCCTCAACAGGGAATCGAACCCTGGTCTCCCGCGACTTGTCGGTGTTAATGACAAGCGGAAATCATAGCCACTAGACCATTGGGGATGTGGTGTACTGTTGTACACCAATGGATGCTGGGAGTACAGGCGTGGCAGTATATATTCGTTTGTATTGGCTCCCGCTTACAGCCACCACTTTGGATGCCAAACGTCCTGTACTCTCATGTCAGCGATGATACCTTACTTTGTCTTGAATCTGGAGATTGTTCGGCCGCCGATCACAGCGAGACAAGGATGAATATACTTTCTTATCTCCTAGGAGGTAGGGATTACCGTTCCACAAAACAAACAATAAGCTGCCGATCCACAAAAGTATTGTCCTATGAGTCCTGATAAATTAAATGCCGCTAGGGAAAAGTAGCTCTCGACGATCGAGATGTAGTCTGACGTGACGACTCCATCTCTCGTCAGGCGCGCACCCATGCAAGCAAGCAAGCAAGATATATTAGATCACCGCCGCAGCAGCGAGCTGCAAGGCCAGATTGGTGTCTATCAAGCGGCTCCTCACATGGTCGATGATGCTCAAGTGAGATCTGCGGGCATTGAGTGGCAGGGAATAAGGCGGGGACAGTACGAGGTAGGAGGTATTGTGCAGACAGACAGACAGACAGACAGACTCTGGCGAGAGCCATCCTGCCGGGCGAACGGTTGTGGTAGAAGCAAGAACTGCAAGAGGAACCGCTCTGCGCCCGCCCTACGCAGAAGCTAAAGGCGTGCTAGGAGTGAGATCCCTGTCGACACCACGCGGCTTGGCGGCCGTCACAGGCGAGGGTGGGGAGAGGGATTATTCTCTGACACAGTATAGGGAGTGGTGGAGCTCGAGGGCAAGAGGAGGCGCCAATGGCGAGGATTGGGTGGGCTCGTGGGCAATATTATTATTCAGGGTCGATGGTCAGTAATCATGGCTGTGCGGAGCCAGGCCGCCCTTCTACAAGGGAGGATGAAGACAAGCGGAATCATGACCACGGCCAGAAGCACAAAGCACGTACACAAACACACCAAAACACACCAATATAACCCCCCAGCCCCGTCTCTCCACGCACTACGCGGCCAGTGGCTTGCTACCCCGCCAGTTAGTGGGCTAGGAGACCCTCGTTGCCTCTGAAATTATTGTCATCAACATGCTAAAGGCTGAGCTGAGCTGAGCTGTGCACCTGCTTGTCTTTCGGCGCTTCGCCGACGATTAATCTCGATCATGTTGTTGGTGATGTCGTCGGATATGTCTCGCAGTCAACAAGCTGCATCTTGTCAGAACCGGCCACAGCACCTCTGGGTACGTACCCCTATGACATCCTGTGCGCCAAATACGGATGTTTCGCGGAGCCTCTGTAGTACTGGTGCGTAGCCGGTCGATAACTTTTTCTCCATGCCACGCTCTGACCCAGCAGTACGGCCGCAGAATCAAATTATGCTTCTCACATTCTTCTTCACATGTGGCATAGAACGTGCGCGCGCTGCGCAACGGGTACGGCGGCACACCTCACCGCCGACGGTACGGCGTGTGACGAAGTGAACTCGGAGCACGGTTCCCTTTAAGGCACCGCGCCCAGCCGGTCGCTGCCGTGGCAGGCCGAGCTGCTCGCGTTGCCTCGAGCGAGAGCGGCGGCGGCCTACTCGATGCGGCAAGGCGTCCAACTCTCTCCAGACGCCTCGTGCAGGGAGATATCCGTGGACACCTGCCGGCGCGTTTTACTGCGAGGCATGCCTGCTCACCTGCTGTTCTCTGTTGCTGGTGTGGGGGGGACCTCCACAGATACAGCATGTCCTGGCGCAGGGACAAGCACGCGTCTGCTCGCTTCGTCCAAAGGCCTCGCCGAGGGAAGCCCTCCTTGGCGGATGAAGGCGGAGCTAGGTGGCAGCGAGGTGTTTCGGTTGGTCAGCTGGCGACCGTGTGTCTCGCGTGTCTCTGCTGCGCCGGAGGTCGACCGCGCTCTCTGAAGACTGCATGCGTGACCGATCGAAGAACGAAAGCACAAGCGCCACATCGCATCGGATGGCAGGGGAGCTGGAACTGATATGTCATTACAGCGGACGAAGGCGGCACGCGAGCTTGGGTCTGGCAGTTGGAGTTTCCAGGCATGCTTCACGACCCGCACACATTTGACATGCTCAAAGACGTAGCTCTGGTGATCTGTCCACTACTGGTGGAGTCAGTCGTCGTGTGGCCAGGCGCCTCGTCGAGCGCGGGCGCCATTCCCTTCTCATCCTCAAACCCTTGGTGCATGTAACGCCCTTACGAAAGCGGAGATAACTCGTGCTCGAGCCACAAAACGCTTATGCTTGGGGAATAGTCGTGCCTTGCCTGTGGGGACCCCAGTGGACTGAGTGGAGTGTGCTCCACGATTCCGGCCTATTGATCTTGCGGCGCTCATCTGATATTATCCTTTGGCCCTGCTTCCACTTTCTTATCCCCTTCTCTTCCTTCTTGCTGATTTCTGGAATGCTCGAGCCGGAGGAGAAGCGCTAAGCAATAACTACACTGGACTGGATTGAATCAGACTGGTATCATAGCTACAATGGACCCAATGGATTGCAATATGTCAGACTCGTCGTCGTCGTCGCCCCCCGCGGACACGATCCACATCCACTCTTCAACTGCAAAACGAACTGCATCCGATGCCGGACTCAAGGGCATGCGTCCACCTAAGAGTGTTAAGAGAAGAGCATCCAAGGCATGCCAATGTTGTCGCTCAAGGAAAGTTCGCTGCAACGTAGTCGAACATGGAGCGCCTTGTACAAACTGCCGGCTGGATGAGGTAGAATGCATAGTCTCGGAGAGCAAACGCAAAAAGTTGGTAGTCGCCTATTGAAGATCTACTGTATTCTCAGACCTAACGACTTGCAGGAAATGGACAACAAACGAGACGTCACCAGCCGCTAAGAGCAGTACGCTCAAGCCGGCAGCTAACGTGCCCATGTCAGCGCATCCACCCTACGAACCTTTGAGGCGATCAAGCGAGCATGTGCCTCACTCTTTGTGTAAGTCGATCAGATTAGTGAATGTTCCGAACTGGCAAAAGCTCATTCATACTAGATCAAGATCTCAAGAAGGACGTTCTCGCAAACAGCACACCAAGACATTCAATCAGCACACCCAGCATGTTGTACAACTTACAAAGACTTAACCAACAACGAAGCGGATCAATCTCAGAGGCCCTGCCAGTTCTCAATAGCCTGGTATCGCCCACAGCGACACCACCTCCCATGCTTCCATCATATATTAAGCCTCTTCCCGACCGATTTGGAAACGACGACATCACATACCTGCAGAACAAGGGCGCATTGACCATTCCTAACGTTGAATTGCGAAACGAGCTCATCCGTTGCTACGCTGAGGTCATCCACCCTTTCATGCCTCTGCTGGATCTGCACGATTTTGTCGCAACCATCGATTGCAAAGACGGTTCAAAACAGGTCGGTCTACTGCTTTTCCAGTCCGTCATGTTTGCCGGCGTTGCATCCGTCAACATGCGCCACCTCGAGAACGCAGGTTACAGCTCTCGACGAGACGCAAGACGCGACTTCTTTAACAAGACTCGCCTGCTGTATGATTTCGACCTCGAAGCGGATCGCATCCCGCTCATTCAATCATTACTCATTATGACATACTGGTACGAGACGCCAGACGACCAGAAAGACAGCCACCATTGGATGGGCATCGCGGTATCGCTGGCACAGACAATCGGCCTACATCGCAACCCCGAGAAATCCGCCACCATCGAGCCTGCAAGGCAAAGATTGTGGAAACGTATCTGGTGGTCTACGTATATGCGCGATCGTCTGATTGCGCTTGGCATGCGCCGACCGACTCGCATAAAGGCGGGCGATTTCGACGTTCCGATGCTGACCGTGGAAGATTTCGATATTCAAGCCTTGCCAGATCCAGAGTCTTCTTGCGTTCCGATCGAGTGCAGTTTGCTCCGCGATGTGGAAAAGCAGCGTGTACTGGCGGTCATGTGCATTGAAAAGGCGAAGCTATGCACTTGCATTAGCAACGTGCTTTCTGTGCAATATTCTGTCCTTCACAACAACCAGAGCGCGTCTAGTTCGGAAGGCAGCACGCGGACAACAATGTCCCTTCAACCAAAGCGAAATGAAGGCACGACCGAAGTCCAAGAATGCGATGAAGCCTTGCAGCAGTGGAAGGACGGCCTTCCCGAAGAAGCCCACTACACTGTACCGATGTGGAACGACGTCGAGTCTGGAGACGGCTACATGGTGCTCAATCGTTCTCTGCTACACATGATTTACTACTCGACACTATCCGCTCTCCACCGCCCCCAAGTGCTCCCATCAAGCGGCATGCCTCCACGCGACGCCAAAGCAGAAGTAATCGATGTCTCCCGCCGAGCCGTCCGCCTCGCCGCCAGCGAAATCACCTCCATCGCCAACACGCTCTACAACCTCGACCTCGTCCGCCTGCTGCCCACAACAGGCATCACAGTCCTACTCCCCGCCGTCATCATCCACCTCCTCGACATCAAAGCCCCCGACGAGAACACCCGCCGCACAAGCCTGCAGGGCTTCTGCCAATGCATGCAGACCATGGGCCGCCTGCGCGACATCTACGCCGCCGCAGACTACAGCACGGCGTTCCTCGAAGCTGCCATCCGCAAAGCCGAAATCACTCTACCTCAGAAACCAAACGAGGTCAAGGAGCCTCGCAACGTCATCACCAGCACCCAGGGCCTCATGGACGCCGGCCGCCGCATGAAACTCACCAACCCGCCGCCTCCCAGCTCCGCCCGCGGCCACCTCACCCCACCGCCAGAAGGCACCACCGCCCCAGGCGCCATCCACATCCCCGTCGGCAACCCCAACACCACCCACAACCCCATGGCCCCCACCGGCATCCCGCTCACAGACGACGACATCGCCCGCCGCCTCAGCACATTCCTCGCCTCCACACCCCCAGACTCAGACCACCACTCCGGCCACAGCACCGGGGGCACCGATACAGACTTCACCAACCCCACCGAAGCTTCTGACTCCCTCTGGGCAATGCAACACGGCAGCGACGCGAAATTCTCCCTCGACAGCCTGCGCTCCGCGGGCTCCGCCGACGACGCGAATAACATGTTTGCCGACGGCGCGATCATGGTCGGCGCCGGAGACTTCGAGCCTGACTTCGATTCGATGATCAACCTGGATGCGCTGGGTAGTTTCGATGAGGCTGGGTATGGGGTTATGCAGGGCGAGAGTGGAGGTTTTGCGCTTGATATGGATTGGATGAATGGTGTTGGGAATGGAGATGGGCTGGGGGGTGAGGGAATGGGGGGTGATGTGATGGTTTGAATGAAAGATTGAATGATGGAGGATTGAGATGAGATGAAGGGATGGGATGGGATTTTGATGATGTGATGTGAATTGATCATTATGCATGAGGCTCTTTCATTTGGAAATGAGGCCAGAACAACTTTGTACAGGACAGCGGCAACGCTGGGGATTCTTTTTGCATTCAGTACTCTCTTTTCACCTTCATTCATCTTATGACATCACAAATTGAACTGGTGCTTTAGCTTGATTTTCTGTTCTCATTTGAAAAGACTGGAACCACGAATCAGCGTCACAGAGAACGAGAAAAGGGACACTGGTGTATATATGTAGCTAGTCCTCATTAAATTCAGTTGCCATGCCCATAGCCGCCCAAAAACACCTATTCTAGCAATCAAGCAAGTTCCTCATAATCATCATCATTCCAAACATCGTAAATCGACTTCCCACCAATTTCATCAATACCACCGCCACCACCACCACCAGTATCACCATCCTCATGAGCAACCCTCTTCCCAAAAATCCCAAACGGCGACGCTGTCGCTTTCTTCATCGGCGTAGCCTCAACCTGCAACGCTCCCGTCTTGCCCTCACGACCACCGCCGCCACCGACAGGCGTCCCCCTAACCCCGAAATCAACTCTCCTTCCAACCTTCACCGGCGTAGCAGCAACATGACTCGCAGCAGTAGCGCGCCTCGCAGTTGGCGACTCCAAGCCAATGATCGGCGCGGAGCGCCGCGCCGACGGGCTTTCAAGAGGGAATTGGATGCTGCTGGTGCGGCGCGAGGGGGTGTCTTCGACGCCACCGCTGCGGGCTGTGTTGCGATCGCGGTGTGAACTCTGTGGTATGATAGGCAGGGCGTCGAGACAGGGACGGATAGAAGAGGTGGGGATGACGGACGGCTTAGAGCTGTGGGTGCTGGCGGGGACGAAAGAGGTATTGTATGCTGCTGTTGAGGCTGCTGTTGCTGAGGGCCGTTTAGGGGTAGCTGCGACGTGGACGCTTTGGCGCGGGCGGGAAGAGCGCGAGGAGGAATTGTTATTGTTGGTGAGGGTTTGTGCGAATCTCTCGTCGGCGCGGGCGGCGACTTCTTTCGTTGCCATGGGACGGTTGGGTTTGCGGGCGTTGGCGATGGCTTCGCGGACTTGGGCTTCGGTTTCTTTCTTTTTGCGCAGGCGTTCGGCGGCGGCGGCGGATTTGGCGGCTAGGTCTACTTGTCGGTGGCCGGAGAGGTAGGAGCTGAGAGCGCTTTCGCGAGCGGGACGGGATTGGGGTCTGGCTGGTGGGATGGAGGAGAGAGAGAGTTGTGAGTCTTCGCGCTTGATGAGCGCGGAGTCTGTTGATGAGCGATGGAGGCCTGGTATCGGTTTCGTTGCGTGGTTGAGTGTTTCTGTTGCAACACGCGAGAGTGGCTTTCTGGGCTGTTTCTCTGGCCGTGAGCGTGTTGCAGGCTCGCCTGGTCTGCTACGTGAGGATGTTGATTTCCGCTTCTCTGGTGATGGCGGGCTGGGTCCTCCTAATTTCTTGTTCACAAGCGCTGCTTCTTTCGGCAGGCGTGATATAAAGAAGGGAACGATGATCTCGATGCAGAAGTCTCGTAGCTCGTTGCTTGGCTCGTTGTGCTTCGTTTCTTTATCGCCGAGATGGCTTCTTGCAGGAGCGTCGGTATCCAGGTCGTGCCAGATACACAGACGGTCAAGCAGAGTCTCGAGGAGCGACCGTAGATCCAGAGCTTTCTTACCTTTGCGTTTCGTCGTTGCCATAGTTGCTTGAGACTCAGCATCTTGAGATTCTACGACCTGGGAGTCCAAGGTTAGACTTGAATGCTCAACAGCTGGTGCAGTATCTTTGAGCGTCGTCTCCAGATACAGGGTCTCCAATATAATGATGACTTGCAGATATGTCTCTCTTGATCGCAAGCCTGGGATGCGGCGGCGTAAGGCAGTATCTGTGTTCTCAGGCGAAGCCATGCTCCCTGGCATTTCCTCTCCACGCCACCACTTCTCAAGATATTCATGCTCGTTTGTGAAAAGGCCTGCTTTGTCCCGCTTCGGCTTGAACCTTTTCTTCCTGCGAGACTTGACCGGACCAGGGGTGACCAATGGTAAGTCTTTGACCAGAGCTGGAAGATTATCCTTGAATTTCTTGTCCATCACATTGACAGGGAGGATCGAATTGCGTAGAAGGTCGATAAGACTCGAGCTTGTTGTTGAGACACCGATACCACCGGTGATTGCTGCTCTTGCACGAGAAAGAGGACCTTTGGCAAAGTAGGCCAGGGACGTCCGAGAAAGGTACAGAGCATCGAGATACTGTCTCGCAAGCTCTTCGACTGGGTCTTGGGCTTCAGCGTCCGCAACGCCAGTGCTCGGCTTTTGAGACTCTGTCGTTCGTTGGGTATGGACGTCTCTTGGTTTTTGCGCAGCTTCGGTAGGCAGCAGGTTAGGTATAGCTTTTGGTGCTTGTTGAGGCAACTTGAATTGTAACAGAGACGCCGGTCGCTTGTGATCTTGCGGCTGTTCTTTTGGCAAATCCACTATCGCTCGAGACCACCATGGCGACGTGCTTGCAGGAGCAGTGGTTCTGCATTTTGCAGCAGATATCTCTTGTTTGGGTTGGACTTGAGCAAGACGGATCACTGTCTCTTTGGCGATCCACTGTCCCAGTCGACACAGCGCATAAACACGCTTGGCGGCACGCTCTACAACATACAGCCGTCCCTCCTCTTTCTGCTCAGCCACTATGATGTGTCCTTCTATTCCATTTTCATGCAAAGCTTCTAGTGTCTGCACGTGTGCCGCGAAGAGTCGACTCCCAAGGCCTTGGACATCAAGGGCGGCTAGCGGTAAGTGTGCTCGTTGCAGCACGCAGAGTGGTGTGAGATGGGTGGTCTTTCCGAAGAGGTCGTCGCCAGCTGGGCGTATGGCAAATGGTCTGGAGTCGATCTCGGCCGGTGTATCCGTGTTCGGGGCGTCTTCTCTCTTGCGTTTCTTCACACTTAGTGAGGCAGCTGGTTGTTGGACTGGCGAGGCGCTAGGAAATGACATGCTCGATGGAAAATAATTGTTCCCGCACTAACAATGGCATGGCTAGGTATGCATTGGTAGCGGTAATTGTATGGACCGAGAAATAAGAGGGATAGTGTATGGTGGGAGTGTCAATAATGCGATGTTGTTCGAGTTCCTAAAGTGCTTCTTCCTTTGGACGCGCTGCAAGGTCTCACGCGTTCAGCTTTCGGCCCCGCGTGGCTCGATCACGATCACGATCACGATGCGAACTGCCGAACATGACCTCACGACATCATCAACACCAACACTATTATGTGAGACCTTGAGCTCAATCGTGGTTGAGATGGAACATCCGACAAATACCACCCAGACCAAGATTAGGACTGCCCACTAAAGAAACAGGCCATTGTAGGCCATTGTATGCCATAGCATAAGCCATAAACATGTCTCTGGACGAAGCAAAGAACATCCCTTCAATCCTCCGTCTACCCATTGAACTGCGAGAACAAATATACGACCACCTTCTCGAGCTCAAGAACGCAAACCAAGGCAGTCATCCGCTGCCTGGCCTAGCTATAACCTCCGTCTCTCACGCTCCCCCGTCATCCAACCTCTTACTGCTCCACCCAGCAATCACCACCGAGCTACTCGACCGTTTCTACTCCCAAGCCACCTGCAAGACGGTTATCAGCCATGCTTTCAACTTCTTTCGAACAGATCCAGAGCTTCGCCACCTGGAATCATCGTTTGCTCTCAAACGCATACAACGCGTCGAACTGGTTTTCTTCCAAGACGTCTTACTCCTAAAGGACTACCCTAGCTTCGGCCTGGAGTCTTTCTGTGCTGAGATCCGGCGTCGTGCTGACCGGGCTTGCGATGTCTTCTTACAGGCGCCTCGACTCAAGAGCGTCACCATCTCATGGATCGATACCACTCGGATCGGCGGCTGGACCGAGAAGATCCATATTTTGGAGCCGCTCAGCAAGCTCAAAGGCAGAGTCAACGTCAGCATCGGAGAAGTAAAGATCAGTGGAGATCAAGAAACTCAAGCAGAAGATCTTCATGCCTTTAAAGATGCCGTAGAGCAAGCTCTTGGAGTTCCAATCACGATGCCTCAGCATAACGCTCAGGTACAGGAAGATCTGCGACTACTCGCTTTTGATATTCGTCAACAGCCTTTGCATGCGAATATGATTTCTTGAGCCTTGTCTGTACATCGAGTACACGATTTGCTCCCCTTCCGCGACGAAAGAATTGAGATATGCAATAAAGCCGGCCCACAACGCATATACACCACGCAGAAGAGACCCAAAAGCGAGCGCCATCCCTCAACTCCTCCTGGAGTCCCTTCTGAAAATATCCCAACCTTCAGCCTCCCGCAAAGCCTCTTTCGCAACCTCCATCCCTTTCGCGTCAACAATACCCCAACACCACCCACAAACAGGCTGGAACCGCCCCCACCCAACCTCAGCAACCGTCACACCACAACCCCTGCCTTTGCATTTCTTCTCCTCAAAGGTCTTCCCTACAACATCCGCACACTCCTCCTCGTAACATCCCGCGCAAATCCATCGTCCGCGGTACCTCTTCGCTGCGTCTGCGCGTTCGCATCTACACACCTCGTAACGCCCGTCGAGCTGTCGTATGAGTGCCGCGGAGACGCGAGGCAGGCAGCCGTGGCAGTATCCGTGCCAGCGCTGTGCGTATTGCTGCATCAGCGCGAGCTCGTACGGATGCTCGTGGTCTCTGAGGCGGATGTGGAGCGTTTGCATGCGCTTGTCGGGCACGAGTCGCGTGTGGTCGGTGCAGCCGGGTGGGACTTGGACTTCGTCTGAGAAGAGCAGTGGCGAGGAGCTTACTATGCGATAGCTGGTGTGGAATCTGCAAGCCTGCGAATCCTGAGCGTTAGCCAAAAGAAACACTAAACACGGCCTCCGATCGCCACCAACACCACGAAGTCTACCATCTCCTCAACTACCCCACCACCTCTAACCCTCCCCCCAGACCAGAAACCCCAAAAAAAAAAACTCACATTACAGCACCACTCCCCACACTCCCCACACCTCCTCCCTCTCCCCGTCCTGCCCTCCCCTGGCCCAATCTCACACTTCGCCTCTCGCTTATACCGCACAAACATCTCGTCCAGAACCCCTGCTTCGGCGCGCACTCTCCTCAGTTCCTCTGGTGAAACAAGCGGGTTCGGGAAGAGATCCAAAGGGCGCGCGGTGTACCTGGCGTCTGTGGCTGCGCGGCGCGCGGCGATGTGTTCACTGCCGGTGCCGGAGCAGCGAGGAGGGAGGGGGGTGGCGGGCCCGAAGAGTTTGCGGTGGAGGGTGGAGAACATTGTGGTTTTGGGTTGTTGGTTTTGAGGGAAGGCTTAGGTGGGTGTGGTTGGGGTTTGTGGGTTGTGAGATTTGTTCGAGGTCGGTATAGTGAGGTATGATGAGACCATGCGTAGTGGCAGTTTCGGTTATTTGCTTCCTTCGCTGGGTTGAGAGCGGTGGACGAGCCCAGTAGTGGTGAGGTCTTCGGCTTGCCAGTGTGCAAACGGGCGATGTATAATCTTCCACCAGCGAGAGCGCAGAGCAAGGCCAATTCCAAGACGTGCGAAGAATGGTGATACAATGTACGAAACGTGCGTGGTTGTGTGTCCTAGCGATAGCAATAAATGCTGATTGAAGTATAGCCTAGTGGTCTACGGCTGCGAGGACGATGTGTGCAAGTGATAAGATGTGCTGATGGGAGAAGACATGTTTCAGACAAGACGACATCTGGAGGCAGTCGAGCATGACTGATGCGAAAATGCCTGCGATCAAATGGAGTCGAGAAGGCAGGCGGCATCGTTCAGTCGCGTCCTGGTGATAGGCGCAGATTCGTTCAGACCTTCCATAGATAACCTAAGCGCCTGCCTTGGATCGAGCAACCTCGTAAAACCGACATAACACCAAATACGATTGAAATGCAGCAAGCGATCAATTCCATAGCTGATCTCTCCCCAATGGGACGCTAATACCCGCGAGCAACTACAGTTCCAAATCATTTCAGTGCATGTGAGTGCGGATCTAACGCACAGCGCTCAAAGGTCCGGCGGAAATCATTTAGGGAATGATCATAGGCCGTTAGCAAACATGCATGCTCCAAAATCTGAACGCCGAAGATCGAAAGCGCTTGTTAGTGCTCACTGATCACCGCATCTAGTACATGCGTTAGCTACCGCAACACCCATAGATTCTCGCAGCAGGCTCTACTCGACTTTGGAAAGCGCGAGCGTCAAACATCAAGCAGATCGATTCAACGTGAGAGAAATCATCATTCTTCGAACGTGCGCAGAGTGAAACTAGAAAAGCGTTCTCGACGTAACAAGAGGCAATATAGTAGAGCCGCAAATGAAGTAGTGATGGATGACGTGCACACCTGAGTGCTAATGCGATGTACATGTACTTGAAACGAGAACAACCAAATAACCAGAGACCCTTTTAAACCATCACGCCAACGATATATCCCAACAGTCTAAGCCTTCCTAGAGAACCGGCTAAGGAACCCATCCTTGTGCTCCTTCTCAACAACCTGCCCATCGACAACAGCAAAGTTCTTGAACTGGCGCGGAGGAACACCAGCAGCGTACAGCACCTCAATATCAGCATAGCTCCTGTTCTTAGTCTCAGGCTGGAAGAACCACAGTGCCGTCATGATAAACAGCTCAGCGCCAACGAACAGGAACATGATCTTGCCGCCCCAGTTGAGCTGATCGGGGTTGATGAAGTACGGGAACACCGAAGACAGCATCAAAGCGGTGAGTTGTTGACAGATCAAGGTGAAGGAGATGGTCTTCGGGCGAGTCGCTTGCGAGGCGGTTTCTTGGGCAACTGCCCAGCCGTAGCAGCCGACAGTTCCGGTGTAGAGCATGGACCAGGTGATCATGAAGGCGAGCAGGGCGGTGTTGGCGGCGACGTTGGAGGTGCCGGCCATGGATGTACCGGCGATGATTACTGACCAGAACATCAGGATCGTGCCACCCCCGATCACACCCTTGCGGCGAGGGACGACATCGGCGAGGAGGAGGGCGACGAAGTTGGCGAGGAGCTGGAGGGTAGAGGAGACAGCAGTCAGGGCGAAGGGGTCCTTCTGGCCGATGAGCTCAAAGTAGTAGGTCTGTCAAGATCGTTAGTATGCGCCTTCATACACTCTTGCAAGTGGGAGTGAAGCGTACCTGATAAGTGTTGGCAAAGTAACCACCGGAGAAATTTTGCGATTGAAGACCAAGAACAGAGACGAACGTCCTAGTGCGGTTCTCCTTGGTGAAGATGGCCTTCCAGCTGGTCTGGCTCTTGCCGTTCTCCTCGGCCTCGGCTTGCTTGAGCTCGGTTCTGAGGATCTCGATACGCTCGTCAACATCGGTGTCGGCACCGAACAGCTTAACGATGGCCTTGCGAGCGTCGGCCTCGCGGCCCTTCTTCATGAACCAGATGGGGCTCTCAGGGAAGAAAGGCATGCCGATGAGGAAGAGAGCGGGCATGGCGAAGGTCATGACGAAAGCAAGTCTGAAAGACCACTCGCCGTGGATTTTGGAGGCACCGAAACCGGTCATCGAAGAAGCGAAGAAGCCGAAGACGATGATGATGTTGGTCAGAGAAGATGCTGTGCTGCGAAGGTGTGCCGGAGCATTCTCGGTGACGTAGAGGGGAGGGACGGCGGTAGAGAGACCGACGGAGAGACCAAGCAACAGCTTAGAGACGAAGAGGACTGGAAGGTTGGGTGCGAAGACCAAGGCGAAGGACGAGGCAAGAGACAATGCCACAGCAAGGTAAAGGAGGGGCTTGCGTCCGGTAATATCGGCGAACTGACCAGCGGCGTAGCCACCGAAGACCTGACCAATGGTCGAAGCTGCGTTCCACAGAGACTGCCAGAGGGCTGGGATAACCCATTGTTTGCCCTCAGCGAAGTAGTTGCCGTAGTATTCTCTGAATTCTGGGAAGGCAATGGCCACACCCGAAAGACCAGCATCGTAGCCCCAGCTGAAGACCAGAACCATAACGTACAGAGTCCACCAGACGAAGCGCTTGTCGGCCTTGATGGCAGTCCATAGCTTGCGGTATTGTTCCTTGGCGGTCAAGTCGGTAGTTTGGCGGACTTCTTCTTTGAGTTGAGAGTCCATTGAGGAGGTCTCGAGGTGCACAATGGGAGTTTTATCAACTGATGACATCTCGACAGCCTCGACAGATTGCTTAGTGGCGTTGGAATCCATTGCGATGAGCACGAGGATTCACAGGTGAGATGCTCCTGTTGTGATAGTTGGAGGTGCTGTCGGTAGTGGAGTGACTGTGTTGACGATGTTCTGGAGTTCTGACCACATGGCGGCGGATCGCTGAAGATATACAGCATCCATGTCGATGGTACAGATGGTAGTTGCGGAGTCGTCGCCATCATGCGTGAGAGCCGGTGCAATGATTCTCGGCGTTTTGGGACTGAAACAGCAGGTATCCCCATTGGGAGATGTACCGTGAAAAGCTTAACCCCATGGGCACCCTCAATCACCCCGGAGAGCGTGGAGAGAGCTCGCTACGGGCATTCGGAGGTACTGTGGATCTCTTCACATCACGGCGAGACTAGACTCGGTCAGATCGCGGTGGTGTGGCGGTGGTATGGCGGTTTGAAGAATAAGAAAGCTATGTGAATCTATTTCCCACTTGCCATTATCATCCACCCTTCCGTGACTTCTATCTCCCCATCCAACATACACCGATTTTTCGATCATCACCGAGATATTCATCAGCCACCATGAGCGAGTCAAGCTCCAGGGAAATGTCGCGAAGCCCCAGCAACTCGTCTCAGTCGACAGATATCACACGTCCCTCGTCAGAGGACATACACACCAAGCCATCTCTGTCGCAATCAGCTTCCCAACGCTGGCGACCTTCTTATCATCTTCAAGCTCCTTCGGGATGGATGAATGTAAGCTATTAGCTCCAGAGGTGATCATGAGCAAAAATATTTATTTACTCGCAGGATCCTTGTGCACCCTTTTACGACCCAAAAACAAACCTCTACCACGTCTCGTATCAATCAAGTCTGGATCTCGCCAACGCGGATTGGGGCGACATTGCATGGCGTTCGGCCACATCTAGCGATCTGGTTTCTTGGAACGTCCAGCATGAGCCTACCCTCACACCAGATACCGTGTACGATGGCAAGGGTGTATTCACAGGCTGCAAGGTGCCCAGTCGCGATGGCTCCTTGACGTATGTCTATACATCTATCGGCTCCCTTCCCATACATCACACACTACCACATGTCGTCGGAAGCGAGTCATTAAGTATGGCAAAGTCCTTCGATAACGGCAATACATGGCAAAAGTTTGCCGGAAACCCCATCCTACCTAGTGAACCAAAGGACCTCGATGTGACCGGATGGCGAGACCCGTTCGTAAGCTCGTGGCCGTCCATGGCTGCAGCACTTGGTCGAGACTCCGGAGACACGCTCTTTGGCATCATCTCAGGCGGCATTCGAGATGTTACACCAACGACTTTTCTCTACGCCATCGATGCGAACGACCTCACCAAATGGCAATACATCGGTCCTTTGGTCAACTTTGGACTCAACCTGCGACCTTCGAGGTGGTCCGGTGACATGGGCAAGAACTGGGAAGTGACAAACTTCGTGACCCTTAAGGATGAGTTAGATTCCAGCATTACCCGGGATCTTCTTGTCATGGGAACTGAAGGCTGTCTACCAAGTGCACTTCTCCAAGCCGGCGACGAGTCACCTTGTGATGCTTCGTCAGGCCCATCACGGCCTGTTCGTGGTCAGCTCTGGATGTCGGGCTCTCTTCAAACCAACACGGCATCCAAAAAATCAGACTCAAGCGCTGTGCAAATGCAATACGGTTTCGGAGGTCATCTCGATCACGGATGCCTCTACGCTGCCAACTCGTTCTTCGATACCAAGACCTCAAAGCAGATCGTGTGGGGCTGGATCACAGAAGAGGACCTGTGCGATGACTTACGCCACGAGCAGGGCTGGAGTGGTCTGCTATCTCTGCCCAGAGAAATTTACCTCCAGACTCTCGAGAACGTCATTCGTGCTTGGAAGTCTGACCTCAAGGACATCACCTCTGTCGAGGCTGAGCCGAACACATGCGGTACATCTACCGTGCGTACGTTAGCCAGTCAGCCTGTGCAGTCAGTCATCGACCAACTCCGCCAGAAAGCCAGTGTCCGACGAGCTAGATTGAGCAGCCCGCTGCTTCAACAGCACTCGCACGACCTCGCCTTCACATCCAACGACGTCAGAACCACAGCGTGGGAGCTAGACTGCTCGTTCAAAGTATCCAAGCGCTGCTCCAACATCGGCATCCAGCTCGTCCACTCACGAGGTAAGTCCCAGAAAACCACCCAAGCCAGACCCCCTCGATCATCCCAACTAACCAACAATCTCCAGACTTCTCCAAAACAACCACCCTCACCTTCACCCCCATCACCGAAACCTTCACCCTCACCCGCCCCTCCTTCCACTCCAAATCGACTCTCATCAACTCCGCGCCCGAGAGAGCCCCACACACCCTCTTCACAACCCTCAACCCCACAATCGGCGTCGAAGAAACCGAACCTCTGCGCATCCGCGCCTGGCGCGACAACTCCGTGCTCGAAGTCTTCGTCAACGAGCGTACGGCCATCTCGACAAGACTCTACGCCGCCGAAGAGACGGTGGGGATCAGGTTCTTCGCCGATGACAGCGCGGCGACGGCTGATGTTGAGAGCGCTTCGGCGGTGGGGTCGCAGTTGTTGGGCGCGACGTTGTGGGATGGGATTGCTGTGTGAATTCTAGTAGATGGGATGTGAAGGAGATATATAGAGTATAGAGACGATGTTATGATATTCAGTTCGATGTGCAAAATCTCTCAAAGTCATGTTCTTGGAACCGGTGTGCTCTCGACGTCCATGCAAGGATCCTCTCGAGTGGCTTTGATGTGCGTATGTTTCTGTAATTCCACAGGTGGGCAGGAGGTAAGACCCCATATAAAATGATACAGCTTCTTAGCTTGTTCCCACGTGAGATGAGTGTAATGGCAGGCTTTGTGACTACTGGCGAGCTGCTAAAATGTACGTGACGGTGTCTCGATGTCAGATGCTCACATCCGAATTTGGATATATGACGGTACGATCAACAGAGGTATCTCAAAGGCATGCTTCTACTGAATGAGCCGACGTTGACCACTGTCAGAGTCGTGGGGAGAAGACAGAGACGAGTTACTTCGAGCCACCAGCGTACGTAGCCATGAAGTTCGTGGCATGACCACTCTAGAAGAAAACGAGTTCACAACGTCCTCATGGAGGTCCAAAGGCAAGACGAGGACGAAGGAGAAATTGATAAATTGAAAGGTAAATGTTCACCAAGCCACACTGGTCATATACACAAGATAGATATGGTAGTTAGAGTTTCTATGATCTAATCTACACACACAAAGAGAAATGAAATATCTAGACAGTAAGAAAAAGTACGAATGCTACGAGACAGAAAAAGAAAGAAAAAGAAAAGCCCAGTCCAGTTTGACTAGAGATGTTGATGTGTCGGTCGAGTATTACTCCTTTTCCTCCCCAAAAAGCAGTCCCAATATCGCACTGCTTGAAACTTTCTTTTTTTCTTTTTTAATACATCATGCAAAGAGTTATTGCTCATTCACTCGTGAGGATCTTTAAAGCGATCCGTTTAGGTGAAGGTGCCGTCGGCGGAGCAGAACTCGTTGGCGCACTTGGTCCAGTCCTGGATCTTCTCGCAGGTCCAGGACTCGGGGAGGGTGGAGTCGGCGTTGCCGCCCTTGAAGGTGGTGCGGTAGGGGAAGCGGCAGTGGTCACGCTCGAACATCACACCGTAAGAGGGGGTGTCGTACCAGAACTTGGTACCGCGGAGGGTGTCAGGGGCCTTGCCGTTCTCAACCCAGTCAACGAGGTTGGAGACGATGTTGTTGGAAGCGGAGGAGGCAGCCTTGTTCTGGCCGAACTCCCAGGCACCGGCACCGGAGATACCGCCGACACCGCAGTGGGCCATACCGGAGATACGGAAGAGACGGAAGAAGTTGTCGAGCTCGTCGTTGGAGGCACCGAGCTTGCTGGCGGTCTTGAGGTAGTAACGCTGAGCGTTGCCACCGGAGGTCATGGGGTCGGCCATACCGTGGTACATCAAGAGCTTCTTGCCAGCATCGCGGAAGGGACCAAGCTCAGCACTGAAGGCAGAGGGGTTACCGTGGAGGTTGTCCTGGCTCTGGCCCTTGGCGATGTCGGCGGCGGAGATCTTGGAGATGTCGTAGCTGGAGTCGTTGAAGACGGCACCACGGAACCAGTCACGGGCGATACCCTGGGGAGTGCCAGAGAGCAGACCAAGCTTGAAGGCATCGACCTGGGAGCCGGGGAAGAGGGCAGGGTAGATAAGAGCACCGTCCTCGCTGAAGAGGGGCTTGAAGACCTTGCCGACAGTCTCGATCTGGGTGGAGGTCAAGCAGCTGGAGGTGACGGTGGAGGAGCAGACGGGGATCTTGGTCTCGTCGAACTTGCACTGAGTGGGGTCCTCAAGGATACCGTCAGCAACGCCGTCGATAGCCTGGTCACACTGCTCAAGAACGTAGGTCTGGACGGTGACCCAGTCAGAGGAGTTGAGGAAAGTGGGAGTGCCAGCAGCGCCAGTAAGAGTAAGGAAGTGAGCAGACCAGCCCTGGAGGTGGTTGAAGTCGTTGGCGGCGGCACCAGAGATGATACCGTCAAAGTCGTTGGGGTACTTCTCAGCGGATTGGACACCCTGGGAACCACCGGCGGAGCAACCAATGTAGTAGGACTTGTCAGCAGGCTTGCTGTAGAACTGGTCAATGGTCTCCTTGCCGACCTCGACGGCGGCGTGACGGGCGCGGTAAGACCAGTCGATGATGGCCTCGTTGTTGTTGAGGGTCCAGGTGCCGTCGAAGGAGCTGCCGTTGTGGCCAGCGTTGTCACCAATGGCGGCGAAGCCCATGCCGGTAACGTAGGTCATGTCGACGTAGTGAATGCAGCCGTTAAGACCACCGTTATCGGTGTTCATGGAGCGGCCGTTCCACTCGGTGGTGTTGCCGTTGGGGAGCCAGACCTCAGCGTAAGTCTCAGCGGTGCCGCTGGTCTTGATGTTGAGGGTGACCTGGCAGAGGTCGACAGTGGGGGTGAAAGAGGTACCGCAGCTGACCTTGGACTGGCCGGCGGGGGTGTCAACGGCGACGTTGGCAGCACGCTGGGTGCAGGTCAAGGGGGTGACATCCCATCCGTTGAAGGTGGTCAGGGTCTCGCAGAAGGTAGCGCAGTCGGACATCTCGACCTCAGCGGTGGCAGTGGGCTTAGCGGAGGTAGAAGTGCCGGTGCCAACGATGCCGGTGCCAATGACGCCGGTGCCAATGATACCAGTGCCGGAGGGAACGGTAGCAGAGGTGGTGAGCTGAATGCCAGAGGAAGCACCACGGGTGGCAGTCAGGAAGCCAGAGGAGCCACCAATGATAGAGGTGCCGTTGCCGAAGTAGCCGTGGGTGTTGCTGAGGGTGGAGTAGGAAGAAGGCTTGGAGGAGCCAGGGCGAGTGGCACTGCTAAGGACGCTGGAAAGTTGAGATGAAGCGTGAGCAGCAGGGCTGTCAGTGTTGCCAGTGGAGACAGGGGCAGTGGGGATCGGGCCCTTTCCGCAGTATGTTTCAGTGGCCGTGACGATCTCAACGTCTCCGGTGGCCGAAGCCTCGGAGCCGGGCACGGTGGCAGTCTGGGTCTTGTGCACAGTCTCGGTGCCGGCAGTCACAACGACGGTGACAGTGGAAGTAGACTTGCCGCCAGTGGGAGCGTTAGGCATGTAGTAGGCACCATCCTGCTCGTTCTTGCCCTCGTCGGCGCCCTCCGCGCCCTCAGAAGGACCAGCGACGGGCTTGTCAGAGGCAGGCTTGTCGGAAGAGACGGGGTTGGTGACTCCAGTGTAGCCAGCAGGCTTGTCAGAGGCAGGCTTGTCAGAGCCAGTGTTGGTCTGGCCAGTGTAGCCAGCGGGCTTGTCAGCGGCGGGCTTGTCGGCAGACTCGTCCTCGCCGGTGTACCAGGCAGGCTCGGAAGAGGTGGTGGCAGCGGCAGCAGGGGCAACAGCAGAGCCCTTGTTGTCACCGGCAGGAGAGGTGCCGGTAGAGCCACCAGTCACGGGGGAGGAGTCGCAGGTCTCGGCCTGGGCCTCCTCGAGCTGGTGCTTAAGAGCAGCGACCTCAGCCTCGAGGTCGGCGACGATCTTCTTGTTGTAGGAGTTGTCGACGGAGGTAGTGTTGGTGTAACCAGTCAGGTTGTGCTGGGCGGCGGCCGAGGCCGCCAGAAGAGAGGCAATGAATGTGGTGTCGGCACGCATAATGGCGAGACAGCGACGAAAAAAAAAATTAAGTGTAAAGACTGGAAGTGGGATCAAACACACTTCTCGATGGTGAAGAAAGAATTAGCTGGTAAAGCGAAAGACGTGAAGAGAGAAGGACGAGAGGAAAGGCAGCGTTGGTGATGGTACTTAGGTAGCGTGCAAGGTTAGATTAACTGGGCCCCAGTCAACCGCCTCGTCCGGGGCATTGGGTAAGGCAAGCGTTGGCGTATGATCGTCTCGTATCGCCAGCGCCCGGAAAGGAAAGGAAGGAAATTAGTGAGGCCCTATACACGCCATCTGGCTATTTGCGGTGCCGCCAATGTCATCGGAGGCCAACCGTTGCAGACCTGGCCAGGGATCCCTGTGCCTGCAGCCGCGGGCAGCGGGTTCCTGCAGGTCTGCTACGGCGGCGAAAAGGCAGAAAAGCAGAGGATGACGGCAATCACGCCGATCCGAGTCAGTTGTGCCGTGTCGAAATCGATCAGTCACGGGGATGTGCGGCTGTCGCTGGTCTCTCCGTTCTAGGTTCTAGGTTCTAGGGGCCGCGCGTGGAAAACAGACAAAGCGTAGGGCGAGAATACTACCGTACTGCTCGAGCGTGTCTCCGTGTGTAGAGATGCGCTAGCATAATTCCCCAGTGCGTACGGGCCCGCCGAGAGTCTTTAGACGAAGCGAGCGAACGATCGAAGCGCGACGAAACGGGCGGGCGAGACTTTCTCGTTTGATGAAGATTGATAGACAGCAGCAAACGACGAAAGCCCCGAACGAGAGACAAGAGGGATTTCGCACAACGGGGATCGCCGCGCGAACACGACGGCGCCCGTCTCTCTGCCTGCATCGGTGGAGATGTTTGTTCGTGTTGCATGGATGGAGGGAGAGACGTTCAGACTTTCCCAGCGTATGCGCTATCGAATTCCAGTCCCTCCACTCCTGTCCGCGCTCGAGAATTTCGTTGAGGGCGCCGCCTTCTGATTCGAAGGTTTGCCTCCGCGCGCTCAGCCTCGCCCGCCACGCGAAATCCTCTATGTCATGCCCTCAGGGGTTTGGCACATGTCGCTTGGCTGGAAGGCTGCTTGTGGCTTGCCCGTACCTGCATAGTGGCCGGGGGTCTTGGTCGCTTGCCTTGTTGCGACCGCGCGAGTACAAAGAGAGCAGCGCCCAGGGGCAAAGCGATGCGCGGCCATCTTGGTCGCTCACCCTGCCTGTGCCATGGCCTCGCATGGAACGCACGCGTCTGTGAGACACGCTCTTCGCTGTGTGCAGAAACGGCGGTGCGCAATTTCGTTCGCGCTTGAGACATGCCTCCAATACGGGCTCCGAAAACACCGCGGCGCCTGCTCTCGCAGCTCGCTTGTCAGCCGCAAGACAGTCCACTTGATACAGAGCGAAGGAAGCGAATACTTGGAAGTGTCTCCATACTGTACGAGCCTTAGGCATGCGAGTGATGCACCGGATGCGTGAGTCCGACCGCGATTATAGACGCGAATGTGGAAATGCGGGCCACGTGGCGTTGGTCGTGCCCACGGTCAGGCCAGAGACAGCCTTAAGACAGTAATGTTACAGCCTTTTTGCAGGCCATCCGCTAGCTAAGGTATACGACAGGCGGTGACCCCTTGCAGTAGTAGTAAAAAGTGTCTGATATGATCGATATTTGCGAATACGAGTCATTGTAAGGCAGAGCGCTGAAGATAGACCAACGGAGCGGAGCATACCGAATGCGTGACTCGGTTTGCGAGTAAGTCGCATGCTGGACGCCGTCCAGGTCGCTGGGTATGACGCGAAAACATAGGCGTGGTCGGCTGGTAAGCTGGGCATTGAGTAATAGATCGTAGTAAACGGTCATGTCTGACAAGAAACTGGAGGTCGCGTTGAGCGCGTCTGGCAGCGACTTTGAAGTCAGAATGCGACGTCGAACTCGGAGCCATGGGAGCTTCGTCGAACGCGACGAACAATTTGCACGGAAACACAGTACCTCACGGGCGTAATGAGTAAAATGTGGTACCACCATCAATGATAGGTAGGGGAGAAGGCACATCCCCCACTGAAGAACAACATGGCATCTCACTGGCGTGGCGAATCTAATCCAATGTGCTGGTACCATCCACGACGAGCAGCGGGAAAGGGAAGGTTGCCACCTAAGGTTCTCAAACGTGCTCACCAACTCGATCCACTTTAAATATATCGTGTCGTGAGATCTCCGTGAAGTGAAATTTAAGAGCTGATTGTCCGATTATCTCCTACATCACTCGAATGCCTCCTGATCTCAATCATTACAAACAAATCCGCCAGCACGCACATTTCCATCGACGAGAGCCCAAGACCCACACCACCATCACCATGGATTGATGCGCTACCGGGATCAAAAGACTGGGGATTTAATCGAAACCCCCGTTTACAACCTTGCAAGCAATATGGATATCACCACTACACTACATGGACTACACTGCATCTCACGGTCCCCAGACTACTGAAACAAATCGTTTGGACCAGTTTTTGTGTGTAATATATACGAAAAGTACAGCTAAAGGAGAAACTAGGTCTTTGTGTTCAAGAAGACTTTGCTGTCGGCGGCACCAATTACCAGATCCGATCTGAAGCCAAAGAAGAGAAATGAAAGGAAAAGAGAGAAAGAAATATCGACAAGAAAAAGGGAGATGTTTCGAGACATAAATGAGATGGCAGGCCATGTGTGGCGCAAAAGTGGTCGTTCTTTTCATTTCAGATGATCACCTTTCCCCATCCAACTCGTCCTTTCTAGAACGCACAAGCTTACTCGTAGCGGTAGCAGTAAGGACCAGCAAGAGTATCCATAAGGTCACCGAACACAGGGCTCTCAGTAACAAGGCCGAAAGGCAGCTTGTCAGCAAGAGTCATGTCGACGCTAGGAGGGCTGTTGTTGAGGGTGCTGGTGCCGTAGATGGCGTTCTGGCGGTTCTCGCGGTCCATGTACTGCCAGACGGTCCAGATGCGGTCGATCATGGCGTGGTGGATGTAGAAGACGGGGTCGTTGGGGGAAGAGTGGAAGTCCTCGAGCTGGGAAGGGCCGCCGCCGAGCCAGTGGCCGCCGCCGTGCACGCCGAGCTTGTTGTCGCCGAGGTAGCCCTGCATCAGCGACTGGAAGTACTCGACGCTGTCAACGCCGATGGCAAGGTCGGCGACGTTGTTGTAGGTGTTGTAGCGGGAGGAGAACCAGGAGTTGAGATCGCGGACGAGGCAGCGGGGGTTGAAGTCGTACTGGCCTTGGACGTTGTCGTTGTAGGGCGAGTCGATGGGGCCGAGGTTGGTGACGAAGCTGGTGTTGCTGAAGGGGCCGCTGTAGACGCAGCCACCGCCAGTGCCGGGGGGGAAGTTGATGTCCTGGAGACCCAGGTAGGTGTCGGCGCGGCCGGCGATGTACTCACCGTTGCCACCCATTGAGTACTCGTCGCCGTTGAAGATCTCGCTCTGGTCGACGGCCTGGGCGTCAGCGGCCCAGTCCCAGTAGGGAAGGGTGCCGGTGTAACCACAGGAGTTCTTCAGGTCCTGCTCGAAGCTGAAGATGAAGTGCCTGTGCCACGCGAGGAAGTCGGCGGTGGCGTGGATCTTGAAGGTGTTCTCGATGTGAGTAGCGACGTACTCGTCGTACCTGGACTTGACACCAGGGTACTCGGAAGACTGGTCGGCGGTCACGACCTTAGGAGGCAAGTTCTTGAGGCAGGTGACGGCGTCGGTGAACTCCTTGCGCTTCTCGTTGGACATGGCGCGGAACTCAGTCCTGACCTCGGCGGTCTCGTAGGTGCAGCTGCCATCGAGCTCGCGAGCCTTCATGCGCTGGTCGGCGATCTGGCTGACGTTCTTCCAGGCCTCACCGGATGAGATCTGCTCGGGGGTCCAGTCGGAGAGCTTGGGGATGTAAGTGGGCGAGACACCAGTGCTGGTGCTGGAGCTGGAAGCCGCGCTGGAAGTGGCGGAAGAAACAGCGCCGGAAGACCAGAGAGAGGTGGCGCTGCTCGATGAACCAGTCGAGGCACCAGTGGCCTGGTGGTTGACGGTAGTACCGTTAGAGTAGGTCGACATGGTAGGGTAAGGAGCCGGGGCGTCGGAAGAAGAAGCAGCACCAGAAGCGTAAGAGGAGGGAGCCTCGCCGTTGCTGCCAGTCTTGCCAGGACCATCAGTGGCCTTGGGGACGCTGGAGGTGGGGGAGACGTTGGTCGACTCCGGGTTCAGGCGGGTCATGGAGCCAAGCTTGGAGAAGAAAGTCTCGTAGGCAGCGGGCATGGTGGCGCTGGCGGCACCGGTGCTCATGGCAGCGGTGAAAGCGCCAGTGAAACCAGCAGGGACGGTGCCGTAGACACCGCTTGCTGAGGGGGCTTTGCAGGCATGGCTGGGCTCGGCGTAGACGCTGGAGATCTGCTGGCGGAGAGAAGAGACCTGGGCCTTCAACTCAGCGACGTGGCTGTCGTGCTGAGCGACGTGCTTGTGCTTGTTGGAAGCCTTGCAAGACTTGCCGGTGGGCGAAGGCAGAGCAACAGCGGCGGTTGCGAGAAGCGAAAGAGCGAGAGACTCGTTGGCACGCATGATGAAGATGACGACTGCTGACGATCTGCTGAATTATTATAAAGAAACGAACCAAATAAATAATAAAACAACGAATGTGATAGACAGACAGTAAAGAGTGACTGTGCAGTTGCGTGTGCCTTTCAAAAAGAGCGACGTAGTGGGAACAGCAAAAGACTTATGCCAGAGGCAACACGAGGTCAGAGGTCGCAAAGGGGATCGCCGTGTGTATTTCGAGCGCCTCCCAGACTACGGGGCCCTAAAGCAGCGCCAGGCCTTACGACACCGCGCACTGTTTGGCTTCTTCAGACACGAATGGGCAAGCAGTTAGCCTGGATAGCCTGGATAGCCTGCGATCTAACCGCAGCGTGCCTGATGGAGTCGGCGCCCTAGACACACGGGCGCGACGGGAGCGGCAGCATTCGCACTATTGCCTTCCCTACTAGGCCCGAATGTGATGTGCCGCGATTAGCACGCACCTAACAATCATAACTCGCTGTCATCCGACTCGTATACGGGCCCTGACGAACGAGACGAACTAGGCGTAGCCGCGGAGCCTCTCGAAGCCTCTCTGCCAGGCACCAAAGCTAAAATCGCTTTTTTGACGTGTGGTGGCGCGGTGGTGTGGTGGACTGTGGTGCGCCGCCGCTTCCGTCCAGCCTTCTCCATGGAGACTTTGCGTGGCGCCTTGCGTAGGCGAGCTTTTCGAGCCGGATAGCCGTGCAGGAAGCAAGCACATACATGTTTATGTTTTTATTGCCCCTAGCATCTCGATTGTGACGGCGGATGGCTTGCATGGCGCACATGGGGGACCCCAAGCGACGGGGCAGAGCCATGTGTCGCGGATTATGCACGCAGGGCACACAAGCATCGTGGCGATGCAGATCCGAGCAGCTCTGTGACACCAAGCACGCGGCAGCCAATGACTAGGGAGGCGAGATTGGCACAGGGTAATTCTAGGTCGTTCCACAGCCCTGAGTGTGCATAGCCGCGTGTGTAGTATGTGCAAGTGTATGTATATAGCGGACGAAAGTATGGTAGTGTCGCTTCGTAGGGTGATAATGCGCATTTGCTTATAAGCCTGTCTGTTTTTGTCTGTCTGTCTGTCCTGCAGCAGATCTTTCGTGGACTTCGTGCAATAATGATGAAAACAATGCTGTTGCTGCCGCGTGCGTGTGCTCTACACGGAATTCGAATTATCCGCGCAAGACCACGCCGACGAGCCTCCCTCCTCGTTGTAAGAATCAATGATTCCGACCACACTTCCATAGGTGCCTCCAATCATAAGGAATGTGCCGATGACAATCACAAAGCACGCCCAGAAAACGCCAAACTTCCACTTCAAGTCGCGCTCGCCCTTGTTCCAGTTGTCGTAGAGCCACATCGCTCCCATCGGCTGGAAAGTCATGAAAGTGCCGAAGAGCGCACCGACTAGGGATACCAGGCTCTGGAAGACGGGAATGCCGCTAGCGATGCAGTAGGCGATGATGGTGATGGCGCCGGTGCAGCAGAGCCATGTGGTCCAGTGTTGCCAGGTGTTCGCGGCGAGGTGCTTGGAGCCTCGGAGGATGCGCACCATGAAGTACTTCGCGGTGAGCTAGAAATGGGCAAGTCAGCATTGTTTGATTCTTCAAGATCAGAATTCTTGGGTGTTCAACTTACGTGAATGTACAGTAGAGTTGACACGATCAGACCAGGCAGCACCAGGCCGTAGCACACCTTCTTCATCAGAACACCAGCAGATCCCAGAGCAGGCGATGCGACGTAGGATCCGCAGTAGTAGTACACCACAATGCCAATGACAGAGTAAGTCACAGTAGCAACTCCCTGGCACGTCAGGACCGAGCGAGTGTACAAACGCGGATCCGCCATCTCGGAAGCAACTGCGAAGAACGCCGGAACGCCTGCATAGGCGAGGACAAGCGACGAGACGGCAGCCATGGCCTCTTCGAACGTGGGGTTTCCGACAATCTTGAAGTCTGAAGACCATGGTCCTTCTTGCGGTGCTTCCGCAGGGCGTTCTTGGACGCCTGCGGCAACTGTGAGTACGAACACTGACACGAGCACACAGGCTGTGCCGACCCAGGCGAGCCAACTAAGGCGGCCGAGAGTTCGAACACTGGCGAAAATGAAGCCAATGATAGCAGCTACGGCAACAAAAATCGCCGTACAAGCTCCATGCGTCGACAAAGCGTTGAGTCCAATGGATACACCGAGCATGCCGGAGCCTGAAAGGAAAATCCAGTCTGTGGCATATTGTCAGCGCGATCGTTTTGACTAAGTGATCCGATGCAACATACAAAGCGTGAATCCACCAGCCATGATCTCACGGGCAACCGGTCCCGCAATCATCATGCCGGCGTCGTCCAGACCATATACATGCGGATGACGCAGCTTAAAGGGACCAACGATGAATCCAGCCCATGTAGCGACTGCAGCGATAAACAGCAAGCAGATGAGTCCAGGGATCATACCCAGGACGTCGAAGGCACTCGGAATGGAAAGCACACCAAGTCCGACTTGTGACTTCAGCATCAAAACCGAAGCTGCGATCCAACCGACCTGTCCAAAATGTCAGCGCTTCCGTCGGAACAACAACCACACAAACTCGGGCAAGACCAACATTGCGGTAATTAGGACCGTCCTCGCCAACCTCACCGAACACATCGTCGGATATCTGGATGTCGCCAGGCTGTGAAGGGCCTCCGGTGATAGTCTGCTCGAGGTCGCCGTTCTCAGCGGCGTTCTGCACTTTCGGGTTGATCTCCATGGCGTCGAGAGTGTCGTGATCGAAGGCAGGAATGACAGTGAGAGAGGACTCCGTAATCGCAAACCAGCCTTTAGGGAAAAGAGAGAAATCGAAGTGGCCGCGGTCGCACCGAACTAGTAGACAGTGTCTCCAGGTCACGGATCACAAGAAGTATGGGGTTATGGGACGAACTGCTTCTGGGGGGCCAACATGGCGAGCAGAAACATCCCCATAAGGAGCCTTTGCGTTGTTGTCAGGATGGCAGTGGGTGCTCGGTTGAGGGCGGCTTTGGTGAGGATGACATGCGAGCTCCACGATGCTCACTACTCCGGGGCATGTGCGAGGTTTGCTCGCGGACGACGGAATGGGCATGGTCAAACATCGGTGTCGTGAAGACTTCGGATGGTCAACCCTTTCAACAGGTGGAACCACACCCACAAGTTTTTACATAACGTGCTCTTGGCTGATAGGTCCTTCTCCGGAAATGGGCCATGTGTTACGACATTCAATGTGCAGAGTTGCCCACGGGGAACCTCCAAGGCGGCGAGCATGCCATCGCCATGCCTTGTCGGGATTGCGATTTTCGTTCTACGCGTGAACGCTGTTGCGCATTAAGGTACGGCCCCCCGATGGTGGAGATCTTCGAGGCGCATGTAAGCTTTTTTTTTCTGCCACGATGGGTGACGTTACAGGCGTGTCGGGGAAAGGCAAGCTTTTGGCGCAGGATCGGCGCCCACTTCTAGCCGGCCTTCTCCACTTGCCTTGCTGTTCCGCCGTTTGATTGTTTGTAGCTGAGAAAGCTGTGAATTGCAAACACATCATCGCCGTCATCGGCAACGGCAGCATTAAACGGTCGCATAACTTCCGAGAACTACTACCAATATTTTATACCATTAGCACACTGCGCGAGACGTCATCGGTATGGGGCCAAAGACAGCACACAGCCGAACCGCCTCAGCGACCATCCCATGGCTCTGGCGATTCCTGCTCCTCAACGTCGAGCCCTTGTGCACAGTGGGCGGGTTCCTCGTGCTTACCTTCGCTCCAACAGTCTATACCGGAAGCATGACCAGACATACACTGACAACAATCGACCCGGCGTCTGAATTCATCTACACGCAGCTGGTCGGCGGCTGGCTGCATTTCGCGTTCACGGAAGCCGTCGTGCTGCGGTTCGTGGACGACTATCATGTCTGGAGGCTGTTGTGCTTGGGCATGCTGGTGTCGGATGCGTTCTTCTTGCACTCTTGTGCGCAGGCGATCGGGGGATGGGGCGTGTGGTTGCAGGTCGGCGGGTGGAGTGTGGATGATTGGGCGGTGACTGTTTCTACGTTGCCTTTCGTGCTTGCGCGCGTGTTGATTGCGAGTGGGGTTGGGTTGCGTGCGAAGGTCGAGTGATGAGATGGATTTTGAGCGTAGCGTTCAAACCTCGTACTGGCCTCTCTACGGCAGAGCGAACAGTAGGGACTTTGAAGCTAGACCGCGAGCGTAGGTGATACGTGTTTGGCATGCGAAATGGATGCAGGTAGTGTAACGATGTGTTGCGTACAAGTAGATATATGTCGATGATACAGCTCATGGTCTTATTTGTTCGACGATCTGTCCTCTGGATAGTGGGAAACATAGCGCGCAATCTCATGGCGCTCTAGGTCATATGTCTACGCATCTAGCTACACTCTACTATGCCATCACGATCACATCTAGATGTGTAAAATCATGCAAATAACACCGAGATACTGGAAGTTATAGTACGGGTGTCTCGGTAGATCTGTAGTAATACCAAAAAGCACAGATCAAGATCATCTAATCCTGCCAGACAAACAACTATCATATTTCACACATGGGCTTACAATATCGTTGTGCTATACTTCTCACCATTCGAATGGTGTTCTGCATGTCTAGATTTGGAGCATGATCATTTGGTTCGTTACAATTCCTGCGAAACCACGACAAAGCGACACCAGGAGCTACCAAGCTGCAACCCAAGAGATGTTTCTACCCAGGTATGAATCACAAGTATCATCTCTACACCAAGGACAATCACACAAGGAGAAACCAGCAAAATATCATTGATTCTCATGGTTCAAACTGATACTGTTTTTACCCAAACACTAACCCTATCCACGTCCAAAGAGTGCCAGAAGTTTACAAGGTAGCAACTGTACACCATGTACATGCACTGACACTGTCTATGCACCATATCGACCATCGCCCCGTAAGTATTTCTTTCCTCAGTCACGGATACTAGCATAAAGTATCGTTGCTTAGATTACAGCCGACTTTCAAGCCTTGCTTACTCTCGTTGGCATACATGGTCCCTGCCTGTATACATGTAAGTTACATGTAAACACCAAATGTGAGTTGCCAAGAGTGTATACAAACCTCGAAACGACATCCGCTCCAGCGAAAATACCTCGCAGCAGCGGTGAGAGCACACTAACGTCTCAAGCACGCGTATGGCCGAGCTCGTATGCAAAAGCAGTCGGGCGTAGCCATCAAGGTTGCGCGTGATGGAGTCAGGCGTGGGCAAAGCAGTGGAACAGCGCCTTGTGAAGGCACACGTCCTGCACGTCTGAACAGCGCAACGTGCGCGTGCTGCTCCCATGATTGGCCTGCATGTCAGCTCGCCCGTAGCCTCATCCTTCTATGGCTGGGGAGACCAGTCGCGTGCTCATCGTCCGTCTTTTCTTTTAAGTATGAGAAGGACGATATATCCACGCGCGCACGCGACAGCCTGGTGTGGTACATGTACATCCTCTTCGACTCTTCCAGCGTCCAGGCAGAGTCAACTCACGAGTCTCCAGTCCTCGCGTATTCCACGTGCAGTCCCTCGACATCGTCGGTGACGTCGTTGTCCGCGTTTGGAAATAACGGGAGGGAGATTTCGAGTGTTGAACGCCAAACCGCCAGCAACCCCGACGAAGATCAGACCCCTCCGCGCAGCCTTGCTATCCTCACATCCACGCCATACACCACTCCTAGCCATTGGCCTATCATCTACATATATTCCTGCTGCATAGCATTACTTGAATTTCCCACACGAACCCGGAATGCGAGCCACCTGAGTGGTCGTAAACGAAAAACACCCTGATGGTCGCAAGCAAGATGGGTCTATTACCTCGCCTCTTGGCCCTCTCACAACTGCTCCAATGGTCGCTGGCCCTTCCGACAGAGCAAGCGCCTTTACTGGCCGAGAAAGTTGCACAAGAAAAACACAATGTGGTACACGCGACGGAACAACGTCCGCTGCATGGTCGTTTCCTGCATATGACAGGTACGCACAGAAGAGCGACCAGCGCTGCGCAAACCTACTGACACACTGTAGACTTCCATCCCGACCGCTTCTATCAAGTATATTCGTCAACAGCCGAAGACGCCGCCTGTCATCATGGACAAGGTCCTGCTGGAATATACGGCGCCGAAGTAAGCGATTGCGACAGCCCGATTGCGTTGGTAAACAAGACAATAGAATGGATTGGGAAAGAGCTGCGGGACGAGATCGACTTTGTCATTTGGACTGGAGACTCGGCGCGTCACGACAATGACGAGGACCACCCACGTACGGCGGAGCAGGTGACCGAGCTCAACGAGTTCATGGTGCAAAAGATGTTCGAGGTCTTTGGCAAGCACAATGGAGACGAGGAAGATCGCGACCCGAACAACGACTTCATCATTCCGATTGTTCCCAACATCGGCAATAATGACATCCTACCTCACAACATCATGACGAAGGGACCCAATAGATGGACGAGATCTTTCCTGAACGTCTGGAGACAGTTCATCCCAGAAGTACAAAAGCACTCCTTCGAACAAGGAGGATGGTTCTCCGTCGAGGTGATTCCGAACAAGCTGGCTGTCTTCAGCCTGAACACAATGTACTTCTTCCAGTCCAACGCTGCCGTCGATGGATGTGCTGCTAAGTCTGAACCCGGCTACCGTCAAATGGAGTGGCTGCGTATTCAGCTACAATTCATGCGCGATCGAGGCATGAAAGCCATCATGATTGGACACGTGCCGCCTGCACGTACAGACGCAAAGACGCAGTGGGACGAGACTTGCTGGCAGAAGTACACCCTGTGGATGCAGCAGTTCCGCGACGTTGTCATTGCGGGCATGTGGGGCCACATGAACTACGATCACTTCATGCTGCAAGACTTCCATGCGATTGATGACGATACAAACGGTGGACGGATGAAGATCTCACAGCTGGACGCTGCCCTGCGTGAGATCCCCGACGATGAAATGCACGCGGAGGTCTCATCGAACTATTTCCACGACCTACGTAAGCAGTGGTCGGAAATTCCGAAGCCACCAAAATCGCTTAGAATGGCGTTGATGGAAGAGCTCATGGAGAGCAGCGACGATCAGAGACTTATGTGGGAGATTGAGGCGCTGCTTGACGAGTTTTCTAAAGGTGGTGACAAGAAGAAGGGTGATGGCAAAAGCAAGAAGCAGAGGCGTAAAGAGAAGGAGAAGAAGTATTTGAAGGACATCGGAGGGAGGTTTGCAGAACGCTACTCGGTTTCCTTCGCCAGCGCCAGTGTCGTTCCTAACCTCCTGCCTGTGGTCAGGGTTTACGAATACAACATTTCCGGCTTGGAATCGCACCATCTGAAACAATCGCACGATTCGAAATCCACGGCAGACTTCAACAAAGAGCTAGCTACTGCTGATGACTCTGTCAACGAGGATGACTGGGAGTCATGGCTTGATGAGAACGACGACGACGACGACAACAGCTGGGTGGATATCTTGCGCAAAAAGCACAAAGACCAGAAATTCACCGTGCCCAACCCTCCATCCAAATCCTCGCCACCAGGACCAGCATACTCACCTCAAACTCTTACTTTGCTCGGCTACAAGCAGTACCTGGCCAACCTAACTCACATCAACAACGACTTCGCCAACTCCGCCCTCTCCATAACTGAAGAAGGAGAGCTCGACAGCGAAAAGTGGAGCGAAGGCAAGCACAAGGGCAAGAAGCACGACAAAGATCACAAACCCGACCCCAAAACTTTCCAGTTTCGAATCCACTACGACACTCGCAACGACAGCGTCTACAACTTACCCGACCTGACCATCCGAAGCATGCTGGGCCTTGCTCGCGATATAGGAACCTGCGAGCCTAAGCCTAAGACTAAGACCCTCGCAGCTGCCGATGCCGATGTCGATGAAGATGACGCAGATCTAGAGGTACAAAAGAAGAAGAAACACAAGGGCAAGAAGGGCAAGAAAAAGCATGGCAAGAAGCACAAGAAGTGCCAGAAAAACGAGGCGTGGCATACATTTATTCGCAGGGCTTTCGTCGAGACTTTGGATCCGGATCGGATTGCGGAGGAGTTTGGGAATTAGGTCAAGATGGCGATGTGAATGCAATGGTGCTCTTTCTTTTTAGGTTTTGTCTCTATTGTTGTCATTTATATTCTTGGTTGGTTGGGTGGGTGGGTTTCTCCTTGGAATTCCCATGTACCCTTGCACTTTATGCATGCGTATCAGCGATGTGTGGCATAGGATTTAGAAACATATCACGAAGTTTACATGTAACCTTTGCGTGCTTACCGAGCGTAGATACGAAGCTCTTGCTCGCTACACCTCCCCGTGACGACCGCTTCCATTGTTCTCAACAATGATACGGACATCAGCGCAGATGGCCTGAGCGTGAACGAGGAGAGCCTTGAACTTGCTCAAATGATCCCATGACCGTTATACCGTGGTCGAACTACTCGAACACCGAGCACATCTTAAGGTTGCGATCAGATCGAGGTCTCCATGATCTCGCCTCGTGCACGTGGAGAAAGAGTTTCGGTGGAACCAAAGCTTTCGGCGAAACTCACCTCTTTGAGAGGCTCCGAGTTCGTGGTATCTTCCATCCTCCGCACCCCTCCACACCGAGAGCTCTAACCGACTGGGGCAATGATTGTGGGGAGTTCTTGCTGAGTACTGTCGAGAGCAAGGCCGAATAAACCACCGCAGTTGCTAGCTTTGACCCGGACGAGATGTATATGATAGCGGCGTGGGAAGCGTTCTGTTTCGTGGTCGTTGACTAGAATTATACTTACCTCTTTCATCATCTCTACCTCTAAACATTGACTTTTGCAGCGAGAAAACACTTCTTGAGAACGCGTTCTCATTGCTCTCAACCATCCCATTGTCGATTCCCACAAAAGAACATACGTTCACATCACATAAGACTCATGTCACCACACGCAGTCATGGCTAGCACACCAGAGAAGGCTTGGTGGAAGGAGGCCGTGGTCTACCAGATTTACCCTGCCAGTTTCAAAGACAGCAATGGTGATGGTCTCGGAGATATTCCTGGCATTGTCAGCAAGATTCCTTACATCAAGTCGCTGGGTGTCAACACGATCTGGCTCTCTCCCATCTTCGCATCTCCACAGCACGACATGGGCTACGACATCTCAGACTATCGCGCAATCCACGAGCCATACGGCACTGTTGAGGACGTGCAATCGCTCATCGATCAGCTACACAGCAACGACATGCGGCTACTCATGGACCTGGTGGTCAACCACACTAGCGATGAGCACGCATGGTTCAAAGAGTCACGGAGTTCAAAAGACAACGCAAAGCGCGATTGGTACTTCTGGCGAGACCCCAAATACGATTCCGAGGGCAACAGGAAAGAGCCAAACAACTGGAAGTCTATCTTCGGCGGTAGCGCATGGCACTTCGACGAACAGACTGGGCAATACTACCTTGCTCTCTTCCTCCCCTCTCAGCCTGACTTGAACTGGTCATGCGAGGAGATGCGTCAGGCCTCTTACGATGACATCCGCTTCTGGTTGGACCGAGGCATTGACGGATTCCGCATCGATAGCATGAACCTCATGTCCAAGCACCCGGATCTTCCTGACGGCAAGATCGTCGACGATGAGCCCTACCAATCTGGTGCTGAGTTCTTCGCTTCCGGCCCCAAAATGCACGACTACATTCGTGAGATGCGTGCAATCTTCGACGAGTACGACGCCATGACTGTGGGCGAACTTGGATTCACCAAAGACGAGCACTCCGTCAGCGAGTACGTTGCCAAAGACCGCCACGAGCTAAACATGGTCTTCACCGGCGACATTGTGGACATGGACTTTGGACCGGACGGCAAATACAGCAGAGACGACTTCCACCCCCGCAAGATCCGAAACATCACAAACATGTGGCAGCGAGTGATGCCCAAGGTCAACGGCTGGAACAGTGTATACCTCGACAACCACGACAGTGGCCGCTCACTCAGCCGCTATGCCTCCGATGCTCCCGAGCACCGCGCCACAGCGGCCAAGATGCTTGCCACATATCTGCTCACTCTTAGCGGTACGCCATTCATGCTTGCCGGACAAGAAATCGGCACAGCCAACCTTGGCAAGGATTATGGAACCGAAGCATACATCGACGTTGAGGGCCGAAACCACTACGACGCAGTCCTCAAGACGCGAGGCGGAGACCATTCAAAGATGGGAGACGTGATGCGTGAGATCCAGCTCAAGGCCAGAGATCACGGTCGACTGCCCATGCAGTGGGACTCTTCAGCTAACGCTGGTTTCTCCGCCGAAGGGACGACACCGTGGATGACCATCAACAAAGACTACGTCGATTGGAACGTCGCAAGCCAGATCGACGCACCCGACAGTGTGCTCGCCTACTGGCGCAAGATGCTCGCTCTACGAAAGGAGCATACTGACCTGCTCACATACGGCTCCTATAAGCCGCTCAGCGAGCTCGATACGGGCGAGATGGTTCTCGGGTACGAGCGGGAGAGCTTCGAGACGGGCAAGAAGGCGGTCGTTCTGCTCAACTTCTCGGACAAGGAGCAGAAGGTGCACGTCGAGTCGCCTTCACGGGAGGAATACGAGGTGTTGGTGTCGAACCAGGAGGCGGGGATCAAGGCTGGACATGTAACATTGATGCCGTATGGTGCTGTTGTGCTTGTTAGCAAGTAGGTTTGGGGCTTGTTCTTTGGCATATGTATATATTTATATATATCATGAATCTTTTCATTTGGCGAGATATGTATACAGTCGCTGCGCACGATGTCATCCACAGTGATCTCCGTAGCTGCTAGGATAGTATCATCAAGTATGGTTTCTTGCTCCACAAAGATGTCCATTGAGATGCTGCCAGAGACTGGCTTTTGTCTTAGAGTCTCGTATGCTAACACTAGCAAACTCCGAATTGAAGAACGATTATGCTTGTCATCGAGACACGGTAAGTCATTTTTCTATGAACAAGTATAATAATTACTGTTCATGTTTCGCATGGATGAAACCGCCACTCGAACAAGCTGTGGCTGACAGATGGTCTCCACAACGGCGAGACTCTCGGTCCTGTGACACTGTGGATGTTCGTGGAGATCCCCGCCTCTTCAGCAACACCCTGCCTTTCCTGACTCGTCTAAATTATGCACAAACGGATAGTTTGATCCGTACCTGCTCTTGGCCGACTCGAACACCGCGATGTCATCTTGGAATATGTAAGTCTAATGTGGAAGAGATCAACTTTTTCTCCAACTTCGCTGCGCATATGCAGACTTTCCGACGCCCAGGCGCAGTGGCTGAACGAAGCCACTTTCTCTTCCGTCCTCGGCAACCACGCATCAGAGCGGGCAGGGCTTCCACTTCGTCAGGGCACGTCGACGTCGACTTGCTAAGCATATAGCGTCAATATCATCACCATGTTTATAACTCTGGACGCAGCCGCTGGTGTTCCGGCAGGGCGGCAGAAGTCATCGGCCGACAGGGCCTGCGACCAATGCAAGTACGTAACACAATATTGCTCCCGCAACGTTCTGCTGATCGTAGTTCTCAAACAGACAACGCAAAGTCCGGTGTGATATGTCTAACCCGTGTAAGACATGTACTGGTCGAAGCATGAGCTGTACTTTCAACGAAGCCAGGAAGAAACGTGGGCCTGTGCCTGGCCGTCTCAACAGGATCCAACAGAAGCGATCCAAAACAAGTCCGAATGAAAGCGTACTCGAGATGAAAGACTCCGCGCCTACATCGTTGTCCAACGGGACCACTATAATGAGTCCGTCGAGCACAACTGATGGAGCAGCGCTACACCATGTCAGCACCATATCTTCGGACGGTGCTGTCATGACCGACTCAAATAATTCACACGAGTCTCCTCTCTCGTATTGGACGCAAAACCAAGACTCCTCACGTTATTCAAGAAATGAGTCTCTCACTGGCCATGACCTACAACTTGCCACGAGCATGCATTCTCATCCCACAAATCATGAGACTATGTCTGCGATGTCTCAGCACTTGGATGTGCCTGATTTCCTGCTACCAAGTCTACCGATCGACTCGCCACCAGATGATTCTTTTAATCTGTTCGCCACAATTCCTGAACAAGACCTGCCACCAATAGTGGAGTCAGTGGAATTCTGGCCGGCAAGTATCAGCCAAGAAGCGTTACTGCCGTGGATTGATGTGTACTTCAAACGCTTGCACCCCACCGTACCTGTTCTCAACAGAACGATGGTATACCAGGAAATGCTCTTGCGCAAGCACCACTATGACCCTCAATTTGGCGCTATGCTTTTGGCTTTATGCGCTTTCGCAATGACACAGCCCGTGCAAATACACGAAGTCGCATCGACGCCCTCCCGCTCAAGCCAGGCGAGAATGCTCCTCGAAGAGTCCATCAAGATGAGGATGACCGTCGACTTTGGCGAAGACCCATCTGTGCACATGATCTTGGCGAGCTTTTTCATATTTGCGTGCCTTTTCGGCAATGGTCTACACAAGGCGGCGCACCATCGCTTGAGAGAGGCCGTAGATCTCGCCAATTCATTGAACATGCACCTACCGCAGGCATACGATAATCTTAACGCAGAAACGAGGGAGCAATGGCTACGAACGTATCTGGTGCTCTCAGTCACTGAGAGGTAGGCGTTCACCGAGGTACTCATATGGCTCACAGCTAATTTATTTTACAGAGCATATGCGCTTCAGAAGAACCACTCAATAGGCTTCCGCGGTAGTCCGGCCGTCAATGCGTGCTTTATGCGGGCTTTCGGCACATCTGGAGCGACAGCCATGGGCCAGGATCAGGCTGACACGATTGGGATGACTGGACTTCTCTACCTCATGGAGACGTTTGACGCCATAGACGAGCGCGTCGTGGAATGCTGGATCGGCTTCTGCAAGTTCAGCGACGGATGCTGCGAAACATTCGACCGAAGACGAGCAATTCAAATGTTTCGTGCGCAGCATCGAGCTCGTGAAAACTGTCTCATCGGTGGCATATCGTTTGAACCATCAGCTTCGCTCATTCCATTAGAGCAGCTTCTGGAAAGTCAGCAAGCGGACATATCCGTCACTCAGTTCTGGCTTCTGAATCGTCTTTGGAATCTCTGCATGTCGCATGGCCTACTGCGAGACTCTTCTGACCACGCCGAGCTACGCTATGATTTCGCATACCATGTCGCAGATGCACTCTTAACAAGCTGTGCAAAGCTGAGTCTGCCGTCTATGGAGGTTCATGGAGTTGGCTTGGTCGAGAAAGTGTGCGATATTGCGCTTGGTCTTGTCATGGCAATGAGCTCGTCCGCCCAGCTAGCACTCGACGTTAGCCTGACTGACACGAACATGTTATCAGACAAGTCTTCTGAGAGCCGCCCTACTGTCCGGGAGCTTTTACGACGTCTTGACGAGCTGATCAGGAACTTCCGTGGTGGCGACCACGAATACGTCTCCAAATTTGCAATGGCTGTGGGAGCCATACCGGACTACTATACGTCGGCAGGATGAGGGTGCACAGAAGGTACTCATGAGTCTTTGCATAACATCTCACTGGCAACATCATGGCCGTCATTTGTCCTTGTCTCACAGTAGCGGCACAATAGACACTGAGATTGTTGCGCATAACTGCTGGTGTTTCAATGGCGGAAGAGCACGTGTCTGTGCATGTGTCTGACGACAACAGCACAGGGATCTGAAATGTGTACGACCAGATTTACGAGCAATCTCAATGTCTCGCAGGAAGCTTATGTAACGAGCTGAAACGGCGGCTGCTTCGGACATCTCGGCTCAGTTTGCTTGGCACCAACTCGTCGATGGATCTCCGAGGTATCCTGGACGCTGAGAGATCCACATCACCATAGACATCAACACCGTAAAGACATCAGTATGTCTACGCGTCGCTCTCGTGCTTCAATCGCCTGTGAGAAGTGTCGGCAACGGAAAGTGCGGTGCAGCATCACTCTCACTGGTGTGCCCTGCATTTCTTGTACACAGGACGGATCAGCCTGCACTGTGCGAAACACCAACTTTAGCAAGTATGTGGCATTCAACAACCCAGTGGACAAGGACCTGCTGATAGAAGGGTTCTGATGAAAGTGTTCCTCAGCGTCGAGTCTTGACACCTCAACGCCAAAGCATCGAAGAAAGACCCGACAATGGATCGCCCTCTGCACAGCCATTAGCCGTCAATCCGGTCGCAAGCACCTCGCATTCATCACCAGCTGGGCACGGACAACCGCAACACTCGTTAAATAGAATCTCACAGGCCGAGAGTCTCAACGAACCTCCAGAGGAGCATACTGGCGCCCAGATCGTCTCTGCGGCGATCGAGCAAAACAATGACAACAACAGCCTACCGTTCTACATTGGTATGTGAGATAACAGGGCACCCAAACGGTGCGGCGCATTGACAAGATCGTACAGGGGAGGCCTCTGGATTTAGTGCCGTACTCGAACTGTGCTCGGATGGACAACAGCCAGTCCGTCGCCACGTGCTATTACCATCACATCAATCCTCCCTGCCCGAAGAGGATTTGGAGTACCTCAAACGCAAGGGCGCCTTCTCCGTTCCACAGAGCGAGACATGCAAGTCCCTTCTCCGTGCGTATTTCCACCACATACATCCTCTACTGCCTGTCGTGGATGCAGCTTCGATTATGCCATTGCTTGCTGATGGCCAGGCAACACGGTTCAACCTGTTGCTTCTCTGGAGCGTGTTCTTTTCAGCTGTGACTGTGAGTGTCTCCCGACCATACAGTATTTATTTGAGCTGATCGTGGGGTGTATGTCCTTCAGTTTGTGCCAGCAGCTTGCTGGGAGAATGAGCGTTATACTTCCCGGAAGCAGATGCGAGATGCAATGTACTTGCGCGCAAAGGTATGAGCTTTAGCCAAGCACCCACAGCCAATGATAGCCTCTGACCGCTTAGTGCATGTACGAAACAAGCGGCGAAACGGATCGGACGGTATTACTCCAGTCAGCTATCCTGCTGTCCTTCTATCACTCGGAGAAAGATTTGCATACCCAACCTTGGTACTGGTCGGGTATCGCAATAAGTCACTGTCAGATCATGGGCCTCCATCGACCACCCACAACAACAGATGACCGAATGCCCGCCGAGAGTCGACAACGAAGCATCTGGCGACGACTGTGGTGGTGTTGCTTCTTCCGGGATCGCTGGCTGAGTCTCACGCTTGGTCGGCCACTGAGAATTGATCTTCTCGATTGCACGGTGGCAATGCCTGTAGCTGCAGACTTATTAGTAGACATAACGGACATGCCCGGGGTCCTCGCAGAAACGTATATACCTGAAGACTGGTCTCAACTAGCACAAGATTGGGTGTTGCTGATGCAAGTCAGCAAACTGCTCGGGGAAGTTCTTGCGTTGAGCTTTCGTCCTAATGCAAGGAAGCCATCGTTTGGAGAGGTCAAAGCCTTGGAAACTGCAATATTGGCATGTCCCGTCGAGAGAGGCGGTGAGTTTCGCAAAAGCAGCAGTACGATTTTTTCATGGTGCCATATTCAGCTACATTACCAGTACGACCACCCTGTATCTCAGTGGAACAAGATGCTGATTTTCTTGGTGACAGAGCGCTGTGCATCACATTCTACCGGCCGTTCCTGAAAGATGGCGTTCCCCAAGATGTCCCTCTGGATGCACGGGAAGACTGGCAGGCACAGATGCAAACCAAGTCCGAGGCCGCAGCTTTCCAGACCAACGTGCTCCTCGAGAAGATAGCAAGGGAGAAGCTCCTCTCGTTCGCAGGGCCCATGACGTGAGTATACTGTGGCTCACTTTTATCGATTATCGCATTCGTTACTAATCAAATCGAATTCCAGGCCGCCGCTCCTAGTCCCTGCAATGCACGTACACCTGCTCAACTCCAAATCATCTGATCCACTTTCCCGACAAATCAGTTTAAACAAACTAGACTTCTGCATGTTGCTCCTTGGGGAACTCCAAGCCGCCTATGATTCAGCCGGTGTCTTCCGGGGCGTTTTTCTTGAGGCCATCCGAAGAGGTGCTCCGGAGACCGCAGCCGCTCCGATTGGCACGGGCAACATACCTCCAATGACAGCCAACGCTGTTCCGGCAGATCTCGCCACATCCGGCCTCACTTTTGACGACGGGTTCTTTGATGAATTGATGGGCCAGGGTTCCATTTCCAGCTTCTGGGATTGGGTAGGCTCTACTGAATGGAATGTCTGATGGAGATTGTGATGCAACAACAAGCCACGTCTGTGTCTCTTTCAGCCAACGGAGATATTGGAACATCATTCATGGCCATTGAGATACTATCAGAAAAACCGCTGCGGTGACCTCTTAGAGGCACGTCACACCAGTGAAAGCCCTCTCCTCGTTCGTGAACAGTATCTCTTTGGTCCTGCCGTCGAGCTTGTAGCAATAGATACTACCGCCGAGATCCGTGACATAGATCTGTTTCCTGGCTAAATCAAGCTTTAGACCTATTGCTTCGTGGAAGTTCTTGGCCAAGATCTCTCTCTCAGAGCTTGAAACATCCCCGTTGACATCAAGCTGTACCTTGTACAACGCATTGCCGTGCGGAAGCTCTCCACGGTCGGTCCAGTAGAGCGTGCGTGAGTCTTCATCTAATTCGAGATCTATGGGCTCCGGGAGGTTGCTCATCAAACATCGTACGCCGGTAACTGCAGCATCGGTAGCCGTGGGTAGGTCCGCTGAGAACAGCCTGCCTTTACCGCCCTTCGAAGGACCCTTTTGCGTCCAGAATAGCTTTCCGAGGGATGGAAATAGAGCAATGCCAACGCACCAGCCGAGTACGTCGTCTTCCGGGCCGCACGCCTCATTATCTACCAGCTTCTGGAGATGGCTTCCATTGTAGCCACAACGGAACACTGACCGACCTTCTCGGTCACAAAAGTAGATCATCTTGTTCGCTGAGTCCAGAGCCAACTGCTTGGGAGTGTTGATGGGCCCTGGCGCAACGACCGTCCTGATATTTGAGCCATCTAGATCTGCAGAGTATACAGCTCCATCTGGCTCGCCGGGAGTGCCCATGCATGTCCAGAACATGCGATTCGAGTGAGTGTCGATGGCGAGCCCGTCGGGCATTGATTGATTTTTGATTATGGATTTGAGTCGGCCTTCGGGAGTGAGCTCAAGGATCTCGCCGGCACTTGACATTGGCTTCTCGGACGAGAGTCCAACGTCAAGAGCGAAGATTCGGGGCTTCGATGCGCTACTGCCTGAAGATGCGGATTTGGTTGCGGGAGGATACAGTCCACCGTTGGGACTTTTGTTACCCAGCCGCTGAGAGTCCAGAAATTCGCGCTGGAGATAGTCGACGGTCTTCTCGGGAGAGAGTCCTCGTTCCGCCACATAGTGGCTTTCAATGAATGCCACAGTATCAAGACCAACAGCTGCCCTCGAATTAGTACATGCCGTAAATCTATCACTAGGAGATACCCACCATCCATCGTTTTGCAGGGCAATGATGCACCTTTGACAAACATCTCAGACCACATAGAGTCGATCTCCTCCGGCGTCGACACTCCCTCAGCGAGAATGGTCAACGTCTCTCGCTTCACAGCGGCCCATAGGCGGTTGAAGATGAATCCCGTTGACTCTTTCCTGGCAACATACGGCAGCGTTGCTACTTGTCGCGACTGCTTGACCAAGTATTCGATGATTGCAGTATCGGTGAAGCCATCGGTCATGAGCTCCACAACCATGTTTCCAGGAGGCATGTAGTAGTGCCTATAGAGCGAAGGGTGCAAGTCAGTACGGTGCTCGGACATTAAATCAGCCCGCGGTCTAGCTCCAAAGTCCGTAATGTTCGTCCTGCCGTTGAGAGACCAGTACGGAGTTTGAACCTAGACCACGAGATTATGTTGTACCCTTCATTTACGTACATGTTCAAGACTCGCGCTTTGCTCTCCTGCGGTACTTCGGCGAGCATTTCTGATGATTTATACGAAGATGAGTTCGTCGCCAGGATGGCATCTTCACGAGTCAGAGAGATAAGCTCGCCGAAGATCTTGGTTTTGGCCTCCAGTTTCTCGGGCACGCATTCAATAATGAGCCATGCATCTTTCACGGCTTCTTGCAGACTGTCCGTAATGTTAAAGCTAGCGGGCTTCTTTCCTGTCTTCAGGGCGTATGTGTCGATATTCTGAGCGATGTACTCCTTGGCCTGGGCGCATTGGTTGACATTCGGATCGTATATCAGGACATCAAATCCTCCCGATGCCCATACGCAGCCTAGCGAACAGTATCAGTAATCACCTCATGAACAGTCTGAATTTGTCCCATACCTATCCGTCGACCAAGCACGCCTGCTCCGATAACAGCAACAGCCCTTCCAGAGAGTGTTTCGGGTTGCGTCCAGTGCATCATCGTCGTCGGTTCTGTAAAATGCTGCGAGCTGTATACTAATTTTGCTCACGAATCGATAGTTGAAGGAACCAAATGTCATCTGCTTTAGGAAATGCAATACTTATATAGAGGAAAATGATAGTCACGCGTGTCAAACGGTCTGCCGCCATTACCGGTCATGTTGCCTACAACTTTTCGTTATGATACAGACGTCCAAGGATAAACCCTTGGTGTACTAAAGTTCCGCAATTGACGCGTTGGGTCGCGTTCATCATGCAAAAATCGGTGGTAGTGCGGAAGTCATCACACATCAGCGTCACCCACACTGTCAAACTGTAAATGCGCACACAAGCTTTCCGAGGTATATTACGTCGCACAGCAAAGAAAAGATAACCCTATGTCCCTTGTCTGTGCTTTCAAGGTCCTCGGAAACGGCTGTGGCTTCGCTTTGAGCGCCTCTATCGGCCGTAACTAAGCTTCTTCTCTTCCCTGCGGATCTTTCTGACTCGGTATGCCGGCCGGCTCATGATCCTCCTTTTGATTACCTGCGCATCCGTGCTTGGGCCTGGATTAATACAAATGTGCCGATTGGTTTCAACAGGGCGGCAGGGTGTAGGGCTTTTAACTTGTGCTGCGGTGCTACTTCGCTGTTCCATGTTCCAAAAAGACAATGCTGAAGTTTGTGTACTGTGTCTCGATGGGCAGAAGTCTGTTCTGGTGTTTGTTGTCAATAATACTAGCGCATGATTTCTTGAGTTAGGTGAATATACCTGACAACATCCCAATGGTCTGTGATGTCATTTCAGGACCTATAGTGTGAGATAAAATCTTGTAGAAGGAAGGAAGGATCGTCTATTGTATCTAGATATGTGTGCATAACCTGCTCGGAGGCATAGTAATAGAAGTCTGCGCACGTTTCCAGGCCCTGTGCGGGTATAATCGCACATAGTAGTCAGAATGAACACATTCTCCATCGAAATACTCGAAAGCAGATACAATTGTTCCAATGATCTATGTACTACTAATTTCAGGCAGGCAGTCGGAGAGAAATGCTTTCGCCATTGAGATGAACATCTGTGACGACTAATCCATTGGTCATGAGCAATGCGATGCACAACAGTAATTAATTGATCATCCAAGAACACCTGGTATTATGCTAGAAAAATAGTACAAAGGATTTGGCTCGAAATACATAAGGAAAGGAAAAGTCGTCTAGAAGGTGAAGATCTGGTCGGTGGGTTTCGAGACAGCGCCGGGCTCACGGAACCCTGCAGCAATCAATGCTTTCTTCGAAGCTGCGATCATTCCTGGGGGTCCGCAAAGCATGACAGCGGTGTCATCTGAAGGTCCAGGAAGACGCTCGGCCATGACATCCGGTGTAACGTATCCAGAGCCGTAGGTCCAGTTCGCGGGAGGTGTGTCGAGCATGTACCACAGCTTGAAGTTCTTGGGGTACTTGCGAGCAAACTCCTCCAGCTCGTTTCTGAGTAGGATGTCTTCTTCGGTGCGGTTGGCGTAAACAAGGCTGATCTCAGTGGTGTCGGTTTCGTGCTCGCAGATGGCGCGGATCAATTGGTACATTGGGGTGATGCCTGTACCGCCAGCGATCATGCCGATCTTCTTGCACATGCCAGGGGTGTACTTCATTGCGCCTTTAGGTCCACGGAAGAAGACCTCATCGCCAGTCTCCAGGTTTGCCAAAAATTTGCTGGTGAGCTTTCCGTCAGGGTAGCATTTGATCAGGAGTTCCATGCGACCACGGTCCAAGTTGTTGGAAATCGGGGTGTAAGATCTGGAGATTGGCTGGCCGTCGATGTTCGCTTTGATGGCAACATGCTGTCCGATAGGAATTCCAACAACATCTTCAGGGTCGGGAAGCTGGAACACGAAACGGAAGACGTTGGGTGCGAGAAGCTCTTTTTCAACAAGAGGCAATGCCTTGTACTCCTTCGCATCGAGGATGCCTTTTTGAAGATGTGGGTCGGCAGGCCTGACAGTGCGAGACTTCATGTAGGGAGGATACTTCATGAAACCAGATTCGACGTCGAGCATCTTGTTCAGCTTCTTCACGACATATCCTGCAGCCGTTCCGCAGACCAGGGTGGCGATGGCACAGCCTTGCGCGAAGCCACCGATCCAGGAGCTCTTGCCCAAAGTCGTTGGGAATCTGAAGCGACCCGCAAAGCGATGTGAGAAGTACATTGCGAGCTCGCGGGTCTTGGGGTTGATCGCAGCGTATCCGATGATTGTGGCTCCCAGAACGCCGCCGATTAACGTGATTTTATTGAATGTAGGCTGTTTGGGTTGTGTGGGAGCAGCAGGCTTTTGTGAAATGACGCGAACGTTCTTTGGTCGCACTGCCTTTGGCGCATCTTTGATAGTGCCAACGAGAAAGGATTCTAGGATCTCGTCTGCATCTTCTGAGTGGCCGACATCTGAGTAATCTTCTGTCGCATCCTTTCCAGCAGAGTCGATAAGAAGGTCCGCTCCACCAGGGTGGTCTCGTACATAGCTAGTGACATCGTAAACTGTCTGTGTCAGTATGACTTGCCCACGCGAAAATTGTTGTGGTCAGTAGCTTACCCTTGCCCTGTACGACTATCCATAGATCGTCTCGTGACTTGTGGGTAGCGACTTCGCTCAATGTGTACTGTTGGGTTGCCATGATGCCGATGTGAACCTGTCGATCTTCAAGAAATGCCAGACAGTCACAACAAATGGTATGAAAGATAGGACCAGGCGAGAGAAAGTGAGATAATGCCTATGCACGCTTGAAGGGCGAAGGCCGTCGTAATCCCTCACCTTTAAACCTACTAAGCTTACCTGATGGCTCCGGAGTAGACGCGATATTCGACGGCCTCGCCGGCGACCGAGGCTCGTTTGCTGACATTGTGGCCTGTGTGCAGTGTTTTGCAGGGTCTACGATAACATTTTGCAACAAAATCAGTGTGAACGGAGCACAAAAGAAATGCGGCAATGGCGAACAGCGCGCACGCTAGATTGCGACGCGAATTTGGTTTCCGAGGTGCGTCTCCGAGCCAATCGGATCGCGCCTTCGCGAGATATCGAGAGTCAGTGCCACGGAGAGAACGGAGAGAGGTGCCACTCGGTCATTCCATGCTGGTGTCAGACTGATCTGGTAAGCATCCGTAGAAAGTACACTTAAGTGTCGAGACGCCGGTATGTTTGCCTCTCAGCACTTTGTCCGGTCACTACACGAATCTAATACCAGTCATGCAGTTCTTCCTTTCCAGTGAGGCGCCATCGGCCTCCAGAGATATCGATGTTGTTGACGCAACATCGATGTACGATCTGCAAAGTCTCATTGCCGCACATTTCGCCATAACCCTCGCTACAGGCGTGACATTCGGAGATTCTCAGGGTGTTCTCAGCACACTCCAGGACATCAAAGCTTCAAATGGACCCATTGAGATCACAATCGACGGTCGTCCCATCAGAGATGCACCAGGCCCCAAAGGACTTCCATTTGTTGGCAACCACTTCGATGTTTTCCCTGATCACTTGGGAAACCACCAGCGCCTGTTCGAGCACTATGGCCCTGTCATCAAGACTGAGAGTCTTGGCCGTACGACATATCTGACCAACGACCCTACAACAGCTGCTATCGTTTTCGCCGAATCTGACTTCTTCACCAAGGAGATCAACAAGGCTCACCCTCTGTACCCAATTAAGAACAAGGCCGCTGGAGTTTTCCTTGGTGATACAGACACTGAGGAATGGAGAGTCGCGCACAAGTTCCTGCCGCCAGCTCTTGGCCCGAAAGCCGTGAGGGTACGTGACCGAAGGGTGCACCCCAATGTAACGTTTGAGACACCGCGCTGACTTGAACCTACTAGCATTACGCCCCGCAGATGCAATCTACCGTGGAAGACGCGTTCTCCGTTTTCGATGAGCTAGATGGCAAGGGCCAGGCCTGGAACGTTTACCAATACATGCTCAAGTTGGGTTCACAAGCAGTCGGCAAGCTTGTGCTTGGCATGGACTTCAACCACTTCACATCACCAAACGCGTACCCTGCGGAGATGGTCAGAGTTATTGCTGAGTCTCTTGAACTCAATAAGAAGATCGCATCGAAGGGCGACTGGTACGCCAAGTTGCCTTTCTGGGAACCTGCGAGGCTGCAGGTGTTGACCGATCGCATGTTTGTGCTGATCAACGAGTCCATCGCGAAGGCCGAAAGCAGCGGCGCACACGATTTACCGCTGCAGGAAGCTGCTTTGGAAGCGGCCAACATGGTTGGTGAGTACTTAAACTTGTCCCGGAGTGTTCGTATGATGCAACAAATACTAATTAGCAACTAGACTACGCTGTGAGAGCCGTCGACAGCAAGGGAGAGAAGCTTCCTAAGACCAGCCTCGTGGAGGCTCTCGTAGTTGCTACCGGTGCCGGTTTCACAACCACTAGCTCTCTACTCTCCTGGTTGATTTACGGCCTTGTCACATACCCTGGAATGCAAGAACGCCTCTTGCAAGAGCTCATTGATAACGGTATCGACGAGAACACACAGTTCACAGCCGAAGTCACTGAGAAACTCACCTTCCTCGACAAGTACGTCAAAGAGACACAACGACGACACAATCCCTCTTTCCAGCCTGGTCGCACAGCAAAGACAGATCTCATCCTGCCAGGAGGATACAAGATCCCCAAAGACTCCATCGTCATCCCAGCAATTCACCACATTCACAACAACCCCGACCTATGGGACAACCCCAACAGCTTCGACCCTGACCGTTGGGACACCGAGCGCGTCAAGAACAGACACAAGTCAGCATACATTCCCTTCGCCACTGGCCAAAGAATGTGCATTGGCTTCAACTTCGCTCTCCAAGAAGTGAAGATCTTCCTGCCCAAGCTGTTGTACAGGTACAAGTTCATGTCTGAGGAGGCCGGCACAATAGAGTACGACCCTATGTTCCAGCTCATCCGACCGGTCAACCTGTACGTACGAGCGGAGAGGCGTGTGAAGTGGCCGCCACGTTCGACTGCTTGATTTGCATGCGGTCAATATAATCTTTTGGTGTATAATTTAGCGTGGGGAATCAAAGGAGATTGCTGGTTCTGTATTAATAATGTTCAACTTTCACCCAATGTGTCAGATTCTATGTCACTTCCTCTAATGCCCTGACACATGCTGACAGCATTTGATGCGCCATCTGCATGTGGTGCACTCACTCTGACATGCAGCATGCAGCGCTTGGCCGTATCCTTGGCTTGAGTCGCTTGACCATCCGCTGAGAGGTTGCGGCGGCATCGAGCCACATGCGAGCATCTAACCACCACAGCTCGATCGGTATTGATCTCTACACAAGTTGTCGAAAGATGCCGATGACAAATTCGCCTGCGTGCATTCTCGAAACCGCTTATGACTACTTGAATTGATGTGTGTGATAGTCACACCACACTCACCCGATGATCAAGTATATATCACACACAGACGCGTGCGTATGGACTCCTCTCAATGCCTTGCAGGTTACGCTCTGTTGCAGAAGATCTCACTATAGCAACACCTCACTCTAGATCACATTTGCGACACTCTACGCCATGAGCCATCCCCCATCCATACAATTGGAGCCACCCGTGGAGGAACCCAACGTCAATGAAGCCGACGACAACGAGGTTCCTGGCGGTCAGATCGTGCAGTGGTTCGAACAGCTCTTTGAGAAATCGACCACGTTCGCCAGCATTCTAGCAGCAGTCATGTTCTCAGCCATGGTCCTCGACCTCGACAACCTCAGAATCCCACACGGCAGCCACGGTGAAGTCCGCACATGGGCAGCGACTGGGGCCACCCTGTTCGTGCTTTTGGTGCTGTTATGTACAGGCTGCACTCTTGGTCTGAAATTCCACGGAGGGCCTATTGCTTCGCAATACAACGGACAAGTCGCTTCGGTGCGATTCGGATTTCAGCTTGTGTCATTTCTGTTTCAGGGGTTGCTGTTGACGGGCACTCTCTTCTTTTGCTTGGTTGTGAAAGCGTATGTCCCCGCGGTCGGATGGACTGCTTTCGGACTCACATCAGTCTGTTTGCTGGTCTGTTTTGGCCTCTGGATAGGACAATTTCAAACAGAAATCAGAACGCAGATTCGCATAGCGAATGGTCGATCCAGATCTGGTTGAGTAACGAGTTGCAATGGGAACGTAAGTACTGTGAGGTCTAGATGCTAATTGAATCTTTGGTTAATAAATAGCAGAGACCCGCATATCTGGTTCGCTGGTGCTTGGGACGGCAAATGGGTCATTTATTTTACGACGATAACGCAAAACGTTCTCTCTGCATGATATGGAAGGAGAAGAAGCGTGGCTTTGAGTTCGTGTATCCTTGACATCGATGATAAGAAGTCTATGGGAATGTCAATGTATTTGCTGCCGTTATCGATCTGCTCGATTGATTCAAAGATTCAATATATGACTTGCTGGAGGGGAGAATGCTTACATGGGGCGACCGAGAGCATCGTATAAGGATGCTCGTTAGGTGCGCCATTGAGATGTCAAAATCTTTTGCATCCAACGACTGCTTCTTGTCTGGTTCGTTCTCTCTAGACCATTAATTCCTTCTGTTCTATTTCGTTCGCCCTCTATGACCTCGTCACAGCACCGCGGCTCCGTTTTCCCCATCTTACCTTTTTGTAAATGATCTCCCCTAGAGCGCCAGAAACAAAAATCAATTCCTGCCCATCAAAAGCAAAAGATCAACTCGCTCATGAGGAGAGAGATGGAGAAACTGGGAATCGAACCCAGAACCTTCTCCACTTAACAAGTACTATTCAGTACGATGCTAAGAAGATGTCATACCACTAGACCATATCCCCATGACCAATTATTGCTAATTGATGAAGGGGGATGCATGTTTATAACTTATATACGTACATAGAATCTGCCCCAGCTTCCAGTGCTGGAAGCAACGCGGGTTCCCCCTCCTGAAGCAGCAGCACAAGCACAGGTGGGCAAAGGCCACCTACAACTCCTAAGCTTCTAACACCAGTTGCACCCAACTCGACCACAACCACACCTAACCCCCGGTCAGTCGCCACACCGCAATCATGGCGCCCGTCTCCAACTCCCTGCTGGTGCTGCTGTCATGCGTTGTGTTCGCCTTTGCGCACAACATGCAGCTGAGGGCTCACTCGCGCGAGTGCTTCCACGAAATGCTGCACGCCGACGACAGGATGACCGTCACCTTCCAAGTCGGCGACAGGGAATTCGGAGGAAGTGGAAACTTGGATGTGGACTTCTGGGTGAGTGGAAACGTCGAAATACAAGAGAAGGACAAGAAAGAATGGCTTTGGAAACATTGAAGAGGAGGGTAAACATGTGCGGCTATGAGACGAGACAAGACGATACTGGCCTGAGAGCTAGGCAATATGCAGTCAGGGCAAACAATGTTAAGAGGAACGTATGCTGATTCTCCCGTCAATTTACAGATCCAGAACCCCTCCAACGCATTCGAGGTCTACGAACGCTCCGTCAGCTCTGGCGACCACTCTTTCGTTGCAGCCCATGATGGCAAGTACGAGTACTGCTTCAGCAACGAACACTGGTCGGCAAATTCGAAGGAGGTCAGCTTCAACGTGCACGGTATAGTCTACGTGCCGGAGAGCGAGGCCCCTCAGGATCCACTGGAGAAGGAGGGTAAGTGTTGCGCATCAAAAAACCGTAAGCCATCTCGTGACACGTATAGCTAACATTACTCTCCACCAATAGTCAAGCTCCTCGCCGAGCTCCTCGCCCAAGTCAAGGACGAGCAAGGTTACATCGTCGTCCGCGAACGCACCCACCGCAACACCGCCGAGAGCACCAACGCCCGCGTCAAGTGGTGGAGCATCTTCCAGATGTGCGTCGTGATCGCCGAGGGCATCTTCCAGGTTTGGTGGCTCAAGCGCTTCTTCGAGGTCAAGGATCCCAGCAGACCCAGCTTCAACAAGGGCGCGCTCGGCTGACGTGTCTATATTTCGCGACGTGTAGGTTAAGCATATAGTATGACAACATTATCACGATACCGTTGATACTCTCATCAAACAATTGGCGTTGACGAGCGAGACATACTTCTGGGACGATTGCATTGCGCGGGACTGCCTCGAAAGGAGCCAATTCCTGGGACGACCGACGATAGTTCGACTTTTGTAGGCATAGACCTCATGTCACAAAACCTTCCACTTTTATATTGAACGAGTCCCAGTTCCACATCTCGTGTGCTGTCAGGAATTGGTAGTGACCTACTACTACTATCCCAATTACAACTTCCCCGATGGCCCAGTTTTCCCTTTGCCCTTTCCCTTCACCTCCACAACCATCCAAACCTGCGAGCTAACAGCAACCAACTCACCCTCCTCGTCCCAAACCTCACAACTCAAATCAAACCTCCCATCCCGCAGACCCTTCATCCTAAACCTCGTGAACAGCCACTTCACGCCCTCCTCAGGCAGATTCTTCTTCACCTCGATTCCCATATTAATCGTCGGATAAAACCTCGGCGCTGCCCACTCAGGATGAACAGCAGGCGGGCCCTGTTTTGCCCACAGCACAGATCTGTCTGCCGTGGCTTGCGCGGAATGTGGGCTGCCCGGGAAGAAGTTCTCGGGCGGTGGCACGCAGTGGTCGATGACGAGGCCGAGCATAGACGTTGTCCATTTCTCTGAGGGTAGGGTTGGAGATAGCCATTGCTCGCGTACCGCTTTTTCTGCGGGTGCTGTGCGTGGCAAGGCGAAGGTGGCGTTTGTGAGAGCGGCGTTTTTGATGTTGGAGCGCCAGGGGACTTGGTAGCGGATGTAGTTTGGGTCTTGGTTGGTAAGAAGTGCGGCGAAATCGATCGGTACTGGGGGTGGGGTTGGGGCGTAGCCTGTTGGAACCGTGAGGCCTTTTGTTCTGAATCGATTTGTGTTGCTGTTATTTATTAGCATTTCAGAATGGACACGATCGCAGATTCTAGTCGGACGATGTCGTGCCGGGAGACTCACGTAGCATATCCGACAACCCTCTCTTTGCCACCATGTACCAAAGATACGTGCACCGTACTACTTCCTTTCCCCAATCTGACATCCTTGATCTGAATGACAGCTTCTCCCAGCGGCACAGGTCGTAGTAGTTCTACATGCATCACAACCGTGTCCGGCTGATCATAGCTTTTCAGCGTGGTCCGGTAGTGCTCCGCAATGGCTTTCCACAGCAGGGAGAACAAGTACCCTCCATGAGCCACAGAGCCCCAAGCGAAATCTGGATGAACCGTGATGCCATACTCGTGAGTTCCTAGTGATTTGACGTGAGAAGCATCTTGGAACTTCGTCGGCGGCAATGACATGGTGATGCAAAAGGGCTGGGATGTCTCGATCAAACGCTTCCAGCCGACCAACCAGATCGGACCAAAGTATGTCAGCAAAGCGACGAACTCTTCTTGAAGAGTTGCACTCTCTCTACACTAAACGGAGAAAAGAATCAACCAGAACTCAGCTATAGCAGAAAAGCGGCAAACTATATCACCTAACACTTATAGTAAGCTCGGAACTGTGCCCTAAGTCATTTAGATCCACAATGGGAAGCCACCGACTCCGCACCAAGTCAAGATGGAGTAACACAACGAATCCTTCGGAATCCTGATGATCGCGGAGGCTCCTTTCTCTTCTCGCATTACTCGTCAAGCGCTTCATCCGCCATTGGCTACACGTACGAAGCTCTTAGTCGACCGACTACGTTACATCAGCAACCGGAGATCGTTCCCCGAACATCTGCACTGAGGAGAAGATCACCATCTCTTGTATCTCTAATCTCGTCCCACGCGCCAAACCTTGCATAAAAACCTCAGCAGCAGCACTCCATACATGCAGAATACAAGCAAAAAGCGAGCAACGAAAAAGCAACCTGCTTCCTGCGTGTCCGTCCGGCCCTCTCTGACCTTTCACATGAAACGTAACCTTGCTGCCCTTCTTCGATCTGCATGCACGGAGGACGCACCAGCAGGCGTGACGGATCGATCGCATTGCCCGCAGGGAGTCAGCCAGGACCGAGCTTCGCCGATGTGGCTTGTTGTATCACGCTCATGTGTTTGAAAAACGGAATGCATGTGTATGTAAGAGTCGTCTGATTTTATTGGTGATTAATACTAGTACTACTGCTACCGCTACTATTTCCGCGCCATGGGTATCTTTCCTTGTCGTCCGAGCAAGCAAATAAAAGAATAAAGAAAGCAATGACAACATAAGAAAAAAAGGTTGCGCTGGAGCCAGTGGCGCGCGTTGTTGAGAATGATGCCTGGGTTTCTCTCCTTCTCTTCCTCCCTCCTCGTCCCGAAATAGCTGCAAGCAAAAAATCCTACATTTCGTCGTCTTCCGAAGCTTGCCCTAGCGATATGCATGCCCCAGATGCCGTCTCTTCTCGTCTCGAGGTCTCGAGCTGCACAAATCATGTAGCACAATCAGTTTACCTCCAGTATTCCGCAATCTCCGTGAGGAGATCGCCCATGATGATCGGACTGGCCATAAGACCGTGGCCTTCGCCTTCCAAAATCCGCACCTCGCATCCACCACCGCCCGCTTGTTCCTGATCCGCTCCATCTGCGTCGCGAGTCTGCACCGACATGCTGCTACGCGGACCGGAAGTGGCCATGCGGTTCATCTGATCGCCGAGCCAGCGGACATTACCAACGGGCACGCGCTTGTCCTCCGAGCCGTGCGTGATGACGACTGCGGCACTGACGTCCGTGTAGCGGAAACCGACTTCACGGTGTCGCTCGAGGCATACAAGGAGATCGGTGGCGGGGTTCGAGTCGCGGATTGCGTACTCCCATGTGCGTTGGGTGAGACGACTGGTGTAGATGACTTGACGCTCTCGCTCGGCGTGCTCGGCAGCGTTGAGGGCGGTGGAAGCATATGTAAAAGCTGGATCAGTCGGGGTAGCAGTCGCAGACATGACGAGCGACTCGTCACGCTTGTGTGGAGAGGCTGATCGGCTTCTCTTGCCATTCAACAGGAAATTCTCCATTGATGTATTGGGCATGTACTGGTCCATCAGCATCAGCGACTCGCGTCGGTGGAAATCAGGCCGATCACCGCCGGAGGTAGTTGGTCTTTTAGCACCCTGTCCACGTTGGGGAAAATCTGTAACGTCCGGACTTAATGGCCGAGTCCCTACGCCAGAAGGTTTGCGCTTGTTGGCTGACTTTCCAAGAGATGCCGTAGCCGATGCCATGAACGTGGAGTTCGCGGCCTTTAGGAACGGTGTTGGCAGGACACGCAGAAGACGTTGGCTGCGTGGAAGAACGGCTCCGGGCGAGGAGGAGCCCGAATTAGGATGAGACACCGCTTCCATCTGACTAGGCGGGATCCAAGGCGCAAGGAGATGCACTTTGCCTCTTACCATATGTGGTAAGACCAGAGCTGTTGCGAGTGCGTACACTGAACCAGCAGAGTGCGCAAGCAAGCTGAAGGTTTCGATGCCGAGATAATCGCACACTGTCAAGACATCATTCGGCCAATTGAGAGGACCACTTCGGTCGTTGGGCGGATAACCGTCACTGTCGCCGACGCCTGGTCGTTCGATAGTTACGAGTCGCAATCGAAGAGTCGTCGCTAATTCGTCGTAGAAAGCAGTGACAAATCTTGTGAGGCCCATACCGACACAAACAAACACTGCCGAGCCCTTTGGGTCTCCTACTTCGGAAAAGCTGATGGTGCGACCGCTGACAATGTGACGGATCTTCTGGTTGAGGCGTTGCGCTCGCAAAAACCCAAGAACCGCATCCTCAACACTATCACGGCGTTCCTCCTCGGCTGCCTTTGCCAGACGGGTATCACTAGTCGACTTGCGCCGTGATTTTTTTTGGAACTCATCAGGAAGATCCGGGTGCGCCCAACGGCTCTCCGAGCTCCGTGAACTTCTCGTCTGCACAAGTGATGGCACTTTCAAGTTTGAAGTCTTACCTGCGCTCATAGCCGTGGCGCTAGATCCTCGCCGGAAAGGCACGTTTGGCATAGCTGCCTCGATGCTAGATCTTGAAGTTTCGAGTGAAGGACCTGCACTCCTAGCGCTATGAAACGCATGTGTCGCTTGGGAGTGAGAATAATCTAGAGAGACTTGTGGCGATGTGGCAGCGGAATCAGGCAAGCTTTGCGGTGAAAGTGGCTCGAAGTAGGAATTTGAATCCGGATAATAAGTTGCGCTTGTAATCGGAGACTCGTCCAGACTATAGAGCATCTGTGTTTCCACGATCCTGCTGGGAGCATCGGGTGATATCGCTGGATCGGTGAAAGACCTGTTGATAACGGGTCTAGCTGACACTCCTGCAGTGGCGTTCGAACCACCAACAGCGCTTGGAATTGGAGGCATATCGGCGCCGTTATCAGACGCGGAGCCCGACTCCAGCAATCGTGTCTCGCGTTTCTTCCTCAGTTCCATGATTCGTCTTACGGTCTCGTCATCCTCACCAAGGTCAAGAAAGCTAGTATCCGAAATGGTCTCAGTCCGCTTTGATACAAAAGGATTGCTGGTGATGATTTGCTTCTTGGCAGTCTTGAGCTTCTTCTTCTTCATCGGCGCAGGACTGCTCGAATCCTGACGTAGTGAAGAGGTGCGCAGGGGAATCGAGTCGGCAATTGGGCTTGCTCTTGAAGACGTGAGAGGCGACACGGCCAAGCTGGCAGCAGACGCCTGTCTGATGGCATCTCTGTAGCTTTCACTGCTCTTTGTTCTGATTGATAGAGATCTTGGAGTGAGTGGACCAGAGACTTTCTCTTCCGGACTTTCAGGGTCGATATACACACGACTCTTCGACAAAGGCGCAGGCGCGGGCGAAGACTTCCTTCGGACCTCTCCAGAAGCTTTTCTTGGTCGCGGCGAGTTCCTTACTGCGAAAGAGGCGAGATGCTGCCTCTCAGCACCCTCCGCGTGACTTGAGCGTTCGCTGTCTGCTTGTGATGTGGTCTTCCGTGCCTGCGCCGACTCCAGGGACTGCTGTATGTTTTGTTTTATCCAGCTCTCGGCACTCAAGTTCCTGTTTGCTGGATAGAGCGGTTCCCTCTTCGCTGTGACTGGAGATCGTTGTAGGGAATGCAAAGAAGGGGTGTAGCGCGCTTCGCTGTGTATCGAGTGCCGGGAAGCGCGTGACGATTGATGCGATCGACTGGAAATTGGAGGCGATGCAGCAACGACGGGCGGTGGTGCGGCGTCATCCTGCTCTTCTGAAATGTCCCATTGGGCGCCGTCGTTGGCTACCGTACCGTAGGCAGCGCTTTCGGGCATGAACGAGGAGCGGGTTATGCTGGGCGAACTTGCACCGCTGGCGGAGCGCGGGGTCGAATCGCCTCTTCTGCTACTGCTGCGGGAGTAATTGTTGTTGGGCGCAAGAGTGGGCGGAGGCTCCAAGGCATCGAGCGAGTGGATTATGCCCGCAATGACCGCCTGGTTCGCGGGCCTGCTCTTTACGCGGTTGGGCGAAAGCTTCCTGCCCGAAGAGGAAACAGTATCGCGGGTCCGGGTGCGGCGCAAGTGAGGCTCGGGCTCAGCACGGCGGTGCTGTTGGAGAGAGGTTGCCGACATGCCCGTATGCGTCTGCATTATGTGCGGATACATGTGCTCCTGAGGCGCTCTGCCAATCTGCTCGACGCGATGGGCGGGTGGATTGCAGCAGTATGCGTCGGCAGCGGGTCACAGCCACCGTCGTCGCAGCCAGTCCAGTTCAGCAGCAGGCTTGCTTGCTCGCTCGCTCTTATGCACGGCTCGTGAGGGAGAGCATGTCGCGGGCGCGCGAGGGTGGTAGTAATGTGGTATGCGTGGCGATTGGTGTGTTTGGCGTGCGCAATATCAACAGTGTATAGCAGCACTTCCTTGCGTTGTTGAAGGCGTGCTACTGTAAAGATTGTGGAGCCTCACGCGTCGTTGTCGTGAAGATGCTGTCACGCTGGCAGTCAAGACAAGACGAGTGAGCAGTTGAGATCTTCGCGCACGATAAGTACAACCGTCGAGGATAAGAGGGACAATAATGACGGGCAAACACTGGCAGCGCTCGTGCCGAATCCACTTGCAGTAGAAGAAGTGCCGCCGTCCGCCCTGCCACCGACTCCTCTCAACGACCCCTGTACTCACGTTTCGACGCCTGCAGCCTGCCCTAGTGCACCCACGCAATGTTCAACTGCTCCACACACCTTAATCTTCCTGAAGAAACTCTGCTGGCCAATCGTTCGGCAGTAGCATTGTCGCCGGCATGCTGGCATTGTTGATTTCAGAAAGAGGCATGCTATATGTGCGCGATTTCCTCTGGCTCGCAAGAAGAACAGAACAGCCCTATACATGATCGACCACCTCGCAGTGTCCCCCTCCCTCTCTTAACCCACCCTGTCCAATATCGATCTGCGGACCGCCACTCCGCCAGCCCTCTCCATGCACGTGGCCCGAACAATCGGCAGCCGTCTCCGCTTTCTTCTTCCCGTCGCACCAGATCACGGCCGACGGGCCTAGAAGATCGGAAGCAAGCGAAACGTACCGCCAAAATCTATCTCTTGAACCTTGATCCCAGTCCATAGCCCGAAGACTTGGACTGGACATGTGTACAATGGTATTATGCCCTCAGCAGCTCAGCAAGTGATTCGTGATCAGCAGAGACGGACTCCCCAGAAACGGCCCTATCGCAATTTGCCAACGGTTCGCGAAGCCTACGCGAGAAGCCAAAATGGGAACGTTGCTCTCGCGTCTCCTTTCTTTAGTCTTGCTCGCGTTGCCACCATAATCCGTAGGCGTGAGGGTAGCATCGGGGCATGAACGACTTCTGGAAGGTGGGCGATTCATGTTCGTATGATTCACCGGCATTAGCGATCGCGGTGTGGGGGAGGATGATAGTGCCGAGGAGAGGAGAGAAATGACTTGCTGTGGAAATCGAGGGAAGTGTAATTCGAGGCGAACTGATGTGCTTCTGTGCAACGGAAGGAGCTCTCCGATTATCTGCCATGTTGGTAACTTACGGTTTCACGACGACATGCTTTACCAGAAGAGGTACCTTCATTGCAAATGCGCAGATTTGTTTTTTGTGATAATTAGAACAGCAACCAGCAAAATTAGTCGTACTCACTCTAAGTACATAAGACCCTGCTTGTCAATCATGACGCCCATGTTACACGTGCCGTTCCAAACCACCATCAAAAGCAGCGCCACTTCAAACCCCAACTCACAACTCACAAGTTGAAATCGCATAGCATTAGCAACACACAATCAATTACAAAACCCCTCAGCGAAGTCATCTTTCGACGTCCACAAATCATCCAAGCAAACCTTCTCGCCACCTAGCTCATTGATACCAAAGACACCCCCCATCCATCAAACCAACACAGCCAACAACAACAGAAAACATGTATTTCGCCTGCTACAGCCGCCTCGCCCTCGGCATCGCCCTGCCCAGCTTAGCTGTGTATCTCACTCCGCGCACTGCCCCAGGAGAAGAACGAGAAACAGAAAACATCATCACTCGCGCGCGTAAGGCGAACGAATGACCAACAATAACACATCACCATCAAACTAATAGTTGATGTACACGAGAAATCTGCTTGACGAGAGACGAGAAACGAGATAAACGAAAGAGCGCTTGTAGAGATTTAGAGCGGTTAAGAATTAATGTCCTGCCTTTCTTTCTCGCGAAAGTTTGGGCGTCGCCAAAGTAAGAGACCAATATCTACAACGCGGAGGCAAAAAAGAGGAGAACTAGATGAACAGAGAAAAGCCAATGCATGTTGCAGCGAGTCCTCCGGGGCGTACGGAAGTTGTGCAACCGGGGAATAATTTCGCAGTCTTGTTCTTTCCGTTGCTTTGTCTGAAGACAGGCGCAAGGAAAGGCCCAAGATAGAAATGCAGCATCGCCCAAGAGAATGAAAACGCCAAGTGCCCTACTGTGCTGTGCTGAGAGCCCAGTAGAAAGGCACGATCCAGAAGAGGGAGGGAAAGTAGAAACAAGAACATCGATCGTGGGAAAAAGCAGAAAACACGAGATACGCCGCCATTGCCGTCCACGGTGGGTACGGGCTTTCCCAATCATTTTTTCGTTCGCCGGCGCTATGCTGTAGCGGATTCCAAGGACATTAAGAGGCATGAAATGCGTAAAGAAGGCGACTGGAAAGTGCGCCGAAAGGAGGACATGCGGGAATGCGAGAGGGTTAGATCATCGTCGCGAGTGCGAGCGTCTGGTGTCTCTGGTCCGCCTGTCGTCGGAGCTTGCGCTGCCTGTGGAGAAACCATGGTTAGCTTGTGCTGCGATTCTAGAGATTGCAACTTTCATAACTTACTCGCACTGGTGTTGGTGTAGTAGTCGCTGGAATAAGAGTACTCGCTGTACTTCTCGTCGTTGTGGTTGCGATCGTGGCGTCGCTTCAAGCCAAGGATAGCCCATAGACCTGCAAGTCCTGCCCCAACGCCGAGCAGCTTCTTGCTGGTGCTGTCTTCTCTGCGCTCCGGACGCGATGGCCTCGCTGCCGCGCCATACCATGTACGTCCGCCTGCATTGCTGTGCCTGCCAGAACCGTGGTGGCTGTAGCGTTCGTACTCATCGATCTCTGTGCGACGCTTCTTCTTGCCACCACCGAACAGAGCAAGGAAGCCAGCGAAGAGGCCGCGAACGCAGCAGTAGAAGCAGAGGAAGCCCAGTAAAGCAAGACCAGCGAGAGTGCCAATGACGATACCAGCAATGGCGCCGCCTGATAGACCGCCGCTGCCTCCTTCGCTTTCTGTGAGTCCGACTTCTGCTCCGGTTGCGACTGGCGTCTCAAAGGCGACGGTTGTGGTTGGCGATCCAGTCTCGGTGACGATGATGAGGGTGCTCGATGTCGGGCGTAAAGGCACACCGGCGGCGTTTGTCGTTTCGTACATGGTGCTGTAGTAGCTGCTGTAGTAGGCAGAGCTGTCGCCGTTCGCTGCTGGCTTACAGTGACCCTGTGTGTAACAGTACTCGCTGCTCTTGCAACATACATCACCACAAGGTGACTCGTTCATGGTGTGGTCGCAAACGCCTGCTGTAGGCTGAGCCCAGCCGCCACCGCCGAGGTAGGAGCTGATGGTGCTGGTTATCGTTTGTAGATCGGTCTCGACGTATGTTGTAGTGATGTAGGACCATTCTCCAGCAGCCGCGGCAGTCTCGGCAGTTCCACCTGCAGTACATTGAGCCTGGTTGGAAGCGTCGGTGAAGCAGCCTTGTCCCGCGGAGCAACAAAGCTGGCCACTCCATCCGCACAGTTCACCAGCGCATTCGCCTCGCTCGAACAGCTGACTGTATGGTACGCCGGGCTCGAGAGGCGGGAAAGCGAGAGTGAGTGTGGGAGCGAGCAATATTGTTGGTAGAAGCTGCATGAGCGAAGCGGACGCCATGTGGGAGCGCATTATAGCAAGCTCGTGTCGCCGCGTGGGCGAGGAATGCGGATGGGAGTGTTGCGAGGAATGTTGGTTGGGTGGTGGTGGTGTCGAGTGATCGGTCTAATCGAGGTGTAACCCCGCTTTGGAGTGAGTAGAGCTTGGATTGGAAGTCGATATCGACGAGCTGGACTGAATTGACAACGACGGGATACCGCGTCGCACAAACTGCAGAGTCGCGAATCAGTAGTGACGGTGGTTAGCAAGTACTCAGTAGTATGCGCGGGAGAGGTAGGATGGGAGACGGGCGAGAGCTATGCAGTGGAGCTTTCTTGTTCTTGCGTGTGGCTGGGGAGGCTGGCTGGTGGAGGCAGAGAAATGGGCGGGGCTGGGAGCTGGGAAGGGTTCGTCACCGAGACATGCCGAGTGCATAAATTCGTGAGCGTTTTATTTTGGATGCTGGAGAGCGTTGAAATGTCTTGCAATTGTCGTTTTCCGAATAGACGAGTATCTGGATGGAAGTTGGCGTTGGTCCTACTACACAGCGTCGACTGTTTACTTGCGTCGTTGTTGCGACGACGCGCTGCGACAGATCGCCTGCAAGGATCTCCCCATCTTGCTAGTCTACTATAGTAGCGCCGGCGGCTCCACTATCACACTGTCACCAACAGCGCATTAAGGCACACCGTTTACTCGCTGCCATTTAAGCTTTTGTGCTGAGACATAATCGTGGTTGGTATGTATGCCTGTGAAAATCCCAAAGTGCTTCTACATACATGTAACCCGTTGAAAAGCGTCGCGGACCGCGGGACGGTGATGTGTTTGTGTATTGTTGAAACATCATTCAGTGATAACTGTGGCGATGACTCCGTCCTCCGAATAGCGAAGAAATATATGTCTCGGAGTGCTTAGCACAAGAGAGCGCATACGCTCGGTTGCTTTGTCAAACACGTGGGCTGATTGCACGGCATATATCTCGCTCTACGGCCTAGGAACAGGACACGTAAACCAGTACGGTCGTTGCCAATAAGAAAGGCTACGCTACAGACCTGTGCATTGATTTTATCTAAGAGTATCCCACATCGCTAATGTACTAGTTTATTAGCCATTGAATGGAATACTTCTTCACAATACGAAAATGGCAATCAATATAACCCACATAGCTGCATAGCTAACTTCTTTTCCTGAATCACTCGTTCGCCAAGCACAATTGCTTTTTCTTCCTCTCTATCTAAAATTAGATTCTGATCCTCTCGGACGCATCTCTCCAAGCCAGAACTCGCGTTCAGAACATCCAACTCCACTTTGGTCGCTCGGTGGTATGTTTCCCCGGAACATAAAGTGCATATTCGTCGACCCTACCCCTCCGAGCGGCGAGGGCTACTATTCTAGCCATCGCCATTGTTCCTATTCGAAGCTCCGGGTGACTCGTCCCCGCGCCACCATGATATACCATCGTAACCGCGTAAATCACTGCACTGCAGACTCCAGAACCCTTAAAACCAAAATAACTCCTTTTAATAGCACGCCCTAGAATCCCCACAGGCGAGGGTCGCCGCAACGAGAGTCCCACCGTACTATCGATCGATAAATCTCGGACTTTGTCCCTGGTGATTGGGCGGAATAATGCAATCTGTTTCTGGAGGAGTCTCCGCACGCGTGATACCTCCTACCCCGGCAAATCATGCAAGATTCGCGGCATGTATCTTGGGATACCACGTGGGTCCGGTAGATCTAGAGTAGATGTATGGGTATGCGTGGTGATTACATCGCGCATCTGCTATAGTGGAGAGAGGTGTACATAAGAATTGTGTAATCCGGAGGAAAGTGGAGTCGGGTCACAAGATTGGGCAACATTGGATAGAAGGAACTATATTAGGAAACAGACTATTAAGAAATTCAGCCGCAAGGAATTTCGCAACTTCCGAATTAGGTTTGCTGATAGAAACGCCACCAACACCAACATGCCCACAGAAACGTGGCAGCCACAATATAGAACCTGCTGCTTGTCATCCGTCCAGAAGGTTATCCAAAAACTACAACAGTCTGGACGCCCACGTGGAGACGTGCTTGCGTTAGACGCATGCATGCGTGTATGCAGGTCATTGTGCCTTACGCCGGGCACTCCTCCGCTTGACCGGCGCTTGCTCAGCTTGCTCATCTCCTTCGTCAGCGGCACCACGTGAGCTGTTCTTCTCCGGTATTGCTGCAGTGTCGTCTGCACCATCTGCAGTGCCCTCACCACCATCACTAGCCGCGTCGTCCCGTTCCGGCTCGGACTCAAATCCAGACTCTGGACGTTCTTCTTTCAGACCATCGATAGCACCGCGTGCGGCTTTTTGTGCACGCTCTTCGAGGCGGTGCTTCTGCGCCTCGTCTTGGAGGTCTTCGAAGATGGAGGCCGTGTCTTGACAGCTCGTGCCGAGCACAAAGTCTAAGATGCCCCAGTGGCCGAAGTTACAGGATTGTGAGCCAGAAGCCGCTGTCACGAAATGGGCATCTGTACGTCGAGCCATGCCTGCTAGGACGATGCTGGAAGGAAGAACTGCATATCCGGAGCAGATGAACAGCGTCTCTAGGCTTGTGATGGCCGCGAAGATGTGCCAGGTCAGTACGTGGAAGCGGAAGAGGTACGCTGGAAGGAAGTCTGGAAGCCAGTTCAGGAGAAGGTGACAGACGGGATGATCGTATGCTGCAGCAAGGCTGAACGGGAGCTGGACACTGTGCTGCCACTGGAAGTGCCAGGTCTTCAGAGACGATTCGTAGCCGTGAAGGAGATAGCGATGGATGTAGTAATGCAGAACACCACGCAGAGCCAGGCCTTTAACAACGTCTTTCGCGATACTCCAAGGAAGAGGCACAAAGCTTGTGACTTTCAGAATACTCCGAACGTGGAAGACCTCAGTGAAGAGTACCTCCGAGATTGCCTGCAGTGCCACAGATAGGAGTACGTTGAATACTGCAACTGAGGTGATCTGCGCGAGTCGATCGCTTCCAACTCTGGTCGGCAAGTTCTTCTCCCCGTAGGCTTTAACGTTCTTGCTGAGACTCGGAGTCAGGCAATCAAAAGCAAGAAAGGCGATCGATGGCAGCAGGAAGAAGAGCACACGCACAGCCAGCGTGCCATAGATCTCGAGGCTCAGCGGATCGTGCGCGAAGACCAAAGAGCTCCATGTGAGATAGACAAACACCAGACTGAAGCTCGTCGAAGTCCCACCAAATATGGGTAGAGCCAGAAACGACAAAAGAGGCAGCGGCAAAGCAACAAAGCTGGTCGCTTTGGATACCACCATACCATACAGGTCCGAGAAATTCCGTGGGAATAGGCTACTTTTGCCCTGAAAGTAGCCGTAGCTCCAGAGGACATTATCGCGCAGCGTCTGCTGCCATTCGGGTAATACCGATGCCATGTTACTGTATCACACCGCTGCGAGACTCGAGACTGGAGGCTGTTGTGTGTCGTTTGTCAGCTGATACTACCTCACCTTCCCAACGCTTTCGATCGGATAAAGCGGCGCGGCTGGGCTCTGCTACCAGATCACGGCCGTGCGATGTACTGTCGTTGTCGCTAATCAAATGTATTCCAATTTATCGTGGCTTGTAGGATTACTAACCAGTGAGCGCGTTGTTTGGACGAGAGGCGCGTGGTGTGAGAGCTGGACCTGGAAGCTTCAACTGCCCGTGACGTAATACCTACGAATACAAGCTAGGCCGAAATCGTGCACATAGCCAAACACCATCCCGAGTTTTTCGCCAAAAATATGCTGCTCCTATACTCTGTCAGCTGGACACAAAGGACACAAACTTCCAATGGGAAACCTGTATCATCTCGAGTTTGACCCTACATCGCGAGATACCTCCGTACCGAAATGCCTTTCCGTATGCCGTCCGAATCGTAGCTTCCGAGAATACTTCTTCTTGCCTGTCAGCGCTGGTCCTATTGAATGCTCATCTGACAATCGGTTCCTACACGGCGGTAGCTCAGTGTACTTGCGATCGTTGGTGCGCGTAGCGATCGTCCGGCGATTTTGCTCGGCATCATACCATCGCACACACCTCAATTCGCCGATGTCGACTTCGAAGCGACGACTGTCAAGCCACTCCCACGCACGTGGATCTAGTCACGTCTTCATGCCACAGACGCCGTTTGGGGAACCGGAAATAGTACAGATCAGTACTAGGCGGCTGGTCGCCTACCGAACACGAGGCCCATTGCGGTATCTCCCAAACCTGGCATACGCCGCATACCAAAGATCTCGTGAACAATGGTCTATTCTTCGTTCTGCGACCCGCTATCGCACCGTCTTGGCGCAGGGCTGAAGGAGCGCAGCCGACCCATTCGGCAGCCGACCCAGACCTTCCGGTTAGATCATGCACGCCCTGGTGTTGGTAAGTCAGCAATTTGGCATCCGCCATCTCGAAGGAGCCTAGGCTCATGCCATCGCGCTTGTCGGCACGATGTCATTTTGCTGCCATTGAGACACATGCAGTTAGTGCGTTCTCGAGTGTGCATGCATGCTTAGTCTGCCTCCTGACGTCTTGTCGTGATACCACCACCTTATTCCTACTTCATCCGTCTAGAGAGCACGCTAAGCAAATACATTGCTGGGAAGAGGTGGTGGACATGCCGCTGCATCGTACTTGGACGACCAGATACGGTGCGAAGGGCACAGAGAGGTGTGATACTGATGAGTCAGACGAAGGTTCTCTCTTGGACCTGCCAGCCGTTTCTACCACCGATGACATACTCATGTCACGTCTTGCTGTAAGCATGGATAGGAGGGTATGGTATGCACACTACGGTGGCATTAGCGAACCCCAAGCACCATCAGTCGGGCACAGAGATTGTTTCTATACTTATGCATACCCTTCGTAAAAGCCACGCCAGTCATATATTATTCATGCAACTCAAGGTTAGGCTTTTTGTATTTTCTTTCTCGCCACCATATCTCACTGGCCTGCATCACTGCTTATTGATTGCATAATATTACCAAACTATATCGAAACTGCATTCTGGTCGAGTGTCAAAAACATGCCTCAAAAACCAACACAGCTGAGAGCGCCAGTGATGACTGATCCGGGCATCCGCATCACGACTACCAACGAGAACTGGCGCGGTAAGAATGATCCTGCAGAGCGCCGGCGTATCCAAAACCGCCTCAATCAGCGTGCTTTCCGCGAAAGGCAGCGAACAGGCGAGGCTACAAAGTCGGCATCACCTCAGAATAAAACCCAGTCCGACGAGGAAGGCAAAGACGACGATGACGAGAAGAAAGGCAGCGACGGTAACGATGATGATGATGTCGACGACGACGACGATGACGACGACGATGAAGAAGAAGATTCATCTTCCGAAGATGACGACGAAGACGACGACGATGCAGAACAGAGCAACCCTGGCTCACCTCCTCCGGGTCCTGCTGCACGACCTTACTTCACAGGCCAAGTTCCCCTAGCTGCATGCACACCAGCAACCACAGTTCCCTCGTCAGATAATCCCTGGGATGAGCTCGCCCAGCTGATCAATCGGAACTTCATGCAAGCAGTCAGTGCCAACGCACGACGTCTGGGCCTCAATACCACAGCCCTCCGTACAGGGACTGCAACAAGCACTCCCCGTCTTCGGAACGCAGCCAATGTGCCACCGACTCTCAAACCAGTCGAAGTCCAGCACCAACTGCCACATGACCCTCTAATCGACACGATCCCACACTCTCGTCTACGCTTCAACATCTTGCGAGCTATCGCCACGGGGAACCTGGATGCTTCGCGCTTTTCAGCATCCTTACGCCGGTCAGGTGCGGTTATCAATGTCCAAGGCGAAGCACGCCGCAGCGGCTTAATCGTGTGGAATTCTCCCGAGCAACTTGCCAGCTGGGAGCTCAGCGAAGGCTTCGTCATGGTATTTGGCTTCTTGCTCGAAGGTTGCGAGGATTTTATCGCGGCAACGAATGTTTGGCGTACTCGCAGAGGCGAGCGCAGTTTGGTCGTTGGATCTCGCGCTGCTGGACGCTAGATGAGTGTTATTTTCTTCTTTTACGAACATTGCAATGCATGCACGACTCTCGCTACCACTGGCATTTGGTTTGTTCTTTTCTGCTGGGTTTTCTTTTTGCATCGCACGATATCCATTTCACTTTTGCCCCTTCCATCGCTCGTTCATGATTTCAGGTTTTTATCGACCTGAATCTCTTTGAAGGACTCGGGTTCAACCAACTTGTTGTTCCTAGTACATGTAACATTTCAACTGTGGAAAATATAGCATAGCATAGCATAGCTATTACGGTCGCTACATCGTAGATCTAGAATATATGATTTCGAGCATACTCCACCGAGCAGAGTCTTCTTGTTGAAAATCTTGAACTGGAATAGCGAGTCGCTCATTATTACGCTTCAATGGCCGGCCAACCATGAAGGGAATAATTGCTTAGAGTACCAGTCGACATTTGACACACCAGATCGCTATGAAACAATAGATCCCACATGAGTCTTCTTTGATGGCAAAGGTGAAATGTTGTAAAATGATGTGAATAGGTAGCCAACAGAGATGCCAGCATAAAGCTCTCTCGGATGCAGACATCCGGCATAGTGCCAAGGCCAATGTCAACCTCCGCTTGTCGCTCATACAGCTGCTAGCCAACGTTGCTGCGCCCGACGGCAATCGCATACGATACCACCAAACAACTCACCACCCTCTCCACTCAACACAAGGAGAACACACCAAACACCATGTCTCTCCTCCGCACATCTCGCATTCTTAGCTCCGCGCGCGGACAGCTCCAGATTGTCCCCCGCCTCGCCGCGCCCTCATTACAGCAGCAGCGCCAGATCTCTTCCACGCCCGCGCGCAAGGGCGGCGATGCACACGGCGACCCATACGACCCGCCTACTGGATGGCTCTTCGGCGTCAAGCCTGGTGAGAAGGCGGAGAAGGAGGGCTGGGAGAACGTCTTCTACTACGGCTTCTTTGGCTCCATCGCTTTCGGCGTTGTTGGCTACTGGTTCAAGCCGGACACCAGGTACGTTATGACGCACTATCGCTGTGCTGCAGATATAGTAGCGAGGACAAAACTGACAACCTGCGCAGCATTCAGACTTGGGCTCTTGAGGAGGCACGGAGGCGCCTGGAAGCCGAGGGCATCTTGGAGGACCCCGAGAAGAAGCAATAGATGGTGAATACGAGTAGTACAAGGCAGAGCAGCGGGGAGGATGATATTTGCGTGGGGATACAGGCTTGAGGAGGCTGCCAGTATCGACTATTGGCTGCATTGTACATATTCACATATGACAGTGATAGACGCGGCCGGCCTTGCGCGTGGCGTTTTTGGCTTACAATGACATTTTCTGAACAATGCCTCTTTCCTCCATGGCATAGAAGAGCGTTTAAGCTTTCCTACGATTGCCCTACGACAGGGAGACTTGTGCATAGGCCATCGCTGGGTATGGTATCGGCTAAGAGGCAGAGCGCGGTGTTTCAATACTGCGTTGCCGCAGGTCGTGGGTGCACAACAGCAGGTAATGAACGATCAAAGCTTCACTGAGGAGCAAATGACCATAACAAAAGTGAATACATGCATTTTGCGGTGGCTAATTCACAATAGCCACGGGCAGGTAGGCAGCCGCTTGCCTCTCGCACCTGCCTTCAGCGACAAACAAGCCTGCGAAAACAATCGCACGCTTTCACAAGACAAACTATTCGCCAACCACAAACAACCTTGCTTGCCACGAGTCATCGCCACATCCTTCCTTACGCAAAATTTGACTATACGCTATTGACTCCCTTGCTGCACTGTCACCAGACCTGAACTGGCTTCGACCCTGCTGGACGCACCACGACGCAGTTCCTTAGACATGTGCTTCTTCGTGGCATCCCAACACAGCTGCGGCCACCTGCATGAGAAATTTGGGCGATGCTTCTTTGCTAAGCGTGATGGCATTTGCGCGTGCAATGAGCCATCCTTTCCCATATGGCAGCACTCCGATCCATTCCCTTGTCCGATCTGCTTCACGGACAGAAAAACCGACACAAACGAGCTTCTGCCTGCTGCCAAAGGCGGGAAACGCAGCGATGCAAAGCAAATCAAGAAAGAACCCCTTCAGCAAGACCGCCGCTCTTCTACTCAGTCTGCTGGCCAGAACGTCCAAGCACAACCTGCCCAGCACTCTATCCATGGCGAATACGCAAACATAGGAGACCAGCTGCAGACTCTGGCAGACAATGCACTAAAGACGTCGCCACCGCCGGACCAGGCTGCAGAGCCTGCATCGCCACCGTGGATTGCGCCGTCACGCAGATACGCTTCCATTGTAGGCCAGCTGGGCTCCAGTTCGCCTCCACGACTACAGACAACATTCGAGGCTACGTCGCCTCTTTCTCCCGATATGCTCTCTGGCAACGAGTTCTCGCGACCCGACTCTGCGATAGCACCTGCCTACCCCGAGCAATTCGACATGGATTCCACGGAGTTCGCATTGTTGTTACGGCAGGCGAAGTGATATCGATTGCTTCTGGACAGTCTTGGGCGTTCGTATTATGATGAAGTGATGTTTGTTAGTAGTCTCCGCCAGACAGGGAGTGAGTGGAATTTCGGAGGTCTGGATGAAGTCAGGAAGCATGAAGGGAAATTTGGTGTTAAGCAGAAGTTACGAAGATGGTCAAGCAGTGGATAGTAAAGGAAGACAGCAAGATAATAAGAGTTGACCCTGGCGATCAGGCTCCAATCTTCTCAATCTCAAACACATGCTATATAAATGACGTTGGTTGTGCTTGCACCATCAATTAGTAATAATTGGTCACGGGGATATGGTCTAGTGGTATGACATCTTCTTAGCATCGTACTGAACAGTACTTGTTAAGTGGAGAAGGTTCTGGGTTCGATTCCCAGTTTCTCCATGTTCTTATCGTCAAGATGAGTTCTACTTTTGCTCAGTTGAATTGATACAGGCATATTTTTTGCGCACGGAGAGCTAGGACGACCTCAAAACCACGTGAATCCCGTTCAGAGCTATGTACTACTATCATCCTTCATTGCTGCTCCACGACTGTCCATCCACCTCCGAATCGGCTCCCATTTCCGACACACCCGTAACCCAGCCTTTCCAATCACTCCCGGCCATCCATCGTACGAGTACAGAGGAGACGGCGTGAGGTCAGCATGGCACATGACATACTCACGGAGACGGTCGATGCAATGCTCCACGTGCAATTTCTTGATGCCTGGTGAGATCTTCTCGATCTCGTCATAATGGCTCTGCTGTTGACGCATTCGGGGAGTCGTGATGTTGGGATACATGGACGCTGAAAGATGCGTCTGGATTGCATCCATGCAATGCAGAGCGTGGAAGACTTCGGATCTGGCAATGATGTGAGCAGGTTCAGAGTCAAAAGATTGGATGGCGGAACTGACTCGAAGATGTATCGGCCTGAATGCAACAATGACTGGAGATGAGGCTCGAAAGGCTTGACTTCCGCCGGTTTCATTTCGATGAATCGATCTAGGGGACATCAGCTTCTTGATGACTTCTTGTCCACAGCGGGCACAACGATTTCGCTCGAGACTCACCGCGCAGAAGATCGCTCCAAGCAGCATCGGTCTCTAGACTCGGCGGACCCACGTAATTCCGGTCACCGTTGCTGGCAATCACTACTTTTCGGGAGGCCTCATCATAGGCCAACGGCTTGCTGTAACTTCGGATCTCGTACTCGATGGCATGGGCATCGATCGCATCTTGCACGTCGCCAGCACCGGCAAGGCGAGGAATACATCCGTTGTATCTGTGAGGCGAGAGCCAGAAGGCTATGGTAGTAGAAAAAACAGCCACATTGAAGATTGTCAACGCTGTTGCAATGGTGATGCGACGGGCCATCTTGTGTCGGGTAGGGACGTAAAGCTCTTCATTCTCACTTTCCGAAGCGAGGAGACCCTCAGAGTCTTTGGAGAACGGGCGAGTTTCATCCATGATGGCATATAAGAAGCAGAATTGTCTTCATCCAGGATGATCTAGGCTCAAGCAGTATAAGATGTCAGAAATCTCGTCAACGATGGATCTGCAAAAGAGCCAGGTCTGCTATTAAGTTGATGTATTGCAAAGGCGTCACTTCCGTTCGCGCAGCTTACACGCAATCCATCTACAGCCCTCCATCCATAAGAGGCAATAGCATCGTCCCGAAAGTCTGATGGCCTGAGTGGAGATCTGGTGGCTGTCGTCACTCGGCTCTTGGACAGCAAACAAGTTCACATCGTTCGATCGTAGAGGACATTATCAGCCATCATTCTGCCAAATCCGAGGACAAAGAATGAAATTGCTCGGCGTGGCCGACACGATTCAGACCATCATGATTCTTCGGAAAGCTGCCGCCACATGTGCTACAGTGGCTCTCCTAATCGACAAAATGTGCTTTATCGTGCCCAATAGACTCTCTCAGAGCCTGTCACACTCTGAAACATATCACGCCATCATGGTCATTCCACGGCTCGAGCATAGCGATGATCCGAGTCGTTAGCAGTCACATCAGATGCACTCAAATCATCGGTTGAAGTGTAATCGACAGACATAGTACCCCAGCAGCTATATAAATCCTGTGCGAAACGCTCACAATTAGATAGTCACTTCCAGAACTACATCCTCCAATCCTGACTCGAAACCCCAAGATGAAGGCCACTGTTGCAATCATCGTGTCGCTTTCTTGTGCTGCCGTCCAGACGCTTCCAATCCCGGTTAGTCGGAGTCCAAGACTGGCAAGCTGCTGCTGCGTTGCGAGAATCTAATAAATCATTCAGGATGATCAAGGCACGAGTGATGCTGGAGTGCACAATCTATTTGGTAAAGCGGATAGTTTGGCTAGCTCGCTCACCGACTTGTCCTCTGCTGCAGACGTCAAACCAGTGCTCGACTCTGCCGGTCTTGAAGCCGGCGACGAACGTGTGCGTTCCCTTTTAGGGGAGCTCGGCGGCAAGAACATCGACGACCTCATCAACGACGCTTCCAATACGGTATGACTGCATCTGCAGTTCGGTGTGTCTGCTGTGCTATTATCTGTCGACAATCTAACTCCACTTCCAGATCGTGGCAAGATCTTTTCAAGATGAGTGTGAAGACGCTACTGCTTTCTCAGACGACGAAGGCACTACGCGTAAGTCACAACGATAGCTAATTCATGCTATGGACAAAGCGCAAGTGCTGATTTGGAGTGTTATCAGATATTCTTGAGTCGAATGACGACAGTACAGCAGAGGGTTCAGGCGGGACGGTGGAAGATGCAGAGCATGCCGCCTATGGCGACTCCGACGTTGGCAGCCTCGTCGATGACTCTAGTCTTATCGCGAACGATGTTGAGAACGGCGTCTCTGCCGAAGGTGGAGACCAGGTAGACCTGAGCAAAAGGACGCTTACAATGAGTGCCGGAGATGCCATTACAGGTGAGTCGGTTGACGACATATTAGACGTAATATCATGGACACTGATTCAAGGAATTGCAAGGTGTCGGGAATGCCATTGTCTCAACGGGAGAAGCGGTGGACAACGACCTGGGCCATCTCAAGGGGCCCATAGGCGGTATCCTCGGTTTTGGTATCACTTAACTTCCAAAGGACTTCCAGGACAATTCCAAGATCGTCGCATAAGCCAGGAAGCCTCGAACAGCCTCTTCATGAGCGTGAGATATGAGAAGCAGATGTATCCCGCCATTGTCAAAATTGTATGCAGATTTCCGGTAATCCTTAACACTACACCCAATTCTCTTCCGGTGCTCATGGGAATGTCTCTATTGCTTCAATGCTTTATGCTCGTGCTGTTGTGAGCTCCTCGATCAGCTCGAAGAACGACTGTCAATAGACCAGACAGTATTCGCAGAGAGCCAATGGCAAGATGGATAATTGTTGCTTTGTTCGATAGCGCTGCTTACACAGAAACCAAACTTTCCTTAGGATGTGTGACGAAGCGAGAAACTAAGACGATGAATGATATCAGAACAAGCATTACCTCCATGAGTGTGCATTCTGAGCACGACGTCCAATAGAAGCCAACGCCAACTGGGTGCCCTGCGCCGGTCATCACCACCTCTATCTCTACTGATCCAGGAGATCATCAGCACGCTTGAATCGCTACATAGCAACGAGCCATTCAGAACCCACTCACCTTTCCACCTACCTAACTGCAAAAGAAAAGAGGGAAAAAAAACCACATGCGAACAAAGCTGTGCCAGCATAGAGCCAACACCGCGACAACTCACATCTGAACGATTTGCATCTGTCGAACCTCTAAGCATCTGACCATCGAGTACACTACTACTGGTCCCGTATCGTAATCCGCGACGAACAAAAGCCAACCAGGGCAAGGCGATCGCGCAGACGAGCGAGACGAGACGCTGCCTCACAGTTTACTAAACTACGACGAACAATGTCAGACATTGTCAGACACCGCAAGACGGCCGCGTAGACGAGCAACCCGAGGGGCCGCCACGAGACATCAAGCTAACACGAATAGAGGCATACACCATCTTTTAACGCAAGACGACCAGAGACGAGAGTTCCAAGACGCCGCTACGATCCATCAAACTTTGACGAGTAAAGCCACACACCGTCAGATACCGCAAGGCGACCACACAGAAAAGCAGCACAAGACGCCGCCACGATATCTCAAATTACCGCATCCTTCGCTCAACTTACCAAGTTACCGCCTCCTCCACTCAATGCACCAAACTACCGCCTCTCTCACTAAACTACCTCCTCCTCGCTCAACTCATCATGACTGCTGGTTCCGGAGGCAGGAAGTTGTACATTGGCCGCGGTCCTCTTACAGACGAAGAAATCAAGACCATCTGGAAGACCAAGAAGCTGGGCAAGACAAATGGCGCAGGATTCTTTGGCATTTCACAAACAACATACGACATGGAATTCACCGCGCTTGTGAGGAAGCGCCTGCAGGAAAAGATTGACACAGTAAGTTAGAGTGCGCTACACTGTCACTAAGAACGGCGTTATCGAAGTGTTGTGTTGCGCAGACCAGGTGCCTGAACTCTAGCATTGAATACCGAGTACGTTGACTTTACTGCGCTGATCCGAGTAGAGCTAAGGAAGAAGATCGAGGCACATACCGGCAGTACAGGTATAGAGCTAGGGCACTAGGCCAAGTTCAAGGACGAACACAACCAGGTCGTCAAGCACTGGCTACCGCAATCGGACAAGGTTGAGTTATACCTCAAGATGGTCGTCGCCGACTGTGCAAAAGAGATGAAGTCACACCCGCTACTTCGCACAGAGCACGGCGAGCTGAACTACGACCAGCACAACAGCGGGAAGAAACCCGTAGTAGAGGGGCACCAGAAGACTCCTACTAGCTGTAAAGAGGAACGGCCTATGTAACCGCAATATCGAAGTTATTAGCCGGATTCGCTATAAGCGTGAAGTCATCTCAACGTGCGATGAAGAGGCAAGGCTTCGGTAGGTCGCCATAAATGTTCGATGGACCCTTTTGAAAGCCTTTGGGAAAAGTTGATCTGAGTAATGTAGTTCTGATATATCTATATATTTTGGGGGTATCATCGTAAATCTATAAGTCTATCTGGAGCCATAATCGTCCATCCTGTATATCTTCTGGGTCAAGTCATGGACCATTCACATGTCCAACAACTCCCATTTCTTACTCGCGTCAGCGGTTGCGACGCTGAGTACGTGCTGTCTGCCTTCACCCGCCCAGGCAGCGTCCTCCTCAAACTTCATCTTCGTCAACTCTCCCTCAATCGTGCCGAGGCAGATAGGGATCCGGCCGATCTTGAACTCGGTCTTCTGGATTCTGGCCTCAAAGTCGTCGTGCTTCATGGAGATGCGGCGTCTGCGGTCGCCTTGTGATGCCTCGAGCTTGTCCAGAAATGATGCCAGGCTGGCCCATTTACCTTCACGCTGCTGTAATTGCAACGCGATCTTGTCGCGCATCTGAGACTCCGAGGGCAAGCGGTAGGCGTAGAGCTGTGCAAGCGGTGAGGGACGCACGCGCTTCTTGTCGCGCTCGGCGAGGACGAGCATGTCTGCTTGCGGTGACAACGCGAATGATGGGTGGTGTTCATGGGCGGACGGTGTAGTCTCCCATAGACCGAAACCAGTCTCGGCATTCTTGAGACAGTGCAGAGTGAAGTCCCAGCCCGAAAGGAACGATTCAAGCTTGGCAAGGATGGTAACTGATGATGGCTCGACAATTGGCGCAGCTGTGTTGTGAGGTGTAGACGCGCGAACGTGGCCAAGGACGTAATGACTACTTTGGCCACCGCCGTGGCGCTGCGCAGCGAAGAGGAAGCCGGATTCGAAAGGCTTCAGGAGTTGCAAGCCAGAAAGACGAGAGGACTGGTCGGTAGATGTCGCAGTGTTTTCTCCGTCATCCGGGACGGTCAGAATGTGCGAGTCCAGCAGCATGTGTCTCAGCCCGCTCTTGCTCTTCCAGTGCTCAATGTCTGCTTTTGTAATACTGCTGCGGTCCTCAGAAGGGGCTCCGCAGTACAGCACTGCACCTCGACCACTCAATTGCACACGCAGCACATGATCGTTGTCCTCGAAGTTCAGTCCGCAGATGTAGTGACCAGAGGCAGAACTGATGTACTGATTTACAGTAAAGCTGTCAGAGTCTGCGAGCAAGTCGTAGATCTGGATTGTCCGCTCCTGCGCAATTGCGAGTAATGTACCATCTGACGACAAGGCAAGATCTGAATTCGTAAGAGGTGAGATCTTGAGCCATGGTCCACTGCCCACCGTCTCTTTCAAATCATTGATAGGTCGCTTAGAGATGAGTCTGAAAGGAGTGACCGTGGTGTCGTACAGAGCGATTTGGCGATCGTTGATGGTGACGGTCCTGGAGCCATTGGTTGTGGCACACACGTGGGGCCCGGCGTGGTACCATTGCCTGCAAGGAACATCCATTGTCCCTTGTTCAGCCTTCTCTTGCTTGACTTGCATGCCTAGCATGAGTGTGTGGGCGGCATCGTCGAAGAGCTTCAACAGCTCGCCGGCGTTCGACTGGCGAGCATTGGGCTGTGGGAGGATCGGGAGCTTTCGTAGTTGTCTTTCCAGAATGACCGAGTCTTGTGATGCAAAGTGCCAGTAGCGGCAGACGCTTCGAGCAGCATTAAAAGATTTGGGATCGAGGAAGGTGAAGATCTGCTGTTGAAGTTCTAGCGGGAGGCTGGTAGCAGCCATTGAGGTCTGCTTGACCGAGTGTACACGATGTAGCTCCATGGTCGAGGATGTGAGGGTGTATTCGGCGCAAGACCAAACGGTTGAAATGATCGTAAAGAAAGAAGGACGAAAACAGTAAAAAAGGACCTATACGTGAAACACGCAAGCACAACAGTACTTAGACCCCAGCGTCTTCCGCAAGGGACGAAAAATTGAAACCCCTAACCTCCCCGGACCCCGTCATCGCATCAAGGTGCCATGGGGCCATGGGGCCATCATAACGTGAGCCCGATCCGTCCGGGCGGTCTGACGAGATGGTACAGGGCCAGCGATGACATGAGCCACGAATGAGCCACGAGAACGCAGAACGAGACGCGTTGAGCGCACGGTCATCCCAGCGAAAGTTCTCTGAAAAGACGAGATCGAACCTTAACCATAAGGCAACTGCCGCCACTTCCAAACAGCGGTCGGGTCTCGCGCCCGATGATACACCGTGTCGTCTGGTCATATAGTCGGAGCATGGCGAACTACGCCACGAGCCGCAGAATGCAGGGCGCAATGTGAGAAAGCTCGCAGATTAGGCGAATATCAGCATCATTAATCGATATTAGTATTGCTGCATTTCGGCCTCGGGCTTTGACACCTCGATGACGGGAGACGGCTCAGATAGGGCTGAGTGGAAAAGTCCTCACCGTCAGCACGCAGGCTCAGGTACAGATGACGCGATGTACATCTTTCAGGTACATCTATCCTCTAGTTCTCCTTCGGATAATAAGGTTGCAGCGCGGGCGATTTGCGGCTCTCGGGTGCCTTCGTTCACAACTGGTCGAAAGTGTGAGATCTACGGAAGTGTCAAACGACGAATGTCGGCAAAAGGCAACAGCTCTTTCATTCTCCCAATGATCTTCTCCGTCGAAACTACCTTGACCTGGCAAGTGTGCAGTGCCAATGTAGATGCCCTAAGGCTTGCTTTTGAAAGCTAACAACGCAAATAACGATAATGATGTCTGGTAGCAGCCATAACTCATGATCTGCATGCATCTCAAGCGACCGTACCGTTTTCCCACATACACCACCAAGTTGATTATCACTTCCAGCATAAGGCCTGTCTGAGAAGTTCAGATGGCCCTCTATAGCTCTGAATTTGCATACTGGAATAACAGCAATCGAGGCTGACACTAGATAAGCAAAAGGCATCCACGTGGTGACAACACTTCAATGGTTGACTGACAAGAATATTTAGTTCGACCGCCCCAACCCTAATTACTGTACCCTACGTCTCCCATGTCTACATCATGCCGAATCTTAACCAACGAAATCATCAGCCGTAGGACACGTTGAAGAGGATACATCTGCCGTGGAAGCCCTTCAACATATATGACGGTATCTTTCTTGAATATTGCAATAACGGTGAACCAAGTCATTGTTCATGATTCGACAAACAGGAGCAACATGGGGTAATCGTGTGTAAGCACTCATCGTGTTGAAGTGGGAGATTGGAAGCAGAAGGACCTCAAAGGGTTCCCATGTGAATCTGCAATCGATATTTGGACAGGAATGATTTAGCACGTGAAGTGACGACCCAAGCAATTGAAGTGAGCTCGTCGACGGTACCCTGCATTGATGGCTGACAATAAAGCGACAGGCCGGCCTTGTTAACATCGCAATTCCAGCATACCCAACGGTACCAATAACCTCGCTTCCCGTGGACTGATTCACTCATAAGGTTATTCACTCGTTCAACCTCACCCCCGCGAGGCACCAAATCGGTTACTCAGCAACTGCAGCCTGACGCCTTTCATTGTACCACATCTGCGCTTCACTCCGCGACGTCGGACTCTTACTCACACTCTGGATTAGGCTACCTCATCACATTGCTTGGTTGCGGCGCGCAGCTCAGGCTGTGGCGCGTCTCGCCTTTACCAGTGAGCCACAAAGCATCTGCGATCCTTCGACCTACGATGCAACTCACACACCGCAACTTATTTTGCCGTCTGACTACAACCACCACTGCTGACCCAAACAGAGGCTCCAGCATGGCGCCCGGAAAGCCATATGACAGTGACAAGCCTACGACTGGCCTCCTAGATAAACCAGCCAAGAAGCCCGACACAATGCCTAAGAATCGCTTGCTCGATACCTTGAAGGCTCACAAGCGATCCGCCATCACCGAAAAGCCTAGGGTTTGCCCAGAGCAGAGGAAGAAAACCGTGCTAGAAGATCTCAAAACATTCGCACTAAAGTTCAAACTCGGGCCTCGCGTCCTACCCTTCCAAATGCCCTTGAACGACACCGCCACCATCCACTCGGCAAATCCTTCGACCGATGTGTCCGGCGGGCGCAAGAGACCGTCCACCATTCACTCCACTCACTCCGTGCCACTCTCAGCAAACGCGCAAGCAGCTTTCCGCGGCGTTTCCGAAACGAGCGAACTCCTCGAAAGCATCATCTGCTACCTGCCACTGAAGCAGATCCTCGATGTACAAAGAGTATCGAAGCGATGGAAGAACGTCATTGCCGACTCCCCTACCATCCAGCAGAAGCTATTCACGCGCCGCGAAAACAGAGAACAAGAGATATGGGTGCTGGTAAAGCGGAGGCCAGTACGCGATGGCATCCTCGACAGGCCTCAGCGTGTCCAAGCCCTTCCCACCCCGAGCATCACGTCGATCACCCCAGTCACTCTGAACCCATTGTTACACGTATCGCGGTCCTGGCACCACCCAAACGGCCTCATCTTCCCAATAAGCATGCTGCCAACCCGACTCAGCGTGACCTTCTCCGCCTGGGCGAACGCTCTCCGGTACAACGAGTCCTGCATCCGCAATATGCTCGTCACAGATCCGCCCTGCCCCAGAGCCTACATCGAATACCTCGTCGTCTACCTCGGATTCCCGAGTCTCGCCTACAGCACCCAAAGCCCGATTTCTTCGACCACAACCACCCGAAGCAAGACGATCTCTGCGTCAAAGTGAGCGGGATCACGGTCGAGTCGGCTTCCGGACTCACGATGCGCGACATCTTCAAAGCGGCCATGAACCAGCGCGGCAACGCTTCCTGCACGTTGTCGGGCGGGTTTTACCACGAACGCAGCGACACGACGTTGTATGAGATCATCGACATGCTTATGGCGATGTTCGGCTGGACCTACCTCCCCGAGTCTCCTTTCATGGAGTTGTGCATGGAACTGTCGACTTTGGGTTCCACGTCGATCATGATTGCCACAGACGCAGACCGGGAACTTGCGAATGCGCCTTGGAGCGAGCGAAACGAGTTTGTGTACAAATGGTGATTGTGTCGGCATTCAAGGATTGGTGCTTACAGTTTGAATTGATCGTGAGGATATCGACGAGGAGAGATGTCAGTGCGGAGGTGACGCGCAACGGATGCTCTACTCCACGGCTGATGATAAGTTGTAGTGGTGCTAATGATTGGTAATGGCAGATTGGACAGCTCCGAAGGGTGAAATTGAGCTTGCGCGTGGTACGATTGGTATCCCTGATGCGTTGAGCTGATTTGGTGTGGTATTGTCACGCTCGTTACCAGAAACTTTGTATCGACTAGTGTCCCACTGTATCCACATTAGCTCTTTCAAGACTATGTTTCGCAGAAGTAACATCATTATGAAACGTGAGGCTTGCTGGACGTGGTCTTGCATGCGCCAGAGTTCTTTGTACACGCCATTCCTCAACAAAATTCAGATGTGGTTGGTTTGCCATTTCCAAAGCGCAGCTATTTTGCTCCGGCTATTGGGTATCCGGTCCCAACGTACAGTCGTGCTATGTCAAGACTTGTGTCCAAACAAGGGTATCTCCAAAGTGGTCTCGCCATGACACACCTACTCCTTCTGAACCTTTGCACGCTTCTGGAACCGTTCAGTGCCATTCGCAATCTTTGCCTCCAGGTACCTACGCTCGTAGGCACGGCCGTCCATCTTCTTGATGCACGCCTTAGCGGCTGTAGTGTTGGCGAAGCGAACAGTGATGACACCCTCAGGCTCGGCATCGAACAAGACGACGTTTTCGACTTCGCCGAACTTGGAGCACTCCTCGCGTGTGTCTTCCTCGATGTCTTCGACAAGGTCTTCGTCTTCTTCCAGTTCTTCGAGCGTGAACATATGCTTAAGAATGACGACTTTATCCCAGCGGTTGGAAGTGGCAGGCAAGACAGAGACGTCGTCTTCGTCCCACTCCGTTAGGCGGCTGATCGTCAATTGTTAGTGCATAATATATTAATAAGCGAAAGAATTTTCTAACTTACCGGTTCATCTCTTCGGCCTTCTTGATGACCTTTTGGCGGTCACGATTCGCAGCAGTGCCTTTCTTCTTTGCTTGCTCGGAGACAGCAGGCTTGTCTTTCTGGACCTTGTAGTTCTGGTCGGCCTCCTTGACGCGCATCTTACCGTTGACGCCAGGCACACCCAAACGGAAATCGGAATCATCAAGCATGTTGATGGCCAGCTGCACAGATTCAGGGCGGAAGTAAACTATAATCCCAGTGAGTAGGACATATCGATGACTGGATGTGGCAAACCTCACCTATGAGCGCGTCTCCGTTGAATTCACCGTTCTCGTTGTAGTACATCTTGATGCGGGGCTTGTTGTCATCGATACCTTCGGCAATGACACCGAAGCGAGAGAAGCTCTTGAAGAGTTCTTCCTCGTCAACATCCTTGGGCAGAGAAGTGATGTAGACTGCTGTGTTGACGCGCTCCCTGGGCTTTTCGTTCTTTGCTTTCTTTGCATTTTCCTAGGACAACGTTTAGAAGAGCTCAGATCATGGGGAAAAACTAGATTAAGTCTTAACTCACGTTCTCAGCCTCAACAGCCTTGCGCTTTTTGCTCGGATCAAGTGCCGGCTCCTCGTCGTCGACACCCGGCATCTTGTACGCCGCGCGCTGCTGCTCTGCAAGCGCTTCATCCATCTGTATCACGAGAAAAAACAGAAAATGTTAGGATCTCGCCACGGGCCGGAGTGATTTTTGCATCAGCTTCTGGGAGAGGGAGGATAATACGCAGGCCGAAAAAGCCCGCCGATCATTTTGACATGGAGGACGGGATGCTTCAGCGTGAGTTGCGTACCATGGGGACCCATTTGGAGTTGCGAGGGAACCACTCCCATTCTTCGCCGTTCTCATCTTCGAGGATGTAGTTGTTGGCGGTTTTGGAGAAGCTAATGCGTGTGTCCGAGTCGAAGTCGTCAGGGTTGCTGGGAAATGGAGCGCGGTTAGTCGCCATCTTGTTCGAGTCGATGTCTAGAGAAGACTGATAGAGAATAGAGCGGCGGTGGCAGTGAAATTCAATTGGTAGAAGGCAGCTACCTGAGTTCGAGCTCGAGTTCAAAGTCTCCAGAAGGAGCTGGTAAATAGAGTGAGTGGAAGGCGCAACCTAACCTCCAGGCTTCCAGAATTGGAAAGGCGCGGGCCGGTCTACAAGCTGCGTCACGTGCTCAGATGTACAGCTCTTCATCCCAGCCTACCACGAAAGTAGACCGACCAGACACGTGTACTAAGACGTAGAGCCATTAGTGAAGGACATCTATGTTCGTATCTTGTTTTCACATTGCTCTCAAGCATACGTTGAATACCCCATCAATACAGAAGTACACTCGGTAGGCGTAGTTCCTTCGGATATAAGACGCCCGATCACACATACCGACTACACGAATGTGTCAACGTGACTGCCAGGGACATGCTTCCATGCGCCTATGGTCCAAACATTCTCAAGAGCATGACTTCTCTGGCGAATGGCTCCAACATCTCGTAACGCTGGTGTTATCGACGTCCGTCAACCATCAATATGAGATCTGCAGTTGAACGAGGCTCCAACGGCTCACATTCGCGCGGCGCGTCTCGAACGGCTCTGTTTTCGCCTGTGTGCCTGTGTCATCCCTGCATCTCACAAAGTCTGTTCCTGGAAATTACCCAAGGTTTGGTGAGCACAAGTGTTTCTGTCCTGGACGACACTGCTTCTCGCTCCTAAGTATTCGATAGCCTCAAATATGATTCCTTCGACTGCGTCAGCATAAACCAAGCATGGCAGATCAATTAGCATCTTCAACAAAACGGTTATCTGGCGACCATTTGCCCCTAGTCTGCCGAAATGCCGAGTCCGTGAGCCATGCCGCTAAGCCTGCACCAGACCAATGGCATCCCAACCCCTACCAATCGTGCCTGAAATAACCTCAGATACGGGTACGAAATGCAATTAAGCACAGAGAGCAGAAACCGCTAGGCCCGCAAAGAGTAAGATGGCAGATCAACTGGGCTTTGGCTAACCATGCGGATGGCTGAACGGCCTGAACCCTATTTGCCTTCCCGATCGCAGACTCCTCCTGTTCCTGTCTCGTTCCTTGTCTGCTAAGGCGCTTCCCACAGATCCACTGGTCTACTACGCGAGCACTACACAGTCTTTACCGGATACCACTGCTTCATGTCATAGGACTTGCCATACAACCAACAAAGAGCACCCCCTACTCACACTCACACCAACACAATGGCCCAGCAAGCCTGGAACGGCGAGGGTACGTCGTGCCCACTCTCGCACCACGCGCCCACCACAACATCACCCAACTAACAACTCTTCCTCCACAGTCGGCTGCACGCCCAACTCGATCAGTCCCGCTACCTTCATCCCCGGCTTCAGCGATGCCTACAAGTCCAAGTCTGACCTGATGTGCGCCATCGCCATCACCGACGCCGACCTCATCAAGAAAATGAGCACCGGCTGCTGCAAGGGCGCCGTGCAGACCGACGACTCCGGCTGCTACCACTGGTGCAAACCGCAGGCCAAAGACATCACCGACTGGGCCACTTGCATCTCCGACAAGGTCTACACCGACACCAACTTCGGCCAGTCGTGCAATGCGCCCGGCTACTTGGCATTGAAGTCGGCGCTCAGCCAGAATGAAGAAGCGCCGGCAGGTACCAGTGCTGCTGCGCCTGGTCTCAGTGCCAGCTGGAAGGTTGGCGTGTTTGTTGGATTCGTTGCGTTGGTGCAAGCCATGTGCTGAGCGGACTTGAAAGATGGAGAGAAGGGAGAATGGTTGGATAGACGGGAAGGCGTTGGCGTGGTTTCGCTTGTTGCTTGTTCGGTGGCACAGTCACCTGTATACCCCAGAAATGTATTTCGTATGTCTACCTGTATATACAATGACTATATTGCAGTTTTAGATGCTGTGTAGCCTTATCAATATCCGTATGAACTCTCCATACCAGCATGCTGCACCCACACTACAAATTATCTGCTCCTGCATTGAACTCAGCAAGCCTGAAGAATGAAATACTGTCTGCCAATCTCGTTGGAAGTCAGTTGGAATTATTGAGCCTTCTGAAACTAGTGGACGATCTTGATTCCAATTACTGTTCTCAACGCAAGCGAGATGCCCTGTACCTGATTGCTTACCCGTGTGACGGCTGCGAGCATGCGTGATGACCTAATCCCTCCTACCTTCCACACCGACATACCCGCACCGAGCTGCAGCCTGCCATAACTTGCGCCGCCATTCTTGCGAACCAAACCACTCAGCATATCTTATAATCACCTACCTATCATATCGAGAGTGAAAGAAAACACAACCTCTCCTCGGATTCCAGCCAGCATCATGGCATCCTCAGACGTACGCTCCATCTCACCACCCACCTCCCTCGCAAGTAGCCACCACCATGCTAACAACCAACCCACAGCCCTACACGCTCTACGCCCTCTCAACCTCTGCCTGGGGCACCCTCCAATCCCTCCCCCTCCTTTTCGCCCCGCGCCTCATCGTCTCGCTCTGCAGCAACGACACCTCCGTCGCGCGCCGCACCACCGATCTCGAATCCTACCTCTGCCGCACCCTCGGCCTCACGCTCCTCGCGCTCGCCGCCTCAAACCTGATATTCACCGGCGTAATCCCCATCGGGCCCCAAGCCTCTTCCTCCTCTTCCTCCTCACCAACCTCAACGTCCGCCCGCAGCAGCAAAGACCGCCTCAGCAGCGGCTCCGACTCCGGGTCTCCCCCCCGCCGTCCCGGAACAGCAGCCACAAACGAGTTGGGCAAAGCGACGGCGACGGTGGCGGTGGCGTTCCAGGCCGTGACGGCGTTTTACTTGTACACGCAGCTGATGGGCGGGTGGAGTTTCGCTTTCACGGCAGGGCTGGTGGGTAACGCTGCGCTGTTTTGTTTCGGGACGTGGACGCTTTTGTTTGGTGGGGATGTGGGACGGGTGAGCAAGACGACGGGGGCGGATAAGAGGACGAGTGGGTTTCCGTTTGGGAATAGTGAGGCGGCGAGGGAGAAGAAGAGGGAGGCGAGGGGGAAGAAGAGTATTCTCAAGTCGAAGTGAGTGGGTGGGTGAGCGAGTGCGAGGCTGGGGCATTCGTGAAAGTATGATGGGAATCGGGTTACGAATTACAGAAGGATAGGAAGGTCTTCAGGGTGAAAGGATACTAGAGAGATTGAGAAACACATAAAGAATGCATTGTAGTGTACATAATGGTAGCATATCCGGCGGCTGTCGCTCGTACCCGGAATCTACACGCCAAAGGAATTAAAAAGTCGTTAGAGCCTGCTCAGGCTCCCCTCAGGGTGTTGTGTCTTAGAGAATATATGGTTCCTGACGTTCCCTCGGTCGCACCGCTCGTGGTGTTTCACGTCATTTTGGCAGCCTGTTTCAGAACCCGCGTTGCCCACCGCTCAATCCCATCAAGGCACCCACTGCGTCTGCCTCAGCAGCAGCTTCGGTGTCTTCGGTCTTCATGGGTGTGCTTTCGGCCTGCTGGCGCTTCTCATACTGCGCCATCATACCCTCTAGGTAGTTATCGTAGGGGTCGCCTTCGCCTTCGAAGCCGCCCGAAGCACCAGTCGCAGGAGGCGAGCCAGCTTCGTCATCCTCATCTCCATCATCGTCTCCCGCGGGAGTTTGAACCGCAGACTTCGCCTCACGAGTCCGTCGAGGACCTTTACGGCGCCGCGGTACAGGATTACGGCCATTCCATTTCAAGCGCTGAGCGGGCTCGGTGTCTTTTTCCATTGCTTCTTCGACGGTGGCGTTCATTTGTCGCAGTAAGCCTTCTTGGTCTGCGCGCGAGAGCTCTGCGGCCATGACGGCTTCGAGCAGGACTTCTTTCGTCGCCCACTCTTCTCGCTTGAGCTTCTCCAGCTCCTCCACGTCGTGCTTTAGCACGTCGGCTTCGTTCTGGGCCCAGGCTATTTGGCGTCTGAGGATGCGCATGAGATGGTCGGCTTCGATGGCGCTTTCGAATGTGGTGAAGTGGATGTCTGCTGGGTAGTGAATCATGAAGCCTGGCTGGCCGGTAATCGGGTGGTGTGCGGGGATGTATGTGATGTTGTCATTTGGGTGGGAGGGTTCAATTGGGTTGCCGTCTTCGTCGTGTGTGGCCACGCCGCTCATGTCTTGTGGTGCGGATTTGGCGGCGCCGTTGGATAGTTTGAGTTTCTGTGCTTTCTTCATGGCGGTAGGGTCAAGGAATGTGCTGCCGCGAGCTGGTTCGGGCTCGTGGACGGTGCGCATGTGTTTGGCCAGGGCATCGGAGCGTGTGAAGGACTTGTCGCATTCTGTCGCACTAGTTAGCTCGTGATATTACAACTTCGCGATCATTCAGTGATTCTGGCTTACCTGGTAGCGAGCAATAGTACGGCTTCTCTTTAGTATGGCTCCGCATGTGCGCTTTCAGAGCATAACCACTGGGATGATTGCTCTGCTTGCGCTGACACTCGCCCCACTCGCACGTGTACTTGGTCTTCTTGGGACCGCCCGTCGAGCAGTGCACGTTCTGCACATGGTTCACGAGCTCATCGTTGTTCTCCGCCGGGCCCCACGAGCACTCCTTCCACTGGCACTCCGTCTGCGCATCTTCCCTGACCGTGTACTCGTCATGTGAAGGCGAGCCGGGCGCCTCGCTCCAGCCGTCGGAAGACAGCGATATCGCATCGTCGTCTTGCGCGTCTGGCTGTGAGGAGGGCGCGCGGTCGTAGCCGAGCAGGGAAGGGTTGGTAGGGCCTGTCTTGCGGCGTTTGGGCGGCGGCGCAAGGAGATTCTCCGAGTCTATTTGGGCTACGTCGGCGCTGCGGCGCGATGGCGCTTCGATTACGCTGATTTCGTCGTGGTCTTGCTCGTGATCGTGCTCGTAGTCTTCCGAGGGAGGCGAGGAGAGATCAGAGCTGCCGCCCGGGGAGTCGGCCATGGTGATATCTGTGGTGGGAGTGGGTTGGTGGTTTCTTGATAGTAGTAGTTGTTGCTGTTGTGGCTTTTAAGTTGGTTGGAGTGATGAGAAGTGTCCTGTCATCCGATGGACGTGGGAGCGGCTGGTGCTGATTACCTATTGCGAGCTATGCGCGTTGCGACCACGGAACATGCTTCGTAACAGCATCGGGCGGAGGCATGGAGCAAGGCACGAGGCACGTTCACGGGCTTGGGCCACCCAGCCGAAAGCGCGTGCTTGTCTTCAATAATTCTGCATTCGACTCTTTTCCCTCCAGACATCAACAACTCGCATATCATCCATCACTCGACGACAACACCGCACCAGGCCGTCCTCAAATGTAGGCATGCCTGGTGCACGACTATGCTGGTAAGCAACACATTTCCTCACTGCTGCACGCTCTCCAGCACTTTACGTGATGACATATTAGAGTTCTGCAATGCCAATGGTTCCAGTCTGCCTCTCTCGGGAGGCAGGTATGAAACCATATGCGGATTAACTTAACACATACACTTGATCTGACCTTACACTACTTCTACCAATTGATTCGTTGGCGATACGACTGTGTATGGTCATGAACTGACTCGGTTTACAGATGATTTCGCCGGGCCTGGAAGTGGACGGTTAGATGTGAGAGTGTGAGGGTGCATATATTCTTGGTGCTTTACTTCGTGATGTTTAGTCTAGCAAAAGCTATTATTATGATTTCATGGCTATATCCCTCAGCAACATCTATTTTCTCTCCCCCACTCCTGTTCTTTTCCACTACTTCTCAGGTGGGCTGTCACCGAAGTTGAGCGCATTGACAGGACCGTGATATCTGTCGCCGTGGATCTCAGCGCTCGCCAGAATGCTGTCAATCTCCTTGATGTCGTTGTCACTCAAATCAACATCCACCAAATTCTCCTTGACGCGCTCCACTGTAGTCGCACCCGGAATAGGAATGATCACGGGGTTGCCATTACGCTCGCTCTGCGCCTTGACCCACGCAATACCAATCTGACCCGGTGTGCAGCCCTTCCTCTTCGCCAGCTTCTCTAGCTGATGAATAAGGTCGAGGTTCTTGGGAAAGTTCTCCTCTGAGAAACGAGGCAGGTGGCGCCTGTGGTCGTCCTCGGCGAGATCGTCACGGCTCTTGACCTGGCCAGTGAGGAAGCCACGACCAAGAGGAGAGTAGGCAACGATAGGAATACCAAGCTCGCCACAGGCCTTGAGTACACCGTTGTCCTGGATCTCCGTAGCCCAGAGCGAGTACTCGACCTCGACGGCACTGATCTTCGCCACCTTCGCTGCGCGACGAATGGTGTCGGCGCTACACTCGCTCAGACTGATACCGCCCAGCTTGCCAGCCTGCACATACTCGTCCGCTGTGCGGATGGTAATCTCAATCGGCGTCTTCGGATCCACGCGCGCACATTCGAACAAATCCAACTTCTTCGTGCCCGCGAGCTGCGTCAAGCACTCGTCAATAGACCTGCGAACATTCTCCGGAGTACCATCAGGTTTCATGCCACCCTTCTCCAAACCTCCCTTAATGGAGATGACGACTTTCTTCGCATCGCCGGGGTACTTCTCGAAGTACTCGCGGAGCAGGTGCAGGGAGTTGCGCTCTGGGGTGCCGTAGAGCTCGCCGCCGTTGAAGAAGTTGGCGCCGTTGTCGAGAGCTGCTTTCATGGCTGCGAAGGCTTGGTCTTGCGAGACTGGGTTGGGGCGCCATGTCAGGCCCATTAGGCCGAAGCCGGTGCTGCCGACGGGCAGGCCGGCAAGGGTGTAGGTCTTGCCACTGTGCTGGGCGAGAGCGTCTTTGGCCTTTTCGATGATGGCTGCCATTGTGGTTGTTGTTGTGGTTTTGAGGATGTAGAGATTTGCTGTTTTGAGCTTGGAGGTATGCGGATTGCCTTTGGTGGTTGGTGTTGCTTGAGGTCGGCCTGTGGTAGTCTACTTGCTTTTATGCAGAATCTTTACGCGGAATTAGGATGTTGACTTGGGCTTGATGCCGGTAGTGGCGGTGATTTCGTTGGTGTTACGTCCACCGAAAATACCATGTCGTAACCACTTGTGTGAGGGCACGCGGCGATATGCTCCAAAGTCCGTCTGGCAAGCTCGCGGCAATGACGATGGAGGCGGCAAAGTCAAGGTCCACAATGCTGGGCCCCAGAAGCCGTGCCATCTGCCAGCTATTCCTGATTGCCCTGGTGGTGGTGGTGGTAGTGGTGGCACCCTTCAGAAATGGCCTACCTCTTATCTCCTTCTGACCGCCGGCGTAGGGGCGACAGTAAATGTAGTTGTACTGTACAGACGTGTAAATGAGATCGGCCGGCTCGTCGCGTGGTGCCAGTGCCCCCCTTGCTTTCGAGAGCTGCAGCCACGCCGTGCCAGAGAGCTCTTCCTCCTCACAATTGCAAGACCCGTGGCTTCGAGGACCAGGGCATCGAGGGCTTGACCAGTGTGACTTCGGCCTCACGCGTCGCCGAGTCTCTCTGTCAGCGATCGGGCGTACTTGACTGCGATAGAGCTCCTCGTGGCTTGCCATGTCGGCAGCAAGTGGTGCTAGAAGACCTTCACCACCTGCAAGGTTTGAAATGTGAGACAGCTGCCGGCACCAGTCACAGAGCACTTCTTGCTGTGCAGTGCTGTGCAGCCCATGCGGCTCGCTTTTGGTCGTCGGCTTTGCCCTGTTGTTTCTGTGCCACCACCCAGAACTCGAGGGCGTGCTGCCTGGAAGCGCCGACGACCTCCTCCATCCTCGACCGCCGTCACACCCAACTCACCTGGCCATCGACAAAGACCTCGATCTGCCTTCAAGGACGGCAACCTGCCATGCTCTCCGCACTAGACACATGGCTCGGCTGCTTTTACCGGAGGTTTGGTTAAGCTCTATCCTGCCAAGCAGCTGCGCCTACTTTGATCCCCCAAGCATCCAGATCCGCCACTCCATCAACTTGTCTTGCCATGATTCGCGAGGCGCTACGTTCCCCTCTGGCCAAGGAACTATGCGGTAGCACGATTCGTCATCAGAGGTAGATCTGCAAGATGGTGGACGTTGGATAAAACAGATATAGAGGTGGCTCGTCTCTAACCACCTGGCTCTCGCCGAACCAGCAGCTTGACAGCACTTGCCCAATATGCATCATTATATGAAAACTGCTGCCGCGGTAGCTCTTCTCGCTGCAGGTACCAAGGCTCAATCCAACTCAAGCTCCTCGTCGGGATCTTGCTCTTCCACCTTGACTGCATCTTATGCAGCGCCCTCCGTCGCCAGTGGATATGCAGCTCGCTTAGTTGCCACTGGATTGACCTCGCCCCGTGGCATCAAGTTTGACACCGCAGGTAACCTTCTCGTGATCGAGGAAGAGGTCGGCGTCACAGCTTTGAGGTTCGAGGATGACGACGATGGCTGCCTCAACCTTGCTTCGAAGGATACCGTTGTCGCTGACACAAGCCTCAATCATGGTATCGAAATATCTGAGGATGGCAACACTCTATACGCCTCGAACTCGGACAAACTCTATTCTTGGAGCTACTCTTCCGACGAGCGACGAGTGACATCTAATGCTACTACTCTGGTTGAGAACATGGAAGGCACTGACCATACCTCGCGCACTTTACTGCTCACCAAATCAGCAAGTGGCATGATCGTCATCAACCGCGGAAGCTTTGAGAACATTGACGTCGAAGCAAGAGATATTGGATCTGGCCACAGCCAAGTCAAAGCCTTCAATATCAGCGGTGTCAGCTCCCCACTTGACTTCCTGGATGATGGCGTCCTGCTTGGCTGGGGCCTTCGCAATGATGTGGGCATCGCCGAAGAGCCCACTACTGGTGGAATCTGGGCTGTCGAAAATAGCGGCGACCAACTAAACCGATCCGGCGAGGACATCCATCAGAACAATCCAGCCGAAGAGCTGAACTTCTTGGGGTACCTGAACGGCACCGGTAGCCAGGGCCTGGGCCAGAACTTCGGATACCCAGACTGCTTCGCTGCTTGGGAGGCAGATGACCTTCCGGACTTCGACGGTGTCACCGGTAACCAGTTCGCGCCGAATGATCAGAACAGCACAAACAACGACCAGCTTTGCACAGAGCGCGTCGCACCTCGTCTCGTGTTCCATGCTCACATGGCACCTTTGGATATCAAGTTTGATGCGAATGGTACGCAAGCTTGGATCAGCTTCCACGGCAGCTGGAATAGAGATGACCCTGTTGGATACAAGGTCAGCGTTGTCGACATTGCTGATGGCGAGCCTGTGGACGCGAGCAACAGCACGACAGCCGCGACTGATATCGTCTCGAACGCGGACGACTCGGTATGTCCTGATAATTGTTTCAGACCTGTTGGCCTTGCTTGGGATGACAGTGGTCGTCTTTTCATGAGCTCCGATTCGACTGGAGAGATCTATGTGATTACACGCGAGGAAGGTAATGTAGTACCACGCGATGTTCAGCGCAAGCACGAAAGCTAATCCAGGCAGCGGTTAGGTGCGAACGGGACGACGACGAATGCGACGGCGACGACCGGCGGCGGTAGTGGCTCTGCTACTAATTCTTCAACGCCGGTCCAGGCCACGACCAACAGTGCTACAGGCAAGCACTTTGACAGTATGGGCGCGCTTGCTGCGATCCTTTGTGTCCTGGCTTTCTTCGCCTAGGCTTGCATGGTTTCCGAAGTCTTTTGTTACCGTAGGCAAGACTTATAGCAACGGTATACGACCTTCTCGATGTACATATCCATGTCCATTGCCTTCCCTCCGGCTTTGCTTCTGCTCGTGCGACTTTGCAAGGGTATGCGTCCGTGCGTCTTCTGTCGGCTGCTGGCGGTCATTGCCTCTCTCGGGAGCGACAGTCTTGACACGTGAATGAGTGGATTGGAGATGAGTAGCTTCACGTGGCAAGCATGGTCGGAGCTGATAATGAGTACAATAGGGTATTGTGAATAACATAAGCGGTGAGCAAAGAAGGACGACACATTGCTACAGCTCTTCCGCTTACTACGACTACGGTCAAAGCTTAGGTCAGCCACTCCTCACTTACTACCTGAACCAATACTGAGTAGGCCAGAGCGCATAGCCTCTTCCTATCGCACAGCTACATTAGCCAACCAGATCTTAGTGAAGAACGACTGGCACGTGCTACCTTCACATCACTTCTGTAGCGCTGAAACGTGCTTCTCGAAAGCCTACGTTGCAGCGTTTGACACGAGCACAGGGCAACAAGGGATCTGCACTGGCCCTACAGAGCTCTCTTATTGTTGCATGTGGCAATCACTCTGCGGCTGGGTTATGAGATATCAGCTTCTGCCTCGCGGCTTCTGCACAACACCAACAACCTCATCCACCAATGCTTTGGCCACTGCATCCTCTTCTTCCCTCACCGTTGGTTATCAAGCTACTGAGCAAGCAAGATCACATACTATCACCGCAACACGCGATCCCTCAAGCACTCAACATGGCGTGGAACGGCTTCGATGCCCTCCCGATCGAGGTAAGACTTCCTCCCTGAGCTATTGCACCAATTGACCTTCGCGTATACTAATATCCCTTACACAGCTCAACCAGAACATCGCCTCCAACCTCGAATGCGATAAGGACCTCGCTTCCTTCCGCCTTATCTGCAAGTCTGCCCACGACGCTGTAGACGCAGACGCCTGCTCCTTCTGGCGCCGTCGCTTCAAGCAGGTCTTCGAGACCGCCAGCCTCAGGCTCACTGGTCGCCGCCTCGAGGATGGCGAGCAGATTCGCAACGAGTACCAGGCGCGCAAGAAGGTGCTCCACGTCATCGACACAGTCTTTCAGACTGCTGGACAGGTGCCCAAGCTGCAGTTCGCTTTCGGTACCACTACAGTTGAGAAGGAGGCTCTTCGTGTTCTGAGGGACATGATTCTTGGTGGGTTTGCAATTCATCCTGGCACCAGCACCTCGCTACCAAAATGAAGAAATGACATACCGGCTAATATGATACAGATGCATTCGGCGACAAGGAGAGCTCCCAAGACCTCGACTATGGCTCTAAGAACATCGATCACATCATCGACTTTGTCTCTAAGACAAACCTTCTCCAGAACGTCGTCCGCGACGACGTTAAGGCGAGCTGGCGCATCCGTGACACCTCGTTCCTTCATGCCATCCAGGTCCTCCTCACTCCCATGCTCCTGAGCTTCAACCCGTGGCTCGGCCTTTCTGAGAGCGGCTTCCACGGTGCGCAGATGGCTGCTTACGCCAACAATGTGGGCGCTCCGATCTTCATCGGTTCCCAAGGTCTCGAGGTCGACATGACCTGGCTGCTCAAGAACGTCCAGTTCTGGCGCCACCACTTCGTAACGGATGGTGAAGTTTTAAGCCCTGCCTACGAGGCTCTCGAGGGCAACGAGCGCCCGCAGTGGTGGTCCGAGAAGCTCTCCCATGGTACCACCCACGAGATCGGCAATCACTGGAAGGGCTGCTACGCCTTCGTCGAGCGTAAAGAGATCGCCGACATCCGTGCTGGCAGGTCTGGCCAAGGCAACGTCGATCCCATCATGGACCACCTCAACGGCGAAGACAACCCGTACGAGGCCTTCCAGAACCTCGACCTCGCCGTCTCCGACCCTACCGACGTCGACGAGTGGCGCCCTGACTTCGAGCGCATCCTCCACTCCCTCCGTTCGCCGCAGACCATCGCGCGTACTCGTGCGCAGCACAGAGACCACCCTTCCGACGCGCTCCGCGACTTCCGCTCTCAGGCTGTCCGCATCGAGGGCGACGGCACCGATGTCGAGGAGGACTTCTTCATCGACGGCTGGCTCAACCCGCTTCCACGCCAGCACGGCGTTCCCGGCTGGCAGCGCCTGACGATGATGAAGTACTTCATCGAGGGGGACGAGATTGACACCGATGCTCTGTGGGCTTACGAGGGCGTCATGCTCCCTGGCGGCAAGATCGTGGTAAGTTTGCAGCGCGTGTTCCACCTCGATGACCGAAATAACATACTGACTCGTTACTTCTCGCTAGGTCGGCCGCTGGTGGTGCCCGATCGACGGAACCGGCCACAACATGTACTCTGGCCCTTTCATCCTGTGGAACGTCGACACTCCCGACTTAGACGTTGACGACGAGTGCACTCCCCTCACCACCGGCACCCCCGCCACCAATGAGAAGAAGGATTAGATGCTCGACTGAGAGCAGGCTTGCGCACAAGCACACGATTTCTCCTACACCCTTGAAACGGAACTTCTTTCAGAACGAATGCAATATCACGAACGAAACGCGAACCATGTTCCCAATTTCAACAGAAAGTCCCCTGCTTTTGCAGCTGAAGTGGCAACACTTTCATCATTGAGCTCTGGCACTGGCGCATCGAGCGAACAAAAAGGGAAAAAATCATGAACTCGGCGAAACATACCAAAAAACGATCTGGGTTCTCTTGTTTTCTGCGATATTGCATTGGGCATTGGGCATGGGCATGGGCATGGGCTTAGCACCGGAACAAAGGTGTTGGTTGATACCGACCTTGCACACTTACCTGGTCGAGAGATCTTTGACAGATCTGGCATCTTGATCAGGGAGAGTTCTTTGCGGTATCCTTGATGATTAGTATACAATGCAATTCTTCAACTTGTACCTTTCCCCTTTGCATCTCCTCAGGAGGCATTGTTGGTTCAGTAAAGAAAGAAACCTGCTCGTGCTATAATTACTCAAATGCTTGCCGTTGAGTCACGAGGCCCTGCAAGACCAGGCACGCTTGGAACGTGAAGATGTCATGCAGCGTGGACTTTCGGGACTGATGAGGTGAAGTCGAGGTTGCCACGTACCTTCAGTACCTTCTACCTTCCTCATTATTCATAACCTAGTCTCAACGTCACACATCGACTCATTGCTTCCACCAATCCAAGATGTTGCCCAGTTCTGACCATGCAAGACCATTACCGACATTTCGATTGCCTGCGTTACGTCGTCGCAGTGCCCAACAGTGCCCACAGCACTCCACCTGTCAAGTGGTTGTCGGGCTACGTTTCGCCTTCCACGCCTCGCACACCTCCTCGAATCATCCTACCGTACATGCACACCCCACTTTGGCGCATCGTCGAAAGCAGGGCGTTGGGCATCTTTATACGGCCCGCGACGTGCTGTATGCAGGTGAAGCTGCAGTCCGGCCGGCAGCAACCCTGATTACATCCTACAACATGGTGATTCCCAGCCGGACGGATAAGTAGAAGGCCTCAAACCTCCTTCTGGACACGGATTGTTATGTCTTGCAGCATGGCGGATCGTCACATCCAGCGGTCAAGATCGGGGCTGCCTGACGTCCAACCGCGACCCAATTGGCCTGGGCACAACGGGCGGGCCAGTGGAGCTGCAGCTCACGATGCGCCGGGCGACTGAAGGTGAGCCAGTGAGCTTGCCAGCGACGCACAACCGCTCCACATGGACCCCATGACGGGTCCGGACCGCATGATGCTTTGCTGCGAGTATACAGGCGGTGAAAGAAACTCCAACGCACTTTCGCTGCCTCCCAGCCTGCAGAGCGGATGTCTAGCGGCGGGCAACGAAAAGCACGAGGCCCGACTGCAGCATCGTAGCGCCAGGTAGGTCATGTTGGAGCGAGCGCCGAGTGCTAATCGAAAAGTCTGCATCTGTGTCGCTGTCGTCGGCTCAGCAACACCTTGCGCAGCCTGGGAGCCTTTATAACGCTCTCAGTCTCGGCACCGTTTCCCCTCTACCCGTCAGTACCAAGCCGCCCACCACCACGCGCGAGACATCGATGATGAGCGAAGTGGTGTAGCGTTCCGCTCGCAATCTCGGCAACGATTGGCTTGATACACACTGCTGGAAACGCCTCCAGCGCTGCAGGGGTTTCCAAGATTTCTCAAGCGGGCAAGGCGCCCGACTGGAACACCCGAGCGATCACACCCTCCGGAGCAATCAGGGCTCTCACACCAGGCGTTGCACTGTCTCTGCTAGCATACTCTTCGGTCGCTACGCTGGAATATACCTGTATCATCCCGCCACCGGGGACGCATTCTTCTCTCCTACCACCCAAAAAGCTCTCGACCCGACGCTCCCACGCCTCGAACTCCACCTCCCCGCGATTTCTCCGCGATCGCCTTCAATGATCCCAGCCTCTTCGCTCCAAATCAGTCAAGGGTTCTACACAACCAATGGCAGCTACTGTGGCCTCATACACCGGCGACCGCCTTGTCACGCGCTCGCCCGAATCATATCCCCAGCAACGAAGGACTGGGTCGGATGAGGGCAACGGGCTGCGGACGAGGATCGCGAGCCTCGCTGGTCTTTGGAAGATTTATAAAAGCGATAAGAGCAGGACATGCAGCGAACGTGATAGGATAGGCTACACCGCGACAGTATCCGATATCAAGGACGTGGAAGAATGCGTCAAATACCAATCCCGTGCGCTCCACACGCTGGACCTCTTCTCTCCACCGTCGTACGAGGAGTGTCTGGCGGACATACCGCCAGACTATACTGCCACAGATGCGTTAGCCGTCGTGCAGGGCCTTGTAGACGTGAAACTCGACCTTGGCCTTCCAGAGGCAGGGCCACGCCAGTCGCAGCGTCGTACAGATGTAAAAGTGGACCTGACAGAGCCAAAAGGCATTCGGTATCACGCAAAGAAGAAGAAGGCAGCGGCGAAGAAGAACAACAACTGGGCGGATGAGGAGGAGAAGAAGGAAGAGGCGCCACCGGCTGACGATGGAGCGGGAGGTGACGCTGGCGGAGGAGATGGTGCCGGCGATGCAGGAGGAGATGCTGGTGGTGGTGATGGTGGAGGCGATCCTCCGGGCGGCGACGGCGGTGGAGGGGATGATCCAGACGACATCTGGGGCGCTGTCGGCGGTGGCAAAAAGAAGAAGAAGAAAAAGAAGAACGCCTGGTGAGTTTCATCTGTTGGGTGGTTGGGCGCGACCGCTACTGCGTGGTTCACAAGGCAACGCTGACATCTTTGCAGGGAAGAATTTGAAGATGATGAGGAGAAGAAGAAGCAGGAGGAAGAAGAGGCCAAATTGGCTGAGGAAGCAGCCGCAGCCGCTGATGCGCCAGCAGATGCAGCACCCGCTGAGCCCGTGGAGGACGACTGGGGAGGTTTCGCAACTGCAGGCAAGAAGAAGAAGGGCAAGAAAGGAAAGGCTGCTGAACCAGAGCCAGTGCCTGAGCCTGAACCTGAGCCCGAACCGCCAGCTGCGGAACCGGAGCCAGAGCCCGCAGCTGCAGCACCAGAGGCTGCAGCAGACGACATGTGGGGGTTCTCCACGACAACGAAGAAGAAGAAGGGCAAGAAAGGCAAGGTAAGTCGACGTTCTTTTATTCGTGTTCTTCACGCTTTCTGAGGTTTGGAGGATGTCTCACCGCTACATGGTGTGATTATCCGGGCAAGCGGGCAAGCTGGTGGCTTACACTAGCCCTCCGCTTCGCCCTGCATACCGCTTCCAACCCCAATGTCTCGCTATGCGCTAGAGGGGCTCACGCGACCCCTCTCGAGTCTCGTTATGCGCGTCGCGATATATCGGTGAAGCTGCCTCGCGATGCTAACTACTGCTACAGAATGAACCGGAGCCTGCACCTGTTGTTGAACCCAGCTTTGACGACGTCAACTTGAACGACGATAAAGGTGCGCCGCAACTAGACCTTGACTTAGGCCTCGACAACAAGACGGCGGCATCAGGCGGCTGGGGTGGCGGTTGGGGATCAGGTGGCGGTACTACTGGCGGATCATCTTGGGGCTTCGGTGCTACTGATGACAAGCAAGACGACATGAAGGGTGCCGGCGACGATTCAGGATGGGGCTTTGCTGCTACATCGAAGAAGGACAAGAAAAAGGGCGCATTCGACTTTGGATTGGATGAACCTGCCCCCGAGCCACCCAAGGAAGAGAAGGAGGAGGATCCTTGGGGCGCGATTCCTGCGAAGAAAGACAAGAAGAAGAAGAAGGGCGCCAACGCATTCTCATTCGAACCTGAACCTGAGCCCGAGCCTGTCGTCGAAGCTCCGCCGCCACCACCCCCAGAGCCCGAAAAGCCAGCTGAGGAAGACCCGTGGGGCTTTGGAACTGTCAGCAAGAAGAAAAAGGGCAAAAAGGGCAAAGCAGAGCCCGAGCCTGCCGTCGTCGTCGTGCCAGAACCTGAACCGGAACCGGAGTCAATCCCTGAACCTGAGCCTGAACCCGTTGTGGAAGAGAAGAAGGAAGATGACATGTGGGGCGGGTTTGGCATGTCGGCGAAGGACAAGAAGAAGGCGAAGAAGAAGGGCCTGCTTGCACCATCGCCGCCTCCTGCCGAACCCGAACCCGAGCCTGTCATTGAAGCTCCGCCTCCCGAGCCAGAACCCGAGCCTGTTGTTGAAGACAGCTGGGGTGGTTTCGGCATGTCCGCCAAAGACAAGAAGAAGGCGAAGAAAAAGGGACTCCTTGTGGCCGAGGAGCCTCCGCCTCCACCGCCTGAGCCTGAGCCTGAGCCTGAGCCTATCCCAGAGCCCGAGCCTGCAGCTCCGGTCGATGACTTCAGCAGTGGATGGGGTGCTCCAGCAACTTCGAAGAAAGATAAGAAGAAGAAGGGCACTTTCGACTGGGGCGCAGTTGATGAGCCCGCAGCCCCTGCCGTTGTTGAAGAACCTCCGGCACCAGCACCCGCTGATGATTGGATGAGCGGTGGCGGCTGGGGAGACACTGGCAAGAAGAAGAAGGGCAAGAAGGGTGCTGTTGTAGAAGAGCCTGCGCCTCCACCACCACCGCCAATTCCTGAACCTGAGCCGGAACCGGAACCGGCACCAGTCCCCGAATCTACCGACTGGAGCTTTGGATGGGGCAGTTCAGCGAAGGACAAGAAAAAGAAGAAGGGCAAGGAGCCCACACCAGAACCCATACCCGAGCCCGAACCTGAGCCCGAACCTGAGCCCGAGCCCGTCCTATCACCTGCTGCCATTGATGAACCTAAGGCGGAAGAAGATCCATGGGGAAGTTGGGCAACTGGTAAAAAAGAGAAGAAGAAGAAGGGCGACAAGAGCAAAGACATTGTTGAAGTGTCTGTTGAGCCTAGCCCTGATGCTTCTATTGTTTTACCGGAGTCTGTGCAGGAGAAGCCTGCCGAGGACGACCCATGGGCTACCCCAAGCTGGACTACGGGCAAGAAGGACAAGAAAAAGGGCAAGAAGGGTGCAGCAGAGCCCTCGCCACCTCCGCCTCCACCACCGCCTGTCGAGCCCGAACCTGAGCCTGAGCCCGCGCCTTTGGTTGACGTTGAACCACCGGCCGACGATGGTTGGGGTTTCGGCACAACGTCCAAATCGAAGAAGGACAAGAAAGGCAAGAAGGTTGACGATACAAAGCTTGAGAAGGTCAAGTCGAAGGACTCGAAAGCTGAGTCGCCCGATGATATTGTCGAGATCATCGACGAAGCTCCCCCACCAGAAGAGCCCAAGGAGGAAAAGAAGTCCAAATCATCCGGATGGGGTGCCAGCATCTGGGGCAGCAGCAAAACTTCCTCCAAAGACAAGGAAAAGGAAGAGAAAGAGAAGAAAAAGAAGGAGAAGGAGAAGGCTGCTGCCGAAGAGGCTCAGAAGCTGGCTGATGAAGAAGCACAGCGAAAGGCCGAGGAAGAAGCATTCGCCGCAGCTATGGGCGACGATGCCGGCGATTTGCTCGAAGTGCCCGAAGAAGCACCCGCCAAAAAGTCCTCATCCAAAGACAAGAAGAAAGACAGCAAGTCATCCAGCAAGAAGTCCAAGAAAGAGGAGCCCGCGCCATTGGTGGTGGAAGAGGAGCCGGCTCCGGCACCCGAACCAGAACCAGAACCAGAACCCGCGCCGTTGGAAGATGAGCGGGAGGCCCCGAAAGCCGACGGCTGGGGATTCTGGGGTGCGTCGCTCAAGTCATCCAAGAAGGCTGCGCCACCCGCTTCAAAGGAGATTGGCTCTGACAGCTGGGCCAATGAGGGCGCGAGCGCATTCGTAACGGCTGATTCGAAGATGCCAGAAGTCACCTTTGCTGACGATGGCGGCGATGCCTTCGCTCCTCCTAAATCAAAGTCCAGCAAGAGCTCTAAGATCCAAGATCGCATCAAGGCTCTGCAACCTGAACCGGAACCTGTGAAATCGAAGAAGCCGTCCAAGTCTGCCGCTGTGCCCGAGCTCGACCTCCTTGCGGACCCTGAGCCTGTTGTTGACGTCTCCCCTGTCGAGGAGAAGAAGTCGTCTTCCAAGGACAAGGACAAGAAGAGCAAGTCTTCTTCGTCCAAGAAAGACAAAAAGGAGAGCAGCCCACCTCCAATTGTGCAAGCTCCGACACCCGTACCTGGAGGCTTCCCCGACGACGATTACTTCCAAGTCAAAGAAGAGCCACCTAAGGAAGAAGAAATGCCCGCGCCTGCACCAAAGAAGTCGTCGAGCAGCAAGGACAAGAAGTCGAGCAAGTCTTCTAAATCTTCTTCCAAACGCGAAACTCCTCCACCTGTTGCGGACCTACTGGACATGGACGACGCGCCGATGCCAACGCCACCTCCAGAGAAACCCGAGAAGTCGCGCAGCAAAGAACATCGCTCTTCCAAGGAGAAGGACGAGGCAAGGCTGAAAAAGGAACGTCCAAAGGTTGTGCGCGACCAAGGTTCGCAATCGTGGGGCTTCTGGGGTGCTCAAGCACCGCCACCAAAGTCAAGCTCCAGGAGCAAGCCTTCATCGCCAGTTAAGGAGAGACCAGAAACTTTGTCTCGTTCCAAGTCTGCGCGCAAACCTGCCGAGCGTGACCATCTCGAAAAGGGTTCCAAGTCTTCTGGATCTGAGGAAGGTAAATCACGTCCATCGACCTCGCGCGGCATGAGCTTCTCCGGCATGTTCGGCAAAGGTGCTGCTGCTCCTCCACCTTCTCGCTCAAAGTCAACGCGACAGCCCTCCTCTAGAGACGTGCCGCGACCTTCACGCCGCCACTCTACAGCCGTCGCTGACAATGGCATGGTCTCGCCGCCACCTGAGGATTCCGGCGCAAAGGATGTCGCAGCCAAGGCGGCCAAGGTTATGGGCTTCACTGGCCGTAGCGGGACGCTCAAGGAAAAGAAGGCTCGCAGAGTCCCTGACCCATACGCCATCGACAGTGACGACATGGTGATGGTAGACCCGCCAAATGTCGATGAGCCGCCCAGAGATCGCAGAGATCACAAAGTTCGTCGCAATAAGCGCGACTCTGCGTACATGTCAGGAGCTCTCGGTAACGAGGATGCAGTTATGGTCGATGCGCCCCGTGACGAAATGCGCGTCACGTCTGGACCTGATGATATCGCCTTTGTTGACAGGCCGTCAATGAAGCGTTCTGATTCCGTCAAGAAGGGTGGTATCATTGGAGGTATTCTCGGCGCGTTCGCCGGTAAGCCAAACATGGAGCGGCGCCAGAGTCGCGCTTACGAACAAGGCCGCGCATACGAGAGTGATTACGATGCCTCTCGCCGCAAGCGCAGCTCCGCGTACGAAGAGGATCCTTCTAAGCGCCTGCGTCGCGAAGACCGAAGATTCCATCACTCCCAAAGATCTGCTGATGGTGAAGGCCGCCCTGATGGTGGACCGGACGATGCCGAAGACCCAGTTGCTCGTGAAGCTCGACGTGCCGAGCGTCGCGAACGTAGAGAACGCCTTCTCGCGGAAGACCCAGAACGCGCTGCACGCCACGAGGCCCGTCGCGCAGAACATCATCGTCTTGCGCAAGAGGAGGAGGCCCGAAGACGTCGCGAGGAGCGCAGAGCCAGACACGCTGAGCGCGAGGCCCGCCGCCCAGACGACGACCGCCTCGCACAAGAAGAAGAAGCCAAGAACGAAGAGCGCAGAGAGCGACGCAGACAACGCGAACAGATGCGAATGGACGAAGACACCGCCCGCCCGAGAACCGAACGACGACGTTCCCACGCTCCCGAGGACGACGAGGCACGCAGAGCAAGGCACGAGGAGCGTCGTATGCGCCATGCAATGGCAGAGCCATCAGGTGACAAGGAGCGTCCGCGCCACTCGCGCCGCCGCTCCGAAAGACCGGCGCCTGTTGAAGGGTACTTTGACAGGCGGAATGGTGAGCAACCGTCTTATGGTGATGGTGCCCCTGATGACGCTGACGGTGCGCCTTTCATGAAGACCGGAAAAGATAAGGCTGCATCCTGGGTGCACTCCGTTAGCGATGCACCGCCGCCACCCATCGAGGCTACCATCATCGATGCTCCCATGCACTACGCTACAGATCACGCGCCTGACCCTCTGATGGACGAGGACCTGACAGCTCGAGAATTGCGGCACTCGCGCCGCAAGGCCAACCACCGTCATCGCGATCTGGATGGGTACAGTACCGAAGATCCCGAATATAGACGCAAGAGGCAAGACGGTGCTGGTGGCCGTAGTCGCGGTATGGGCGGCCCTGTGAACTCGTTGGGTTACGATACCATGGACGGCGTCAAGACATTCGACGGCCGTCCGGCGCTGCAGCGCGGAGAGAGCAAGGCTGGCAGTTGGTTGAAGAAAATCACCGGGTTGTAAGACAACTGGCTATGGACTGGACGACTTTATGACCGATTTTCGTTTAGCTTGGAAGTCCTCCACAGATGATACCCTTCGATATTTTAGCATAGGCTGGAAGAATGCATGTATTGTGCTCTATGTATATGCTAGCATACCTAATGGAACATTGCATCATGAAGATCAAACGACGCTTTTACACACGCTTGATGTACACTACATGCATTTCCGTGCTTCTTTAAATGTCATGTACTTGCGAGCGAGAAGTTGGATGTCCAAACAGACAAACTGTCACAGAGTTCGGAAGCCTTCCCGGTCCAGCAAACCATATTCTGCCTCAAGCTATCCATCCATGTTCAAGAATCGTCTGAGAAACAAATTGGTCGGCGTATACGGTAGCAGGAGTTTGCCACGAGTGCAAATGCAGCAACGCACCGTTCGGAATCTCTTCCGGTAATCATTTAACAACTCTCGGTCAAGCTCCGATATCAAAGCCCGATGCGAGCCCGCAACAGCCGCTTTGGCAGTCATAGGGCGTAGATAGTCATGCACGATAAACAAATAATCACAACGACAATTGCAGTCCATCTTCGCAAATCAACAAACTCATTGGGCGTGAACATACAATGGCGAAACCAAAAATTCTACTCCTAGGAAAGATCGGGTAGTGAGTACAATCGACCAAACCCATTGCGCCCTCCGAGGCCAAGGTCGGATCAACGATGACGAGTCCAAGTCTAACATCTTCACAGCGCCCATTCGGATCTCGAGGATCTCGCCACTGTCGCAGAACTCATCACACCCAAATCCACAAACCGCGCGGACTTCCTCCAAGAATGCGGCTCTGGCTCTTTCAATGGCATCGTCGCCGCTTACATGACGTTCCCCAGCGTTGCCATTACTGGAATCTGGGATGAGGAGCTTATCAATGCTCTACCAACGTCACTAGCCTTTTGCTGCCACAACGGAGCCGGATATAACCAGGTCGACGTCCACGCCTGCTCTGCTCGCAACCCGCCCATCCGGGTCTCTAACGTGCCCAAGATCGCGGACGATGCGACGGCTGATACGGCTGTTTTCCTCATGCTAGGCGCGTTAAGGAATTTCAACTCGTCTATGTTCGCGTTGCGAGAGGGCAAGTGGCGGACTACGCCTGAACCACCAGCGTTGGGTCACGATCCGCAGGGTAAGGTGCTTGGTATTCTGGGCATGGGCGGCATTGGGTGTAACATGAAGAGGAAGTGCGAAGCTTTTGGTGTCGAGACTATTTACCACAACCGAACGAAGCTGAGCGAGGAGATGGCTGGCGGAGCAAAGTGGGTGCCGTTTGATGAGCTACTGGCGAAAGCGGACGTATTGAGTCTTAATCTGCCTTTGAACGTGAGTTTTGTTGATTTTCTGGACTGACAACATGCTAGAGGTTGCTGACCGGATGGCGAACAGAAAAACACTCGCCACATCATCTCGACACCCGAGTTTGCGAAGATGAAGAAAGGCGTGGTCATTATTAATACCGCACGAGGTGCTGTCATGGAAGAAGATGCTCTTGTCAAGGCGTTGGAGAGCGGTCAGGTCTCGTCAGTTGGCTTGGACGTTTTCGAAGAGGAGCCAAAGGTGCATCCTGGTCTCTTGGAAAACCCGAATGTGATGCTCTTACCTCATCTCGGCACCTATACCGTGGAGACGATGCAGAAGATGGAGGCTTGGACCATCGGTAATCTGAAGAGTGCAGTTCAATCCGAGAAACTACTCAGCCCGGTACCAGAACAGGAGGGCCTGTGAGGTAGATTTGGAGCCATGGATGCCCAGTCTGTCTGTTCTTTTTCGCGGTGGTATGGATCTGTATACAGTACACAAACACAATAGATTCTGGGTCTACAGTGATATGATAATTATGACGGTTTATTTCGATTTGGCCGGACAACTGCTCATAGGATATCGAAGCAGCTGGTGATTCCTGTGTCCCCTTACCACGCTCCAACAACACCAGCTACTGGAATATCAATACCAGTCGTATAGCTGGCTGTGTCGCTCAGAAGGTAAACATATGCTCCTCCAAGCTCCTGTGGCAATGCAAGTCGCGGCATGCCTCCATAGTACTTCATCTTGGTTTTAAAGTCTGTTGCTGACTCAATTTTGGCGGTCATCTGAGTTCGTACGAATCCTGCATGTATTGTTAGCATGTAAATCATGATTATCGCTATGTAACGCCCTGAGACTTACCTGGGCTAACACTGTTGACCCGAATGCCATGCTCAGCCCATTCCATGGCAAGCGTATGGGTCATGTTCCTGAGCGCCGCTTTGGTGCCTCCATATGGGGCAGACGGACCAGCACGGTTTGGTCGGTACGAAGTCATCGATGCTGTAAAGACTATGCTGCCTTTTACGCCGAGCTGGATGAACTTGCGCGCTGCTGCTTGTGCACATGAGAAAGCACCAAACACATTGAGCTTATAGAGCTGTTCGACTTGTTCGCGTGTGAAGTCAAGAGCGGGCTGATGTCTGGTCATTCCTGCATTTGCAACCATGCCGTGGATCGCGCCTTCAGTCTCCACGATCTGATCGATGGTCTTCTGGATCGATGGCTCATCGGTTACGTCCATGTGTAGGTACTTGAAGCGATTCGGATTCTTTTTGGCGAGCGCAGCAAATTCCTCACCTGGCTCTAAAACGTCGAGCGAATAGACAACCGCGGCGTTGTTGGCTAAGCATACTTCCGCAAGGCCGAGACCGATTCCCCTATTCGCACCAGTAATTGCAATGACCTTGTTGCCGAGGGTCACTTGGAAGCTGGCATTTGGCGCTGGCTCTGTGGAGAGATATGGCATGGATTGTGAGTTCTCCATTGCAGTGGTATGTTCGGTGACGCCGTTCCCGTCTGGCTGTCCTGCGCCTGTGTCGTGGATGGAGACCGCCTGAACCATGGTATCGGTAAGCAGGTATTGGGATGTGTTCTATGAACAAGGTTTACGCGAGGTATGATGGGATGTCTTCAAGGTCTGACAATTTTGAGTATGGTGAATTGAACAGAGACCTGACCACGTACCAAGTGAGACTCTAATATACTTTGCAGTTCTGCTCGGTTGGGCTCCCGATGCAGCACTTGATTAGGTTATGCGAGTATCTCCACACCTTCGGCGCAGCATGCAGCGTATGGTTTGCTCGTGACAGTGTTTATTGGAGTTGCCACACCAAAAGATGGAGTAGCCCTCGTCAGGCGATACAAGTACCTACGCAGTATACCTCGAGGCGAGGTCATACTGCACGTCATTCGCTTTAGCAAAGGCGGAGGTGCCACAGCTCTCGAGACGTGGTACTGCCTCGAGACGAGGCGATGCTATCGCCCTCACGTGGCATTTGAAACGCCACCTCCACAAATACATTATACACTTGCAGGGTTTTCTCTGGAGAAGATGCGGAGAAGTCTTCAACGGAAACTGGACCAAGGGGTCGATCATCGTTCTCGTAAGTCGGAAAGATTCAGCGCGTGTCGGACGCACCGCAGACTCCCTTGCCTGGTCTTGCTCCAGCATTAGGCTCAGCGTGCAATAGCCTATGGTCACATCGGCTACTAACCCATCTTGAGGTCTTCGTATTCTCCGCTCAGTGTTTGAGTGATAGAGTACATGGTAATGCTGCTACTCCATATATAGTTCCAGACGGTTGCCCACCTCTTCGGCCACGATCAAACAGCCCGCTACCTTTGTCCGCGTCTGTCAACACCCAAAATGTCTCTCGATAAAAGCAAGAGTAACATGGACGACACCAAGTATGTCGAAGAAGTCGAAGAGACAGAACCTGCCAACGCCGACAGAGTGGCAGAAGAGAAGGCGTTGGTCCGCAAAATTGATATTTCCCTTTTACCATGTATCTGGATCATGTACCTGCTCAGCTATATGGATGTTCGTCAAACTCTTCGCACTGGAAACATGGTTTCATTCGGCTGATCATTTGCATAGCGAACTAATATCGGGAACGCCAAAATCGCTGGCATGACGGACGATCTGGGCATGGACTCGAACCAATACTCTATCGCTTTGATAGTATTCTTCATCACCGTATGTTCCATTGCGCGACTGTCTGGACGCTAGAGAATCGCCGGAATTGAGACTGACGTGAGCCCGCAACGATAGTATGTCATCTTTGAGGTTCCGAGCAACCTCATTCTCGCGAGAACCAAGCCTTCGATCTTCCTTCCCACAATCATGTTTCTCTGGGTAGGCTAGCCCACCATCGTATTGTTTGGGTAGCTTCAGCTGACATTCGAAGGGCGCTGCGACTTGCTGCATGGCAGTCATCAAGACATACGGCCAGCTAGTCGCACTCCGGACACTCGTCGGAGTTCTCGAAGCAGGCTTTGCACCAGGTATCCTGTTGATATTGTCGTCGTGGTACAAAAAGGAGGAACAATCAAAGCGGTTCGCTGTATACATATCCGCAGCAGTGCTTTCGGGTGCTTTCGGCGGCATCATAGCGGGAGCAATCACCGGGTATGCTTCCTGTTACCTGTGTCGCTTGATATACACTGACCTGCTTTTCCCAGTCAACTTGATGGCGTTCACGGTCTGCGAGGCTGGGAGTGGCTTTTTGTAAGTGGTATCTTCAGTGTGATTTCGAGATCAAAGGAAGCTCTAGCTGATAACATCCTGCCAGATTGTCGAAGGTGTAGCGACCTGTGGATGGGCTGTCGTAGCGTACTTCATTCTTCCAGACTATCCTGCTAACACTAAGCGATTATCCGATCGAGAGCGTGAACTGGCGATCAGACGACTGCAAGAAGACCAAGGCATTGCTCAAACCGAGGACAGCGTCCACATCAGCTCTGGACAAGCATTGCTCCAAGCAGTCCGCTCCTGGAAAGTCTGGATACTCGTTGCTGGTTATATGGTCATTGTTGGGTCGTCAACCTTGTCATACTTCTACCCCACACTAGTAGCGGGTCTTGGGTACAGCGCAGTAGATGCGCAATTCATGGTTGTCCCCATCTACGCCGTCGCCTTCGTATGCGTCATAGCAACTGGCTACTTTGGCGACAAATTCCCGAAACAGCGTGGCCTTATCATCGCGAGTTGGCTCGTGAGCTCGCTGGTGTGTGCCATTGTCATATGTCTGGTCTATGGGTACAAGGCTCGGTACGCTCTACTGGTAATCATGGCCGCTGGCCTCTGGTCGACAAATGGCTGCGCACTGTCTTACGCTGCATCGACTTTCGGCGATATGCCGAGGGAGACGCGAGCAGTGGCTTTGGCCCTGGTCAATGCTCTTGGCAATCTTGCGCAAATCTATGGGTAAGATCTACCGCGGCAATCTGTCAATGCAAGTCGCTAACAGTCTCGCAGTATGCCTAATTTCCAAACTCTGTTACACAAATGGCGTCTTCTTCTTCAGAACCACCCCTACAGCGGCCAGATGACTAACTGTTTCGTAGGAGCGTATCTCTTCCCTGCTGAAGACAAGCCAAAATATTTGTTGGGCTTTGGAGTCATTGCCGGGATGTGTGCTTTCGGCGTCATTGTTTACACACTAGCGCATGTCTTGTTCCGTAAATGCATCAAGTAGATATTCGGTATAGATGACGGCATCTTCATCGATGAACGTCGATTGGACCACGAACATGGTAGCCACTCTGGGCGTTCGTCTCTAATCATGGCCCTTGCTCAGCCCAATGCACTCGAAGCTCCTCGACCAAATCAACGTTTGTCGGCCAGCCCGTATGCGTCGAATGCTGGCGTATCAATTCTGCAATGCTGCTCTGCTTTACCGGCACAGTGCAATACAGGCCAGCTGCATATAGGCATTGCGTCGACATGAGCCGCGATGCATCATCCGATAACCTCATTGCAATGCCGGCGATTGTGTCAACGCAGTCTGCGATAGTCCTTTCACGGCTTTGGCATTCGATATAACCACCAGCGGCTGGTTGGTTGACTAGAAGTAGAATGCGGGCAAAACAGTACATCTGAAACGAGACGCCCAGGGCAGGCGGGTTGAACCACAGTGACATAAATGCTGAGTCGAAGGGGCCTTGCACCGGAAGTGGGCTGAAGTGGATGCTAATGTTGCTACGCCATTCGTCTAGAAGATCCAGCAGTGTAGAAGCCCGTGAGATTCGTGATGGTAAGTCGACTTCTCCGGCTTTTGTCTCTTCTTTGGAGCTGTAGTTGACAGCCTGGGCGAGGACGTAGGTAATACGAGCGGCCATATCCCACATATCCATCGACTTGTATGATCGTGTGGGCTTGAAGAAGCTAAAGCAGCGCCTTTGCTCACGAAATGCAGCCCAGATGTCTTGCCGGAGCCATGCTGTTGAGAATGTTAACACTGTCCTGCGAGAAGGATACTGGCAACCACCTACCCCACCAAATGGCTTGCTCGAGGCCACCTGATTCCCCATTTATGTCGCGGCTACGCTGTATCCAGAACACGCCTTTGAGGTGGCGTTCCCAATTCTTAGATGCGCCGTCAAGCATTTCGTAAGTACTAACGATTAGGACTGTTGCATGCAATTCCAGACTATTCTTGTATGATGTGAAACGCATAGCAGATTGAAGGTACCTTAGCGTCTCGTCGTAATATTGTACCGCTGCAGTCCGGTCGATTGTGGCTTCGCTCGTGCCATCAGGCTTGATAGACACGTGCCGGGCGCCCAGAGCGAGCAACGCCTTCATCAGACCCTCGTTGTACAAGGCCAGATGGGGCACGAATGTCGAGAAGTGTTTCAGAGGGTCGAACAGATCGATCCACAGAGACACTTCATTGACAAATCGCTCAAATATAGCGTACTCGTGGCCATGTAGAACGATAGGCTCTGAGGACCGCCAGTGGTACCGCTCGTCTGTATTGGAGCTACGTTTGCTGATAGTCGGAGACGCAGCTGCCGCCTGCAGTCTCTGATTGGTGTATGAGAGAGAGGTGTCACTTGGTGTTGATGACCGCTGTCTTTGGTTTTCGCCCTGTAGGGCGTCGATATTGCGTGGGTGCTGTAGATAGCGTTGTGAGGAGGCCACGCTCCCGAGAGCCTCTAGTGGGGATATCTCTTGTGTGTTGTAGGGTACGTCGCCTGCTAGCAGACCAAACCATCGAAGTGGTGCCACGTCCGTTCCAAATGCTGAACCTAGACTGGACTGCGGGCTGGTCATCTGCACCGTATCGTCGATCGACCGTTCACGCTGCGGCCGGTCTCTTTCGTCACCTAGCGGGATAGGTGAGAACCTTGTGTGTTCTCCAGGTCTGTTTTCCATGAAAGTGGTTGTTGTGCTTGCGACTGTCGGTGTAGATGCTTGCGCCGGGACTGTGCCCCTTTGAAGAGGCGTAGTGGCGATCGTTCCGTACTCGCAAGGCCTCTGCCCCTTTGCACAAGGCCCACATATTGGTTTTACCTCGTCACATTTGGTATGTCGTTTGCGACATATGGCGCTGTGATCGGATCAGAATGTCACTGTCTTGAGCCAGAGCAGGGAGGACATGGACGCGCGCTCATCAATATAATCGCCAAGTCTGAGAAACACCGCAAAAATACATCGGCAAGTAAACTGCGTATCTGTTGACATACCATCCTGTATTCGTTCGTAAACCTCTTCCTCGCGACTTGCGAGGTTTCTTGCCACTTCCTGCCACACCATTGGTGGCGGACAACATCGAATACGCGAAGACGCACGGCCACAAAGACGGCAAAGATATCGACCCACAATTCAGTGATCGTTCATAAGCAACGTGATGTCTGAGAGCCTGCAGGGGTGGGTGCTGGAAGACAAGTCCGAATCCTCGACACGAGGCAAGAACTTCAAGCTCGCGCTATCGATTGATGCCTGAGGCGAACACAGAAGTGAAACGTGCGGAGAATATAGAAGCCGAAGGATTCTAGACCAAAGTCCTCCGTCCTCCGGTGGACAAGGTACTTTGGCATCGCGTCTCACGTCTTGTCGTCTCATCACTCACCATCATCGCTAGTCCTAGCAGTCTTTGACGTTCACAACACTCGCCACTTCAGACAATCTAACACGCAGTATGCGACACTGGAGACCACAATTCTGATGCAAGAATCACGATGTGGTATGCTTTGACGCCTTGTCTCGGACTGCCTATTTGGGAAGTGCCGGCGGAAGACAAGCAATGCGAGTAAGCAGGGCGCCTCTGCGCGGGGTCAGAGGGGGCGAATGGCAATGGCAAACACAGCCGGAATACCTCAATAAACCGCCATAGGCTGGCTCGGTTGAACAGACGAGACAATAGCCTGTCAACTGGCGGACACATTCACCCAGGTTAAGTAGCTTTTACCTTCTTGAGCCCTTCCCACTCCCTTCGTCGCAGCAGTATCTCTCCATTTTATGTCACTATGAGCACCAAGCACTTTTTCCACTCTACTGAAGGCGTTGTGGTGCTTGGTCTTGAGAGCCTTGTGGCCCGCAACAGCCACCTGGCTCTCGATGCTCCGAACAAGGTTGTGTACTCGAAGACCCACTCACCCTCGAAAGTCACTGTTATATCAGGAGGTGGAAGCGGCCACGAGCCGGCATGGAGCGGATATGTTGGCGACGGTATGCTCGCGGCAGCTGTAAACGGCGAGGTGTTCGCATCTCCGTCGACCAAACAAGTCATGGCGGCGATCAAACACGTGCCTTCCGAGGCGGGTGTGATCCTTTGCATCACAAACTACACCGGCGACAACCTACATTTTGGTTTGGCCAAGGAGAAAGCGATGGGGATGGGAAAGAAGATCGCCATTTTAAGAATGACGGATGATGTGGCTTTGGGAAGGGAGCAGACATCGAACCTAGGAAGACGAGGCCTTGCTGGCAACATGTTTGGTAAGCGTGTCTGAAAAGAACGATTGGGCTATCGACTGACCGATTTCAGTCCTGAAGCTATGCGGCAGCGCTTCAGAAGCGGGTTATGATTTCGACACATGCTTCAACATCGGCCAAGCCGTGAACGACAACTGCGTGACTGTCGGAAGCAGTCTGGACCACTGCCACATTCCGGGCCGCGAGCATCATCGTCACATTCCCGATAGCGCTATTGTGTTGGGCATGGGAATTCATAACGAAGCTGGCCTGCATGAGATCGATCCCATGCCTAGCGTGGATAGCCTCATTTCCGACATGTTGAAATACTGTCTGGACGCGAGTGACAAGGATCGCGCTTTCGTCGAATTCAAGTCCAATGACACAGTGCTTCTACTGATCAACAACTTTGGAGGCATGTCGAATTTCGAGCTCGAAGCTTTAACAGCTTCCACTCGCAGGCTATTGAAGAAAGACTGGAGCATCACACCCGAACGCCTCTATGTATCAGCATTCGAGACTTCGCTGAATGCACCCGGCTGGTCTCTCTCACTGCTCAATGTCTCCGGCATTGAACGAACCACAGGCACATCTGTTGCAGACCTTCTGGAGCTCTTGGACTCCGAAACCAACGCTTCTGCCTGGCCCAGAAACGGCTATCGAAAAGTCCAAGATATATCAGAGGCATTGGACCGCACTGACAGCGCGAGAACTCCACAGACCGCTTCCCAAGGTCCAACAGTCGATCCCACCCGCCTCGAACGCGCCCTCCGCTCCGCATGCTCAGCGGCCATCGCCGCCGAACCGCAAATCACAAAGTGGGACATCGAGATGGGAGACGGCGACTGCGGCGAAGCTGTCGTCGGCATGTGCGAAGGCATCCTGCGCAAACTGGACAACGGACTCTGCAAGTCCGGCAAGATCTTCCACATCCTGGACGAGATCGACGAGGCTGTGGAAGAAATCGGTGGCACCCTCGGCGCCATCATTGCAATCTCAGTTGCTGCATACGCGACGAATTTGAGACTGGCAGCTGCAGCGCAAGGAGACGGGTTCAATGTGGACGAGAAAGTTGCTGGTGAAGCGGCTGGCAAGGCTCTTCGGAATTTGATGGGCTACACAAGTGCAAGACAAGGTGGGCGGACGGTCATGGACACACTCATACCGTTCTGCGAGACGTTTGAGAAAGATGGCTTCGAACGGGCGGTAAAAGCAGCTGAAGAGGGCGCGAAGAGCACAGGCGGGATGAAGGCGAAATTCGGCAGAGCGACTTACGTTGGCGACAAGGCGGATGTTGGCGATGCACCGCCTGATCCAGGTGCAATGGCGGCGTACGTTTTCCTTGAAGGCTTTATCAAGGGACATGCTTGACAACATGTAAGGTCATTGTAGCTTGTCATTAATACTATTGACTGCACGACTGCGTTCAGCTCGTACATGCGCACGTTCCTCCTATCAAACACACCTGCCACCGTCGACGGGCATGTCAATGCCTGTCAGGAAATGTGACTCGTCGCTTGCGAGGAACGCGCAAGTATTGGCCACGTCCTCAGGAAGACAGGCACGACCGAGCGGCACAGTCGCGACGAACGTCTTCTCGTTCTCCGGCTTACCCAAGAACAGATCCGACCTGTAAAAAGTATCTGGTCAGCATCCTCCACGGAGTGACAGAGTAAGGTTGATAGACTTACAACCCAGTCCCAAGCCCAACAACAGGGCAAACGCTGTTGAACCGAATCTTGTCCTTCGCGTATTCCACCGCCATTGTCTTAGTCGCGTTGATCACAGCCGCCTTTGAGGCATTGTACCAAGTCAAGCCAGGTCTGGGTCTGATGCCTGCCGTCGAAGCTATCGAGACGAAGCTTCCACCATTGCCCTTCTTTTGCATATATGGCACGATCACGTTGGCCGAGTAGTAGATCGATTTGACGTTGACCGTGAAGACCTTATCGAAGTCCTCGTCCGTAACCTCGTTAGTAGGCTAAAGTAAAAAAAGAAGACATCTCGTCAGCATTGAGAATCACAAACTCCAATCGAAACCCATTATCGCACATACCTTATTCCTGTACGTCGTCCCAGCATTATTGACCACCACATCCAGCTTGCCAAACTTCTCGTCCGCGAACTTGACCAGCTTCTCCCAGTCCTCTCTCTTGGTGACATCGGCTCGCACGAACTCGCACTTGAGCTCGCCGGCGGTTTTCTGCCCGACTTCCTCGACGAAGTCTGCGATGATGACGCTGGCGCCTTGCTTGACGAACTCGGCCGCGATGCCTTTGCCGAAACCGCCACCTCCGCCGGTCACGATGGCGACTTTGTTTTGGAGTTTGCCTTGGGACATAGTTGGTGAGGGATTGTTTATTGTGTGCTAGAACCGTCAAGGTGTAGCTAGCAATTGGGAATGCAGTGAAAGGTGAACAGGTAAGGAAGAGATGATAGTGTACGTCTGACTGCTACCTAGCTTTGCCGATTCGGCTACATATACGACAAACACTCTTGGGTGCTGCCACACTTGCTACTCCTCTCGTCCCTCGTCGCTTTGCTCGGTTATGTGTTGTGAGAAACAGACACCCCACTGCGGGGTGCTGCTCTTGGTTTCCACCTTCGGCCTGCCACCAAGGTTGTGCTGATCAGTGGAGCTTATGACCGACTGCTTATTTCCAGCTAGAGAGGTTCTATAATACTATGACATAACGAGAATTATGAATAGTGGAATGGGAAACAGAAGCATGCGATTTGTGCTGGGTGTTTGTTTGCGGGGCGAGGTCCTGCCTCGATGCGAGGTTGCGATCGAGGAGTGATCGGAGTATAGATATGCCGATTCACGGTATCTTTAATATTCAATAACCAGTCCTCTTTCCAACAAAGTGAACATTGCAACCTCTTAATAACCAATTAGTGCCTAGAACGTAGGTGTGAAAACGATTGATGATCTAAGAGACGTTCAGGAAAGATGCTAAGCTCGTTGGCCAACTTTTAATTAATGCAATCGTCGTAGTGTAAACTCCATGAGACGCCATCCAAAGGCCGCCCGATCCTCATCTAATCAAACACATCGGTGCTGTACCTCTCATTCCTGATGCTCTCGAACCACTTGTTCGCAGCCTCATCGCTGTCGTCGTGTCCCTTCTCCTTCGCAGCCGCCTTGTGCTGGTCCATAGCGATGCCCTTGACAGCATCGCCGACACCCTTGCTTCCACAAACATACACTCTGGCGCCGTCGTTCCAGAGCTTGCCGAGAAGCTCCCTGTCACCGCGTAAAACATCGTCAACGTGCTTGTGTCCGTTGCTGTGCTCTGGCGCTTGCGAGAAAGCGTGGTGAATTTCCACAGCGCCCATCTTTTGGAACCAGTCCATCTCGTCGCGGTACAACTCATCCTTGTCCGGGTGGCGGTAGCCGATGTACAAGTGTGCGGGCGCGAGCTTGCGACCAGCACCGATCTGGGCGGCGCGCTCCTGGATGAAGCCGCGGAAGGGTGCGAGGCCGGTGCCAGCGGCGACCATAATGATGGGCACCTTCTCTCCCTCTGTTGGCAAGTGGAAGGCCTGGTGGGAAGGCTTGACAGCGACGTGAACAACATCGCCAGCCTTCAGGTGAGAGAGATAGTTGCTGGCAACTCCGATGTAGCGGCCTTGTCCCGACATCGAGGGCTGATCGAGCACGGCGTAGGTAAGCGAAGCAACGTTGGGGTTGCTGAGAGGTGAAGATGATACACTGTATTGGCGGACACGCATAGTAATCAGCGAGGCAATAAAGGCGGACAACGGGAGAGGAAGTTCTGGGAAGCGCTCCAGAAGGTCCAACAAGGAAACACGCTTAGCAGTGATCTCGTTGGCGAAGTTCTCCTCCAGAGCAAGATTTTCGAGCGATGCTTTGGTCTCCTTGTCGTTTGCGGCTGAAATCAGCATGGCCAGATTGCGTTTGGTAGCCGGCTGGGACAGCTCGAGATAGGCCGAGAAGAGCGAGTGAGCAGAAATCGGAGAGTTGGTGGGCAACGCCGTACCAGTCTTTGAACTGATCGTAAGCATACTGTCCCACGGAAGACCGAAGCGTGTGGCGACACGATGGACCGTCTCTGCTGGGTTCAACGGCAGGATTGCGAGGTAATCGCCAGCGCGGTAAGACATCGATGTGGGCAGCTGGATCTCAATGTGCCTCTTTTCTGGCACACCTGGCGCTGTCAAGGAACGAGCAGCGAGGACCTTTGCTTCGCTGACATCGGCACGAAGATGCGAGGCGCGACGGCTCGAAACCTCGACGGTGAGGTTTTGAGCGCCGACAGCGGCTTCAGTCTCGAGACTGGTCTCCATATCACCACCGAACTGCTCTTTCATTGCAGGCCAGAAGATCTGGTCTTCCCAGGTCTGGAACTCGCTCATCATGTCACCCTTTGCTGCGTCGGCACCACCACGCTCACAGATGCGGGTACTTCCATGTTCTGTCAACATGTTATCAATCGAGGTGGGCACGCGGTGGAAAGTTTGTTTCCAGTCCGAGTGGCCAGCTCCAAATACAGCATGTGATGTCTTGAGCTTCTTGTCCGCTGGCAGGTTGGAAAGCCAATTGTAGAAATGTGCAGCATTGTCTGTCGGCTCGCCCTCATAGCTTGCCGTGACAATGACAGTCGGCTCACTGGGTGGATCGTTTTGTCTGGCGTAGGAATCAAGAGTGTCCACCTTGGTCGCTTTGAAGCCGTGAGATGCGGCATCGGCTGCTAGGGTCTGAGCAAATGCCTCGCAGGTGCCACTGTTGCTGCCATACAGCACGGTGAACGGAATTCCATTGTCGTTTGCAGGTTCGGCAGCATCAGAGGTGTGTCTGTCGGATTGGCCACTGCGAATCGATCCAGAGAGGTTCTGCTCAATCTTGGTCGCAGTCCAGCCTTCTCTCAATGTGCTGCGAATGTTGAAGTCCTTGGGTTTGATGGTGAGAGTCGCCTTGACCTCAAGATCATAGCTTGGGTCATCCATGTGGAAGTTCAGGTACTGGAGGAGAGTTGCAACAACCAATTGAGCCTCTTGCCAGGCGAAAGGTCGGCCGATACAACCTCTGGCACCGTTACCGAACGGCTTCCAGGCACCCGGAGGCAACTTCTCGAATTCCTCGTCAAGCATGCGCTCAGGCTTCCATTCTTCTGCGTCTGCGCCGTATACCGCGGGGTCGCGGTGTACGCAATGCAAGGCTGCAAGCATACTTTCTCCCTTCTTGACGTGGTACTTGCCACCAATGATTTCTCCGCCCTCTGCTTTGGCAGTGAGGGAGAATCCGGGTGCGGTTGGCTGGAGTCGAAGAGTCTCTCTCAACATGGCGTTGATGTATGGTAGTTTGTTGAGGTCCTCGTACTGGATGCTGCGTGTGCCGATCACAGTGTCGACCTCTTCCTGAGCCTTTCTGTAGGCTTCAGGAGACTTAAGCATGTAGTACCACAGGAAGCTCTGTGAGTCTTGTTAGCAAATGTACTTTGGCGATCGCAGAATATGTATGCACTTACCAGAAGTCCGGATGTAGTCTCGTGTCCGGCAATCAGGAAGGTGATCATGTTGTCAATGATCGAATCCTCAGTCAACGATTCGCCCGTCTTGGGGTCTTTGCCGTTGATCATGGCGTTCATCAGATCTTTCGTCTCAGTCGGGTTCTCTCGCCTCTGCCTCACAAGATCCGCACTCAGGTTGCGCATGTACTCGATGCCTTGGTCAAATTGCTGGTCCTCCGCGCGGAAGAAAGCCGCCATCGCGTTTGGACGTCTCGCTTTGCTTCCTCCAACCTTGAGGAAGTTCACCATGGCATCGATGAAAGGGTGCATCTCGTCCTTGTAGAACGAGTTGAAGCGGTAGGACATGGCGCACAAGGCAAGCGTATCCAGTGTCAGTCTGGTGAAGTCGTCTGCTGCTGGGACGCAGTACTCCGGACCCATGCGGGCCCACTTCAACACCAGCTGAGAAGCGATGTCCTTCATGTCGTCGAACATGTCTTTCATGTGGAGGGGTCCAAAAGCAGGAACCAGGACGCGGTGGGCGATTTCCCAGTTCTTCTCGCCGTCGTGAGCTGTGAAGAGACCATCGTGGATACCGGCACGAAGTTCTTTGAGAGCTACTCCGACGGACTTGGAAAAGCGCTTTTCGTCGCAGACTTCAGCAAGCAATGCTACTGAGTTGATAAAGACACGGCGCTGGCCGAATAGTGTGAGGCTGTAGATTTCGCCTGGAGTCTTTGTTAGCATGACACGGTGGCGCCGCGTGGGTGACTAGCTAGCTTACCATGCTCTTTAGCCAAATTCATGAGCGAGAGTGTGGGCTGTTCTGGGTCGACATCTGTGATGTTACCCACCAGAGGATAGCCTCGTGGCTGAGGGATGGGAACAGTGTCCCTGGTGTCGATGGTGGCCATGCTGTGGCGCTGTGGACTAGTAAAAGAAGTGGAGGGTGGCTCGAAAGCACTGAGAACGTCGAGAGTGTTTAGTGTTTGTTGTGCGCAATGGTCGAATGTTAAAGGCGGTGTTGGTGTGTAGTCAGCGGATTGGAAGATCGACAGGGCTGACGACTAAGCTCCTAAGCTCTAAGCTGTTGTGGGAAAAAGGTGAGACAGTGGTGGGGGGGGGTTGCAAACTGATGATGCAGGTAGTGATGATGACAGGATGCAGAGTGCAGGTGTAGAAACCTTTGTACAGACCTACCTGGCTGCGACACGGGATGACTTATATGAAGACGGGCCAGGAGATTGAAGCATTCTGATCGGTGCGGTGTACACTACGCTCCGACAACCATGATACTGCTTGCAAGCGACACGAAACGATGAGGATCTTGACATCAATTAGCTCAGGCACTGACGCCGCCTAGACATTTGAGCCTCGGTACACGTTTACGCTATGTCCAATCAGCATCTCGCTAGCCAGCCCGGGCTCCTTCGCTTCGGCATCCTGGTCTTCATTAAATTCTTAGTCAACGACATACGATGATATGAACATGTCGAACAAGCAATTCCATGAGGCGAAGTAGGACTCGTCCATCAACCTAGGCACCCCGGTAGCCTACAATCAATGCACACGTCAGACTGCCACTCATCGTCAGCTGCCAATCACCTGCACAAGTCGACAATGCATCTTCATATGTCTTCTCCCCGCGGTCTGCACAAGACAAAGGTCGGCGATTTTCCCACTAGTTCGCCGACCACTTCCATACGTAGTGTACGATACGGCCGAGTAAGGCTCTTAATCCTTACAACCCGGCCGACACTTCAATCCGAAGCCATTTCGGACTCACCGGCTTGCGGACCAGCATGCAAGGTATGCATTTACCTCGAACATGTGAAATGCTCAGCCCTCCCATCTCTTCTTAAGTTTGTGCGTGCGTCACTTATGATGATCATGACTTCAGAACACGGTTGAGTGGGTTGCGTGCGGTAGCTAACAGTTTGAAGTATAGAAATATGCAGTCAAAAGAAGTTGCATGCAAGATGCAAATTGCTGTCCAGGTGCGTACCTAGTTGAGAAACCAGAAGCCAAAACACCACATCCTTACCACAAGCTTTGTTTTTCAAACCTGCGATCAGCGATAGATACATTCATTTCTAGCAGCCTGTGCATCTAGTCCAACGCACTCGATTCTGACGCCTTTTCTTGCTCACTCAAGAGGCTACGATGGAATGATGTTACCACATGGGGTCATGTCACCCACCAAGCGCTATCATCTTCGCTATACCAGGGCCAGTCTGAAGCATGCGTTACGATCAAAAAAAGTGTGCGCTCAAAGTTAGTTCAAAATATTTCAGGTCACACAGAGTTGACATTTACATCCTCCGTTAACCGAAAAAATTGCAACACGTCTCCCTTATAGCCAGGTCTCAGAGGTGTTGCAATTTTCTCGGTTAATGGAGGATGTAATGTTGCTGTCGGGGATTTTGATGTGTCTGAACGAACTGGACCTGGAATCGTTCTAGCCCTAGCCCTAACCCTATACGTAGATACCTGGTCCTTCTCTCAATATGGATCTCTGAACTGAAGTTTTGCGTCAATACTCATACATGTATATTCTCGTTGCATTTCTCGTATGTTTGTAGGATCGTGTCGTGTTCGTATTGCTGTTGATGTGCTTGAACATTAGCGCACACGATGTGACAAGTGGTACAACGCCGAAGCTCGTTAAAACATTGTCGTCCACCGGTGTACCACCATCACGTCTAGAATATACGCTGCACTCGTAAGGGATGCTCAGCTAGGCTCCAACACAAGAATTTCACAATGAAATAGTGCTGTTACACTCCCTTAGCCTCGACCGTGTACACTCTTTTCGGGTACACCGAGAAGGTTGGATGCCAAGCTCACGGTCAAGGTTCAAACTCCATGCTGGCCTCTCAGCGGCAGGGTAAGCAGTATGGACTTTGAAGCTAAATCGCGAGCCAAGATCTTGAACGGTCGTCGACGAGGTACACGCTGCTGTTTCTCCCGGTTCGCGGGTTACCACTGTCCATCCATTCATCGCATTGCACAGATGCGCCGAGTCTTAGGCGTGAGAAGTTTTTGCATCTGTGACGGTAAGACGCGTAGTGAACTAAGACTTGGATGGGTTCATTTTTCTCGCTAGGTCTATCCAATAGTGTACTGTAGTGTTAGTGGCAAAGGGAACAACCTTGCAATTATTCACTCGGATGGACGGTTGCTCAGAAAAGTGGGGTCGCCCTACCCAGATCTGTTCGGCGTGAACGATTGGTTCGAACTCCACTCCGCAAAAACGTCCAAGAAGTTAATCTCACTCGGCGCACGGTCACGAGTGAGATTTGACAGATGAGATCTGCAGATCTGCTTTGATGGTGGTATGATTTGAAGACTGTACAATGTGAAAATCACTACTCGTGGTCTACACGTGGTTGTGATGAACGTGTGCTCCAACAAGCTTCACATGTTGGTCAAAGTACAAGAATGGTAGGACACACGAGCAAATCTCATCCCGCGTTTGAGCAGCGTAAAGCTCAGCCGGCTAACCAGGTCGAGTAAAGATCTCAAGTCTATCGTACGCTAAACAAAGCGCCACCGACGATCGGCGACATACTGACGTACTCATATGATACTCGTCCAAGGAAACCACGACCAGCGCATGCGGACTTGCTCTCCGTTCAGACCCTGCTGCACGTGGGTGAGCCTTACCACTGCTATACAAACTACAGGCTAAGTGCTTATCGCGCGCGTGAAAGCTGCCCTTCTTCTTCTTCACGCCACACCCCGCAGGAGACCACCGTCCTCCCTCACTTCTCAAATCAATTTGGCGACACTTTCCAGCAGCTCACCTACACGATCACCGATTTTTACACCATGGGTTTCTCGCCCTTCAAAAAGAGCGACAAGGATTCGGAGACGCGCTCGCCTACCCCGCCGAAATACGACGACAACAACAGCCACGAGCGCGTCCTGTCCAATGTCGCACGCGAGGAGCTTGAGGGCTTGACCCTATATGAAAAAAAATGTGTTTTGATTAATCGCGAGATCGACAACAACGGCTTCGGCCGATACCAATGGTACATCTGGGGCTTGTGTGGACTCGGATACTTCATCGACCTTATTTGGGCGCAAGCCTTCGGTCTGATCCTGGGCCCGCTGCAGCAGGAGCTTGGTTTCCCTGGTACGAGGCAGAATTCTTGCATACGGAGTGTTCAAAGCTGACTGGTGTCAACACAGGTGACCAAAGTGGCAACATTTCGGTGCGCTCCTTCATTCCAGCCGTCACTCGAGCAACGGACTTCTAACTTGCATTCCAGGTCGCTTTCTCTGCAGGTCTCACTGCTGGCGCTTTTGTGTGGGGGTTCTTGGTCGACATCATTGGTTGGTACTCTGGCGTCACTGTCCAGGCTCGCATTGTGAATACCCCGGTCTGATTTAACATATTTACAGGACGTCAGTGGGCATTCAACCTCACCTGTCTGATCAGCGCTGCATTTGGTCTCGGCCTTGGAGGCTGCAACACGTATAGCGCCTTCCTTGTTGTTACTGCCTTCAATGGATTCGGCATTGGAGGTAACATTCCCATTGACACGACCATCTGCCTCGAGTTCATCCCGCAGAACAAGCGTTTCATGCTCGCGCTCCTCTCGATCTTCCAGCCCATCGGAGTCACGATATGCTGCGCCATCGCTTACGGCTTTATCCCGAAGTATTCTTGCGACCCTGATTTCACTGTCACTAATGCAGACGGGCTTGTTCTCAAGTCATGCAATATCACTGGTGGTGTCAGGCCTTGCTGTGCAAAGGCGGACAATATGGGATGGCGCTACTTGATGTTCACTCTCGGCGCTATCACTTTGTTCATCTTCTTCCTGAGATTCGTCGTGTTCAACTTCAAGGAGTCGCCCAAGTTTCTTGTCTACCGTGGCCAGGATGCGAAGGCCATTGAGGTTCTCAAGCACGTCGCAAAGGTCAACAAGCGCGAGTGTGGTGTCACACTGGCAGATTTCGAAGCACTTACTGCTGAGGATGCTTCAACCACCAGCGGCACCGAGCTGTTCGGAACTGGTGACAAGCAGCGCGATCTTTCCCTGATGCAAAAGGTCAAACTCGAGATCGTACGTTATGGTATGCTGTTCAAGGGCTGGCAAATGGCCCGCCTGACACTGCTCGTCTGGTTGATCTACATCTGTGACTTCTGGGGATTCTCTCTTGCCGGTGAGTCTTGCATTCTGCCATGACCTGTCGATTACCATACTGATGATGCTTGCAGGCTATTACTTGCCATCGATCTTTGCAGCGAAGAACGGCGAGCTGGGACTATCGATCGAGACGACTTACCGCAACTACCTGGCAATCTACACACCCGGTATTGTCGCTGTTGTGCTCGGCTCCATGATGTACAAGGTGCCCGTTTTCGGCCGTCAAGTTACGATGCTGATTTCGGCTGCACTCATGGCGGTCTCGATTTTTGTTTTCTCAGCAGTCAACAGTCAGCCTGCCAATATTGGCCTCAACATGATGGAATAGTGAGTATTGGCCGTTGAAGATAACCCACTTGACTCGAGCGGCACGTTTGACTGACATCCCTCTCAGCTTCTTCCAATCCATGTTCAACGCAGTCCTTTATGGATGGACTCCTGAGGTCTTTCCTGCACCCGTACGAGGCACTGGTTCCGGACTGGCATCCTTCTGGGGCCGTCTGTTCGGTATTATCGCGCCTCTCACCGCACAGAGCCTCCTGCCACCCGGTGGCATCAGCGCAGATCCCACAGGAGCACAGAAGGTATTGTACCTGGCCGGCGGCGTTACGCTTGGTGCTGTGCTAGGCATTGCTCTTCTGCCGAGAAAGCAGCTCGGCAAGCAGAGTTTCTAAGCGTGCCGACACCACGCTTCAATAAAGTTATGTTTCTTTCTTTTCGTATGACCTGGGGCTTCGATGATTACTACCGCGGTCTGCGGACGATGCTCCTAGCTCTGGACCGCTTGGCTTCGTGTATACTCAATGAGGCATGCCGGGCGCTGTCTCTCTGCTGCTCTCACACCCTATAGTCTTTATTTGAAAATCCTATTTTCGCTTTGCCGATGGGTACGTTAATGTTGATGTGCTTGTGTCGTCATGTATGTGGAACATCTTGTCAGGTGTAGATTTCTTCTGATCAAAGATCTAAATAAGAAGCTTCACATCACTTGCATGATGCTTAGTAGGATGCTTAGTGTTCTTTACCTCGACACCCAAACTCACCTCGCACCCCCACTAGGTGGGGTTAGGAGATAGTCATATCGCAGCCCTCACAAGTACCACCCCGTGACCTGTCGCCTCTGTTTTGAGCACACTCACTAACTGCGGGCAGATCTGGACATTGTCCCACAGACAACATTGTAGGCTCGAGAGTTGGGCTGAATTCAACGAGCTAGCCTAGAAACCGGGTCACGCCCTATCGTTATTCCTTCAAGCCATATCAACGACAAGGACTCACGGAAGATACATCAGTGCGAGAGCGAGAGTGCTTGTAGATACGCCACGCCCTGTCGAGTCACAACACCACCTCCATTACGCCCCAGATTTTTGCCGTGTCGGTGATTTATCGCGTATTTATATAGTTGTACGAACCTCACCAATACTTCCAAAAAGAAATTCAAAAGACCTCACACCAAATACCACTACCGAAAAACACCAGAACCATGTCTCTAACCCTCTCCCTCCTCGCCGACGAAGACGTCCACGCCTTCGCCGTCGTCGACGACGCCGCCATGGCTGACTGGCCCTACGCCCAAGCTATGGGCCTCAACCTGCCCGGCCCGCGCCTGCAAATGGTCGAAGACTGGGTGCGGCAAGGGCTCACTACTGATTCGACGCAGACGTACTTGCAAGTGTCGGACGACGAGACGGGCGAGATGGTCGCGGGCGCGCTGTGGCGGTTTGATGATGGGAAAGCGGTGAAGAGACGCATGGGCGAGGAAGTGGAAGAAGAGGAGGAGGGAGACGAGGGTGCGAAGAAGGCGAAGGCTTTTGCTGAGGCGAGGATGGCGATGTGGGAGGAGTTTAGGGACGGGTGGTTTGCTGGGGAGGCGCATGCGAGTGAGTCATTATCATTGTCGTTGTCGTTGTCGTTTCTCTTTCTTGACAAGCATTTATCTTCTTATTCTCACTACTTAGTACTGCCTACTGACTACATACGTGTAAAGATCTCCAAATCCTCGTCACGACACCCGCACATCGCCGCCGCGGGGCGGCTTCGAAGCTGATTCAATGGGGAACGCAGCGCGCCGACGAGCGCGGACTCAAGAGCGTGCTCATGGCGTCGGAGGCCGGGCTGAATGCTTATTTGAAGCATGGCTTCAAAGTGGTGAAGGAGGTGGAAATGGATCTGAGGCCTTACGGGGTGGAAGCCACTGAATTGAGACGCTGGATGGTCAGGGAGCCTGTTGTGCGTTGATTGAGAGATCGCATACAGTAGGTAGATTGCGATATTATTGTCCATCCATGATTGTTTCCTGTGCAGTGCGTATATTGTTTTGGGGTGTCTAGATATGAGATACAGGCTATTGTCATTATTGCGCCGTGGCGGTTTCCTGCGGATAGACGAGGCATATGTTGTATTTGGAACCCAGTGAAGATGACGACGTTTGCCTTTAATTAGACATCAACTCGCGAAGGCATCGAAGCACTTTCTTCATACGGCTTCACCGGCTCGATCAAGGGTACCTGCATCGGGCGTGTTCGCGTAAAGAGTCAAGATCGGTGGATGGATGCTCGCGTTCAGTACCAAGGGTCCCGATCACGATTCCTGACTCGCCGAAAGCAAAAAAAGAGACTACCACATCCAACAAAAACGGCCGCCATCATCGAGGCTGAAAACGCAGGCAGGCTCGTCAAGCGAGAAAAGAAAAGAGCCGAAACGGGGAACGCAGCCGTGCGCAGCCGTCGAGAACTTGCGCAATATCTAACGGACGACAAGCGAGGTCCTTCCTCGCCAGCATAGCACGCAGGATTCAACTCTCAATTTCCTCCAATCACGATGATCGACCCGTTCAAGCAGCTACACAGCTGATATGAATATACCGACATGACGGCTCAGCCGAGATGGAACACAGGAGGGTGAGGGTAGGGTACTACTGTAGCATTTTGACCGCACGAGCAGGAGGGCCAGGAAGGAAGGAAGAGGGCGCAGCACGCCTCGCGGCCGTAAGCGAGGCTTCTCTTGCATGTGCAAGCGTGCAGATGATTGCCTGCGTTTGCGCGGCGGCGCGCATGCGAGAAGGAGTCAAGTTGGGTTGATCGCGGATTTGCTGTATATGACGATTGACGAAACTCACGGGCTCGCTTGTAGAGATACAGTAGTTTGCTCGATCCTCCGTCGGTCGTGCCTTAAGAGGGAAGGTCGAGAGCTCGCCTGTGCTGCGACAGTTTAAGTGCCCTGCTCCACTTACCGAGTGAGCCGAGAGTGTGAATTTTGGGCAGGGTTCCGGGGGGATCTGAGATGGGCAATATTTATCCCAATGTATGATTATCACACGCGTTTGCCTGGTTGGGAGTAGAGATTTGCTAGTGGATACTTCACTTGTGTACAATATACAGCTTGCACTGCATGAAGGCTCCTCGCGTATGTATGCTCGCCAGTCGCGTGAGCTCGTCTCGAGGAGGAGTGCTTGCATGCGCGCATGAGCTTGTCTGCCTGCCTGCCTCAACGCAACGGGCTGAGTTTGATTTGGTTTGATTGCCTGGCGGTCGAAGGATGCGTACTGGAGACTAGCGACGGACCTTAGATGGCATTTCTCGCGGCCAAGGAGCGTGTTCCGGCGGGCGTAGCGTTGGCTTGGGATGCGGAGGTGCTTCTCGGTTGAGACGGGCCGGATGGTGTGTGTGATGGAGGGATGCGTGAAGGCTTGGCCCGTCCGTCGATGGTGCATGCCCTGCCTTGTCGATGTTGTTTAGGAGAGTCCACTCATGCCCGTGTTGGCCCTGCGCTTGTGCCTGTGCGGTGCGTGCTGTGCCTTCTCGTCTCGTCTCATGAGTTGTGTTCCTCCCGCCCGCCCTGTAGCCTGTGAAGACGCGCTCACCCGCCCGTTGCACCAGCGAGGTGAGGGCAACGGTTCTGTGGCAGTAGAGCCTATCGAGCCTCTGCAGAGGTATGTACCCAGCAGCATACTGGCATGTCTACCACTACCATGCACTGCCCGGCGCATACCTGTCTTTCTATATCGTCATCCTCATCATCCTCCTCCTCCTCCACCCCGTGACCACATTACATGCTACCACCTCATCAATCCCCCCAGCGCAACAATCACCACCATTCATGATCATGTAATGCTGCTGCGCGCCGCCAGCTGACCCACGCGTGCGCGCTCTCCAATACACTCGTAGCCTCTCTCTAGACCCTCTCTAGACTCTGACATGCCCGCCGGCCCTCCACAAGCGCATCGTCCGCATCCCCACCAGGGCCTCAGCGCCTGTCGCCCACCTCCCTGTCGATTGTCCCGCAGCCTGCCAAAAGCAGCCGCTACTCCTTCGCTTAAGGATAAACGGGCCTCTCAAGGCGGGCGCCGCAGGCCTGGCTGAGGCCTTGCTAGATACCTGCCGCAAACAACTGCGCTAACGCAGAGAGCCTACCGCCGCCGCTACCGTGCAGGTGACGCCGCCGCGAGAATGGTCCCTGTCGCCGCCGCCATGGACGAGCACCCAGCAGGGCCAGCAGTAATAGACAACAAGGCCACGACTGCGCCGCATGGCTCTCCTACGCCCGCGCCCGTCGTCGAGAAGCAGCAACAACAACAACAGCAGCAGCAGCACCAACACCCGCAGCAGCAGCCCTCGCCAAAGATGCAGAGTGCGCCGCCGCTCCCTCCAGTCCAGCAGCACCAGCAGCAACACCACCACCAACAGCACCCACAATACTACGGCGCGCCCAACGGCCAGCAGCTGTCGTCGTCCGACTATCGCGGCTCGCCGCCTGGCGCAGTACCCATGTCCCTGCCCTCAATCCAGCACTTCGAAGGCGCAAACATGCAGTCGCAACCGCAATACCTCCCACCTTCGCACATGAACGGCGCGCCGTCCATGATGCATGCGCAGGCGTACAACTCCAATATGGTCCAGTACCAGCCACAGCAGATGGCACCCACCATGCCCTCGAATGCGCCAAACGGCCACAACGGCATGATGCGTTACCCGATCCCACCACAAGCTCCCATGGACGTGCGACAGATGTCTGGTGGCCGACACAAGAAGGAGATTAAACGACGCACAAAGTCAGGATGTCTGACATGTCGCAAAAGAAGGATCAAGGTATGTTCATCTAGACATTCAAGCTCAGTTCTGGAGTTGTTCGCGATTTCGCTCAAACTACGGCAACGGGCGCGCAGAGGTCGCGTTGCGGCTGCAAGCGAGCACCTTAAATCGTCAAGCGAGAAGCTTGCGCAACAACACGAGTAAGCAACACAAAAGACTGACTAAAACACATCTTATAGTGCGACGAAGCTCATCCGGAATGTCGCAACTGTCAAAAATCAAAACGCACTTGCATGGGCTACGATCCCGTCTACAAGAATGATCGCGTTCCAAGCATCCAGCCTGCACCCGTTAGCAGTGCGCCGCCATCCAAGCCCAGTCCGATCCTATCAACTGTACCGTCCAATGCGTATCCATCTCATCAAGGCGCCGGTGGCAATTACATCCAGCAGTTACCTCCCTCTGTAGCGCATATGGATGGAAACATGTCTTACCATACATCGGTCGATTCAGTGATAGCTGAGCAGGATGCCAAGCTGCCGTCTGTGGCAAACACTAATGGTTACGTGCCTTCTGTTCAGATGGCTCGACGATGTACGTTTTTGTGTTTATGAGGTTGTCGGTCACTTTGGTGCTAACGTAGTCACTCAGTCGTCAAGCTCACCATCGACGAGCTCTTTGATCTGAACGAAATCCCACCTCAATTGCCTGTACGCAGCGCACCCGACTTGCTTTCCTCGGAGGTGAACAAGGAACTCGAAGACTTTTACAGCTTCAAGTACGCTCATGCACTTGACAAGCTTTTCGAAACATCTTGGTACACAACACTTGGATATGCCACACTTACCGCGGACCGTCAACTCCACGAATTTGCTGTTCAGTGCATGGAGGAAATGCGACCCAAGCCCGGTTCATATGGGCAGACGGCACCCTCACCGGCACTGGCATCTTTGGAAGCGCGTCTTGTCTGGTCGCTCGCAGCTATGCCTCGTGTTCACCATCTTCACAACACGAACAGCGCGTCGCCTAGCTCGCTCACGCTAGAATTACTCCCACGCCTGGATACCGTCGAACACCTTCTCACGGGTCGCTACCTGGATGTCGCTCGAGTACCACCGCCGCCTGCATCTGTGGTGGAAATGAGTGGCGAACAAGACGCAAAGTCTGCACAACAAGCTTTCTGGTACCACTTGGGCAGATTTACGTCACTACGCGATGACCAAGGCGATGCACAGACCTTGGACGACGTCTCACGTGAGCTCTCAAACATGCGTGTGATCCTCGAAGTGCTCGAAAATCGCGATGTACTTTACTCTATCGCGGTTGCCCGCCATATTGGTGGACGCATGCCAGACTGGAGCCCTCAGACGCCTCATCTTCCTCTGAGCAACGACCCAACCGATGATGTGAACAAGCTCAGCGTCGCATACGGCTTTGTTCAAACAGAAGACCAGAGAGGGACCAGTCAAGTCATACAGCGGATCTGCAGCATGAGCTTACGATCCTGGAGCCTGCAGCAACGACAGCAATAATATCGACCAACCATAACGGCGTAAACGGCCACCTACTTGACGAGAAAAAAAAAGTATTACCGGCAACAAGATGCGACTCGATACCCACCCCTTTGAGCGAATGGAACCTACACCGAAAAGATGTTTGACACAATTATGGTGCAAGATACCCCCTCCCAATTCCCGATGATCGTTCAAGCGATTCCTGGCATAGCATGCAAACGAAACGATGGCGTTCTTCTTCTTTTTTTTTTTTTCTTTTTCTCTTTCCCTATGTTGACATGGGATTCCGGAACGATAAGCGTTCCGCAGCTTGCCCTTTTGGGCATGCTCTTTTTGATTTCCTTTTATGTTCTGCACGCGCTAGAAGAGATGATACCACCACCTGTTGCGCGCCTTCTTTGTTTTCTTTTCCCTTCTTCTCTTTCTCGCCAGGACCACCTGGCCGCAAGAACTTTTTGTTTCATTGCTTGTTGTACTGGAACAAATCATTTTGGTGTGTTCTTGCTAGCTTGCTTTGCTCGCCTCGAGCGCTTGTCTCATTTACCTACCATAGACAGACAGACAACATGTGTGTCTTTTTAATATTCTCCAGCTAGATTCAATGTTTTCCAGCCGCATTTTCTTTGGGTGTTGCTCGATGCTTGTGTGATCTGCATGTGTTGGCGATGTCAAAGATTTTCAATTATGATGTACGATTGACTGCTTGATAGCCCTGTGATTGTGCGTCTTGACCGCATCGTCGCTTTGACCTGGTCAGTCAACTCAAGGCACGTGATTCGTCTCGCGCTATACCTTATCACATGTCTGGGACTCTGCGGCAAGCCATTCGTTGGAGTATGGACATAAAAGCACTCAAGGGACTGTGCACCGGCATGTCGGCTGTCCGAAGGGGCCGAATGGCTGGCTCCTGTTTCAGAGGCAATTCTCGAGGGATACCAATCGCGAGTGCATACAGTGTCCTCCGGAGCTCATTCGTGCGTTGATGATGTGGCTGCCATCACAGTCGAAGTACAAACATGCGATCGTTCGAGAAAGTTCAAGAGCTCTCTCACTTCGTTCATAAATCTCTCGGCAGGGCCGGAGTCGGAGGGAACAAGCAGGTTGCCGATTTAGGGCTGATGCAAATTGCACTGACGTATTCTCCTGTTCACATAAACCGCGCAGTGCTCTCTCGGCGGGGAGGTTCGGCGTGGAATCGAAGCAGCAGACATGATGAATTAGCTCACTTTTCATTGGAGAACCACATTGATTTTATGATCACGACCGGTAGTGTTTGCATTGCCTAGAAGAACAAACTTTGAAAGTACATTACTGTCGCGTGCTCACGCGTGGGTCCGACGTTCTCTCTCTCGCGGCGAACAGCGCGTGCCTGAAAGTGGCTGTCGTATGATGCTGGCCATCGTCCTTGGCGACGACGATGCACTATGCACGATCGCGCGTGCGAGCAAAAAAAGGAAAGCATCGGGATGAGAGAATGAGAGAGACATGAAACAAGGAAGATGACGGGCAGTTCGGAGGATTATGGCCTGCAGTTCCGGCAGCAGCAGGCAGCTCGCCTTGGACTTGGCTTTTTTGAATTAATGATCAGCTGTGTCCTAACTAATTGAAATTTCATGCGGGTGACCCTCTTTGAATAATGCGAGCAGCAATATTTCCGTTGCCGCTCAAGCTCCGGTAGAACGTGCCCTATTAGATCAAGCTCGAGTGCCCCGAGAGTGCTTACTACTGTTTGCATGAGCGTTGTTGGCATGGACTGCTGGCATATTATAACAAGCTACTCTACATAGTCCACTAGGCCACGAATCACGGGCAATTGCTTAGGCACAGTAAGAGCGAGCGCCGTTGCCAGGCTGTAGTGTTGATGGCAGGTTATTGCGTGGAGAATTGCGGAAGACGGACGCCCGGCAGCGAGCACGGATTCGAAAATCTCGGGCACTGTCTTCTTGTTAGTTAACGCGGGCACACACACTTGCACTGCAACGCTGGGTAGACTTTCGCTCACTCGCTCACTGACACTACGCACCTGTCGAATCTCCCTCCATCGGCAGCCGTCGTGTTCGTCGCAGCACCACAAAGTCCATTTTCGTTGGCTCCCGTCGCTCCTGCCACAATTACGTGCGTCTGAACTGGGAAGGCACGACCAGCTTCTCTCGCCTTAGGTACGCACGCTGCTCCCAAGACTTTCACCTCACTTTTGATACCAGACATCAACAACGACACCTACACCATCCCACACATTATTTTCCTTGCACGCGCATTCCCACCGCCGCCTCCGCCGACTCCGTGGCGCGCCACTCCTCTGGCAACGCTTTCGCTAACAGCAATTGTCGTTGCAGTCCCATCCTGGGCACAACAGTCACGCCGCGGATTCGCGATCATCTTCCTTGCGGACCTCATTCTACCGCCCACTCCCGTACGACATCGAACTTCGAGTCGAGCTGCACTTCACTTGCACTCCCTACACGCCACCCATCCATCCATTACTTTCTCATTGGCCATCACATCTCACGACTACCGCGCCTACACACTGCTGTCTTGATCGGAGAGGCCCGTCGGCGAGCTCGCGGGTGAAGAGAGAAGATTGCGAGGCATATCAATAGGTAACACCAGTGTGTGAAGTTTGCGGTATCACGAGGGCAGGCAGACAGAAGTATCAGCGGAAAGGCACAAGGGTAGACCGGTTGCATTCACACTGCGAGTGAATCAGGAAAACATAAAAGATGGCTGGACCTGGGGTATCAAGCCCGGGCGGCTTTTCTTATGCACAGGCGGCAAAGGGCCGTGTCTCTACATCAACGTCGCAAGCACCTTCTAGCAAGGTCACCTCTGGCGCAGCAACGCCTGCTACTGGCCTTCTATCGGAATTCGAGACCGCATCGCCCAGCAACTGGGCAGACGACGTCGACTTCACTCCCGCCGAGAAGCAACCCCAGTCAAACGAGGAGACACAAGAGAAGAGCAAGCCCACAGAGTTGAAGAGCGTCGTCGAGCGCACGAAGACCGAAGAGAAGACGCAGACCAGCTCAGGAGTTTCCTCACCAAATCCTGCCGCATCCGCGACCTCGAATGATGACGCATCCTCCGCGAACAACGCCTCCTCTCAAACGAGCTGGGATGGAAAGTCCCAAGGATCCGAGACACCGCAAACAACGGAGGCAGCTGCATCGGGATCATGGATAACTGCACGTGCCGAACGCGCCGAGCGCCAAAGTGACTCTCGTCACAAGCACGAGTCATCTGGAAAGGGCAAGAAGCACAAGGCTGAGAAGACAGAGGAGCCACCAGCGCCACCACCAAAGCCGGTCGTGCTTACTGAGGCTCCTGCGCCTACTGTCAACCCTTGGGCCAAATTGGCGGAAGCCCAGAAGGCCAAGCAGGCCGCAGCACCGCAACCAGCGGCCAGACCTGCGCAAGCGCCTGGTGCAGCTACTAACCTGAAGGAGAACCAGAGGCCTCGCGCCGACTCCAAGAAGAAGGCCAACGCAGCTCCTCAAACGAACGAGGCGAGCACAAACGGCGATGCGAAGAAGGTCAACCCTGCACAAAACAAGCGTTCCGATGAGCAGCGTACGTCTTCTCGTCAGACTCCGAAGCCCGCCGCGGGCGCCCAGCGCGCAGACGTGAACGTTCCAGGCTACTCGAGACCTGCTGCTCGCGATGAGCGTCCCAACTCCGCAGCGCCACCTCCCGTTAAGGACGAGGTTTCATGGCCGACTCCCGATACCGCGCCAGTGCCAGAGCCCAAAGAGCGCAAGCCAGCTCCCGAGAAGGAGAGTGACGAGAAGAACGACGACGGCGCACCGACTGGCAAATCTCGCAAGAAGCAGGAATGGAAGCCCGTGCCGGTCGTTCCCAACATCCTTTGGGAAACTCCAGTCATGCGCGAGAAGAGTGCACGCGGAACCGTTGCAGGCAACGAGGGCCGTGGACGTGGCGGTGCATCTGTCCGCGGTCGTGGTAGCTTCAGAGGCGCAACAAATGGTGTCACAAGCCGTACTGGTACCCAGGGCGACGAAACTCGCCAAGGCCGTCCTGAATCCTCTGAGGAGACTGCCACCAAGAGTCAGCGAAGTGCTAGCGCCTCTTCACAATCTCGCAACACCAGCAAGCTCGCATCGCAGCAGCCGAAGGATTCTGCTTCCGCTGATGTGAAGTCTTTGCCTCAGCGTAGTGCCAAGCCTAAGACGGAGACCACTGGTCTCGAGGGCCAGGAGATTGAGCTTGCCCCCGAATTTATCCCAAGGGGTCCAAGAGCCGATGACGCTGAGAACACATCTGGTCGTGAAGGCCAGGCCACTCGTTCTGCCATGCTCGAGAAACCTGCCGGCCGCGAAGGTAATTGGAACGGAAGCGGTCGTGGAGCTAAGCGCGGCGGCCGTGGACGTGGCGGTTCTCGGGAGTTCGGAAATGGTCACCACGGAGGCGCCCATCCTTTCGCAAACGGCAATGCCGGTCCCGACTTCTCTGGTGTTTCACCCTTTGGTGTCCCACAGTCTCCTTCTTTCCAGCCACCACGTGGCAACCACCAGGGTAACTTCGCAGGCCCAGGTCGCGCTGGATGGCGTGGTAACTCCCGCGCCCAGTCGTTCCCTGTGGAGAACTCGTACGGAAGATATCCCTCATTCCCTGCTCCCATGCAAGCATACGGCCCTGGAATGTTTGAATATGGTGGCTACCCAACCATCCCCTACAACCCCATGCATGACCCAAACTACGTTTTTGGTGTCGTCACTTTGCAGCTCGAGTACTACTTCTCTTTAGACAACCTGCTAAAGGATATGTACCTTCGCAAGAACATGGACTCTCAAGGCTTTGTTTACCTGGAAGTCATTGCCAGCTTTAACCGCGTCAAGACTCTGACTCAAGACTGGGAGCTCATCAAGCAAGTGTGTCTGCAATCCGATCTCATTGAGATCCGAGTTGGAGAAGACGGCAAGGAGCGCGTTCGCAAGATCCATGACTACCAGCAGTTCATCCTCCCAAAGGAAGATCGTTTCCCTGCTGCCCGCCACGATGGACCCACGAAGCTGGAAATCCCCGAGCAGCGCATCCCTGCGATGTACCACATGGGAGCTCAAGGTATTCCGCACCCTATGCACATGCCTCGTGGTAGTGACCGCCGCGACAACGCTCACGCGATGATGAACGGCGCCGCTCGCGGCGCTTTCTTCTCCAACAACGGAGAGGGTGCATACGATGAGGAGGTCCGAGGCCGCGCCCCGAAGCCGCCAGTCTTCGATAACAGCGTCCACCAGGCATACATGAGCAACGGCAATGTCGAGACTGATCCTGATGTGTTCCCTGAGCACAAACTTGAGCAGCTCACTGTTTGCGTACGTGTAAGCGGTCGTCGCGTGCCGTACCACACCGCTACTGCCAGGACTTTCTCGAACGGCTCGATCGACCAGCGCAGCATCACCGGCGACATCAGCAAGCAGAACGGGACGCCCCAGCCGATTATCAACGGCGAGGCGATTGCTAACGGCTCTTCCTCGCCCGCCCAGTCTCGGGGTACTAGCCCTTCTGCTCCCAGCTCTCCTGAACGTCCTACTGGTGACCATGTCTTCTGGATTAAGGATACTGAGCACCCTGTTGGTACGCTTCCTTCGGATCTCACTCCTGAGCCATATGTCCAGCTTCGTCTCAAGGCCTTCGAACAGCGCAGCCATGCTGCTACCGGCAACTGCCCGTACGACCTCAAGGTTCTGTACCAGTTCTGGTCACATTTCCTGATCCGCAACTTCAACAACCGCATGTACAGCGAGTTCAAATACTACGCTGATGCCGATGCCAAGGATCGCGCGTCCTTCGAGGGTCAGAAGAACTTGATCAAATACTACGGCGAGGCTGTCAACAGTGCCAACCCCCTCCCAACACGTGTGGTCAACGACTACGTTGAGCTGATCAAGGCCGATGGCGTCAAGACCGAGAGTCCGCTCTTCAAGTCTCTCAAGAGCGCGTGGCTCAACAAGGCACTCAACCTGCGCAACCGCAAGAAGCTCGCAGACACGCTTGATGCAACTCTCAAGGCGCAACTGGAAGGTTGAACCTAGCCGTTGCCCACACCTTTGGTATATTTGACTTCACTCGATTTCTCGACGCTTTGCAAACCATTGAACCGGTGCTCGCCTCACAGGCTTGACGCGTTTAGCATGGAGCTTCGTTTATGGACTTCAACATTACAAAAAAGCGACACATAATGGTTCGCCTAATCTGCAGCTCACTTTAGTTGCTCTCACGTCCCACTTATCTTTCAATGGCTGAATCGATTGGCATGGAGTTTCCCGGCGTTTGTTTCCAGGGGTATGGACGGGCAAAAGTGGGCGTTCATCGCAAAGCACCGTTTTGTTGATCATCGACTCGATTGATTCTACATGCATGCACGACTCGGACACTGGTTTTTGACACGCAGAAGGAATGCCTATTGGGGTTCATGAATGGTGACTCCAGGGCTTGGAGTCATGGGAGCTGGTACCTGCGGAGGGGCCGGTAGTGTTGCATGGTTCTGGGACCGCTCGTTCCAGATGCTCACGTACGACACCAGCCGCGTAACTCATTACTTAACGTGGATACGCTCTACTACTCGGACGACCTCACGATCAGCTTTTGCGAAATCGCCCATGGCATGGAGGAATGTGCAAAAGGGAGGACATATTTGGGATGCGGTCCATTCTTTGCCTCATCACTTCCTCATGCGGCGACGGTACTTCTTCATTCTGCTTTTTTTTGTTTCCATATACGCATAGCGTCTGGCGCATGCTTTTTGCCTGTTTCATCGTTTGGGCTGCTTGCATTAAATTGGGTCCTATTGGTTGACCCTTTCATTCCCCCTCAAAATCCCAGATGTCGGGATAGGAACAAAAACAATTGTTGCTTTTTCTGCTTTTTTTCTCGCTTTATGATCAATGCTGGTTTTTTCCTCATCGTTTTCAACAACTCTCAACTCACCTCTTTTCTCCGCGGCATGCATGCATTGCTTCCCACTTGTATGTGGGATCAATAAGGGCAACACAAAAAAAAGGCGTTCTGGGACGAATGGAACCTCCGGGGAAAAGCACAGGTGTGTTTTGTTTGCCTTTTCTGTCTCCTCTTGACACCGGCGAGGCTGGTTTTGTTTTTGGGAGAGGGTGTGTACATTGATAGAGTCGCTGGTTGATAATAACTTTTGTTTGCTCCATCTTTGGTCTTCATTGGTGTCCTTGTCTCGTTGGTACTGAATTATTGCTGTTCGTTGTTTTTACTACCTGCGCACTGATTGCCCAAGTATGTACTGACTGTCCCTCATGGATACTGTACTTTGATCCTCGAGCTCTTCCTGACGACAGCCTTGGCGCTGCTGGATTCCACGCCCTGGGATTTCCCTTTCTGTTCCATCGAACATGGGGTCAGCCCGCTTGGTTTGCTCCACTTCGTGTTCTCGTGCGTTCCAACGCCACCTTGTCTGGCTTGTCGTGCTCGTGTGCGAGGAATATCACTGTAGAAGGGCGCGGCTGTAGGGTTGTCTGCGTTGTCCGTTGTGCTTCCATAAGGTCAAGAAATCGCCGCTCACTTTCTCCTATCTCATTCCATACCATCCACACAAACAGTATATCTGCATCACCTACCATCTTCAATCAACAGATTACTCAACACCACTTTCTGCACGACACTACACCCAGTGCTCACCATGTCTTCTTCAATCGACTGGCTCTCCGTCAAAGCCCTCAGCTTTGACATCTACGGCACCCTTATCGACTGGGAATCCGGCATCTACAACGCCGCCCGCGCCTCAGCCGTAGGCCCCTACCTGCCCTCGCGCTCCGAAACCCTCAACGGCATCGACGACCACGACGTCAAAGTCCAAGCCGAGAACCCAACTATGCTGCAATCGAACGTCATCACTGAGGGCTTCCGCCGCTACGTACACGACCTCGACCTCGTGGCGGACGGCAAGCTCAGCCAGGACGCCGTCGAGCAGGCGGCGAAGGAATACGGCGCGAAGATCGGGCAGTACCCGGCATTCGACGACACGGTCAAGGCGATCCAGTCGCTGGGCAAGCGGTTTAAGCTCATTCCGCTGTCGAACGTTGACCGGGTGTCGTTTTCGCAGACGCTCGAGGGTCCGTTACAAGGCTGCCGTTTCGACGCGATTTACACGGCGCAAGACATCGGGAGCTACAAGCCGGATTTGAAGAATTTCCATTACTTGCTTGAGCATATCGAGTCTGATTTTGGTGTTAAGAAGGATGGGCTGGTGCATGTGGCGCAGAGCTTGTTCCATGATCATAGGCCGGCGAAGAAGGTTGGGATTCAGAGCGTATGGGTTGATAGGAAGGGGTTTATTGGCGAGAAGGCGCATGGCGGTTCGGAGGAGTATGGGTATAGGTTGAGAGTGGAGACTTTGGGGGAGTTGGCAAAGATTGTGGAGGATGCGTTTGCGAAGGCTTGAAAGTGGTAGCTCGTCTATAGTTTGAAACTCGATATTTCTGTTGTAACCATTACCTATGATGCTTGAGGGTACCGGATGCTCGGCCACTACGCCAAGAGGAACGGAATCATTGCTTGGCATAAAGCGTTGTTGCATATTGAGGCTGGTGTATCTAATTGTCAAGATGTTTCGTTGTGATATCTGAGTTTATGTTCTTACATCCGTGCACGGGCCAATCTCTTGTTTCTCATCTCACATGTCAAGCTGCTGGAAACGTCCAATAATTAGATACCCCACTATACCAACTTTCCACCCGCCCACATACACACCGCCTGAACAGCTTTACTTAAGCATATATCACGCGAAATCGACACTCTGTCTCCAGGCTACCTTTTAACCTCTCTCCAACCAGGCCAGGCGCACCCGCGCCGCGGCTTTGACAGACCACCACAACATACGCAAATATGTCTCTCAACCACTACGTAAACAGTAAGCTCGGAGCACGTCGTACGGTCAAATACACAAATCTTACTAACACTGTCTCCAGAGAAAGTCCTCATCATCACAGTCGACGGCCGCACCTTAACTGGCACTCTGGTGTCCTGCGACCAGGTCACCAACCTCGTGCTAGCAGACACAGTTGAGCGTATCATCCGCGAACAAGGCGACGATGAGCCTTCCACAGAACAGCCACACGGTTTATATCTCGTGCGAGGAGACAATGTAGTGGTGTGTGGGCTGGTGGATGAAGAGTTGGATGCGAGCATAGATTGGAGCAAAGTAAGAGGAGATGTAATCGGAAGCACGAAGCACGTCTGAGCTGGAGTTAAGCTTCACTTGGATATTGAGAAGCCGGAGGACTTGGGAGTGTCTTAAGCGCACCAAAAGACACCATGGGGACAGAGCAGGCAGGTACAGGCCAATGTGGGATACAACACTCTGCACACAACGCGATCGCGAGACCACGCCAAAGCCGCGGGGATCAGCAAGCCGAGAGACGAGCACTGCAAAAGCACCTTTCCCAGACAAGAGAGACTATACCTGCGGCAAAGCTTGGCCCAATGGCTTAGGAATTATCGTCGAAACGGCAAAGCGAATGAGCGCGTATTCCCATGCCATGGCGAATATTTCACGGCGGTCCAATTGGCCAGAGAGAAAGCGTCACAGAAAGCAGACAGGAGCAGAAAGTATGTCACTTAGCAAGTTACTCGCACCACACGGGCAGCTCATGTTAACGTTTCCCTCACGACAAGCTCTATGTACCACCCACTATACGTCCGAGAGTGAGGCACCTCGTAAAGACGGCGAGGTTGATGTCCAGAAACGCTTCAGCTTGCGTGCTGTAGCCGTCTAAAGATGCGTAAGTAACCTTGAGCACATAATCAGTCTTCACTCATGCTGGGGAAATTCACGATGGGAGTTGAAAAATGTTATTTCGGACGGTAAGCATATATCGCTCATATCTCAGTCCGTCCCGCTGAAGTGCATGGTGAGAAAACCAACTAGCGAGCACGATAAAGAGCACACCCGTTTGATATTATTATTTATCATCTGCTTGATATCCTTTCTGCAGCGGTTTATCGGGTGTGAGTAGCAAACGTAATGATTCTCGCGTGGAAACGACTGTATTGCTTGGGATGTCTCCACTGCGGCTGAAGCACTGTTGCACCTTGTCTTGCAGTGGGAAGATATATTTGAACGGATTGGGTTGATCAGCTATGCAAGCGCACAGATGCCCTTCAATCTTGACAGGGCAATGACATTAACGCTCTGGCGTTCCTGCTTACAATAGACGAGCCGGTGATACGATTATGAACGGCTTCGAGATCTTGTCGCGTGGTAAAGTCATAGAAACAGACCCTACACCACCTGGTCATCTAGCGATACCATGGACACGACCGCCTGGACATCCACCTTCATATATTCGATACTGGGTTGACAACATATCCCTTGGCGCAATTGGGCGGTCCAACGAACATGGAGAGACACTCCAGACAGGTCTCGTTCCTAACTTGCATAATGCATCGGCGCGCTCAGTATCTCGACATGGCTCGAATGCGTCCATCAACCAAAGTCGTTCGCCCGTCGCTGGCTCTGATCTTATACCGCTAGGAAACGATTATTCGCTACAGCTGAAGACAGCAGATTTTTACCTGAAGCTCAACCTAGCCTGCCTTCCTCCTGTAACAACTCACTGAGCAGCTTAGCAACGGTGACAGGTACGCAGCATATCTCTGGTTCACTGGAACAGCTAACTCGACTGCATGCTCCCGACCCGTCGAAGGTGCCTCTCCCAGCTGACGTAGAGCTGAGCGTGCCGTAGTCTCATTCAAGCTCACATCCGAGTGCAACTAGCATTTGAAGTGCGCATGCCTTCGGCAACTCTCTCGAGAAGTTGTATACTTTGAACCCGCGCACACCGTCTGCTGTACCTCTTACTGCATCCAGCGGCTCTGGATCTGTTGACACGACAGGAAACTTAGTTGCGACCTCAGGTAATCATGCCTCTCATGCCACAGCTCTTGATAAGAGAGACTACTTGCAGAGAATTGAACACCTCACACATTTCATGCCACATCTGAAGGCTATGTTTCTACCAGAGGGCAGACATAGATACGCGGGAAAAGTTACCTGCGTTGATTATTTCCCCAACGGAAATTCTCGAACCGAAATTAAGATCGATATGAACCATATCAGATACTAATCGGGTTGGGATATGATGACTGATCGATTAAAAGAGCTGAGAACCGTAGAATATCCATCAGTCCGCTCAAAAATCATACTCGTCGAAGACCTCTGCTCGCAGTCTATGGAGATACTGGGCACAACATTTGAGCTTGACCCCGAATTTTTCGTGGATCACCTCAACAGATCAGGCTACGATGCTGAGGACTACAGCGAGACAGACGCGAAGCGATGGAACACACCTCACCTTGGGAAACACTTCATCGCCGTGACCTGGTGCCGACCTGTTCACCAAAACCCGCTGTTGACAAATTGGCTGCGAGCTCCAAGGAAACTATTGAACAAAATTCTGAAGGGCATAGATGGCATGTCGAGTGTGACACGGCGCGATCCGATATTTATATGACTTGGTTGTAGTTCAGCCATCGAAAGGAGGCTGTGCTTGAATGAGCCGTTGATCGTAGACAGAGTGAAATCGAGACTCTACATACGCAAGAATCTAGACCGTCCTTTCTTGACACTTGGGCGGGACATGATGGGTCAGCAAGTTGATGTGCTGACTTTGGTAGAAGCGCGTACAGTTGGGCGACGATGAATGTACGTGCTTCAAGCTTCCAACGATGCCACGATACTGTGATCGCACAAGAAGTATCCAATTTACGATACTGATGTCCACTATCTCCGGAGCTGAAGTTGCGAAGATCTGTGTCCACTATGCACGTTGATTGGCGCAGCAACGGTGGCTGCGCTTTTGCCAGGCCATCGATCATAGAGAGAGCCGTGGAGATGAAGAGCACGTAAAGATTTACCAGTAATGTTGGTATCGTAAAATATGTCCCGCCTTTCTGGATGGCGCATATACAACGACGACAGTATTTCTGTCTTGTAGTTGTCAAAACGTGAGGTTGCGTGCCGTGGTGTTTGACGCACGGCAGAACAAAACTCCAGCTCTGCCGAAAGAGGAACGAACCTCGGCTTCAGGCGCGCGGCTGGGCTGAACAACAGGCGGGTATCATCGTCAGGCATCCCTTCTACAGGCGGTACACCCGTAGCGAAACATCATATAATATCCGAGCCACCACTATTGATAGATCCTGAAAGATTTAGGCCTCAGTCGCACGATAGGATGTCGCTATTCAGAATCCAGGAGCACACGCTCACCACATCGCACATTCGCGAATATCCAGGATCAACTGCAGGCAGCCAGGATGATGAACTCAAGCTCGCCGTCAAGCAATACACCCCCCTTGATAATCAGGATCCAGCACCCGGCGATGTGACCATCATCGGTGGACATGCTAATGGTTTCCCGAAGGTATACCAATCTGGAAATAGACAAATACCTGTATTTGACATGCTAATCTTCTACAGGAACTGTACGAGCCCCTTTGGGACGAATTGTATAAAAAGCTCAAGGCGAAGGACATCAGGATTCGTAGCATTTGGATCGCGGACGTCGCGCATCAGGGTGCCAGCGGAGTGCTGAACGAGAAGAAATTGGGCAACGACCGTGAGTCTGCAACAGAAGTTGCGATACTCAAGCATGATTCCTGACATTTCTGTAGCATCATGGGGTGATCATCCGCGCGATCTCCTCTTGATGATCAACCACTTCCGACGCGAGATCTCACAGCCCATTGTCGGCGTAGGCCATAGCATGGGAGGTTGCCACCTGGTCAGACTGGCACTAATGCACCCTCGATTGTTCACTACCCTGATCCTGATGGACCCAGTCATCCAACGCTTGCCCAGTCGGCTAGGTAATTTTGGCCCAGCAAAGGCATCAACCTTCCGCCGAGACAGGTGGCCCAGCCGCAAAGTCGCAGAAGCCTCCTTTAAGCGCTCCAAATTCTACCAAACATGGGATCCGAAGGTTCTAGATCTCTGGATCAAATATGGCCTGCGAGATCTTCCAACTCTACTACATCCTGATGCGACACCGGCGTCCGGCACCTTGCCACCACTCAACGCAGACCCGAGTTCAGCAACGGTTTCACCAGACCAAGAGACAGAAAAAGAGGTCACTTTGACCACAACCAAGCATCAAGAAGTCTTCACATTTATGCGCCCAAACATCAAAGGCCCGAACAACCCAGACCCAGAAGAGAATCCCAATCCCGTGACGCACCCGGACGTTGACCCGCAGTCCGCCCCGAATTCCCCATTCTACCGCCCGGAGCCCATCGCCACCTTCCACCAACTGCCGTACCTACGTCCCAGCGTATTGTACATCTTCGGCGACCAGTCGTCGCTCTCGGAGCCCCTGCTGAAAGCGGACAAGATGGCACAGACAGGAATTGGACCCGGCGGCTCTGGCGGCGTCAAGAAGGGTCGAGTCCAGGAGGTGACTTTCCAGGGCGTCGGCCATCTGATCCCTATGGAAGTCGTTGGCAAGACTGCGGATGCATGCCAGGAATGGCTTGCCCTAGAAGTGGCCAACTGGAAGAGCCGTGCGGCGGAGCATGACCTGCAGATGGCAAAGATTCCACGCGAAGAGAGGGGCAGGATGAGCGAGGAACTCATCACTGTTATGAAAAGCGACTGGATGGGAGAGGCAGAGAAGCCGAAGCCGAAACTTTGAATAATTTGTGGTCGTGAGTATTTACGTTGGTCTTGTCTACATGTATAAAGTTGATTTCTGAACTTCAATTGAACTTCTTGTCGCTTCCTCTAGGTGGGTAATAGCCAGCTCCAAATTCTAGGCTTCCACCCTCAAAGACCTCTTCCTCTACCAAAGACCAATCGCTCACCCACCCGCTCTCATAAACCTTCACCCGAATAGTGGCTTGGAAGCTCTGCCCCAGCTGGTTGGGCAGGTGTCCTTCCTTGAAAGGCGCCGAGAGCGAGAAAAAGCTGCCGACAGGTGCACTCGCCTCGACCGTGATCTTCTGCCTGAAGCTCTGCACACTCAGACTAAACTTTCGATTCTCCCAATCTGATGTGTAACTCAAGAAGGGACTCAGGCCCGCGACTCTCACAGCGAAGGGAGGTCGGAAGTCAATTTCGAGCTTTTTGCTGCGGTAGCCGAGCAGGAATGCCTCCATACCAAGGATTTGACCTCCGGCGCAACAGAAAGATCTGTCACCAGTGCGTGCTTGCAGCCACATGTGTGCAGATGGGAATGAGGCGGCCCAGTTCTTTTCTTGGTGGACGATGGCGGTGTTAGACGCCTGTTCTGGCGGGAGATAGCCAGGTATTGACAGCGAATAATCACATTCAGATGCAAGTGAGTGAACGTGCCAATGTAAAGGCAGAGGAAGGTATACGAGTAGACTTTCGGGCGTATTGGCAGTTCTCGACCACGGTGTGCGGGTAGTAGTCTTGCCCTGGAAGGTGAAGGACTCGTCCTTGATCTCGTACTCGGTGATGGAGTTGCCATTCCACCGAACAAACCCAATACCCGGGATGGCAATCTCGAAGGCGTTGTCGGGAGACAATATCTTCATCTCCATCTCGTCTGGGAAGACCTCTTTTTGGTAAGTCTTGCTGACATCCTGAGGGACGTAGGTGAAAGATAGCTTGTTTGGGCGGAATTCTGAGTTGTGGACTTTGCAGACGATCAAGGCGATGTGAGCTCCTGATGGTAGATCGAATTTGCTGTAATAGCCCTCGAACGCTGCGCCCTTGTGTGGCGCATTGTGCTCCATGTTGTTTAGGGCAAGTCGTGTCAGCAGTGGTGGCTCGGCAAGTGCTTCCAGGTTCCGAATTGAGAGGTTTGAACCACAGCACGTTCAATTGGTACTCAATACGAACGGTTAACTGCGTCCTGAACGCTGACGCTATCGTCAGGTCTCGATACGAAGTCAGTGCTGTAATGATGATGTAGGCTAGAGCGGTATGTGGCTTTCGTGAGAGTGGCTGGTTGATTCCCCACAAACGGCTGGTGGCGCCAACTCCTCGTCGAGCTCCTCTTTCGAGGTTCCATTCTGGCGCGAATCCCTGCGCTCCTGTTCCTGTCGTCTCTCCACACCCACATGTAGGTATACATGTATCGTGCATTTCCATCTATCAACCTTTGAGCTTGTGACCTAGCTCCACATAGTGGCCATGGCACCACATCACCTGCCAAGAGCGTACGATCGCTGGCATCGAGGTGAAGTGACACGCCGCCTACGAGCATTTACACTTTACGCTGAACGCTCGTATTTTTGACTAACGCGATAATTTTCACGGCTCGTTCTATACCTAGCGAGTGGCTGGCTGGAACGTTCACATCCTCTGCCTATTTGGTGGATGATTGACACAACCTTATACCTTATCCCATTTAACTTTACCAGTGCGTGTGCGATGGGCGGCTCCTGCATCGTGATCACCAATGATCATAACGCTCTAACGGCTGAACGGCTTTTATTATGCGCACTACGTTCCCGAGGTTCTGTCAAATGCACGGGCAAGGATGCTATGGTCTGAGGAGAAAGAGAAAGGTCAGGCGTTGCTGCAAGGCGTTGAGCACATGCACACCCGGGAGCTCACATTGTAGCAGTGAACGACATTTCCGAACGTGGCCTACCTAACTTTTCCTGCACTAATTGAACAAGGAGACCGCTCTTTTGCGCACCCTTCGTCATTCTTCCACACCTGCGCAAGCATCTCAAACTAATATGCGTTTCCTTCTAGCAGTAACGCCTGTTCTGGCATCGCTTCAAGCTGTGCTTTCGGCGCCCAACACCTACGTCCCAGTTCCGTACACTCAAGCTCCCTCATACTATCCCGGCGCGCCATGGAGTTTCCCTGAACCACAATCTGGCCGCCGAGTCTGCACAGTTGTCGCACCCGAGGATGGCAGTGACAGCGCTCCAAACATTGTCCAAGCCTTCAAGGATTGTGGCCGGGATGGCAAAGTGATCTTCGAGGAAACTACTTGTATGTTCCCATATGCTATTCCAATCTATGGTTGATCAAGACAGCTTCAACTGACAAGTATCTTCTAGACCACATCGGCTCGGTCATGGAGGTCACGGGCCTGTCAAACGTCGAGATTGATATTCGAGGCACTCTACTCTGGAGCACCGACATCTCTTACTGGCTTGCGAGCTCTCTCCCTATGGGCTACCAAAGTCAATCCACTGCTTTTATCCTCGGTGGCGACAGGATTCACATGTACAGCTCGACCGGCGTTGGAACTTTCGACGGCAACGGCCAGGTCTGGTACGACGCGTATGGTACAGTTAGTAACTACCCACGCCGTCCGCACCAGATTACCTTCAACGGCTTAACCAACTCGGTCGTCGAGGGCATCAAGTTTGTTCAAAGTCAGATGTGGACGATGACGCTCATTCACTCGAGCAAGGTTCTGATGCAGGACATCTACATCAACAACACGAACTTCAAGAATAACGACTATGGACACAACCTCAATACCGATGGCGCAAATACGATCTACGCCTCGGATATCACCTTCGTGAGATTCGTGATCGACAATGGCGATGATAACATTGCCTTCAAAGCCAGTAAGTTTATGGCAACGCTTCGATGGCTGTTCAATTGGACTTCTTGCTAACTATGATGTTACGCAGACAGCACCAACATCCTGGTCGAGGACTGCACCTTCTACCGATCAACTGGAGTGGCGTTCGGCAGCATTGGCCAGTTCGAGGGCCAGTTCGAAGTTCTTGAAGACATCACAGTGCGCAGCATCGCCACGTACAACAACAAGTACGGCGCATACGTCAAGACCTGGACCGGTGTTGTGCAAGGGACTCCTCCGAACGGAGGAGGCGCCGGACTAGGGTACCTTCGCAACGTGACTATAAGCGACTTCACGGTCGAGAACTCTCTGCAGGCCTTCTACGTGACGCAATGCAACTCGTACTCTGGCTTCACAGGGCAGTGCGATACTTCAGAGTTCAAGATCAGCGATCTTTCGATCTCCACGATGGGCGGGTCGTTGCAGACGGACGTCGTAGCTAGCATGCAGTGCTCAGGAGCGGCTCCTTGCACAGACATCAGCATTGAGAACGTGTACTTCAAGGTTAATGGTGGCGCATCAGCTAAGCAGTATCTGTGCAGCAACGTCGACAGTCCGCATGGCTTCGAGTGTACTGGCCGAGCGCCACAGACTTAGGAACTGGTGAGACTAGTATCGGGCAGTGGGCAGAGCCTCGCGAAGGATCTTTACACGCTTGCATGGGCCTGGTGTCTTTTTCTGGCAGCATAAATTACAAGGTCATAGTCTAGCGGTATCAAGCAAGGCAGGAATAGCTGCCACGATTCTGAATTGGCACAGTAGACAAGCGTCTCTTGTTCCCTATCAAGCCCGTTGGACATCAGCCGAGTAGACTACATGTACGTAGCCGTGGGCCTAGCGTGCGGATTTTTGCCTGAAGTCATCACGGCCGCGAAAGCGTCAAAGTTCTTTCCTGCACGCAATAGGATCGAGATCCGACCCAGCGCAGCGGAATGACGGATTGCAGCAGTGGAAGTATGATATACAACAAGCAGTCCGCTGTCATGGCGACTACAGGCAGCAAGGCTGTCGCGATCCCTGTCGAGACGCATCTCAACGGTATGTCGAGCATATGTACAAGCGCTCGGCAGACGCGCATAGCGTGCCTAGTGCAAGCGAAACTCGAGGCGGAAGATCGATCCGGAAGGTCACCGCAACCCAGAAGACGGGAGACGATGGAGGACATACGGACTCCTTTTCATCTCGCGAGCGCTCGACTTGACCGCGCTTTCGGCAGGGTGCCCTGATCTGCGTTGCTTCAATAGATGCACGGTAGCGGCGCGCACCCTGGCTCTTCGTCTCGGCGCTGCTACCCGACTAGAGATGCTGCAGCTATTATGTCGCATCGCGTATTCCTCAGGACACGCGATGCCCCTAGGGCAGCAGGAGTGAGTCGCAGAAAATTCGACGAGGCAGCCAGCCGTGGCAGGACCCGACAGCGTGTGCGACCACATGTTCCGGGCGAGGATGGAGGACCGGGCCTGATCTCCGAATCTCTCAGGTACGAAAAGGAGGAAAAGACTGCTACTCATAGCTCTCGTGGCGGTGTCAGACTGCTGTGAGGCACAACGAGAAGGACCAGATTGGCTGCAGTAGGTGAGACCATCGGAATGGGAAGAGCCTCCTATTACCCAACACGATAGCCGGTAAAATGGGCCGCGGTATCTAAGATTGGCCTCGACTCGCCATCCAAAAACCCGATGAAAGCCGCCCTCACTTCCGTCGTGCTACGGTAAAAAGAGTGGGACGTCATATTCTGTCCTCCGCATGGGCGCCCCAGGCCCCACATCTTGAATATTCTGGGGAGGGAATAATCCGAGTCGGCTGCTGTGTAGTTCGTCTTCGGCTCTACGGTAGTTCCAGCCGGGCAAACGCCTACATGAACCGAGTCTTTCTTCCGTCCTCTGTGCGAGTGCAACCTCACTCCTCCATCATGCTCGTGGCTAGTCGGCGCACGCGACTACCATGGAGACCACAACGAGGCCGTCAGAGACACCCGGCGAAGTGAACAGCGAATCCAATGGTCTGGACGGTACCCCGGACACAACTGCGAAGCGCAAGCGACAACCCAGGAATTCGGCGTGTCAATCATGTGCGGTATGTCAACGACACGTTGTGCGCGTCGCGACATCTTCGTTTGGGATGGGAAAATGTGCTGGGGCTGACTTGCAATTCTTCCAGGGATTGAAGATGAAATGCATCGCTTCCTCGGTTGCTGGCATTTGCGAAAGGTGAGAAGCCACACAGAGTTTCCGTTCCTTCGCCCACCGGATAACATTGGAGGTTGGAGGCACTGAGCTTCTGCCGATTTTCGCATCCAATGCATGATCTAGCCGCTGACGCCGTAGATTAGATGTCACCGCATGAGTCGGGAGTGTTTACCCTCGATACCCAAACCTCGGAAACGGCAATCGATCAATGGACTCTCAGAGCCGGAGATAAGGGGCGCGCCTCTTTCTCATATCCTGGACAACACCACGGTGCCTTTGCATACGACATCGAGTCATTCGCCAGTCTATTCTCTTCCATCACAACAGGATAGGCGCTCCGATGAACTCAGAGATGCTGTCGAACCCAAACCAGATGCTGTACAGAGCAGCAGTCGCTCTTTCGTCTCGCTCTTCGTGCACAGCCTAGGCCTTGACGAGTACGCGCAGTCTTCGTTCGACTGTCTGGCTGATATTGACTATGCATTCGTGCAAGACAAATTCGCTGCGTTCGAGCGCATGTCGGGGCGGTCCCCGTTCGTCGAACTACCAAGCACAGATCTCATCATGATGATCGCCAAACGGCCTGTCACATCTCTTGCAATATGTACTGTCGCAACAGCCACCAATTTTGAGTTACGCCATCGTCTGGTGCGAACATTCCGCCACACCATATCGACAAAGTGCATATTGGATGACGAAAGAAGCGTCGATATCATGAGTGGCCTTTTCATCCATACGATGTGGCACCATCGATACATGCACAAACAACAAATTTACCAGTACCTGCATCTTCTTACCGGCATGGCATCGGAGCAGGGGCTGCATCGACACTTTGGTGTGGACACAATCTCCTCGCGACAGTCAGATCGAGAAGTCCAGTTGCTTTTCCTGGGCTGCTATTATCTCTGTACATCTCTTTCCGGCTTGGCTTCCGACAGGCCTTCGCCATTTCCCTGGAGCGACCATCTCTCCAATGTTGCGCTGCGTTTTTCATTCAGAGGTCCATTTCCAAGCAACAGCAATACTGTCAATCTGATCGAGCTCGGTCGTTATCTTGGTGACGCCGACACGACGATCCGCAGGTCCAGCGACGCATCTGATACGTCCACGCACAACCGCGCATGGTCTCTCTGGCACAACTCAGAAGCAGAGCTCCGCAGGCTAAAAGGCCTCATTCACAAATTCACAAGCATCACTCCACATCCAGACATGCAAGCGACCACAATCGCTGTCTCATCCCTCGTCCTCCAAAACAGCAAACACGTCCAAACAAGACTCCTAACCGATATCACCATTGGCATCAAAGACTACTTCGAAACCATCCTCTCGGAGCCAGCTGCCTCTCTTTTCCACTTTTCCATCATAGACTGGACGCATCTGCTATCTGTGATCGCCATCTTGATGCTCGTCCTACATCCTCGTTTCGAAAAATGGGAAGCAGTCCCCGGCGCTATACGGAATCTCCTAGAGCCCGAAGTTCTCCTCGACACGATCGTGGCGCGAATGAGCGCCGTGCCCGCACACGAGCGACACGACGAACTTTTGCACTGGTTCGCAGACTTGACAGCAAAGATCAAAATGAAATGGCAGCGAGATAAGCTTCCCCGTCCGCGGACGGGATCTGGTGATGTGAGCGAAACGGAAGCGAGATTCAGACCAGTTAACCCAGGCATGTATTCTGGCGACAGGTCTCGAGGCAGCGAGTCGCATGTGCCAATGGGAGGTCTTGGGGTTTGCGATATAGACATTGGTCGGGTTTGCAAGTTGGACCTACTAGAGGATGCATATTGGGAACGACTGCTGCAGTCATAATACAAAATGAGACATTTTTGATGCGTCAAAAAAACCCTGAGCATGCCCGATCAGATTTCAGAGACTAAGTATGCTGTTCGTATTCGTGGAAATGTATCGATGATCCGGAGTATCGTGATGAGATAGCGCCAAACGTATGCATGTAAAAGAGTAGGGAAAAGCCAATGGAGCCAAATATAGCTTGTGCCGGCTCACATTCCTTCGCTTAACAGCACAGCACTGACGAACTTCATCTCCCAGCCCACATCTGCAACATCACCGTCCCGTCTTAAACGCAAGTAGTCTACATTTAGTCCCAAGGGATCCAGCCAGTTTGCAGCTCTCGTAGTCTCTGCATCTTGCTGATCCCGCACAGCGACTCCATTCAGGCGCACTGGCAGACCGGGCTCACGTAAGATGGCAAGTTTGTTATCCGTTGTACGTGTAGTCTTGGGCGGGAGGGCGCGCATGCGAAGAAGCGTCGTGAGAAGACGAGCAAAGTGTGGGCCTTGAGGCCAAAGAGTCGAGGGAGCCGGAACCGGAGTTGGGTAGTCAGATGGACGTAGGTCGGCGCCCGCTTGCGGAGATAGTACTGTAGCAATACTTTCTGCTGTGCTCGGCGGAGGCAATGGGTCCATGGCATGGTAGAAAGATGTGATGCGCTCGATGCAGCTGAAGAGAACGACAGCCGAGATAAAGGTGGCGAACGCCGAAACTTGTTGACGTTGGAGTAGGCGACGCTCGAGCTCATTCATGACCGCTTTACTGAGTCGGTGACACGCGTTTTCTGTAGCTGCAAGGAGTTGGGAGTGAATGAGCTCATAACTCAAGGAATCTGGAGGTATTGGTCGACTTTCTTGACTGGAATCGTCTGACCAGTCTACAGTCTGCGGATCCTGACATGACGGCATGCTGCTATCGTGGCGGATCTGTAGGACTCCTTGGCGGTCACAGACTAGGATGTTGGTCTCGATCCAGAGCTCCATTACATTGCTCAGAAGTACACTAGGCGATATGTGATTCGTGCGAGATCCCGACTTGGCATTGGCTGCTTGCTCTTGCAATTTCTCAGTCTGAAGCAAGGCTACTGCTTCTTGTAATGTTGCTCTCATGAATGCACTCTTCTCATTCCTGATGCAATCCTGTAAGACCTCATCATTCATGCAAAAGTCTGACACTTTTTGCGCTGCGAATGTATCATCAAGCACAATGAAATCTTTGCCTTTCATTGCATTGTCCAGCCCATTCGCTTGTGCATTGCCGTTGACATCTCGATTGTTTGTGGGAGTATTGTGGCATTTTGCGCTAAGCGAAACTGCGAATGTAGCCTGCGGGATGAATTTGACTTGGATGCTGCCAGGTAAAGGCACAAACAGAAGATCATGCATAGTGCCCAGTCGTGCAGCCATGCGGGAGTGGAAGTATGAGGTTGAGTACATTGTGAATTCGTCCGCAAGCTTCGTCCTCAGGCAGGTGCCTTTCCATAGCCGTGCAGAGTCGATCTTCTTGCATGTGCCGCAAGGCGTACCCTCTGAGCATGGCTTCTTTAGCATGCGACATCGCATGCAGGCCCCTCGCTTACGTACTTCTTGAACTTCTTTGCGGCGAGTATCTGTGAATCTCGCACGCGCATTGTTCTTATCGGACTTGTCTACGGCGCCAAACTCTGGGTTAGGCTCATTCGAAGGAGGCTCTTGCTGTGTGACAAATCCTTGTGGGGCCTCGGTCCACGTGATAAAATCGTCCCGAGGTTGCGGAGGTGGTTCGTCGGGTTGGTTTGGCTGTATGGACCCATCAATGTTCATCGATATATCTAATTGAGGATCGATTGGTGCGTCATTCGGTCCAAGGTTGGACTGATTCATCTGATGACTGCCAGCAATTGTCGCGTGACCAAGTAGTGGCTGAACTGCGTTATTAGAAAAGGCTGGATTTTCAGCTCCGACCTGCGCTTGAGCAATGTAGGTTGGATACGAGGGCGTGGAGATTGGTTCAACCGGTCTTGGAACAATGCTGCTGTTGTTATTGTACCGCTGCAAAACCTCCAAGAAATAGTCATTCATCAATCCTATTTGAGGGTTGGCTCGCCTCGCATTGATCATGTCTTGGAGTAAACTGTCGGACGGGGCGATTTCCTGAGCATGCCTTGAGGTTGAGGGGCTTTGGGCCTGTCTTGACATTGTAGGTTCATCTAGATCATCAGTATAGCCTTGTGAATTCGTAGAGTAGTCCATATGTCTGCGAGACACTTCTGCGAGAGTGTCCAATGCCGATTGCTGACGTTGCATAAGCATGTGTGGTGGTACGTTCGCTGGCTGTCCTTCCTGGGAGCTCTGCTGCAACATCTGCGTCATCTGTTGTCTGTTCTCAATCGCAGGGTTAACCGGCAATGCCTGCTGGCCCAGCCCTTGAAGCGCAACGAGAGACGTCTGTGATTGCACAAGCACTGGATCTTGTTGGCCGGTCTGATTACTCAAGGCCTGCTTCTTTGCTTTTGTTGGACCATTAGACGTATGCTGCATGTGACGAAAGGCGAGATTACGGTCTTCTTGGGTCATACTGGGACATCGTTTCAGTAGATGATTCAGCATGCTATCGATGCGGCCTTTCGCGAACTTGCAATCACAGCATCAGCGAAGCCCTACCTCACAGTTTACCTTTACGTACGTGCTGGCCACATTTCTTGCAAGTGTGTTGATAACGATTACTGTTGTCGTCAAGCTTCTGGCCGCGATGGAAGAATTCTCCCACCACGGCATTTGGGCGCCGGCCCATGGCGCCGCCGCCTACTCTTACAGAGGTAGATGTGTTTTGATTGTAACCTAGGTGGAGTTTGTGGCGGCTTCTGGCGTCTGTGAATGGTGTGGCTGATGTTGTGCCATTCTGCCGGCAGTATCTGAAGCGGTGTCGTCGCAGGAAGGCGGCAGGCTTGTGTACGGTGGGCGAGACAGCACGATCCCGCACAACGTCGTCATATCTCCGCGATAACATATCGGCCACTGGTTCATGTTGTTCGTCTACCACCATTCGCCGACATTACACATTTCGCGAGCCTGAGCAAACGCTGACAGGCAGGCAAAAATCATGTCGTACTCCTCCACGCCTGTATACTCCAATTCGCCAGCGCTGCAGCCTGCTCCAACACACTACTCCTCAACTCCTCCAGTACCCCCACCCAAACCGTCTGGATCAGACACACCCACGAGAGGCCCGCCTCTACCTCCACCACCTCTTGGACAGCAACACCACGAGGTCTCTGAGCTTGACGGCAGTCCAAGCCAGTTTTCACACGCTCAAGGGCCTCCACAACCATCCATTCCGATCATCGAGAATAACTGGCTCCCTGAAATCTTGAAAGACAAGAGCACTTCCGACCTGCACCAAATATTACAGGACAGAGACCTTCAGTCCGCTCTTCTCAATGATCCGAACACTACACATCCTGCCATTCCTGCTTCCCAGGCTCCTCTACAGCCTTTGATCGAGTCCAACCTCGCACTCGCCGACTCTCTCCTGCAAGTCGAAGCTCGTCTAAACCGACAGCGCGAGCAGTCACAATCACGCCTTCTCTCGTTACGCGCTCTAGAACAACAACATCGCACAAAGCTTTCCGAGACAGAGGATGCACTACAGAGTTTCAGCCCAATGGCGCTGTACCAGCGACTGAGCGCAAGCGTACAAGAGCAAGAGCAGCTTGTCAGAGGGCTTGAGGAGAGCTGGTTAGATGAAGGTGGAATGGCATCAGACCGTGAGATCGGAGAGTTCGTGCGGCGTGTGAAAGAAAATAAGAAGACGGCATTCTTGAGAGCGGAAAGAAAGCGGAGATGGGACGAGGGACGGGTCGGAGGCTGGCGGTGAACGACGTGACAAGGTTGTGTGCACAATCTGATTGCAGGGTCATAGTCATAATCTGACATGACTTGCTGAGTAACAGCCTCCGGGCAGTTCGATTCGCCCGAAACAGAGCCAAGCACCTTGAGAGTGGACGGAGCGACAGCCCACAGAATGACAAGGAATTGAGGACGAGAAAGTGTTGAACGTGGACTAGACACTGGTCACGAGACGTTTCGCAGACGTGGTTCGGGCTCCGGCAGGTTATGATGTTGTTGAAGAGTCCAACACGATCTTCGTCACCTTGCTACAATATCAGGTATTGGCCTTCCATGAAGCCAGGCAGCTCATGTTCATACATTGGAGGTTGCCCGACCCTGGTAAGTATCTTAGCAGCACGCCAGGCTCAGACTTGTGAGCTGGCCCGAATGCCGTTCACACGTTGATCTAGGGGGGCGTGGCCGAGTGGAGCACCACATGCCGCAATCGGACCTGCTTGGGATTTCTTGCCTATACCAACAATGTCGAGGTAATGGTAAAGGGCTTGATTGTGAACGGTCCGATTCTGTAAAAGCTGCATGCAGTCCCAACCGATATGTTCACAGACTTGGAAAAGATCTTAGCTAGCAGGTCAGACTGTCATCGAATTAATAGATATTCTTCAAGCTTTGCAATGAGCCTTTCACTTCATCATGTTTGGATACGAGGATACCAAACTTTTCTTGTACAAGTCTTATTGCTACGTCGACGTAGATGCTTCCGAGGCCATTTCGCGGGAGAAGCGAGAAAGTTCGAAGTACTGATAGTATGCTTCGTCTGGAGGTGGTTGTGCGATGGATCTAACAAGGAATGAAGTCCATATCTTGTCAACGCCCAATGTGTAGCTTTGAAATGCTCGAATACGGTACTGCAGGTGCTCAGTAGAGGTGTGATGCTCCCGTGCCACCCCAGGCTTGCTCTGCCTTCAAACAGAACGTGCGCGGGAAGACGTGAAGCAGCTGTGGGAAGGTTGAGGTAAGAAAGGGTTCGCGGCCTGCGGAGACCAATTCTGCCACCACCACTTTCCAACGCCCTTGTCGAACGCGTGCCCGCGTCGCTCACGTGTCTACCTCTGCCAATTAATCGCTTGCCACATCGCCACTGCCATAATCCCATCACTGCTAATTTATCTCGTGCGGTATCCAGTCCGAACCTTTTGATTGTGCCAGTGTCAGGACCTACACGCCATCATGCCTCCCCGGAAGAGCACCGCTTCAAATCCCCCAGAGGATGGCGCAGAGCCTGTACCGGCGCCGACAAAGGCCAGCAAGGAGAAAGATGGCCTCGGTGTTGAGGTAAGAGCGTATACTCTGTCGTGGTTACCGACATTTCATGCTGACAATTTTTCTTAGGATCTCACATTACCAAAATCGATGATCGCCCGCCTCGCAAAAGGAGTACTTCCAGCAAACACACAAATACAAAAAGACGCACTACTGGCCATGCATAAGAGCGCGACAGTCTTCGTGAGCTACATCGCTTCAAAGTATGCCATGCCTTTTTCCGTTCTACTCCACGTCTTGCCTTGCGTCCACGGATGCTTGCCTGCAAACAAAATTCGCCTTCCGGTACTTGTACTAACAAACGTTCTTCAGCTCAAATGATCTCGCTCGCATGAGCAACAAGAAGACAATATCGCCACAGGACGTCATGTCCGCTCTGAAAGACGCCGAGCTCGAAGGCTTCCTACCTCGACTTGAGGCAGAGCTCAAGAGTACGTCTCCTGCCATCAGGCATTCCCCATTACATAAGCCAAGCCTGCTAACATAATACAGAGTACAACGACACCCAGTGCGACAAGCGTAACTCATACCGCCACCGCGTGAAGGCCGAGAAGGCTGAGAAAACTGGCGCCGAGGGCACGGGAGCAGGCGACGACGCCCCAGACGCCACCGACGCCTCATTACTGGCTGCCCAACTCAATGGCGTTGCAAACGGACACGCTGAAGCAGGCGATGATGACGAGCGCCCGGCCAAGAAGTTCAAGGGTACCGGCGGGCATGTGGTGATCACGCCAGGCGAGCCTATTGACGAAGACGAGGTCGAGGAGCTCGAGCCTGATGCTGATGATGGCGAGGAGGAAGACGATGATGTGGAGGACGACGAGCCTGAAGATGAGGATGGCAATGATGGCGAGGACGACGTAGATGAAACCATGGAGGGTATGGACGAGCCTGAGATGGACGGGAGAGGCGGCCTTAGAGATGAGGCGCTGGATGGGAACGAGAGTGATTAGCTTGCCTTGCGGGTTTGGTCTCAGTGTTTGCTTTTTGCATAGCGTGGGTATTTTTCAAGGTATAGGGTACCTTCAGAAGCCCGTCAATCTGTTTCCATCCGATTTGTGCCTGGAGTACTCTTGATTTTTACGTCGTCTCAAATCTCACTCTGTAGATTTTGAGGAGTGATATTGAATCTTTTCCGTCGTCGTTCATCCAACAGGTGGAATTCCCTGCTGGCGCAATGGTAGCGCGCAAGACTTCTACTGTTGACAACAGTCGTCATCTTGAGGCTCTGGGTTCGAGTCCCAGGTGGGGAGGCATTAGGTTAAACTCCTAAACTGGTTCCACGTTTTTTGGAATTTTTTCGAAAAGCGAAATCGTTCGAAGAACAAAGAAAAATGGGTGAAATTTGAACAACGCCGAACGCATAAGAAACGTTTCAGAACACTTGGAAACAAACTTGAACAAGGTAATTAAATTCTGAACGATAGTGAACAACCTCATCAGCAAAGTGAACAACGTCAACATCAGAGGTAGGTGGGAGTTAGCATGCACGCTGAAGATCTATGAAAGATGACCCCTACTTTAACAGACGATCAAGCTACACATCCTCACATACATATCTTCCGATACTATCCGCTTACTCACGGGGGTGATGTATTTATGTATCGTTCAAAGCGATATGAAGGACTAGTCAGGAAGCGAAAGAACATCTGGGATTGCCACAAATTCTTGTTTTCAAGTAGCCAAGAAACTGGCGGCTTTCATGTTGATCCCCATTGCAAGTTCACCTCAACTCACTCCTGTCCTCCGCCGCGCCTTTTCCTCCTTCAACATCACCTTTCACGTCTACAGGTGCTTCCTCTGGCTCAGCAAGCCCGCTGTACCCACGCTCCGTGATCTCAGGGTGCTTTCTAGTCCACCACAAGAGACCCAGCAGCGAGAGAACGGTTGCTGCAGACATCGCTGTCGCCATGGGAAAGCCAATAGGATATTGAGGCGCATCCGCTACACGCCACGCGCCCAATGGGATGGTAGCATGCCCGACATATACCAGTGTGACAGTCATAGCAACAATGATAGATCTCGCTTCCGGCTCTTTACGGAGCAGCTCAGCGAACCAAGCCATCAAGCTGGGGTTGCCGGCGTTTGTGGCGTAGGTTAAGAAGTAGAAGACAAGAATCGTCTTGTCACTTGACGGCCAGGAACTGAGCACAGCAAGCACGACTGCTGATGCGAAAGAAGAAAAGACGCTGATCTGCCAGCGCCAGTGCTTCCAGTCGCTCAGCCAGTTGAATGCAAGGCTAGTGGCGATCTGCAGTGCATAGCCGCCGAGTGGAAGTATGTTGACCTCGTATGTGCTGTACTTGCGGTTCCCTGCGGCGTCGCGGATGGTTTCGAGATATACTGCGGTCCATATCAGCAAATCTTGATAAAAAACATGTCGAGCTACATTCTCCGTACTCACAGACAAAATAAGCGTTTGCTCGATGTGACCAAGCCGTCAGGGCGAATGAGATCATGACAAAGTAAGTCACCGGATGCACAACAAGCTGGCGCAGCTTGACCTTGAGGACAGACACAGGCACCATGCGGGAAGTGGTAGCGCCAAATTCGTCCATACGATCACGAGCCAGTTGTCGTTCAGCTTTGGTCAACCAGATAGCCCGCGTAATGGCAGGAGAGTCCGGAATGGTCACGAAGGCTAGGTAGCCCTGGCCAATCGTGATCGAACCAGCAATGATAAACAACCACATCCAGCCAGATAGACCATGGACGCCGTTCATATCACGATACAACGTTGCTTGCAGGACGCCGAGGAACATCGCTCCTGCAACATCACTTACGTTGAAGAAGGCGAGGCGGACAGCCAATTCAGATGGTTTGTACCAATTGAAAATCAAGGCAACGACGCTTGGCCAGAAGCTGGCTGAAAGCAAGCCAAGGAAGAAACGTAATGCGTAGATCGTATGCGCGTTGGGAGCCATGTGCGTGCTGGAAGATGTGCTGTTAGTACCATCCCTGGAATCCTAATGCCAGTCCTGGGACTCACAAGAGCACCAACAATCCCCACGTGATTTCGCAGCAAGGCAAAACTAACGAGGGCCGAATCTTTGTCTGAATGATCTGGCCGGGAATCAATCCTATGGCATAGCCGATTGAGAAGAATGTGTTGAAGTTGACAAGCTCATTGCCGTACAGGCTAAGGTCTTCTCGCATGCCCGAGACGTATGCTTGAGTTGTTGCAGATTGGTCCAATTCTTTGATCAACTGTGATCGTATCAATATTTGAGTTGCATAAACAGTAGTTGGGAATCCTTACGCCAGCGACAAACATCCAAAGAAGCAGCATGATGTCGAGTTTGAACAGCAAGACATTTCTCTTCTTCCGGAAGTAAGGTATGACTTTGGCGACTTGTCCGAAGACACCATTGCCGTCATGTTGGTCGTGGTCGGACGAACTATGTCTCTCCTCCATGGCTTGTCGAGAATATGTCAATGCCGACTTCGGTGTCTCTGATTTCTGGAGCAGATAGTGTTAGCATACCTATTTGTGACCAAACTACTATGATCAATGCGTACAGATTTCAAAATACCCACAACGTTCCAGAACTCAGTAAGAGATCAACACTCTATCGACTACTGCGACAAACACATTCATATACAAGTTCATGCGTACCTAGAAGAAAATTATAACTATGTTTCATTATCGTGGCTCCGTCTCCGGCTGCAGTTCGCAGATCTCTTGGCCTTCCTTGATGCGAAGTCGTGATAAGCACGCCATCCTCTTGTTGCAAGCCGGACTGCCCAGCGCAGAATCTAGTGCTGCAGTTGAGTGATAGAGTATGGGTTTGTGAAGGTGTATTATGGGGGAGATCCTGGTTGAGCGCGTTCGTAGGCGAAGGTCGGGCTGCAGCAGTAATATTGTAGTCTTGGACTGAACGATACCATGAGGCTCTCGTATCGCTATTCTCAATATATTGCCACAACTTCGGCGTTAATGTTGGGCATTTCAGAATTGACCCACGCTATACTGCCACGCAAATAGGTTCCTACCATGCGTAAGAGCTATTGAAGCCATCTCCTCATTCAAGCAAATACTTCATATACTATCAGGGCAAACAAGACCGGATAATGAGCATATTCATCAGGCACTGTCCTGCTGATGTAATATATTAAGGTTACAGGCTGATGTTGCATTCTCATTGTGTCGAAGGATGCTGTGCAGCTTTGCGAGCATGTCGGCCACCAGTCTAGATTCGTAGTGAGTTACCCTACGGTCTCAAGCAGTGGCTATACAGGAACAAGAGGAGTGCCTTCGACAGGCCTGAGTTCTGCCGTGGTAAACCCATATTATCGTAGAAAATGGTGTAATAACACCGAAACCTAGCCAAACTCGAAGGCGGCGAGCTTTCTTCTTTACCGTGCCGAACGCTTGGTCCTCACACTCCCGAAATCTCTTGGCGTAAATTCCAAGCATAAAAGTTGCTTCTCCCTCACACTCCTCTTCTAAAAAGTATCAGTAGGTGACTAATAGTCATTTAATCAAGGCTTCGCTACGGCGACTTGCTGTGGGTTACGAGCGCGGTTTTCCGTCACATGAGTTTCCCACCGTTCCCGGCCTTGTTGAAGGAGGAATTCTTGCGTCCGACTTTCCTACCAAGTGCGTTCTTCTATAGTGGAACGGGTTTGTGGGTTGGCCGCTACATCTCTTCGTCTGAAGAGAGCTTTGTATAGCATGTACCCGCGTGCGTGAATGTCTGGCAACTATCTTGCTCTGTTCGCCGGTGTGTCTTGCCCGAGAGTCATGGCTTTTTGCTCGCACGCAAACTGCTGTCAAAGTTTTGCGAACTGAGCGTGTAGGCAAGTTATGCAACTCGATATGCACACCAGGATCATGCTACGCATGCTCAGGTTCCGGATAGATTGGACGCCTTTCGCATGTGCTACGCTAGCCAGCATGAAAGTTCGCGATGCATGTGATGACATGGTCCTGACTCCTGACAGACTCCAACCGGTTCATGAAACAGATTATGGATGTGTGCTCCACCGTTTTTGGGATGGACCAGGCACAACGGAGATGCATTCCTCCGCGCAGTACATCTTACACTACATTCTACTTCTCAGCTGTCATGCTGCTTTGCTCATCACGGCACAGTCTTTGGCCGAGTCGCGAAGATTTAGCAAGCTTACAAAAATTTCCCATAGGGCTGAGCAGCTAATTTCTGCCATTGGTGTAAAAGGCCCAAAAGAGACAGAAGCACAGACAATCTAACCCCTGTCGCGCATCCGGACACAACATTGCTAGGCCGACCACCTTATTATCTGTGAGCCTTTGATGGTGAGCAATGTGACATGTCTCCTGCATACCACTGCTGCTGTATCTCTGCCGTGCAGATCTATAAAGTCTCAGGAGCTGTCCATGCGAAGCTTCCGTGAAACCGAAATCGATTACCTACTGACACTCTCCAATAATATTTGCCTCCTCTCATCATCAATCCTTTTCAGACTTCCTCTTCCAACGCTCTCGGCTCCCCAACGCGCGCTCATCGTCCATTAGCGCTCTGTGCTATCTAGCAACGCTATATACAATAAACTCTACGCGCTCTCCTGAGCCAGTCGTGCCACGCACTACATATCGCTGCATCCTTCCCTTCGCGTCCAAGAAGTACGTACCGACTCTAATACTGATCCTCGGGCCCGCCACTTGAACACATCATCAAAAGCTTCGCCATCATGTCTGAAACGCGTAACATCGTTGTAGTCGGAGCCAACTTCGCTGGACTGAGTGCCGCTCACTACATCGTCAAGCATACCCTGCCGCAGCTCGCCAAATCGGAGAATGCCAAATATGTCTTGCACATTGTCAACGAGTCAACTCACTTCTGGTGGCACATTGGCGCACCCAGAGAGCTTGTCTCTGTGACGGATGCACCCCACGACAAGTATTTCAAGCCCATCATGGACGGTTTCAAGCAGTATCCTCAGTTCAAGGATTCGATCATCTTCCACCAGGGCTCGGCCACCGGCATCGACGTGGAGACTCGGACTGTCACTTACACTCCATTCGGCAGCGAGGCTTCCGAGGGACTACCTTACTACGCCCTTGTGATAGCCACTGGTGTCCGCTCTCCCACGCCCTGCACTACGCTGCACGGCGACCACAACATCTCCATCAAGGCTCTCGAGGAAATGAACACACGCCTCGCCTCCGCAAAGGAAATCATCATTGGTGGCGGCGGCCCAGTCGCAGTTGAAACCGCTGGCGAAATCGGCGCCAAGCTCAATGGCAAGGCTCGCATCACACTCATCACAGCCGGCGACAAGCTCCTTCCTAGACTCCGCAAGGCGCTCGCCGAAAAGGCCCAGAACCAGCTTGCAGCCGTCGGCGTCACAGTGCTCTACAACACCAAAATCTCCGAGCACACCCAAGGCCCGGACGGCAAGACCGAAGTCCACCTCAGCACCGGCAAGACCCTGTCCGCCGACGTCTACATTCCCGCCATCGGAGTCACCCCGAGCACCTCCTTCGTGCCCGAGGCTCTCAAGAAATCTGACGGCTGGATCGACGCCAACCCGAGCACGCTGCGCGTCGACGCAGCTGGCCCTCGCGTGTACGCCGTTGGCGACGTTGCCAGAGTTGACCAGGGCGGCGTGCTGAACCTGTACAACTCGATTCCCGTCTTCGGCGCTAACTTCGCTCACGACGTGCTCGGCGACGCTGGCGTCGGCCCTGTGCCCGCGGAGAGAGTGTACGCGCCCAAGGAGAGCGAGACGCAGCTGGTGCCTGTGGGCCCCAAGGGCGGTGTCGGCGCTTTCAACGGATGGTCGATGCCGGGCTTCGCTATTAAGATGATCAAGGGCAAGGACTACATGGCTGGTCAAATCCCGACGATCTTTGAGGGCAAGAAGTTTGCGAAGGCATAGAGTGTATGATTGATGGATTGTATCACGCAGATTGAGGCCGGTAATGGGTGGGCTCGGCAAATTGATTGGTTGATGTGTTGATAATAGCAAAGCAGCGAGGACGGAGGCAGACGAGAGTTAGGATGTCAAGATGTAATGGGCGGCGGCGGCGATTACTTCGATACCCAAGTATTTCTTTAAATCGCATTGAGTGCTTCGTTACGCGTTGTCAATGCATGTTGGTTGTTTGGCGACTTTTCCTTGCTGTCCATCAGCATTTATGCAAGGATTGCATATGCCTGGATTTGATTTGATGCGTGTGGACATTCATATACGTATACAAAACACGTACATTTGAACAATTGACAGGTACATTACACGTAACGTTACATACATGTATTTATGGAAGATTGAAACAATGCGCTGTACGGGTTAGGGTTGGGGCATGTGGTTAAATGCGATCTCGAGCAGAAGAGACGCGCATGCTAACTTTAGGAGGTTCCCGTAAAGCATAAATAAGCCATAGATTGGAAGAAACTTGTTATGAACTTGCTCGTCATCTCGATGCGCGTTTTGCGCTTTTGATGCTTATTTTCGTCGTTGAATATAGCTTAAGTTCAAACGCCTGAATGTTGTGCATCAGACTATACAAATGAACAGCAATCTCCAAGCACATCAAATAAACACACAACACAACACACGGAACAACCCCCCGACCGAATCGAACGTAAGTCCGAAGGACTGGAAAGGACAAACGGTCATCGCACATTAGCCAACCACAAAAATGAACAAGCGCAAGAAGAATCCTGCGACTCGGCATCTTCCAACCGAATCTACATGAGGTATGTAGACTAAACGATCCCCGCAGCAAGCGCCAGCCTCATATGATCTAGTACTTATCAGACTAAAACGCCACAATTACGCTTTCTAGCGATCACACGAGACGCGTTCTCCGTCGGTATCTGGGGTACGAACTTCGAGGGAGTAGCGATTGAGTTGGGCGTAAGCGGTGATTTGCCACGTTATTGGGTTACGAAGCGAGTGACGAGCCGAGACACGCAACGAGACGAGACGAGACGGAGTTCGAGCATGTCAGCACTCGAGAAAGGTCGTCGTGTGATCGCGAAGGAAGAGCATGTACCGCGCGTCCGGTACTTATAAAGTGACTTGGCGGTTTATTTGATGGCGTGGGAGTTGAGCTCGATTCGCTAATGGCCATGTCGGGCGAGGTGACCTGCAGGCTTTTAGTTTCTGCCTGCCTGCCTGCCTGTCTGCTTGAACGCTACGGGCCGGGCGAGCGAAGGAGGCGGGTTTCGATAGTGATTTTGACGATCTCAGTGGTTTGTTTCGATCAGTGTTTGTGATCGACGGATGGGATACTGATGCACCGTGATGGTAGACGTTTCGCTGTGTACGCGAGTGAGCGCGAGTTTACATACGACGCACTGTCGAGAATTGAGTAATGGGTTTCGCGACGAGGGCATTGCCCTCACTGTCTGGAAGTGTGATGACCTTAGTATAACATCTGCCGAGATGCTCGTCTGGACTAGTCAATCTCATAGGCAACCATGATTGTGTCTGTACTTAGCCCTAGCGACTCCAGCAGGGTAGAGACTGAGATAGAGCACAGTCGATTGCGACAGGATGTCGTACGCAGACTCATGCACGAAAACCACAGGAGATGTGGCGACGGGAGACAGGGCCCTCAGAAGCAGGTAGCCGCCAGGCAGACTGGGATCTTGGCCACGTGCCGACGATGTTGTGTTCGAAGGTCATTGTCGCGAGATCCGGCATGCCGACCGAGAAGACAAATCGCTGATCATCAGGGCAAAAGCCCTGATCGCTAGCGCAGCACGGGAAGAAAGCAAGATATATCTGGATCAATTTGGGCGCCATATATCGAGTGAGCGCAAAGGCGCGCTCTCGACGTCCAACCAGAACGGGCGCTCAAACAGTCGCAGAAAAGTCGATGACGAGCGCGCGACAGTCGACGACGCGAATGACTCGCCATAGCACGATGTAGCGTGCAGCGACAGCCTGCGTGACCTGCACGGCTCCGCGTGGGATCGGCCTGGTCGAGGGTAGCTGGATGAGAGCTTGTGAGCTCGACGACCGGCTACCTGCAGCAGCGTGGCGGCCATGGCTGGTCCGTGGCGGACAAGGCATCACGACTGCTTTGGGCGATTAGCAAGCAGCGCCTCGCGTAGCCGGGCGGCGCGATTGCGAGGCTGAACGAGCAGGAATGGGCAAGGTACTTCTTTCAGGATCGTTGTTGACCGCTCACTGCCGGGCATTATTCGTTGGAGGATGATGAGCAACAGGCGAAGGCAGGCAGGGCAAAGCAGGCCAACCGCAATAGTCTAGTGGAGATATGCAGGTCGATAACGCGAACTGCGCCACGAGCTTGCGCCGAGAGAATGGGCAACGGAAGAATAGTCGTTGACAAGCCCAAGGGAATGATGCTTCGGGCTGTGCCTGCGCGATGTCAATTACTCAGGACTGCGAGCGAGAAAGCAGGCTTGGACGGGAGAGCAAGGGTCCGAGGAGCAGTCGAAGGTATCAGCACACGCTCAGATGACTGGTATTTCGGGGTCGGACGGTGCAAATGGGCAAAGGCAGAGATGGTAAGCTTTCAGAGAGAGGGCAAGACGTCTACAAGTGTACGCGCCTAAGAGATCGAGGATCGTCTCGTCCCCGGGCGATATAGCAAGCTTTTGTATATAGTGATGCATATGTGAGACATGCCTAAGGCGCAATATGCGCTCTTGGACGGCCGCGCGCTGTGACTCTGTGAGGCTCTAGGTACAGCTCCAGTCCCTTCGTCTGAGTGGCCTCTTGACGAACAGGGTCGAGTTGCAGGTCGAGTTGCATCGGCTAATGCCAGATAGCCTCGTCGCTCGCCGCGATAGCCTGCGTCAGGTCGCGCGCGGATACATATAGGACGGGACGGGAGCTGTCTGCCTAAGCAGCGCTGCGTAATAGCTGATGTCCATGTCTGTCGTCTGAGAGTCTCGGAGAGCTGCACACACCCGCCCACCACTCGCCGTCCACCCTCCAGAGCCCTCTGCGCCTTCTCCATACCGGGAGCGGCTCGTCACACGGAGGGAGCCCAGTGTCTGCCGCCGCGAAACCGCAGCAGGCAAATCGCTGCTCGCCCAGAGCTTACCTGATCCCGCCGGGCATTATCCTAATCCTAGTTTCGCACGCAGTCAATCGATCCCAGATACCGAGCACTCGTCACGCCGCCGCCGCTGCTGCTCTGGGCCCGGAGATCAAAGGACGACTGCGCCAGATCCTCCTGCCTGCCTGCCGCCATTACATACATCCTCCTTGCAGCAGACGCACAAAGCGACACCGCACGCTCGCGCGAGACGAAACGAATCGCAGGCCAGGCCGAGCTGGTCCCTTGCTGCTGAGGCCCTACGCTTGGAGACGGGGACAAGCTTGTGCTACTTGTGGTCTTAGTGACCTGTCGATCTGCGAGCACAAGCATTTCACCGCCCTCTGCCCGCCGCCGCAAGAAGCAGCTTTGCAGCAGACGGGTCGTCGCCTTTGCGCGCCATTATCGCTGGATCTGGCTGTTCTGCCTCGCCTACTAACGGAGAAAACGCGCGCAAAGGAGAAGGCTCCGAGGCAAACTCGTGGCCGCTGGGATAAGTTGGACTGCAGCAGGCGATCGAGCAGCACCAGACAGCGGGGCTTGAGCGTTAAGTTAGCAGCGCCTGCTTTCCACCGCCGCCGCTCCTTCCCTTGGGCTTGGGCGTTCGTCATTCGTCTACCTTAGCTGCCCGAGCGCTTCAACCTCCATCTTCCATCACGCCTTGCGTCCAACGCGACTCACAATCACCCTCGGCCGCATCCGCGCCTGCATCGACCACGCTGCTGCTCTGCACGATTGCAGCGACCGTTGCGCATTGCACACAACCGCACCGCCATCCAAGCCCTCGCCCCCGCCGTGCGCGCACCTCCAGCTGTCGTCCACGCGTGTGCGCCGCCGTCGCCAACAACGCGAGGCGCAAACCGCCTGCGCCTGTCCGCGCGCATCCTCCGACTTCACCCTCGCGGCCACTGCGCCGGGTCGAGTCCAGCGCCACTGGCGCGTGAAATAGCGACACAAGGGACCGCAAAAAACCGCTACCCGAAGGCTATTGTGCGACATCAGGAACCCGGTAAAGGCGCGACGGGATGGGATGCTGGTAGCCTCGTCTGCAACAATCTACACGTGCAATGGATTCTGGTACAATCAACCCAGCAGCACTGAACGCTTCTGGTATGTCCTGCTGCCCGCCCTCCGAATGCGACGCTTCCGCCGGCCTCGTGTCTTCGGTCGCGCATCTTCATGTCTTGCGACTCATGCTAATACCCTCTTACAGCCTCAACCATCGCTCCAAACCTGCTCTCACAGCCTAGCCCTCGTGGCACCAAACGAACCAGATCGCCAGACGAGTACGGCGGCGCAATAGCTCCAGAGGGACACGGTATGTCTACCCTATCACATCGACCTACGCTCAAGCACTCGTCCGCGCTCAAGCCGGCAACGTCCTCCTGCAGCACTGACGTTCAAGTTGCAGACGGACTCAAGTCCAGCAAGAGAACAAAATCCACTGGCTCCGGCCACGACACGTCCAGGAGCATGTCTCTCTCGTTGGCGCAACCGATGCAAACACCGCAGATCAAGTCGGAGCCGCTTCCCAAGTCGTCTCCGAGTCACACATCGCCACATAGATCGACTCCCGGCTCTGCGACTAAGCCTCCGGTAGTCAAAGCACTACCAACTGTGCGCGACCACACCACAGACCAGCTGGGCGCCGAAGGCGACGAATACATTCCTAGGGAGATCGACCAGGATGGCGAGACCAAAGTGTCAAAGGACGGTTATCCTCTCGAAGGTCGAAAATATCGATGCCGTACCTTCCAGGTGCCCAATCGTGGCGAAAAGCTCTTCATGTTGGCCACCGAATGCGCTCGTGTTCTAGGATATCGAGATTCGTACTTGCTGTTCAACAAGAACAGATCTCTGTTCAAGATTATTGCCAACCAGCAGGAGAAAGACAATCTCATTCAACAGGAGATCCTGCCTTACTCGTACAGATCGCGCCAAATTGCTATCGTCACGGCACGATCCATGTTCCGACAGTTCGGAGCAAGGCTCATCGAGAATGGACGTCGCGTCAGGGACGATTACTGGGAGGCAAAAGCCCGCAAGCAAGGATTCACCGAAGAAGACGCTGCGGGCGAAAAGAGGCCTGGCGCAGCGAAGGCTAGGGAAGCCGCCGCTGCCGAAGCTAGTAGCAATGCCTTGACATCTTTGCCACAAGGCGAGATCATTTATAACAGCAATGGTCTCGAGGGACACCCTCCAGGCTTGCTACCAGCAACACTTGCTCCATTGCCGATGATTCACTTGCCTAGTGAAGACCTTCGACCTGGCAGCTATGGTAACGTCATACGCCCTAGGCAGGAGATTGCCGGCCCAGCCTACCAGGATCGAACGCAAACAAGCAGTGCAACCGAGATCTTGGCTCAGGCCTCTCACGCAGCTGAGTTCAACAAGCAATTAGGCGCAACCCGGCAACATAGGTCGCAGTACCTCGAAAACTACTGGAAGCGACCTCATGAACAGCCATCGCCTCAAGGAACTCAGCCTGAGGGCGATATGACCACAGTCGCACCACAACACCTGCAATCGCCCCAGGCTGTAGCAGGCGGTGGCCAGCCTCGCCTACCGCAGCAGGAAGCTATGTCACACCCCAGCTCCCAGATGATGCCTCAGTCGTACTCCGGCTTCCCCAACCAGCAGAACCCAATGGCATCTCCGGTTTCAGCCATGCCACGACCAATGCCTGCCGGTCAGATGCACCAAAGCTCACCGTCGATGAACATGGCCCCTGGTCAACAGCATCGTCAGACGCCATCCTATGGCAGCTACCCTTCGAACCAAATGTGGCAACCTTCTCTGCCCCAGCCGTCGCCGTTGTCGCAGTCGCATGCCATGTCACAATATGGCCAGCAGCAACAAGCACAACATCAACAGCAGCAGCAACAACATCAGCAACAGCAACCGAACCAAATGTTGCCACCCCAGATGTCTGGTCAAGGCAACATGGGATACGGACAGATGAATCCCATGGCAAACCCGGCATATGGCAACATGAACCGCAGCATGTACCAGCCCAGTCCTTCACCTCAGCAATTTGGCATGCAGTCCACTGCTGCTCAGCAATCGGGTATGCAAAGCTGGTCGCAAGCGCCAGGCACCATGCCGCAATACGGTCAAGGCTTCCAGTAAGGTGCCCGTAATGCTAAGGCGCATCTGCTACGCATGATAAAGTGACATCGATTATCTCTGAGATACCGTCCAGATCGGATGCATATCTCGGTAGCTGGTATGCTAATACTCTTTTCGCCTGCTACCCAAAACAAACGCAATCGCCGCTGAGATGCGCGCTATCCGAAGTGCGCATCTGTAGACGTGCCTCCGACTCGCCATTGCACGATTCGCAAGTCTTATTTCGCCAGTGTCCAACCTCATGAGCAGATGCAGTTCTCATAGACAATGTCTAGACCAAGCGTGTTCGACCTCTCCTCTCAGTCGCATTTCCAGCAATCTGTCGCGGATATCGAGAAATTGAACGCTTTTGCTGCTTTACTCTGGACCACAAACGATACCCTACATCGGCGTCGGCGCTTTCGTTTTTTGTTCGCTCGTTTTGCAGCTCTTTCTGCTTCTGGCATGGAAATTTACCATTCTCTGCCTATATTTGAAACACACATCGGCATTTCATGATGCCATCTTTTTTGGTGATTAGTACGCGCTCACGATCAGTATCAACAACAAAATCAACAAAAATTACCCCATTCACGTTCCCAACAGTCACCACCATTCGGAGAGATTACAACATATCGTCTCGGCATCGTTTCCCAAAGTGGCTGCAGGAGTCCGCTTCTTTCTCATTCTCGTCCAAGGGGAGTTTGGTCAACACTGGGAAATGCCGGAGCTGGAGCAATCTAGCATAGTTCAAACGGAGGAAGGATACCTGGGTTGGCTGGCTAGCTGGACCACAGTAGCGGGCGATGTGGTCAAAGGCGGAACTGCTTTTGGGGCTCTTTATATCTCCGGCAACTTTCTTGTTTTTTGCTCGCTTTTTATTTCCTTTTACCATCAGAGTCGGATATACCCCCAGATTGTTGCGTTCTTTTTTTCTTCTCCAATGATTGCGGCTTTTTTGCTTTTACTCTGCTCGGTTTTCTTTTAGGTCTTTTACTAAGCACCCATTACCCCCAAATTTCATATCTCGTATGTTCGCTTGATTCTTGGTACTTGATTCCGATCTCACAATTCGTTGCTAGCTCCCTGTCTTGTCTCAACCACCTCATTTCAGACAGCGAAAATGCGTGGTGGTTCTGTTTTGGGAAAGGGGTCGGGGGTTTTCCAAGCCTAAGCGGGACTTTCTTGTCACTTTCTTCTGATTTGATTCCGAGACAGACTGGAAATTAATGAAGTTGGGTTGGCTCTTGATGTTTGTGGTACAGCTTTAGCTCCATTGTCCGAGGGTTTCGTGGTGGACCTTTTTTTCTTTCGAATGTGTGCTGGCCCAGCGAAGTAATGCCTCGTGAGATCGATTCTTCGTGCTGAGTGTTCACAGGCGATATGATCTCTGGGTGTGGTGTCACATGCTCGGTAGTGGCGTGCACGCAGAAAAAAATCTATATGTAGACGTAGACGGCAGATTGAGGACGATGCAGGGATGTTCCCTTCTAGCTTTCGAGCTGGAATTGGGGAGGCAATGCTACTGTATCATACGAGTGACCGAGCTGCTGGGAAATTGGAACCATGATGACGGTAGGGAGAAAGCGCAGGGATTGTATGCAGTCATTGAGCCGTCATGTATTCTTTTGAAAGGGTTTGAATACTTTTTGTGTACATGTTTAATCTTGGCCTCATGTCCCACCAAAAAAGCAAAAATGGATTCGGATGGACAGCACCCTTCGCCTTTTTTTTCAAAACCACTCGACTACGCATTGCCGTTAAGCACGAGCTGGATGTTCTTGATATCCTCGGGCGTAGTCCTGCAGCAGCCGCCAATCAGACTCGCACCAGCGGCGCGGAATTGCAAGGCGGATTCGCGGATCGCCTTACCGGATTTGTCGCCCGTCCACACGTGCTCCTTGGGGACGTATGTCTCGCCGGAGTTGGGATAGCAGAGCAAGGGCAGAGTCGTGAGAGTGCTCATGTGCTGCAGAGACTCCAGCGCCGTCTGCGGCGGCACGCAGTTGATGCCGAAGGAGATGGTCTGCTCGCTGTACTGCTCGACCAGGGCGAGGACGTCGCTGAGCGGTGTGCCGTCGCTAATGTGAGAGGCGTCTTTGAGCGTGCAGCCGAGCCAGGCGGTGGCGGAGGGGAATTCGGCGCGCAGGAGTTCGAGCAGGGCGCGGACTTCGCTGAAGCTGGGAATGGTTTCCAGGCCGAGGAGGTCGACGCCTGCGTCTACCAGGGCGGCGATCCGGGGGCGGTGGAAGTCTTGGAATTGTTCGGTGGTGCGGATGTAGTCGCCTCTGTACTCTGAGCCATCGGCGAGGTAGGCACCGTATGGGCCTACACTGCCGGCCACGAGTAGTCTGCGAGTGCTGGGGACGCCAGCGTCGTAGGCTTGTTGGCGTGCATCCTGGGCGAGAGTGACGCTGAGCTTGACGAGGTCTTTGGCTTCGGTCTCGGAGAGGGAGAGATGTTGCTGTAGACCGACGATGCTGGCTTGGTATGAGGCGGTGATCGCGATGTCGGCGCCATTGAGGAAGTAGTCGAGGTGGACTTGGCGGATGCAGTCCGGGTCTTCGATCAGTGTTTTTCCTGACCAGAGGGCGTGTGAGAGGTCGTGACCGCGTGTTTCGAGCTCAGTTGCAAGAGCGCCGTCAATGATCAGGCTGGTGCCGTTTGCCAGCAGGCTGGCTAGCTCTGAGGGTGACAGCATGATTTTCTTGATTGATGCTGTAATTTTCTTCTCTTGAGTTTTGCCAAACCAGATGGTTTGCCTTTGGAAAATAGATCTTGCTGACGAACGTGATCGAACAGTTGTTATTCCAAGTTGTTACTAGTAGCTGGCATCAATCCCCTTCATGCACGCAACAATGGAGCCAGTCATAGGCCTACCCCGAATTATCACATCACACCATTGGGTTGGGAATTGGCACGTCTGAGCTTAAAGTTTGAATTATGTATACCTTACGAGAGACTATCTCGCGTGTGGTTGGTGAAGAGGCCAGCATTGCTGTATAGTACGGTGTATAGCAGAGTCAACGCGGCGGTTAGCAAGGCAAGTCTACACAGAGCAAGATGCTGCCGCTCGACATCAAGGTAGGCGTGTTTGCTGCGACGTGTATGGGCATCGGCTTACTCTCTCGGGCGGCCCGGCCGTCATTCTTCACAGCCAGTCGTGGGGTGTGCCTGCTTAGTGCAGCTCAGCCCAGCTCCGCGTGTGCTGCAAGCTGGCTGCCAGGCATCGTCCAAGCAAGCAAGCAACCAGCCGAGCGCATTGAATCAACCACCGCCGCCAACACCACCCGCCCAACACCCTCCACCCTCGCTGCTACACCACATAGACGACAGGGCAGGCGACGCGCCCGCATGTCACCATGTCGCTCTTCTCATTCTCCACCCCGCTGGACATCGACATAGTCCTCGCCGACACCGATGACCGGCCCTCTGTCGACGTCAAGCTCGACAAGAACAGACGCGAGAAGGCACCTCTATACCTCGACGGCGAGACTGTAAAAGGCGCAGTCACCATCCGCCCCAAAGATGGCAAGCGACTCGAGCACACCGGAATCAAGGTCCAGTTCGTTGGCACCATTGAGATGTTCTTCGACCGCAACACACACCACGAGTTCATGGGCCTGCAGACCGAGCTTGCCGCGCCAGGAGAGCTGCAACACCCTGTCACCCTGCCGTTTGCCTTTAAGAACGTCGAGAAAATGTACGAGAGCTACAACGGAATCAACGTAAAGCTGCGCTACTTCCTGAGAGTGACGGTCAGCCGGCGCATGGCGGATGTGGTGCGTGAGAAGGACCTTTGGGTGTACAGCTACCGACAGCCTCCTGAGAGCAACAGCGTAATCAAGATGGATGTGGGTATCGAGGACTGTCTGCACATTGAGTTTGAATACTCCAAGAGCAAGTACCATCTCAAGGACGTTATTGTCGGCCGGATTTACTTCCTCTTGGTCCGATTAAAGATCAAGCATATGGAACTCTCGATCATCCGTCGCGAAACTACAGGCGTACCGCCAAACCAGTACAATGAGTCGGAAACACTCGTCCGCTTTGAGATCATGGATGGCTCACCCTCGCGAGGCGAGACGATACCCATCCGTCTGTTCCTCGGCGGCTTCGACCTCACACCCACCTTCCGCGACGTCAACAAGAAATACAGCACACGCTACTACCTCTCCCTGGTCCTGATCGACGAAGACGCCCGCCGCTACTTCAAGCAAAGCGAAATCGTCCTCTACAGGCAGGCACCCGAGAACTCCGAGCTCGCGCAGCGGCAAGCGAAGGAGATCCAGGCCAGCTAGGAAGACGCTAACGAGACACGAGGGCGCACGGAGTTTGAGGAACACATAGAGGACAGAACTGCCACACCTTTGAACGGCCTCTCCCGAAACAACAGCAGCTCTGATCTGCGGGGAGGAGGTGCCCGTGCAGGAACACCCCAACCCCAGCGCAGCCGTGGCAACCCACTCATGCGCCTCGGTGCTGCTTGCGATAGCTCTATGTCTGTGGCATCTGCTCCGCCCAAGCCTAAAGGCGATTGGGACGAGCTTTTGGCTGGATGCAAGAGCAAGGATCTCGAGCGGCAGAAACCAGTAGTGGCCGATGAGCATGGCGTGGCGCGTAGGCGTACCGGAAGCAATGTGACGCTTTAGCAGCTGGGCGAATGGGATGGGATGGTTCTGTTGTGTTTTTTTTTGATATTTTTGATTTAGGGTTTGCTTATATTGTATATTGTTTCTTGAATGCCTTGATTAGTTGTGTTGCTCCGAATGGGTAGAAACCGTGCGGTAGTTTGATGCTCTGTTGAGCGCCCACACGCCGTGGAGCTATATTTTGGCAGCGCTCAAGTTTCAATGTGATAGTACATGTAACTTACTGTCTTCAGATCGTGGACTGCCTTCATGTTTGTAGAGTGAATCGCGCCCCACTCCTCCTCCACACTCGATCGAGCTTGATTCAATGCGCTCATCGCCTTCCATCAAGGTACACCATACCTTGCCAAACACAGCACAACCTTAACCACCACACTCGCTCCCCAAAATGGCCACCGCAACGCCATCCCCCCTCCCATCAACCCTCACAGGCACACCCTCCATGCCTCCCAAAACCACTCCCTCGAACCCCTCCACCACCGCTTTCAACTTCCCAACCTACACCACATTCCCGCCCTTCTACACTCTCCAACCCAACCTCACCACCCGCGCCCGCCAGCTCACCCTCTGGTCCCAGCTCATCCTCTCCTACGCCGCTCACAACCGCCTCTACCGCCTCTCCATCTCCTCTCCACCATCCGGCCTCTTCGCCAACCCGTCCATCCACCGCGCCCTCTCCGAACCCGACATCCGCGCCGTCCTAGACCACATGGCGCAGCCCGCCAACGGCTCTCGCGTGGAGTGGATCTCGGCCGGAGGCTCGTCGTCGGTTTCGAGGGGGGAGAGGAGTGCTAGTTGCTGGGTTTTCTGGCGCACGCTGGCGGAGTGGGCGGATATGATTTATGGGTGGGTGGACGAGACGGGGCAGAAGGGCAGTGTGTTGACGGTGTATGAGTTGAGGGAGGGAGAAGCGGTGGGGACGAAGGAGTGGGTTGGGATGGAGGAGGAGATGCTGAGGAAGGTTTTGGGAGTGCTTGTTAAGAAGGGACGGGCGCAGATTTTCGGGCTGGATGAGAGTGCTGGTGTTAAGTTCTTTTGAGGGTGTGATTGAGAAAATATGGTGATTCGGGATTTTGGAAGAGGAGGGCATGGACTTTGTTGGATGCTATTGCTGGCTACGGTTGAAAGCGTTGTGATCTCGCACCATGGAGCAGGAGATCCAAAGCACACAGCAGCTTTGCGACTGCTACGGCACCTTGCGTGACCTATCGAGTATCGCATACATTGCTGTATGCTACGGCATAAAGTCCCGAAACACCACATATACTATGTTGTGGTTAGTACGATATGCACTCAAACTGCGCTGCATCGGGAGAACTGGCAGTGCTAGAGATATGCTTGCAAAGAGCAACTACACTTGCCGCCGAATCGGACTTCTGCTTCATATTTGGATTGCATGGTCAGGCCGCTCGAAGGCAGTGGACTGACCAGCCACTCTTCCCACAAACCAATGGACGAAAGGCAGATGGCGTGCTCGCCACCCCGCTTGATGCAAGCTCTCGCAACAAAGATCCAAGGACAGCTACGATATCACCACGATAAGTAGTTGACATTGGGCATCATCCCTGCTAGCATAAAAGAGCCAGCTCGCTTCACCACCAATTTACTGGACTTCGCCTTACTTCAGGCATACCAATTCCCGTAATACACCATGTCGACACAAATCCAGCAAGACGTAGCAAAGCGTAACGAACAGTATGCTGCCTCGTTCAAGTCAGGCCACCTCGCTCTGCCGCCAGCGAGGAAGTATCTCGTCGGTACGCATTGAATCTCATGACACTTTCTCGTTGTACACCATCTGATCAACATCGTCCAGTGACCTGCATGGACGCCCGCATCGACCCAGCCTCAGCCTTCGGCATCGAACTTGGCGACGCACACGTCATCCGCAACGCCGGAGGCAACGCTCAAGACGCTCTTAGATCCATCCTGATCTCCCAGCATCTCCTCGGGACGCGCGAGATCGTGCTAGTCAAGCACACTGGCTGCGGAATGCTGACGTTCTCGAACGGCGATGCGAAAGCTGCGGTGCAAGGGAATGGAGGGAAGATTGACCAGGCGTTTGATTTCCAGCCGTTTCCTGAGCTTGAGGCGGCTGTGAAGAGGGATGTTGAGTTTTTGACGGATCATGACAGTTTTCCGAAGGGGGTGGAGGTTAGTGGGTGGGTTTATGATGTTGGCACGGGGAAGGTGGGGAGGATTGTGTGAGGAGCTGGTGATGTTGGATGTGGTTCTTTCGTCTTGGTTATGCGGTTCTTGGATGGTTAGGAATGAAGTGTCATCGGGTTGTATCTGATATAGCCCCCTCAATGTTTTACCACGACAATTATCCAATTCGCCAGTCTCCCTCAACGATGTGACGACGTCGTTCTCCGCCGTTGAAGCACTTGCTGTATCCGGCAATACACGGTGAAACATCATCTGTGCGAGCGGACCGAACCTTGCGCCGTTGCGATGGCCGTTCGGACTCCCAGCATAGTTCTCGGTATAGCCATGACGTGATGTCTCATGGCCCACGATCCCTGCTGCTGATAGCCGTTTTCCATGCAGGGCGATTCGGTCATGTTGATCCAACGCTCCGAAGTTCGCTGAGGCCATGACGACGTCCAGACCAATTCTCTCGACTCAAAACCGTTTGCGATTGTGACATCCTCAATCGAGGTCCCAGCCATGACGATTGTCCTATCCGCGCCAAGAGACATCCAAGTCTTTGAGAGTGGAGTGTTTGCTGCATCCTCCATGCCACCCCGCATCTCTCGAACCTGTATTGTTGATGTATACAGTAGCAGCTTAAGTTCTCGGGCGGACATTCTGCCAGCTCCACTGTAGTTCTTCGGACCTGGGAGAGCCCTCCTCTTCCTCATGCATGACCGCACAGTCCTGCGCCGCGCCCGCCAGTGATCGCATGTACATTCGGCGCACTGCCACATCTCTCCAAGACATTGCCCAAGCTTTGGACCCGCGCGCCCACCTTACTACCTACCAGACGGAGTCTGGCGGCGACAATCGAGAAAGGCACTCGCTCCTTCCTATGGACTTCCCCTCTTATCAGTGCCTAGCCAAGTGTCAAAGACGACAGATCTTTCCTTTGTTGGCGTGATATGAGCGCAGAGCCGTACTCACCATCGGCTGACCTCGGAGAATCTTGATCTTGGCTCTTGAGACTGTTGACCGTGATGATTTGAATTGCTTGGACTTGAGTGTGCTGACATCATGTGGTATATATTTCGAGGGTCGCTCCATTGGCGACTCTGGGTGTCATCAGGATAGGTCCTTTGTTCCCGTCTCTCTGGGTGTCAACCTCACACGCGTCTCGTATTCTACTTGCTCCTATCAAACTACTATCAATCAAACAGCCGTGGTGGCATCTACGAGCAGGATGAAGGCGATATTGCTCTGCCTTGGGAGCAGTGTCCTGGCACAAAACATCGACCCCACGTACGGCGATAACTATACTCCCGTCAACAAAGACGACGAGGCGATTTCTCGAAACTATCCTGATATCGACATCGATCTTCTGTCGCCTGCTTTCCTGCACCCTGAGACAATTCCTGCTGGCTTTGCAAATGGCACTTCGGGTCCGACGCCAGATTTTGTTATGAGTAAGTCGGTCGTCGTCTAGTCTTGCAGGACGAAAAAACTAACTCTCGAACAGACAACTTCCTTCAGGAACTCGCATCTAGAAATGATTGGTACAACTATTACGTTGCCGACTTCAAAACAGAACAAGGCCGACCTCTTCCATATGTCTACCTCACCGAGCCTACCCAGAGCACACACGGAAACACCACAGCCCAGCCTAAGCTTCGTGTATATATCCAGGGCGAGATTCATGGAAATGAGCCGGCCGGTGATCAAGGCATTATGGCACTACTGGGAAAGATGGATGCAAACAGCACCTGGACTGCGAGCCTTCTCGAGCGAATGGACATCCTCATCCTCACACGATACAATGCCGATGGAGTGCATTATTTCCAGCGCGAGCTTGCCAGCAACATCGACCCAAACCGAGACCACCCAAAGCTGCTGAAACAGCAGACAAGAGACATCAAGCGGGCTTTCAACGATTACGATCCTCACGTCGTGATCGATATGCATGAGTTCACAGTTCCTAGCATATACGGTGGCAGGTATCGTCACGGTGCCGATGCGATGATTGCTGGAGGCAAGAACCTCAACACCCGCGCGGAGATCCGTAACCTCACCGACGGGAAGTTCAGGCTCGGAATTGGAGCTGCTCTTGAAGAGCGTGGACTTAAATGGGAACCATATGTCACCGCCGAGACTAGTCAGGTGGAAGCACCGATCGTCATGGAGGAGGCCATCTCAAGCTCTACCAGCGGACGTAACGCCATGGCTCTCAACCAGGCTGTCGTCATTCTTGCAGAACTGCGTGGCATCCGTCTGGCGGACCAACATTTCCAGCGTCGCACGGCTTCTGCGTTGACCATGCTTGAGGCATTCCTCAACATTGCTCGTCAAGACGTTGATGAAGTACTCGAGACCATCGAGGGTGCCATCGAGAGCTTTATCAGCAGCAACGACGATATCATCATGTCCGACTCTCAGCCCAGCGAGAATCGCACTTTCACGTTCGTCGACATCCGCAACGGCAGTCTCGTGCAAGTACCCATCGAGTTCCAGAGCTCCACACCAGCAATCGCAAACCAGACCAGAACTAGACCCGAAGCCTATCTCATCCCTCGCAACTGGATGGACGTCGCAGAGCGCCTGAAGATCATGGGCGTTGAGATGGAAGAGCTGAAGTACGAATACCGTGGTGCCGTTGAGGCATACAACATCACCTCATCGCAGCTTGAGGATGAATACTATGAGGGAGTTGTGCGGAATCACGTGACAACCAGTCCCTTCGTGAAGGAAGACTTAGTTCTTCCCGTCGGTAGCTGGAGGGTTAGCACACGCCAGAAGAAGGCCGCGCAAGCTTTCATTGCTTTGGAGCCGGAGATCGCTGAGTCGTTTGTGTCGTTCAGCATTATACCTGTGGGCGAAGGAGCCGAGTACCCCATTTTCAGGGAAGTGGCCTGATAGAACAGTCACATTATCGTAGTATTGAAAGATGCCGTTTCTCATGATGTTTACCTGTAGTTGCCAAATTCACTAGCTAAAACCGCTGGCACGACAGTAATCCGTGACCCCCGTTACGCTTTCACCGGCGTCAAAGTCACCATCAATGGTTTCTTCTCCCATAGTAGGTACACTTTCTGATCATTCCAAGCCCTACTCTCTTCGCAAAGCTCCATGTCGAAGTAAAGCATGACAGTTGAAAGCAGAAGACGCATTTCGTGCCATGCCAGGTTCTGCAAAACGCAGGTCAGTCAACGTACAAGCCTTCGAACTACTTCGTGGAACTCAAACATACCTTTCCGACACAGTTTCTAGGGCCGACGCTGAATGGCTCCATTGCGTCGAGCTTGTCGTCTTTGAATTCTGGATCGCCCAACCAACGCTCCGGGTGGAATTCATAGGGCTTTCGGAAGAACTCCTCGTTCCTGTATGTTGCCAGGTGGTGCACTCCCAGAATCGTGCCCTCTGGCAACCATTCGCCACACACGGTTGCGCCGCCGGCAGGGACTTTTCGTGGCAAAGCTGAAGGAACAGGCGGGTACATGCGGAGGCCCTCCTGCAGAACCGCCATCAGGTACTTTTGTCTGGCTAGCGGCTCCAAGTGCAGATCATCGAGGCTGTCGAACGAAGACCTGACCTCATCCTTGAGAAGCTTGAGCTTGTCGGGGTTTGTGAGGAGCTGGTATGTAGTGCCGCTTAGAGCGGTAGCTGTCGTTTCGGTGCCAGCGACCATGAACACAGATGCCAATGAATGGTGCTCACCCAGCGAGAGCCCTTCTGCATCATCAGGTTTACCTTTTTCAAGAATCTTGGTCCAGAGGTCGGGACGGTCTGGGTTGCGAGCCAAGCGGCGGTCCACACGATCTTTGGAGTAGTTCCAATGCTCGAGCTGTTTGGCGCGGACGACCTTGCTCTTGAACAGAACTTGTTCGATGATGTAGGTGGGTAGACTGCCAAGCATCTTGAAACTCTTCAGCTTTGTGGCGGTCTTGATGCCTGCGAAGATGACTTTCACCCAAGGGGAATAGTCGGAGTCTTCCAGCATTTGGAGGGATTCGGCGAAGCAAAGGTCGCCCATGATATCGCTGGAAGATGTGTCAATACAGCCATACCTCACGCTCTGGCTGTCAAGACTTGGGAAACTTACAATGTAGTGCAGTTGTAGAACTTCAGAAGATCTGCCTTCTTGCCAGCCTTAGCAGTCTCAACCATCTTGTCCTTCATCAGCTGGACCCATTGCTTCAACAACGGTTCCTGCTCTTTAAGTGCTCGATCGGAGAACGCGTTTGACACGACTTTACGCTGGCGGCTATGTCCCGCATCATCAGCAGTGATGATGCTGTGCACCTCGTTGAAAGGGCGATTGTAAAATTCCGGATCCTTGTAGAGTCCTTTCTTTCCGAAGCCGTAGATCTCCTTGAACCCAGCTGCGCCGTTTGCGTACGAGATACGACTAGGTCCAACGCGTACCACGGGGCCATACTTGGCATGCAGGGCGGGGAGGTCAATGTTGTCGTTTCCTGTGTGGTTGGTCACAATCGCTGGCAGGATGGAGATGGCATTGAGTTTGGGTCCTGGGATTCTGGACAGAGGGCCGAAGTATGCATCGTATATGGCCGATCCAAAGTGGTAGATAACCGAGAGTATTGCAAAGGAGACGATAACTGACAACGTATCGGTCGGAGGCCAGTTAATCCCGAGAGTGTCCATCATAGCGGGCGATGGCTTTGTCGACCAATGCTGATTTAGAAGCCTTTAGACTGCCTCAATTGAGGTGCAAGTAGTCTTCGATTCAAAAAAAAGGGTTGAGGTATCAAGAAATCAACGTGCGCCACTGATGAAAAGGAATGTCGACTTATATCATAGAATGGCACATAGCACAAATGACAGCGCCACTCGGCCAGAGTCCGAGCGCGGCATGTTAGAAGCAAGAATGTGTGTGTGCGTACCCCCCAACAGCATACTAGCACCAATCAGCACTACTTGCGGGCCGGTGTTATTGGGCGTTACGTCGACGAAGTGTTACCGTCGATCTGCCATCAGCCTGCGTATTTGCATAAAGCGCTGCCGGGAGCCAGCCATCCCTTTGCGAATGTCGTGCAATGAACCTGTTGAGGCGTCTTATGGCTGCTCACATGAGAGAAACACCAACGTAACCCTCAGATTGAGCAACACGTCCATACGCTGCGATCTTGGAACTTTGTCGTGACAGATGACGTTGGACGTGTAGGTGAGACCGTCATCCTTACTCCTTCCGCAAAGGTAGAAAATCAGCCCTCGCACCTACTTTTATGCAGCACGGATGCGACCTGGGAAAGCCGAAATGCGGAGGGTCAGTGGGGACTATGTGGAGCATAAAAACAGCACTTCGTATATCTCGTTCCTGCACGCCTGCCGCTTCACGGGGAACCCAGTAATAGTACGACCAACCGACGTTTCACCTATATGCGTGTTTGAACATAAGCTGGCCGATACATCCGTCTTGCATGTGCACAACGAACTCGCAGGGCACAAACTCATCCACGAAGTCGTCGAGATGCGAAGCAAGCGACCACGTGAATGCCACATGGAATTAGACACATGCTTTGGAGGTTCCCAGGATCACCGATGACACCGATGCAGAGCTACGTTGCGTGAAACATGGCAAAGCGGCATTTTTAGTCTGTCGTGCATTTTTGCTGTTATTCATACATCCAAAGACAGACATTGGACACTGCTGCCAAGTATGACAGCCAAAACATAATGGCTACTGGCAAAACTCAACTTGACACAGCCACAAGAAGTTGAGAGCTTTGCGTGCCATGTCAACCCATCATGCATGTATCGGCGTTACTGGAGAGCGAATTGTGCACTGTGCTAGACATACATTCGTTCCTTCGTGAGGCCAAGGTCACTTGCGTTGCCTTTGTGCCACGACTGCAACGTTGAGACTCGTATACGTTGCAGTAGAACTCGGAACCAGATAATCCCGTCCCATGTGATATTGAATTCTTGATTGTGGTCCGCATGGACATTCCCAATAGTCACACATATCATTGAACAAAGATCTGCTCTTGCCAAACGCCTTCAACGCTCAGAGCTTAGACTGTTCAGCCCCGGTCGTGATGCGATAGCAGGCTCCGCCCCTTCCAAACATCGTCCTCAGGTCCTCCACGACTTCTCCCGGGATCTCATGTGCTGCAAAGTGTCCACCCTTCGTCTTTTGGCTTTCGAAAGCAACTGGGCCCAAAGTTCGTCCAAACACATGGGGCACAACAGTCAGCTCCTTCGGGCTGTGACACAACCCCAGCTTCACCTTGCCAATCCATTGGCTTGTGCGATCTCTGGTGACGCCAGTGGAAGTGTTGTGTACGGCTTCGTAATAGATACGAACACTCGCGGCAGGACCCGCCTTTGAGAAGTAGTAGATTGACACCCAGGTCAAGATCTCGTCGTCGGTCCAAGGATAATCGTCGGTCCAGTCGTGCAGCTTCTCGTAGATCCAGGCGAGTAATGCCACTGGGCTGTCATGCAGTGCATACCCAAGAGTCTGTGGTTTTGTTGACTGCAGGAGGCGATAGCCAGTGCCTTCTTCCATGAACCAATTTGTGCGTTCGAATCCCGCCTTATCACGTGCGGAGTACGGCCGCAGAGCGTGCTGGGTTGCGAGCAGCGGGTTAGATGTGAACGTCGGTGCGCTTGCGCGGATCATGTTGATGTGGCTGGCCTTGACTGCTTCTGGGTGCAGAAGGCCCATGGCTCGAGTAATGTAGAAGCCCCAGTCGCCTCCTTGGGTCACATACTGCTTGTAACCCAGTGAGAGCATCAAGTGGTGACAGGTCTCGGCATATTCGCGCAAAGCAAAGCCGGTGCGTTTGGGACCTTCACTCCAGCCGAAGTTTGGGAGAGACGGCGCTACAACGTGGAAAGACACGCCATTGGCACTCTGTTGCAATGCTGGTAGCATCTTGACGACTTCGATGTAGCTGCCAGGCCAACCATGGCAAAAGAGGAGCGGTATAGCGTCTGCACTGGGAGATTGCTGGTGGATGTAGTGGATGTCCAGCTCCTCAAAGTTGTCGACCTTGATACCGCGATGGAATTGCGGGAGCTGATTGAGCTTTGCCTCTTGAACACGCCAATCGAATCCATCTTGCCAGTAGGCTGCCAGGCGTTTGACATCGGCCAAAGGCGCACCGTAGTCCCAAGCAGCACCAGAGAGCTCATCTGGGAAAGTCGCCACAGAGAGCTTGGTCTTGAGCTCCTCGAGCTTGGAGTCGGAGACATTGATGGTATAGCTCGCCATTCTGATGTAGGCGGATCTGTGGAGGTGGTATCAGTGAATGGTAATTGATCGATCAAATGACAATGTTGTGTGGCACGAAGAAATATGAGCCTTTAAAGACTTGCCGTGATTGCTGCTGACATCAGCTTGATGATGCTTGTTTGTATACTCGTAAGGCGTGACGACAAACAATCGACCAAAAGCGGGGTCGTATCGAAACATTGAGGCAAAGGGACCATCTTACTGGTACGCATAGCCGTTCCGCCGTCCATGCGAAACGGTGATGTCGAATGCAAGACAATTGTTCTTATCATTGCTAAAGAATCACTGACAAAAAGTGTATAACTTCATATTGGTAAGTTATACGACCGCACACAATCAGCATTCTTGATTAGTGACAACGATCCTTCAGAATAAGCAGTATTTAGACAAAAGGGCAAATCATTCCATCTGTTATGCATTACGATTACTTCTCTATCATCTCGGGGAAGACAGTACCGATGAGCGTGTCTATTAGAGTGAGAACCATATGCGTACTACGTGGATGTTAGCAAAGGATTCACTTTTCGTGGTAGTGTGAAACTCACTTCAGTCGCCGACTGTTCAACATAGCCACCACCTTCCTACTGGCAGCCTGTGCATTGGTCCGCCCAACAACACTTCCCGCAAGATCAGGAATCAGAGCGCCTAGTACAAGAGCCGCTTCTCTCCGTGTATGTGCTTTCTCCGCGAGCGTTCGAGGCGTGGAAGCTGCTTTAATCTTTCCGTCCTGCCACATGCTGTTCTGTAGCGATTGCACGTAGCCTTCCAACTTGTCATCTTCCAGGTAACTGCGCGCACTGTCGTGAACCTTTCGCTCGATAGTGCCACCAAGTAGTTGGTGCAACACGACCACCACGGTGCGACCACGCAGCCAACTGTTGCCCTTCGACAACTCGAAGAACTCGAGGAACAGGTCGCAGATCGGCTTGACGAAAGGCTCGAACTCTTTTGTCTCGTAAGCATTAAGTTCCGCCTCGGCTTCTGCGGCGGTTGATGGATCATGGGTGGCAGGATCGAGAGAGTCGACAGAATCGCCATTGATCTGCGATGTTGCGGCAGAGATCAAGTTCTGCCCAGCGACCGAGAGCTGGTCTAGTACAGGAATATTTCCGAGGAAGTCCTCCATGCCGTCCGACACGGAATTGTAGATTCTTGTGACAAAGTCTCGCGCATCATCTTGGCCGTTGTTGTCACCACTGGACGTGATAGCAGCTTGGGACAAGAACGCTCGAAGTTCGCGACTGCGACAGATCGCCGGCACCAGCAGCAAAGAGCGCAAATACTTCTCAAGCGTTTGGCGTCGGCGATTCAGGAACTCCTTTTGCAGAGTGAAAAGAGCTTGTCTGCGTGGGAAGTCCAATTCTCTGACCGCGGGAAACCTAGCACGCAATCGTTTGTGCAGTTCGTGGAATTGGCTATACCGTCTTGTGACAGCCCAGGTAGCCGCTTTCAGATTCTCGCCAGCTTGCCGCCGGACCTCGATAACGTAGAGCGCGTACTCGTGACCGTCGTCCTCACGGCCGACCATGACTGATTTGATGGTGACTGCCGCCCGACCGAACAGACTGTTATCGCTCTCCTGCACGACATATTGCTGCTTCTGCATTTCCTTTCGTCTGATCTCGCGCTGCAGACTCTGCTCTGATTTGCGCAGGATCCTGAGCTCAGCGGTGTTGTTGGTCAATTCAGCTTTCGTGGTGAGAGAATCGACAATGCTCTTCTGGGCTTGTAGACGTTCAATCTCTTGGTTGAGTGCGCCGATGGCTTCCGTAAGCCCTAAGTCGCCAGGCGCAGCCTCCTGGACACGGTCTTCATCACTCCCACCCAAAGCATCTGAGTCTTCCTTCTCGTCCTCGGCGAATTTGTCTGCTTCATCGCCAAAGAGGTCATCGACGAAAACGCCGCGACTAGAGGGCTGTCCCACCAGACCGAGGGATGCAATGCTCGGCTTGCCCTTGCCTGATGGCTGCATTGCTAGAGGCGGACGCACTGGCTCAGCGAACCGTACTCTGTCGTTTATTTCCAGTGAAGGTCGACTGGTTGGTTCTAAGAATAACGAGTCCTTGTCATCGTCTCCCACAATGTTATCAAGTGCCAACTGCATGGCATCCACTGCTTTGGCTTCTTCTTGCGCTCGCTGTGCACTTTCGTTGTCGGAATCATAACTTCGTAAGCTCGTGATAGACTGTGTCATGCGTTCATCATCGACATCATCGTCAAACAAAGCTGGTCTAGCACCCGAGTCATCCATCGATCTTCTGACATCAGGTGGCGATAATGCTGGCTTGGTGATACTTTTCAAATCGCTTGTTGATAGTACTGCTCGGCGAAGCTCTGGTTCCCTGCTGATTGCAAGAGGTGGCCTCTGTGATCTGATCGGAGACCGGCTTGCATTACGTGCACTGTCTGGCGAGTAAGTCGACCCCGTCAATTTATTCTGTACTGCTGATAATGCGGGATTGTCGTCGATCGCAAGCCACTTGTAGTACAAGTCAGAACGCTTGAAGTCTTCAAATTGCACCTTTTTCATGCGCTCATACACCTGGGATTGAGTGTGTAGGACTGCCCGTCGTGCTGAGATGTAGTCGTCTGCAGAAGCCTTCGAACCCAGTTTGAGGAACCTCCGTACCACTTCAAGAGTCGCAGGAGGTGTCTGAAATTCTGATTTCGTGAGGTAACCTTCGTACATCTGTCCAATGTCAAGTCGTCCTGGATCCGCGGCAATTCCTGGAGGGGGCTCATCTGTATCGGTCTCCAGCGGATCGCGAAATCCGTCTACCACTAGCCAGAACTGTACCAGACGCATCAGCTTCACGCGATCCATGAACTCCATGAAGTAGCTGAGCCCAGAGGCATCATAGAGCAGATCGCGAAGCGATGCTTGTCGCTTCTTAGCAGCAGCACTTTGGTCGTTGGGAGGCTGTATCGAGAGGTTAGGCCTTGCCTTTCCATTCGCTGCAGCTAGTGTCGAGATTTTCTGGTCAAGCAATCGCTTGCCTGTCTCTAGCCGTCGTAGATATGCAGCATCCTGGTTCTCCACAGCTGTGTCGCGTCTCAACTGGCTTACAACTTCACTCCTAAACCGACGTGCCTCTGATAAGATTGCAACATGTCTGATCGCTCGAATGAATCGCTCGAATTGTCTTTCGCTGTCGTACGGTCTTAGTCGCGGGAATTGAGACGACTTCTTGGCTTTGATCGAAGAAGCAGGGGCGTGTTGATCTAGTGCTGCTCGTAACTTCCGCACAGTTTTGCGATCGTGCAGCATTGGTCCTCCAATATTGACGATCATCTGATTCCAGAAGTCCGGGTCTTCCAGCATGTTGAGCACAGGCGTCAAAACTGCACAAGCCACAATCTCCTGCACCAACACGGTGACCGCCGGGCTGGTCTTCATATTCTCTGGCAGGACCAACGGTAATAGCCTCGTGACCAGTTCTCTCAGGTGCTTCTGCTGGCTCAAAGCAGTATCCGCGAAACCAATCGCTGCGGCCGGATGTACCTTGCCGCCCTTGTACTTTGCGGCGATGGCCAAGTCCAGCTCTTCGCTCTCCGTGACCTTCAACCCCAAGTCCTTCCCTCTGACTGCCCTTTCGGCTTCGTAGAACTCCTTCAGATGTGCTGTGACTAGTGGCAATACCTTGCTAACACCTAGCTTGACCAGATCGACGCCAGTCAGCCTCGCAGCAACAGTGAGGAGCACCGAGCGAATGCACCGGTCAATCTCATTCTGAAAGGTCGGCCTCTTGGAGATCCCCCCATACCAGCTGGTCACAAAGTCTCTTAAAATCAGGTCCAGAAGCCCGTCCACAGCTTTGGAGAACTTCCTGGCCTCTGGAAATATGACGGGCCTTCTGTACTCGACGCGACTCTTAAGCGCCGCCTTCTCTTCCTCCCAGACCTCTTTATCTTTCCACACGACATGTCCCTTTCTCTTTCGCGGCTGGTCCTGCGCAACGCCCCGGCTCGTCGTCGCGATCACAAAAAGTACCCCAGCAACGGCGGTGAGGGCTCCAGTGACAAAAGCATGTGGTATCCAGCGCAGACTCGGCAGCCAGTCTGTTAGCAAAGCCCATGCGACAAAGGCAGCGAGAGCGGCGAGCAGGGCTTGAGTGCGGTCGAGGCCCATAGTCCGCGCGACACTTGCAAGGAGCAAGCTGCGCGCATAGTCGTCGTAGTGGTGGTATAGTGGGGCTTGTTTGGAGATGTTTGTGGAGCGTGGTGGGCTTGAAGAGGGACAAACGTCACTTGGCTTGCCATGCAATATGCGCGCGCATGGAGAGATAACGTCGAGGGCATGTGAAGATCATACATTAATTCGCGTTTATATCTACCTCATATATTAATCTGTATTCAATTGAAACATCATACAGCTGTAGAGATTTCGTGACTGAAGATCGGCACCCATGCTTTTTGTTCAAGACAACCATGGCCGCCGCGAAAGCCGTTTATACAAAAGTGTCTGTAGCATATCTAAATTATCTTCAAGCACCAGAATACGATGTCAAAATTCTCGTCGTACAAACTTGCTTGAAAACAATCCCAAGCGTACATCGTGGAGCCAGTCTTGCATGCAGTGTGCATGAGATGGAAATGCCTCTCGAGCAGACATCTCAGATTAGGCTCAGCAAGTTACTCAGAACGAAGAACTTTGTTGGTAAGAGGATACCGTCGTGACACTGGCAAGGCCGCAATATGCTCTAACTGAGAATTACACGAGACGATTAGGATGTTATTTGTCACAGATTGACACATTGATGTTGGCGCTTCGATGCTGGTATTGCCGCAAAACAGCTCGTACGAGCCTCTCGGCCGAGCAGCTCAGCTCGGACATTGGCCAACACATCCAGCCACAATCCTTCTGCCCTCAACGCAACTCCTCCTCCTACCGTAGCGAGACTACATTTACTCGGACATACTGACTCATGCACAACCAAGCGGACCATGATGACGAATCCAGTCAAACCGGGTCCGGTCATAGCGACAGGATCGATATTGACGTCGTGTTGGAGACCTGTGGACCAGACATAGGTAGTACTATATAAGACCTTTACCCATGTCTCGAAGCGATATTCCCGTCACATCCAAGCATTTTCACAACAGACAAGCACTTCCAGCTCAAAGCTTATTATACCTTCATCCGTACAAGTCAAACCAATCAACCCCTATCAACACAAACCATCAATCAATCATCAAACACTCACAATGTCCACCAACATAGCCGCCTACCTCACCGCAGCCAAAGCCCACCCCTTCGAGCTCAAGTCAGCACCAACCTGGACTCCAGGCTCAAACGAGATCCTGATTCAAAACCGCGCCATCGCCATCAACCCCATCGACGGCAGCCTGCAACGCTTCGCATGGTTGCCCCTGCAATACCCGACCATCCTCGGCCAAGACGTCGCAGGCGAAGTCATCGCCGTTGGCTCGGATGTAACAGCCTTCAAGACCGGCGACCGTGTCATCGGCCACGCCATGGCCACGGCGACCAAGCGCCCGCAAGACGCTGGCTTCCAGGCGCAGACTATCTTGGACGAGCGAATGGCCAGCCGAATCCCTGACGATTTGTCGTTTGAGAAGGCAGTTGTGATTCCTCTGGGTCTTTCTACTGCGGCTTGCGGGCTATTTCAAGAAGCTCCTTTCCTTGGCTTGCAATTGCCTACCACGCCTGCGAGAAAGGCTACAGGCGAGACTGTGCTGATTTGGGGAGGTGCCTCGAGCGTAGGCTGCAATGGCATCCAGCTCGCAAAGGCAGCGGGTTACGATGTCATCGCCACCGCGTCTGCGAAGAATTTCGAGTACGTCAAGCAACTCGGCGCGAGTCAAGTGTTTGACTACAAGGGCGAAAGCATCATTGATGATCTGGTAAAAGCATTTGAAGGCAAGACTTTCGCTGGCGTGCTCGACTGCATTGGCTTTGAGGCTGCGAAACTCTCGGTTGAAGTGGTGAAGCGGGTAGCCGGCAAAGGTGCTGTGGCCAGTACAAAGGGTGGTGTTGAGGATCTTCCTGAGGGTATAACCTTGAGCAAGATCTTCGGCGTCACTCTCAGGGACAACGGCGTTGGAAAGGCCGTGTACGCAAACTACCTGCCACAGGCTCTGGAAAGCGGCACTTTCGTCCCTTCGCCGGAGCCGCTTGTGCAAGGTAAAGGTTTGGAGCACGTACAAGCAGGCGTTGATCGTTTGATGGCGGGCGTTTCTGCTGCGAAGGTTGTTGTCACACTTTAGTAGTCTTAGAAAGTCCTCGTCTCTAGTAATGAATGAATTAATCGATAGACTCAATCAAAAAATTCTTCCAGCTAGTCCATGGAAATTGAAGCATTGACCCAAGTACCTATGTCGCGACATCAATAGCCCAAGTGATCTAAGTTAGTCTATACATGTAAGTGTCAGTATCTACTGTACCCTGTCCACAAGTGTCACAGGATACAGCTCTTCCCATCTGCGCCGCATGCAGGTGCCCGTGTCGCCCACGACGCGGCGTGTAGCACATGCACTCTCTTTCCATTTGTAACACCGACCCATGTCCAATACATGCAGGTGTCCAGCGCATGCAGGAACTCATATCAAAGCCCCTGCAAGCCATCGGCAGTGTAAGGATTCGAGGCTCAGCGTTGCGAACTGTCAGTTTTGTTCAGCCTCAATATGCAAGAGTGCCTTACGCCAAGCAAGCGTTCCCTTTTGCCGGAGGGCGTACTGGCAAGCGTCCGACACGAGCGAACAACGATACGCATATGCGTCTTTGTCGAGTGAATTGAGGTAGCTACACGTAACGACCGCGCAGCGCTCGAGAAGGAACAGAACAAGTCTCGGAAGCCCCAGTCGCACAGGTCGGACCGCTGGTGATGTCGCTGAGCAACCTGAAGATTCGGGCTCCATATTCATTGTCCTCGAGTGAATGGAGGTAGGTAGCTATTTACCACCTACCAAGTCAGACCTTCCTCTTTCCCTGCGGTGTGGGGTTGATGATCGAGGGTAAACTTGGTGCCATCGAAGGTTGTGTGTAATGAATGCCAAAGCGCGCTGTTTGGCCATGCTTGAGCTATACCAAGAGACCACGCAACACCAAAGTCGGCTGCCACATACAAATAAAATTCATTATAGGTCATGTCGTAGAACCCCCCACCTCGTAATCTAGCCATCTACACTCCCAAAACGATGAAAACCAATACTTCCACCCTACTTCCACCTCAACCCCAACCTCGCGTTCATACCCACAATGCTCCTAACAAGATCCCAGTTATCATCGCGACCCACCCAGTCGCACACCACGATACCAACGCCACCATCGCCATCGAACGCCTCACCAGGAGCATTAACACCACGATCGCCAATCTCGTGCTTCTGCACGAGGAACTCGACACAAGCGGGATTTAGCTTCGCGGCGATGGCCTCGGGCCAGCAGCCGACGTTCCAGAAATTGCTGGCGCTAAGGAAATTGAGGTAGAAAGGCGGCGGCTTGGGTCTATCCTTCTTGTCTGCTTCGGGGTTCTCGGGGAGACATTTGACGGCGCCGGCGCGCTCGAAGTGCTCGCAGCACAGCTGGATTTTCTTGTCGATGTTCTCTTTCTCCATCACTTCGCAGAAGTCTTGCACGCAGATGTCGCCGGCCATGTGGTTCGGGGTATTGTAGGCCCAGTCGTTGGCGTTCAGACACCAGCCCGTGCCGTTCCACTCGCCCTTCAGGCGGCCGGAGAGCTCGAAGCGGCGCATTAGGACGATGCGGCCGCGGACTTCGCCGAGTGTGGGAATGCGAGGCTCAGTGAACCATTGCTTGGGGTTGGTATAGTGATCCTTGAGAATCTCGCCTAGCTGCTTGTCGGTCGATTCGCCGGTTCCTTCGCGTTTAACGGATATGATGACTGTTTCTGAGGGGTTGGCTGCGAGGAATTGCTGTACTTCTTTGACAAGAGGGCGGAATTTTTTGCTGCCAGTGAGAGATATGGGGAAAGCGCCGTGCACGAGGGTCAAGCCTTCATCGCTCTTGTCTTCGGGCTGGGAGGGCTGCACGCGGATGTCGAAGAAGCGCACGCCATGGTTGAGCTGCTCGAGAGGAGAGTGTGCCTGGCACCGGACTGAAGGAAGTGCCTTGTAATGGGTCGGGCTGTTGTGAGTACCAGGAATAGAGAGACCAGACAGAGGCACTTCGTCAGGTAGGTGGGACATCCATTTGGGCGAGTCTGTTGTTTCTGAAATAGCAAGGAAGGACTCCTTGGGCAAGTAGACTCCAGAATACTCGTGCTTGGGATCATCGTGGAGAGCGGAGAGGTTCTTGGAAGCGTTTGACGTGATCGACGTGTCAATGCGCCAACGTCCCCCGCCCTCGCCCTCGAAGGTCAAACGAAGGACGTCGTGCGGCCCGCGCTCTGTGGTGTTGATGTCCGTCTTCTTTGTGGTGAAAGGCTCGATTCGGATGTCGACCTCTTGCTTCGCGAAGCTCTGCGCGTTTTCCGACAGAGGAGGGTCGGCGCGACTGGCGCGACGAGACGCAGCTGGAGTGCTCTTAGGCGAGTCCTTGGGAGAACCGTCCTTGTTGTGGGAAGTGCCATTGCCGACAACATTGTGCAGCAGGCTGCTGAGGTTGTTGGTGAAGCTGGTCACGCCGGCGGTAATGTTGGCGGTGGCATTGCTGGCAGGGCCCAGGCCGGCGTTGGGAGGGAAGTCTTTGGGATTGGGAGCTTCGTAGCGCTCGACGATCTTGAGGGTCAGAGGCTGGGCTGTGAGGTTACGCAGAGTTATGGGAGCCGTCATGGTGGCAGAGGTTTTACCAGGCAGCGCAGAGAGGGCAGAGGGGTGGGAGCGAGACGGTCTAGGAGAGGAGATTTGGCTTTCGAGGCACGCATACCTTCCCTTATAACAGCAGCTACAGCTACACGCACCACCGCCGAACAGACGGTCAGGGCGCAACTCGCGGACGCTGGCTTGCGCGGGTGTGATCGTCCATCGTGGTTCCCTTGACTGATGCTGTGGATCGCCCTCTTGCGGCCAAGTCGCCCGAGTCTGTATGCGACTTGGCAAGGCTGTCTACCAAGCTCGTACACTCGTCCAACCTCCGCTCGTCGGGCACGGCAAGCCTTTGCTGAGCTTGCGCATGCCATCGTCAAGCCTGCGACGCCTGCCTTGGCTGACGAGCCGCCAAAGTCTGCCATCAAATGTCCATGATGAGTCCTTCGCAGTCGAGCCAGAGAATTATACATACATATAGCGAGTCCGGCCGCCAAGTAATAATAACAACAAATGGCGCGTGTTCACAAATACCTCACTCCTCAAATCGCGCAGCAATGCCTCCCACGTCGCCTGGAACCCCTCTCCAAACTCTGCTTGCGCGATATATGTCAGAGGCCCCCGTCAGTACATGTAGTTAGTCTCGTCTCAGCTCCCGCCGTCCTGCAGACACATCTAACCTGCAGAACCGACCACAAACGCCGCTTGCTTGTGCCTCGCCGCCCCGTGACCTCTGACCCGCATTGCGCACCATTTTCTGCTCGCCAAGCGAATAATCGTAGTCACGGGAGTCGTCGCTGGAAAACTTACACGCAGAACGACACTCCCAAGCCGCGACAAGCATCTCCCGTGCAGAACATGCGTAGCTGAGATGCGGGTCTGCGGTAACGCAGGGCGCGCAAGGCTGAGTAGGGCAGAGGAGGGTGTGCTGGCCCTGCCCGCTCTCCGTCTTGGTCGTTGCTTGACCACTACACCGCACACACACACACGCACCCCACGAGCGCTGTCATTCACGGCAGTTTGTATTAAGACGTCCGAGGCATAGGGCTGTCACATGAGAACTGCTGATGCTCGTGAAGGAACTATCACTAATACCCGTCGGGTCCGTCGCAGCCGGTGGAGCAGTGTCTAGGCAATGCGGCGGTGCACTGTGATTGTACGGTCTCGTTACGGTGTTCGTGACGATGCGAGTCCTCGATGCCAAGCCCAGATCAACGTGCCTCCGAAAGCAGATGTATCGATTGAAATAATACAACACAGCCAACTAAGTTCTGGTGCTCACTCAACGTTGTCTGGTGCTTGCCCAATGATCCACGACGATATCAATCTTCGTGTCATGCAATTGCCATTCTCTACATATAAAATAATGATACAATAAAATCACAACCACTAATACATCTATGATACATACACTTCTCTGCCATACACGCCTTCTCACAACTGCTTCTCCCAAGCCTTCAGTTTCTCCACTAGATCTTCAAACGTGACCTCCTCCTTAATTCCAAGTCGTCTACACTGTACTTCAACAGCCCCACGCGCCTTCCACGCTTTGCCCAACACAACAATAAACGGATACCCAATAAGATCCGCATCGTTTAGTTTCCAGCCAAGCGGCCGGTCGCGGTCGTCAATAGCAACGTCGAGAGGAGCCGTAGTCGAAGAGGTCGATGACGATGCAGAGGTCAGAGCATCCTTCGATGACCCCAAAGCAAGCTCGTCGTACACCTTGAGCACGTCCTCCTCTGCCGTCTTCGGCGCAGCCACAACCACAGCTCCGAATGGCGCAATCTTCATCGGCCAGTTCAAACCCTTTGAATCCATCAGCAGGCCCGCAGCAGCAGCGAGCAAGCGACTGACGCCGATGCCGTGGCAGCCCATAGAGATAGGAGCGAGCTTGTTGCTGGATGATAAAACTTGAGCATTGAGTGGGACGCTGTAGCGCGTGCCAAGGTGGAAAGTATGTCCTATTTCAATTGCAGTGGAGACTTTCAGGCTAGCTGGGGAGAGACAGGAGGGGCAGGTCGAGGACTCTGAAGGGCTGGTGAGGGCGATGTTATGGTGGGTGACTGTCGGGCCGGTGGGGTTTGATAGGGGGAGGTGTGCGAGGCGGCCGTCGAGGATTTGGGTTTCTGTGCGGGAGCGGGTGGGATTTTTGGCGTTGAGGGCGGACCATGTTTTGAAGGGCGCTTCGAGGGTGGTGTCGAGGGTTGGGTGGAGTTTTTTGAGGAGGTGAGTGTTCAGAGGGCCGCTGTCTTTGGGTGTGACGATGTTGAAGAGGGCGGTTCTGTCTTTGCTGAGGAATGGCGTGGATGTGAGGATGGAGTTGATGTCGCGTCCTTTGAGGGAAGAATTGAACTGCGAGAGCTCGTCTGGGCCGAGAGCGCCCGAGTAAAGCTCCTCGTTGGTCGAGTAGTCACACTTCTTGCAGCTAATGATGTTGTCTTCGCCGTTGGCAGAGGCGAGGTGGTATTCGTGGCTGAGATTACCGCCCATGCTGCCGGAGTCGGCATTGGCAACCAAATATGGCAGGTTGAGCTCGTCCAAGAAGGCAGAGTAGGCTTTGCGGACCTGATCGTACGTGGCGCGAGCTTCCTCTTCGGTGACATCGAAAGTGTAGAGGTCTTTCATCAAGAACTCGCGGCCTCGAAGCAGGCCCTGGCGTGGACGCGCTTCATCGCGGTACTTCCTCGTGACCTGGTACAGGCGTAGGGGCAAGTCTTTGTAAGATTTGACGGAACTGGCCACAATTTCTGTGATTTCCTCTTCGTGCGTCGGGCTCAGCAGGTACTTCGCTCCCTTGCGATCTTGGAGGCGTAAGAATTCCGAGTCGCGCCCTTCCAATCGACCAGACCGTTGCCACAGTTCTTCCGATGAGATGGAAGATAGCGACACTTTCGTTGCACTCAACATAGACATGTGCTTGTCGATGAGAGCTTCTATTTTATTCTGTACTCGAAGGCCTAATGGCAGGAGATGAAAGATGCCAGAATGGGCCTGCCGTAAGAAGCCAGCCTGAACGAGAAGGTCGTGGCCATCTTCCTGATTAGCACCATCCTGTGTTTTTGATCTGGTGGGAGTCCAGAATCCGCTCAATCTATTGCGGCCATCATACTATCTCATGTTAGAAATGATATTCTTTTGGACCATGCAGACATCTCCCCTGTCAGCCACTCACATGCAGACCTCGCGTTTGACGCGATAAGTGATGATTGATCTGTCTCAGCCGTACGACAGAGCAAAGGCTCGCGTTCAGGCCATGAGAAGAGTACATGCGGAAGTTAGCTCTCGGATCGTAGTATTTCTTATAAATTCAATGGCCTGATCAATCGACATCTGATGGACATTCACGTGCTCCCCAGTCAATTCAATGCCAGGTCGGGCCGAGTCTTCCCCGCGACGCTCTCCGCTTCGGAGTTTGGCTTGCTGCTGCTGCTCGAACTTTTTGCTGGAACTGCTTGTGAGCCTCGACCAGACGACTGCAATTTGCGCCGGGCCTCGCAACATCACACTCAGACCCGACACAAGTCTCTCAGCCATGGGCCAAAAACGAAAGCCAGTCGCCGCTCAGGCCGACAAGCAGAGCCACCCGGTCAAGAAGCCCAGACAAGAAAATAAGAGGGAAGAAAAGGCAAAGCTGATCTTTGCTCCCCGACCCGAATGGCACACCGCAGAGCTGCCACCCATCGCTATCGACGAGAACGCACCCGCTGTGCTCCCCCAGCGCGCCTTCGACGACCTCTACAAGTACGCCACCGAGCTTCTCGCCGCCGAGAATGCTGCATACAACGGCGGCCAGCTTGCTGGCTCGTCTTCGCATAAGTTCTTGTCCACCATCATGGCCAACGGTACTCTCGAGGACAAGATCTCTGCCTTGACCTTGCTCGTCCAGGAGTCTCCGCTGCACACTACTAAGGCTTTCGAGAACCTGCTGGCGTTGTCGAAGAAGAGGAGCAGGAACCAGGCGCTCATGGCCGTCGCAGCGCTGAAGGATATGTTGGGACAGGGTGTTGTTCTTCCCGGAGACCGCAAGTTGAGGGCGTTCGGAAAGCAGCCTGCTCTCGCATCAGTTTTGCAGGGACAAGGTGCAAGGTGGAACGCCGACCAGCCGCTACCGGGCGGCCTGCAGAAGATCCACTTGGTGGTTTGGGCCTACGAAGACTGGCTGAAGAAGACATACTTTGAGCTTTTGCAGGTGCTTGAGAGCTGGTGCGGTGACGAGGTGGAATTTGCGCGTAGCAGAGCTTTGACTTATGTCTTTGATCTTTTGAAGGACAAGCCTGAACAAGAAGAGAACTTGCTACGTTTGTTGGTCAACAAGCTCGGAGACACAGACAGGAAGATTGCGTCGCGAGCTTCATACCTGCTGTTGCAGCTTCAGACTACACACCCGGCTATGAAGATGGTCATCACCAACAGCATTGAGGCCGACTCTTTGTTCAGACCCGGCCAGAGCCAGCACGCAAAGTACTACGCCATCATCACGCTGAACCAGACAATTCTCAGCCAGAAGGAGCAGGAGGTTGCCAACCGCCTACTCGACATCTACTTCAGTCTTTTCGTTCAACTTCTCAAACCTGCGGAAAGACAAGCAGCGAAACTGAAGGGCCATGTCAAGCCTGAACGCCAACAAGGCGGTGGAGGAAAGCCAGGAAAGGCAGCTATGAAGAAGCTCAAGGCAAAGGAGAAGGAGGAGGAGTCCGACCAGCAACTCAACGACAAGCTGATGGCTCAGGTTCTGACTGGTGTCAACCGTGCATTCCCTTTCGCCGACACAAGCGACCCTCAATTTGAGAAACAGATCGATACCCTATTCAGAGTCACCCACTCTGCCAACTTCAACACTGCTGTGCAAGCACTCATGCTTTTGCAGCAGATCAGTGCCGCGAAGAACTACGGCTCCGACAGATTCTACCGTACCCTTTACGAGAGCATCCTGGACCCTCGATTGATTGGCAGCTCAAAGCAGGTTCTCTACCTGAACTTGATCTACAAGAGTTTGAAGGCCGACTTAAACGCAAAGCGCGTCCAAGCTTTCATCAAGCGTCTCTTGCAGGTCATCACAATGCACGAAGTCTCTTTTGTTTGTGGTGTTCTTTACCTGGTTTCCGAGCTCGAGGGCACTTTCCCCAGCATCAAAACTATGATCACCAACCCCGAATACAACGAAGACGACGAGGAAGAGCACTTTGTCGACGTTCCCGAAGAGGGCGAGGAGCGCCCTGCCGCACCACAAGACGCTCTACCCAGGATCAACACCGTTCAGTACGACGCCCGTAAACGCGACCCCGAGCACGCCCATGCCGAGCGTAGCTGTCTCTGGGATCTCCTACCTTTCCTTCAGCACTTCCATCCCTCGGTCTCTCTCTTTGCGGAAGCCATATTGTTCCAGAAGAAGATGCCGCCCAAGCCCGATCCTACACACTACACTCTCATGCACTTCCTTGACCGCTTCGTCTACCGCACTGCTCGCTCCAAGGCCTCCGCTGGCCAGCACGGCAGCAGTATCATGCAACCTATGGGCGGCTCCAGCGCTGCCGATCTCCTCGTCAAGCCTGGCGAGAGTCTGCGCGCAGGCATCCCTGTCAACAGCGAGGCTTTCTGGAACAAGAAGGTCGAGAACGTGGCTGCCGACGAAGTCTTCTTCCACTCGTACTTCAACCAGGCCGGTACCAAGAAGTCACGGAAGCAGGAGAAGGCCGGCAAGAAGGCCAGGAGCGGCGACGACAGCGACGAGGACGAGGAGCGCGGCGAAGACGAAATCTGGAAGGCCATTGTCAACTCCCGTCCCGAAGTCGAAGGCGACGACGACGATGATGACGACCTCAGCATGGGCGATCTGGAGGACGCTTACTCAGACAGCGAGGACGGCTCTGAGGGCGGCCTGGACCTTGGTGGTGAGGGCGAAGACGACGACGACGAAGAGGGCGGCATGATGCTCGATGGCGGCTCGGAGGACGACATGGACGTGCCGGACTTCAGCGAGGATGACGACGATGCGTTTGGCGACGACGACGAGGTGCCCTTTGGCATTCTGGACGACGAGCCTGAAGAGGAGGAGGCGCCCGTGGACTCGAAGAAGGCGCGCAACAAGAAGCAGAGAGAGGACAGGAAGAAGCTCAAGGCGCTGCCGACGTTCGCTACAGCCGAGGACTACGCGAAGCTGATTGGCGACGACGACGATGAGGACATTTAGATACCATTGTTTGTTTCCGATCCGCGTGTATTAAAGGGTGTAGAGTTTCTCTTTGCTCAGTCGACACGAAAATCACTGTTTATTTGTTGCTTCTGCGTACATGGTACATACGACAAGCCTGTATCAAGTATCACACTTGCTGCTTGCTGTGATAATCATCGGTTCTTCAGGATGAACTTCGTTCGCACGACTCTGATTGTCCACGGCATCTACTGTCCTTTCGATTGATCTCTCTCTCTCTCTCGGCTACGTGCTATGCATTTCATACAATTTTATATCGTTTCGTCAGACAATCTCAATCCTTGATCGTTTCATGCTGATGCTGATCCTCGACCTAGGGTTTCTATCAGTCTACATACAGTTCAGCCACAACATGCTCCACAAGAGTCTAGACGTACCATATTCGGCTACAGACAATGACAATCCAAATATGGCCCACGTGCAGAAATACCTTGTGACTGGACATCAGAATATGAAGTACACGTTGGGAGGAGAACACATTTGATCCAACCATACGATGATATGCAAGAAAGAACGACTCCGGACCAACTGAAGTATGTACTGTAAGCTGTGTTCTTACTCCTTACAAATCTCGAAAGCTGCAAATACGAAGCTGCTGCCAACAGGGATCGCATAGAACTCGGCCTTTGCAACTTCTTCAGACTAGCGCGCTCTTCTGCACGGGCGAAGTGAAGATCTTCAGCCTAGCGCGAACTATATCGGGCGGATGGGTCGTTCTGCGCTTGCTTCTCCAGGACATCTCACTCACAGTCTCATACACGGCCTGAAGAGTAGAAGTGCGGCAATTGCTGCGCTTGCAAAGATGTAAGATGAACTGCTCAAAGATCGCAAGATAACACTCCTGAGCTATGAATATGAACGCTTCACGGAGCGCAACACCGAAATCTCCACAGTAGCCTCACTAGGCATTTGAAACAACCCAACAGCTACACGGAGATCTTCAACAGCCTCCATGGCGAATTGCACGCTACGGCCAGCCGAGGGAGTTCATGGCGTCCTCAAGCGCAAACTTACTTCTTCCTCGGAAGTAGATGTGATGGTTTCTGGCGCTGTGAAGCTGTCAAGACTATTGCCTTTGGGGTACCGGTCCTCCAACGGCCGTGACTCGTGAACAATGTATATTTGTAAGGAGGACAAGCATGCCCAGCATCATCCTTCCTCTCTGCTGTGTTGCTCCTGCAAGAGCCCCTGCTGTTGTTGCTCCTCATTGGGTCCAAAATGCATAACATTGCAACACTTGCAGCCCTTGCGGGTTGCTTGTTCTCGACCTCAATCGCATCTCCTACACCCGTCCAGGATGTGGACGAGATGGAGCGCCGCGGGCTTCTTGGGAGTCTCGGTGGAATTCTAGGAAATGTCATCAACCCGATCAACAATATCCTCGACGGCAAGACGGACAGCAAAGATCCCTACGGCGATGTCCTAAAGATCTTGAAGCCGCTCAAGGCTACGACTCGACCATCGGACACAGAACAAGCACAAGCAACTATCTCCAGTGTGTTTGCAGCCTCTCCGACGCCTAAGAACATCATCGACACCGCTGCTCGCCTTGTCGCGCAAGGTCTTACTGCGGACAACGTGGAAAGTGCCCTCGATTTCGTCGACGGTGTGCTTACGGGAGAGAACAGCGAGTACAATGTCAATCTCAAGAATCCTACTCCAGCTGCGTTCCCCCAGGCAGGCTCGAGCGATGCGCCTTATTCGCTGAGCGAGGCCGCTCTAAGAGCTGTCATTCATATTCCGGACTCATTCCAGTATGGAAAGGCTGGCGCTCCTCAACCTATCATTCTTGTGCCCGGCACTGGCAACACCGGATACATAACTTTCTCTGGCAACTTGATCCCGTTGCTCCAAGGCTCCGACATTGCTGACCCCGTCTGGCTCAACATCCCCGGCTACCTCCTCAACGACGCGCAGGTCAACGCCGAATACGTTGCCTATGCTATCAACTACATCTACGGCATCAGCAACCAGCGTCAAGTCGCTATCGGCGCCTGGTCGCAGGGCAACATCGACGCCCAATGGGCGTACAAGTACTGGCCTTCCACGCGCGATCGCGTTACGGACCACATCGGCTTCTCGCCAGACTACCATGGCACCGTCCTGGCCAACGTCATTGAGATTCCCGGAGAGCCTCTGCCACCCTCAGTTCTGCAACAAGAATACAACGCCAATTTCATCCAAACCCTTCGCAACAACGGCGGTGATTCATCCTACGTCCCCACAACCAACATCTTCTCAGCCACCGACGAGGTCGTCCAGCCGCAATTTGGCGACGACGCCTCGGGCAGCCTGCAAGACGCCCGCGGAATCGGCGCCTCGAACAACGAAGTCCAAGTCGTGTGCAAGGGACAGATTGCTGGCAGCTTGTACACCCACGAGGGTATCCTATACAACCCTCTTAGCTTCGCGCTCCTGAAAGACGCTCTGGCGCACAATGGCACGGGTCAACCCAGCCGACTGAATCTGCAATCTGTCTGCAACGACTACCTCACGCCCGAGCTGGACTTGGCTGATTTCTTGCTCACCGAAAACTCGATTCTTGTTGCTGGACTTGCCATCTTGACCTACCCGGACAAGGTCACCGCGGAGCCTCCTATTAAACCTTATGCAGCTTCTTCCAGGGTTGGTTGAACTGTGTGGTTTTAACGGCGTGGATTTACTATTCTGAAAACGTGATCGACAAATTTTTCTTAGATTCTATAGCACATGGTCAGGTAGGCCCCAGTTAAGCTTGGACAAATAATACTTTATGTAATGCAATTCATTCACATTGAGAAAGATGTGCATGTCATAAGCATGACAAGTTGAGTGAGACTTGCTAGCTCGATGTGGTATCGACAGCGATTCAGAAAAAGGAAACGGTCAGATAGCAAGCTCAGTGATCCTTTGTCCTCTCCTCGCTATCATTAATCCACTTGTCCACCATCGCCTGGTCTCGTACCTTCAACCCGACCTTGAATGGCTTAGGATCCATCGTCAGGCCATTGGGCATCTTGTTACATCCGAAGCAGTCTAAGATCGGACGGTCCTTCGCCTCCTTCGGTGGCACAATCTCGAATGAGACGATGCATCTGAGGAAGGCCGTGTACAATTCGCGGTTCGCGAGATGGGTACCAACGCACCTATAAACAATGTGATCAGCAAAACAACAGTTCGGATACTTGCAATCAAAAGTCTACTCACATGCGGCTTCCAGCGCCCAGCGCGTAATGCGGCGTTCCTCGCGTGGCAGAAGCGTCGTCGATGCTCGTATCCGCGAGGTATCTCTCCGGATTGAACTCCCAGGGCGCTTTGAAGTGGCTCTCGTCGTAGTGCGCCCCGTACGCATTCATGTAGAAGCTGGTGCCCTTGGGGATTACCGCATCGCCCCATTTGATATCCCGGATGCTCTCTCGCGGCAGAGATATGGGAATGACGGACCAGAAGCGGAGCGTTTCTTTCACCAGGGCTGTGATGTAGGGTACTTTCTCTTCTACTAGACAACGCTCCCAGGCATCGTTGTTGGGGTAGACTTTGTTGATCTCGGCTAGGGCTTGTTCTTGGATGTCTTGTCCGCCTGGTGAGGCGAGGTATGCGATGCACATTATCAGGTTGCCGGGCACGGTGTCGAGGCCGGCGGAGACCATGCTGAGGCCGATGGACATCACTTCGGCTGTGTTGTAGATGTTAGCGATTCGTTGGATCAAAAGTCGTCATGGAGAACATATTACCATCGTTCAACTTTGCCTCAGGATCTTTGAGCACGTTGCCCGTAATGCACGGTGTATCCGTTCCGTCAGCAATCCTCTTCTTCAGCATATCGATCAGCCTGTACATATAAGTCGCGCGTCTCTTCTTGTACTCAAGCGCCTTGGTCGTACCTCCAGGCCTTAGTCGTAGCAAAGGAACATAGTCTGCCCAATTGTTGGCTGTGGATCGGAAATTGCTAACCTCACGCTCGACGTGAGTGATTTCTTGGAGTAGGGCATCGTCAATGTCGCCATCAATGCGTTCGCCATAGTTGAGCGTAAGAGACGTTGACAGAGCAAAGCGGCCGAAGTACGGCGCAGGATCGATGTCCTTCGTTCCGCCCTCGCTGTTGATCATCATCTCCTTGATACTCTTCGTACACTCGTAGTCGATGATAGGCATGTAGCTCTGCACTGCTGGGCGGTTCAGAGCAGTAGCAGCAGCCTTCCGCCGAGCTTTGCAGCTCTCATCCCATGGCGACGTTCCGATGGTGAAACCTTCGCTCGAGCTGACGACTGTGTGGAATGTGTGCAACTTCGGCCGGCTGATGAGCGCAGACTGGTTGGTGATCCATAAATTCTTCACACTGTCGAAAGTGTTCGCGAAGACGATGCGGCGGTTGCCCATGCGAACTTGGAAGACTGGACCGTACTTCTTGCTCCATTCTGCTGCTTGTTTGGCATGATTATCGCCCAGTGCGTACAGACTACCAAGAATGGGTAGACCTGGGATCTCTGGTAGGCCTTTGATCTTCGGGATATCGGTACGATCGAGAATCTTAACAGCTGCGCAAAGAACAGCGACGAGGAAGAATGGGAGAATGTGAGGTTGAAGGAGGAGTTGCAATATGCCTTGCGGCTCTTGGCTTGCCTGTGTCATCTTTGAGGTGGCACACACTTGGTGCTGAAAGAGATTGAGTGGTCAAGAAACCCTAGGACGGTAAGATAGATATACCATTCTCACGAGAGAAACGTGAGCTTGACCTTAACGAAGTGGTAACCGAGGCGGCTCTATGTGCAACAGTAATACGGCTTCTGCCCGCGGACTCTTAGCCGCGAGGCCCAATCATTCACTACTTGATCTTATGCCGGGTCATCACCCGACGAGAGTGGTGTGTAAAAGGGAGATAGCTCGGTGGTAGGGAGGATCAGAAGACCGTAGTGCGGGGAAGTTGTGGAGTGAAATGTTGTGGAGCACTGGAGCACGGAAAGGTTCCCTGACTCCACCTTACTTCCTGTAACTGAGGGCGGAATTTGACTTTCTCGTTTTCCTGTACTATTCGGGCATAGAGCTCTCTTCAATCGTTCTGATGGCACAAATTCGTTGCACTGCGGAAAAGGTCCGATACACTAGACTGGAACAGAACGCAGATCAAATACGGAGTGCATAGTAGTTTACAGGAGAGACAACATTCCGCTTCCGCGTGGCATCGTTTGGTTGCACACGGAACAGAAGGTCAATTCGCAAAGATTGCTGATCGAAAGCATGCATTTTATCGTCGACTCGTAGCTGCCCGCAGCATACGCAGACTTCAGTCGTGTTAAGCAAATCACCGCAGATCACAACACCTCTTGTTTACCGCCACCAGCTTTAATCTACAGAACTCAGTCCCTAATCCTCGTAGCATACACAGTCATCGCGAATGTTTCGATCGGAGGCGACAACAAGATCTGGCAACAAAGTAAAAGGCACGGGCTTTCGGGGCTTCTTTTCGTATGGATCGTGACTCACTGCATAATGTTAGCTTGATCGAATTAGAATGGAGTACATGCCTTGAAAACCTACGAGATGCGAGCCTTCGCAACAGGTGATCATTAAACTTGCCAGCAAATGACCATCGCGGATTGCCGAATGCTTCGCCGTTCTTGCGTGTGAGCTGGACCTGCGGCGGCGTCGTGGATGTAAGAAGCCTTCGTGATGACTCGTCGGAGGTTCCCGTAGTCTCCCAGTCGCTCTCAGAGTCGTCTACATTGAGCTCGAGCTCGCTTACATCATCGCATACATCACCGATCTCGAACAAGACTGATGTTCCGATCGACTCATCATCTTCCTCGATGACTCCGGAAGCAGTCTCAGTGTCCAAACCCGTGAAGGCGTGCCATTCCATCTCTCCCATTTGTCCATTGTCCCACATGACGTTCTCTACGACGACACTTTCTTTCGCCGGTCGCATTTGATAGTGAACATCGAGACTTGAGATCGCTCGCTCAGTGTCAAGAGAGGTGAGTTCAAGGTGTCTCAGTAGACTTCTGTTCTCGGCTCCGATAGCATCGAGCCATCCGCGTACGCTGCTGGTGCCCGGGTGTGCGAGTGGGTGTTGAAAGAGGTTTTCTTGATAGAAGATGGGAATTGTTTCGGCACGGACTGCGCGGGATGTACACGCGAGAGATGGTTGGGCGGCAACGACGCCGTTTGCTTGACAGTAGCTGTGAATGTAAGTCAGCACGTAATACCAAATTTTTGCCTTAGCAGGATCTGTACATACTAGCAGCTGCAAATGAACAGCTTTCTGTCGTGGACAATCGCCTTTCGCCAGATGTTCTTGCGAACAGATTTTGGCAGCTCGGTGATACCTTTTTGCCTGCACCACGAGATCCGTTCGCCGTTCCGAAATGTGACGTAGATCTGAGAAAGGTCGATCCCGTTTCTTTGTAGCGACGGCCGGATAGCCAGCTTCGCCTTTGTACCACTGATGAGTCGTGGAAACTTCTCAGGGCTGGGCACGAGGAGAACGTGCTCTTTTATAGTGTCGCACATATTGTCACTCAGGCCATTGTTGTTGAGTGTCTTGCCACTGCCAAATGTCGTGATAGATTGCACCTCTCCAAACTCTGAATCTGTTGGTGGGTCGGACGCTGAGGAGTCGGAGGAGTCGAAAGTAATTCCCAACCCGTGAAGAGACAATGCTTGTCTGCGGCCGTGCCGCCGGTCTACGAAACGGCTCAGCCGCTGTAGACTCTGGCGGAACCGCGATGGGCGGCGCTCAATGATGGCGGAGCGACCGAATGAGTCCTGGCGTAGGCTCGCGTAAGACGCCATCTCTCCGACACGTGGTGGGGCGAGCATTGTTGAGGGGTTGATTCGGATCGGATGTCTCTTGGAGGTATGCTGAGGGATTGCTGGAGATGGTATTGGTAGATGATGAAACAATATCGGCAAGAGATTGGAGCTACGAATGCATACTTATCATTGCGCGCACACTGCACCAGTGGGATCTAGAGAGAACAAGAGGACGTGAGAAGAACGCAGTCGATTCCAAAACAGTTACGAACCTACAGTACTAGTGCACAACACCATTCCAGAGTGCACGTGATGCTTCTCCACGCTTCAAGTGAACTTGAGCTCAGTCGCGGGCTCAAGAGTGCCAGAACATTCGCCAAAGCCGACGAGAGCACCTGGCTCACTGCCACACACACCGGAGAAGGCAACTTCATCGTAGTCCGCGAGGTACACACGCTTCTCACCTCCAGCCAGCTGTATCTCCCTTTCTCCGTTTCCGCTCATCTCCAACAGGCAGCCCTTCTCATCATCCGCGCGTCCGGAAATTGTACCACTTCCCAGAAGATCACCAACGTTGAAGGGGCAACCTCCGATGGTATGGTGAGCCAGCATCTGCGGGAAAGAGAAGAGCAGGTTCTTGGACGAGGTCTCGCTTACGGTAGTAGTCTTACCTTCGTGAGTCGTGATGTTGACCTTTAGGTCGATGTCAAAGTGGCTTTCCCTCTTCTTCTCGTCGAGGTACGGAAGAGGCTTGGTCTTACTCGGGATACCGTGAGTAGCAAACGGCTCGAGGGCGTCCATCAGCACGACCCACGGACTGATCGTTGTGCCGAAATTCTTGCTATGAACCGGACCAAGGGGCTGGTACTCCCATGCTTGAATGTCACGTGCCGACCAGTCGTTCATGAGAACCATGCCGAACAAGTAGTCAGGTGCATCCTCGATTCTAATCACGTCTCCCATATCGGAATTGGCGCAAACAAAGCAACCCAGCTCGAGCTCGAAGTCGAGCTTTCGGCTAGGAGCCAGGATTGGCTGCTTGACGTCGGCACCAGGGTTCTCCAAGATCTGGCCATTCGGGCGTTGAATGGGTGTACCACTGACAACGACACTCGACGCTCTGCCGTGGTAACCGACAGGCAAATGCATGTAGTTTGGCTGTAAAGCGTTCTCTTCTCCACGGAAGAGTGTGCCCACGTTGTGCGCATGGTTCAGCCCGGCGTAGAAATCGGTGTAGTCGCCGATCTTCATGGGCAGGTGGTTCTCGACCTGATCCAACGGGATGAGAGCTTTCTTGCGCAACTCGAAGTTTCTCTGCAGGATCTCTGGGAACGGACCTCCCACAAGGAGAACGCTTTGCAGGTACTCCCGCACTATGGTGTGGTATTCGCGGGTGAGAGCAGCGAACGCGTTCAGAGTCGGCTCGAAGAAGACTTTCTGATACGGCTGGATAGTAGAGAGTGCTGAGAAGCCATTGCCTTCAGTAAAAGCTGCGAGGTCGAGAGCTTCATCGCCAATGGCAATGGCCGGACGCGGCTTCTTGTTGTCGGCAGTGGTGATGATGCCGAAGGGGATGTTGTAGATGGAGAAATGAGATTTCGGATCAACGTCGACCCAGGTCTGAAGCGGCGCCATTGTACAGCGCCTCAATGGGTAGTCAGGTCTGAGTGGTGGTGTTGTTGGTATTGAGCTGCTGCAAGCTACTGAACTGCAGTCTAGCTTGGCTGAGCAGGATGGATGTCAATTGCCGTGTTGTTGTTGCTTCCCTAGGCGTTGTGTTAGCGAGCCGACGTCGACTGATACTCGGCAATTGGCTATTCACCGAGACCAGGCTGTCAGCTTAGTCGAGTACACGTTGCCTCGCAGATGAGCGTGTGATGTTGGAAGTTGAAGCTCAATATCTTTCCGCCTTGCGCTCGTCATTCCGCTGGAGCTCTGTCTGAGACCCATGCGGGGCAGGTTGTTGATCCCCGCAGTGAGGGGCAGATGCTGTCAATGGAGCCAGTCGTGTGATCGATTGTGTTTTCGCATTTCGATTAAGTCACGCACGGAACCCATTCCAAGGGAGCGGGAGGCGTGCGCGAGCGGATGTGCGGCCAGGTTCCTTCAGCCGAACGGTTATTGATGGTGGAGTAGTCGAGCTCAGGTGGAATTCCAGATCTGCCGAGACCGAGACTCCGACGAGCATCATTCAATAATATAGTCAGCACCGCATCACATCGTGTTTATATATTATTGACCTGTCTCAGAGGTTCGAACGCATTTCAGAATACAGCAAAATGCCTGTCACAAATTTCAAGGTCCCCGAGAAATACAAATACCTGAACGGGTTCAATAGTTACCATGAGACCGAAGCCGTGGAAGGAGCGTTACCGATCGGGGCCAACAACCCTCAGAAGGCGCCCCTAGGACTTTATAATGAGAAGCTCTCTGGCACGGCTTTCACATCACCCAGGCATGAAAATCAGCAGACATGGCTACAGCGCATCTTGCCGGCAAGTGCACACTCGCCTTTTGAGCCCAGAGAAAGTTCGACCTACAACACAAACCCTGAGAACAAGCCACATGAAAAGATTCATCAAATCCCAAACCAGCTGAGATGGGATCCATTCGATTTGGACGAGACGGTCGACTGGGTTCATTCACTGCATCTTGTCGCCGGAGCAGGCGACCCGACGATGAAGACCGGGCTTGGTATCTTCATCTATGCCGCTGGAAAAAACATGAATGAGCACGAAGCCTTCTACAGCGCAGACGGCGACTTTCTCATCGTTCCTCAACACGGTGTGCTCGACATCCAGACCGAGCTGGGAAACATCCTCGTGCGGCCCAACGAGATCTGTGTCATCCCGCGTGGTATTCGGTATCGAGTGACGCTGCCAGAAGGACCTGTCCGAGGGTACATCTGCGAGCTGTACCAGAACCATTTCACGTTGCCAGATCTTGGGCCTATTGGTAGCAATGGACTGGCAAACGCCAGAGACTTCCAAGCACCTGTGGCTTCGTTCGTAGAAGATAACGACGGCAAGAACACCTACACGATTCTCTCCAAGTTTGCTGGTCATCTGTTCGCGGCCAAGCAAAACCACACTCCGTTCGACGTGGTGGCTTGGCACGGTAACTACTACCCGTACAAGTATGATCTTGGGCGGTTCAACACAATCGGCAGCATTAGCTACGACCACCCAGATCCCAGTATTTTCACCGTGCTGACGGCACAATCGGACCATCTCGGGACTGCAATCGCAGACTTCGTCATCTTCCCTCCGAGATGGCTGGTGCAAGACGATACTTTCAGACCGCCTTGGTACCATCGAAATACTATGAGTGAGTTCATGGGTCTCATAGGAGGTGAATATGATGCAAAGACTGGCGGTGGGTTCCAGCCCGCTGGCGCGTCGTTGCACAATATCATGTCCGCTCACGGCCCGGACGCAGCGACACACGAGAAAGCTTCAAATGCGAATTTGAAGCCTATGAAGGTTGGCGAGGGCAGTATGGCGTTCATGTTTGAGTCTTGCCTGATGGTTGGTGTGACCGATTGGGGATTGAAGAAGTGCGCCAAAGTACAGACTGACTATAATGCGGAGAGCTGGGAGCCACTCAAACCGCATTTCAAGAGACCAACACCGAAGAAAATCGAAAACGATCTGCCCGGGAACACGGATGGTGAGATAGGTGACAAGGGTCAAGTCCCTCATTGGACGTCGTGATGGTGAAGTTGGTGAGCAGATGAGAGATCCAGACCCTCCTAGTCAAGTAGAAAATTCAATGGACGACCTGGTACCATATCGGTGTAGCCTCCAGAGACAGAGTAATGTGATGGCGATTCTGTGATTTTGACTTCCCTCTGCCTTAGCACTTCTGGCCGATCAGAGTCAAGTCACGTCCAAGCGACACCCTCTGTATACCAACATTATGGGTATGCCGTATCGTCGCCTGATCAGTGTTCTTCCATACGATCAGATATTGTCTGAGGTAAACATTTACGCGCATCGCTAAGAGTTGTGCAAAAGCCGTGCTCTCACCGCTTTTGCGGCAGGAAATCCGTCTCGAAGCCGAGTTGGCTCGAACTCTTGGCACCCAAAAAAGTTGCCTTCAGTTCTAGATCTTATCGCGAACGAAGGGTCGAGCAGGCCTTTCGCCATACTCAACCTCTACTACACAACAAATTTGTCGCCATCATGAAGGTCGGCAAGCCCGTCTCGAAGCGCGTGTCCACGCGCCTGCACCACAACATCAAGAAAAAGTCTGCCGAGAAGCAGCGCAAGGATCGCAAAGCCGCAAAGAAGAACCCGCAATGGGTCAGCCGTCTGAAGAAGGACCCCGGTATCCCGAACTCTTACCCATTCAAGGCGCAGGTTCTCGCAGAGATTGAGGAGGCCAAGTTGAGGAAGGAGGCCGAGCAGCAGGAGAAGAGGGAGACCGCGAGGGCTCGCAGGGAAGGTCGCGCTGTGGTGGATGCACCTGTTCCTGGTCCTAGCGGTCGCGCGGCTGCTGGTGCTATGGAGATGGACGGTGATTTGGTTGATATAGAGGGCGACGAGGCTATGGACGATGATAACAGTAACCCTATGGCTGCGCTCCTTGCTTCGGCGCAAGCTCGTGCTTTGGAACACGCGGACGAGCTGGACGACGTTGAGGAAGATGAAGAGGAGGATGACGAAGAAGAGGCTGCCCAAAGAGCCGTTGCTGCTCACAAGAAGAAGGCTCCTGCGCAAAAGCCTGTGGCTGTGAAGAAGGTTCTTCCCAAGCAGGCCCTCGCCGACCCCATCAAAGCCGTACGCGCACTCATGGAGAACATGGAGAAAACCGAGAATGGTGTGCAAACACTAGTCGACTTCTACGGCCTTGCGCCAATCGTCACAGCTCACAGCGACCTGCCCACAAGATTCCTAGTTGACGTTGCCCGGAAACGCGGCAGACTCGGAAGGGGTGGTGTGCCCAACTTGCACGCTGCTTCGCTCGTCGTGCTGAACGACATCAACGAGGACAGAGTGCGTCTGCCGACCGTGCGGGAGACAAAGAAGGTCGGACCTAAGGGCAAGTCGCAGGTCACGATCGTCCAGACCATGGCCGAGCCTTTCAAGATTGCTGGCCTTTGGGGTGACGACTCGGATGCTATGGCAGTTGAGACTTGAGCTGGTTGTGAAGATTTCTTTGATACCCAACGAATACAACACAGAAATGTTACTTGCACCACAAATTCAGCGAGGCGGGATCACAAGAGCAACATGAGAGCAACAACGTCCACGCCACGACAAAGTCAATAGCTCGTTGCATGGATCCAATGGCCGGAGGCAAGATTTCAGCGGCGATAACATACTGATTACACATGCGACGCGACGTAATCGGAGCATGCGACTACTTTGTCGAACACGAAACACAGCATGGTGTAATATAGCAATCCATTCATACGGGCCCTTTCAGGTCCAACGGTCAATAAAATTCTCAGCATACAGTTTGCTGTTCTGGCGTTCTCCGATACATGCTATGTTGCTGTCAATGCACACCTCTCATGCTTCCTTCTTTCCTTCCAGCGAGATTCGTCCTGAGCAGTAGCGATTACCATTTTTCTGCTGTTGATCAATGCGATCGCAGGTAATAAACGGCGACACATAAGGTATTTAAGAAACATCTGTTCCAATTTCGCGCAATTCTCTACATACCAAATTAAACTTTGTACCTCGGGCTTTCGTGTACTTGCGGACCTGCTCGCAACGCCATCCCGAAAGATACAAGCAGGTCCACAATCGGTGGCACAATCGTCCGCAAACCCTCCCTTCCCCCATTTCCACGCCACGTCATGTCAAACGCGCCTCAGACATTCGCCCAGGTCAATAATAACTCCGTATGTATAGTTACGCGAACATCTTGTCATGTGAATGGCCTCAGAGCGAACAGTGCGACTGACGCCTCGGCTCCGTTTAGGAAGGTGCGCAACAGCAGAATCCTCTGTCATGCGAGGTATGCCGTAAGCGAAAGACGAAGGTGAGTTCACTCGTGTCATTCCGATACTGTCAGCGCGCGATTCGATACTGATGATTGGTTCCGTAGTGCGATCGCAAGCTGTAAGCATTGGATTGTATCAGTGGCGAGCTCTCATGCTGACTTCTCCAGTCCGTCTTGCACGCACTGCATTGACGCGAAAGTCGCGTGCCATTACCCAGAAGCCAAACAACGCGGCCCTCAAGTCGGCTACCTGGCAGTCCTTGAAAGTCGACTTGTCAACACCGAGGCTGTGCTTTACGATGCGTTGACCAAGCTCTACCAGCAAGGCGACGCGCAAGGCGAACCCGTGGACCGCATCGTGAAGCGCCTACAAGAGCGATATGCGAACATGCCCTACTCCGCCAAGACTTCCGAATGGAACCAGCAGCCTTTGCTTGCGGAAGAGGATCGCCAGAGATGGTGGCTTGCGCGTCAGCAGATTGTTAGCGATGGCGATTCGCCTTACGGTTCTGCTGAAGACCGGAGGAGAAGAGCTATGAGCCATTCTTCCGCGCGCACAGTTGATACTGGAGAGCCAGGGTTCATTCACGAGCAGGCGAGGACTCCTTTCTCTCCGGCCGACATGAAGTCTACTGAACGACCGCTTTCGTCGAATCCATCGCCTGGCGTGAACATTCCTGCTAATGTTGATCCTGAGATTGCAGCTGAGCTCGACGAAGAACAGCTCCAGAAGTATTTTTAGCGACTGTGGATGAGGGCTTGTTGTTGGCAGTAGTATGCTGGGAGATAGCGATGAGGGATGACTGTATGAAACTACATAGTGCAAAGTGACTAATGCAAGAGAATGACCCCCACAGCAATTCCAGTGGTAGAGGAGATCCGAAGTCCTACAGATTATACCCTGACATTCCGAGCAAAAGCTTAGGTATCATGGCACACCACAACTTTACACACTCGCTCACAGATTCTATGCATGGTTTCCTTCGACGGCTCCTGAATATCGTTCGCCGTCCTTCATTCCACGCCCTGTTTGAGCCTGCGGGTGATTTGGAGAAGAATGAGCACGGCTCTCCACTATACTGCCTGGAAGGTTTTACATCAAAGAACTTTCTGGCGCAATGACCTCAAGGACCGGTGACTTATGATCGAATTAATGTACAATAGCTTCAATGTTCGGTCGTAATGCTACCCACGGACATACCCATCATATGACACATCAACGACAATGCTCCAGAACGCCTCGCCATTCCTACAATATAAGCAATATCTTCACCAGAACCAAAACAGCATCAAGCAGCAGAATGCGATAAAGCTTCCGAGGATAATTCCGTCCCTTCTCTTCTTTGTGCCAATTCTCTGCATGAGTCCGTTGATACCGGGTATTTGTGCAGCGGCTCCTGTGATCCTCCTTTGGATACTGCTGAGACTTTCCCTCTGCAGAGCAAAGCTCTCATTCACGGCATACGCTTGGCTGAGTACTGAGTCGGCCATGTTGTGGCTGTTGTCCAGTCGCCGCCGCTCATCGAGCATGTAGTCTGCTTCTGCGGATTCGGGGTTGTCGCGTGCCCTGTAGGCACTTATATCTGATCGTACATTTGATAGGAGGTTTGCGCGATCACGCGCGGTCGATATTTGTGACTTTAGTCGAGATAGCTCGGCGCGGTGTTGCTGGAGGATCTCTCGATGTCTGGCGAGGTTTGTGGATTTGAGGGCTGATGTGGTGGGTTCGGAGTCGAGGATTCGTGATAATTGACCGATCAAGGCTGAGCGCTAGGCGTCAGTGTCAGTCAGATGTAGTAATGTTGTATGCGACAAGTCTACGGTGTAGACACACCTTCTCGAGTGTCTCATTCAGTTGCTCTTCCGTCCTCTGTTCTTCTTCGGTCGGCTTTGGATCCACGTCTGACTTCGCGGCGAACTGAGCGTATGTGTGGAACAGCGATTCCGTCTAGAGGAAGTGTCAACACATTTTATCGCGATAGATCATCCAACACCCCCTACCTGTGTCTCCGCTGCTCTAGCTTGTTGGCGTACTTGCGCCCAAGTGGCACCTGTGGCGGCCATGGTGTGAAAAGCCTCTCGTGATTGCAGGTGGAATGACAAGAAACGGTCAAGAAAGTGTTCTTCAGTACTTTATTCACAACAACACCTCCCCCAAGTTGACGACAACCCCGTCTTTGATGATGCGGTCGGTAACCTGGAGTCGCATTTGGCCCTTTCTCCACTTTTATTCTTTAGAGTCGCGGCAACAGCGGAGCTTCCCGCTCGAGAGTCGTTCGCTCTTGGCGCGCGCGAATTTGCCCACCACGCTTTGGGCTTCACGAACTTTCGGCAAGGACGACTACGAGGCACCCGCGACTCTCGACGATAACGACCTACGACCACCCACACACCGACAATCATTCACAATGGTAAATTCGACCGCGCGCGTAATTCTGGATATGGGAGGAAGTGCTGACGGGTGGATTTGACAGTCGTCCGGCAAGGTCAGAAGCCAGCAGCTCTGGGGCAAGAACAAGGAGGACCTCCAGAAGCAGCTCGATGATCTCAAGCAGGAGCTCGTGTCCCTGCGCACCCAGAAGATTGCCGGTGGTGCCCAGTCCAAGCTGAGCAAGATGTACGTTCGACAACCCCGATTCTGCCTGGAGAGAAATTCGAGATTGAAGATGGAGGATTGAAGGCCGAGGCCGGGGTGGGATGGAAGAAAAGAGAGAGATGGAGTCACAATGTGATCAGTATACTGACGCATCCTGCGTTACAGCCACGACGTCCGCAAGTCGATCGCTCGCGTCCTCACCGTCATCAACGCCAACCAGCGCGCTCAGCTCCGCATCTTCTACAAGGGCAAGAAGTACATGCCCCTCGACCTCCGCGCGAAGCAGACCCGTGCCATCCGCAGGAGAATGACCAAGCACGAGTCCAACCTCATCACCGAGAAGGCCGCCAAGAAGCTGAGGCACTTCCCCCAGCGCGACTACGCCGTCAAGGTGCGTACTTAAAATATCGGAACTTTCCTTACAACTGGTACAAGGGCGGAATGCTGACAGACTCATTACAGGCCCAGTAGATTTTCGTTGCTTCACGGCTGGTGCATTTGGGAGCGTGTGCTTTTCATGGCGCAATGGACGCTGGGAAAGCTAATGGCTCGCGTACATAGCCATTGAATGCTCAAAAGCGCAAACGATGATACCCTCCTCCCAAAACACCATTGTCGAACATTGCCTGTCAATTACACTCCAACGGACCTTCGGACCTAGCAGGAATTGATTGGTTTCTCTACGATCACGATTGTCGCCAATCCAACCGGTCGGAACATGCCCTCGGTTGAGCGTACCTCCACCTGTAGCGCCATCCGCTCGAGGACAATGAAAGATTTGTTGCTTCTAAATGCTATGCTTTGCGATTCTCGGATTTAGTCAAGTGCCATTGTTCGCACGATGACAGATACCGGTCATAGTTCCTGTACGTCCTATTAACAAATGTAAATTGCAAAGGCAGCATACCCTAATACGATTGACACGTCGTGAGATCTACTCAGTCAACTCGAGACTTCAAGTAATGTTCCGCAGTACTGGTGGCATTGAGCGCTTCTCATTGGACTACTCGATGCGACATTTCTGAGCTCTTCATTAATCACTTCCATGCTTGATCAGTGTCACTGACATTTTGCTACTGCTGAACGGTGCAATGTGAGATTCGCCAGACCCCTGTTTCCTGTGCCAGCCGCATGGAGTCGCTAAACTTCATCATCCACAGCCCGTGTTGACACAAGCTGTCGCCGATTACTTTGTAACACTCATGCTGATACAATGCCTCGAGATGGTTCGAACCCTGTGTGAGTACCAGCACTTTTCTCGCGAAGCCAGCTTGCCATCAATACAGCAGCCCACCTGGATGGACGTCGCAGGACTCAAGATCATGTCCAAAGGTGCAACTGCCCAGGCTCATCGTGCTCGGACCCGCACCATGAATATTTGCACTCATCGTGAATGTGGTTCATCCAATCCTCTCTCAAGACCTCAAAAAATCGAACAATGTTGCCCTGCTGGCCGCCGTTTGCATTTGCGAGGCGCTCAACGCGACAAGCACAGATGTCGTAAGCGTTGCGATCGCCAAACGAGACAAGCAAGACCGGCAAACTAACCTCCAGCCCATCACTTGTCTTGATGACGACGAAGTCGGCCATGACCTCAACTCTTACTTCTTCCCCGCGCCGCCCAATCGGCCTTGAAGAGTCCATACAGACCTTTTGGAGCTCTGAGCCCGCGCATAAGGCTTTGAGGTGTTGAAGGGCTTGAAAGACTGGATCGTCATGAGTGCATGCTCGTTGATCTCGATCGTGTTGTGTTCCGGGAACATGCGGTGAGTTTCGTGTCGAAGTTGACGGGAGGCTCTGGTTAGTGGTGACATGTTTCTGAAGCGTTTGTTGATGGGGCCTATGAAGACAGGCGCGTCGCTAACGACGGCGTATCTATAGATTTGATCGCGCAGCTCCCTCGGCAATCCAAGAAGATGGAGACGAGGCCATGGCTTTGACTCGAGTGTTGCGATGTTAACATCGTTCGGTATCGTGGGTGATGTTGCTGCTGCGGACTCAATTGGGTATATTTTGCTTGTGGCTGCGCTTGACTTGGTCGTTGAAGTGGGCATGGTGCCTGTAGTGTCGCGTATTCCATCAGGATGCGCGTCCGTGTACTCCGTCATGTCTTCGGCAGAGAATGCTGCGACCGCCGTGTGGGATTCGGCAGTGTGGATTGTTGCTGACGGGTCTGCCATTGTGCGTGGTGAGACTGCTTCTGTACTCGAAGAGCGCGCTGTCGTAGGTGTGCACTCGAGCTCAATACTGACGTGTAGATGGACGGTATTTGTTTGTTCGTTGCGGTCCGTGCCACTTCCCTTTCACTCACATGCGCCTTGGCGGTACTCCTCAGGTTGTACGACTGACTGTGATTCACTTGGACTTGCTCTCAACGTCGCTCCAATGTTTTTCGTCAACTTGTTAGTAGGGCAAGAGGATAAAACCGTGTCACAAGCAAAAAAACTTCATTCACGTGCTGTCACGTGTGCGTTGAACTATCAAAACTTCCAAAGTTCACTCACATCGTTGCTTCGCCCGCGTCCCGTTTATGACAATGCTGAGCAAGCAAGCCGACTCAAAAGCAAATCATGCGCCGTCCGTGCTACGGCAATTCTGACAATAATTGCGCGCGTCGACGACTTCGTCTTTGCGGAACAAATCCCTGAAGTGACAGCTGCGGTAAATGATGTACGGAAGCTGGTTGTAATCCTTCAGCCTCAGCAAAAACTTTACAACATCGCTGCCCCTAACGACTCTGTTGCAAGAACGTGCACGATCCGCAATGTCGCAGCCCAAAACACCAAGGTGTGGCACAATTGGAAGTGTTCGGCCAATGTAGGTGGCAGAGTAGTCTTCTTCGGCAATGGTCAAGCCGCTATGTGGATCCATGGTGACGGTGAAGCTCGCTTTCACTTGGAACAGCATCTTTCCGTCTCTCATCTTGATCTCCTGGCAAACGCTCACGGATCTCAATTCGAGCCCCAGGTTTGATGCATTGCATGGAGCAAGAGCAGAGGAGTCGCCATACGTTCTTTCAGCTTCCATACCTCAGGCTTAATCTCGAACGTGTTGTCTTCGAAGAAAATGCGTGGCATCTCGAATCTCAGCTGCTGAGACACGTTGATCAATCCTGGGATCATGGTGAAGCGGCGGCGTCTGCTACACCATCAATCAGAGGCGAACTGCACCTTGATTGGCTCTTCACTGGCGAGAGCGTAGCGATAGATGTTGTTGCGCAGCTCAGAGGGAAGAAAAGGATCCCGATGATGTGGACTGAGTCAAGGGAGGTGCCGCAGGCTCAGCGCTCACATCTGGCGCGGACGACGTCTTGTTCCCCGGGCTCTTCGACGCAGGTTTGCTCTTCTTGTTGGTCGGTTGAGCTCGATTGCCTTTGACCTTCTTGGTGTTCGCCATGTTTGAGATTGTGTACGTGTTGTAGTCCGTGGTGGTGTAGTTCGTGTGTTAGTATGTAGTGCTGTAGTCTGCGGTGTTTTAGTCCGTCGTGCTATAGTCTGTAGTGCCGCAGTCTGTAGTGCTGTAGTGCTGTAGTCTCTAGTGATGTCGTCCGCGGTGTTGCAATTCGTGGTGGCGTAGTATGCAGTGTTGTCTTGTCTTGAGCAAAGCAAGGAGTCGCAGCGTCGAAGTGCCCGGGCGTGTCCAGGCCGCTCAGGTGACGCAACGCCAAGTCAACGCAGTGGAGGAAGTGAAGTCAACCGCAGCAGGTCCGCAAAGGTCAAACGAATGTAAGCACCCGTCAGTCTTGCCTTCCTCGCGCAGCAAGAAACCTGTAAAAGGGCACCCTTGACTAGAGCCGTTTGCTTTACTGCTTCACTGCATGCAACGGCCATTGATCAGATTCCGCACAAAGACGGTGCGAAACCTTACAACTGACTACTCGGCCATCTCTTTGGAAAGGACCACAACGCGCTTTGCAATTGGCCTATAGTCAGGCAATTGGATGTGCTTCTACATTTAGCAACGCTCCAGTCACTCATCGCCGCTTTACATAACAAGCCTTACACAAGTCCTCAGAAGCGTGAATGTCTCATGAAGCTCGTCCCTTGGTCCCTGTTACAGAAACAACAAACTCACCTTGTTAATCACCATGCATTTCTGCAACAGCAAGACAACCAAAACATTCTAATAGAAAGGGGTAGGGGTAGTAGTAAGGCCTTCAAATTCTAATAGTAGTAGAAGTAGTAATAATAATAGTAGTAGTACTAGTAGTACAAACATCTGCATTCCCAGCAGAAGATGGGAAGCCTTCTTGGAGGTCTCTATCAGAACCTGAACAATAGCTAGGTAGGAATCTGAAGGGAAACAGCCAGTGTAAGGCCGCCTTCGACCTTTCCTTCGAAAAGGAGATACCCAGTATAACAACCGGAAAAAGGCAAAGCAACAACGGAAGAAGCAAATTCCCACAATCCTGAGGGTGTCCAACCCATCCCTTTTCTCTCTGTAGAAAAGAAGATAAAAAAACGCCGAGTCTTTCCAAAAGGTAGTAAGGAAAGAAGAAAATATCGGGTACAGCAAACACAACCACCCCCAAAGCTTCTTGGTCCAAGTCTAGTAGGAGGGGAAATGCCGGAGCCTGCGCGCAAAATGCAAAACAGTTGTTCTAGTAGTGTGGCCGCTGCTTTACGCAGGGTCCATGCCGCGCCGCGCAATGCATGAAGGGATAAATATGATAAGGAAATAAGTAAGACGTGTAAGCGTTTAGTCAGTGAGAGCGGAACAAGATGAGAAGCGAAGGGTGTGAGGCTCAGTCCAGTCGATCGGCCTTTTATGCGATCGCGTCAGCCTTCCTCTCCTCGTCCGCGATCAGCCCCTTAAGCCGGCGCATCTCGCTCACGGCGCGGTCGCGCTCGCCAGTAAGCTCGGCGACCTCGTCCTGGCTTCTGTGGACACGCTGAACAACGCGTTGCATCTCTGCGGCGGCCTCGCGCAGCATGAACTCCATCTCGCGGACCTCACGCTCGAGATACTGCGTCTTGGAGACTTCCTGCAGCGAGGCGTTGGCGGAGATGTCCGTTGAGCGCTTCCTAGAGGGCTGGAGGCGAGGAGTGAATCCTGGGGTGAGCAGGGGAGAGGACGAAGGTGTGGCGGCGGGGAACGGAGCGAGTTTGTTGGGGTCGGGCGTGGTGGCCTCAAGACGTTTGAGGAGGGGCGAGGCTGCCTCCTCGAGGCGACGGACCTCGCTTTCGTGAGTGGAGAGGGTGCTCTCACTGTGAGCTGCAGCGGTGAGAACAGAGTCTTCGAGTTCAGCGAGGCGCCTCTGCATCTCCTCGACTTGCCTAGTAGACTCTCTCTGCTCGCGCTCGCCCTTCTCAACTGCCTCAGTGAGGCGGGAACGTAGGTCAACGTTGGCACGAACTTGGGCGTCGAGTTGCTCAGCAAGTTCATCCATGCTGTTAGCGGAATCGAAAAGTTTGGCAACAGATGGCGGCTGCTGCTCGTCGGTCGAGTCTGTACTGTAAGTCTCCTGGAGGTTCAGAGCGCGCTGGCGGAATGCCTCGGCCATGCGACGAGCGTAATCACGTTCAGACTTGGCAGTGGAAATGCTGAACGAGAGCTGATCCTTGGCTGGGTCGGCAGGCGCTGCGGGACTGGTAAGGACAATGTCTTCTTCTTGGAGAAGATGGCGGAGACCCCTAGTTTCTTGTTCTGCACGGTCGAGGTCCATCTTGATACCGGAAAGACCCTTCTCGTACTCCCATTTCTGCTCGAGAGCATCCTCGGTCCTCTTGCGCAAAGCAGTCACTTCTTCCTTTAGAAAGGTAACTTCCCGCGTGTACTGCGACCGTTTCGGATTCGCGGAATCGGCTCTCAGGTCGGCGACCTTCTTCTCCTTGTTGAGCTTCTTGATAGCTCGTTGGTGCTCCTTCTGCTGCTTGTCATATCTGCTGATCAAAAGCTTCAGAGCTTTGTGAAGTGCGTCGCGCTGGTCCTCGATTTCCTTCTGAGCTTCGGCGCTGAGCGGGCCACTCGAACCGGAGCGCTGCCTACCGCCATCGCGGCCCTTGACGGACTCAGACCGGTTTAGTGAACCGCGAGACTTGCTGCCACTACGAGCCAGAGAACCAGATCTTGATAGTCCAGTTCTGGGGCCTCCGATCTGCGGAGACATCGACCCGATGATTGGAGATACCATGTCTTGCTGCTCAGCAAGCATGTCGAACATTGAATGGCCTCCCAGGCGGTTCGCTTCCTGGAACAAGCTTTGCTCATGTTTCAAGGCGTTCAACTCTTGAGCCATGCGAGTGTTCTCGTGTACAAGAGCCTGGTGATCCGCAAGCTGCGACTCGAGAATCTGAACGCGATTATGCAGTCGTGGCATGATCTCATCCCTAAGGTTGTCACGCTCGTTCCTGCCTTGTTCGAGATCGCCCCTCGTTGCACTGTACAAGTCCTCGAAGTTATCCTTGAGGTTCTTCTCGTCGGCTAGGCGTCTCTTGGTCTCATCGAGGGATGCTTCTAGCTCTGTCACCTTCTCTCTGAGTACTAGCGTTTCGTCCTCATTGCGGGACTTGTCCTGCATCTGTTCCTCGAGGCTTTGCACCAGCTGCTCCAGTTCTCTCCTCTTGGTCATTTCTGTCTGCAGCCTTTGGGCACTGTCGGTGATTACTTGAGCCTTTTCTTGCTCTGCTTTCCTCCTCAGGCGCTCGACTTCCTCAATCTTTGCTTCGACGTCGGAGATAGGGAATTTGGTTGAACTAGCTCCAGAATCAGAGAAATAATCACTACTTCTACGGCCCGCCTCTGAAGTGGGCATGGTGGGCATTTCCAGTTTCAGTCTCTCCAGTTCGTCCTCAAGCTCCATCTCTCGCCGAATGGAGCTCGCGAGCTCTTCGCTGATATGGGACAGCTCCCGCTCCAGATCCTGCACGTGTGCATTGCCTTCGGGCGAGTTAAGGTATATAGGAGTGGTAGGGTGATCGAAATATGAGGCATTGGCCTTCCCAATGTCCAGACCGGAGGGTGTGAGGCGCGAGACGCCATCGGGCTCCATTGGTAGAGGCTTCTGGTATCGTGGTGAAGGAACAGGCGACGACGAACGGTCAGAGAATGTCGTTGTGGGTGATTCCGTGCCGGACTTATTGGGTGACGATTTCCAACCAAACAGCGCACCTAGCCTGCTGGGAGACTTGGGTCGTTTGTCTGAGGACACGCTCTCGTCGGTCAATGTCCGTTTTACACCTTCCAGCTGCAATGTCAGAGCTGGCGACTGCTGTACACCGATCATGGATGGATCTTCTTGGCCTTCCTGATCCTCTGTAGAATATTCCGACTGCGTATCGATGTCTGATATTGACGGTTTCGCGGCGTGTGATATGGTCTGCTCTTGAGCATACTTCTCATGGATCGGGATACTCGAGCGTCGAGAGGTTCGGCGAGAATCAACAGACTCAGTACGTGCTAGGCGCGAGTCTATAGAGTCGGATCGATCGTGGGCACGCGGCGGTTGGGCGTATGGAAGCCTGATAAGACTCGGTCAGCGCATTGAACAAGGATTTTGGAACACATGCCAATCGACATACCTGTCACGCTTTCCCACTGACTCCTCCGTCAGTGGTGGGGTGAGGATGTACGCCAGCCCGCTGGGTTGTCGCGGGAGCGGGCTGTCCAAGGACAGCGGCCTGCTGACAGGCTCGGCCAGGCGCGGTGAAGCCTGCTCTGCGGCAGAGAATGAAGTCGGGCGAGGCGAAGGAAGCAGCGAGCTGTGTTTCCTGGTGGCGGTGGTGGGAATGCCTGATGTTTGCGAGCGAAAGGCAGAGAAGGAGGGCACAGTGATCTGCGCCAGGGAGGACTGCTTCTTCACGCCGGCGTGGGAATTTGATTGCACTTGTTGAGGGCGCGGAGGCAGCGGGAAGCTATCTTGCTGGCGGTGGTACTCGTCGTCGGACTGGGCGTCGGAGGCGTAGTTGTAATAGTCGTCCGCGAGGGACGAGGTGGACGAGCGAACCATGGCTGGCGACGGAAGGAGCCAATGCGTAGTAGTGGTGTGTCTCCTCACAAGAGATGCGGCGCCAGGCTAGAGTTCGGATGCAAGACAAGCGAAGGTTGGTCAGAGCAGCGCGATGGCCATAGCCTCGTCAGCACAGGAGAGACACGGCGGCCAGAAAGGGCAAGATGTGCTCTGGGTTGGCAGCGACCGTTGGAAGAGGGCGGTCGCCTCAGAGTGCTACGGGCAGCGCTCGGGCGCTGGAAAAGAGAGACGCTCGAGACGCTGCAGTGGATAGCGCGGTGTTCGCGGTGAGCACGGGTGCTCTTGGGCGTGTGCTAGAGAGAGCGCGTGTGTGGGAGAGTGAGACCCTCGTGGGCAGAGGGTGAGATGGCAATCGGCGGCGCGGTGGAGCGGCGCGCGGTACTCGGTACAGTGGCAGCAGGAGGATCCAGGGCTGGGCGAGGAGTAGTGTGTTGCAGGCCAGCCAGCGCGTCACTCGCGTGCCGTAGTTCGCAACGCGCTTCTGCTAGTGCAGGTGTGAAGGATGATCAGGAGAGTATAATGTTGTGCCTGTTATTTCTCTCTCTGTAGGCGTAGGCGTGTGTTGGTTGGTTGTTGTCGCGTCTCTCTCTCTCGCCCTGTGTCCATGTCACCACCAACATACACTAATACAGCATGCAATACACCTCTCAGCCTAGCCTGCTACAAGCGATATGCCCTGGCCTCTCTCCTACTCGCTCGCGTACCTGGGCCTGCGAGTCAAGCGTCAACAGCGGTAGGGGAGGCGGGTTTGGAGGCGGGAAAGCGCTCTCTCAGTGCTCACCCAGGGGCTGCTGTACCAAGCACTGGCTCCGGCGCAGGAACGGCGTCTAGCGCAACACACCATCGCAATCGTCAAAGGGGTCCCTTGGTCTCCTGGCTCGTCGCTTGATCCCGGAGTGCTCGCGAGCACCACACCAATTGGCCCAGCCGAACTTCTTCATTTCACCTGCAGCCCGCACGTCGCGCCTGGTGAGCGCTTCTTCTGCTAAAGCTTGCCTTGCGAGCCTTGCCAACTTGCTAGCTATGGGACGTCCGTGGTTCGACGGCGGAGAGCCCTCCATCAAGCGGCTATTCTTGTATTTCCTGCTTGCTCGCGTCGAATCAACTCGCTCAGGTCACTTCTCCCACGGCTTGCCCATGATTCGCCAGCCTCCTCGAACCAATGACACCGTCAATGTCGACAGGAATGCTGCACATTCCCAAACACACGTGATGGGAAAGCGCTTGCATGACATGATAACACAATAGCCATATCCTTCTGGGCGCCAAATAGCTGGTGGAGAGCTCATCTGCCAACTTGCCAGCGCATCCATCCCTACATCCATCCATGTCCGCCGCGGCTAGACATCGCAATACCTCTAGTGCACACGCAATCTCGCCCTGCGAGTCATATCATAGCCGCCCTATCATTTATGCAGATGGTATATATAACATGTGGCCGATATGGTCAATCTATTTAATCGCAAAGCATCCGAAGCATTCCACCTGTCCTGCTGTACCAACGACGAAACCGTCCGAATCCATGACAAACATATAAATCGACCTCCCCGCCCAACATCCCCAAATCATCATACCTAAATCCCTACGAAGTCTCTGCGGCATAACCACGGCGTACATCTACAGTACCCACCCTCTCCATCCTCCTATCTAGCCTCGTTGATCCCCTCGCAGATCGTCAATCGCAATCACAACCCAAGAATCCTATTCCCACTCCTCCTCCAAACCAGCATGGCAAGGTGCTCTCCGTGCTCACATGCGACAAACCAACTGCCGGTGCGCCTATTCCATCCATGCCGACTATCGCAACCTCCTCCCAAATGCACCGCCACCCTTGTGGAGATCTCGCCATAGTTTTGGGTTGTCCCACCTCCGTAAGGCGAACCTCTCGCGCGAATGGAAATGATCCCTTGTAATCTGTAACTTTGTCGTATGTGATGTGGGTGTTTTCGGATGTAATTCAAATAACGAGTAGGGCCAGCATGTTTATATAATTGATGCTCGGCGAGAAGGAGCTCAAGTCTTCACCTATTGCACTTCTTGAAACTTGGGATTTCACTTGGCCATCCGTTCGTTTGGCGTTGTTTCGTTTCTTAAAAGAACAAAAAAAACGTACCGCATACCACAAGTGCTCTTACTGGATACACATCCAAAAGGCTACATCCACTTGCTCTTGACATTACAACCGCCTCCCGTTGAAGCTCGACAAGATGTCACGAATTCAACAACAAGTCTGTGGCAACACGATCTCTAAGAGACATCGACAGCTCGTCATGTCAATTTCAAACGTCCTCGACCAACACAGATTCCCAGGGATGCAAGACAAGGTAAGAAAGCGGGTCGTCAATTAAAGATTATATATCTTCTTATTTTTTGAAATTGCCCCTGCGCCCACCATGAGAAAAGAGAAAAGCAAGGCAGGCAAACAGAATGGCAGAAGAGCTGTACAGTAAAAAAACAAAAACGATAAGAGTGTGCTATCGCTTCCTTCCTTCCAATGCAGGATCAGTACGAGATTTTAGGCAAATGACACTCGGAGTCCAAGGACTCTTAGTCGGCGGTTGCCAGTAGGTGTGTCGGTTTTGCCGCGGTTTATTCATCGATGGCGATGCGCTTAAAGAGCGAGGACACCGATCATACCGACGGCGCCGGCCAGACCCATGCCCATGAAGGCAGTGGGCATGGCAGCACCAGCCTCAGAGCTGCTGCTGCTGCTCCCAGAGCCAGAGCTGGAGCCAGAGCCAGAGCTGCCAGTGGAAGAAGAGCCAGAGCCAGTCCTGGTGTTGGTGCCGGCGGCGCTGGAAAGGCTAGAGCTGAGGCTAGAGCTGGAGTTGCCAGCGGTGGTGCCATTGCCGCCGATGAAAGTGCCGTTGGGCGCGACGGAGACGGGGACGCTGCCGTTGGTGATGCCGGGGATGAGGGTGCCGGTGCCGAGGACGGTGGGTGCGGAGGTGATGGAGCTGGCGTTGGCGGCGGCGGAGGTCACGGAGGCCTCGGCGCTGCTGACGAGCGAGGAGGCGGCGGCGGTCAGGGAGGAGACGCCGGCAAGGTCGGTGGGGACGAGGTAGCCCTGGACGTCGGTGGGGAGGGCGGAGAACCAGGTGGGAGTCTCGCCGGCGGCGAACTGGGAGGCGATCTCGCTGGCGACGGCGGCGGAGTTGGTGATGGCCTCGGCGACGAGGGAGCTGGGGAGGGCAGTGGCGAGCACGCCGAGGATGGAGTTGCTGCGATTGAATTAGTCGATGGTTCGATGTTGTTTGGATCGGAAAGTGTCAACATACACGTCCTGGGCAGCGACGGTGGCCGCAAGAGCGGGAAGGGCGATGAGCTGGTACTTCATTTTGACTGTGTAGTTGATGCTGTGAAGAAGGAAGTGGATGATAGACTTCGCAAGATTATGAGAAGATCGACAACAACAGCAATTGAACGAGAGTCTTGGTGCGAAGATAGCTAAGGATGACAAGAACCAAAGCAAGTGGACTTGATGTTGTGGAGGAGATGAAGGGGATCTTGAAGAGGGCGAACTCCACTCCCACCGTAATATAGCTACGCAATTAATATGAGCCACCACGCGGAGCCGCACCACCAAACGGTTGCACAGGCAGCCGTCAACGCGTCCATTTCCCAGTTGAGTTTTCGACACGGCGCCCACCGAAGCCTCAATCGGCCGTGAGATGCAAGGCGACAAGGGGTGGTGTGCCCCCATGGGTTAGCGCAGGGCCCATCGACTCTTCTCGCCCAGACGCCGCCACAGTAGCAGTGCGCGGACGGGCATGCTGGTGGTCCAATTGTGTTCGCCGCAGCCAATGACAGCAGCGCAGCATCCAGGTACTTGGCTCTTGCGTGCGCGGCCCTGGAGAATCCGAACATCACGCAGGCCGTGTAACAGGCTAGAATTCCTTCGCCTGAGCAGCTGAGCTGGGCGCTGTGGGCGCTGACTGAAAACAACAATGCCATCTTTCTACCGTGCGGCTATTGCGTCTACGATCAATCACCGTGCGAAGCTCAGATGATGTTTGCTGTGGTGTGTGTATATAGCCTGCTTCCCCGACGGGCTGTGCGTTCTTCTGCTATGGTGAAATGCGCTCGAGGCAGTGGCTTCTAGGCCTTTCTGCACCGGTTTGTTGAAAAAGGCACATGTCATGCCAGGAACAGGAATAGATCGCGGAGCTCTTGTTTTGGTTTTAGTGTTCGCTTGCAGCGCCACCCGCCTTTTCATCCGGCGCAGCTCATCGCACGATCTGCACGCCTGTGCCCCGGGTGTTTTGCTGTCGCGTGGCGATTGAGACAAGTTCGCAGCCGACGGATGGTTTGCGCCAGGCTTGTGGCTGTAACAATAGCCGATGAATATTCACGGCGCGCACACATGGATTATGACATCGCTGGCTCCATTTGAGATACGTAAGCAGTGTTGAAAAGTATGATGTAGTGGTGGAAATGGAAGCTGCAACCGACCCCGTAGTGAGGTATGTCTAGGAACCCAACCACTTTGAAGATCGAGAATAGCAACAACACCCCGGAAGGAGCGTGTCTCACGACCGAACACGAGCGAGGGGTGACCGTTGAGGTGCACGCTGCGGCTTGCCGACATGTCGTGCTTGTAAACATAGATCGCACGAAATCACAATGTACAAAATTTACGTTGTAGAATTCGTGAATGCATTAAATGTCATGATATTCACTCTGGCCAGCACAAATATCCCGGCCAAGTTCAAGCAGCGCTCTTCTGCTTGCCGGCATAAGCCTGCTTAATTTCTTCGCACACCGCGCTTGTGACCTCCTTCGTGTTGGCACTTCCACCCAGGTCACGAGTCACGATCTTCTTTGCGCACACGCTCTCAATGCACTCCATTAGCTTGTCCGCAGCCTCCTCTTCACCAAGCCACCTTAGCATCTCGGCTGCTGTCCAGAAAGTTCCGACCGGGTTAGCAACACCCTTGCCAGTGATGTCAAACGCAGAACCGTGAATCGGCTCGAACATGCTGGGATGCTGCCTTGTCGGGTCCAGGTTGCTCGTAGGTGCAATTCCAATGCTGCCTGCTAGCGCTGCTGCGAGGTCTGACAGGATGTCGGCGTGCAAGTTGGTCGCGACAATTGTGTCGAGACTGTCAGGTTGGAGCACCATTCGGCAGGTCATGGCGTCCACGAGCATCTTGTCGACACGCACGTCGGGGAAGTCCTGTGCCACTTCCAGAGCAATCTCGTCCCACATCACCATGCCGTTGCGCTGAGCGTTGCTCTTGGTGACGTATGTGAGATGCTTCTTCGGTCGTTTCTGTGCAAGTTCGAACGCGAACCTGATGATCCTCTCCACGGAGTGACGCGTGAAGATTGACACTTCAGTGGCCGTCTCCCATGGGAAACCACGGTGTGACCTTCCGCCTTGACCTGCGTACTCGCCCTCCGAGTTCTCGCGGACAATGACCCAGTCCAGATCGCCTGTGTTTGCGTTGCGCAGAGGGGACTCGGTACCCTTGAGGATCCTTGTAGGCCTAACGTTTGCGTATTGCTGGAAAGGCTGGCAAATCGCAAGTCGTAGGCCCCAGAGGGAAAGGTGGTCAGGTACATCAGGTGCTCCCACGGCGCCGAAGAGGATTGCGTCGTGCTTCTTGAGCTCTTCGAGTCCGCCGTCGGGAATGTATTTTCCGGTTTTCTTGTATGTTTCGGAGCTCCAGTCGTAATCTGTGAATTCTAATTTGAAGCCTGCCACATCGGACAGCACCTTGAGTACCTCAACAGCAGCGTTGACGACTTCGGGCCCAATGCCATCTGCTCCCATGCAGGCAATGCTGTGGGGTTTATCTTGTAGAGCGTGTGGCGACATATTTGAAAGTGGTGACGATCGTCAATGACGGTCAGGCTGATATTGGGAACGTAGTGGTTGCGACTGTAGAAGACAATGTACTGTGAGATGAGCTTAGATGCACTGTTGATGTCCTGATGTTTACGGTAGCACGATATATACTGGAAGTGCTCAGTATCGATGATGCACTACGGACTAAAGTCGCACCGGCGTCCGGACAGACCTTTTCTCCCACGCTCCCGCTTGGGAAACGTCCGACCTTGCCCTATACCTCAAAGTGAACAATCTGGTCGATACTGGAGTCTTGATACAGCGGCAAAGCAGTATAAGCACGTATGGCCAAGGAGCGTGCATAGCGTGTAAGCATAAACCGGGTATTGTCGGAGAAAGGTCGAGTTCTTTACCTACCCGCGCGCCTTTGCAGCGGACCTTAGCGCGTCTGTATTATCCGACGCGGTCTTGGTCATAGTTATCGGACATCGTGTGCGACCTGCCACTGCCACGTCTAGTCGCGGATTCATATTCTTCCTCTGGATTATGGAGTCGCATTCGGAGGCACCGATGGGCGAAAGCACATACCACAGCGATGGCGAGACGGCTGAGCCACCACAAAAGAGAGTCCGGCTGAGTCTTCCCTCCACAGCTCAAGGACGACATCGCGAGATTGGTCTGATGAGATGGCGGCCGCAGAGCGACGCGGCGAGCTTCGTGGGAAGTGCAAGTGGTATCCACTTCATCCGGTCTGTGTACAGTGCTGTTGAAGCCGCGAAATCGCGTGCACCATCTCGCGAGCAATCTCCAGACCACAACTTGGTACCTGGAGAAGAAGATCAACTACCGGATACCAGTAGCAGTCCAAGCACGAAAGGTCTCTGGCAACCGCATGAAGCAAGTTTCACGGATCACGATGCCTCTCATGTCTTGTTCAGCAATCTCATACAATGGTCGCAAAGCTATTTCGACAATTGGCATCCGGCTTATCCCTTTTTACACGCGCCGTCTGTTCTCTCGGTATTCAAGAGAATCTCGTGTTTGCCCTTGGGACGCATAACAGATGTTATCCATCCGCTTGATCTGGCCATGGTCCGGACTGTCCTGTCGATATCACTTGCCGATCGCCGTCAGTCACCTCATCGCCCAGAGATGAAGCCAATTCCTCAAGTACTGGTGTTCAAATCCTTCACCTCCGCAATCGATAGCGTAGAGCGGACGTTATCGACACCAACGACTATCAAAGGCTTGCAAGCTGTCGTTAGCGTACAGCTCTTCCTTGTCTCAATGCTTCGACATAACGCTGCCTCGAGACTTGGTGGCCTCATCACAAGAATGACCTTTCAGATAGGCCTGCATAGATGTCCGGTGCGATATGCCAGCTTCACGACAGAAGATATTCAGCTCAGGAAACGTTTGTTCTGGACAGTGTACTGTTTAGACAGACATCTATGCCAGTCGCTTGGACTTCCGCTGGGCGTTCGTGACGATGATATCGACGTGTGCTACCTGGACTTGGAGAGGCATGTTGCCAAACCTGGTGTCAATATAGGTAAGTCCTGCTTCATTTCTTCTCTCATCCATTTTCGCTAATTCCCTTATAGCTACGGATGATCGATTGGTTCTTCTACAGTTCCTCGTCCGTCATGCCGAGATCAAAGGATTGATAGTCGAACTCTGCAACAAGTCAATCAATCACCGGCAAGCCGACTCCAACGCTTCCATAGAGATCAACGCCAAAATGAACAAGTGGCGCAACGACCTCGAGACGATACTTGACACGGTGCACGATCACAGGCCGATACTTAACAGGTATCATGGTACAACACTGTCAGTGCTCCAACATGAGTGCACCATCATATTGAACAGACCACTGCTCGCCATGGCGAAAGATACGCCAGATTACAAAGCTGCCCTGCAAAGCTGTATCGGAGCTTCGAGAGCAATTATTGGGATCCTGCACAAATACTTGACTGAAGTATTGCGACCCGAAGGGCAGAAAGGTGCGACGCCCTTGCTGTGGCCGTCTTTCACGTGGGCGGCCTGGCAGAGTGCGTTCATTGCCACGTATGCAGCAATGGAGGGCGAGCTGCCCAAGCAGAATGCGAGCAGGTAAGCCAGCGCATCACCATTTGACCATCACGATATACAAGACTGACATTCCAATAGACTCGCAGACCAAAGTGTCGACGTCCTCAAACACATCACTGTACGAGGCGGCGTCTGGCCCAACGCCTGCGCAGCTTCCATCCGCGACCTCAGCAGACATCTGAACAAACCCTCCAAGAGGGCCGCCAAATCGCCCGAAGCCGATCCCTCTCGCCACCACCTTGCCAATTCACGCTACGGTAATCCTAGCCACAATCACGCAACCGAGCCAATTGACGGCCTCTCCACCCTCGCCGGCGCCGCCGAAGTCCACGCCAACTTCGACTCTCACAGCCACCCACGCGCAACAGCCTACACCCAAAGCTACAGCAACACCCAACCAGGCGAACCCAACACCGCAGCCTACATGCCCACACCGAACAGCGCTTTCACCGCCCAAGCATCCGAAGACACATTCACGGCGGGTACGAACCCGAGCTTTGCGATCACGGCTCCTCCTGCTGCGCAGCCAAGCCACGGAGGCTATAATCCCGACTTCCCTTCTGCGCCGTTCTTCGGTCAGGGCGGCGCGCAACCGGCGGCTTCGTGGCCGTCGGATAGCTTGTTTGATTTGAATAATGTGGAGTTGTTTGCTGGGTTTGATATTCCTTTTTGGTTGGACGATGAGCAGTATGTGCCGTTTTTGGATAATCAGTGATGGGGAAAATTGAAGAGGGGATATGTGTATATGAGAAAGAAAAGATATCACGGCCTTACTGGGTTGATGGTGAGCTCTGTTATGTAGGATGACGGTCCAGCTTCGAGATCTCGGTGCCTGTTATACGCGCAAACGATGCAAAGCTTGCTGCTAATACTCAGGTATCAAATAAAGTATCACAACAGCCACGCTCGATACGTGACAGGTGCACCCAACGTAACGCTACAAATTTTTGGCCGTTAGCCACGAGAACCTGTTTCCGCCTACAACCGAGGCTTGCGACTCCGAGCAATCTCATGTACAAGATAAGAGATTCCAGCTTCAACCTTTACCATTTTCCTTTTTCTTAAGTGCAGTTTTTTAATGCCCAAGGTAACCATTCCATTCATTTCACGAGTTCGTGACTATTTCCCAATTTCTGCTCAGGCTTCTCTTGTCGTTTCTCGCTCTGTCATGTGTACTGCTGCCCGTTGCAAGACAGCAAGGCACTCGAAACAACTCAGATGGCGTTGCGGCCAGCACATGTCCAGCAATGAACCGGATCAAATATGCGACTGACCTCGTCCTGGCTTGGGGGCTGTAGGACCAAGTCCACGTATTCTTGCATCCAGCTGACGATGTCACAGCCGTCGTGCTTGAGAGCAAGCTTGAAAATCTTGCAGAAGCATACTTTTTCGGAGTGCCTAGTCATACGGTTGGTCGTGGCGCTTACACCGAGTGTGATCATCGAATACTGCACGCTGGAAGGCTCGGGCTCGATAACAATGCGACCTTGTGAAGCAGAGATTGAAAAGTTGATTTCTGTCAGGTAGTGGCTCCGCACAGAGGTTTGGGAGACTCCCAGCTTTGTCATCCTCTGAGCCCACGGAGCGAGGAGTCTGCTCAGCTGTTTGATGGCTTGCTTTCCAAACAGGTCGTCGGTGACGCGGAAGGTGTTCTCAAGGTAGTAGATGTCTGCTACCTCCTGGCGTGTCTGTTTGCAAGCACGCATCAAGACGTGCCCGGTCTCCAGACGGTGACGGCGCTCGCCATCTTCAGTCACGTAAGAAGTGACACGGATGGGAATGTCATTGCCTTGGACGACGGCGTCGCGGTAGATCTTATCTCGCAGCTCGCGCGGAAGCTTACTGAGAAGCATCGAGTCAAGCTGGGAGCTCTGCGTGGCGGATGATTTCGTGATGCAACCCATGGTTTCTGAGAACTGCTTGACGTCTGCAGTGTAGGTGAGGAGCTCTGTATCTCGGAGAGTGCCGGGCGCAATAGCGGCTTCCACCATGCTTGCTGGCTTGTGTGGCAAGAGGTGGCCGGTCCGCGGCGTTGCTGCTGAGAGCGAAGTAGACGTCGCCATACCCAGTTGGACGGCCTGATCGCTCTGCGTCGCACCAGACAGCAAGGTGGAGGCGTTGTCATCCATAGCAAGGTCTGACGGCGGGATGTTTTTGCTGAGAGAGCGCAACGTTGTGAGGTGCGAGGGTGAGGTCATGGCTGTGGTTGCTGGGCGACGTATTGAGGTGCGTCGTTATGGTTGTGCTCAATGAGATGTCTGTTGGAGTTGCTGGATTGTGGTGAGATTGAATTGAGGTGGTGGCAACATCATTGTGGGCAATGTGAAGGGCAAGTGCTTGCGATCTCAGTTGCAATGCGACGATGAAGGAGCGACCGGCTTCACTTCACTGGCCCGGTTCAATGCGATAGAACGTGACATCATAAGCCGTGATCAATTAATCTTCTGCTTCACCTAGCTTGCAGGATACCAACGACGAGACAGGACTTGTGCACTCTCGCGACCAGCCGTCTCAATAATTAGGCCTTTATAGCATTGAGGGTATCTCATCACTTCTTCAGCCACCAGCAATAACATGCCCACCACGCGCAGGCAGCGTCCCAATGAGATCCTTGTAATAAGTCTCATCCATACCCGCCTCCAACCTCGCCTCTTTGTTAAAAGGCCCTTTGACTGCGCCCCTGAAATGCTGACCAACACATTCTCTAAATACTTTCACCGGGTCCGTGCCTTCTTGTTCGCAAATCCAGCTCAACCATCGGTGTCCCGTAGTAACATGTGTGATCTCGTCATTGTGGATGATCTCCAGCGTTTCCACACTCTCCATATCCTTTGCTTTGCGGAACTTTTCGATCTTCACCGGGTTTACGTCCAGGCCACGCGCTTCGTGAACCAGCGCGATGACTGAGATTCGTGCGCGTAAATCGTCCTTAGTCATGGCCGCAGACTCCCAGAGACCGTGGTGTACGGACAAGGCGCCGAAGTAGCTGCCTAGCTCTTCGAGGCGGGATCTTAGCAAGGAGAAGTGCTTGGCTTCGTCGTTAGCAACTTTGAGCCAGTCGTAGTAGAATGTGCGAGGAAGCGATGTTGGCGTTCCGCTGGCTGAGGATGGTGTTGTTTGGAAAGTGGCGAAGCGAACACAGATGTCGATTGCGAGGTCGATGGCCCACTGCTCGATATTGGCGAGAGCGTGCAGCATGTTGACACGTGACTTGACAGTACCGCCGCCTCGAGGGTTGATCATCTGCCATGGTTTGACGGATTCGATGTTCTCGCGAGGTGGCTCATCGGGAGGCTGAACTGTGCCGGCGCCTATTGGCATCGGGTTGGAGGTCGCTTCTCGTGTGGCGAATATCGAGAAGAGTTGTGTCGTCAACTCGATTTTCTGCTCTGGATCGACAGTGTTGAGAATGTGCACACACCAATCGCACATGGTAGCATCTTCGCCGAGCGAGTATAGTTTCGATGCAGGGACAGCAGTTCCAGTAGCATCAGGCACATCTGCTGTTGGATTTACTGCATGCTTGAACTTGACCTTCTCGCTGATCGGATCCAGACTTGCCAGTGTCACATCACTCTCACGATCAAACTCCATGACAAGATCGTCGCCCTGTACTCGCACGGGGAACACACATGCCTTGACGCCGTAGCTGGAGCCGCCTGTGTCCAGATTGAAATCGTAAGCATGCCAGGGACATGAGGCGACGTAAGAAGAATCTTCGATGTCGACCTGTGCATCACTCATTGGTCCACCTGCGTGTGGACATTCCTGTTCCATGGCATAGTATGTCCAGCCATTGATGCTGTTGTCTGTTGCGGTTGTGGGTGAGGGGAGAGTCGGTAGTCTGAACAGCACAAGTCGCTTGCCTGTTGATAGCTTGAGCGCATATCGGGCCTGCGACAGTGCTGCATGCTTTCCGAGAAGTATTAGAGACGGCATTTTTGCTGTTGGAATGCCTCTTGAGGATAGATGTGCCCGAAGGCTGAAGTCTTGAGCGTGGTTGCAGAGGTCCTGGGCTAGGTACGGCGATCGGCGGGTGAAGTTCCGTGGTTTGTTCTCTCTTTGAAGCTGCAGTGAGATGCTCGATGATACAATTGAGGACAGGAACACACCATCAAAGCGACGTGGATATATTCGTTTGTCGCCACGCTAATATTTTTGCGAATTCGAGCATGTCAGATCTAACCACAACCCTAACCCTTCTCGGTTTCGGCTCTCTCTTTTATGATGAGATATACGCCTTTATAGTGGGCGGGAAGAGATATTGTAGCTGTATATATCCCATCTGGTCGTCTAAGCGTTATTGCGGGTAGCTTGAAGCTGCTGCTGGCCATATTGGGGCGACCTTTTCACAAGGTGTTCAGTCGAGGCAAGCACACACCAGCATCATGTTAGAAAATAGTAGCAATCAGCACGCAGAAGAGCACGGGAACCAAATCTCGCACTCTTCGAATTCATTGGGTCATATATACACTGCGTACTTCTTCAGTCAACGTGACAATCTCGGTGCAGTCTCGAATAGTCGTGGGCTTGCTTTCACTTGTCAAGACAAAAACGCTCGAGAGCATCTCACCTCCCCCGCCTGCATTGAATTCAGAGTCAGCCCGCAGAGGAAGCTCACGACAAGCAAATAATAAAGTTGCGACTTGGCCATTTCGAGTGCGCTGTATCGATCGCATTGACTTTACTGGTAGTCCTCTGCTACTACGCTTCGTGCAGTATCGTGATACTGTTGTGTGCTAGTAATTGTTCCCGCCGAGACGACTTGGAACTCGATTCGGAAGACTGCAGTGACGACAGCAAGCAACCCGCAGCCCACCACCGCTCCCGGACTTCAACTTCGACTTCGAGAGGTACTACTCGTCCGGCCTAGCACTGATTACACACGCCTCTCACCCTCCACCTCACCACACACCCACACACCACAATGGCGCAACCACTCCCCTCAAAAGAGCAGACGCTCTTCCGCCATCTTGTTCAGCACTACGAGGGCAAGCAGTACAAAAAAGGCATCAAGGCCGCCGACCAGATCCTGAAAAAGCACCCCAACCATGGCGATACCCAGGCCATGAAAGCTCTCGTCCTCAGCTGCCAGGGCAAAGAGACAGAGGCCTTCGAGCTATGCAAAGTCGCGCTGCGCAATGCCATGAAGTCTCACGTCTGCTGGCACGTTTACGGCCTGCTCTACCGCGGCGTGCGCAACTACGAGGAGGCCATCAAGGCATACCGCTTCGCCCTCAAGCTCGAGCCCGAGAGCCCTCAAATTGCAAGAGATCTTGCGCTCCTACAAATGCAAATGAGAGACTATGCCGGTCTTGTGCAGAGCAGGAGACAGGCTGTGCAGTCGAAGCCTGGCATTCGATCCAACTGGACGGCACTTGCAGTGGCACTGCACTTGAACGGCGACCTGGCTGGTGCAGAGGATGTGCTTAAGAAGTTCGAGGAGACGCTCAAGCAGCCGCCTCCGAAGGGCGATCTTGAAAACCAGGAAGCTGTACTCTACAAGATCTCGGTGATCGCGGAGAGCGGAGACGTGCAGCGTGCGCTGGAGCAGGTGGATGCCGTATACAAGACCGCAGTGGACCGGACAGCTATCATGGAGATGCGCGCAGAGTACTTGCTGAAGTTGGACAAGAAAGAGGATGCAGAGAAGGCTTACAGGGCGCTCTTGAATCGCAACCCAGAGAGGAGGGCATACTTTGAGGGACTCGAGAAATCACTAGGTTTGGAAAAGTCAAAGAAGGAGGACCAGGAAAAGCTCGTTCAGCTCTACCAGGAGGAGGCCAACAAGAGTGAGCGCAGGGACGCTGCACGCCGGATACCGCTGGATTTCCTGGAGGGCGATGTCTTCAGAGAGCACGCCGACAAATACTTACGAAGGATGTTCAGGAAGGGTGTGCCAAGCACTTTCGCCAACGTCAAGCAGCTTTACGCCGATCCTTCGAAGAAGCAGACCATCATCGATTTGGTAGAAAGCTACCTGAAGGAAGAACCAAAGGCTAATGGCGACGCTGAGCCCAATGGCAGCGTCAACGGCTCAGAAGACAAGGCACCAACCCAAGAAGACATTGCGCTCAACTGGAACCTGAGTGTCAATTACTTCCTCGCGCAGCACTACGACTACTTCCTCTCCCGCGACCTTGAAAAGGCCACACAATACGTCGACAAGGCCATTTCTCTCAACCCCTCAAAGACCGACTACACTTTCCACATGACCCGTGCCCGCATAATCAAGCACAAGGGCGACATCCCTGGTGCCTCAAAAGCCATGAACGAGGCACGTGAAATGGATCCCAAAGACCGCTACATCAACACAAAGTGTGCCAAGTACCAGCTTCGCAACGACGAGAACCAGACCGCACTCGACACAATGGGTCTGTTCACACGCAAGGAAGCCGTCGGCGGACCTCTGGGTGATTTGCTCGAAATGCAGTGCGTGTGGTACCTCACCGAGGACGGCGAGAGCTACTTGCGCCAGGGCAAGCTCGCACTTGCTTTCAAGCGCTTCCAGCAAGTCTACAACATCTTCGACACATGGACGGAGGACCAGTTCGATTTCCACTCATTCAGCTTCAGGAAGGGTATGATCCGCGCATACGTCGACATGATCAGGTGGGAGGATGCCATCCGCCAGCACCCCTTCTACAGCCGCGCAGCGCAATCTGCTGTCAAGATCCTCACAATGCTGCACGACAAGCCCGAGCTTGCGACCGGCAAGGTCAATGGAACTGATGCTGCCGCTGATAAGAAGGCTGCTGCCAAGGCGCGCAAGCAGGCTGAGAAGGAGGAAGCTGAGAAGAAGGCCGCTGCTGCGAAGAAGGCCAACGCTCCGACCAAGGAGGATGAGACTGAGAAGAAGAAGGAGGACCTCGACCCGCAGGGCACTGCTCTCTTGAAACAGGTTGGCGAGAAGCCGCTGGATGAGGCGATGAAGTACCTCAGCCCGCTGCTCGAGCTGTCGCCCAAGAACGCTAGCAGCCAGACAGCTGGGTTTGAGGTGTACATCAGGCGAAGTAAGTATCCCCTTTCTCTCTTTCGGACACCGAAGACCATGTGCAACAAAAGCTAACGAGCAATTTTCTCAGACAAGTACCTCCCTGCTCTCAAGTGCCTGCAAGCTCTCGAGGCTCTCGACGCACAACACCCAGCCCTCAAAGACCAGAGCAGCCGTCTGCGCAGCGCTCTGTCTCCCATGCCCGAAGATGTCCCTGAGAAGGCGAGAGAGGTGTTGCAGAGCGAGTTCCTGTCGAAGCAGTAAATAGGTCACCAGCAGTTTCGGAGAGATGTTGAGGTGGCGCGCGGTTTATGTGTAGATCTTGACGGACCTGTAGATAAGGCTACGCTTCTTTTCTTGGACGTGTTTTACGCATTAGCGGGGGTTTGGACGGGAAAAAAGTATGTACTCCTTGTGTGGATTATAGATCTCTTTCCGCACCTCGTTATGTTGTAAATGCCGTGCGGTTCCTTGATGACAAACAGTATGCTCCAGTGCAGACGGAAAGTAACTAAATTGCATTGAGTAGCACGTGACACCGTGTTCCGCAAGCTAGATTCAAACTCCATCTTGGCACTCTGGTGAAAGGGTGAATAGCGCGGACTTTGAAGCTAGATCGTCGCGGACGTGTTACACCTATCGCGTCAAGCGCGAACAACACCCACCAACTGTTTTGGGCAGCAACCGAACATTGATAATAACGTCTGAACACTGACGACACGATTCGAGCAAACAACAGCAGCAGACTTGGAATAACGCGCATATACACCAGTATAATTGCGGCTCGGAACATCCTACTAGACAGTATTCGCATTCGGCAGCTCGCATAGGGCGATCAACATCCCGATAAACACAGCAACATGGTAATCAACGAGTCCTTGCGACACACAGCACGCATAGCTAAACACATATATTAGAACTCCAAATCCCTCCGCCGCCTCGCAGCCGACCACAGCGACCTACACAACTCTCCACTTCCACCAAACTACCTCTTCCCACCCTCAGATGCCGACTCCGACTCGCTCACCGAACTCGATATCCTCCTCGCTGGACCCCTAAGCACACCTTTCTCTGCCGGCGTCTGGAAACTACATCTTACCATCCCGCCTTCATATCCTCAAAACCCACCGACCGCGAACTTCAGAACACCCATATTTCATCCTAATGTCGACCCACAAACTGGCGGCGTGTGTGTTGAGACACTAAAGCGCGATTGGGACTCGAAACTCACACTAAGAGATGTGCTGGTCACGATATGCTGCTTGCTCATCCAGCCGAACCCGGATAGTGCGCTGAACGCAGAGGCTGGCGCGTTGATTCAAGAAGGCTTTGAGGTCTTCGAGCGAAGAGCGAGATTGATGACGGGGATCAATGCTGGTATTCCAAAGAGTTTGGCTGCAGAGGCGCGAGAGGCGCAGACGAGAGGGCAGGAAACTGAAGAACGAGAGTCTACGCACGAGCAATCAAGTAGTGAAGATGACGAGGAACTAGAAGATTCGATGTGCAGACCACAGGTTCCTGTTCCTGCTCCTGCGCCTATCAGACGCAGACGAGGCGTTGCGAGACTACGCAGTGCAGCTGCGAGCAGGCGCTCGAATGGTTCGCCTACTGGTGCTATAGGGACACGACGACAACATACACAGCAACATGCCCAGCCAGGGCCAAGCACCAACCGACCCTTCATCACCCAGGGAAGCAGTGGTGTTGATCCTTTCAGCATCTCGATTCGCGAGGATCCTCCGCTACGTACACCACAGATCGACCCGTCTTCTGACGACGAGAGCGTGGTCTCCGCAGATCAAGAGAACGACATGGCCTTGTCGCCATCAAAACCACGTGAGACACCTAGTAAACCGCTTGCCGGCACGCCACGCCGTCCTCACGGCGCTCCACCTGTGCCTCTCGGCGAACTTTCACTCGAAGATGCCTCGCGTGCTACTTCTCCAGCTCCTTCGGAACTCGACGACGCCTCATCCGTTGAAGAAGAATACCCTCCCAGTCCTCGCAAATCACCTTCAAAATCACCAGCAAAAAAACGCGCTCAACCAAATCTCTTCTTTGGCGGCAAACCACAACGAACCGCTGCTCTTTTCGGCCCCGGTGCACGCAACTTCACTCCACCAAATGCTCTTGCTTTGCCATTAGCCTCAGACTCTCCATACACTGGCCAAACACCAGTCATCGACGACGATACAACCATGACGAACCCGACGCCTTCTCCTCGCAAAGCACGCCCAGCCGGCGTAGGCCTTTTCGACACACCCGCGAAGAAAGGCAACGATCCTGCCGCGCGCAATCTCTTCGGCCGCCCTGCTGCGGGTCCTTCACTTTTCAGCACAGGGACTGCGAAAGGCAAGGGAGTTTCAAAACCTCCAAGCCCGCCTTCGTCTGCGGAGAAGCGAAGACAGCGCGACAAAAAGCTTTGGGAGCTTTGTGGTGGCGATGTGAAGAAGTGGAACCGAGGCGACTTTGGTGGTGAGGAAGGGTTTGAAATGAAGGCTGCTAGGTGGTAGAGCGAAATTTCCTTTGGTCTGTACGGCGTGACCGTTTTTGGGCTTGGTGTCTCGAGCGAGGTACACTATGGGCCCTTTTTGTATTTGATATGCGATCATGAATGTGGTTGTGCTTAAGCGATTTCGTGAGCTAATATTCCACTGGTCGTTGCACGCGGCCATTGCGGCTTGTTTTGCCTTCTGCAAATATACACCTCTGTAGCAGCTCGACCATTTCGACGAGGAATTTGGTCGATGCTTATATCCGCCCATCGTCTCCTGCAGCTTGATGTCCTAGCCGAGTGTGTCGATCACAATCCATGTCGATGCAGCGGCTTCCCTGTGCCAACAAGTGTGCAATCATTGTTTGACCCATGTCCCTTGAGGCGATTTCAGGGTTTCAACTCACACAGTTTCGTCCCTCTCGACCGCTGCGAATCGCGAGATGCATTTGAGCTGAAAAGGACGTCTTTCGTCTTTCTTTCAGCAATTCAACAACCGGAACGGGGCTTCCCAGCACAACTGAGGTAGTTGTCAAATTGCCTTTGCGTAATTGGCAGTCGTCCGTCGCGGAATTCCAATCCGTAGCTTTTACTTTCTCAACATAGGTTCCAACCTCAGAACCCAATCCTCGATTTCTCTTTCACCCAAACCCCAGCCCCAAACTTCTCTCCAACCCCCTCACGCTCTCCTCAAACCCATCCCAAGCCTTCTCCTGAAACACAACATTGTCCTTCAGCACCGCACTGCGCTTCTGAAACACCAACAATCTGTCCCGCTCGCCCCAGACGCGAACGAGGTTGGCAAAAACTTTCCGCTCTAGGCCTGGCGATTCGGCGGCAGCGCGCAGGAATAGGAGAGTGCGGGCTATGCGCGTGGAATCGAAGGGCTGTTGGGGACGGGGGTTGCGGAAGGCGGCGCGGATGTGATTGCGTATTGTATAGCGGGCGGGTGAGGAGTGGAGGGTTGCGTGGAGGGAGGCGCGGTAGAGGTGGCGGTAGGCGTGGGTTACGGAAGGGTTTGGTGGGGGAGGCATTGTATGTGACGATGAGATGACAGCGGTCTCGACTGTGTTGCTACTTGTACGCTGATGGTTGTGAGAGCTTCAAGCCTTACGTAAGCACGCGCTAGTCAGCGAGACCCAAGACCCTTGGACAAGACGAGGAAACTTGACAGATCATTGAGCACAGTAACAGCAAGAGCAAAAGAAAACTCGAAGACTGCCAATACTACCCGAATGAGCCTTTTCCACTTTATGAGATACAATTGCACATTAGTTCAACATGCCAAAGTCGTTTCTCGAAAGCCTCCCAACACTGCGAAGTCTACGCACTATTGTTAGACTCAGAAGAAGGATCTATGTCTACCTATTAGATGAATCCGCTTCTACTTAAAACAACGGTAGACCATGAAAGACAACTGCCGAACTTATTGTTGATCGTTGGAACATATAGAAGAGCCACCAACAACAAACGAGTGCGAGTCAAAGCACCTTCACAAGGGTCCCTTGGTCTTCGCTTTCGTATTTGACTTCAGCTAAAGAGCATGTACCGCACTCGTCACCCATACCATGCAATCAACACTCTACACACAGTCCCACTGCAAGAAGCTTCTTGAGAAGCGACTGAGCTAGAAAGGATGCTTGACAACCTGAGACATCGTGATCAACATGATTTTGCCCGAGCCAGATATTCGTTTGTTCTGTGTACTGTACAACACGTGCAACGGAGTTGGAGTGCGAAGGATTCGTCGATCAAAAGGACTAAGGCCACCAAGCTAAGCACTAACGTGAGGCTGAGGTGTATTATCTTTGCACGATGGAGGGATTGAAAAGAGTACAAAAGCAGGAGGAACCTTCATGGGTACGCACGTGGCCTTGTGATCGTCCATAGCCTCCCTTCAAGGTTCTCTGGCTAGCACACATTCAGTCATGTTCACCCGGGTTGCCTTCGTCCTGGTCGCTGCCATAGGCGTTCTAATCGCCCTCCAACAAAAGCTGAAGTCGGCTCCAGAGCCTCGCAATTATGTCAGAGGAAGAAACAACACAGTTCTCTACATCGTCAGCGAACACCCAGGCCACTCCAACGTCCACGCAGCCACCGCTCAAAGTCTGCTCCAGAACGCCCCGGATATCGAGATACATTTTGCATCGTTCCCAAGGCTAGCAAATACAGTTGCCAGAATCTCGACATTTGCGAAGCAGCACGAGCCGCGTGCGGAAGATATTGTTTTCCATCAACTCAACGGCACTTCTTTCCACCAAGCTATCGATCTTTACGACCACCTTGTACCCGACGAGGACGGCAGGACCGGAGCCATCACTCCGCCGGGCACTGAAGGTGTCAAGGCACTTGCGAAAGATATACAGATCTTCATTGCACCCTGGAAACAGGAAGAGCACCTTGCACACTATCGCCAGGTGACCGAACTCATCAAACGAGTTGATCCAGCCGTCGTCTGCCTGGACACCATGTTTGCGCCAGCGATCGAGGCCACACGTGCTTTGAACCGTCAACATGCTTTCATTACACCAAACATCCTTGTCGATAACTTCCCGGACAGACAGCCCTGGTTGGGCATGCTTTGGAAGTACCCGGCGTAAGCTCTGATTGATTATCTGTGAAAGATACAACAGCTGACACAAGGCTCTTTAGAATGGGCTCAGGCTTCCCGTTCCCAGTCCCTCTCAGCCTCATCGGCCAGAACATCGCTCTCAACTTCCGTATGATAAGGGCTTTGATCAGCACGCCAGACCTATCGGCCAAGAGAGAGTTCTTGAGCGCCAACGGTGTCCCAGACCCCATCAACTTCTACGGCCTGCACCGCACCGATGTCCCCTGGATCACACAGACAACACACGCCGCTACAATCCCCGTAGACGTGGTGCCCGAAAACGTGACATGCGCAGGACCAATGGTGCTTTCAGCCGCCCCGGCCGAAGAGCAAGACCCAGAGCTGGTAGACTGGGTGAAGCAGAAACCGACCGTGCTCCTTAATCTTGGCTCTGCTTTCACCTACAGTCGCACGTATACGAAACACATGGTCAATGGCATCCGTCTGATTCTCGAAAGCAACCCAGACGTGCAGATCCTGTGGAAATACAGGCTCTCGATCAACGTCGTCGATTTCGACTGGCAAGCTCTGGTCGCGCCGCTCGAAGCCACGCAGCGAGTCAAAGTGATGCAGTGGCTGCCTGTTGATCCGTCTGCGCTCATGGAGACGGGCTATATCGTGGCCCACGTGACGCACGGAGGCGCAGGCGGTTTCCATGAGAGTATTTCGTAAGTTACAAAAAATGTCACTAGTTAACCCATTGCGGAATATTTACTGACCAGCATACCCCAGCGCCGGCGTTCCACAAGTCGTACTCCCATTATGGGCAGATCTCTACAACTATGCTCAGCTCGCCGAGCAAATTGGCGTCGGCTTCTGGGCATGCCGCGAGACTTCTCCCGAGTGGACGCCGGAGTGCCTCAGAGATGGTATTCTCAAAGTCGCTGCTAGCAATGTCAGCGAAGCGCTTCGAGCCAAGGCACGAGAGATCAGCGCAGAAGCAGGCAAAGATGGGCCAGGGAGGGACATCTCGGCTGGCATTATTGCTCAGCTCGCAAGGTCGGGACATTAATGCTTGTGTTTTTTTAGTCAAATATGCCAATGCAAACAACCAGGTATCCCGGAATGATTTACGAGGTGCTACTAGATGCAATGGCGACAGGCAAGGTTATCTTTGGGACAGAGAGAAGTTATGACTCTCATGGGCGAGTTAGCGAACTGGTGCAAAGAGTGCCGACCAGCAACAGCTGAGGCCCAGGCAGAGACTATTGTGCGCAATGATCATTAACGTAACGACTACGCGCTGTGATGTGATGCGCGCCAATAACGTCCTAAGACCACCGAGCACAGATAAAATAAGTATACTGTAGCTCATCTACGTCTTGCATGGCGATTTTCGTGCACCGTGTCGAGCGGAGATATGGCGATGTTGCAACTTGACGGTTCAACGAGTCTACGACGACAAACACAAGCGTTCAGCACAGAGTTCGACTTGAGACAACAGATAGACAATAATATTGCAAGGTAAAGACAGTGAACTTTTTGAGCTATCTAGACTGTGTCGGACTAGCAGGAAACAGTAAAACACCAAGAACCCATTAAAATCATCAAAACTGGGGCCACGAGTCAAATCACCATCTCATGGATGGGAGACATCAGAACCGGCCGTTAGAGCAAAAGCATCTAACAAGAAACAAGGCAACACCCCTTTGGGCAAGCACACTCGCAATAGGAAACGGGAGCAAAAGCTCACAAAGCCATGATGGAGGAAGAAGAAAGGTCAGAGTGTCAAGGGTGGAATCGTGTTCCACCACCATCGATCACATCTGTATTGTTCCCAAGAAAGGAGGAGGGAGTTGGAACCATTATGGCCGGGTTAAGTGCGGCATGAATGAGCTGTACGGCTTCTAGTCGCTCAGATCATCGATGACAGCACCCTGGGCCTTGGCCTTCCAGTACTCGGTCTCGCGTGCTTGAGTGGCGAGGAGACCCTCGAGCTCGGCGATGCGAGCCTCGAGGCCGTCACGCTCCTCGACCTTCTTAGCACGGGACTTGCGGGCAGCAGCGGTGTTGCGAGCACGCTTCAGAGCGACGGTATCGTGTTCGTCGACCATGATGGGCGGAAGAGGCTTGTCGCGCTTCTTCGCGCCAACGCCAGCGACAGATGAAGGACGGGCGAAAGTAGCCGGAGAGGCAGTGGTAGAACTGCGCTTGCGGTTGTGAGCCGGTCCACCTGGGTGGACAATGATGGGGTTGCCGCTGGAGTTGGAGACAGTACGCTCCATAGACGGAGCTGCAACAAGTGACTCGAGTTCAGGGAAGAAGTTGGAGTTGCTGTTGCATCCACTGCTGAAGTCGAACGTGTTGTCGAGCGAGTCGTTGAAGAGTGGAGATGCTGAGTAGCTGTCCGGAGTCTCAAGATAAGTGGACCCGGGTGTAGTCAAGTTGGTGAACGACGTCGAAGGCGGAATCGAATCCCCTCCATTGAAGAGGTCCTTCGGCGAGACGGTCAGGGCGTTCGTGTTCGCAGCGCTGAGAGCGGACAAGTCGGTGAACATGTTAAAGTCACCGAAGCTTGCGCCGTTCTCGAAGGCGCCGAGATCGCCCATCGTGTCGTGGTAGGCAACGTTCGCTGAATGCGATGTTAGACTCGGGCTAGACATGTTCGCAGATGGAGATGCTGAAGTACCTGAGCTACCCATAGTGATATCACTGAGGTTTACAGTCTGCTTGTTCTGAGAAGCCGGGATGTTTCCGGTCGAGCTGGATTGGAATAAAGGCACGGGAGGTCGAGTAATGTTCCGTTGGTGTAAGGATCGCTGATCGCTAAAAGCCTGAGTAGAGTTGGGAGCCGAGTGCGCGTAGGCAAGGGCAGGACGATAGACAGTCTTAGACGAAGGACGCAGCGTCGAAGCGTGAGAGGGCGGAGCCGACTGGGCCGGAGAGGGCGGCAGCAGTTCGAAGTCTTGGTTGAATACAGGTGTTGGGGCGAAGCCGGATGGAACCGATGGTGATGGAAGCCATGATTGCTCGTTGTAGGCCGTGGTGGACGGCGGGTTAGAGATCACGAAGGCTTGAGAGTCTGGACGACAGGAAGCGTTGTGTGAGAGATCCCGGAGGAACTCTAATGGAGTGGAGTTGAAATGATTTTGGGGTGGGCCGGGTATGGTGGGCGACGGAGTCTAGTATGAAGCAGCCATGGTGTCTGCTTCTTGTGGTGGGTTATGTGTGAGTGTGTTGTTTGTGGTATGGAAGAGGTTGTAGAGAGGAAACGCCTCAGGTGGGCAGGGTCCCTCTATGTAGGTGCGCGTGATGGAGCGCTCGAATATCGTCTGTGCGTGGGGCTCTCGGTGACTCACTGCGCTGCTTATGACGCTAAACCGCTCGTTGACTAGCGTGCTTGCTGCAAGTAACGAACGGCATCCACCGGTAAATGGGGAAGACATGCGCGGATTGATTGGCCGCAATCGATCGCCTGGACGAAGTGAAACGTGAAGTCTCTCGTGCAGCCCGAGAATTGTTCGTGGCAGCTGACAAGAAAGCCTTGAAAATATGCCTTTGGCAAGAGCGACAACGAGTCGTTCACCGCTTCAAACCAGGTAGGCACAGCGCCCTGCCTCCGAGTGAAAAACTGCCACGCAACACGTGCAAACTCACATCACACAAACGCCGCGTTGAGCCGCAATCACCAGGACTGCCCCCGCCGTCCCCAATTGAGACGCCGCGCTCAGTGCGCTGAAGCCTGATGGAGGCACGGGAGGGCGGTGCTACTCTGGCCGCACGGTCTGCGCCCTGTGGTGGACAATCCTTCGCACCGCAGTGACGAGCCAGCGTGCGCCCATTATTGGTCGGCGGTTGGACGCGGGGTCCTCTGCGCTGCTGAATCAGGCGATTCTCACTCACGATGTCGGTGCCTGGTGGGCTGATGCTGCTCGATGGTTGGTACGTATCTGCGATGCCGGCGATACAGCGCGGCGCTGAATAATATTGCGCCATCAAGCATCGTAAGAGAAAACGTCGAGTGATATCAGCAGCGAGAGGTTGAGTGATCCAGATACTCAAAGGCTTCTGACGATCATGTGCAGCGTGAGATCGCCAAATTATTTTTTCACAGCCAGAGAACCTGCCGAGCCTGCCATGTGCGCATGAGGCAATGATGTGTTGCAATCGATAAGCGATAATGCTTGTCTGTGCGTTTGAAGTGATGTGCGGTTTGTGTGTGCTCGCTCCGAGTTGCCTATCGAAGTTTGGAGGGGCAAGCCAGCGGCCGATCTTGCGACCTCACGTTGCCTGACAGCAGGCAAGAATATATAAATTTATTGACAATCCGCAAACAATGGCTGCCGCCGGTCAAGGAAATCAGAGTAAGGCTAGCGCAAACAAAACATTGCTATAGCAGCAGTAGACACCTGTATCACGTGCTGATACGCTCCATCTGTAGTTAACCTGGATGCACTCAGCGTCCAGCAGCTTTCTCAGGTCAAGAAGCAATTTGACGATGAAGTCACACACTTGACCAACTCATACCAAAACCTACGGGTTGCACAACAGAAGTTCAAGGACTGCATTGTTAGTGTCAAAGATGGTGTTGCTGGAAGCGCGCAAGGTACGTGTAGTTATGGACATCTACAGGCAGACACATCCCTAACATTTTGGCTAGACAAAACTCTCCTCGTCCCCTTGACCTCATCACTCTACGTTCCCGGCAAGCTCGCCAGCACTAGCCACGTCCTTGTCGACGTCGGCACTGGATTTTACGTCGAGAAGACTACGGACGATGCTCTCACATTCTACAATGGAAAGGTTGAAGAGCTGGCGGGCAACATCAAGGAGTTGGAGAACGTGGTCAATGGCAAGGCGAACAACTTGAGGATGATCGAGGAGGTGCTGAGGCAGAAGATGTTGGTTCAGCAGCAGGGTCAAGGACAGCAGGCCGCTGGTGCGGCTGCGGCTTGAAAGGGAGTATCACCGCTGAACACGTGAAAAGAGAATGTCAAGATGCCTGCCTGCTCGGAAGAGCATCTTGTGAAGGAAAGTTGCATTTCACGCATCTGCAGTCTGCCAGAGAGGGAATATGGAGCTGGAAAGCTTCTGCCGGCAGGCTTGCGGCACGAAAGACGGCGCCTGGCATGCGAGCGAATGCCACGTCAGCATGGCATACTGGCTCGGTAAACATGCTTGAGATACTTGCTCCGCGGCAGCACAGGCTCAAGGTCTTCGCAAAGCTGTGAAGCTTGCCGGAAGTCATGCGAAGAGCAGCTCAGACCTGTACTTAGAAGCAATTGCAGCGCAACGCATCGTCGCATCACCAAAGCACTATTGTCTCATTTCCCAGCCTGGAGGCTGCTTTTTCCTCCCTGACTACAAGTTTGCTTCCTCAGCTGAGACCACAACAACGCTCAAAGCTGTCAGAACCAGGTGTACGACCCTTCGACCAAGAGCTTGGATGTGACGATGACATTTCCAAAGAATGATGGAGCTGTTTCATTCAGGTATGAGTGTTCCGAGCGATGGACTTAACTTGACACTGAGAAGACGCAAAAAAATATCGTGCAACTATAGCTGACATGCTGTACCATCAGCCTTGAGTACCAATTCAAATCGCTGGCTGCTGAGATGTAAATGCGCACGAGCTCATTGAAATTCATTGTACGTCTCCTGGTGCGAGCAATTTCGTGCCATCATGCATTCCGCGACAACCCGTGGATCACCTGCCACATATGATCTAACATTACCAGCACTGTTTAGCAGCGCATGCAATGCAGTGGCGCGAGAAGTACCGCTGCAACCATTATGCGGACACCATTTGTCCAAATTGGTGATGTTTGCCCGTGAAGGTGAAGGTGGCCATGGCGTGAAGTTTATTGCTTCGCGCCTGCTTCGTTCACTTTCCCACGTTACCACTCACATAAAGATCCAAGTTTCCGCCAGCAAGCCGACATAAGTCCACCGACAGCGTCTTCCAACACCAACAATCAATGTCACCAGCAGGCGGAAAACGAGCGCGGATTCACTTACAACAGCACCCACCATGGCCTCCCAACTCACCAACTTGCTGTCTCAATATGAGCTGCTAACTATGCTTTGCGAAAATCTCTCGAGCGCAGACATCGTACACTCGGCGCGACCTCCAAGGAGCATTGGCAATACGTCAGGTATAACCTCAAAAGCCTCATCGTTGATTCGGCGTACGATGGAAAAGGCATCATCGCACAGGCGCGTGTCTTCGGTCACTGGCAGGCAAATCCCGACAACGCTACAAGGAAATGCAGAGGCAAAGACGCGAAGCCATGCAGTGGCTGTGGAGCGATGGTTTGCAACGTCAGTTAAGGAATGCTTGTACTGAGTTACCACAACTGACTGTCGAATGGATGTGCCGTTACCACCTCACATATCCCAGCCAACAAACAAGCTCAGACCAAGAGGACATGGACGAGGATTGGGACTACGAGGAAACATTCATCGGCCCAGAAGTGAACAATGCCCAAACCACCGAAGAGGATGTCACTACCCAGGTGGAATTGGTCAAGGCGATCAACATGATGGACTACCGCAGGCACGAGACGCACTGTGACGGGTGCGAGCCGCTTTTCGTCCCTACACGACAGTCGCCTCTTTTTTGCAATTGCACTGTTTACTCTCTTTTCGTGGAGCAGTGGCGTTGCATTCCATGCTTTCTGGTAGCAGAGACCAGTTTCATCACAACCCAACAGAAATACACCATGGAGCATTTACCACACCAAACCGAGAGCTACTGGGTGTACCAGAAGGTAAGACCTGCCCCGTATGCTCCCACAGATATGCGTCTGCTGACATGCAAACCACAGGGATGGTTCTGCAAATGCGGGAAGCCCGCGTCTGAGCAGTCTATGGAGACATGCAGATGGTGTGGAAAGGTCCTTGGGTACAATTGGACCCTTGGCTGCCAGGACTATCTCTTGAAGCGTGTACTTCAGCAGCTCGGAAGTTGGACAGACCTTGAGCGCAGAGACGATCCGGTCTTGAGCCAGTTAGGTTGACTGAAATGGTTTGTGCAATGTTCGAAGCAGTGTAGAATGGCAACCTGAACGACAGGGATATTTGCTTCGAAGTCCGCCCGCGATGTCATGAAAACACTGTCATCAAGAACCGACAAGTGTCGAGTGTGTCCAGAGCATTCATGTCCGTTCCAAAATCAATCTTTGGCAGAACTTAGCAGCAATACACATGCTGCGGAGGCATGGAGCGAGCTTTGACAATATTCTGGCAGTTATTATAATTGTTTCTCTACCTGCACGCAACGAGACCAGCGCATGATCCATTCATCTACCTTACGCAACCCCGGAGCAGCAGCGCTAATTCTCAAGAGCATACTTAGTAATTCAGCACACTATCCTCTAGAACAAAGCAGGTATCTCAATTTTACTTCCTTCCAACTGCCTTCTTCCACCTAGTCCCATAATGAAGTGGCCAGCCTGCCGATTCGAAAATCTCCCAAGTTTGAAGCTCACTCCGTTCCTATAGCCTGAAGAATTTGAGACACTCGGACAGACGGTCTCAAATGACGCAGTGCCATATAATGGTCAAGCCAATCAAGGAAGAGTCTTCGAAGCTCAAGAATTCGACTGATCCAGAAGTACAGTTGTACATTTGTACGAGGACGAAGCCTTGCTCCCTGACCAGCGGTGAAGCGCCCCGTCGCCCGACTCTGCTACGTCCAAGCGTGTTAGTAGCCGCTGAATCTCGTACCATTACCTACTGGGCCGTTCTTCAAGGTCGTCGTTGGCATCTAAAACAACGCACCGGCACTAATAGAAACCCAACAAAAGAAAGGCTACACCTAGCGTATCGCCATGTGCAGACCCGCAACACATCTACAATCAATCTCCGGTTCAGTCAAAGACCCGCTTATGCTTTCACCCCCATCGACTTCGAGCAAAATTCGAGCATATCGAACTCTAGGGTGCTAGCTAAGTCATTTAAGGTCGACATCTGTGACTGGGCTCTCGGTTCTCGCGCTCTTCGACTTTTAGGCAGAAGCACACCTTACTCTCTGCGACGTTTGAGGAGGTGATTGTGGTGGTATCCTCGGCATTAGGTACAAGATAGGCGTGTTCGTTGTTTGGGAAGATTCTGAAACGTCGAAGACTGTAACGGCAGAAGGTAGGTAGCCGCGGCTTCGACGTCGTGGCAGTCGGTCTGGTGGATGGTGTAGGAGGTTGAGATTGAGAGGCAATGGAGAAAAAAAAGGGAAAGACTATGATCGAGTAGGGCGTGCAAGAAAGTTACTTACCATCATCTAAAGGCGTTCGGAATTAGGTTCATGGGCACATCTTCCTGCTATCGCCTGTTTTTCACCTCATGGGAGTCATACCGAACACCTTACACTCCAAGAAGGTTGTTGTTCAATGATGAATAGTTTGAAGAGAAAAAGATGTCCATTTTTTTCATCGCTAGCATAACTCATACCTCCTCAACCCCTCGCAAGAGAACTGCTCACGATACCTGTATAGTACTCAGCAAGTCAGCCATCCAGTCAGTCAGTGTAAAAAACCCCCCTCAATCCCATTCCCATCCCGTTCCATCCCATGCTTTCCGCATCCATTCATACCCAAGAATAACGTGTCCCGCACCACAGCACTCAACCACCACCCGCGCCCGCCCTAACAGCAGTACCGCCGGCAGTCACATTCGAATCACCAAGGATAGCGTCGCCGTTCTCTCGCCTCCGGCCTTTACCAGCAGCTTTGCCCAGGACTTCGCCGACGACACCGCCGTCCGCGCCCTCCATGTCATCGTCCTCGATCTCGCCGCCGACTTCCTGGCTCTGGTCGGGCATGTCCGCATCCGCGGAAGTAGAAGCGACGTTCTTAGCAGCCTGCTGCGCGGCCCAGAGGGCGCTCTCATCGAGCTCGTTGGCGTCGGCGGGTCTGGAGCGCAGCCACTTCATGCGTGGGCCCGTTTTGGCGACTTCGGAGACGCGGAAGCCGTAGATGCGCGGCTCGTAGATGCTGTTGAAGCCAAGGCCGGGCGCGAGGTTGCGCGGTGCTACGCCGTTGATGTTTTCTGGTTGAGGGGGCAGGGGGTTTGGGTTGGCGTTTGCGGTGGCGCTGCTGCTTGTGTTGTGAGGTGGGGCGGGCGGTTGGCCGGATGTCAGGGAGGAGGAGAGGCTGGAGCGGGCGGTTTTGGTGCCTGATGCTCCTGCGCCGGTGCTACTTGATGGGCCGGTCAAAAGAGGATCGCTGAGAGGCGTGGGTGCGGGCGGAGTGGGTTTGTCGCCTCCTACATCGAGCTCAGGGAAAGTCATGAAGAAGAGACAGCCGAATGTTGTTCCGAAGAAGGCGCCATCAACGGTCTGGAAGCGCGAGTTAGGCGGTGTGTAGACGTCCAGACAGCTTGGGCAGAAGAGCTTGACTGTTTCCTGGCCTGGGATGTCGGAGCAGCCAACGGGAAGTACACGAGCGCCATAGCAGTGCACACGTGGGCAGTGGCCGAAGTGACCCAGCTCGTACTTCTCCGCCATCTGCTGGATACCTTGCCGGCTGGTGATAAAGCGCTGGTGTATCAGGCCGTACAGCATCTCGGCCGAGCTCTCAATCACACTAAGATCGCTGGCCATCCTCAGATGCCGCCTCTCCACCGCGTCCGCACGCTTATACGCCCGGCCCTCGGTATCCAACATCTCATCCTCGTCGTCGTCGTCATCTTCCTCCTCCTCGTCCTCCTCATCGCTCGCATCTTCGGGCTCAACGTCCAGAATCATCTCCAGCGCCTCTTTGTACATGGGCACCTGGCTTTGCAAGCCGGTCAAGTTGAAGTCATCTTCAATGAAGTCCTCGCTCACCTCGGCAAAGTACTCGTGTCCGACGAGGGAGCAGAAGGCCGAGATCCACGACTCGGGCGCTTGCGATGAAGAGCTCATGGTCAGGTTGTCGTCCAGCGCGATTTCGTCGATCGTGAGCGACTTTTCGAGGAAGTGGGACAAGCGGCGCTCGACGGCGGCGTCGTAGGAGGCAGAGGTCGCGGTGTTGGTTTCCGAGAGCTCGGCGAGGTCGTACTCTCGCTTGGGCGCCAGGGTCGGCAGATGCAGGTTGTGTAGGATGGCAAGCGTATGTATGTGCAGCTTCTGTTTCTCTGGTCCAAGTATGTACTATGGTCTGTCCCCGGTGGGATTGAGTTGTGGTAGTCGTGGTGTTCCTTGCGGTGAGCGGTGTGGTCTGGTCTGAGGCTGCGTGGTCCAGACAGGCCGGTGTGAGGGTGGCAGTGAGTGTTGTCGGTTGGCGTATTCGCAGTCAGGCCAATCTTCAATCCAGTCGCCAGTCTGCGCAAAAGTGTATGCAGGCGCGTGTTCCCTTCTCTTCACAGCTAGGCCGCCCGTGCAGTGTGTGGCTGGCAGCTTTCACTGTATGAGGGAGGCTCTTTCAAACTCCGACCCCCACCAAAGAAAGGCGCAAAATCCCCTTCTAGCAGTGAAACAGACGATCCTGCTTCGTTGGTATGTCGCGATGTGTCACTCGAACGTCTGGCTGCTGTCGGCAAGCAGGCGACAGACAGGCGTGTATGATATGTAGTGGGAGATAGCTCGGGGCGAGGTGCAATCGGGTGGGTGGGCTTTCGTTGCGCGAGGGCCGAAGTGGGATGAGGCAGACTGCAAAGGTGGAGTGGCTTGTCAGCGAATCGTATGCAAAGAAACAGCCCCAGCGAAACGGTCTCGACTTCAAATGCTGCTGCTGATCATTGCCTTGTTCCCAAGGACAAGGAGTGAAACAGAATCAGATGCTTGTGCTGGTTTCAGCTCGTGTGATGATGTTGATGATGTTTAGTAGACTGAACGTGGCGACTGTCTGCACAATTAATTCATCAATACAGAATCATGCTTCGTACAATTACATAAATACATATGTACATCACAAACCCATAGCCAAAAAAAAAACAAGGGGAATACAACAACATCCTAAAACAAATCATCCAGCATCCCCGTCAACTCAACATCCACCTCCGGCGCAGGTCCCTCAACATGCGGCTGCTGCGCCAGATCCTGCACAGCCAGCTGCCCTCCCATGCCAATCCCGTTGCCATTACCATTGCCCATCGCTTGCAACCCGCCCGCCGCCTCGAACAAGCTCGTAAGATCGTGCGCCATGCCTTCCGGGCTGCTGCTGTGCTCCGTCGTCCACCGCCTGCTGAAGTCGACTTCGTTGACGTTGACGCCCCTGAGACCTGCCATGGCCATTGCGGCGCTGCGGCTGGGGTCTGAGTCGCTCTTTGCTTGCGGCTGAGATTGCTGGGATTGCTGGGATTGAGATGAGGGTTGGCTTTGGGGTGTTGGGAGTTGTTGTGGTTGCTGTGAGTGTGGGAGGGGAGTAGAATGAGAACTGGTGTTCTCTTTGCCGGCGATAAGACCGAGTTTTGGTGCGACTTCCTTGAGATGTCGGATGGTGTTCCAGAGCCGGTTGCTGATGGGGCTGCCTTTGCTGAGCACACGCACAAGTTCGAGTGCCATGTAGAATTCCTCTCGCACGTTGTCGGCGAACTCTGCTGGCGTGTGCGCTACAGCCAGGAACAGTACTGCCAGCGCTCCAGTCAGGAAAGGGTTGAAGAGCGCTTGTTGCGTGTGGTAGATATCAGACGTTTGACTGACGTGGGTGAGCACGCGGATGGTATCTTTCGCGACGTCGACTGATGTCTGGGCCTGCTGTCTGTTTTGCATGATGCTTGTCGCAGAGTGCAGGACCGGCCGATAAATGTGTATGCGCATCTGGTTCGCACGCAAGTATAGAATGACACGCAAACGGTGGCCACCGCGAGATGGCTGAGGTCCAGGCGCAGGTGGCTGAGATGGGTGCTCAAACTTGAGCATAGGGGGGATGCTGCGGTGCCAATCGATGACCTGGTAATCGAGATAGGCCATCTCCGGTAAGTTGACTGATCCACTTCCATCATTTGCTGCTGTTGGTGTCTTCGAAACCGTCCGCCAGACTCTGCTGCTAATTTCGCAGAATCTGGCCATTGCCGAGATGTACGACGTCCGGTCCTCCGGCTTGGGTACAGATGGATCGACATCGGTGTCTTGTAGTGCAAACGGCATGCCTGTTCCAAAGCTGAATCTTCGATCAAGAATGTACACCGACCAGAACAGCAGTACCGTCTGACGACGTTCAACCGGGTCAGTCATCTTGTCGTATGTTTCGTGGCGATGAAGGCCAAGCTCAACACATCGTCTTGCGGCCAATCCAACAATGCGCCATGATGCTACTTCATTGTCGCAATGGAATTCGTATAGTGACTAAAATCAAATTAGTAGATGGCACGGACAAGAAAGATTTAATCGCAAAGAATACCGTCAGCACAAGCAGTCGCGGCGCTTTATGAGAAATTTCATAACCGTTCGTCGCTTTCGCAATGGCATCCCGGACTCCAGGACTCTCAAAAATGCTGTGTCCCAGCTCGCTGCTACCAGATCCCTCCATAGTCGACGCACACGCGATGATCATCTTAAGTATGATAGTGTTGTCATCATCAATAGCATCCGCACCAGGGAAACCTTGCTGAACCAATCCATTCCGCCTGGCAGCATCAATGAAGCTGTACAGTCGCTCCGTATACTCCATGACCGTTGGGATGTTCACCACAGGGTACATGATCCCCATTTCATCTTCATACACGCGACAAAGCCGAAGCGCTTCTTCCTTACTAACACTGTAAATCGGATCCTTCTCCTCGTGAACGGCTTGCAGCAATTGTAGATTGCGCTCCACCTGTCCAGGTGATGTTGAAGGCTGCAATGCGTGCACATTATCCCCATTGGGGTCGGGTTTTCCTTCCGTGATACCCATCGTCTGCAGGCTGTTGTCCGCAACGCCAAAACTAAACTCGTTGCTGGTGGGCCCGCGATAGGAGGTCTGAGACTGCTGCTGCTGGATCGAGAAGCTCCGTGACTTCGTTTGCGAAGGCGACATGGACAATGATGCGCTCGGCGGTCCTCTCGGCAAGCCAAAAGTATGATTCTGCAACGACGGATCGATCGGCGTGGCCGTATGTGACGGCGGAGGGATAGAAGCCTGCTGTTGTTGCTGCTGCTGCTGCTGCTGTGAAATCTGCTGAGAAACAGGCGGCGGCGGCGCAGGCTGTCCCAAAGCCGCGCGCAGGGTGTTCACGTTCTCAAACAGCACATTGACCTGGTCCTGCAGCGAAGCCATATGGCTAGCCACGTCCTTGTACTCCTGCGAGTCCTTGAAGCCATTGCAGCAGTTGGGCGCGTAGATGCACTCGAGGCTCAGGTTGCCGCAGCGCTGGCACGGCGTCTGGCCGTTGCACTTGATCTTGCGCCGCTTGCATTCGTTGCACGCCAGCGAGATGTATCGCGAGCGGCGCGACTTGCTGCCGGCGGCGCCCTGCGCGCCATCGTGGTCGGCCTTGCGCTTGGTGCCGTGCGGGTCGTTAGGGCTGTTGCTGTCGTCGTACTGCGGGTGGGGATGCTGCTGCTGTTGGTGGATTTGCTGCGGTGTGTGTTGCTGTTGCTGCTGGTGCTGCGGTGTGTGTTGCTGTTGCTGTTGCTGCTGTTGCTGCTGGTGCTGCTGGTGCTGTTGCTGGTGCTGGCCGAGCTGGCTGTTGGCATGTGAGGCGATCTGGGCGAGGCCATGCGTCGCATCCATGGCTGCCAGCCTTGCGCAACCTCTCCTTGAGTGGTGGGAGTCGTGAAGGCGCAGAGATTCCGCAACTGCGGAACGAATGGCCTCGAGGGTGGAGATAGGCCTGGGATTCGCTCGGCTGATGATGGAACCTCTGACCCGACTTGTTCGGCTCTTGCGTGAAGCACGTGGGGAATATGCAGGCATCCGGCCGCTTTGATCTTCACGAGCCGAGCAATCATCCGTGACCGTTACTATCGTTGCTATGCTATCATGACTGTTTTCATTGTGATACGCTTTGTATATGCATGCATGCCATGATGATTAAGTGTCTTGCAAGTCAGCAAAACCTTTTCGATTCGTGCCCGCCAGGCCAAGTAACGCTATTTACGCATCCATCCCAACGCCAACTATGTCAGTCTGTACAGTCATTACGTGTCTCTACAACCCTCTCCGTCGCAAGCAAAATGGTCGGCTACAAAGGCACATACTCCATCATCCGAATAATCGCTCTCGCAATAAGTGGCTGTTACGTCAATTAGCTTTGCTCAACAGTTATCAATCGATCAAAGACGATCACTCACCGGCTGTGCACCTCTAAACCCAGTTCCAGGTGTAGCTACCGTCTGCGTTCCATCCATAACGAAGCCTCCATTGCCCGTAGAGACTGCGCCCTGCGATGTGCTTGCCGTTACCAGCAATCCAGAGTCTCCAGTCTCCGAAGCCGTCGATGCCGCGCTACCAGTGACACTTCCAGTTGATGTGCCCGTCTTGATAGCTCCAATCGTGCCCGTGCAAGCCGCTCCTCGTGGACAGCATGCGACGTGTCCCGCTGCGTCAGCGCTGCATCTTGCGCTGGGTGCACAGCAGAGACCTGGCGCACCAATGTTCGCACAGTTGTTGTAACTCGATGGGCAGGTGTCATCGTTTTGGCGACGGAATAGGTTGTGGTGTGGTTGTATTGGTTGGTCAGGCTTCTGTGCGGGTGTAGTAACTTGTTGCTCTTGTGGTGGAATCCTGTCTGCGGCGGCGGGTGGGAGATAGTCGGAGACTGATATGGGTATGGCGGAGAGGAATGGTTGCAGGTCTGAGAGCTGGAGAGCGGAGACTGTGGCTGCGCACAACGCGAGGACTTGGATGGGATAACGCATGTTGGGTATGTTCGAGTTTTGTGCGAGTCCTGGGTGGTATCCGCTCGTCTAGAGCAAGTGGTGTAGTCGTAAGCCGTGAGCTTCGTTGGGCGTCGTCGTGGGTTTCGTCTCAAAGTGCAGTTGTACCGTGGTATTTGCCGATGGTTGATTGGAATTTCGTGGTAGCGATACACAGTATGTCTGTACAGACGGCGTAACAGCTTTCGATTGTCTCTCTGGCCAAAAAAAAATGAATGCTGGATTGAATGTCTGGCAGCTTGATTGCGTGGCAGGGTATGAGCTCACTTGGAGGTTGAACTGCGGAGAAGCGTGGCCCAATTTGGCACTGTGTTGTTGGCGCTGCGTCTCGCCGAGCAACCAGCCGTAGCGCGAGCCCTCGAGGTTCTTGAGTTTAATCCTTGCGAATAATGAAGCACTGACTCGATCATCGTTTGGGTATTCTTCAAAGCTTTCGATGCATTAATCTGCGATATTGCTGGACAATGTCACATATGACTGATGACTATTGCGTTGTGCGCCATGGTTTCGCAATCGAAGCCACCGGACTAGACTCATGTCCCACCTTACAATCTTGCTTCGCTAAAACAAGCCATTCGACATGTGAAATCAGTAGGTTAGAGGTCTGATCGTTCTGTTCAGTTGCTCGGTTCTATGAACACGGTACAATATAGGAGTCCTTTATCAAGTCACCGTCTGATCAGCACAACGAGACGATGTGCTGCCAACGCCAGTGTCTCTTCTGATCGCTGACCTGAAGCGATCACATCAATGGATCTTCCTGCATCTCCACACTTTATCGAGATTGTTCTCGATATATATGTATCTGCCGTCTCAACCTCACTTCGAATCTGGTGTCTGGAACGCCGTTCCCTGGACCCGAGCTGCCCTCGCCGGTATGCGCTTGCTCGCTCTTCCACCTACCGCCTTCCTCAACGCGACATGCTCCTGCTTCCCACACATCATGACAACAGGAAAGCACTCCGCCTGCCGCTGCTTGCCATGCTCCGACAAGACTTCATGTTGTTGTTGTCGTCCACCTCTCCTAATTCCTTTCACCAACACCATCACACTCCACCCGCAGAGATCCTCTGAATATTGCCCACACGCAACACTCTTCTCGTCAAACTTCTCCATCCGGCCGTCGAGCTGCTACCCGCAACCATGCTGTTGCTTCCCATCTTCCTCGCTGCGAAGGCGCTCGCTGCAAACACGTACACCGTCACCGTCCTCAACGGAGAGCCTGACGCACGCACGCTGAGCGTCCCTGCAACCACTGCTGCCGGCGATGTCCTCACTTACCTCACGCTGTTCCCCGATGGCGTCGACCAGGATGGCCAGACAAAGTTCGTTGATCAGACTGGCGTTTCTGCTGGGGAGACAGTCACCAGTTTCTTGGACATTCCGACGTCGACTAACCCAACTACAACACCCGCCGGCACCTTGACTCAGGGCCTACCGTGGCACAACGGCCACCACATCGAAGTGCTCACTGTTAGTGAGGCGAATGGATCTGTCCACGAAGTCACTCGCATTGACCAGCAATCTACCCACGTCACGGTCCACGCCGAAACCAAGTCGAATGGAGACGTGGTTCTCGTGTCATCGTATCCGACTTCAACCTACCCGTCAATTACTCCTACCCCGTATCACACCCAGGAGAGACTCATGCAACATATTCGCGCACTGCCTTTCTGCAACAACGACAAGGTCACTTGGAGCACCATCGAGCAAGGCTGCTGGCCTGTCTACGACATGATGGTGCCGACTCCAGCGCTCATCAATGTCGCCAAGCCGGGCGAGTGCACTGGCGACCATCACCGAACCATTCCATTCACGGTCGCAACCATCCCGATGCAGGGCTCGACTCCGACTGAGTCAACGATCTCTCGGAAGAGAAAGGTAGGCCGTGTGACGGAGCCTTGGGATACCGTCGAAGGCTCCTTCAAAGGTCGCAGCGACAAGTGTGAAGTCGTTCAAGACTTTGTTGACTTTGGCACTTGCGGTGGCGTTCATGTCGTCGCTATGACGGGCCGCGAAACTCTTCGAGGGAATACCTCGAGGAAAACTTGGATCCTGAGGTTTTGGTGGGTTCCTGCCATCATCCTGCTGGGACTCCTGCTGTTGTGCTTGCCATGCCTTCTTTGCTTGCGCAGACACAAACGCAGAAACACACAAAAGCCTGTCAAGCAAGAAGCCGTTACTGTTGTTGAGCAACCAGTCCCTGGTGTGGCTACCACTGGTGCTGGTGCTGGAGGTGCCGCAGGTTCTGCTGCTGGAGGTACTGCTGGAGGTGCTGGAGGTGCCGGATCGACAGTCACTCAAACGGCCGCGCCTGTTACGACGACTGCGCCTGCCAAAGCGACCCCTGCCACCGCCACTGCCACGGGTGCCCCGACTGAGGTTGTCACTACCACGACAGAGACCGACAAAAACCACGCTGGCACCATGCGTCGCGCTGCCGAGGAAGGCCGCGCTGGTCCTCGCGTACGCTTCGATGGTCAGCCCGCCGAGAACAACCCAGCCACGGCTCATCAGGTTGACGGCACCGCTGAACTGCGCACTGGAAGCGAGGTCTTCGACGTCGGCTCCATGCGTGGCCGCAAGCGCAACCGCGGCGATGAGCCTCTCTAGGCGGCCGACTCATCTATTGTTGTGAACCACAACGACGAGGAGGGCAAGCCCACGAAGTGGACATTGTTCCCGCGCAACGTGTTCAAAGGCTACAACGGCAGAGGCCACTGATCAGATCGAATGAAGCCGGACTGCTCGGTGTGCACTTGGGGGTTTATGGTCAACTTTTTCTTTCCTTTGTCTTGTGCAGTATGAATTATGATGGTTTCACTACGGCTCGCATGCCACTTCTACGATGATACGACTACACGACTGGCATGAATGAGGAGGCATGGTCTTTCTTTTTCTGTTGTTCTTTCTCTGACGCTGGTTGCATGCATTGCACCAGTCGCTTAGCCTAATCCTACGCACACGATTATCCTTCCAAATTGGTCCTTAGCACAGGCTTTGAGTAGACAGCAGGCAATTGAATGAAAGTAATGTCTTCCAATACTCTTCTCCAAACACTCGTGTCAACGCTATGGTTGTTCCGTCGAGCACTGCAAAAATAGCACAACTCACCACCATCGAGACAGAACGCCAAACCCTACACCCAGCTAACCCTAGCAAACAAACCATTGCACCTCGGTTCAAGATCTTCCGGCAAAATGGCCGAAGGATTCAACTGGCGTGGACATTTCGATGTCATGGCTCCATGGCTGGCATGCGCGCTAGAAGCAGACGGCTCACTCTACCGAAGCTGCTGCGCGGCGCGCTTCTTTCGCCTCATGCATGCCCAAGGCAAAAGGGCTAGACCATGCGAGGTTTGAGGGGGCGCAGGCTCGTGTGCTCTCAGTAGTCAGTCTCTCTGCGGCGACAAACTGATTAGTTATTCAACATTGCATTGGCTGTGAAGAACGCTCGTTACACACATTCACACATATACTCACGCTCTTCGCCGGATTAACGTACTAGGATATCTAGCTGGCGCCCTGGGAATTGCTTGCTCTCGTCGCGATTCAGTTGGCACTGTCTACTTTGCCCTGTTTCATCCTGCAGCAGCGCTGCCAGCAGCCGCGCAAACGCTCTCGCATTTAAATCACCAACGCGATCGCGAGGCGCATTCGCGACGCTGTGTCTAGTCCATGGTAATTTGCCCTACTTTGTATAACAGCATACACTTCAATAAGCAATCGACATGTCTAACACCTGACAACAGGGCTGCTGCGTCTCCCGCACGAGCACACCCTCCCAAAATGACCCCTCCGCTCACCAACCCCCAACAAGCACCACCACCACCACAACACCAGGCGCAGGCCTCGCACACGATTCTTCCCGCGCCGCTATAAACCAGCCTTCAGCTTCAGCTTCATCCTCAACACCGCCCTCCCATCGCACATCCTCACCCTCACCCGCCAGACCCAATGCGCCCGTCCGCGCGCCCTCGCCCGTACCCACTAGCCCCGTCTCGCCCGCCGGCAAAGTCGCGCCCTGGACTCGCTCACGACTAGATTCCGAGCGCGAGGCTTTCTTCGACACGCGCGTGACGGGCAGTGCGGAGGTGTGGAATGCGCTTCGCTTGGTGTGCGAGTGTTTACGGCGAGGGGATGTTGAGCAGGCGCAGGGGATCGTGGATGCGGTCGGGCTGAATGTGCCGGATGGGAAAGTTGCGGTTGGGAGTGAGCCGAGGACTCGAGGGAGGTCGAGGAGGACGGGAGGCGTGTTTGATGAGAGGGGTGTTGGGTATGATATTCCTGCGTGGGTGGTGGCGGATCCGGAGGATGTTGTTGACGAGGCTGGGGAGGGGGAGGGGGAGGTTCTTGGGGAGAAGGGGAAGGGCAAGGAGGGGGATGTTGGTCAGATTGTGACGGTCAAGGCGAGGTTGAGTGATCGCTCGCTGGATGTTGTGGTTAAGATGGGCATGGGGCAGACTGCTGCTGTGATTTGCGCGGAAGTGCATAAGCGGATTGGGACGAGGAGGATTCGCCTGTTGTATTTGGGCCAGGTGTGGTCTGAGACGAAGACGCTGGAGGAGTTGGGGTATAAAGAGGGAGATGTGGTGAGTGCTTTCGTCTTTGACGAGTAGCGTTCGCTGGCATATATTGTGGTCAGAGGCGAGTCCAGAGCTCGAGGAAGCTCAGTATCGAGCTGGACGGATGCCGGAGAGCAGTCGTTGGAATGGGGAGTTCTAATACCATGTAGTAATATGCATATACACCTTTTCGTTTCCTCTACAAAGCTCTATACCAGTATCTTCTATCATATCTTTTGAGTGGTGTGATACAACCATCTTCAAACACGCCAAGCCAAAGAGAGCTCCAAAGCCTCCAACCTTCAATCCCGTACTGCAGCTTGACCACCACCACAACCTCGACCCGACCGTCTTGCCATCTAGCAAAACGCTTCACACGCATGGACGATAGCGGTACATGCCCTCCTTCCTTGTCCCTCGCCATGTGAGCGCCCACCGCATCAGCGCGATCGCCCTGTATCGTGCTCTCCTCCACCAATCCCGCGCCGTGCCTTTGCCCGCGCAATCGCAAAAGGAACTCCAAAATGTCGTCCGCAATCGCTGCAAGCAGTCGATCCACTTGCACAGCTACCAGCGCCTCAAGCTGGTCTTCCAGGCTGGATATGAAGCCCTCGACCATCTGGACGCAGCCGCCGCTGGCGACACGAAGAGCACAAGCTATATCGCCGAACTACTCACCAAAGCGCCGGCGAAGGTGAAGGCTAATCCGCCCGCGCCTCTGCTGTCTAAACGCAAGGGCGGCAAGGAAAACAAAAGCGACAAATCGACTGCTACGACCATCAGCTCGCCAGCCGAGAAGCCCAGCACCACCGAGCTCTTCTCCCGCCCACACCCCCTCTCGCAACTCTCCGGAAAACGGCATATCCCCGTCCTCTTCAGCGCAAACAGCATCCCCATCCTGCGCATCAAAAAACCCCAGCCCGAAAGCCTCTCCGGCTTCATCAAGCACCGCATCGTGCAGCGGCAGCGCCGGCACGATCGCCGACACTGGCTGATGGAGCAGATCCAGTTTGCGCAGTACGAGGATCTGTGGGACGAGATTCTGGAGAGGGAGGTTGGGGTGGGTGGTGCTGAGGCTTGGGAAGAGCCGACGTGGGCGGAGGAGTTTGAGACGGCGAAAAGTGAGGTGGATTATTTTATAAGGCAGGAGGGGAGGAAGAATGTTGCTATGGCGGCGAAGATGCAGGGGATTGTGGATCGGGAGACGGAAGCTTTTGAGAGGGAGAGGGCGGAAAGGAAGGAGGCTAAGAGGGCTGCACGACGGAATGCTAGAGATGTGAAGCCGTCTGGAGAGGTTGATTGAACAGTATTTGGGCTCTGCTTGGGTCGGTTGAAGAAATGCAAGAGGACCTTGTCTCGTAAACATGGTTTTTCGAAATTCGACGATTACGCTTTCCGGCGCGGGAGCTCATCTGGCTTGAAGGCTTGACTCCATCCGATGGAGAATGTTCTACGAACGATGAACCAATCTCTCGCGGGAACCTCTTCGACAGGACGTGCTGAGAACTCGTGACACTATCTTGAACTCTTCACGCAACTGGTCAGCAAAACAACTTGGAACGATATGCGCACATAGTCAGCGCTTCACTCTTGCCCTGGCTGTCCTCACAGTTCAACCTTACACGCAGAATCAACGAGAAAAAGGGTAATACCAGCGCGTTGAACCCCATTGAGGACATGGGGACTGCAATTTTCATCTGGCCGTAGGTAGCAGATAAATACAGCTGTTTCCCTCTGCAATGTGCCCTCTCATCTCTCACAGATTCCCCTTCTGATCTCACAGATATCCCAAACAAACAACACGCGCTACCACCCACGCCCAACTCAATATGGATTCCAACACCGCTGAGTGCTTGCCAATGGACATCGAGTCTACCAACGCAGTCGACGCAAGCATCATGTCGGCCGTGCAAATGATGCAGTCGTGCACCCTCGGAGACAGCGGTGGCAACGCTCTCAAGTCCGAACAAGCCCAGGATGTCGACATGGACGTTGATACGCCCATGTACGAAACAACACAAGCCAACGAGATAAATATGACTTCCCCTCCACTTGAGCACTATGAGTTTGAGGTACGTCCCTCTCCATCCTCAACCCCTAAGCACCACATCCTAACAACCCCAAAGCAGCACCTCGCCAGTACGACCCCTGCCTCCAACACCACCACTCTCGACCGCAAGTCCGTCCGCACATCTAGCTGCGCTCCCAAGCCGCAGCACAAGCACCTCACGCGCCTCACGGTAGTGGATGCCTACTCCAATGCCCCGACTACGCTCTCTCTGAGCAAGGTCGTGGGGTTTGGTGGTGCGCAGCTCGGCAGCACGTACCCTGTTCAGAGACATCTGCGCACGCCGAAGAGAAAGAGTCGGCTTGCGCGTGCGGTCTTGGAGGCTATTCAGGAGTAGGCTTGAGGGGCGCAGAGTGAGATTGAGATTTGTTTTGACGATGCTGCTATCTGCGCTGCTGGATGGACGTGCTGCCGGGTTGAGAGGTGGGATGATGCCGCACGCGGACTCGCCTGGGAATATCCCGAAGGCCGTCCTCTGTGGCTAAAAGGGCGATTTGAGACTTGATGCATCCGATCGGGCAGGGTCGATCGTTTGTATCTTATTGAATTCTGGCGAAACGCGGCTCCCTCCATTCATTGATCTTCGAAGGCTCGACGGAATCTGCGGCGCTACGACCCTCGATCCTGAGATGTAGGTCGCCTGCGACTGCAGCAGAGGCTCCTCGAAGACAAGTTTCTGCTAAAAGGCCGCCTTGGTATATCGTACGATCGGACGCTCTGGACTGATTCAAAATGGTATCAATACTGGGACGATGATTTGGCTACCACTGCGTTCGATGGAATGGGAGACGTGGTCAACCGTCATGCCATATGTGAGCGTTGTATATGGAGGCAATTGTTCTTCCAAGTCAGCCGGTCATTCCTTTGTTTTTGGGTATCCCTTTTCGTTATCTTTGGCTTGAACATATGCCTTCTGCGATCGTAATCAGACCATTTTGAATCGAGTACACTTGCTATATGTACGCACGTGGGAATGATGTCCCATCGCTGTTCGAGAACTTCGTACTCTTTTGCCTGACGGATTTACTGTCTTGTGTATTGTATCTTAATGAACTACTCAGCCTCCAGATGTTTATATTACTCGCTCTTTGAAATCAATAATTATGATATTATTCGTCTTTCTGTTGTATGTACGTATTGATCGACACTGCGGGCCACATCGCTTCACGGACCACACCCCTCAGCACAGCACCACGCGACAACAAAGCACTCGTCAGCTTCCCAACTCTCATTACAAACTCACCCATTTATGACAGCCTCAAGTTCCAGCGCAAAATGCCACTCGCAGAGATCAGAACGCAGCCGAACAACTCCAGCACTCGCATGCGACGTCGAGCACATGGTTCCACATGCACAAAGTCACGCAGGAAAAATGCAAGTATCCGTGTGCGACCGGCAGGGGACAAAGACATTGTGTTGCCAGGCCTCTGCTGCATATATTCGCTGTGACCTCCCTATCTCACTGCTCACGCACACTGGGACCTCGTTTTCGAAGATTCGTCGTCACTTGATGAGAAAGACTCTAAACATGCAAGATTGTATGGCGTAAGTTACATAAACACATGAGGACTATTATTTCCGGGCTGGATTCTCGAACAACAACCGCCACCATCTATTTCAGCCCATCTGTCGGAGACCACGGAGGAGCCAGAGTCGCGTCGGGACTGGTTTGCTGGTCGTAATACTCCAACACGCCGAGATCTCCGGTCGTCATGTCGCCTATGGCGGTCTCGAAATGCGATTCCGACATGCCGTGGCCGTTTGCCCCGGCGTCGCTCAGCATGATCTCCAGCGACGGATCAATGGCCTGCTGGGGTTGCATCTGCGCTTGCAGGTACTGCTGGTGCTCGTACATCTGTGGCTCGGTGGCCTGGTAGGCTGGCTGGTACTGCTGGCTCTGGTACTGAGGGTATACGGGCTGGCCGTATTGGTTGTATTGCTGCGGTGTCGAGGTGCGAGAGTTTGCGAACATCTCTTGTGGCTGACCTCCGGGAAGACCGTAGTTCCCGAGCGACTGGGGTGTGGGTTCGCGAGGAGGGAGCGGTTCTTGCACAGCGTACTGGTACTGCGGCTGTTGCGACACGACCGGCTGGATGTAGGTGCCTGTCTGAGGACTGTATGGAAGACCGCTGTGGTCATAGGCGATGTTCGACGGAAGTGGCCGACCAGGGGCACTGATGTACTGGTATTGCGGAGGCTCGTATGTCGCGTGTTGCTGACCGTAGTAGGGCGTCGACTCGAAGCCGTGACTGCTTGGGAGGAAAGCGGGATCTGTGTTTTGCTGGCGCCTCAGTCTGACGTTGCGACTTCCACGGTACTCTCCATCAGGATCATCAAGGCCATCCGGTTCATCGTTGTCGGAGTCTTCGTCCTTGCGTCGCTTGTTGGTGGACTTGCTGGGTGAGAACTTGTAATCGGGATGCGCAGCAGCGTGGTTGGCGCGCTCGACCTTTGCCCATTCGTTGAACTGCTCGCGGACCTCAGGCGGCTCCATCGGCCAGCTCTCGCCCGACACAGACGAGACGACTTGATGGTTATTTTGAAGACACCACTGCTTGGTGCGCTCGGCGTATGCTGAACGGTAAAGCATGAACGAGTTCATCGGCCTGGTGACATATCCGTTGCGCTTCTCTACCTCTTGTCTTCGGACCTCAGCTGGGCGGTGCACCCACTCGTCCATGTCCTTCATCGGCACATCCATGTCCTTGGTCAATATGGAGAGCGGCGCGGTGAGCTGTGGAGTTTTCGATTTGTCGAGCTTGCTTTTCTTGGGCTTCTTGGATTTGCCGATGGGCGACATCGATATCCTGGACTTGCTGGTGCTGAAAGGCGAGTCGGTCCTTCTGGTCGTACGGCCACTCCTGGTGCGGACGCCATCGCTTGGACTGGATGTTGGCGGGCTCTGAACGTAGCTGTGGCCGTCTTGGTAGGCTGGAGTGTAACCATCGTGCTGCGAAGAGTCAGTGGGAGGCTTCAAAGTCTGCTGAGGACCAGCACTAACATAGATTCCAAGCCCTTTAGCATCTTCCGTGTACGGAGGAAACTGCTCAGTGCCAGAAGCGTTGTGCTCTGCGATGGCAGCAAGACCGTACTCGTCGCCGTGAGAGCGGCCATAGGTAACAGTTGTGGTCGAAGCCATAGTCATTGTGGAATGCTGCTTGACGCTAAAGTTGCTCCTGAGAGACCAACTGCATCAATGGAGTTGAAGAGGCTCGTTGATGCCTTCCTGCATGTCTTGTAAGTATGCGAATTCATTGCTACTAACACACCCAGCAGTTTGTTCCGCACGCTTAAGTGCATGTACATCTGCAGGTCCAGGGTTGGCGACATACCTAGTGCAAGTTGCCGCTGCAGCGTACTTTGTCTGCTTGAAGCGGAGAATGATCCGTTGTTCTTTGCTGCAAAGACAAGACCAAGCAGGCCTTGTGTGGTTTGGTTGTGTGTGAGGTCGTTGGTCCTTTGCTGCTCGCGTTGTCTGCGGAGGCTTTGTTTCGGTATGGCGAAAGAAGCTGGTAAGGAGGCAAGAGACTGGAGAACGAGGCGAAAGAGACTTCACACAAGATCCTTTGTGCAAGGCAATAGGGAAAGTACTTGTAGCAGAAGAATAGACCTCGCCGACTTGCGCGCTGGTTCTGGACGAGAACGAACTTGATGCTGAAGACGGACGACTGTCACCGCATCCGTAGGTGTCTCGAGCCCAGGCCCACTGTGAGTCTCAGGTGGCCGCTTTCGGAAAGACAGCACTCGCACAACACTCTGAAGGATGAGAGTTCTGCTGATTCTCAGGAGGATTATAGGTGCCATGGACGCTTTCAACTTCAGCAGCTCATCCTTGCGCGAGTGTGGGCGCTATTCCAGAGATCCATATCGCCTAGACGATCACACTCGACCTCGCAGCTAGGAAGCACAGCGATCCGCGCCACAGCTTCTGATGTGGGACGGACCTAGCCCAAAGACAGCGCTCTCCTGTCCCAACCCAGGACGTGTGCGGCTTGGATAGCAGATGCTTGACAATCATGAGGAATATGTGGCTCGGCGGCACTAGGTTGTTGACGTGCAGTAGTCACATGGAGATCTGAAGCTTAATGTGAGGCAGGAATCGTGCATCAACGTGATATGCAACGGCTAGGTGCTTGCCATTCAAGCATGGCGGAACGCAGGCTTGTGTTTGTTACACACAACTTGAGTAGGAGGCTCCGCATCCGCATTCCTTACTCATCCAATCCTCCGTTCGCGTCAACTATTTTCAGGAACAGAAGAAGTCTTGCTCCCGTAATAGGGCTCAATTGCAACCAGGGCTTTGAACATATCTGAGATGATTGTGGCCACGGAATGGGCATGACCGTGACGTGTACCTGCGTGTATTATCTGCGAACGCAGCATGACCTGTAGACACCCGTCGGATACCTGCATAACCACGATCTGGGCGTTCGGCTCTTCTTGCCGTTTGCGCAAGAGAAAGAACTTCTGTGTGCGCTCGCTCATCTAACGTACGTTAGCAATAAGGCATGATGCAGGCCACTCAGGAGTTGCCGTGAACGATCTAGCGAATGACTACGCCCATGCTTCCGAGTGTGATCTGCACGGATGCCCTCGATTGCCCCAGGTGGCAGAACCTGCATCTGTAGACGGGCGCATCTACCTGCGCAATAGCCTCAGAGACGGGTGCAACGGTGATGCCGTAGACCCAAAACGACCCACAGTGGACGACAGACATGAAAGCAGGGCCTGTCGGTTGCTGCCGAGGGTGCACTCTGCGTATGTGTTGGAATGCGCGCTAACCCGTAGCAGCCAGCCCTGTGCTACCACACCCCGTCTCAAAGAGTTGCGCTCGTTCCAATGAGCCACCTCCCCAACGCAGCGAACGATCGCAGAGATCACAGCATTCTGCGGAAATGGCTTGGTTGCGTCCGGGTTCCCGGCTCCCCAGCTGGTGGATGCTCACTGGAACATGAGGAAGCAGAAGCGTCTCCCTCCTGCTGGGAAAGTGATCGGTTGGATTGGAGCATTTCAGCTGCAAGGCCATGTTCGTCCAGTGCGTTTGCTGGGATGTAGAAAAGGGCTCGAGTCCAGCCGCCGCAGTCTGAAACGACCCTATCAGTCACGACAAACCTTCGTCCTTGATGACACACGCCACACCCACAATTCACTGCCGTTAGCTGTGTCGCACAGGCTCGAGCATCCATCCTCCGATCACCTTCACATCACCCGCCGAGAGCAACGGCAACTCCACAGAAAGCGCCGGTAACAACGAACCTTCGCTCTTGAGCACGCGCTCATGAAGCTCTGGCACGCATAGTCACGCGTGCCCAGGTGCTGCCACCTTGTGGAGACAGGGAGGAAAAGACGTGGAAGAGTCACACGCGTCGTCATCTCTTGCTGACCTTTAGACGAGAAGGAAGGACAAGCTTTCGGGGTATGTGGAGACGGGTTGGGGATTGAACCCACGGTTCGGAAGTCTGATGTGGCGCGATACGGCGAATATGCCGATGCCCTTAGTTACTGGGAGTTGATCAAGCGCTCTAAAGATGTGGCTTGACGGGGACGCGGTTTGAGGACGTTTGCGTGATGTGGAGATGTCTGGTGAAGATGCCTGAGTTTCGGGGAAGGAGCCGAAGGCAAAGGAGTCTCGGAGTATTTCGAAGGATCTGAGTTTATGTAGGGTCGTAGGGCTGGTCGGGAAGACTTCTATACTAGGCAAACTACTGAATGTTTCATAGTCGAGCGTCAAAGTCGTGGCGTGAAGCTCAGTTGAGCTGAATCATGAGCACCAGAACAACACATGCATCGCGGAGGCCGTTCAAGAGTCTTGCATCTCGGTGTCAGCGCCCTGTTGAGCGTTGTCGTCATCCTGGATACCGTCCCATTCTTCCTCTTCCCACTCATCATCAACGTCCTCCTCGCCCTCCTTTACAGGGCCCAGAATGCCATCGAGACCTGCCATCAGCTCCTCAGCGTGTTGCTTGAGTCGCTCGTCCTCGTACTCAAGAATGTCAAAGAGCTTCAGTGACATCCTCAACCAACGTCTGCTTCCCCTGTAGAGTTTCTCCAAGCTCGCTTCGTGCTCCGAATCGGTCATCTTAGCGGCTGCTGCACTGACATCGCCCTGCTCTGCCTTTTTGGCGAGGAGATGCTGGCACCATCCGCCCAAGTACCAAGCTTCGACACTCTCGTCATCCTCTGACACCAGTCTCTCCAGTACATCCAATGCACTGCTCTCCATTTCGGCCTCCATCAGGAGCCGAGAGAGCGAGATGCGGGTGGCAAAGTCGGGAATGCTTGGATCCTCGGGGTCAAGCTCCGTCCACACACTCATTGATCGTTGGAGAGCTGCTTGCGCATCTTCTTTCTTATCCTGCGACAGACGAACAGAAGCTAAAGTCTGCAGGATCTCAGGGCTGGTCTCGTCTTCGGTAGCCATGGCCTGAGTGATCAAACTTTCACACCGCGTCTCGGCGTCGTCCTCCCACGAGAGATCAGTCATGTAGACCTCCACAATGCCGCAAAGTGCGTTTGCGAGCTTGCGCTTTTTCTCGACACGCACGAGAAGGAGGGCTTCCTCGTCCAGTGCAATAGGCTGGCCAGACTCCAGAGCGGCAATCTCGTTCATTAGAGCCTGAGCGCCTTTCTCGTACCACATCACACTCTGCTTGCCACCCTCCTCTGCCAGTTGAGCAAGCCAGAGGAACTTCTCAGCGCCATCGGCGAGAGCACCGCCAACAGTACCCAGAGGATCAAGCTTGACAGCCTCCTCGAAGTAGGCGCGAGCAGCCTCCACCTCACCAAGCTCGACAGAAATCTCGCCCAAGAGGTTCAGCGCAGGCAGAGCTTCAGTGATAGATCTGTTTTGCACAAGCTGATAGAGCTTTTCGGCCTGCTTGAGTGCGTCCTGAGGCTGCTGCTGCTCGATAAAAGTTAGAGCAGCGGCGTAGAGTTGCTCGGGGGACTCGGTGACGGGCGCCATCTTCTTGGCTTCTTTGCGAGCCTGTTTCTTTGCCTTGTCGTTTGGCTTAGATTTTGCCATTTGCTGTTTGGAAGAAGTATTGTATCTGGGAAATGGTGTGGCTGTAAAAAGTTGTCTGATGTGAAGACAGAGGAAGAGGCTTTGGAGGGATTTTTTTGTGGAGCATCTTTCGGGTGGCTGCTGTATCGATACGGCGCTTGGACTTCGTTTCGAGGCAGCCCACTTCCGGCCAGCCAGACAAAGAGCTGTCCACGGGTACCAGTTTAAACACTTTAGCCACTGCGTCACCTGTAGACATTTGCAACATTGATCGTCACAACCAAGTCCTCAGACTCGATCCCACAGAGTAATACCACCATGGGCCGCGAAGAACAGCAAGAGGAGCGGGAAGTCCTCGACTCCATCTTCCCAGAAGAAATCACAGATGTCAGCGAAACGGAATACCGCATATCCATGGAACTCGACATCCCCTCAAGAGAAGAAGACGAGGAGCCTCCGATTATCCTCCTCAATGTGCGCTACGGCGAAGCATACCCCGACGAAGCGCCCACGCTCGACATCACAGCGCCGCCGAATGCGCCGCGACATGAGCATCTAGATGTGCAAGAGGACAAAGCGCGGTTGTTGGAGGCGCTGCAGCCTACGATCGAGGAGAACTTGGGCATGGCGATGGTGTTCACTTTGTACTCGACTTTGAAAGACGAGGCGGAGTCGCTTATTATCGAGCGCCAGAATGCCGTCAACGAGGCGCACGAGAAAGAGCTCAGAAAGGCCGAGGAAGAAGAGAACCGCAAGTTCGAGGGCGAGAAGGTGACACCAGAGTCGTTCCTGAAGTGGCAGGCTGCCTTCAAGCTGGAGATGGAGGAGCTGAAGCAGAGAAAGAAGGACCAAGCGGAGGCTGAAGAGAAGAAGAAAAACAGGGGCAAGGTGGAAGAGAAGAAGATGACAGGACGAGAGCTCTACGAGGCGGGCTTGGTCGGCAAGGGAGGCGATGAGGACGACGACGATGGAGAGGACGCCATCACAGAAGAGATGAGGAAGGTTAAAGTCAACAAAGATTGAGGGAACGATCAAGGTCAAAGCTGGGGTATAAACATCGTTGGGAATACTCGAACAAGCAAAATCCTCCTGCGCCACGCTGGAAAGCAATATCATCACTTCGTACATCCGAGGGCTGCGCCGCCTGCGCACCACACCGAACAAACAGTTCAAGTCTCAATTGACGATGCGGAAAACACTTCGCTCATCAGCGCTGTTCCATCTCAGGCTGCCCCTCATTTCAACTCCCACATGTCATTCCAGGTGATCTGCTGGCTCATGGCTGCATGGAGCAGCCAGTCAGCCTTGACGATCCTTGCCTCCAAATCTTGCTTCGCAGCCATATCTGTGAATGTCTTCCACAGCTTCTGCTCGGAGTCACTGCTTCCAGAGACTAGGTAGACACAATCGAACTCATCATCGCCTCCTTGGTGCTGGCTTTCTCCGCCTGCACTTGGATCATCTCTCAGCCTGCGTTTCGGAATTGTAGTGCCTGTACGGCCCTGATACATCATCGCTTGGCCACCGTTGAGAGTAATGATTGATTTGAAAGTGTCGAATGTGCCTGGGATGTCACGAGTGACGAAAATGCTCCATCCGCGGAATAGCTTGTGGTCGTTGATCTTGGCTCTTCCCAGCGCGTCGGCAAGGTTGAATCCCATCCTCTTCTCTGCATCGCGGTCTTGGAGAATGTCAGGGTCCTCCAGCAGTTTCTTCTCTTTCAGCGCGGCGTCGAGATACTTAGTGTCGACAACTAGGGGAGCGGAAGCTAACGCGCAGACAAATTTGGGTGTCCGTAGGATCTTAGGTGCTACGAGGATGTCGACATCTTTCGGATCTTGCGTCAGCTGTACACCAAGCGCACGCAGTGTCTTCCTATCCTCGTCCTCCTTCTTGGGCTTGCCAACCCATCGCTCATCGCCAGTGACCATCATCCTGTGAATTATTGGTGGGAGACTTGGGTTTCTGTCTTTTGGCTCTCGGGACGTCTTTGCTTTCTTGGTCCCTTTTGTCGCCCTTTGTGTTTCGCCGTCACTGAGGTCGCTCCCTTGAGCAGTTACATCGTATGTGTTCTCGTCGCTTGTCCGTTTCTTCGACTTCTTCGCTGGAGGCGCAGCAGGAGCAGGAGAACTCTGGTCGTCCAAAGATCTACGACCTCCATGAAGCAAGCCGCCTTTGCGTTTCATCTCGCGCGAGTATAGTGCCATGTCCTCAGCCGCTGCATGAAGGGCGCCCATTGCCTTGGTCTTGGATGCTCTTCCAGTACTAGTGATAGGGGACAAGTTTTCCTTTTCTTCGGCGTTTTGACGTGGTGTAGCAAGGGACGCAGCTTTAGATGGTCTGCCGCGCTTTTTCGCTGTCTTTGGTGGTTCTGGTGCTTCAACCTCAGTCTCTGGGTCCTCTGCTGCCAATGCTAGAAAATCGGATTGGTCTTCCCGGTCGGAAAGTGTGTGGCTCGTCGCGTCTGATGCTTTCTGTGGTGAACGTCTGCTTGCAGACTTGGGAGGTGTAGGTTCTTTGGGGAAGAACTTGCGCTCAACTTGCTGTAGATCCAGAGCCATGTTGCCACAGACTTCGCCCAAGTTGGAGCGAGCTGGAAAGATAGTGTACTTTGGATTGCTCAGTGGCATGACGGTGCATTTTGAGTAGCTCTCTTCCAGCCACAGGTGGTTGATGATGTTGATGTTCCATTCCTTGGCGGCGTCGACCTTTTCGCTGATCTCGTGTGCAGTAATGAGATGTGTGTTATCCTGTTTGAATGTCTTGGTGAACTCTGCTCCACAGTGTCGTACCAGGGTTTCGAGGTAGATTCGGGCCTCTCCTGAGTAGTTGGAAACGCTGATTTTCATGTTCGAGAACCCAGGCAGGCCTTGTTTAGGGACCGGATAGTGCAGAAGCTTGTTGGTCGGGGAGGTCCAGTGATTTCTGTTGATGACGTGGTATAGCCAAGCTAGGCTAGCAACTTCCTGGCGGGCCCGCGATGCGTAGACATACTCCGGACCTTCACGATATCGACCAACGTAGACATCCGCCTCCGTCACATCCTCAACCAATTCTCCGCCACCGTCTCGAATTATTGTCTCTAATGTGCTTCGAAGGTGCTTGCTGAGCTCGAGATCGGTGCAGAGGAAGACTGTTCTGCCGGAGAAAGCGTTTAGATTCTTGCGGGATGCCGAAGGCGATGGTGGAGGCGATACATTGGGCGCGTGTGCAGGTCGATCGGTACTTGCGTCCTCGAGATGTGGCGAAGGAATGACCTTGGGTAGTTTGTCGAGGTCATGCTTGAGGATTTCCGGATCCGGGAATGTGTAAGGACCCTCGTCGATTTTCTTGCCCAGCTTCAGGCAGACGTCAAACCAGTGTGGTAGGAGAATCTTGCAGTCGATGCCCTTGGCCCGAGCGATAACGCATTTCTCATGATTTTCATCTGTAGTGACGATATGTGTACACAGCTTTGTCAACGGGTTGCTGAATTGTCCTCCAAGCGCCAAAACACCTGCCATGATGGCCTCTTTGTCGCCCTCGGGTAGGGTTGCAGATGTAAGGACGACGTCCGAGAAATACTGGCTTGGATCTGGACTGTACGGCCGCGCGTTTGTCATCTTCTCTTTCATCACACTGACATGCACCCATTGAGGCTTGACCACCTCTATTCCCAGGCTCAGCGCGCGTTCATAATCGGGAAAGTCGATATGGGTGGAGACGATGTGTGTAAGGTTGGAAAGGTTTGGAATAGAGCCATTCTCTCCTGGACATGCAAAGGTGGCGCCTTCTTCGTCTAGACTATCACGTAGCTAAAAGATGGTTAGCAAGCGTATATGTATAAATCGATAGGAAGCGCTTCCTCACCAGTCTAGTCTTCTCGCTATCGAGCTCGTCGCTCGGGATGATCGTGTAGCGCACATTGCCAAAGATCAGCCCGCGGTCTTCCTCCTCCATCTTGAGAGCGTGTCGAGTCAGTTTTGCGAGATGCTTAGAAAATGCGTAGGTAGATGTCTCTGCACTCCACGAACTTGATCTCAGCGGCAACGCGACGCGCCAAACAGGGCGGCGCGATATCACGTGGCTCTAGTGGGGCAAATTGAGGCCGAGCTTGCGACGAAAGCACCTCCGTCCGCTCCGCTGCCCGCAAATTCGTATAAGATTTCGCATTCTCAACTTCATTGCTTCTTCTCTAACCAAGCTTCCAGGCCCCTCGGACAACAATGGCATCACTGCCGGCATACCTCTTGCGACTGTCGCTTGACCAAGACTGATATGAAGTCTGGTCGCGCGGTTCTTGAGCTGCTTCACGATTAACGACACCCCACCGCACGGCGCAGCGCTCCAATGGTAAGAACACACTCACCCCTACCCGGCTCTATCACCAAAGGATGTTTTATACACGAACAATCCAATTCCTATAGCGTCATGAAGGAACTATATAACTCTAGAATTACTCTGATCATTTGTGATCTTCCACTTGGATGCATACAAATTCATGTTAGACAAGATCATACGCTAACATTCCATTCAAGGACTTGATTCCAGCTTGTATCATGGAGTTTGCGTGGACCGCTTCAAAATACATCTCAAAAGGTAAAATTCGCCCAACATCCCTCTCCACCGCCCACCCCTCCGATTGATGATATTGTGACAAATGGCATTCCTCGAACATGAATATACTATGTTGAATGTTGTCAAACTTAAGTTTCAGCCTTGTCTGACACCTACACATGTTCACCACTATGATTGGCATTATCTTTGTGAAGCATCACTAACAGGCCTTTCAGGTAATTCACTCTCTCCTGCTCCGCACATGCTTTTACGATGAGACCTACAACGCAACGGGCGGACAGACCAAGCGTCTGGTCGGCACTCCTTGAAAGCGAGGACGTACAAATCCTCGTGGGTGTTCGGTCAGGTGCTTGCTTGTTGAGAAAGCGTCGACTGATCTATGCCCTGCATCGCCTTACATTCGAATTGCAAGCACACTGGGGACATTGTACTGACTTGTTCCTCAGGTTAGCATCACCGTTCCACATCCTCCACCTCTGCAATGATGAACAAACTATTCACACTGTTTGAACGGCCCATGGTGTAAACGACTATGGGCTGTTGTGAACGTACACTTACACTGAAAATTCTGATTTAATGAGGTATGTTGCACCAAACTCGAACCTTCGAAGACTTTTACTGACATCCAATCCAGCCTGAAACTGCAGACTTGTGCCTTCACATGTTTACAAAGAGTCCATCTTTGGAACCTCACTGACTGGCGTCTAGTGCCCTGAAACTCTCGTCGTGTATACTTTTTGTATAGGTACGTTCCACACCCCTCACCCCTCGGCCTTCCTCTTATGATGTCAACATCTTCCCCTGCATTTTTGGCATCCGATATCAGATGCCATCGATATGGAGAGTCTTATACAAACACGAAAATCAAAATCTCTGAAGATGATTGGCTTCTGAGCGAGGTTTCTCTCTGCTATTGTGAAATCTTACTGACTTTCATCATAGATTAGTGTTGTGACCACTTGTACTCGCTGGAGGCAGATGGGTTTCGCGTTAGAGCGACCCCTTGGCAGCATATAGTAATGAAATTTATGGTACGTTCTTTCTACATGCTCGTCCCTCGTATCATGATGATCAAAAAACTTATATTTCGCTGTGTTCTTTCCGAGCTCACGCTATGGCGACAATTCCGTCACTGGAAAGCCCTGATAACAACCACTTTATTGCAATGCGCCTTGTCTTGTTCAGCGACCCAAGCTAACAAGTCCTCAGATTTCCGAGTTCTCCTCGTCGACATCACATAAATTTTTTTAATGAACATATTCCTCTCGTACTCAATGCTCACTCCTACGCATTCGTAATCTCACATCACACTGTCTTGCATGCCCCACTATAATTTCTGCGCCTGCTCTATCTACCGTCAATATCACCACTTCACGAAGGTCTCGCGTGTTCTCGGCAGCCTCAAAGCAGATTCACGAGAATGGCTGTCAACACAGCGCATGGGAAGGCAGAGAATGGTCGAGATGCTTGGTTCTCTATTTCTATCACTCGTGGCTCTCATGTTCCCATCAAAGCAGCGTATATGCGTATGCTCCCATCATCACATTACACGCCAAACACACTCTGCAGAAGCGTCTTCGCAAAGGCTTCGGAGCCAGGAGTTCCCACACACCTCCTGAGTCGGTTACCTGCTCCACCACTCAACCAGTTGCCATGGTCACCTGAGATCTCCGCCAGCGATTCGTCCGTCCTCTTGCGCCGACTGCGCTGATCGATCACACACATACCTCTGGTCCACTGCCCGCTGGTCTCAACGCGGATGTCCTCGTCCACGGTAAGTTTCCACTTCGGGTTGTCTTGTTCAATGCAATACCAGAGCGTGAGCGGGTCGTGGAGCTCCAAGCCCACGGCGTCACCAGTCACTTTGTCTTGGAGGGATTCGACTTTGCGGAACGTCGACTCGAGCCAGGCGGATGTCCAGGTCGCCAGTGGAGACCCTGCCGTGACTAGAGGTTCGGTCGCGGTGCGGAAGGTTCCACGGGTCAGAGCGTGCTTGCTGGTGATGTCCAGAGGGAACAGGGTGACTTTCAGGCGGCGGGAGAGTTTCTCTGGGTAGCCGGCTAGGTAAGGTGGCGGTGCCTCTGTCGTCTGCTTGCCAGGGGGAGCTGGTGGGGTCGGTGGCATTGTCGTGTGCGGGTTGGGCGAAGTCAGGGCGTATACTCTAGCTGCTGAGAGGGAGTCGGCGAAGGTATTAAATTCGGCCACAGGCGTCATCTGGTTGCGGTCAGTCAGTGCATCTCGAATTTTGCCAGGAGGCTGTTTGATGAGGCGGAAAGGAGGCTCGGCAATGTCTCTGGTCTTGTAAACGGGTGGAGGTGGTGGCTTTACATTTCCTGGTTCGTAGACGTTGCCGCCCATGACTGCGACTTCCTTTACACGAAGGAAGGTCTCTGGGTCCTCTGCAGCAGCCATTGCTAGGTTGGTGAGAGGACCAAGTGCTGCGATTGTGATTGTGTCTGGCTCGTTTTCGCGCAGGAGTCGCAGAATCTCCAGGTGGCCGGGTTTCTGAGACGGCGTGAAAAGACTGTGTTGGCCTCGTGCCTCTTCTTGGAGTGCTTTTTGTTCGGGGTCATTGGCCTCAGTGAATAGGCTCTTCCACGTATCTGCCGGTGTGAGATGTGGGTGCTACAGTTCGTCAGCGCTTGTGATTGTTGCAAAAAGTGTTGTATAATTCACGTACACTCTGGGAAATGCCTCCAAGACCATCGGTCCCATCTTCTCGATGTCAGTTTTGGAGCAAGGCAGCAAGATAGACAGTCTGACTCACGAAAGAAATCAGCCATAAGCATCTCGTCTGCCAACGGATGCTCAGGCCCAATAGCGACCAACGGCTTGGTCTTTGTCAGAGCATCGAAGCCGACCGGACGGTCATTGGCCTTGCGCCACTCGATCTCCTTCTCGATGTGATGGAAGAGAGACACAACGTTACGAAGGCAGTTTTGGACATCGATGTTACCGTACGTGACGGAGATCAAGATGACTTCAAGATCTTCTGGCGAGGCGGCGAGAGCGAGAAGCATGGCCATCACATCGTCGCAGCCCTGACTGGTAATCAGTACGAGGTAGCCAAAGTTATAGTCGATGGTCATACGGGATCGGTGTCGATGATGATCTTACGAGGAGCCATGGTTGCACGTTCGGTGCAGTTACGGTGATAGACAGAAGACAACCAGGATGCAGCAATGTTTGGAAATGCAGGCAATGAACAAGGTGGGAATCTGCTTGAAGGATATACGTGTAGGTTACGGAGTTGCAAACCGTGCGAGTCAGATCGGTATCTCACGGGCAGCGCGATACTACGCTGTTACCTTCCTACCTCGGCATGCTTGGCACAGATCGTGTGAAAAGTCGCGATCAAGGTGCTACCTGTGTATGATTGAGTATTTGATAGTATAAATGCAATGATTCATTTCTATAAAGAGTTTGAGATTCATGTAAATGTGAAGACTAACTGCCTCTCAAGGACATGCTCCCAGCCGTTCACAGACTCGCGCCTGGTCATAGCGGCCTAGGCCACCACTTTTGGCACACAGTCTGTGCTCGAAAATATCAAAACTGCAACTCGGCTGCCGCTGATCTCTCTTTCCTTCTTTCTTTACAATGTCTTAACCAGGCCACCAATAGAGTCTCGGTGCGATTTTTCAGTGTTCGTACAGGGTTAGAATCCTCCTTGCGTGCTATGGTGACCTTAGATTGAATCTGTCCTTCTATATACTCCGACCTTGATTGAATGGGACGCGAGAAACATTTTTGGGCAGTACATCTCAACTTTTCTATCCTCTGTATGGAAATGTCGAATGTGCTTGCAGATAAGCCTTCTTGAGATTGCTAATCATGCGACACTTGCGTGTCTAATATCAAAGACCTTGCGCTCGTTGACGCATCTTGAGGCTGCGATGATTACAGCGTCAGATCTTGTCTTCATGATTGGAGTACAACAAGACGGGAGAGACGTACCGAAGGAGATTCGCCTTTGGACAGCTCACCGTTGAAGCTTCATCGCCGTTCCTTTGGTAGAAAAGGTTGCAGCATTCGTACAACGCGTCGATCTGCGATTCCCGATATCAGAAGATTGCCCTTGATGTTCAATCGTCGTCACATGCATCGTGCATACCTGTTTTTGGCACTTTGCCTCATCGAAGTTGTTCTTCTGTATGCAGTCTTGCACGTGTCAATTGTGCATGCTCGACATAATCATGGGCATAGGCCATCTCACTCTGTATAGCACATGCTCGTGGGTGGCACGGGGGATCGGTTTTCACGTCTTGTTCAAGGCTCTAGCCGGTGGCGTCTCAGCTTGTGTGATCTCTTGAGATGCTTCAGACGATGATGTTCACCATTTTGTTTGTGTATTCGTTCACTCTTTCGAATGCCAGTAAAGAAATTTCTCAGAAGATAATGCCAAACTTGCACGTGAATCTAGTAGTAAGCGAAAATGATTGCAATAAATGTATGAAGCTCCTGGCAATGCGATGTCCTTGTGAAAGTGAAGCAGCCGTCGCTGTCTGCTTCTAGAAACCTTACATCACCACCAAAGGACGCCCGCGGCAGCCTTGGCGCGCTTCCTACCAACAACCGGACATCTACTTCTTCCTTCTCAGCACCGCTTCTCCACACACCCGCACACACCAAGCTGCCCTTACGAAGTAAGTGACACTGCGTTTCTATTTGCAGGCGGAACAAATACTGCATTCGCATTGCATAGCCACCCAGACAAACGCCGGCGCACACAAACTAACCTTTGCCAGACATCCCCCACCTTAACACGGTCTCTTCAGTTTGCGACACTTGCGCGCCCTCGTCGATAAAGACCAAATCCGATTTACCAAACACAACCCTCACCACACCTACACCATGTCTGCGCCGCCTTCGCCTTCCCCTGCCGGCAACCAGGACGAGGCTCCCCAGCAGTCCGAGCACCTCAACATCAAGGTCACCGACAACAACAACGAGGTGTTCTTCAAGATCAAGCGCACAACCCAGCTGAAGAAGCTCATGGATGCCTTCTGTGAGCGTCAGGGAAAGTCCTTCACCAGCGTGCGCTTCCTCTTCGACGGCACCAGAGTCAACCCTACCGACAACCCTGAGATGGTGAGTTATGGAAAGAGCTGCTACAAGAACAGCGGGAATCATGAGCGGACACAGCGCTAATACAGTACGCAGCTCGAGATGCAGGATGGCGACACCCTCGAGGTTCACCAGGAGCAGATCGGCGGAGGCTGCTGATTACGCCCAAGCTTCCAGCTTGCTTGACATATCAGCATTGCACGACCATGACGAGAACGATTATGCGCGAACCAAAATAACACCGAAGCGTTTTGGACGAAATGAGAGGATCAGGAGAGTACAAATGGCTTGGGAAAGTGAGCAGCGGACATGCTAGGTCAGGCGGCGGCAAGCACTACTGCATGTCCGGACGCACGCGGCGAGTGGAGTTTTTGGTTCTGCTCACATAAGATTAGCTATGGCGTTTCACATGGATATCCCCGTATCTGCAACTTCTGCAGCTGTCCAAAGTCAATCTACAATTCTTCCCGTATTTTAATACGCGTCTACTGCCAGGGATCTGAACAAGTCGCGGCTCATCGCTGAGCTGTTGTCTTAAATATGCAAACACGAAGGATCACTCGTCATTACAAGGTCGCCAAGTGTACTGGTTCATGGAAGCTTCGACTTGGGATCTGATACAGAGGTACTGCTGCTATTACAGTCTATCCAAACTCCCTCCTGCGTTCTAGTATCGTTTCAGCTACCTCACAGCTTAGCTCCCGGCCTTTCTATCTGCTTGGTCTTGCGCTGATAATTCTTCACAAGCTGCCTGATCATCAGATCGAGCATCACATCTTCGGATCCACCACTAATTCATAGTTAGCATCATCCACGAGCTGTCAACCAAACGCGAAAACTTACGGGATTCGGATTCCATTCACTTCTCTCCACATCCGCTCGGCAATCTCTCCCTGGCCAGTTCTGGTGAAGCCATTGCCACCGTGCAGCAACACGCAAACATCAGCACACTCTTTCAGAACGATACCAGAATGGGCTTTCGCTGCTGCAGTCAGTCCGCCCAACTCCACGTCGGCTTCCTCTTTGCGCATCTGCGTCATCTGATACACGAACTGCTCGATCCATACCCAGTGACTCTCGAGCAAAGTTCCACACTTCGCAAGTCGATGGCGCACCACCGGCTGATCCATGAGCGTCTTACCGAACGCCTCGCGCTTGAGACAGTAATTGAACGCTGCGCTGAGCGCCACGCGCGACTGCCGGCACGTGCCGATGGCGATGGTAAGACGTTCGTGGTTGAAGTTGGTCATGATGTAGCGCATGCCTTGACCTTCTTCGCCGATCAGATTCTCGACGGGCACTTCGACGTCGTCGAGCTCGATGAAGGTCGTTCCGGCGCTGATTTGCCCGGAGACTTTGAGGCGGCGCATGGAGACGCCTGGATAGCCTTTCAATGGCACGACTAGCATCGAGAGACCGCCCGGGCCGGGACCGCCGGTGCGAACGGCCATGGCGGCGCAGTCGGACCAGATGCCGTTGGTGATCCATTTCTTCGTGCCGTTGACAATGTACTTCTTGCCGTCTTGGGACTTGATCGCGGTGGTCTTTATGTTGGCCACGTCGCTACCAGCATCGGGCTCTGTGATAGCGATACATGCGCGCTTCCTGCCCCAGAAGAGATCAGGCAAGAAGCGCTCTTGCAGCTGCTTGGAGCCGAACTTGATGATCGGGGGCACGCCGAAGGCCATTCCTGTGGTCATGCTCGCGGGCGGGCCGGACAGGCCGGAGCGGTGCATCTCGTCGATGTAGATGAGGTTGTGGAAGGAGTTGAAGTCTTCGACCTTGACTACACCTAGGATGTCGTGGATGCCGCATGCTTTCAGTTGCTGGACGGGGAGTGGCGAGGGGAGGGTCGGGATGAGCATGTTGTGCTTGGAGAATGTTTCAAAGAGGTGCTCCGGAACTGTTTCCTCTTTCTCCCATTCGAAGACGAAAGGCGTCAGATGCTCTGAGATGAACGCCCGACATGCTATTTGCCATTTTCGTAGCTCTGGTGTGTAGTATGGCGATGGGAGACCGCTTAGGTAGGGCGGCTCGCTGAATGGGACGGGTGGTGCTTCGGCCATGGTGTGCGACGGGAGGTGTTATGTGCGACGTTCGTTTGAGGCTATGGGTAAGGTTCCTATACAGATCAAATACGGGTATTCTCTGTCACATGCTAGGGAGAGTGTTCCATCTTGTAGACCTCGTGTCGATGCGCCTGGGGTGTTTTGCGGGGACGTGAGCCTCGGCTCAGCAGAGCTCGAACGTGCATGTTTGGGAGATCCAGAGCCGCAGCCGATCGTACGGCAATACGGTTATATCCATCTTAGCTGCCAAATGTGTCAAAATGCTTGCTATGTTCGTGTATAAAGATATGAAGCCTCAAGATCACGACTCGTTAGGTTGAGTGACAGCCTTGCAGTTTTTTGCTACCTGATAACCAAAGAAGGATATTTTATCGATGTCAGGGGGTTAGAGAACCGTATCATGGTCTCGATCAATCGATCGACAATTGTCGTCGAGGCTCAATCTGGCGGGCGTCGAGTCGTTTGATCCTGAGGGGCATGGACTAAGTAGATGAAAAGGTCCACTTTTTTGGTCGCAAATGTGAAACGAATTGATCTCGCGTAATGTTGAATATTCTACCACGATTCTCCCCCGTTACTCCCTTGATATGTACAAACAATGAATCCATTCCAAGATCTGAAAATGCTCTAACCGGGAGACAAACCAGTCTTGAAGTACTTGCTCGGCACGAATGGCATTTTGGTCACAACGGCCTTTCTTGGCTTGCCGCGGACCATGACCTGCAGCTCTGTGCCAGCCTTGTGCTGTCCATCCTTCACGTACGCCATAGCGATGTTCTTACGTAGAGTCGGGCTGGGGCAGCCAGATGTGACCTTTCCGATGACGTTCTTCTCGCTGTCGATGATTTCGGCGCCCTCGCGTGCAGGAGCACCTTCAACAACAAGACCAACGCGACGGCGCTCAACACCTGCGCCGCCTTTGGCTTTGGTGGTCAGTTGAGGGATGATGGTTTCAGCGCCGTTGAAGCCGGAGCCTTCCTTTGAGCGCCTGCTCTTGGGGATGATCCAGGCCAAAGCTGCTTCCACGGGTGTTGTTGAGTCATCGAGGTCGTGGCCGTAAAGACACATACCGGCTTCAAGACGGAGCGAGTCACGGGCGCCGAGACCTGCGAAGCGCAGCTTGTCTTTGCCGCCAACCTCGAGAAGTTTCTCGGTGACGGAAACGGTCTGAGACGGGTGGATGGAGAGCTCGAAGCCGTCTTCACCGGTGTAGCCACCACGAGCAGCGACCACAGGCAGGCTCTCGCCTTCGGGCAAGGTAAGGGTAATGTGGCGAGACTGGCCAAAGTACCACTTCTTCAAGTCGACCTTGCAAGCTGGAGAAAGTGCAGCCTGCAGGATCTCTTCCGAAAGAGGACCCTGGAGAGCAATGAGGCCGTAAGGCTTCTCGTCGGCTTGCAGGTGGCGGAAAGTGACGACAGGGTTGACTGTGTTGTCCCAGCTGGCCAAAGCCTTGTTCAGGAACTCGTGATCCTTAGTACGGCAGCCAGCGTTCAAGACGACGTAAAATAGATGCTTGGGTCCTTCCTCCAAGCGAGTAATGATACAATCGTCGACAATGCCACCAGTCTGGGGGTGCAAGAGCGCGCTGAGAGTAGAGCTGCCAGGTTCGAGGTCTTTCAAGCCAGCAGGAGTGATGCTTTCAAGGAAGGCTTCGGCACCCGGTCCTTCGACATGGTATTGAACCATGTGGCCAACGTCGAAAATTGAAGCCTTCTCACGAGTCCACTTGTGGCTCTCGCCAACGCCGAGATCGCTGTACTGCACTGGCATGCTGTAGCCGCCGAACGGTACCATTTTGGCGCCATGCGCAAGATGGAGGTCATGCAAATCGGTCTTGCCAAGGTTAGTGTCATTGTAGAGAGTGGGTGCTGGGGTGATCTGGGTGCTCTCGTGCCGTGCCTGTTGGCGGAAGGGCAAGCGTGCTGTGGGGCGCTCAATCGCTTTTGCTGTTGACGGGCGAGGATTGGCATATACAGACATTGGCCTGGCCTGGGACAGAGTAGAAGTGGCAATGCCTCGCTTGTATGCGTGGCACATTCTTGCTTCGCGTGCCAAAGGCCTCAATGGCCTCATGGCCGCTCGTGACACAGACATGGCTAGCTAGCTTGTTGCTTGGACAGCTGTGCCAGTGAGATGGAGGTGTAAGTGAGGTTCGTATGCAGTTGCAATTCCAACAGCAGTCAATCGACGAGCGACTGAAGACTCACGGATCTGTGCTGGTCAGGAAAATGTTCGGCAGCAAATTGGCATTGATAAGGTGGTGCAGGGCGCGAGTACATGTACCAGTCCCACTCTGCAGTCCGCGGCCGTGCGTACGAGCTTCGTGGGGATGCTCGGACGTCACATCATGAAGCCTGGAAGCTGTATCCCAAACGAGACAAGACAAGCTACCACCGCTCCAAGGCGACGCTCGATACACCACCGCTGCCACACCGCCCTCCCGCCTGCCACCCCCACCCCCTCTCCGCCATGGCGCCGTCGACATATTACCTCGTCTCGCTACCGGCCTCAATAGCAGCATCGGGCGACGCATCCGAAGCTCTCACCACCCTGCGCAGCGCCGTCACCACCGACAATGGCACCACATACCCTTTCAACGTTCCTCACTTCAAGATTGGATCTCTAGATGCCCTAGTGCAACAGGCAGATGAGCTTGCCAGACTGGAAGGAGGATGCAAGGGTGTGGTAGACAAGGTGGCCGATTCGCTGCGCGGCCTGCTGGAAGGTGACGAGGACAAGATCCAAGAGCAGAAAGTCGTAAACGACCGTGAGTAGTGCAGCAGCAGTCAAAGCAAGCATTAGGTGGACCAACTAACGACTCCACCACCGCAGGACCCGTGGAAAACTACCTCTCGAACTTCCAATGGAACAAAGTAAAGTACCGCGCCGACAAGCCCATCGCCGAGCTCATATCCTCCCTGCAATCCGAAGTGTCCTCTGTCGACTCCGACGTCAAGTCCAAGTTCGCCCAGTACAACAATACCAAAACCAACCTGGCGACCATGCAGCGCAGCAAGACCGGCAACCTGTCGCAAAAGTCCCTCACCTCCATCGTCAACCCTGAATGGCTGCTCAAGCCAGACGCCTCCGAGTATCTGCAGCAGCACCTGATCGCCGTCCCCGCACAGCAAGTAAAGGAGTTCCTGCAAACCTACGAGTCTCTTACCGCCATGGTCGTCCCGCGCAGCGCCAGCCTGCTCGCCAAGGACGACGAGTTCCACTTGTACGCTGTGACGGTGTTCAAGAAGCACAGCCACGAGTTCCTGCACAAATGTCGCGAGAGCAGGTGGACACCTCGGGAATGGAAGTTCCACGAGGGTGGCAAGGAGGCGGAGGAAGAGGAGCTGCGCAAGCTGGAGAAGGAGGAGAGGAAGGTATGGGGCGAGGCGCTGAGACTGGGACGGACGGGCTACAGCGACGCCGTCATGGCATGGATGCACGTCCTGGCTCTGCGAGTCTTCGTCGAGACCGTGCTGCGATACGGCCTGCCGCTAAACTTCGTCGCCGGAATCGTCAAGGTATGTATAAACTCTGCCAGCGCCAGAGTCACAGACGCGAAAAGACGAGAAACCGATACTGACCCTCACACAGACCGACCCCAAGCGCGGCAAAAAAGCAAAAGCAAGCCTCGACGCCCGCTTCGGCGACCTAGGCGGCAACGCTGTGAGCAGAGACAAGAATGGCAAGCCTGCGAAGGACGACGCCACAATGCAGCAAGATCTCGCTGGCGCAGGATTTTCCACGGACCAAGGCTTCGAAGCCTACGTTTTCTACGAGTTCGAGATTGTGTAGAAAGAAAGATCTACCCTCTCGTATATACCAAAGGCATCATTGTGCATAGAACCAGCGACTTGCGAATTTTAGACATCTTTAGTTTTTTTTTTTGCGAATAGCTCTTTTTACTTGTGGAGAAATACTTATCATGGGAAATGTTTTTGGTTATACCCGATCTTGTTGTCATGCTGCATGCTTTTGACTACCTCAGCCAAGACTGGAATGGCATTTCACCTTCGCATGTTCAGATGTCTTTCGGAACACTTTTTGTTCACTGCTAACCGATTGTGAAGTAACAACATCTAGATGTATTCTCTCTCCGCAAAGCTCTGAATCATGCCCTCAGGAGTAGGCTCGTACTCCTTGAGCACGACATCCTCTCCCTCCAGCACCGTGTTCGCCTGCACAAACACCTTGCGCGGCTTCGCCTGGCGCATGACTTCCGGACGCAGCTTGGTGGCGTACCACTCATCCACGCTCGTGATGTCCTCGTACAGCGCTTTGCCGCGCTTCAGGTCCGCCGTGGCCTTGAAGACGTGCAGCTGCTGCAGGAACTTGTTGATAGCCGGTCGGCCGTGGGACTCGATTTTGCTGCGGTCGAGCGCGATGGTCAGGTCCGAGAGGTCGTCTTTGGTGTACTCGAACTTGCAGAAGTCGCCGCCGGCGCGCAGGAAGACTTGCAGGATGGCGAAGCGCGCTTGCATGTGGGCCTGGCCGTGGCGGCGGCTGGCCGGGTCCCAGAATTGTAGGGCTGCAACGCCGGCGCGCGCCATTTGCAGGTAGCACACGTAGAGGATGTCGCCGGCTTTGGAATGGATGTCTGCTTTGCCGTCGCCGTAGCCGAAGATCTTGAGGATTTCGAAGTCTGGGCAGAGGGACATGGCGACGCTCTCGGCGCGGCATTCTTCGTAGCTGGGGCCCATGCCGCCGAAGACGGTGCCCCAGGTCTCACCGGGCTTGTACCAGGTTGAGATGGGCTTGTTGTCAACGGGGCTGATGGGTGGGTTGTCAATGTCGAAGTTGTAGTTTCCTGGGGAGGTTTCTTGGAGTAGCTTGCCGCAGCCGTGGCCGAGGAGTTCGTGGAGGCCGACTTGGACTTCGAAGGCTTCGTCTTTGTACTTGTCGTAGACGTCTTGGTCGGAGGCTTTGATGAAGGGGATGGGCTCTTTGGGGGCGGAGGCGCTGAGAACGTTGCCGAGAGAGACGTTCTTGAAGCCTTCGCTTTGGCGGATATCGTCGTACTGTAGATGGTGTCAGGATTTGCCTAGAACGTGAGTGGTTGATGGAGACTCACATTGGGGATGTTGATACCGGCAGGAATTCCACTGCCTGCGAAAGTGAGGACTTCCAGGCTAGTGAAATCAGGAGACAGGAACTTGTCTTTCTCGAACTCGGTACCCCAAGGCAACTTAGGGATCTGAGCTGGTGCAGCTTCCACTAGCTTGCCGAATGCCTTGGTTCTCTCCTTGTTGACACATGCAGCAAAGCCTTCCCACTCTCCTCGAATGCCATGAGGATCGCGGTACGTCTCAATGAAGCCGATGTTGCTCTCAACCGCAGGGCCAAGATCTTTGATCCAGTGGCGCTGTGAGTTCTTGTGGGCCTCCATCGAGCCATCATGGAACGCCTTGACGTACTCAGCCTGCATGGAGTCCTCCTCAGAGTTGCCAGCGAATTTCTTTGCCTCGGTCAAGTTACGAGCGATCTTTGCCATTTCGGTAGCATGGTCGCCGAAAACTAGGCGTAGCTTCTTTCCCTCTAGAGGAGCTGGGAGTGTCCACTCAGAGTCCTTGACATCGCGCTGAGTTGGGTCGGTAACAGCAGAGGCGATCAGAACTTCAAAGTCACCAGACGATGTCTTGCGCATACGCGTGTTCTCAGGGAGGAGGCCCTTCTCCTTGATGAAGTCGGCCGTGATAGTGATCTCCTCGGTCGTGATGTTTGGAGAGTCCGGGTAGTAAGTGGAAACGTGGCCTTTGTCTGGGTACCCGAGGTGCATGCGAGCGATGCTGGACTGGTACAGGTCATCTTTGAAAGTGGCGAACAGCTTCTCTGCTGCCGGACTGGCCTTTGCGAGCTTAGCAAAGCTCTCGCTGGGAATGCGAGGGATGATCTTGCTGTCTCCGAAGGAACGATAGTTGCCGGTGTTGCCAATGAATTGGGCGGCGTAGTTTAGGAAGTGCTTGAGGTCGTCGTCCGAGATGCCAGTCTTGGACTGCACCTGCTTCCAATCGCCTTGTAGAAAATGTTAGTGTTTATGGTCTATGAGTGCTATTACTTGGCTTATCGCCCAGGTACTTACCGTTTGACGACTTGTGCAGCTCAATAATGAAATCATAGATCGCCTCACTCTCAGCACTGACTTGACGAAGGTTGATCCTCGTGCCCGCAAGTGCGGCACGGCTAATGTAGTGTGCGTACTTCTTTTGCTTTGCGTCCAAAGCGTCAAAGTGCGGCTTGATTGCCAACGGGACAATAGTAGGCGGGTCGTCGGCAAGGTATTGCTTGAGCGTTGATTCGTCCATGGCGGTCTCGTGCATCCTAGCTGTTGTATGCGTGAATGTGCGTGGGAAGTTTCGTTTGAGCGGTCTAGATTGATGAAGTGCTCGTCTGATGACGGAGGTTGGGAAGAGACGTGGTGGCATATGTGGAGTTGTGGATACGGCTGAAGTTGACTATCAAGCAAGCTGTCTCGTGATCTCGTGCAGCCAGCTTGCGTGCGTGTGGCGTGAGCTTCTGCGGGCGGCGGAGGTGCCTTGCATCGATGCTGCGTGCATGTTGATCCGTAATGTTATCGCCCTTGAACGACATTGATTTCGTCACATCTACAATAAATATTGATTGTAGCTAATATCCGAGATGTCAAACTTTGTATACAACTGGAATATCAGTCGTGTATAATGGTAGTGAAGTTGTCCTGCAGCTTCGGAGCTGACCACGGAACAAAATACCGTAGATCACACCAGGATGGAATCGCTTCAATTCCAATGACCAGACTGTCTGGCCAAAGACTCTATCAGCTTCAATACGCGAGGGTAATCGTATGTGTAAGAATGGACTTCGCCTCCGGTGTGAGTTTGAATTGTTTTGATTCTGATGTATTGCGTGGTCGCATGATGCTAGTTCTGCCTAATCCTGTGCCATTACTTTCGTGACAGTTTCCAATTATTTCCCGGCTATGCCAACCATAGCGTTATCCTTCGCAACGAAATTTGGAGAGTGAAAAAAAAAAAAAACGAGACGAGACGCGTCTCGAAAGAAGAGAAGACGAAAAGGTGAAGCCGCTCGAAAAACTGCAAAAGTGTCCCCAAAAAATTTCTTCCAATCCCCATCGTGTGCTCTTCTCTTTTATTCGTTATCGTGCTGTGGGTGCATGTTCTTACAAGAAAGCGGCGAAGAGGGCACCGAAGCCGAGAACACCGGCAGAGGCGAGAGTAACGCGGCCTGCAGAGGAGTCGGCAGTGCCAGTGGACTCAGCAGCACCGCTGCTGCTGGCACCGGAAGAGGATGAACCACGGGTCGAGCTGGAGCCGGAGCTGGTCTCGGAGTCGTCTGACGATGAAGAGTCAGTGGCGGAAGAGACGGCGGCAGTGCCAGTCTCGGTGCCAGTGCCGGTGACAATGGTGGCGCTCTCAGGAGCGTCGACAACGACGGTAGTTGAGCTGCCGACGGACACCTCGAAAGAGGTGAGCGTGCGGGAGATGTTGATCAGAAGGTAGGTGTTGCCCACGGGAAGACCAGCGGGAATGGTGGCAACGGCGGGCTGCGAAGTCACGGCGGGAGGAAGAGCAGACTGTGCGGTCTCAACAGAGGGCATGCCAGTGACCACACCGAGACTGTTGGTTTGGGTGAGGTATGACGTGAAGCCGTTGGTGTAGGGAACAGTGGTCTGGGTGGTGGTGCCGCTGGTGGAGATGTCGACAACCTAGAACAGGAACGTTAGAACCATTGATGCTAGTAGGGTCGATGGTGAGCTCTTACAGTGCCGTTGGCCTCGCTGCTGCTCTGAGCGTAGGCGGCGGCCACGAAGGGCGCGGCGAAGAAGATGGAGGAGCGCATAGTTGCTGCGTGTGGAAGGTGTTGTTTGGTTTGGAGTTATCGATGTATGGCGAAGTGTGTATGTACAGTGGTATGCTGCGCGTGAGGGTCGATGTGAATGCGATTAATGTGATGAGATGAAAGCAAAAAGAAGAGGCGGAGAGTCAAGGAAGACGCGTTGTATTTATTCCTCTACAGCAGGAGCCGTGCATGACATGCCCACTTGCGTTCTACCTACAAAGCTCGTTAGACAGTGAGCCGCACGATGCTAGCGCGGCCACGCTAGTGATTACTCGTGGCTGGCCCTGGCAACGGACAAGCAAAGGCGACATCTGGATCGGCGGGTGTTCGTGAATGCGGAGAGGGTGTGCACGAGGCGCGAGCCTATTTCGAGGATAGCGAGTTTGGCTTTGCGAATGCTGGTGTGCAGGACCCAGGTGTGCATGAGTGGAGCCCCTGCCCGCCACCCGGACAACCGACTGGGCCTGTCGAGAGCAAGGCGAGCGGCGACAGAAGAGCTGCGGTCGGACGCGTCACCTTCACCACGGCATCGCAGGCAAAATTAGATACAGCGCATGTACTACATGTACTGTCTATTCATGGGTGACCGTCCAGCTACGCATAGACAGGCGAGGGAGAAGTGTGTGACATATGGATATGGGTTCGGGCCACGGCCGGATCATTACGTCTCCCTCACAGACACCTCGCACTGTCCGCCTGTTTTCTCCTCCAGGTTCACGTCCACAGCTTCTCCACGCTGTGCCGTTCATGTGGAGCGGCTCTTTTTTTGTGGTGGCGCGTCTAGCGCCTCTTCTCTCAGCCACCCCGATTCGTGACATGCAGCTCGCCAACCCGTCGTGCAGCACAAGGCGCGTTGGCAGGGCAAACGCGCCCAACAAACCATCGCACGTGATGATGCAGGATAGCACATCATCGTGTCTGTGGAGTTGGTCGAGTTGACCAAAGACTTGGACTTCTACCATGGACGACGCTCCAACTGTGCGCAAACGTCTGAGACCTCTCCCGGATGCCGACTGGTCTCTAACGTCCGCACGGCCCATCTTCTCAGCTTGGCCGCGATAACGATCTTACACACTTGTTGCAGATGTCAAGATGGAGAAATTACCCTTGTACAACGGTCTTGGTCTGCCCTTGGCGAGATTCTGCGAGCAACATTGTCTTTCGCCTTGCAGACGACCTGCCTTTTAGACGACAGACAACACCATTACCGTTGGAAAAGCCTTCGATCACCGCGACAGATCTGCGTATCTTCGTGCCCGGAAGTTCCGCACACTAAGACTTGATGAGGAAGGTAGGCATCTTAAAAGTACCGCTTATCGCATTCCTTGGAAAGGTTCTTCGAAAGCAATTATAAGAACGTCATATTTGTATCTGCCAGAAGAATGCGTGCAGTAATTTCTTACGGCGCTCTCCATTTGTTTCCTGCTTGTCTTGCGTCCACGCGCCGATTGTCAGGATGTCCGGCTATATCGCCACAGCGGCGAAACTGCTTCTTGTGACCTACCTCTCACCGGCAGTTCATTCCTCACCCATCTTGAAACAGAATGGACTTACCGTCGAGATCTCGGTAGCAAATGGACTACTTAATGGCAGCACTGACGGCCGGGTCTCGCTCATGTTTGCGCCTGCTGGTACAGATCCACTGGCCGATACTGAAGTTGATTCTTCTCCCAACAAATTCTTCGGCAAGAACGTGTTCAACTTCGCGGACGGCGACACAGTGACACTTTCAGGAAGCAGCGGATCCAATACGAGACTTGGTGTTTACGGCTGGCCCAATGTGAGCTTGAGCGACGTCTCGCCTGGCAACTACACTATTCAGGCTTTCCTGAATCTGTATGAGAAGGTCACGAGAAGCGATGGCTCTACTGTCAGCGTTCGCTTCCCATGTGGAGATGGCGCTTTGAACGTTGATGGCTTCGGTAGCCTGTTGACTTCAGCAGTGGACGTTGAAGTGCTAGGCGGAGCACAGTCGATCAATCTCGAGTTCAACGCTATCGAGCCTGTACAAAACTTCACCGGACACGAAATCGGAGAGTGCCAGCAAGGCAACTACGAAGATACGGCATATCTGAAGTATGTCAAGATCCGTAGCGAGAAGCTCAGCAAGTTTTGGGGCCGCGATATGTATGTGGGCGCCAACGTGCTTCTTCCTCATGGCTACGCGACAGGCAACAACACGGAACGCTATCCTGTGGTCTACCAGCAAGGCCACTGGCCTGCGGGCGTAGGTGCATTCAATTATCCGAAAGCAATCTACAGTGAGGCGTGGGACAGTGGTATCATTCCCGGCGAAGACGGGGGACCATTGAACCGCACAACACCCAAGATGATTCTGGTCACTTTCCGTCATGAAGCACCTTTCTATGACGACTCGTATGCCGTCAACACAGCCAATATGGGCCCTTACGGCGATGCTATCAACGACGAACTGATCCCTCACATCGACGCAACCTTCAACACTATCGCCGAACCTTGGGCTAGAATTCAAGAGGGTGGTTCCACTGGTGGATGGATTTCAGCTGCCAGCGTCATCTACAGACCGGATCTTTTCGGTGCCTGCTTCTCTTCGTACCCGGACTCTCTTGACTTCCACAAACACCAGGACATTGAGCTGTATGACAGCGCTAATGCATACCACCGCCCGGACGGCTCTTCGATCGGCTCTATCCGTACTTTCCAGAACAACACGGAGGTTGTGCTTGCGACCGTCGAGCAAGAGAACCACTGGGAGCTGACTTTTGGCACCTCTTCGCGATCATCTCTGCAATGGGAGTATGTATGGCATGTTAGGTCGAAATAGAATAAGTGCTAACTTGACAAGTGTCTGGAACGCAGTGTTCGGCGCACAGGGCTTGAACGGGTACCCTCTCGAGGTGAGAACAACATTTCGTGGCACGTCACATGTCCGCACCATCCACTAACAAGTCTGGCAGCCATGGAACAAAGTCACCGGAGAGATCTACCACGAGGCCGTCGAGTACTGGAAGCCATTCGATCTCTCTCGTTATATCACAGACAACTGGGTCGGCAAGAAGAACTTGGGTGAAGTTCTCCGCCATCGCATCTTCGTCTACGTGGGCTCGCACGACAACTACTACCTCAACGAAGGCGTCCAGCGGTTCGAGCAGAATGTGAACAGCCGTGGCGGTCCGGGTTGGGTAAGTTAAAGATCCCGCGATACTTCTTGATCAGGGAAGGCACTCTTACAATCACATTTCTCGTGACTGACACAATTTTCACAGGCCAACGTCACGATTCTCGAAGGCAAGACCCACGGCGGCAACTACCAAACCCGCGAAATCTGGAACTACCTCGAATTCCTCGACACCTACTTCAAAGACCACGCGCCCACCGGAAAGACACCCCTGCCCACAAACGCCACCACATCAGCGGCTCGAGGAAACCTCTGGGACGACGTCATCAAGACCGCAGGCCATCGAGCCGCTCTCGATCGCCAGGCACCGCCCGCCGTCAACGTAACTGGTTTGACTGTGCACGCTTCGGTTGGCCGTTGGGACCCAGGTGTCACACTGAAGGCCGAATGGTGGGTAGGCGGCAAGTGTGAGGGTGAGGCTTTCGATGTTAAGCAGGGACAGAAGGTCAAGTATGTGCACAAGCGACGTGGTGGCGCTGTCAAGGTACATTTGGAGGTGACGGGCAAGAAGATGGGTTATGTTAAAGAGACGAGGCGGAGCAATGGTGTTACTGTTGGGAAGTAGTAGGGTCCACGAAAGATTGCTTGTAGTGATATTGATTCAATATAGGCATTGATAATTTGGGATAATTTTTAACCTTCCATAATAGCAACACGAGCTCTCCCTGGTCCTCATCCCCAGTTTTTCATGCCTAAGAGCATACCTCAAAGCGTGATTGATCGAAAACACAGCACTCTCCAAGTCATAACCTATGGCCTCACAACAAGCTGCACCAGCCCCTTCCCAGCACTATACTCATCCAACTGCCTGTTAATAGCATCCACATCCTCCAACCCATCCAGCGTCCAAAACGCCGTCGGTCTCACAATCCCAGCCTCAATCCAGCTCGGTAAAACCCTCCAGAAAGTCTCTGCATGGTGTCCTAAATTCGCATTGGTATTCTGCACCAGATTCGCTCTGCACAAAGGCCTCGTCTCGTGGATCTTTGCTTCGTTCACACGATGCAGCGTCGCCAGGCGAGTTTGTCTATCAGGCGCAAGCAGTGCCGTAGCGAGGTGATGTTCCCAGCTGGCACAGTCGAGGATGCGGGTCACGTTTGCGGCTCCGCCTGCGGCTTCGTGGACTTGGGCGATGATGGTTTCTTCGGGGAGGTGGCGGTCGACGATGTGGAAAGCTCCTGCTTCTTGCAATTCGGATGTGTTTGAGAGACTTGCTACGGCGATGATGGTTTTGATTCCGAGGATCCGTGTGGCGAGGCGGGTGAAGAGGCGGGCGATGTTGGTGCCGGCGCCGAGGAGGACGATGGGTTCTGAGGCGTGGGTGAAGGGTTTGTTGTCTTCCCATGGGGCTGGGAAGTCGAAGCCGAAGGGTGTGAAGAGGGCGATTGCGGTGGTCGCCAAGTTTATAGGAATCGTGGCTGCTTCGTCGTCGGTGATGCTGGCGGGTGTGTGCGCGATTGAGTCGGTTTGCAGGATTGCGTATTCTTGCAGCCCGGCTTGTTCGGGCGTTGGATACTGCAAATTACTGGTGCCAAAGACCCGGTCTCCCACTTTGAAGGACGGTGACGGTTCGGGCCCGAGTTGGTAGACAGTGCCGGCTATGCTACTTCCAAGGACCCAGGGTAGCTTTTCGGCGATGAACACGCCTCGATCGCGGCCGTAGGCATCATGAGGTAGCACTGTACACGTTGTCAGTACTTCGAGCTTGTAATATATGGCTTGCCACTCACATTGTGCTGCAGTCACCTTTATCAGAAGCTCGCCGGCCTTGGGCGAAGGGATCTCTCGTTCTCCGAGACGCACTGGCTTGCCGACATCGTAGACGGATACTGCTTTCTGCATATTTGAAGATATTGCGCTGCGCGTCAACTTTTGATTGACGAAGATGGACATCCACTCGGGTTAACAAGTCGGGATGCTAAATAGTGTTGGACCGGCTGTCTACAGCTTTTAAATATGACTTCGAGATGCATCCAAACCCTGTCCGAAGTTTCACCTTCTGATGAGTGATAGAGCCGTCGTTTGTGTAGGCCTCACTTCTTTTGTCATCTCGGAGCAGTGATCAGTCAACATGCATGCACCCTATAAGCGGGTCGCATCGTGTTAGTCATTGTGTATCCAGACAGCTGTGTATCGCCTCTCTCTTCTAAGGAATCTGAATGTATATGACTCAGTGATCAGTAGAGGGGATAAGCCATACGATATGGGTATCGGAGGCAATGGCATACATGTATCGATATGAAGTGAGGTGTTAGGTGGAAAGGTCGTCTCGAAAGTCTGCATACTTTCGTAAAGATTCTGAGGGTTGTTTAATATGATATTAATATGATACAATCATCGTCTTTGAGATTTATCTTGACAATATATTCATACATTGCAACAATTATTCAGAAGTATATCGTTCCCTGCAATGCTACCAATGGTGGAGTATGTCCTCGTGTTGTTCGTGATGCTGCTGCTCCTGTTCCCACTTATCTGCATGCTGTTGAGCGCCCGGTCTTCTCCGATCATCGGCTAGGGCAACAATCATCACGCCGATCTAATCTGATTTTTCAGGGCCAACCTTAGACGCCATACCCAGACGGTGCCAAAACATCAAGCAGCTAAACCAAGCATGTCAAAGCAACGCAGTAGCCTGCTGCGTGCAGGGCCATCGAGCAATTATGGCTCCACTTCGCGAAGGTGCGTAGGCGAGAGCATGTAGGCGAAATCGCATTTTCCTCCGTGCAGTGGCACTTGAAGGGAAGGACATGGTGTTCTGTCCTTTGCCTTTGGTTCTGTTTCTGCGGCTCACACTTTGCCGTCAGGATGGAGAACGACCATGTCGACACCTACGGATCTTGCGGTTCGCGATTGGAGGATTCTACTAGTAGCATCGATGCTGCAGGATCCAGCAAAACTCGCCCTGGACAGCACAGCTCTGCACAGGAAGTGCGTGATCCCGATCTCGAAGCCACTGGACAACGGGATGGCAACCCAAAGTTCCATCAGCTGGGATGGAAACGTCTCACGATCTTAGCAATGGTCGAGGCAATCGCGCTGGGAAGCCTTGGTCTACCACGAGCCTTTGCTACCTTGGGCATGGTCGCCGGCGTTCTTTTGAGCATCGGCATTGGACTTGTGGCAATGTACGCTGCCTACAACATTGGTCAGGTGAAGCTCAAGTTTCCACAAGTCTCTCACTACGCGGACGTTGGCTCGTTGCTGTTTGGACCAATCGGCTCGAGTATCTTTGTCGGCGCATTTGTCTCGTTGCTGATCTTCGTTGTGGGATCTCACTGTCTGACTGGCGCGATCGCTTTCAAAAACATAGTGCAGACGAACATATGCTCGACTGCTTTCAGCGCGATCTCTGCTGCGATCTTGCTTTTCCTCGCAATTCCTCCTTCGTTTGCGGATATCGCAATACTAGGCTACATTGATTTTGCTTCAATTGTTCTCGCGATCGGCATCACGATGATCGCAACTGGAGTCCAAGATCGAGGGAGCCTCGGAGACCTGGAATCTTACATTGCTTGGTCAGCTTGGCCCAAAGAGGGCATCACCTTCGAAGAAGCGATCGTCTCTGTCAACAGCATAGTATTCGCTTACTCCTTTGGTGGCTGCCTGCCTTCTTTTATGGGTATGCATGATTGGTAGAGTCCGAGGCGTCTTGGGAAGTCGTACTAACAGTTCACTATGTAGATGACATGCACACGCCTTCAGACTACGTCAAAACGCTTTGGTGGTTGGGTGGATCTCAGATCTTCATCTACACGTTGACTGGATCTCTCATCTATCTCTTCGTAGGCCAATCTGTGCAATCGCCCGCACTACTTTCAGCTGGCCCGTTGATATCAAGGATCGTCTTTGGCGTTGCTCTCCCAGTGATATTCATCTCCGGATCCATTAATACCACTGTTGTATGCCGATACGTCCACGGCAAAGTGTTTGCCAACTCCAGCGCCCGCTACGTCAACAGTCAAAAAGGTTGGGCCACCTGGCTTGGTCTCGTCTTTACTGTCACCATTCTTGCGTGGATCATCGCCGAGGCCATTCCAATTTTCTCCGATATTCTCTCGATCAGCTCATCCCTGTTCGTCTCAGGTTTGTCCTACTACATACCACCCGTGTTATGGTTTGTGCTTTTGAAGAAAGGGCACTGGTACGAGAAGCATAACCTGAAGGCCGCAATGTGCAATCTTGTCGTTTTCAGTATTGGGATAATCATCCTTGGCTGTGGCACGTATGCTAGTATTGCAGAACTGGTGAGTCGAGTATCGCAAGTGGCTTGCAAATGACCCAGCTAATGATTGCATAGGTACGGGAGGCCAGGTCGGGGCTGATTGGCAAGCCTTTCAGTTGCTGAAAGAGGCAGTAAAGTTTGTATGTAAACATGGTTTGTGCAGAGATGTTCGGCTTTATTCGTTCCATAGCCGGCTAAATATCTCGAATGGATGAGACATCGATTGCTGCAAAGATTGAGCTCGACCTTAAGTGGTAGATCCACTGCCGTGTCCACTAACAACGCCAGTTTCTTGACGACACCGGGTGAGATCGCGCAGGTCCCAGAGTCCTTCGATGGTGCACTCAGCGTTCCCGATGTGGCCTGGCAAAAGTTCCGGTCGCCGTATCCCTCGCCGTGTTTTGCACGGTATACGACGTCAGGTAGTTTGGTACTACCGAGATCGTGATTGTTCCAGGTTTGTCGTTAGCCTTTGAATAGCACTCCGAGATTGATGCAGATCCCAAAAATCATAATTCGTTCAGCTGATCTTCGCACCATCATCAACTGTGTTCTCCAGCTCAAAATACATGCCCCAATGGCCCTTGCACCCCGGGTTGAACTCAGCTGCGCAGTTCGTGCAGCTACTTCCACTCTGCATGTATTCGTCGATGCGTAATACGTGTTCGCATCGACCGCACAGCACAGCTCGCTCACCACGGCGTGAAAGAGGCCATACTGCAGGCTCGTGCTGCTCCAGAGCGTTGTGGCAGCTTATACAGGCGTAGAACTTGAGGCAGCACGCGTGGCGGATTGCGATGATGTCGCGGATGGAGTGCCAGTGTTCGCATTGTGTCAGTGTTGTTACGTATTTACCGTGGACCTCGATCGAGGCTGTTGATTTTTCGGATAAACGAGCTGCCATAGTTGTTGTTGTTATTGTTGTTGCTGAATTTCTAAGGAAACCGCTGCAATGGTCTTTCCGAAAGAGTCTGAATTCTGAGGTTTCGCCTGCCCTCAGCAGTTGCGTGCTTTGTTTTGAGACAAATATTATGATGCGCTAATTTCCTGGTTATAATACATACGACCATAGGTCAGTGAAAACTGGGCATCCCGTCCGCTCTGCCATACATAAGCACTGAACCGGGCGACTAGTACTAGAGTGGGTGACCATCTGGGAATCCCGCCTGTTGTATGTTTTTTTTTTCAATCCCAAGTAATCGGTTTCCCTCGACGTCCCTCAACGTGCACTTGCTTATGTCCAGTTCATACAGGTTTTTGCTTTGACTTTGCTCTCGCGACTTCCTTCAAGGAACCGGCGATACTACGGTCATATCACGCGACCCAAGACGGAAGGGAGATCATAGACTTTGCTATGCAACTGAGAAGGGTCATACTTACATACACAGCCTCACAGTGTACAATAACTCTGATCAGCATCTGTCCTCGAACACTAGGGACTTGACGTTCCAGTGTCGGGTGCTCCTCTTCAGAGCTATCACTTAAATCAGACGCGTGATTGCCTAGAGAAAGAACAACCAGAACATCGCTTATCTCAAAATTTACAAACTTCTACTTCCTCACGACCACATTGCCTGACACCATGCAGCTCCGACCATCTCCCTAGCATTGTTCCACTCTCACTCTTCAGCCCAGTAGCAAAAGCCTACTTTGGCGGCCGTTGCTACAACTGCTTATCTCCGGCTTTTCTCACAACTTACTCGTAACATGTGCGACACCATGAGGTGGCGACTTGATCGACACTTCCTCCCACCATGGATAAATCCTCGGAGCATTCCTTGTCAATGAATCCTGGAATCTTGGAGGCTGCTTCTTGAAGAAGGCAGCTTTGAATGCCGCATGGTCGCTTGAAATGCGTTAGTCTCACCTCTCGACAACGAAGCCCGAGGGGAACTCACTCGCCACCAAACATGTCTGCCAGCAGGGGGCTGTCTGTGAGATGAGCGGCTTCAGCAGAGCCACCATTCCGCCATATGAGCTGTCGATTTAGATGAACGGCCATTACACTGACGTTCTGCATGATGTCTTCGGCGAGTTCGAGAGCTCGAGGTAGGACATCTTCTGGCTTTGGAAGAAGTTCTGCGAAGAGACCATCCAGTACCTTGGAGTCTGCAGAGAATCGCTTTCCAGTGGCGAGGAGATAAGTTGCGTTACTGTAGCCTATCATACGCGGCAGGAAAAACGAGCTGCAAGACTCCATTGTAAGCCCAATCCGAGCGAACGGGAAACCGAACTCGGCTTTGGCGGGTGCTAATCTTTGCAGGACTATCAGTCTCTGGGCCTTCAATGAAAGGTATCTTGTCCTACCGAATAGCAGCAGCGAGCGTAGAGGTCATTCCGATCCCCACGGACATTCCGTTATACGCAACGATAACGGTTTTGCTGCAATTGTACATTGCAAGCGCCAACGTTCCTCCTGGATCGCGTACCGTTTGGGCTGGTATGTTCTTGACCATACCTGCATCCGCTTTGAGATCGATACCAGCACTGAAAACTCGTCCAGTTCCGGTAAAGATGACGACTTTGACTCTGTCGTCAACAGTCACAGTCGCGAAGAAATCTATCAATGCTGCGAGCATTTCGCCAGTTATGGCGCCCAGCTTGTCCGGTCTGTTCAATGCAATGATTTGAATGGGTGTTACGCCCTTGGCTGCCTCTGGATGGTTTGAGATCCGGATACGATTGTCTTTAGGGGTCACATAAGAGTCTGGAACTCGGATGGTATCGCTGTTAGTCCACGACATCTTTTTAGATCGTCATATAAGCCGAAGATTGGTAGCTCGCAAAAGGGAGATGTTTCTCTTATCTTGCTATGTTGGGAACTATTCGTTGACCTCATGCTGGGGATTACAACTATATAACACTGGGAGTGCAAGGTAGTGTATGCCCCGCGGAGACTGTAGTAGTTAGTAAGCTGTCCAAGCCATACGGCCGTTACTGCGGCGTATAGTTCGCTCAGACATGGCTTCTCATCGCACCAATGGAGGTGGCATAATTGCATGTTCCCCTCTCTTCGCATGTGTCTGTCATTGTGGACCTGAAAAAAAGAGGATGCGAGGTGGCGTAGTGATCTGTCAGATGCCGAGGTAATCACTAATCAATCCTTCGATCATTGATGTAACCTGGGGGTACCGTGTTTTTGTTGATATACTAACATGCTCGCACGGTAAGAACCACACTTCAATCATCCTAAGCAGTCGTCATGGCTTCAGAACTACTTGCTGATGTCTACATCTCCCCCGCTGTGCCCATGCGCAGACCCGATGGCCAAGTCGTCGGAACTTGGTCGCCAATTGCTTGCACACTAATTTATGGACCGAAGTCCGCAGTCCTAGTCAACGCGCCTTTCACAACAGCAGAGACAGAAGGCCTAGCGGATTGGATAAGCAGCACGCTTGGAAAAAAGAAACTCAGAGCTGTCTACGTGTCTCACGGCGTTCATGACTTTCTCCTCGGTTTGCCTACGCTCCGCAAACGATTTCCAGACATCAAGACCTTCTGTACACAGGAAACCCTAAACGCGATAAGACAAAGTCTCCAACCAAAGATCCTCACTGCGTTTGCAGCACAATTCCCAGGACAAATCGACCAGCAACCACCGATCAACCAAGCGGCAGAACTTTTGCCTCCGAGCAATGAACTGGAGGTTGACGGGCATGTATTACGAGCGATTGTAGCCGGACAAGGTGCTGTGGCAAACTCAACAATCATTTGGGTGCCTAGCCTTCGACTCGCTGTCTGCGGCACAGTCGTCTATGGTTCCGTCCATTTGATGCAAGTGGGCGCTGCGACGAAGGAGAAAAGAAATGCATGGATCGCAGCTATCGAGAAGGTGGAGCAGCTTGGTCCCACCAGTATCGTTGCTGCCCATCAGAAGCCTGGAGAAATCCAAGGCGTCTGGCATTTGCAGCGGACAAAGGAGTATCTCAAGAAATTTGGAGAACTGATTGAATCGGGACGAGTCAAGAATGCTAAAGAGCTCTCGACAGCGATGATGGAAGACTATCCTGACCGATTGAACACCGGCGCTTTGATCGTTAGTTCGAGGGCTGCTTTCCCGAAGCCGAACCGTCTTTGAATCTGAAGATGGGTCTGACTCGCTTTGATACTCATTCTATGCTGTCGTAAACTTCCATCATATATCCACTTTCCAAGCAATTCTGGTCCCTGTCCGCAGCATCTATCATTTTGGCGGCATCACTGTCCAATGTTGATGCGTCAATGCGAGATTGATCCCGAAACCACAATATAGCTCTCGCCTGACGATCTTGTATAGCCCTTTTGGCACGATAGGTTCGATCGAAGGTGCGTTTGGCAACGGCTCTTGCAGGGTCTTCTTAGCCCGTGGTCCTATCGTCGACTTCGGTGACAGCAGCTTGTTCGACCTTTTGAGCCGCTAAACTGCTGACTTCCACCAATGGGCCAACCCAAGGATGAGCGTCACCGACGGCGTCAGCCACATCGCCAAAATGAATAAGCTTGCGGATTCCCGGTGCTGATTCAACGAAGGCCTGAACGAGATTGATTGCCGTGTCCTCCACTGTACCGTGTTGCCAGCCCGACCCAGCTTCCATTCGCTGCAAGTTGATGTTGCGCATCTTCAGCACGTCTGATTTGAAGGAGTGGTAGCTTTTTGGTTTTCGACAGTGGAAGTAGAGCTACAACACGAAGACTACCATGTTTGGGAAGTGTGTCCCTAGACTCGGCATGACCTTGATGCTTTTGTTCAGTTCGCGGTTGAAGCTGCCATTGACTGGAGTGGTATGAAGGTCCAGCGCTAAGCGATGAGGATCGTGCTGCCTCTCCACCAGCATTGGCGGGACCATAAGGGTATTGTGTGGAGAGAACGTCATCAAGGATCTGTACAAGGCTGACTTTGATCAAAGCATTCGCTGCTTTCAGCTTCAGAATTTTGCGTATGTCATCTGTGACACCGCCAGGCCACGCGAAGCACATATTGGCAAGACAAGCAAGCTTAGACTGCGCAGCCGAGCCTTGAACATTCCAACAGCCGACCTGAGACTCCGCGCAAGCCTTGACGACTTCAAGCAGTAGCTCAGATGGTAACAACGCGACTCAGTTCATGACGCTTGCCGTGCGGGCTTCCCTGCGTTTGCGCTCCTCGGCTTTGAATTTCAGGACAATCTTGATAGCCTGAAGCCGCCGCTCCTGCTTGTAGTCGATCTCATACATCCAGGTGGCGGTTCGATGCTTCATCGGTCGCTCCAGCAAATCGTTACCCTCGGGCGTTATAAAGATTTATGGCATTCTACCGAAGCCAGAATGCGGGCGAGGAAACTCTGGCTCGATGCCGCCAGGAAATTCCATTGTCAAAGGGTCTCAAAGGGTTAGAAATCAGACCTGGCCGCGATCTGTCGAGTAGACGTTGTTGATATCTTGGATAGTGTTCTCAAGGGTGTGTTATGCTGTGTGGAGCTGGCGAGAAGCGCTCGTTGTTGTTTTCGTCTGACGTATTATATTCTGACAGGAAAAGACGAAGACATTTTTTGTAATCGACAAAGCCGCATGGTTCTTTGTCTCAGCGTTTGCTGGAGGAGCGGGTATGCGCGGCAGTCTACGCATGATTGCACCTGCATGGCAAACCGCCACCGCCACCGCTACTCCTACGAGATCGACATCTCACACTCTCGAACGGCAAGATTGGCCCTCTGTAGCATTCAATGTTTGCGCAAGGTCAGCAAACGTGACAACAAGTCGGAGCATCTCTTCGCACCGTAGATGCTTTTGCAGCTCTTTTTGGATCCATAGGTGAACCAATAGAGGGATCGGCTGATGTGAAGATGAGAAGCAGTCGTTAGCTTGTATGTCCGGATATCGGCGTCGGTAGCAAACAGTCTAAGTACACGACCACGAAGCATCATCAAACGCTCAATTTGATGCTGTCAGGGATCACGTGTAGCCTGCACTCCTTATCATCATCATCCTGGAGCATCAGCAAGAAACAAAAGCAAGGCTGAATAAACTTGTATTGGGTGTCACTCAGCTGTCACAACCATCCCTTCCCGACTGATCGTGTACTCCAAAGAGATCCGTTTCGAGAGAAGAAAACAATCTGCTCGCGCCCCATGGAAACCCAACCGAACCAGGTTTTCCAGTAATGCCCACCTCCCAAACCCAGAGTAAACAGAAAATACCAGAACTCCATGCTATGAACGCTCCATAATCAAAAAACAAAACAAAAAAAGATCTTGCGTGCCGTAAACCCGTGAATGCTCCTCCTAAATGCTGCCTACCATTCGAGACTCCTTCTCGCTGAGACGTTTCGTTTCGTCGTCTCCCATATCCAATCTTCGGGCTTGCCAAAGTGGTGCTCGCTCGATTCGGGTGTGTGAACGATTGTTTCTTCCGATGCGTATGGTGCTTCGATGGGCGTGAGAGGGGCAGGGATGCTTTTTGTGCTTCTTGGTGATGGACCGCTCACGTCGCTATTTGATCTGCTCATTGAAGCAGGAGGCAGCTCTTTACCGGCCATAACTGCGGCGCTGGGCAGAGGCTGTAGCATCCAGGCGACTTCTTCGCGGTCGACAATCCTGCGAGTCGTTGCAGGGTGTAGATCGTTGACGGCGGGGTGGCGGGCTTGGTGGTAGATATTGATTGCTGAGCTTTTTGTTCGTGCTGTGCCGGGTCGTGTGGGAAGGTTGACGGTGGATGACGATGGCGCGCCCCATAGTTCTTCGTCTGGTCGTTGGTATACCATCAGATGGCGTTGTGTGTATGTCATGTCTACTGGACTTTGTACTTTGCTGCTCGTGGTGCTGGTTCTGGTGGCGCTGGGTTTAAGATCTCTCTTGCTGTCCCTCCTTACTGGTTTATTCAAATCTCTTGACCGTGTCCGACTGAAATCGCTCTCCATTGTTCTTTGTTTGCTCATCGTCATTGGTCCATTGTCGATCTCAATCTGCCAGTGTGGGTTTACCGAGCCAGGTGCCGCTTGCGACGGGTAGTCTGGATGTGCTGCCTCGAGCTCGGTGCGTAGCCGCTCATCGTGCACCGCTTGTCGATTGCGCTTCTTGCGGGTCGCTGCGTCGGAGCAAGGCGCACATGATAGGTAGAAGAAGATGACAGACTGTAGGCCTCGCCAGACAGACATGTTCAGTTACACCAGGCAAGGGTTGTTATGTGGATGATGGTGCTTGTGGAAGGTTGTGTATGCCTGCTTTGCTTGTTCCGCGCTCTCCAGCACACATTCTGTCCACAGTGGGGGTTGATGCGGTGTATCGCGGACGAGCTCAATCGAGTAGTATATGCTTTGCCGATATGCTTTTTAAGTCCCTGCCTTCGGGCCGCTTGTCTGAGACAGGAGATGATAAGGACGAGTCGCGTGGCTGGGATTTGGTTTGCTGGCGGTCTGGCAAGAAAGGCGCGATTTATCGTAGCGGTAGTGGTATTTGTCGTTACTAAGCAGTAGATCGCGGATGTCACGGCCTGCGTTATCTCGTCGGGCAGATGCGCGGTGGTGGTGGTGGTGTCGTATGCAGGGTCTTCGGCTCCGAGTCCTCCTCTTGCGTACTTTATAGACGACGTCGCTCTTTCCGACTGCAATAGTGTAGTTGCACACGACTTCAAACACACACTGCACCAAAGGAGACCGAGTCGCACGTTCGCTCGTAGCGAGGGGAGGAAGTGCAGCAGCGTCGCTTCGCGTACTCTTGTATCTCGGGGGTGGGGGCAGAAGAGACGCTAAGATCACAAAAGCAGGGCTGAGGATTGCCGCGCCCCCCAAGCGCGATGCGGAACCAGGCCTGATCCGTGTGCGTCCGGATGAACGACTGCTACTAATGTGCGAGAGCGACTATATGTGTCAGCCTATATGCGCAATGTGCTGTACACTCGCTGCGGCATCGCCAGTCAGCATCTGATTATGCGTCCTCGCCGACTCGCTTACGACGTCCTCAATGCGGTGGCAGGCGACAGATTGGAGAGACGACGCTGGCGCCGAGCACAGAGCACTCCCAAGGTCTTAGCCTCTATTGTTTATCCGGCGACCTTGCTGGAGATCTGGTTACATCGCGTCACGACTGCTGCATGAGCGCCTAAGAGGTACGAATCAGTCCACGAGCTGCGTTTCGGACCTTGCGACAACATCTCGGCAGCAGATCCCTCTTGTCTCTCATCATGTCCTAACGTTAGCATGTAGGATGACACGTCTGACCCATCTCACTGGGGTTGCCGTTTGATCCTGGACCCACGTGGCCTGCACTCCCGGAGTATATTGTTGCGGAGGCTCCGCGGCATGGCCCGCCATGACCTGTCGTTCGACCGAAGGAATACCCATGTCCATGGCCAGCAAAGACCGCCTTTGCTGGCAACCGAGGCATTAAGCCACCGCTATTGTGAGAGTACAAACTCTCGAAGCTCTTGCTCATCTCACAATCCGCAAACGAGCGCTGCGAAATCGCCACCCGGCCAGATGCTCGGCGGCTCTAGCACCAGGACCACGACGAGAGGCAGGTGGGTCTGGATCATCACAATCTGGCGTCGCAAAGCGTGTTTGAACCTTCGTTTGACCTCACCGTTGGCACGCAAGTCATTCAGCACCCGTTGCGCCCTGAAACACCTCTGGTCACCAGACCAGCAGCGACTGCACGTCCATTCAGGGTCATCTCTTATATGTTCAGGCTTTGCGCGACGTTTGTTCGATGAATTCAATACTCGCGAATGCCCGAAGTGCGTGCCCGGATGTCGCGCATGTATAGGGGTAGTGCGAGTCCTTTCGCAATGATGGCCTCCTGTTTGTGACGGGGACTCTCATTTGCCCAAATTGTGCACGCGAGGGCTGCAAGGCCACATTAATATTGCGCCCTTACTCAACTGTGGAATATGTTTAGGGCCGTCCAGGCTACAGTGACAAGTAAATGCATGTTGGCTGGTGCATGAGAAATTGAGCTCCGCATCAAGATGCGAGTGAATAATACCCGCCGAGTGTCCGTATTTGTACATCTTCGAGCAAGCAGAATTGTCCGAATTATAGCATTCTTGAGTAATACGGAAGCAGGGTCGCAAAGCGTGCAGTGTGATAATTCATGTCTTGCTTTGCATTTCCTGACGAGGAAGCCGCGGCTGACCTCGACTTGTGTCACGGCTTGTCCCACATCCACAACCACATCAAGAGTAACAATACATAATTACCACATCTCGACCTTGTTTGACATGAACATCAAGTCCGATTTCGAGAGCTTATCGAAAGGGGCACTCCTGGAAGTGCTTTTGCCTGCTGAGGGGAAATTCGATGCAGTAGCTCTCCTGCAAGCAGGAAATCCAGAAGAAGTCCGGAAGGCCCCAACAAGAAAGCACTTATTCTTTGGTAAGTCACTCAAACCGCGACCTACACTCCACTCGACTCACGATATATAGATGAAAAATCAAGTTTTCAGATAGTGCTACGAACTACCGCCTCAGAAGACTTGGCTCGTAGACTTTTGCCATCACTAGAACTCACTATCTCGGCTCATGCAACGAATGCCGTGCCCGAAGGACCAGGAAATTCGGCAGCAGCGTCTGGAAAACATGACATTGCCTCTACGAAAGCTCCCGCGACGAGCAATGTCGACGTGGTGTGTGTGAAGGATCACACTTATGTCGTCTGGAAACCAACTCTCCACCTTGTTCGTCCGCGCGTACGACTACAACGGCCAGCTGTATATTTTACAGCTAATCTGGGCATCAAAAACAGTAGTATCACCACAGCACCTGTGTCCGGAAACCAGTATCTCCCCAGCTTCGAACCCCTGCCTGCAAACGTCTTGGAGTCACTGCAGTACGACCCGTCACTTGGCAGCTCTGCTCGCCAGATTCACGTATCGGAGACGAGAGTCACGAAAGTGTCTCCTGCGGCTTCACAACTCGAAGATACACCTAGGCCATTGAGAGGTGCCACTAAGAGAGCATTCCCTACCGTGCCAGCGTTCTTCATGCGCATTGGATATTCAGCTTTACCAGATGCCACGATTGCAAGCTTGCACGTTGAAATCTCTCCGCTCATCACAGGGGATGTCCATCTTGATGACGTTCGTCTCGAGTTGCCGGGGACAGAGGTTACGGGACTGAACGATGCAATTTGGCCACAGCGTTCAAAGGCCGGTGATGAGGTGGTATTGCTGTACAGAATGGAGGACTCTGATTCGGAACCTGCAACGGCTCCCAATAGCATGGTCTTGGCTGCAGTTTCAATCGAGGCAACAGCATATATGGATGCAGACTCTTCTGTGCAGATCGAGACACAATGGCAAGCACAGATCGACACATCTCACAGCCAGAACCCCGTGTCCTACAAATGGTCCAGGCCACTCAGTACCGGAAGTGCTCATCACAAGCGGATGCTGTCTCAGAACAGCTCTAGGCCTTCTGTGCACGACTTCGCACATAATACGGCTAAAGAAGGGGAGATCATCTTCACGTTCACGGCACCGCCTACCACAGAGCGAGGTTCCGTTGTCAATATTCAAGTACAATGCTTGAACAAAAGCAACCGCAGTCGTAGGTTTGCGTTAGTGACGGCGCAGAGGAGAGGTTCCACAGCATCTGTGAAATCGCGCTTCGAGAGACGCGCTGGGTCTAACGATACCGCGATCAGGGATGGGCCACATGAGATTGCAGAGCAGAACAAGGCACTCACGCTGACGCCAGATGTCCGAATCGGCCCATTGACAGCAGGAGCCTGTTTCGAGACAATTTTGAGGTACCAAACTACGGGCGCAGGCGTCTTGGACTTCGGCACAATCAAGGTGATAGATTTAGAGTCAAGGCAGACTCTCGACATCGCCGAGCTGCCAGACGTAGTATCACTGGAACAATAAGACCAGAGGCCGTCCCTAGTATATATGCCTTCATTCAAGCTTTCATGAATTCTCCCTTTCTTGCTCTTCCCTCGGCCCATCAGTGCAGCTTGTAATGCGCCTGACGCCACGCTGATATGTATCATTTTTTCATTCCCACGCCCCGTGTAACAGTGCTCTTGATCCTTCCCTCGTGTTCGTAATGCCACCACGCTCAGCTCTTCTTCTGTGCGCCAGCCTTCTCCAGCTCCGCTTTCAACTGCACCGAGAAGTCGTCGCTCGTGTCGTCGTCATCCCAGCTCTCCTCCCACAGGTGCGTGGCACCGGCCTGTGATCCGACTTCCTCGTCCTTGGTCCAGTCTGTAGATGGCGCAATTGCGTCAGCGTCACTGACCACAAGGAAAGGGCTGGAAGTTTTGATGGGATGTGATGTTACGTACCTTCTACGGGGAAGTCTTCGAACTCATCATCCTCCTCGAGTTGTGCGCCGGGCTTTTGCGGTTGCAGCGGTTGGCTGGTGTCTTTTGAGTCTGTGGTGACGGCTTTGGTTGTGTTTGCGCTTCCTTGGGCGGCGCCGGACATTTTGGGTGGATGTGTTGGGATTCTGGTTGGAGAGTAGGGTTTTAGATTTGTGGGATTGTTGCAGTTTGTCTTGTGGAATGTGAATGTGTTTGGTGGTTTGAGCTGCTGGTAGTGATGATGATGCGGCGAGGGCGGCGAGGGCGGCGAGCTTGAGGTCACCGGCGTCAGGCAGGCGCGATTCAAGCCATCTTGGCGGGCTGGCCCGCGGACCTCGAGACATCAAAAGACAACACCTTGCATTCGCCGCCGCATGTGAAGTGAATGGTACATACCTGACACGACGAAACACTACAATCTAATTTCTGGTCACTAAAAACTGTTGTCGGAGCCTTTATGCATCTGCCGCGGAAACATTGAAGTCCGTAGGCCAACTTGGAACTTCTCCCTGGCTATGGCTTGATCGTCATTCTACGCGAAGCGTGTAATTTACGAACAATAGAAGAATGAGTGCTACGCTTCTAGCAAATGAGCTCTCGACTCTGATCTCTGAGGCGAAACGGAAACAGTCTGATCTTCGCCATGCCGCCGAAAAGTCACTTCAGGAGATCAAATCACTCTCGGTGACCTCGGAACAACAACTTGCTGTTGACTTGAGCCGTCGACCGGACTTTGTCGAACCATTCTTATTGGCATGTGCTACACGAACGCCAAAACTTGCGGGAATCGGCGTAACGTGCCTCCAGCGACTAGTTGTCTCCCAAGGGCTTGCGAAGAGTCGACTCGGAGAAGCGGTTGAAGCATTCCATGCTTGCACCGATCTTGGCTTCGACATCCAACTCAAGATCCTTCAGGCTCTTCCGTCGTTGGTGCAGAACTACTCTGATGACCTGAAAGGAGATTTGTTGAGTAGCGCCCTCCAGGTATGCTCTTCGCTACAAGCAGCCAAAGTTCAGACTGTTAGCGGGGTCGCCGCAGCGACTTTGCAACAACTCGTCACGACTGTCTTCGAGAGGGTCGCTGCGGAGGATCTGAGACCCCAGGAGATCTCGCCCGTTGCAGACATTCCTGGCCAAAATGGTCTCATTCCTATTCGACCTGCAGCATACGATGCTTATAGGATTTTCCGCGACTTAGTCCTTGCGGTGGAGGATCGCAAGGCCAAGTTTGTCGACCTTACGTCTTTGTCGAGAGAAGCTAGTCTGGAACTGGTCTTCTCCTGCGTAGACGCCAACCCGAGTCTGATCAGCAAGCATGCTGAATTCAGCAGCATCGTACGTGCAAACGTCATGCCTTTCGTTACACAGGCTCTATCCGAGAGACCCAGCTTCCCTGTAACTTTGCGTTGTGTGCGCGTAGTCAATCTGATCTTGACGCGACACTTCACGGAATTCACAGAGGAAAGCGAAATCGTATTGGAACTCCTCACCCACGGGCTTGAAGCAGATTCATCACAAAGTTGGAAGCGCAGCCTCTACTTGGAAGTGCTGCGAAACTTCTTCGATGACTCAAATCTTGTGATTACAGCCGCCATGGTGTTTGATGCTGCAAGCGGCGGCAAACCAGTAATACAGAACATCATGTCAGCTTTTGTTCGTCTTTCAACGGAGAAACCAGCCATCATTGGCCTTGGCCCGCAATCAACTATACCAGTTGGCCCAACTTCAACAAGAGATCAGGTATCCGAGCAAGTAGCAATGGAAGCTGCCGGAGGTATGGCGGGCGTCCTCAGCTCAGCTTTTGGCGTGGCAGAATCCAGCGTTCCAGGCATCAGTTCGGAGTGGAGTGTCCCACGAACTGCTTGCATGGACCAACTGGACAAAAGCGAACCCCCTACTCTGCCTGAGACTTACGCGTACAGCCTGGTGCTGGAATGCTTGAACAGTCTGTCGGATAACCTCGCCAAGGTAGTGTTGCCATACACTGTCCAACATGAAAAGTCAAAGAACAAGGGTGCCAGACAAAATCGATTGAACCAAAATGGCGACCTCCAGCAGAATCGCTCTGAAAGATCACAATCCTTCCGCAAGCGAGCTGTACCCTTGAATCCGCTAGATATCGAAGGACCCTCACAGGCGAGGATCAAGGCAGTCGCCAGCTTGATAGAATCTTGTTGGCCAGCTGTGCTTGCAACGTCGTCTACGTTCCTAAATGCAGCGCTTGACGATCACTACTATCGCGGTCTGATCAAGGCTTATCAGCGCTTTGCGCAAGTCGCCGGCCTGCTTAGATTGAGCACGCCTCGCGATGCTCTCATGACTACCCTCGGGAAAGCCGCTGTGCCACCCCAAGTCCTCAGCGCATCAACTGCGGAGCCTATGCGCTCCCCTAGCATCGAAAGCCCGCGGGTGTTCTCCAACCCCAGGCACTTACTCAGCGTCGATAGCTTTGTGAGCCAAAACTCGGCAGCCTCGACGGAGAGGGATCGCCGTCCTTCGGTTGATCCGGACAGACCAACTTTGACTATTCGGAATCTGCTCTGTCTCAGAGCACTGTTGAACCTCGCTATTGCTCTGGGTCCCACACTTGGACCCGCCTTCCGGCTGGTCATCGATGTTCTCAAACAAGCGGATATGGTCTTGAGTGCAGCAACTCCACATCAAGCGTCTCGTCAGGGATCTGGCTCATACTCTGCAGACAACGAATCACCGTCTGCGTTGCATGCTTTCAGTTCCGAAGTCGCGGCTGTAGAGGCTGCCGCATCTAGACTCCTGGAAAGCACAGCAGATTACCCAAATGACGCGTTTATCAACATAATCGAGACATTCTGTCGTCTGCTGCGTGGTAGGATGCCCACAGCAGTGATGTCGCCGAAGCCCGAAGAGTTTTCTCCGCCCTCAACGCCAACATTCCAGCGCAGAAAGATCTCTGGCCTTCCGGGTCTAAGTACTCTAGCTGAGATGCAAGCTCGCGACTACCAATTCATTTTGCCTAAGTTGGGTAGCCTTGCTGCACTGAATGTATCGCGGTTTGTAACGAACCAGCCTGAAGAGAGTGGTTGGGATCTCATCGTAGAAGAGACCATGAAGGTTGCCGTCGCTAGCAGTAGTCCCGCACTTGCGCGTAGAGCTGCTACTGATCTTCTTTGCAAGCTTTGTGCCGCATGCCTCGCTGAAGTCGTGGAAGAGGAGACTGAACTGAGAGCAACCATCCAGCGTCGAGTCCTCACAGTCTTACCACGGATAGTTGAAGGCATATATGCTGAAGACGGTGATCTTACTAGTGCAGATATCGAGGTGCAGGTACAAGTCTTGGATGCCGTGAAGAATATCCTAGAGCGTTCTGGCGAATCGCTTGTGGCTGGTTGGAACAGGGTGCTCGCGCTCATCAGCAGTGTATTCGATAGCGAGACTGCCTTCACAATCGCAGATCAGCATGGTGCTACAAATATCGACTGGTCACAAGTCTCGCACGAGTTCATGGCGACACGACTGGGTCGTGAAGCATTCACAGCAGTACAATTGATCTGTTCGGATTTTCTTGGTCTCCTTCCGATCGACGTTGTACCTGCTCTCATCGAGCTATTATATCGCTTCATGGGTCAAAGAGATGACCTCAACCTAAGTCTGACTACAATCACGATGACTTGGAACATATCCGACACTCTCTTCGACGACGAACATTCGTCAGCACTCGAGAAAATGAATATCTGCACCACTGATTTACCACAAATAGAGACGAGACTCCAACAGAGCGCGAATGACAACCGTGCTGCGCAGTGGTTGCTAGTCCTTGTGAGGCTACGAGACATCGTCAGATCTGGGCAGAAAGAGGCTCGAAAGGCTGCATTCCAGATTATTTGCAGCATTTGCAAGAACCATGGGGCTCAACTTTCTGCAGGCTCTTGGAATGTGCTTCTGCACACTGTCGTAGTTGGCATACTTTGCGACAATGCTGCGGCGGTCTCGAGCAACGCAGACCAGCCTCCTGGCTCCGATGACAACGCTCAGACAGCTCAGGAGATGACTGAAATTATCCTTGAGGGCACATCGGCGGTTCTTGCAGAGCACGCACGGGACATCGAGAACATCGCGGAGCTACCGCAACTCTGGGATTTGTTCGCGAACACACTCGAAATTCTGCTCAGCAACGCCAACTACTCAACAAGCGCAGCGATATACAGAAGCTTGACGACAATCCTTGCGACAGTCGATGTGCCTTTTGAAAAATGGCAGCAACCTGTGCAGCGAACGTTTGTATTGTGGTCCAGCAAGATCCCTCCCGTGCCTAAACAGCAAAACACGAAGCAAGACAATCAGGCTGCTTTCACTGCGTACGCAGATCTGGCGAGCGATCTATATCGTCTTATGAGCCAAGAGCTCACAGAACAGCAGACAGCTACCATAATCGACAATCTCCTTGCTTGCATCCGGGAGTCGAAAGCGTCATACTACGGTGCCGACATTCACACCATGAGCCCTCTTCAGGATAAAGTGCTGAATCTCTTACAAAGCTTGCGAACAGATATCCCAGGCTCCAAATCTCGACTCATCACGACCGCAGCCGCAGCGATACTGCTGCACACAGAAACTGCGAACCAAGATAATAAATCTGGTCGACCTTCGTACATTGCACTCGCCGGAGAATCTATCAATTGGCTACAGCGCCTCGTCACAACTCACGCTCAAGACGCAGAGCTTTGCGGCACCGATGCAGTTCAGAAGGCCGTGGAGAGTCTTCAAATCGTCGTTTCACGAAAATATGGCACCAAGCAAGACTACAAAGGCATGATGCTCTGGCGCCGCGCGACGGCAGCGACTGTTGCAGTAGCTCAGCCCGTGCTGGAGAAGACGTTGTCCTCTGCAGTTTCCGAGGCTACGTCGACCGCGTTGTGGACAGAATTCGTACGAACCACAGGTGCGATGATGACTGCCAACGACTTGCATACATTTGGAGACGTTCAACGTATCTACGAAGACCAAATTTCCGACATTGCCGCTTATGAAGCCTTGCGACAGATCTTGGTGCCTCGTCTAGGCAGCAGCGAGCTCCCAGACAGCGTCCGCGAAACATTTGCGCAGTCGCTATTCGAAGCATCCATAATTCACCGAATCGAGAAGTGTGAACTCCCAGCATCCGGCAAGGCAGTTCTGGAGAATGTCGGCACGATTCGTAGAGGGAGGATGAATGTTCCATTCTCACAGCGAGAGCAGATGAGCTACGTTTGCTTCAAAGAGCTTGTCATGCTCAGTAGCGAGCAACCTGATCCTAGTCCAGAACAGGAACGCATAGCCCAAGCTGTTGCTCCGTTATTAGTTCTCCGTCTAGCCATCCCTGTCAGAGCGTACATCGCCGACCAACCACTCCGAGGCCGCGCACCACAACCTCTTTCAGAGCTGGAAGAGCTTCTCTTCTGCTTTGAGCAAACCGAGAAGCTGAGACTTCACCCGAGTGCTCTGCCACACGCAAAACTTGTCGGTGCTGGAGGCGAGAAAGCACACTTGTCATATCTCTACCCGCTGTTGGCGAAGGCGGTCAAAACGGCCGGCGACCGTTGGTCTGGTGCGGAGGAGGTGTTGGGACCGCTTCAGGAGACGCTGGAGCGTCTGGCTGTATTTTAGGAGGTGGCCAACCAGATCGTCAGGTAGCCTTATATCAATCCGCATAATTCCACGTCATGACTTCGCTTCCGTGCTTTAAAATCGTGTATCCTTTGCCATCGAAAGATGCGCCACTGAGCGCGAACCAGGCGCCGCCAGCAGTAGCCGAGGAAGACGAAGCTTTCATGGCAGCAAGTAAGACCTTGAGAACAAAAACACTGGGCGCGAAACCACGCCACTGATAGCTCACAAGGTCGACAGGCGGTGTGTCCTCAGCAGGGCGGTAGCGGCACAAGAAAGGATCCATACGGTCGCCCTTTTGCACGCGCGGCGAACGTGACATGGTCAAGCTCAGCCACTCGAGGAGTTCGGCTGCTTCTTCGCGTACGTCTTCCTCGCCAGTATCTTCTGCGAGCTGGAAGCTGGGGCAAAGGACGTGCTGAATTAGCTCGGGTGAAGGTTCCAGCACTTTGATGGTTGGTGCGTGGGCGGCGAGCGCGCCTTGGACTTCGCCGTTGACGGTTAGAGGCGAGCGTAGGTCGTAGAAGAGCCAGGCGAGAGAGGCACCGAGGACGTTTTTGAATGCCCACTTTAAGCGTTCGAAGGCTTTGTGGCCAGGTAGCATGGATGGGAGGCGGAGGTTGATTTCGATAACTAGATTTGATGTTAGCGAATTCATCTAAGACCTGCTGGTGACCCAGCTAAATGCAAGAGTAGGGTGGTATAAACTTACCAAACCTTGCCTTGACATGCTTCTTTCCTTCGCCTCCTACAGCCCGGCCTTCAAGGCCCAGCTGTTCATATGTGGGCTTGTCAGCCTCGATGCGCAGCACGCCGTCGGAAAGTGAGAGGACGTTGTCGGTCCCGGAGCGGCCTTCTGAGAGCATAATAACATTGCCGACTTTGATGTAAGAGTTGAAGAATTCGCCGGAGATAAGATCCAGTGGTTTCATGAAGACTCGAGCATAGCTAAGGGTGCCATCGCCCGAGGATGAGATTTTGTCCTGGAACGCTTGCTGTGTTGATGAGGTAGGAAGGAGGAGTGAGAGCTGTTTGTTGGCATTAGTTAGCCAGTATCATCATAAAAGAAGTAGGTCGACATTCGACGTACATTGTGGCTATACTGTTGGTCCAAGACTGTTCTGAAAGGCTCTTTTTTGGTTGGTGGGTGCGCATTGTCTATGTAAGAAGGTAGTGGGGCGTGCGTGAAATAGCACTTTGGCTTTGAACCGTCTTGCTGGCCGATATCAAGCACCATTTTCTGTTTGTATACGGTGTCCCACACAAAGCTCTGGTGATGTGCAAGAAGGGTTTCATCTTGTTCTTGCTTAGTTCCGTATCGAGGCTTGTGATGCCTGAGGCATTCGCCTCAAGCATTGTGCTACAACGATTTATCAGGTGGCCAACGACACTTCGACAACATGATACGATTACCGTGAGCCAACAATTAGCTGCTACCGCTCCATGTCGAGCGGCATAAAGTACGTGTATGATCTCGTACTTCAATTCCAGTCAATTTACAAGCATCGATCTAATGGCAAGGGTTGGGGCTCGGCATTGTTTCAATGTGGTGCGGATAGAGGTACATATTTGCAGCAGGTGTACTGGGTACTGGTCCACATTGTGCCACTGCTGTAAAACCTGGACAGATCTCACAATTGGCTTAAGCGTTTCGTATGTGCGATATCCTCATATGCTCCCCGGCACGTGTACGACTTGCAGCTGCGCCACAACAGCCCTACATTGTGACACAACCGAAGTCAATTTCGACTTCATCACGGTCCCACGATTTCCATTGAAGAATGTTTGGTAGAAGATTACTGGTCAGAGGCCAGGGAATTTTAAGCAGTTAAGTTTACTATGCTCCAACATGGAAGGAGCGACTGTTATCGAAGTACTGCTTCTTGACAATACGATGACACGCCCTCGGCTTAGACATGAAACGGATCTGCCCTGCGGACCTATTCCTCCGCGACGGAGGTACTGAGCACGTTAAGCGGGCTCGATAAACGCGCAAGCACGTGAGGATTTTATTCTCCGCGGCCCTCTCTACCAAAGCACGGCAGATTGGAGATCTGAACGTCAGCTTGCGTGCAGGAAACCTGTTTCCTACACAAGGCCGCCCAGGCGCACCGCCACAAGCCAAGAAGGCAGTGATAGGTCAGTCCGAACACGGGCTGTCCACCGCTGATCACTCCGGCGACGACAGTCCAGATCCTTGCTCTATAGTGATTACCGCCACACCTCGCAACGACAATCACAAGGATTAGCATGGTCATAGCCACACTTGCAGCCACATCCTCCATCTTCAGTGGCTGACACGGCCGCTCGACCCGACTTCCTTGTCTTGCCCTGCATCGCGTACCTGGAGGCGGTCGCTTGGAGTCTTGCTGTCATGCCTATCTACCAGTTACATGCGAGCAGACGCCACATTGCCAATGACCTGCCACCGCTTTTGCAGGGACCCTGACTACCTGCTTCTACGTCGGGTCGGTAGGGCTTGCCTTTTGGATGTATAGCCGATAGATGCTCTCACATCTTCGCTGTGCTTTTTGTCGAAAGAGAGTGAAGATCGTCGTACCCTTTGCACAGCCTTTGGTCTAGGGGAGTCTGAAGTGCCGTGTGCCTATTACTTGATGGAATACCTCAACGTCGCTCCCTACTTTGCCGCACATACATTCATTGTCCGACTGAGACAACTTCGGTATCACTAAGCATCACAATTCTCCACTCATCGGCATATCCTTGACGACTCAAACTTTGTCACATATACTCTACTCATACGACAGATCCCAAGGCTGTCAAGTTTGGCTGCTATACATCAGCTTCCGCTGGCAAGACTGTCTCCAGCAGTGGCCATGGTGAAACGCCGAAGCAAACAGCAGCTGGCGGCATACTTGGTACTACTCGCCAGCGGATCATCATTTAGCAGTGCTCAAGAGCAGACGACTGCTATCAGCGTAGCACCTACATCCAAATCTGCCAGCACTGAGGCCAGCTCAACGCAACCTGCTTCCTCAACAACTGATGTGCCTCTGGCCCTCTGGAGCATCGCGAATTCCCTGTTGTCAAGCTACTACCCATCTACGACGATCACGGATCTTGCATCGCTTACCTGGCCAAGTGTGATAGTCATTGAATCATCAACATACACAAGAACTCCAGCAAGCACATCACCAACAACAACGCCCACGACACTAGCCACCGTGCCGGTGTCAAGTCACGATGTGAATCGACCACTGGCAACAGACACGAGTACTGCGAGCGACCCGGAGCCTTCAGCAGATGCAAACGAATCAGATGGTCTTCCCAAGGACCGCACATTGGGGATTGCGCTAGGTGTTGTTTTCGGTGTACTCGCAGTTGCAGTGATGATATTCGCACTGTGTTGCGTGGACAGGCGACAGAAGAAACATGGTGGCAGTGGAATTTTCCCAAGCAGAAAACGACGTCCCACATCGCCTACCGACAGCGAAGTTGGCGCATGGCGCGCCAGGCATCCTCATATGAGTTTAGTCTCAACGGTCGCTCCGCCCATGTCACAGGTCAACAACCGGCCGCCTCGCGAGTGGGTTGATCGCTACAATCGCCTGGCAGACCAGCAAACGCCGCCCGTTCACATGCACCCAGCGTTCGCGCACGAACATTCAGATAGCACGGGCGCGACATCAGAGAGTAATCCGTTCTTCACGCCAAAGGCCAGGTCGACCGAAAACACCGGTCTCCACGAAAACACTAGCCTCCAAACCGAGCAGCACGACTACCATCCCGGCTACCCCAAAACCGGCTTCAACGCAGATGTCGTCCCATACACGCCCTACAGACCAGACGCTCGACGCTCGCACAGCTCATACAGGCGATCAACCAGCTCAAATCGCAGCCTCGATGACCGAAAGTCCCGCCCGCCTACGCCTTTCTCGCCCATGATGATGCTGCAAGCTTCGTCCCCACCCCAAGCCGCCAATCCGTTTGTCTCAGACTACGATGAAGACGTAGCACAGAGACAGCGATTGACGCAGCAAGAACCCGAAGCGTACGAAGGCGACGACGTCGTAAGCCCAATACAGCCTCCCTCGAGAAGCCCGGCGCGGCGGCACAGTCCTTTGGTGCACTACCCCAGTTGGTCGGAAGTGAGCGAGTTCGATTTCACTGGAGAGGCTGATTTGGGAGATCGTAGCGTGCGAGCGCAACGTAGTAGGAGTTCGGGTGGAGATGGCTATAGGCGAGATCGGGAGAGTGTGGTGGGAAGGACGGAGCTTGCTTGAGGATTTCACTGCCCATTGGGAAGGGCGAATCGCGCTGGATCGCGATGCGCCACTTTTCCCTTTTCTTTTTACTGATGAGCGAATGGCGTTACGACTGTATAGAATCATGGCGATGACTAAGCTCTGCTATAAATGAGCAGATTTACAATTCATGTCCTCACTTCAGGCCGTGCTCTTTCTAAAGAGCACGTGCGGAGAGCTTAAAGGACCAATCCACTCTAGTGCTCACAACTTATTCTTCGAACACGTACTGATGCTACTGCAAAATACAAGGCATGGGATACAGAGATACGAAGTATGTTTGTATGGGAATCTGGACAAGCCTCCGACGAATGATCAGAGATATGGGCACTTCGACGGCATATATGGACATCGAGCACCATGCAACGCACACACCTCCCAGACATCGTCGCCAGCTCTATTACTCTGTTATTGTCCTCCAAGTCCCAGTGGATACTGCGCTTGCTTACATAACTCATGGCCAATTATTGGCACAACCATCATGCCGCATGGCCACACCCCCACCCATATGTCCTCACGTCCCGGAAACCAGAAGCAACAAGCAACCAACAGAGATTTTTTATCGACCGTCGCCAATATGTATTATGATGTTCTCTTCCCTGCAGAAACCTCTTCTCATCTTTCACTCCAAGATCTTCGACTCCAAAATACACAATGCTCCCGTACTTTCCCAGCAGAATTGATCTGAACAACAAAATCCACACCAGGCCATCACTGCCAGCACTACCAGAAACGAAATCAGCAACACCAGCAACGTCCGCAACCATGCTCGCCCGCCGCACTTACACCTCCGGCTACGTCCGCCAGCGTGCAGACGGCCACCAGAGCTCTAACAACCGCTCCGCCGCCACCCACCGAAACAACCTCAACCTCAATCCATCCCGCCTCTCCACCACCTTCCGCTCCAACCCGATCGTCATGTCAAGGAACCTGACAGTCTACCCAACACCTGGCTCTCCCCCTCCATACTCATGGGACACCGAAACCCTCATCGACGAGCGTGCCACAGTCCCGGCTCCACGCGACTACAGCGATCTCGCGCCGCCGCACATCAGCGATATCAATGCCCGCGGACGAGTGACTTGGCTTAGACTCCGTCCGCGCCAGGAACTCGCTCCGATCGTGTATGGGAATGGCCGCTGGGTTCTGCAGCCGAATCCTAGGACGCCGGCTAACAACCGCAACCGCAACAACGACGGGTCGCTGGCGCAACAGGCTCTCGCAGCAATCCTGATCAGACAATTACCCATCAATACCAACACAACCGCCAACCGCGCCGAGCGTCCCAGCGATGAGCAAGGGCCCGAAACCTCAGACGAGCAAATCGCTTTTGTGCAGCGGTTCCTGGTAGAGATGGGCTACTCCTACGCTCGGCAAAGGACGCTGCAGTACGATGAATTGAACGCCGTGGAGCAGCACCGTCTTGCTCTGCGGATCATGGCGGAGGCGGCGGCTGGTGGTGTTTGAGAAACGCTTGATGAAAGGCGCTTGTCCGGGGAAGAGTTTGCCGCTGAAGATAGGCGCTTTACTAGGAGGGAGTATGAGAGGGGGTTTGTGTGTGAGATGTATATGATGTGGGCTGGTGAGATTTGGAGGGTTTGAGGGAGGGGAAGTGGTGTTTTGTTGTTGTCTTTTTATGGGGTTGGCGAGGGCTTTTCTTTTTGATGGGTCGTGAGTTCTTACGAGGGCGATGGTAATGGCGGATCTGTTGAGATGGGGAATATGGACTGTTGTTTTGATTCGATCTTCGCGAAAGGCGGCTCACAAGCCACTGCGTTCGACAGCCTATATTTGTAGTGTAATGTGTTGACTTTGAATGGTTTTACATCTTCCCTTTTCTCTTCTTGCTCCTTTCTTTCACATGCCGTTGTTCTCGTCTGCTCGTGCGATCATCATGCTTCCTTCTCGTGTTGCCACAAGCCTTTGTAACGCCTTCCCTATGCAACCTTTCCGCCCTGAATACCGCGATGATCCCATCTACACTCTGCCAGCTCTTCCAGCCTGGATGATCTCACCAGTGTGCTTGTCATCTGCCCTCAGCACAGGCCAGCCAAGCCCGTCCGCCTTGGTCAAGGTGAGCTCGAGCTTGGTGCCCATGATCTTGAATGCGCTCTTCTCCGGGTCGATGGCTCCGAACAGCGGCATGTTGGTGCGGTATCTCTTCTTATCCGTAGTGCGCAGGTCCAGCTCAATCGTGTTCGCATCCTTGAACTCCACCTTACTAATCTCTTTGTCGATCTTCTTCAAGTACAGACTGGCGATAACGGTCGTGGCAGTCTGGTAGAAATCGTTCCTCACTTCTGAGAGCGCTTCCTCGGTCTGCTCATCCTTCTTCTTGCCCAAGAAGCAGTGCTTCGCCTTGGTCGTGCAGCCGGCGATGCGCATGAACTCGTCGAACTCAAGCACGCGGCGCTTGCAGCATGTCCAGCCTTTGCTTCCTTCGTGGAAGAGAGCTTGGCCGGGGTGGTGGGTACATTGCTCTTCGCTCCTGTTCTGGCCGGCTTTGTACACGCTGCCGCAGCCTTTGCGCTTGCAGGTTGTGTTGTCGGGGACCGCGGCGTCTTCGGCGTCGCTCTCGTCGGCGGGTGGTGCGGGAGTGCTTGTGGCGGAAGCGCGAGGCGGCTGAGCTGCTATGGGTTGGCGAGAGACGGGAGGTGGGAGGTCGGCGGGTTCTTCGGCTTTCTTGGTCTCCTGCGCTTTGATTTTGGCTTCGACTTCGGCGTCGCTGATCTTCTGCTCGGTGGGCGGGGGAGTGTCGTCGACGGTTGTGTGCTTGCCCTCTGTGCAGGGCGTGATGGTCAGGAACTCATCGAAGGTCAGGACGCGCGGTTTGCAGCAGCGGTAGCCCTTTTGGCCCTCGTGGAAGACGGGGACGCCAGCTGTTGGTGTGTCAGTGGGACTGTTTGCGGCAGACTTCTTCTTTGGAGTGTAGGGAGTCTGGACGGACGGTGGTAATTGCATTGTTCTTCGGGGTCGGAGAAGGTCTTGCCGCAGCCGCGGTGCACACACTTTGAGGCCATGGCGACGTGTTTGTAGTCGGTATCGCTCTTGGTACAGCGCTTCTTCGGTGTTTGGTCGCATTCGATCAATTGATGGCGGGGACAAATCTGACAGCACAAACTACGTCAGCAGGGCGGTGTCGAGCGGCAGAACGCGTGTACGAGGCGTCTCCTTGGGATGGAATATTGTAGAAAGATCGTTATCCTCGCCCCCCAACGGCCTCCTACCACCAAATATGAGAGCATCGGCCATTCTCCGCCAGCAATGGAGTCTACGCATGACTTTGTTCATTCGCCAGAACTGTTCCCTGTGCACTGACGCGAAGGATGTCATGTCCAAGGTGTGGGATCGCAGGCCATTCGAGTATACCGAGATCGACGTGATGGCCCCGGGTCAGACGAAGTGGAAGAACCTCTACGAGTTCGACACGCCTGTGGTGAGGCTCCTGCATACCTGTCTTACCCGGCCAGCAACACTGATCTCATGCAGGTGCACGTCGACAAAGTACGCGAGAACAGCCAGCACTTCGAGACAACCCACCAAGCCGGCAAGCTGATGCACCGCTTCACCGAGAAGCAGCTCGAGAAGCTCATGGACGACGAAATCATGAAGGAGCCAGACTCCTACGGCCATTGATCGTGTGTGGCAATCCGCTCCATCATGGTCTTTCTCTCTCCCCAATCGCCCATTCGGGCCACGGCGCTCCACATCTCGGCCATCGTATGTCCGATGTGAGGGGTCCTTGATCAACTTATGCGGGGCGATGATGGATATAATACATAAACACGCCCTACCATTAATCCTCTCTTCCTCACAGCTCACATCCTCCTAAACATGCAAGCCGCCAACCGCCTTCAGAAAGCTCTCAAGAAAGGCGGCGCCACTTTCGGCGCCTGGCAAATGCTGCCCGGCACGAACCTCAGTCGCGCCATCTGCCGCTCGTCGCCGAATGTCGACTGGGTCCTCATCGACCAAGAACACGGCAACATCTCCGATGACTCCATGCACGAGCTCGTCGCTTCCGTTGCGGCATGCGGAGTCTCACCGATCGTCCGCGTGCCCGACGGCCAGCACTGGATGATCAAGCGCGCACTCGACGCCGGCGCCCACGGCATCCTCGTGCCTCTGCTCGAAACAGTCGAAGACGCAAGGAACATCGTGCGCTACTCCAAGTTCCCGCCCACCGGCAACAGAGGCTTCGGCAGCCCGTTCAGCATGGAGAAATTCGTCGAGCAGAGCGCGCACGGCAGCTCGGTGAAAGAGCTCTCGAGCATTGAGTACCTGCAACAAGCCAACGAGAACATTGTGATCGCAGTACAGATCGAGACCAAGACCGCGCTTCAGAATGTGCGCGAGATTGCTGCCGTGCCTGGTATTGATGTGCTCTTCGTCGGACCTTTCGACCTGGGAAATAACATCGGACACCCTATTATCGCCAGCGAACGCGATCCGGAGCTCGTGGAGGCGATTACGTCTGTGCACAAGGCTGCGGAAGAGGCGGGCAAGAGGAGTGGAATCTACTGCAACAGCGGTGAGGAGGCAAGGAAGTATGCGGATCAGGGTTTCCATATGGTTAGTGCGATGACGGACATGGTTGCTGTGCCGAAGGCTTTTGGACAAGCTTTCGAGGCTGCGAAGGGAAGTTACGTGCATTCTGGCGTGCAGGGGATCAAGGCGGGTGTTGAGAAAATGACTGGACCTTACGGAAAGTAATGAGTATGAAATGCTTTCCTCATGTTTTGCGCTACCGATTTCGTAGAGGAAGTATCATGAGCAGACTTTGTACAGGGCCCCTGAGTGAACAGACGGGAGGGATTACCTGCAACTAGTCTTCAATTGAGGGATCTCCTAATACTCTCACAGGAATCTCGTTGCCTTTTCTGACTTTACTCCACGTTCTTCCGCATTAACACCATGCTTTGCAATCGTAAAAGTAATGAATGTCGGCTATGAAACGACTCTTGGTGGATTATTGCGAATGTCCCGAAGAATCTCCTGATCCTCCCTCTCCCTCTCAAGTCCCCTTGACCCGATAAAACTCCCTCCCATACTCCACCAACCACCCCTTCTCAATCTTCGTCACATCCCTCACAAAAGTCTTGCTCCCCGTCTCCATAACCTCCGTGAACACAACCCAGTCCGCTTTGCGATTGAACATCAAACTGCTCGGGTGCGCGTGCAATACCGTGCCGCCGTCCACAGTCCTAAAAGTCCCGTCCGGCACCATGCGCGCAGCGTGAGCGAAATACCCGCTCGTCAGACAGCGGCGGATGGACTCTTCTTTCGGGCGTCCGCCGGCCCGCAAGATAGGATCTGACGAGGATGCGGAGAGGGACTCGTCGACGGGGATCCCGAAGCGCTCGAGGCTGCGTTTGAGCTGGTTGCGGATACTCACGGCGCGGATCATGGATTTGTAGTTGAGGTAGTGCTGCTGGCACCACTTGGGGTCTTTGCGGCCGGTGGTGACGAACGCCTGGTAGACGTTGAGCAGGGTGAGGTGGTCGCCCTGCTCGACGGCGAATTTGCGGCGGGCGGATTCTTCTGCCTTTTTGTTGTCGTGTGAGAACCAGACGGCGCCTTGCAGGCTGGTCATGGCGGCGATGGAGAGCATTTCGCTTTGGCAGGCGAAGGCTGGGAGGGCGGAGTTGAGGAGGCAGGTGGCGAGCATGGGTTCGAGGGCGAGCTCGGCCATGCGGGTGCCGAGGGGTTTGGTTAGTTTGGCGTAGTCGTCGAGAGCGCCGAGGGAGTAGAGGAGTTCGAGGGCGCGGATGATGAGTTCAGCTGGTGGAGGGGTGAGGAAGTCGAAGCGTGCGATGTTGTCTATGCCGAGAGCTTTGAGCTGTAGGATTGTGGGCGCCAGGTTGGAGCGTTGTATCTCTGGGATGGTGACTGGGGATAGGTTGTCGAAGGCAGACTCGGTGTAGAGGCGGTAGCATTTGCCTGGTTTCGTGCGGCCTGCACGGCCTGCTCGTTGGGTGGCAGATGCTTGCGAGATGGGTGTTGGTGTGAGGGTTTCAATGCCGGTGGTAGGATTGTAGGCGCGTAATTTCACAAAACCGCTGTCGACGACGAAGACGATGCCGTCGATTGTGACGCTAGCTTCGGCGATGTTGGTAGCGAAGATGACTTTGCGATGTTGCGAGGGTGCAGGCTCGAAGACGTACATCTGCTGTTCTGTGGACAGACCAGCGTACAATGGAAGAGGTAGTATACGGTCTGCGTCTTTCGGTAATGACGGAAGCCGGTCAGCCACCACCTCGATCGCTTTTTCGATCTCATCGCGTCCTGTGAGGAAGACGAGGATGTCCCCTTCAGGCTCGGAGGTGTGAATCTCAAAGACAGTCTTTACTGCTCGTTCGAGGTACTCTTCGCATGGCTCAGTGAGGTAGTGCATGTCTACAGGGAATGCACGGCCTTCAATGCTGACGATCTGGCCATTTGAAGTGACTCCATCTTCCCTCTTCTGCGCGTCTTCGGATGATTCTTCATCAGCAAAAAAATTGAGGAAATCCTCTGCTTGCAAGGTAGCGGAGCTGACGATAATCCTAAGCTCTGGTCGTCGCTTGCGAATCTTTTTCAACACGCCAAGCAGTACGTCAGATGAGAGGGATCTTTCGTGTGCTTCATCAACCATGATGGCACTGTATCGAGAGAGTAGCGGGTCCACCAGCGCTTCTCTCAGTAAAAGTCCATCAGTCAAGAACTTGATCTTGGTGGCAGCCGAAGTGACATCTTCGAATCTGATGCTGTAGCCGACCTTCTGGCCGATCTCACATTGCACTTCTTCAGCCACTCGCTTTGCGACGGTTGTTGCTGCCACTCGTCGGGGCTGTCAGAATCTGTGAGCCATCGTCAACTTGATAGACCGTGAAGTGCTGATTGGTGGTTATACATGCCTGCGTGATTGCGATGACTTTGTTGTCGTTGCAGTATCCGGCTCGCTCGAGATATTGCGGAAGCTGGGTGGTCTTGCCACTACCTGTCTGGCCGACTACAATGGTCACGGCGTTGTTTTCGATGGTGTACAGAAGAGCATCCTTGTGACTAGCTATCGGCAGTAGCGAGCTGGGCTTATGGAGAGCCGGTATGAAAGAGTCTGCGTCCGCCATGTTGTCTATTTGCCTTATCGATTGTGATCTCCTCGAGCAAAAAGTAATCGCGGTGTAGCGAAGCGTTGACGCGTTGTGCTGAGGAATTTGTGGTCGCACGGCAAGTGCCTGTCACGTACCAACAACACCCACAAGAAGAAGGCGACCCATTAATCCTCTCTCCAAAGGGTAAGTTTTCACTTCACTTCACTTCACACTTCCGTGACAGGTCCGAAACAGGCAGGCGTCTGAAGCTTCGAACCCTGCTTGGCGATGACGCACGGCTCTCTACTGCGCCCGCCATGGTCAAGGCGGCAGCTTCAACATTAAACACACCACGGCCTAGACTTTCAAGCCACCAACTACTTACTTACGATACACCTGGCAATTGATAAGCCACACCACCACTGAATTCCACCACAATCCTGGTCTGGAATTATTGCACCAATTATAGCACCATCCACCACCCAGCATGGCCGAACAAACACAGCCCGTCTCACCCATCAACAACAATAAGCGGGAGTCCATGACCACCCGCGAGGAGATGGACTTTGAGGACAACGACCACGAGCAAGAGACGGGAAGAGTGAGCCCTCTCGGCCACGAGACAACAACCTCCTCCAAGCCCGTCAGAACGTCGCCCTCGCCCAGGCCACGTGTGTCCTTCCAAGACGTGAACGATGAGATCCCACCCAACAAGCCTCCTCGCCCGCAGAGCCCGCAGCAGCAAGCCGAGCACACTTTGATCGAGGCCTTTCCTTCCATTGATGCCAAAGTGGTCAGAGCCGTACTCGTGGCCAGCGGTGGTAAAGTCGAGCCAGCTTTCAATGCTCTGCTGGGTATGACCGACCCCGATTTCCAGCCCGAAGAAGCTGCCCCTCCTCAGCCTCCTCGCCCGGCCCAGCGCCAGCAGCAGCAACGCCAGCCGCAGAGTCAGCTTGAGGCCGACGAGATGTACGCCCGCCAGCTCGCGGAGCAATACAATGACCAGGGCCCAGACCTAGGCCGCGGCCAGCAAACCCGCTACAACCAGCGCGAGCGTCAGGGTCCCAACCAGCAGCGCCCGCGCTATCAAGAGGAGGACCGCGAGCACAGCTTCTTCGATGACGATTTGCCTGAGATCGGCCGCAACATCCAGCGTGGCTTCGCCGAGACCCAAAAGCAGGTCAACAGCTGGATCACGACGTTCAAGAAGCGCATCGACGGCGACGACAACGATGACGATGACGATCTATACTCTGGCTCAAGCAGCTCTAACGCTCGTCCAGCACGACAGAATTTCGGTCCCAGCCAGAGCGAGCAGATGTACGGCATCCGCAAGTCGTCAGAACACCAACAGCAGCGCCGCAGCGTCGAGCAGCAACGCTACGACTCCGACCCACACGTCCTCGACGACGCCGAGTTCAGCCGCCTCGAGTTGCGCGACGACGAAGCTCGTAAGTCCCCACCAGCTACCTTCAACCTCACCAAAACACAGCGCGCTAACCAGACCCCAGCACCCGCCCAACCCCCCCGCACCAGCTCCCGCAAACCCACAAACCCCGACCTCTTCAAACCCCAGCCCAAGCCGCCCCAATCCGGCCCCGTCGACGAAGTCGACGCCTCCGACCGCTCCGCCAACGGCAAGAAGTGGCAACCCCTGACCTCCGTGGCTCCGAACCCGGAAGAAGACAACGACCCGTTCGCGCTTGGGGACGACGACGACGATCAGCTCACTACCACTGCCAGTAAGACGGAGGATTTGCGCAAAGAGGATACGGAGCGCTTGAAGGGCGCTGCGAGGGCGAGTATTAGTGCGGGTGAGAGTGGGGAGAAGGCGAAGTTGGGGGAGAGCGAGGTTAGTGGGACGAAGAATAAGGAGGCTGAGGAGTTGTTGGCTGGGGCGGCGAAGAAGGAGTAGATAGGATGCAGAATGCAAGCCTGCTCTGGCAGCGTGACTTGAAGTGTGGAGTCAATCTCAAGATGATCGAAGTATACGGAACTGGTTGACGCTCATTATGTGCTCCGTGTATGTTTCCCCGATCTGAACAATTTCGTTTATTCCACCTCGCCATGACGAGAAAACTCTCTCTATGTCTAAACAACCCTAGTAACTCTCCTCCTACGAATCCCCTTCCGTCCCTCCTCCTCCGGCTCCTCAACCTCATCCTTGCCCTTCTCCAACGCTCCATCCCAACCCACTCCTCCCAATCCCCCAAGCTCACTAAGCCCCCATTCCGCAGGATCATACCAATCCTCTCCATCACTCATCTCCGTGACCAAATTGCCCTTGCCGTCATCAACAAGGTGCTCGCTAGCTTTCGCGCTCTCGTACACAAACTTCCTCAGACGATCCGCTTTCTGCAAACCAAAAGCGAGCGTCTCGAGCGAGCGGATCGTCTGCTCTTGTTTTTGGCAATAGAGCAGGAGGAGTTTGCGCGTATCTTCGGCTTCGTTCAGAGGCAAGGAGAGATCGGTGGAAGGGAGCGAGTTTGTGGGCGCGGTGAACCAGGGGTGGATTGGAGGGATTGAGGCGCTGGATGATGGTGAGGGGGAGGGTGGGGTGCTTGCTCCTTCGTCTTGGGGCGACCGGGCGCGGGCGCGGGTCGTCATGATGTGGCCGCCTGTGGAGGCGGAGTCGCTTCCTGTTCCGGCTGGGTCTGGAGAGCCGCGGAGGGAGGTGACGGCGGGGTTTTCGGCGAGGGAGGAGGGTTGTGGTGTTGGGTTTTGAGGCGCGGGGTCTTCCATTGTGGTGTCTGGGTCGGTGGGTTGGGGCTCTGTTGGTGCTGTTGGTGAGGCGGCGGTTGCGGGTTGTCCGTTTTGCTGGGCCGGTTGGTCGGTTTCCATGGTGGGATCGGGAATCATGTCTGCGGCGTGGACGCCGTTCTCAGTGTGTTGTTCTGGCCGCGTGGGTGCTTCGTTCAGGCCGTTGGTCATGGGCTCTCCACCTAGAGGTTCTTGCGCAGCTAAAGGTGCCTCGTCGAGCGACATGGTGATGCTGGGCACAGCACTCATGTTTCCATTGACATGAGGATCCGCGGTATGATCGTGCAGCAGCAATTCGTCCCCTTCAGTCTCAAAAGCTTCACAAGGCGCCCAATCGGCCTCGCCGCGGAATCTTCTCAACAGCCTCTTTGCTTTCCATAGGGTTTCCCGCTCGCGCCGCAGCATTTCCAATGTCTCGTCGGCCATTTGTGTGATTGCTTTGCTCTTGTAGGCTGTGCTCAGACTCGGGTGGTCGACGAGCTCGTGCGCGGCGGTGAGTGGTCGCAGCAGCTGCTCGAGCTGGACTTCGCCGAACGGATCATCTTCGACAGGCTCCAGGTGTCGCTCATGCTCATTGTCGGAAGAAGTGGGCGATACAGGCTCGCCATCGGAGTCGAGGAGCGCTGGGTTCGTGTGAATTGTCGTGCGAATGTAACCGGCGTGGTTGACCTGTCTGCGGTAGGACGTGCCGCCAGAAGTGTCGAGGCGGCCTTCTCTGGCGAATTGCGAGCGACGCTTGAGCTTGTTGCCACGGTTCGTGAAGGCCGGAGCGGAGTCGTCGTCGTCGGCGTCTAATGAGTATACTATTAGTCTTTTGGTCTGCGTATTTGCTACACGACGCGACACACCGTCTGGTCGTCTCTTCAGCGCCAATTTCATGGCGCGGATCGTCTCTGCGATCTGGATTTGTTGTGCCGCCATGGTCGCTGACTCAAGTGTGGCCACTCTAATAGCGTCTTGTAGCTAGGCTGGTCGCGAAATATGTTTTTCTTGCGTGTGTTCGGTATATCAACAGAGTTTTGCAAGGATGTTGTGCTGGTGTTGCTGCTGTTCAAGCGAGCTCGTTCGCGTTCACATGTGCACTTTAGAGAACGTCACAGGGCAACGTTACCAATCGGGAAGGTACGACGGGCTGCGGCATCGGCATCTCTATCAACTTAGGATTTAAACCAATCCAGTTTCAAATGCTGAGCCTGAGATACTAAACTAATAAACATATATTGGCCCCAATGTGTAGGCCATTGGTTTTGAAATTTTATTGGTTATCGAGCGTCACTTTAAAAAAGTCTTTTGAACGAAAAAATCCATATCAAGGACATACTTCGAAACCTGAACACGAGAGGAGGAATGTTTGATCTGCATATCGATTTGACTATTGGATGAAGTCAATGATTGTTTCAAATCGATGCCACAAGTATGGTCGCTCTGAACAGATTCTCACACGAGGTATACTCCTTGATTTCAGCAGCTAGAAGCCAATCTACCGCGTCATCCCAGCGATCACCGTCATTCTCCCCGCGCACGAATATCATCATTCCGGTCCGCCTGAATGTATCGGTCAATCCAGGAACAGCTTGCAAGACAATTGTGTAACACGTCGGCAGTATGTTGTCAGCGTTGTAAAACCTGCTAAAACCGGCCAGCAGACACATAGCCTCCGCCTCCTTGGTCTCCAGCTCAGCTTGTGGCTTTGTCTGATCGGGTCTGTACTCCATGTCAACTTTACTTCCGGGGCGGTAGATCAAAGGGCGTTTATGCCATGGCGGATCGGGTACTGCTCGGCATGGAATTGGGCGCATGTTGCCGAAGATTGTGATTTGTCCTGCCTTGATTTCTGCGAAAGGGTCGTCCCCAGCTAGCTCCACGCTGAAGTGCCGCACTTCGTGGTGAGACACCCACTCGCGCTCTTGTAAGCGAAACGGCGAGTGTCGGTCTTCGATCCAGCTTCTGGGGTGTCGCTTGCCGAAGACTGGAGGTGGGTCATAGTTTGTTCGTCTATTTGTCGTAGCCCAGGACCACGTCGGACCGCTGTAATGGGAGGGGTTGATGGCGAGAGGTATATCCAGTTCGAATACCCACCAAAGTAGTGCTGCTTCGAGATCGTGACTCCACAAGCCAGCAACGTGCGTCCATTTGAAGCGTTCAGATATGATGCGGGCGACACCAGAGATAGCAGGTAGGCGATCCCTCGCATTTGTGAGATGTCGCCCAGTATGATCCAGAACCAGCGTGTACCAATCAGTGAGCGACTGTGCTGTATCTTGCATGTGCGGTAAAGTCAGCCGAAAGTGGCTATCATTTAGAGGCATGGGACATCGAATACTGTCGATGCTTTCAGAGCACGAACCAATGGAATTTGTGGCGATCCCGGATACGTGTAATACTCGTCGAGACAACACTCGCTCTTGGAGAATCCAGCCACGTTCAGACAATGGGCCGTATAGAAACGAGCGGGAATGGTGCACACAAGGGCTGAGTGGTAGGCTGTTCATCAAACCTCCAGAGGTGCTGGTGCTATGCCATTGCACTGGAATGCTGCATGTGTGCTTGCATTGATCCAAAGCTCCGAATATTCCATCCGATGGCGAGCTAATTTGTTCTGCTGCAATGGTCAGCGAAGCGCCTGTGTGACCCTCGCCCATAATGGCACATTGGCGCAACCAATCCTCCTCGCTGTCCTGGACAATGCAAAAGCAGTCGATCCACAAGTAATGGTAATCTATTAAGCATGTGATCTTCACAGCGTCCTGAAAAGTCGTTGGCAAGGCATCCCATGGCACGGCTTTTAAGTGATCATAGAAATTGGCTGTCGTTGTCCGCAGAGGCAACGATCTACCCCAGCAATGTGACCGAGCAACATACTCAACAGTTTCTCCGCGCGGCACAACCAGCTTTGGCGGCGTGTCGATGGAGCCAACGCCAATGAGTCGGGTTGGGGCGTATTAATTGTGCTTAGTAGCGTCACATATCTCGTGTCTCCTAGTACAATCATCCATCCAAGAACGCCAGAGTGTAGGATTCCAAGCTGAGCGCTTTTCAGGGACGTATTGGCTCTTCGTTTCCGATGTAAGAGCCAACTCAATCCAACTCCATGCTTCATCGAAATCTGTGTCCCCAGTATAACATTGCACCTTGAGCGCACTGGACTGTGCTTTTATTAGTGCAAAATTTCGGTGGCAGCGCTCAAGCACAATTGACACGAAAGCAAGGTGCTATGCTCCAAATCCTCAAACTTGGAGGCCTCATGTACAGGCCTTGTGTTTGACTTATCAAGCACCCCGCGGTGAATGAAAGAGCAAAGGTCACAGCCCTGTATGGCGGCCCCTTTCAGAACAGCAAACCTCAAAGTCACTATCACCGGAGGGTTCGGAAAAAAGTCAAGATCCGTTGGTCGTGGATTTGCTTCGACGCACGCACGTTCTATGAGCGATCCGAAGTCGATTCCGGTGTATCGCTCGCAGAGCACCATAATGCGGCCAGGCGTCTGGAGTCGCACCGAATGTCGTCAGAAGGCTAACTGCAGACGAACTTAAAACATAGCTGAAGAGGCATGGATGGCCATCAATCCTGGCTTGTCGCTGAGGTGACTCTGGATGGCAAATGCGTGACCGTCCTCGTCAATCTTGGCCTGTGAGCACTATCCCCTGTTAATGAGAATCGGTGTAGGCGCGTGCCTGCGAATGACGACCTATGCAAGGCAGATGCATTGTATGTTGTTTATCGTGGGTCATGAGGCTTAGCATGCTTGCAGGCTGCACAGAATGCCAGCTGAGGTTCACTCTGTGGCCTCAGGCACTCAACTTCTCCTAACACCCAGCGGCAGCATCTTGTCCTTGCATCACCTGCACAACGTCCATATTTCATTTGCACCCCTTGAGTTGAAACCACGGCCATCATATTTGCCAATACAAGCTGAACCTGACGCCCAAGTGGAAGGAGATCCTTCAGCGATGGTCACAGATTGCAATTGCCGAGGATAGTATTCATACAGCAAAGCGCTTATTGCACAATCTTGCCACATAACGTTGTCGAGATAGCATTATTGCGACATTGAATACTTGTTGGGACTACTATGTATCGTCACGCAAGTACACTTTTCGATTTCTAATCTTATAGACCATATCTATGTTCCCGAGTGCCGATACTACCGTTCAGGTGAAGGCGTGATCGCGCAGCTATGTCGCCATTGGCCATGCCCCACCCAGCGATACCGCTCATAAAGTAGCACACTCTCGTCTTTGTAAAACCATCTGGATGTCTCAATATCTACAATAGACAAACCCCACAATGCCTACCGAATTCATCAGCTTAGCTTTTCCTAACGAGTCCAACGAGCTCAAGCCCATTCCTGGAGCTCCCATCGACCCGGACTACCTAGCGCGATATGCGCGCAACTTAGACGACTATGGCTACAACTACACTCTTCAGCCTTATGACAGTGGTGGATTCGACCCTTTCACCACTGCGTCTTTCATCGCGGCCAACACCAAGAACTTGAAAGTCATTGTTGCACTTCGCCCGAACACACTCTACCCGACTGTCGCCGCCAAGGCTCTTGCAACACTCGACCAGCTTAGCAAAGGTCGTGCAGTCGTTCACTTCATCGCCGGCGGCAACGACGCTGAGCAAGCGAAGGAAGGCGACTTCCTCCTGAAAGGCCAGCGCTACAGCCGTCTCGAAGAATACATCCACATCCTCAAACGCGCGTGGGAATCCACCGAGCCTTTCGACTGGAGCGGCGAGCACTACTATTTCAAGCAATTCCAAAGTCGCGTGCGTCCCGTCAACGGCACCATCCCAATTTCCGTCGGCGGTAGCTCAGACGAAGCATACCGCGTTGGCGGCTCACTGGCAGACATCTTCGGCTTGTGGGGCGAGCCTCTCAAGGAGACCAAGGAGCAGATCGATCGCATCTACGCAGAAGCTGAGAAGGCTGGTCGTAAAGATAGACCTCGTATCTGGGTTACTTTCCGTCCTATCACATCAGAAACAGATGACCTGGCATGGGCCAAGGCGCACCGCACTCTCGACGCACTGAAGACAAACGTTGGAGCAGGAAAAGGCAAGCCTGGACAAGCTGGAGCGCCACCACAGAATGCCGGTTCGCAGCGCCTGTTGGACATCGCCAGTCGCGGAGAGGTGCAAGACCGTGCGCTGTGGTACCCGACTGTTACTGCGACGAACGCGAGAGGCGCCAGCACGGCTCTTGTCGGTAGCTGGGAGACTGTGGCGGAGTCGATTCTCGACTATGTGGATCTGGGCTGCGATCTAATCTCTATTCGCGGCTACGACAACTTGACGGACATGATTGATTATGGCAGGCATGTTTTGCCTCGTGTGCGTGAGGGCATAGCTGCTCGTGAGAACGGCACTGTCTTAGCTAAGCCTGAGGCTGTCAAGAAGGGTGAGGCGAATGACCTTACCGATGGTTGAGAATCTTACACGGATGTCGTGTTGTTTCGATAGAGTATATTTCAGCGAATCGCATTTGCGTTGCATGATTACTCATCTAAATCATTCGCGTGCTGAGACTCACAAAAAGAATGCAGCTACGTCCTGCCCATTCTCTTCAATCTGTTGGGAGGTATCTCCGAAGTTATACAGTACCCCACAACTAATCAAGCCGTGCCACACCGCACCAACACCACAAAAGATTGCAAAAAAGATAATGTACGATGCTGGTGAGCCAGCACCGGAAGACTTGTGATACTGAAGAACTGTCATATCATGAGTTGCTCCTCAACAGGGAATCGAACCCTGGTCTCCCGCGACTTGTCGGTGTTAATGACAAGCGGAAATCATAGCCACTAGACCATTGGGGATTGTAGCGAGGTTATCGCTAATGGTTGTGTTCCATGTGGAATGATTGTTCGATGCGGTATATGAAAGCTGCAAACAAGCTGGTCTTAGGAGCAGCAGTCTAGGAACGGCTCGATTGGCACAATCGCGACTCAGACGGGAATACGGCGAGCTGTGGCAGAATTCACGGCTGCAGCCCGCTTCATTAGCCTCTTCCTAGGCATCTCGGAAGCTCTTCTCGGGATCTAGACTCCCATATCGTCTTGTCGACAAGGCAGTGACGTTGCTACTCCCTCCCAGTCGTGTAGGTGACAAGGCAACGTCAGACTTTGAATCGTCCTAGATTCGACGCTGTTGTACAAAAATCTCTGTGAGCGTATTGCTCTCTGGAACACCCCATATCAGCTTGTCGCACCGGACACGGTCAAACTGGTTTCGGTTCGTTTCGCTTGGCAATCTGCGCGTTGGCTGGAGATATATGCCCACTGTTAGAAAGCGGTGTTGCTCGATGTCGACAGCGCATCCCAGATTTGCTGCGAACATTTTACGATCTTGTGTGCCGAAGAGACGCAATGGAATAAGGCTTAAGCTGATGCGAGGTCCTCGATTGGTCATCTGGTAGGACGTCGCTCTGTCCTGGGGCGGCCCTTTGACCATAATCTTGCCAACATGTGAGAATGCTTTAGGACTGGTGGCCAAGAGGCCGTGCCCAACCCATTCTGGGAACCGAGGCTTGTGCGTAGAGTCTAAGACGGACCCCATTGCAGCTTTGACATCTGGATCGTTGAGATCTTCGAAGACGTTGTCAGGGAATAGTTCTGCGGCATCTTCTGTCTCCGGGCTCGTCCATGCGAAGATAGATTGATCATCCGATATCTTCATAATCTCCTCTTGCAGTCGCATAAAAGCGCGAGCGCCTTCACCATACAGCAGAGGCATGTTGACCGAGAATAGACCCATGAGACAATACGCGACATCTTCCTCTCTTGTAGTGTTGCGTTTGGCGGCCCAAGACATTTTCTGTGCGACGGGACAGGCCTGGCAATACCTAGAGTCTATGAGGTCCCCTTCCGCAATGGCGGTAGACATCGAGATCAGGCCACAAAGTGATGTTCGATCGCCGAGCATAATCCATGGACCTACCGAGGGTCTCCCATAGAATACCACATGACTCGGTGCGAGAAGCTCTTGCAGCGTCCAACCTCTCGTGAACCAGCGACTCGCCTTGAACTCGGCCTCGAACCTGGCAACATCTGGCTGTTTGCCGCCGGGGCTGTGGAGAGGCGCAGGCGTGATGGTGGCTGCAGCCTGCATCTGCATGTCTACCATCCAATGGATCAGCATCATGAGCCCAGTCAGGCTCCATCCTTGATTCCCGATTGATGAATGGCGCCGAACATGATGGCTAGTAGATAAATCGAGATACATCGTAGGAGGTAGGACGTATGTTAGAAGGTCGCGACTCTCGGCCCGATGTCGGAGGGCAGTCAGTCTCAGCACCACCTTCCTCAGGATAGCAATACACGTATACAAGTATCAATTCACTTACTGGCACCTGTTATGTATGTCATATCTCCCTCCCCGTTGTGTTCTACGTTTTGAATTAGATAATCCTTGAAATATGATTGATCAAGTCTGTTCGCTCAATGTAAATATACAGTCGCCGAATTGTCATTTACTGATGTCTACAACATATGTGCTTGCATCCGTGCAATACCTGGTCCTGGTAACACGAAACCTGATCAACTTTCAATAGACCTTGCCTCTCCTAGGCCCCTGCGCTGCACCCACAACAGATGCCCTACTAGCTTGCTTCTTGAACCTCCGGATTCTCTCAATAAATGCCATGAGCACCGTCAGCGCTCGTACCTCTTCATCGACTGAATAAGACATCTTCCATTCGAGCCTGCTCATCACGTTGTTGGTGTCGCTCAGGTTGATATACACAGCTACGACTTGTTCGGTGGCGTCATCTATGAGCTTGAAATCTTTCGATTTCCACACTGCTGAGCCCAAATGAGAGTCGTGCGTATGTTTCCAGGTGAGGCTTCGAACTGCGGCACTTTCTTCTTCGGAATATATATCTGCAGGGATAGTGTATTGGTAACTGTCGGCACCGAAGATGCTGTGACTGCTGATACATCTCACGACCTCCTGGTTGGCCGCGAGACTATTCGCAGGGCCATCAATGGCAATGGCGAAATCTTTCTCGGAACGTGAGAATTTAGCTTGTCCAGCTGCCGGTCGACTCCTGTCGCCGCCTCGATGGAGAATGACATCTGGATGGTCTAGCCCTTGGTATCTCCCGACATAGTAGCGAGGCTCCTTCTCATTGGCAGCACTGAAGATCCGGATTCCTTGAGCCGTACGGTGAAAGTATAGGAAGTTTGGGGTGCGCTCAGTGATGTCCTGATACTCGGGAGTAGGAGTGTCGCTCAATGTTGCTGCTGCATAAGACGGCGGTGGAGTGCCCCGTGACATGGCTTGGCCTGCAATAAGAAGTGAAAACTTGAGCCTTCTTACTCACATCGATTCGCAGTCTACTTGAGGTATTTCAAGTCGCGTCTACCTCCATGCCATGACGCAGCACTGGAATCCTGTGAAACTTACAGGTCAACGCTAGGCGATCTCGAAAGCACAATATGCGCACTGCCTGTCTCGTGAGGCTATGCACCGGCAGGTTTCCGAGAAGGTTTGTGAGGTCGACCATCGATCCTGATAGAAAAAAGGTTTGGGCTGAGAGATGCCAAAAAGCTTACCCTGATTTCCACTCCTCTTTGGCGATCTCGAATGCCGCGCCTTCCGAAACAATGATTCTTGAATTATAGATGACACACGACGATATCAATTTTAGATGTTACATTATAATACGTCAGAACAACCACTCAATCATGATTGAACAAACTACGAGGTACTATGCCGACTTAGAAGGATTACACAATTGTAACGCAACCCCAACCCCAACCCTATTGGTTCACGATGATACTGCATGTAAGTTAAATCATTTCTCACGCGATGCCGAGGCTCAAAGAGACGCGGCGCTGAGATGAGATCGAACCCACATGTGCTACACACGTAACTTACCTGTACCTTGATCCACTCGCAACCACGCGCGTGTATGTGCTCAGTACACCTTCCAGGAGCCTGACATGCTCCTAAGAGTACTATGGCGCGGCCCTTCGACCCTAGCTAGGTGCTACTCAACTAAGGCTACGCGTCCAGTCGCGACTCTTCCAGATGCGACCCTCGAGACCTTCCGCCAACATGCTTTCGAACCAGCAGTCCCAGCTCTACTACCTCAAGGGTGCCAGACGGATATACCAGCAGTGACAAAGTGGTTCAAGCAGCCTGGCGCAAAGAGCAAGAGCACGACGGCTAGACTGAATGCCCGCTACCTCTCCAATTTCAAAGCCGTGATCGTACCGCTCGAGATCACAAACAATGGCGACTTCGTGCGGATCCAAAACTCCCTGGGTTTCTTCTTAGAGTTCGTCTATACTTCCGAATCCACTTTCGTCCTACCTCCGCAGCCTTACTTTGCTGATCGATCGCCGGCTACGAATGGAACTGGAAATCCTGACTCTTCTTCCAGTGCCCATACCATTCCCACTGCGAAGATCTACATTGCGCAAGCAAGTTTGACTGACTTACTGCCGGCAATGCGTGCGGATCTACCTACACCAGAACTTGTACTGAAAGCTGGCAAAGGAGACGTCTACGACAGCAGTATTTGGCTTGGCCAGGCGCCTACTTATACTCCGCTGCACAAGGACCCGAATCCGAATCTGTTCGTCCAGCTGGCAGGCAAGAAGATTGTGAGACTTTATGAGCCACGCGCGGGAAACGCGGTCTTCTCGAAGGTGCAAGAGGCGATTGGCGGGAGTGCGAGCGCTACTATGAGAGGAGAGGAAATGATGCAAGGTCAAGAGAAAAAGCTTTTGGAAGAGGAAGTTTGGAGCGACGGCGAGGACACGATTGGCGGTGCGTGGCAAGCGGAGCTCGAAGCCGGTGATGCTTTGTTCATCCCCAAGGGTTGGTGGCATAGCGTCAAGGGCTTGGGCGAAGGCATAAATGGGTCCGTCAATTGGTGGTTCAGATGAGGACCCGATAAGACCCATGGTGTGAACCAGAACTCTGCCAGCTTGATCGTGCACTTTATACCCTACATTTCATGTCTCGAACGCACTCGAACAACTGTAATAGGTCTCGAAATAGATACACCCCACGATTCTGGCACAGTGGCTGCATTGCATTATTAGCGCCAATCTGGAGAGCCGCGCTTTTATGCTCCGCCTCAGCCTTGCGTGCAGCAATATATACTTGGATCTTCTCGCCCTCACATATGCAATTCTGATTCTCGGTCCAGCATTGCTTCATCATGGACCCTTTGTCAGTGGCGGCTTCGGTCGCTGGACTCATTCGGGTGGCTGGTCAACTCGTTCCAGCCTTGTACAACCTTGGCTTGGCCGTCAAGGAAGCCAACAAAGATGCTCAGGCGGCTGCCACGGAGGTCGCGAGTATGAGTATTGTTCTCCAGGGCCTACAGACGTACATTATTGGCAGAACACGAGCGAATCCTCAGCGCCTTCGACTGATTACTGTTGAGCACATAACAGCTTCACTGACTGCCTGCGTTTTCACATACTCCGAGCTTGATTCAGTTCTAAAAGCGCTACGTGTGGACTCTGGACTGAAAGCCTGGGATCGCGCTGTGTGGTTTATGAAGCGGGAGAGTGTTCAGAACTTGGTCACCAGACTTCAGAACCATAAGATGTCATTTACTTGCATGCTTAACATTCTGCAATGGTGAGTGAAGACCTTTTCTACTTGAGCACCACTGACATTTCCAAGCGACTCTGCTGGAGAGGCCGAGAGGAGTATGGATCGTCTGTGCGATCAAGTAGATCTACTGCTGAAGGAGAACAAGGAGCTGTCGGGCCGTCTCAGGAATCTGGAGCATCTGTCTGGTCGCGCATCATCTCGGCGCTCAGTTGCTTCTGTTGCCAGAGCTAGCCTGGGACAGGGCAACAGCCAAACATCGGCGCAATCTACGACGTCGCGATCAAGTCATGTGCAATCGATCAATTCAAATGTGTCGCAGACTGCCTCAACTGCGGTACTCCCAGCGTCGGCAGGGACTCACGATGAACCACCACGAGTCTCGGCATTCGAGGAACAACTACATCAATCGCGGGTGTATAGGCATGCTCATGCCAACCACTCGGAGTCTTCCCTCGTGGATGATGGCCGCAGCACTCTCGCTTTGTCCATTTGCTCGTCTCTAACACTTGGCGAAGTATCCAACATATCTGTCTTCGCTCTTCCGGTATTTGCTGTCGAGCTCTCAAACGCCTCGGCTTATACCTTTGCACGGTCTGCGGAAGCTGCAAAAATCAATACACCCGAACAAATGTGTGTCGTCAGCTCCCAAGAAAGATGGACTCCGAATCGTCCACAATTTTACTGATCCATTACAGTTTTTTACCCACCGATGACGCCACGCCGAAAGCAGACGACAGAAAAAAGTCTCTAGGTGCATATTTTCGCATCAAGTTCCGATCTAGTCATATGCGTTCTACGAACAAGAGGCTCGAGTCAACGACCGAGGCGCCGCCCGGCATTTTCGGCATCCCCTTGACAACCTCAATTCGATATGCCAATGTTGGCATCTCCCTTTCCAAAGATGGAGGCCAATCTTACATTTATGGCTACATCCCGATCGTGGTTGCTAAGACAGGTGGGTTTCTCAAAGAGAATGGTAAGTGTGACCTTGGATCCTTTGAATCGACGCTAAGCCGCTGATGAACGTACAGCCGTTGAAGTTGAGAACATCTTCGCTACCAATGGCTCGCTACGTCGGCTTCGTAAGATGCAAGTTGCGTTTGACAGCCCCGAACGCTATGGCAAAGGCTTCAATTGGACTGGCTACACTGTGCACGACGCCGCGAGTCTGTTGCTTCGATACTTGTTGCAACTACCCGACCCCGTGGTCTCGTTGGAGTTCTACGATCGTTTCCGCTCCCCAATGATAGAGTCGGGGCCAGCTGGGATATTCGACCCTGACACAATACTAACATACCAAAGCCTCATAAAAGAGATGCCGCCGTTGCATCGACAGCTCTTGCTCTATCTGGTCGACATGCTGGCTGTTTTTGCAAGCCAGTCATATGTCAACAGGATGACAACCCCGAAGCTAGCAGCGATATTCCAGCCAGGTATTTTGTCGCATCCTCAGCACTGTATCTCGCCCATCGACAAGCAAATCTCGCAGGACGTTCTGATTTTCCTAATTGAGAACCAGGACAGCTTCCTGATTGGTATGGATGGTACGGCGGCTGACGACAAGACAAGTTAGGGGCAGACGGGGATTTGACGAGTCTCAATGGGCATTAAGCTATAGACTTAGCCTTGTTTGCAGGTTATGCCGACACGTCGACTGTGATGCGATGTGTTGAGAACTATTTGAAACCTTACAGAACTGCTGGCGTGCCAGCGATATGAACGTCCGAACCTTTTGACAATGAAAGCGGGGCAACATGTCTTCACTGTACTCATTTTGCTCGCTGACCGTCAGAGTATCTCACTACTGCATATGCATGCATTGTGCTGTCTAGTTCCTCGGTGCAACCATCTCCATATGGGGCCATTGGAGACAAATCCGGGTTTCCTGAGCGCTAAAGATGGAGCCCGATGTCGGCTTTCCTAATTCAATAATCCTGTCTGCCTCTGATGGTTTAACTGCCTCTCACGATCAGCGTCGCGTTTCTCGGATGCTCTTTACAGCGAAGGACCATTCGTGGAAAATTCTACTTGGCAATGCTGAGTCAAGCGTTCCGCCAATCAATGAAAGCCTGTGGTTCAGTGTCCTCGACACGAGGACATCGGCCTTTGAAGTAGAAACTCAAACTGGGACATGCGATGAACAAATAAGATGGTGAGTCTCCTCTTCGATCTGGCTTTGGACATCAGACGAGATTACTTTTTACTCGAATTTGTTTGTTTCCTTGATCATGGGTAGCCTTACCGCGAACACTGATGCTCCTCCGGTTCCAAACAACGAGTCAGACAAATACTCCCTCAAGAGCGATGTGAGTCGCTACGAAGTGGTGGATGATGACCAGAAGCCATACAAGAGCGTCGTCGCTGGAGAGTCATCGCTTGATAGTCCGCAAAACGACATTTTCGCTGAAGCGTTGGCACGTTACCCGAACGATGAATGTATTGACACAAGGGAAGAGAACAAAGTCCGGAGGAAGCTGGACTTTCGCATACTGCCTGTCTTGGGTGTTTGTTATTTCTTCTACTATGTTGATAAGACTACATTGTTCGTATCCTTTTGGCCCCTTTAAGTTACAAAATTTCTGGATGCTGATTCGATCCTCAGATCATACGCTGCCATCTTCGGCTTGCGAGACGATCTTGCGCTCCAAGGCCAGGAATATTCATGGCTGTCCAGCAGTTTCTACTTTGGTTGGCTGGTCTGGGCCATCCCCTCGAACCTTTTGATGCAAAGGTCTCCTCCTGGATACTATTTGGCTTTCAACATCTTCATGTGGGGTGCCCTGTTGATGGCACAAGCTGCGGCGAAGAACTTTGCTGGCCTGCTCGCTCTTCGCATCTTGTCTGGCGCTTTCGAGGCCATTGCCGATCCGGCTTTTATGCTGATCACATCGATGTATTTTACTCGTGCGGAGCAGCCGACTCGCATCTCCATTTGGTATGCTTTTAACGGTGTTGGTGTTGCAGGAGGTGGCTTGATTGGTGGGTGACATACTCCCTAGCATCTCGATGTATGTGCGACTGACAGATCGAATCAGGCTACGGCATCGGCAACATTCAGGGTGCATTACAGTCTTGGCGCTACGAATTCCTCATTGTTGGAGCGTTTTGTTCTGCGTGGGCCATCGCGTTAATCTTTCTGGTGCCCAATTCTCCTCGGACCATTTGGGGCTTCGATCGCGAGGAGAAGCTCATCTTGATCGCTCGTATGCGCCGAAACCAGACCGGCATCGAGAACCGTGGCATCAGCTGGGGCCAGATCAAAGAGGCTTACATGGATTACAAGACGTGGCTATTCACCTTGCTGGGATTCGTCTCAAATGTCCCTAACGGCGGAATCTCTAACTTCTCCACCCTGGTGATCAAAGGTCTCGGCTTTGACACGCTACACACTGCGCTATTGGGCATCCCACAAGGTGTGCTTGTGGCTATCTGGATTGCTCTCGGTGCTCTGGCAAATAAGTACATGCCACCGAACAGCCGTACGCTTGTCAGCGCCATCTTCATGGTGCCGACTATTGCTGGTGCTCTCGGGTTTTTGTTGGCACCTGATGATGCATATGTTGGTCGTTTGATCTGTTTGTGAGTCTCAAATTCACCTTCAATCAACACGCACTCGCGCTGACCCTCTTCCAAGCTACCTCACCGGATCTTATCAAGCCTCGTTCGTCATCTGCCTCTCGCTCATCACATCCAACACTGGAGGTCAGTCCAAGAAGATGATCGTCTCCGGCATGATCTGGCTGGGTGCATGCGTAGGCAACATCGCCAGTCCCTTCTTCTACCGCACTGAGCAAGCTCCTACCTACCAACTTGGCATTGGATCCATCCTGGTAGCCAACTGCATGGAGCTGGCACTGTTCTTCATACTGCGTTACTCCTTCAAGTGGGAGAACAAGCGCAAGGAGCAGCAGCGAGCGGCGCTTCGTGATGCTGGTGATGGCACTGCTGATGAACTCAATGCGACGGCTTTCAACGACCTGACTGACAAGGAGAATCCGAACTTTGAGTATGTGTATTAGAGTTCGCACGACGAGAAACTAAGGCCAGCATGAGATGAAATTTATTCCACACAGGCGCGATAGATGCTTGCCTTTACAATCTTTCCGAGTGCGCGTGCAGAGAATCGATAGCCGGCAAGTGGCTTTCATCGTGCATATGATTTGGCAAAACCGATCCTGTTCTCGGAGCGCCGATACAGACACGATTCTCCGAAATTATGCTAGTATCACCAACCGTATCCGATCGAAAAATTGTCGCCTTAGTGACGGGTTCTGCGTACAATTAAAAAAAAGCCAGGCTGCAAGGATTGACTCGACCCTTGAAGCGCTATTGGCGTTGGGAAAGTCCAAGATCAAAACCAATGATAAAACTGATTCGACGAGGTACTTGCGGCATTACTGTTCGATGCTAGTTATTCATCATGTCGTTTGTGAATGCGGGAATCATCATACCGTCGATGCTTGCCGTGTGAAAGCTTGATAACGCTACCATCTCATCATCGACTCCTATCATCGACATCAACGTGTTATGAGAATCCTAGTCTTGCCTATTGATCTGTCTCGAGTAATATGGTCAACGGATCGACTTCGAGTTTGCCGTCCGACTCCATACTTGCCAGATCATCAACAGTTACATAGATGGTGTGTCTGCCGCTAATCTCATTAACGACGATAAGTTATCACGTTACTGCAAGCCTGGTCTAGCGGTTATGATTTCTGTCTAACAATTAGTTGCAACATAAGCTCTATTGGCAGCACAGACGGTTCCCGGTTCGATTCCGGGGGTTTGTAACAGACGGTCGATCCGTATCTTTTTATCTTTTGGAGGAACTCTTTGACATCCCCATGTATCTCTTGAGGTGTTCTCAGACCAACCACCAAAGATATACAGAACATGCAAGTCAGGGCATGGACCATAAGCCCCTTGGTTGCATCGTAGATTATCGCAACGATTTGTAGCGTGAGGTCATCTGGCAGGTCTCTCCTTCCACCCGCAGAGACACTGATACATCGCGGACGTCTGCACGTGGAGACCCTTACAATCTCATTTTACCAGCTCTCAATCTAACTCTCAATTGGTGATCGGCTATGACAATTAGTAGTGTCTGATGAAGCAAGGTTGAGCTAGAGCATCAAGCCCGCTGCAGCGGACAGCCTAACCATTCGTCTTGTAAATATACGAAGGCTCTACAGAAACAACGCAGGAGCTTGAGTATAATTGCTATGCCGGCGAATACCGTTTTGAAGGAATCACGGGAATGTGGCTGAGTAAGCTCCGACGTCGAATTGGATCCATTCCGTGTGCTAATCTCACCACGACGGTATCGGATCTGTTTTTCCTTGATGTAAAACACTGCCATCAATCAGACATGTAGGCCATACGACATGGGACTGCGAATTGGAGGCAATGGCGGTGGTATTGATACAGCATCTATACTGGATCTCGGAAGACTGGCGCATGACAACTATCTAGTCTAATCCTATGGTACGCGAAGCGAGACCACACAATATGGCCTCGAAGAATGGTCGTGAACCGATTGGCCAAATCAAGCGTACACATAAATGGCGCCTGTGTTGTGAGGACTATGAGCACTCAAACTAGTAGTCTCTCCGGCGATAGTGCCTGGTTCTCTGATCGAATGTTTGATCTGGGGTCAAAAATGGTTGTACAGGGTGGTGGTCGAGTATAAGCTCAGAGAAAGTGCGATGGTCGAGTGGCAGTATGCAGGTGATGCAGACCAGTAGGGCGATCTCGAGGCCGATCTCGATTCGCGACGACGCCCACTTCTTTTGTCGTGTTGTTCATTCATCAAGACAAACTTCCATCGGAGCTGCCAATATCGAATAGGGCAGACTGGATTTGTCTTCCTAGTAAGACTGCACGGACGTCCGGTCGCCATGACTGGTAAGCCGCTTTGTTGCAGTAGCGATCACCTTGCATGGTAGGTAGATCTTGCGTTCTGTGTCGCAGTTTGACGTATACCATCAACGGCTCAATCACTAGCGTCTCATCTGACGATGCATTTCTGTTGAGACTATTTTGCATGCAGGCGGTTGCAAGAACTATCAGCTTTAATCCCCATGCTCTAGCTCTGAATATGACAAGATCGCCACGTCGAAGAGTGAGGGTCTTGCAGGCATAGAGCGTCTCATTTCCCTGGATGATCAGATGCGCCAGAATCAGGCGTGACGATGATGGCCGGCGGACTTTGATCTCTCACACTCGTGGTAATCTGAACCATTTCAGGCGGCACAGGCAAACTCAGACTGTCTCGCGAAGGCCTGTTGTGCGTAGGTGAGTAAGGTGACGGCAATTGCAGTGTGTCGGCAGTGTTGCTACGCTCTCGTGTGACAGTATGGGTGGAGGCGGGGCGACGAATAGATGGCTCACGGCTCAAATCGCGGCTCGTCCACTCCCTGGTGATTTGGTTCAATCCTGGGTTGCGATTCTCTTCTCCAGGGAGTCTGGGATACATTCTTGCGCGCCCACGGCGGAAGCCGCCATCGTCGTAGCTCTTTTCTTGTGGCGTTCCCACGTATTCAGCGGCTTTATTCAGCCAACTGCCTACAGTGCGTCTAGTGCCTTCGAGGGTGGCGACTGTGGTGTGAGTTTGACTACGTTGTAGATCGCCGGTGGATCGCCTTGGTCCTCCCATGCCATTCGGCGAGCAGTTTGACGGAGGTGGTGACGAACCATTGGCTTCTGAACCTTCGGTGTTCTCTGGTGCGGCCAGTGCGACATACAATGACCCAAACAAGGCCAGACCGGTACCCACTATTGGCGCCCATTGGCCTATGTGAACGTGTATCAGCAAGCGGCATGAATTTCAGACCAGAAATGGGAAAACATACCGACACTGACTATAGGTTCAGTCTGGTAGTCCACCTGAGTGCTGAAGAAGTTGCGTTCTCCAATGATCAGGACAGCGAGTATCTGCAGTGGGGATCAGCACAACGTGAAGCATGATATAACTGCGTATGGCTCTAACGTACGGCAGCGCCAAAGACTGGAGCTTCCACAACTTCCAAGAAACGCCTGATCCGGCTGTTGATACCCTTGACTGTCGTCGGTGTTGCGTTGGTGCCTTCGATGAGTGAATCTGGGTCCTCAGCAACCGTGTCGGGGCCGAAACGCGCGCGCCAGTTGATCTCGAGAATCTTGTTCCACATCGATGCCATTGAGAGGATAGGCGGGATACAGCATGCGGCACTGAGAAGAGTCGCGGTTCCTAAGCTGAACACAGTCGGGGCCGGGATGACATAGATATTATTCGCAGCGTCCTGCCGCATAGGAGAGAAGGGTCCTTCTTCTTCTGAGCATGTTAGTCCGCATGTGTCACCGTAGTGCCAATCACTGATATGAGAAAGCGGTATGCCAGAATCCGTGTGACTGCACTCGTGAGTTTTAGTGCGGAGGAACTCTACGGTCAGGCTGAGTAGGCCGCCAAGGATCAAGCCAAACCACAGGAAGATGAGGTTCCGGCCTGGATTATTGAAGTATGTCCGGGAGATTCTCGCTGTGAGAGGAGCGGCGAGAATGCCTAAAGCGCAGAGCTGGAATGCTCCGTAGATGTCCATATCCACGGCATCTGGAGATCATGAGACTCTGTTGACAACAGAATAGCTATATCGCCGAAGTAAGGCTTACCTGGTGAATGCAACGCCGCCAGCGTTATCGCATGAAGTGCAGCTATGGCCGGGAATAGCAATGCACCTGCAAGACAAGCGTTCCGGATCCATTCATTCTTTCGTGCGATCAAACAAGCAGCTATAAGCACGTAGAAGAGAATCCTGGAGCCGGCACCATACTGGCCGGAGACTGGCCAGGCACAGACGACTGGAATGGAAGGAGCGTTTGCTGAGGTGGAATTGGAAGTGGAAGAATTGGCCGAAAGGTTGTCTTGTCTTAAGGCTATGGGGTAAGGCGGCATAGCATGATCTTGTGTGCGAGAGCAGAGCACGTGTGTCAGTAGAGAGAAGGGATTCGCTGGGTTGGCATAGAGAGAGACAAGACAGAGACAAGACTTCCAAGACGGTTAAGAGAGCACGCGACCAGTGCTGGAGTGAGGTGTCACAGAAGGCCAACGGTGACAACTGGCCCAGTCGGAGGTACGCCGCTGCAGGTCAAGCAATGTATACGCCTCGCTATGATCGCGGCTGAAGGACGAAGCGAGAAGGCACGGCATTATGGGAGGCAGAATATGACGCTCGAAGGATTGCCGCATGCCGCCCATGTGAGGTGAGGTAGGCTCGAGGTAGGCTTCCGGGCGGCGAGGCGCAATACTCGGGGGGAGCATTCGCAAGACGTGCATGCCCCGAGACTTTCACCGGTCTGATCGGCCAGCCGACGTGCATCGAGGTGCATCGAGGATGCTTTTGTGGTGGCGCAGTGCTTGAACTCCCCAAGCACGTGCCTTGGTGCGTGTGAACTTTGAGGCACGCATGTCACGTGTGTGCGGGGCCCTTCTTCCAAGGTTCTTCGCTTCCATTCAGGCGGCCTGTGCGCACTCCCTCAGGTCTCAGCCCCATCAGCAGGTCCCTTGTGGGCGCCAGTACATCGGCTACCAGGGCGGGATCGCTGGCCCATGTCTTCCAGAAAAACATTGCGAAGAATACCCGCCCTACCGGGCTGATATATCGAACCTCGTGCAGTCCCACCGAGTCATCGAGCCACGAGGCATCATGCATCCTCGAGACTCGGGCAACACCATGGAGCTGGACATGGATACCAGCCGTATCAAGGACTGGCGGTCAATCGTGACCCTAATCGTCTTCGTCCTCACCAATATCGTGGTCTTGTTCCCCTTCCACGTTCCGCTCTACATCCCTCGGCCATGGTCAAATGCGTTTCTGGACGCCCTGAGTGCCTGCCGTATCATTTCTCCACGGCAGGATCGAAATCTAGACCTCGCGGAGAAAAAATCACAGTCACGATATGTGGTAGTCCAAATATCGATAAGTTTCTCGACCGCTCCTTTGGTAGCCGACCTCTTCCTCCTTGCAATCTTAGCCATTGGCCGGCAGGAAGTGCACGATGGCACAGTCGGCGCAAATCATATCAACCCGATTGACATCATGGTCTTCTTCATCACATTGGCCTACATTGCGATTTCCATTGATGCTTCTGGTCTTATCAGATATCTGGCGTTCAAGGTGTTGCAGAAAGGTGGCAAGTCAGGCAATCGCCTCTTCTTCTACCTTTACACTTTCTTCTTTGTACTCGGCAGCTTCATCGGTAATGATCCGATCATTCTCTCCGGTACTGCATTCTTGGCGTACATGACACGGGTCTCAAGTAACATCGAGCATCCCAGAGCATGGATTCACACGCAATTCGCCATCGCAAACATCGCATCGGCCATCCTGGTCTCCTCAAATCCAACAAATCTAGTCTTGGCTGGCGCATTCCAGATCAAGTTTGTCGTGTACACGGCGAACATGGTTATACCAGTCGTGGGTACAGCTATCGTGCTCTTCCCATTCTTGCTATACGTTGTCTTTGCCGATCCAAAACTCATTCCGTCATCCATCAAGATGCATGAGCTTTCTGAAGAGGAAAAGAGAAAGCAACCCGTCAACCCAAACATCCCATTTGCCAGCAAAGACGCAAAAGCGGACAGCGATACAAACAATACAGAGGAAACCGAACTGCTTTCTCTTGAAGAGATCATGAACCCTTTCCTGGACAAGCGAGGCGCGGCATTCGGAGGTATCATCATGGCCGCCACCCTGATCACAGTCCTAGCGATTAATGCCGCTAGCCAAAGCACGGGCGAGCATCCAGTCTTCTATGTAACTCTGCCCGCTGCGGTTGTGATGTTCTGCTGGGACATCGCATTCGGCTGGTTGCATCGCAAGAACACCCGCGAGATCGCGCGCAAGGGAAGAAGGGAATTTGAGCAAGCCCAAGCTGATAAAGCCAAGGAAAGAGAGATGCAGGAGTGCTCGCCTGAGATTCTTGCCCAAAGTCAAGATGAGCTGAACGATGGGTCTGCCGATTTAATCGCCAACGAAAAGCAGGTATTCCCGTCAGAGAAGGCGATAAAACCCGTGCAATCTACCACCATGGATGGCACAAGCACAGCATCATCAGCTAATGCCGAAGTTGAAGCTCGCAAGCCACACGGCGAGCGAGAATATGAGGCGAAAGGATCTCCAGAATTTCCAGCAACCACTGAGGCTAAGGAGGAAGGCTTCCCGACTAGTCGCAAGGCCGAGACGCCCTCAAGGACGACGATTGCTTCGCTCATTGCAGACGGCTACAGGTACTGCCAAGAAACCTTCCCTACAGCAACGGCTGTGTTCATGCACCTGCCCTTTAAGCTCGTACCCTTCGCCTTCGCCATGTTTGTGCTCGTACAGGCACTGGTCACCAAAGGTTGGATACCAGTCTTCGCTCACGGCTGGGACCATTGGGTAGACAGGACAGGAACAGTGGGTGCCATCGGAGGCATGGGATTCATTTCGGTGATCTTGTGCAACGTAAGTATCTTATTTGCATCATTATCTTCACAAGAAACACGAGCGGCGGCGCTCCGACTGACCTCCACGACAGTTCGCAGGCACAAACATTGGCACCACAATCCTCCTCTCCCGCGTCATCCAAGCCTGGCAGCAAATCCACACCAACAATGGCATTCCCATCAGCGACCGCACCTTCTGGGCCACGGTGTACAGCATGGCCATCGGTGTCAACTACGGCGCCTTCAGCACTGCCTTCAGCGCTTCGCTTGCAGGTCTACTCTGGAGAGACATTTTATACAAGAAGCATATCCGCGTCCTTGGGCGCGAGTTTGCGAGAGTGAATCTGCCGATCATTGCGATTGCTATGGCGGTGGGGTGCACGATTCTGATTGGGGAGATTTACATTTATCGAGACAACGAGCCTTATAAGATTGGGTGAGGTGGGGGTGAGGTGCTGGGCGACTCGGATGGGAGACCTGAAGGAAGATTTGGCCTGGATTTAGCATACATGACAGAACCCATGCCTCGCCGACGATTGAGTGGAGACTCCGATTTCCTGGTGAAATGCTACTAGCCACCTTTTGCTCGACAGATTCCACAATAGTCCAAGATAATGACCGGCAACCAATGCTAGATTCCACTGGTCGATCCACAAGTACTTTGGGAGTCGTCTTCTCGCTTGCGTGTGGAATTCCATGTCGCAGCATTGGAGCCACGGAGTGTTTGCCACAATATCGTAAAACCGCAACTCCCAGCCTACAATCATTCCTCAAGAAAGACCTCCCCTCTTCCTCCTCGCCTTCGAATGAGGAACAGGACTCTTGCGTCCTATTCTGAGTTTCGCATGTTTCAGATTGCCAATGGGCTAGAAAAAGTTTCAGTGTAGTGCTCAAGAGTGAGGCTAGAAGTCTGAGTGATGACGAGTCGCGTCATAACTATCAACCGACGTGCTGTTTCGGCGCATGGCTATCAGGCGTAGACCTGCCTGAGCCACCGGAGCTTGGCCACGTGGCCCACGTTTGTAATAGGTCTGTAGGTGAGCCTGAAAGCTGCGGTGTGTGCATCGACGGCTCACTCACTGCAGTGAACCTTCCATTCACGTCTGCGTGTGATGTGAATCCAGCCACCAACTTCTGGCAGTGACCGGAACTGGATACCAACATCATCAACTGAGCTGGCGACCGGACAGCAGGACAGGCGAATCTTGTGACCGAACACACCTGTTAAGATCAGCACGACGAAAGAACCTGTTAAGATTAGCACGACAATAGATCAGTTCGTTCGTTCATGGTGAACAAACACCCTGTTGTTCATGAACAAGTTCGTTCGGTGACCACCCTGAATCAATTTGTACACCGTTTCCAACCTATGTACAATATCTGATGCTCGGTAATGGTTCACAATCTCGTTTCACAATTGTATTCTGCTCCAGATTGCTCCAGCCAAGGGACAGTCCTATATGTTACAAACTTCACGTATTGATCTTGATAGCATTGCAGTGCTGAGCGTATATGTACTGAATGTAAACCTTGCAGCCGTGCCCATATTCCTTGCTGGAATCGATGTCGCAGTACAGTTGGCGGTCAGGGTCGAAACGGTGTAAGAAATGCTGGTCTTGGATTGCCTTAAAGGAGGATTATAGCGTGCTGCGTAGGATTATTCGGGTCAAGGGACGCTTTTACGGTACGACCTTGCAGAGGGCGGTCTTCACTACTTAGAGCAGTACTAAAAGCTGCGTGTAATAGCGGATCGCGGTTCGAAGGTAGTTAGTTATCCCCAAATAGGTCTTCAACGCCTTAAGAGTACGCGGAAACTGTAGGTCACGAATTGCATTGACGCGCTTTTCATCTGCTACGAGACTCAGACCGCTAAACCTGCTAACTAAGAAGCGTTGTCGAAGGGAAACCTAAGTACGTTTTTTTAGGCTAATTGAAACGCGTCGGTCGTCTAGCAACGACATAACTATACGGAGCGCTATTATATAGTCTTCAACAATTTTGGCGTAAATGACGATATCGTCGATAATTTCTGATTGTCTGTAGGCTACAGGATCAGCGCGAGTTGATGCGATATGGTTTTACTGTGTACGTGCACCAGATCTGGTTACAGGAAGCCGATAAAATTCGTCTATGCGTGTATATCATAATCAGGTATCTCAAATCTCCAAGCTCATCAATCATCAAACACCGCGAACTCCGAAGCTCGTCTCCGCTTCGCCAAGTCGCCACGAGCCTTTGGTTGTATCGATGCCGCGCCACAGCTCATAATGTCCCGTCGCTTAGGCCAGCTGCCTCTCCTGCCCGTAGCGCCAGCTCTTGACAAACTACACGAAGGTCGGCGAACGACGACTGGCGGCGTGCGGCGTGATTGTATTGTCTTAGCAGCGTGATGCAGCTGTTCTCGCCGACGACTCTCTTCTAGAGGTGGTAGACAGCGACCACTGCGTGCTGCGGGATCCCGACGGGAGAGACGTTTGTGGCAGAGACTGCACTGCTCCATCGATTGGAGTCTCCGGGTGAGATTGCGGGCGAGAGCGGCGTCAGATCCCAGGAGGCTAGATAAAGGGCCAATGTCGTTGCCTTGCTGGCATGCCATGACGAGGGAGGACCGGCGACGCTGTGCGTAATACGCTTCGTGGGTCGGGGCGCTGAAGATGTCGTAGTTGAGACATGGGACGCAGAGCCAAGGATCTAGCCATCGGGACTCGACTGTGCAGGTGCAGGGGTCGTCGGATAATTGGTTGAGGTGCGTGAACAATTGCTCGGTCGTGAGGAGGGAAGCGTTGCTGTTTCGGCGGGCGATGCGGCCGCGGCGCACCATGCTGTCGAGCATCGTCTCGATATTGGTCGTGATGGTATCAGGGCGTGATATCGAGCGCGAAGGGAAGAACCAGCGGCGCTTGTGCGTGTAGGTGAGCATTGCTCCTTTTGTAGGGTTGAATCGGCAGGTCTACGTTGGATTGTTAGCGAGATTCAATGGGACGAGACACCAGACGAGAGATGACTTACTTCGCACACACCAACGCCACAACCTTCGCAAGGCCGCACTTTCTCCATCTGCGAACTTGGGCACGCGAGTATGTATGGAGTGCCCTGGTGCGGACTTTGTGGCCTGGGCTGAATGTGTAGTCCTTCACAGCGGATGGCGCTTTTGATCACGCCTTTGCGCAGTCTGAGAGGCGACTTGGCTGCGGAGAGATGAGCCCATGTTGTTCTTGAAGTCAATCCCAGGTTGACGAGGTCCAATGTCGAGAGGTTTTCGGCGATTGAGAGGAGAATGGGATATTGCGACGTCAGGTCATTAAACTGGGGCACATTGTCGTAGGTGCTTCGTCGTCGCTTCGTCGAGCGCACAAAAGAAAAGTCGTTCCATAGATCGATAGTCATGATGTCGTGAGGATGTGAGCGATAAAGAGAGAGTTGTGTGCGATTTGCAAGAGAAAGAGCAGAGATCAAAATACAGCGATGATGAAAGAGTCCCCTCCATCCCACCTCGCCCCCGGATGCGCATCTCCAGGGTCCAGGGCGAAAGAAGTGGAAACGAGATTTTCTAGCAGGCTCCACCTCCACCTTCTAGCCTGCTATCTAGCCTGTTATGGCGCCGCCGTCAGGAGCGATTCGGAGTAGATCGCGTGCACGGCTGGGCAAGGGGTGAATCGCTCTCGTCGTAGCGGGTCCGGTCGTTGCGAAGATGCGATGGCGTCAGTCGTCTCCAGTACGCGACCTGCGCGATGCTGCAAGAGATATCACCACTTTGGAGAAAATGCTCATCGGGGACATTTCGCAGTCGATCGCTCGTCATGCTTTTCTTGTCCTTCCGGTTTCCACGTTGCCTTCTCGTGCCGCAACCCAAACCTTACTCGCTCTCGGCCGAGGATGGGTGATGTGCAGGACAAGAAGAAGAACAGAAGAATTGGAAAGATCACGGGTGCCCGAATGTGGTATGCCTGGAATTCGCAGCGCCGATGTCGCACGGCACAGAGCTCTGCATACGAAGGTTCACAGACTACAGCCGATGTATAACGTCGAAACCAACATCATCAACGGTGAATGCCCTGTCGCCTTCACACCTCCTCGGCAAATATCAAACCCCTCTGTCAGAAGATACAGAAACATTAGTCTGAGGCAAATTTTCCCGAAAAAAGCGCACAGTCTCCTCAATGGCCGGATCAATGTACTCCAGGCGGTCGTAAAAGTCCATGTGAGTAGCATTGGGAGCAATGAGCAATCTTGCAGCTCCACCGATCATGCCACCGAGCTTCCCTGTGTGTTAAAACGAGCCTGCATTCGCGCCAGCGATCAACAAAGTCGGTTGTGTCAAGTAAGCGTCGGCGCCGAGAAACGCATCGAAGCCTAGGATCAAGGGAAGGCTTTCCGACACCATGATATTTTGAGATCAACACGACCGAAATCTTTTTGGTCGAAAAGAGGCTAGTATTGTTCCAGTGGATGGGGAAGACTGAGTCGCTGATAATGATGATTGATGAGATGGAGGAATCGGGACGACAGCCGCCGAGCGTATTTGTATCAGCTCGCTCACTCGAGAGATGTCATCAACATCGCCGCTGCCAATATGATCAACATACCACTGCGCATTCTAATGCAACAGTCACTCACGCTCTCGCCATGGGGTGGACCTTCTACAGCTTTACACAGCCTCGATCGACGTATAACACCGAATATCAAGCCCGGGCTACTGGCGCGTTAACTCCTATCAACGCATGCGTATGTCTACTCACAGCCTGATACGGCGAGTCTCATCGCGGCCGCATCGCCAGAGACTTCATCCAAGACAAACCCCGCTCATTTTAGGGCTGATCGAAAGTGGGAACGGACCACGGTCCGTTTCCTAACCACGGAGAAAACGAAGACTTAACTCCGTTCCGTGCCCACACTTCCAAACAACAAGATACGCCGTCCTTGACGACCTGCTGAAGACGAAACCAATTGCCTGGCTTTCGTAAGCATGGCGCCTCTATAAGCTCATGGCACATCTTTGTGGTAGGTCCAGGCTCATCAGCCTCGAGCTTAATTAATGTCGCGGACCACGGCGTTGCTGGACTTGTATGTTTCGAGGTAATGATGCCTCCAGTTTAGGGTTTGATAGAGCAATTGAGCAAGACTTTCTTATCGCGGCCTACGTTGCTGACGTTGACAAAGGGCAAAGAACTCGTCAAAGTTCAACCTCCGCTTTGCACGATGTTCCGAGCCCGTCAGAGACACACCATGCTGGAAACTCACGGGGAGATAAGGACTCAGATCCGTAGCGATGTTGGACTAACTCACTATGATACCAATAACTGAAACACGCATTACAATACCATAGGCCTTGCTACTTCAAGCAACCTGAAGTCTTATGAAAGATCAAGCTAATCTGAACTTCGGGAAATCAGATCGACTATACAAGAGGATCCACTACACAAGATTAAAGCGATGCCCTGAATCACTCGCATCACTGCGATGCAGGTTCAACCGGCTGTGCTTCAGCCTCTGTCTCCAGACGAGTATCTGCCCTAACCAGGCCCAGAACTAAGACGCCGATGTCAAACATAGCGTGCCATGAGTTGTATTATGGCTTTGTAATCGACATTGAATCGCTCTCGCCGACTACATCACTTTTTACATTAGGCTCAACGTAGTGCGTAGTACCAGCTTACCAACTTCTTGGCGATACGGTTCTTGGAGAATACTGATGGAGTATAAATAAGAAACGTGCGTCTGGTCGGCTTGGTCTTGCTTATCCTTCACACTGCGTTTGAAGTTATCACACCATCGGCTACGCTATCTTAAATTCACAAGATCCAAGACACCCCAATAATGGCTCCTACACCAGTCTGGTTTATTGCCGCTGCCTCCTCCGGCTTCGGAAAGTACATCGCTCTCGAGGCCCTTTCTCGCGGCCACAGAGTCATCGCTAGTGCTCGAGACACCTCCAAAATCGCGGACCTGGCCGAGAAAGGTGCTGATACTGTCACCCTCGACGTCACCGCACCTCTCCCGGTACTCCAGAAGATTGCAAAAGAAGCAAATGACAAGTACTGCTACATCACGCACCTCGTGAACCCTGCGGGCTACCTTCTAGTAGGTGCTGTTGAGGAGACTTCGTAAGTTATTTCATTCCATTCTACATTGACATCGAGGCTAATTTTGAGAAGACCCCAAGAAGACTACGACACCTTCAACACAAACGTCTTCGGCATGCTCAACGTCTGCAAAGCTTTCATTCCATACCTCCGCGCAACCCCAGGCGAGAAGACGATCTCGAACTTCGGTTCCCTCGCTTCGTGGCAAGGAGGTCCAGGTTATGCCCTGTACACCGGTACCAAGTGGGCTTGTTCCGGAATCTCCGAAGCTTTGCGCGCAGAACTCGAGCCTTTCGACATCAAAGTCACTGTTGTCGAGCCAGGGTACTTCAGGACCGGGTTCCTGAACGACAATGCGCAGATTTCTTCGGCTGCTCGCCTGAAAGTGTACGATGAAACGAAGGTCAAACAGATTCGCGCTGGAATGAGTTACATGAATGGCAAGCAAATTGGTGATGTGGCGAAGGGATCGAAGGTTGTGGTCGATATTCTGACGCACACTGGGCTGGCGGAGGGGAGGGATGTACCGATGCGCATCGCGGTGGGTTCCGACGCACCGCCGGCGATTCGAGGCAAGCTGCAAGCCACGGAAACGCTGTTGGGTGAGTGGGAGTCTATCACGACTGGTACTGATCACGAGTAGATATGTTCGCCCTCTCTGGAATAATCTGGGAAGTCGCATACAGGATTAAGGAAACAGTACAAAATTGTTTCTCATTCTCTGTTATCATTTTCGTAGATATTTAACTCCAATGCTAGGCTAATGCTATACAGCTGGGCTTATCGCTGGACAGATCCTCTAATCGAACTGAGAAATGCCTCCATCTTAGCCCTCTCCTCAATATATAGTGATTGAGCCGATGACATTGGGTTAGGTCGAGCCTGCTGGATCACACTCGATGAAACTGTGCGACGATTCAAACAAGCCTTTGCTGCTTCGACTTCTGCCAATCTGACCGCCCAATCTAAAGCATGGTCAACATTGGTTCCGGCGTCAAGCAAAGCTTCCAAGGTAGGTAACCAGCCGTCACGGATGATAATATTACTGCCGATGGCAATTCGAATGCCACTCCCGGGATCTGTGCCTCTTTTCAGGAGATGACGAACAGTTTCGATGTTTTTGTTGTATATAGCAACATGCAATGGCGTCCCGAAGTCACGACGAGGACTCGTTTTCAGGAACTTTCTGTTGTTGGCCTCGATATCGAAGTGGTGCTTGTCCAGGAGATGATCGATCGTGGCTACCAGACTGGTGGGGTCATTTTGTTCAGAAGCACGGTGCAGGGTGAGGCTGCGTTATGGGTCCGCCCCTCGATAGACCAGATTTTCAAACATCTCGGCATTCCCTTGACCTGCGGCCCAGCTCAGGACTTCTAGCGAGTAGTCTTTGCCGCCTCCCATCATTCTCTACCAACCACGAGCAGTACGCCGGGACTCATCGGTGCGTGTGATGTCTGCACCTCGATCAAGCATCCAGTCGAGCATTTCTAGACAGCCCACGAAGTCACTTGGTAGCTCGTCAGTATTTCATATGCGAGCTGTTAGCAAGTGCTGACCTACTGCAATACAAGATGGTCCTTCGTCTCGACGTCGTAGCTGAATTCCACCAGGAGCTCCATCGCCTGCAAAGACTGTATCTCTCCGTCCGACGCTGCCATGGTACAAATTGATCAACATCAGCGCCGAGCTCCAGTAGGTAGCATATCGTCGCAAGTGGATAGCCTTCGGATGATCTCAATTTGTCAGTGGCGTCAGAGGCATCGAGTTCAGCATCGGCGAACAGCTGACGCACGCGGGAAACGCCACTGTCAAACATGCGTCGTCCAGCTCTCGTTGAAGCCGATGGAAATCCTCGTTCTGGTCGTCAGGCGTCATTGATGAACCCAGTCAATCTATGGGTGCAATCATCGCAATGAAGCCGTTACAAAGGGCAAGCAACGTGTTCGATGGACTAAAAACGAAAGATTACTTCCTTCAGGTCCCAGACGCCGCGCTATGGAAGCCAGGCGGGTGCTGCAATATACGCTAAATAAGTTTCATTCGCGTAGTGGTCTAGCGAGATTGGAGTATCACATCTCTCTCGCTGAGCGTAACATTGACCGCCACTTAAGCGGGCACAAGCATTTTGAAGTGAGGCCAAGCTCTTCCTCAAGAGCCTTATCTGTCGCTTGGATCACTTGCTCTTCATGTCGGCCTGGGTATCTCATTACATTGCTTACAATACATGTTCTTCTCAGAACTTTTGCCTTCCCAAAGTGGGCCGCCAGTCCAGAGGGTGTGTCTCTTCTGTGGCATTCTCATCCTCCTTCCACACCTTGATCGTCTTATCCGCCTCGCCTGTGATCAATCTCATACCCGTCAGATCGAAAGTGGAAGCCATGATACCAGCTTCTGCATCCAAAGAACCAGGTTGCGCGATCGAATCCTCGTATTGGAACCTGTGGCCAGTCTTCCAGTCCCAGAAACCGACGCTGCCGTTATCTCCTCCCGAAAAAAGCACGTTGTCTTGGTTGACAGAAATGGAGTTGATGACGCTGTTGTGACCCTCAAAGTTCTGCATGAAATCGCCGCGTGGGCAGAGCCATTGCTTGATCTGACCAGGTGAGGCAGAGGCAAATGTGTACTCTGTCGGATGGATGGTGAGATCGCGCACACCCTTTTTGTGGTGAGTGAGGACACCCATGGTTTTTCCAGCAGCCAGGTCGTACATTCTGATTGTGCTGTCCAACGAACTAGACATAATCTGTGGGTCGGTGGCTTGTGTCTGAATGCTTGACACGGTGCCCTTATGTCCTGATAGTACGTGGACATTGCTACGTGTGCGCATGTCCCACACGCGAACAACACCGTCGCGACCTCCAGTACATAGGACATCAAGAGTCGGGTGCATGGATAAAGTGTAGACGCCACTCAGGTGGCCGTGGTAATGTCTGATGACCTTGTTTGTCTCCAGATCCCAGCACTTGACCATTTTGTCTTCGCCACATGAGAACAAATAAGGGTGGCGGTCGGACACCGCAAGCCCACGGACAGTGCTGATGTGACCAGTGAGTGTGACTTTGAGGGTACCAGACGCCATATCCCAGATCTTGATGGTGCGGTCTCCAGCTCCAGAAGCAAACCATTGATTCCCAGGCTCGACGGCGAGAGCTCGTACCCATCCCAGGTGACCAGAGATAACGCGCATAAGCTTCCAGGGCGCATGCCATTGTGGCTTCTGATGTCTAACGGTGTCCCTTCGGACGAGATTGGTAGCCGGTGTGTCGCGCTGAGGCGTAGGTCCGTTGGCGTTGGGCGGCGCTTTCCCTCCAGCGGCACCATTAATCCTTGTGAGAGCCAAAGATGAAGATCCACTGACTTGCGACTGTCCAGCATTCACTCCTTCAATCATCTTCACCATCTTGGGGTCTGATGCCTGCTCTTCCGTTTTCGGCTTCTTCCTGCGCGCAGCAAGACCTGCTTGTGCGTTCGCCTGCTTTTGCGCCAGCGCAGCAGGTAACTCTTTTACATCCGCATACTCGTTTCGTATCCTTGCCGCAACACTCGCTTGCTGTGCTTTGTCTGCTGGCGATGGGTCTACTGGCGCGACTGCTGGTTGAGAAGATTTGTCAAGTGCAGACAACTGTCCAAAGTCGGCGGCGAAGATTTCGCGTGTGCGTTTTGCTGAGCGGTGCACTGCTAGCTTCGCGTTCTGTATGATCGCTTGTGGGATGTCTTGCTCAGTCGCGATGGTACCGTTCGCAACGTCGGCCATATTTGCGCGTCGATGTGTCTTCGAGTTGTTGTCGCGTGACCCAGCAGATGGACCCTTTACAGTATACGGTTCCGCGCGGTGTTTGTTGAGTGTGATTGGAGTTGATAGTATGCTCAAGAAGGAATCGCGAAAGTGTAAGGCGCTGGCTTGTGCTAGACGGACGTTCGAAGTCGAGCTCAGCCAATCACAGAGCTCGACATCTTGATGTGAAGAACCATGGCCTAATCGGGAGCACATTCTCGGGGGTTTCGCCGCAAATAATGCAGGCCAGCATTGAGACGGCACAAGTCGCGTGTTCTCCCACTGTCTCTGCCCACCAGTCATTCGCTCATTCACACCTGGACCATGCCTCCCGCTCTTCACCCTCGTTCTCGCCAGACTGGCGCCCTGTTCACGGGAACATTGGCTGTCTGCTTCCTGGTTGTCGGCGCGCCACACATTCTGCCTTGTCCAGTCAACCCAAAACAGTTCGCGGACACCATCGAGGGCCCCGATGGGCAGGTTATCAAGAGGCGCAGGAGGAGAAAGCAGGCTACCGAGGATTCTGGATCAGAGGTCGATGCCGCAGAAGCATACGATGCATTGATGTCCGAGACCAAGAAGAAGCGGGAATGTCCAGTTCCCAAACCAGGAGGAATTGTCGGACAGGTCATGGGATTCAAGGAGAACGAGAGTCAAAGGCCTGCTCAGGTCATTGTCAAGGAGCTGCAGGGAAGACGGACCGGGCACAAACATGTTGAAGGCAACGACACGCCTTGAGCGAACCTTCTGAACTGTGGAAAGACATCCATCGCAGCCAAGATCGTTACCTTATGGATTCGATAGGAATTGGCTCACAAGATCAAACCTCTGCTGCCAGACCGGCGGGAATGGGCTTACCACCACATGGGTTCGACTTCTAGCCAAAGCACGACTTCCGCCGAAAAGGATCGGGACCACGAACGCCAAACACATTCGTTACCATCGAGGACCCGCCGCCATTCGCTATGCAACAGCTTCGATTTGAGTGACAACGATCATATACACCTCGTTGTGTACAGCAGACGGCATCGCCATCGAACACCGCGCCGCCTCAGTAGCCGCGCGTGCGGAGTCGTGGGAGGCCCTGGCATGGCCAGGATTTGGGATCAGCTATTAAGCAATGAGATCCCAAATGGATGAAGCGGCGCTTCGTGGATGTTTTCATATGTATATATGTAAGCATATGTATACAATATGTACAGTGGCTATACAGGGTTTGCGTTGAGGTTCGCTTCCCAGCTTCTGATAACTACACACCAGTAAAACAGGTTACCAGCTTTGCCTTGATAAAGTTTTCCTTCAAGATGTTTGTTAAGATGATGGTAGCAGGGTATCCAGAATTGACAGGCACACTTCACTCTGTGCACAAGTGAAGTCACTTTGGCTCCTTCCGCATGAAGAAGCGTTGCCACGCAACCAATCCATCTCACTATGGCCTCATGCTCCCCGAACGATCCCAACAACACTAAGAAGACCAACGTTGATGACATGGGCCGACTAAGCACTGTAGTCGCTGCCGCCGGCGTCAATGCCGGCAACCTTCCAGAAAGACTTCCCAATGTCTCATTGATCGATGCTTTACTGCCATCATCCTGGTCCTCCAGGTCATCCAAGGTAAGGCGCATCGTCGCACTTCACATGCAAGCACGACAACCCACTCCCGCACTGGGAAATGAGCGGCCCTACTCCATGTTTACGTCGCGCCGTCAGACTTCCTGACACGACCTTCAACTCACTTCACTCCCTCACTGCCTAGCTGCCAACCCCGATTCACTCCCCAAACTGCCACCCCAAACCGCTCATCATGCCTTTCTTCATCCAGCCCTTCTTCCGCAAGCCTTTCAAACTATTCGCCATTGACGCTGACACTGGACAGCCTTTAGACTCAAATGTCCGCAAAAAGACTCGCGTCACTTACTACGAAATTCAGAATGGCAGCAACGGCAGCAAACGACTCGTCGCGCACAAAACACCCTCTCAAATTTCCAAGCAAGCAGACGAAAAATCTGAGGGAGCCGCCAAGTCAGCCGAAGATGCGAAGAAGGATGGTGACGAAAACTCAGAGGATGCGCCTTGGACTGAAGCGCAGGACAAGACCATCATCGCTATGAAGGGAGACAACAAGATTTGGGCGGACATTGTGAAGGAGGTGGGCCGCCCTAAGCATGAGGTTCAGGCGAGGTGGAAGGAGATTAATCGCAACAAGGGAGATAATGGGGACGCTGGCAAGAAGGATAATGGTGGGGGCGGAGGTAACCAGGGTGAGCATCCTAAAGAGAACAAGCGTGGCAATGAACAGGCTAACGGCCAAGGTCAAGGTCAAGGCAAAAAGAACAAGAAAGGCAACAACCAGAACACCCAGCAGAACAACAACAACAACCAAGAGAAGAACGACAACAAGCAAAACAACAACCAGCAGAAGAACAGCAACAAGCAAAACAACAACAAGAAGTTCGAGAAGGCCAAAAATCAGAACGGTAATCAAAACAAGAACGACAACAAGTCCAAGCAGTCCAAGCAGTCCAACAACCAACCCGCCAACAACGGCAACTCCACCAACGAAGCCCGCTTCACCATGAACGACTGGCTCACCCTCCAAGAAGACGACATCTTCTCCTTCGGCGAGCTGCAGTGCCTCAGCGAGCTCATCGCCAAAGACCTGAACCAGGGCTGGCAGCGTGTCGCTGCCAAGTTCTTCGACTTGACGGGCCGCCGTGTCCACCCTGACGACGTGAGGGAGAAGTTTGAGAGCATGGCCGTTGCGGCTGAGAGGAAGAAGTGAGCATGGTGCAGTGGAAATCGGTTGGAACGACAGTACCTCGGTGGGAGGCGGTCTGCTGCATATGAGTCTCTTCAATATTGCAGTGCTTGCGGGAAGATTGTTGGCTGGCAGCAGGATTGGAGAGCTCTTTTTTTGGTCTTTTGCATTTCCAGGGTAACATAGAGCCTATGGAGGGCGGAGTAGGGTCAGGGTGCATCGAAGCATCGAAGCATCTGTCTATGAAACAATCGGCTTTACGCTTCAACGTCAGTCACGATGGGAACGATCGAAATGGAAGCAAGTTCACTCAGGAGTTTAATGGCATGAGCCGTAATTCTTTCGTTTATCTCATCTTGACACCACAAGACAACGTAATCCTACAAGATCGCAAACAAGCAGACCAAGAAGCACGCAGCGATGGCATTAGGGATGAATGCACCCTGGGTCGCTCCACCTTCGAAAATCGGAGGCGTGCAAGCAGTGTTAGCAGGGCAGTCACCCGGAACTGTACCATTGCCAGCGCCGAAGGTCGTGCTGTTGTTGCCACTGCCTCCAGATGTGCCGTTGCCGGCAGTGCCAGCCGAGCCACTGACAATGCCAATGCGGCCGTCTAGCTCGATGTCGACGGGGCTCTTAGATTGGATGTACTGCGTGAGAATCTCGTCTTGGGTGTCGAGAGTGATTACATTCTCGAAAGGATTGGCGAAGAAGTTGTCGCCACCACCGGCAATAAAATCAAGAGTGACGACGTTGTACTCGGTTTCGCGGTCAAGAGGCTCGCTTCCGATGGTGACGCTGACGAGTCTGCTGCCGTTGTTGTTCTCCGGGTTGTACTCGACCTTGATGCCGCGGCTGACCTGGAAGAAGCTGGTGATTTCTTCTCCGTTGAATTCGCTTACGCCGGTCACGATGCCTTCCAAGACTTTCCATAGATCGTCGCCGGACAAGCGGATTTCAACCAGCGAGTTGCCGAAGGGGAACGAGTTCAGGACATCGCCACGGGTGATTTCGCCTTGCTCGATAGTAGCGCGAATGCCTCCAGCGTTGATGATGGCAAAATCGGCGCTGTCGCTGCTGTTCTGGCGGTACTCAAGCATGGCATCAGCCATGAAGTCACCGAGAAGGCACTCCTGCTCCTGGCACGTGGTCTGGTCAAGCTCGACATTAGTGGTGCCAATGACCTCTGCCGCGAACTCTTCGAAGGGAACCCTCCATTCATCAATCTGGGCCTGGAGAGTGGCGTTCTGCTCAGTCTCGTTGGTGAGGTGGATTGGTCCGCCGTGGTACTCGAGAATTTTGCCCTCGGCATCGTAGGTGACATCGATGTAGCCGAGATACTCTCCCCAGCGGTAAGCAGTGACAATGAACACCTCTTCGTCTTCGGCGTTGCGGACGATAGTAGGGTAAGAGCCCTCTTCATCCTCGCCAGTGCCTAGAGGAGTGTGAGAGTGGCCACCCATGATCAGGTACAGACCGGTGGTACTCTCGGCAAGTTTTTGACCCTCTTCGTAGCCGATGTGAGTAAGTGCTGCGATGCGGGTGATGTTGGTAGTCTCGCGGATCTCGTCGATGGCATTCTGGACTGCCTCTGTGACATCAGAGAAGGTGGTGCCTTCGCCTGGGCTGGCGATGTTAGGCGTGGTCTCGGTGGTCACACCGATGACCGCGATGCCGTACTCTTCGTAGATGTGGTAAGGCTGGATGGTGCGGTTGAGAATAGGGTGGTCAGACTTGATGTTGGCGCTGATGATGGGGAATGTGAGGTTGTCCAAGAACTCTCCAAGCTCGTCGTCGCCACCGTCGAACTCGTGGTTTCCGAGAGTCATGCCATCAAAGCCGAGCTGGTTAAGTGTCTCCGCGATCTTCTCACCGCCGTAGTACGAGTAGAAGAGGGTGCCCTGGAACTCATCGCCAGCATTGAGAAAGAGTGACGAATTCAAGGTGGGTCGGATCTCGTTGACCACTGTCGAGACACGGGCATAGCCTCCGTAGCAGCCACGGCTCGGGTCTTCGCAGTCTGTACCGGAGCTTCTGAATTGGTCGAGATGGGCGTGCACATCATTGATGTGGAAGAAGCTCTGGTTCCAGTTGCCGTCTGCGTCAATGTAGCGTTTCTGCAGCTGCCTCTCACTGACTAGGACGTCTTCCGCGAGAGTGCTGGACGCAAGAGCAGTAAGCGCCAGGGCGCTTTTCCAAACGGACTTCATGTTGAATCAATGCGAGTACACTGCTGCTTCGAACGAGAGATGAGTGCGTCTTGTCAGACTGGCCGTGAGGGCAGCCTTCATGCTTTGTATCAAACCTGGTGTTAATAGTGCCCAGAAACGAGATACCGGGCCATGCTTCGGGCTGCAGTAACGTCCTCGGCGAATATCCAGGTACCTGCCCTTTCAGGCTCTATCGCGGACAACCAAGCATTTACGTGTTCTTGGCCTCGCGACGCTGTAGCGAGTCGTCAATCGCAGCTGCGGTGCATGCAAGGCTAGAGAATCTGGGCACTTAGCACGCGGAGAAGCCCTACACCTCACAAACATGGCTGCTGATAAGCACGTGGGCAACTTGATACCTGGCATGGAGATATATTCATTTCTTGTTGCACGGCCGGAGCCCGATTCGAATTGTGCGCCGAGGCAGTTACACAGGTGGCTTGAGTTGCCACCCCTCGTTTGCTCAACACGGGACTGGATAACGAAGCTTTTGAGACGACATGGTCACTTGGGACACTCTTGCAGTATTCGTACCTACGGTTTCGCACCGGATGGACACGCACGACCATCACAGAAACATCTAAAAGAATACTTCGTGAGAATGAGAGACAATTCTGTCTGGCGGCCGCTGGTGCTGAATGACACTAACTCCGCAAGAACACTCCAATGCCACCATCTCATTAACTCCCAATCTTAGGCAGAGGGCCAGTCGGTAAAATGCAGTCGAGGCTCTCCAGCACGCCCATAATGAACAGACCTACTCCGATCATTCCTCGCAAACGGAATACCTTTCTCGACGCGATGAACTAGATCCTATCATATGACATGGTCAGATCAAATATCTCACCAGCTAAATGTGTGGAAGACTTACTGGATTGCAAATGAAAGGTCGTCCAAAGGATGCTAGGTCTAGCTGCCCGCTTTCAACAAGCTTTCCTGCCTCGCCCACGGTGTACTCTTCATTCGCCATCAGAGCAGTCTGGCTGCCAGGACGCTTCACCAGCGGTCCGAACTCGAAAAGAGGCTCGTAGCCTGGCCTCAGGGATCGATCAGCAGGTCTTGGTGGGAGTGGAACGTATCTCTCTCCGTTGCGGCCAAGGTCCACGCCTCTTCGTGAAATATTGACATAACCCAGGCCTCGAGCCACAAGTTTTTCGATGAAGTAGGTGTAAACCTCCGTCATTTCCTCGTGCGTGATCATCGTATCGCCCATGAAATCGGCAGGGCAGACTTTGACTCCGATCCGATCGTAGTCGAAGACAGATGCTATTGCATCGACGACTTTAAGGGCGAAGCGACATCTGTTCTCGATGGAGCCGCCGTAGGCGTCGGTTCGATCATTGAGATTACTGATCTAGATATTAGTAGACGCTTGTCAAGACGATATGGTGCACACTCACGAGCAAAGGAACGAATGAACAAGGTAGCCTCTGTCCCACACTCAAATCAGCACAAAGAACAGCCAGGACAACTCACAGTCGCCGAACCTCACCCTTGCGCCAGCACTTCCACTCCATCAAACCCAGCCTTCTTAGCAAGCTCAGCAGCCCTCCGGAACATCTCAACAGCCTCTCCTACCTCATCCCCATCCATCCCACAATTTCGTCCAACATGCCACGCTTGCATAAAGATCCTACCACCCTTCGCATGCACAGCATCGACGACCGTCGCCCACGCCGCCGCATGCTCATCGCCACACATGACAGGCGCATACGTCCACGGAGTCTCCAGCGGACACACTAGGACTCCTTCAGAAATGATCAAACCGGCTGTAGCGCGCTGGGCGTAGTATTCGACGCTCGCTGGGCCTGGCTTGAGATTGTCGATGTTGCGGTTGCGTGTCAGGGCGCTCATGGTGATGCGGTTGGGGAGGCGGAGGGTTCTGCCGATCAAGGTCGGTTGTAGGAGGGCGGACATGGTGGTGGTTGGCTTTGTTGTGGAGCGAATCGGTGAGGTTTGCGAACGTACGCAGAAGTAAATTTTTTCATACCTTCCTCTGTCTATATGTCTGCTCATGCAAACAACAAGCTCGTAGAACCGGACATAGCGAAATCGGAACACCCATACAACGATGCTTGATAATCCCCTCGCCATCGTTCGCTCCGGGCGCCAAGCAGAACAAAATTGTGAAAGAGAAGTGAAGTCTCGCCCCAATCTGCCATACATCCCCAATCCCCATTCCAGCGATCGGAAGTAAATCCACGCATGACATGGCAATGGAAGTGTCGATACGATTGCTAGGCATGCCATCCGAACGGCCAATGCAATCTCCGCAGTCTAATGCCATCACGCCAAGCAATGGAGCTTACCTGATCCCGTCCGCAATGTTCAGTAAACAATTCCCAGCTATAGAGCTTGGCTGACAAATGCTGGTACCAACGGCGGTCATAAAGACCAGGGTGTAAAGTCCGCGAGCAGTGAATACGAAACGCAGCATTTGTCTACTGTATAGTTCGAGTTGGAACATCGCCTGTGCAGACTCAGCAAAGGATGTATATTCGCACAGTCTGACGATCAAACATTGGATGGGTTCATGTCATGCGCTAGTGATCAGCAAACAGTCATACGAGCTGAAAACCGAAGACAATAAGGTGAAGTGTTTTGAACAAGTATAAAGATACAAGAAGAGTCTCTTCTCACAAGGCTAGATAGATGCGTCCTTCTTTAACCCTTCATCAGAAAAAGAATCGCCAACAAGAAACCCCGGGCTTTTCTGAAATTCTAGTTACATGAAAAATATAATATCTTACAAGAGGTGGGGAGGTTTTGGTACAGAGCATTTCTTTTTTCCGCCGACCCGTGGATATAGGCCAGCAAATCGCGCGTCGCCATGCAGTACCCATTTGCGAAACTCCAGACGCCGTCTGATGCAGGAATGGTCGTAAGCCTCTCCATTATAGATGCGACAGACTAGCGCAGTCTTCTCTTTTGTTTCAAGCCTTTTGGCGCGCGTGATGCGTTGCAAATGGACATCTGCTGTTTGTAGACGATCACCAATGCAGCGCAAGCGACATTAGGCCACTGTGTAAATTCGACAATAGATGGACAGAACACATGCACGCTTTTACATGTAGTCTCTCGCGCTCTTCTGCAGCTCGATGAACTTCCAGCCTCTGGTCTCAGGGTTGTTGACATCCTCGGGGATCCTGGTAACACCGATGGCGTAGGTGACCTGCTGGACCTTGTCTTCCATGCCGGCGGCAAGGATGCCAGTCTTCTTGTTCTTGTAGACGTGCACCTCCTGGGTCCTGCACATGATGACGAACACTGGGATGTCACCGGGCTCGAGCAGGCGGGCGCTCAGAATGTCGACGTTGCGGATATCAAGGATGCGTCCATCGGATTGAAGGCCAGCGGTGGTGTATTGGTGCATGAGCGCAGAGTAGACCTGGAACTGCGCAGCGGAAAGCCAGGTCTTGAGAACCTCGACATCGCCCTTGACGTAGGCTTCGAGGACTTCGGGCAGGATGTAAGTGCGCATCTCATTGAGGAAGGGCTCAAGCTGGAAGTGAGGGTCCATCTCACGGAACTTCTTGATTACTTGGGCGGTCTCGTTCTCGGCAAAGAAGCCAGCCACGCGGTCGGAGATGCTGCGAGCCGTGCTAATCAGAGGGTTCTCAGACTCGTTGTAGACGCTCTTCAGGCCAAAGACGCGCTGCATCATGGGCGAAGAGTCACGGAAGTTCTGCCACGATTGCTTCCAAGCGGCATCCTTGTGGACCGTCACGTTGGTGCCGGCGTTGGGGTCCTCATCATGGACCTCAGCCTGCTTGAACTCGCCAGAAGCTTCACGGCGAGCGAGCTCTTCCTCACGCTTCTTGCGACGCTCCTCGCGCTCAACCCAGCCACCGTAGCGCTGAGATGAGCCATCATCGATGGTGTTCTTGACGCTCTTGTAGGCCTCCGTCTGACGAACAGGCCTGGTGGCCTTCTCAACACCAGATCCAACAGCTGATGCGCCGTAACGAACGCCCTTCATGAGGCTGGTATCCCAAGTCCACGCGGCACCCTTGCCAATAGCACCAGCAGTACCGAGGAAGACCTTGCCAGTTGTGGATGAAGCAGTTTCAGCGGCTTTGGCGTAGGCGGACTTTGCGCGCTGCACATTCGGGTTCTGTTGGAAATCGTGAATGCTGCCGGAAAGTTCCTTGGTGCCCTCGTTCCATTCCTTGCTAGACTTGAATTCGGTGTTCAGAGTCTCAACGAAGACTTGCCAGGGAGTCTTCTCACCGTGAGGTGGGGGGGCAGCACCGTCCTTCTTTTTCTCTTTCTTCTCGCCGTCCTTGCCCTCCTCACCCTCGGCAGGCTCTTCTTCCTCCGCCTTCTTCCTCTGCTTCTCCTCGCGCTCCCACGCTGCCTTGCTCTCGGCGGCCGCCTTAGCGAAAGCCGCCTCAGCAGCATCATCGGCTGCTGAAGAAGTTGCCTTTGCCGCTGGCTCTGGCTCAGGCGCAGCCTTGGATGCCTCAGGGGCGGCCTTGCCTTCTGCGGCAGCCTTCTCTTTTGCGCGCTGCTCCCGCATCTCCTTAAATGAGACATGCCTTACCGAGCTGGCAGAGGCGGGCTGTATTGATGTAGGAAGGAAATGTGAGCGCAGGGCAATTGCGGGGAGGTTGATGGCAGCGCCACTTTGTCTTTGCCGTAATGACGCCTCGCTGTATTCTCGCAGGCCTGATGCCGCCCGCCTGTATGCTGCTGTCCTGCCATATGTGAGAGCGTGCTGTGAAGGTTGCAGGCTCCGAGGCGCGGCGCCTCCTACCCTCGCGGAGAGGGAGCGGAGTTGAGTTGTGCTCATGCTATGCTGGGGCAGTGGTGTGAGGCGGGTGGGCGAGAATAGCGCTGCGCAGTGATGGAGCAGCGGCGATGTGAACAAATGGATTGATAAATAGATGTAACGGTCGTCGCCTCTCAGTGGAGTGAGCGAACGGAATAGTCGTGGGCGGAGAAGGAAGTGGCTGATGATGAGTTGGCCTGGGAGAAACTTGAGCTTGCCCCGACAGCGCTCGGCCAAATTGAGACTCCCCCGAGACTCGACCCGACATTTGAGGATTGAGCATGCGACAGCGCCAGCCAAATTGATACCACGAATACACCACCGGCACCACCCAAAATGGCCTCCTTCCTCACCCCCCGGACCTTCGCCTCCTCCGTTTGCCAATCCTGCCGCCTACGCCTCAAGCCCACCGCCAGCAGACGCGCCTTCACCACCACCCCCGTCCAACCCATCGACAGCGCCATCCGCGGCCTGCAAAACATCAGCGACACCAACGCCCGCCGTCAAGGCCGGCGCCAACAAGAAGGCAGCTCGCTCGCCGACATCCTCGACTCGCCCTCGCGCCTCTTCAACGATGCCGCCAGCCACAACCTCGACGCCGCCGGCGAGATCAAACCGCACCGCCTGCACGTCCTGGCCACCAAGCACAACACCCACCTGACCCTGGTGCAGCCGCCCAAACCCGCCTCGCAGACTACTTCCAGCGGGATTTCCTCCACGAATGCTAGCGCTGCTGATCAGAAGAAGATGGTCGATGTGCTGCTGTCACTGTCGGCGGGCAACATTGGTTTCAAGAAGGCTGGTCGTAGCAGTTACGACGCCGCTTACCAGCTTACTGCTTTCACTCTCAAGACGATGCAGGAGAGGGGCATGATGCACGATATTCAGAAGCTCGAGATTGTGATGCGGGGATTCGGCGCGGGCAGAGAGGCGTTCACAAAGGCTATTCTCGGCGCAGAGGGAAGGAATATCAGGGATAAGATTTCGGCGGTGCTGGATGCGACGAGGCTGAAGATTGGTGGTACTCGTAGCCCCAAGCCCAGGAGATTGGGTTAGAGTGGTGTGGGGTGATTTGGGAGGTAATTTTGGTTGGCCATTGAGAGTCACGCATGCAAGATGGCTGTTGGTGGTCACGATTGGATGTACGATTAAGACGCGTGGCATGGAAGCAGGGCCCAGAAAGAGGCTTGAAGGAGGCTTGGGAGAGAAGAGAGAAGCATAGATTTCCGGCTTTCAGACAACGACGCTGGACGCTTAGACGCATTTCAAACATTGCATGTATTTACTTACATTCACCTTTTCAGTTGCGGTGGCAAACAGTGCACATCAGGAGCTCGGCAGGGAGCAAGGCAGTTCCTTTCGCAATTTCCTGTGTGTCGTTCAGTCGGCACCAACAGCACGGCTCTCTGCTCAAGATCTCTTGATATCTCCCTCTCGCTGCTTGCTGCCCGAAAGTCAAGGCCAAGTACCTACCCTTAGGTTCACCACTCCGACTAGAAGACAGCCAAAGGTCGTCAAATCCAGACTGGTCACATACAGACTCGACTACACGGTCCGATCCAAACATTTTTTCCAACCACAAAATGCCGACATCGGTGTCTGATCATTCAACATCACTGTCGTTCAAACAGGACGGCATCGGGAACGGGCGAGGAACCTCTTGTTCCGATGGCCAGATACGATCCTTGCAAGTCAGGACTGTTATTTGAAAATGCACTCGCTTTTGACACCAATGGCCATACTTTTGCTCAACCCGAATGATACTAAATACTAATTGCGTGTGCGCGCCTTAAATCCGCAGCTGACAAGACGTAAATGGAGAGAAATCTTGTAGCCTCTACATCGTACTTGGTATACAACCTTATATTGTGTCTGCGGGACTCTGTTTCGGTGATTGCTGGCTGACCTGCCTCCAAGTCGAACAGACGTACTTGTGGTTACTAGGGTTAAAAAGGTCGCGCACAGATCGACCGAGCCGCACACGTACATGTAATCAATACACATCGGTCATGATGTTTGGAGATAATGCGCAACGCTAACATATCTTATCAAGATAAGTTTGTCTCCTTAGGTTCAGGAATTTTGCGTGGATCCGTACCTTTAGGATTGAAGTCTGTCCGTCCACGCGTAGAAGAAGGGAGGAATGTTACGACGTGCGATAATGATAGGCTGCGTAAGTGACTACGCTAGCTACAGACCGCATTTTAGTCTTCCCATTGTGTCGGTATCCGCGACATGACGGCAGTGAGAGCCGTTCCTGCGGTTCGGATCCTTGGACGCCGTCCATATGGGTACATGCATGTGCGCTACGCTTCTTTTGTTGTCTCGTGGTGAAGCTTACAGGACCAGCATACCACACGTTGACCTTGTGATGCTGCAACATACTGCCCTTGCCGCGGAAGAAGAAGGCGGTGGCTTGCTCTTCCTCCGTGCCTTGACGACTATGCTATCCGCGTGAACACCGACGTAGCCTTCGCGGCCATGGACCGACAGTATCAGTCGCCGTAGACGAGAGAGAATGTTACACAAAAATCTTGGCTTGTGATCACACCTCAATCTGAGTTGCCAGGACCACGCGAAAGGCTATCGATGGTTGGTTTGATTTACGTTGTGCGAGGGGAGATACTTTGTTGCACGCTTGGGACGAGATCTGGACTTGGACTCGCTTGGCGTCATCGACACATATATTCTTGCGGCGCTGTTAAAGATAGATAAGAGATAAGAGATAGGCTGGTTTTGGACAGCATAGTATATCCAATCAGCCATCACGTGTTCGGTTATTATTGGAAGTTCGCCAAACGCGCACGCACAGTGTCTGTCCACTGACTGCTGAATTCGCTTGCATCAGAACTTTGGACATGAAATGCAGGTTCGCAAAATCAGCAATCAAAAAAACATACAAAAAAACATACAAAAAAACATACAGAAAATCGAAGCGAGATTTCCTGGAACAACAGGCTGTAAGGCGGCCACAACTATATGTATGATATATTTACTATCACGACTCGAGTACATACATAGGGTCTGGCGACCCGAGAGCCCGGGCTGGAGCGGTTATTCATGTTTTGGTTACTCAGACTCCACTTTCATTGGAGACGGGAGCTAGCGAGATGCTTAGCGGTAGGCCAGAACGGCAGCTGTATCCATGTAAAGCGTGCGACATGATCGCTTGTGCTACTCGAGGAAGACCGGTGGGAGGATCTGGATATCGCTATCGATCCCAGACACGCTCATCTCGGTATGCAAGCGCGCGCGACATGCACAGTACTGGAAGCGGTGTGAAACGAAGGCGACGCTTGTGGACAATTGCAGGTGGCGTGGTGTAGATCTTCAGGAACAGGCTTAGCGGCGAGGCCAACGGTTCGAGCTATCCATGTCCGGCAGGCAGCTAGCGCCCTCCACTCCGCCCAATCCTCCTCGCTGGCCCCGGGAGCGTGTGCGATAGATAGTTAGTGGTGTTGTTCCCGCATGAGCCTCCTCCTCCTCCCTGCTGCTGCTGCTGCTGCTGCGACCTGCCCTCGAACACCAGCTGCAGAGCCTGACTAGCGACTAGCGCATCCTCGACCGAGCGAGGCCGTCGTCTTGTCTGTCTGTCTGTCTGCGTGGCATGTGTGCGTGTGCAGGCATGTCGACGCAGTGATCATCACCACCAGCTCCACCACTCGCCCACTACTCCGTCACCATTAAATTGAGCCGGCCCCTCCCTCACAATGGCAGCCGTGTACGACTCGAGACACGCCCTAGCGGCCACCACCACCAACCATCTCGTAGACGCTCCGCTCTCCCACCAAGCGCTCGACAAGCCACTGCCTTCTCTCCCGGCTCCTCCTTCCCCGACTCTGACGAACCCTGATATGGTGCTGCCGAATGCGGGCTCGCTGTACGCTCCCAGTTCACCCGCCGACAGTCTGCGCGGCCCGCCCAGCATCACATATCTCAGAGACATCACCAACCAGCATGCTGGGGCGCGAGCGAGCATGGATAGCGAGCGACCTTACCCGGCGAAGAAGGAGAAGCGCGGGCTCATGAGCCGCAAGCTGATGCTTCTACGGAGTCGGACCGCGAGCAACAGTAGGGAAGATGTTTCGCAAACAAGTCCCGTTCGCCAGGAATCTTCAGTGGAGACTTCGATCGCATCATCGCCGACCATTCAGGACGGCGATCGCTTGACTCCCTCTTCGCATACACAGGATAAGCGCGCGAGTATTGGAGCGAGCTCGTTCAACAGTGATGAGTACGCTGCGCTTCCTGCCTTTTTGCACAAGTACAAGAAAGATGAGACCGAAGATGAAGAGACCGACACCGAGAAGCCTGGTCCCATGCGTATGGGCTACAGCTGTAGCATAGCAGGCGGTGCAGATGCGCGGCGCAAGGCACAGGAAGAGGAGGAAGAACACAATTCTGCTATGTTGAGCCAAAGAGCGGAGCAGATCCTGGCGAATGCGAAGAAGCGCTTGAATCTCATGGAGGGCAACTTGCGAGGTGCGAGAGACCTGGTAGCGCCGCTGACTGCTGCCAATCTGAAACGAGCGACTTCACTTGGATCTTCGGCTGCATCATCCACTTCGAACTACGGCACAAAAAGATTCCTAATGGATGGCTATACAAACACAAGACCGGGGACTGGCCGACCGCTGCAGTTACAGGTTAGTACGCCTTCGTTGCGGAGGGAATACAACAGTGGCCACTCTCGAACGCTCAGCGAGAACACCCTCCCAGAACGACCTCATACAGCCCTTATGCGAGGCGACATGTTTGGGAGGAAGGGCAGAATTCCCGTGCGGCCGAGTAACTCTTCTTGGACAGACTTGCGAGGCTCGAAGAGTCACGAGTCACTTAGTGGTAGCAGTCCTGCTCAGACAACACCCGTAGATGGCGGATCAGGGCGAATTGGCGCCTCGCCAGCAGTGATGGGAACTCCCGACCTTGATCTGGAACCTCTACCAGAGGAGAGTGCTTCTCAGATAGCGCCTTCGGTAGGCAACAGGGAAAGTGCACATTATGAGCCCGAGCACACGTATGGGCTAGGAATCACGCGATCGCCATCGACGACGACAGATGGGTTGAAAGGCCAAATGTCGACGCTGAAAAACAGGATATCGTCGCTCAGAGAGCGAGCGAAGGAGGACAGTATTAGACGACAAAGCTTCAACAACCTACGAGATGCCTCACCTCTCAATAATGCCGAGTATCAAGCACCTGAGATGTGGTATCCTGGGTCGTCAGCTTCCAATATAGCTGGAGAGAATGATGACAATACCCCTTCGAAATCTGTGGCTGGACCGACGACCTGGGGAGCACTGCCTCTGAAGACGGGGAGCAGGAATGCATTTGCGGAAATGCAGCAGAACGCGCGACCGACGTTGCGAGAGCGACGAATGCAAAGCCATCAGGGTGGTCCAATGTATCAACCCGATAATAATCGCGACATGCCCGGCTCATTCGACGTCGGTGACAACGATATTGCCTCAGATGTCGGTGCAGGAGCAGATAGCTACCAATATTCTGGGAGCGACGCGCCTACAGTTTCAACGCCAGCCGACCCTTCCGAATACTTTCCCGATCTTGACGTTGCAAGCGTTTACAAAGATGCTGAGCACGACCTTCCAACCTCCACTGTCCCTCACGAGGAACGTGAAGACGCATTCGACTACGAAAACTTCTTCCTCCACAGCGCCATGGCCCGTTACCAACAAAGCAGCAATCCCGTGGACGGAGACTACGATTCCGACGGCGAATCCATCTCATCTGTATCCACCGCCAAAGGTCCCAGAGCGACCACAACCGAGATCGACCCGTACGACGATGAACTAAATCCGCCACCCACGCCCGAAACCCCAGAGAACCTCCGCGAGATCGAGCGCAGAATCGCCCACAGCCGCAAGCAATCGACCGACAGCGTCAGCACCATCGCCTCCTTTGCCACAGCGGCCGAAGGCCACCTCTCGCCGACTCCAACAACCAACACCGCCCTCTCCAAATCCAACAGCCGCCGCTCCAGCCGCGCTTCCCACTTCTCGCGCCCCTCTTCCAACGAACAACCATCCTTCCACCGCTCATCCATGTCTATATCCAGCATCGCCCGCCGCCCTCCCTCCGATCCTCTTACCAACCACCGCACAAGCCAGCCTCGTCGATCGCAACCTCTTCTCAGCCCGCTCATCTCGCCAGGCACCCCTCTGCAAGACCCCACCGCAATCGCCGTCAACGCTCTTCTCAACCCGAACGGCCGCGCGCTGGGCCTCAAAGACAAAGCGCTTGTCTTCGGAGTTGTGGAGAGTCTACGAAGGGTCTGCGAGAAATTGCAGGAAGGCGACGACGAGGACGCGTATGAGATGCGGGAGTGGAGGCGGAGGTTAGATGGGGGAAGGAGGGAACTGGATGGGGTTGTGGAGCAGTGAGTGAAGGTTTTACCTTCTTGCTATTCACTCTTCCCTTCGAATTCTTCTTCTTCTTCTTATTGTTCATACTTTTGGCTTGCTTGACGACAAATTTTTCGACTAACGTTTGTTGGCCATGCTGTTAACGTCGATCACGACCGGAGGACCACTTTTTCTGTTTTGCGTCTCAAAAGGGGGAAGCGAAATCTTCTTCTTCTTTTTTCTTTTTACGTTCTGGTGAGCGTTTCTCGAAGCGATAGTTGGCGTTTTACAAAACCCCCTTCCATTCTTAACAGATCCTTTTTAGGATTCGGGAACATTACGACTGTGGATCATTGTTTATTACCATTTATATACTTGTTAGATCTTTTCTGTATTATACTAGTGTATAGATTATTGGGAATATGATTTGCCGACGATTTCCATGGCTGGAGATCCCTTTCAGAATGTTGATACTATCACTATACGTAGAAAACGTGCACGCTCGGAGAAGTACGCTACGCTATTTTGTCGCGTCCTATGACGTGACACTACATTTCGTGCGCATGTACTCTACGCACAGTAATGATCAGGCGCATCTCAACGGTACGACGCAGTTATTTTGGACCCGGGATACGTTATATATGAAGTAGCAAATTAGTTGCTTGAATGTACAGAAAATTGAAAGGAATTCTCAATGGCAGTCGTTAATACAAAATTCAAGATCAAAGTTTGTCGATGTTGCCATAGGAGTGACTTCATGGCCATACGGAGGTGGATATCGCTGTACGTGATTGCGCTCATGCGTAGGAACTGTACCCAGCCCAATGAAGTGAATGAACTCCTCCTCGAGGACACCATACAAGTCTACCCATCGGAACTCAGACAGGACCCTTACAGCTAAACGCCGTGTTCCGACCGCCTTGGAACGCATCCATGATGCCTTCGATGCTGCTGTACATTCCCAAGCCAGCAGTCACCAGTGCGCCTAGTCCAATGATCACATTGAACAGTTTGATGTACCATCGCTTGGCCATGAAACCTCGCACCCAGCGCTTCGCACCGTTATCATGGCGAGTCGTGCGGCCGGTAGCCGGATCGAAGCCTTCGTCTTCGCGAACCGCGTCGCGCTGGACGGAGAGGCCGAGCATGAGGAGCGGTGGGAAGGTGTATGTGAATTGCATTATGCAGAGGGCGGCGACGAAACCGGATAGAGCGCTGGGAAGGGGAGGTGTTAGTGGGTGTAGTGCTTTGGGGTTTGGGGTCTCGCATGCAGGGGCAGGGGCATCGTCTTACGAGAAATTGGGAATGGCTGCTGCGAGGAGGAAGGCCAGGGCCCAGTAAACTGGGACGAAGAACACCCAGATCCATTTGCCCTTTTTCGATCCTAGGTCGGGGAGATGGAGGAGTTCTTTGAAGCACGCTTGGTACAGGACTTTGATGCCGATGTTCCCGTACAGCGCAGCTGCTATCAGGCCCGTGACGAGATACAGGATATTCCCAGCGACCAGAGGGCCACGCATCGACATGCCCTGGTTGGCCGGATTGATCACGTACTGGCCTTGGAAGCTGTAGACGTAGACGCCGAAGAAGATGTAGACGCTGAAGATGAAGGCTTCGGCGATGAGCAACGCTTTCCAGAAGTCGAAGGGTCGCCGCATCTCGGACATGAATTCGCAGTAGACCATTGCACCGCCGTAGGAGAAGACGGCTTGCATGAGGCCGAGGACTTGGCCGCTGAAGTCGATGTCTGGAGGGGCACCGGCGCTGGTTGTGACGGGGGCAACTGGAGGGGCGATGTCGATGCCATTTTGGCTGGAAGGGGAGTTAGTGTTTACTGCTTTTGTGGCGGGCGCGGTTTGCGATGGAGGTTTTTCTGGGACTTACTTGGAGGCTGCTTCGTAGTTTGGTTGGCTGTGAGTGACTACGACCATTGTTAGGACCATTACTATCACGTTGATCCAGACGGCGAAGTTGGCGATCCAGCCGAATCTCTGCAAAGTCCGGATTTGGCCAAGGAACATCCCCAGGACGGACCAGATCACGCAGCAGACAATGTAGCAGATATTTCCGTTAATCTGATAGAGGCCCTGGCCGTTGCCAATGATGATGACGCCGACGAGGCAGAACAACTGGATCGACTGCAAGACATTTACGATGTGGCGTGCAAGGGGCCCGTAGATACGGAATGCGATATCGCTATAGTTGGACATGGGATAGCGGTCTGAGTCGAGCTGTAGGAACATCCTCCAGAGCTGACTCTGTCAGAAGGTCCGGATGAGAAGGTGTTTCACTAAACATACCTGCCACCCAGTGTAGCCTGCTAATGCACCAAAGATCGCGTACAAAGAGATACCCGGTCCATATCCCATCTGCGCCATGGCCCAAGGCACAGTGTACGGGCCTAGCACATCGGTTGTGATGAGATAGAACACTGCGGCCCAACCAGCAGTTCTAGCAGCTCTCTGTGCCTGATGCCACTCACCGTCGGACACAGCAACGGCAGTCGGCGGCGTACCCTTGAGATCTTTCATCTCGGACGTTGGGGCATCAGAGCTGGTGTGGTCGTTCGCCGCATCGGTCTTGCCGGAGCGAAGAAGCTTCGCCACTGGACCTTTCATTTTCGGGAGCAGGCTTTCCTCGTGTCTCGTGATTGAAGCCCAGTACATGTACTCTTCGATGGTGACGGTATCGCCTCGTGCCAGTTGGGTAACAGGCGCTGTGTCGGGTCCGGAAGATAAAATGAGAGGGTCATGCTTGTCGTGAGCTACGGTAGCCGCCAGAGGCATAGCCATGGTAGCGGAACGAGCAGTGCAAAGTAGGAGACCTTGAGCTTGTCATTCATCATTGAGGCTGGTCTCAGAACATATACCTTATCATTTTCGCAGTCGATAAGTGTGCCGCTGCGTTGGCCACCCGCAACTAGGGCCCATGTAGACGGCGCCTCTATGCTCGCCTTCATCTCGATACGGTGCATCAAGCATACCAAGGCGAACGATAAGCTAGGCCGAGCAGAGCAGGTGTCTGCCATCCGAGGGGGCAACCAAGGGCAACGTGCCGCCACGAGTATATGGTTGGCGGCAAAATGTGTAGATCTCTCTATCGGCAAGCAGAATGTATGCACGTGCATTCTCGATCGCTCCAGTACCGGGCCGCTTCAGGTAGGAGATGGCACAAAGACGGCACAGCTGACATGGGTGCTCCAACTACCAATGAAATCGACAAGTCGGTGACTACGGGCATTGATGTGCATGGTGTTGTGGCTATCATGTTGCATGTTTGCGAAACTCTCGTCGGAACAAGCAGGGCTGGAATTCTAGTAGTACGAATAGCTATGGCGTTCCAAAGGTATGGGTACGGACACTTCACAACTTCACGTCAGTCGAACAAACACACGACCCTTTGGACTGACACTTCATACACCCAATAGAGGACCCTCAGCGTCTTGAACGAATCCGCCACTCAAATGCTTTCAAAGAGAAAGCTCTCTCATCTCTGGTCCCAGACAAGACGTAGAGTGGATGTTGCGTCGTTACAAACTGCTTCAACCACTGTTTTGGAATATTTCTCAATGCTCCTACAGTCCTTGCGCATGGGTTTGTGTGGAGCGATCCATCTCCTTGATCACGAAAAAATCTTGTAGCATTTCCGATTAGTTCAATTTTGAACTTATGTGATACCGCCATCGAGATACCACTTGACCTTTGCACTACATGTAAGCAACTAGTTGCTACTACAGTGTAGCCTGAATTGAAAGGTCAATGCATCTACCATTGAGATACTACTTAATTCCCCGTTACATAAGCAACTAGTTGCTACCGCAACGTAGGTTCGAATCGATAATTGACTACATCTACCATTGAGAGGAATGTTCCCGTGTTTCTATGTAGTGCTGCTAATCCTTAAATTTCATCGCTCCTCTAATGTCCATTGAGATACGCCTGATCGAGCTGTACATAGAATCTTGCGCACGACTTGTAGCTTTCCCAGATTAACACGGTCTAGTGCATATTTCATCCTTAGACACACCACCTGAATGATGGGTGCAAAGTACAGTCGTTTTATCGAAAGATGCTCAAAAGAGATCGTCAACCTCTTGGAATCCATTGATCCTGATCGAACATTCGTACGATCAAACAGTCCGCCTGACAAGAAACGTTCAAAGGACATCGTATACCATCGATCTGGATCGAAAATTCAAATGCGTGTCGTTACCTTCATCCAGCTACCCTCACACCTTCCCAACCTCCCTGACCTCGTCATGCGAAGCCTCCCCACTGCCCAACCCCTTCTCGCCCAATACACCACCCGCCGGACTCCCCGTCTCCTCGTCCTTGGCTCCCCCAACACCTTCAACCCCAACCTTCGTCTCCGCAAACGCATCCACCACATCCCTATACGCCGGCACGAAATTTACACAAATCGCATACGAGAACGCTGCAACAAAAAAGCACAAGGGTACAACCATGCCAAACTGCGTGCTATCCCTCGCATCCGACGCCGCGCCCAAAATCGGCGGCACAACCGCACCACCGCACACAGCACCTACAATCCACCCAGACCCACGCTTCGAGTGTTTGCCCAGCCCGCGCATGCCGAGCGCGACGATGGTCGGGAAAATGATGGACTCGAAGAACAGCGTGACGAACAGTAGGGCGATGCCGGCGTTGCCGCCGTGCGCGATTGCGGGCGCGATGAAGATGATGCAGCCTGCGAGGTAGAAGATGAAGACCCAGCGGGGACGCACGAAGCGCATCAGGAAAGTACCGATGAAGCGGCCGAGGGCGAAACCGCCTTGGGCTCCGGCAAGGAGTTGGGCGGCGGCGGCATCGGAGTATTTGGCGTCGGCGTCAGTGACGTAGTTGATGAACTGGACGAGGTGAGGTGTGTTAGGATTGATGTAAGTGATGGATGCTTTTGGGGGTGTTGGGAAGGACTTACGAAACCTGCGATGCCTACTTGCGCTCCGGTATAGCAGAACTGTGCGAAAGCAGCGTGGAATAGGCGGTACTGCTTCCTGAACGGCTTGATATCGGCGTTCGCATGCGTTTCTGTGGCCTGGAAGGCCATGTCTGCATCGGTGATCTCTGGGATTGGCGAGCTGGCGAGAATCGTTAGCCATTGAATAGCAAGGTTAGAGAATACCATGATCATTGAACTCACAAGTAAAACACCACAGCAAGCAAGAACACAAAGCAAGCGATCGCCAAGTAGATCCATTGCACGTTCTGCAGTGCCCTCTGGTCGTTGCCTGCAGAGCGAAGGGTTCAAGTCAGCACAGTGTCTCAAATATTACATTGGCTCGCGGTCTAGCTTCGAACTTCGTACTGCTCGCCCTGCCGCTGAGAGGCCGGTACGGAGTCTGAACCTAGATCGCGAGATCGGGTTGCACCCTTCGTTCACGTACCCACATGGTTGAAGATAGCGTACGAGCCGATTACAGGTGCGACGACCGTTCCGATTCTGCAATCACATCAAGTCAGCCAAATTGAACCTTCTCAAACCAAACCCAACAATCTCCCTAAACTCACCCATTAAAAGCCTGCGAAAAATTTATCCTGATCTCCGAGTACTTCGGCGGCCCACAAACCGTAATATACGGATTCGCCGCCGTCTCCAAACTCCCCAAGCCATTGCCAATAATAAAAATCGCCGCGCAAAAGCCCCCAAAACTCTTGTACAAAATACAAGGCCAGGCGACGAGGGATCCGACGCCGTACAGGCAGAGGCCCCAGATGAAAGTCGCTTTGTAGCCGTAGTGGCGCAGGATCCAGTTGGCATGGCCGAGGGAGGCGAGCGGGTAGGCGCCGAAGTAGGCGGCTTGGAGGCCGGAGGAGCGGGCGCGGGTGATGTTGAGGGAGTTTTGGAAGTGTTTGTTTAGGGTGTCGAGGAGGCCGTAGGAGAAGCCCTGGGGGTGAGATGGAGTTAGCCGGGGTTGGAGAGTAGGTTTCCATTGTGTTGCATGGAGAGGCTGATGTCCGATGGGCTCGAATGCGAGAGAATCTCCGGCTCAGCACTGCAATAGCGCTTTCGAGTGGCGAGTATAGCACATCATCATTGTGGAGTTGCAAAGCAGTATATCACTCACCCAGAGAAAAAAGAGGATGGTCACCAAGACGATCGGGTAAATTGACTGACGCAGCGTGAGCTCAGCAGCATTCGTCCGCTGATCATCACGGTTTTTGAGGGCATTCTTCTTCAGCCATTTTGGAGCCATGACTGCGGTACACAAGTCTTCAACGAAGGAGAGACAAAGAGTGATGATAAGATATGGACTAGATATGCAGGACCTCGCCTACCTACTTATGCGCTGTATCAAAAGGACGTGGGTAGTTCTCCGGCAATTGTCGACAGCTCTGACATGGTTCAGACGGTGACTTTAGCGCGAGGGAAAGTGGGCGACAGATGACCACTACCACGTCTTGGATATGTCCCATCCCTGAGTGATGTTGCATCTGTCGAGCACTTCCCCGCACGCTCTTACAGACTAAGACTGCGGGCCTCCACAGCTTGGTCGGTGTAAAGATGGGGCGAAGGATCGGCGGCCGGCTTGGCCTACGACGGGCAGGCTTCGAGAAAAACTCAGGGAAGGGGTTTGGCCATACAGGAGCCGCGTAGAGTTGTAAGAGGTTGTCCACCAAGGCCACCCATGTGAGAGCCACGCCGATTGCGAAATCCGCGGCGTCTATCGATCCAAGGATGACCTCCAGAGCAACAGGGATGCCCAACGAGCGAAGGTAATTGCCGGGTAATGTATCGCTTTTCGAGCTTATCCGAGCCCATACCTTGTAGGAGTATGCATTCGTTTCGTGTGATTGCTATATCGCCATAGAAATGCCGCGGCTGAGGCAAGAAGACCGGTTAGCATGTGCGTGTTACTGCAGATGCATGCATGAATGTCAAGACCAGGAGCATTTGGTGATGTGGCGATCTCCGTTGTGCAGTCATCCAAATGCGCTGGTTCAAGTCGTCCCTCTTACGCGTCCAACTGTGACACCGCCCAAGCCACATTTTATAGGACGAAGCCTACTTCACTCCACCCTCCTGCGAGTCGCAGAACCTTGACCCTCCTGTCCACCAAAGCCAGAAATGATCTCGGTCACCAGCTGGCGCAGTTCAGCCTGACCTTGTTCAGTCTGGAAGTCAGGCCTGGCAGCCAGCTCTTCGATCCTGCGACGAATCTCAGGGTCGGGCTCTTCGCCAGCCTCACCGGCGTCCATAGTGCCTACGTTGACCTTGACATTGCCGGGGAGAGGCGGAGGAGCGTGTACACCGTCCACGCCGTTTGTGCCATTGAGAGCAATATCCGAGCCTGCTGCTCCGCCAGTTTGTGCGACAACCGAAGCGGCCTCTTCCACTGACGCACCACCAGCAGCCTGACGCAGGAAAGCAGCGACGAGAGGCTGCTCATCCTCGTCGTCCAATTTCTCCGCCGCGGTTTGTCCCTCGTTGTTCTTTGCCTCGATGCTCACGCCTAGCACCAGCAGCTCTTTGGCCATCTCCACCGTCTCAGCGTTGAAGAGCGCAGTTTCGTCATCCTCGTCGCAGATGTTGGCGGGAACGTTGAAATCCTTGATCAGGGCGTGCACGAGCTGGACATGGCCGTAAGAGGTGGCTGCGTGCAGCAGACTGTAGCCGTGGGAGTCTTGCTGGCCTGCTAGTTGAGGGTGTTCGCGGAGGTGGGCTATGACGGTGTCGGGCGAGTCCGGCACCAGGTTTAGCAAGCGGTCGATTGTATGAGGCTGGGACATAGTTGTGTTTGTGGTGTTGTGCTGTGTGAACGTGAGTCGGTCTTGGATTGAATCACAGCCTGGCGCACGAAACAAATGTTTTGGAGGGGCACGGTATTTGCCGCCGAAATTTAGGCAGGCTGATGATGGGACGAAATGTGATGATACACCGATAGTCCAGCTTGATGGAGGTATTGTAGATTCAATATAACACGCATATTTGGCAAGGCTAGTGTTATTATCAATACACAACATTTTAGAATCTTTGTGGTGGTTGGCCCGCCTTCCAGGCGCAAAATGAACATTACGCATCCGGTCGAGCAGAACTCTGCATGCGCATGACAAGATTAAATAGGCATTGCCTTCATTCCCATTCATTCCAATTTCGCAAGACTGCATATCGTCATTCATACCATGCTCTCAATTTCATGCTTTTATCATTCGTTCCCGCCTTGCCATGCAATAAACCCAGTCCAAAATTATAAGACTCACCGCACCTAGCTCAAGTCCAGCTTCCACAGGCCATCACCAACATAGTGTCCGTTCTCAATACCTACTCCCTTCTTCTTCTCCTTCATCTCCTTGGTGCCCATCTTCAGCACACCGATCAGACAAGGGTGCTCCTTGCCCTCAGCCTCGACCACCACAATCTCGCCAGCCTCAAGATCCTTTCCGTCGTTGTCGTAAACACCTGCGTCTTCGTCGCCAGGCAGCCTGCCGCCCGGGCTTGTGAGACCAGGAACCATGAGAGTCGCTCCGCTCATAACGAAGCGAATCGCGCCTCTGTCAATGCGCACGCGCTTGAAGGCCCAGGGGTATTTGTGCACGATGGTCAGGTGGGGGATCATGGCGTCGTCCATATGCTGGAAGAACAGGGGTGTGCTGCCGTTGCAGTAGAGAGATACGCGGTCGGGAATTTTGACGAGGTCGAGCTGCTCTTTCTTGGGCATGATGTCGTCGATGTAGGGCTCAAGGCCTGGGTAGGTCTCGAGGACTTTGGCGCGCACTCCGCGCTGGGCGGAGGACTTGACCTTGCTCTTCTGGCCGGCGGTGAACTTGGGGGCGCGTGTTAGCTGGAGTAGTAGTTGGAGAGAGCTGGACACGTACTGACTTCCTTCTTGAACATGGTGGCGGATGTACGTGTGTATCAAAGTAGGATGAGTGGTGATTCTCGTGCACTCAAATGAATGAATGAGGCCCAAAGTCCCCGTCGCGCGCCCCACCAAATGGCTCGCCAGTGACCCCTCCATCGTCACACGCCGCTCGTTCGCTGAATGTGGGAGGTGGTCGGAGCGTTCTTGGTTGCGCTTGCCTGCTGCAACGCCGCCTCCAGAACGTTCCATGAAATAATATACATACGCCCTCTCACTTACTCCTCATTGTTACAACGACCTTCTAATACCTCTCAAATCTTCCAACACATACAACGCGGCCAATCTTCCAATATGGTGCGGCCAATCCTCCCGCAAACTCCCTCTACCATGCAATGCCGCGAACTAACAAACCCCTCCAGGCCACCGACTCTCGCAAGCGCCTGGCGCTCGCCGTCGTTGATTTCCTCAACACCTCACTCAAGGATGGCACCCTCCAGGCCGAGGACGCCGACAGCATCGAGATCGCCAGCAATTGCATCGCCGAGTGCTTCCACGTCGACCCCAACGACCAGGCCGCCATGAAGGATGCTCTGGGCGGCCAGAACCTGCTCTCCATCTACAGCGTCTACGAGAAGCTGAAGGGCAAGTCCACCGCCTCCACTCAGGGCTCCAGCTCCGCCGAGGAGGGCCGTCCCAGCACACCCTCTGTGCCCCAAGCACAAGACAGTGAGGCCGCCAAGGGTGGACCCACCGAGGAGAGCGAGAAGCTCAAGGGCCAGGGCAACGCCGCCATGCAGAAGAAGGACTACCCCACCGCCATCGACTTCTACACCAAGGCTCTCGAGATCTCGCCGCTGAACCCCATCTACCTCTCCAACCGCGCCGCTGCCTACAGCGCCAACCAGAAGCACGAGCTCGCTAAGAACGACGCCGAGCTCGCCACTGTCGCTGACCCCAAGTACACCAAGGCCTGGTCGCGCTTGGGCCTGTCCCGTTTCGCACTCGGCGATGCGAAGGGCAGCATGGAGGCTTACGCCAAGGGTATTGAGGCTGAGGGCAACGGCGGCAGCGAGGCAATGAAGAAGGGTTACGAGACCGCGAAGCGCAGGTGCGATGAAGAGGGCGTCTCACCAGAACTTGATACCACTGGCTCCCGCTCTGGACCCGGCGGCGCTGGCGCTGGTGCTGGCGGCATGCCCGACCTCTCATCGCTCGCCGGCATGCTCGGTGGCGGTGGAGGTGGAGCCGGCGGCATGCCTGATCTTGGTGCGCTGATGCAGAACCCCATGATGAGGCAGATGGCCAGCCAAATGATGAGCAACCCTGAGATGATGAACAACCTCATGTCGAGATTTGGTGGTGGTGGTGGTGCCGGCGGTGCTGGTGGCGCTGGAGGCATGCCCGATCTGTCATCCATGATGAACGACCCTGCCATCGCCGAGATGGCACGCAACTTCATGGGTGGTATGGGCGGCGCCGGTCGCGGACAGTAGACAATGATATGCACAGCGTGATGACGATTCGGCAACGACGAGATTACGAAAAATATAATACAATAAAGCATGGGTCATGGCTTGTGATCATTGAGCACATTTATTATTCAAATATTCTTTACGTTGACTTTTGTTACTTCGTTTTGTACACGATGCCAGCATGGATGCGCTCCACCCCAGACACTAGGAAATTGCCGCATGAAGCTGAATATAAGGTATATTAGGACACGCGCCTACTCGCTTGCACATCCGAATTAGCGTTATCTGCGGCCCTAAACCAAAAATCTAATCTCATATTCGCGGCCACAGACCAGCTCCACAGAGATAGCCAGAGGCTGACGCGGTTTCTTGTTGCCTGTCCAGGCTTCCACACAGGACCACTTCAAATGGTGTTTATAATTTGCGATCATGGTATCTTGTCATGTATTTCTGCTAAATTACCTTCCAGCGAGCTTCTCTCTCTTCAAACACTTATACAGCGGGTACAATGGCACCTTCAACTTCCCACGAGCCTGCTGATACCGATAGTTTGGCGGTCAGCAACACACCCCATCAGCAAGGGACGTACGAACCTGATATGATCGCTTCAGCCATCAGAGGAAATGAGATCCTAGGATTGGACATCTTCGCGCAGACGCGCGACGACTTAGCCGACTTCCCGGCTGATAGGGTAGAGCAACTAATGTCCGCCATGAACAATGATATCCCAACAGGCGGCAATGATGTTTCTTACGGAGATAAAGACACCCAATACTTACGGTTTTGGAAGGCCAGATCGCCAGGAGCGCCAGTAATCATCTTCGTTCATGGTGGGAGTTGGCAAATCGGAACATATCTCGACTCTATCGGCTCGGCCAAAGTCACGCATCTGCTTGATCAAGGCTACGCTTTCGCCTCGGTCAACTTCTCCCTCGTTCCCTCCGTGACCGTCGAAGTCCAAGTGCAGGAAGTAGCCTACGCGCTCGGATACCTGACCAGAAACGCAATCGATCTCGACATCAACCCACAGAACCTCGTCCTCATGGGCCACAGCTCTGGCGCCCACGTCGTCGCTCTCCTCGGTACAGACTCCACCTACCTCTCAAACGCCGGCGTAGCCCTCTCCAGCCTCCGCGGCGTAATCGCAGTCGACGGATCCAATTACAACGCCTCCGCAGATTTCATGGACAGTCCCGGCCCCGTCGCTAACAATCTTGCGTTCGCGCTTGGTAGGGAACCCGCGAGGCTGCGGGCCATGTCGCCGACTTATCATGCTCGTGGTAATAATGCGGGAGCTTTCCTACTCCTACACGCGCAACGAGACGGGGGGGTCAGGCAGGCGGTGGAGTTTGCTGCCGTGCTGGAAGCTTCGGGAACTGATGTCGCTTTGCATGTTTTTGAAGGGAGGAGTTTTGAAGGGCATATGCAGATGTTGCTGAGGCTCGGGGAGGTGGAGTTTCCAGCTACGGGGGTTATGGATGGGTGGCTTGAGCGACATGTACCAGTGGGTTCGAAGTAGACCTGACTAGCAGGTGATGCGGACCGTGGTGTCTCGATGATTTTCTACTTGAAAGGCGAAAATAATAACGTAGGCTCTTGTGAGGTCTCTCATATTCATCGAAACGTTCTCGCATTAGATTCGTTCGTATACAGTCTTGCTCTCAAGCCACTGCATCTCATTCGACCGGAAGCCACGTTGAAGCCAAACTCCTAATCTGCTCCGGACACTGAGCCTCTATCAACCCAACCCAACTTCGAGCCCGTAACATCCCACGCAAACGTTGAAGAACCCGCAGCTCCGGCTCAGACAACAAGTCAACGCCATACACGCCCTCCGAGAACTGAAGCAAAGAGTAGAACACGCAGTCTGCGATCGACACTCGTCCGCTATCGATCGAACGAGAGAGCTCGGTGGCGTATTTCTCCTCTATTAATATTAAGGTCTTCTTGCAATACTCCAAAGCCAGCTCTGCCGCGAGTGCATTCGTCTTTTCGAGAGGTACGAATAGAGCAGTGCCTTTATGGGCCGCGAAGCAAAACTGAGTACTAGCTTCGTCCACAAGAGCCAGCACCTCCCTGATGCGAGCCTTCTCTTCCGAAGTGCTGCCTCGCATGCTGGTTTTCCGGTTCGCAGCTCTAGCCAGCTCGACTTGCCAGTCTTGAGTCGGATCAGGGTTGTCGCAGACGTCTTCGAAGAACTCGATGATCGCGAGCGATTGCTTGATGAACGACCCGGACGGCAAGCGGAGGATTGGAACGCTGCCTGGGGGCTTACCGGGTGCGACCATGCCGGTTTGGGTGATTGTCACCGGGGTGATTCGGAGGAGCGTTGATGATAAAAGGCCTTTTTCTGAGAGGTAGAGGAGGACGCGGCGGGGGTAGAGGCCCCAGGGTAGGACGTAGAGCTCGAGGGGGACGGTCATTGCGGTGTAAAAGCTGGGTCTGTAGAGTCGTTATCAATATGTGTAGGTCATGACTCCAGGAATCTATGCTTGCGACGCAGAACAATGTCTTTTGTAGTTTTTGTTCAATACATGTAAAGTACGCGGAGACATGGGGTGAGATCTGGAATGTCTCCGGAATGTCTCCGTGAATCCTGTGAAGGATGCCGCTTGTATAATATCTTCTTCAAAAGCAGCTTGTGTTACGCAGGACATGAGGTAGAAATGAGGATGTATTCAATTCAAGATAAGTCCATGTTTGATGACTTTACGGATTTGTTCTTGTTGGGCTTTGTTACGTTGTATTGGGCATTTCCCTATCAAGAGACGATTTCAGATGACAGATTCAATCTCAGCTAGGTGGTAAGACAAGCTCGAAAGCGCCATGAGAAGCGGGTCAGCGTCGTTGAATATCACTTTTCTGAGACGAGAAGAAGATCATGAGAGGAACGAGGGCAAGGATGCAGCACCAGACGACGTTCCTGCGTCGTCGGCCATTGAGGTTCCTCGTTGTCCCTTGGGAAGTTCAGAGCCAATCGGCTGGAGAATTCGAGCTGAATACCGATGACCTCACTACGATCGCCCTTTACCCACTACCTGTACCGTTCGCTCGTCGAAGGTTCGCTCACTGAACCCCTTTGTGTCTTTCCTGTCATTTGTCACTATATTCTCCGGAGAATGAGACACCTAGAGACTGTCTCACAGCGATCAGTTACGCTCGACATCTTGGCTGTTGGAAGACAGTCCCACAGTCTGGTCCCGCGCCACGTGCGGGTGCGAAACCTGCAACTGCATCTCATACCGATCGTCTCGAAGCATAGCCTGTGCAGCGCACTCTCCCAGCATCAGCGACTAGTGACAGCCACCCGAGAGCTCCGTCGCGAAACAGAATGATATCGACCGAGTTGCGTCAAGTATTTGAGTCTCGTCCTGTTTCAAGACAAGGTCTCGAGGCCAGACGGCACTCATGACTCGCCGCATTTCCTCGATGATTAGAGCGAGTAGCATAATACATGCCACGATCTTTCGGGTAAACAATATTACTGGGCGCTACCGACTTTACTACCACTTGAAAGGCGAAGCGAGGGAGGTACTATGGTGTTGAGACGGCACATGCTCGCTTAGGTGAACATTGATGCTCATAAGTGCCTGAAGAAGTACGAAGCGGGTCGGCAGAGCCTCGTTCAGGGCGAAGACAAAGAAATATTGGGAGGAGGCGTTCAGCCAAACTCTCGGTGGACGTTCTCAAAGTAATAAAGAGCGCTCCCTCTCGCACTTTTCTCCAGCAACATCATACTAACGCGCCTATCTAGAACCTCCTGAACTTGAACTGCGTCTCCGTCCTCAACGGCAACAAGGTCACCATTCCGATCATCATCCTGGGCGCTGGCGGTCTTGCTGGCATCTTGCCGGCCCTGGGTCTGCCTGGCGTGGTTCAGTCGTCACTTCTGCCAGCTCTTTCGTCGGTCATTGCAACCGCTGGCCCATCGGCCATTCCTTCTCTGCCGACTTCTCTGCCGGTGCCTCTTCCGACTTCTCTCCCAGCTGCGATCACGAGTCCTCAGTATCGCTTCCAACAAGCGCTCCGGCTGTCCCTTCCGGAGGATCATCACTTTCAAACCTCGTTCCCTCCGTGATGTCAGATGTCACCTCTGCACTTCCCGCCGTACCTACTCTGGGCACTGGCACTGGCACTGGCACTGGCACTGGCACTGGCACTGGCACTGGCACTGGCACTGGCACTGGCACTGGCACTGGCACTGGCACTGGCACTGGTACTGGCACTGGCACTGGCACTGGCACTGGCACTGGCACTGGTGGCATCATCCCTGGTAATCTCTAGGCGTCTTGCGATCAACACGCATATAGCCGCCGCAAATGAAATCGGCTATCTGGAGCAGAGATGTGAGAATACGAGGAACTTTTGGGAGCTTTCGATATAAACGGGATAATTATCCCATCCTGTCATTTCTGATGTGGTTGCTGCTCGGTTTTTAATGATCAACGTAAAATACGATCTTTAGCTGTACATAGTCGTCATCTAGTACAATTTGGCGCTCAATACAAGTAAGATTGTTCTACTTAAACGTTTGCTCAGCCCAGAATGACACAACTTTTGTACATGGTTCGAACAGGATTGAATGGTGGCAGAAGACATAATCCGATGTTAGGGACAGATAGGCTCCGAAGAGCGTTGATCTCTATTGTGGCGACCGCATGCATCTTATCAAAGTGCCCACAATTCTATAAGGGAGAGAAGATGATTGATACATCATTTTACAAGGGACCGGCCTTATTGCCAGTATCACGGGTTGTTAAAGACCTGGTAATACTTCTGTTTCCAGCCCAATATCAACGATGCGAGAAAAGACAAGTACATAAAGTGGAGCCGTTCGGCACGATTAGTAAGCTTCGCGTTGTCAGCGTGGGAACATATCGACAAAATGTGGCCACGTAACAGTCTTGACGGTATGACTCGATGTAAAACAACTAGCGGGTTTTCTCTGACATATTCACAGTTCACTCCCATTGTGTAAGCTCCCAGTATATGAGAGAAGTTAAAGATGGTCATACAAGACGGATCTGATCTTCCGGACAGCGCAAGCTTGTTGGCAACTCTCCCAAAAGCCGAACTACATCTTCACTTAGAGGGAACCATCACTCCCGCTACCCTGGTCGTTCTTTCCAAGCGCCATGACGCCAAACCACTCACTCTCGCCCAAGCCGAAGCGCTCTACGAATACAAGGACTTTCTGCATTTCTTGCAAGTGTGGACCCTCGTCTGTCAACGGCTCCAAACTCCGGCCGATTACGCACTCATTGTGCACAACATGTTTGAGAGTCTCGCGCAGCAGGGCATCAAACATGCTGAAGTCTTCATTGCAGTCGGCGGCATGATCTCGGAACGGCCGGATGTCGTTGTAGAGGATGTCTTTGCGGCTATCGAGGCAGTGAGGGTGGAAGAGGAAGCCAAATTCGGCATCAGCGTGCTCTGGATTGTCGACGCATCTCGCCAGAGAGGTAGTCATGTCAGCAAGGTGTTTGACATCGCCGCTGAACTGCGGCAAAAATACCCTGCTGTCGTTGGTGTTGGCATCGGTGGCGATGAGGTTGGCGGCCCTTGTGGTCTCTTCAAGGACGAGTACAAGAAAGCCAAGCAGAATGGCCTTCGACTGACGGCGCATTGCGGTGAGGCCACTGGTCCTATCAACGGTCCAAAGGAAATCTGGGACGCCCTAGAGATGGACATTGAAAGACTTGGCCACGCTTTCTGTGCGCAATACGACGAATCTCTGCTGGACGAATTAGAGAAGAGAGGCACAGTCTTGGAGTTGAACGTCACCAGCAACGTGAAGACAGGGGCGTGTCAATCAGTGGAGGACCATCCTATCAAGGAATATTTTCGTCGCGGGTTGATTTGCACTGTCAACAGCGACGACCCGGCGATGTTCGGCAGCGATGTGCTGCAAGAATACGTTCTCTTACGAGATCGCCTGGGATTCACTATTGATGAGATTGCAGAACTCGCTGCGACGTCCTTCCGATCTAGCTTTTTGGGGCCCAAGAGGAAAGCCTACTTTGTGGAACTAGTGGAGTCATGGTCAAGAAGTCTCCAATTCTCACGTTGACTCGACGATCATTGACGACCAAGCGTGACAGGCTTCGTAGATGGTAGCAAGGCATTCAACATGACATAGTACGGTCGAGCAGGTTTGTCAAAACCATTCGCAAAGATTGTATCTCAGTTGGTTTGGGATTCTTTGGGCATTGATCCAGAATGCTGCATATCACATGCGGCACTAACACGATCTCTGTTATTTTATACCCGTAGATCTTGTTGACCAGCGATCCTTCGAACTGTCGGGCGAAGTATGATGGTATGCCAAGACGAAGGCTGTTGATTACCATGGCCGGGAATGAGTAGGCGCCCCATATGGCAATGGTACAATAGAGACGACGGACCTCGTATGGTTTCATCTCTTCGTTGTCTTCATTTGCGCGCGGTTCTTGGATGAGGGCCGTGTGGTTGCGTTGTGCCAGCTTGGGGAGACCTGTGCTTCCAGACGTTGACATCAATGTGGCGGTAGACTCGCCATCGATTTTCTCGAGTCGCTAAGCTATAGAGGTAGTGTCGCGGTTGTTGAGCATATTATGAATAGTGGCGAAACCGTGGTCGTGTTCCAGATTTGGCGAGTCTGCTCGGACCTTATCTTGCAGGATGTCTGAGAAAATCACGACATCGACATCGTCTTCCATACTCTTAACAGCGATTTTGACACAAGCCAACAGGTCGATAGTTGTTACAATGACTCGGGCGCCGGATCGTTTTACATGATGCTGTAGTTCGGAGCTTGTGCTTGCAGGGTTGGCTCCAGTCCAACGGCAGCCTCATGCAAGGATAGCCAGATTGAGGACGGGATAGATGATCTGTACATTCGTCAGTACGTCCTTGATCACAAGCGACACTCCAAGTTCCATACGTCGTTCGCGGCAAAGACACAAGCGATTCCGCCGAATGAACCTGCGAGCCTTGAGACCAGGTCTGTAAACTTACTCCTCGATATGTAACGTTCCGGGTTGTCAGAATCTATTAAGATCTGTATTCCGTTGGTCAGTAGATATTCCATTGAAGCAATTCCGTCCATTACTGACAGGTTCATCACCATCGTAGGTTCCAGACAAGGTCCGTTCCACCAGGTTAGTGTATAATTTCGTATCGCGCCTCATGTCTGCTGCAAAGTTCTTGAGCTTATGGTCTCAAGCAACAACAAACTCGCTGATTGACGTACATGAGTCATGTATGTCATCGTTCGTTCCAGGCGAGGCGCACTTACAAGAGAGAGTACAGTCAGCACGATCTTTGCCAGCAGTAAAAGACTCAGAACATCAGCTCGAGGGTAAGAAAGCTACTTTAGGATTAGTCATCATTTACGTAATCACGCACCACATCAATCCCTCGTCAAAGCTCAAGACACCAATCAGCAGTCCAGAAATGCCTTTACAACTATTAGACGCAATACAGAGACCAGATCAGTACCTGAGCTTACTCGCCCAAGTACGGAGCTTATACTCAGAGAAAGCTAATTGATGAGGTCTGTTCTAGGTTGGACTGTCCTAATTGTACGTTCGTGGTGGCGTAGCTTGCCGATAGCTGTCGTTGCACGAACAAATACTAGCAGTGCTAACAATCAAGCTGGTGTCAGTAGCGTATTATGCTGTCACCACAAGGGCTTCAAATTGACTCTATTCAACTTGAGTTTAACAGAGGACAAACGCAAATGCACATGGCTGGCGTCAAAACCAACGAGAATGCGAAAATATTCCTGACCTGATGCTGACGCATAACACGTGGGTGATTTTGACCGACCGTGATCAGTAGATATATTTTCTGCGCAGTTGCGCTTCCATCCCAAATTTTCCACACTCACAGTTACATCGCTCTTTCGAAAATGGCATATCGCACTCTGGCTTTGCTCTTCTTCCCCCTTGTTGCTTTGGCAGCAAGACAGCCATATGATGTTCGAAGGATCGTCCAAGTGCTGAAAGAACCAAACTTGGATCTCACACTCCTTTACGCTTATAGAGGGCTGAGATGGAACAGTACCACCGAAAACTCCAGAGAAGCATTCTTCCGCGCCTTCGAAGCGGGACTGGAGTGAATCGATACGGACATCAACATCTCGGCGGATGGTCAGCTTCCTATGATTCACCTTGGTGATTTGGGGCGAACAACCGACATTGGCGAATTTACTGGGCTGCCTGCCTACAACCCCTACACGGGCAAGGGATACAATCCTGCCGTCAAGGACTTGAACTTCACTGGTCCGGACGGCATCGAGCAGCTCCGCTTGCGCGACGATCAAGGTCGTGTGAAAGATGAGCACGTTTCGACGCTTCCTCAGATGGTCGAATACATCCGCGACTCGGGCATAAATGTTGTCCTTGCGCTTGATTTCGAGGACCAGGATGCAGTGGAACCGGCGTACTGGGCGCTGAAGAATCTTACCAACCAAGCTGGCGTACCTGTGAACGAGTGGTGTATCTACAAGCTGCCAGGCGATTGGTACCAGAACCCCGAGATCTTTGAGGCTCTCTCTTGGGTTCAAGATGCTTTTAGAAGTGGAGTCCAGCTTGCGTTTATTCCGGTGTATGATCCTACGAATGCGGACAAGTTTGACCAGCTTGCCTCGATGAGGAAGTTCGCGGCTACAAATTACACCATCAGTGCGCAGATCAATCTCAAATCTGTCGGTGGGCCAGTCGAGAGTCTGCTCGATGAGACGAAGAGCATGCATAGCCCCCTGAAGACATCTGGCACATTGTAAGTGGTAGGTCTACATCAGATCACAGCTCCGGGCTAACGTACCAATCCCAGCTTCGCACCAGGTGACTTCACCTATCCGAATACTGCGACCTTGTAAGTTCAGTGGTGGTCTCTTGAAGCGTAGTTCGTCTTGCTGACTAGTATTCCCAGCTTTGACACAGCGAACTACTCGCTTCCGGCGGACCTTCACGTGAACGGTTCGGTCTACATCTTTCAACAGGACAAAGTCCCCAAGCTTCTGGACACCCTCGCCGACAGCGTTTCGATCGATGGACACGACTACAGATCTGACTTCAGTTGGATACTGCAGCAGGGGTATAAGTGGATCATCGCTGACACCGCCGACCAATGGCACCAGAGGTTGCAGCATGAAGGCAAGAGGAATATCAGCCGGATGATCGCGGATGGACAAAGAGAAGAATTTTGCGTGGCCAAGCACGGGCGTCCAAGGATACACGCGAAAGACGTTCTACGCTACGTTATTGATCTTGACAGATTGTCAGGAGACATGTCCTCGAGAGTTCGGTACAATGTCGGAGCGCATTAGCATGCGTAGATCGATAGATGAGCATTTACACAAACGACAAAAAGCCAGCGTTGCGCACTTTGTTCGCATTTCTATCACACCTCAAACCATTTTCAAGCCCAAATGGGCCAAAAACCATGTTTCACAGCTCTACAAGCTGCTCTCGATGCGCGCACGGGGAATCGAACCCCGCTCTGCCGCTTGGAAGGCGGCAATCATAACCACTAGACCATACGCGCAATTCACACCTCACTCTTGATGAAAGTCATGTGATGTCTTCAACCAAACATTTAAATATATATACATATATTTGAATGGACAAGAGCAGGAATTCAACAAAGACAATCATCAATTTTCGGTGGATAATCCGCCAAAATCACAGTTGTGAGACATTTATGAACGAAACTATCAGTGTTTTCTAAGAAGCGTCACATAGAGCTCTGGATATTCACAGGCGAGTCCTGCTAGTGATGAGATCTTGATTGTGTCACAGCTTCGTGAGAGCAACATTGGTGCTTTGTCTTTCACGTCAAATGGTTAGCTCTCAAATTCGTCAGACTGGCTATATAATGTCTTCAAGTATATCAGACAGCATGTAGCTCACGTTGCATCATCTGACTATTCTCATTCCAAGTAATAATCAACAGCCAACCCCAAAGCTGCACACTCACCATCCCGCCCCAGCGGCTGCTGTCTCGACGGCCACTGCAAATAGCGTATCGTCGGATCAGCCGCATCCAAAAGCTCCCAAATGCCACTTGCCTCGATCTCCGCCGTCGTGTTCGTGTAGCCTCTGATACGGAGGTACTCCGGATCAGGATTCGGGTTGTGAGTACGAACAAAGCTCGGCCACCTATCGACAATGGATTGCGTGAAAGGCGTGTCATTCAGATCTCTCTCTGGCAAGCCCAAGCGGCGCCATGAGCCGAATCCTTCCATTAGATCCCAGGAGTGGCATTTAAAGTACTCTCCTTCTGGGTCTCCGTTTGGGTATTGCAGAGGTCCTTTGGATTAGTTAGTATAAAGGCTGAGTGATGTATGTTCCGTCGACGACAACGTTGTTCGCAATACCAGCGCTCATCAGATCTAGTGTGGTATATGCGCGCACGCAAGCCACCTGATCTTCGGGGGAACCGTTGTTATAGCCTGTTGCATCCAGCAGTGTGTTTGTCTGGGCTTCGATTTGCTGTGAGAGTGTAAGGTAGACATTATACGTTGCTTAAAACTCGTTATCAAACACCTTTATTGACCGTGATGCACAGTAATCTACTTACGCGGCGTGGGTACGCTCTCCATGGTAGCGCCAGAGAAGAGACCGGAAGCCTTGGGCGACAGTATCATTGCTTGTACAGCAGCGGCTCCAGCGCTCTGGCCAACAAATGTGACACGGGAGGGATTCACCGAAAGCCTGCACGCATTAGCAATCGACACCAACAAAGTCCAAAAGACGCTGTATGTACCGCGATGTTCTCCTGGGCCCATTGCAAAGCCGACAACATCTCCGAAAGCGCATAATTGCCGTTCAACCAGAGCCCTCTGGGCCTACAAAGAATCCAACAGTACCCAGCCTACCAGCATCGATCAGCAATCTGCACACGTAACATGGTGAAGTTTTCATACCTATAATTGATGGTCACGACCACAATATCGCCTCTCGATGCAAGATTGCCTCCGTCGAAGACCGGGTCGGATCCACTACCACCCACGAAAGCATCCCCATGAGTCCAGAGCATCACCAGTCTAAGTGCCTTCTTGCTTCTCTTTGTAGTAGGCAAGAATGGCGCGTAGATTTTGAGAAAAAAGACAATCCTCGCTCCCACGCACAGGCCTAAATCTGCCATCGCGAGAAGCACATATCGATCTAAAATCGAGGGCCGACACATTTCCCGTGAGTGAAGTCCGGCACGAGTTGGCGAAGCGCTGCGGGAACTATCCATACTTGATACCAAGGAAGCGGAAGCTGAGCTTGTCGCGCCAGCCGGTGTAGATGACTTTGCCGCTGGTGACTGTCGTCTGCTTTGAAACACTGGTATCCGTGGTGTTGACATGAGACAGGGGAGCACTCTGGGTACAGAGCGCTGGCACTTTAGTCTTGCAGTCAACTGGCTGTACGCGGCCTGAGGACGGGTCGATGCTCTTGCACGAACCGCGGGGACCCTTTCCGAAAATGTGATATAGCTTGTTCCATGATCCCTCGCTATGCTGCGAGGGGTCACTTGTACGTCAAATAGGCAAGGAACTTCGCATCTTCGGCATTCGATGAAGGCTTTCAAAGAGATTCTGAGAGAGCGGCGCAGGCCTTTTCCGCTTGTTCGTGGGTCTGGGCGGTCTTTAAAACAATGACCCCATCGTCTATGATATACGTCCTGCAACACAGGAGGGCGAGTCATGGCTGCGGGGTTATGAGCGCTTGTTCAAGGTAGTAGTTATGCTTGTCGTGCGAAGAGTCGGGACGTGTGGGTGCTCTCAAACGCCAACGTTGATCGACTGTGCTACTAGTATAGGTGTATCTGTATACTGACATGGTGCGTTCATCAGCAATGTAACAACATGGGTGCGGGGTCCGGAGAAAATATGGGCCGCTCACTACCTGAGAATATCTAGGTATGGATCAAGGTTTCGGTTTATGGGCGCGACATAAACGTCGGCTAACACAATTTACCTTAGTTGTACGTCCACTCGGAAGCGTGCCACCGCCCACCGGAATGTATGTCAATACTTTATCAGAGACGACTGGGCTTGTTCTATGGTAACTGCCGGCACTGCCAACCTCGGATTGATTGACATGCGGAGTTGTGGTGACGGCGGTGATCAAGGCATGTCACTGGTCGTTTTCAAGATGAACAGCTTGCGCTAAAGCAATGCCATAGAGGATTCGAAATACTGTCGAGTTTCAACGCGCGTGACAACCGGGTTTTTCGCTATATACGCCTTAGCATTACATGTTGCAAAACTCACCAAGAGAGTGGCAATGTCGTGCGGATAGTTCTTCGCGGAGACTTATCGACGATTCCATGCTGAATCCCAGTTTATTAGGCGTATTGTCATTGCAGCGCAGGCCGTGGGTAGTGCCAAACGATCATCACTGATCTACCCAAAACGAGGAACTCAAATCTGGAGCTGTGAATGTTGTGCAAGGCCTTGTTCGCGTTATTGACGGGATCATCGCGCAGTGGAATTCGTGACTGCATACACCTCTCGCGAGAGCATTACCCACGTCTCTTGGGGCAACAAATCCTCGGCGTGGTGTAAATAATAATTTGCGTTTCTTTAAGTGTCCCAGAGTCCACAGGATTGGTGTGAATGTGCCAAAAAGCACCGCGTGCAGAAATCATGAGCTTCCAGCCTTCGAGCCCTCCGTAACCCACAGTCCAAAAGCCTTACGTGCACCTCTCGGGTCCCAGAAGCCAGGCCTGTCCTCAAGCTGCGCATACGGGTTTCCGGGCGCAACACCAGCCTCCTGCAAGATCCTAGCCTCCTTGCTACGCTCCAAGTTTCCAGCCCATTTGCTCCATTGGATCGGCTTGAGGTCGGGGCTTGAGAGGACGACGCCGACACAGAGGAGCAGGACGGAGAAGAGGGTTTCCAGGGCGATATCGATGGGCAGGCTCAGCTTGGCTTCTGGCTCATTTGGGAGGCGGAGAGTGGGTGATGAGGAGGCGGATGCGAGGAGGGAGTGCTCGTAGGCGCTGTAGACGCTGGGGGATGGTTAGCGAGGCCAGTTGTGAGGTTGATAGGCCGAAGACTTACGCATGCGCCAGGAAGACGATGCCGACAAGGTTGAGAAGGCTTGTTGTGAAAGCCATTGTGTTTATGCGACTCTGTGGTTATCGTCTGGTGTTGTTGCAGCTGGTTTAGTAGTAGCTGTGCTCTACCTTCATTCAGTGACGCTGGCCTCAAAGTCGGGCGGAGTGCTTCCGCGCGGGCCTGATTTCACATGCCACTTATATTGCGACCTAACATATTTCCCACTCTCACGAACACGCAAAGACTGCAGAACACCGTTACCATGGTCTACTACTTCACCAGCAACATCGTCAAGCCCTCGGCGTACATTTACGTCGGCAAGGACAAAGTAGAGAGTGCGACGCCCGCCTCGCCATCATACAAACACACCCTGCTAACTGCTTGAGAGAGATGAGGACCTGATCGCCCACGGCTGGCCCGAAGACGTCTGGTTCCACGTTGACAACCTCAGCTCCGCCCACATATACCTGCGCATGCGCGACGGCGAGACTTGGGATGCGATTCCTGAGGAGCTGCTCACGGACTGCGCGCAGCTGACCAAAGCCAACTCGATCGAGGGCAACAAGAAGGATAACATCACCGTCATCTACACGCCGTGGTCGAACTTGAAGAAGGATGGGTCTATGGCGACGGGTCAGGTTGGCTTCAAGGACAACAAGAAGGTCAAGAGGGTGTACGTGAGCGCGCGTGAAAATGCGATTGTCAACCGTCTGAACAAGACCAAGGTTGAAAAGCACCCAGATCTGCGACAGGAGAAAGAGGATCGGGAGAGGGAGTTGAGGAAGGTCGAGAGGATCGCACAGCAGGAGAAGGTAAGGCGAACATTGCATGCAGTACTGCTCCATTGCGAAATACCACGCTAACGAGAGCTTTGTGTCACAGAAGCGAGAAGACGCCAGACTGGCCGAGGAGCGTCAGCGGCTCAAGTGGCAGAAGGACCACATGTACGACGACATCCACACCGAAGATCAGATGGTCAGCAACCAGGACCGAGAGGAGGGCTACTTGTCTGATTTCATGTAGACCCATGAACCACAAAAGTTTCCCCTACTGGCTCAGCCTACATATGATTCGAAAATGACGGTGAGAATGGAATTAGTGTCTATTCCCGCTACCTTCTTCTACTTGAGGTACTTGCGATCCACGTACTTCGCGCTAGCATAATCAGACCCAAGCACCGTCTCAATAGCAATCGGGCTCTCAATCTTCTTAGCAAAGCTTGCTCTCTGCCCTTGCGCTCCAGCGCCCCTATTCGCAAACTCCCCAAAGTACGTCTCATTCGTCCTATCATCCCCAACATTCCAAATCGCCCACCCAGCCGGGTTAATAACTCTCGACAACTCCGTATTCTGGAACACAACCCTCGCAAAATTCCGCCACGGCCTACCAAGGTAATACACGCCATCGCCGACCACATTCCCCGGCGCCGCCGCCACGCGAGACTTGTTGATGACGTACCAGCCAGAGTCGTTGGAAGAGCGTCCGGACGCGGTGATCCAGCCCGTGGCCGCTTTCACGACGCCAAAGTCGCAGTTCTCGAACCAGGCTTGCGCGCGCTGGCCAAAGATGAAGTCTGTGGCGCCTTCGATGTAAGATTTGGCGTAGAGCTGGGTGCCGGTGTTGGAGAGGAGGGTGTCTTGGTAGCCGTAGAGGGCGCAGGCGTAGTAGCCTTGTCGCTGTTGTTCGGGATTTGTTGTCAGCGGGCGGTACGATGAATGCCTTTTGTTCATGTTTGTGGAAGACTTACGCCGGCCTGCGCGCTAACAGCAATAGCCTGCGACCCCTCCCCGAACGCATTCCTCACATTAACATTATACAGCTTAAAATCGCTCGTCCAGACTCTCAGCGTCCCCGTCAGATCATTGTTCGGCTTGGTCTTCTGGCTCTCAGAGGCCACGATCGTGACCTGGTTCTTTGCGTACTTCGAATCATCCGTAGTATACCCCTGGATAGTCAACGGTCCACTAAGCTTAGGGATGTAGACTTGTTCCGCATAGGTGCCCGGATTGATGAAAATGATTTGTTCGCTGGTGGTGGTGTTCGAGAGGGCGACGACGGCTGCTGATATGGTTGTGAAGTTTTGGTTTTGGCCGACGATGAGGGCGCCTTTGGGTGCGGTTTTTCGGCTTGCGGCCAGGGCCAGCGAGACGAGGCTGGATCCGAGTGCTAGGAGCTTCATTGTGAGTAGGTCTCAGTTTTTGATGTGCTTTTGCGAAAGTCGTATATCCTAAGTAGGAAGGGACGAAGCGAAGGATTGCTGTGTTATACTAAACACTTTTATTCTCTTACCACCTCAACAATGTTGACTCGTGGCATCATACTCCAGCACTAATTATTCCGGCGATGTCTGGCGGGAGAGGGGTCGCTGTATAGCGTTTTAAACAATATATCAAACTTTTGGGTGAAGACCGTGAAGTGAAGCCATTTTCACGATCTGATTGGTGGAACGACGGCCGAGGCCTCCGTGTTGTTCATTCGGCGCCCAAAGCACCGACTTGGCGGGTCACACTATCGTCGCAGGATCTGTGGAGAAATCTGGAGTAAGGTTCCGGGGTTATTGGGCTCCGTTACAGAAGTAGTGTAGTTCTCGAATGCCGTGTCATGGAGTGTGTTGTGTAGATTGTGGTGGTAACGAAGTCGTAGGCTTGTAGTTTAGTGTAGGGGTAGGTTCACTGGGATGTGATGCATGTGAGACAGTTTCTGGTAGCTGTGTGAAGCCACTTTGGGGTTCTTTGAATATAGAATCATATGCTTGCAGCACGCCACGTGTATCCCCTTTGACAGCCGAGTGCAAAAGCTGGCGATTGCCAAAGTCGAGAGCAGAACGTGAAAGTGGCAGGCCAGTGATGATACAATTACTGCCGAGTGTCTCTAGACAGTGCCATGACTTTACACTTTCAACACCTCTTCATGTAGATGAAGGTAGCCAGGGCTGCCAAGTGAGCAGCCACCAGAATGAATGGCAAATAACGCCAGAAACCACGAATCGCTGGCCTCTCTGCGCCATCTTGCTCTGGCTGGTCGTGTTCGATTTTGGTAAGATCAGAAGCAGCGACCTGAGCATATGAAGGGGGTGGCGCGTGCGCGACTGCTTTGATCGACTTGATGGTGAGGCTGAACTCGCCTTCTTGTGTACCAAAGAAGCTGAAATTCTGTCAGTGGTTGGAATGCGCAGGTCTGAGTGTACATATGGAACGCACCTTCGCATCATGACGCTGAACCTCTTGATTTTCTTCAGATCGAGAGGCTCAGCGTCCTTCTTGGGCTTCCCGCGATAAGTCGGAGTGAGCGCGGACCATGGAATGAAGACGATCTTGTCTTTGGCATCGCCGGGGACCGTCTGTGGCGGAAGGTCAAAGTCGACCTCCCAGGAAATCGTTGCTTGCTCGCGGCCAGTGTCAGGGTCGCGCTGAAGAAGATTGTCCTTCAAGATGAAGGTGTAACGCTTCTCTGTATGGCAGTCAGCTCCAACTGGCCGGTATTTGCGTGAAACTCCAAGACCAACTCACTGTCGCCTTTGGCTATGTCGAGCTGTATACCAGCATAGCCTGACAAATCCCAAGTCTTGTCCTCACTGACCGTACGCTGTGACGCAAAGCCAGCGCCGCCAAGTGTCTTGATGTCGAGCTCTCCATAGAAGCGAGCATTCTTCTCGTCGCGTACAAGGTAGCTCTGCAACCAGCGAGGACAAAGTTTCAGCACATGTTGCATCTGTTCGGGCGCGCGATCTGCTCCTCATACATGCGCGACATGAATGGGGACACGACGTACCTGCGACTTGCCTCCCCTCACCCGGTCGTCGCTAGCCGTCCATTCATCCTCGTGCCAGCCCCTACGCGGCACCACAGCAAGTGATTAGTAACGCGAACCATTGACAATCCTTTGAGCCGAGGACGCAGACGGGCGGGCATGGTAGTGTATACGACATGATGCCACCGCCTAACCGCGTGGGTGGGCGTGTAGGCGATTATGCATGGTAATCGGGGCACATGGTGGGGCGTATTTACCTGTCGCCACCAAACAGCACGACGCTGTCGGGCTTCTTCTTGTCGTCTCCGAGTGGCAGAGCCATGATTGATGATTAGATAAGGAGCCGGGCGTGTACGAAGGGCACAGTAGCAGTGTGGATATTTTCTGGCGGGTCGGAAGATGCCTAGCGAATAAACCAAAAGAGTGCAGATGGCGTTCTCGGCAGAGAGGGTTATGGCTGCTGTCGTCCAAGGATTGCGAGAGCGCTCGGTTGCCCCGCAATCGACGAAATCGAGAAGCGAATACACTCGCAGATCCGGCTCTACCTACCGAAACGCTGCTGCAGTGAGCCTACGGCACCAGAGAGAAGAAAGAACAAAAAGATGACGCTTCCACGCTCCTTCACTGCATTCAGTGCTGACACATCTGCCTATGTGCCGAACCACCTCTGCTCGATCGGGGCCTTGGTACGTCCCGTCGTTTAGCACGCCTGCATGTGCAGCCTCCTCACAAACTATCAGGACATTACGCAAGTACACAGCAGTTGCAGTCGCCGATCCATCATGTGAAACGAGCACCTCATGCCGACTCGGGCCGGGCGGACGTTGCCAGCTCAAAGCGAGCGTGCGACCTCGCCTAAAAATCCGTGGCGGGCCAGAGGCGCAGCGGTTCGCACATACGATGGGGAAGCGAAAGCGGCAGGCTTGGGAGACCAACTTCTAGACCTTCTTGCTTGGAACTTGTACATTATTCAGGATCAGATCCGCATGGGACTACCCCCGACTGGCGAGGCTGGTACGCGGGCAAGGCAGGCAAGTACATTTTTCTCAGCCCCATGATTGCGAATGCTGCGACATGCGTGACAAAGGGCGCGCGCCTGCCTTGAGCGAGCGAAGGCGACGTATCTTGGAGACATGTAGTACTCGTCCGTTTACGTGGCGGGCTTCAGCCTTGCAGGATTTGCCTTGTTGTCGGTACTGTGTGGGTGTATCTGCTGTGCGATTTTGGCAAGGTTTGCGAGGCTGAATATGTGCGGACGAGCGAGGTGCTGGATGTGGCAGCCTATGGAAGTAACGCACGTAGCAGTAGTAACTGTAGGATTTTATGTGGAAAGTCTCAAGTCTACATGACACGGCGACCCAACAACCTGCGGCACTTCGGGGCTGAGTTCAATCCACCTGTACAAAGCGCAAGCAAGATTAGGGTTCAGGCGGAACGCCGCATACCGAATGCGACAGCGGCAGCACTTCTTTAGCCAGTAGTAGAATGATTGGGATGTTTATACGAGTCAAAGAAAACAAAAGTCGAGCTAAACGGAAAGCCGACGTAGATTGAGTTCAGTGCTATGGAATCCGTTATCCGTTGAGCTATGGCTTTACTTGTTCACAGCGAAAGCGAAGAAAGCCATTCCTAGCCAATCCTTCCATCACGTCTTTTTGCGGCTGTGCAAACACTGCACACGCGACGGCCGATACGGCCGGGCGTACAAGTTAAACTTATCCAACATTCCTCTCAACCTCCAACCCACTAACTACCCCCAAGTGAGTTGCCCCTGCCCCGGTCGTAAAAGGTAAACATAACTCCGCTGCTGCAAGGAATTCGGGGATTGCTTTCGCCCGGTCCGATCTATAGTATTTGCGCCTCGGCTGTGACGCTAGGAATAAAACAAAGTAACAGAAAAGGAAAGGAAAGGAAGAGAAGGAATAGTAGCGTGCCCGTGTGACTCGCTTTCGTAAAGTCGTTCGATCGTATCAATAAATTAAAAAGTTTGAAATCGTAGGATTTTTCGTTGTTGGTGTTTGCTCAAGGTTCTCGATTAAGAGCGATCGTAGAAGTGCATGGGCGGAGTTCTCGACATTGACTCCGGAGTGCGCGGGTAGGACATGCGGTTCGGCGGCGAATGGTGCTCAATTGAGTCCGATAGCGAGGGCGTCTGGCGCATGATCAGCCCAAGCTCAATACCGCATCACCGTTCCGTCATTGCGGGTAGCTGTAGCTGCGCGCATACGGGACTGGTGGGTGAGCGGTGGTGGTACTCACGTAGGCAGCGGCGACGTCCTGGTAGGACGGGCCGACAGTGGTGCTCACGTCGATTCCGTTGATGGAAGCGTAGCTCATGCTGAAAGGGTTGACTTCGTCTTCGGCGTAGAATTCTTGCTTGATCGGCGGGGTCGCGATGCCGTTGGCGTAGGCTTGGTGCATGGGTTGGATGTAGGAGGGGTATAGGGGGATGTCCATTGTGGGGGGCATGTTGCAATAGGCGTTGGACTGCGGGTATGTGACATAGTTTGCGCCGGCGTCGTTGCCACTAAGGGAGGCGTATGAGAAGGGTGGTGGTGATGTGGAGAGCTGGCGGGTGTATTGTTGCGAGAACATGCCGCGGTCTTCGGAGGATGGAAGCACGTAGGTCTGAGCCATCACGTCGGGAGTGTGATCCCGACGCAATTGACTGCTTGTTGAACGTGGTCTTGAGCCGTTCGTGGAAGAGGCGTGCATTGATGAAACGGAATCTGATCTGGAGAGCTCGACTGGTCGTTGTTCGGGGGACGCTGAGCTGGAACCTGCACGGCGCTCAAGGTCTTCGAGACGCTTCTTCAGCTTCTTGCCTGGTGGATATTAGAAAGCTGTCTGATATCGTTCCAAGAAATCGAAACACTTACGGTAGTTGCGCTGAGCAATGCGGTTCTGTATTCTTCTACGCTCTGCGAGATCTGAGATCTTGGTCCAGTCTTCATTTGGGTTGGCACTCGCACTGAAAGCGCTGCTGGTGCTGTGTGCTGTTGGGTATTGCTTGGGTAGCTCCGGTTGTTGTTGAGAAGGGTACTGTGGAGGATACGAGTATGATGAATGGCGAGACATTTCGGGTCGATCGAACATTGTCGATGATGTGTGTCCAGAGTGATACTAAAAAATTGATGTGAAACTGGTGACAAGACGGGCTCGATGGTTAGTTATCACTCGAAGTTGTGTTGCCTGATGTACAAAGAGACGGTTCTATCGGATCGGGGCCATCCAAGCTCCATATAACAAATCAACCGATGCTCAGGTCACTGGCGCAGCAATCTGAAGAGAAGGGTCTGAGCGGAACAGCATCCCTGCAGCTGTGCACCGGAAGCCATGTGTAGAGCAAACGCCCTTCTCGCATGCCAGCCCCCCCTGCTCCAAATACGGTCAGTCCGCGCGCCCGCTTGCAGAAGGCTTGCTGCGCATCACCAAGCATGCGGCCAGCCAGCCCAACTCTGGACGCCTGGGAGACTTCTGCCCGCAGACGCATCCTGCATGCCTCACACCATGGGTTGCCTACGTCTGGCGGTGGGCACAAGCGAGCTAAGAAAGGTACTTTCGACCCCGCCCTGCTCGCAAGGCTGAAGACACTCGGAATAACATGCTTTTGGGTTGTTTCGTGGGCCTGTCGCCCTGGTGGCCCTGTGTTGGTATCGACTGAGCACGAGGGCCCTACGCACAGTCGCTGACAGGGCATATCATACCACAAATACCACACACGTATAGAGTAGCGATCCAGCGAGCCGGACCAAACATGTGCGATGGTACGTCGGAATGTCCGCATGGGGGCGGTCGCTTTGGCGTAACTCCATCGCCGGGCTACATTGCCGTGCGTGCGTGACATCGTCCGATGTCAAACGGCGATACTGTTGTATAATCCGATATCGTCGTGATGGTGCGTGAATAGTCACGATCAGTCATCGACATGGCTATGCAAACAGCGGAACCGGATTGGCTAGACTCGGTGGTATCATCGCGACTCGAGGGCCTTGCCGACGCTTCCCGCCAAAGCTCCTTGAGCTAGTATGCCTACAACTGGTCAGCTACTCTATTCAAATCCTGTGATGGTAGGCACCATCTTTATGCACGGCACAAGCCGAGAGCAGAGCATAAATGCTGCAAGATAGGCACAAGGATGCTCCAAGCCTATCAGATGCACGCCGATAGCTGAACACCACTCCAGCTTCACCGACCCTCCACAGCAGCCACGACCACATGCCAGGTCTCAGAGTATACGCATGGGCCTATCAGCCCTACGGCTAGCCGAGTGGGGAAAGCCAAAGGGCGCGACGAGCCAGAGTGGCAGAGCCAACCTGCAGCTGTACTGTCTTGGTCATCGCTCTAAGTATAGTACCTCGCTGGTTACGTAGGTTACGTATGCAGTTTAGCTGTCGATCGTTTCAGAGCGGAAAGAGGATGGACAAGCGTCTGACCCGTTGCGCTGTAGCACAACGCTCGCACATGGCAGGCTAGCCCTACAGTTTCATGGGAAGAGGCTGGCTGTAAGTCAGAACTGTATGTTCGACAAGGTGCTCACTGTCATCGTCGACACGTGGTGAGTAGGGATGAAGAGCATTCTCCTAGGGCGTAGCACGTCGCCCTGCTGCAAGGAATGGTAGACTCATTCAAGGGGCCATCTGGATATTGCCAAACGATGCTCGCGGAATGTTCCAAAATGCGACACCGTACCATTACCTCCACGAGGAGACCGCAATTAACAACAATATAATTTCAGCCGTATGATCGTATCTCTGGAACGAACAGAACAGCAGACCGATGTCCAAGTTTGGGCAGCGGTCTTTGACCACCAGCCGGAGCCATTCCCCGGGTTTGTCAAAATCCTTGCTCTCAGCCGCACGCTAGCATTCCGATCGTATCCAGCTGCGTTTACGCGGCGACCACTCGCAAACAACCAGCAATGGCGATGTTACCGTACCGTGTGACCGGCCTCGCACGAAAGATGGCCCCAATGTGATCCTTCTCGGAAATAAATCCTTACGCCCTGGAACCCGGACGACGTTTCTATGTGCTGTTGGTGAGACATCTTACAAACAAGGCTACACACACACATATACGTACGAGCCAATCGAAGCTAAAAGATGAACACATCGGTCTATCTAATACACCGGATGCCTGTGACTGTGAACTCGGACGAGAAAAGTCCGCGGATAACACAACACAGCATGCCACGTGTTTTCCTCGCTTAGGCGCTTTCGTTTACCACGAAGTCGGTGGCCTGATACAATTGTGCCTCAGCTGTATAGAGCCAGCATCTTTTCGGCGATGCCGGATCCTACCAGCAAGCCAGCGCTACATGACACTGTATTTGATATCGCTTCATCTGTTTTGACACCGCCGCCAGAGCATAGGCCATCCTTCCTGCAACCAGGCACCCATCTAACCAGAAGCGTGAAAGCGAGATCGAAGAAAGCAGTGACTGCATGGCTGTGCGGCTCTTCTAAACCTGATAATTGAAATACTCCATACGTGCGTATAACCGTGCTACATGTGTAAGCCATTAATTGTCAGACAACGATACAATGCAATCAACAATCGAGTCGGATGATACAGATTGCATGGAACAAGTGATTTGGAACCCGAAGGCAGTGCCGAGACATCGTCTTCAGATCTTCTCGGTTGCATGCATAGCGCGGTGGTCGTTATAGCCTCCTCATGCGCTCATGGCTTGCATGAAATTACTCATCACAACTGAAACCGAGCTACATCTGGCCTCTGCATGCTCACCAAGATGACTTGGAGGTACGTGGAGCCGGTCGATGACTAAGGTGACCTTGATCCTAAAGCAGACAAAACTAGTCAACCTATCGTTTGCTGATGACAGCATCGTGCTGCCCGTTTCGTTGGTGATCGATCAGTCGTGCGTTGTTATCCCAACGCGGGATATCAAATGAGTAAAAGAACGGCACCACTTCGCGTTTCTGGAGCAGTGTTCATTCACCAATCGAACACTAGCACGCAAAAAGCAAAAGAACAGCAGCTCTTGTGAGCTTTGATATAGGAATAGCCGAAGGTGGGGCTCGAACCCACGACCTTGAGGTTGATCTCTTTGCTGTTATAAGAGCCACACGCTCTACCGATTGAGCTACCCCGGCAAGGGTGTTATTGATGGAAAGCAAACAGGCGTGCAAATTATGTAGACTGCAATAGAGAGTGGGTCTTTTTCTTCAATTTCGACCGATTTTTTCGATCGAATCTGGCCGAGATAAGCCGATTCCAGCGGGGGTGACCCGTGCGTATCGATAAGCTTTCGGAAGTGCAGCTAGTTGGCTACCTTTCGTTCGAAGAGTAGATTAGTCATTCTGTCAGGGATTATCTGTTCTCGTTGCGTACGAACAAGACATCGACCATGCAATGTTCCGACCTGTTCAGCTCACAGGCACACTGACAATGACGACGCTCGCTGCTTATTTGCCAAATGCAGCTATGCTCTTCAGTTCGAGGTTGTGGTAACACTTACGTCGCCCGACAATGCCGCAACATCCGACTTCGCTGACTTGGTTTCATGAACATGCATGTACATTTATACCAAACAACAACGTCTTCAAGCGCTGTGATACAGACGTTTCGAAGGCTTCTGACTGTACTATATTCATGCAGCCCTGCCAGACCGCTCTCGATGGCATCGAGACGGCTGATTCACATTTTGTAGCGACATCTCGCGTTGCATAACGGGTCATTCCTGCTGACTACATCAACAAATACCCGGTATCCAGGAACTTCAATTCAATGGCTCAATCGTAAATGCAAGCACATCACGCCTCGATTGCGAGTGATGCAAGATGCAGCCACAGACATCTGTCAGCAGCTACGACCCGTGAGCCGCACGGAACGTGCGGCGTATGGTCCGCTACACATGTCCTATACAGGGCAATAGTACGGTTAATACCTTGTAGACTACAAGCGGTAGCGCTGACAATGTACGTCCTTCCTTCGAGAAGCCCAAGGATACCGTCCTTGTGTGTCGACCTGCGTTCTTACCGCCTCTCCACAGGCACGCCATGGCACGCCCTATGCTTGACAGTCATGGCAAAGATTGGCTGCTTACCTTGCAGCTGGCTGCCTTATTGCTGCCCCTGGAACCATAGCAATTGCATTCCTGACTGCATTGCTAAGCCTGGCAGTGTGAGCTTGTCTGCTGTTAAGCTTTGGACAGGGCGGTGCTTGTGCAACGCACTCAGCCTCCCTCGTGTGACACAACCAACACCTTTCAGCTAGCCATGGAGTCTATAGAGCTTCGGCACACGTACACGGCTTCTGTCTCAGAGAACAGATACTCGTAATGCTGCGGAGTGTGTCGTACCATTTGAGCGTTTGGCAAGGGGAACATTTGCTCTTGATACGAACTGCTTGAAGGCAGCGCGAGATCTCGGAGGATCTTTTTTTCAGAAATGTGCCTCTCTATCACGAGGGGCATGAGTATGAACTCTCCCGTTCTCGTCAGCAGTCCGACCAAGGTTTTGTCACTGCACTGGACCTAGTGAGTTCGAGAAGGACCTCGCATTGTGGGTTCACGCTGTCGCTGAAGAGACTAAAATGTGATCTCACGGTGACCTTCATTGACTGTAATCGCCAAGTTAAGGACACTGCGTGTCTAACATGTGTAGCTGAGAGTTTCACAGGTCTCGAGAACTATCGCCAAATGACGACTGGAACGTTGGTCTGGATCAAGATCTCCCTTGCCACGGTTAGGGATACACTTCGACCTTCTGGAAGAATTTGATCTGGCTCTGAATATACCTGTCTGCAACTTGCCGCCCTTTTTGTCAAATAAGGATTTATGCATGCTAAGACATCCTTCAGCTTCGCTCGAACCTCTGTTCTGTTGCAGTATTGACCCATCTTTCTCCAACCTGCTGCGCTACGGCAGTCGCTGCTTTCCCAACGAGCGTTTCAATCTCCGCCGATGTACCCGGAGGCAAAATCTCTCCTGCTTTCAATGAGATACTGGCCCTCAATACCCAGTCCTGGCACCTCTCCGTGCCATCCTCCGGTGCTGGCTCATCGCGAATGATATCTACTGCTTGTCGCAACTACTCCTGTGTCAGACATGCCACTTGGAACGACCCCTCGGAGCCTTTGCTACGGATGTCCACGGCTCTCCGCTCGTCGAATCGGTAGATCAGCTTTTCCGAGTCGATCATCTGGACTTGCATGAGGGTGCCGGTGTCAGCGGCGTTGTGGTGGATTGCAAATGCCCAGTGAGACCGATGGTTCGCATCAGCCACCGGGCCATCGACAGCGATGGAGAGGCTATAAGTTGACATGGTCTACCAGTGGTAAGTAAGCGAGACATTCATATCGAAGATGCTGCACATATTGACTTGTCTGGAGGCCAGTGTATTCGGGTTCTAGAGCCCGTAATCAATATGAATATCTTGATGTCGCAGATTTCGTGCCCTGCGTAGCATTGAAGAGTACGTACATACCAAACAGGAAACCAACCAGGCACTTGATGTATGGATCTCCCGTAGTGGCAGTGCATAGCGTACTAAACATTTCTCAATTCGCACGGCAGCATCTATAGTTTCATCTCTGCACGTTTGTTGCTTGCGCCTGTTTCGCCCAGTGCTGAAACCCTGATACAGCCAATGGAAGCGCCAAAGTATACATTTGGTATGATATGAAAGCTCGTGAAGCGCGCGGCTAATATCATCTCAAGTTCTCACAAGCACATCTGGTTTGCAGGAAACTCTTGTATTCTCATATCTGAACAGACTTCTACCGCACTCTGTTCGCCCTATCATCGTCGGAGTATGTAACGTCCACCGACTTCCTAACCATAACCCTCTGACTATCATCACTCGATATGCTTCGCCTCGGCTCTTTCTGACTGACCACCATTGACTGAAAATTGACGTTGTCCGATCGCATCCGACTTCCACTCTGCGGAGATCTCAGTGATTGCATGACATAGCTGCCGCCAGACTCTTGGTGGGTCGTCTGCTTGATGAAGTCGTCGCGGGAAAATGCGCCTAGGCCAGTATTCATCTTGATCAAGAACGGCATCAGAGTTGGCAGAACTGCTGTGACGAGGCTGTATGTCATCTCGCCTTGTGTCCAGGCTATGATGGCGATGCGGTCGAGGAAAGGGTTGGTAGATGCACGGAAGTCGCGGAGAGAAAGGAGTCGGTATATGGCTATGACCATGATCCTGAGTGGAGAGATGTGAGCTTTGCACTGATGTCCGTTCGATCAAAGATTCTACTGACGGGAGTCTCAATGCGAAAACGATAATGGCTTTGACTTTGCCTGTCCAGTGATGTTGCAGCATAAAGAGCATTCTCAAAACGACGACGATGATGAACAGCTCCAGCGAGATGCTGAGCGCAACGACGGCTGCCCAGCACTTGTACTGCAGTCTCGGTGTCAGTAATTTTCGAGCAGCGAATGGATCCATCGTGACATACCACAGAAGTGCACTCTTGCGAGAGCTGTGTCCAAGGAGAAACCGGATTGCACCCCAAAGCGACCATCAATACTGCCGCAACTGTCATCAGTAGGCTAGCGATTATGCCGCTCTTGGTAACGAGCTTGTTTAGTCGTTCAGGGCTCAGAGCATAGAGAAGGCATATAACAGCGGTTCTGGAGGAGAATGTTGCGATGAGGTAAAAGATGTCGCTGGCGTAGAGCAACTTGGTGACGGAAATCAGCCATTTGTTTATCATTCTCAGGGTGCTCTGAGATATCTCACCTTCTCCGTCGGAGCCCTTTCGCTTGTCCCAATAATGGTAGTGGACTTTCCTAGCCCTTGCGAAACCGCGGCGATTACGAGAGCACTTTGGATTATCGCAACCACTGTCGATATGATAACAGCCAGATCATCGTAAAGCAGTCTCGATCGAAAGGGGTACCGGGTGTAGAGCCTGAGAGATGCAAACATCAGAATGAACACCAGTCCAACGCCGCTCGCGATGACCGCCCATCCCCCTCTATCTTCGGGCGTGTTCGCAAAAGCTGGAGACGAATAGCCAGCAGGTAGAGACATGCAAGCAACGTGCGATTGCAACCTGAAAAGCACAAATGCGCTACAACAACGTCAGGCGGCTTCTATTCTATCGAGGGCGCAACAGCCTCTAGATCAGCCCAGATAAGACCATAGCCCTCGACATGCAAAAGCCCTGCATCTCACGCAGGTGCCGACATGTAGTGTCGCTGAATCCCTTAATACAGTGCACGGGTGCCTTTGAGCATCACAGACAGGCCACTCACACCAGCATAAAACCGCCGGGTGCTTCGGAGGGCGCATAAGTCTTCTGCTCCTCGGCCAAGACGACTAAATAGTCATTAATCTCAAAACACGAGTTTCGGCAGTGAAAGTTGCTGAGAGTGTTGGATAACATGATGGTAACAAATTAGTCTTCGTATTTTCTTCGTATTGACATGGAGTGGACCTCGCACCGCGAAGGAACACAGGATTCTAGTGGTTGTTTCGACGTGATGAGGTCCGCGCATGCGTTAGGCACCGTGTTCGCTTCGTCATGCTTGGCCATGCCACACACGGTGCACAGTCGCTTTACCTTAGTCCGGTATAGGAGGTTAGCGAAATTCTATTAGAGACATGCAGCAGAGAGGTTTAGAATCAGAGCTGGTGCGAGTTTTGTTTGAGCTCGCTTAGGAGCATTCCACGACTGTTCTCGAATAAGGCTGTAGCCGCGATACATGCTCATACATGCTGCATGCCGTGATTGCGCGGGTATTTGCGATGTATCATTAGAGGTATGAGGTTGGTAAGCGAGTGTCCAAGGGTTTTCGGGGCGCAGGATGGGCGGTGGAGCCTGATCCTTCCGGAAGTGTATCCGCAACGCCGTCTCAAAGTTTATGCATCCCATCCCACGCTTCATACCATCCTCAGACCATACAACACATGTCCCACCGCACGAGCTTCGCGGACCCTGCAGACTCATAAGATCCGCAGGGATACTGTAGTCCAAGCTGGCATCTTGCAATGCGAGACTGGTAGGCGGGATTGCTCACAATCGATGTCGTGCTCCATGGAGCGGTGTCGAGAGGCATTTTGTCGTGTTGAGATGAACAGAAGCTTTCTGTCGCGTGGGATGGCGATACCCGAAGTCCTGGTATGGCAACTCTCAGACGGCAATGATTCCTAGCTTGCTGCACCCTGGACATGCCTGAGCCTGGCCAAGAAGAAATGCCTCCATCCCCGGAGTCTTCACGATCCTCCTGCACAAGACCCGTAGTCGAAGCCCTGGACCTCCGGAAATCTTGCATGTACCGCATCTTGCACGGAAGGAGCAATTGCCCGCCGAAGCGAGAGGGGTCTATAGGCTCGGTTGCATTGTGCCATTGAAGTAGGTCAACTAATCCCCTTCGAACTTTTCGCCTTCCCTGTTTCTTTGGCTTCAATTCGCTTGCCTTTGCTGTGTGTCTTTTCTGTCCAGGTTGTTTTCTCATTTCCAAGCAGCTGCAAGCTGCATTCTGGTCTCATTATGGCTACTATCCATGCGGACACGAAGAGCCCGGCCATCGCCGAAGAGCAAGGCTATGACACTCAAGATGGTGCGAAATCTCGTGTTGCGGACAAGTACCTTGGAACAGAGGGCGACAAAGCTCAAATGAGAATGCTCGGACGAACTCAGGAAACGCGCCGTGTCTTCACCTTCATTACGATTCTTGGATTCGGTTCGACTCTAATTGTTACGTGGGAGGTTCTCCTGACCAACATCGGCTTGATCTTGGTCAATGGAGGTACGGCCGGAATGTTCTGGGGTTTTCTTTTCGTCTTGGCTGGCTGGATTTTGGTGTACTTGAGTCTCTCCGAGATGGCGTCCATGTGAGTTACGATCTCTGTACAATTGTCCTACACAATGTACTCAAAAGCCCGTGCATTCCGTGTTTACGGGTAATAGGACCCTGCAGACGCTTATTTAATAGTGACGGTATGGGCACTATCAAAGTATGCGTGTGTCCTTAATAGTTTCTTGCCATAACAACCGCGTTACAATGCCTTCGCTTGATGATGAGATCTTTACTGACCACTTTGTCTCATCAGGGCTCCCACATCAAGTGGACAATATCGTGAGTTCGAGCCTTTGCCAACAAATGATACAACAAACCACTGACACCTCCAACACAGACTGGGTCTCTGAGTTTGCTCCACCTCGCGTACAAAAGTTTCTGTCATACATTGTCGGCTGGCTTACTTTCACCGGCTGGCAATCTGCTATTACCGCGATCGGCGCGATTGTAGCCGCCACCATACAGGGACTCATCGCTCTCAAGAATCCTGACTATGTATGGGAACGCTGGCACACCACCTTGCTCACGATTGCTGTGGTCGCCTTCTGTGTCTTTATCAACATTTTCGTTGCAAGGCGCCTGCCTCTAGTCGAAGGATTCTTGGCGCTGGTTCACTTCGCTGGTCTCTTCATCGTGATCATCGTCCTCTGGACGTTGGCTCCTAGGAACAATGTACGCGACGCTTTCTTCCAGTTTTCCAATAATGGAGGGTACGCTTCCGATGGCGTCTCGTTCATGGTCGGCATCCTCCCTCTGACCTTGTGCCTGCTTGGATTTGACAGCCAGGTGCACATGGCAGAAGAGACTGAAGACTCTTCGCGCTCGATTCCTCGGACCATCATGTACTCTACATACATCAACGCTTTTCTTGGCTTCCTCATGGTCATCACGCTAATCTTTACTTGGGGAGACATGGAAGAGATCTCCAATTCACTCTACGGAACGCCATTCTTGACCGTTTTCTACACTGCGACGGGCAGCAAGGCAGCAACGATCGCTATGACCATGCTCATTATCTTGCCATTGACAGGAAGTGTTATTGCTTGCGTAGCAACCGCCAGCCGTCAAACTTGGGCATTCGCCAGAGACAATGGTGTTCCTTTCTCTGCTACCGTCCGCCACGTACGTCTACATCTTCCGATGTTCAAACAGCTCGCTAACGTAGCCGCCAGATCTACCCCAAGTCTGCCATTCCACTAAACGCCATCATCATCTCCCTCATAATCTGCGTGCTACTCTCACTGATCAACATTGGCTCGACCGCCGCTCTCAACGCTATTCTGGCTCTCGACCTGACCGCCTTGCTCACCTCTTACATTCTGTCCATCGGGTGCCTGCTGCTCAAGCGCCTGCGCGGCGAGCCGATACCCCATCGCGAATGGTCTCTTGGCAAGGCAGGAATGGCGATCAACATTGCAGCACTATGCTGGCTATTCCCGGTTCTGGTGTTCACCCTCTTCCCAAGCACAGTGCCGGTGACGCCAGATGGCATGAACTGGGGCTGTCTCTTGTTCGGGTTCATGGTGTTGTTCGCCAGCGGCTACTACGCCGTCAAAGGCAGGCATGTGTATGTCTCGCCAAGAGAGAGGCTTAGGAGAGACCTGGAGGACGATGTCTCGATGGCTTTGTGAGAGATCGACCGCTTTTGACATTGGCTGGACAGCACACTGGCGGACGACCTTGGCTGCATGGAAGTTGGCATGGACGAACATTCCCAAACAACGGGCACTTGTTACACAAATCAACCTGCCTGCGGTTGGAGGCGTGTCAGCAAGTCCATGTCCTCCACACTCCGTCCATGTTAGGCAGACTGGATTGAATCGAACACAACTGTTCTCTGGACTTAAGCTAGACCGTCGGTACCAGAACCTCACCTCTATGATGGAAGGACCAGTAGATAGACAAACCTAGCAGTAACTCAATACACCTCCAGCCACGTCACGGTCGCAACAACTCCAACGTGCGATTTCCCGAAGTACATGTCATTTAGCCATGGGCATTTCAAACAGCAAGCTTGTCTTACATCTTGCACAATGCTTTTACATTAAGGGATCACATCTACGGCCTCCACGATACTCGGTACCACTGTCCAGCATATTGAAAAGGGAAGGGAACACCATGCCATCGATGTGCACTGATCCATTTGATTCGACGCCGAGCGACGTCCATTAGGGTTAGGGTTGGGTTTACGATATGAATGGCATCTCGAGATTAAAAAGTCCTACTCCCTTGGAACGATGATTCGATGGAATGTTCGGCGCTGAATATCATCGTACATATAGTAGGCTATTGTGCTGAAAGCCTTTAACCTCGCAGGCGTCGTTTGGCGGTTCTGACGAACACGATCGATTTACGGCTGAACAGCCGCACCCCGACGAGAACTCAATGTCAGAACATTCTTCCAAATGATCACGCCAATTGAAAACATAGAACGACAATAACTGGAGAGCGATCATGATCGCAATCGTAGCGAACTATAGCAATAAGACTAACTCATCATGACCTTTTGTGAGATGTCTCCACGATACTGTTGAGACCGTCGATAGCGTTGCACTAAACACGCGCATGAAATTTACGTGAACGACAACGATCGATCAAAAACTGAAACTACACTATTGACACAGCAGAACTCTCTCAAGCCACATCTACACTAGAATTGCATACCAGCCTCAAAGCAAGTATCTTCGCATGGAAAGAGCCGACGTTCTCACTTATCAGTCACTACACAATGCCAACACAGTCATTCAACAAGGCACACGAGCCTCACTGCCCGAATAGCGAGCGTCTACAGTCCTAGTCTTTTCAAACCATTTTGGGATGTATCGCCTGATCATCAACAACCAGGAACAACGACTTGGCATCCAATGGCTAGTTCCGTAGCGAACGGGACAAGTCACAAGTGTAGGAATAGAGTAGTGACACACAGCAGTGCTAGCCAAAGGATGAATGAGGGCTTGCAATGTACAGCAGTAAGGTAGTACACTGCCAGGTAACTGCTCGTTTATTCCCTCAAGTCCTCTGGCCAGGCCAGACCACTTCCAAAGCCCTGGCCAAGATCCCAGAACAGTACCTAGTATTCGTCGTTCGAAAGAAAGAACACACAGTACATGCTACATCGCCATTGCCCCAAAACCCCGCGTGCCGGTCTTTCTGCCCTGCGTGTCTCCAGAAACTCAGGAAGCATTCCCCGTCGCCCCTAGTCCCTAGACCCGCAGATCGTCACAGTCATGTGGCCGTCTCATCTGACTTTACGATGTCATCCAGGACGAACAAACCGACACGAGCTTTCTAGTCCGGCTGGAACAAATCTGCTACTTTCTATGTCAAAAGACTCATAGGAGCGAAAACTCCAACACATCGATCAGCCAATACAACATGGTCATGTAACTGCCGAACTCCTCCGCTCTTCTCGCTTCAATGCATGCATGCAGCTTCAACCACGTGAGCTTGAATATCATACTGTACTACTGCACTTGTAACGAGTGATGCCTGCACAGCCGGCTATCCACCAGGGAGCGAGACTCCTCTCCTTCCCGCCAAAATGGTACGACTCGTACATGTACACAAGTACACGTCAAGAATACATCAGTACAGCAGACCCCTCCAACCGGACCTTTTTCCAACGGCGCCCTCTCCGCGCTCCGCCCTCCCCATCTCCACAGCTACAGCTACAGGTAACAGCCCCCTAAGTCAGCGATATAAACATTCCCAGCCTCAACAGGCCCGCCGTCTCCGAACCGCGTGGCTCTCGAACGAACCCTGTATCTCGTATGTATGTATTTGTACCTATTGGCATAGCAGATCACGGCAATACGCGGTAATTACCCATCAGTCAACAAAATTATAGGCGGCGGGAATAGCAGCTGAGGCGTGCCAACGCCGCAGACTCTTAATTGTACCTTTACATAAGTTGGAAAGTGAGGTGGTTTATCGTGCTGACTGCATCGATTGAACAATGAGCGCCTACGCAAGCAAGCAAGCGAAATCGGAGCAAACGCACCGATCGAAGAAGAGTTTCGATAACTCCTTCCTCACAAGTTGATGAAGCCCTGGTATAGGCCTACCAGCTCGAGGCTCGAAGGGACGAATTCAACAACGCGCAGCCAGCCTCGGTAGCGACAGTCTCGAGGCAGCCGAATGTGGGTGCTTGTCACAGTTGGGCGGCCTCTTGAGGGCCTCAGGGCGCCGGCCATGATGATGCATACACCTATTCCAGGTCATGCAGTGCAGGTAGGCCCCTCATCTCCCAGGAACCAGACTCCAAGAATGCCGCTGCCCACTGGGGGCTGGCGAAGCTAGTAGTCCAGTTTAGAGAGAGCTACGATACATGTGTATGCAGTTGTTGACTCGTCGTCAACTCGTTACTATTGAGGTATCCATGGACGGGGACCGCGGGGCTTAAAAGCCATAGAAGTCAAATTCACGCCGGCCGTTGACCTGCTGAGCATATGTTTGTCTCGAGGGCAAGACGAAGCGAGTCGTTCCATCCGCGGACGAGGTTCAAGGTTTGGGGTCCGGTGGATTGCAGGCCTGGGATGAATATTCGCGGTTGTGGTTGGAAAGTCTTGATTGGAGGTTTGGCTAGCGGAGGGCACCAACCAAAGGTAAGCTGAGCTGTGGAAGAGGCTGCGGCCGCGGCGGGTTGTTGTGAAGGTTGAGGGCAGGGCAAGGGCAAGGCATTGAGTGAGGAGGAAGGCGCGAGGTTGGTTGATAGTGGGGCGGGTGTTCCGATAGTCATCCAGAGGACTCAACTACTCCCTCTTTCAGCTGCTGGCTGCTGCTATATGGACGTACCTACCTTAGTCAGTCGGTCAGGTCGAGAGCCACAACAAGCGAACAAGCGGGAAACCTTCACAGCGGGCTTTAGCGAACAAGCCGTTGACACTATTTCCTCTGCGGCTGACTTTGGCTTGCAGTAGACTGCAACTCTGCGTGAAGAAAGCGACTTTGCCGACGACATATCCACACACGCATGTCACTACCCTTGCGCGTGCAGAATGTGGGACGATCGTGTCGACGTGTGCAGGAGGGGCGCGAGCCTCCGGACTCCGCAGCTGCTTGACATGGAGATATGGCATGATCGGGATGCTTTGCCAAGTTGCAGGGCGCAAAACACAATTTGATGGGGACGGACGGGACCTTTGAGACCCCATCAGCCGTGATGGAGGAGAGACTCTGCGCTAGAGAGCTGTTATACTTTTGCGATGGCCGCGAATGAGACCTGTTCAGATTAGTTCGCCAATTCAACTTGACGGGAAGGCACTTGAAGATCAATGGCTGGCTGGCTGGAGACAGCGCAAGCTACGCATGTAGAGCCGCTCTCGCTCATGTCGCTCGCTCGTCGCAGCGCTCTCCGTGAAAAGCGGCAACAAGATGAGTCCGTTTAATTTACACTGTATGCCGCTCACGCGATGTTCATGTATTGTTTGGAGTTTGCTCCGGTAAGCGAAGAATCAATGACAGGGACTGCGCATCATGATGTGCGCTGGTTGTGATTGGAGCGCAATGCAGCGCGACCAGGGCATTGCACTCGCCAGGGTGTTTTCAGGCACAAGTCGAGCGGGTTTGCATCATAACACCTGCGCCACACCATCAACCTCAAGCGAGCGAGCGAAAGGAACGGGGTCGGACGAGCATCCCGCTGCCTGCCTCAACGGCGTGACCTCCGAATACTCAGGGCAGAGAGCCCTGCAGCAGCTCCTCTCAAGTCCCGGGCCCGCGAGGTTGGTACTGTGCGAATAGCCGCAGCCTCACTCGTGACCCTCGATGTTAGCAGTACCAATGGTACGCAGGTTCGTCATCTGAGGGGAGATGTTTCTGAATGTGAAGGTTTTGGGAATTGCGTAGTCACAATGGTAACTGCGAGCAATCAAACGATCATATTGCGACGCGGCAGGACTCTCTTCGCACTAAAAGCATGCTGATGGTAAGAATGCAGTCTCTCATCTCAACAGACTCATGCGACACCGCAGGCACGCGCTAGAAGGTGCAGACTTCTTCGTCTACGGACGATCAGGGCGCATTGCGAAAGTGCATGCTCTGCCCTTTCATCAAACTGGCCAAGGCTCGCGATTCGGAGAACCAGTTTGCGAGTCGGTCTAGGAAGGCCATGATGCTCGCCAGATCACGATGCCTTGACCTACATTTTCGTTCCATGCCATTTCATCTGAGACAGGCACGCGCCTAAATTCGGTTGCGGCGGCCACATGGGCCACGGTAGATTTTTCAGGTGTCGCAGATCCAATGACATCGATCGATGGAGGCTGAATGCAGGGCTGGCAGCGCTACGGGAGACTGAGACTGGCAGACATCATTTGTTTTCGCAGTAGATCGCCAGTCGATTGGCTGATGTTTCTCGATGCTGTGCCTCGGTCCTCAGTATTTCCTGGAGGAAGTTTTACTAACGGCCTGAGTACGGTGTAGCATACGAATGATGGCATTTGTTGGAAGTTACGGGGGGCCGCAGATGCACGCGCAATTGTCGATGGTCTAGATCTTTGGCATGTGGATGCCCAGCATGACGATCAGCATGTCCCCTGACAGAGGCGGTGGAAGGCCGATTAAGGAACTGCGAGAGCCGTATTGGGCATTAGTGTCGCTCCTTGGCGGATTCCTCACTGCAAATTCAGAGAAGGGACTGGCAAAGCGGCAGCTGTGGCAGAGCGATTGAGGCAGATCGACCGATCGAGAGGTTATGCGGGACGAGCGTGCTTATGAATTGCAGCCTTGCCGTGTGTCAACGCTCGGGCCGGTGTACGGCTGCATGTTGAAACGACAGACTCAAACGTGACGTAGGGACGAATTGCTGCAGTCCGTGCCGGCGGTCTGTGAACATGTCCCGTACTGAAGATAGGAACTGAGAAAAGCCACTGACGACGAATGACATTGGCAGTCACAGGGTTCAACCCCTTCGACCCTGGGTGCCTGGCCCTGCGGCTCGCGAGCTCACGAGGTCTGTGTGCGGGGTATATATTGAGAGAGGGGGTCTCATCAGGGCCACAGGGCCTCGTGGGACTGTCAAAAGGCGATGAGGCGCTGATTCTGCACTGCAAGTGGATGCAAACAGGCTGACGGAGAGCGGCGTCGGGGAAAACTCGATTCCTCGCACGCTAGATTTGCACTGTGCGATGAGATGGCATGAAAGACACGCTTGCCGCGTACGCGATGCCCTGCCGCCGCTTCTCGCGTCGATGGCAGTCGATTCCACGATCTTGGACGTCATCAATGCAGGGTAGGAGGACTACACCGACAACTTGGAAACAAACGGCGCCGGGGCAGCCACTCCCTGTGGCGGATGCGCGGCGTCCCAATCTCGGCTCGTGGTCACCCACGAGGTCGGCAGGGATATAGAGGGTGCCAAAGACAATGGCAGCCGTCGGCAAACGTCTTGACCCTGCCGCAGGAACTTGGCTGGGAGGCCGTGGGCTCGTGCGTCCGCGGAGAGCCTAGATCGTCGATTGCCCAGCTGTCAAGGCCTTGCGAGGAGTTGTGCTGGCGGACAAGCTCGCAGCTGGTTGGCGACAGGCAACGCATGGCGCGGGGCGGGCTGCGGTGGTGGTAATCAATGTAATCATGGTGTTATTATGCTCCAGTACAGTAGTACAGTAGTACAGTTTGGCTTTGAGGGGATGCTTTGAGGCGACCTGCGCCGGGCCGTTCGAGGCAGGGCAGCTGGTTGCTCTGTCCCTTTTGGGCCGAAACCGTGCTTGGGATGTCAGGATGTTTGTTATTGATGTGGACGATGGGTAGAATCTACCATCATTATACAATACGGCGGCAGGGCGTGCGATGCGGCGCATTGTCGCAGGGCGTGAGACGACGGGCGGCGTGACTGCTGCAGGTCGAATTGAGAAGAGAAAGGCGCCACAGCCCCGCCCGCGCTCGCTAAAGTACAGGTCGGATAAGCAGCTGGACAGGCTACAGCCGCTTGATTGCAGGCGGTGGTGGTGCTCACTGGTCACTGGTCACTGGTCACTGGTCACTGGTGCAGTGGTGCAGTCGCAAACTCACGATGCAGCGGCAGTGTGATTGCCGGGTGTGCCGGACTACCTCCGCCTAGAGGGCATGAGGGCATGTACTGTAAGTTACAGTCTGTACTTGCAAAATTAAGCTTGGCCCGGATGGACCCCATGCGGCCATGCCCTTGCTGGCCCCTCAGCACGAGGTCTCGAGCGTTCGAACGCGATCGCGATGCTTTGGGAGCTGGGAAGTTTCGAAAAACACCGCCAAACCGGTGCTCTTTCGCGTCCTCGTCAGTGATGGAATAGTGACGTCTCCTGCCCGTGCTTTCAATCTCTCAAGGTTTCTGGAGATCGCGCGGAGTCGCTGCCATCGCAGGCATCGCAGAGGCGTGATCGATGGTACGGTTGTCGACAAGACAAGACGACCAGCCTCGTGCAAAACAGCAGCGGCACAGAAAGACATACCATTTCGCCGTTAAGATCTGCCACCCGTGAACCAGGGGTCAGCAGTCAGATGCGAGATGTACGATCGACATCTATATCGATATCGATGCGGCAGGCGGGCTACAGTCCGCAAGAGAAAAGGCAGAGCTGGCACAGCAACACCATCGCCATCGCTGCCCGTCTTGCTTTCCGATGCACACCATCGATCGATCGATGTACCGTATACCACCAGGCCTAACTTGGGGCAGGCCGGTTGCACGACGGCGGCAGCGCGAGATTTCTCTGTCGCAGATGCAAACGACGGCGCCCTGCAGCGGGCGAGGAGGACACGAGTGGCTCTGCTTTGCAAGTACTGATAAGTGGTATTGCTTCCTGTAGCGCTATATGTACGCCCAGCACTGAGGCGTGGTGGACTGGACAGCACTGCATGAGGCACACCCACCGCAGGCAGCATCACCAGCAGCGTCATGAAGAAGCTCTGCAGACCCGCCTTTCCCTCCCTGGCCCCGTTCACTCCATCGGCGATGGCAGGTGGCTAGCGCCGCCACAGCACGCGTGTGCGAGCGAGCGGCACCAGGATAGCGTTGATCCAGTGTGATCCTCGCTCGCCGGGGACGCTACCGCGGCGAGGGCCCTGGCTAGCAGGCGGTGGTGGCGCACGCAGGGATGGCAGCGCATGCCAATTCCAACTCTAACCGTTGCCCACTTTCCCATCTGCCTCCGTGCCGCAGTGCGCCCATGGAAGAATCGGAGGCGCTTGCAACTCCTGGGTGTCGGTGCTGGCGCCGTTGGCAGCGTCCCGCGCGAAACAGGGTCTGCTGGACTCTTGTCTGCCTGCCTGCGTGCGTGGGCATGTGTCGGGTAGCGCTGGGGGACGTGTGTAGGTGGTGGAATACCATGCCATGCCGCGCGAGAGAGCAAGCACCTCGCACCGGGCTAGCTAGCAGAGTCACCCTGCGCACTCGTCTCATTCCCATCCAGGCCCATCCGCATCCTGCCTTATAACCCGATTGCCCTCCCTTTGCTCCTCCTGTGCTCTATTCCCTCGCTTCAGAGCTCAGCCACTGCCCATCCACTCACCACCCATTCACATATACAGTAGTCGCATACCGTACTGTATCCAGCCAGCCAGATCCATCCTAGCTTGGCACTCGCTGCGATCGATCGACTGTTTCCTGCCGCTGTATACCTGCCTGTCTGCGCACTGCGACAGCGATATAGAGCAAAGCAACACCAGCAACAACACAACAGCAGCACCACCCACCAACACTATTATTATCGCCCGCGCTGACGAAGCGTCTTTCGTCGAGCTGGCCCTCGCATAATGGACGGGAGAAACTCGACTGGCAGCAAGGTATCACTACTCAACGACAGTAGTGACGTAGCTCCGCTGGCCACCACCAAGCCGCAACACCAACTCCCGCCGCCGCCCGCCGCGCAAGTCTACTATTCTCACCACCAGCACCACCTCTCACACCATCACCTCCCACGCACACATTCCCGCACCTCCAGCCGTGCATCCACCGCTCCCAGCCTCTCGCCGCAGACACCGCCGCTCACCCGCAGCGACTCGAGCGACTCGCGCGTTTTCGGCACCCCGTCGCCTCTGACCCCGGCCCAGCACAGCTTCCATCACCGCCAGCCATCGCAGGATCAACATCACCACCAACAGCAGCAGCAGTACTTCCTTGTGCAGCAACGCTACGGCAAGATGGACGACCCCGCCATGACTATGTACCCGCCGCCTGACGCGTCCAACCTTGTCATGCCTGCCAACCCTTACGCCATGCCCGCGCCGCCTGTCCAACAGCCAATGCAGCCCATGCAACAACAGCCTCAACAACAACAACAACAGCAGCAAATGTACCGTGCCTCCAACTCACCCTCATCGGAGCCTTCACGCGTCTCGACCGTGTCTGCCGCGTCTAACAGCAACAACGCGCGACCTGTCGCGCCTAAGAAGAACCAGTACCCTTGCCCTCTGTCCAAGCAATTCAACTGTGGTGACTACTTCACAACCTCGGGTCACGCTGCCCGTCACGCAAAGAAGCACACTGGCAAGAAGGATGCCTTCTGCCCCGAGTGCAACAAGGCCTTCACCCGCAAAGACAACATGGAGCAGCACCGTCGCACCCACCAAAACGGTCGTGGCGCGTCGCGTACTAGTGGTAGCAGCGATGACTCGAAGATCAAGAAGTCTACCAAGCCTGCACCCAAGAAGACCGTCAAGGCTGAGCCTGCCCTCGAGGCTGCCGTCGAGCAGCACCTCGCTGAGCAACAGCTTGAGCAGCAGCAGCAGCAGCAGCAACAACAGCAGCAGCAGCAACAACAACCACAGATGCCCATGATGCAAGCTCAGATGCAACCTCAACCTCAGACTCTGCAGCAGGCTCAAGCACAACATCCTAACACTGACCCGGCTATTCTCATTCCTCCCGTCGGCGGTCCTTACTTCCTCAACTCCGTCGACTCCGGCCCTATCCACTCTCTACCCATGCCTTCTGTCAACGAGGCTACCATGCGTCCCACGCTCCAGCGCAACTCCTACGGCCAAAGCTCGCTCGACTATTTCCCTCCTCCCGCACAGATGTTGGGTGAGCTCGACACCCTCAACTTCTCCTACCCTTCACCTGGCCTGTCCAATGGACTGAACAGCCTTGCCCTAGCTGCAAGTGAACACCGCCGTTTGTCCGATGAGAAGTCTTCAAAGAGCCCGTCTTCCGACGGACGCACGCCCTAAGTGATTGAACATCACTGCGCGACTGCACATAGTCGCCACTGATCATTCACTTGACGACCCTCACACAAAGAGTCACCCAACACATCAAGGCTTACAATAATTGCCACCGCCACCGTCAGCCAACCTCTCTTACCTGTACTTTTACTTGATTTGCACATATACCCATTTTCTGTGTTCTGTTTCCTCACGAGCATGTCGACGGGAGGGCGTCGACAACACGCTACGCGACTATGGAGCGGGAGAGAGGACTCGACGACATAGATCTTTGCGCCCAGGCAATGGTGGCTATCATTTTTTTTTCCTTTGCGCCACGGCACGAAAATTTTCAAGCGACGGCGTTTTCTGGAATTGCTCAAGGCAAATGGGAGGTCTACAGCGCTGCTTTCTCAGCCGGGGTTATCACGGGCTGGCTCGGCGGGTTCACGAAGCAGAAAAAAAAAGGTTCCCGAACCGATGGTTACAATGCTGTTCACTCGGCACGATCCGAGCGCGACATATGGGCAGGTTTGCAATCTAGAGCAGTAGTAGCAATAGTAGTTTAGTGTGTACTGTTTCTTCGCTGCTGTGCAGCTGGAAGACGCGCGCACAAGAGAATTCTAAGCGATAATTCACCAGGACCAAGACTGATACCGATGGCTGCGAAAGCCGACAGCCGATCAATTTTTTTTCTTTGCGTGATCACAAGCCACCTGTGAAATTTTCTCCCAATAGTGTACCATACTATCGCTCTCCTCATTATCGCCCACTCGCTTGCGACTTTGCTGCTGCTGCGAATTCTTCGATCTCGATCGAAATCCGAAGCGGGAAAGCGAAACGCACTGTCTTATTAAGACCGCGCTTCCGGCTTTGAGCTGCGCGTGTCGGCCAGCACTTGGTCAAACGCACGCACGCACGCACGCACGCCCGCATGCACAGTAATAATTGTCTTAGGCATGTCTTAGCCCCCGGCCGCCAGGCTCGCCAGCCACCTACATCATCGTCATCGATCATCGTCATCGGCTTGGGTTGGTTGGTTATATTAAAGATCGAGGTATTGTTGTGTATCAGCAAAAAACCCTGCGTGCTTGGACCACTTACTGTGCCTTTTCTTCCTCCGATACGAAAGGCTTTGGAGGCACGGGAGAAGACTAGATAATGCTATCGGGTATTGCATCCATCGGCCATCGCAGCGAGCATAGCCATCGAGCTTGTTAGGGATGGGATGGGATGGTGTTTTCGCTTTCTGCTGTGCTTAATCTCCCGTTTGGTCTTTCGAGTTTCGGCAAGACTTACAACAAGGTGGCGTGCGTTCTCGCGTGAGTGCTCTTCGGTGTTCTTTTGCGATCGTTCGGAACTTGTGTTCAGGACGGTGAGGTTAGATATTGATCGGTCTGGGGCCCCGACGTACGATCGACGATACCCTGTTGGCTGCAGGGCCCGAGGTTTTGGAGAATGGTACAGTACAGTAGTGCCTGCCTACTTCAGTTCGATGCCGAAAGATAGATTATGAGTGCTATCTGAGGTGTCTACTAGTGGACATGGACATAATTCGGCTCGATTGTGCCTTGGGGTGTCTGTCTGCCTTGAATCGCGTTTCTTGGTCTTTTATCTCATTGCTATCGGTGCGGCTGCTATGTGCGATTTCGCGGCTATCACCAGACGTTCGATACGAGGCGGATTGCGGCGTGTGAATCGAGCCTGAATCAATATATGTAAGTTATATGGGGCCAATTTATTCTCCTTGAAATTGATTCATAGTGTTTTCCTCTTGTGATTTGCCTTTAGCGCGATCGTGTGGATTGACGTGTAAATATCAGTGTGGTAGGGATTATGTGTATGGCTAGGTTTGTTGTTGCTACGGCGTTGTTGTGGCGGTGCGGCATCTGTCCCCCTCCTCGCTTAGCTGCAGGCTGGCGTCGCTATCTTTTGCCCTACCTGCGCCTTGTCTACTCCCTTCTTTCGTGCTCGAGTGATCTATCGGGGTCCGCGAAACTGCGCGCAGCGGGAAGCTGATTCCGGGAGATTGTCGTTTCCACGTGCAGCTTTGTGGCTTGCGGTAGGGCTGGCTGAATGCCAGGGTGCCGGGGTTTGGGGTTTTTCGATAGTTGAGATTCATGAGTTGGGGGATTGATGGCATGGCGTTCTGTGCAGTGTGGTCCATGGGAGAAAATTTGGACTTTTTTTTGCTGTGAGTGGTGGTCTGGTGCTGACCTCCGAGTAATGCAGGGTGATGTGTGGTCATTGGATTCTTCAGACACGTGCGTCGTTCCTGCATGTAGGGCGAATGCTTGATTCCCTTGCGGTCGGATTCGCGTGCTGTGCAGATCATTCTTATTGTACGCAAGCGTGCGTGCGTACCTTACCTAGAGAAGCAGCCGTGATAACGATGTCGATGGTGATGCTGGGCCAGGCGTCTAGTGTTCCTGGCCTTTCGACGCCTGGATCGTGTGAATATTGCATCGTCCATCGATCAGCTCGTTTGGGCCGCGTATGCATGTTATGGAAGGAGTTGGTGATTGAACGATCGTGTGCACTCGGGATATGTGCATTCTTGCACAGACGTTTGACGTGTTGGCTTTGAATTGATTGATTGATTGATTGATTGATTGATTGATTGATTGATTGATTGATTGATTGATTGATTGATTGATTGATTGATTGATTGATTGATTGATTGATTGATTGATTGATTGATTGATTGCTTGCTTGGGATCTCTTATCGAGGAAAATGTACCTGGGTAAGAAGTATTCCGGCTTTTCGCTCTGTATTACTAACTAGCACAAGAACGTCGGATTGTGTCCGTGTAGCAATGCGCAGTTGCCTCAAAACGTAATAGCCAGTGGAAAGAACATACCGGGTACGTTTTGCGCTGTACGCTTACGACCCACTTGTAAGTGAAACGATATCAGCACCTCGGAATTGTGGCAACGGAGTTTTGTTGCAAGCCTGCTTATCTATACTGTGGTTCCTACCACTTACACAGGAGACGTGATAGCCATCGGAAGTCCCTCATAACGCCATCGCTAATGTTTCAAATAATCCATGTTCAAACGTCCAGCTCGCCCAGCCTAAACCAGACTCATACTGCATCTCCAATCATCAAAGCTCAGCCCTGCGTCCGTCGAATGTAATCGCTAGCACCCGCGGCACCTCTCGACTCGTCTTTCAACGCCTGCTCATACCGTGCCTGCAGAGTGCCATCCGCACTCGGACCAGCCTCCTCCTCTTCCACCTCATCTTCGTCCCGCTCGACCCATTTCGCCTCGTCCTCCTCATCCGACTCGCCATCCATCTCCTCTGCCTCGCTGACAGTCTCAGGCTCCTCCTTCGGCGCACGCCTGTACTTGCCCGTGCCCTTGGCCTTTGACGAGACTTCCATGTCCTGCATGAGCCTCTGCATCTCCTTCTCCGTGCTGCCTGCTTTCTCGGTCTCCATATCGGCCCTTCGCTTCTCGAGCTCCGGCTGGTACTCCCTGTTGAACTCGACGCGCTTGTCTTCCACCGCGTCGAAGAAGTCTTCCACGCCATCGCCGGTCATGCTCGAGACGCCTACGACGCTAAGCTGGTTGTAGAACTCCTCGAGCACGAGGCTCATGCTGTTGAGCAAAGAGCCCATGTACCCGCTGCCCTCGCGCTCTTCTTCTTCTTCAGCGCGCACGGCGGCTTGGAAGGACTCGAAGTCGCGCATCCAGTCGATGGCTTCGGTGGGCTGTTTCACGTCGGTTTTGTTGAAGACGAGGATCATGGGCAGTTTGGTCTTGTAGAGGATGGAGATGGCGTAGAGCATGTTGCTCATGAAGGTGGAGGTGTTCTCGGTGGTGCGCGGGGTGTCGATTACGTAGGCGATAACCGTAGGGAAGGAGGAGGCGAGGGAGGAGAGCAGGATGGAGCCGGAGGCGGACCAGACGAAGACTTCGATTTGGCCGGGGGTGTCGACTATGATGTGCGAGGTGGAGGGCTTCTTCTCTTCTCCTTCTTCCTTCTTGTCGTCTGCTTGTGCTTCGCTAGGCTGTGGCAGACAGCGCTTCTCGAGGATGGACATGACCTGGTCGATCTTGGTGCTGAAGAGGTTGAGGGAGGTGAGGATGGCGCCGTTGGGGCCCAGGTTGTACTGCTTCATGACCTCCTTGTAGTTGACCGAGTCGCGGATGTCGATGTTGGAGTCGAAGGGCACGCTGCGCACGGCGGGGTCGAGGTTGATCACGTACGGCGGGGCGATGGTCTTGGGCGACTCGGTGTGCTGGGTGTGCAGGTAGGAGTTGATGCGTTGCATAAAGGTCGTCTTGCCCGAGCCGGCCATGCCTATGCAGACGATGGCGACGGGCGGCTTCTGCTCGGTGGTTGAAGATGCCATGGTGGAGAGGTGGGAGGTGGTGGAGGTGTTGTTGCTGTAGTAGACGAGAGGGATCCGCTCGTTGATATATCCTTCAGCCACGGAGAGCTCGAGTCCAGTTCCAGGGATTCGGGTATTCGGGTACTCGGGTATTCTTTCTTTCTTTCTTTCTTTCTTTCTTTCTTTCTTTTTTTCACTTTCCAATATAGTTGTTGTCGTTGTGTTGTTAACTTTCGCACGTGAAGATGAGGTCACTTCACAAGAAAATCCCAATTGAAGGCGAAAGCTTGATCAGCAGCTTCCTTCTCCGCAAGTCGCTTGGACCCTCCCTCACTTGAGCTCTTGAGCATCATCGTCCATTGCGACAACTCCATTCACTCCAACACCACCAAACCACCACCACACATATACACGACAATGGGCCTGGAAGACTTCGAGCGCGAGCTCGCCCAGTCCAGCAAACCACGCGAATCGCACCACCGCAGTCGCCGCGACCGCAGCAGAAGCAGAGACAAGGACCGCGAACACAGACATCATCACCACCACCATTCGCACAGACACAGAGACAGCTCACGGGACGAGGAACGACGACACAGGCATAAAAGGCACCGTGACCGCGACGATCACGACAGCGAGAGAAGACACAGCAAAAGACAACGCAGCGAATCGCCCAGACGCGATAAGAAGCAAAATGAGGAAGTGAAAGTGTTTGATTCAGATGGTGGTGAAGACGAATGGGTGGAGAAGGAGGCAGACACCGCGCCTCCGCAGGAGCAAACGCTGGATGCACGGGGATCAGATCTGAAGGAGAGCAAAGTGCAGCGCGATTCTTGGATGCAAGAGCCAAATGAGCTCGACATCGATTACGTTCAACGGAGGAAGGAGGAAAAGCCAAAGGGCCAGTTTGTTGGCGCAAAAGAAACACATGATCTCAAAGTACACGAAAGCCAGGTCAATCAACATCTTGCCGATCTACAGCGCGATTTCGATTCAGACGGAGATGATACAGGCGAGCAGAGCGCGGTAAAGGACGAGCCGGCTCAGCATGAAGTTAGCTACAAATTTGGCGATGGCGGCAGTGCATGGCGTATGACGAAACTCAAGAATGTGTACCGCAAAGCAGAAGAGAGCAAGGAGTCCGTGGACGATGTTGCGCTCAAGACATATGGTGATCTGCGCGAATTTGACGATGCTAGAGAGGAGGAGCGAGAGATGGATAGGCGAAAGATGTATGGCAAAGACTACGTCGGTCTGGAGAAGCCAAGCGGCGAGTTCTTCCAGGAACGTAAGATGAAAGCTGGTATTCGGAGGGAATCTACATCGAATTCGCGTCATGATCCTGCAGCGTCCTTCGAGCAAGGCGAACGAATGGCAGAGGCACCAGCACCCGCCACGACCGTCCCTCTCGACACATCTGCCCTCAACAAACTCAAGGCACAACTGATGAAAGCGAAGCTCATGAAAGCACCGAACGCAGCCCAACTAGAGCAAGAATACAACCTCGCCCTGGCAAACACCCCACAATCCGACGTCGTCGTCCTAAACAACATGGACAACCGCCAACTCGCTGGCGACCGCAGCGGCGAAGTCACAGCCGTCACCGGCAAGCGCGGTCGCGAGCGCGGCCTCGTCGTCGAAAACGAAGACATGACCATCGAAGACATGGTCCGCAACGAGAAACGCACCCGCGGCGTCCACGGCGGCGAAGGCCGCAACTTCGCCGAGCGCATCGCAAAGGACTCGAAGTTCAAAAACGACCTCGACTACATGAACGACAACGCCGCAAACCTCAGCAAAAAAATCGTCAAATCCGAAGCGAACCTCCGCAACACCGCCATCGGCGACTTCCAAAAGACCCAGAAAGCCCTCGCCTCTTGTCCCCTCTGCTACCACGAAGACGCCAAATCCCCTCAACCCCCAACCGCTCCCGTTATCTCCCTCGCCACCCGCACCTACCTCACGCTCCAAACCGAACCTGAGCTAGCAAAATACGGCGCCGTCATCGTCCCCTTACAACACCGCCTCAACCTCCTCGAATGCGACGACGACGAATGGGAAGAAATCCGCAACTTCATGAAATCCCTCACGCGCTTTTACGCCTCCTTCGACAAATCCGTCATCTTCTACGAAAACGCCGCCTTCGCGCACTCCCGCCGCGGCCACGCCGCGCTAATTGCCGTACCGCTCCCGCACCACCTCGCCGACACAGCGCCCGCGTACTTCAAAGAAGCCATCCTCGCGTCCGACGAGCAGTGGAGCCAGCACAAGCCCGTCATCGACACGCAGGCGCTGGTACAGAAGGCGGGCTATGGCAAGCAGGCTTTCCGCAAGGCGCTGGCGAAGGAGATGCCGTATTTCCATGTGTGGTTTTCGATTGATGGGGGGTTGGGGCATGTTGTTGAGGATGAGAGGAGGTGGCCTAAGGGGGACCTCTTTGCGAGAGAGGTTATTGGGGGAATGTTGGATAGGGGGCCGGAAATCATTAAAAAGCAAGGGAGGTGGGAGAGGAGGGATCGCAGGTTGGAGAGTTTCCAGAAGAGGTGGGAGAAATATGATTGGACGAAGGTGTTGATGGAGGCGCAGTGATGTGAAGTGGATATGTGCTGTATACCCTGGATGTAGAATATACGGAGATGTACACGATTGTAAAGTTGCAATGTGCTCTCTCTCTCTCTTCCGTGTTTTGTTCGTTTCTGGTGGGGGGTATCTTCATTAAATCGAAAAAGAAAAGAAAAGCAAAGAATCGTGGATCACGTTAAAAAAACGCAAAGACCTCCCCTTCACCCCCTCAGCGCATCAACAAACAACCCCCTCATGCCCTTCAACAACAACACCAAATCCCTCGCCTCATTCGCTCTCTCCACCACACTCTCAACGTCCTCTCCTTCCAACCTAGGCTCCGTCCTCACAACCTCAAAACCCCCACCAACAGCCCCCGTATCAATCTCAAACCACCCCTCCCCCCTCTGACTCCCCAGCTCCCCAAACGCAAACCTCAACCTCTCCTCACCCGCCCCATCAATCCTCAGCCCAAGAACGTCCTCCCAGAATCTCAACTCAGGCTGATTATACCTCGCTTGCGCGTCGAGAGCGCGCTGGTGTGATGCTTGCGCTTCGCGGCGCTGACGGATGAGGGACTGGGTGGAGGTTATTTCGGACTGCAGGGCAGAGCGGTGGCGTTCGTGGGATTGTTTTTGCGTGGTGAGGGTTGCGATTGCGGCGTGCATCTCGGCGGTTTCGGCGGATTCCTTTTGCAGGGTTTCGGCGTGGGTGCTGCTGAGGGCGGAGAGGGTTTGGATGCGGGCTTGGTGCGTGCGGTGGGTCTCTGTTGGAGGAGAATGTGTTAGTTTGGCTGTGGGTTTTTGGATGGGAGGGTTGCGTGGATGGGTGGGCATATGCGGGCATACCTTCGAGCTCTGCGACATTCATGCGAAAGGCGTTGCGCTCTTCGAGGACGCGTTTGCGGCCGCGCTCGATGAAGTCGTCGAAGCGCTGTGTGAATTGGGTCATGCGTTCGCGTAGGTCGTTGAAGCCGAAGTCGACGGAGGGGAGGCTGTCAGCCATTGAAGGCGCGTCGGTGTTGAAGCCTGCTGAGGGGCCTGAGAAGGAGGCGCCGAAGCGACTGGGTGTCGCTGGGATCGCCGCCATGCTTTTGGTTGTGATTGATGGTGGAGAGTGGGTTGTGGTATGGACGGCGAGGAGGAAGTTGGTTGTCGTTTGGTTATTTGGTATGCGCTGGTGGTGTGTGCGCTTTTCTCGTGGTTGTCGCAAAGCGAAATGGCTCGTCGCGTGTTGGGTGAGTGAAGTTGAAGTTCGATCTTCACAACAAAACATTACCCTGACAACGCGACCCTAACCCTACATACCTCCTTGCACGTGATTTGAAATCACCCTTACCTCACTTAAGGTTCTCCTCACATTTCATGAAGCTCCACTGCAGTAATGTCCAGATGTACCTTACATGTACACTTGCGAGGAAATGTGCTAATTCCTCCGCCTCTATGGACCCATGGACTCCCATCCGGACACCGGCACGCCGTCGCGTAGCCTGAACAAATCATGCTCCGAGTGCACCAGACGGAAGATCAAATGCGATGGCCTTCGTCCCTGCGGCATATGTAGTACGTTTGCCAGAGCTGCACTTTGTGTCTACAAGCCACGTAGCAAGCGCCAGACTGCCAGCAGAAAGTAAGTCGTGCTGCTGTATTTTCTGCTAAAGCCATTTCCCTTGCCTACTAGCTGACATTTCGTTCCAGCGCCTATGAACAAGCTGTCAAGCGTGCGGATACGTTCTCTGATATCTTACAGGGCTTATTTCCCAGTCTTTCGCTGGACGATATCGCGAACAAGCCGCGGAGTGAGCTATTGAGTACCTTAGCAAAGTACCCGCCTCAAAATATCGATCATGCCCAAAGCAATGTAATACCAGAGGCCACTCCAGCGGTCGCTAATCACTACTTTCGTCCCGCTCAGATCGATGACTCCACCACCATGTCGGACGCCGAGGAAGAAGCACAGGAGAGACGTTGGGACGAGCTAGCATGTCATTCAGAAACCACCGATGATGTCAATGCCATCACACTGGCAACTGAGAATCACCGCCGCTCCTACCTCGGCGTGGCTTCTATGAGTGCCACATTCAATGCAATCTTCAAGCTCTGTCCGCGCACCAAACGCCATCTGGCGATTCGCTTGGGTCCTTCGGACGAAAGCTCTACGCTTGAACATTCAAAATCTCCAAGCAAGGATATTGTATCAGCCAATCTCTCGCGGGAACAACGCTGCATATCTTTCTATTTCGATACTGCACACGTTATTACACCTCTCTTGGACGAGGACGACTTTCGAGCAACATATGCGGCTGGAGAACGAAAGGACAAGTCCTGGTTGGCATTGCTGAACATGGTCCTGGCTTTGGGATCTATTTCTTCTGGAAGCACCTCCCTTCATACACACTACTACAACCAAACAAGATCATATCTCGGCTTTGACTGTCTCGGATCTGGTAATATGGAGAGCTTGCAGGCGCTTTGCCTCCTCGGTGGTTATTACCTACATTACGTGAATTCGCCAAACATGGCGTATGCTGTACTAGGCGCAGCTCATCGAATGGCTATCGCTCTCGGCCTTCATCGCGACCCGATCCCACGATCTAGTGATGCCCAGCTCGGTAAGACTTCAAGTCAACAGCGTGCCACTATAGAGTTGCGCCGCCGAGTCTGGTGGAGCCTTTTCTGCCTTGATACCTGGTCGGGCATGACGCTGGGTCGACCGACTTGCGGACGTTGGGACAGTAGCACTATGGATACCAAGCTACCCACAGTGTCACTGCCGCACGACCATCTCACAAGCTCGCTAATATTCAGCAGCCAATTCTGTCTGATCGTCCACCGCATGCAGGAGCGATTAGCGCAATTCAAGAAAATCACTCTGCCCGAAGTTCTTGCTTACGACCGGGAGCTTCAGAGATGGCACGACAGCCTGCCGGAAGGCTTCCGCATCTCGAGCACCTGTCTGCCAGCGCTCAGGGTCTCTCGACAGTTCATGAGTGACCGGTATCTTAACGCTCGCATGATGATGTATCGCATTATCATGCTTTACGATGCAAATGACATGATCAAGACCGGGAGCGCGGAACACTGGTGCGAGGAAGTCACCAAAACAGGCCTATCGCTCGCGAGAGAAGCGATCGAAGCCATAACACTGCACTGGACCCCGAGTTGTTTCAGCGTGTGGAGTTCCACGTGGTATCTCTTCCAAGCTTGCATGGTGCCGCTCCTCTCCGTTTCCATCGCTACGAAAGCCTCGCAGCTGAAGCCCAATGTATCAACGACCTTACTGGAGCCGTGTCGCGCAACTTTGAGCAAAGCGCAGGAATTGTTCGAGGAACTCAGGCCGTGGATGAAGTCGGCTGATCGGGGCCCGGATGTCATCGCGGGGTTACAGGAAGGAGTTTTCGCGCATGCGAATCCTCATGTCGATGCAACAACAACAGGAGCTGACGTACTTTCAGGCTTATGGGCGGCTGGGGACGAAGGACTTGCTGAGTCGGGTTGGGAATCGTTGCTTACTGATTATGAGTGGCTGCTGGACGATACTCTCTATGGATTTTGACAATAAGAATTTGCATATATGTACTCACAGCCCGTCGCACATTTTGGAGGACTTCGCGCTCGACCTTCGCGAGGAATCTGGCGTTGACGAGGTAGTTGCCACTGGCGAATCGCAAATTCGTGCCATAACCAGGATGCCGAGCTTGTCGCAGGCGTGGAAAAACGTATCGTCCTCGTAGATGCCTTCAACCCAGACACGGATCACGACTTGGTTGCTCGCGGCGAGGAGCTGGATTCGCTCGCGGTACCATTCTGTCTTTAGCTCTGAGAGAAAGCTGTCGCCTCGGAACTAGCAGGAGCCTCCGCAGAAGACATCTACGTTGTGGATGCGCAAGTGAACGACTTCCCTTTGTCGTCGTTGGGCTTTTGGATTATGTCGTATGTTTGAACGGCAATAAGCTTGAACTGCTGGCGGACACCACGATGTTGCTGCTGTGGAGCTTTGCACTCAGCTCATATCGATTTTGCGGCCCATAGCCGAGCGGACAACGCAATTTGATATCCCGATACAATACTCCATATTCGCCAGACCTTCACCATCTGTCCTCGCCACTACCTCGAAAACCACAAGCCCTCCGCTCGAAAAATACAGTTGAACCGCCAATATTGCATGTTCACGCTTCTTGGGGTTTTAGAATTGTGAGTTCTAGCACCAGGTAAAAGTTCAAGGTTGAGCTTTTATTTGGATGACAGTACGTGAATGCAGTTGATGCTCGGTCTTTACAATCGCCCTCGTCGAGTTCATAGCTGCGTACGTCTGGCCCAGCAGAGATGTCGACGCGGGATGGTGTGCGGGCGCGGCGATTTGAAATCCCGCTCGATCGACGATGAGATACGTGGTTTCTCCAATCCCTTGGTGGAAGTTTTTGTCGACTGCTTAAGACATGTCGGCGTAGGCATGTGTCTACGAGACAGCTTACATCAATCGCCGACTCCACTATGAGGTACCGAGAGATTTGATATCCTCGACTTGATCCTCTTACTATGTCGCCAAATTGAAGAGGATCGCGTCGTCCAATTAGGACACTCCTGACTATACAAAAGTTGAACATGGAGCTTTCTGCTAGCGTGAGCACTGGCTTGTTCAAACCCTTAGATCCGGCGAAGTCTCATGCTGGTAGTCCTGAGGATGTCCTTGATCGGATGAGGCAGGCAAAGCTAGGTTCGTCTGCAATGCAACTCCAGCAACGCTCGATCGAATTTCACTGTCATAACGACATCCTGGTCATCAATGCCAGACACTCTGCGCAAGAACAGTCACAAGATGTACACAGAGGCACAGGCGTAGTAGTATTGCCATCGGAGATGGATCAGCGTTGATAGCACGTGGCCTGTCAGACAGCTCGACTAACGCAAAAGCAACGCTCATAATGCTTTGGGGGATACTGGAACTTTGCCCTGCCGGCATTGAAATTCCTCTGACATGCCATGCACGTTCTGGCCTAGGAACGTCGTGAGGTAGTATCGGAGCGGCCGAGGCAACGGCAGGCCAGTACGATGGGGCTACTGGAGAAACTTTATCCAGCACGATCACAAGCTAGACTCTCACTTGCATCGTTGCTCAGTGGGAACCCCAATGGATGAAACAGCTCAGCGGCTTGCCTACAAAACCCTGCACCATCTCCAATCTTCCTGACAACACCATCAACTTCTCATCTTCTGCTCCTCCGGTGCTCCGCTCAAATCGATATACAATGTCCAGCCTCAAACAGCTCGCCACGCTCTTCATGCTCGCAGCGACCTCAGTTGCTGATATCTACCAGGTTAATTTACCGGCATGGTCTCTCAACGGACCGCAAAGCGGCATTGGTTCGTGGTATCGGGCATCTGCTGGCGCTGACTCTACAAACGGCAAGAGCTGGTGCGCCTACCAATACTTCAACAGTGATCCGATATTCGCGCCGGTGAGCATGAGTTCCAGAATCCGATGCAGCGTATGGTTCAGAGCACTGAGTTGTTCTGCGTTAGTCTCTCAACTCCATGGGTGGACACACCTTCAACAGCGATCCTGTCGCTTGGAAGAAAGAGACGCAGAAGTACTGCGGTCTCGAGGCCAAGGTGACCGACCCGTCGACCGGCAAGACAATGCTCATGTACATCGGAGACTCCTTCGATGACCGCTTCGTGCTTGTAAGTCGTATTGCACCTAGCAAATTTATCAGTGGCATGCTTACAAACCTCACAACTCCAGTCAAAGGGCTCTATCGATATCATGATCGACGGTTTCTCGAACCTCCACGGCAACCCGAATGGTGACAAGAAAAACGTCATCAAAGGCGTGCAGTGGGAGCTCACTGGAAGAGTAAACACCAAGTATACTGCAGCCGGTGCCTCATGGCCGCCTGTCTCTAGCGCAGCGCCTAGTACGAAGCCTACGACGTCAAAGACTAGTACCTCGTCTCAGTCTCCGTCTCAAACTCCTGGAACTTGTGTCGGCTGCCTGGGCACTAAATGTGATGGACGAACCACCGTTTGCAATGATGGTCTGACTTGCCTTTCTCCAGATGGAGTTTGCAGCAATGCCGCATGTAACTGGGGGTAAGTCATTGATCATGATATTCTTGTGATCGCTCTACAGCATACTAACGATCATGCAGCTGCAAGGGATGGTCTTGTAGCGCTTCCTCTCCGTGCCAGAAGCCATCCTCGTGCGTCAATGGCCTCTGTACGACTGATACCACCTGCAATGGTTGCGCCGGCTCGAGTTGCGATGGCAAAACAACTGTCTGCAACACCGGATTGACTTGTATCAGCCCAGACGGAATATGCAAAGATGCAGAATGCAACTGGGGGTAAGCTGTCCGTTGGTGGGATGTTCTGATTGATCTTCTGAGACGCTAACATTTTTGACAGCTGTGCTGGATGGTCGTGCAGTGACTCGTCACCGTGTCAGGCGCCCAGCAAATGCATCAGTGGCACTTGTTCGGCTGCCTGAGAAGTGACACAGGCCGTCTAGGCGTTCACTTCGAGCCAGAACGGTTGAGTTCGGAAGGCAGTAGGGTAGTCTAGAGTGTACAGGGTGCACTGAACGTGGGTGGCGGGTGTCGGGGTTGGATGGACAGTTGCTAGATCAGGCGTATTGGTACTCGGTAGCGGTACGTTGACAAGGTTCACTGGATCAATGTGTATGCAAAATGGATTTCTTCGGTGCATCTTCTAAATGTGGTTTTTTCTCCAACGTTACTGCCGGTTTATGTTCTCCGGTGTCCCAATGAAGCGTTGACCGGGACTAAGAAGCAGGGGTTTCGAGCATTGCAACCTGTCTACGTTCAGCGGTTCGACCCATAGAAGGCCGAACGTCGGGATACGCCGCCGCATGTGTGCGCGACACGGTGACAGCAGCATGTGGGCCTTGAAGTGAGGACAAGGATTGACCGACGTAGAACACACGTGCCTCGGTGGTGGCCGATGAACAAATTTGACGGTGTTCTTAGACGGGAATTACAAAACCCGGCCTCGGTACGACAGACTGGATTTGAGCGGCATTTTGAAAGCCCGTTGTACGAACCAACGATGCACAGTACAGACAACTCCCTGGCGAATGTGTGATGAGACGCTACCGCGCACTCCGAAAGCTTACCTTGGAAGCGACGTTTCATGTCCTGTGAGTTGACGATAGTCGGCGGAGTTGCAGAAAAGACTGAGGCTTAGTGAGGATCAGTACAACGTACGATGAACATGACGAGTTGTGTCTCGATCATCTGCGTCACGGGATGTATACTGAAACAGCAAGAGATGAGCTACGACCATGATAGTAAGGGCATTATGAGTTAAATCAAAACAGATCATATTGCAAGTTGTGTTTGCAAGCCCTTTGACTTGCGGCATACTTTCATTCCAATTCGACGATATACTTCCACTGCGGTAAAGACTGTATACGTAGCATCAAGCTTCTTCCAACGGCCAGTCAATGTCCACAGACCATGTGCGTGACTGAACGTAGACCAGAGAAGGTGATCTACAAGCGAGCGACAAGCTTGTTGCCCAGAGTTTGGATGCTGCTCTCGAATGCCGCATACTCCTGCGCATTCCACTTCGCGCCCTTCTTACCGGGTACGGCATCCTTGCCAGGGAATGCAATGTACAAGACATCGTTCTCGTCGTGGCCAGAGTTGCCGTTGACAGAATTGCCATAGCAAGCCGTCGCAAGTGCGATTGAGGCCTCACCAACGAGCGGTTGACCATCGTTTCCGTTGGTGTCTCCCCACACCCCATACACCTTTTGAGATGTCAGCTATCGTGTAACCACATGTATGTTGGGATTTCAAATGAATCGAAGCTGGCATGCTTACCAATTTGTCGCCGCAGACCACGGCCATGACGCTGAGCGGCTCCATGCCGTACTTCTTAGGATCGAACGAAGGATTCGTGCCATCGTTTCCAAAGACGACGTAAGGGTGGATGTTGGCGTTCAGATCGGAGATGCCGACATTGTAGCTGATGATGGTATCTTTGAAGCTCGTTTGGGATTGAGTATCGTCGCTGTTGCCGCACCGTCCATCATCAGCATCGCCGCCCTGTTCGCCGTCGCAATCGATATCCATATTGACGAGTTGTTTGCCGTTGCCGTGCAAGTAGATGACGCCGGATGTCGAATCTCTACAGTATCCGAACGCTTATCGTGTGGATTCCTTAGCATGTTGCGCTTTATCCATCAGCCCCGGGTGTGAGGACGTGGGTGTCATACCTTTATTATCATTTTCCTTGCTGTGGAAACCACCTTGAAGCTCATTCGGGCAACTGTTCTGGGCCTTGACCTTGTTGTAGAACGATCGGACGTTGGCCGGAACGTCTCGAGCTGCAACTGTGGCAGAAGTAGCGATGAGCACACTAAAGGCGGTGGACGAGAAATGCATGCTGTTCTCTCGAAGGGCGACAAAGATGTTGTTGAAAGACAAGTCAGATCCGGTCACCTCGAGTGATATTTGTATCCAACAGAGAACAGTACAAGCTATTGCCTCATGATAGCACTATCAACGATGCAGGCTAGTCCAAAGTATCATGAGCTGTGTTCATTGTTGCATTCAGCGTGTACTGTTTTGTCGAGTGAGTCCGAGCTTTCTATCACTGCTAGGTTGTGTTGCACCGCATGATACTAGTGGAACGCATCGCGGGCTCCGAAGCGAGACTGAGCTAGATGACAAAGCTTTGTTTGAAGAAAGTTTTGTGGTTTGTACACTTGCCAGGGGAGCAGCGGAGGCACCACTTCGCACTCTTGGGAGTCGGGCAGACATCAGTGCTATTGACTGGCCATTTTAGGCTCGTACGAGTTGAAAAGTTGAGTTTCAGACACAATCTGGATAGTGTTTGCTGGCCTGTTGCTGATGTCGGCTCAAAGAAAGCGATCGATCCGTCGCAGACCGTCTAATGCAGCTGCGACTATTGGTACGCTAAGACCCACTGAGTGGCTCGTCAGTACACGGAGTGATCACGAGTACATCGCACTGAACATAAGCAGGCAGCTTTGCGAGCATTTGATCACACATCGAATGCATTGAAGGAGATCGAGTCGTTTTTGTCTTAGCAAGGCAGGGAGCTTTGGTCTGTGCCACAGGTTTACGGCCTAAATGCAACGCTGGTATAAGAATCGATGCTTATCGTAGTCGTGTGGCTATGGTTCTTGCCGTTTCTGGCATCCTGTCAAAACAGAACTCAGGTTGCAGTAAAGCAGTCGACTCATGCCAGACAGTGCGAGCTGGTTTGACAGAAGTCACAGACCGTTTTTGCGTACCGCAATACCATGTCTCGCTGCAATGTGGTTCCTAATGTCAAAGCGGCAGAAAAGCTTGTTGTGCTTGACCGTAGTCGTGTAAGGTGCTTGTTGGTGCTTCTTTCGTCCAAATTCCTCTCTTCTGAAATCGGTGTCCTCGCGCTAGACTTGATTAGGTCAACTTGCTGCATGGATGCCTCAAAATTTGACGACGCGCCACGCGACGCGGGCCGCAGTTGCAGACTCGACCTCCAATCTTTGATCTCCCTCTTGCCTCCCAACCACCTTCACCTGTACCACTGAAAAAACACCGGAAACCACTGGCGATACTGACTGGCCATCATACGAATGCCATAAGCTGGCAAAAATATTCTTAGCCACCGTGGATCAGCAACCGTACCATGTTCTCGCTCGAACCTGACATTGCACGAACCTGTGAAGATATAAAGCCGAATGGCTGATCAGGATTGGAATGGCCTACCTTATGGCCATTTTGGAAATGCTACATATCAACCGGATGAGCGGATTTGGCAATTCGAGAAGGAGCCTCATCCACCGCGCACCTTACACCCAATTGGAGAATCGGAAATAGCCATTCCATCTCCAAGATTCACTCCCTCGGCGGACGACACCAATCGAAGCACGGAGCAACCGATAATCAAATATGAAAGAGAGACAACGGATCTTGTAAAGCTGGTTCCTACTCTTCAGCCGGCTGCAACGTCTCTGCAGCCACTGCTACACGCCTCGGAAGCCGTCGAAAACGCCTCTGGCCGCCACGATCCTCTACAAGGAACCCTGCTGTCCTTTGGTCGCATTTTCGACGCATCAATTCGACGGTCGACCCAAGTTGCAGCCTTTGTATCTGGCCCAACAGGCAGTGATTTGCGTATAGTACAAGTGCAGTTGCAAAGACAGGGATGGGACGATAGCAGAGATGTTTGGCTGGAGGTGCCTGTACTCAGTGGCGAAGAATCCGTCTGGCAGAGTGGAGGCACACCGATCCAACAAGTGCAATTTGCGCAGCCGCTGGAAAGTGGCGAAAACTTGCTTGCAGTACGGACGACGTCGCGGGTGCTGATTTTTAAGCCTGTGTTGCGCAAAGCTGGACCGAATCGACTGCATCTCAAGCCACTGTTTGATGTATCCACTGCCGATAATGGTGGCGTCTCATATGTTGATGTGGCGTTTAACCCTTGGTTCCCCCGACAATTCGCCATCGTCGATCAAGCTGCACGCTGGCGAGTCTGGGAATTCCGAAGCAGAGAGTCTTCCGATGCTTCGAGTGTATATGCTTCTGCGGTCGATGAGGAGATTGCGACTAAGTCTGATCTGAACGACGGATGGGCACGTCTTATGTGGATTTGCAACCCAAGTATTGTGTTTGTTGCGACGAGGCGGGCGGTAACACTCCACGACATTACTACCACTCCTTCAAAACTGCAAGATGTCGATTTCGGAATATCGGGAACCTCAGGCTGGGTTCTCGACGTGTTGGGAATACCATCGTCGCCAACCCGCGCTCTGGTGCTGACCACTACACACATTCACGTCATCTCTGTCGAGGACAGAAATGGCGAGGTGCGAGCACGGTCTATAATGCGCATCAGGCATTTCAAAAGCTCCGAGGACATCACACTTCGCCTTGCGCTGTTCCTCGATGAAGCAGGTATGTTTTCCGCATGTCACTGTCGCATCAGGCCCACTAACGTTTACTCAGATTTGACTGTCATTCTTCGTTCTGCCATCAGTCCGACTCTTCTATCGTACCGCTTGATTCTAGATGATGTGGAGAAGACAATACTCCATGACCCTATACAAGTTGAGCTCCGACCTCACGGTAACGGCAGTACGAAATCTGGCGACATCGTCGATCTCCACTTCCAGTCTGTCGCAATCGCAGAAAAGCGCTCCACCGAGGTCAATGACACGCTTCTTGGACGTATGCGCGAGGAAGGCTGCCGCTTCATGATCCTGACAGCTTTTGGAAAGGACTTCGCCATTAGCACCTCACTGCATCTGAGCCATCAACCTGAGCAGCGCAAGTTAGACCTCACATCTCTCACATGGAAGAGCAAGCTCCTGGGAACCTCGTCAAAAATCAAAGACAATTTCGTGATCGACGACGAACCCATTGCAGTAGACACCGCGGAGCTGACACTTGCACCTGTTGCAAGGTATGTCAGAGAACGAAGACAGCGTGCCGAACGCTTGTTCGGGCAGGAGTGGACCCTCCATTACCAAAGAACGGCTACCAAGGTTGAGAAGCGTGCGATGAAAGTGCAAAACGTAGATGGCGTTCTCGCGCAAACTCAGGAGATGCTTGAACAGACGCCGGAGCACGGGTTCAACCCCATGCGAACACTCCTCGAAGTCTCCGCTGGTGAGATGACTATGAGTGATCTGGACAGCGCTTCTGCTCAGCTTGCGCATCTTACTACGATGGTGCCTCTTCCACAATCACAGCTTACTGGCGAAATGGACGACAACGATCAAGGCACAAGGATTGTCCTTCGTCCAGTCGAAGGCATTCCACTACCTGGACTGCCGTTGACAGACCATGCTGCAGGCAGCATCGCCCCTCTGTACGACACGATCATCTCGTACTGGATAATGCCACTGCACAGCAAGGTGCCTGGGCGCATTCGACTCGCCAAGGAACAACTCGCACGACGACTCACTGCTGAGCTGACGCTTGCGGGGCATGTATTCTGCGTTGAGGATATCGAGGAACAGCCAGAGAGCCAGCAAAATGCGAAGCCAACACACGAAGGTCAGAGTTGGGACCTCCCAATGCATCTTGCCTCGAGTCAACTCTACAACCCGTACGCCTCTCAACTCCAATCTCAGTCTCAATCTGTCCTCCCGACCCCTTCTCCAACAGGCACGCCATCGGTAACAACAGCCTCCAGCCGCGCAACGACCTTCTCCTCTGCAGAAGTTTCCAATCTGATGAAGTTCACAACATTCACCAAATCCACCCCTTCCGCGCTCCCGCATAACTTGTCCAGACTGCTCGCCCACTGGACGCCTGGCACAGACCCAGAGACCTACGACTGGATCACCACATCCCGCTCCATCTCTCAGCGCACGCGCGAAGAAGAAGCCGATTCCCAGCTCACTGAGAAGCAGCGTGCGCGTGCCCACCGCAAAGCAGAACGCTACATCCGCCGGCAACGCAAAGAGGCTGAAGCAAGCCAGATGCAGATGATGGCTAGCAGCCAAATGCCCGAACTGGTTGTTAGTGCCAGCCAGCCGCTGCCACCACCTTCCGCTCGCAAGCCTGCTGCTGCTGCTGCATTTTCACAGCCGCAGGGCAGATCAGGCCCGGCTCCTAGTGGAGTGTTGAATAGTAGTCAACATATGGGGCCGGGAGCCGCGAGCCAGGCTGTGCCGGGGAGGTTTGGTGGGAGACCGCCGGTTAAGAAGAAGAGGAAGCAAGGTTTCTAGGCTGGTTGCTGGGTGCGGCTTATGGGTTTCGAGGGATATGTGTACAAACACAGATACTATTGCCATATCACTGACAGAGCCATACATGTTGTATTTCCTACAGATGGTTCAATGCTACTTTTCGATACAAAGAGAAGGGCCAGTTCGTTCCAACCCAAGAAACAAGCTTCGTCTCAACCCATTTCATCTCATCAAGTTCTCCACTGTGCACTCGCCCAATGCAGTCACCGCTCTCGCTGCTCTGTCGTGGACATGCCAGCACCACAGATCCACATGTGCATGTTTGGTGTGGCTTGAACGCCTGATGACGCCCAGATCAAGGCTCAGGGGTGGCTTGGGTGGGTCTCTTGGTGTAATTGTCGAGGTTGTGATTGCGTGCGCCACAACGCTAGGGCTGACTACTGCGCTTTGGGTTTCGGAGAGTACTAGCCGATCGCGCGATGAACGAATTGTGCATATGGGCGTAATGGGGGTTTGGATACGCGCTGGGGGGAAAAGTTATCGGGAAGTGGTGTTTTGTTCGCCTTGGAGACTTGTTGCGAGGGAGTGTTGATATACGGGGCCGTTTAGATGTATGGTGCATAAGGAGATGGTATTCAGCTAAATGCTGCGAAAAGACGACGGCGTCATACACTCCACTCGTAGGACAACACTCGTATCAGCCAAGACATTAGATCAACAGTAATCCGGTTCCCTAGACTGCGAGCACCACTAAGCACGTTCGTTTCCCAAACCTTGTATACGCCCGTGATCTGCTTCAGCTCGAGTATATATGCACGACCAGATATGCACTGGCGTCTGTGCCACACCGAAGCCTGTCTCACATAGTCCTTTACGCGTGCTGCTGGCGCGTACCTGCTAACTCTCCCTCCTTCTCCCCTCGAAGCCTTGACTGCAACCAACCCCTTCTCTTTCTTACACCCACACGCATACAGTCACAGATACACCCACCGAATACATAGCCTCGCTGCCCCTATGCGCCGCGACCATCGCGTTTAATCTATTACTACTCCCACAATGGCAACCGCCGACTACGCGCCAGGCGTCCCGCAGGCCACAGGCGATGGCCTCTTCACATCGCCTGCGCCAACCCAGCCCCTCTCTGGTGTCCCTGTAGAGCCAACTCACCACCCTGTGCCCACAAGCGACAACGGCATCGCGACCAACGGCCACTCGATTCCCACTTCAAGTCTCCCTACTGGACCCTCGAACGAAGTCGCGCCTTCAACCAATGGCGTCGGCAATGGTCCTCAAGTGCAGAGCACAAGCAAGGGTTTGGAAGTTGTTTGCGGACCGCTCCTCAACTACAGACACATGAGTGGGGAGAACACGGACAACCCAATCTGGCATGGCAGCGTGCTCGTCGTGAGCTTGGCTGGCAACGTCCCTGAGAAGCTCAGCTTGCAGCAGGCTGGCGCTGGTACTGGATCAGGCAGCCGAGTTGAAGAGATCCAGGGCATGAAGCTCTATGAAGACGAGAAGAGCGCTTTCTGGCAATTCTCGCTCGCCGTGCCGTTCCTGGAGCAGGAGGCTGAATGGCAGTACAACATCCCCAGCATGAGGACCAAGGACGGCAAGAGCGTCGACAAGCCGACGAGATTCTTCGTGCCTTCCAAGCAGGAGAGCATGCGCATCATGTTCCACTCTTGTAACGGCTTCTCTGTTGGCACCGACGAGGAAGCTTGGTCGGGACCGGCTCTCTGGAACGACGTTTTACGTGTTCACGGACAGCGTCCCTTCCATGTCATGATCGGAGGTGGTGACCAGATTTACAACGACAGCGTTCGTGTCAGTGGACCTCTCAAGCCCTGGACAGACATTGGAAACCCCGAGAGGCGCCGCCACTTCCCCTTTGGCGAAGACATGCGCGCGCAGTGCGATGAATTCTATTTCAACAACTATGTGAAGTGGTACGGCATGGCTCCGTTCTCGACCGCCAACGGTCAGATTCCTCAGCTGAACATCTGGGACGACCACGACATTATCGATGGTTTCGGCTCGTACACCGATCATTTCATGAGAGCGCCCGTCTTCCGTGGCATTGGCGGTGTTGCCCACAAATACTACATGCTTTTCCAGCACCACTTGCCTCCGCCAGTCAGCACATACAGCACGGATGCGCCTCAGACAACTGGCGGTCACGCCAAGTCGACTCCCGCAGACCCTACCCAGCTGAACAAGTCATTCGTTGCGAAGCTCGAGCACGAAGACCCCAGCTACATTCTCGGCAAGAAGCCAGGCCCGTACGTCGAAGAGCGCAGCAGGCATATCTTCTGCCAACTGGGCAAGCGCATGGCTTTCTTGGGTATTGACGCAAGAACCGAGCGCACGAGACATCAAATCAACTACCCTGAGACCTACAAGCAGATCTGGGATCACGTTGATGCCCACGTCACAAAGTCGAATGGCGCAATTCGTCACCTTGTTTTGCTGCTCGGTGTACCCATCGCTTACCCGCGTCTGCAATGGCTTGAGAACATCCTTCGCTCTCCCATCATTGGTCCTCTTCGTTTCCTTAACAAGCGTTTCGGTGTTGCTGGTAGCTTCTTCAACCAGTTTGACGGAAGCGTTGATCTTTTGGACGATTTGGACGACCACTACACTGCTGGCCAGCACAAAAAGGAGCGCAAGGAACTTATCCACAGCCTCCAAGCCCTGTCTAAGAAGCACTCCATTCGCATCACCATTCTCGGTGGTGACGTTCACCTGGCAGCCCTTGGTCGCTTCTATAGCAAGCCGGAGCTCAACATCGCCGCCGAGGCAGATTGGCGCTACATGCCCAACATCGTCTCCTCGGCAATCACGAACAAGCCCCCGCCCACTGCCGTGGCTAACCTCCTCGCGAAGCGCAACAAGGTCCACCACCTCGATCATGAGACCCACGAGACTCTCCTCGAGCTCTTCAACAAGAACCCTGGTGTCGGCGAGCCCGGCGTCAAGCCTAAGTCAGCTGACAACAACAAAGCTACAATGCCCAGCAGAAACTACGCCATCATCACCGAATCCCACTCCCACTCCACCCTCACCAACGGCGCCCAAACTAACGGCGTCCAAAACGCCAACGGCGCCGACGCCACCCCCTTCACCGCCCCCAAGAACCCTCGCGAGCCTCTCCACCCTGGTGAAGTGAACGCAGGCACCGACCACGCCGCCGCCCAGGGCATCACGCGCACCAACCTCGCCGGCATAGACGGCCTCGACGTCACCATTCGCGTGGAGAAGAACCCCAGCGACCGCGAAGGCCACACCGAGGGCTACGGCTTCTCCATCCCTGCGCTCGACATGGCGGGCTACAAGGCGCAGGGCGAGAAATGGTAGTCTCGCTCTCGAGGCAGTTCTAGAGGTGAAGGTCAAGCGTTGAGGCCGAGTGAAAGCGCAGGCCGCCCTCGTCAGCGAATGCGACACTATGCTTTGGATGCCCACGCTCATGACCCACCGTGCCGGTCTTGCAAAAGCAAAGGCCGCGGCGATGTTTGGCACCACCCGAATTCAAAGGAGATCTGGAGCGGGAGCGAAAGCGAAGGTGAGGGTGAAGGTGAGCGTGAGGACCAGAACGTGGGTGAGGATCAGGTCGAGACGACTCCGGCGCCGAGACTTTCATTGTGGAAGCGTTTTCAAGGATGGAGAAACGATCCGTTTCGGCCTGAATTGCTTGCTTGGAGAGGTGCGCAGGGGAGGCAGAGAGGTGATGCTTGATTTTTCCCACGCGGTCTGTTTTCTATCTTTTCTTTTCTGGTCTTTTCTTTTGGAAGTGGAAGAGGATACCCTTGTTTGCTATTTTTTGTACGTGTTAATGGTCAGTCAGTCTTGGATGGAAAGTCGATGACGGTCGTTTCTTTTTTTTCCAAAGTGAGATGGGAAGAGAAGAGAGAGACTGGAGTGGATTGGTTGGGACTAATCGTCATGAGACTATCGCTAGAGTTTTTGGTAGGGTGTATGGTATAGCATGCAATGCAGTCTTTTGCTATTAGGTTTGCGAATTGATTCGCTACTTTGAAATCACTCGCTCCTCTGCCCTCAATACGCTTCTGGTTCCGAGCCGACGAAGTCATAGCCTTGTACTCTTGGCTCATTCACAAATCGCCAGTTTTGGACCTAACTTTCTTGCAGTCATAGCAGAAGGTATTCGTCCACTGCAGATCGCATACTGGTTTTTTCGATGACAGTATGGATGACTGCCTGGCTGCTGCTCGCTACTGGGCTTGCCTGCAGCAAACATCCCACCAGCCAGCCACGCCTTGTGGGACGTCTGACTCTGCTTTCTGGATATTTGCTTGTCAATGACTGGTTGTGGCGATCGTTTGCTTGTTGCGCTTGACAAGCACAAGCAGATCGGTAGACGGATGGCTTATTAGGTGCTTGGTGGCACAGTGCTGTGCTGGGGACGTTGCACAGTTTCACGGAAGCAGGGACCAGAACACGAATCGATCGATTGGACTACAGAATGAGTGAGACACAGCAGCAACAACCTGAGCACACGACATCTGCGCCTGCGCCACGGAGGGACAAACCGAAGTATCGCGGTGGAGCTGGGGCTGATAATGTCGTCTTGAATAAGAACCCGGCGCCGGTAAGCCTTTGATTTTCCATTACAGTAACGTGATCAACTAACGCGGCGGGAAGACGAAACATGGCGATAACGACGAAGTCTATCTAGTCGATGCCAGTCGTCGCCGGGATTCCCCATTGTTGATCGTCAAAAGCACCAGAGGTACTGCAGGACGTGAGTATCGCGTGGAACGTGCTGATGGTCAACTTTTTTACCACCCTCGCGTCGATGAAGGAGGATGGGTGAGCGGAATGTTCTTGCGATCGAGAGAAGCTGTCGAGGATGATCAGAGACAGGACGCAGCACGGAGGGCAGCTGAAGCGGAGCAGCAAAGAAGAGATCAGCAGGCGAGAGAGATTCAGGAAGCGCGGAGAGGCGCAGAGGGCCGGGGAGCTTTTCTAGGTCCGAAGGCATGGTGTCTTCGAGCGTGGGACAGCACGAGAAGGAGATTCAGATGAATTGTCTTCTTGTCGAACTATGCTTTGCTTGGCATCATGAATGTACATTGATTGCTATGACTTGCGTGCGAGCCACAGAGCAATGCGGAGGTGGGCGAATTGCTGGCAAATGTCGGCTTTGAGGTGGCTCATCTTGTACTGTAGTCATTAGTTGCAGCAAACAAGGCGAATGTGGTACATCAGGGGTGTACGAGCGATGGCTGGGTTTGTGCATCCTTACACAACAGCGACTAGTCTCCCGTCTCCGACACAAGCACGAGGTGCAGCGGTTACACTACATGGAAGAATCACGCGAATCAACGATGAGCCCCACCGAGCACGAGCACAAGGACGATGGGCCAGCGCATCCTCTTCCGCTCCTGCGCAAGAAACCCAGATATCGCTCAGCAGCCGACCACGTCCGCCCGACAGAGAACCCACGACCGGTATGTAATCGTCTCGACCCACTTTTGCGCACCTTACGCTGAAAAAGACATCTAGAAACCGCGCAGTGTGGGGGACACAGTCACGTACAAGCCGTCTCAAGGACCGGATCTGATCCTGAGAATTGCTGTGGCCGATCCTGACGGGGATGAGGACATGATATATCGGTTGTGTGATAAAGACACCAAAGCGCCCTACTTGGATGCTGGTCGTAGTGTTGAGGACCCCGAACTGTTCACGGGCGAGGAGCTAGAGGATGATCTCTCGAATAATACCCGACAAACACAGGTGAGAATGAGTCGTTGTGACGGACACATTCTAAGCTAGGCCGTGTTGGTCGGGTCTACTGCTGTGTTACGGTTGCTCCAAGGAGGCGGTGCGGGAGCATGTCCCAATATATTCCTTTTGTTCTTGACTAAGAAAGCGTTGCATCTCTGATGTCTTCTGAGTGCCGCGAAATCGGTTCTTGTTACTTGAAACTCAATTACAGAACTGCTAGACATGAGTTTAGCCGACGTTGATGACATCGAGAAGACGGCCGGACTAGACTTCATCTCGCCGGCAGAGACCATCTGTGATGCAGGACTACAGTCCGCTCAAGACACTAAGCCGCATGTTTCTAAGGGTATGTAATTTCTTAACACGACAGGCTTCTGGCCAGCGTATCCACTCACTCGAAAACAGAACGTAGACCAACCGTATTGCAATGTATAACGACTACTTTGAGAAGGCACTGGTCCCCCAAGGAGCCCCGTCGGGGGCAACAGATCAAGATCCGCTCGCGTTAGTATCATCCCAAAGATATCGCTGCAACGGGCCGTTGACATTTGCGCCAGTGAGTGACTTCAAACTCGGTTATCCGAACCTAGCCACGTTCAAGAACAGCAGTGATGCCTTTTCCGTATACCGCCGCTTCGGCTATCTGCAAAGCAGGCTTCTGCTTGAGAAGCAGGACATCCTGCGTGTTTTGGAGAAGAGGCTTGACCAATACGATCGAGAACATTATGCCACAAGCTATACGAGGGCATTGAGCCCCGACAAGCTCATGCCGCGGCAAACTCTGCTAGAGGAGATTGAACACGCTTTTAACTCTTATGGTAACACCCGTCGCTAGATCGCCTAGGCGAAGCCAAAGGATCGTTGATACTAACCATGGAATCAAGCCACCATCCTCAAATCTTCTCAACAACTGCTAGCAGTCAATCGCCCAACGATTCAAGAGTATCGCAGTGTCCAGAATTACATCACGAACAACAACCCACTGCATGACACCGAGCAAGAATACATCCGACACAAGCATGATCTGATCACTCTCCGTCCTGGCCGAGACCATGCGTGGCTCGACAGAACCATCGATCGCTCTCTGCAGATTTTACACAAGCCGTTCCCTTTCTTGAATGTGCGCATAACTCCCTCTGCCAATATAGTTGTCAAAGGCAGAACACTGACCTCAATCCCAGCGCATCTTCTGCTCTCCTGTACGCACAATTCCTTACTATGTAATATTCACCTAACGTGTTCCACAGGAAGATGCTCTCAAATCCCGCTCCGGCGACGAAGTCTACTACACGCAATCCCGCATTGACCTCTGCGCCAGCTCACTCATTACATTTATGATAGTCGCACTCCTCATCGTGCCGATCTACTTGCTCTACAATTTGGTGAAAGACACCGACGGCAAACTCGATGACCATGCAACCGGAGTATGCATAGCGATCTTGCTCGTATGCACGCTGCTGTTCTCGGCGGTCTTGTCGGTGTTCACAAGAGCGAAGAGGCATGAGATCTTGGGTGCTGCCGCAGCGTAAGTTTGTCTTCATGACAGTGGGCGTATTCTCATGCTGACTTCTGCTGACCGGACCAGGTACTGCGCTGTTCTGGTTGTGTTTTTGGGAAACGTGAACGGGGATTAGGATCCTGGTGTCGACCGCATGAAGTTACAGCGTTGACGGCCACCTTCCATATTCCGACTTTTCTGCTTCTGTTCGCATTGTTTCCGTTACAAACGATGCTGGTCAATGTTAATGGCATTTCAACTGCCGCAAAAGTGACTAGAAATGTTTCTTGAACATTCACTTTGAACACTTGCCTGGTATTGTATCGTATATAGAAATGTCACTTTACCGATCATGCTGCTTCCAGCATTCACTAGACCTTACGACACCTAAGTAAATGCCAACGTAATGGCAGCAAACATGAGTTCTCGATCACTGACAGCAGTACAAGATAAGCTACGACCACCACAAGCACCCTAAAACCATCAAAGACTCTAACACCACAACCCACGACTGTGGTACCGAAAGACCAAGAGCAGTATGTCTCACACAAGCAACGATACCTATCACTCGCGAGGGAACAGGCGCCCTGCCAACGAGATGCAGGAAGTCCCTGACACGGAGACCGTCGATCACGAACACCTTGACCAGGATACAGAAGTCTCTGACACTGAAACCATCGGCCACGACCTGGACGATTTACGCTCTGTATGCCATAATGCCATCAACACCACTGGGCTACTGGAACACATCATCTCCTTCCTGCTCATGAAGAAGATCTTCACTATCCAGCGCGTCTCCAAACAATGGAGAGACGTCATTGCCGCTTCTCCAAGCATCGAAGAAAAGATGTTCCTGCGCCTTAAAGCCGCACCAAAAGAGACATGTGAGCCGTGTGCAGTGGGCTGATCGGACCATGGTTAGCAACGTATTCGACGCCCACCGCCATCACTTCTCACACTTGTGAGCTTGAACCCGGAGCTACGACCCGATCCAATATGCAAAGACCAACATTATGGGCTGACCTGCGCGGGTCACGGGAGAAGAGTCGTGGTCCAGTGGGGACCACTCCCGATCAAACACTGCCACAGTCTCTTCGATACCTACATCTCCGATCCGCCGGGCAAAAATGCCGAATTCAGCCTTACAATCCGCTTCAAGAGAGCGGTATGCAACAGTATGGACTCCAATCCGGAATATCCAATCAAATTCTGGGTGAGCTATATCATGGTCAAGTCCGACAGCGGCCTGACGTTCAGGACGTCTTGCTTGCAGCCCTCAACGCTCGGGGACAGACAGAATGTAAGGACGATTTCAACTTTCCCAGCAAGTTTGAGCACCATAGCAGGAACGACATTTTTCGCTACAGAACGTTCTCGTGGGCTCCCAATGGCTCGTTACGAGAAGTCATCGATCTCCTTCCGAAGTATACCAAGATCCCAGAGGTCCTAGATTGCGTGATGTTCGAGCTCAAAATGACCTTGTTGGACGATGTCGCTGCACTTACACCGCAAGAGCGTGCGGAAGTGCGCCGGTAAAGTGATCCAACATCATAATGACAGGCCGGGCCGAGAGCAAAAGATGCATGCAGGAGTACTGAGCATGCAGCCAGCGCTCGAGGGCCGTGCGATCTCAGCGCGTGTCAATCTGTATGCGGCATATCGCGACCACGCGAGAAATCCGCATTTGGGAAACGCTGCGAACCTGCGTGGCATAGTTATAAACCTCATCCAAAGCGAGATGGTCTAGGATCGATGTAGTTGAGCAGATAGTGGATTTACTGTGCCCTTGACAGCTTCAAGACGTTGACTATTCCAATGGCCATTTGCCCATGATGGAACCGCCCGATTCAGATACAATAGTGTTGTCGTCTTTTTATCTCAGGAAAGCGGTATCAATTCCGATAAAATGAAGCTTGCTGTACGTACTGCAGATGGCTGTAGTGCCATGCAGGCGAGAGCAAGGACTATCAGGTTGGGAAGTTTCACGAGTCAGTCAGTGCGGCGTGGGCAGATGGCGCGTACGCCGAGACTGGATTCTGCCCAGGCAGATAACGGCTCACCATTGGATACGGCTTGGTGTCAACAACATGACTGCGTGGCGGCCTTGACGAAAGTCAAAAACACCTTCTAATGCGACATCACGAGAGTACTCCATCAATGATCGCAAGAATTCGCAGCGATACCCCCCGTTCGCCCACCAAGAAGGTTGGGAGTTAAAGAAGAAAGACCTTCCATCTTCGGCTTCAATCATAGCCGAGTCAAAAAGGCGGCGCATACTTTGGTGTCGATCTTTTTTCACGCGCTGGGGAAATGGCACATGCGCGCAAGGCGGACCCTCAATTTTCCACTGAAGACCTCGCTTCACCACCTAAGCTTTGCGGGTGATGCAATCTGGTAGCTCTTGTATAATTATTGTGGATCGTCGCAACCGTTTCTGTCTATCTACTCTTGCGTCCTCGAGATCATTGAATATTTGACTGTCGGGTTGCCATCCTTTCTGACGACTGCGTGGCCTGTTGCATTGGCGCAGAACACGACTTCTTAGATTTCTTGGATGGTTACAGCAGCGAGCATAGCATTTGTTCGCCACTCTTAACAAGAAGTCCAACAACCTTTCATCTGGACAACCGTACGCCCACGAAAGAGGCTACCGGGAACACTACACACACATAATGTCCGTTGACTTTCGAAACGACCCTTACTCATGGGAGGGTCTCACAGGATGGCGATCATACCGCATGGCACGGCCCTTTCGAGGCATGTACTGGGACGTCCGCCGCCGACTACCCTACTACTGGAGTGATATCAAAGACGGCTTTAACTACCGCACCTTCGCCGGCACAGTCCGGATATTCTTCGTCAACCTCCTCCCAGCATTAGCATTCCAGCTCGACATGGAACGAAACACCGACGGCTACTTCGGCATCAACGAAGGACTGTTTTCGTCTGCTCTGGCTGCGGTTGTGTTTAGTTTGTTATCTGCGCAACCGCTTACTGTTGTGGGGATTACTGGACTCATCTCGCTGTTCAATTATACCGTGTACGACATTGCTGTCGATCAAGGTGTTGCTGATATTTACCCGCAGCTGATCGCTTGGGTTTCGATCTGGGCGGCGATAACGCATTGGATGACTTCGATCTTCAACTGGTGCGATTATATGAGGTATATCACGGACTTTTCGAGTAACTCGTTCGGTCTGTATGTTGGAATCATCTACATGAGTACGTCCTAACAAACCAAACTATCCGACCTACAAGACTAAAAACCGCAACAGTAAAAGGCGTAGAAGAGCTCGTCGACCAATTCAACAGCGGTAGCCTCGCCGGCGGCTACCTCAGCGTCGTAATAGCGCTAAGCTACTGGTTCACAGTTTACGCCCTCGAACTAATGGGCAACACCATAATGTTCAAGCCTTACATCCGCAAGCTCCTGTCAGACTACGCCTACCCCATCGCCACCATCTTCTGGACCGGCTTCTCGCACATCCCCGGCCGGATCAAAGACACACATCTCCTGCGCGTACCTCACACGCGCGCTTTCTACCCGACTGTCGACCGTAGCTGGTTGGTCGATTTCTGGAACCTGGAAGCGAAGTGGGTATTTGTTGCGCTGCCGATGGGCATCTTGCTCACGCTGTTGTTCTACTACGACCACAACGTCAGCTCTCTCGGCGCGCAAGCGAAGCAGTACCCCTTGACGAAACCAGCGGGTTTCCACTGGGACTTCTTCCTGCTAGGCTGCACGTGCTTCATCGGCGGCATCATCGGCATCCCCCTGCCCAACGGCCTCGTGCCTCAAGCCCCAGTTCACACCGACTCATTGACCGAGTACAAAGACCGCCTCATCACCAGCAAAGAAATCGAAGACCGCGCCGACGCTCCACAGCTCAAAAACAACAAAAAAGTGATCGTCGCCGATAAAGTCGCCGAGCAGCGCGTCTCGCACTTCCTCATGGCCCTCGGCCTCATCGGCACCATGACCGGCCCGCTGCTCGTCGTCCTGCACACGATGCCGCGCGCGCTGTTCTGCGGCGTGTTTTTCGTCGTCGGCTGGGGCAGCATCGAGGGCAACGGCATCGTCGAGAATGCCCTCTACATCTGCCGCGAAACCCGCTTCGTCTCGCCTCAAGAACCGCGACTCACACTAAAGAAATCCCGCATCGCGCTGTATATCATGTTCCAGCTGCTCGGCGTGGCGTTCAGCGTGGCTATTTCTCAGACGATTGGAGCGCTGGGCTTCCCGGTCATTATCGTCTCGCTCATCCCGCTTAGGTGGGTTATACTCCCTAGAATCTTCACCGAGCACGAACTCCTCGTTCTCGACGCGCCGACTGCGGACGCGGATGTTGTGCTCGCTAGTATGGGAGGTCGCCCGGAATTGCCGGAAGTGAGAAGGGCGCATGAGAAGCGGGCGCAGAGAGGCGAAAGTGGCGAGATGGGCGATGCCAGTGGTGCGAGGTCTGCTTCGAACGCGAGTGGGTTGAGATCGAGGGAGGCGTACGGGAGTAAGGATGAGCAGGAGGACATAAGGGAGAAGGAGGAGGCGGAGGCGCAGCAGAATGTGCAGAGTACGTTGAGGACTGGGCATGCTTGATGGTGGTTTTTGGCTGCGTGACCTTAATATTGCATGGAGCCTGTAAATTTTGCGCCTGTTGGAACTTTATAGACTGGAAAAAGCATACGTTTTGTAATCGTGTTTTGGGTGCCCCTACCTCTCTTTGTCTATATTGGAGTGTCGATACAGAAGAAGAAGTAGCCGGTAGCCGGTGACGATATCTTGATGATACAACGAGTTCTCCCAATTACATTCACGAGGGTAGAATCAATACGCTTTTCTAAAAAGCCTCGATATTGATACCATCGAGAATAAGCTGAGAAGTAAAACGTAGGCCATTGACCTTAGTCCCTTTTTAGGCCGATGCCGCCGTGTATGAATACCAAAGCGACCAGCCCAGCCGTGGAATATGTAGCGTGAGCTTGTCAGTTGCTCATGTTGAACCGCTTTGCTGCTCGTGCCTGATGTCACGAGCCTCCGAATCCCTAGCACCATGCTCCTTCGCTAAAACGCAGCAATCGTAAAATGTGTAACGGCGAGTGCTCAGCTTCATTTCAAGCTTGCAAGCAGCGCAGTCTCCCTCTCTGCGACTTGGAATGGATCGCCGTATCGGCCTATGTTGGAACAATTGTCAGCAAGCCAGTCCTCAATCCTGAGCAACGATACCTCAAAGGCATGCCATACCTTTAACAACAACATCCCTATGAGCCAACACGTCCCAAGCCCTGCCCATCTCATCCAAAGCCTTCTTGTTCGTCCACGTGTAGCCTGGCTCGTCCTCGGCTCTGGTCCAGCGGTAGCCGCTGCTGGCGTGCGTTTGCGTGGGCGCGTTGCTTCTGCCAGCGTTGGGCATTGTCTCGACAGCCTCGTCGTCGTCGGCGCCGTTGGAGAGCGAGCCGTGAGGGCGTTTGCCGTTAGAATTGGCCAGGTTGGCGCCAGAAGCGGATGTGGGCATGGTTGGTAGTGTTTGCGATTGCGATTGCGATTCGGCGGGACTGAGGAGGGCGGCGGCGGGTGGGGAGGAGGTCATGTGGCTGTCTTGTTGGTCGGTGGGAGCTGTTGTGAGGGAGTGAGTGGGTTGTCACATGGATGGTGTTGTGAATGAGGTAGGTACCTGACATTATTGGCGCGTGTGTGGTTTGTGAATAAGTGAAGTGAGGCTAGGCAACCATCCAGGCAGATGTTGATGGTGGTGATGATGCGATAAGCTATCGGTTGGCGTAAAGTGAAGCCGACAGTCGGCCTACGGTTCCAGGACCCTCTTTTTTGGTGTGGGGAGATGGGCCTTATTCTTATTGCAAGAATGCCCGAAATACTTGAGCGAGCATCAGCCCCCACCCTCCTTCGACAATACACTCAACATAACATAGCACTGGATGGAATCGCTGGATCGGGCTCGGTATTAGACTCATAAGACTGGGACTGTATCTTAGAAACTGGAACTGGTCGAGTCTATTCATAACAACTCTTCCTCATCACTACTCTCTACATGATGAGTAAAGGCGGGGTGCCAGACGCATGGGACGATGACTGGGAGAGGCTCGCAGATGTGAGTATTCTGTATATGCATATACATTCTCAGAGGATGCGCAACTTACACTATCCCTTAGAAACCCGAACCTCAACAGCCAGTGATCCCAGCAGCAAGACAGACCAAGGCAGAAAAGCGAGCCCAACATCAGCAGCTACAGAAAGAACTATGGGCCTCGGCAGAGAACCCAGGTCGCAACCTATGGCTAGAGGCGCAAGGCGCTGTACCATTGAAACAAGAGCCCAAGCAGCCGATGACTTTGCTGAGTCGCAAACCAATCGCGAAGAATGGAGCCGGCGCAGACGACGATGACAGCGAAGAGGAAGCGCGTAAGAAGAGAGAAGCAAGCTTCGAGGAGCGGAAGAAGAAGGCAGCGCTAGAGAGGGAGGAAAAGGTGAGGAAATATGCCGAGGCAAGAGAGCGCATTATGGGATCCTCGAACCCGGCGTCGCCTGCGGCCAATTCGAGGGAGAGTTCGCAAGGACGTGACAACAGGAAGACTCGGGGAAAGCCGCACAGCAACATGAACAGCCGGCCGACCTCTGCTGGCCAGTCACCAGCGAGACAGCTATCTGGCAACGCACAGGTCTTTGATCCGGAGGACATGGGCAGAAGACTTGGCCCTAGACGCGAAATGGCATCTACACCAAAGGAAGGCGAGCCTATGAGGCAACCGCGTGGGCCTGACAGCAGTGGTCGTGGTGGTTTCGGTTCCGCTGCACGCAACGGTCCGTTTGGTGCTTGAGTTTTTTCGTGTCGTATCTCCACTGGCCACGACATGTGGAGATACACACTTACCTGCGAACGCGGGACGAGGCCTCTGTACAAAAGGAGAGCCTTCCACCAACGCTATAACCGCAGCTACCACAAGGATCGGGCAAAATGATCGATCTTGACGTCCCATGCGAGCGATGCGAAAAATGCAGTGCCGCTCTCTCGGGACTGAACCTCCGAAGATATAATCGAGACTCGATGCGCCGAGCAAAAGTTTGCAGCCGAGCAAGAGCTTGCAGCCGAGCGAAAGCTTGCAATCGTAAGTCTATCAAGGATCAATGCCCTGGGTACCGCCAAAACCTCGAAGAATTCTTCGCTCCCTTGACAACACTCTCGCTTGCAAAGATGCATACCAACTTACTCGGCTCGTGGTATACCAGGATACTATATGGATTCGAGACTGAGACCATCAAAATGCCCCATGTGGAGCACAATATCTCCAACAAAAGTCAACAGTGATCACGGCTCGTCTCTGGCTCGCCGACTAGCGGCCTCAAGCTGTCACCATTATCCAAACGATTCCCGCCATCTATATCACGTCCTCATCTGGTCTCGGGACCGACGAACACTATCTGAGCCCTGGCGTAATACTATCGCAATGGCAACTTCAGCACAGGTCTTGTACCATTGCCTGCATACACGCCATTCAGATGGGGAAGCCAGGATCGGATTATCACCATAAATTGCATATTGAACCCTGAGGGTGGCGGACACACGAACTCACCGTGAGATGGCTGACGTACAACATCAAGATCAATGGTGATCAAGAAGGACTCGAGGATAATCGAGCATGAAAGAATTATTGGACATCGAATGCCGCAGCCTGAATAGCAAAGCAGTAAGAAATACCAAATTCTACAGGCTCTCTGGCCAATGTCTCGCGTTTCATCACATTATATCAGCCGCATATACTACCTCAAAACAAAACAGCTTCAAGATTATCATACAGTGCCTGATACAGTAGCTTGAGGTCAACACTATGGCTGATTCGCACGCTCGCATACGTATCACGTACACCCGCTAGCGCGCCAACACATTACGCCTATAGCCATCGAGGTTATTTAGTTTACAATACCCCTTTTTGTCATCGATCGCACTGCCTGTTTTCTTGGCCACGATTTTGTATGCTGATTCGCACGTTCGTTTACGCTTACGCATAGGGTACATGCGCTAGCGCGCCTACAGATTGCGCCTATAGCTCTCGAGTTACGAAATATTACCGACTCATGTTACCAACTGTACTCGCCGAGTGGCTGGAGTATGGGTTCGCACGCTGGTCCGCACGTTCGCAACCGTATAACGCACACCCGCTAGCGCGCCTACGAATGCGCCTACAGCCCCTGGCGGACGGCGTAGTCGTGGATGTTGATCGAAATGTCTATCCGGCGTTCGTTGTTCCGTGCAATCGATCGCGCAGTTGAAGAGCCGGAATGAGTAGGCGGACTGGCGTTTAAAAACTGTCCGGTCTCAATGGCTTAAACCCGAAGCCATCTTTGTTTATAAACCCAAATGGATTCGCTCTCGACTTCCTACAACTGTCAATTCCTTGTTTATGCACAGTTTTTATTCTAGGATTATTATGTCTTAGTGGCCGTAGTTAAGCACATACGACCATAGGTCAGTGAAAACTGGGCATCCCGTCCGCTCTGCCATACATAAGCACTGAACCGGGCGACTAGTACTAGAGTGGGTGACCATCTGGGAATCCCGCCTGTTGTATGTTTTTGCATTTTTGCACGAGGTCTCTTTGCTTTGGTATGGCACCGAGGCTAAGCACGTCCTACGTTCGCAAAGTCACCTACAAAGGGTGCAGTTGTGCTCGGCATCGTCTAGCATCAAAGTAGCATCAAAGCAACGCAATCTCTTGGAGCAAGCACGACGGTTCATCGTACGCCTGGCCATACATAGCGTGGTGCAAGTCTGTAAGAACGCAAAGGTCAGTTTGTCTCTATATTAGCTTTGACTCCTAAACGCTGCATGCCGCAGCCTGACTTACAGCATTCTCCTACCAACGTGAAGCACGACTCGTGGTCCACGACCGGCCTGACCACAAAAGGTACTTTGGCGCCTTTGAAGATGACTATCTTGTCGTCTTTCTGTATTCCTCTTGACCCAAAGACATTTCCACTTGTCCGACGATGGCTGTTCTGCAGAAAGCTTTGCAATGTGGTAGAACACCCCGTCAATGGTCTACTCGAGCATCGTCAGGAGATCCATGGCAAAGTCGGTCAACCATGCGTCGTTCGCACACTGCTTACCCACGCTAACACCGCGCCAGCACCACTGTAGAAAATGTCCATCATGCCTACCTGGCTCTCAACTTCCTCAGAATTGCTTTGATCGATGCAAAGCGCATCGACTCATAGCAGCATGGGCACACAGGGATCTCGTAGGCTCTGTAGCGCTTCGCATAGATTGGACGTAACTGTCTTCTGCTCGCTCCGAAATCATATCGTATCCTTGGGATCTGGATCGCCCCAAACATACGACAACGCAAGATACGGGAAACGCTCTCTGCCCATTTCAGAGAACTCCCTGTTGTTGAAGTTGAATGCCTCGCACACGACGTCGGTATTACGATCTCCATTTGGGTAAAGCACGAGAATGCGGATTTCGTGGCCAGCCGCATTCAACGGCATATATCCGTTCGACACAGAAGTCCTCATGCTTGTCGGGGCCGGCGTTTCCGAAGTTTCCAATGCTGTAATGGTCCGTAAAATGATATCATGCGCTGAAGATCTGTGATCGCGGTTGACTTGCTCGAGCAATTTCAGCCACCGAGTGAGCAACTCATCTTCGCGCGAGAGCCTGTTAAAGAGGCTCTCTTCATCCGCGAATTCACTTTCGGCATGGTCGTGCCTTTCATAGGATGCATCTTCGGCGATAGCGATTTGCAAGACCAGCGCTGAGCCTAGTCGTTAGCCTACCAGCAGCATCAGATTTCAGAACTACTTCTCATGTCATAGTGAACGTCTTGTGGATGCGCGAAGAGAATGACCTTGCCCCAGAGCACCCCCTCGCTGGGGTCCGCAGCTGCGATTTCAGGGTGGAAGATTTCGTGGAACGCTTTAGGCAGCCGTCGTGGTATCTGGAGCAAGATTTGATCGACCCATAGCGAGTAGTCAGCTTCTACGCGGAGGTAGAGCGTAGCGCAAATTCACCCGTACGGTACTCGACGCCAGTGTAGAACCCGTTGACAGCCACGAAAGAGAATAGCAGATGTATCAGCGTTTGACTGGATGTTGTTGTTCGGCTTGCAATCGCCATGAGGTCGAAGTTCGGAGACGGATCCCGTTTTAAGAAGGGAATGAAATCGTTCTGATCGCAGATCTGCAAGTCGCCATCAGCTTCTCATCAGTGATAATCATGCGGCAGGTACTTCTAGTCTTCATTAGATGTTACAAGCAAAGTGAACCAAAGAGACCACCACATACACGCAAGCAAGAATTGCACACCCTCCTGACAACAAAAACGACTGGCTCAAGCCCAGTGTTCGAAATAAGAGAAAGAGACTAATAACGTTTTCCGCAAACGTACAAATATATCTATAGATACAACAACCAATCTAAAGCTTCTCAAGTAGCATCCTCGCGCCAGCATTACCCTTAGGCTTAGCATCAGCATCAGCGGCACCCTTCTTCTTCCCCTTGCTCTTCTCCGGCTTGCTTCCGCCAGCAGCCTCAAGCTGCTTCTTGCCCTTCTTCAGCGCTGCCATGACCTCCTTCTTAACATCCGCATCCACATCCTCGCTCTCCGTGAGCGCAACAACGACGAAGCTCGACGCGCTGCACGCCCATTCAAGAACGTGTGATTTGATAACCGGCCAGAGCGTAGCGGCGAAGCCGAGTCGTGGCTCCGCGAGCTTGACGCTCTTGGTCGCAGGGTCGAAAGCGCCGCCAAGGACGAGCGTCTTGAGCATGCGGCCAGCGGCGGCTTGGGTGGCGATATGGTCTTCGGATGTAGGGTCGCCGGCTGCGAGGGCGGCGATGGCGTTCTTGGCGGCGTCCTTGTCGCCGGAGAGCTCGAGGAGGGCTTCGGAGATGAATTGGCAGCCGGTTGTGGATTGGACGAGGTTGCTGGTGCGCTCGGCGATGAGCTCGAGGAGGCCTTTTGACATGTAGTCGATCAGACCCTTGCGGCGGAGTTCTGGGGCCTTTTTGCTGGAGGTCTTGCGGACTTCGAAGACTTCTTCCATGAGGGCTTTGTCTGAGTCTCTGGTGATGAGCCACTTTGCGGGGCCAGCAATGGGGAAGAGTAAGGGCATGCGGGCGTTCAGGTCGCCGATGACACTCTCGAGTTTGTTGAGCCTCTCCTCCTTGTCGTCGATTTTCTCTCCGAGCAGTTCCCTGTAGATGACCTTGGTGGTCATGGTTGTGTCATCCGGCACCTCGAGACCCGCAACGAGCACATTCTTAGCATTGGTGTCAAATGCCATCATGTCGACTGTCTCCTTGCTGAACACTCTGAGCAAGAGCTTCCTGTCCTTTGCGGTACCGTGCGCCAGCGCAAGGCACACAAGCCTGCTACCGTTCTTTGTGAAAGCCAAGTTCTTGTAAAGGTCACCTCCACCACCTTCGCTCTCTGCATCAATGTCGCCCAACATCTCGTCCAGGAAAGCGCGCTGCTCCTCGCTTCCGGCGGGAAGAGCGAGGAAGTATTGCAGCATGGCATCGTGAAGCATCGTGAAACCAGTCATCTTCTTCTGAATGAGGGAGTTGATCAACTGGTGAAGATATTGCAAGATAGGCCTGCGCTTTTCCGGGTTTGCCTCGAGGATCTTAGCCAGTTCCGCGGTCTCCTCAGTGCCAGCAGCCAGAGGGTCCTTAGCAGCGGGCTTGCGGTGGAAAAGCGCGAACTCGGCGCCGTACCACTCGCGCAGCATAGCGTTCTTTTGCTCACGGCTTGCGACCTGGCGGTAAATGTCGTCCACGATCCATGAAGCTTCCGGGTGGTTGATCAGGCGGCGGACATGGCCGTAGAACTCGGGCACGATCATATCCCTAGTCTCCGTGTCGCCCTCAACAACCATTTTCGCAACCAAGAATTTGCCGTATCTGCTCTCCGCAAGGCTGCGGAGATCGCCCTGCAGCTCTTTGGTGATGTTCTTCCTCTGCTCCATGTTGGCGTACTTGAGCGCACACTGAATGACACGCACGCTGTCATGCTTGAAGACAAAGTCGCGGACGCGGCCGTTAATGATAGTGAACAGCTCGTTGACCAGCTCCTTGCGCTCCTCCTTGGGAACGTGCGACTTGCGACGCAGCCTCTCCCAGATCTTCTTCGAGCGGGCAATGATATCCGAGTTGGGTTTGGCGGCCTTGCGCTCTTTGGCGAGAGCACGCTGTTTCGCGTGGGCCTCAGCAGAGGAACCGTCCAGTTTGAACTCTTTGGAGTCGCCGTTGTTTTGGTCCAGAGCCTGTCGTTGGGGATGTCTGGTATCCTCTATGCTCACGCCTCCCATGTCCGCATCTTCATCTGAACTGTCCGGCTCCGGGAAGTGGTCCAGTTGTGCCTTCTTCGTTTGCGGCTCGGCCGTCTTGGGCTTCTTGGTCGACTTTGCGCCGCTTGAGGGCGGGTCCTTGCGTTTGATTGCGCCCATTTTTGTGGTGTGTGCGTGTCTAATATGAGCGAGAGTGCTTAAACTCGCAGACGCTCAAGTTGATCTGCAGGCGTTAAAAAAATCCCAAAGTTCAAACTTGCCGAGCTTGCGAGGGACGATTGCACTAGACTGCATTGGGACGAGAGTAGACCCTGCCTTTTTAATTGATTTATTTATCAGGACTCGAATATGATACCTAAATAGCGAACGACACTCAAAGGCGTACGAACACTGTTGGCTTCTCACTGGATGGTCAGCTTTTTGAAGAATTCATGAAGTCGATCACGTCCATAGAATACATCTTCCCAGTACCAACACCGAAGCCATGCATTTAATTTACCATCGATACCAATCTCACACATTCGACTTCATGGCCTACAGTCCTTGCGCATGAGTTCGCGTACAGCTTCGGTCTCATCACTAGCCATCTCTCAGCGGCAAGAGTGGCTGTAGATCTGGATCTGGCATTATTCGCATTTACGACTTCAAAAAAAACATGGGAAGCCATAATTGCATCTCATCAATGGTTATTCTAGCCTAAGAGAAGGCCACGCCCTCAATACTGCTATATTAGCTGTTGAGAAGCTTTTACGTAGACTCATGCGCAGCAACCGTAAGTAAACTCACAACGCTCAACGACCAATGTAAAACCAGTTACAGGGCAAGAAAATCACCAAGTACCTTATGGATCCTCAGCGCCTATCAAAACTATCATTCCGAACACGTGAATAAGGTACAGACCACTTTAATCACGCAAAGTATTAAGATAAACTTCTCTTTCATCTGGCTGCTGCTGCATACCGTGCAATGACATCTATCATCTCGCTAGGCCTTTTGACTTCGTATGCATCCACTCATAACCCAAGACACCTTTTCTCCGGGGACGGCTGGCGAGCTCATGCATCCATGGAGGGAGATCGGAAAGAAAAAGTCAAATCCTTTTCGGAGAGATCTATGCAGCGTTCTCACTCTCGAAAATCCCAGCAATGGCGATGTTTTATCATATCACTCATCTCGTTCTTTACTGCCATTTTCGCCACATGTTGCTTCTCGCTCTACCCAGCCAGCCGAACGCCTCGCTATGCGCACAATGAACGCCGGTCCCGTCTTCTTAATATTTTGGTTGGTCAGTCGCTCCCTACTCAATCTCGTTGGGCAAAAGGTTGCCCTTGACACCGAACATCTTGGCGGAGACGGTGGCGGAGAAGCCGTCGACCTGGCGAGCGTACTGCTCGACCTGCCTGCCGACGAGCAAAGCCTCGAGTCTGCTGGGCTCGACGGGCAGCTTGAAGAGCTTCTGCCACTCGTTCTCGTCGAGCTGGGGCTGCTTGCTGGCTGCGCGCGCGGCGTTCTCGGCCTTGCGCTTCTGTTGCCATGCGGTGATCTTCTGCTGCTCGCGGCCGAGGGCGCGCTGCCAGTACTGGAAGTTGTTCTGCTCGGTCTGGTGGTTCTCAATCGCGTCGAGCATCAGGTCGCAGCTCTTCTCCAGGAAGGGGTCGATGCTGAGATCCAGGGAGTCAAGGTTGGGCGCGAAGGGGTTGGAGCTGACGTCGGGGTCGCGGGAGAGCTCGGCGAGGGATGTAGGGAAGTCGAGAGCGGTCTTTGCGGGTAGGGCCTGGGGAACCTGGTGCAGGAAGCTGGTGAGGAGGTGGGAGTTGTGAACCCTGATGGGGAGCTCGAGGAGGATGTCCTGGTATCTGAGTTTCGACTTGAGGATGCTGCGGGATGTGTTAGTTTTTATTTCTTTCTTGCAGCTCAATTATAATTTCTCAGACATACCTCTCGCTGGTGAATTTGCCCTCCTTGTATGCGGTCATGAAGCTCGGGCTGAGTCTGTATGCCTTGAGTCCGAGGCTGCCAGCAGAGCTCCTCGACACGTCAAAGACCAGCGCAACGGACTTCTCGTCCGAGGCCTTCTGGTAAAAATACTGGTTCTCCACGAAGCTCTGGCTGACGAAGCTGCCCATGTTGGTGCTCATGTACCATCCCACGCTCTGCGCATCCACGTTGACCTCGCGCAGAAGCTTGATCATCTCGTTCTGGTATGAAACGTTGCTCTTCGCGCGCGGCGCGGCGGTGGCCAGAGTGGCGGCGTCGGGCTGGTGGTATGAGTCTTGTTGGTCCTTGTCCATGGGCGCGGCGGGCAGAGGGAAGCTGTTGGTGACCTGGAGCTGCGAGGCGACATCGGTGCCGACGAGGAAGCCAGTGGCAGGAGTCGGGAATGTGCTGGTTGCGTGCTTGATGATGCGCATAACCACGAGGGCCTCGATCTGAACCTCGCTCAGAGGCGAGGTGGTGTCCGGAGCAGTCGCCATGTTTGATATGACCAAGTCTGTCGATTTGATCTGGAGGAGCGGTGTCCGGGTATGGGGGTGGTGGGAGTGGTGCGGAGGCGGTGGTGTAGATATCAGGCCCCGTATACGTTCGCTGCCCCTCGCCGTGGTGGTGTCGAGGTTGTCTCTAAAATTCGTGTGGAAAGTGCGACGGAAACCTCCCGCGCCCCGGGCTTGAGAGTGAGTCGTTCAGTTCACTTTATTATTGTTTGTTATTGCCAGCTATTTAATATTGAAGTGAGAATATTAACATCAGCAACACGTATATTGTACAAGCACTCGCATTTGATATGGAGGTTTTGACGGGCGATAATTTTCTTCTTGCCATCCGAGTGCCTCAGAGTCACGTGCGATTTTCAGCCCTGCCAGAAGCACTTCACAGCAACTCGAGGCTTCATTGCTCCCTTGGTTCTGAACTTCTGGCCTGAAATTGTTGATTCGTACGGCAAGACAATGCGATCACTACACCTATCAACCGTGACGGAAATATCGACAACAAAACCCAACGTTCCTGATTCCAGTGTCTTCAACTCTCCATCCGGGCGAACGCGGGGTCTCGTACGCATTGCATCATCTATCGCCGAGATCATAGATGACATGGATATAAGTACGTTTTGTGGTCTCTTCTTTATCTCGTATACATTCATTGGACACACATGCTTCGACCGACCTCTTCAATCAAACGCCAACTTGCAGGATCGTTAGCACACGGTAACTACAGAACAGCCCGAGTCAGCACTATCACACGCCACCACAGCATTCAGGATGTCCTCCAACAACGCAAACACCAAGACAGAGCTCGACCCAAACCAAGGCGGCGATGCCACAAAAAAAACCTACAACAAGCAAGCCACCGGTCAAGCCTGGGAGACAGTACAAGCCCATTCCGCCGACAACGACCTCAAACTCTACGGCTCCTGCTTTTGCCCCTTCGTCCATCGCGTCTGGATCTCCCTCGAGCACAAACGCCTCGATTACCAATACGTCGAAGTCGACGTCTACCGCAAGCCCAAACTCCTCCTCGACATCAACCCCCGCGGCCTCGTGCCCGCGCTGCGCCACGGCGACTGGGGCTCATACGAGAGCACGGTGTTGATGGAGTATCTCGAAGACCTAAATCAAGGAAAACCGCTCCTGCCTGCTGATGCGAAGCTCCGAGCAGACTCTCGTCTGTGGGCAGACCACATCAACCGCCATATCATCCCCCTGTTCTACAAGTACCTACAAGCCCAAGAATCCAAAGACCAATTCAGCTTCGCCAGCGAGCTCACAGAACAAATCGGCAAGCTTGTCAGCGCAGCAGACGCCACAGGCCCTTACTTCCTCGGCAAGGATATGACTTTCGTCGACGTGCAAATCGCGCCCTGGGTCGTGCGATTGCAGAAAGTGCTCAAACCGTACCGCGGGTGGCCGGAGCCGGAGCCTGGCTCGAGGTGGGAGAAGTGGGTGCGGGCGATCGAGGGCAACGAAGCGGTGAAGAACACGACGAGCGACGATCAGTTGTATCTTGATAGCTATGAGCGGTATGCAGAGAACAGGCCTAATACGAGTCAGGTGCAGGAGGCGGTTAATTCTGGGAAGGGGCTGCCTTGAGAGGCGCAATGACTAGACTGGAACAGCACAAGAGAAGATGTGTGATTTCTGATAGACTTGCCACCTGAATGGTCCATTGGCAGATGTGGCACTAAGTGAAGGCCTTCTCATTATGTCCAAGCTTAATCTCAAACTACACTTCGGTTTCGACCATGTCACTGGTGGCAGACTTGCTTTACAGTCGCTCCTTGCTGGAGTTTCTGGAACCATGGTGCAATACTCAAGAAGATAGAACTTGTCCGTCTCATTCTGGTAAGAACTTCCGACTACCAAAGTCCTTCATTTCCACCTCTAACATTTCCAAGACCATTTCGCCGAGAGCGATACTATTGTGCAAGAAGAACAAATTAAAATGGACAATGTACTGCAGACCGCGAACCCACCATTCAGCGAAGTAAAAGCCCAACAACGCAGCACCTTCAAATCCAAACCCTCATCCAAACCGCAATGTACCACCACAACCTCTCCTCACCTTTCCCCAACCCACCTCACAATCCCCTTGACAGCCTTCACAACCCCCGTCCACACCCACCCAGTCTGTAAACTCCCGCTCATAATCCCAAAGCCCACCAGCGCAGCCCAACTCAACACGAAAACCACGCTGAACGAAGCCCAGAATTGCCCTAGAGTATACTCTGCATGACTCAATGGTACGCTGAAGTACGCCATGACGAGACTGGCGGGTAAGAACAATATTGTGAATTTGGTGAGCAGCAGGGTGATGCGGGTGAGGTGTTCGACGTCGAGGGATTCTTTGAGGGTGAGGAGGGAGAAGTTCTGTTGAAGTGGATATTAGTGAGCGGCAGTGCAAGTACTGTTGTTATTGCGATCAAGACTTACCAGTGAAACCAGCGACTCTTTCTGCTTCAAGTACTCCTCAATCTCATTCAAAGCATACAGGTCGATCAGATCTTTAAGGCGGATGAAACGCACGCGAGCCGGCGAACTAAGCGACACTCCTAGCATACTCTCTTTCTCAGTCACAAGGCCGATTCCGCGCACAGTATCGACGCTCCGCGCATCGCTGCCATCGCTGACCACTCTGGAATTCTCCAGACTGGCACTCGTAGGCGCAACAGGCTCCAGCACCCGCTCGATCAACCGATTATACGCCTCGTAGTGGCGCCTCAGCACGCCGAGCTCTTTGCCGATGCGGTCGAGACGGTCGATGTGCGTGAGCTTGGGCGCCGCGAGCATGTCTCTTCGCAGCGCTGCGAGTTCAGTGCCGTAGCGGGATTCTTTGCGGGTGATGAGGGTGTAGCTGTTGTGCCAGTTCTCGAACAGGTAGTAGAACAAGAGTCCTGGGGTGTCGGAGTTGCGATGCGCGGATTCTTCTGGAGTGCGGCCGAGGCGCGAGCGGAGGGGAAGGAGAGTCATTGGATTCCGGGTGTTGAGTGGGTCGGAATCTATGAGGGAGAGGGAGCGGAAGACATTGGTGAGGTTGCGGCGGGTTTCGTTGAAGATGCGCTGTTGCATTGGGGAGAGGTAGTTACTGCTATCTCTTGGGAAAGGGTCTTCGTTGATTGTTATGATGGTGCTGTCTTTGCAGAGGAGGAGCCATGTCCAGACGCGGTGGCAGTGAGGTAGGTGTTCGTCGTTGAGGGCATCGCAATCAGTTGTGGCTCCGGTGTATTTTGTGCCGTAGAGTGAGTTGTAGCCAAGGCAGACGTAGTTCCGTCCAAAATCAATGCTCGAATAGTGCCAAAGGTCGTTGACGATGCGGTAGATGTTGCCGCCTTGACTGGACTCGTGGCTGGTCATGGAGTAATGCTCTGACAGCTCATCAGAGCATTTAGTGCTATCTTCGGGTGAAGAGGATGCCTGCGAATCCTTGTTCCAGAATCTACGCGACTTTCGTGATGGATGTTGGCTTGGAGCTGGTGTCTGAGGTTGCATAGGATCGGAGCACATAAGTCCGAGCAACCGTGGCGAGAAGTCGTAGATTCGGGCAAGTGTCTCGATCATCTGCTTTTGGCGCTGCGGATACCATAGATTGATCCATCTAGCATTCAAGCTGTCCGGGCGAGAAGTATCCATGAGTTCCTCAAAAACAGCATCGGCCACATCGAAAGCGACGTAGGCACCATCCTCTCCAAAATCTAGAACAAAGTTTGTGGTGGAAGCCTCCTGTGTACGACCGACAAGCGAGCCAGCGAGGTCCGGATCGTCTAAGCTTTGGAAGTTGACGGTCATTCCACTGTAGGTGGCGGTTTGTTGCAAAATTTCTGTAAATGTATATTTCTCTGTCGTTCTGTTCGGTAGGTAAGGTGGTAGGTAAGGTGGAAGAGGGAGGGAGTCAACATGATGGGCAAGTATTCTAGGGATGTACCTCTGAGGTGAGGCATCAGAGTCAGATGCAGGCGGTGCAAGTGAGTAGCACTATAACGGCAAAATTGATCATACCGCGCGCTCAGACAAAGGCATTCGTCGCATGCGAAGTCCACGTTACCGGACTTGAGACAGCCAGGTCATGTGCTGTGCGCAGGTGAGGCTCTGCAAGCCGATCTCCATCTTTAGAACCAGAAGTGTCACCACTTGCAAATGACTCAACAGAATGCTCTATAATTTGTAAACAACATTGTTGGACCTCTCTACATGTATTCAAGGTGAGGACATATTAACTATTCACGGCACGAAACAAAAAAATCAAAATGCCATACCGGATATTTACGATCCCTAAGCTCGATGAAACGGTAGCAGAGCACAACCAGCTGGCTTTGGCGCAAAAGTTTCGAGAGTTCAGGCTACTCGCTCTGAAGACAGCACCTGGTGCCTTCGCATCGAGCTATGATGATGAGGCAAAGCGTGGTCTCGAACATACCTTTGAGCGCCTCAGACACGCGAAGGCGACACAGTTTGTGGCATTGGCAAGTGCCTCCACGCAAGACACTGCTCACATCCACGAAGCAAATATTGCCGACTTGTTGGATCGAGACTGGCTGGGATTCATTGTATTGATCGGCCTTGGAGAAGATCTGAGTAGTATCTCTGCCAAATCTGATCCTCTCAGCCAGGTCGCAAAGGGGACCAAATTGGACGGAGGAGCAGCGTATGAGACGCACAACAACAATGTTATGCGCTTTCATCTCAACGGCATGTTCGTCTCTCCATCAGCAAGAAGATGCGGCATGGGAGTACGTTTGATTGAGGCAGCGTTAGGCACTGCAAAATCAATAAGCGATAAAACCAGCTGTGGCTTCTACTGCACGATTATCGTCGACGAGTGGAATGATGCCGCGATAAAGCTATATGAACGTGTTGGGTTCGAGGTTGTCGCAACAGAGACCTATGGCGAGGACAGGATCGCTTTGCGCATGGAGCTTCGTCGGGGCGGTGAGGCTGCAGGCAGATAGCCGCATGTGAAGATGCTCGCTAAGTCTTTGCGCGCGCATATGACCCATCCTCAATCACCGTGACAAGAAGAGTCGCCACACTCGAGATCACAAGTTCAAGTGGCTCAGCTTGCTTTGTTGGCGACGCGCAAGTCTGGATATTGGCCTCAGGCATATATTGCCACCGCCACCCAAAGCGGACTAGCTCAATCAAACTCTTGGCCCCCCACTCATCCAAATCTTCCACTTCGACATACCGCGCGACGACATTCTTTCTTCCACCACCACCTAACGCCAAGCCGTACCAATACCCTCCCCGTGAGATTATTGGAAGACCAACACCGCCATCATGTCGAAGATCACGGTCGCTGGCGTGCGTCAGAATGTGCAGGAGCTGCTCAAGTACTCCAACGAGGAGAAGAAGCGCAACTTCTTGGAGACCGTCGAGCTCCAGATTGGCCTCAAGAACTACGACCCCCAGCGTGACAAGCGTTTCTCTGGCACCGTCAAGCTCCCCCGTGTGCCTCGCCCCAACATGGCCATCTGCATTCTCGGTGACCAGCACGATATCGACCGTGCCAAGCACGGCGGTGTTGACGCCATGTCCGCTGAGGACTTGAAGAAGCTCAACAAGAACAAGAAGCTTATCAAGAAGCTCGCTCGCAAGTACGACGCCTTCGTCGCTTCCGACTCCCTCATCAAGCAGATCCCCCGTCTCTTGGGTCCTGGTCTCTCTAAGGGTAAGCATACACCATAGTCCGAAAATTGGCGCGAAACAGAGTACTAACCCATTTCTACAGCCGGCAAGTTCCCTACCCCCGTCTCCCACAACGAGGACCTTTCCGCCAAGATCACCGAGGTCAAGTCCACCATCAAGTTCCAGCTCAAGAAGGTTCTCTGCATGGGTGTCGCTGTCGGCAACGTCGATATGACCGATGAGGAGCTTGTCGGCAACGTCATGCTTTCCATCAACTACCTCGTCTCCCTCCTCAAGAAGGGCTGGCAGAACGTTGGCTCCCTCACCCTCAAGGCTTCCATGAGCCCCCCCAAGCGTCTCTACTAGACGTTTCGCTGGATTTTGAGTGAGGAAGCCCTCGGGCGGATACCCTTGTTTTTTTGGGGCTGGAAATGGCGTAGCCAGGATCTGCGATTTCTCGCCTTCACTGGCTGAGAAATCATGAAATGAAGTTACGCTTTCTTCTTCCTAGTTGTGCGCCTGTCCCGTTTTGATCTGCATGTGATGGTTGGTACCAAATTACAACGATTGTGTGGTGGTTTTGTGAGCGGCCAAGCACCGAGTCCGCATTGCTCAGGACGATTAGCGAAATCATCCTCAACTATGTATACACCGCACGGCTGTGCTACAGCTTGCGTGCATGAATCTATGCACAGCTTGATCAGCCGTATCTCGTTCGTGAATGCAGTCATTTTTAGTCGGGACACGTTACGATAGCAAACTAGCTGCTCATATCTGATTGAAGTTTAAGATGTATCTCAATGGCAGTCCTGCACGAGTCCAAATTTAAAATTGTCTACAATGCTATAGGAGTGCTTCCTGGACATGGAGATCGCTGTACGTAAACACGAGTGCCTTGGCAGTATACACGCTGCTACCTCGCGGTACCGATAAAAGATACTAGGACTTTGCCCTTGAAATAACTACGATGTCTCCTATGCACAGGCTTATGGTAACAGGGTGCTATACTTCGCACCATTCAAAGGAAAAAGAGAGCGCTGCTATCCTGGCCAGGTCTCCGTTCGCTCATCGTCGGGCACCATGCACGGAAGCTTCAAGCACCACCCTTCCTCTTCGAAGTCTAGGAAGGAGGTATTGCTTTCGTGGCTGTGAAGAGATAAGAGGTTAGCAATGGCGCAAGCAATCGTCTCGAAACTGGGATAACTCTGATTTGAAACTCACCATTCAACTTCTTCGTGAACCTCCGCCCACTCGCCGTCCATGCCATTAGGCCTAAGAGTTCAGGTCAGCACAGTACCTCAAAAACTAAATGCTCTCGCAGTCCGGCTTCGACGTCTGTACTGCTCGCCATGCCGCTGAGAGAGACCAGTGCGTACCTTAGCCTCAACGTCACCAAGACCTTGCTCCGCTTCTGAGTAGCCAAAATCCAGGCATCAAAATCGAACGAATGCACCCGCTTCCACTCCGGTATATCTTCGCAGCGTGGAAACTCGACCTCGCAGTCCTTTTCTTCGAGGAGGACCATTTTCTCTGTCACTTTCGTGATCGCATCAATGTGCCACGATGTCTGCCCATCCGACGAGAGCCGTTTCAACAGATCCAAGGCGGAGTGTCTGATTCGCGAATCGCGGCACTGCATTACGATGAAGGATAGAGGGCGGAACATGCCGTCGTCCAGGCTGGCGGAAAGGAGGCGGTTCGACGGGTCATCGGAGTCCATTACGAAGCGGCAGATGCACAGCATTTGCTCCATTTCCGGCAGGTAGCGGTCGTGAAAGCTTGCTTCGCGGTACAGACTGGCCGCAGCGAGGATTCGGTTCTCCATTACGAGGACGCGGAGCATGCTCAGGCCGTGGGTCTCGCGGAAGGTGAACTTGGCGGTCGATTTTTGCATGAATGACAGCAGCAGGCGATCTAGCTGAATGAAGACCTCCTCGTAGCTATGCGCTTCGGCGAGGCATTCTAGGGCGAAGAAGCCGGGCGACTCGCGCCTGTGTTTGTAGGCCATTTCGCGGAGGAATTTGAATAGTCTGGAGGACCATGTTATGACGAAGCTCCGGGCTTGTTCCAGGTCAGTGAAGGATTTCGGGAGCTCGCTGTATTCGGCTGCTGAAGTGATGAACGACAGGCTTGGGAGGCGCCCGTCTACGAAGAATGTGCCTTGGAGATCGATTCGGATGAATGCCCGGATGAGAGAAGGGTCAATGGCTTCTGTGCTTGGGGCTTGAGCTGGGTCCAGTAACCTCATTGCATTTTCGGCATGGGTAAGGGCTGGTATGAAACGTTCCTGGAGAGCCTCGTAGTGGACGCATAAGAGTGCGCATAGCAGCACGATATTGATAGATGCCTTTCCCGAGGCCAACAGCTGTTGGAGGCCGGCAAGTGCTTTGGCGTATTGATGAACCGGGAAGTCTGTCTTCAAGTTGAGTTCGGCATTGGTTTTTGCTGCGTCTGCGCGTAGGCATCTCTCCTCGTGTAGTGCACCTACGGCATTGATAGCATGTCGGATTACTGGCTCTGTATAAGATGCTTGCAGAGCGAGGCGTTCCCAGACTGGGTCCTGGAAGTAGCCTGACATACATCGCGCTGTCTTCGAGCGGAAGAAGTCGAACGTCCTTTTCTCTAGAGCATTGTATTCAATGCCGAACGTCAGCCCCTTTGCCGGCTTAGGATGCACCCGTACAAGCTGTTTCTCTGAAGAAGTAGTATTTGTTGTGGATGTGTACCCATCACATCTGCGGCCGGTGCTGGTACATCTCCTACACTCTGGTTTGGCCTCATCGCATTTCACCCTGCGGATCCTACGCGACCGTTAATACCGTTGACAGCGTTGTACACGTTGATTCGAGTCGAACAACTGACTTGCACGTAACACATCCGCTCCTGACTTTAGGCGCATATCTTCGTTGCGCCACGCGCTGTTCACCCATAGCCGCCTCGAGGGTAATCGCTCACAAGGTCACGCGTCGACATACGCTCGCTCAGACGATATTATGGAAATCATGCGCATTGCTCCTGCGGACGATGAGACGTAAGTGTAACAGACAAACATTGTCTAAGCATATTTTGGTAACCTGATGCCTGAGGGGTGGAGATGTTGCCGAAAGGCTCCGGGAAGGATTCGAAAGCTGGTTCGCTCGCTCGTACCCAAGCACACGCCCCCTTGCGATCGTTGCGCGGTGCGAGGCGACCTGGATGCCAAATCGTCGGAAAGACGTCTGGAGGACACCAATGCTTGGTTCCTGCCAATACTCATTGTTTCGTCAGTAAGTGATATCGTTAAGCTCGAGGGCTATGGGCTCAGTTCGTAGGTACGCTAGCGGGTGTACAGTATAACCGTATGACTGTACAAATTAGCAGGCGCACCCAAAACAACCAATCTTGCTCGTGAGATCGATAACATGATAAACAGGTATTATGATCTCTATAGCCTTAGGACTATAGGTGCAGATTGCTAGTACGCTAGCTGGTGTGATTTGTACGTTTGCGAACTTACTAATCAGCATACGAACCCATATCTAAGGTGCTCGGTGCGATGAATAATTTAAGTGGTTAGGGCAGCTCACATCAATATCGAGGGGTTATGAATGCTATACGCAGGCGCGCTAGCGGACGTACGATATACGGTCAAGACTTTGTTACAAACGTTTGCAACTGGTGTTCTGCGTTCTTTCTGCGAGTAATGCATGATATGTAGTCCACATATATGGGGTTACTAGGGTTGATGGCATATCGTTTGCTCGATCGTGGGTATGCACTTTTTCGTTTCCTCGTAAGGACACTCAGCTTACCCGTTGCTTCAGACTTGGAAAGCCCTCACGACTTGCTCCGCCGGATCTACTAGGGGGTAGTCGAATGATCCGAAGACTCGGAAACACGGTGGTGGAATCGCCTTTCATGTTTGCTCGGCAGTGATGTGGATTCCTCCCAGGCTCTTGGTACTTTGACACTACACAATGGATGAAACTGCCAAAGCCGCCTTTGCTTCTACAGAACTTTATATATGGCCTCTGAATATTCTGATGGTAGTTGCACCGCGACCCTGGTGCATGAACTCAGTATGATCTTAGATGCCAGTGAGATGGTCATGCATAGATTTATCGAGATCATGAAACCTGGCCAAGGAACGCCCTGATTCTTCCATCCATCCATTCTTTGTCTGCTGGATTGACCCCGCCACCTGCGACATGACCCCAGATAGATGGTATGACCTCGAGGGTTGCATCCGAGATTAGACGAGACTCTCTCTCATTCGCGTCAGGACGGAAGTACTGGTCACTCTGACAAGGCATCAGGAGTACACGTGCTCTGATACTCGACAAAGCCGCCTCGAGAGTCTTGTGGCCCGTAGGCATAGCAGTCGCAATGTCACCAGCTTGCCACATATGCAGCATGGCGAGCAGGTCTTCCGGCTGCCAGCCAATGTACCCTTTGAATGTGATATCGTGATCCCAAGCCTCCAGGCTCTCGTAGCCTAGAGACTTATACTGTTCTTGGTCGAACCACTCTGCGCTGGTGAGCCAAGCGGAGTACGCCTTGCCAAAAGCGTGCACCCCTCGACCTGGTTCCGACGAGGCTGGGGCGAGGCTCTTCTCGACGTAGTCTACAGCATTTTCGAGCGCAGCCTTGGGCCCTTCCAGGAACTGAAAATTGTGTTTACTCGTCCGGGCACTAGAGCAGATAATGATAGCATTGTGGACGAAGTCCGGGTACATTACGCTCCAGTAATAAGTACATTGGCCGCCCATCGAGAAGCCCAACACCAAATCTACCGACTGAAGGCCCAGGTGCGAGCTCAGTAGCTCTTTCTGCGCACGGACACAGTCTGTGTATCTAACCGCATCTGGGAAGTTCGAGTTCGAAGGGCTCGAAGACTCGCCATTCCCGAACAAGGCAACGACGATGACACGATGGTCCTTGAGAGTCCCGTCGGCGAAGTTGAGAGTCTGCTGCAGGCGGCCTCGGAAGCAGGTAATCACAAGAGCAGTCTTGGACTGTTCGGGGTTTAGGTCGAGATAGCACAACTTGGCGGAAGGTAATATAGTTCCGTTTTCGAAGGCGAAGTCCTGTAGCTCGAAAGACTGGATGGTCGTCATCGTTTTTGGAAGTCGGAACGTGATAGCGAAAGATACTCGCTTCGTATTGCCGTAGGTGTTGTCAGATGATCAATGGGACAGGCTTGGTTGGTTCACTCAGTAGTCTCCAATCTGTCTCGTATCGCAGCAAGGCTTGGTATTCTACCTGAGGTAAAAAAGATGGAAGTCAGTTCCCAGAGAGCGTCGGACACTCCGATATGCGTATCAGCATACCGACCCACATGTCGATATCTGCGGGGTAACCTTTCCCCACTGGCGCGTGGCATTACCTGTTACAAGCCTGTAAATCTGTAAGAACAATTGATGTGAGTAAACAGCCGGTATAATAAGATGGTGATAGGCGAGTGTGCTAGTGACACAGGACCGAGGGATCGTGACGCTGGAGATCACCGTCGCTATATCGACACCATCCGGTTCCACCTTCACAGTCGAAAGCTATTCACGAACTCACCGAGTGAACAACATGTTAGCCCTTCTCCTTCTGCTTGCCAGCTTGGTAGCAGGTGCATATCACTTTATTGTCGAACCTCTATATCTTAGTCCGACAAGCAGAATTCCAGGACCCAAGCTTTATGCCTTGACAAAGTGGCGCCTGGCCGTGGACGACTATTTAGGATCTCGGACGAGAGCGATACATGCACTTCATCTCAAGTATGGACCTATCATACGTATTGGTCCAGATGAGGTGCACTGCAACAACCTGAATGCTCTTCGCACGATCTACGGTGCCGGAAGCGGTTTCGAAAGGACATGGTTTTACCGAATGTTTGATGTCTATGGCAAGCAAAACCTCTTCACGTTCCACACTGTCAAGGAGCACAGCGAGCGCAAGAAACTGGTCGCAAACGCCTATTCCAAATCTCTGATGATGAAGGGGCCGGCTGCTCGAATGATCCAGGAGAAAGTCTCTCAATATATGTCCTTGATCGAGTCTCACGGCGACCGACCGCATGAGATCTTCAGCAGTCTTCACTACTTCTCCATTGACGCCATCACGCATTTCCTCTACGGTGCAAAATACGGTGGCACGTCAGCATTGAGAGGTAATGTTCAACATCGCGCCTTGCTCAACGATATCATCGATCCTACTCGTCGTTATCTCAGCTGGTTCGCTGTACACATGCCAGCGCTTACGAAGTGGCTCTACACACGAACTGGTGTGATGGAACGGATGATCACGCCTGTCCTTCCAATGCAGAAGCCTACAACATACACTGGAATCCGAAAACATGCACTCGAAGCCTACGAAAGCTACCAAAGCGCCGCACAGAAAGACGCCAACATTGTTTCAACTGAGCCATCGATCATGTCTCGCCTGTGGCCTTCACACGAGAGCGTAAACAGATCCGGCAAGAACACTCTCGACTCCTTGGACATCGCATCGGAATGCGCAGACCACTTACTCGCTGGCATTGACACGACAGCGGATACGCTGATGTTCTTGATCTGGGCACTATCTCGGCCACAAAACCACCACATTCAGAAACGCCTAATCGAAGAAGTCCGAGCCATACCAGAAAATACGATCGAAGACGGCGTTCCCAAGCTTGATGCCATTGACAAGTTGCCCTACCTAGATGTTGTTATTAAAGAGACACTGCGTCTCTACGCACCTTTACCGGCCTCTGAACCACGCTCGATCGGAAATCCATCCACTATCGACGGCTATTCAGTTCCAGCTGGCACTGTTGTCAACATGTCACCATACTCACTCCACCGCAACGCCAATGTATTCCCTGAACCTCTGAAGTTTGATCCCGATAGGTGGTTGGGTCCGGCCGAGCAAGTGGCGATGATGAACAGGTGGTTCTGGGCATTCTCAAGTGGCGGAAGGATGTGCATAGGGCTCCAGTAAGCTATACCACGAGAGAAGACCACTGAGATAACTACGCACTGACATCCATCGCAGCTTAGCTATGGCGGAGATGACAGCGCTGGTGACCGCGATTTACCGAGAGTATTCCACATCTATCGCTCCAGGCTTCGAGAACAAGTCACCTGCGATCACTTCGCGATTTGAGTTGTTCTACGATGAGACAGTTCCTGAGATTGCGGTAAGTCGAAGCATTCTGAGATCGCAAGAGACATGACTGATACATATCCAGGAACACACATGCATGATCACCTTCAGGAAGGAGACATAGCATAGGGAACAGTCTATCAGCACCAGTAGCCATACGGGTATCTGAATATATTGGCTTTGAATGCTGGTATTAAATAAGAATAGCATGGCCATCTCATTAGTGTTGATGTAATATGACCATTTATGTGCAAGGACTGTAGCGTGAGCAATATGCCGATATTTCAATGGTAGATACATAGTGCCATCGGGCACAGATCCTATCGTTGTCGTAATCACCAGCGAGAGAGACGTGCATGCAGACTTGTGGGTGCAAAAGTCACAAATGACAATATTGTTTACTGTAGCTTGGATACAAGTCGGCAGTCAAGTGTGCCAACATCGGAATACCATGTCCATCATCTCTCTCAATACGCGGAGACGCCACTACTCTTCCACTACAGCAACGCCTTTTACTTCCACCACGAATCGAGCGTCTGGTAGACTTTTGACCCCAATCGTCGCCCTTGCGGGAGCTACACTCCGACTCGCGAACACCTTGTTCCATTCTTCATTCATGCCAGCATAGTCTCGTTCCATTTCGGTCAGGTAGACCACAGCGTCAATCAAATTAGCAATTCCACCCTTGCCGTTTGACGCTCCCTTGATGATCGTGTCGATAGTCTGGAGAATAGCCGATGTCTGGATGCGGGCATCTGGGATTTGGCCGTCGGCGGCGCCAGCTACGGTGCCATCAGGGAAGACACTCGCGATGCCAGAGACGTAGATTGTGCGGCTGCTGGACGGAGCTGTTCGGGCTTGTGGAAAGCGGGTGGGTCCTTCTGGAGCGTCGGGCTTCAGAAGAAAAGCATTTCCATTGGGCGACATGGCGGCGATCTTGGCTGCGACTGGTGTTGTTGAAGTTCGTGTTGTGAGGGAAGTAGTTTGTCCTACATAGGTATGAGCCGGCCGTGATGGAGTCTCTTTTGATATCTATCTCCAGCAAAATGGAAGAGCTACTTCCGAACAAAACTGAGTATACGCGCTCCGACAGTTGCTTATCGGAGAGCGTCCGACAGGCAATGAGCCCGACACGAAGAGACAGAGCAGGCTGACCGGCGCACTGAACCTCTGCTCTAATCGGGAAGCTTTGTGCATGAAGGATGCGCCGCATGCAAAATTGTCAGAGGCAGCATTAGTGTCGAGCCTCCATGCACCTTTGTAGTTGATTAGACAATGGGCCAATGACTGTCCGTCGGACACGCCGTCCCTCACACTCTCCGGCGATCTCAGAGGGATTACAACGTCTATTTATCTAGAAGGATGTCTTCGTAGCTCATGGCAGCTTCATTACATTGAGAATCCGGCTTCACTGTCTGCGAGCCATCTATTTGCTTTAGCCATACTACCGAGATGCAGTCTTTCTATTCGGATATTCTCCGCGAGAACGGTGTCTACATTGCTGGAGCTATCTTCGTCGGCTTAGCCTATATACTTTACTCTGTATGTTCTCACGACTTTGAAATTCCCTGGAATTAGCTGACATCTTTCTTAGTGGGCTTATAGCACGGACATAGCGCATATCAAGGGCATTCCTGAGATCCCTGGAGCGATTCCAGTATTTGGCCACTTGCTCAAACTTGGGGAAGATCATGCCTCATCTTGTGAGAAATGGTGGCGCCAGTACAAGGACCCGGTCTTTCAGATCAAGCTCGGCAATACTCGAGCAGTCGTCTTCAACTCTTTCGAAGCTTGCCGTGACATCTTGGTGAAGCACCACAACGCTGTGATCGACCGTCCCAAGCTCTACACCTTCCATGGAGTTATCAGCAGTACCCAAGGTTTCACGATTGGAAGCAGCCCCTGGGATGCCAGTTGCAAGAACAAGCGCAAAGCAGCCGGTACAGCTCTGTCTAAGCCTGCAATGCGCAGCTATCACCCTATGTTCGATCTGGAAAGCTTTTGCATCATTCGAGACATGCACAAGGATAGCAACTTCTCAGACCCCAACATGGAGATCAGCATTAGGCCCTATATCCAGCGCTTTGCTCTCAATACCACTTTGACACTTTGTTATGGCATTCGTATGGACGACACATATGATGAGCTTCTTCGCGAGATCCTTCATGTTGGCTCGGCAATTTCTCTCCTACGCAGCGCCTCGGAGAATCTACAGGATTATGTCCCAGCACTGCGATACATTCCGAATAACGAGAAAGACGCTCGTTCTAGAGATCTTCGATCTCGCCGCGACGAATACCTCAGTCTGCTACTTAACAAAGTCCGCGAGATGATCAAACAAGGCACAGACAAACCATGCATCTCGGCTGCGATCTTGAAGGATGAGGAGACAAAGCTCTCCGGAGTTGAGGTTTCATCGATATGCCTCTCACTGGTCAGTGGTGGGTTCGAAACCATCCCCGGAACCTTGACATCTTGTCTCGGGTCACTCTGCACTCCCGAAGGGCAAATCTTCCAGGAACGCGCCTATGCCGACATCAAACGACATTATCCCGACATCCGCGATGCTTGGAAGAACTCCTTCCAGGACGAAAAAGTGCCTTACCTGAAGGCTATCATTCAGGAAGCGGGCCGCTACTACACCGTCAGCTCCATGAGCTTGCCACGTCGTACCGTAACCGAGGTGAATTGGAATGGCGCAATCATTCCACCGAAGACTATGATCCTTGTCAATGCACAAGCTGGCAATCACGACGTGGACCACTTCGGTCCTGATGCGGCAGTATTTAATCCTGAGCGCTGGCTCGAACCGATCACTCAAGATAATGACATGGGCCCGTTTACAGAAAGGCCTCTAACATTTCAGGCTCACTTGTCCTTTGGAGCTGGTACACGAGCTTGCAGCGGCCAACTCATCGCTACACGATTGTTGTATTCTGCTTTGATCCGCATTCTGGCTTCGTACAAAATTGTTGCTTCCGAAACAGAGCCCCCCAACACAGACTACGTGGACTACAACCAGTTCAAGACTGCACTGGTGGCGATTCCGCGAGACTTCAAGGTCAAGTTGATTCCTCGTGACAAGGCGGTTATGGAGGAGTGCATGCAATCAGCTTTCGCGAGGACTGAGAAGCACTATAAGGAGGACATCAAGGGATTATAAGTAGCCAATCACAGTCATACCCGGAAATCATACTAGAGTAATGCAAAAGGACTCCCATGCCCAGTTTTGGGATTTTAGTTCAAAGCGCACGCGCCAGGATCGCCCTCGAAGTCGGTTCCACTCACATTGTCGTCGTCGTCGTCGTTGTCGAGCTGCAGCGCATCGTTAAGGTCTTCTCCTCGAATAGTGACAAGCAGAGCACACTATCAACGAGTTCCAACGCATTCCCAGACTCCTTCCTACGAGCACCACCTCATAAGACAACGGCGATCCGCCGAGATACTGACAGGACAACACCCTTCTCTTAAAGCTTCCTGCGCCCCTACTTCGGTGTACAATCAAAGGATACCATGTCCTTCTTTTTGAGATGACTACCATATCCCATGCGCGCGCTTTCGGAGACGGGGTCCTATACTTGTCACTCCCCGAAGGTTGCCCATGATCGCGCCAATGTCTAGTGTCTGTTAGGGTCTTATTGGGGATTGTGCCTGGGTGCACATGTGGCTCGACGTCTTGATCGTACGGCCTCTGAGAGAAGGTTTTAGATTCCAAGCCCTACGCTTTCTCTGTACCTAGTGGCGGGGATTATAATGACATGATCGCATGTGGTATCTTGAAGCTTGATCGAGACAATATCGAGGCGAGTGGTACCGAGGATGGTAACAATACATGACGATACTGGCCTTCATACCCATCTCTCATATATGAGCCCATCCGTTGGACACTAAGACCTGCATCTCATTAACCAAACAAGCAGCTCCACTCTCTTCCTTGCTTTCATGTGTGGCAGACCTACGCCAATGCTGAATCCGATTGCTTACAGTCCAGTCCTCAAACCACGTGGTAGTAAGCCAGCGCAAAATCCGGTTCTCCCAGCTTCCATGCACAACAGAGGCTGTGCCAACCCACGCATTGGCTCTGTTGCTCTTTAGGTGAACGGCATCGTACGCTTGCGCACTGTAACCAACGCGTACGCTGGGGTTCAGCCACACGCCTTTCGATGCTGAAAGAGGGTTGTCTGTATGGATCAGGCAGCACTCTGACCCTTCGAGGTGAAAATCCGCCAATGAGTCAGAAGCGCCCCGAAACCGCAGAGGCCGTGTGGCAGAGTTGTAGAATGGCGATGCGTCCATGAGAACTGCGGTCGGTTTGTCAGTAATGAGGTCTTATGGTAAAACAGGAACGTGCAATGGTAGTACCTATTCCATTCCAGCAGCTTGTCACCGGAACCGGCTCGCTGGCTTTGAGTGCATCTCGAGAGGCGCGTGATCGAAAGTAGGGCCAGTTTTGCATTATGGCAGCATGACCTTCTGAATCTCGCAAAGCAAAGGTGTCGTAGAAGGCCGGCGGCTTGGAGAAGTCGAGTGAGCAAGCCGCTGCATAGTCACCTCGACGGGTCTCGAGAAGGCGCTGCACGTCTTCGGTCTGAGAGCATGGACATCAGCAGAGTTAGAAGTCAGGCGAGGGTGAGTGATGTGGTTCGTAGTACATACAGTAAATACTACATCATTGAGAAACAGGATCTTGTCAAAGTGCTCGCCAGCCTCCGCGAGATCTTGCAAAGGCTTGAGCACCAGGTTTCGCAGTTTGGCAAGATATGGAACACGCCGCAGTTCTTTTGCGCCTCGTGGAGTCTGTATCCATCCACTCTCTGCCGGCGGTTTCTTGATCTCGTCCTCATGCGTTGTCTCATCCAAGATTATCCTCCTCCGTACCCCAGTCTGCTCCAAAGACTGGTCCAATTCTCTCAATGCGCCCTTCGAATCGTCCCAGCTGCCGCTTTCTTGGACGCTCACGTATACATTGTCCTTCCCGAAGTGATCCACAAGCCCAAGGACGCCAGGTACCCAATGGCTGCGCAAGATCTTCTCGTTATTCCAATGTATGCTTGCTATAAAGATCTTTTGTCCATCTGGCGCGCCGAGTCCCTCGAGATATGGCGCTTGCGCGCGTCGGTAGTCGACTATGCTTTGGACCAAGAAGAGGATGCCCGCGATCTGGAGGATGCGCTTGACGATGGATCGGTATCTGAGGGACCGTCTCATAGCTCATACATCGTAGCACATATGTTACCAGCTCAACGCCTTGTATAACACGACCGCAAACAGTCGGAAGTAAATGATTCAGATAATATGCACACTGCGCAAGAAGGAGGAACACATTGTTGATGATGTTGTGCAGCTGAAGCCCCCCCGGTTCTCCTTGGCTGGCAGCTGTGATCATCGCTTCCTTCGAAGCCGAACACGAGTCGAACGCACCTCAAACATTGAATACCTCCTCCCTTCACGATGAAGTCGTCTTCCTCCAGCATGTCTTTCTCGCGCGGGAGAAGATGCTGTTCTACACTTGGACCCGCCGTCTCATACGCGCCGCCCTAATCACTGCCGCTGTACTGCTATTCGCAGCAGTATTGACGAGCAATCACTATGGCCGTGACCACGTCCTAAAAGTCGAGCCAGTTGCCCCTTTCGCACCGCATGGTCCATTGGACGAGAGCTATACACCACGAGAGCCCTCACCCTCCCTAAAGCGATCCATCTGCCGCGCAAATGGCTTCTCTGCCTACGCCACTACCGGTCCAGCACGCAAAGTATACGATCTAATCCTCCTGTCCACGGAACTCGAATGGCTCGAAATCCGCCTTCATACCCTTGCCCCCTGGGTTGATTACTTCGTCATCGTCGAATCACCAACAACTTTCACAGGACGTCCCAAACCGCTCTGGCTACGTGACAACTGGGATCGATTCGCGATGTTCCACGCCAAAATCATCCACAGAGTGGTCGAAGACGGTAGCCCTAGTCGTTACATATGGGACCATGAGGACTGGTTGCGCAACAGTCTTCTGCGTGAAGTCTTCCCTGGATTGCAAGGCACACGCGCGGAAGCTAAGGATAATGATGTGCTCGTCGTCAGCGACGTCGACGAGCTGGTGCGCCCAGAAGCGATGTTCGTGCTGCGCAATTGTCACTTTCCATTGCGTCTGTCGCTACTGAGCGATTTCTACTATTACTCGTTCCAATGGAAACATCGCGGGCCGCAGTGGGCGCATCCCGAAGCAACAACATATCGTGGTAGCAAGACCTTGCTGCCGAACAGCCTGCGCATGGGACTGCAGGAAGAAGGATGGGGCCTACTGGCACGTTTCCGCAGATGGCGGCAGCTAGGAACATTGGCGAATGCAGGCTGGCACTGCTCCAGCTGCTTCTCTACGGTTGCGGAGATGCAGACGAAGATGCATAGCTTCTCTCATCAAGAGCTGGATAAGCCTGAGAACAACAATGCACGAGCTATCATGTCCCGGGTAAGAGCGGGGCAAGACCTGTTTGGGCGTGAAGATCAGGTATACGATAGAGTCAGGGCAGGGCAATTGGATGTGCCGGAATACATCGTGGATCAGAACAAGGCGAGCGGGAGGTTCAAACACCTTCTCAATAGGGATGGGGAGGACGCTGGGTTCGAAGACTGGGAGGCAGCTATGCGGGAGGGTGCTGAGTAGTAGTTGGCAAATCAAGATGCAACTCTTGCTCGCAGGTTTGCTGGAAATTTTACTTTGCTTGACGCTGAAGTGACCATCCTGCACCTGCACATGAACATTTGTGCAACAAAAATAGCGTGATTGTTGAAAGCTTTACGATTTTTGCAAGAAGGAGATCTGATACATGACTATCCATCCGACCGGTCTACTCGAACACCTTGTTAAAGATCCTTCCAACCCTACCACGCTCCTTGGGAACAAACATCATCTCGTAAGCATCAATCTCTTCCTTCAAGCCACCAAGGCTGAGATCAGCGGTTCCCGGACGGACATATGAGCTTTTGAATACCAGCTTCCAGAAGACAAATGCAAGGACGAAAAAGCCGATCATCGCATAGGTCAAGAAGAACCACATGATGCTCCAGCCACCCTTGAGGAACAAGTCATACCCTCCCGCTAGGAGCATGAACAGAGTTCCACCCATGGCCACATAAGACGTGTATGGCTGGAATTTGCCTTTGTACGGGAGCGTGTCTCGGGAGATGTCCTGCCTCTTTAATGACGAGTAGAAGTGCCGGTAGGTCAATGCCGTAAAACCATAGTTGAGCAATTGACAGCAAGTAATCAGGGTTACCAAGTAGGTCATGACCACTGCGGAAGAGCTGTTGACTTGCAGGAACGCGAGCAGGCAGAACGACAATGCAAACAACAGAGCGTATATCGGAACACCTTGCTTGGTACACTTAGAGAAGATGCGCGGTGCGTGGCCTTCGAGCGCCATTCCGTGTAGTGTACGTGCTGCGGCGTACAGAAGTCCGTTACCAGCACTTAAGATTGATGTCATGATAAGGGCATTGACCAGGTGTGGTAGTCCGGAGATCTTGAGTCGCACCATGGCGATAACATATGGACTAGGACTGGTAAGACATTATTCGAATAGAGCACAGAGGACAACTTACGATGCAGCACCAGTACCCTTTCCACCAACTTCTCCGCCTAGAATGGCGAGAAGTGTTGGGTCGTCCGAGGGCACGACGATACCCATACACAAAGCAGAACCGACAAAGAACACAAGTAGCCGCCAGACGAACGACCTGAATGCCGGAGGCAAGATCTTGCGTGGGTTTTCGGTCTCTGCAGCAACGATGGAGATATATTCCGGGCCCGTGATACTTTGAACGGTCAGCTTCCCGCGAGAGTCTCCAAAGAACACTGGTCGGGTACTTACCTGAAACTGGCCTGGTACAAGCATGATAGGACTCCCAAAAACCTTCCGGTTCCGCCAGGTGTAAGGTGCTCGACGAAAGCGCCAGGCTTATTCCAGAAACGGAATCCGTATGCATCATGGAGAGGGTTGCCTCCTACCATTGTAATGAAGGTAAAGAAAAACAACCCTATCACAAGCAAGACCTTGAAGATTGACATGTAGAATTCGGAGATGCCAAAGTATCGCACGGTGATTGTGTTCAGGAAGGCATAGATCAGGATCATTGCCACGATAACGGCTTCCACTGGTACTTTGTCAGTCCAGTAAGAGAACATGATGTTCATCGCTATGAAAAGATTCGTCAGTATTCTGCTCAAATGTCTCTTTTTTCTTAAGCGCCTGAGACTTACCAACGATCTCGAAAGGCACCAAGATGGCCTACAAAGAGACCAATCCAAGTCAGCTCGGGGTTTCATACATCATCTGGGTGGTATCCTCGGTCTCGTACCATGTTGAGGAAGAAGTTCCAAGCCATTGCAAAACCAAGAGCGCCATCTACCCACTCGCCGCCGAATCGAATGAAAGGAGAGGGAACCGGAAGATAAGACACCATCTCGGCGAAGCATTCGTTGACTGCCCACATCACGCCAGCCCAAATAACGAACCCGATGAAGAGGCCTGCGGGTCCGCCTTTGGGGAGTGCAGAGCCCATTTGGACGTACAACGCTTTCAGCGGTCAGCAACGATTTGTTTTGCTTTGAGGGCGAACGCGGAAGCCTCATGTGAGGTCATCATCAGGGTGACAAACAGGTGCCGATGGCTCCGCCAATCGCGAATAGTTGAACTTCCTTTCCACGAAGGCTCCGGTGCAAAGACTGTGAGCCAGAGGTTATATCGACCACATTGCCTTGAGCAACATCTTCATTGCTGCCACTAGTCTGACAGGCCTCCACGGACGCTCGCGGTTTGGAGTTTTTGGATTCAGACATAAGGAGTATGCCAAAAGTACTTGAGAACGATTCGAGCAGATACGACAGTCTGGCTGCCGTGCTGTCAGCTCACGAGAATAACCATCAAGATTTGTCGTGAAACGGAGAGAAGTATCTCGCAATATAGCCTGCTACAGTACAGGACCTTGGCACATAGAAGGCTTCCATGTGGCAAGCCACGCGACTCTCGAACAGACTCATCCAATGATAAGGCATCGGAGGATGGAGAGTACATGGGTATGGCGCCTTTGGCTCTAAGATAAGGCCTGGCATTGTACAGTGTGATACAGCGATAGCTTTTGATAGAGTAAAGACTCATGCACGAGCTAAGTCATGTCGTAGCGGCGCTTGCACGATTGTCGGACCCACCGACGTTTCCGACGCCCCACGCGTCGTTTTCCGAAAGATACGGACGGCAAAACTACAGCCTTCACACCTGTGTATGGTCAGCCCACCGATAGCCAGGATGGCAAGTGCCACCACCGCCGTAGATCACCCCTCAATTAAACATCTGGTGTTCGCTGGCATATACAATCGGAACTAAGTAAGCCTGCTGTATCCGCAAGCACGATACATGTAACATCACAGCGTTGGATGCAACAGCTCTCCAGAATTATCGTCATTGCTTCAAAGATATCAAACGCGGAATTTGGCAAGCCTGTTTTCACAATGTCAACTATGAACATCCAGAGTCTTTTCGGGGTAAAAGGTTATGTAGCGTTGGTAACAGGGGGCAGCAGTGGACTGGGTTTCATGATAAGTAAGGTACGGAGCAATATTCTATTTTACATGTTTTTGTCTTACGCTTGTCGTTCAAGGCCACCTCAGACACTAACATGGATTAGGGACTTGTCATAAACGGTGCGAAGGTTTACATCGTTGCTCTGTCCACTGAGCCCATCGACGAGAAGGTGGCAGAACTCAACGATATTGGTCGTGCCACCGGAGGCTCAGCAGTGGGGTATGTCAATTGCGCTTCACACTCCTGCTTAGCTAACGCCGTTGAGCCAGGTTGGTCTGCGACGTGACGAACAAGGAGGCCATCGCCGAGCTCGCTGCATTGATCAGCAGCCGAGAGAGTCATCTGGACGTATTGATCTCCAACGCAGGCATAAGAAGAGACCCCACGATACCTTGTGATGTCTTGAAAGCCCCTCTTTCCGAGTTACAAGCCTCGATGTGGTCGTCGAAGCATTCTGATTGGGCTGATACTTTCTGTGTAAACACCACGGCCCATTACTTTTTATCCGTCGCATTCTTGCCGCTACTCGCTGCTGCTTCGCAACTCGAGTTAGAAGGTGGACGTCTGGGCAAGGGTGATGGCCGGGGTGCCATTGTGCTGACAAGCTCATGTGCAAGTATGCACAATGCAACAAATGTAGATTTGACCAGCTACGCCACTAGCAAAGCAGCAACAGATCATCTTGTCAAACTACTGGCGGCCAAATTCAACCGATTTTATGTCAGGGTAGTTGGGATCAACCCTGGCTGTGAGTTGAAAGGTTGAACAAACCGATTTCAAGTCCAGAGCTGACACCAGTCGCAGTCGTTCCAAGCAACATGAACCCAGTGGGCGAAGCTGGTAACATGTTCAGCTCACTTTTTGACAGAGTGCCCGCAAAGCGTGCTGGTAATGAGGAAGATATCGCTGGCAGCGTCATATACCTTATCAGTCGAGCCGGCGTAAGTCTTTTAGCTTGGGATCACAATCTTTTCCGACAGAATTAGCCATACTAACAATCGTACAGTCATATGTCGATGGGGTTTCCGTTTGCATCGATGGCGGTCGGATTCTCGTCGCTAATGGGCAAGAATGAGGATTCACGGTTCGTGCAGACCGTTCTGCATATGTTCGCTTTCGACAACTGCCTAAAATTCTTCGGATGGTTTTCTGTTTGGGTCATTTGATAATACAAATACAAGCCTACTTTGTATTGACGCGATGATAACACCGTACAGCCCACGTAAGTTTGCGTACAGTGCCGGCGATCTCGTAAAATGCATCTGCCAGTGCAATCAACCTTATATGCCAACACAGACACGCTAGCCATTGAGATACCCATATGAAAAGCTGCTCATCCGAAGAACTAGTATAGTAATTTAACGAAATGTATTGAGACACTGACGTTGACGGCGGATGGCCCTATACAGACTTTAGTACGTCGAATACTGCCTCTAGTTTCCATTACGTTTGAGGGCGGCGCAATCTGCGGGGTGGTGCTTGCTTGCTGTGGAACAAGGAGCAAAAGAGGCTCAAGAGGAAGAGAGGCTGGGAGCGGGGACAGGCAATTGCCGTACGGTCACCGGATATCTTTGGGGGCGAGAGATAAGCAAATTCGGTCTTGACCACTGTCAGTAGTACCTAGGTATCTTGCTGATGAGTAGATCTGCAAGAGTATGGGCCATGACTGGCAGTCGACATCCTCCTCAACATGCCACGCGAACCTCGTGTTTCGGTGCGGGCTAAGATATCATGTTCAAGGTGCCACAGACGCAAGAAGAAGTGTGACCGGGTGCTGCCACAATGCGGTAATTGCGTGGCTGTACATCATTCTTGCAGTCTTGGTGAGGAAGACCATGACAGCGCAACGTATCCGGTCGCGTAAGTAACCCAATTTGGCCTCTATCTTGGTCCCGTAATTGACTCAAGCAGATTCGTTCGCAGTCTTGAGGAGCGTGTTCGTGAACTGGAAGCTCAACAAGTACAACCTGCGCTGGATGTCCCACAGCAAAATTTGGTCGATCAGGAGGCACCAGAACCTGTTCACCTGAATTCAGACAGTGCCATATGTGGTCTCGACGCGGTGACTGACACGGTCTTGGCCAAAAACAACCTGCCTCGCAACGAACAGCCGCTACTGGGTGACACTCGCCAGGAAGACCATGTCAACATGGAGAGGCGGCCTACAACAGGCTTGTCTCAAGCAGCCAGCCAACCGAGAACTCCTCAGCCTGCTCAAGAAACACTTGCCGAGAACTTAAGAAGTGTATCTCTTGCGGCTGTTGCAGAGCCTGCCTACCTGGGCTCCATCTCTGGCCTGACTTTTGCCAACTTGACACAAGCAGTGCTGCGACGATTATCGCCAGATGGAAGAGACTTTGTTTTCAGCCCCGAGATTGCTGGCAACACTGGGACTGGACCAATCTCAGGAGCCACGAATTTACACCTGGACTTCATGAACAATATGTACTTCGATTTCGATCAAGCGATTGACCTTTCTATGCTCGCAGGCGACGGAATCATGCCAGCGTTTGACGACGTGCCAAATACCACCACCACCACTTTGCCAGATCGCGCCGAGGTATTACAGCTCGCAATGTTCTATTTCGATCACTCTCACACGCTATACCCCATTATTCACCAACAGGAGGTTATGTCGGACATCCATACAATCTTGCTCGATCCGGAGCATCACATAACTCAATCTCCACCATGTATGTTTCGAGTGTGGATGGTATTAGCCATTGGCTCAACCACTCATTCATCGATTACCCTATCTGAGGAGTCAGTATCGCGATTGTACTACGAGAAAGCAATGACATACTTTGAAGGCTCAATGGACCACGGTGACATAGTAAGTGACTACGAATTTTCTGCCGAAAAGCCAGAAATATGAGACATGCCTTCTTCTGAACGGAACGCTCTTACCAAGTGTCCATCATGAGATTTGCTTACCCCAACATTCCAGCATTCAAGCTGCGCAGAGAACATCATAATGCACTGGGCTGACAAGATACGCAAGGTTGCCCTCGAAGCTATCATGCTCCAAGTATCTTACTCGTTCTTCAACCAATTGGGCCCAAGTACGATCTTTGGAACTAATAGCCAGTCTCATCTGCTAACGATACATCCCAGATACGTGGTTTCTCGTTGGTACGGCTGCACGTCTAGCCATCGGCATGGGGCTGCACTGCGACCAAACATTCCAGAGCCTCCCAAATGCCCAAGTCGAGCGGCGGAAGCGTCTCTTCTTTTCCATTTTCATGATGGACAGGTTGGTGTCCATTACACTGGGCCGCCCATTTGCTATCCACGAGGACGATATAGATATCACTGTAAGACTACTTCCGTAAAAAACATCACGGACTAGAGACTAATAGGCATGCTCTGCAGTCGTTTTCTATAATGGCTTGCGATGAGCTGGACCACGGTTTCTCCACCACTCAGAGCTCTCTCTGTCAGCCTCCGCTGGCCATCACTCAGCACATCCTAAGGCTTCGAAGAATTGCCAACGACATCGCCATCAAAGTCTACTGCAAGCGCGTAGTCGCTAGATACTCAGCTGAACAGCGTCAGGAGGTCATTGGTTCCATACACCAAGACTTGGTGGATTGGCGACAGAGCGTCCCATTCCCGCTGCCGAACTTACACCCGCGTGTGCCTCAAGGATGCTTGAGCTGGTACGACCTGAACTTTTACACACACCTTACATCTCTCTACCGACCTTCGCCACTTTTCCCGACGCTTGACATTGGCAGGGTCAATATTCTCGTGGAAGCGGCAGCGATGTCCATTCGCCACGCGAACTCGATGTACCTCCAGAAGCGGTTCTCGTTTAATTGGCTGAATCTTCTTGTGATATACAACGCTGTCATAGCGCTCGTTTACTCTGTCACAGTTCAGCCTGAGAATCTTGCTGCCTCGCTCGAACGATTACGCGCGGTAGACGATCTGGAACTTGCTACGGAACTGTTCAAGGTGTTGGGTCAGAAGTTTACGGCATCCAGAACCATTGGCTCGATGGTGTCTCAGATCATCGAGAGATACCGCCTCATGAGCAGTGGAGCAATCTCTTAACGCAGTACATGGACTTCCAGGAACCGATGCTCAGCTGCTGTAACGATAGGCAGCTTCGGTCACCGTCGGACTTTCGGAGACCTACAATGTAGGGTCTATGAGCACCGGGTTGGAGCCCAGATCAATTGCAAATAATGGGACGCCTTCCGATCCGTGCCACCTTCTTTGTTTGGTGCTTATAGATTACGCCTTTACCTCCGTTTGTCCTTATCAGCGGCCATTCCGACTTCTCCACAACAAGGACCCACTAAAACGAGTCCGATTCACACACGAGGGTACATTCTTGTCCAGCATGGGCGCATGAGTTTACGTACCCACGCCAGTGGATCTGTACAGCTGGTACTGCTGTCAATGGAGCCTAATCCGCTTCCCGACAGCCAGCACATTGACATGATTGGATAACTGCGTTGCCTTCCGAGATACACATGCTGCATTATAAGTTGACCCGTGCACAATAATTGCAAAATACAAAGAAGCAATGCAGTCAATCCTTGGATATCTTGAGCCAAATTTTATTAGTGCAGGACGCCACAGACGAGACAACACCCAATCCTACGCATGTCCAGATCTGCACCAGCCATGTCGACCGGGAATCATGTTGGACCCAAATCCGCACCCGAAAGGGTTGCGCTGGTCACCGCCGGATCAGCAGGATTAGGCGCACAGATCGTGAGAGCTCTTGCGCCTGACTTCCGCATCGTAAGCAGGCATTCAAGCTCGCATCGGTTTTAGTGGACATGTCTGACGATCGCTGAAGTGTATCAACTACATGAGCAACTCTGAACGTGCGGGGGCTCTTGTAGAGGAGCTGAACTCTGCATACATACCCACCACATCGGCGGAAACACCATGTGCGCAGCCTCGGTTCTTCGCTCTGCAAGCTGATTCGAGCGACAAGTCCTCGATCGAAGGGATGGTACAAAGTGCCATTGCTGTCTTTGGCAGACTCGATGTAGTCGCGTCCAACTCTGGCTGGACTCGCATCACCAACTTCAACGACCTTGACGAAAACTCCGATGAAGACCTCTGGAGCAAGACATACCGATGCAACGTCACCGCGCACTTTTGGCTCATGAATGCCGTAAAACCGCATCTGGAAGTGACCAAGGGTGCTTTTGTGACTACAGCTAGTCTTGCCGGTGTGGTACCTGGCGGTAGCTCGCTGCCTTACGCAATCAGCAAAGCAGCTCAGATTTATTTGGTCAAGACACTATCGAAGGTCTGCGCTCCGCATATTCGGGTCAATAGTGTGAGCCCTTCCCTCATGTTGACCGACTGGGGCCTCCAATTTTCGGAAGAGCAGCAGCTTGCTCAAGCCGAGAGCTCGCGCCTCAAACGGCTCATCACGGTGGAGGTCTGTGTATCCCATGTTTGTCAACGGACTCCGCACTTACATTCCCGTACAGGATACCGCAAGCGTCGTTCGTATGCTGCTTACAAATGAATCTATGACTGGTCAGAATATAGTAGTTGATTGTACGTCCACGGCCCAGCCCTAATCTTGCTTGCGAATCCTGCTGACTTTGCATCTCGTATAGGCGGCTCTTCATGATCTCGTATCGTCTTTGTTTTCATCCATATAGCAGAACCCTCAACAAGAACTACACATTGTAGAGCGACTCTGTCCACGTTTCACACTCGATCTCTCAGATTTTCAGAGCTTGAAATCCGGATTGAGGTGTTCCTCGAGCTTGTAGCTTGGCTGAAACTCGACGAACAGAGGCCCCTAAGGACGATGGTAAGCACAAAACTCTCTCTGGTCGATGAAAATATGCACCCACCGGCTGACTGGCCATGCGGAACGTGTCGGCGGCTTCCTCATCTCTGACGATCACCTTCGGCAAACCTATAGAACGAAGAGCACAAGTCAGCTTTGCGTCTCAGAGATCGCATTGGGCTGCGTCCTTCAAGTTCATACCAGTGGCCTCGACCATAAGCTGTATGCGACAGCTTTTTTCGAGGAGTGTGTAGAGGTAAGCCGCCTCATCGACTGTTTCGCCGACAGTGATCAATCCATGGTTTACCAGGATCATCGCCTTGTTGTCTCCCAGGGCCCGTGCGATGCTTGTACCCTCATCGGATTCGAAAGCTATACCGCCGTAGTTCTTATAAACGGAATGGGCTTTGTAGAAATAGCAAACGTCCTGGCTGATCATGTCCAGCTCGCGCCCGAACGACGCCCAGGCCTTCCCGTACATGGAATGGGCGTGGCAAATTGCGTGCGCATCTGGACGAGCAAGATGGCAAGCTGTATGGATGGAAACGCCAGCTGCGTTGGCGGGAATGGACTAGGCTGTCAGCTCGGCGCTTGTCTACTGGGATCTGAGGTGTCATACTCTATTGCCGCCCACCACGTTTCCCTCCATATCGAGGCAAATCAAATCGCTGACTCGCATTCGCGAGAAATGCACAGCTAGCGGGTTGATCCAGAAGCGGTCACTAAACTCTGGATCTCGAACACTGATATGCCCAGCGATACCTTCAGCGTAACCTTCGCGACCGAAGACGCGGAATGCGCCGGCCAAGTGTTCGAGAGTCCACTGACGCTTTGCCGCGAATGAGTCGAATTTTGGGATCCCTTCTACCGCGATGTTCCCGTGTCCCATCGCCATCATTGGATCCGGAGCCTTTGTAGGCTTGACATGTCCATCGAACCTGGCCCTTGGCTCGATAGTATCACATGCGGCTGGGGACATCGTTGCGGTGATTTCGGTTCTGCGTACTAGGATATTGGGTTTTCTGATGGAGAGCGCGAACGATCTAGAAAAGCTTCGCAGCAATTATAGCACAGATATCATGCGACACATGGCTTTGCCCCACGGAGGCTTCGTTGTTGGCTCGTCGATGCATCGTAAAAGTGACGCGTCGGGCAGACCGACAGCGTTCAGGTCACGACGATAAGGCAGCAGATAAACCGATACCTACGAGCACTACCCTCAATGGCTGCGATAGAAATCTTGCATGAATTTTTGTTTGACTGTGATAGTGTAGCCACTGCCGGTTTCATTGTGAACCGTCGTGACTATTCCGATGGCAAATGAGCATCACTCAAGTCTACAATCGGTCTATATTTTAAATTATTCATAAATCAGTCTCCTCCCTCTTCGACAAATTTGCAATGCCCGTTCTTGTCTCCGTGTGCTCTGTGCTCATCTGCTTCTGCTTGATGAAGACACTGGCAAGCACAGTGACAGCAGCAATTCCCGTATACATGACGAAAATGTTCCTGACGCTTCCCGCAAAGACGTTTTGTGCTGCTCGGCGCTGACCAGCAACCACCAGAGTCTGGACAATGTTTACGTTCGCCGCTGCGCTATCGCCCGCCAAAGCTTGAAGAACTTGCTCGTCGACTTTGGCCGCGATGAGTGCTGGGCGCTGGGCAGTCATACTGTTCTGAAAGACTACACCTCCCAGAACGACTGATAGGGACGTGGCCAAGTTGTTTAAGAATCCGAGAGATGCAGTTGCAGAGGCAACATCGGCTTGTTTGACGGTACTGTGGATTGCAAGCATGGGGGCCTGGAACAGTAAGGCGACACCAACGCCACCAACGAGCTCGATCCCAATGATCTCAGCTAGGGTTGTATCGGTCCAGAGCTTGATGTATAGTCCATTTCCAAGAGTGATCAAGACCACCCCAGTCCAGATGATTTCTCTGTATCGGCCTGTACGGCTGATGATGTTTCCAACCGCGACATCTGTGACTGCTGCGGCAATCGTGAGAGGAAGAAGCAAGAGGCCGCTGTGCAGAGGGGAGGCCTGTTTGACGCTCTGGAAGAACAAGGGCAGGTAGAACTCGGCTCCAATGCTGACCATGTTGTGGCCAAAAGCCACTAGGAATGTTGCACTGTTAGACACAGTCTTGAAAACGCTAAGAGGCATCAAAGGGTATTTAGCCAAGCGCTTCTCGCTGAAGACGAACACGCCCAGCATGCATGTCCCAACAGCGATGAGGCAGACGACTTGAACACTGTTCCAAGCAAAAGCGCCGCCTCCGAAGTTCAACCCGAGGAGTAGAAGTACCGTCACTGCCAGCATCGATGCTGTGCCGAACCAGTCGATTGCTTGTAAGCCGTCGCGCATCTTTGTACGCGGATTGTGTACGTCCAGGAGCAGCAAGAGCAAGGCGAAGCTGAAAGCGCAGATTGGCAGGTTGATCCAGAAGCACCATCGCCAAGTAAGTTTCTCGGCAAATGCACCTCCTAGAAGAGGGCCGACCGTACCAGCAACGGCCCAGATGGCTCCCATCCAGCCAAAGTAGAGTGCTCGTTTCCGCACGCTGAACAAGTCCGATATTGTGACTTGAACCAATTGGAATAGACCGCCGGCGGCAACACCTTGCAGTGCTCGAGCAGCAATCAGCATACGCATACTATTGCTCAAGGCAGCAATAATGCTAGCAATAGCGAACAAGAAGACGGAAATCAGAAGAGCAGGCTTCCGACCCCAGATATCGCTGCTCTTGGTCCAGATGGGTCCAGCTGCCGCTTTGGCCAGTAAGTAGGCGCCGCCGATCCATGTGTAGCCAGACGCGGAGCGAAGGTCGGATGTTATGGTAGGGATAGTTGTTCTGCGACAATAGTAAGCATTCGTTGTAGAGGCATCGATCGTATATCTGAATACTTACGCAATGATAGTCTGATCCAAAGCTGCAATAAAAAGGACGACGTAGAGAGCTGATACGATAGCAAGGGTGCGGAGCTTTTTACGGACGGTGATATTGCCCTCGTCTAGATGTAATGTCTCGATAGCTTGAGGCTGATGTTCGTCGGAGATTTGGTGGGTGATGGGAATTGGGGGTGGCAATTTCGTGGGGTTGTCCATGGGAGCAATGCTGTCTACCATCGGGGCGGTGGTATTGACATTCGCCATTTAATGCTTTGAAGAATGTGTTGATCTTTGGAATATTGATCGAAAGGGTTTACACGATAAGGAATGTACCTTTGCGCTGGCTGGTAAATATACTAGTACGATATATCAGAGCCACGCCCTTCCGGTGTCCATAAATGTACTCCGACATATTTTGCTTAAGTTTGTATATGGGTCTTCAACAATCAGGACCGGTCAACGATACTAGCTAGCTAGCATCTCAGCTCCCGAATAAATAGGTGGTAGTCGCAACATCTCAATTTTCGACGCTCTCGGGTTCACAGCTGAGGCCTGTAGTACCAGTCCATAGATAGTTGAAGAAAAATATGATAATCCAGGGATATTTGGTATACGAACTTATGTATATACACCGCATGTCCTCATGTCCTCCGCGCCCTACGCCCAATGCCTCTCTACTTACGGATTCGAGATCCTCCACGATTCGTAACATGTCAAACAACTTACCGCTCTGATTTGGAAAGGTCTTGTTTGAAGAGAAATGGTTGAGTTGGATGGTGTTAGCCAGACATCTTAACACATGACGCACGCAACTGCTTTCATGCACAACATATGCATGGGACAGTGCACTGATACCGTGGCCTGATATATGGCCAACCCCACAGCGACAATGGACATGCATATGCGGGTATGCGTGATGTTGCATTGCACACCGAGTATCCTCGGTCTCCCGCAACACGACCACAGACTTCTTCACTGAATCGTCTACAAACCCATAGACCAATTTCGAGCATAAGCATCGGAGAGACTTAGCATTACCTACTAACCAAACCATGAGGTCAACCGCACCAATCCTGGTACTCGACACACCGCGCACTTTCTCTCACCTTTTCGGCAAATTCTTCGACGCTCATCCGGATCTCGACTACTACTATCGCCCATACTTCCAAGTTGCCCTCAACACATCGCAGGAATTGGCCGACGGGATCAAAAACAATTTCCCAACTGAATGTGCAAATGGAAATGAATCTCTGGCGACGGCAAGTCAAATGACCAGAGACCTGAAAGGTACACCCGCTCAAGCCACGGAGGACTTGCTTCGCAGATGGTCAGCAGCGGAGCATGAGGTACGTATGCCATGAATGATCAAAAAGCAGTTGACTAACTTTTGGAGGGCAAACGATTTTTTGTCCAGGATCATGTGTGGTGCGTTATGGCGCAGGATGTCATGCTGAGCATGTTCAAAGAGGATCGGAACGCAGACTTGAAACCTTGGAGCTCAAATCCAACGCACCTTCCTGATTCTCTCCTCGAAGTCGCGCAGGTCGTAATCTTGATCAGACATCCAGCGAAGATCGTGTCCTCCGGAGCTCCCGTCGCCCGAGATGCAATAGGACTCCAGCCTCGCGACCGAGACATCTTCAACATGTTCACACTGCGCTGGGCTCGTCTGATGTTTGACTACTTGCGAAGCACAGGCAAGGAGCCGATTGTCGTCAGCGGAGAAGATGTTGTTGGCAACCCTGGAGCGTTGCTTGATGCGTTGTCCAAAGCCCTTAGCGTCGCTCGCGGTGGTCTCCGTGTCTCATGGCCACTTGTGTCGCCAGAGGAGAGGCCTTCTGGACCCATGGGGCCTTGGTTGAAGAGAGTAAGCGACTCTACTGGTGTGGAGCGGAAGGCTGAGCAGGTATGCCGACATCGAGATTGTGCAGGTCTTGTCGATATGCTGACACATCATAGCAGGATGAGTCCCCAAGCCTTGACATTGATGCAGAAGTGCGAAAGTGGTCAGGGCAGTTTGGGCAGGGTGATGCAGATGTTTTGAGGGCAATGGTGGATGCGGATATGCCCCATTATCGATACTTAGAGCAGCACAAGGTTCAAACATCCCCTGAATGATAAGCATAAGTGAGACCGACTTTCTGCACGGAATCTGTGCGCTCTAAGGAATGGTTGAATCCAGCCGTCATCATCGTATCGTCAAACCTCCTTTCGAGTCAAGCTTAGGATGCTTGTCGGCCTCTTTGCTCTGGCTTTCAATAGCTCTGTGGTCATCAAATTTCTCATCCTTGATATCATCCTCGGTATCGTCGTCGGTCTCATCGTCATCGTCATCGTCATCGTCCTCAGAGTCTTCAATCTGATCATCCCCCTCATTGGTGCCAATAAGGACGGGCGCACGCTTCTCATCCGAGACTTTGTCGTTAGGAGCAGATCTGATAGACGTGTGTACATGCGGCTCTTTCATCCAAACTGTCCTGAAATTAAGTAGCAAATCTGCTTTCGAACGGGAATTGACGATGCCGAAAGACTTCGCTTTGATGTTATGTTGGACTGTATGGACAGCAGCAAGATCTAGTCGAGCCATTGGGTCTAATCGATCTTGCGGAATGTCCGGGTCAATTCTAATGGGCGCGAGCTCCATACCCTTTTCGTTCCTGCGAGGAAATTCGTCCTTTTGTGGCCGAGGTGGCGTCTTGCCAGTATATACGATCACGTGTTCCGATTTGTTGACTCCTCGCTTTGCAACACCTCGTCCTGAGTAGGTACTTATTGCTAAAGCAGTGCAAGAGCCATTTCCCTCACGAATTACGATGAACCGTCGTACTTTGGAAAATACTCGCTCCCCAAGATGGTTCAGCACAGTACCAGACTGCCACCCCGTTACAGCCCCAAGTGCATTCGCCGGCTCGGACCAGAGCACCAGAAAGACTCTTCCAATAGCAAAAAATCGCTTCGGTCGCACAGTAAACTCTGGGGAAAGAGACGAATGGACGATCTTTTCCTGTTGTCCCGGATACGCGAGGCTCGGGCCAGGGGTTTGTTGCTGCCTGAATATCATTTGCGGCCCTTGACCCTGTCCCCCCGGATCCGTGAGGTTCAGCCGATGATTTTGTTGTTGGCTGGTTACCGATGTGTAAGTACTGTTGATACCAGGTAGCGGAACAATCTCTTGTGGTGGGAAAGGTCCGTCATAAGATACATTGCGGAATGAAGCGCGCGAGATATTTGGAGGCGGTGTGAAGCGTTCTCCGGTTTTAAGCACTATTTGGTCTGTCCGCGGATTGTAGAAAAATTGTCCGCCGAGAGAGGGGCTATATTGCCATGGTGGTTGGACTGGATTTTCAGCGTTTACGGTACGTGAATCGTTGGCATATGCCCTGCCTAGGGTGTGGTTGGATTGCCATGATGGCTTAGTTCGAGAGTCCATGCGAGCCGATAGACGTGGTGTTGGTGTTCCAAGAAGTTGTTGTCCGTCCGTGGGCGCGCTGCCAGGGTCGGCCATCTGTCTACTGGAGTCGCTGTTGAATTGCTCGTGCAAAGGAGCCCCGTCTGACTTGAGGTGATTGGTAGGCATGTGCACCGCTCGTGCAACGGAAACGCACTGCACACCGTCGGCTGTATTCTCTTTCGCGCCCGTGAGCTCATCCTCTTTTGCGACGCCGCAAGATGTCTCTGCGGTGGCTGCACGGTCACCAGATGTCATGTCTTCGAACAAAGGTTTTTTGCCTCGGAATTCAGATCATGGATATAGTAGGAAGCTGCAAAGCATGGATGCTCTGCGGACGCCACAAAATGAGTTGTCTTCTCATCCAAAATCAGCCCCGGCATCCTGTCACTCGACACGGAGCTACTGTACAAACGTTCATCGAGACCAGTCGGTAGGGCAGGTATGCCGATCCCGACTTTGCACGTGTTCGAGGCATCAGCCCAACGGTTACGACAGACATAGTACAAGGTACATGGCTACATCTCTACATGCACGATGCAGGGGGGCGGGGATCCAGGCAGCAAGCTTGATACCGTACATGACGAAGCCAGCTTGCACGACCCGAATACTACATACTTACATATACCTACAAACAGCGACCATCAAACTGATAAACAACGCAATACATCTCCAGCATGACAAGCCATTTCTTGCTGCTGCTCTTTGCTAGCCTCTTCATGTTGCTCTCGGGCAGCAGTGCTGGAGAGGCAGCACAACAACAGCCCAGTAATGTCACTACTCCTGGTGCGGCCCATCAGGCATCTTCGCTGAGCAACATCACTAGACTCGCGTCTGTGTCGACTTCTTACACTAAATGTGAGCCTGGCACGTTGGCTACTCTCACCAGCCTCGCCGACACGCGAGCGCTTATTTCTGCCATGAGTACTCCGTCCACATACGCTGGCAGACACGTAAGGCCACCTGTAGCCACACCACTGTCCCAACCCAATACCGACATTGCTTCTGGCCTTGGCCCCTTCGCTTCTCGCCTCCTCCTTGCCATCGACATTACTCTCGGAATAGTAGGGATCAAAATGTTAGTACAAGAGGTCTGGGTCGCCTACACAGGGCGGAGCTATTGGCTCGCTTTCTACGGCGTTCTGGAATTGATAGACAAGTGCGACAAAACGTTGAAGAAGATCGCCAGCTTCCGCTCTGAGATCCAGAACGCCAAAGCAGTCCACCCGCAAGAATCTTGTCCATGTTGCCTGCGGGACCCCGACGCTTCCATCTCTGCCTGCGCTCCTCCCCTCCTCGCCGCTCCCTTGGTGTCGCCTTCCGTGACACCTGATCAGGGAACCGGAAATGTTTCCTTTGTTATTCAGAAAAGGCCCTCATCCCTGCCGTAGTGCACCGTCCATATCGGATTGTGCATAGGGATTTCTCATTCGACAATCTTTGCGACCGGAGCTACGTTCGTGCCATTAATCACGGCACTTCCGGATTCGTCACCACCGCTTTCCATTATTTCTTAGTTGTTTGGGGAACATCACCCCTTCTGTGCTTGCTTGCTTGCTTGCTTGCTTGCTTGCTTGCTTGCTTGCTCGCTTTATCGTTCTGGTATTTTTGTATCTTCTTGGCTATGGTTGCGAAGCACGGTCGCAATGATCGTCGCTTTCTCATTTTGTAACTTCGAGTCGCGACGTTTCCTTGGACAGACTACCCCACCGATTAGTTTGGGCACACTTAATAGCGATACTCGAATCTATCATCTCCCCCCACTCGTGCCTCCGAGCTTCGGTCACAGTCGTCGAACATGTCATGAATCTCTATAGCGAGGCTGCTGACCTTAGCTTCGGATTTGAACATGGAACGATTCAATTATAATGCTTTCGATCGCTGTGTAAAGATTCGTGGTACATAGTGAGATACAGCATAAAGCGATGAACCCAAGTCCCCCCAAGGCAGTCGTCGTGTACTCAGCAGATCGGTCGAATGGATTGGTTGTGTCGACGTCTGTACCTTGGAAGTATATGTAAATGGCCCTAAGTTGTCGCCAGTTGTGAATCAACTCCAGTCAAAAGTATCAACCATCCTTCTTGTCCCCTCCAACATCTTCAAGCACAAATGCTCTTGCGCTGGATTACACTCGGCTCCTGTCGCATGCCCTGCAGCGCCATCACCAGCTATCATACTCCTCGACATCACGTTCCCATTCTTGTCTTTGGGAAAGTCTGTCGGAGGCGGCATCTTGTGCCACTGATCCTGCCGCTTCTCCATAGCAGTGATCAGCCCCAGTAAGTACGCACAGCAGTTCGTGCCGTCTGAAGGGCCATGAACTTCTGCACGCACGACTTTCTTGGCCATGCTGCGCCATTCGGCTGGCGTGAAAGACAAAGAAAAGGCAGCGGCGCAGCCCAGACCGCCTGTGTGGAGGTGACCGGGCGTCGAGAGGTCGGCGAGGCGGAAGAGTTTGCTTTTCTGCTCGGAGGGGGCGGCTGATGCGTTGTGTTGTTCTAGGGATGTTGCTTCGGTTGTGATTGACGTTAGGATGCGGGAGAAGCGTTCGGCGAGAGACATTAGGACGGCGTTTAGGAGTTGGACGTTCTGGAGACCGGTTATGAAGCGGATGGGACAGGTTGTGCATGATAGCACTTGGGAGGCGATTGACATTGCTTCGCGGAGGGGGTAGAGGGCAGTTGGAAAGGAGAATGATGAGTCCATTGTGGCGAGATTTGAGAGGGTTAGGTAGAGAGTTGAGAGACATGCGCAGGTGGGGTGTTGATCGGTGGTGCTGATATCTGTCGTCTGGTTTATAGATACAGGTGGTTGGTAATGATGATTATGGAGCTCGGTGGACACATTCAGAACCGGTGGGCTATCCTCAGAGCTGTTGTCTCTTGTGAGGTCCGGGGCAGAATCATTGAAGAGATGTCCGTTATTGTCAGACATACTCCAGTCTAGGCCAGGCACCGTCCAAGGCTGTAGCATCCCATCCAGAGCGAACATCGAGTCAACGTTGTTGAAGTCCGAAGATGGTACTACGTCCTTGCTGCCAGTCGCCACATCTGCAGGGCCAGTGAGAAAGTGATCAAGCGGCAAATCGTCCGCCATGGCTCCCTCATCGCCTTCATTCTCAGCTCGTTGTCGTTTCTTCGGTCGTCCCATCTGCTTTTGCAGTGAGTATATGCATTTTATGCTCTCGCGCAGGCATCGCGAACATGCAGGCTGTTCGCCGGAGCATTTGAGCTTCTTCGACCCTACCGTCTGATGAGCTTATGTGTCGCAATTGATTCCAAGTAAGAGCCGTACTGCACTCGTCGCAAGCAGCTCTCCGTTTGACCTGCCTGTCATCTGTACTCGCTGGTGCTATAGTCACTGTGTCCATGGCCATGCCGATGCTGGTGTGCGGAGAAGCTTGTTCTTAAGTGGTAGAACAACGCTGGTCAGATGGAATGCGTGCACAATTAAGCTTAGATCAGTCGCAATAGTGTAATTTATCTGCCCACTACTACGATGTGTTGCTCACTTGTCACCTCGACTCTGCCGCTCTTCAGCTCGGAAGGATCCACCGCTACACCTTCCTATCCTGGCCGCGCGCTTGTGCAGGGACCGAGGAAGGGAAGCTTTTTTCTAAGTCCGTCAGGCTTTCGAGGCTGCAAAAGGCAATATCACTTTTTTCCACAACAACACTTTTGACAAAATGGCGCCGCAGCGTGCTGGACAGAAGCGGAAGGTGGTCGAGGTCCCCAGGCCCGTCCAGCAAGAGGAGGACGACGCTCTGGGCAACGGACTTTTCGACGGCGCAATCGACGATGGAAGCAGCTCGGACGAGGGCGCAAGCGAGGAAGACAGTGAAGAGGAGGAGTTCGACGAGGATGAGGACGAGGACGAAGAATTGGACAGCGACGAGATCCCTTCTTCAGACGACGACACAGAGGATGTGCGCCAGCAGATTCGCGATCTCAAGACGAAAGACTCGAAGAAACTCACTGGCTCCGAAACTGCGAGAGATATTGCCTCGATTTCTGCCGGAACACCCGTGAAGCCTCTGGCTGACGACGATGACGACAAGCCAAACTATACTGTCGAGACAGACGCCAATGGCAACGAGCGTTACGTTTACAAGGAGATCGAGCCCAACTACGACTCGGACGATTCCGACGCACAAGAGCAGACCAACACCATTGGCAACATTCCACTTTCTTACTACGATGCATACCCTCACATTGGTTACGATATCAACGGAAAGCGCATTGCTCGTCCCGCAAAGGGTGAGGCGCTGGACTCCCTGCTGGAAAGCATTGACTTGCCTGAAGGCTGGACTGGTTTGACCGACCCGGAGACTGGCAAGCCCATGAACCTGAGCCGCGAGGAGCTCGAGGTCCTCAAGACATTGACTCGCAATGAACAGCCCAGCGATGGCTACGACCCATACCCGGACATGGTCGAGTGGTTTACCGGCAAGCACAACACAGAGATCATGCCGCTTTCTGCTGCACCAGAGCCCAAGAGACGTTTCGTGCCGTCCATGCACGAACACAAGCGTGTGATGAAGATGGTCAAGGCGATCAAGGAGGGACGCATCAAGCCTTACCGCGAGCCTACAGAGGAGGACAAAGAGAAGGATGAGCAAGAAGACTTTGCAACATACGACGTTTGGGCCGATGAGGCGCCCCGTCCTGATCACATCATGAACGTGCCTGCGCCTAAGCTTCCTCCACCCGGTTACGAGGAGAGTTATCACCCTCCTGCAGAGTACTTGCCCGACAAGAAGGAGAGGGAAGCCTGGGAGAACGCAGACGATGAAGATCGCACTCGCGAGTACATGCCAACAGATCACTCTGCGCTACGCAAGGTTCCTGGCTATGCCAGATTCGTTAAGGAGAAGTTCGAGCGCTGCTTGGATCTTTACCTTGCACCCAGAGTACGAAGAAGCAAGCTCAACATCGACCCCGAGAGCCTGCTACCTAAGCTGCCCGATCCTGCAGAGCTTCGCCCGTTCCCCGACCACGTTGCCACAATCTTCAAGGGACACAATGGCAGAGTCCGCACTGTGGCTATCGACCCTTCTGGCAAGTATGTCGCATCTGGTGGTGACGACGGTACTGTTCGCATCTGGGAGCTCAAGACTGGTTACTGCTTCCAGCGCGTGAAACTCTCCAACGAAGATGCCGTGAACGTTGTCTCGTGGCGCCCTGTTGCCGACCCGCCTATCCTTGCGGCTTGCTGTAACGACAGCGTCCACTTCATTGTGCCCTCAGCCTCAGTCACCACCCCAGAAGCCGAGAATCAGGCCATCGAGATTGTCGCCACAGCCTTCAACAACCCCAACGCCAACCCACAACTGAAGACCGCCTCAGGCGCAGACAAGGCTTCACCGTCAACCTGGCACCGTCCAATCCCCGCACACGGCTCACAGGGCGTCTACCTCACAATCCAGCTTCGCGCTATGCCCAAGACATTCGTCTGGCACCGTCGCGGCGATTACTTCGCCACTGTCTGCCCCAACACAAACGCGACCTCCACAGCAGTCGCCATCCACACTCTCAGCAAACACCTCTCACAACACCCCTTCCGCCGTCTCCGCGGCATCGCCCAATCCGCCACTTTCCACCCCTCCAAGCCGCTCTTCTTCGTCGCCACCCGCCAGCGCGTCCGCGTCTACGACTTGCAGCAGCAGAAGCTCGAGCGCGAACTTCAGCCCGGTGCCCGCTGGATCTCCTCCATCTCGCTGCACCCGCTTGGCAACAACTTGATCGTCTCCTCATATGACCGCAGGCTGCTCTGGCACGATATGGATCTCGGCAACACGCCTTACAAGGTCCTGCGTTATCACGACAAGGCCATCCGTAACGCCAAGTTCCACCCTTCACTGCCTCTGTTCGCTGATGCCAGTGACGACGGCTCCGTGCAGGTCTTCCACGGCAAGGTCGTTGGTGATAGCATGGAGAACGCTACGATCGTGCCGCTTAAGGTGCTTAGGGGCCACAAGGTTGTTAAGGAGCTCGGTGTGCTGGACCTGGACTGGCATCCTAGAGAGGCGTGGTGTGTTAGCGCTGGTGCTGATGGTACGCTTAGGTTGTGGACTTAGGATGGTTTTTTGGTAATTCTGGTGTTGAGGGCATGGGATATGCAGTATTGGGTGTATGTATATGATAGAATTGAGATTTTCTTCGTCTCGACTGATCTCAGATGTGTTTTGCAGGCTACGCACTCCTCACTGCTGCTCAAAGACGCTGTTGGGCTATACGGCGGTGGCGCATGCAGCCTCATTTGTCCGCTTGTAATCACGCCAGCTCAGCCTCAGTCTGACTCTTGACGCTCGACTACTCACCTCTTCCACCACTTCCAACGATAGCCTCGCGCATCATGCTTGAAAGGCGCACGAAGAACACTATCAACTTTGATGGCCCTCGGTCTTCCCATATCTTCAACCTTGCTTGTTATACAAGCTCCTCTCCATTGTCGAGATACTCACGCATAGATATTGGAATCCTCTTGGATTACGCGCCGAGGTCATGACTTGCCATGGCGACAACGAATGTTCACCACGAGAACGCACAGTCGCGAGACAATTCGCGTATGCATAATGGCAACAACTACAACTACACGACGAACAACAGTAAGGCTCGATACATCCGGTACTCCGTACTCTCGTGCACACAAAGCTGACTCGTATTGGCAGCTGGCTTCTACCATGTCCCCACCAAACCACCAGGCCGCCCTATCCATGACAATCTCATACTGGCTTGTGCTGAATGTGCACGCACACCTCGTCTCCATTACCTACTCAGCCAAGGCGCGAATATCGATTACAAAGATGGACTAGATTGCACACCACTACACCATGCAGTCTTCGGCAGATCAATCGAAACGATAAGTGCTCTGGTGCAGGCTGGCGCAGATGTCAATGCTGTCAGTGAGTGCTTCGGTACCCCTCTTTGCCTTGCCGCGATACGCCGAGATCTTGGAACGGTAACGTTCCTCGTCAAGCACAACGCAATTGTGAATAAGGGATGCAAAATGCTTGGTACAGCCGCTCACGCTGCTTGTGTGGGAGGTGATGTGGCTGTCTTGCAAGCGCTCCATGCAGCAGGCGCACATTTTAACGTCTGGAACGATGTGTATGTGGGTGCTCTGCATCATCTATCTCGACTAGCCCAGAACGACAAAGTTCTTCTGGCATCTGGCAGCTCGCACTATGCAGAGCGTCAATATCAGTCGCCTGGCGCCTTAGCTGTACGTTTTCGGCATTGCGAGGCCGTTGACTTCTGCCTGGGCTTGTTGGAGGGCCGTTTCAGTGCGTGAGAATTGGCAGTTCATTTCCGAGTCCAGTACCACTGGCAGGATTGAGACGGCACATCTCGGGATGCTTTCCCGGAACCGTATGAGTTTGCTCTCGCTAGCGATGTCCACGCTTGACGTTCGAACAGCAGAAGTATTGCTAAATCATGGCGCACGCGACAGTCTTCTGGACCCCTTGGGTAGAGGCGCGCTAGCACACGCTCTCGACGCCACTCGTCTGCAATCCACCAATAAAGCCAATCTGGACAGTGCCGTGAAACTCCTCGGCCGACATGGCGTTGATATCAATGGCCTCCGTAGCCCAAACTGGCAGCAAGCCTACGCTGTCCATAAGTTCCTTGCTACTTGGGAACGCGCTTATACCTCAGGACAGCTTCTTGATCATCCGGAGGCATTTGACCCGGAGGCCCTGTTCGACGCTTCGGAGGGAACAACCGCTTTGATGTACCTAATATTCCATGGAAACAACCATCGGTCACTCGCACATTGCGTCGAGGTCTTAATGAACAATGGTGCCAAAGCCGACGTACTAGACAAGGACGGTAAGTCGGCCTAAGATCTGGCAATAGTATGCTTGCATGAAAAGGAACGCATCGAAGTAAATAGGATCTTTCTGCTACACGAGACCTTTCAGCGTGTCGAGGGAGGGATTGGTTCTGCTGGCTGACAGATGCATTTCCTTTATACTCAGTCATGCAACAATACTATTTTTTGTGCACGAGGCATGCCATTGATGGGCGGATGACGTGCTCCGTAGCAACGACCGATCTGCAATTGCATGGACGAGACGAGGAAAGATTCCGGCTCTAGTCTCAGTTGTAGTATGATTTTACGAATATTACACGTCAGTCCTCCAGCAATATCAACCGGACGTTTTGCTAGTACTCTGTTCATGACCATCAGGCTTCATCGTGATCCTTCTTCACTTCGTCTCTTCTCGCGAGACCTTGTTGTGCTTACGTATATATTCTAAATTTTCAAGCACAACATCAACCAACCAATCAAACCAGCTTCCTTAGCTCAGTGGTAGAGCGTGGGATTGCAGTCAAATGCAAGTTATCCTAAGGTCCATGTTTCGAATACGTGAGGGAGCTGTTCTTTTGCATTTTGTCCGGTCGACGCTCAAGAGCAAGCCCCTTACGTCTCTTGATGATCCCTTGCTTCGTTTTGCTCCGTTGGTTGGGAAAACTTGTCGAAAGAAGAGCGCAAAGTCTTCGTACAGGATTGATGGCAAGTAGTCCAACTCTAGTATGTCAACCGTGTTACCTACCAACTAAGGACATAGTGGATGGTGGAATGTGTGGTATTTCTGCTGTTGTCTGAGTAGTTATAATCGTCTCATTCTAGTGTCAGAATTATTCTATCAAATACTACTAGCATGAGGGCATTCATGCGAGATTGTCATCGGGCATTGTGTGGGTGAATACAAATTTGTGCTAGCGAGCCGCATCGCATAAAGATCGGGGTAAGCAGGGTTAGTGTTAGTACTCCCTTTTTGCTTGAAAAACGGCAATATCCTGCTCGTGAGCCGATAGAATGCTATTTTTCGTTAGTGTGATAGTATTCAGGACCACACAGCCAGTATCGCACGACCATAACGTGATCGTTGGTGAATCCGCGTCGATGAATGACACGGGCTTGAATGTTGGCACTGGCCACCTTGGTACACATACAGCCGGTCAGAACGTGATAAGGATGGTCATTCCATCGATAGTAATGCACTGCAATCGATTCAAACACACCACTAGACAACGTGATTGGTCCGAAATGCCTGCGGATACACGTATTTTCATGCATCGACGTGGAAGCAAAGTTGACGGCAGGGTATGACTGAACTCTCTTAGACATATATATGGCTCTAGGTCTTATTTTGGAAATGCAAGATTGTACTCCAGCATCTAAAGCCGGTCTATGCAGTCTTCTTAACATGGCCATTCAAATGCTGAGATTCCCGTCTCACAACAACAGGAACGCTGAATATGCGTGGCCAAACCAGCTCGAACCCGTCTTGTCGCCCGTTGAGACAGTGTCGCAACCAAATGCCCCAGACGATATAGCAGTACTGTGAGAATGCAAGTCAGCCTCGTCGCTCGAAATGGAGCATAATCTCCAATGCACGCAAAACTTACAGCTCCAAACCCAGTCCCCAAATGCCACCACCCATGTCCCTCCAACAAGATCCCCCATGGTAAACCAACTTCATGTCTCCACCTCCTTAATTGCGAACAGTACTCATTGTCCAGATTCCAGACCGCAAACCCGCCCAAGAAAGATGTAAGGCCCGTGGCGATCATCCACCACATCCTGCGCAGAATCTCGCGATCTCGATCGTCTCTACGCTTCTGCTCTTTCTTGTCCGCTAGCGACTCAATGGGCTCGCTGGCTCTTTTCTCGCGACGTTCGCGGTAGTATGGTCGGATGCTGACTTCCATGACGTACATGGATCGGAACAGCACGATGGCTGTGAGAATCGCGTAGGCATTCTGGTGGAAAGTCGGATCTTGCAGGTAGTGGTAATAGGCCGTGATGAAGATCGCGAGACCCGCAAGAGCAATTCCGAGGATAGTCGGGAAAGGCTGTGCGCGCTTGTGCTCGAAGCTGGCCCAGAACATGAGGCAGGTGGTGTAGATCATAGACAGCTCGTCGACGAGCTGCATGGGGTACTTGAGGGTGGTGTGGAAGAGGAAGCTACCTGACCCGACGATCAGGTAGCCGACGAAGGTGAGCAAGAAAATGCGCTCATGGTTCTGTTGGAGGCAGTTGGCGATGCCGCGGTAGGCGAGGTAGATGAACAGCAGGTTGGTGAGGGTATTGACGATCTCGGCGGAGTATTGCGTGGCGTAGTAGTTCTCCTCGCACCAGTCCAGAGTCGAGGTGATGGGTGCCCAGTAGCCATCGTTGCGGGCTGGAGGGTAGGGTATGCTGGGGAGCTTGAATGCCATCGTGCTCGCGGGAGCTCTGGCGGGCGGAGAGGTACAGTCGGTACAGTGCAAGCCAAGAGTGGTATGACACGGTACAGAAAGAGAGGTTATCTCTGGCCGCAGCTGCGAGTGAGACGCTTATTGCGAACAATCTCTGCAAACGTGCACCGCGACGTAGTCAGTGAGAGCGCGCTAGAATAGTTGGCAGCAGCGGGTGTGCTCCTCCGCCGTCATCCGACAATCAAAGGCCACGCTGCGTTGATGTCTCAGCCATGCTGCTGCTTTCGATTGCTAATTGCTCCTCCGCCAGCCAGTCATTGTTGTGGTGGTCTAGTGGCATCGAACCCTTGGCCGTGGGTACGAGCTGGCGTGGGAACGAGACTGCCAGTAGCAATCAGCAGACCACAAGATACTTTTGCGCCCACGAGGTCGCCAGTCCAACCACACGATCGACACTCGGCACATCCATGTTTTCTGTCGTCATACCAATCCACTTCGTCGCGGACAAACGGCTCGCATCGCCCCGCAGAGCCGCAAGCTCGATGCCCCTCCCCCTCGTGACATGTGATTGAGGATATGAGTATGAGACCTAAGTGAGGTACACAAACGAAGTCAACATCACACAGAACAAGAAACACAATGTCGATACCCAACGAGAAGTTGCAGCAACTGCTGCAAGAAATCCAAGGCAAAGCCCAATTCGCCGAACAACAGCTTGTCCTCGTGCGCCAGCAAATGCAGTCACAAACACGCAAAAAGCGCATGCTAGAGCTCTCGACTGCGGAGATTGACGCTCTTCCGCAAGACACCCGTGTCTACAATGGTGTTGGGAAGATGTGAGTAGTGGTAGTAATTGTCAAATGGTGCAAGCACGAGTTCTGACAAGCCCGACTAGGTTTGTCAACACAACCACATCCGACGTGAAAGCCGACCAAGCAAAAGACGCCGAGGCCGTGGTGAAGGAGCTTGAGAACTTGAAGAAGAAGGAGAACTACCTTGAGACGACATTGAAGAACAGCCAGGAGCACATGGAGGCCATTTTTAAGAGGGCGGGTTGAAGGTAACTTGTGCAAGAGTTACAAAAAACGAGTCAAGCCTGCGAAGGCTGCAAGATTGGACCTAGCATGTCCAGAGCGAAGGGGATGATATGAAAGCTACAGCCAGAGGGCCTCGAGGCGTGATGGGAATGTGCCGTGCCAGCCATACTACACAACATCTGGCTGCGCTGGAAAGCTCCACAAGGAGTGTTAAGGTATCGAATGCCTGCGATATGACACGGTTGATACAGTGGTGGAAGTTCTCATCATCACAAGCTAACATGCCTCTGGGACGGCCATGCGCACGATACACGACGAAGTCCCAGATATTATTAAAGCATTGCCGGAAGAATTTCAACAGCGTCAACCCCTTGCGTGAATCAAGAACAGCTCGAGGTACACATCGTTGAAGTCTGTTTCAATTCGATTTCCAGAATCGCGAAGCTGGACACCACTATCATAGGTTACGTTACGCGACAACCCGAAACGTACAATATACATATGTGTTCACGAGTAGTGAAGGAGACGGGTGCCTGTGGGCGGCTCGTGCTCCGGGGACCTCAACTGTGGTTACATGCAGCTGATTGCCTAAGATACAAGATGCAGTTCTTCTTCTTTTCAATCTCTATCGTACAGTTTTAGCGAGGACACTTGTGTTCAAACTGGTTTGTTCTGTGACGTAAAATACAACAACGACCCGTACATACGCCAGTATAGAGCGCCAAGCAGAATCCTCTTGCTCAGCCTCGCCACAACACGTCGCGTATTGCTTAGCTCCTCAGGCGCTTGCATTAATTTGTCTCGCGAATGCGAATGACGACGTTGCGATTATTGAAATAATTCATCTTATTATTGCGCTCGATGTCTACAGCATACCAAATGTCCAGATCCATTCTTGCTTAGATTGCAGAGCAACAATGTAATGTACATGTCTATTTAACTCATACCAACCAAGCAACCCGGATGGCGCAGACTTACATCAGCTCGACCGTGACATCACCCAGAGCAAAAGTGGCAATACTGCCATTAGCCAGAGTAGCTCGTCCACAAAACAGATCCTTATCGCCATCCAAATCTGAAAGTACCGACACTCCGACACCGCCTGCCCGACGCACTCGTATTAGCAGACCAAAAGTCAGGACCGGATGCATCACTTGCAAGTACGTGCACTATCAACAGAAACTCGCTCGCTAAGACCCTCTGTCTGACCACGTCAGGATACGACACGTGAAATGCGACGAGACGAAACCAGAATGCGAACGTTGCACCACCACTGGCAGAAAGTGCGATGGATATCTCACACAGCCGCATAAACAGACTGCTCCACCTGTGGACGCAGATGTTGAAGAACTTCCTGTATACAGAAGTATCAGCTGGGAACAAGGCAGCTCCGCTGAGCGCAGAGCGATCGATTTCTTTCGCCACCGTACAGCGCCCAGTGTTTCGGGCCACTTTGACACTGACTTCGTAAGTGCCCATGATTCAGCAATCGTCATATATATCTATCGTCGTCTGCTAACGTAAGTTCCGGCACGTAGTGGACATCTCTCGTCCTGCAAATATCACAGAGTGAACCCGCTGTCCGCCACGCACTGGCGGCAGTAGGCACCCTCAACGAATGCCGCGACATTCACGTCAAAGACCTAATGGTTCGACTCCGCCCGCAATGGACGCCCCTCGCCAAGCAAGTAACAGAAGGCGAATTCGCTGCCCGCTACGCAATGATCGCGGTGGGAGCGTTCGAAAAACGTCGAGACTTTCAACCCAGAGGCACGCCTTGCGGCGCGTCAATCACGAGCATGACCGGACGAAATGTTGAAACGTCAGTACGCAAAGAGCAAGAGCACCATAACGATCCCTTTGCGTTGTCGCAATACAACAAATCCATCACGCATCTCACGAGAGCCATGAGCTCGTCCTCTTCCAACTCCGTCGACACCGCTCTGCTCGTGTGTATTCTGTTCGTTTGCGTCGAATGCTTGCGCGGCGACTACGAGCCGGCATTGAAACACTTCCGGGGCGGCATGTCTATCGCTTTGGCTGCTGCTGGAACACAAGGGCCAAATAGTCGGGGTCACCAGACAACAGCCATCCGTGAGAGAATCCTACCATTCTTCAACAGATTGGAACTCCTCGGCCAAGTCTACGGCACCCAACCAACGTACGAGTACGGCCTAAAGCCCTCAGAAGCCCTCCCACAGACCTTTCACTCCATCGTCCAAGCGCGAGACAGCATCGTGCACCTGATGAATCTGAGCATCCGCCTAATCCACAGCAACAGAACCCGCCGCTATACCAACCAAATCTCTGCCACCGACCGCCTCCACCACACCGACCTCATATCCTGCCTCCAAACCTGGAAATCCAGACTAGACACCCACCTCCTCTCCGCCCCGCCCTCCCCGCGCCTCACAGAAGCCGCGACCATCCTCCAAATCCAATACCTCGCCACCCTAACCTGGCTCAACCGCTCGCTCGTCCCCGAAGAATGCGCCGCCGACGCCGACATCCCACTGTACGATCGCGCCGTCAGCTTAGCCGAAACCCTCCCTTCCACGTCTTCCAACCTCGGCATTGCCACCCAGAACTTCCAACCCTCTACATTCCTCTTCGACATGGAAACCGTCTCCCCCCTCTACCTCATCGCCATCAAATGCCGGCACCCGTGCATCCGGCGGCGCGCCATCGCCGTTCTCCGCCGCAGAGTGCGTCGCGAGGGGCTATGGGATAGCGGGAAGGCTGCGGCGATCGCGGAGCGGATTGTGGAGCTTGAGGAGGCGGAGCTGGAGATTCTGGATGGGAGTGTGCTGCCGAGGGAGGAGGTGAGGGTGAGGAATTGTCGGATTGATTCGGGGCCGGGGTTGAATGATTTGAGTGCGAGCGGGCACAGGGTTACGTTTTTTACGATGCCGGAGGGGGTCGGGGGGAGGTGGCATACGTGGGAGGAGTGGTTGGAGTTGAGGCCTTGAGGTGGTATGTGTTGTGTTCTAAGAGGCCTATTGGGCGGCACTTCTTGAGACTTTTCCTTGGTGATTGCGAGATTCAGCACAGTTGGGACTACAGAACGAAAAAGTATTGATTGTATCTAGGCTAAAGGAAGCACTACGGTAGACGATCGAAATGCCGAGAGCGAAATCACGATCATCTTGATCTGTGAGTTCGAACTCATCAGCGAGCTAGCTATGCAGCGTTCCGTTGCGCTGTCCAATAACTTCTATGCCTCTCAAAAGCTGGCATGACGATATTCTCGTACCAATTATCATCCTCTACCAGACTATCCCAAGAACAGGTCCCGACCACCTCTGCCGGCGTGACTTCCCAGAGACAAAGATAGTGGTCTGTGAAGTGATCGTGTCTGTAAGGGGTCTTGACATCATAATAGCTCGCCTCTTTTGCCATGTCCAGAACACAAAGTCCCTTTTCTAAGCGGTACCCAGCATCGATCACAACGAGATTCTGGTCTCCCCTCTTGCCTCCATTGAGTCTTTGGTTGGCGAGTTCTACGATAGCATCTGGTGAACTTGTGAAAGAGATATACGGTGTAGGTTCCCGATTCTTGTGGTCAGCGTGAAGCGCCAGAGAAGTCTGGCGCGCTTTCCTCGTTGCTAGCTCTCCTCTTGGCAGTCTAGCTATCATGCGGTTTCCTGAGAACCGATCGGGTATGCTACCGGAGCATGTGTCCCAGACCCGGAGTAATGGCTTTGTCTGAAGCTCCATACAGATGCTGGACCTTTCATGGAAAGGGTTGGCCACTTGACCCTCACTGAATAGCGAAGGGTGCGCCAACCAAGAGCGGTGGTCGTCTTCTTGGGAGGGGAAAAACTGTCCACCAGGCCACAGCAGGCCTTGAGCCGTGCTGTGGTCGAGGAGTGGGAGGTTGTCCGTGGTATCCAGGCTGTAAGAAATAAGAAGTGATGTATGATCTCGAAAACTCATCTGGCGAGGTGCTGCAGTTATAGTCCTCTAAGCGAGCAGTTGCCCCACTCAGCCCAAGTGGGAGTCGCAGTAACATCATTGGCCATCCGTACGGACTGGTTCACCGGTCGGCATACCTTACAATCTGAAAAGAAAGCATCTTACTGGTCTACTCTGTCAGGCCTTCGCCTGGCGCCCTGCGAAAAGCATGTCGTCGACAGAGTCTCTCGTCGATGCTTTCCCTATGTGCGTTGATCGCATCTGCATCGTACCCTCGTGTGGTTGGATCTGCGACACAATAGTATGTCGGGCTTGGTCCTGGCGTGGCTGGCAAGGTGCACCTTTTATGAGTTCGGTGCGTGTCTTTGCTCCAGGCACGCTTTCCAAAATGCTCGAAGCAAATGGCAAGAGACGCAAAGACTGCTCATAGACGATGTGAGAGGTCTCGTTGCAATTGTCGCAGTCAATACGCCCTCGGCACACCACAATAACGGCTTTCGCGGCTCCACATCTGGACCACAATAGTAAGCTCGACAATAGCAGGCAGGCTTCGGGCGGGTCACGCCATCGCGCTGGAGCGTAAATGCTGGCTTCAATAGTGACCTCATTCAGTTCACGAGTAAGAACGAGGTAGTTCCACTTTCAAACCAACAAGTATATAACTAGGCGCGAGTGGTAGATGCGTGTGTCGACTGGGATTATACATGTATTGTTTGATGTTGCGGGAGAAGTTGCACCGACAGTCGGAGCGTCCTAATAATCCTAACCCTACAAGTGCGCTAGCTCCAAGTCAAAGTCTAAGTCCGCGACAATAGCAGGCGTCGACAATAGTAAAATAACGCTAATATTCTGCAAGTTGGCATTAATAAGTCGCCTTCTCACGCTCGCATGTCACTCTCGCTCACACCATTCGATTCGGAAAACGCTTCGCGATCATCTCGAATTACTCTCAAGTCCCTTCACACGTCGGCACGCTTGGTATCTCGATTGACACTAAGAATAAATAAATAAATTACTCGAAGCCCCACTTTTGCAACATCGACAATATCTACAAGTCCACGACAAAACAAGTTGTTGAGTCGATTTAAACGCCCTTCCCACGCTCAAATCTCACTTTTGAAGACACCACTCGATCCGGAAGAAGTTTTTCTATCAGGGCCAACTACTCAGAAACCTCCACCACACAAGGCTACACGGATATATCTATTAAGTCACTCGAATATATTGTAACAACCACACAGCCAATCAGCATCACCTCACGAGGCTCCCACCAGGAAAGAGCGAAACCCACCCAGCACAAAAACCTCCCACCCGTCTGGTTTCCTCCCTCTTCTACTCCTCACTCCAATGTCCCCAATCACCCACATCACAAACAAAACCATGGCCGACCGCACCCGCCGCCAATCCGCCTCCGCCGTCATCCAGCAAATCCAACAAGCCGACCAAGCGATGGAGAACGCTCCACCTCCTCCATACACGGACGCCAACTCCGACACCGAAGACCACCAGCAAGAACAACCACAACACAGACTGACCATCAACGCCGAACACAAGATCACCGGGCAGTGCAATTTAGTCTCCCTCAACCCATCCGTCCTCGCCGACGCTACAAAGTTCAGCGCGATATTGCTCAATGCAGTCGCGCAGCTGAACTATGCTGCTGTTGCGAACGCTGATGGCGAGACGCGAAAGCCGCTTTGTGTTGATTTGACGATCAACTGCGGCGTGCATGTTGTTGGCAGCAGGAACGTCGTCGGGAATATTGGGCTGAAGCGCAAAGCTCCTGTTCCAACGCCTGAGGGTTCGACGGCTGCTGAGATGGCGGACACTGGTGCTGCTGAAGGTGCTGTTGGTGGCGCGAAGAGGAAAGCTGATGGTGATGATGAGGTAAGTTGATTTATCTTCTTACCTGTGCCTTGTTTATAATGATATGCTAACGATGACCCAAACAGGACACCAACGGCGAACATCCTGCAGCCAAGCGGATCGCTGCTGGCCGCCCTGTTGTTGACCGTAATTAGACGGTCAGATGCAGACGTGACTGCGATGATAATGGCGCTTGATGCTTGCGAGTTTCCACGCGTGGAATGTTTGCGCGAGCTTCTAAAGAGGAGCTGTACATCTGACGACCTGAAACGAGATGCTGGCGTGTGGCGTGATTTATGATGGGTTCGGAATTTTCTTGGTTCTGCTTGTTAGTCTGTTAGGTTGTGTGTTGTTTTCTTTTACAAGATTGTTTCAATGGTTAGAATCAGAGCATTCAAGAAGAGAATTCTCCAGCAAATTAAAAGCTTTATCATAGCGATTGTGTTCCCGTCAGAGGATCAATGTTCCATTCAGTGCCCTAAGACCTCCGATGTCAGTGAAAATCATATTAGCCCAATGCTGCTCACTACATCAACCCAGTTACAAATACAAGTACGTGCATTCCCTTCTCATTGAAGGACTAAAACTCAAACAAGAGGCGAAAAAAACTAGCCTTCTGAATACAAACACATCCACCATACGCCTTCGCTAAACATACATTACTCCAACAGACAGGCGCGGCTCACTAGCTTGCAGCGCCATCAAGAGAAAGCCCTCTTCTCCAGCTGTCCACATTGAACGGCCATCACTGCATCTGCTGCTGCTGCTGCTGCTGCCCCGAAGCAACCGGCGTCCCACCTGGACTCATACTCTGACTCGCCGCCGCCGCAGCCTTAGCGCGTTGCAAGCTCTGCCTCTGCCCATAGCCAGTACTCATATAACTGCCCACGCCGCTCGCGCCAGGGTAATTGCCACCGCTACCACCCTGACCCTCAGCGGCCAGTCTGCGCTCGCGGTACTTGCGGCCGTTGATAATGTTCTGCAAGCGTTTGCGTTCCCTCGGCTCGGTGATCTTCGTCCAGTCGAGGTCCTCACCGGGCTCGGCGTAGTTTGTGATATCGGCCATGGTGGAAGCGGAGATTTGACCCTGGCCGCCGGCGGAGGCGCCGGTGTAGAGATGCGAGGAGGGGTTGATTTCGGTGTTGCGTGGGGTGTGAACGGGTTGTTGGATAGGTTGTGGGGTGTGGTGGTGTTGCTGCTGTTGGTGGTGATGTTGTTGGTGTTGGGGGGTAGCGACTGCGGCTGGGAAGGAGGCGATGTCGGATTGGAGGTGACTTAGTTGGCGGGGTTGGGGTGGAGGGGGTTGATAGATGGGGTTTGCTTCGCTAAGAGGTGTGTTAGTGTAGTGGTCGTGATTTTGATTGTTGTAGCAGAGGTTTAAACGTACCGCGAGCCTTGGTACTTTTCATTGGCGAAAAGTGCATGGTTCCATGGCGGAAGGCGCTTGTCACGCTCGTAAAGAAGGCCACAATTCATGCAGAGTGACTACCACAATATTAGTTTGTTGCTGCGAGTTGATAGTGATGAAGACTGAACGTACCTTTGGTGCCTCTGGTCCATCTCTGACTCCCCACACAGCTGCACCCCAAACCTTGCAGTGTTTGCAATGCCAGTATCCTCTCTCGCCTTCTGTAAGTTGCGTAGTGCTGCCCGCAAAGCCTGAGTTGTCAGGTGTCTCACGACCAACAGGCGACAAACTTCTGAATCGTCTCTTCTTCTTGGAACGTTCTCCACGACCCATGCGTTCGTCTTCTCCACCACCATTTGCTTGCTGCGAGCCAAGACCGCCTGCAAAGTAGTCGTTGATTCCGCTACTTTGAGTTTGCAGCGGTGCCAGTGTGGTGGTGAATCGTGCCGTCTCTCTCCGCTGTCGTCGGATCTGTCTTTCACGATCACCCTCACGCTTCTCAATTTCTTCCTTCGAAAGGACTTCGATCTTGGGTTCCCAGTCGGCGCCCAATCCATCTTCGTCGAAACGCCACCCAGCGCCAACTCCAAGTGCGGATTCGGTCGTTCCGTGGTATTCGCAAGCCTCGTTCTCGAGCTCTCCCCAGCCATTGACGCCACTGCCTACGACGCCAGCAAGACTACCGCCATTGTCGAGCATATCTTTCTTCAGTCGTAAGCTGGCCTCATAGATGGCATGAGCCATGCCAGGTACCCATTCACCACTAAGACCAAGATCTGCGCAAGTCTGCTTCGCGAACATCTCAGCGAATCCTGGCGGGTGTAGAAGTGACCACTCGAATTTGTCCGTGTAAAGCTGATTTTGAAGATTGATCGAGATCGATAAGATACATCGGTGAGAGTCGGCCGGGTTCAGAACTGATGGCAGATTTGCATCGTTCGGCAGCGATTGAGCGGACGCGGCAATACCTGGAGTGGCTGTCCCGTTGGCTGCAGGTGAAGCCGGGTCAGAGTTCGGGAGATGCCCGTTGGTCCTAGGAGGCTGCAAGAAGCTCGCACTGGGCGTGTCGGCTTGCATCGGTGTGGAAGACATCTCGCGTGATAGTGGAATGTGCCCGGGTGTCGGCGCAGCTGTGGTCGGAGCGGCAGTTTGTGGTGCACTTGACTGGAATAGTGGATGTAGGGCTACCGAGGCATGCTCTTCCAACTGCTGCCTGATCTGATTCGAGATCTCAATGATCATAGCCTGTTTCCTTGATGTAGGGAAGTCCAGTTCCTCCACGAATGTGCGTGCAAACTGGTCCGGTGTAATCAAAGCTTCGTGGAGATTCCACAGGAAGCTGTCTTTCAGGCGATACTGAGGCGTTGGTTCCGGCTGCTTATATGCGGGAAGGCTTTCGTCGATACCGAAATCTCTGGCATTGCTAGGAGTCGGCAACGCTGCCTCAGGTCGGAAGGGTGCTACATCCAAATCGATTCGTATGGGGACCAGGACTGTAGGCAGGGCAGACTGTGTGTGCAATTGCCTCTCTGTCAAGAAGCGCTTCGGCTTGCCCATCCATTCGCGCCACACACCTTGTACGTCCACTGGCTCATACAGGTCCTTTCCAAGCTCTTTCTCAGCCGCTTTCTCTCCATTCACTTCTGTGTCGCGTCGCTGCTGGGCAGTGCGCAAGCCAGTCTGTCGCCGGGGGTTGTCGGAGTCCTCGATGCTATCGTCCGCGAAGTCCTCGGAGTAGTTGATGGCTGTGGTGCCACGTTTTGTGGTGCGCATAGGAGGGATGACATTTTGAGGCTGCACCGGGGCGAGGATGGAGTTGTTGTAGCTTCGAATACGCGGTGCATAGCTCGACACAAAGGCCTGAGGTGCATTCAGGCGATTCTGGTTCATGGCCGGCATCGCGCAATGGCTGCGTTGCGGACGCGCCACGAATTAATGTGCTGGCGGATGTCGAGGGATGTCGAGGGATGGAACGAGAGATGTTTGTCGCGGCGGTGCTAGGGCGATATTGGTATCATCAGAGTCGCCGGTATCTCCTGGGTGTAAGTACCACAACGAGTATAGAAATGGGCCAGCGAGTCGCGAGTTTGGTGGTGGGTGTTGCTTTGTGCCCTGGGCTGGCGCGGTTTCGCGATGCACGAGAGCGGAAAACATGCTGGCGCTCTCAGTCGCGCTCACGGAAGGAGCCGCCGCCGCTTTCACCTAGCCTACGCCAGCCATCTCGTCTTGTCGTCTGGTCTCTGCCTTCACCTTCACATCACCACTACATCAACATATCCGAGAATGACTGCCATTTTGGCTGTCATCATCGATGTTCTTGATGGCAATGCAAAGATTGTCTTTGCTCCTTCGAGACCCGCACCGTCTCCTGCTCTGGTAGTCCATCATCGCCATTGGACTCGCTAGAGCAGTGCTGGCATAACGAAAACGAGCTTTTCCACCTTGGAACGCACTCTACGCACTACGCACTTACCTCCTCGAAGGATTCCGCGCTCTGATGCTCGAGAAGTGAGCACCAACAAAGCGCTTTAAGCGCCCACCATCCACGCTACATGTGGCACAGTGGCGCTTAGAGCAACCCAGCAACTCGAAATAGCTCTCTACGCCACCATGTCCATTGAACATCCTGCAGGTACCGCTTCCAAAGTATGCTTTATATGCATGAAACCCAGGCGAGTACCGTGCCGCAATAATGCAGGTAAGCAGAGGAGTGTAAAGGTAGCACACCTCGCAAGTTGTACATTCATAGTATATTCCTTCATTGTGCTGTGTCGACATGCAGAACAACAAACGCCTACCCTCTCCACCCGATGCTATGTCTAACATCACAGCAGACTCACGGTATATGGTGTCTCCTCTTGATGAACCCCAACACCGCTACGCTGGACAACGACCACTCACACCATGCAATCCACAAGCCGGTTCCATAAACTCGAAAGACAGTAATGAGAAGTCTTACCACTCGATCTCGGGCCACGCCCTGGCCTCCAAAGACCAGTTTCAGTTACCGAAACCCAACTGGAAAGACAGCGAGTACTGGTGGCCTTGGGAATGGCTTTGCGAGTTGCTTGCTGTCGGGTCACTGGCTGCAATGGTAGTAGTACTGAGTGTTTACCATGGCAAGCCGCAGGCTGAATGGCGACAATCATACTTCACTCTCAATGGTCTGGTCGCCTTTCTCGCAACGCTAACCAAAACTGGCCTCATCATTCCAGTCTCCGCGGCCATTGGACAGCGCAAATGGCTTAGATTTCTGCCCAACAAGAGAGGGCAACAAAATGCTCGGCGACTTGGTGATTTCGAAATGTTTGATGAGGCTTCACGTGGCTCAATAGGCAGTACGAAGCTGATCTTTTCATTGAATGCATGGTATGGCTTGTATACACCAATGTTTGAACCATTACCTGACCACAAACCTCTAGGGATGTTGCATGCTTGGGTGCATTCATTACTATCGTGTCTGTGTTCTTCAACGCCATCACCCAGAACGTGTTAGGTACATATGTCAGCATGCAGAATGGTGAATCGCTTGACCTCCTTGCCGGGCGGGTCCCTCGAAGTGAATACTTCAATCTCTCGGACCAGCCACCCGACTCGGAACTAACTCTTCGTATGTCATAACCCACAGTTCCGCTGTATCGGAGTATCATTTGCTCACATGAACAGAGGACCAATTTAGTATTGATGTGTCAGCCCTCGCTGCCATTTACAACGGCATCATCTCCGACAAGATTGACGACGTGCCCATCTCTTGCGCAACTGGAAATTGCACTTGGCCAATCATCCCTACCGCTGGCATCTGTGGTGCTTGTATGGATATGACGGACCAGGTCATCTCAAACTGTGGAGGTGGATCCATGTCACAAGAAGGCGGCTGCTACTTCTCGATTCCTGGTGGAACGAATCTCACCAAACCACTATCTTTACCTTTGGCGAACGATACGACACCGATCTTTATCGCAGGCCCAGGAAGCGATTACATCTTCAACCAGACGGACGTCGTTGGCGAAGGCGTCATTCGCCAAAAGATGTCATTTAACTTCATCGGCCAATCCTACACTTATTTCATGAATGAGAACCGTGGATCGTGGGTCTCAGCAAACCGAACGCTGTTCAATCGAGCAAACGTCCTTGCCTACGAGTGCGGACTTTGGAACTGTATACAATCAAGATCTGTCAATGCGTCGAACGGTATTGTGCAAGACAATATGGTGGACTTTCGAAACGGTGCAGGCGGAATAGACTCACTCACCGGCCACTTCGGATTCAAGGACGACCCGTCCTTCAACATCGACAACATCACATCGTACGACATGACCGGCAAAGAGAATGCCGCGCTTTATGGGATGCAAGCCACTTTAGAGTCTGCGCTGAGCGGTTCTATCACAGTCAACGGGCTCGCTACTATCGACTTCACACCGACGCTGATTCGCGCACCGTCATTTGGGACTCGCTACGGCGTTGTTGATGGTCTGGCGGGCTCTGCTGTTGATTGCTTGCACGCTGCTTGGGTGTATGCCGACGACATCGACAAATGGTGGGCGAGGCTTGCGAAAAGTTTGACCAACAACGTTCGCATGAATGGAAAGTTGCGACAAGAGGAGCACGAGAGATACAAAGGCGTCGCCTGGACTGAAGTCGTTCACATCGAGGTGAGATGGCTGTGGCTCATATTCCCGGCCTCCCTGGTCCTTCTGTCCGCCATATTCCTGGTCGCGACCATGATCGCAAGCTGGCAAAGCAGGCTGAAGCCGTGGAAGTCTTTCATCCTTCCGGTGTTGTATACCAGGCTCGAAGAAGGCTTGCAGGAAGAATGGAAACAAGAATACATGGGTGACAGCAGCTCCTTGGCCGAGGTAAAAGATCGCTGGACAAGCCTGGACAGCGCTCAGGATGCCTGGACATTCCGACACGTCACCAAAGACTCAATCAAGGCGAAAGAGATTCATTATGCTGGAGATGTATCCCTGGATGCCAGGCTAGGGCTGGTGGAGTAGGCCTGGCAGTGGGTACGACGAACTCGACGCATATTTCGCTAACCTTTGCTGTTGCAAAATTAAACCCCTATTGCATGATCATGCAGTCAAAGGGAAATTTTTTGTTCCAACAGAGCGTGCTATTGCAGTTCCTCCGCAAACGCGCTAGCGTGGCGGTTAGTCGAGTTTCAAAAAGCTGGCTTGTCTCGCGCCACAGCCAATCAAAGCGTCTCACAGCTTCTGCTCTGCGTCCTACGCATTGACCACAGGCCACGCCTTCAAGAAAGGGATTGTCACATCTTCTGTGCGAATAATTTCCCAAGCGCTTTAGATACTGCAGCCGCACCATGAATGCTCGTCGACCAATAATTCGTCCTTTACCCCACTCACTGGAGCTAGTCCTCAGTCACTGCGCCAGTTCGCAAGACCCGACCATTGTACCAGCCAACGCTGTTGGTGCCCTATTGACAACAATGAAGTTTCACAAAGGCATTGTTGCGTCGTCAATATTCGAAGATCTATAGTGAAGTGCGCCCCCCAGAGTACTTAACTTTGCCTTCAATCCCTTTGTACCTTTTCTTTTATCCACCCAAACCGCTTCGCTCGACGCGCAGTGTTCACATTCCTTAATAAGCGCACCTGTTCACACAACACCTTGACGGTTTCTTTTCACCAACCACTTGACTAGCAGGTCTAGTCTTCTTCGCTCGCTCGCTCGCACTCACAACGTTCAAAGGCTTCCGACCGCGATCTTCAATATCACCAACACACCCACCACAAAGACAAAGACTTCCATCATCACCACCAGCGCAACCATGAACACCTTCTTCATGATCTGCACCATGCTCGTCCTGGTCCTTTGCGGCCCGGCGAGCGCCCACATCAAGATGGCCTTCCCCGTGCCCTTCGATGCCGCCAACCTGGACACATCTCCTCTGCAGCCCAGCGGATCCGACTATCCCTGCAAGAAATCTTCCTACAAGATCACCGCCATGAACAAGATCCCGGTCGATCAAGCCGTCCTTCTCGACTTCAAGGGTAGCGCGACTCACAATGGAGGCACCTGCCAGCTGTCGATCTCACTGGACCCTGAGCCACACCAAGAGAGCCAATTCAAGGTCATCCAAACGTTCACCGGCGGATGTCCCACTGCGGAGGGCGCAGGTGGTCTGACTTTCAACATTCCCAAGGAGTTCCCTAGTACCGACCGCGCAACTCTGGCTTGGACTTGGTTCAATCAAATCGGCAACCGCGAAATGTATGTATTCCCCGATTACGGGCGGGAGCTCCCCGTTCCGCCTTTAAATCATGTGATGCCTGAGACACTTTGCTGACTTGATTTCCAGGTATATGAACTGCGCTCCTATCGAAGTCGTTGGTGGTTCTGACAACCATGACTACTATAACTCTCTCCCGGACATGTTTAAGGCCAACATCGGTAACGGATGCTCCACGGCCGAGAACGGCGACCCGATCATGCCCGACCCTGGCCAGTTCTCCATCAAGAGCAGTGCCGTGAAGCCTCTTGATGTTTCGTGCTCAGGCGCTGCTGGATCTCAGTCCAAGCAGCAAACGCCGACTGTACCGAATCTTGCTGCTTACGGCCCGCCTGCCAAGGACGCCAACCAGATCGAGTACGTCGACGGCAGCAGCGGCAGCGGCAGTGGCAGTGGCGGAGCTCCATCCAGTGCACCTGGAGGCAACAACGGCATGTACTCTCAGCCTGCGGCCTCTCCGGCCCAGCCTTCTCCCGCACCAACGGCCAGCTACAACAACGGACAGTATTCTCAGCCTGCGGCGTCTCCAGCCCAGCCAAACTCCACAGCTGTTTCGAGCGCCGCTCCTTCGGTTACGGTTTCGGCGTCCAGTTCCTCTTCGCCATCAACCTTTAGCACGATGACAGTCCCGGCTTCGAGTAACGCTCCACCAGCCTACCCGACCCTCTCGCCAACTCTCGGCCAAGGCATCTCCGGCCCTTCCACCGGTTCAGCCGCTCCCACTGGCTCTCCATCCTCTTCTTCAGGCAGCGCCGGCAGCTCGGGCCAGTCCCCTGGCTCATCAGCTTCCAATGGCTCTTCGCTCTCCTCCTCAGGCAGCGCCGGCAGCTCAGGCCTGTGCACTAGCGAGGGCGCTATCGTCTGCAATGGCCCGACCCAATTCGGCCTCTGCGACCATGGCAGCGTTGTCTGGCAGGCTGTTTCGCCTGGTACGGCTTGCTCCAACGGAGCCATACTGAAGCGCTCTCAGCCTGCAATGCCACCTCTGCCGCGTCTTCACGCGCGTGGCTTCCACAAGGTCCGCGCCTTGTGATCGTTGCTTGGTCTGTTTACGATCGTGCGGAAGCGCAGAATGGTATACTCTCGAGGGTGGTCCGTGCCCCATGCAGTGTTAGGGGCTGTGCACCTACTAGCGCGTGGTCACAAACATTCACTGACTTCCCGAGATCTGAGGCTTTGTGATTAAGGCTTTGTGATTAAGGCTTTGTGATTGAAGGACAAGCAGTATGGCGTTTGACCCTTCTTTTGCAAACATGCATAGCGACGGCGCTTCTTTTGCGAACGTAGCATTCAACGGCGTTTTTGGAGTATCGTTATGATTTCTGGCTTTTAAGCATTGCATTTATTTTTAGACAACGACTGAATTATCTTGCATCACAACTCACATTACCATTTCCATAGAATCTACCGTTCCGTGTTCCGTGATACCAACTGATCAAACTTCAGAAGCAGCAGGTGAGCATGCGATTGCAATGGCCTTCCAAATCGGTTAACGTCCGTCCACCTGTGCCGGGAATTTATCTGTGCCGGAATACTTCCTCTTGGATTCGCTCTGTATCGGTTATTCGCGCCATCCCTCGTTAGGCATCTATCTCTTGCTTTTCTCCTGTCATTTGCCTACAAGCCAGACTGTGTGCCGGGTCGTCGATCGTGTAGATAGCCGTTCCATCGTCTGAATCGTCGCCGTCGTCATTCGGCGCTTCTGCTTTCGAACTCGCGCATAAGTGATATGTGGTTCAAATAGGGTTGAAAGTAGGTGCGCTAGATGCGCTTGACCCTTGCTACGGAACGGTAACGCCGGCCGCCCGTCTGCAAGAAAGCCGCGTCTCAGCGGTTTTGATATCGATTTGGGCGGTCATTGAAAGCAAAGCAGCCAGCAAAGAAGTTCGTGGAAGTCCATAGAAGTTGTCCTTCGAATAGCCGCGCAATGCTTGGCATTGTATAGGGTTGGCCGGTCCCCCAGACGCTGCTCCTTTTAGCTCATCGCGTCATCCTAGTATGCCGCTGCACCTTGTCCGCTCGGCCACATCGTGAGAATGGACAGAGCCAGTCTAGCTTTGGCGCAGGGTCGTGCAGCTGGCGTACCAAGATCTCTCCGTGCTATCGCACATGATGGAGATATTCCCCCGTCCACGCTCTATGCGCGTGCGCACGGTCACAGGTCCATCGAAGCCAAAGCCCAGAGTCAGCAATACCTCATGCCATTCGAGGAGAAAGCCGTGATCGAGTTTATCCTCGAGATGTCCGACCTTGGAACGCCTATACGAAATAAGTTCATACCTTCGATAGCCTTCAGTGTCACCCGCCACAGACCCGAAGCAGACAGGCCAGTGAGGGAACCGAACAAAAATTAGACCAAGGCTTTCGAGAGAAGGCACCCAGAGCTACGAACGAGACGTGCGAAAGCACTAAATTGGAAGCGCCATGACAAGAACATATATTCGAAGGTAGAACACTGGTTTGAAGTGATCGGTGAAGTATTAGGTGACAAAGCAATTCTGGCAGAGAATGTCCACAACATGGACGAGACTGGAGTCATGCTCTCTTCGCTCGCTTCCGTCAATGTGCTAGTGGGAAAGGACGACCAACGAGATTATCGAGGTGTACGAGTAGAGCGAACTATTGTCACTGCGATCGAGTGCATAAGTGCAGATGGTAGATATCTGGACCCTATGGTGATTTGGCCTGCGGCCACCCATAGAAGCAATTGGACGACGCACCCTACTCCAGGATGGCATTATGCGTGTTCCGAGTCTGGCTATACGGACTCCGAAATTAGTCTCAAGTGGCTGAATTTAAAAGTATTCGACCCGCAGACCAAAGAACGAGCAGGCGGTAAGAAACGGCTGCTGATCTGTGACGGTTTCGGCACACACGAAACACTCGAGATCCTAGAGCACTGCCTCGCCAATATCATTCGTCTATGCCGACTACCTTCCCGCACATCTCATAAGCTACAGCTATGTGACATTGCAGTCTTTGCCCCCTTGAAAGCAGCGTACCGTGATGCCGTCGAGCGCCTGGAACGTGGTAGTGTCAATGCTGTCGGGAAGCAACACTTCACGTTCTTATATAGCTCTGCGAGAATAAAAGCATTTACGAAGAAGAATATTATCTCAGGTTGGAGCAAAGGCGCGCTGTACCCGTTTAACCTACAAAGAGTGCTGAAGGATTTAGTGAAGCCTTTGGCTGAGTTGCTGGTACCAGACGGGGAACCGGCATTAAACTTCGGCTATAGTTAACACGAAACGCTCAGGGTCTCTGCAGCTCCCTACACACCCGTGACGCCCGTGACAGCTAAGGCCTTCTTAGCGCTGCAAAACTTCATTCTAGAGAGGGATACACATGCACTGGAAGAGATGGGAAAGCAGAGCATCTAGCGACACCTTCAGAAGCTTACCAAAGGCGCCTAAACATCTATCGCTAGAGGAGCGCTTCAGCAAGAACGTATTAGATCCCTGCTTAAGACTAACGACGAAGCTAAAGTCCGCTGTGCGACGAAGTCACTTATACTTGGAAAAGCGAAAGTGATGAGCTACGAGGATCTAGTTAAGGCGAGAGCGAAGCGAGCTAAAAAAGATGCTAGGAAAACTGCGAAAAAGCAGCGACGAAAGCGCAGTGATAGGCAGGAAGCCATTCTAGATGCAACGCTCTAGGTGCCACTTGCAGCTGCCGCAGAATCGGCTAACGGCCAGCTGTGGTTGGCTCAAGCACAATATGCATTAGCGCCCATTCCTCCTAGTCCTGGCGCAGCGCCAATCGCGCGTATGTGGTGAGATACCTGATGGTGTAATTTGCATCATACCATTATTATAGCTCTTAAAGTTACCAGCGATTTCAGTTTCTTCGTGCATCCTTAGAAATATAAATATATATATATATGTATGTATATATATTGATTGCAAATAACACATGTATTAGTTTCACAAGTCAGACAGTGAGATTATGCGGCAAACGGCAAGCATCGAGTGCTGGTGTCAAATGGCTTCGGCAGCCACGAGTCGCTCCAAATCTTTCATTATTGCTCGTCCAAGTTACGAAGCGTCGGTCTCTGTTATTCGCATAGCCAACATTCCAGTGCCAGAATGGCAGCCGATATACTCGAAAAACTGCTGCTCTGGTTGCAACACCATGACTTCATGGAACAATTTTAGTTTCACATTGTTTCGCAGTTCCGCTGCATATTGTATGAACCGTGCAAATATGTCGAGATGTGTCTTGTGTTGCTTACTCCACTGCTCCAAGGAAGTCAGGTCGTTGAAATAGCCGAGCCCAAACGTTTTGTTGGAGGGGTTTTGGGGATTTGCATCATCGAGAACTTCCATAAATCGGTTGCTGAAACATCCAATGGGCATTCCCTCTTGCGTGAGGAAGTTCATGCCTTTGATGAGAACAGGATGCATGGTCCTTAGGTAGAGATCACGCTCATGCGGATCTGTATCAGACCAATCTTGACCGGAGCGGATCATCGCAAGATTCTTTCTTCCCGGTACACGGATCTTCCGCGACTTGGTGTCCTTCAGTTCGTCTTTTTCCTTGCATGTAAGTCCGTCACCAACCAACCCGTCCGTTTGCGAGGCAGGCAAACGATCGCGCATGCTGCCCCAATACACATGCTCTTGCAGTTGTCCGCTGATGCTCTCGCGCATATGGGCGATTCCCTCTGCAGTTTCATTGTTGGAAAATACGGTCTCGAGCCTGTCCATCGAAGGTGAAAAGACCTCTTTGAACCAACCGATTGCGCGCCCCGGCCTTAACTCTCGCCAAAAGACATCAAATCCACTTTGGTTCATCCAAAGGTCAAACTCAGCCCAGCTACTCCAGTATGCAAGAACCGCAAAATTCTGGTAGTTCTCCTTATCAAGTGATGAGGCCAAGTCCCAATGCCGAGGTGTTGCATCACCCAGTTGTTGACGCACGAAGCGCAACAAGTTTTCCAGACTTTCATCAGGGCAAAGCGTCTTTGCTGGCCACTGGAAACCTATAATTGCCATGACCAAGCCATCCAAAGTTTTTGGGAATCTTGCTGTATATGCGGGGAAAGGTGGCCAATAGCCCTCCGGCAATTTGGATGAGCGGGTCCGGCTGGTCTTTAAATGATCGGGAATTGCAGCTTCAAGATCGTTCCAGGTGGACGCCATACTGTGGTAAAGTAAAGTAAGCGTAACGAGATCTGGGAACATACACAGACAAGTGAAATGCAGTTTATATTGTAAGTCGCCAAGACTTCTCGCGCCTAGTATCCAAACGCCTGTAGATTCGATCGATGCCCGAGCGATAGCATAAACAGTCGGAGATGAGGTATAATCGGCAATGTACCTCGCAGCCTGTGTGATCAAGGCGCCAAACACCCGTGCATTGTGTCAAATTTCATTGGCTCAAATAAGCGGTAGCCGAAAGTTCAGCGTTCGGAAGTGAGTATCATGAGGCGGAATTGTTCCATGTAGCAGTCCGCGCAAGAAACCCTAGATAAGGCCGCGAGGATAACAATCGCCTCGGGACGACGTGAACTTTTAGTGCGCAGGTCCGTTGACAAATGGACACAGTAATACTCTTGACTAAGATCAACGAGTGTACTGATGAGCGCTTAAGACCTATCTTGTTCTAATCGACTGTGTTATCAGGAGTCCTGCAGCGGAGGCAGTCCGCGACATCCACCTCTCGCTTATCGTGAGCAGATCAATCCGTGCCTGACCTCTAGATAACATATATATTCAGTAGTTGGTGTGCTCTCATCCGGCTAGGTCATATTGTCTCACTTAGCTTCGGACACAAGGCAAACATCGACACGTTGCTCAGTATGTCAACAACGACGCAACACATTCGCGTTGCAGTATCTCAGCATGAGCCCACGTGGCTCGATCTTGGTGAAGCGGTTGAGAAGACTTGCGCCATCATCAAGGACGCATCCGAGAAAGGCGCAAAACTCGTGACATTCCCGGAGTGTTGGATACCTGGTAGGTCATTCCCGCTATGTAAAGTTGACTTGATGCACGTCAGAAGAGCCACTTACATATGCTCATCATTGCTACCGTCCTAGCTGACATGATCATCTCCTGCAGGTTACCCGGCATGGATATGGCAAGGCCCTTTGATTCCGGTCCAGAAATATTGACACTTTCAGCTAACAGTATCAGGAGCCGGCCGATCGACTTCGAGCTTGGGGTCAAGTACGTTCAGAATAGCTTGAGTGTCACAAGTTCCGAATTTGCAGTCATCAAAGCTGCTGCGGCAGAGCACAAAATCGCAGTTTCTCTTGGTTTCTCGGAAAGAGACGGCGAGAGTGTTTACATCGCGCAAGCCATGATCTCTGCAACAGGAACTTTGACCACGAAACGTCGGAAGATGAAGCCCACTCATATGGAGCGAACCATTTTTGGTGATGCAACCGGTGGAGAGTGCTTAGTCCCTCTCGTCAGTGTTCCGGACGTTGGGATAGTCGGAAACCTTAGCTGCTGGGAGCATATCCAACCGCTACTCAAATTCCACACCTTTTCACAGGGTGAGCAGGTTCACGTGGCCGCCTGGCCGCCCCTTGACCCATTCACGGAAGACTCGCCCGGATTTTATTCAATGACCGATGAAGGGTGTTTGACGGCTTCTCGGATGTATGCTATCGAAAGTCAAGCATTTGTACTTCACTGCGCGACTCTTTTGACCAGGCCAGGACTTGAACTGATGGGCACCATGGGTAGCCCTTTGATGGGTGCCACTGCAGTTGGGAGATCAGCTATCATTGGTCCAGATGGTCGCGTCCTGGCAACAACGACATCCAGCAACGAGGAACTCCTAGTCGCAGACCTTGATCTTTCGCTGATTACAAAGACGAAAACATTCGCTGATGCTGTGGGACATTGTGAGTGTAGATCTGTCTAAAAGGGAATCAAAGGATTTGGGTACTGACTTCTGTCTAGATAGCAGACCCGATATGCTTTGGTTAGGCGCAGACGCTTCTGAAAAACCAGTCGTTCGACTGACTGCAGAGAAGCTGTGATCTGTCTGACTGTGAATTGCAGAGCATGCCGCGCGAAGCTGACGGCAAAGAATATGTAGCTCACAAGTCATTCGTTATCGGTCCCTGCATTTGCATTTCTTACATCATAAGATATTCTTCTATTACTTCTCTGCTTCTGATGCAGGGTCAAGTGAATAGATGTTGTGTGGTTCCAATGTTACTCTGTCTGAACGACAAAAAAGAGTGCATGGCCCAGATGCTGCTACAGCATTGTTCCCTTGCGGATCCGCTGTCTGATAATGCTAGCGAAATCCTTTGCAACATACCGCGACTCCTCCGAGCTGGACTCCTTGGGAAAGAATTATGAGGGGTGAACACGCTGTTGCATACAGTACTAGCATTTACCATTTAAATTGACGGCGCAATACAAATATTCACACGATCCGACATACGGTGCCCCAACGTTATCTTGAAGCTCCATCTTGCGTATCCCTCCCGATGAGTGTCCTAACGCACAATAGACTCAACGAGATCGCGTTATCAGCAGCGCTCGCTCCAGTTCAACACGAGCCGCCGGTAGTAGATTGATGCTTCCTGTCCAGATGTCGTAGAACTGGCCCAGATCTCCTAAGTACGCATACGGCACCCTCCCAGTATATAATCGCCGCATGACGACTGTTGACCATACTCATGTTCCTGAGAGCGTCTAGGCTTTTTCCAAATTTTGCGGTTATTATTTTAGATATACCGGGCAGTGACTCAGATTCCATCATGCGACGCTCGATAGCATCACAGTAAATATGCTCATCACCGTCCATCATTCCATTTGACGACGTGTATCCGACAATGATATATGGACCGGCGCGGTCCTAGCAAGGTAAACGAGAAGAAGAGCAACGCAAACGACAAGAAGAGCAGCGAAAAAGGCAACGGGAGCTTCGCGAGCAATTGGCGGCACAGAGGGCAAGAGAGGAGCTGGCAGAAGCACTTGCAGAGACAGCCCGACAAAAGGAAGAGGAACGCTGGCAACAACGCCAGAGAGACTGCGATCACGGCGGGTGGTGGGACAAGGTAACTCAACGTGCACCTTGTTCGAAGTGCCATGATGTGTAGAACTATCTTTTGCAGTGCCCAAACTGCCAGACGAAGGCCTGCCGGAAATGTCAGAGGGACGTGCGACCAAGCTTCCAGCGCCAACAAGGAGGGATGGGTCAGAGGCCAAGGTCCCCGAGGCCGTACCATCACGGCGAGCCACGTTGGCGTGGCTGATTCAGTATGTATGCTGCAGAGGTTCTGCGACAGCGTTTCGGAAAACTTTATCATCAGCGGCGTTTTTGGGTTGACTTCTAGGGTTGAAGTATCGCTTTCAAATTAGATAACGAGTAATCGGTTTTGCATCGCAGACGTCGAATCGAATCATAGTTGATCCTAACCTTGTGTTATGATCATGGCTGGTAGTCATCAGCTCAAGTGTGCGATCTCCTCAACCATCCTCAAAATCTCTTCAATAACCAGTTCCGGCTCCATAATATGAACCCAATGACCACTCTTCTTCGCCTCGACGAATCTCCTAGTTCCCACACGCGTCAATAGCAGATGATCCCGCTGCTGATCCCCTTCCATTTCCGAGCAGCCTTCAAGCCTCTTCCTCAAATCCTCGTGGCACCCCTTCGTCCCCCCACCAAGGGCCTCCGAAGCATCGATCAAACGACGGATATCATTGGCCGAGTCTCCCTTTACCACAGTAACCGGATACTTCGTGAGCGGGTATCTATCAAGCAGGCCATGTCTGTGCAAAGCCTTGCAACTATCCATACAACTCCTATACTCTGCCTCCTCGCCACCGACGCCGTGCAGCCAAGAGCTTGCCGGAGCGCGTTGCTCGCTCCATTCTTCCCACAAATCAGTCGGCAGGCCGTTCGCGGCGCTCAGACCGACGACATCACGGTAGACGAATTCCCCATCTGGCATGTTCTCCGCGAGAACTTCGAGGTCTTGGTCGTTGAGTGGCCGTTCGCATGAGCGAGCAGAATTGGCGTCAACGGCGACGATGCCGACCACGTTTTCTGCGTGCGCTGCGATGTATTCCCAGCTGATTACGCCGCCGTAGGAATGGGGGACGAGGATGTAGGGCGGTGATACGTTCGCGATACGTAGGACCTCGTCAAGTTCCTTCGCGAGTTCTTCTGCGCTTCGCGGTGGTATGGTCTCAGTTCCATTGATGGGTAGCAAGGGCGACGAACGACCGATGCCAAGACGATCGTAAGTGAACGACGGTATGCCCGCTGCAGCAAGTTCGTGCTGTACGATGGTGAAGCTTAAACAGCTCGAACCGAGACCACAAACTATTACAATGGTAGTTTGTTGCGGCGCCGACCGTTTTCCAGCTAAGCGGATGTGACTTTTGTTCTGATGACCAGATGCATCCGGTGGCAGCTCGATGTATGTTGATTGAACAGTGCTTTCGAAATTATTGTCGTCCATGGAATTGTTTCAAGCTGGTGGTATTGGCCTTGGTTCTCTGGCAATCGATGATGAAGTTGCTCTGGCGAAATGGCACGTTCAATCAGCTTATGCAACCAAGATGTGCTTATGCAACCAAGATGTGCAGCTTATGCAACCAAGATGTGAACGAATAAAGTGGTCTGTACAAAAACCGTCATTTTGAGTGGCGGGGGAAGTCGAAAGCGAAAGCGAGGATGTCACGGTCAGAGCGTAAATTACTCCCCATGTCCCACTACATGACAAAGTGGGTGCGAAAGGTCAAGGCAACTGCCTACTTTAGGAAGTTCAGATAACTAGTGATATGCTCGGCACAGGCGGCATAGCAAGCGAAGTAGGAAACATGCTGGTGTCAAAATCGCTGAAATAGTACATGGCTTTTCCTTCGTGTATCCTACAAGTCCGCATGCATGATGCAATTAATATGAACAAGACGGTCATGCAAATTTAATCTCGCCACTCGAGGCAGACCATTTCGGCGTCTTTTCCTTCTCCTCGCCCATCTATGGGCTTCACATAATGTACAGCTTTGTACATCCTGATGATGCATGTATCCTCGCTAAAGAGTCGAGATCGTATATGTTCAAACCAGCCAAGCACGAGCAATTTACTCCTGCTCTGGCAGATATTTAGTGATGGCCTTCTCCTTACCCGCACCGATTCTCTTCGCCCGCGCCTCTTCTTCCGGATTGAGCTCGAATTGGCTCATTCTAGCAGTCAACCTCTCGTCGACAATGCAAGGTTCGATCCAGACGCTCTCCTCGTGGGATTCGCGCTCGCGGTATGTGGTCTTCCACCAATCGCGCTCTTCGTGCTGGGCGACGGTCGTGACTTCGGAAACGGACCCACCAGTAGAAGCGCTAGCGTCGTCCGTTGATGAAACTGTGCTGTAGGGTCTGTGCGAGGCGAGAATGGCGGATGCGACCTGGCGGCCGACATTGTCTGCAAGGACGCGACGGTTCAGGAAGCGGTAAATGCGAATAGGGGTGTTGCGGAAGCCGAGCAGGTGAGGGAAGCTGACGGCGGTTGACGGGCCGATGTTTTCAGGTGTGAGAGCGGAGAGGGTGGCGGAGGAGTATTCTTCGGGTGTAATGTAGGCAGGTGGGTGGCGAGGTTTGGGCTTCTCGGCTTCTTTCTTTTCTTCTGTTTGTTCTTTCTCGGGCTCTGCGGCGGGTGTGTCGTCTTTGAGCTCAGGCTCGTCTTTGGTGAGTTCGTCCAGCGTTGTAACTGCGGTGTTGGCAGCGGCATCTCCTACTGAGCCTTGTCCTGGAACGTGCTCGGTGGTGTCGTTGTCTCCATTCTTGGCCATGTACTTCTTGACAGCGGCCTTAGCGGAATCCAGTTTGGCTTGTTTCTGCTCTGGCGTCTCGACTTCTGGGACCTTGTCCTGTTCGGGATCATAAGGCGCATTCGCAGGGCCCAACCATCCCTCGTGAAGACCTCTGATGTACTCCTTCCACGTGTGCCTGCCGATGACCAGATCACCAGCCACACCCGTGGCATCGTCTGTGCCGAATCTCAGCTTCGCAACCTCCGCAGCCTTGTCCTCCTCAGAAAGGGCATCACCCTCTCCGCCAGCCCTCCGCCTCTTCCTGGCCTTCTCCGCCGTCTTGAACCTGACATCGCCCTCTTTCCTGCCTTCAACAACGTCCCAGTCCATCGCGGCCGCAACGAGCACGGGCTTAACGTACTCATGGAAGTGCTCGCGCGCTGCCCTCAGACCATCGCCAGGCGGCGCCGCCAGGTAAATCGTGAGCCGACGCGGTAGCGAGTGTGGATCCAGAGTTTCCTCAGACTTGTGCGCGACCAGGTCGCACCACTTTTGCCTGTTCTTCTTCACTTGCCATTTGTCGTAGTAGACGGCGCCCAGGAACGAGCCTGTGACACCGAGGAAGATCATCCAGTTGCGCGAAGGGAGACGGAAACGAGGGAGGCCTATAAGATGTGATTGTCAGCATTAATGCCCTCATATCGCATCCTTGTTGCTTGCGGTTCAGCGGTCGCAATGTACCTACCCATCATCCGGAACGCTGCATTCTGCTCGGGGAGCGCTTTGGGCGCCGCAGTAGCTTTCGCGGCTACATTTTCGGCGGTCGCGCTCGCTGCGCCCTCAGCAGGAGGAGGTATAGGCTTATCAGACATGATGTGGTGTGTATTCTGTGGTCGTGCTGTCGAACCCGAACTAAACATAGGGTCCTCCCCAAAAAGTTGTCTCTGCCTCTCTCGGGCGAGGTCGCGACGCGGAATCGCCTCCGTTGCCCGGCTTCGCCGAGTTATCGCGCGCAACTTCATAGCCCGAAGGTCTTCTTCGCTCAATCAACACAAGTGTTACCACCTGCTATTTTATGCCTTCTGGTATAGGTATAATGAACCGTATGGCACTATTTTTGCCTGGCTGATTCATTGTGTCGTAAGTTGCATGCTCTCAACTGGCCAAGTCAGCTCCAATGAGAGTTTATCTCTTGTGATTTGTGCATGAAGTTATACAACTCTTAGGCTCTCACTACGACTAGGCTTGTACATGGCTAAGCAAATATTGCAGAGCTTAGTTCTACGATGGTTTCCTTACTCTGTATGAGCATGGTCAGAAATGGAAGGTGAGGGGAAGTGTCATTGTGGCTAAACCAGGGACAAGTGGAAGACGGTGGTGCATTTTGACTGCAAGCTGGGTAACAGCATATCAGCTCAAAATGAATTGCAAAGAAACATGTTTCTGATCATTCTATAACTAAATGAACCGAGCTAATCGACTGTGATACCATTCAATAAATCTGCTTGACGAAGAAGTCGGGATCATTGGTCTGCGGATCCATGCGCCAGATTGGCTGGCCAAACTGGTCGAATTGAACACTGCCGCTGCTCGGCGTATCGTTGGGGTCCAGCTGGCATAAAAGCTGGTAGTCGCCGTCCTTGACTTTTGTTATAGAATTCGCTTGTCATTGGTCTGAGGAACATGTTACATCGACAAGAAGAGTTGTCGCGCGAGCGTGGAGCAAGGTCCTTCTCTGTTCCAACGATTCAAGGACTCAGTAAAAGTATCCAAGGAACCACACGTGGACCTTAACCTGGAAGGCCGGGTGTATTGTGACAGTATGATCAGATCTACACCTTGCATACTGGCATATACGCATGACCCCCGTCATCACCAATATATCCTTGCATGCAGGTGAACATGGGCGCTTAGCTACGCCACTATGATTAGCCGAGTACAGACAACTACAGCTGATGGTCGTGATATAATGGCTTTTAAGGACCTTGAAATGCAGATAATGACTCATCTTTGCGACAAAAAAGCCAGATCGTGCAATGGAGGACCATATTATGGAGCATCTCAAAGATAGATATCTCGACCAAGCTCAACAGCAAGGACGCTTTTCGAGGCAGAAGTCGCAATTCTACATCACCAAGATCCGAGACGTAGCTGTCCCTCCAATCGAAACTGTGCTTTCTAAGCAGAGCAGCTGACCTTTCTCAGGGTCATGCAACAACGGCCACTTCCAAAAACGAGCCGAATCTGCAAGCCTCAACATTTGAAAGCTGGCGGGTAGCTTTTGCTGAAGGATGGAACAGTAGGTCTGCGGATCAGAGCATTCTCAATTGTATCTTTCAACCAAGTCGACCAACACACGCGAGTGGGCAACCAGATGCCCTGCCTTTCCAAGATCTGGCCGAGCTGCGATTGGTGTTCGACACGCTAAAGCTGCCTTCAAGCTATTTCCAGATAGCCAGTGGGTCGGTGGGCTCAGCTCAATCGCATACAGTGTACGATCTTGGTAATCATCCACATCGACATGAAATGATCGGCCACTGCGTGAGCCAACAAGGTGATTGGGCACTAGCACTCTCACACGACGCCTCAAAGCGAGTGACATCTGTTTTCTGGAGTGTGGAGAAGTCAATCGACTCAGAGGCTCTGCTTGACGACTTCCACGCTTTTCAGAACTACGCTTCGCATCCTATGCTTATTCCCTGCATCATGTTTGCTTCCAGCTTACGCACCAGCGAGGAGCGACGGCAATCCATCAAGGACAGACTCGTCAAGCTGGAGGGCACGATAACACAGATCAGCGTGAAGGAAGCGCATGCTTTCGATCACGACATGCGGTCATACGGCTGTTCCGAGCATCCTCAGAGTCTCGAGACCCTGCTTCAGATCCTTCATAGCTGCCGGAAAGATCAATCGAGCAGAAAAGGGCGGTACAAATTCTGGCGCAGCGTGGTCGACTCGATTGAAGAAGGTTTCAAGTACGTCGAAGCCATAATGGCTGGTTCGCCGGATAAACACCTATTGGAAGCGCACCGAGAGCTGAGGAGGTGGGTCAGTGTCAACGAGAAGAAGCTAGAAAGCCTGATGGCGCGCGACGAAGACCACATTGACAGAGTGGAGAACGTATCGCATATGGTATGCTGACCTGCGACTTCGATATTACTGCGTCTGCTGATCCGACATCGCAGCTCTACAGCCTCGTTGGGCAGCGGGACATACGGATTCAGTCCAGTATTGCGCGGGCTACGCAACGGGATAGCGAAGACATGAAGTTCATCGCCGTGCTTGGGTCTATCTTCCTGCCTGCGAGTCTTGTTGCTGTGAGTCTTGGAGTCCTCAGTGACGATACCAACGCTGACCACCCACCAAGACAATTCTCAATGTCCCGGATTTTGGGTTTGCTCAAGGCGTGACACTCTTCGGGGCCTACATAGGGATCACAGTCCCTCTTGTCGCCGTAGTCATGCTGCTTTGTCTGAGGCGCTTGCAGCTCACAAGGTGGATTCGAAAGCCGTCTGCCAACTCGTCCGCTACTGGCCCTTGAGCCACATGTCTGTGCCCATTTACGTTTCTTAGCACCTTCGTGTGCCACAATGACTATTCTGAGAGCAATCGAGATGAGGGTCATGTCGATCATACAATCTTTCCTTACTGCGAGGGCTGATTGTCAATCTGCTTTGTCGCATAGTAATACGTACAGAGAAAACACCTTTTTGATCACAATACATAGCTAACAAGTACTATACAAGGCTTTTTCTCAATCTATAAGCACACTTTAGTGGCTCTGCTGAATACGCTCCGCAGCCCTCTCAGCCAAAGCATAAAGAGTGCTAGTCAAGTGACCACTGACCTGGAACGGCAACACCGAAGCATCGACAACGCGGACGTTGGCCGTTCCGTAAACCAAGTGATCACTGTCCACGACACCGCCAAGCTCCTCCGACATCATAGCAGCAGTCGAAATATAGTGGAAGTTAGAGCGGTAGGTCTTCTTCAACCATGCGGCCCATTCGCTGTCCGAAGCGTTGGCTGACACCTCTGCGAGACCGGGCAGGGTTTCTCCGGTGAGAAGGTGTTTGAAAGGCGCAGCATTCGTAACTGCGCGGGACATCTTCGCGGTGCCGATTTGTTGCATCATGTCCCAGTCCAGCATGAAGTAGTTGGGGTTGATCGCGGCAGGCGCAGAAGCGTTGGCAGACTGGATGTGGATGTTGCCGCGGGAGAAAGGCATGAGGCCCCAGTACTCGAGGATGGCGCTACCGCTGTTGGGAGCGTTGACGATGACCTCGGAGATGACAGCCTTATCTTTGAAGATCATCTCGTGCTGGATACGGAACAGCTTCTCGAGGGTCTCTACACTGAGGACATCACCGCTGGCCTTGGCGGTCTTGCGGGCATACTCTGCGAGTGACTGGTTGACGGAAGCGCTGACGTTGGCGGCCATGTCGCCCCAGACATCATCGACGTTATAGTAGCCAATGAAACCACCGGCACCGGCGAAATCAGTAGTCGCGTTGTAGGTCGTGTCAGTGGTTGTCTGATCTTGGAGGTTCTCGCCGACGAAAGCGTTCTCAACGGTAACGTTGATGCCGTTCTTCTCGAGGATACTGGAGAACGTTAGCAACAGTTCCTTTTGATAGGGAAGAATAGTACTTACGCCTCGTTTCCAACGCCAGACAACTCAAGGAGCAATGGGGAGGCCAGAGCTCCAGCAGACAGGATGATCTCACGAGTAGCGAAGAGCGTAGTCTCAGTTCCGTTGGGAGACTTGAACACGACACCATTGGCGAAGGGCTTCGATGTGTGCGACGAAGTTTCCCAGGTCATCTTCTGCGCGAAAGCGTTCGTGTAGAGATCCAAGTTGGGGCGGTTGCTAATGGGCAAGTAGTAAGCACGAGCGGAATCCTCCCTCACATCCTGAGCCTGGTCGAGAGTCTTGGGGAAAATGTTGTAGCCGCGCATGTGGCCAGCATTGGGCTCGCCGTTCCAGGGCAGATGCAAAGAAGCAAAGGTGCTGTTGAGCAAGGCGGAGAAGTTTCCACCGACCATCTCGTTGGGCCAGCCGACGGCAAGAGGGCCCTCGAAGCCGTGGTATTCAGGGTCGTAAGATGCTCCCATCGAAACCTGTGCAGCAGTGGGTACTTGGAAGTACTCGCTGCGCTTGTAGTAAGGCAGAAGTGAATCCCATGTGATGTTGTTGCCCAGCTTCGCCCAAGCGTCAAGCTGGCTGTCCTCGGCGCGCATGTATGTCATTCCTGTGAGAGCCGTTGTCAGTCAACGCATTTCTCCTTCGCCTGCGATACGATCGTACCATTGAACGTGCTAGTTCCACCAAGAGCTTTCCCAGCCCTCAAAGTCTGCGTCTCGTTGAGAGCATACTTCTGAGGCGCACTCTTGTATGCCCAGTCGATCTGGGTACCAAATGCTTTTCCGTACGCAGAAACGCTGGTGACGTTTTCGTTCTCAAACGCCGAAGTGCCAGCTTCGATGATAGCCACAGAAACCGTGGGATCCTCAGAAAGTCTGTTCGCAACAACCAGACCGGAAGTGCCACCGCCGACGATGATGTAGTCGTACCTAGGAGTGGAATGAGGCAATGCAGTCGGCGCAGCAGCTGCTAGAGACGCGAGAATCGGGAGCATGCGAAGAGCCATGGGAGCGGAGGCTTGAACCATGATGATGTTGACGCTTAGGCACGAAGTATTTGCTGTGGAAAAGGCGCCTTTGCTGGTGGTGTCCCATCAACCAACAGGATACAGAATCACTATTTATCTGGAAGGGAAGGTAGAAGCATCGTTTCCGTTCTTGCCATCGATGCGTAATGTTTGCTTTGAAAGCCAGAAAGCACGACACAGATATGATCGAGAGCGTGTTAATTTGCTGTCAAATCGACTTCCAGCGTCCTGGCACTGAATTTATCAAACCAACCGGAGTTTAGGTCTGGATAGGTGATCCATAAGGCTGAGTTCAGAGTTTAGCGCGGCGCTAGCAATGCCATATCCGGGAAATGGTTCAACGACTATATGGTAATTTGTAGCCCATCAATCGTTTTCCTGCGCATCAAGACTCCCGAGAGTGCAGAATCTAATTTTGCAAATCATGCGCACACTACGTTTGGCGCAAACAAAAGACCAAGTGTATCTCGGACTTAGAACAGCTCAACGCGGAAAGCACAGCCCTACTGCAGAAAATTACACCGGAGCAGGGCCGCTGAGCCGTGATTTTGTTTCAAAGAATGCGTGTTAAGTATCAAGTAAGCCACCGGAAAACTTGCGCGATCTGTGATCGGCATTCATCGATATGGTGTATTATTGCATTCCTAAGCATCTATGTAAAGTCGTAATCCTTAGCGCCACACTCATAATGGCCGTTAAGTTTCAGCCACGCTCCCTCAGAAAAGCTTGTGCTCGAGCGTCATGTCGTTCTCCGGCTCCAAGCCGACGCAGGCCCTCATCACGTTGACGAGCGCGCTCCTCTGTTTGCCGAGAGCGTTGACGACGGGTGTGCCAGTGGGTGTGAGTGGTGCCTTGAGCATGTAGCTCAGCACGCTGAGCACGGAGTGGAAGCCCTTCCATTCGCCGTTGCCATCAGCAGCATGCTCGCGCCATGAGATTCTGGTCATCATTTCTGCAACGATGACAAGGTCGAGGATCAGCGGGGCGGCAAGCAGAGAGTCCTCGCACACGTTGAAGATGCTGATGGTCTGGTGGCCGCCGAGGAAGATCTCAGCGTAATACTCGTCGAGCGCACGCTTATTGTCGCCAACGGCAGGCATGTACTTGATGACGACAGTGTGGTCGGGGTGCTCACCCTCCTTGTACAGGACGTTGTTGGCGGCAACCATGTCGTCGACGACATTGGACTTCGAGATCTCCTTGCTGCGGAACTGCTTCTGCGATGAGAGGTTCTTGCCGTCATTGTTACCGAGGTGGTTGTATGAGGCAATGGAGGTCAGCTTGATGCCGGCGCTGATCATGAAGTCGACAAGAGCAGACTTCATCTTGGTCTGGCCAGACTTGAAGTCGTCACCGCCGATGAACGCCTTGTGCTTCTCAGCGAGCTCAACACAACCAGGGACGAAGGTGTTCTGGGGAGATCCATTGATAAAAGGCGCGTTCTCGAGAATACAAGCAACGGCAAAGATGGTGCTGGGTGAGATCTCCTCGTGACCAGCCTCGATGGACTTCATCAAGTTGTCGGCGGTGTCGTTGACGCCGGAAATTATATCGGCGTAGCGCTCGGTGTTGGCAGTCCAGAGCACGATGACCTTGTCGAGCTCGTTGGCAGACTTGAAGTCTCTAATGTCCTTGCGGAGGTGCTCCACGTGTTCGATGCTGGCCTTTGAGCCAGGGACAACATTATCTGCGCGATCTTCTTGGTTGGCAGCAATGAAGTCAGGGTAGTAGATGCTAGGCAGCGGCTTAATGGTAGCCATCTGCTTCTTGACAAGAGACTTCAAGGTGGGCTCAAGAACCTTGGCGCGGTCCATGGCGGCAGCGAGGTCCATACCACTGATATCCCAACCACCGATGGCAAGGTCGTTAGGATGGACCATCGGCAGCATGTCGTTGAGAGGGACGTTGATCTCACGGCCGGTCTTTGCCTCCGTGCCCAGCTTGACGGTGGACGACATGACGACAGAGCCATAGTAGTTGGCAGCGCGAGGACCCTCACGAGTGTCCCAGGTCAGACCTTGGCGGTTGGCCAGGATGCCAGCAGTGACGGTCGTGCCGTTGTTGCCACCAAGACCAACCAACATGAGACCGACCTTGCCGACTTTGCGCTCGGTCTTGAAGTCGTAGAGCTTCTCCTTGGGAGAGGCGACATACTTTCCATCGGTAACGTTGACCTCAGTGGTACGGTAGGCGTACTTGCTGGTGATGTCCGAATCGGTGTACTTGACGTTGGGAGACTGCACAGTGAAGAGCTCCGGCTTGGAGGAAGTAGTGCTGTGAGCGGTAGTACCAACACTGCTTTCGAAGACGTTGTTGCCTTCTGCGTGAGGAGCCATGGTGTTGTAGTAGTAAGCTTGTGAGTGGTGGTAGGGTCACTTGGTGTCGATAGAGTCCGGTGCTGACCCTGCAGAAGAGCAGCGACGACCGGCGTAGGGATGGTGGACCCTGGTTTGTTTGTCAACGATCTGACCTTAGGTACACACTGGGTTCATCTTGGATGTTCGAACGACAGTATGGCCGACCAGCGAAAGAAGAAAGGGCAACGTACGAGTTAAGGAGGTTGGAGAACGTGGTGGCGGTTGTGTCTCGAAGGACGTTGAAGAGTAGTTGGTTCAATGTGAAGAAAGCTGAACTTTAGGATGGTCTTTGAGATCTCTTGAGTTTTGATGATGAAGAAAGAAGAAAGAAGAGACAGAAAGTAAACAGCGAACGACCCTACTTATCTACCATCCGCAGCAGCCTAACAGGCGCCGTGAATACACGCTGCGCTGGCAAGTTATCATGGGCCGAAGGAGCTTACCTCCTTGACCGCTCATCCGGTGCAATCCGTTGGGCGCGTCGGTGATTGCGACGAGCAACGCTGAGCCAGACTACGGTGGATTGTATCGCCATCGGAGGACGTTATCGTTGCAGAGCGGAGGATGCGGGATGCGGAGAGCGTGAAGTCGATGCTGAGGTGAAGTTGATTGGTCGTCCACTTGAACGGAAAAACCATTGATCCGATCTTTGGTTTTTGATGGAGTCCCCGCGGGGTTGAACGGCGCCTAATGTGGACATTCTACAGCGGTACATTCATAGTAGGACACTTGTGCTCGAGTAGAATACTACATGTGATATACCTGATCAGGGCCACATCTATCTTTGCGCTTCATCGATGCTGAACAAGCCTCAAGCTGCCTTCATCATCCTCTCTGAGTTGTGCCCACAACTCCTTTGCTGCCTTGCCCATCTCGGTCAAAGACTTGTGCTCAAGCTGGGTCCGATCGAAGCCTTCCAAACCATGCATTAGGATTGCCAAAATGGACGAGTTCCAAACAACTTCGCTCTTCTCACTGGCAAACACTATAGCAGTCACGAAGAATGCCAAGCTAAGTAGCACCATGGCAGTCATGTAGACAAGCCAATGCCAGTTGACCACGACGGCCGTAAAGCTGCTGGTCGAACTACCAGTGACATTGACATGACCGTCGGCTAGGCCAATACGCGTACTCATTGCTGCCGCGATATCCGCGAGCGCCAAAGACAGATTGCCTCCGTGGTTGTCTCACATTGCAGTCAAAATAGTGGCATCTGAGCCGGCATTGGCCGCCTTGCCATTGTACGTGGCGCCGTATTGATCGATTATCATTTGTTTCGTGTGGATAATCGGGCTTAGCATGTTGACAGTCATGATGTGGTCGTTTTGGTTGACCCATAATGTGTCGGATGGGCCGAGATCATCGCTCGACATTGGGCATGCTTTGTCCTCTCGGACTAATCTTTGCATCGAGATCCCTTCCTTTCGTTCCGGAGCTTTGATAGTCTCGAGGCCAGTACAGGTAGTGTTGATTGCATCGAAGACCGGGTCCGATGAGCTCATACCAGCATATATCGTAATCGCTCGTGGTGTGGCATGATCTTTTGGTTCGTGCTGTTATGTTTCTGCACTCACTGCAGACACCAAGAGCAGTAAAGGACGGCCATGTACAATTGTTGCCAGTATGGCATGCAGATTCAAGCGGCGGGATGGAAGTGAATAGACCAGAGTACGCTGCACGAGCCACGAGAGTGTCTGAAAAATTGCTTCCGCCTGCAGACTGTCAGCCTCTTTTCAAAAAAGGTGGTATCGAGGCGTAGTCACCTGGTGGTGAAGAGGTCCCCGACTCGTCTCTTTTGATCAAATCTGAGCCTCCGAATGCTTGAAGGCCGGGCACTTCGCTTACGACTGGTGGGCTGCTAAGCGTCGAGGGACTGATAGGCTGCCCGAAAGTTCGAAGACCACCATTGGTTGGAGGTAAAGTAGACGTCGATCAAGATTCGGGGTCTGGCATCAAAGGATGCAGATTTGTTTCCTCCGCCCAAAGTCGCATGTAAAGTGCCACTGTCGTAGAAAAGGGCTGATGGAATAGTCGCAACAGCGGCCTCAACGTTGTCCACTCGCGCCTTGTAGTAGACTACTTGCTGCGAATACGGATCCATCGCAAGTATCAAGATGGCCATGATTGCGCCGAAAGTCGCTACGAAGGCCCGCCGATTGATCCTTTCATATGAAACACATTGCACCCCGTGGTCCTCTGGCCGCTTCGTCGAACTGTTCGAAGTCACAGAGCTGATGTTCTCTCTGCTCGAAGAAGACCCATCTGAGCTGGTCGATACCCTCAGCTTTGAAGAAAGCCAAGTTGATCCGGCACAACGCCAACAGTATGGACACTATCGTTAGGGGTTTGATCTGCCACGCAAGGTGCCAGTCGTCCAGCTTGGAGCCGTCCAGTACGGCGAGAAAGGCTATAATCGCCTCAAGGAGAAGAATGCTCGAGAATGCTCCAATGAGCTCCGGCCACCATTCGAGCATCATGTGATTCTGGCAGCGCATGCCGATGAATGTCCAAACTCTGATTTTTCGAATCGGACGAGACAAGATAGACGAAACAGGGCGCAGGCATGTTGTAATGTCGTTAGGCCTAGCACGTGAAGACTTGACACGGTGAAATGTCATCTTTGGGGTTACTAGGGTTGAGCTGTCAAACGCGATCCATCCACGACATGGATGTATCGAGCGCGGACAACGACAGGAGTATTCTTCGTTCAACTGTTAGGCTTACATTTAAATGCAAAGAGGATGGCTACCTACTAGGTCATGGCCGTAGAGTACCTCCTCCTCCTCAGTCAAGTTTCTACAACTGAGCCATTTGACCTGAGACCCAACTGTCCAAACGCTGGCACATTTCGAAGGCTCACGACTGAAGGTTACAATAAAATATCCGATGCAGTGTGGCTCATACACGTATCCCGATTTACCAGTGCTCGAACAAGATATTCCATAACAATCATGTCTTCCCTGCTAGGGACCCGAACCGTTCTACCCATATATTTATACCACTCGCTTCGCTTAACAAAAAGAAAAGACACCCTCCCGGTCAAAACGTGCGTTTGTTATGCCGACGCGTTGCTGCCCGAAACGCCAACGCTCATGCCCAGAAAACCAACAATGAAGAAAAAGAAGGAAAAAAATCAAACAGAATGATAGTCGAACAAGAAGCTGACCGCCCTCCCACACATCCCTCTCAAGCATTCGTGACCTCGCGCCCCAACTGACTTGCCCCATGCGAACTCGACGCACTAAGCAGCGTGAACCCGCCTCCATTCTCGCTCGCCGGCGTCTGCGGCACGCTCGTCTCAGGCTCGAGATCCATCTGGCTGCGAATATTCAAGATCCACTCGTGCTGCAGCAGCTCCGCGGCACTAACGCGCTTTGCAGGATCGCGCTCGAAGCAGCGGCGCAGGAAATCCAAGCCGAGCTCGGAGAGCTGGTCGCGCGTCGGCATCTGCGGTGTGTTGCCCTGCGCGATGTTGTACATGATGGCCCACTCGTTGTCGAGAGAGGCCCAGGGTCGGGCGCCGGTGGCCATTTCCATGACGACGCAGCCGAGGGACCAGATGTCGACGGCGCCGAGGCGGGCGCCGCGGTGCTGGCCGCCTTTGATGACTTCGGGGGACATGTACATGGGTGTTCCGGTCATCGACTGCTGTTTGGGGCGACCGGAGGTGTTGTCCATGACGATGGTTTTGCCTTGGTTGGCGATGACTTTGGCGGCGCCGAAGTCGACGTATTTTATTACGCCGTTGTGGTCGAGGAGGATGTTTTCGGGCTTGATGTCGCGGTGCACGACCTGAGATTCGTGCAGGTAGCCGAGACCTTCGAGGAGCTGGAGCGCGTAGACTTGGATGACGGTTTCGTCTTCGATGCGACCGTGCTCGAGCAGGCCGGCAAGAGAACCGCCAGAGCAGTACTCCATGAAGATGTAGACCTTGTCTCTGTGGGGTTCGATGCCGTAGTACTGCACGATGTTGGGGTGGTCGAGGACTTGCAGCACGCCCATTTCGTCTCTGATTTGTGATACAATGGTCGGGATGAGCTTTGGATCTTGCAGACGAATCTCCTTGACAGCCATGAGTTGGCCCGAGTCCAGGTTGATGGCCGCGTAAACGGATCCGAATGTTCCACCACCGACGAACTGCAGTTGCTGCCAGCGCAGGTGCACATTGCCAGCAGAAGCAGACAAATGTGTCAATGCACGATCAGCATCGTTCGAATCTTCGAGCACACGACCCATTTGCTGCCTCTCAGCCTCGCGGTCCTTGCGTTCTTGATCAATTCTCTCTAGCTCGTCCAGACGCTGCGCACGCACGACCTTGCTGCTCTCCTCATCATCCTTAAGCTTGTGATAGTCGAAATTCATCTTGCCAGCCATGGTGTCAAGTTTATGCTTCTCGGCCTGAGCTGCAACTGTGCTTCTCGCGCCCATGATATCGAAGTGACTGATCAACAGACTCATGCAACCTGCGACCTTCGACCTGAGGATAGCATACTCCTCGTCACTGATCGACAAAATATTCTGACCCCTGGTCATCATCATAGCAAATTCGAGCGAAACCACAGCCCACCTGAAAGTTTTGCGATCACTGGGAATGCAGTCATCCCCAATGAAACTGACCCAATCGAGAGCGAGTTTAGTGAGCTTCAACTGATGCATAGCCCGGCGTTGCTGGTCCATGTAAATGGCAGAACGCTGACCAAATTCGGTAGCGAAAGCGAAACAGGTCTGGATCAGCTCTTGACACTCCAAGCCTGCAGTCTGCTTGCGAACGATCTTCACACTATCCATGATGGTGTTACTGAGCTTGTATGCAGTCTTGCGGATCCTGGTGAGCTCCGTGTCAACACGCAACAAGTTCGCACGTTGCTCTACAAGTACGTTGAGCTGAATTCCGGTGATCAGGGCGAAGGAGTCGTTGGCATCTTGCAGTCGTTGTTGGCTTCCATCAGCCACCAGTCGAAGGCGGCCGGTCTTCATGCCGAGATCTGTCCGCCGCACCTCACTTCGAAGTCTAGGACCATCCCACCGGAGTGGATATTCCGGCTCGAGAATGAGCACGTAGGGATTGCTTGGATCTTCGGGTGCATCCTCGGCGTGGTAGCAAGTACCAAGCATGCTCTCAATATCCTTTGGTCGGTCTTGCAGAGTAGGAGAGGCGATGATCCAGTATGAATAGTCCTCTGTCTTGTTGTCACCCGCTGGTGGCTGTGTCTCAACAAGGAAATGACCAGTCAAGGTGAGTGCTTCCAGTAGATCATCAAAGTGATCCTGTGCCATGTTGATATTGTACTCCGTAGCGTTTTCGAACCGCTGGCTGAGAATTCTTGAGAAACGGAAGATCTTTCTCTGTCGCACACGGACAGAGTCGAGAATGGACTTGTATCGTTTGTCCATCTCAGCACCACCCGCTTCGTCAGGTCTCCTCACAAGTTCCTTCTCGAAATGGGTTGTGAGGCGATTGAGCGATCGAGACGTCAGGGAAGAGAATTGCTCTGCCACCTCTACATCACCACCTTCAAGATGGCGACCGAGGTGGTAGCAAAAGTCCCATTCCTGCTCCAGAATCTCGGCTTCTTTGAATGTGTTCTTGTTCGCCATGAGTTTCCAGTTCAACATCTTGAAGTAGAATAGCAGGGCATCAACGACGACGCTGTCGAAAGCGTCGTCAATGCAAGGCGGCAGATCCCATCCAGCTTGAGGTTGTGCAATGACCAAGTAGGCTTCTTTGATCTTGACTGCTAGAGTGAGTAGAATTCTGAATTGCAAGATAGTCTGCTCAGCCATCATTACACCCTGTTGAGCAGGATCTTTCATCTTCTTGGCGTATGAAAGTCGCATGCGAATAATTTCCTGGATAAGTCTTGAAGGGAAATTGATTAAGGTGAGCAGCTCTTCGATATATGGTGGTAAATGCTGGTTTGCGAAAGAATCGGCGTTTTCGATCAGCGTCATCTTGGCCTTGTCGATGACAGTATTAATTCCGTTGAGCAGACTGTTCTCGCCTTGCAGCGATTTGAGGCCATCTTCCTTTAAAATGCGGTCGATGAAAGAGCTATCGTCAAAGAGGTGGCCGTTTTGCTCACCAGGAGGTGCGGTGCGAGCCTTGTTGAAGTCGAGCTCCACGTTGCCAACCCACTGTTGCAGGATGCCAAGTTCGGTATTGATGAGCTGTGTAGTGTTGTGCCAGGAGACGACAGCATTGCATGTGTCCTTGTAAGCATCTGATGCGGCTCGGGGATGTGCTGCTTCGAATGCTTGTCGTGTTGGATAAAGTCTCTCGACCTTTTCAATCCGATTCACAACCTGCTGAACCTGCTGGAAAGGCGACTTGCCCACTTCTGCTTCTCCCTTGATCTCGAACGCAACGATTGCCTCGATGGTCTGTTTCACCTTTGAGCGACCTTCTTCAATCAATCGTCTTTGTGTAGCCACACTGCGTCCGCATGTTCTCGCTCGGACTCCAATCCAAATTTCCGTCTTCAATGTGTCGTCATTGTGTGCGTCAGGTCCGCCGATCAAACGTTTCTTCTCTTGCTTAACAACATCTCCTGTCAGGACGTTCGCGAGCATAGCATGCCACTCCAGCCTCTCACGGTTGGCGGGTATCTTCAACTCTTCCAACGAAGGTTCCTGCTCCTCATTGCCGTAGTAAAGCAGTGTATCTTGATCATACGGATCGTTCTCGACATAATTGCTGGCGGTAGGCGATTCAACCTCCTCGCCACTTGTTTCATCGCTGTAATCCAAGCTTGGAGTTCGCGAATCGACGGTGAAGAAATCATTGCTCGGCGCATCTTCCTGCCGTATTCTTTGTACGTATGCCTTCTCTTGTGCGCGGTATTCGGCATTTGGATTGCGTTGCCTATTTCTTGAATTTGCTCGCTGTCGGGAAGGTGTGGCAGTATTGACGTATTGCTGAGGTCTGCGCGCAGGGTTGTACGCATTGGAGGGTTGTCTCGATGCCACTGGCCTTGTCGGTCGCTGCTGGGCACTGTGCATATTTGCAGTCGCCACTTCCTGTGGCACGTATGACGAGGCACTGGCGGGCGTGCGTCCACCCATTCGCGAAGATGTCGCGGATGTGCCGGGAGTCCAACCGTAAGAGGATGCGTTGGTCAGAGGCGACATGCCGTCCACGGTACTTGCGCTGGTGGGTGAGAAATGGCGCGATGCGAGCGGATCCGGGTAGAAGGCGTCGTCTGGTCCCAAGGCATAATCGTTGTCGTCGCCAGAGGTGGTGCCCGAGTCAAAGTGCTGCATTTCAGGGCGGCCAGGTGTCTCTCCGTCCTCCATGATGGTCTCAACTGGTGCCGACGATGGCACGATAAAGCCAGAGGCTTTGAGTGAGGATGGAGGAGTCTTGCCAGAGGCTCTGGTGGTGGAAGGCGACAAGTCCATCGCAACGTCTCGGGGTTGTGATCCGTGGACTGGCAAGCCACAGTTGGTCTTTGTGCGCCACTCAACTCCGCGATGCCCGGCGGCTAGTGCGCGTTGGAGGGAAAGTTTATCAGGAAGGGATGATGTCGTTGTTGACAGACGGAAGGACGTGGGGGTAGGTCAAGAGTGTGTCTTTACACACACAGACATGGCCGAAAGTAGTAGTAGACTATTAGGTATGATACCGCTGTGGTGCGCGACAAGACGAGGCCACCGGGGCTTGTCGGTGTGCCGTGTAGGCGTCGGCAGAGGCTCATCTCATCTCTTTCACCTCGCGTGCCGGCGGGAAAAACAAGTTTGCGCGTCGTGGTGCGCCACAGCTGGCAGGGATGGCAATGCAAGCAAGACGATAGGACGGCCGCGCACACATATTAATCCTCGATCGCGCCGTCTGCCGAAGATCAACAACGCCAAGAGGGAGGGTGATGGCGGGCTGATCAGACATAGCTGGTGCTGGTGGTATCAGTGATGGTAGACACATGCTACACTACAACAGGCTGGTTGGGTGATCACGAGAGTGTGTCATCGTTGATGGCTCGGACGATCGCTGTGCTCCCTCTGCCCTCTGATGTGGCATGTCTCCCTTCTCCGTGGGGCTGCATGTGTGGCTGTATGTGTGGCTGCTGGCTTTTTGCTGTGCCACAGTGCCCAAATGCAATCTGCCACTACTCCACCTCGAACCCTCCAACACTCCAACACCCGAGCTGCTCCACCTCGAACTCGAGCTCGAGCTCTTCCAAGCGTGTCTGCCTGAGGCTTCAATCTTATCAGCCATCGCCTCTAACCACATCAGGCGAGTGAAGTTTGACTGCAACACGCAGACGTCTGTGAGTGGTTCGGTTCACATGAGCAGACGAATTGGACCACCACATCTCCAATAAAAACACCCTCTCCTAATTAGTAGACATTTGGCCACCTGACAATCACACACACAATGGTCGGCCCTCCCAGGAAACGCGCCAGGCGCGACGACAAACCAGAAGCAGAGCTCCCGCAGAAAAAGTTCTACCGTCAACGAGCCCATGCAAACCCATTTTCCGACCATGATCTCAAATAGTGAGTTACAAGAAATCGCGAAGTAACGCTTGTCAGGAGGATTTAAAAAAACAAAAAATATCTAACGAAATCACTCCAGCCCCGAATCTCCCGCAGCAATGGACTGGTCCCAGCACTACCCAGCCTACGTCGCCACCTCAGAAAAGGACTCTCAATCAGCAACAACCCAGGACCAAGCCCAACAATCTTCAGACTCCAACAACCTCACAACCATCCCCAAAATGTCCCAACGCGTCGAAGTCGCCGACATAGGCTGCGGCTTCGGCGGCCTGCTCTTCGCCCTCGCCACCAAACTCCCCAACACGCTCCTCCTAGGCCTCGAAATCCGCGTCAGCGTCACCGAATACGTGCAAGAAAAAGCCCGCGCCCTGCGCGCCCAAGCCGTCCTGCAAAAAGCCGACCCTACCGCCGCCGCCGAAGCCGCCGCCGCAGCGTCCAAACTCGGCAACAAAGACATGATCGCCGCGCCGGGCGTAGACTACCAGAATGTGTCCTGCATCCGGGCCAACACGATGAAGTTCCTGCCGAACTTCTTCACCAAGCACCAGCTTTCCAAAATCTTCCTGTGTTTCCCGGATCCGCATTTCAAGGCGAGGAAGCACAAGGCGCGGATTGTGAGCCATACGCTTAATGCCGAGTACGCGTACGCGCTGCGTCCGGGCGGGAAAGTGTACACGATTACTGATGTTGAGGACCTGCACAACTGGATGGTGGAGAGGTTCGAGGCGCATCCTTCGTTTGAGCGCGTGGGGGATGAGGAGGTCGAGGCGGATGAGTGTGTGGCGGTGATGAGGGAGGAGACGGAGGAAGGTAAGAAGGTCACGAGGAATGGGGGAAGGAAGTTTGTGGCGGTGTTTAGGAGGGGCGAGGATCCGGAGTGGCCTTGATAGATCGAGACAGAGTGAGAGACAGGGAGAGAGAGAAAGCTTTTTTGGTATTGTTGCGATTGTTGAATTTTGTCTTTTGATCTTTGACGGTGTCCCTCGTGCCGTACGATTGGGGCATTGCAGGATAGTCGAAAATCAAGTGCGAAAGGATTGACCATATCTGTATATTCACAGTGCCAGCTATCTGTCCTCTCTCTCTCGCAGCCTCGTCCTCAAACACAGCGATCTGAACACCTCTCCGCACAGCATGCAAAAGTGAGAATGATACACTGAAAGTTGAGAGAAACAAAAAGTCAACAACCAAATGATTGAATGAGAAGGAATTGCCATTAAGAAAGCGATTCGCTCGAATTCGCTCTCCGGCGTGCCCGGACTAATAAGAATGCCGACAAAGGCGGCGACAGGCACACTAATTGTACATCTGAAGAAACGTATAAAAAAAGAAAGAAAGAAAAAGGAAAATGGTTCCAAGAAAGTGGCGAAAACACAATTCCAAAATCATTATCGTCGCGAGGGGGGAACTTCGTCGTCTGCGATTCGCGTCTCTCCAACTCACATATTGGCAAAACATTATCGCGCTTTCTGAGAGCGAAAATATTCACTCCTGCAGCAGCCGATCAAGTGATCCAGTCCAAGAACAAACAAGAGAACGTCCAAATGCTCACGCCCGACAGTTCAAAGACCACGGACTTGTTTCTTAAAAGATCCAACAACGCTCCAAGATACGTGAAAAAAAGAAAAGTGCTCAAAGGAAACAAAATGATGTGCTGGGGTCCTGGTATCCGGCTTGCTGGGAAAAACATTAAGAGAGGAGGCAAGGAAATCGTAACTTCGAGGTCACTCGTTGTGCTCGATATGCGCAAGGGCATGAATGGAATGCAGATAAAAAGGCGCGGCAGCGATTAAGCCGAGGGCCGGATGATGCTCAAGAAATGAAATATGTGGTGTTATGTCGTTCCGGTGAGTGGTCGTCGGCAGTGTAGGTTACTGGTGTGCTTTTGGCATGATGCCCGTCACCCTGATGTATGCCAGGCGTTCCAGGAGGCGATTCGATTCCGACAAATCGTGGGTATTTGGCCAACTTCAAGAGGAATTGCTGTCCGGGCTGTGGTTTGTCGCCAATGCAGAGGTTTTCTTTCCCTTCTCAAAGTGCTCTGGCGTCTGGTTGGCAAACGTATAGTTCTTCGGTCCTGAGTCGGTGGCGGGCACCTTCCTCGGTGTAGCAGCACGCTTGACATCTGCAGGAGGCTGGTACTCGTGCACAAACAGCTCCGGTTGTGCTGGCACTTTGGGCGCGTGCGCCGAGATTTGGACGCCGTTGGAAGCGGCGCTTGTCGCAGGGAATGGATAGTGCATTGGCGGAGTCGGGTTCAACGTAGGCGGTGCCGAAACAGATGGCGCTGGTGGGGCATGCGAGACGAGTTGGTAGTGAGATTGTGGCATGGTCATTTGGAGGTTCCCGTTGGCATCGACCATTGGTACTCCGCCCATTGGGAAGCTCATGTTGGATATTGACATCGGCTCAGAGCTGTTCAAGGTGAAGTGAGGCTGCTGGGACATGCTCATGTCGGCCACAGGAAATTGCGGCTCCGGTGCCATCGTGTAGGGAGGTTGAGTGGCGAACATGTTTTGCATGGCTTGTTGAGATAGCTGCGCCTGGCTCGATCCGACGGATTGGTGTTGGACCGGCTGACTCGGTTGTGGCGGCATGAACGCACTACTGTTGAAAGTCATCTGTGTTGCAGGAGCGGATTGCGGTGGAGTGTTCTCCGTGATGATATTCTTGCCAACACGCTGTTGTGCGAATTGGGGTTGAGGAGGGTACAACGGGGTATGGGGAGGAGACGAGACGTTTGCAGGTTGTCCAGACATTGTGGGCGCATACTGCTCGACGTCGTGTTCGCTGATGCTAGCTTGTCGGCTTGCTTGGCCGGGGCCATACTGCCACTGCAGTTGTCTAGCAGCCTCGACACGAGCTTGTTCTCTCGGAGACATAGGGGTTGGTGGCGCTAGGTTTGATCCAACTTGCGACGAGATACTGCGTGTGCCTTTGGGCGATCCCATGGAGTCTGCAAACGTACGGTTCATTGGCGATCGCTGCGCGGAACCGGGAATAGTCTTCTGAATGCGACCCTGTGCAACACCATTGATCATGTTAGAGGACTTGATGCGACGAAGAGGCTGAGTAGGACCGAGATTCGCGTGATGCTGCGACTGCTGGTGAGGAGGCAGCGGAGCTGGGGTTCCGGGCTGGGATGCAGAGCTGTACGACTGGCTGCGCATCGAAGCTAGTCCTAGGGGAGCGGGCTTGGAGCGTTGTCGACGGGTCGCGAGACTTGTGGCTGGAGTAGGTGACTTGAAAGTAGCATGTTGTTGTGGCTGGGGTGTTTTCAGCCCAACGTTGCCCATGGACTGGGTAATGCCCGCTGTCTGTGAGTTTTGCCTTTCATGATACGCCTCGTCCAAAGGCCAGGCTAGGGGTTGCTCTTGAGAATATTGTTGCTGAGGTTGACGGGATTGCGCAATTTGTCGGAACTCTTGCGAAAGCTGGTTGAAGTCGACAGGAACTGACTGACCAGGTTGCCACTGCGAGCTTGTTGACGCTGCCTGTGGTTGTGGTTGAGGCGCAGCCATTGGCTGTGCGACCATAGGTTCATGGTTGTATGTTGAGACCGAAGAGCTGCGGCTGCCACCCCAATCGGAGCTCACGGACGATGCAACAGAGTGATTTTGCATCGCGCTGGAGGAGGGGAAATCGAAGGTGCCTTGTTCAGAGATAGTTGGAGGCATAGAAGCTTGTTGAGCTGACATTGACACATCTGGGAGACCTGCGATATCGTATCCTCCCTGCGCTTTGGCATGTTGCTGATTGTAATCCGGGAACATCTTGCTGTAACTTTCGCCTTCCAGGTCCAAGTTGAAGTCGGACATTCCGGACCCTTGCAGCCCATTCTGCTGCATCGTATTGAATTGTTCTTGTGTGAGAGTTCTGCGATTAAGATCCTGAGGGCTATCGAACATATCACCTGAGGTTTGGTTGAAACTGAAGTCCTGGAACTGATCACTAGGCTGGGATGATGGCATGGCGAGATCCGTGGTTACCGGTGCACCCTCGCCAAGATGGCTGTTCGTAGAGCCAGTGTAGCTGCTGCTCATGCTGTTCTCGGCGTTGTACTGCTGCATCATGCTGTAGTAGTCGGGAGACACAAAGGCTGGGGAGGGTTCGGAGTCGGAGCCGCTGGAGCTGACATGCGACGAAGTCTGCTGTGAATTGTTCATGGCTTGCATGGCACATTGCGCCTTCTTCACGTCTTGTTTTGACTTTGCTCTGCGGTTCTGGAACCAGTTCTACACAATGTCTCAGCTTCAAGGTCATTATGACAGTCCCTTCCAACAACTCACATTTACTTTGTCGAGGGAGACATTCAACGCTTCCGCGAATCCCTTCTTCGTGCTGGTATTTGGTTTTGTCTGCTCTGTATAGTGTGCTTCAAGGATATCATGTTGCTCTTTCGTAAGCCGGGGCTTGATGTCGCAAGCAACCTGGTGCTGCGGCATGGCATTTACATATGGGTTTCTGGATGGATCGGGCATGCCTGCCTGTGGCATGTGCTTGTAGTGTTGCTGGTAGTGTTGCTGGTGGATGTGCTCGGCAGAAGGATTGCCAAAGTTGTGCGTGTACATCGTCTGGTGAGACGCAAATGCACTGCTGTAATCCATCTTGCTGGGCGGGTGTCGGAACTACACTTTGTGTGTCCCACCCTCGTAAGGGCTGACGGTAGCGAATGTGGTCGCGCAAATGTTGCGCGTGAGAAAGGCGGACAGATCCAGACTGCGAGGACCGTTGAATGAGGATGCAACGGTCGCAGGACGGGCGGGGTTTTGCGGTGACGGGCGAGTGAGCGATACCGGTATTAGACGATTATATGCGCATTGGTTGAGGACCGGGTGAACAGGAGCAGTAGCAGGCGGACAGGCGTGGTAGCAGAGGACGGCCTGGCAGCGAGCGCGAGCAGGCAGGCTGGTGTTCACGGAAGCGACGGTGACGAGACGACGAGCAACAGACCGCACGGCTCTACAGCACGAGACAAGACGACAGCAGCAGACAGAGAAGCGAGTGGAACGGCGCGCGCGATACAGGTGAAGAGCGGTGCGCTACACTGGCGGGCGGCGCAGGTCATCGGCGCCCTCGCTCAGCCAGCCCGCAGCCAGCCTGCAGATCTCTTGGGGGAAAGGCAGACAGGAGCCACAGCGCTGTGGGAGGAGTGAGGTGCCAGCGCGTGCGCCGTGTGCGATGCCAGACTGCACGCGCGCCGTGACCTGCTCTGCGCCGAGCGTGCGGCCTCGACCAGGAGCAGAGTCAGCACGAGCTGCTTCCGACGGCCACCAGATGCCACGAAACGCTGGCGAGGTTGCCGCCCGGCGCGTGCTAATTGGGTGTCGTGGTGCAGTCCTCCGTGAGACCTTGCCGCGGGCACTCTGTATGCAGTCTCTTGCTCGAGTCGCCCCAAAAATAACTCGCGCCCCGCCTGCCTGTGGTGCGCGGTGATCGCTCTTGCGCTTGCGCATCTCTGTTTCTCCGACCTCATGCAGGCGGTACGTACTCCCCCGTACCTATCATTAACAAGGCATGCATCTTGGGGCTGCTCACTCGTAGGGCGCTGTCGCATCTCCCTCTGTCAGGCCGGAGACAGAGCGGGTGTTGGCGTACGACCGGCCTTTGCGCGCTCTGTTCCTGCCGGCGCGTGCGCAAAGGCCCCCATCGTTAGCCTTGGCCTCAGTCAGAACAGCCTCGGCGACCAAAACCCTCGTCTGTGGCGCTAAGCCGGTTCCTCGCTGGTCATCATCCGTGCCGCCTCGCCGCTGAGAGGAGACAGGCACAGGGCTCCCGTGGCGCACGGGTTTTGGAAGACTGAGTTGAGGCGGCGGCACGCTGGCCCCTATTCCTCGACGGACGGGCGGCAGATCAGCGAATGCTTGTGTTGCGCCGTCACATCGTCATGTCTCGTACTTCTGGGAGTCAGTCTCCAAGCGATAAAACGGCACGATTATCGTCAGCGCTTTCTTCCAAGCGAGCTTGCTGCCGACCATGACGATAGAAGTCCGGGTGCAGGCTTTGGATTGCAGTAGGCTGTCCGCTGACGGCGCTGCTGACCACGAACTACTGCACCGCACAGCGTTCTAGAGTCTGGTGATAAGGACTCAGCACGGTCAAAGCCAGCATTCGCACCCTGGAGGCCAGCGCGTGACTGGCAAGTTCCGTGTTGCAGCACGTTTCTGAGGCCGCCATCTCCACCTGTGCCTGGTCTGCCGACTTTACCAGCGCGGAGACCGGAGCATAGGTGGAGCTGTACGGGTGTTCAAGTCGACTGCCACGAGGGACGGCTGAAGTGGAGAGGGCGAGTTACCAAGGCACCAAGCCATTCAGATATCGCGCAGGAACCAGGTATTAGGGCAGGCTGAGGAGCATACTTTTACGCTACAAGGGATTTCCGAGGGTGCGGAATGTACGCACGAAGGTACCTCACTGTTTGTTGACATCTGCCAATGTATAACAATGCCATACTTTCGAGCATCGATCACGTAGTAATCGGCCCTTTGACTACCAGGGCTTCGCCCGCTGCGCCAGCTGGTAGTCCCCTCACGCGTTCATCAAGGCTCGAGGTAGGGTACCCTTGAGTTGAATCGTATGCTCGCACAACATAAGGCCGAACGATGTTCCGGCTCTCTCGGCAGCGCGACAGAGTGAGTGCACGGTACTGCGACTCGGCTCCCGGAGCTTCGCGTGTTGAGGCGTTTTGGAAGCGTCGGAGCTCATACATACGAGGAACGAGCCTCTCCAGCTGGCTGGCGCGCGTCCGCCGGTCGGCAAGTGTAGCCGTGAAGACAGAAGTTTCGCACATGTTGAAGTCGAGCGCCGCGTTGGTGTTTGGTTCGTGGCGTGAATACTGATTCAAGAGTGTTTCAAGCTGAGAAGCGAAGTCGAGAACGAATTGTCATGATTTCGAGAGTAAAGGCAAGGAAGGCGTGGTCCCGCTGCAGCAAGCAAGCCAAAGCCGCGCCTGCCAACATTTGCTCTAACAATATCTTCCCCTGGAGGCTTGCCATGCGGTGGCACTCTTGGTATGCGTGCATACGCGGTATATTCAATTTAATCTCCTCTTGCTTTTTCTTTCACCAAACAAGCTCGCCCGCTCTTCTCGAACCACGCATTTAGCCAGTTCCCACCTGCCTGGGACGCGGACGCGTCGATCGTTACAGCGATCTGGTAGATCATGTCCATCAAATTGTGGAATCTTGTTCGCTGGGATCTCCGGCAAGGAGACATCCCTGTCACTACTAGATCTGCTTTTTACTGCCGCTTCGCCTACAAGGCGCCGTGTGGAAATACGGTGCCGTCAACCCGATACTGCTGCCAGAAGTAAGAACATGGTTGCGACTCTCAACATCCGCATTTGCATGAGCGGAATTCGGAATGGTTGGAATACATAGTCCCACATCTTCGATTCCCCGGTTTCACGCGAAAGGAGTAGAGTTTCCTAGCGGTATCATGATGAAACTAAACGTGGATCTGGATTCTTGGGTTATAGACTAGGGTTCATCGCCCTATGTCTTTACGTGGCGTTGCTTCACTTTGAGTATCAACTTGTCCGCGTTAGGGCATGCAAGCACACTTTGCTCACCATGCAAGCCACTCTTGCGATATCACGTGCGGTTTTTGGATCGCTCGGATGGTCTCGCCAAAAACTTGCTATGCACTCTTGAACTATCCCCTTTCTCTGCTGAGCTTCGTACAGTGTCGATAGTTCGCTGAGTGTCGGTGGTCGTCTGGCCGCTCACAACACATCCATCTCAACTTCGACACTTGGTGTACTTTGTGGAGCGATTGCTGGCACAAATATACGATCCAGCCTTGGTTAGGCTTTCATCGGGAACTTTCACTTGATCTTTCCATCACGTACGCTTTTGAGATGGGCACATCAGTAATCGACTTGCTACTTTTACGCTCCAGGCGCCTTAATCACCTTTACACCAAGTCTAGCCAGCGCAGACATTTGAACAGGTAATGCTCGTTGACGAAAGTGTTCTATATCTCTTAGTGCCTAGATGGCAGCCCATCTGTTGCTATCTCCATCGCAATACAAGCCATGCGAATTGGCTCTAGATTATCCTTGATACTCATCAAGACCACCAATCAAGTCACCGCATTGGCCACTACTGACGTTATAGTTTCTAGTGGTACAGGTAGACAGACCTTGCTCTCCACACAATTCAATCAATCTCCCATGGAAAAGTTCCAAGCTGCTGCCTAGGCTTCTTGCGGCGCTCCCACGTGCGATGCGACGGACACACGCAGCGGACCTTTACAACAGATGTAGATTGGCTGGAAGCAATATTATTACAAATAGTCGACCCCTTTTCTCGGTGCTGACTACTCCAGCGGAACTGTTGCTATCCGATTGGGCCAGAAACCTATTCATAATGAAGGGATAATTAGAAACAATCGAGAAAAATGATTAAGATGATATACTGCCGCAGTCAGACGCCCACTTTACAAGGCAACTGACCAGTGGACAGACATCGTCAACGAAAGAGCATATCGCATCTCGCCGCAATTGGTAAAGATAGCGAACTTCTTGGCAGAGCAGCTGAATGAAGGCCTTAAGCGACCCAAGCTGAGCCCTAGACGGACATTAGACAAACACTCGACGTCAGCTTGCTATCGATAGCGAGCAACAGCTTATATCCGCACCACATCTTCAATAGTTAAAAAACCAACAGCTTCTCTCAAGAAACCCAACATCCTCCACCCACAAACAACCAACCCCACCCAACCCTCAAATCGACGCAAGGATGTCTTCCTCCCCTCCAGCCCTCAAAAAAATCCAACCCCTCGCCTTCATCCTCAACGTCCAAATGACCGTCAAAACCGCCGACGTCCCAACCTTCCTCGCCGCCATCAAACCCGCCTACGACGCCGTGCTCCAAGAACCGCAATGCGCCTTCTTCAACCTCGGCCAGCGCCACCCCATCAACCCGCTGACGGGCGAGCGCAACGCTACGGAAGCCGACGACGAGACGGTGATTTCGTTCAGCGAGGGTTGGAATTGCACGCTCGAGTACTTCAAGGAGGTGCAGCTGAAGAAGGAGTATTATGGCCCGTATCAGGCGGTTACGGTGCCGCTTTATACTAAGCCTCGTGAGTTTTGATGTTTTTTTGTTTTTGGCTTTGCACTTTTGCTGTTGGTTGTGAGTGTGTTGGTTTTTTGATGGATATGCTGACCAGGTGGGTGTGCGCAGCTGCTTTTGAGATTGTGATTCCTGAGGAGAAGTTCTGTGAATACAAGGTGGGGATGTGAATAGCTTGGAGATGGTGACGATGAGGCATGGGTCTCGACAAGTAAAAACTAATGCGATATGGCGACAATGATATCATGAGTATCACAAAAGCCCCCTCTCCAGAGTCTCAATAGTATTGAATTGGAAGACAACCGCCGAAAACACAGATTAATCATCCTCAATACATCCCACAAAACAAGCCCCCTTGCCCCCCAAAAACCATTCACACCTCCGCCCGCCTCCTCCCCTTCCCACTAATCAAATACAACGCAGCCCTCACATCCAGCAACGGATCGTCACTCGCCTCCACCCCCTCCACCCTCGGAATCGGATCGAAAATCACATACTTCTCCAACTTCCTGCTCTCTTCCTCGTCCAACACCTGCTCAATCTTCACCGTTCCCAGCTCGACAACCTCCCTGTCCTCCGGCCAGTGCTGCGTCGCATCGTCAGTCGGATCGCCAGCCTGCGCGACTTGCGCGAGCAGTTTGAAAGAGATACTATCGGCTAGAAGACGCTTGGGGATCTCGTCGAAGAGGTACGTCGAGCTCTTGCCCTTCAGGTCCTCGTCTGAAAGCGTCTGGACGCCTGCTTCAGGCGCGATCCTGTATCTCACAGACGTCCTCTCGCCCCCAGCGGAGACGAGCGTGAACGCATTCACGCCGAAATACTTCTCCGTGGCGAAACTCACCGGGCTTGGCTTGGGCGCTTGCACGAACGCCGCGGCGCTCGGGGTTGTTTCGAGGAAAGACCCGATCGAGCCGTCGCCGATGGCGCGCAGCATGGCGAGGAAGCCTTCGCCTGTGCGGGTGGGGAAGAATGGCGTGGAGTGGGCGATGATGTCGGTGTGTTTGTGCTCATCTTCGGAGAGCAGGAAGCGGAGGGCGAAGCCGCGGGGGTTGGCGTTGGGGTCTGTGTCGGGGATGTGCTGTGTGACGGAGTTAATAAGGGGTTTTGGGGTTGGTTGGTGGGTTGGTTGGGTCTGGGGACTTACTGGGAGGCCGGTGGAGGAGGAGAAGCGGGCAAGGATGGGGGTGCTCTCGGCTGTGAAGTGAGGTGCGCTGGAGAGGGAGGAGGCTTTGGGTGTTGGGTGGAAACTACCACGGAGGAGACGGCCTTTGGCGTGTGCTGTGGGATTGATTAGGGATTGGTCTAGCAGTCGGGAAATATCGAGATGATTGAAATCTGACCTGGACGATAGCTCTCCGGCGTACCAAAGGCGCCTCGGAGAGTCTTCACCAGAGCATCACCTGTCTCGACGACGGCCTTATCTTCTGGGAGAGGCATGTTGGTAGTAAACAAGTGATGATATTAGATCAAGGTTACAACAGAGTCGTTGTACAATTGATCAAAGCTCTTCGCCAGAAACAAACGGGACGCGAGCTCTTTAAGCACACCACCTCACGTAGCTGAACTACATGCAGGCTCATGCAAGAGCTCAAGCTTGCCATAAACGCCATCGATTGCATTTCACAAAATGACTGCTCATGGCAGAAGCTTCGAGCTTCCAATTCACCATCTAAGCGAGCTCCGAGCCCTAGACTAATCATCCCAGCCGTAGGAAGGCTGCTGACATTGCATGAGCAACCATTGGGCGCGATCACGCAAAGAGATGGAGCTTACACCGGTCTGATAGTCGAGAAAAAGTCCATCGGTTGCGTTGCAGCAGGGCATTTGGAATATCTTCCAGCGAAGCAGGGATCACAAACGTGAACCCCTTGATGGTTCACTAAACGATTAGTCATCGGGCTGCATATGCGTAAGCGAAGCGTATGTATATTAGTTTGCATGCTGTCAAAAGTCAGCAACGTTAGATTGTTGTTGATTTGTCGGTAATGTGAAAGCGGATATTCTGGAAATCGATCGGGGCAAATTTGTATTTTTGCCGGTGAATTGTTGTCTTCATTTTGCGTCATCAACTATCATAATTCGCATGATCCAAAGGAATTAGCTGCGCCAGAAACACCTTCGCTTGTTCAGTATCGGCCGTCAAGAAAACAGGCACCTGCCAGCCTAGGCCTCAAGAGGAAATTCCCAGAGATACAAAACAGATCCATCGAATATCATCCCAAAGAAGTGATCCACGTTCACCCATTCAACTCACCCCTCAAAAATCCCGAAACTGATGATCCACCTCCCTCCTCTCCCTCGCTTCCTCGCTCATCCTCTCCTCCTCCTCCCCACCAACACCACCAGCACCCCTCCCCTCCCGCCTCAAGTACTCCGCATAAAGTTTATTCCCCGTAAACCGCGGACTCGCCGCCCCCCTCTGACTAGGCGATCCCATAAGCACACTCCCCGGCCCAGCCCCAGAACCCGCATACCCAAACCCACCACTACCAGTAGCATCTTGCACCACACTCCCCCTCCTCAACCCGCCTGTAATCTCCTCCTGATCCACCATAACCACCATCCACACCCCAACCTTCTCATCACTGCCCATCATCGGCGTGCAGTGGATCCAGCGCGGTTTGCCCTCGACGTTGCCAGAGATCGTGCTGAGCCAGGTGACTTTCGCCGTGACGCCCGTGCCGTGCGCGAGAGCGTCGAGAAGGCCTTCGCGCACGTGTTCGGGGCCGCCGATGCGGTCGAGGAACTTGGTTTGGAGGAGGCCTGGGATGCGCAGGGCGGGAGAGGTGAAGGTTATGCGGAGGGAGGGGTGGGGGCGGACGAGGAGGTACTGTTTTTGTTGTGGTTAGTGGGGGGTTTGTGGTTTGGATGGGAGGGAGATTAGGGTGGCTTACGTTCTGGTATACGCCTGGTAAGCGGCCTGAAGGTCCCAGGCTGGCATGGGGCCAGAGATTGCGATCTGAAGCTGCGTCGTCCATTCCCAGTCTCCTCCGAGGCGCTCTTACTGAGCCGCTCATCGCAGTGCTTGGGCGAATGATGCCTTCGCTGAAGCTGCGAGTGCGGTTCTTGACGATATTGGCCTCTTCGTCATTGAGCACCGCGCCGAATTCGCCCAGCATGTGTTTCGGATCCTTCTGAAGAGAATCCCCAAACCTACTCTCCGATCGATCGCGCGCCAGTAGATTCGCGAAAGACTCCAGACCCCGTCCACCCTCGATCAGAGAGGAGACGTCCACCTGGCAGCCGAGGAAGTATCGCACATTGCCCTTGTTGTCGTACAATGGAGCGATTAGCAGGAGGTTCATGAAAGGCGAGCCGTCGCGGCGGTAGTTGAGGATCGTTTCTGTGATTTCTACTCCGGCTGCCAGGGCGTCTATTAGTCTTCGGACGCTGGCACTGGACGTCTTGGGACCTTGGAGGAAGCGGCAGTTTCGGCCGATGACATATTCGCGGCCGTATTGGGAGGTGTTGTAGAATTCTGCGAAAGTAGTCAGCATAATCGATCGATTGTACTCTAAATCGAATATCCATACCTTCCGACGCATAAACAATCGGATTGTCGGGCAACGAAGGATCCGTAATGCAATACACCTCCGCCAGACTCGGTATCAGCTCGCGCATAACAGGCGCATTGTTCCCCGTAACCTCCTTCACGAGCGACTCCGTCACCAGCGCCGTCAGCCTATGGGTAAGATAAGCCGGCAGCGCATCCTGCACCAGATCCTCGACAATCTCTTTCATGCGGCTGTCGAAGCGCGCATTCAGCGTCGCCGCAATATAAGGAGCATGGTCCCCATCGACCGGCAACTGATTGGCGACAGCATTCGCATACTCAACAGCTGCCTGCGCTTTCTTCGCGTCAAAGTACTGGTTGAGCTTAGGGATATGCTGGGCGCGGTACTGGTGCAGGAACTTGGCGAAGCGGTTGGCGAGCGGCGGGTCTTTGAGGATGGCGTTGAGGTGGTCGACGGAAAAGAAGCGTGTGGCTAGCGATTCGAGGTTGCTTTGCGATACTGAGGGCGCTGGGGGTTTGAGGTCGTAGGAGCCGTGGTCTTCGAGGCCGGAGCCGAAGGCTGTGGTGGGTTCGGTGTAGTGGTCTTGTGCTTCGAGTCCTTCGTGCGGGTCGTCGAAGACGAAGGGCGATGCGACGGAGGCTGCTCGTGAGACTTCACCTGTAAGTTCTTTTGGCGCGGGCCTGAAAGCCGGCGCGAGTGCTCGGCCGTCCATTGGGGAGAGCTGTGTAGCTAAGTCACTGGTGTTGTAGCTACTTTGGATTGCTAGCGAGGGAAGAAATGCAAGTGATACAGCTAGCAACACCTAGCAATGGCAATGGCAATGGCAATGGCATGAGAAAGAATAAAGCAATACTACCAGCCAGGAAAAGGAAATGCTACAGCAGTCGTCCTGCCATGCGCCGGATCGACGCCTCTTACTCGAGCTCGTACAGCTGTGTCCGGAGTCAGTGACGCGAACGTTTCGGACACCCGCGCTTGGGCGTTGCTAGGATGGGCCCGGTAGAAACATATGGCCATTTCTTGGACGGTGCAATGGCTTTTGTCTGGATACGGCGATACCAGACAGGCAACTTAGACAACCTGATGTCGAAGCGAATGGGCGGTGTCGCAGACGCTGTGGTCAATCTTGCAGACCCAGGGCATCTGCAAGACACCTGCAACCATGCTTGCCCGTGGAGAATGCAGGTAGGTGATGGGACGGGCGTGAGACATCTCACGATGCATGCCACATGCAGTCTTCCGTCGGGAAGATCGACTTCTTCTGCTGATGCCGCCCGTGGCTGAAGATAGATCTGTGCGAGCCAAGAATGATGCTCGATTTGCTTTCGTTTTGTGACCAGATAGCGGAGGAATATAGCAGACATGCATAGTGGCGTGTACACCCATGCAGAGAGGAGAACCGAAGCGCAAGCACAGCGTCATGATCGCAGAAGGATCCGTCGCCCGTCCCGAGACCGTTGCAAGCGCGGCGCTCGGTATCAGAGCTCGATGCGGATGTCCGACTTGAGTACATATATATATTGAAATCGTAGAAAGCAGGTCGTGGTTAAGAGTGCACAGGGATATGTCAAATCGTACACAAAACGTCATGCAAGTCACACGCAAATACAAAGTTCACATGGACACAAGAACATTTGACGCAGTCCACACCCAAGTTGCAAGCAATGCCAGACTGATCTCCAGCAGAAAATGAATGGAATTAACAACATGGTATACCCCCCGTCTGTACAATGACCGTAGACACATCCCTTCAAAGAAAAAGCCAATCACTGCTCACATGCAGAACTGGTGCATGCGCTCCTTTCAAATCCCTCTTCTTGCACAAATCCTCCTCCTCCCGCCTCTCCTCTCCAATGTACAAAACATGCCACCGCCCATCCACGCCAGCACGCCAGCACGCCAGGAATCACCGGAACTCCATAGCCCCAACACAACCCCCATCCTTCACATGCTTCAAATCCAACTGCTGATACTTCTCGCTCTTCGCATGGAAATAAATCCCACTAACGCTCCCATCCACCTGATTAAAACAAATGTAATAAAACCCCTCGAAACTCGCGCCCGTGATCGTCTTGACGCGGTGGTCCGGCACGAGGAAGTACTCTTTCCAGCGCATGAAGATGTGCTCGCGCTCCTGGTAGTTTTTCAGCGTGAACGAGGGCGATTTGGCGGATTTGGCCAGGGGCCGCCAGGCTGGGAAGCGCGCCCAGTGTTGCAGGTCGACTTTTTCCGAGGAGCCCCAGGAGGGGTGTGTGGTTTTGAAGAGGTGTTTCGGGCCGATGATTTCGCCTTCGAAAAAGGTGGTTAGGGTTGGGTGGTCGTCTGTAAGGCCTGGGAGGGATTTGTGTTAGTGGTTGGTTAGATGAAGATGGGTTAAGTCGCATGTCGACTAACCTTGAATGCGCAAATATCCACATAGCGACGATTCAGCCATGTCAACATCTTTGATCTCCACCTGGACATCATATACCTGGCGGTCGGATTGTTGCGTTCCCTTGAATTTACTGCCAGGTCGCAAGAAAGAAGATGAAAAATTGGGTAATATCTAGCAGAGAACAGTGTCAGCAAGCATTCCAAGTATGTATAACAAGAACTAACAGCACTCACTCGGTCCTTATCAGGCGTAAAGTCCATATACTGCGGTGGAAACGACGCCATCGACGCATGTGGATTTAACGACGCTCCATGTCTTTGCGCCTGCATATCGCCTTCGGACGGCGTAACGACAGCATCATGCGACGCTGTCGTCGGTCTGGGAGTATGCGCCGCCGCAGTCGCATCTTCGACTATCCTATCCTTCGACTGTAATTGTGCATTGTGATTCTCCGACGACGAGGCTCCTTCTAGCGCATCTGGCTCGGGTGTAGGTTCTTGCGCGATCGCGTGATCAGCCGGTGGAGCGGCAGCATCTTCTTCATCGTTGTCACTGTTGTCGTCGTCGCTATCGTCACGCGGTCCTTCGCGATCTTCTTCCGGCGGGCAGCTAGGGAACGAAGAGCGCGCGGGGATATCGATGGGTGGTGAGGGCGGGAAGGCGGTTTCGTCTGGAGTTGGCATGGTGGATGCTGTGCTGTGCGGTGCTGTGGAGTCTATGGGCGGGTCACGAGGGTCGCGCGTGGTTGCGAGGACATGGACGGGCTTCTTGGGCGGGTTTTCGGTGGGGAGTGAGGATTGATGGAGGAAGGCGATGATTTTGGTATCGGCGACACGGCACACTAGAGGGTCTAGAAGAGTGGTATCTGATGGTTTGTAGTGACTGATGACGGAATATAAGGGTAGATGTAGATTGGTTTGGGAGAAGCGAAGGGCCGATTAACTGGGGTAATAAACGTGGGGAAACCAACGCCATTTTCGGCTTGCCGCGTGCTGCCACTGAAAGTTGAGCTGTGACCGAGAAGCGTGCGCTCGTCAGTCCTGCGTATATCTCCATATGTGGCTTTAGGCGATCTCCACGGCACACGCCGCGCTCGTTAGTAGACCTGTCTTCATGCCTTGCTTGCATGCTGCACTTCCCAATGGATTCATTCAAGTCCCCATCCCAGACGCCTTAACTCCTCGCTCCATGCACTGAGCCCTGTAAAGATGACTCTCACCAGCTCAGATCGGCTTGATCTGTTTTTCTGTCAGTAGTTGTCCAGACCACAATCTCAATGCTCGTACCTTGAAGTGCAGCGATATGAGAGAGAAGACCAGCGCCTTCAGGTCCTGCACCAGGTAATAGAACACTCGTAGGCCCTCGGGGTCTTCTGACTCGTTGACGTCGACTAGAGAGCCGATTTTGGCAGTCTAAAAAATCGTCGTGGTCAGTATGGGACTTGAGGGGACGATTCATGAGAGACAAACCTCGAATGAGATGTGCTCATTGCCGAGTCTGATCTCAAGCTCTTGTCGACCGTCCTTGTTCTTCTGTGGCCACTTCGTGTCGTCTTCTCTGCAGCAGTTGTTAGAAATTGGCACTGGTGAACTGATGTTGCTAGATAGACGTACTTCATGATCTCGCTCTCCCTGATGATCTTCTTGATCTCAGCAATCAAGATTGAGCTGACGCACACTATCGATGATGTCAGCTTCTCAGTCCTCGGTGGAAAAAAATCTCCATCCACTCACTCTCTTTGCGAATCAGGGAGTCATTGCGGTAGTTCGAGTTGTTTGCGTAGCGGGCTTGTGCTGAGCGGCCATCGCCAACCGCGCGGAAGTCGAATTCTATTGATCTGTCAGAAAGGTTCGTAATTATTGAAAGAAAAAAACTTACCAAGGAACTCGTGACCGAAGCGACCAGAGTGACCCGAGCTATCATTGGTATCAGTATGATGTTGCGATAGTCATACGGCATTTGGACGCTGAAGCGTGGCGCGATCAGAAGCAAACACGCGACCGCCCGCATTGAAACGTACTAGTATCGCAGGTAGAATGGATCGTTATTAGTCGCCATGTTGTCGATACTTTCGTGGAATATATCCTCGAGATCTGATCAAGAGCCTGACTGGTATGCAACGGGCCAAAGGTGGAAGTTGCCTGCCAAGAGGTTTGTCTTGCTTGCTCGCGCCTGCCAGCCAGAAATTCTGCCTCAGGGACCAACCAAGGGTGAGGGTGAGCTAACGCAACCCTTGGGCCAAACAGCTGTTCAGAAGGGGACGACATCAATACGCCAGCCCGGCCGCCCCTCTGGAAACACCGCTCTCACCAATCCCGACCGACACACTCTCCGCCCCCCTCGCTCACCAACACTTCCGCTCCGCTACCTTCCCCTACCGCATTCGAAGGAGTTGCTCCATCAGGCCACGCAAGCACCGCCATCGTCTAGACGCTCCGTCACAACGACAAGCCGGAGAGGGCTGGCTACAACACTGCGCATCCCGCGAGGAGCACTCGCCAAACAACACCAAATTTAATCACCCATCCACCACACATCCACACCGCCCAACATGGCGACTTTCTTGGAGAGCTCCTACAGCGTCGTGCATCAGGACAATGCCGCCGACCAACCTTCGCTGCAGGATTTCAAGACACAGCTGGAGAAGGGCACAGATGAAAGCAAGCAGGAAACAATGAAGCGCATCTTGACCGTCATGCTCAATGGCGATCCTATGCCGCAGCTGCTCATGCATATCATCCGATTTGTCATGCCGTCAAAGAGCAAGCCATTGAAGAAGCTGTTGTACATGTACTACGAGGTGTGCCCTAAGCTGGACTCGAATGGCAAGCTGAAACAGGAGATGATTTTGGTTTGGTAAGAAGTGTTGGATTAAAACTCGCGATATATGGGAACTGACTTGTAGCACAGTAACGGTATCCGCATGGACCTCCAACACGCCAACGAGTACATTCGCGGTAACACTCTTCGCTTCTTGTGCAAGCTGCGTGAGCCTGAGCTTATCGAGCCTCTGCTTGCACCCGCGAGGCAGTGTCTCGAGCACCGTCACTCCTACGTCCGCAAGAACGCCGTCTTTGCGATAGCCTCCATATACCAACACTCCGAGGCTCTCATGCCAGACGCTCCCGAACTCATTCAGAACTTCCTCGAAACCGAAAGCGACAACACCTGCAAGCGCAATGCTTTCGCCGCTTTGATGAGCATTAGCCACGAGAAGGCACTCGAATACTTGAGCTCGGTCTTTGAGGGAATTCCCAACGCAAACGAGCTGTTGCAGTTGGTCGAGCTGGAATTCATTCGCAAGGATGCGGTGCAGAATCAGCAAAATAAGGCACGATACCTTCGCTTGATCTTCGATTTGTTGGAGGCGAAGGAGTCCACAGTTGTCTACGAAGCCGCCTCATCTCTCACCGCTCTCACCAACAACCCCGTGGCTGTCAAGGCGGCGGCTGCCAAATTCATTGAGCTTGCGATCAAAGAGTCTGACAACAACGTGAAGCTTATTGTTCTGGAGAAGGTTAACCAGCTACGGAAAGCAAACTATGGCATCTTGGACGATCTGACCATGGAGATTCTGCGTGTTCTGTCTAGCCCTGATCTGGATGTCCGAAGGAAGGCTCTTGAGCTCGCTCTGGACATGGTTTCAAGCAAGAACGTGGAGGAGGTCGTTATGCTTTTGAAGAAGGAGCTGTCCAAGACTGTCGACGAGCAATACGAGAAGAACAGCGAATACAGGTCTCTCCTCATCCACTCGATCCACCAGTGTGCTATCAAGTTCTCTGAGGTTGCGCAAAGCGTCGTTGGCCTTTTGATGGACTTCATCGCCGATTTCAACAACGCATCGGCCATCGATGTCATCACTTTCGTCAAGGAGGTCGTTGAGAAGTTCCCCAAGCTGCGCAGCTCGATTGTCGAACGTCTGGTTGGAACACTGGGAGAAGTCAGAGCTGGTAAGGTCTACCGTGGGAGTCTGTGGATTGTCGGAGAATACTCGCTGGAAGAGAACGACATCAAGGAGGCATGGAAGAGGATCAGAGCCAGCTTGGGCGAGATTCCGATCGTTGCATCAGAGGCGCGTCTTTTGGAGGAACAGCCCGAAGGAGAGGCACCGCTTAACGACCAGGCCAATGGCCACAGCAAGCCTGCACAACCCACTGGATCAAGAAAGGTTCTGGCAGACGGCACATACGCCACTGAAAGTGCACTCACAAGCCAGGCATCCGCCAACGCGAAATTGGACGCTGTCAAGGCTGCCCAGAAGCCTCCTCTCAGGCAACTCATTCTGGACGGTGATTACTACCTTGCCACTGTTCTATCATCAACACTTACCAAGCTCGTCATGCGCCACTCAGAAATCACAGACGACCCAAGGAGGACGAACGCTTTGCGCGCTGAGGCCATGCTTATCATGATCTCGATCGTGCGTGCTGGTCAGTCACAATTCGTCAAGGCACCGATTGACGAAGACTCCATCGACCGTATCATGTCTTGTGTGCGATCTTTGGCCGAATTCGCAAAGCAAAAGGATCTTGAGACTGCCTTCCTTCAGGATACCCGCAAGGCCTTCAGCGATATGGTCCAGGTTGAAGAGAAAAAGCGTGCTGAGAAGGATGCTGCTACCAAGGCCAAAAGCGCGATCCAGGTCGATGATGTTGTCTCTTTCAGGCAGCTCAGCAAGAAGAATCAAATGGATGGCGCCGAAGAGATCGAGTTGGATCTTGAGAAGGCCACTGGTGGCGACTCTGCGACTGAGCACATCGCATCCAAGCTCAGCCGTGTCGTTCAGCTCACCGGTTTCTCCGACCCTGTCTACGCCGAAGCATATGTCCAGGTGCACCAGTTCGACATCATCCTTGATGTGCTCCTCGTCAACCAAACGCGTGAGACCCTGCAGAACCTCTCCGTCGAGTTTGCCACCCTCGGCGACCTCAAGGTGGTTGAACGTCCCATAACTCAGAACCTGCCTGGCCTCGACTTCATGAATGTGCAGGCCACCATCAAGGTCTCATCAACCGACACTGGCGTGATCTTTGGTAACATCATTTACGATGGCGCGCACAGCACCGATACCCAGGTCGTCATCCTCAACGACGTCCACGTTGACATCATGGACTACATCCAGCCCGCGCACTGCACAGAGACACAGTTCAGGACCATGTGGACCGAGTTCGAGTGGGAGAACAAGGTCAACATCAACACCAAGCTCCAATCCGGCAAGGGTCTGAGAGACTTCCTCGCCCGTCTCATGAAGGTGACGAACATGGAGTGCCTCACTCCCGAGGCCAGCCTGAGCGGTGATTGCCAGTTCTTGAGCGCGAACTTGTACGCGCGATCCGTGTTTGGTAAGTTTCCAATCCTTCTAGTGAACCACAACATGAAACTACTACTAACACTTGCACAGGCGAGGATGCTCTGGCCAACTTGAGCGTCGAAAAGGAGGGCGAGAATGGGCCTGTCACTGGCTTCATGAGGATACGCAGCAGGAGTCAGGGTTTGGCTCTCAGTTTGGGTTCGCTCAAGGGACTGAGCAAGATTGGCGAGATGGCATAGATTACGTTCTTGTCTTTTTCTTTCGAGGGCTGCATGCTAGAGATAAACGCTGCTACGAGGAAAAGTATCGTGACAATTTCAGTTATCCACGGTGTTGTCCTTACAGGTGTGTTGCAATGTTTAGAAGATAATGGTGGTGACGTGAGGTTGAAAGGCATGTGATGTAGCTGAGTGAATTGATGAATGATTATTATTGCCTACCTCCTAAGATTCTCTCTGTTCACAAATGGCACAAGAGCGGAATAGTAAATGAAGCGTTCAATTTATGTTATGTTCTCATCATGTGATAATCTGAGCTCAAGCTCCCCTTGCTCTTCGCAAACGCCGATCGGCTCGCAAGCTTCAAGCTTCCATTTCACAGTCCTCTCTTCCAATGCGCTCCCACCTACGACAACAACAGACTCAACCCACACACAACCAACAAAGCCAAACCACAACCATGGCGCCGCCAAAGACCTCGCGGCCCCTGAAAAAGGACCTCTTCCCGTCCACCTTCAAAGGCATCAAAACCACCGTCCTCGCCGAAACCGGCCGCCCGTCAGGTCTAGCGCCTAACATTCGCTCGCTCTCATGGTCTCCCACCGGCTCCCTCATCGCCACCTCTATATCTTCCTACGTCCGCGTCTGGAACCCCGAGCGCCCGAATGTAAAAAGTTCCACGGAGCTGCGCTCGGGCGGCACCGCCATGGTGGAGAAAGTCGCGTTTTGCCCGAATCAAGAGGCGGTGCTGGCGAGTACGGGTGGGGATGGGATGTGCAGGCTTTGGGATGTGAGGGTTGGGGGGCCGGTGGCGGCGGGCAAGGGGAGGGAGGTTGCGGAGTGTAAGACGGGGGATACGGGGTTGTTTTTGGAGTGGCATCCGGGTGGAGAGAGTGTGTTGGTTGGAAGGAAGGATGATGTGGTTATGGCGGTGGATGTGAGGAAGATGGAGGCTGGAGAGGGCTGGGCGACGGAGGCGAGGGAAAGCACGCCTGTGAAGGACCGCGGGCAGTTCAATGCGATGGCGTTTTCCAACTCGGGACGTGAGCTGTTTGCTACGACGGGCGAGGGGCCTGTGAAGGTTCTGGACTGGCCGAGTCTGGACTTGCTGTATACCCTGAGCGCGCATACGAGCGCTACCTACGCCGTGCAGCACTCGCCCGCGGGATCGTACGTTGCGGTCGGCGGCAGCGACAGCATGGTTACGCTCTGGGACACGACGAACTGGCACTGCGCGCACACTCTTACGCCGCACATGGGCTCCGTGCGCGATTTGAGCTTCAGCTTCGACGGCGCGTATATTGCTGCCAGCAGCGGCAGCGACGCTAGGGATAGCAGCTCGGGAATTGAGGTCTGCCATGTTGATACTGGCGAGCATGTGCATACGATTGAGACGACTAATGCGGTCACTTGGTTGGCGTGGCATCCGTTGAGGTACTGGCTGGCTTACGCGGGCGACCCTGGTGGATTGAGGATTGTGGGTGCTGGAACGAATGTTTGAGGGGTCGAGATTCGAATCCCACTATTTCTCAATCAGCCTCACGACTGTATAGCTGGAAGGAGGTGTATTACGAGCTTCCTGGCTTGACAGCGATGCTTTCATCTATCCGACCACAAATCAGATTTACAGCCATGCACGCATTGAAAGAATCCGATGCGGCACACTATCGACTCGATACCGCAAACCTTCCATCGACGAACGAGATGAGCAGGCCAAGCCTGGATCATTGAATGCTACATTTACTGGCTGAGACAGCCTCCCAAAGCCGGCGCCGATTTTGCAGCAGCGAGACGGAGGTTCACGCGAGTAGTCGGGACGGAGATAGCGAGGCATAACTCGCCACGTCGGCGAGTGCAAACTGACGGAAAACATGAAGATGGATCGATACCGCCCGCGGTTCTGGATCTAGACGGCATGAACGGAAGCATTTGTCTAGCTTTTGAATAGATTTTTCCGAACACACTATCACATTTCTCTATTACCAGACGAGAATGCCTGCTTAGAGTAATATGGCGCTTTGGTTTGACCTTGTGATAGTTGGTATCTTCCCAAGTTCCTCAGATCTTAGATCATGCCAAGCAACCAAAGCATGTCATGTCATTTAAGATCTTTGATTTCTGGTCCTTAACAGCACTTCTGATGGACAGTGATGGTCGACTACTTCGACGTGCTTCAGACAGTGGAAGTCACTGGCCCGACGAGAATGCGTGGTTCGTTGGTCAGTCCAATCGTTGTGTGGTCCGGACCATAGATGCATGATATGCGGTTGACTTCGAGAATTAAACTCTGAATTTTCTGAGTTTGCAGGTCACTCTAGTTCGCATAAGGTACAGGCACGTTGGCAATGACAGCAACTGCCATCTAGACTTCGGCAGAGTTGTCTTCACGAGGGATCTGGCATTTTTCTTTTCCATCGAGCTGATTTTGTTCAACCCTACTAACCCAAGAGGGCGAGGTGGGACTTTTAGCTAATCGCTGCTCGAGAAGATTGCTGTGTTTCAAATTTCTGAGTACTACCACTATTTGATTTTCTTACAGCCTAGATGGTAAAGTCGTCCACTGGTCCTCCGCGATAGAAGCAAAGTCCCTAAGCTTGTTGGGCCCTCCGCTCCGGCCCTGCAACGCATCCCAGTCCCTGTTCACCGCGGTCTCAGGCCTCCATCGCCACGAGCGCTGCATCCTTGGGTCTAGCTTGCCCTCTAGACACTGCACGATGTACTTGCCCACGACCGGAATGTGCATGAATCCGTGTCCGCTGGCTCCCAGACCAAGGGTCAGGGAAGGGTAGTCTGGGTGCGCAGAAATGAGGAAGTCGCGGTTCGGTGTATCCGCACACCAGCACACGCGTGCAAACGAGAAGGGTCGCTCTGCAAGCTGCGGCATGGTCTCGCGCAAGAACTGGCGGACGCCTTGTTCAGACTCCAGCGGGATTTGGTGCCTGCTGAAGGGAACCGAGGACTTGACGCCGTCGGTCGTGCTGAAGTTGGTGTAGCCTGGATGTTCGTCGCAGATCTTGAGCTCGTGGTGCTCCTCGTCGGGCTCCATGAAGAAGCCGCGCTCCATGTTGAACAGCACGGGCAGGTTCTTGTACAGTTTGCATTCCTCTTCCGTCATGGCGATGTGCGCCAGCGTCCAGGCTGTTGGACGCAGCTGGTCTTTCATGTCAATGAGCTGGGGTGCGTTGGCACCGGCGCAGAGGATGGTGCGGTCTGCGCGGTACTCTTTGCCGTCTTCGGATCGGGCGCCTTTGACGTCGCCGTTCTCGATGATGAGAGAGGTGACTTTGCTTTCAACGATCTTCACGCCTTGCTTCTCGGCTTGGGACGCAGCAGCTACGAGGGCATTGCGAGCATGACACCAGCCTGCGCCTTCGGCTTTGTACCAGCCTCTCCAGTTGGGAAAATCTCCGGTAAGGACGCCTTCAGGCATAAGTTTGCGGAACTCTTCGGCAGTGTTGATCTCGCGGAAGCCATTTTCTGGAGTCGGCTCGTCCTCTCGTAAGATGGCTTCGATGTTGTTCGGGTCGCTTGCTGCCAAGATATAGCCGGTTCCATGGTAGTAGTCCTTGAAGAGAGGATCTCGCAGCCAGGTCTCGGTGGCGTCGGCGCGGATTTCGTTGTAAGTCCACAAACGCTCTGCGTCTGGGCCGGAGAACTCTTCGAAGGGTTTACGGGCGCGGCCTCGTGCCTTGTTAGTTTGTTAGTTGGACTTGGGCTGTGTGTGCTGGGGGCGAACCTTCTACAATTCTAGGGCATCTTGTTAGTCGGGGTTCTCTCAGCGTGCTGAGGCGATGATGACTTACTTGTTGACATCGTTGCCGGCTGAGATGGCCGATGGAACAGGATATGGGTCCAGAACTGTGACATTCTTATATCCGCTTCGGGCAAGCCAAAGGGCTGTTGATGAGCCCCAAGTGCCACAGCCAACGATTAGAATGCTGGTCGAGGCCGGGTCGGTAGGAGGGAGGTTGTTAGAAGCCATGATGTTCTATGCTGAAGCGGTCTGTCTGGTTATGGTTGACAGTGAATTGAAGTATAGATGAGAGTCCAGTCTTCTAATATATGTGAGGCCTTGATTGCCAAACACGGAAGAAACCAGGCGTGGATTTCCCCCGCCGAAGCATCGGTGTACTCCGTCTTGCTATGGTATGGACACGTTTGGCGGCGAGATCACAGACCCTGCAAATTGGAGCGGTAGCATGGCTAGACTGCTCATCATTCTTGCGCCATTATTGCTTCAGGAAACAGGAGGCAGCAACGCCGTATTTCCTCGCTGTGAAGATGCGGCTAAAGATGACCGAGAGGGTTTCGGTGGCGTTTTCGGTGGGCCTTGGACGTTGACTTTGTGGAGAGCGGATGGACCTTCTTCTCCTTCCTCTTCCCCCAACCAGTCACAAGTCATTGCGTTCAACATCATCAAACACGCCGCAATTTCTTGCTGTGTCCCACTCCATCGACCCGTGGAGACATGGGCCATCTCGCGTCACATCGAGCATGCCGCGACGAAAGGCCTCCGAGCGCGATCAACCGCATAAGCGCCGTTCGCGTAACGGCTGTCTGAATTGCAGAAGGCGCAAGATCAGGTGCGATGAAAAGGCCCCGTCCTGCGGCTATTGTGTAGCGCGGGGCCTGACCTGCTCACGGGGAGGTGTAGTCTTGAAATGGGAGGCAGAGTATGCTGATAACGGACTAGCCTTCGGGCGACAGGGTGTAGGTCCAACCGCTCATTTGCAGCATGCATCAGACGTACTGACTATTCTACAGATATGGAGCAAACACGGCAAGCCAAAACCAGACGACATTCGCTTGGATCGAGTCGAAACAGAGTGGCTGCCTCTGCCAACCGTAGAGGAGTGCCACTTTATCAACGATAGTTCCGGACCTCTGAAGGAATTCGAAACTGCGATTGTCTTGCGTAATGCAAGCGAGACCAGCTCTCCTTCCTCTTTCTCATCTCCAGAGAAACATACTATCTCTTCCCCGGATCTACGGGCTCGGTACCTGGCCACTATCTTCAGCCCTAATCTTGGTCTCTCTGACATGGCGCCTTTCCTGAGAGACCCACGCCATGGCCATCTTGTTTCATATTACTGCGAGCAACTCTGTCCACTCACAGTAACCAGCGAGCGGCTCACCTCGCCCTTCTTTTCCTTAATTCTGCCATTCTGTACTTCCGCCTCGACCATTGTCTCGGATGCGCTGCTGGCCTTATCAGCTCGGCATCTATCAATCAAGGATAACAATTGGGCCGTCACTGCTGTCAGGCTGGAAACCACGGTAATACGAGAACTACGGCATCGCCTCGCCGTGGCGGATGCTTCCAAGATTCGGCAGGATCATGAGCTACCTGTGGTCATGATGCTCATGTGTATGTATGAGATCCTCAATCGCAGCGACCAGAAGTGGGTGATTCATCTCAAGGGCGCACAACACCTCATCAGTGCCCGGCGGGCCATAACTGGCAGGGACTCATCGCAACCGGATTCGGTCAACGAGCTCACGTTTTTCGCGGAGCGATTCTTCGCTTTTCAGGACGTTATCGGACGTACGGCGTGTGGCGAAGCGCCGAAGTTCGACAGCGATTATTGGGACGCGACAGACACGGTTATCGATGCATGGCTTGGCTGCAGTCCTGCTCTTGTGTCGATTGTCAGCTCAATGAACGAACTCAGCCGGTTCAAGAGCGGTACTTTCAATTCAGCAGCATCGAGCGACTTTGCGGCGCAGACAGCATCACTCGAGTCCAGCTTGTCAAACCTAAAGCAAATTGTGCCAGCTGGCGGAGACGACAGATTGCTACTTCGATCTGCAGAGATCAAGCGCGAGGCATCGATAACGTATCTGCATTGCGCATTATACGGCGCGAATCCCCGTACGCAGATCGTGAAAGATGGTCTCCGCAAGATTCTGCGCCGTGTTTCTCGATTCTTGGAGGAAGAGGTTGCAGCAGGTCTGGTATGGCCTGTCTTTGTTGCAGCAGTGGAGTTGGATCCCCTGGATGACGAATTGTGGAAGGACGAAAGTACTGGCTCACCAGTGTATGGTCGACCGCTCGTTCTACGACTACTCGAACACATGCGCACGGCAAGCATTGCCAATGTGACGCACGCACGGCAAGTGATATGTAAGATATGGGATGCCCGGGACATGGCTATGACTGGCGACGAACCAACGTTAACGCCGGAGGACGACTGGGATCGGTTTGTGGCACCTGTGAGTCGCAATATCAGCTTGGCTTAGTGTTTTAATGATTCAACGAAGTGATAAGAAGCCACCAGCAATGTTCTCGGCAGCACAGCCTGACAACAGGCAAGCATCAGCGAAGTTGTCGCTTGTGATCCTGCAACATGCAGCTTGATGTTTATCCTTCCTTATCTGCTGTCGGTAACGCGGTTATGCACTCTCCACGGTGGATCCTCGCATGGACCTTCATGTTTCGAAGCTCCAGCCTTACTGCTTTCGAGATAGCAATAACGGTGGCCTAAAACGTTCTCGCTATGTTCGACTTAGGATCAGCATAGGATATAGATACTCTCTCCGCACAGCGCGTGGACCTTCTCGAAACCCCGCATCAACAATGCGGACTCTGATCAATCACACTATGCATAGCAGATACCATACCGCTTTTCAAGCACAGGCGTCGAATATCTATAGCCGGTTGATAACGGCAGAGCACCGTGACGATGCGGCAAAGATAGCAGTCAATAAGACGTGATCACAGTACGCTGAGGAAGCCTTGCATGTACAAAAGTCCAATGGGATCGCCTTCATGATCATCACGTTGCATTTCCATCTTTCGATATCTTCAGACTGTACACTATATCCTCACGTCGCGCAGAGATGATGACGCCTAACGCACAGGGTACTGTGCCTGGTACTGAGTACCTTGTCGATACAAACCACAACCTCGATGTTTCGCACGCGGGCTCTGGCGAGTCGGACATTGTCCTCTTGCCTCAACCGACTGCTTGTGGAAGAGATCCCCTGGTGGGCCTCACAGATGTTCTTGACTGAAAAACTGAGTGCTAACAATCGCACAGCGATGGTCGATGCCTAAGAAGTATTGGCAGCTTACCCTGCTCGCTCTGTACGCTTGCGGATTTTCGTATGGCGAGAACAATTTGGGTGCAGCGCGTACCGTGATCAGCAGAGAGGCAAATGTGCCTTTGACTGCTTTGGCGGGCGGTGGCGCGCTGAATTATCTCCTCCTCGTGAGCGTCCTGTTCTTTGCGTGTTCCAGACCAGCCCATACTGACCGAGATGATCATAGGGCTTTGCCAACATATTCTGGATTCCACTTGCGATGAAGATCGGCCGTCGACCTGTGCTACTCATTACTACTTTGTTCGTTCTCGGTATGAAGCTTAGACACATGACCCAAAATTATGTATCAGGCGCTGTGCTGACTTGTGGCCCTCTCTGTAGGCTCAATGGTGTGGCAAGCTGTGTTCTATGGTGCAGCCGAGTGGTATCTGTCTTGCGTTTTGAACGGAGTTGGCAGCAGTGCCTATCAGGCTGTCATTCAGCTTTCGATTTTCGACATGTTCTTCGTTCACCAGCGTAGTACTAGTCTGTCTTTCTACTTGTTCGGTCAGCAGCTTGGCTCTATGTAAGCACTCCCTGGAGTCACGGCTCAAGTTGAGCTCTTCCATACTAATATGGTTACAGTCTCGGGCTCATCACTGGCGGAGCTATCGCGGACACTCGTGGCTGGCGCTGGTCTGGCTGGGTCGCAGCCATCATTGAAGCCGGCACGTTCCTTCTTATTCTCGGCGGCTTCGAAGAGACCATGTTCCCTCGCTTTTTGTTCGATAAGCACGACGTACCTCCAGATACGAACCACGGAGCGGTCGTTGACGACATCAGCAAGCCCGCAGATGAAGAAGATGGTAAGAAGGGTCTCGCTCCGACACATACAGCTGCTTCAGAACGTTCCGGTGAAATGCTCCCAGGGCACGAAGAGCGAACGTTCCTGCAAAAGTTGAAGCTGTGGGACTACCAGCCAGAGGATAAAACGACTTACTGGCAGTATTTCAAGAGACCTTTTTTCCTCTTCGCATTCCCGAATGTTGTATTGGTAGGTCGCTCTGCATTGCCCGTCTGACATGTGGCTGATACGAAGCAGGCTGGCATCATCTTTGCCTTTGGGTGCACTGCAGGCATCGTTTCTTTTAACACAAGTACGTCTTTCTGATTAACATATGTATGTCGAAAGATCCACTGACAGCCTTGCAGTCTCCGAAATCATGACCAACGAACCATACAATTTCTCCACGACTGCTACAGGTCTTATGTTTCTCTCTGCACTTGTCGGTAGTATATTTGGATACCTCACTGGAGTCTTTGCAGACAATATTGTCGTTTTCCTTGCTCGCCGTAACGGTGGTGTCAAAGAGCCTGAGATGCGTCTCTGGACGCTTTGCATCAGCTTCATCTATGCCGGAATCGGCTATCTGCTCTATGGCTGGGCAGCAGATGCAGGACTCCCTTGGATCGCCGTAGCCATTGGTCTCGGCGCCATGATCGCACAGGTACGAAATCTAGGGAAGACACACTCCCAGTATTGTCAGTATACTAACATTCTTTGAAGTATGTTCCTCCCTACCCCCTGTCTGGATTTCTCCCCATCAGGGGATCAATCCCTTCACAAGTCTTGCAGCTGCTAAGATATCAACTCCCGATTCCACCACGCCCTATCGCTCATGCGATGTATCTAACGTAAATTTTGTAGTCAAGTCAGCGCTTGCAGCATTGCCACTGCATACGCAATGGACTGCTTCCCGGGAGTAAGTAAAAACCGACCTGCAATCCATATCAAAGTGCTGACTCAATTCACAGATCTCTGGCGAAATTGTTGTCATCCTTGCCATTTGCTCCTCTTGCATCAACTTCGCCATCAACCAGTCCCTGCAATACTTCATCGATGACACCAGCATGGGCCCAGTCTTCACTTTTTACGGCATCATGGTTATGCTCAGTATGGTTGCGGCGGTGCCGATGGGTGTTTGGGGCAAGGCATGGCGCAGGAAGTGCGCACCGAAATACAGGGAGTTCTTGAGTATAAGAGGTGAGCAACAGTAATGCCATTGTATGAATGATAAGGCACTTAGGTTCACGCCTATGCAGCCTCTACACCATCACTGCCGTGGCGTTATCCGCATTCTCCACCACAACGACCCCCCGCAAGTTGACATGGATGGACGGTTTCCGCGATACCTCATGGACCATGACAAGAGCTTATCGGTACCACATCAGCTGGTCCTTTCGCCAAGTCATCGATGCGAGCTGTATACATAATGGCGAGCAGTATTATTGTTCTGGGGATCAGTTTAGACCGTCACATATTGCTGTTGCACATCGAATCTTAACATTGCCACAATGCCGTCCGAATCCAGAGTATCGAGCGGCGACAAAAAGAGTCCAGCTCATGATGATCTGCAAAAGCACCATGACGCGTACGACACTGGCGGGATCTACTCTACGGGAGAGGCTCTGTCTGTCGAAGAAGACCGCCGCATCGTCAGGAAAGATCGACTTCAGGTAAGTGTACCTCCGCAAGTCACAGCAAGATCAACGGCTGATGAGTATCAGTCTCCTTCCAATAATAAGTCTGTCGTATCTTTTCCAGTTCCTAGACAAATCTGCTCTTGGCTACACTGCGATCATGGGCTTGAGGACAGATCTCTCCATGACTGGATCTCAATACTCCTGGTCTAGCGGCATCGACTATTTCGGATATCTCGTTGCGTCTTACCCTATTGCCTGGCTGCTGGTCAGGCTACCGGTCGGAAAGCCGATTGCAATCTCAGTGTATGTTGAGCTGGGTTCAGGCTACTCTCCAAACATCTGACTTGATATAGCCTCATCTGGGGCGTAATCCTCATGTTGATGACCACTTGCTTCAATGCCCAAGGGCTACTTGCGATCAGGTTTTTCCTTGGAGTTACAGAAGCGTCTCTTGGCCCAGAATTGACAGTCATCGTCGCCATGTGGTACAAACGTTCCCAGCAGCCGCTGCGACATGGCGCTTGGCTATGGGCAATGTCATCGCGGGCATCTTTGGCGGGATATTGGCCTACGCCGTCGGCCATGTACAGAGTATTGCACCCTGGAAGGTAAGCATCTTGTGACGCTCGTATCGTGTGTGTCGCTGACATTTTTCGAGGCTGTGTTCCTGGTATTTGATGCTTTGACTGTTGCATGGTCGATCTTCATCTACTTCTTCCTCCTGGACACGCCTGATAATGCAAGGTTCCTCAACAAGGAAGATCGCGCAAAGGCAATTGACCGTGTGCGGGAGAACATGGCTAGCATCCGCAGCAACATCTGGAAATCGAGCCAGTCGATTGAGGCTCTTACCGATGTCAAGATCTGGCTTCTCGTTGCTGTTCAGCTTTCTCAGCAGATTGCCAATGGTGGCGTGCACGGAGTAGGTCAATGATATCTGCTGCGAGATGCAAGGACTGATATTTCGTAGTTCGGCAGCATGGTCATCAAAGGCTTCGGCTTCACGACTTTGAACACGCTTCTTGCCCAAATGATCAGTGTCGTTTTCCAGGCTGTTTTCGTCGTTGTCGGCACGGTCGGCAGCACGTACATGAAGAACGTACGCACGTACTTTATGGCGTCCAATTTTGCCATCTCCCTCACAGGCTCTATTATGGTCCGGGAATCAGACGCCAGCAATATTTGGCCGCGTTTCACTGGATACTGCTTCTGTATTGCGTACTAGGCGTATTTTCCATTGGTTCTGAGCATCGCAAGTAGCAATGTCGGTAATTTCACGAAGAAAAACACTGCAAATGCGATGGTAAGCCCCGATGCAAGCTCAGCCACTCTCCATGGCACGTGTGGTACATCTGTGGCTAACAGAGTTCAACAGGTGTTCATTGCGTATTGTTTGGGCAACATCATCGGGCCACAGCTCTTCTTCGAGGATGAAGCGCCAAGTTACCCATCTGGTTTCTTGTCCATGATCATCTGCTTCGGAGATCCTTGAATACTGAGCGTTGTGCTTCGTGTCTACTTGATCTGGGAGAACAGGGGACGCGATAACAAGACCGGAACGATTGTAGATATTGATGGAGGAACAGATTGGAGCGATGGACTTCTCAGATGCCACGGACAAGGAGATGGCGAACTTTAGGTATGTCTACTAAAAACGTGAGATTTGATTCGAATATCATGTAACACGAGAATGGAAGCATACTTCGTTCGTCTCCATGGTGATTGGTACAAACTGTAGGATTGTGTCTTTGAGATACACTGGTATCGCTCCTACCGCAATACCCTACGATATGAAGGCCTGTGGAAGGGTCGGCCACTGGCAATGTTGTTATCTATTTTCTCTTCAAGATAAAAGCAAAGTAATCGAAAGAGCTCTCTCCACCGCCCAGTGTCTTCATTTCCATGTTCCATAGCTCCTCTTCTCCAACCTGCAGTAATGGTTTGATGAAATGCGGCTGGCGGAATGTGACATACAGAAAGATTCCGTCGGGCTTGAGAACGCGGTGGACCTACCGTTGCAGCACAAAAGAGTAAGACTTTGGCAAAAGAAACGAAGGAGATATACACTGCACGACCTACCTCTCGCATGTAACGGCTCGTGTCACTCAAGACCTGGTCTGGAGGCGACCAGGGACTACCGTGGATCATCGCGTCGAGCGTGCCTTTGTCGAAAGCCACGTCGGCCGAGTTGGAGGCTACGTCTTTCATGTCACGGACATCTGCCCAGCGCCATTCAATTCCCTTCTCTTCCGCATGACGTGAGCGCATGAGCTCCAATGCTGTGTTGGAGAAGTCTAGGCAGAGCTGGTTCTTGTAGCCGCGAGCGGCGAGGTCGGCGGGAATGGTCTAGTGAGAGCGGGTGGGTCAGCTCATGGCTGCTTCGTTTCGCGATCGGCTTTAAAGTCCTCATACACTATCGCCGGTGCCTAGGTGGACGACCTTAGGCTCCTGCTCCGCGGGTTTAATTGCGAATAGGTTCTCTTTGAAGAACGGCTCGAGCGCTTCGTAGCTTCGGAACCATTCGTGGGTAGGATCCTCTCCGTTTGACTGGGCATATCGGCTGTCCCAGTATTCAGGCGTTGCCAGAGCTTTGCCTTCTTCATCGGGTCCCATGATTGTGTGTATACTGGGTTGTGTATGCGCAGGTGAGAAAGTGACGAGCTCAAGGTTGCGATCTTCTCTTCTGCGGTGCGGGGGAAACGCCAAACGCCTGACAGTTTTTAAAGGTCCACCAACTCCAGTTTCATTTGATCTAGAGACATGAGATCCACTTCTCCTCTAAACCTAACTTACTTCTCACCGAGCAAGCAAAACATTCGTGTAGTGGGAAAAGGTCATGTACACACGCTTGGTCTGCAGCATGATGCACTACGATCTCCTGGGTTCACGCCGCACGAAATTACACAATTGCTACCTTGACATCAACTTCGACTTCTTTGCCCGTACTTATGCACAAAGACCTCAACAACGCTCAGCGACGCCTTTGTAACGGAGATTACGTTGTCCCAGTCTAAACATGTAAGACCAGCCTCTGTGGCTGCATAAGCAATTGCTCCGGGTTTCTGCATGTACACCGCCATGGGGCTTGTCTATCCATACTTGTTCATCCATACTCCTCTTCTAAAATTGAGTTTCAACCGAGATATTTGACAGGTCAATCATGCCGACTCCCTCAAAGCATGGCGCCCAAAAGCGCCTTTCTTACATCTACAACATCAACACATCCACATTCCGCGCCACCGCTTCCAATTTCGGCCACGTTGCCTTCACATCCTCCCTGACCTTCTCCACCGAATGCGGCACACTCGCCATAACCTGCTGATACGCCTGCGCCACGACCCTCCCAAACGGCGACTCCCACCCATAGCTCCTCTCAATATTGTCATGCAACTCTAACATGAAACCCAAAAACACAACTTGCAAATCCAACCCCCCCTTCTTCGTCTCTACGTAAATCTCCCGCGTCGCGGGATTTTCGCACAGTGCTTTTGTCACATTCGCCATCGTCCAACAGTCGATCACCCGATCCGGGTAGAACGAGCGTGGGAATAAGATGGGAGAGCATTCGAAGTGCTTTTTGGCGCCTATGCGCCACGCACGGTAGATTTCGCCGCTAGACATGTAGTGCACTTGGAGTTGGCGGAGGAGGTGCGGGACGGGCTGACGCGTGTAGGACCACATGCCGGAGTTGAGGCAGAGTTTGAGCGCGTCTTTGACTTCGTCGAGAGAGGACGAGGTGTTTGCTTTCTGGTAGTCGAAAGTCGTGCCCGAGACGGCGAAGGCTTCGGCTTGGATTGCCGAGACGCGGCGCTGGGCTTCAGCGGGAGTGGCGGGGACGAAGAACTTGTGCAGTTGGGGTTGGTGGCGTTTCACGAGGTTATCGGCGGTTGTGATAAATTCTGGCTTGAGCTCGTCGGCGGGCTTAAGCAGTTTGTCTTCGGCGTGGGTGGCGCCTTGCTTGCATTTTGGGCAACGGCAGCTGAACAGGTATTGGCTGCTGAGCTCAGCTTGGCGTACGCTGAAAGGGTTGGTGGTGTCGACGTATTTGATGAAGAGCTCGTCGCCTTGGCGGATGGGTTTGAGGGCGCGGATGAGGAGCTGGGGTTGGTTGAAGACGACGAAGAGATTGGGGTCGCAGGAGTGGTTGGCGCTGCAGACGAGGTTGTCGAAGCCGAGGCCGAGGGAGACGTCGTCGAGGGGGCTGGTGAGGGAGATGGTGTTGCAGTTGACCTGGAGTTTGTTAGATTGGTAGAAACGTTTTTGGTGGGTGCTTGGTTGTCGTGATTTGGACTTACGTTGAAGAAGAACGCTCTGCAGACAGATTGGAAATCGATCTTCTCGTGCTTCGGCTCTCCACAGTACTTCCAAGCACCGTACGCAAGCATATTGAAATCCTCCCATTTCTGTTCTTGATGAGCCTTGATCCACTCAAGAGCCTTGCCATCCACGGCCGGCTTGAACTGAAGGATGTCAAGAAGGCCCTCATCCTTGCCTTCAGGATCCGCCTGCAGTCGTCCCAGCAATTTGATAGCGGCACGAACACCGTGAGGTAGATCCGGCCGTCCAGGAACAGAGATAACCTTGCATTCATACTTGTGCTCGCGCTTCCAGGCCTTGGCTTGGCAAGTTTTGGAGCAATATCTGACTTTGCGGCAACCAGTGCAAGCTTTCGTGTCGACGTGGACTTCCGGGAGACCAAGCGCTGTAGCTTGTTGGCGCTCGACCTCAGATGCGCCTTTGTGGAAACACCATGCGCAGGAATCTTGCAGTCGCTCAGTGTCTAATTCTGCAACGGCAGGTCGGGCAATGGTGTGGACAACATCGCCAGGTTTGAAGCTTTTAGTGGCGAAGAGGCCTCTTCCTGCGCCCTCGATATCGGACTTTCGGATCTCGACGTTCATTTTTTGTTTGATTAGTTGATTCGGTTATTGGATGGATTGAGTTGATGTCAATTGATGCTATTCTTGGCGTTGCAGGGTCTGAGCGTGAAGACTTTTGTTACTGGCTGCGAGCGCACACTTCTGCACTCTACACATTATTGATTCATCGCGAACGCGAGTGTTCTTACAATCCATCGAAAGAATTCACACCGTCTTTTGTTACGTCTCTAGTTATGTCATTGAGAGGTCGATACCACGATTTGGATATTGAGCTGGGCTAGAAACAGAAAAATTGACGAGATGTCCGAGCGATTTGGTTGCGCACGCAAGGTACCTACCTACAGTAGGCCCACCGTAGCGACTCGCATTTTTTAGTGGCTACCTACGCGTGAACAATAGGTCTTCATTGTCCTTTGAGAATATCAACAGCGGGACCACACATTAACGTGAGCATGCATGTGACTTCGCCGTCACGTTCATTTATTGCCTCGGCGGTGGCGAAGCGGGCTGCAGTCCATCTGCGGGAGCGAGATGCTGCGCAATCAGCAAGCCACTGACGCCCCGAACGTGTCTGCCTTGCAATTAATTAGCACTGGCACTGCCGACTCTTAACAATAGGTACATGGACCTTAATTCTACGAGCCCTTCGCCTGCCTGTCCACGGCCTCCTGAACACTGCCACCCTCACCAGATTGCCTGGCTTATGAGTCCTTTGAAATGCCCTTTGCGATGACCGTGCATCAGGCTGCTGCGTTGCACGATGCCCCAGCCACGTGACGCGACCAGTTTCGCGAAAACACGAGATGAGCTGATCCAGAAGATCGATGGATTTCGCGAAAATCCGGACGCAATAAGAGGCCTCCTGCAAGAACGGGAGAGGAATCTGCTCGTAGACCTTTACAACGCTTGGGTTCCAGAAGGCCGCAGCATCGAGCAGCATGCCAACTTCGGGAACTTGTTCGCGAACGCTGTCATTGGCGACGGACCAGCCCAGGCCAGAGTCAAAATATTTGCAGCTGTCCTCAGCCTGAGCGCTGGCCCGACCACCGAGATTTGGGCACGCTTCGTGTCCGCGCTTGCTTTAGCAAACCCAAGCGCCCGGGATAAGGACTTCCGGGATGAGTGCATCCAGAACTTCGATCTCGAGTACGTCCAAAGTCAGCTGGGCCGAGAATCTGCTTCGGAGTTCGAAGTGCAACTCTGCGTCTACTCCCCACCCGACCCTGTCTGCAAATTCGGCGAGAAGATAGAAGAGCTACAGGCACTTGTTGACGAGGCAAGACGAGAATACAAAACTGAGACATGGACGTACGAACACAACGATGATGGTGTACCAAGCAAAAGAAAACACGCGAACACCGAAGCCACGAGCCATTTTTGGCCAGACCAAGCAGCGTTGAAAATCGTAGATGACAACAAAGAGTTGTTACGAGCTTTCTACGTTGAGCATTCCAAACGCTCGGCTCAGTATGCCCGGGCGAAGCCCGTGGAGAAGAGATACAAGCTTCGGCAGGCGCGAGAGGAATCCAACAGATTTCTAGCTGGTGTTCAGGCACGGGCTCGCATCCTGGCAATCCTCCTCTATAACAGAGTAGACCATGAAGCGCCAGCTTGGGACGTCTTCATCGCAGCATGCGTGGATGGAAGCGCAAGCTCCAACCGTATGCTGGACGAGCGCTTGCCTTATTCTCCCGACGACATAAACGACATCTTCCAGAGCTTGATGCGTTCTCAACGCGACAGCTTTCATGACAGACAGTTTTCATTCTGTCCGCTCAAGATCAAGCGCCCATCCTCCGATCGTCCAAGAGGGCGGATCCAGCTGGCGCGAGCGCACATGCCTTTCATGCGAAAGGAGCAGTGCGGCGAAGGTGCGTCCGATGTCGCTGTTTTCTATGTCGACATCCATCCGGGTCATCTACAGAACATGACTAGCGACACGTGGAACGCAAACATCACTCGGCTGGCTATGAAACAGATACCATTTGACAACGATGCGAACCAGGAGGTCAAAGTCAACATGCTCATTCAGATTCAAGCTTTCACTCACAAGCACATCGTCCAGATTCGTGGCATCCATTGGCTGTCGGATGCTGTGTTGATCTTCATGGAACCTGCTGAATGCAATTTGTATGAGTTCATGACTTTGCATCGCCCAGACCCTGCAGCCAAGAACGATGGACACGATGAGCGAAAAGAGAGATTGCAAATGTTCACCAACATCGCCGGCGCACTTGTGCATCTGCATGAAAACCTTGAGGACGATTCCAAGATAATACACTTCATGCATAAAGACATAAAGGCGGAAAACATCCTTGTCATGCGCGACAGCGATGACCCCGAGACTAAGGTCCTCAAATTGACTGATTTTGGTCTTTCGTCTATCAAGGCAGAAAGCTCGAGTTCGAGCAATCGACATCGGCAAACGAATGGCACCCCTGCGGATCGATCTTCAAGGACAAGACTGCCCGCGACAGCCGTCCACTTTGCGCCCGAATCGAGGGATAACAATGCAGTCACCATGAAGTCCGACGTCTGGGCCTTTGGACTCGGGTTGGCCGAGGTCGTTGCTTGGATTGCGAAAGGTTCGAAAGGACTCGAAGGTCTCGAACGCGAACGAGAACGCGGATCGGCAAATTCCGGACAAGAACGCAAATCATCTGATAATACATCTTGGATTCTGGATGAGAACAACGAGCCAGTGCTATCGCCCGGCATTGTCACGTGGTTCGAAACGCTAATAGCGGACAGTAACCTGAAAGCTGAAGAGAAGCAGATGTACACCAGCTGTTGGCTCTTGATGAAGCACGTTTGCCTCGCATGTGATCCAGAAAGGCGCGGTTGCATGGTGGATGTGCAAAAGTTCCTTCGACACATATGCAACGGACGCAAGGATGTCCAAGACAAAATCTTGTCAAGATTTCCCGAGCATCGACCAATGCACACAAAAGCCAACATGGGTTTCAGCGAAGACGCGCTGACACTCTCGCCTGCAACAACAAGATCAACGGACACATCTCAGCATTCGAGGCAGGATTCCGGCCACGACCCGTCAGACAAAGTCGCGCGCATATCCACTAGCTCTGAGCATAGCTCCGCTGCAACAGGCACTTCAACGCAGCGCTCAGTGGACGGGGTTCCGCAAGCCACGTCCCCGGGACAACCAGGACGCTCAAAATTGAGGTCATTTTTCGGTCGAAAGGAGCCTGGCAGCCGTAGCGTGGAATCTACGCCGCCCACAATTACGCGTCCTAACAATTCAAATGTCGACGAGCGAACAATAACGTCTTCAGGCTTACACCACGGCAACGCGAACCGAAGACAGCCGTCGCAAACAATCGAGTCACCAGTGAGTCGCCCGCGAAGTGCGGCACAAGGGAAGAAGACGGAACTACACATTGCAGCCGGTGAAGGAAATCTGGCCCAGATAGACCAGCTGTTAGCATCATTCGACCTCACCAAACCGCAGGGCCGAAACGCGCTCAACGCAAAAGACGAAAACCGCATGACACCACTTCTCAACGCTCTCAGGGAAATGAAAACGGAAGCAGCAATATTGCTGTTCGATAACAAGGCCGACGTCGACATTGTGCCCAACAGCGAGCGCTCCGCCCTCGATTACGCCGTCGCAATTCCTCCTGTAGACGGCGATAAATGCTTGCCGGCTCTTCTGCTTGAGCGAAGTCCAGCATTGGTCACGGAAAGAGACCAAGGAGGTAACACGGCGCTCCACAAGCTCGCCGAGCTTGCCATGAAGGGCACGCTGGAGCGTCTTGAGGCGATGATAAGAGTCTTGAAGAAGTCGGACGTCGGAGCACCGGCTCTTGATGAGGCCCTCAAGTCACGGAGCCTGGACGGCCTGTTGCCATGCGAAGTGGTTCAAGAGGGAAATTTGCCGAGGGGAGACCGAGAGAAAATCATAAAGTTGCTCACGCCCGGGAGCTGAAATGCTGTGAGAGGTGTCTCTGTAGATTCATTCTATCCATTCTCGATCTCGCCGTTGATACTAGAGAAGCCCGCTCCTCCTTTTACTTGACTTTTCGGAGGTGTTTCGCACTCGGATGGCTTCCAAAGAGGTTCTTTGGCTCAAGAAGCGAAAGACAGACTAATATTTTGCGTTTGCTGGTTGGCGACGATTCTTGAGAAGTGTATATACACTTACAGTTTAAACATTGGTACGTTCCGAATACCTTTTCAAAGCCCTAGGTTATGCCTTACGCGTGCGAACTCCTGCGCCACGCATGCACACACCTCGAGCCGTCGTCAACGTGGTACACGGTCATTCGACAAGCAAGCGCCCAACGCTCCAAGCTCCGGCCTCGCGCATAGAATGCCGACCCGCGCCTCCAGTCCTAAAGGAGCGCAACCTCGGGCGCGCATAGATGTTCACAATTGCTAGGCAACATTGAAATGCAGGTAAACCATTCCTCGGGCTCCTGTTTTGTCTACCATCAATATCGCTTGCTGTCTAACGCTTCGTCGCTATCAGAGGCGCCCGCGCCCCGGGGCTGAGTTGCATTGATGGCCTCATGTGCGAACCACCTGCCGCAGCAGCCTCTCGTGGCTGAGCCGCGCATCCAGATACCCGGCTTAGCTGCTGGCACCTCAGGATATAGCCCTGCAGTTGATATTTCTATGGTACTGACCTGCACAATAATCACTTCTACTTCATTCCCGCACAGACTATGAGCCTACGATGACCTCCGTGACCAGCCATTTGCCATCCGAGCCCATACTGCTTCGACATGTCACGCAAAACCAACTGAGTAGAACATCGAGCACTGCGGAAAATCCTTTTGCTTCGTCATCCAGGGTACCTTCCCATGAGGCTTCTGCCAGCAACACTTTCGAAGCGGAGCGCGCAGAGGAAGCAATTTGCGAAACGGCTTACCCAGTACCGAAGAGACTCTTTGCCAAGAGAGCCGACATTGAGGAATTGAGGAGGTGACTGAAACCCAAAGTCGACCCACAAGCTATAATAATCGCACTGACGTCAACAGACAAGACAGACCTTTCGCAAGATGGGACGAGGACGAAGCCAAGAATGTCGCAAAGCGCCTTGCGTGTGAATACGGCTTGAGTGGTACTGAGGCAGTTTTCGTCAGGGTAGGTGACCCAACCCGGATCGACGAGCCGTTGCTTACCACTCCCAGGCAGCAAGAGTCCTTTGGGCTCAGCATGCCCTTGGCAGAGTGACTCCAGATGACAAGGACAAAAAGAACCGCGATGGTGAAGACATCTTCATCAACGAAAATGAGAAGTTGACAGCAGAGGAGATCGACGCCGTCACAGACGAGGGACGCCTGTCCTTCTGGGAGCAGCCATGGCCTTTCAAAACAACGTATCTGATGCTGTTTATCGCTGCCACTGTCCAAGGATGGACCCAGACAGCGACTAATGGCGCAAATCTCAGCTGGCCGACGGCGCTCAAACTCGATGGTGGTACAATCGGAGAAACTCCGAATACTTCTTACGGAATCACCACATGTGTGGCCACGCCCAAACGTATCTGGGCATTCGCCGCAGTCAACGCGGCTCCTTATTTGGCCGCTGGCGTGTAAGTAATGTGAAACGTGGATGGGATAACGACTAGGATGTTGACGCTTTTGCAGTTTCTGCTTGTTCTCTGACGTCCTTATCAACGAACTGCGTTTCGGGCGTCGAGGTGCGATTATTGTCTCCGCCGTGTCTGTTATCATCGCCGCCATTTTAGGGTCAGCAACACAAGAGACATGGCAGTTCGCACTCACACGTGTGCTGCTTGGGTTTGGTATGGGGTGCAAAGCATCAGTGGTACCCGTGTTTGCTGCAGAAATCGCTCCGCCGCATTTGCGAGGTGAGTTTGCCATCCTGCTCAGACACATCGTTTAGCTTGCTTACCGGTTCGCCTAGGATCGCTCGTCATGAACTGGCAGGTTTTCGACGCGCTGGGCATATTTCTTGGCTTCACTGCTAATCTTATCGCATCGGCAGCCGGTAAGATGAACGAACTGTATGCCAGACACCCACGATGCTAATAATGTCGAAGGGCCTGCAGCATGGCGCTGGCAAGTCGGATCGTCAGTTCTGCCAGCAATTGCTCTGTTTTGGGGCACGATGTTTGTGTGTTGGGACTCGCCCAGATTCCTGATGAAACATGAGAAGCGTTTCCAACGACAGTATCAGAGAAGATACCGTCTAGAGTCTATTTGGAGACGCTGGTTTGCGACACGACCTCGGCCCTCTTATCGGAGTGACGCATACAACACCTTGCTACTCTTGCGAGGCGAGCCCATTCTCGCAGCCAAAGAGCTCATCTATGCCCACTGTCAACTCCTCATAGAGAAAGGCTCTCGCAAGGATGCCAGCTTCCAAGAGCCTATGAGCAGCGAGGATTTCTCGCTGGAATATGGATCTGGCTTGCGTGCCTGGGCCTCTAGGTTCAAGCGGCTGTTCACCGAGGGGTTCATTCGCAGAGCACTTATAACTGCTGCGACGGTCATGGTATGCCAACAGCTTTGTGGGATTAATATACTTATGTTCTATTCCGCAAATCTGTTCTGCCAGACGGGCAACGACGATTCGACTGCTTTACGGCCTCTACTGCTAACCTGGGGTCTTGGTATTTGTAACGTGGTCTTCGCATATCCCGCATACAAATGGATCGAGAGCAAGGGACGCAGAAGGCTGATCATCTTGACCCTACCGCCTTTAGCCATTCTCATGGCCGCAATTGCAGCGACTCTCGCCAAGCAAGAACCGCGGCCACCAAACCACCCTACTCCACTCTACAGCGAAGAGCGGCGAGACGCCACAATAGTTCTCGCCTATGTCTTTACGGCGATTTATTCCTTTGGATTGGGACCTGTGCCATTCACACTTTCAGCTGAAGTGTTCCCTCTGGAAGAGCGCATGGTCGGCATGTCAGTTGCAGTCGCACTGAACTTTCTTGGGGCCGGATGCCTCACCCTTCTGGTCCCGCCCTTGACTAATGATCCCGCTGTCCTACTTGGCCCTTTCGCGGCGTTAAATTTCGTTGGGTTCATCTTCGTCTGGGCTTTCGTACGAGAGGTCGCAAAGGAGCGGCCGGTCAAAACTCAGCACACAGGAGCCGACAATGCTGCCGGCCGGCAGAAACGGATGGAACCACTGACTCTGGAGAGCCTATTCAATGTTTTCGAGCCCACCGTCTCAGATCACATCGGCTACCGCTGGAAGCGACTCAAGAGCTTGCGGATTGCCGAAACTGAAACTTTCATTGAATATTCCCAGACGAAGCAACAGCGACGTTTGAACGGTAACGCCAGCACACGACAAGATTCAGGCATCTGAATTTGAAAATGATCATAGCTAGCAGTCTAATCCATTGTCATCAGACAAGGGCATCCATTCGTTTCTCTTCCACCAGTCTAGCTTCGCGAGCCTTGCGCTTGCGACGCAGACTCCAACGCCAAAACGTCACGGTCAGTGTTGTCAGCGACACTGCAAGTGTCAAATAGATCCACCAAGATGGAGAAATCGCCAGGCTTTTGGTATCAGTCAAATAGAAGATCGGCATTGCCATGATTGCCTGCATGTGTGTAAGTCAGCGAGGCAGGAATTTCAGTCTTCGGTGAAACGTACCGCGATCGTCGCAAATGACAGAAAGATCAGCGTGATAGTCGTCATGACCCGAATGGTCGCCGAGTCGTCAACGGCTATACCAGTGAGGCGCAGCACGTGCGAACTCTGCTTTCCGATGATGTTTTGGTTTTCCAGCTTGATCGTGCCATCAACGAACTGAAGCGTGCTTTGACAATGGGCCACGACCGACTTGATGTTCATCTGGAAGCCGCTGAGCTTCATGCGGGAGTTGTAGATGAAATCTTCCCAGTGTCCGGGCTCGTTGCTGTTACTCGAGAGCAGCATCTTGTGTTTGCTTGCAATCCTCTCTAAGCCTTCAAATGTTCCGAGCAGAGAGTCGAAGATCGCTGAGACGGGACTGAGTCTGTTTTGAAAGAAGTGCAGAGACCGAAGACTGTCGTATGTGACACTATCGGGATAGTCAGAGCCGGCACAAAACACGAGTGTCCACTTAGAGTTTCACGTCAGTTTCATCACAAGGATAGTCGTCTTTGCTATCGGACTCACCACCTGAGTGATCTCGCGTTCGTAGTACTTCATGTACTGCCTCCATTGATCCAATCGCAATGCTAGAAGCATGGCAGCTGGCCGCAAGATCTGCTGGTGATAGCATGTCTCGTCGGATACGTCCTGCAGCCACCGCATGACCATATCTTCTGCTTCGGTATTCTGGTACGGATTGATGGTGATGTAGAGCGAGCGCCCGTCCGCGATTCTGATTTGGTGGTAGAAGGCGGTCTGTCGGATAGTCCATGGTTCTGCGCCCTTGCGGTTTGTCCTTTCGGCATATTTATAGACGAACATGTACTCTGCGAACCGTCAGTCCGGTTTCTTTTGGCACCTGAACAATTGCTTGTACCCAATAAGTCCTTCTGTTTCGAGTCTTTTGTCCAAAATGGTACTCCCAGAGCCTCTTCAACGGTCGTGTCTTTCCAGTGGAAACCTCCAAGGATCTCCAAGAATTCTTCGCTCACATCATGCATCGTGAGCAATTCTTCGACAACAGCCTTGGTAACATTCACCGGGCGGTGTGAATTTGTTTGAGAAAAGCAACTGCGGCGGTCAGAACGGGTACTTTCTCAGATGAAACCCGACAGGATGCATACAGGAGTCTGGCCGCAAAATCGCCTGATGCAACATTTGGATTACTTTTTGTCAGTTGCTTCGCATCGGAGACGGTCAGAACGTTTTGCACAACCTTGTTGTATCGATCTGGCCGTGACACTGCGTGAGATCAGAACAGTTCATTAGGTTGCGAATATTTTGCCATACCGTTCGATACTATGGTCACCGCCTTCACAGGAACATTACAGAGCTCTCGAGAAAAACACAACTGATCTTCCAGGTATTGCAGCTTATTTCCATATGTTCCGGTGTTCATCTTGCAGACTGGATGCCAGGGTACAGCGCAATGACCTTTCAGCAATTTGCAGAATGCGCCTGGTCAATTCAAAAGGCTGGAGGTTCGCACTTATTGCTTCGTTTCGCAGTCCCTGCAAGAGGTCAGACGGCCAGTGTGGTGTAGATATCTACACACGTACATGAGTTCGTCCTGAAACAAAGAGTAGTCAGCAATCCAGCCTTGTGTACTGTCTTCGCGGGGAATGGCTATATGTACTCACAGAAGAGAGCTGCTGATCAGTAGGATTCTTCCAAGTGGTCATCGTGCGTTTGCGCTGGCCATCACTTAGTTTGGGGCAGTGCAATGATGCCTTAGGACAGACAAGTACCGTGATCTTAAAGTCGTACCCAGCTTCCTTCTTGAACCTTTTCTCGAGCACTTCTTGCAGCCGCACTATGTCCAGGTACTTACTGACAGTTTGCCAGCCCATTGCGCTTCACGGTCAAAGTTTTTGATTGTTTGTTGGTGGATGTGAGAACTTGGGCAATGCACCACTTTTCAACTCCCGAGCTGTCTTCAGGCTACGGGACGGATCTGAGAGCTCCTTACAAGGCAGACGCGTGCCATAATTCCGGTGAACGAGTGCATGTAGAGGCCGCAGTCAATATGCAAGGCGATCAATCAGACGCGGCTGCGTGACAATCATGCCGGTTGTGAGTGCCTTCACGGCGGGGTCGTCTGCGTGCCTGTGGCCGCTCAGCCTGCATCGCAATACGCCACTTGCATCAATGAGTGACCCGACATTCCGATGAAGAAGAAAACAATGCAACGATTTGTGTTAGGACACATGTAAACATAAGGATGAAATACAGTGATTCCCTACGGATCTATTATATCACCTCTCCGACTTCAGTCACGTGACGTGGCCTTTAGCCGCATCTAGGTAGATATATAGGGTTAGGGTTCGTGGGATCTCCATCCAAAATATGAAGCATTCATCATATCTTTAAGCTATACATGTAGGCATAAGTATCACTGCACTGAGTAGGTGACCTAGGATATGTCTAACGATCTGTGTCTCGAGTATGTATGTACAATACAAACTCATGAGTTGACAGACAACCGCACAATAGATTTTGAAGTTTGGAGACGACCAGGGAATTCGAATCTATTTTGTACATCCGAGGCAAGATGACCTGTGGGAAACATCACGACGTAATCTCCAATGACATCTTATCAATATAGCGAAAGAGAAAGGAGGCGGCATTTCCCGGGCTCTTTCTTTATCTTGGGTGTCGCATAGTTCGTACGTGACTATACATTTCAAAGGCAATCCTTTCGCTTACGATGTTGTAGTCACAGCCCTCCAGCCACCCGCCGCCACCACCTCTCAACCTTTGACCCTACCTCCATACTATGACAGGAAAAGCCTCGAAGGCGCGCAAATCGCGTCGCAACACGCGCGCTTGCGATGCGTGCAGTAGACGCAGCGTCAAGTGCAAGCTAAGCACCGAAGACGTGACACGCTGTCAGAACTGCGTGGACTTCAATGAGCCTTGTACACTGGATCGACCAATGCGCAAACGGGGAAAACCAGCTCAATCACAATTGCCACAGGGGTCGGTCTCGGAATCTTCCCCGGCTATCGACATTGGTACACATGTTGCACCACTTTGTGCTGCGCCTACTGTGTTGCGCAAAACGTCTGTTGCAACGCAACAAACATGGATGTCGCCCTTGCTCCTTGACTTCGAGCCGCTCATTCTGGGCCTTGTCGACATTTTTTTCGAGGTCGTCTTCCCAGTATTCCCATTATTCAGCAGATCAATATTGGTACAGAAAGTAACATCGAAAGAGCACTTGAAGAATAGAGCTTTCTATGCAGCACTGACAGCTTTGTGTGCTCTTGTTAGCGCTCGGGTTCGCGATGGAGCAATCGACAAATCGAAGCATTCTACGCCACAATCGGAGGGCATTTCATCCGAACACTTTTTCGCCGCCGCCGAGAAAGCTTTACCGACGACGGCTTCGCTGACAGGAGAACCGGGGTACATGCAGGCCTATATCCTGCTTTCAATAACCTCAATTCAATACGGCGACTCGAAACAGGCACGATACTACCTAAATCTGTATCACAACTGCGTTGCGATCAGTCTGTTACACAACGAAGAGGAATGGCCGAACGGCCTAAGTATGTCCGAGACTGAAGAACGAAGGAGGCTTTTCTGGTCTGCTTACACACTGGATGTTTTCACCTCTCTGATTTGGAAAGGGACTGTTCGCAGCAGTGAGGTGGCCTTCAACGTGTGTTATCCCTCCGAGGATAATCTACTCAGCCATTCTGGTTCGAACGACCCACTGTGTGCCGTCGAGGTAGAGCCGAGCTGGCTATATGGTTGGAATTTCGTCACTGACTTGTATCGGCTCCTCGAACACGTGCTCCACCATTTACGACCGAGGTCACGACGAACTCCTTCTATCAAAGTTGACATCAACGAGGACTGGCAAGCTAAGACTACACATCTTCTTCAGCGTGTCACTGAGATGTACAATGACCTCCCGGCAATCTTCAAAAGTACAAGGCCACCAACGAACGATGTCTCGAAAGATCTGTACAGTTTTCAAGCGGCCAACATCGTGGCCACCGTACAGCTCGCGCGAATGGTACTTTTCACCATAAAGCGATCAAGCGTCGAAGAAAAGTGCAAGATTGCCAGCGAGGTGATGATGGTTTTTGCCAATATTCCTGTGGCATATCTACGCGCCATAAGCTCACCACTGCTCCTTCACCTCGCTGGTATAGGGATCTTGCTGGGATCCACAATCTACGAAAAACTGTCCGAAACAGCCTACAGTCACCTGCGCACTGTTCTGCTGGAATTTGCTACGTTAATATCAGACTTAGAGCATGGGTTACATTACACAGTGGGCGAGAGTCCTAGTGATAAGCTCCGCGCCCAGCTTGCCACACTGGACAGGTACTGGGCTGACCAAACGCAACAAGCTGATCAAAACCCTGCCACGTTATCAGATGGCCCAGCATTGTCATCGCATCTACCGGTCCTTGACACACAGCACATTTTTGGATCTTCTGATCAAGCTGCTCACGACTCGATATATTTTCCGCCCGAGTTACTGGAAGATTGGTCGAGTATCTTTGACTTCCTCTGATTCTACCGGCGTGCACTCATGGGCCGATTGTTCAGCGACTGTTTGCATTATTTGCCAGAAGAGAGTGTTATCCAGGCTCTTTACATCTTCGAATTGATTCATTTCGTGAAGCTCCCTTTGTTGGGAGTTGTGGATTAGTCGTTTAGGTAGAATCTGTATGGATTTGAGCACTCTCATATCTTCAGCCAAAGAGAGGGCTCACTGGCCGCAATCGAGTGGCCTGAAACCTCCGCGCAGAGGTGCCTTTAAATCATCTTCTGCAACGCCACGCGCTCTAGGATCCCTCATAACACATATGCGACGCTCTATCTCACTCTTGTGTACGATTTATCCAACACCAGTCGGCGTGCACGGTTGTAAATCCTGTCTGCATCAAATTGGCGCAAGATGCTTCGGTTTGCCGCACGTGTGTCACACCACCATCACGAACTCTTCGTGCGAGGCCTGATCCGTGCTCTTGGACCACTTTGCTCCATGCTTTTTCTCTTCTCCAACAAGCGCTTGGGTGCGCTCGTAGGCCTTCTCCATCTGCCAATGGAAGGGAGACGTCGTGAACATCGACTCGATTGACTCCAGTGAGCGGTCCTTCGTCTCCGGATAGAAGACGTAGATGATTGGAACCCAGATCAAATTTAATGCTGCGAAGAAAAAATATGATCGGCTCTGGAAATTCGTTAGCGTACGAACCTGAAGCAAAGCTGATAGAGTCTCAACTCTTTCTTACCTCGATGGACCCGAAGAGAATTGGATTGATGAGCGTCGTCATACCCACACCGACTGCCCAGCCACTCACTCCAAAAGCATTCCCTTGTGCACGCATCTCGCTGGGAAAGATTTCAGTTGGCAGCAAGAAAGCGACAGTGCCCCAGGTGGACGCATATATCAGATTGAACATGAACAGCATGGCCACTGCCGCCGGCGCGAAAGCAGATGCCCGAGATTGGTCTCCGCGGGTGACTTCGTAGAGCGACGCTGCCTACAAACTTAGCTTCCACGAAAGATCATGTCGAACGACAGTGGGAGTTGTGTACTCACGATAAGATTGACAGCAAACAGCCCGGCCGCACCGCACATGAGACATGTTCTACGCCCTAGCTTGTCGACGATTTGTGCCGAGATGATGGTTCCAACGATTCCAACCGTGTTGAGGCCACCTGCCAGACCGTTTTGTGTCAGCTGACTATAGCCAGCTTGCCTCAAGAGTACAGGCGAGTATGCAGTCACTGCCGTGATGCCGGTCCAGGAAGCCATGATCTGGAGGAAGATGGCGAGCCAGGCTCTTCTACCAAGATGTGGAGCCCTTCGCCCATCCAGTCCCAGTATCACCTTGAAAGATTCTATGGGAGAGCTCTTCCTGCTATTTTCGGCCATGAATATAATGTCGTTGTACTCCCTCTCAGTCTGATCGCCGTCGGTACCTCGCAGACACACGAGGACCTCCCGGGCTTCTTTGTTCCTTCCGACCGAAGCCAAAAACCGCGGCGAGTCGGGAAGCATCTTCACTCCTAGTGATAAAAGCATTGCGGGGAAGCATTGAAATGCCAGCAGAAAGCGCCATCGGATAGGTGAGTTCCCACCATTCAGAAACGCAAGTCCGAAGTCCATCCAGTATGCCAGCGATATGCCAAGGTAGTTTGCAATGAAAACGTAACCTAGGAAGGCACCACGATGGTCGGACTTCGAGATCTCCGACACAAGCACAGGCGTGATACCAACAAGAGCTTCGATTGGCGTTGTCAGTAGGGTACGCAGAAGTTGGCGTCTGTCTTCTGGTACTTACCTCCCGTGCCGAGACCTGTCACGACTCTGGCCACGATGATCATGTCGGCTCCCTGAGAAGAAGCTTGCAGGATGCCTCCTACTAAAGCTACGATTGCTGCGTAGAAGATGCCGTTGATACGACCGATGGAGTCGGCTGCCCATCCACCAACGAAACATCCAACCATACATCCCAAATAGTACTATTGTCAATTAGCAAAGTTCAAGAGAAACTCATAGACATTGTGGCATACCACACTGACGATTCCGCCCATCTTCGTTTCGTTGGTGATGGTGCCATCGTCAAGGCCGATCTTTACCTCTCTTACGTAATCTGGCGAGGCATTGACGCCTCCCATGACGCCTTGGTCGTAGCCTTCGAAGAAAATTGCGATCAATGAGAAGACTTGGATGGCGATGTTAAGCTGCTTCGCCGACAAGTTCTTCCACAATGTCTGATATGCCATGGTGAACAGACGGCTGAGTATGAGCTGGTTGTCGGATTATGTCCGACGAGCAGCCGTCGACGAGATATAGACAACGTCTGAACGACGGAGAATACTCCAAGAAAACCATCGGCAATGCATGACTTGCTCGGTTGATGCAGTTCTTGCGTCTGCTTTGTCGGTTTGGCCACTTGAGGCGAACAGGCGAACAAGCGAACAAGCGAACAAGCGAACAAGCGAACAAGCGAACAAGCGAACAAGCGAACAAGCGAACAAGCGAACAAGCGAACAAGCGAACAAGCAAACAAACGACCAAGCGAACAAGCGAACGTCCAAGTCCGCTCGTCCGCAAAGGCTTGCTGTACTGTCAACAATACACAAAAGCTACCAAGCGACCAAGCGATCACCCAAATAAGCGCACGGGCGATAATTCCGACAACCAGATAGTGTCGATCATATGTCACGCATCAAATACCAAGGCGTTGCCGGTTTTTGGCTATAACTTTCACATTCCACTGCTTTTTCCGAATTACGCATAGCCACCGTTCAACACCTTCTCCAATATACATCAGTTGTTCGCAATACTATCTCGACGTCGCCTGCGATTCACCAAGTCTTTTCCTACGAAATATGCCCGGAGCCACCAGTGCAACAGCGGACCACCATGAATCAGTACAAGATGGCGAGATTTACGCGCTCGATTTCACCGTTCTGGGACTCAACAGTGGCACTAGCATGGACGGCATCGATTGTGCCTTATGCCGATTTAGACAAAAGACCCCTACATCTGCGATGCATTTCGAGCTCCTGCAGGTAAGTTGCCGAAGAGTGCTTTGAGAAACCACACTAACATGACAACAAGTACGGCGAGATCCCGTTGGAACAGGAAATCAAACGCAGGGTGATGCAAATGATCTTAAAGAATACTACCACACCCGAAGAACTCTCGGAGGTGAACGTCTTGCTCGGTGAGGGATTTGCCGTGGCTGCTCAGCAATTCTGCGAAGCGAGGGACATTCCCATGTCGCAGATTGACATTATTGGATCTCATGGCCAGACCATCTGGCTGTTGAGTATGCCAGAAGCAGGACAAACCAAAAGCGCCTTGACCATGGCCGAAGGGACATTCATCGCTTCGAGAACTGGTGTCACCACCGTCACCGATTTCCGCGTCAGCGATCAAGCAGCTGGCAGACAAGGAGCACCATTGATTGCTTTCTTCGACGCTCTGCTTCTCCATCATCCTGGAAAACTTCGCGCCTGCCAAAACATTGGCGGCATAGCGAATGTCTGTTTCATTCCTGGCGAAGGCGGGCTAGAAAAATGCTACGATTTCGACACTGGTCCCGGTAACGTGTTCATCGATGCTGTGGTCAGGCATTTCACAAATGGAGAAGAGGAGTACGATAAGGATGGAGCTATGGGTAAACGTGGAACTGTCAACCAGGAGCTAGTCGACCAATTTCTCCAGCACAAATACTTCAAACTGGATCCTCCGAAGACCACCGGCCGGGAAGTGTTCCGAGACAACATGGCTTTTGAGCTGATAGAGCAGGGCACGAGGAAGGGAATGAGTCAGGACGATATCGTCGCTACCGTCACCAGAATCACTTCTCAAGCTATCGTCGACCACTACCGTCGCTACGCGCCCTCTCGAAACATCGACGAGATCTTCATGTGTGGCGGCGGAGCATACAACCCAAACATCACCGACTACATCCAGAAACACTATCCGAAGACCAGTATATACATGCTCGACCGTGCCGGTATACCTGCTGGAGCGAAGGAGGCCATCACTTTTGCATGGCAGGCTATGGAGGCGGTCGTTGGCAGGTCCATTCCAGTCCCGGACAGAGTTGAGACGAGGGCGGAATATGTTTTGGGCAAAGTATCGCCTGGAAAGAACTATAGGAAAGTCATGAAGAAGGGCATGGCTTTCGGTGAAGGCTTGAGATTACCACCAGTGCGTGAGATGGTCAACTATGTAGATGGACGGCCTTTCTCCAACTTGTGGGAGTGAGCGACTTGGCTTCAGAGCTTAGAGCAGTCCAGCAGTGCTAGAAAGAATCACATATTACCACAAACCCTGCGTCGGCGAAAAGCTCTCATCGAGACTGTCATAAAGCCGGCATGAAGACCATGAGGCTGAAGTGCGATGCTCGGCAGCTTCGAGTTATCGTTGCAGCGATTAGTGCGCTTCGCAGTATTTTTTGTCTTCCGTCGACGTGGAGTACGGCTGAAGTTCCACGAATCAATGCCCAGTACAATACACCTATTCGCCAGATGGATCGGCTGTGGTTCCCCATTGACCAGTTGATTCATCGGTCGCAGCGGGATCGATGTAAGCGAAGGTTGTCTTGATGCATGTATTCAGCTACCACGTCGGAGCGAGAAGATGAGGTAGTTCGGAGAAAAAGATATTCTTCATACAGGGTATTAGACATTAGGATAGTATTAGCATTATCGTGGGGGTCCTCGGTAGTTCCGGCAGGCGTATGTATAGCGTGAGGGCGTGAGCTGTGTACTTGCAATGGCGAAATGCAAGCATAGTCTTAGGCGGCACCTCTACTTTGAGGGCGAGTCCTGTGCTTGTGTACCAGGCGCGCGGAGATAACCATGATGGCGATGTAGCTACGATGGTATTCAGTACAGAGCTCTTACAAAATCGTGACAGGAGCACTTACACGATACCACTGAACAGGATGAAAAGGCTAGGCACCCAAGAACCGTCGGAATCCCAACTGTTGTGCATTGTTAGTGCATGGTCTAGAAGTTACGGAAGCCGTGGTGAAATACCTGTAAAGCATGACGCTCAAGATTCCCAGGGCGATGTTGAGACCCATGAGGATGGTTGACTCCACCAGATAGTAGATCGGGTGCAGTACCGAGAAGCGGCAGAGCACGATGTCAATCAGTGTCCAGAGTAGGCCAACGGCAGGCGCGGGAGCCATGAGTCCCCAACCAGTACTGGAGAGTCAGCATAAGAAGTGACAACTTCAGTTTTTAAGGTGAGTCTTACCCTTCGTTGTAGTCGTTGGAGCCATCCTTGATCACTGTCGTGTTGACCACAATGGTGACAATGAGGGCGATGAAGTTGACAACGAGACAGGTTAGGACCATGAAAGCTGGACTGCCGGAGCCTGTGCCCCAGGCTTGGTGTGTTTGTCGAGACTCGTAATTGCGGATGTTCATGTTTGCGATGGCTTTGGATGGAATGTACACGACGATCTCGAAAGGTGTAGAATTGAGTCACTCGAATGATTACCGTTCACAGTTCAAGGTTCTCATAAACACACGGAGCTGGGTTTTAGGTGTTTCCTCAGAATGCACCGCCTTCCTCGAAGGATTCGCGACACAGCGATGTGGGTGAAACGTTGTCAGGTGATCCCCGTCGCCCTTGTGGGAAGAAGGCAAGAAAGCACGACGATCGGACGCGCCAAGTGTTGCGTAGGCGAAAATACGAATTGCTGCGCCCGCGCCAGAGGCGATCAAACTAGTTCTCAATGTGATCAATCGCAGCGCCGTCCGGATGAAGTAATAAAGACTGTTCATCGATTCCTGCTGAAACCGAGTCATTCATGGTGGAAGTGCTCGTGGTAAGTGACTTGCAAGATACATGATTGGGGCGCCTCTGCTGAAGATTTGCTATTTATATCGCAGGAACGCTTGGCGACATTGACATCACACACCAGGTACTGCCAATTGCTGGGATATGGGCGGAGAGCAACAGTATCAAAAGCATAAATGTAGTAGTGCATGCAGCCTACCTACTCAGATCTGTACCTCTGGAAGTCTGCTGTAGGGCGCTCGCTTCCTGTGGAGCCTTGAGCCGCCATCCGTATGCAGCAAGTGTACGCGATCCCACCAGTCATCACGATAACCAATGTTGACCTCGGATACATATAAAGTATTTTGCATTAATCAGCTATATAACTCCCACAAGATATTGTGACTCCTTGATGCCAGGTGACACATTGCGCTCACAATATATACCAGCACACTTTTGCTGCAGTTGCAATCTTCCAGGAGACACCATCCTGACACCATCCCAGAACCTTCGGATAAAGTCGTTCATTCCTTCCTCTCCTGCTGCAATGTCGACACCTCTGATCTCAGCTGCCGATGCTGTCAAGCTATGGCCCCAAAACGACAACGAGCGCATCACCGGAAAGCACGTCATCCTCGAGCCTTTGAAAGAGAAACACGCCGACTCTCTATTCCCGAGCGTGAGCGGCGAAGCCCGCGCATATCTTTGGGACTGGATGCCCAGCGGGCCATTCTACGAGCTCGCAGCCTTCCAATTGTACATCAAGCGATGCTCCGAGTCCAAAGACGTCAGCTTCTGGGCTGTCAAAGACCGCAACACAGACCAAGTCGTCGGCCACGTGTCTTTCCTACGCATTGACCCCGCGAACGCCTCTGTCGAGATAGGACACATCCTGTACTCGCCGTCTCTTCAGAGGACGACGGCTGCAACGGAGATTTGGTATCTTTTGGCCAATCGGGCGTTTTCTAATGGGTTCCGGAGACTGGAGTGGAAGTGCAATGCGGGCAACGAGCCTTCACGACGAGCAGCGCTGAGGTTTGGACATACGTTCGAGGGTGTGTTCCGCCAGCACATGATTGTGAAAGGCAAGAACAGGGATACAGCGTGGTATTCGGTCATAGATGGTGAATGGCCGCAAGTAAAAGGCGCCGTCGAGGCGTGGATGGAGGATAGCAACTTCGACGAGAGCGGCAAGCAGAAGCTGCGGCTGGAGGCGGTTCGTGGAGGCTGGCTAGAAAAGTAGTTTTTGCAGGGTATATAAACACTTCGCCCTTCATGCACGAGGAAACTGCAAAGGACACTTGCCCGCTCTTCCTGATTGCAAGCCACCCATCATCATCATCACAGAATCCTCAATACTCGAAATCATCATCCACCGAAGGCCCCTTGTTCTTACTAACGGATTCCTGCTTCCTATACATCTCCGCCACCTGACGGCTACTGGTCGCATCGTCCGGCTTCTTGTCTTCTCTCGCCTGGATGTAACGCGGAAATCTGAGACTGACGCCCTTATGCGTGCCATCGCCAACCTCGCTAGCAGCAGCGCGATAGCGTGGGCTGAGGGTCAGATCGGCAGTCTTGACTTCCCAGACGAATTTAGGCTCGAACCAGACGTCGGGCTGCTCATTCTTGCCTGTCGAGTGGTCGTAGAAAGGCTTTGGGCGGTCGATAACGAGGGGCGAAAGGGTTTTGTGGAGTTCGGTCAGGAGTGCTTCGGAGAAGCCGGTGCCGATGTTGCAGACAGTCTCGTACTTTTCGGAGTTGGGGTTGTAGCAAGCGAGGAGGAAAGCTCCGTAGACGGATGTGCGTTTTCCCTTGCCGTAGTAGGCGCCCAAAACGACAAGGTCGAGAGAATCTCCCACGCCAGCGAGGTAATCCTTTTTGACTTTTAGCCAGTTCTGTGATCGGCGTGAAGGCTCGTAGTGCGATTCCACGCCGTCCAGCATTTTCACCATGAGACCTTCGCAAGAAGCCTTGACGGAGTCTTCCAGCAAGGTTTGAATCTCTTCAATCTCGCGCGTGTTTCCATATTTGGCGAAGATGAACTCGCCTTCGATTTCCTCGAATGCCGAGTACATGTGCTCACGACGTTCGCGGAAGGGCTTGTTGACCAGAGCTTCGCCATTCAGGTAGAGCAGATCGAAAGCAAAGACGCAGACCTTGACCTTGACGTCTTCGATCTTGACATCCTTCTTCTTGCGAGTCATGAGCTGCTGGAAGGGCAAGACTTTCTTCTGCTCGACGTCCCAAGCGACGGTCTCGCAATCCAGAACAAAGCTCTTGGTGCCTTTCTTGACCCATGTGGGCAGCTTGCTGAGGATGTCGGGATACTTCTTGCTCAGATCCTCACTGTTGCGGGAGAAGATGTTTGCAATGCCTCGATCACTCTTACCAGCAGCAGGCGCAGCTGTAGCGACGAAGTCTTCATTGGCATCGTGGGCAACGAAATGGATCTGAGCCCTTTCGCCATCGTATTTGTATTCGCATGTGAAGTCCTTGCCCTCAAATCGGTCCAAAACTTCGCCGATCGATTTGGTAGGTTTCGCCAGCATGGGCTTGAGGGGGACACCTGGTTGTAGTCTGCAGTTGTCCCTCAACTTCCAGATGCCGTCCTTGAGCAGTGCGGGTACAACCACCTCGTAGGCAGGAAGTTCGTTGTAGACCGCCTTGAAGACTTCTTCACCCTTCTTCAGGTCGGCCTCAGAGGGGACCTTGCTACCGTCCTGAGAGGCGGCATGGAAAACCATTGCGTGAGCCAATGATACTTGTACAGTCCTGTCAGCAAGACCAAGACGCATCTTGCCCTCCAAAGCACGAATGATGAATTTCGCCTCACTTGGGCCGCCCTTGTCTTTGGTAATGTCCACAGATTGGCCCTTTGCAAGGTTGGTGTCGGCAGACGCTAGCAGCTTCTTGATTCCGTCAACCTTTCTGCCCTGGTTTCCTTGGCCTTCGCTTGCTGTCGCAATCTTCATCAGGCCTTCGTGTACGCCGCGAACGGTGAGCGGTTTCGGCCTGAACATCGTAGGCTGGTTTTGCCTACTCTTTGCTGCAACGAGTCCGAGATCACCAATCTTCTGTTGGTCTTCTTTAATGATCTTAAGATTACGTCCAGTGCTCTCACCGATGGCCTTCATGATCAGTGACTCGCCAATACCGAGCTCAATGCCTGCGAAGTCTGCTGCAAGTTTGCCAACCATGAGCAGGAGTGTGGGTTGGAGATCTTCTGGTGTGAGACGAGCGACTTGACGCAAGAATGCTGAGCAGAGTGCAGTGATCTCCAATCGTTTGGTCGTGAGCTCAATCTTCGAGAATGTCGTACATAGTGCGGCATACGGAACAGGCTCGCCAGCCTTCCAATCGGGATATGCTTCCTTCCCCGTCGATTTCAGTGTACTTTGTACCTTCGCGCGGGCCTTGGCTGCCACCTCAGGCTTCTCCTCCTCCTCTTCTGACTCAGCTTCGGAGACAGAATCAGCGTCACTTGCTTTTTCTGCTTCGACTTCCGCGTCCGGAGTTGATTCAGTAGTCTTCGTAGACTGTGCCGTCATCTTCGCTGTCTTCGGGAAAGTCCTGCGTTTAGTAGGCTCCTCATCTTCTGCGTCGCTGGGCTCGGTCTCTTGAGCGTGTGATGCTGGCTTCGGGCTTGCCTTTTTGGCCGCAACCTTGGGCTTCTTCGCTGGTCGTGGGTCATCCTCTTCATCGTCGTCGATCTCGACAGGTTCCATCTTGACAGCAGTCTTGGCAGCCGTTTTCTTGACAGCTAATCCCTTCTTCTGCTTCGGTTTCGCAACAGGTAGTGCCCGTGACTTCTTTGATGGTGGTTCGTCAGCATCACTGCCAAATGCCTCTTCTGCGTCCTCTTTTCCTGTCGCCGTGCGCTTCTTTGAGGGACTGACAGGCTTCACTGCGTCTTGCTCTGATTGACTTGCATCTTCTTCCTTCTTTACTGTCTGCTCGTCTTCCATCTCGACATCTTCGTCCGTTGCGTCACCATTCTTCTCCTCGGATTTGCTTGCTCCTGATGTTGTCTCTGCCTCGGAAGCTCCTTGCTTTGTGGCCTCCGCTTTCGAGAACTTGAGTCTCGATTGTTGTGGTGCTGCTGCTGGTCCTCCAGGGTTTCCAAAGAATTTACTGCACATACATTAGCATCCGTCGCATGTTACAAGACCAGCAGATTCAGGTAGTCGTACCCAAGTGTCTGCTGCGTCTTCACGTACCCGAGAGTAGCTTGTTTTGGTGCCATAGTCGCGACTCCTAATGTGCTTGTTTGCAGTCGTATGCTTTTGTGATATATCGATTTCGCGTTGGTGAAGCTGAATGAGCGCGTTGAGGGGTTTTGACGCGATATGCTGGTTTTGTAGCAGCGACTCGGCTGCAATGCAATGGTGGAACGAACGAGTGTGCAATTTCGAGGGCCGACAATCATAACAGGAGAAAAGTCAATAGCGACAAGAAGTCGTGTGGTTGGTGTAATTACAGAATGCCTCGAAATCCTTCGGCAGGCTACAGCTAGATTGCCTAACGCCAGTCGCGTCGGCGCGTTCGAGTTGAGTGGACGAAGCCATGACGTCGGAGATTTCGGAGAGCTCCAGCGCTGGCGTTCGCCTTTCAGGCGGCTTGAGACGAACAAGTCGACAGCCACACACATAGACTCCCCACTGCGGGCCTTTGCATTACTTGGATAACTATACAACTGGATTAAACCATCCTGGCGGGCATATTCTGGAAACGTGAACCCCTTCCTCCTCCTCAGGAACCTACACCTACACCTACGCTCACACCTTCACTTCCTCCTCGCCGCATCATGTCTCGAACACCCGAGCAACCCGGCCTCACGCCTCAGTTCTGCTTCAACCAGACGGCTCTTCGAGGTAAGACTCCGTCTCTTCACAATATCATACCATGACTCACGCTCATGCGCAAGAACCTTAGACTTCCTCCGCGTTTCCCGAACAGCAGTCGATGACACCATCAACCAAAATCTGAACGCCCTCATCACGCCCGCCGCACGACCTTTTGACCCATTATCAACACAGGAACGCCAATCGCGACCCATAGGACGAAGACCGATCGATGGCGAGGCCTGTGCCGAGTTCAGAGACCGCGTTCTGTTCCCCAGCTGGCAAAGTCGAAGCGACGTATTGAATTACTGCGCCGGCGTCGCGACATCGCCCGATCCGAACGATCCTGATCATGTACTTCGACAAGTGGAAGATACAAGGGCGCGGGAGCGAATAGTGAATGAGAGACTGGATCCGTACAGTGGGAGGTACTTCCCCAGGGAAGCGAGGACAGAAGCTCTGGCTTCGTTGATACGGAACGAGCGCATGGTAGAGAGCATTGTCAGGAGCAGAACATGGGGTCTCATGGGCGAGAGGTGCAACATCGAACCACAGGGCTTTGAGAAGGCGCTTGACAATTGGCGGAAGAAGGTTGCGGAACCTAAGTTGGTCAAGCCTTTGGTTGTCCAGCCGCCGGTTGAGCTGGAATGAGGTGTGTAAATATGAAAATCTTGATAGCGTACATAGCGGCTTGCATAGAGTAAAACGAATCTCTCCTTATTTTTGGTGTCATTGACTGTCGATTGACTTACCTGCGCACAAAAGGTATCTATGTCACTGTCAATTGTTCTGGTCCAGAAACGATCGAATCAGGGTATGACAATCACGTTAAGCCGACAGTGACAAACATACCTTTACTAGACAGAAACCTCCGCTGTCTTCACTGTATATTTAAGTTTGGTATTGAGAATAGCTTGACAGAGTGCTTCGTCTTGCCGATTCCCACTTTAAGTCCCATCGCCCAACCACGTGACCACGCGCAATCCTGCGGGGAGCTTGTCGCGTCCGCCGAGTCCAGCTTGCAGATCAGAAGCATATCTCTCACCTTGCAAACACCACTATCACACAGCAATGCCCCCAAAACGGAAACCCACAAATATTGAAAAGGCGCGACACTACCTATCCGGAGGTAGCGTGCTCAGAGAAGACTCCGATGATGAGCTAGGACTGGAAGACCACCCCTGGAACTTCATCTATGCAAGCGAATACGACAACTTGGGACGTACCAGCAATGGCGAGAAGCACATCATCGGCGCCCGTATGGGCGATTTCGAGTGCTTCATCGGCGACACAGTCTTGCTTAAGGCGCCAGCTGGAAACGAAGCCTGGGTAGCAATCATCTACGATCTATCGGAAGGCGAGCTCGAAGACGATGACGGCGAGATGGTGGTGCAGAAGAAAGCGACGATGATGTGGTTTTCGTCAGAGAAAGAGATCAGAGGCAAGAACAAGCGCACCGATTTTTTGCCCAACGAGTTGTACATCACGGCGAACTTTGACGACAACCCTTTGACGACGATCAATGGCAAGGCGAAGGTCATGTCTGCTGAGAAGTTTGCGGCGCTTTATCCCACTGGGAAGGTACCTAAGGCCGCGAAGGATTTTGGGAAGATTTTCGTGTGTCGACGGGGTGCGAACATCAAGACGGCGACGTATACAGAGGACTTCATCTGGGAGGATACGTTCAAGAGTAGGAAGGAAGACATGGACACTTTGGGGGAGCTTGTGGAGACTCAGACCGTCAAGACGAGAAGGCGAAAGCCTACTAAGAAGCGAGAAGAGGAAAGTTATGGCTTAGAGGATATCGATGAAGATGGTGTGGACGAGCCATCAACGCCGAGAAAGCGACGCAAGATGAACTCCAAGGCCGTCACTCCTTCGAAGGCGAAACAAGGGACGCCGCGGAAGTTCATGACCCCAACGCAGAAGCGCATCGTCACGAAGAAGCCGCTCGAGTTTACGCCACTTGGTACACGCATGTTGTCACCTGGATCTACCCATGCCTCTCCATATCAGCTTGCTCGATCCACACTCCACGTTTCTGCCGTCCCTCACGCACTTCCTTGCCGTGAAGCTGAGTTCGACACTGTACAATCACATCTTGAAGCAGCCATCACAGCTGGCACGGGCGCGTGTATTTACATCTCTGGCACGCCGGGCACAGGAAAGACTGCCACAGTGAGAGAAGTAGTTGCCTCTCTACAAACGGCAGTTGCAGATGAACAGCTCGACGACTTCTACTTCGTCGAGATCAACGGTATGAAGGTCACAGATCCCCACCAGTCTTACAGTCTACTATGGGAAGCACTCAAAGGCGACCGTGTTAGCTCAGCGCACGCACTAGAACTTCTGGAAAGAGAATTCACGACACCGTCGCCTCGACGTGTGCCCTGCGTTGTCCTCATGGACGAGCTAGATCAACTCGTCACACGGAATCAGGGCGTCATGTATAACTTCTTCAACTGGCCTCAGCTCCGACACAGTCGTCTGATCGTACTTGCTGTTGCAAACACCATGGACTTGCCAGAGCGCACGCTCAGCAACAAGATCAGTTCGCGTCTAGGCCTGACTCGTATCACATTCCCTGGCTACACGCACACACAACTCATGGCCATCATTCAGTCTCGGCTCGAAGGCGTCGGCCAGGTTATAGTAGAATCTGATGCTATACAGTTTGCTAGTCGAAAAGTCGCAGCAGTCTCTGGCGATGCACGACGAGCCTTGGATATTTGCCGACGTGCTGTTGAGATCGCAGAGCAAGAAAGCGCGGAAGCTGAGAAAGAAAAGGAGAATACTGTGCCCGATACACCAAGTAAAACTCCTGCCAGACAAAGACCTCTACCCTTTGGCAATGCTCAAAAGAAGGGTGTTGTCAATATCGCTACCATCAGACGCGCGATCACCGAAGCGACTTCAACACCAATGGCAGCATACCTTCGTGCGTTGCCACTCGCAAGCAAGCTATTCCTCGCAGCCCTGCTCGCCCGTCTGCGCCGAACCGGAATCACAGAGTCGACCCTAGCAGACATCGTGGACGAGGCCAAACGTATGGGTATAATGTCGCAATCCAAACCTCTCGAGCAGTACCTTCTCACACCGGTCGCCACACCTCAACAGACGGGGGACGAAGATGCTCCTGGAGCCGGCCAGACCCCTTCGAAACGCGGCAGGCCGGCGGCGAAGAAAGATGGCGTAAAGGCAGCACGGGTGCTGGGTATGGGCAATGCTGCTGTCGAGTTGGCGGAAGCCGGCATCATAGGACTGGAGAGCAGACATGGTGATCGAGTTGGGAGAGTAAGACTCGGTGTTGGAGAAGATGAGGTCAGAAATGCCCTAAGAGAAGATCTCGAGTCGCAAGGACTGGGCTTCAACGCTTGATGATCGAAGCTGGATGGACAAAAAGTTGATCGTTACGAACGCATGATACCCCTGCAACGAAGCCTGTATACTTAAACTCAGACCATTCCTTCAAACCCCTCCCTACGAATGTCCCACAATGGCCTTCGGCTTATACGGCTCCTCCAAATACTCTTCCTCCTCCTTACTCAGCTCCTTCCCCCCCGCCTCCAACGCCTCATCCATCCTCTCCACAGAACTAAACCCAATAATCGGCGAGCTAACCCTCTTAATAATCCACGCCAGCGCAACATGGCTCATTTTCCACCCCTTCTTCTCCGCAACCTCCTGCACGCGCCTCACAATTTCACGATCAGCCTCGCTCTGCTCCCCACCACTCTTCTTCTCCCCCTCGCTCCTTGTCGTCGATCCAAAAGCCTCCAGCGGCCGCGCCAAATGCCCCCTGCTCAGCGGCGCCCAGGGGATCAGACCTACGCCTGTCGCGTCGCAGAAGGCGTTCATCTCGCGCTCTTCTTCGCGGTAGAGCAGGTTGTAGTGGTTTTGCATGCTGATGAATTTCGTCCAGTTGTTTTTCTCGGCTGTGTGTTGCAGAAGCGAGAATTGCCAGGCCCACATGCTGGAAGCGCCGATGTAGGATACTTTGCCGGAGCGGACGAGGTCGTGCAGGGCTTGCATGGTTTCTTCGAGGGGCGTGTACGGGTCGAAGCGGTGGATCTGGAGAAGGTCCAGGTGGGAGAGTTGGAGGCGGGCGAGGGAGGCGTGGACTGCTTCGAAGATTGCGGTGCGGGAGAGGCCTGTGTTTTGAGATGTCAATACTATAGAGATTGGGAATAGGTAAGTGGAGACTCACCACCGCGGTTCACGTAATCCTTCGACTTGGCGATATCCTGCCCATACATAATTCCTCTGATACCAGGCTCCTCACCAACATAGCCATAGCACTTGCTCAAGATAACGATCTTGTTCCTTGGAATCTCATACTTTTTAATCGCCTCACCAATAATCTTCTCACTGACGCCATTGCTGTACACATTCGCTGTGTCCCAGGTGTTGAGGCCACGATCGTAAGCTGCTTTGAGGAGTGGCAATGCTTTCTCTTCGTCAATGACCCAAGGTTGCCACGCTGGGTCGCCGAAGCTCATGGCTCCGAGGATAGGGACGGAGACGCGCAAGCCGCTGTTTCCGAGGCGCTTGTAGGTTGCTTTTGTCTCTGCGATGGAGCGCAGGACGGGATCTTGCGAGGCTGAGCTGTTGGAGGTGGACATTGTGGTTGTTTGGGAAAGGGTAGCGAGGTTGGGAGATTGGACTTGGAGATGACGGTGATGGGGGTTATCTGGGAAATGTTTTAACCCTTATCTCTTATTTGATTGAGACTAATATCCGCGATTGCCGGTGGGTACAGTGTGGATGGTGTGCTCGCCTGCATGGATGATGTTGTATTGTTGACGATCGATGGCGTTTGGAGAGGGGATTAAGTGAGGGGTTAACTTCTTAACTCCGGCGTGGTGCGTGTTTAGGCTGTTCGTAAATCGTCTTTTGCGATAAGCATGTTGTCGAGGATTCAATGGCTCGAGGAGGAATAGATGCATGTTACAGAGAAATGGTGACTATACACATGAAAGAATTGAGACCATACAAGCTCTTGAAATGTGAATAGACGGAATCGCAAACATGCGTGTACTCGTTAGGGTTTGGGGTTAATATCTCGAAGCATCAATGTCCAGGATCTGTTGTAATTTACATGCAGCGATCATTGTGTGGGAAAGAAATGGTTGATACTGGGCACTGATGTAACGAAAGGCGGTGTTCCATTGTGCTTACGCTGCGGTGTCTGATGAGGTGAGATTGTCAGTTTCACAAAAGGTTGGCAGCGGACGAGAGATCATAAACCCGACAATTCCGCGGTAAATGACATTGATTATGTTGCATTTTAAAATATTGCGATTATATCCAGTCATTTCTCCATTGACCTAGATATCGCCCTTGACCCAAGCATCCAACCATCTCACGGCCTGGAAGTAAGCACCTTCCTGCGCGAAAGCCTTTTGTGGAACACTCAAGTTGGTACGGACCGCAAAACCGTGTTCAGCGTTGGAGTACAAGCTCGTCTGATAAGTCTTGTTGCCCTCGAAGAAGATCGTCTCGATATTGCTCCTGTTCGCAGGCGTGCTGCTCTGGTCCAGGTCTCCGAATGCAATGCTGATGGGCGAAGCAATGGCCTCCCATTCTGCGGGCTGTGTGTTGGACGGGTGGGCGGTGAAACCGGCATCAATGCCCTTGCCTTCTGCAAGATAGCGAGCGACGTACTTGCCGCCGAAGCAGTATCCTACGGATCCGATTTTGGAGATGTTGTAGGTAGTGCGGATCGAGTCGAGCGAGGTGTCGATAACAGACTCGATGTCAGCAAGGGGGTGGCGTTTCTGCCAGTCTGGCAGGCTGTAGTTGGAGGCTGGGTTCGAAAGTGCATCAGCTGGGACAGGGTCACCGCGGAACAAATCAGGAACGACGACAAGATAGCCGGCTTTAGCGATGCTGTCGGCGAGGCTGCAAATTGTCAGTGGGGCGCGAGGCCGCAGGGAATTATGGGAACTTGTACTGACAGCAAGTTGTTGACCAGCGCGTTGCCAAAAATATCGGTTAAGTAGAGGACGGCAGCCTTTGCCTGATGATGAGGAGGGTACGTGACGTATCCAGTTTCTGCGGGTGTTAGAGATGTAGTCATGAACTGCTGCGGATGTGATCATACCATTGCCGAGCGCCACAGTCTTGCCAGATGGAGTTCCATCGTTTATCACACCATCGTCGGTGTAGAACTTTCCACCATGGACGCGGTTGATAACGCCGCCGGCATGTTCGGCCTTCAAATCCAAGCCATTGACACTGCTTGCAAGCAACGCTGCTGCACCGAGGGCAAAGTCGAGCTTCATGATTCGGTTTCTGTTACTAGGTATGTAGGCTGGAAGAATACAGAGTTAGACGAGCTCAAACATGGAAAAAGCTGAAGACGCAGGAACGGCGCCCTTGCCGGACAATATACGTGATTGCCAGACCCCTTGTCTGGGCGCTTTCGCAATCATTCTAATGATGTTGCGTGCCAAGTCACTCTATGCTGTCAGAGCAGCCGCCTCTTGCGACATGTGCGTTAATGCAGTGAGATTCTGGGCCGTCACCACGTGCTATCGCGAGCTTAATCAATGTGAACCGCAGCCGACACGGTAGGTTTGGGCCGGCGGGACATTGTCCGGCAGCAAGGAGGAGAGTTGTCCCTGGTGGAACTGCGTCATCGAAGTCCCCAAACCGGAGACAAATCACTGCATATTCGAGATCCATCTCAATGTATTAATTGGGTGATGAATTGCTATTATTCCTCAGCTACGTATCTGGTAAACTTACAAGATCACCTTACATGCCTCTCGGGCAGATTCACCGGATTGTTCAACTACAACAAGGAATAGACTTCGTGACGTGGGAGATTCCACGGCAGTTCAGAGCCAAGTCCACTTCGGACTCGATCAGCGTTCCGATCGACAAAGGGCAGTGCACACCCTCCGTTTCATATACAGCAAGATTATTGTTAATCAACCACGGCATGGTCCCGTTTCCAGATCGATTTGAACGAGTGAACGGCTTTGTACCGTCAATCTTCAAGTCTGCAGGTTCACGTTTGTTTTAAAAGGCACAACCAATCAATCCATCGACACAATGGTCACCCTTTCATTAAAGATATATCTCCAAGCTCTGCCCTAACCCAATGGCAAGCAGGCGAGAGCCCGCACGAACTACCAAGGGCCGATCTCGAATTCTCCAAAGTTCAACGCGGTATATAATATGAAATTTTGTTTGCCGTCTCATGAAATGCCATGAATTCGCAAGAGTTCTCAAAAAAGCTGAGTGGCGCAGCGGAAGCGCGTAAGAATTTATCCATCACTCTCTCACAGAGGAATCATCACTAACATCTCTGTCAGGCCGGGCTCATAACCCGGAGGGCAATGGATCGAAACCATTCTCAGCTATATATCTTTTGCCAGATTCTGGGCTGTCTACATCCTTTTATTGCCATCTTAAGCACGGTCAAGCACCCACGCCCAGAATGAAGGCATGTGTCTTCTTTGCATGCGTAAAATGACCTGATGCTTGCGTGTTGGGATTTTTCGACCAATTGAATGACTTGACGCTGTACAATTAATGGTTCTTTTTAACCCCAGCGCTTCCAGAACTGTCTAGTCTATCCAATGTATCAATGTCGTAGTATTAGATGTCTTGGTGGCGGCGGTGCAGCTCTGCCAGGACAGGCCTCTAGGGGGGTTTTATCGACATAGCCGAAATTTGCGAAATTTGACATTCTGCCCGAATCGACCTCTCATATGACCGTGTCTCAATGGCGGACTTAGCTCAAAACCTATAGCCATGGTATCAGCATACTTGTCATGAAGATCAGTATTGCATAGAACCTGTACAGCAGCTCGACACGCCAAAACATCCCAGCTCAGGACTCTCTCGCCTTTCTGTCCATGTCTATGACTGATCACGAAATTATATGTGTCTGCCGAGCTACAGCAGTCGTTGCGCTGCGGGCCAAAATGGCAGTCCGCTCGGCGACACGCCTCTCGTTGGCTATCACACCAACGTCGAGCCCTACAGCTGACCATTTTGATCCGAGAAGATTCACGAACGGAGGTTTGCGTGGTACTGCGTGTCAATAGTGAGTCTAATCTCACAAAATGTCTGCAGCCGACGATGAAGATATACTGGACATTGAAATACGATAAATACGCACACGAGAGCAGCAGTACCGATGTTTCTCACGTGCTGGCATACCGGCTTCAGAATATACTGCCGTCAACATCAGCATGAGAATGCCTCTAGCACCTGAATAATCTGCGACTTTAGCGAGACCTTAGCTTTGCCTAAAGATATCAGCTTTGCAAAAGCTCCCCCTTGCTGACCCCAAGAGGATGGACACCGGGTGTTCTCCCTGACGGGCAAGGGATGCGAGTCAAGCTTGCTCAATTCGTCAACCACCAAAGATGTCTAGATGTCGCGACACAGCCATATTGTGTGTTCTTGAATGGTCGACAATCAGAATCTCGCAAGGAAAAAGCAGCGCGATCAATAACTGCAAGACTTTGGCGCAGCAACAGATCCAATCGGCTGCATGCATTGCGAGACGTCTCTGAATACACCCGACAACAGGGAAACGTAGTGCCACTAGCACGAGCCCGGGTGTCACTAAAACGGGTCACCGCATGCACAACGAGAAAAGCAGAACCGTCTGGTCGCACTGTCAGCAAGGTTTGCCATGTTTGCCTGCTGTCGCTCCCACACCATCGGGAGCCTTCCACGCGCCTCGCGAGAAGGAAGAACATGTATGGCACTTCTTGCTCAATGCCATGGCAGCTTCAAGCATCGATGACAGGTTCTATTAGCGAAGGCAACTGGCTTCCTCATACAGGCCCTCGTGTCCTTGTTCGCTTCCGCACATTCTTGTGCCAGCCCGGCGTAATCACTTCGCTTCTTCGTTTGTTGCGCCGGCCTTCTTTCACCGCTCTTGCCCCTCGGAATGTGAGAGTGTTGTACACTTTCGCCAATTGAGTGGATTGAGGCCAATGATCAACTCGAGCTTGTTACATTGGCATTCGGCCCTCGCTCAGCTTTCCATGTGTTGGCATGCGGTGCAGGTTTCTTGTTCAATGAAGTGTGATTGCAGCGTCCTCCAAATGTACCAGACATCGCTTGTCCCACCATCTTGCTGTCAGTGACTGCGACCGGATGCCACGCATCTTACATGCAAACAAGTTAAAGGACGGATAACACCATCTTTCTTGCGTCCGACACTGCAGCTGAACAACACTGCTCATGTCGTGGATGCCGAAACCTATTGCAGAGCTTTGCGACGTTGTCAGTCGATCGTGCCTTCCTCGAAGCGCTTTCGACATCACTCCGCCCAGACATGCGCTAGCCTCGCCACTTGACTTCCAGTCCAATATTCAACCATGGGAAAAGCATTCTTCAGCGAATGGGAACTCTGGCAGAAGCTGGTATTTGTAGGTCAACATGCGCCAACATATCAAATTGCACATGCTGACAAAAGCAGATACTCGGCTGCGGCATCACTCTCACAATATGTCTCGGCAGCATCAAGCTTACGCACACCCACTGGCGGTTGCATAAGTACTCGGCCGTCGCGGAGAAGGAGCGGAAAGAGCAAGCGCTACACCGAGAGATGAGCCAGAAGCGCCGAGGACCTGGCATCCCGCGTGCTGACGAGGTTCCATTTGGCATAAGAGCGCTTGAGAGAGGTGTCGAGGTCGAGGGAGTGTGGGTTTCGAGAGGGAATACTCCTGAGCCGTCTATCCGCAATGAGTCGAGGGCGTCTTCGATTTGGGATTTTATGCCGAAGAAGGCGGCTGTACATGATATTGAGAAGCAAGAGCATATGCAGCAAGAGCAGGGCAAACAGCTTGCGCCAGACGCTGGTCACGGAGGCTTGGATCCTCCGAAAAGTGTTATACGACCTGCTAGCTCTTCCTCCCAACCCTCAGTCTCTGCCGAGCACCTGTCGAAGAGTCTAGCAACGCACAATGGCAACCCAAAGCCGAATGTGACCAAGCCAGTAAGGAGCAAACACCCTCCACCATCGTTCGCGAAGTACAGCGGCAATCCATCTCTTCATCGGCAGTCATCAGCAGTACGGACGTTCGAAGGCATTGAAGCCGTCTACCGAGCATCTACGTACCTGACTTCTGACACTCGCCACGGTGGAAGCAGCAGCGAATCATACACACAGTCAAGCAGTGGCGACAGCAGCAGTGATTCGGGCCCGATGTCGTCCGCCGCACCGAGACTCTTGACCCAGAAGTCTCAAGCTCGACCGCGCCATCACTCTGTAAACCTTGAACTGCTCAATAGTCATCGACAATCTCAGGCTGCTGAGACGGGGCAATTGACTCCGAAGACTAGAAAACCCACGAGCAGCGTGGACCTTTCGAGCTATAAGGGAGATGGCATCGCATCGTCAAGCTCAAAAGATCTTGGACACTTTGCTCCCAAGCCTGATACGAAGACCAGGTCAACGCCACCCTCTCCCAGAGACGAACCATCACCGCCAAAGGTCAACGCTCTTCCTGTTGCTGTGCGGCGGTTGAGCATTCCTGATGTAACGCCGTTCGCACAATTTGTTCAGACTGCACCAGCAATGCCACGCCCAGCAAGTCTACCATTTGCAGTAGCTGAAGTGGGGAAAAGATCTGAGGCTGCGTTGACTAAACGTTCAGCACCGTCACCACCGATTAGCATGACCGCTTCAGCACCACTTGTAGCGATAGAGAATGGTCCCGCCGAGCAAGCAGCAGCAGGAGCAGTTCGCCCTTCTTTTGAGAAGGAAAGAATAGGTTCACAAGTCATTCGTGGCCACGGAACAGGCTTTGAGATCCTCCAACCCGGGTCGCTGCCAGCAATAGCACCAGCCATGTCGCCTCCGCCCGAAAAGTACCATGCAGTCCCCCCTGTCAGCCTCCAGAAATACGCCAGGTCAAGATCGAGGTCCAGCAGTAGAGGAAATACGGGCAGGAAGTTGCAGAAGAAGAAGAAGCAAACTTTGAGCGCCGACTTGTAAGACTCTGCGTTGTGATAGATTGATAAATAGACCGTGTAAATGTAAACATGACACATGAACAATACTTTCCAAAAAGACTTTCCAAACATTGGCCATCATGAGACCTGCATGCAGTTTATTTTACAATCAGACTCCATCCGGCTAGAAGGATTCCACTTCCGAAACCCTGGCTCGTGTTGCGCGTCAAGCGTCACACCTTGGAACGAATACGAGAGCGCCCATCCTTCCCAGCCGCGGCAAACGCCGCTGTTGAAAGCAAAGTATAGGTAGGCAAGTGACCAGCAAGAAACCTGCTGATTACCCTTTTACCTTTCGTCCATCTGTTCCGCCTACCACAGCATCTCGCACATTGCGCTTCATTCGCTCAGCGCAATGGCGTCCACAACCGTCCCTACCGAGCCGAATCCCTTCGACGACCCCACCGGCTCCGACCAGGCTGGTGTACAGCTCCAAGCCGTCCTGACCGTCGACCGCAATGCCACTCTCACTCTGGGCACCGATGCCCTAATTGTCCTGGACGACGGCCTCGCACATCGACGAGAGCCGCGAAACTGCTGCGGTTTGCTCCCGCGGTCGACGAAGACTACCCGCGCGATTCCGTTCTATAACGTGCTCTGGGCGTCGCTGGACGACTTCGAAGTTACCGTGGATTATGCGCAGCCGACTGGGAAGAAAGGCTGCACTGTGGGACATGTTCACTACACTCTGACCGACAAGGGCATGCATGCGCATGCGAAGGCGTGGGTGGAAGCATTGCTGGATCGCTCCTACCCTGGCGGTGTGAAGCGGCGGAAGAGCATAAAAGTGTTGGTTAACCCGTTTGGTGGTCAAGGACACGCGCAAAAGCTCTGGACACGGGAAGCGGAGCCTATATTCGCGGCGGCGAAGTGCGAGGTTGATGTCGAGAAGACTGCCTACAGGGGTCATGCTGTCGAGATCGCCGAGAAGATCGATGTGGATGCCTTTGACGCGATTGCGTGCGCAAGTGGTGATGGACTGCCACACGAGGTTTTCAACGGGCTTGCGAAGCAGAAGGATGCGAAGCGCGCGCTAAAGAAGGTGGCTGTTGTACAATTGCCCTGTGGATCGGGTAATGCCATGAGTCTTAATCTAACAGGCACGGATTCGCCTTCTCTGGCGGCGGTCGCGATCGTGAAGGGCATCAAGTCACCTTTGGACTTGGTCGCTATCACTCAAGGAGATCAGAAATATTACAGCTTCCTGTCACAAGCCGTAGGCATCGTCGCGGAGAGTGACCTGGGAACCGAAAGCCTACGCTGGATGGGTGCTATGCGGTTCACCTGGGGTTTCCTAGTCAGATTGATGGGACAGACTGTCTATCCGGCCGAGATCAGCTACGCTATGGAAACAGACGACAAGCGTGTGATCCAGGAGAACCACCATCGTTTCCTCGGCGAGCACGTTGCGCTAACCGCGAAGAAGTTATCTCAAGGCGAGGAGTCCGACTCAGAAGTCTCAGTTCCTGCACCCTCATCACCTGAAAGTGAATCACTACCCGCCCTCCGCTATGGCACCATCGCAGACCCTCTACCTTCAAACTTCCAAACGCAAGACCTACCCACTCTAGGGAACTTCTACACAGGCAACATGGCCTATATGTCTCCCGACACACCTTTCTTCCCCGTCGCGCTCCCAGCAGACGGTTTCATGGATCAGATCACCATCGACGGCCTTGTCCCGCGCCTCACCGCTATCCGCATGCTCACAAACGTCGAGCACGGCACTCTTCTGAACTTCCCAGAAGTCAACTACCGCAAAGTCACCGGTTACCGTATCACACCGCGCCTCGCGCCTGGAAATCAAGGCAAAGGGCTGAAAGCAAAGCTCGGCCGCTGGCTGGGTGGTGCAGGCAAAGAAAAGCAGGGCTTCATCGCGATTGATGGCGAGAGAGTGCCTTTTGAGCCTTTTCAGGCGGAGATCATGCCGAGTCTTGGTACGGTGCTGAGCAAAAGGGGAGCTGTGTACGAGTTTGACGGGCCTCCTGTGGTGTGATTCTGGACTTGTGCTGTTGGCACGGCGGACACACTAATTTTGGTTCCTTGCTTTTCATTGTCGGTGATGGCGTTCTTTTGGACATTTCTTTTCTTTTTTTTGGTTCGTGGAATGATACCCAAGACTACCTATATCTACTCGCTGGTAGGATCCTAGCCTGTCCGCTACATTTGTGCGCTTTGCATCAAAGAGCATGTAATGGAGCATATCTAAATTTATTGTTGTTATATATTACATTGAGCGCCATATTTCAGCCTGTCAATACAGGTCGTCATTTGAATGCTTTCCCTTGCTCTTTGGCCACCCCAAACACCGCTCGTTCGGGAAAGTGTTCTTGATACCCTGCTTGCTGCAGTGATCACTTACTGTAGCAGTCATCCAAGACGTCATGTATGTCTCTTCAATGAGACAGGGTTAGACTACTCGAGCTATTCATCGAAAGGGGAAAAGAGTGTTGGGTGCAAGCACCAGCCGTATTCAGTATTACGGCCACAGCTGCTAAGTCTGCATACTGATCGGGAATGTGTTGTTCGCCGGTAATCGCCAGGCTTCGTTTAACGTCGACCATGTATCACGGAACCTCGTACGATCGCATACTTTCATCGACATTCTCCGGCCTGCTTTCCTTGTCATGGATCCTTAAAGAATTTTTGCAATGATTGTGTTACTTCCCTACAAAATTCTCACCGTTATCTGCGAGTTTTGCACCACGGAGCCTGGCCTGTGCAAGACGTGTCAGCGCAACCCGTACACGATCTATTTCTGTTGCGTCAAAAAACACTTGTATGGCACTACGACCGGTGAATCGGGAGTGGAATACTGTCAGCACATCGTTTGTCTTCGATCACATCAAACTAAGACTATTCTCGTCCTCTGTGGAGAAGTTCAACAAATTGTGTGATTCCGAACTGGCAAAACATGTGAAGACGCTGTATTTCCACCCAGACCTCCTTCCGGTATGGGGTAAAGAGAAGTGACTCTCGAATGTGCTTCATATGGAACCAGACAATGGAAGAAGGCTGCCCGGACACCGCTTGGACGAATAATTAGAAGCGTATGACGAAGCCACCAGACAGTCCCTCAGTACTGACAAACTCGACTCCCAATGGGATACTTATGAAAAGCACATGTTGGGACAACAAACCTCGCAAGAGAATTTACCTGAGCTCAGGACCATGCTTAGGCATGCCTTGCTGTGACTACCTAATCTTTGTCGGAGCACTGTGGCATGCTGCCCATCGCCCTACGAGCTTCGCCGCTACGTGTTCTGGGCATTCTGTGAGGAGCCAATTTCATCAATCCTTGCTCGCGAGATCAACATGCCCCCTAAGGCATGGCTCGTGCGGCTGAACCCCGAAGTGTCGAACACCAAGTACGTAGAACTCGAGGACGCCTGTTCACTTGCGTATGCTGAGGCCATCTCGCACCGCTACACACATTCGGCAGCCAAGCAAGTGACGACGCTGACTCTGTTCTGTTAGAATTCCGCTGCTGCATCAGTGATGATTGCAGCCCTGTCCTGTACACTTTCGAAAGACACTTGGACTTAGATCTTGTGCATCTCTACCGGATTACCGCATTCTGGACGGCTACCACAGGTGTGTCGATGGAGAGTCATGGGCGTTCAACAGAACTGGGGCCGAAACCAAGCATTTCGTTCGTGAACAACAATTCAACTGGAATGGAAACTCCGGAGCCGGAAGATCCCAACCTCTTGCAAAGACTTCATTGCGCGTAATTTAGAGAGGTAATGAGACAGTTCTTCGATTAAAGAGGGAGTCTGGAGTTCTCACAAGAGTTTCACACCGAGCTGGAGGACATTCTGCTATTGGAAGGACCTCGGATCCAGAGGTAGCTACTCCGAGCCCTTCGAGGCGACACCTGAGCAAATTTTTTCCACATTACTCTATCTAATGCTCGACTTCCTGACAGGCAGGCAACATGGTCTATCTTAGGACCGCCTCCGCCGCGTACTTACCAGATCTGATGGCGCCGTCCATGTAGCCTGTCCAATACGGGCTGGCCTCAGTGCCTGCCCAGTGGATTCCTCCGACGCTCTCGGTAATGGCTTTGCCGTACTTGCTAAGGGTTCCGGGGCCAGCTACAGCAACGGGGCCTCCTCGCGACCATTGCTCGTTGTCCCATCTCTGAATAACCCACTCAGTAGCATTGGCGGCTTGCAGGCCAAAGTATCGGACATAGTCTTTGGTGGCTTGGCTGATCAATTCTTGATCGCTTGCGGCGTCGTAGAGACGCATCTCATCGGCTTCGATGAAGCCTAGGATGGCGCCGTAGGAGGCATTGGCAGGGGACACGTCGAGGGTTGTGCGGACTACGCCACTGTCGCTGATGACTTGTCCGGTCAAGTTCGCATCTCTCCAGAATGGGCGGGAGTAGATCGCGGTGGCTTTGCCTAGGGCCCCCATGAACATCCGCTGCGTGAGCTGATCGCGAGCAGCGGGTAGTGGAGGGTCATATGTGATGCGGGCAGCAAGTGGCGGCGACATCGCAACTATGACGTCTTTTGCGATGACGGTTCTCTTCGCAGTAGTCACGGTGTATCGCTTGTCAGCACGCTGGACAACAGATGCCACGGGAGATTCAAGAGCGATCGAGTCCCATCCGATCTTCTTGGCAAGTCCGGTAGCCAGTAGTCCAGTTCCGCCAACAATGCGACTCTCTTGAGAACCGCCCGTAACACTGATCAGACGTTGGAGTGATCCCGGGGTAGTCTCGTTGCTTGCAGCTGCGATGTATGACAGAACGTAGAGTAGTGACAGCTCTGCCGGAGTAGCAGAGAAGATAGCGCCGCTGGAGATGTCGAACAAGCTGCGTACAGTCTCTTCCGGGACGTTGTCTTGCAACCAAGACTGGAATGTAATGCTGTCCCACAACGTGGCGTTCGCATGAGACCATGGTGCCTTGGTGTCGATCGACCCAGCCATAGTGTCCAGCTCAATCAATGCCGATGTGATCACGGCGGTAGTATCGGCATCGACAGTGGGCAAAGCTCCGCCATCAGAAGAGTAGGGTATGAGTTGATCCTGGAGCGAAAGAAGGTTCGAACCATAATCGTACTCTTTGAAGACATCCAGTTCGAGGTCGCGAGCAAGCGCCAAAACGTGATCTTGTGTTGGCCCAACAAAAGCAGCTCCTAGTTCAGTGATACCTCCGTTGCGCAGGTGGTAGTTCTCCACGCGACCGCCGACCCGGTCTCTGGCTTCGAGGATCACAATTGACTTGTTTGCATCGACGAGAGCCTGGCCCGCAGAAAGACCAGATAATCCTGCGCCGATGATTGCGACGTCCACTTCGCTGTTGTATTGTGGTGAGCCTTTGTGGCAGACCGAGACGCTGGCAAGCATAAGCGACGAGAGAATGTATTTGTGCGCCATTGTTGTTGAATTGAAGGATAAATGTTGATTGAAGCTTGATATCGTACGTTTGGTCGACAAGCATTTGCCATCTTATATAGGTGCTCGACTGATTTGCAGTCCTGTAAGGGCTCGTTTGTACAACCACAAGTCTCGTCATGTACGAGAGGGCACATTTAGTGGTGTGCATGATTTAGGGCGCGAGCGGCCAAACGATGCGCCACTACAGCGAAAGTCCGTACGATCCAGCCAATCGGACGCAGCTTCCGCACTTTGTTCAGGAAACTCTGAATACATATCGACAGGCCCTTAGATGAAACCGCGGCACTTCAAATACACTTTTGCTACTAGAGTTTCCTGTACGACCTGTCCACTGTCGATGGGAAAGTAGGTATTCATTACATCCCACAACGAGAGGGCGAACAAGGCCTTCTGGGACATGTTGATGGTGATAGCATTTCTGCTGTGAGACTCAGAGCGGAACCATTCGGTGCTGACGGGCGTGAGAACCTGATTCTGATACAAAGACGGTCGGCCATCAGGCCCCGTGTTGTAAGCGGTAACGAATGATCGTCTTCCGGAAACGGCGGCCACCTTCGCCCTGAAGCCGAGGACAGCCAAGTTGTCCTCGAAAACACGAACAGGTTGTGTTAAACGCAAGCCAACCATTCCGAGAGATTGTGCTGTTTCATACATCTCCTAACGGCCCTGCGTCTGCCATCCGTTCGCACCAGCCAGATGGTCGTGGAACGTACCAATGATGAGCGTTTGCCCTGCCATACTGGATATCAGCCTGCACAGCTGCTCTCTCGATAACCCCATGTCTATTGTCGTATAACAGGCACCAGCTCGAACGCCATGTCTCAGAAGCGCCCAGTAGCGATGGAAAAATTCCGGTCGCTGAGGATATACGAAATGAAATATCACTGGACCTTCGAGGTATCGCATCAGTATCGCCATTGCTCTGCTGATTTCATCCATCAAGCTAGCATCCGAAGCTTGTCCGGCATTTTGATCAAGGTCAATCTCGAGTTGACACGCGTCAGCGCCACAATTCAATTTCTGACGTACATCAGGATGTTTGAGCTCCTGCAATGATACAGACAGCAAATAGGTGTATGAAGACCGGGAAGGTGGGAGTAGAAGACCATCTTCGCGCTGTGATCCGACGCGTCTGCTGTTTCGGATGGTGAAGTTAACGAAGTGCACGAACGCGAGCTCCAGGTTTTTCAGCATGAGAGACCGAGGTGAGACCGCGGCATCAATTTTATGCGTACTAGTCGCAGAGACTCCAGAAGCGGGCATCGTTCCAGAGAGTTCTTCATCTAAATTGTAGAATTCAAGATTCGAGCATGTCCTGCAGAATCTATTGACCACGTTGAGGAAGCTTTGGACAGTCGATGCATCAACAGTCTTGAGATATTTCCGCACGCCCTCAGGGCACGGGTGACATGAATGACCGGATGGCTCTTCGAGTAGCGCTTCAACAGTAACAGGCCAGGTTCATCAAGTAAACGTGCTGGCCAAGATACGATACTACAATTGCTCCACTCCGCTAGCGTAGTCGCTGGCGATGCTGGCGTGGCGTTGCTTCATAGTGGCAACGGCTCGAGGCAAGATCAGGACAAGCTCTTGACACATGATCTTTGGGCAAGCAGCAAGCTGCGTGAAGCGATCGACGCGCTCGTGCTGAAGATCGATGTCGCTGCTGGTGATAGCTGCGGAAGTGAGGGCAGGCGCCGAGTGATTTGTCAGGGCACACCATTGCCAACGGACCATAGCATTAAGCCGTGGACAGCACCGCCGTACAATACACGGGTCGCCCAGTCAGAGCTTTGTGCTGGCAGCAACACTGCAGAAACTGTATCGCCAGCATGCCCTGAGGTCGAGATGCCAGATGATGCGTGGGCCCAGATTGGCTTATATCTCAACTACAGTTACTGTTGGCTCCCCGTGGTATCAAGACACGACATCGTACGGTTGTTGTCAAAACGACAGGACAATTCGTCATGTACAGCTCCTGAGCTGGCCCTGCTATTGTCATCCCTGGCCGTGTCTTCCTCCCTGAAGACCGAATCAGATGAAGCAGATGAAAGCCTGGTAAAGGCGTATCATTCTGCAGCTAAGGCAGTATTGAGCAGCGACGACGAAAAATCATCTGCATATCACGTAGCTGCTATTCTCCTCTTGGGCTTGTCAAAGATGGAGCTCCGAGAGTGGAAAGACGCATACCTCCTCATCGGCCGAGCTGCGCGACTGTTACACTACATGTACAACACCACTTTGCAACCCAATCCGACGCTGAACCGCATTTATCTCGGTACCTTTATCTTAGACACGCTATTATATTCCTACCTGGGTATACCAACTGTTTTGTCAGCCCAGCATATCATGCCTGCGCTGTCTGTGTATGAAGCAGACGGCTCTGAAGAATGGGACGCTGGGTCTTGGCATACTAACGGTACAGGCGAGTTTCAATGCCCTGCACGCGTCATGAGCATTTTTGGTCAACTGGCAAGACTTATGGTAGTCCTAAACACGGCGACTGCGCCTGAAAGCCGACCAGCATCGGTGGCTGACAAGTTGAGCGAGTGGCTTGACCAGCTCCCAAAGCATTGCTCTCCGAAAGAACGCTCCGGCCCACTCACACCGCCCCTCGCAAATCTGTACATGATGTATTGGATTGTCAAAGCATACATCTACGAAACCCCGCTTGGTGAACCCCATGTGGGAACGAGCCCTATCGCTGAATACACCCGAATTTTTGGCACGTACGCTTCAAAATCCGTGCTACATATTTGCCAAAAGCTGTCGAATTCCTCAACGCATAGACCCGGACATGAGCGACATGAGCGATCAGCAGATGTAGCCCGTGACGGTGTCGTCACGAATACAGGTACTCTTCCAGATTTCTCTTTTTCCGTCGTTGAGCAGACCTGCCCGGGCTTTGAAGGTACTCAATATAGCATTGATGGCAGCGTAAATTGTGTTCCTGGCTCACTCCAGAGTCAGTCTCTTACAAGGTCTCGTCATTCTATGACTTCCATCGCCATGGAGCAACCTTATCCACCATATGACGGGACTCTTTGCCAGCATCAAGACGATGCCGAAACCATGCAGACAATGCTCGAAGATATTCTCGCACAGGAGACTGGAAATGAACCCTTCTTCTCGAATTACATGCAAGACCTGGGCTTCTTTGACGAGGACGTACCGCTGCAAAGCGGCTCTGGATGATCGTCATGAATATCAAAAGCTCCGGAATTGAACGCCAGTACGAACTAGGATACAAGCTCACTATCTACCACGAAAGCTTCGATTGCTGAATTGATAATGTCAGGATCATCCATGTGCAAAAAGTGGCTCAACCCGGCAAATTCACGGACCTCCAGCTTGTGAAGATGGTGCTTCCAGTACCCGTCGTGCCATGCACCTTGTACTGCAAGATGAAGCGCTGGTATATGGCTTGTCTTTCCCCATGGAACAGCGTACGAGTGTGACCCTGCGGAAACAGCAGACGACCGCACATGAGTTGGCGTCGCCAACATGACCGAAAGTACGGCCTTCCTAGTAGCTGCTGAGGTCGCAGTCGAGAACAGTTCCTCGATCTTGGCTTGGAAGTTGGTATCGTCGATGCGCCATTGCACGAGCCGAGCTCTTTCTTCGTAGGTCAGATACGATTCTGGTATTGGCCAAAACGAATCGAGATAGACGATGCCTGCCACAGTATCTGGAAACAGCCACAAGAATGTTGTAGCGACAGGCCCACCCATGCTTTGCGCTACGAATACTGCGCAAGAGACGCCTTCGACGTGAAGGACTGCTTTAACACTTCTTGCAAAGAGCTCGTGATCATAGTCGATTTCAGGCTTGTCGCTCTCTCCGTGTCCATGGAGGTCAATAAGGATTGAATGGTAGCGGGTGTATAGTGGATTTTGATGAACCCATAGAGCGCGATTACAGGTCCATCCGTGGATGTAAATGACGGCGGACGACCCGGTACCGTAGCTATCGTATACCACTTTAATGTCATGGTGTATCAGCGACTTTGTTTCGCTCTGAAGTCGCTCGAGCTTCGGCAGGCATGTCTTTCTCGAATTATGAGCAGATTGCTCAATCGGTTCAATTATCATTGGTGCTGAGAGTGAGGAGCCGTCAGGAGCAATTGTGTGTAACATTTTAGATCACAGCGAATTAACGGCAAAGTCACGATTGCGCCAGTAGAGTAGCCTCCAGTTAGACCATTATAAGTGGATTGACGCCAGACGGCCAGTCAATTACGCTTCGGACAAGGAGCTAAAATCATGGAGTCGCAGCGCTGGATCATCGCTTAAGTGCTTAGCCGACGAGCTGTTGCTTACATACCACCGTGCATGAATAATCAGGCTCCGTCAAGCTACACCACGCTATGGTCAATATCGATCGACATGGTTGCTTCGACATTATGCTACTGCATCTCCACCATTGCGTTACTTACTACTTATTACATATAGGACCACAGTCCTTGTTCAGCATACCTCCACCATCCAGCACACAGCACAGAGAGTATCTCACAATCGACCAATAACACAACATGAGCACGCCTGAAAAAATCCGAGTCGCACTCATCGGACTCAATACACCTCCATCTGGGACTCCCTCGGGCACAAATTGGGCCGCCAGTGGTCATCTGCCGTACCTGCTGAGTTCCGAAAAATACCAGCTCGTGGCATTGCAAAACAGTTCCCAAGCTCGTGCTGCCGAAGCTATCAAGGCATACGGCCTTGACCCCAGTACCAAGGCTTACGGGATGCCAGAAGGCATGTTTTCCTGTTATCACTTCGATATGTGCTAACGTGCGCAGAGGTCGCCAACGATCCGGACATCGATCTGGTTGTAAGCTGCATCCGCGTCGATCGCCATTCTGACTCGCTTCTTCCATCCATCAGAGCCGGCAAAGATGTCTTTACTGAGTGGCCGATGGAGGCTGACTTGGCTAAAGCAAAGGCGCTGGCCGAAGTGGCGAAGCAGCAGCACGGAAGCGTTAGACACATTGTTGGATTGCAGGGAAGATATAACCCGTTGGCCAGCAAGCTTCGTGACACGATCGCCTCGGGTACCATTGGAAAGGTCGAGAGCAGTACTTTCGTTGCGCATGCATTTGGTGGTGCCTCACTGCCGAGTCCGGTGGACTACTTTGCAGACAAGAAAATCGGTGGGAATCCGTTCACGATTGTGTTTGCTCACTCGATGGAGTTTATTAATCAGGGTCCGTACCAGCACTTGTGACATTTCTTCGAACTGGGCTGACATCTTACACAATACAGTCCTAGGCGAGATTACCAAACACAAATCTCTGCTCGTCAGAAACTACCCGACAGTGGCCATCTACGATCCACTCACCCGACAAGTAATCGACGAGGCACGACCCAACGACGTCCCAGACCAAGTCATTCTCAACGCAGTCTTGTCATCAGGCGCGATTCTCACCTACAAGCTTCACGGTACTGCAGCCTTTGATCCAGATGCGAAGGCACGAGATGCTGGCCAAAAGCCCAAAATCCCGGCCATCGAGTGGAGAATCTTCGGCTCCCAAGGCCAGATTCGTATCACTTCGTACGATAAAATGTGCAATACATGGTCGCTCAACTATGGACAAGACCTCCTTGAAGTAGAGATCTATGATGCCAGAGCAGACACTTTGACGCGGTTGCCGACGGTCGAAGATGACTTTGCTCATCTGCCCGCACCGGCGCGAAACATGGCAAGACTGTATGAAGCCTTTGCTAAAGCCAAAGCAGGACAGGCGAACAGTTGGTACCCGGACTTTGAGTACGGAGTGAGGAAGCACGAGTTGATCGATTCAATGTACAAGGAGAACAATATGTAAACACCGAGCGCTGATACTTCCGAGCTCATCGTTATGGAACGTTCTGCTATCAACCAAGCAATTATTACACTCCAGTATACTTTACAGCTTCTCCGCTCTAATCATTGGCAAATCGCGCCCTTAGTTCAGATCTTGTTCAGATGCTTCGCTGGCTCGATGTATTGCTTCCTTCCTCTGAAGAAGTAGTCAACACAAGCGATGACTAGGACGCCTCCAAACATCACCACGCTCCAGTTCATGTCCGCGACAGCGGCTGAATTGACCACGGGGAAGAATGATGCAATGCACGCAACGGTGACATATAGTACAGCAAAGAGGTTGATCGCAATGCCGAACTTGCCAAGCGCAAAGCGGGATGGAGGGAGGGTTTCTCCTCGGATGCGCTTTTGGAGGATGCTGTGAGAACAGTTAGTGAGGAGACTTTTGCGTAGGACAGTATGTGGAGATGTGCGATGGGGGCAGGCTTGCGAGGAGAGGGGAATGGAGCATACCAGCTGATGGATAGAGCGTAAGAGAACGATGTCGCAGATGTGAGGAGCGCGATGATAGTATTGAGAGCTGCGGAAGACTAGAGTTGCGTTAATTACACTACTTTGGAGATCAGGCATCACCGAGCAGGTACTTACGCCAATGTTGATCAATGCGATGATAACAAGGATAGAAAGGGAGAACATGATCGAATTGAGCGGGATTGGAGTGCCAATGGTCGTGACCTAGAACAAGGTCAGTGTCATCCGGTATCATTGGATCATTGCCGAGACAAACCTTGCGGAACCACGAAGAGAAGGGCAAGGCTTGATCTCTAGCCAAGGACCATGCCTGGCGAGACGCAGCAGCAAGTGCGTTCAAAGAAGTGCAGACACTGAGGATTAGGGGAATAGTTGACATGGCGACAGTTGCAGCATTGCTGTTCGTGCCTGCAAGGAACACCTATTCGTCGCGTGTCAGTACGATTAATCGACACACAGCTTCTCGGGCTTCTCATCGTAAGGGCGGCAACGACTTACATCCATGAATGGGAATGGACTTGTCGAACCAACGATAGCCTCGAGGTTGGTGATGCAGAAGCACTGAAGAGTATAATGTTAGCAGTTGTCATCTGTCTTACTTGCTATCTCGAGAGCTTGATTTAGACTTACGTAAGTGATGATGAAGACCAGTCCCATTAGACCGTTCAGCACGATAGTGAATATGATCATGCGCGGTACACTTTTACTCGCGTCGTTAGTCTCCTCTGATAAATGTACCGCTGCATCAGAGCCCGCAAACGAGCCGGTTGCAGTGATTGAACCGACAAAGCAGGCCGCTCCAATGGATGACCAGCCGCCGAAGTCTGAGAACGTGCCGAATACTTCGCTTGCAGGCGCCTTAGGGGCAAGAACCCAAAGTGGGATAATGATGCAGAAGAAACCGAAGATGTGCACAATCAGCACGATGCCCTCAAGTATGGGGAGGTGTTTGGCGCCGTAGGTATTCATGAGAGTACCAATAATACCGATGCCGATCATTAGAAGAGACTGGTGCCTATAAAAATATTAGCGTAACGACTCTTGCGCAGAGAGGACAGCTCTGGTCGAGTTGTGAGTTAAAGTATGTTCTTACCAGTTCTGCATCGCGTACTCAGGGTGGTAGATGGAAGCCATGGACAGGATGATTACTGCGGAGGAGTATGCCTATTGTATCTGATGTCAATTGATGTATTGTATGCTGAAACCCAATCACGAAAAAAAACATACTGGGAGCAAGTTAGCGCAGGATTGATATAACTCAGACAAAATCGGCACTGACCAGTTGTAGCAACAAGTGCTTGCCATCCAAGCGCGGCGAGCCAGCCAACGATGTAAGAAAGGAACTTGCTCTGCGAACGTGGTGCAAATTCAGAGACCCAATCTGTGTTTGTTAATGTCAGTGATTGAACACAAGCTCTGAACTTGAACGGGCAGGACTCACGGTATTGACCACCGCTGGTAGGCGCCATACTTGCCATCTCAGCTAGAGAAGCAGCAAGCGCAAAGGTGCAGATCCAGGTAGCGAGGTAAACCCAAACAGTTCCGGCAAGCCCACCATTAGTTAGAGAGAATGCGTTCGCCAGTAGCAATGCCACCCATGTGGACATGGTGGTAGTTGCCAAACCAAGTACAGAGAGCGACTTGAAGTTACGGCGAAGCTCTTGCGAACGCCTATACACATCAGTAAAGTGATTTGAGCATTGTTCCAGATAATCACTCACCCCATGCGTGCCATGTCCCAGGCATCGGCTTCGGTACCAGTCGCCATGCCACTGGCATCCACTCGCACGCGATCCTCTGCGTCAACGACCGGGCTACTGGGAGCAGATGCTGCAGAGTTGGCGAAACCCTTGCTGGGCTGCATTTCGAAGGTGGCCATGGCTGGTGTGAAGAAGCGGTGGAAAGATGATCGAAGGATCAATGCAGGCCAGATGGAAGAGCCCACGTGTGATAAGGCGTGAAGATCAGAAATCGAAAGAGAAACGACCGGACCGCACAGGTGCCTCACGTGGAGGAAAGACGCACGACAGAGGAGAAAGTTGAGCCATCACATTTCCAGACATGTTCCGCTCTAACGTTCTTAGTGAAATGCATCCTTTCGTCGCGCAGCTCAACCCGTGTCGGGCAACATCGAGCTAGGATGCTGTTTCCCGAGGACCCACCAAATATTTGCCCTTGGTGAAAAGGCTGGACGCGGTGTTGTTACTCTTCTCTGGAGGTTTCATACGCAAGAGGCAAGTTAGCGCTGTCGGCCAGTCATGTCACGGTAGCAGGCCGCGGTGTGCGTGAAGCTGCAAGAGCGAAGAGCCTTGTAAGGTCCAAGCATGACGCTAGGATGAGGACACCCTGCTTTGCCTGCATCCCACGCCGTTGTGGTAGGATGCGGAAGACGCAAGCGATGCACGCGATGCACGTTGAGCCTCCCGGTCGCCTCGGTAGGAATTCACAAGGCGCACGAAGGATGCGCTAGAGGCGCCGGCACCGAGCGATCCTACGCTAGGGTCGAGACCCTAAAGACTACGGGAGTTTGGAGACGAACGCCAGAGAAGAGCGATCATACGCTAAACCACCGAGAGTGCAAGCCCTATACTCGAAGCTAAGGCGTCCACCCTATTGGATGGGAGAATGGAAGACAGCAGGTTGCACGGTTAAAATCAACACGACCTCATCACCGCAAGTGGAGTATGCTCTTGCTGCGAGAACCGATCAGATGGCACATCTCATAAGGGGCAGACGACCATGTGGAGCGCGTACCGTGTTTGCGCCTGGATACGCTCCTTCCGTGCAGGAACCGGCCTAAAGCCTCAATGTGGCATTCTATATTCCTAGGCATTTCCTAGGCATGTGCTGCCGAGCTTGTCCATCTGTCAGTTTCGGCGTGTCAACAGTAGTAAGTGTCCCGCGCTTCAGTTGTGTCATGAACGAGTCTGCGCAGATGTAGCCTCCGAAGTCTCTGGCTGGTGCCATAACACTGCCTTGGTCCTCCCTTTCGGTCGTTGTCTCTTGGTTTGGCAAACCATAGAACTCACCATCATGTCAAGCGCTACCGATGTGCCTCCACCCAAACCGACTCTCCAGTTGAGCACAGCCGTCACAGCGACCGACCATGGCCAGATCGTCGTGCTGGTAGCGTGGCTGTGTTTCACCGCTGGAGTCTTGCTGTCGCTGGTGCGGGTCTATATTCGCTGGCCGTTGAACGCTCTGGCTGGCAAGGATGATGGCGCTTATGCAGTCTCTGCCATTTTGGCAATCATACAGACGGCTATAACGATCAACGCAGTCGGCAATGGCTTTGGTCGAACAGAATCCGAATTGAGTGGCATGCAGGTGGTCGATGCTGCAAAGGTCAGTCGTTCAACAAGTCCTTTAAAAGACGAACGGGCTTCCCATCGCTTGGGTCGGACAGCCTTATACCAAGATTGGTCGCTGATCTCTCCCTAGGCTATCTACGCAACAGACCTCATCTTTCTCCTCTCTACATGGGTCGGAAAGCTCTCCGTCTGCTTCCTCTTTACCCGCCTCGCCCAAGAATCGAACAAGACGCGCCTAGGATTGGCAGCTAGTGCATTAGCATCAATATTCGGCATCATATCACTCATCAGTGTCGCCGTGCGGCCGGATACCACACACCCCTGGCTATACCACGAAGGAGACGTCGCGCCCATTCTAGGGCGCTGGATTGCAATGGGAGTCATGAGCATCTGTACAGATATCATTGTCACAGCCCTAGCGATTTACCTTGTTTGGGACCTCAACATGGCGTCCAAGTCCAAGTCGCTTGTTATCACAGCGTTCGCACTACGTCTGTTTGTTATACCTGTAACGATCGCACGACTAGTGACACTGAAGCACGTTCAGTACGACGACTTTTCTTTCTCGTACAGTCTGCCAGAAGTTATGACACAACTTGAGATGTATTGCAACCTCATAACAACCACACTTCCTTGCCTGCGGTTGTTTTTGACGGCGTGGAATACAAGTTTCATGGACATGAGGCTTGAGGAGATCGACCACAATGCCTACAGAGAACGTAAGTTGCCTCCTATTGTCCCGAACTCATTCTATTGCGGCGCCATTTACTAACAACATCCTCAGACGTAACAACCCTCTCCGGCTCAGGAGGAACCAAAGACTCCAAAGGCTCAGCTTCCCGCTCCAGACCCGGTGTGTTCAGCCAGAAAAGCAGTCGTGCTTCCCACGCTGCTCGCGCTACTTGGGCACCCAACAACCAGGGCAAGTCAAAAGCTTATGTCGAAAGTGGCAGTGGGAGGAAGGACTGTGACAAATTCAGCGATGCTGCGAGCGATAATTCTGAGAGGGCAATTGTTGTCAAGACCACGGTGGATGTCAGTTAGTTTTCTTTTCGGGTGGCAAGTGGCCGGCACCGCCGGTTTTGGGGTTTTTTCTTATATAGTGCTGCCAAAAACACGATCCTCAAACCAAACGCAGTCAAAGCAGGAATTTCAATCGCTCGTGTAGAGAAAAAGACATCGGGACCAAGCAAATAAAGCTCACTCTCGGGTCGAACGCAGTCAAAGATAGAAACCAGCCCCTCGCTTGAAAGACTACAGGCAGGATCTTCACTTGCTTATATAAGCAGCAAAGCAGAGATAGAAATGTTGCAGCTCCGTTTAAGATCGATTTGATCAGATGGATAATCGAAGCGCTGCCGATTTAAATCTCAGAGCATATCTCGAAGGACCCGCCATCGTCACTGTCGCTGTCATCGTCGTCTTCACCTTTGTCCTTAGCGTGGAAGACCGAGCCGCAGAAAACGTAATTGTTGTACGGTACCCTGCTGGTACCATCGGCCACAACAAGTACACGGTCTGGCCCCGGTCTCGTTCTGTTGTGCCACACTCCGCCTCCGTTCATCATGTGATACAGGAGCCATGCCTTGCCGCGTTGCCCAGTGTGACACTGAGGCACCAGGTTCAACATTTCCTCCACTGCAGGGCTCAAGTGAGGGACTCTGGTGTTGTATTTATGGGGACAGATATTGCCGTCCCCGGTTCTGGTTACGAGGGTACCAGTGTCTGTACGTAGATCCGAGAAAGGCATTTTACGCACCCTTTTGCCATCTAGCAGCATTAGCCCAGCGTGTGAGCTCGTTGACAGCATTGTCGTTGTGCAGGGGTGTGAATGCAGACGTATTTTCCAAAACCTGGAGGATTGTGAGTGGGGCTCCTGAACAAAAGCTGAATGCGCGAAGCATACCAAAGCACTGGACTTCGATGTAGATTTATGTCATTGTCGTAGACTTTGTGGCTTTCTTGATTGATGTGGTGTGAGAGTTGAAGAGAGATGTTGGGTTGTTGTTGATGATGGGTCAAGAGATACTGATGGGCAACAGGAATTGCGACTCGCCCTATAATAACAACAACCCGGACATACAGAATGTTCTAAGTTCGACTTTGCAACATAGATCTATCAGTCTAGGTCGTTGAAGAGACGAAGCGAAAGCTCCAGCCTAGAGCAAGTTCTAGGATCGAGATGGCGCCGGAATATACCAGATCATAGCCATCTCCAAAAGCTACTGTGCCGCTGTCACTGGTGAGTACCGTACTTCTACGGACTAGAGTCTCAGGTCGTTGTGTCATGGGGAAGCACACTGCGTCTTAATGGTGCTCTTCTCTCGCTGGAACGATGCATCATCAATTCAGCCGAAGACTCGGGTAACTGCGCTCATGCTTCAGTGTATCCAAGCTCTTCTAAGTGGAGAGCATGCGTTTAAATTACAACTATGACCTTGGAATCGTTGAATCAGATCTGAAGGGATAGAAACCTGCTGTCCACTCTATACACCACAATAATTACTTCCAGCTTTGAAAGTACCAGCACTAGAGTCTTGGGAATAGTTCTGAGCGCAAACGATGACTCGAGCGATCTCACCGGTCTGCCTATAATGCGATGCGCATACTTGTGATGACATAAATTTTGCTCACTAACACAGTAATACCCGTAAGAAACTCAACTAACAGACGACTTATGGAGTAGCTATAACCTCATTATGCCTGCTCTGGAATTACAGAACTTGGAGGGTTGTAGGCATGCTGCTCTCATCAAACGAATTGTCACGGGATACTGGAGATCCAACTATCCAATGACTCTTGTGGCCAGAACGTCCAGAAGATACACAGACTGGGGAGCCCTGACTGAAGGCCTTAAATTCAATTTTGAATGTAACGCATGCCACTGTCACAGCCAACGGGTTGAAGGTGTATTGTATACAAGAGTTAGAGTCATTCAAAACGAGCATGAAGTAACCAAGGTCTGAGCATGTCTCAATCTAGTAGCAGCACGTCATGGACTTTATTCAACAAGAAGATTGGATGAGCGCAGCACGTCCTCCATAAAATTAACAGCCCACCATGTCTCCAGAGGAGGAGCCCCGGCTTGATGCCCTGCTTCGACCTCCGCCATTTTTCTCATAGTTTGTAACGCAAGTCCCAAAGACTCATGCTCTGTACAATGCTCATCTTCCACTGTGAACTAACCGTGCCCTCCACCAGCTTTCACAGCATTCAAAGCAGACCCCTCTTTCAACCAAGCAATCTGTCCCTCATGATAACTATGCACCAGCTCCGCCTCCCAACACCCACCATCTGGTCTCCTCACTCTCAAAACCAAATTCTTCCCAGGCTCTATCTCATCCGCCCCAACAACATCCAACCTATCACCAACACCAATCTCATCATACACCGCAGCATCCTTAAACGTAACCGCCAGCATCCCCTGCTTCTTCAAATTCGTCTCGTGAATTCTCGCAAAACTCCTCGCAATCACCGCCACACCTCCCAAGAACCTTGGCTCGAGCGCGGCATGCTCGCGGCTTGATCCTTCGCCGTAGTTCCAGTCGCCGATGACGCACCATCTGATGCCGGCGTCTCGGTAGGACTTCGCGACTTCCGGGACAGCAGCGACAGTGTTGGTGGTGAGGTTGAGAACTTTGCCGCGGAGGGTCTTGGGGCCAAGGGCGCTTTCGGCGCCGGTGGGGAGGTTGTTGGAGATGTTTTCGAGGTGGCCGCGGTATTTGTACCAGGGGCCGGCGGGAGAGATGTGGTCGGTTGTGCATTTGCCTGGGGTCGTTGTTAGTCCAGCTGTCTTCGGGAGAATCTTTGAAGGCAGTATGACTTACCTCGAACCTTGATCAAAATCGAAAGATCTTCAGCTCTACCTTCATACCAAGGCCCAAACGGCTTGAGAAGCTGGAGGCTGCTACTGGTTGGCGAAATCTGTACTTCAATATCTTGTCCGTCTCCCGGAGGTGACTGATACAGCGCTGTGCCATCCTCGAAATGGGAAGGGAGTTCTTCCACGTGCTGTGGACTGAAAGCGAAATGTCCGCCGTCTTGCGTTTGTATGGTGTCCTTTGCAGGGTTGTATTGAAGTGATCCAGCGAATGCGAAAGTCGCTACCAGCTCGGGAGACGTGACGAAAGAGTGTGTCTGAGGGTTCCCGTCGTGTCTGCCGACAAAATTACGGTTGTAGGAAGAGACTACAGAGTTGGGCGTACCCTAATACACGTTAGTAAAGTCTTCAGGACTCCGTGTGAGATACCACCAACCTTTGCGACTTCTTTGCGATTCCACTGACCAACACAAGGGCCGCATGAATTGCTCAGGATCGTCGCACCCGCATCCTCAAAGTCTTGCATGATACCCTCTCGTTCCACGGTAGCTCGAATCTTCTCACTTCCCGCTGTAATAAAAACAGGCACCTTGGGTTTCAAACCAGCATTTTTGGCTTCGCGGAAGAGCATAGCGGCCTTGCTGAGATCCTCAAAAGACGCATTAGTGCAACTACCGATCATAGCTTGTGAGATGTCCTTTGGCCACGAAGACTGTTCGACATCTCCGGCGAACGTGGACAAAGTATGTGAAAGATCTGGCGTGAAAGGGCCGTTGATATGTGGCTCCAATGTGCTGAGATCGATCTCGATCACATCGTCGTAGTGCTTCTCGCTCCCCTCGTCGGCTTGGAGAAGGTTGATATTCTGTTGTGCGGCTGTCGCGATGTACTTTCTGTCTGTTGCAGCGAGATACTGACCCATGGCGTCAGAGTATGGGAAGATGCAGGACGTAGAACCGATTTCCGCAGACATATTGCACACGGTCGCCATGGCAGTCGCTCCCAGAGTTGCTGCGCCAGGGCCAAAGAATTCGAGGATTTTACCTTTGCCTCCAGAGACTGTAAGGAGACCGGCAATGTGAAGGATGATATCTGTCAGATCGGTTCAGTTTCTAATGATGCGTAGTCGACGGAATGGAGGGAAAACTCACCTTTCGTACTCGTCCACCCACTGAGCCGTCCTGTGAGTTTCATGCCAATGATCTTCGGACATTGTAGCTCCCAAGGCTGGCCTGTCATCGCATCGACTGCGTCCGCTCCGCCAACACCAACACCCAGCATGCCCATGCCTCCAGCGTTCGGCGTATGCGAGTCTGTGCCAATGATAAGGCCACCTGGACTTCTGGAGTCAGCTCATACTAATCCAACCATCGTAGAGTAGACTTACAACGCATAGTTTTCAAAAATAACAGTATGAATAATCCCCGACCCCGGCTTCCAAAACCCAATCCCATACTTCCGCGAAGCAGAAGCCAAGAACTCGTAAACCTATCAAAATCAATCAGCACTCAATCCCCTACCCAAACTCCCACATCGCTTCTCATACCTCCGAGTACTCCGTCTTCGCATTCTTCAAGTCCGCCACAGCGCCGCGCTCAGCCACAATCAAATGATCGCAATGAATCGACGTCGGCAACGCAACTCTCGGCAGTCCCGCGCTGATGAACTGCAGCATCGCCATCGTGGCAGTGGCATCGTGGCAAGCCGCGCGATCTGGGTCTAGTAACAGGAACGATGTCCCCCGCTCGAGGTCTTGCTCGAGGGGATTTCGAAGGTGGGTGTATAAGATCTTTTCGCTCAGTGTTAAAGGGCGAACTAGGCGTCTGCGCAGCTGCTGGAGTTTATGTTGGAGTTTCGGGTAGGGAAGGGTATGGTTGGGTTCGATGGGGCTGATTGGGATGTAGGTTGGGGTGTGGTAGTGGTGTTTTGCTGGGCTGTTGTATAGCAATGGCGATAGTCGGCGACACCTGGTAACATTTCGAGTCCTCATCGCGTCGGCAAAGCGTGCAGGTCCAGAGATTAGTTCCTCCGCAGCAGAACGACATCAGATCAACATTCTTAAAAGTACAGCACTCGTTTGCTGACCAGTCCAGACGAGTCTAGGGCTCAGGGCTACACGGCACCCTGGCCCACCTTGTCGCCTGCCCGCACGCCAATCTCCTCTTCTCGGAGTTTGGCCGCGGTGGCCGTCCGATGTCATGGCGTAGCATGTATGCTACCGCAGGCATTGCATTTGCGATGACCGGTGATACGTGGCAGATGTCAACAGATGACAGTGAACGCTGGAGGATGGAGATTGAAGCCCGCTTGGTTGTGAGATTGTTCGTCTCGGTGGGTCTTTCCTCCGAGAATGGTGCGTTGCAGCTCCGACTGCGGCGCGACCTATAAATGTTCTTGTCGATGCAACATCAACTAACAAAATCCTTTATTTCGTGTTCGGAGTAGCGTAGCTGCCGAAAAGTAATTGTGTCCCTTCACCAGCTGATCACCCAGCAGATCAAAGCTCCATCCTGTTCCGCAACGACAGGAAGCAATCTGCGTCTCCGTGAATACTTGAAGCGAATACCCATCGACTACAAGCAATCGAAGCATAAATGTTTGCGCCAAAACCGACATTGCTCTGTAGCATAACCGCCCTATCCTCCCGAATAATGTCAACCATAGCAACCCAGTCCCTCAAACCAACCCGAGTCGCCGTCCTCTACCAAGCGGCACCACCACCAGCAATAGACGGCATCCGCAAACCCATGAAACCAGGAGGTCGAGAACCAGCTTAAGCCCATTTGCAATCATTTCAGCGACTAACGACAACAACCAGGCTACCAAGACTCCGGCGCAGACATCGCCTACACCCTCAGCAAAACAGGCAAAATCACCGCCGTCACACCACAGCCCCACCCCGACCCTCGTGACCAGACGCAATGGTGTTTCCCCGACACCGAGAACGGGATCCTCGCTGCTCTCGATAGCGGCGCGACACATCTCTGGGCTAATACCATCGTCTTCAAAACGCACCCTCTGCAAACCTCACCAAAACTAAGTGATCGCGGCGACGAAGTAAAAGTAATCGGCCAGCCGCCGTGTCTAGTAGAGCTCTACGACGACAAACGCTACGTGAACAACTGGCTGCGCAGTACAGGGCAATTCAGCATGCCTCAAGCCTGGACACTCACCCGGACAGCATCTTCCAACGCAGCCGCACAAATCACCTCACTGGACCTGGCCTTCCCCATCGTAGCCAAGCCTTGCCGCGGGCGAGGCAGCGCCGGCGTCAAACTATGCAAGTCAGCAGCTGAGCTGGCTCAGCACGTCGACAATCTCTACCTGGATTCGAGCATAGTGATGCTGGAAGAGTTTCTCAGCGGCGAGGAAGCTACCGTCACAGTGATGCCACCGTCGAGCTCAGCTGGAGATTATTGGGCGATGCCGGTGGTTACGCGTTTCAACCACGAAGACGGCGTAGCGCCGTACAATGGGAATGTGGCAGTGACGTCGAACTCGCGAGCAGTGTCTGCAACAGCCTTCGCCGGAGATAGTGCTTACGCAGACGTGGCGAGGCAGTGCGAAGGGGTGGCGAGGTTGCTGAAAGTGACTGCGCCGATTCGTATTGATGTTCGGAGGCGGAGAGACGAGAGGGGAGCGGCGTTTGTGCTGTTTGATATTAATATGAAGCCGGTAAGTGCTATTGTGGCAGCTTTTTTGAGGTGTATTCTTTGTTGACGCTGGTTCGCAGAATATGACTGGGCCTGGAAGGCCTGGACGGGAGGAGCAGGCGAGCTTGACGGCGTTGGCGGCGGCGCAGCTGCACTGGGATTATGAACGGCTGTTGCTTGAGATGCTGTCTACGGCTGTGCCTTTGGCTCGGATGCGAGGGCTTAAGCCTGAGGAGCGTTGCTAGTCTTGTTGATGGAAATGTGGAAACTTCTCAATGCATATTGACATGGAAGGCTGTGTACCTCAAGCATGTGACGCAACACGTGTTTTCGAGATGTCTCGCATGACTTGCACAAGGTTGTTTGAGGAAGAGTCAAAGAACGGTAGCTGCGCGGTTGTTCCTGGCCTAGTAAAGTTAACCGTTGGACACAAGCATACCGGCGCGGGCCAGACACGGTACCCCTCATCGCGATATGGTGAAGAAACGGCGCCAGTGTTTTTGACAGCGGCACGAAGGAGGAGGAATAATGCAAGATAGATGGCCAGTGTTAAGAGACAGCTTGGAAGTAATGCCAGAGCAAACACGTGCGCCTTGTCACGTGCATTTGCATGAGCCGATTGCATTGATGCCTCAGTCAGTAGATGGGGTGGGTGTGACCGCGATGACGGCTTGGTGCATGAACGCCCAACTGTGCCGGGTGTCCCTCGATTGCGCACTCTCGCTCTCACAACTTGGGGCGGCTGACTGCGACATGAAGATTCCAGCGTCGACTTGACTGCGCTGCGGACCACGCCTCACTGCTATCGTTGCACCTGTTTGTTTGCTTGCTAGCGCAAGGTATCACTTTGTATCACTTTTCAGCCTTGTTGGGCGACACATCCCAAGCTCGTGGCCTGTCATCCCCAGCCACCACGCACGCCGCCTGCACCACACCCTCACAGCGACTGGACTTTGAAACGAAGGCCTACGTCACTGCTGCCGTCTCAGCCACTTTAGCGCAGCCTTGCCCTGCCCAGTCGATGGTGGGGCGCTTCTTGAACCTTCGCATTCCCACTGCCTACGACAACACATCCTACCCGCCCATCTCACACTCACATTCACATTCACCTTAACCTTACTGAGACGCCTTCTTGAGACCATCCGGACACATCCATTCCAACAACCACCGAATCGAAAACTGCACTCACTCACTCTCGCGGCCCTGCCCGCCAAATCGCCGTCATGTCAGCCTACGACGATTACGACCAGCCTCGTCGCTACCACAGCACTCGCACCCGCCAGCGCGACCGCGACGAGCCCGACTTCGTGCGTGAAGAAACATACATCGAGCGCGGCAAAGGCCCTGGCCCGCGTGACCTCGTATTCCGTGGCCGCGACGACAGCATCGAGGACATCCCGCGCGAGTTCCCTCCGCCTGCCGCCCGCGACTACCGCAAGTCTCGCGACTACGACGAATACTCTGCCGCTCCACGCCGTGCCAGGAGTACTGCTAGCCGTAGGACCAGAGACTACGACGACTACGACGACAGATACACAGACTACGCCGCTCCTGCCGCTGGTGCTGCTGCGGGGTATGCCGCTGGACGCCGCAGGGATCGATCTCGTAGGAGAGACGACCGTGACTACGACTCGGAATACTCCAGATCGCCTCCGCGCCGCCCAAAGCACGATCGCAAGAAGTCCGGCGTTGAGGAGGTTCTGGGAGGACTCGGACTCGGCGGCGTAGCTGCTGCCCTCGCTGGCAAGAGCCGTGACCGTTCCGCAGATCGCTCTGTCAGATCCAAGTCAACTCGTCGCAGCGGCAGACGTGGCTCCTCCTCCAGCTCCCGCTCACGCTCGCGCAGCAGAGACCGCGGTGGTAAGAAGAAGGGTCAGACCGAACGCCAATGGGCGCAAGCAGCGCAGGCCGCTGTTATTGCAGGTGCAGTCGAAGCCTTCCGTTCTCGCAAGGAGCCTGGTCCTTGGACTGGCGACCGTGGCAAGCGCATTGCCACCGCTGCTATTGGCGCCGGTGGTATTGACAAGTTCCTCGACCGCAACCCTGATGAGAAGAGCAAGCGTCACCTCGCAGAAGCCGTCGTCGGAGGTCTCGCCGCCAACCGCCTCGCCAACGGCCCACGCTCAAAATCACGAGGCCGCAACGCCGACAGTCGCGCAGGCTCTCCCGACAGTTTTGCCACAGGCCGATCTGGAATTCGTGGCCGGTCACGCAGCATCATTGATAGATTCAGGGGACGTTCCCAGTCACGCGGCCGCGATGCCAGCCCCAAAGAGGGAGGAAATGGTGGATTGAAAGGCTTGGTCGCTGGCGGTGCGCTTGCCGCTGCAGGCAAGACCATCTACGACCGCGTACGCTCCAAATCCCGTAAGAGGCGTTCGCCATCATCCTCATCTGCAGACTCGTACGTGCCCTCCCGCACCCGTCGCCGAGACCGACGTCGCTCACCAAATTCAGATACCGGGATTACTCGCCGGAGCCACGTCGCAGACGATCGCCGTCGCGAGATTCGCGATACTCGCGCTACTAACGACCCCTACACTGCAAGTGGCGGTGTGCTCACTCGTGGAGCCGCCGCTGGTGGAGCTGTAGGCGCCGGCATGGGCGCAGCTGGCGGGTCTGGGGGTAGGAACCAGACCGGAAGGGAAGATGAATTGAGCGACAGCAGTAGTACTACCGACATGGAAAACAAGAGAAAACGTATGCGAGGAAAGGAGTTTTTGACAGCAGGCTTGGCATCGATCGCCACTATACATGCCGCTCACGGCATTTACTCATCAATGGAGGCGCATGAAAAGCGCCATCGCTTGGTCGCAGAGGGTGAGATGACGCCCGAAGAAGCGCGCAAGAAACAAACAAAGGCCTGGGTGCAGGATGCCGCAGCGGTCGGTATTGCCGCCCTAGGTATCAAGGGAGCATTCTCGGAATGGAAAGGAATGAACGAACAGAGGTATGTGATTCCAACGACCTGACTGCAAGACACATCAGACAAGAAAGAAGGAAGCTAACAAGATCACAGACGTGAAATCAAGCAAATCGAGCAACGCAAGCGCGAACGCCGCAAGCGTGTGCAAGCAAGACAGCGCAAGCAGGAAGCGGAACGCGAAGAGCGCATGATGCAAATCATGGCACAGAACCCTCAACTCGCAATGCTGCAGAACGGCGGCAGCCCTCTGCCCATGATGTCTGGCGGAGCAGGCTCCATGCCCATGTACTCTACGCCGCCTCCGCCTCCGCCTGCAGACAACAGCGGCAACCCCTATGCCCCGCGGTATTAGCGACGCCACAGGGACTCTTGTGCTGAGTACCTCAAAGGTGCAAAATCTCGATGGTCTTGAAGTCTTTTCCGTCGATCAATTTTTGGTTGCCATTCTTGACTGCATGTATTGCAGCTTGCTACGACTACGACGACTGTTTCTACGGCCTTTTGTTTCTTACTTTCCATTCAAGCGACCGAGCGAGCATGCCTGGATGAGCGAAGCGAGCGAAGCATGAGATTGCTTTTTGTTCTTCTTTTCCTATTCCCCCATTGTCATTACCCATCCATCCATCCATCTACCCATTATCAAAGATCAACGACAAAAAACGACCTTACGACCAACGACCCCCCAGTATCATCATATCATCACGAAGCGAAGCGGGACTCGAGCCCATCATTGGACCGTTTGGGCACAGAGGAGATTATGAGTTTTTCTTTTTTTCCCTTTTGGGCATTTCCTTTTCGTGCTTTTTTTTTTCACCTCACCTTACTCTGATCCTGCGGAATGGAGAGAAAGAGAGTCCCTATGAGCATGTCGACTCTCCGGCACACTCCATCTTGGCGGGATGCGGATGAGATCACGAGAGAAAGAAGCCAAGGCGTGCAGTGCACGTGGTATCGTGGCTTCGACTATGATGAGCAGAACTTTACCGCGAGGAACGAATGAAATGAAAACGGAATGAAGTCTCACGATGTCTTCGAAGTTCCCTTTGAATTCTTTCCCGTGTTGTCGTTTCACTCGAGTGCGATTCGACTGCGTGTTCGGACAATAAAGTTCAATTTGAGGTAGCATGCACGCCATCTGGCGGTATGAGGAGTCATTGTTGTTCTGCTTGCGACACGATGCAGAGCGTCTGTGGTTTCCCGAGTGTCTTTCTAACCACTCGGAAGTAGGTTTACAGCAAGAGGGTAGAAACCAAGTTTGTAATGTGCGCTAAGAAGTGATGCTCGATGATATGGAAAGTATGGTATGGTGTGATAATAAATTGTACATGCATTAATGCTTGGATGAGTGGTGGAGTCCTTTCTTTTTTTGTCAGATCAAAAATCCCTCTCCTTGCGTAGTCCTCCGTCTTTTTCTCTCCTCCTTCTCTCTTTCCCTGTCAACTTTTGTGATTGACGCGCATGGCGATCGAGCTTCCAATGCCATCTTTCTCGCGCAGTCCGTCTCTGCGCGAGCCTGTGGCGTCGGCAGTTCCCAACACCAATCCGAGTAATACTTTGCGCATCCCCTTGGTGTGATCCTCTGTGCAGCAATTACGCGCAGCAAGCGTTGGAGCGAAATGATACAGATCGGAAACCGTACATGTCCAATACCAGCGAAACCCCCATAGAACGGGAAGTCGTTGTACAATTTGATTAACCCTCTCTTTGTGGCGTTTCAGACCGAGGATCGAGCTGTTCAGTGCTTCTGCTGGGTCTTCTCGAAGCTCTCGAGCACGCTCTTCACGACTTCGTTCTTGTTGTCGCCGCTCTCACTTGTGTTGTTGGCGCTTGTGCTGGACTGCTCTTGCTTGCCGCCTGAGACGAGGTTTCCTGCTACTGTCTTCGCTTGGTTCTGGCTCTGACCCACTGTCTTGAAAACGCCCATTGCGGTCGCGATCATCTGGCCCATGTCGCCCACGTTGCCGGGCACGACCACAGAAGTGCCCTCCTTGGCCAGCTTGGCGAACGCATCCACGTACTGCTCTGCCACGCGCAAGCTAAGAGCTCCCTGTGCACTGTCGCCACCCTTCTCGATCGAGGCTGAAACAGAGTCGATTCCGCGAGCTGTTGCGGTGGCCTTAAGCGTGATTGCTTCGGCCTCACCAGCTGCTGTGTTGATCTGTTCTGACTTGAGCGCCTCAGACGCCAGGATGACACTCTGCTTGCGACCTTCGGCAATGTTGATCGCGCTCTGGCGCTGACCCTCGGACTCCAGGATTTCGGCGCGCTTGCTGCGCTCTGCGGTCACTTGGCGGTGCATTGCCTCGACGACGGGCGCAGGCGCGTGGATATCGCGGATCTCGTAACGCAGGCAGCGCACTCCCCAGTCCGCGGCAGCTTCGTTGATTGCTTGGGTGATGTTGGTGTTGAGAGCTGCGCGCTCCTTCAGGACGTGGTCGAGAGTCAGCTGTCCGATTTCCGAGCGCATGGTGGTTTGCGCGAGCTGAGAGATGGCGTAATCCGCGTCCTCGACGCCGTAGGAGGCCTTGAACGGGTCGAAGACACGGGTGTACAGCACGCCGTCAAGTTCGAGCGTCACGTTGTCCGCGGTGATGGCGCTTTGCGAAGGGATCTCCATTGCGTTCTCTTTCAGTGATTTGACGTAGGCGATACGGTCGATGACTGGGATCAGGACGGCGAGACCGGGCTCGAGGACGCGGTTGAAGCGACCCATGCGCTCCACGATCCATGCTGTCTGCTGCGGGACGAACTTGACAATGGTGTTGGCGGGCAGGCTAGAGCGCTGGAAGTATGTGCTGGGCGGGCCGCCAACGGTGGACGAGGAGCGGAAGATGCTGTCACCCATGCCGGAGTTTTGCTGGCCATTGCTTGGCTGGGAGCTGAAAGAGGTGCGTTGCTGCTGCTGGAGGAGAGCATGGCGGGAGTTCTGGAGCGCCGCGATGGAGCGGCGAGAGAGGGCGGGGCGAACGGTGAGGGAAGCCATGGAGGGCGAGATGGCGGCGAGGTTTACTGGAGGCATGGCGGCGGAGAGAGCGGCGGGAGGTGGTGAGGAAGAGAGGATGGTGGTGGTGTGATGGCGGCGCTGAAGTTTGGATGGCTGTGCTGGCCGGTGACGATGATGACAAGTTCGCCTGCGGTCAACTCGGAGCTGGCCTGAGCGAGCTTGAGCTCCAGCGCGCCTGCCTCGGCCTGCCCTTGTTGCCATTGAGGACTCTATTTCATTGAAGACTACATCGTGTGATCATAATAGAGGAGCACATGCTCTCGCTGGAACACATGTGATGGTTCATATAGTACGATAGCTACAGAGCCACTTATCGAATGCTCAACCTCAGCCAAGCAGTCCGCGGAGCAGTTGAGCTTGGTTGAGTCTCGATGTTTGTTCGTCTTTCCGCCTTCATCCGACAACACATCCAACTCACCTCCCAATCTTGTCGCAATGGAGGAACATCAGACCGCCGTCAACACCATCTCCGAGCGTGTGAAATCCTTCTACCAGGCAAAGACGCCCTTCCGTCTTTACCATGGCTCCACAAACTCCACCAGGCAGTACAAGGTCGACAAGACCCGTATGGTCGACACCAGCAAACTCAACCACGTTCTCAAGGTCGACAAGACCACAAAGACATGTCTAGTGGAGCCCAATGTTCCTATGGACCAGCTTGTTGACGCTGTCATGCCTTATGGCCTGCTTCCGCCTGTAGTGATGGAGTTCCCAGGTATCACCGTTGGTGGCGGTTTTGCGGGTACTGCAGGCGAGAGCTCTGGATTCAAGTATGGCTTCTTTGACAGCACTGTCAACTGGATCGAGATCGTGCAGGCCAACGGCGAGGTAGTGAAAGCATCTCGGACTGAATATTCCGATCTTTTCCATGCTGCTGCGGGTACAATGGGTACCCTTGGTGTTACCACTCTCCTCGAGATCTCGCTCATTGACGCTCAGCCCTATGTTGAAATGACCTACCATCCGACCTCAACTATCGAGGAGGCTACAGCCACCATGGCTGCCGCCACAAAAGACCACACCAACGACTACATCGACGGCATCACGTTCTCGCGTACACGCTCAGTCATCATCACCGGCCGCCTGACCTCCGCTCAACCAACAGCCCAAACACCACTGCAGCCCTTCTCCCGTGCTGTAGATCCATGGTTCTACATCCATGTCGACCGCAGCACCAAATCCTCTCTCGACCCAGTCAAATTCCTCACCCCAACCAGAGACTACCTCTTCCGCTACGACCGCGGCGCCTTCTGGACAGGCAAATACGCCTACCAATACTTCCTCACCCCCTTTAACCGCATCACCCGCTGGGCGCTCGACTACTTCATGCACACGCGCGTCATGTACCACGCCCTCCACGCCTCCGGCCACGCCAGCAAGTACATCGTGCAAGACCTGCTGCTGCCCAACGAAGGCGTCAAGCCCTTCATCGATTTCTGCCAGCAGCGCTTCGGCTTCTACCCACTCTGGCTATGTCCGCTCAAGCGCGGCCAAGAAGTCGCCATGCGCCCCCGTCTAATCTCAGGCGAGAAGACCGACTCCGCAGACCCGCCATCCTTCGTCAACATCGGCGTCTGGGGTCCTGGCCCAACCAACTACGCCGATTTCGTCCGTGTCAACCGCGAGCTGGAGCACAAAGTGCGCTCGCTGGGTGGCATCAAGTGGCTGTATGCGCAAGGCTATTATACTCAAGATGAGTTCTGGGACATTTACGATCGAAAGTGGTACGAGGCGATTCGCGAGAAGTACCACGCTACGTATCTGCCGACTGTGTATGAGAAGGTGAATGCCGACTTGAGCGTGTTGGAGAAGCAGAAGGGCTGGGGAGAGTGGGCGAAGGGCGTGGTGTGGGATACTTGGCCGTTTAGCGGTTTGTATGGAGTGCTCAAGACGTTGGTGGAGAGTGATTATCTGCTGAAGAAGTGATGCGGCTGAGGTTGAGAATTGAAAAGTGTTAGTCGGCAACAGACGATAGTTGAGAGAAAGCAGCATCGAGCAGAAGAAGAAATTAGCGGTCTTGCGATCATGTTGAGACATGGGCAGGTACACGCATATAGAATAAAAGAAGTAGACAGCCTAGCGATCTAGCTCCAAAAGCCCTTTGTGTTCGCTCTTCCGCTGAGAGACCAGTACGAGGTTCTGACGAGATAGCTGCTGAAGAGAGCTTTGTTTCCAGTGAGTGGTCTTCTCACTGTAGCGAGTAGCAGATCGAATGCTTAGCAGGGTCAGGATTATCTTCTGCTTTCTCTGCGCAAGGTGGATCTCGTCTGATGGAATAGGCTTATAAGGGCACGATTTAAGTAGTATATTTGTATTTGGCTACATTTGGACAGGTTCTAGGGCTCAGCCTACCACTGGCTAAATCCGATCGGAGAGATCGTCCTTAGCGTGGGCGCCTAGCCTCGAGGGCCTTAATTATTTTACAGATCGTACGAGTATATCTATCCAGACCATGAGGTTCGTACTTGTTCGAAGATCAAAGACGTTCGCAGAAGTCAGGCGGCTTGTTGCCGAAGCGCGTTCTTACTCGTTCGACGCGATGCGGAGGTCGTAGTTTGAAACATTGTCCGTTTCCCTAAAGAGATAGGAAATTCGCGTTCAAGGGTTAAAATGGCTGAAACCTTAAAACCTCCCATTACCGAAATATGTACAAGTGACGTTTGTGTGGCGCAGAATCGAACGAACGTTAGGTCTTTGCGCATTCCAGACTTGCGGGCAGGCCCCACCGTGGCCGTGGCCCTGGTCCCAAACCGCCACCCAAAACGTGTACCCGTCTTTGCAGCGCCCATCACCTAACCTTGCGAGCCTTGCTACCGTCACTGCGGCACCATACGCGGTGCTCCAATCTCTTCTACTCAGGCCCTACAAATGGACAAGGTCACATATTGCCTGGACGCAGACCCCCGGCCGACCTGCGTGCTGCGTTTGGATTCCCCACACGGGGCCAATATCGATTATAAGAACAAAGCGTTCCAAGAACAAAACCATCTTGTACACGACCTTCTGGATACCAGCACATCTGCTGGGTTCCACGCGTGGGTTCTCGATGGCAGACACAGCGGGACCGTGGCTGTGAGTGAGAAAGCCTCACTACATGCATATACGATAGAGGAGACATGGCGAGTTATACAGTGGATTTTTCCCGAGAAACCCTCCGGGCATGGGCCGAACGGACAGAACAGCAGGAAAGCGCCAATAAGCCCGCTCTCGACAAAAGGTGATCCTCTGATGCTGGACCGGAAACTGGAAAACGCTCTGGCAGACCGCGATGATGCCACGGGGAAACTGACAAACTTGCGTCAAATGATGGAGATGGTCGATGTGGGCATGTTCGAGTACGACCAGGAAGGAGTGCTACTATATGGCAACGACGCGTTCCACAGCTTGACCGGCGTGCCCAAAGGGAACAACGAGCCCATGGCATGGACGAACTCGGTTTTTGAAGAAGACAAGGCCTGGCTCACCGGCATCTGGACTTCGCTTACACTAGGAGACTCAAGCACGTTCGAAATGCGCTGGATAGGGCCCAAGCCGGACGAGAACCCCGGGGGACAATGGGTCACAGCTGCTTGTGTTCCCACCAGGGACGATGCAGGGAGTGTCATCTCAGTCAGTGGCTGCATCACAGATATCTCCGCGCAAAAGCGCAGTCATTCGGATGCGGTCAAGAAGGCAGAAGCTTTGGAGCGCGCGGCGGCGAGCGAGTTGCGGTTTTCTGCTTTCATCAAGCATTCGAACTCTGCGTTTTACAACTTTGGAATGGACCGCAAGGTAAGCAAAGGGCGGATTCGAGCAATGTTGAAAACTTTTGTGGATGCTGATGCTGCATAGATGCGATACTGCAACCAGGAATGGTTCGAAGTCAGCGGCCACCCTGTCGTACCCTTCGAAGACATCGAATGGGGTGTGTTAATGGATGCGCCAAACCTCGCACTCGTGAATCAGTACTGGGAAACAATCAAGGCCACGAAGCAACCCGTCAAATTCCAATCCGAGCTCAACAGGATTTGGAGTGACGGACATGGTCACGAAATGCGTGTTTCGGTCCTCTCTTGCTCTTATCCCGAGCTGGGCGAGGACGGATCAGTCGTTGCCGTATCGGGGACTTTGACAGATATCACGCATCTCAAATGGGCTGAAAGGTTGCAGAAGCAGAGGACAGATGAAGCTGTTGAGGCCAAGAGACAGCACGAGGCATTCATCGACATGACTTGCCACGAAATTCGGTAAGTCATATTGGGCGCAGCGCTCCTGACGTGTCGAAGTACAAATTGAGTTCTAGAAGGCGTCACCGCAGCAAGGACTACCGCCAATCCTGCTGGGAGACACGGACGGACACCCTCGATTTGTTCTAAAATCCCCTTTTTGCCTGACACGCGGAGAAACCGCGCGACTCGTCTGTGTATGGTATAGTACTGATCATACTGGTATAGGAATCCCCTGGGGGCTGTCGTTCATTGCGCTGATCTGATACGCTCGGAATTGACAGACATGAAAGCTCTGCTCACAACCACTACCATATCGCCGCAACTAGCCGCTCTCGGGACGCGATGCGAGGCCGCTCTCGAGAGCGTGAACATCATCATATCATGCTGCGCTCACCAGCGACGGATAGTAGACGACATCCTGACCCTTTCAAAGCTGGATTCTAAGCTCCTGGAAATCGCTCCCTCACTGACAAATTTGGACACCATGCTTTTCGAGCTTGAGAAAATGTTCGAAGCGGACGCACAAAAGTTCGATGTGGCACTTCAACTTAACAAAGATCTCGGAAACGTCAAATGGGCCATGCTGGACACAGGGCGACTGACACAAGTCCTGACGAATCTCATCACAAACGCGGCCAAGTTTACGCACAAGGAAGCAAAACGGGCCATCACAATCACCGTCGGCATCCGTCAGAGCCCGCCATCCGAGCGGGACTTGGACGTGGAGTATGTTCCTGCGGGGATTGCAAGAGAACGGAATCATGCCGGAACCAGGACGGGAAGTGACGAAGAATTCTACTTGCACTTCACAATTACCGACACGGGGTGCGGATTCGATGATGAGCAAAAGAGCCGCATATTCGAAAGATTTTCTCAAGCTTCGCCACGCACGCACTCGAAGTACGGTGGCTCGGGACTTGGACTGTTCATCAGCCGCGAGATGATCGAGCTGCAAGGTGGAGAAATTGGCGTCAGGTCCCGACCTGGACATGGCGCTACTTTTGCTTTTTACATTGTCGCTCGCGCTGCGGAAGCGCCGAAGCCCACCCAGCAAAGTGCTTTCTCTCCGGCAACAATGACAGAACGACGACCATCGGAGAACGCCCGAGCAAAATACTCCATTCTGGTAGTAGAAGACAACCTAGTCAACCAGAAAATCCTCCGAATGCAGCTCCAGAAACTCGGCCACGAAGTGCACGTCGTCTCGCACGGCCGCGAAGCCCTCGAATTCCTGCAAACGACTTCTTGCTGGGAAGGCCGCTCATCCAGTCCGATCGACATCTCGGTCGTGCTCATGGACATTGAGATGCCGGTGATGAACGGCCTGGACTGCACGAGACGAATCCGAGAGGCTGAGAGCGAAGGCCGCGTGAAGCGGCATCTGCCCATCATTGCGGTTTCTGCGAGTGCGCGTGAGGGACAGGTAAGGCATGCGATGGAGTGCGGAGTGGACGATGCGATTAGCAAGCCTTTCCGCGTGGCGGATTTGATGCCGATAATTGAGCGGCTGGCTCTGGTTTAGATTTGGAAAAGCATTGTAACTATCTGCTGGTGAAGATGATGTTTCTTAGAGCCTCGAGACATCATTACGGCTAAACACTGCATGGGATTTTGGATCAAAGTGGTGAAACCATTGCCCAAGGAATCATTCAATAGATTTTATGACGAAAAGATCGATATAGAAGCCGAACAATAAATTCGAAGATCTACTCTCGCCAACATCTGGCGACATCCACGTTTCGCCACTTGCAGGGCGGCTTTTCCATAGTGGGAAATTTAAAGCCGACGTCGCCGCTCCCGCCTCAACACAGTCACCTTCGAGTTCTGTTGACATCAACTTCACCATTCCATAGTGCAGAATAAAAAGCAAAGTTGTCCACGTAAAACAAATCGTCGACTCTCAATAACGTACCTTCGACTGGACGACTTCGAGAACAACAATCTCAACATACCCTCTCTGGACTACTCCCACAACACACCAGAAAATTGACCAGGGCCCACGACACAACAACATCCAAGATGCCTCACCACGAAGACAACAATTTTTCGGCGGCCGCAGAAGTCGTCGATTTCTCCGCCCTGCTTTTTGACATGGACGGCACTATCATTGAGTCAACACCAGCAATCGTGAAGTACTGGCAGGAGACCGGCAGGGAGATTGGCGTCGATGGTGATGGTAAGATTCTATAGCAGCTCTATATGAATTATACGTTTGTTTTGAAGAGAGAGCTAACGAGGTACTGCCCAGTCATCTTGCAAACCTCCCACGGCCGCCGCAGTATCGACGTGCTCAAAATCCTATGTCCTGAGCGCGCAAACTGGGAATGTAAGCAGATCCACTCTCTTCCTTCAAGGGCGAAAGGCCAAACCTATTCCACCAGTATCTAATATGATTCTTCCACGCTCAGATGTCTGCGCCGCAGAAGGCCAAATCCCCATCAAACACCGCAACGACGCCACCGAAGTCCCTGGCTCCCGCGCCCTACTTGCCCACCTCGAAACCGCCGGCGCGCCCTGGGCCATCGTCACATCCGGCACCCGCCCTCTAGTCACCGGCTGGCTGGAAGTGATGAAGCTCGCGCACCCGCGCTTCATGGTAACCGCAGAGGAAGTGGCAAACGGCAAGCCGGACCCAGCTTGTTATCGTCTCGGAGCCGCCCGCTTGGGGCTTGAGGGCGCGAAGCCGGAGAGTCTGCTGGTGCTGGAAGATGCGCCGGCGGGTGTGAGGGCGGGTAAGGCTGCGGGCTATCGTGTTGTGGCGCTGGCTACTACGCATGCTGTTGAGCAGTTGAGGGAGGCGGGTGCGGATTGGATTGTGAGGGATATGAGGAGTGTTACTCTCGAGAGGTGGGATGCGAAGGGCAAGGTTGTTAGTGTTAGGATTGCGGATGCGCTTGTTTGAGGCATTGTTTTGAGGGGTACGGTGAGGTTTGGTTTCCATTGCTGACAGGACAGGACGCATGGCATCACGTGGCATGGCATAGAGCCTGATAGAGCGTACAATTAAATGCATTTTGACTAGCACCAGAGAAGCCCCACAACAAAACCTATGTGGTTGTCGTGGATCTCTACGTAGCTGCTCACAGCTGTAGGGAGTCTTTTAGCCCTGCCAAGCGCCACATACACTCCAAATGACGAATTCGGAATCGCACTATGATGCAGATTCATGCCTTCACGTCACCAGACAAACTTGCAACCCTGTTGTTAGTTCTCCTGTCCAGCAAAGGCTTCAATCCAGGTAGGGAGACAGCCGCAAGAGCGGTGGCCATTTCCAGCATGCTCAAAATATCTGTTTCACCAGATCAGTATGCTTGAACGCTCTCCAAGGGCAGGAGTGTTGCTTACAAACGAGGTTAGGCTGCCCAGTCTCCATGTTCAAGACGACGAAACGGATCAGGCAAGTCAACGCGGGTATGATACCGAGTGAGAAGGTGAAGTAGATGGCGGCTTTGTGTCCGGCCCTCATTCCCGGGAGAAGGAAGAGAGGGAGTGCGTAGACTAAGATACGTCGTTAATGGAATTGTTCGTGCGATCAGTGAGATGCTAGCTTACCAAACATGTAAGACGACAGGTTCATGGCGAAGTTGAAGCGGAACGGCAAAGGTGCGTAAAACACGCTGCAAGCACCTTCTTCCTGAGACCATTGGACCGACACCGGGACGCCGCAGTAGAACGTGTCCATCCAGAGCACAACGAAGTAAGCAGTGCAGACGTAAGCGGTCACAACGTATACGGCTTTGCGGAGCGTGGGACGGCTGGAAGGGAAGATGCCCCAGTAGAAAGCCAGCATGCTTATTTTAGGGAAGCCCATGCCCACATCGTAGAAGTAGTTTGAGGCGAAGCTGACTTTGGAGAGGGCGACAGAAGGTGCCCAGTCATCCATAACGCCGATCTTGTAGGTGACGGTGCTGGAAGAAATGTTAGTCAGGATGTTCGAAGCGGAAGGATTGCTGCTGTCGTACTCGCAGATGATGAGACCCAGTGCATCAATCGCGGCAACGATGAGAATCCATTCGGACACACGAAGCTTCTCACGCTGGACAGCCAGACGTGTGTACAGACGGAGACCAACAACGGCGTAGGCTGCAACGAGAAGGATCCATTCTGAGATCTTTGATGTAGGTGTCAGCTCGAGCTAGGAGACACGCAAATCGGGACTATGGTACTGACCATGCAATCTTTGCCATCAATAAAATACGCCATTTTGAAACACAACTACCTGCCAGAAGAAGAACGATGGTGGAAGAAGGAGGGTCAAAGTTACACTCCTTCGGCGGCACACCAGTTACATAAACCGCAGAATGCGACGCCCCATGGCTGAGCTGGCATGCAGATCCAGATTGAATGTGCGTGCTAATACGCTCGTTGACCATGTACCTGTATTTTAGCGAAGTAACCTGTGTCTCGTCTCCTGACTCGTTTCATCCTGCTGTGCTACCGAAGGATCACGCCGGGCGCAACTGGATCGCTAGTAGTCTGGCATTTCAGACTGTTTACCATGTTAGCTGCGCATCAATCGCGGAACACTGCTACTACTGGCGGCCAACGCGCTGTTTCGCTCTGGACTACACGGGACTCGAAGTGTTTCGGGGAAGAGCCCCGACAGCGCGAAGCGATGTTGATACCCAGTACTGTAGTAGAGCCAAGAAGCACCTAACCCCAGTAGCATCTTCAACCATGTGCGTCAAAAGGACGCCAGTGTCTTCAGGATGAACTACCCTGCCACGCGAGCAGTGGAATTCGGCCTCGCGGCAAAGTAGAGCAGAGGCGCCGGGCCTGTTTGCGTAGTCGAGCCGGATGAAACCCCAGCATGAATTCTCGAGCAGAGGGACAAGGTCGATATTGGACATGGACCCTGGCGGTTACGAGATCCACATTTAATATGGCATTGCTTGCCGATATGGCGTTACCAGAATGTTGGGGATTAGGTTGCTACACGGCGGGTTGTCGAGGCTTGTCGTGAGCAAAGGCCCCAGTTTGAAGCTTGCCTCGCCTACCTTTTTCTTCTGTCTGCCCGGCCTGCCCAGGCGACATGCGCATATGGACATTTTCCTTCTGTGCGCAGGCTAATTGAGTGGGTATGTTGTCGTGCAGGAAAGGAAGTACGGGCTGACATTGCGTGCAGCGAAGGATTTTGGTTTCACCCGCTGTGTGTCGCTCCGATTGGCTGGCTATATTGCTATTTTCTTTTCTCCGTGCTACTGCACATCCTCGTCCAAGGCCACCGGACCGCTTCCTTGAAGCAGAGATCGCATCTTGAGTATATTCATGTCACTCTAACCTCCCGCTTGGCATGACAAACTGCAATCATTGAGATTGAACGAGGAGTAATGCGTCCAACGAAGCGGCGACGATGCTGTCTTTGACTGCTCTGTCATCTACTGAGAAGGTAGTGCGACTGTAGCATGCTACTGTCGTAGTGGGCGATAGATAGGCGGTGCAGACGATAAAGTGTGTGCATGTATTGGGACAAACAATTGTCACGACACCCAAAGGCTCAAACAATCACATGCAGTGAAGACAAGACGCAGTGCACACGCCAGCATACCTTACGTGCATGTACTGCTACTAGAAAACACAATACACAATACCTCACACGCTCTCATACCTGCCGCACACTCTTCTTATCCCAAGTCTCTCCCGCAAAATTAAACCCTTCAAACCCAACCGGTTGCGAATCAACACTGACCTCCTTCGTCTTCAAAATCACATCCTCTCTAACAACACGATTAAGCTCCACATCGCTCCCCGTCTCATCAGCCAGCGAGCAACTAATCTGATTTCTCCTCCGACTCGCGCTCTGCCCCGTGTAGCCACTATTGTAATAACTATCCGGCCCAGAACCATTCCTCGAAGTCTTCCAGAATTTGAGCAGGTATTTCAGCGCGGGCATCGACACGACCATTATTGCGACGCTCATCTCGGCCATCGACCATACGTACACGCCGTTCCAGTCTGTGCCGATTTGGATCGTGACGAAGCGCGCGAGGTTGACGGCGATGGTTAGGAGGCCGAGGGCGAAGGTGAGGATTAGGCCGTACTTTTGGCCGCGGCGGAGGGTGAGGACGCGGATTAGAGGGAAGGGGAGGGCGAAGACTGGGAATGGCATGTTAGCAGAGGCTCTTCCGGTAGGTGGAAGGCCGGGCGGAGGCATACTGAAGAGATCGGATGAAAAGTTCATTGCCCAGTCGATCTGTAACACCAAAAGCGAGTTGAACACGGAACAAGCTCCCTCTTCGGTTGACCAGTTATCCGGGATGTGAGGGCAGTAGAAGGTGTCCAGAGTACAGGTGGTGAGGCCCGACGCGACCGTGAAAGCGGTGACAACGTACAGCATCTTTCGCAGCGTAGGCATAGTTTTGGGAAAGAGCTCGAAGTACAAGGCGAGGATTGTGGCTTTGGGGAAGTACATTCCCGTATCGTAGAAGTAGTTCGAACTGTATGTAGCCGAGTCAGTTGGAATGGTCCAGTCGCGGTCAATTGTTACTTGGCGATGAGCAAGGCGTGGATGGAATGATACTGACGCGAAAGAGATCTGTCAATAAGAAACAAGTCAATACCATATCCGTTACCAAAACAAGACATCCGCAATCGATAGTGACTACTCACTTTATTCAGCGCAAGCTGCTTCGCCGTAGCATCCGCAGTTACCACAGAAGCGCTCGCCGTTTCTGGCTTCATGGCACCCAATGTATACGTTAACGTATCACCTGCGACGATGATCAGCTTACAATCTCCCAGCAGATCCGTACAGGCCAATGTGGTACTCACAAACGATAAGCCCCAGACACACTAACGCAGAAATGATCAGGAAGATGTCAGAGACAACAGCGTTCCTCTGCTGCCGACGAGCCATTCTGATCCCGATTCGCAAGCCGACCAGCGTGTATGCGAGAGCAAACAATACCCATTCCACAGCCTGTTTGATAACGTCAGAAATGGTGTTCTTCGGGAGGAGGGGGTAAGATTTACCATGACGGCCTCGCCGGAGATGCTCATGACAGACCGTGTATGACGAGATCGAGTGGACCAGAGAGTAATGATAATAACGGAACTAGCTATTCAGAGGCATTGCAAGGACAGACATTCAACAAAAGGAACCAGACAAGAGACAGCGCAAGATCCGCCAGGGACATACTAACCACAACATCAGCTCAGATACTATAGCACACGCCGGCGGTCCTCGAACAAAGAGGCAAAAGCGCCCGTCATATTGAAACCGCATATGCTAGCGAACACAAGCAGGGCCACAGGGTCTGCATTCAATGCCGTCCTGCAGCGAACGAACATTCGTCTAAAGACCAGAACAGACATCGAGAGGTCTAGAGCCGAACGACAACGAATGCGGCGTTCGTTTGAAGCTAGGGGTTGATCCTAGAGACATGGGGTCATATAGAGGCAGGCCACAGCAGCGTCGCGAGCTAAGGTAGGCTAAGAGTGGGGGATATGTCCTCAACGGCGATATAGCGCCGTCCATGCATGAATCCGAATATTCGTTAGAAGTAGCGCGACCATGTTATCGGGCTCTATTCATTTATGTTTGAGAATGAATCCGGAGGGTGTTTCGCTGTTTGTTCGCGGAAAAAGGTACGCTTTGGTGAGGCGCCGGCGCTTGCTGGAATTTTGCCGGGAACCGAGAAATCGCAATCTTGCGCGGAGGATTTGTCGAACGTAACGCGACTGGAGGGATACGAGAGTATTTTGCGACGTTGATTTATGTCTTGGCATTTGGTATATTGTCGGCAAGTCTTTCGTGCGTGAAACTGGGAGTGCAAGAGACGAGGATACTTTACGAGTTTCAGGTATCCCCTCCCACGTCACAATTGTCAGAATTTCTTGGCTCGAAATGGCAAAGCTTAAGGAAATCTATCAAAAGGTATCATTAGGGCTATGGCAAATAAATTTGTGTACAGTACTTGGCATACGGTTTTTGCAGCTGTCGTTCCGCTGCGAACGCAAGACCGAGACCAACCGAGAACGAACGCTTAACACTTCAATAAGATATCGACATGCACACTTTTCATCACACTCTCTCGTCGCCATATGTCGGTCCATGGTCATTGCCGCGGTAGCTCTGGAAACTCGCGTTTTCGCGCACCGCGTCGACCCCGTTGGCTGCATGGTAGGGTTCGTTGACACGTTGCTGTCGTGGGACTCTGGTCCGGCTCGAACTCCAGCCTTCTGCGTCCGCGTAGTTTCCGATGCCAACGCCGATACCGAACGCTCTGTCCTTGCTTCGTGGACCCCATGCCCAGCCTGATCCTTTGCCGATGGGCAGGTGGTACCATCTGAAGGCGAACCAGGCGGAGCCGATACCGATGATTGAGCCAGAGATCAGGTCGAAGCCGAAGTGGTAGAACTCGACGAATCGTGTGGAGCAGATGTAAACTGCAGCTGCAACCGGGATGAAGGCAATTACGATGAGATGGTTCGGTGGCGAAGCGGCCTGGTTACGCGGAGGAACAGGACGAACTTGTTCTCCAGCTGCAGTGGCGTCAGAGTCGCGCGGTTTGATTCCCTGTCCGGTCATGGGCTCACCGTTGTGATGCAGAGGGAGCAGTTCCTGGGCCATGCTACGGCGGTCGAATCCAGCGTCCTGCGTGGGCGATTGCGTTGGAAGGTAAGGGATTTGGATTGCGAATTTTGAGCAGACGAAGAAGAAGAGGTAGAGAAGGCCGGCCCAGGAGAAAGAAGCGTGACCGCTAGGGAAAGACTTGAAAGCATCATTTACAAGATGCGCATCCGGATTCTTGCAAATGTCGGCGGAGACAAGCGTCCACCTGGGATCGAGGTTCTGGCCGTAGCCACCGACAACGTAATTTTGGATATTGTTGAGGTCCGGCTGGCAGCGAGCAATACAGCTTGGTCGTGGTTTGCCAAAGAGGTTCTTCATGCCTTGGGTGATGAAGAAGGAAACGACGAGCGCAAGAGCAAGACCAGCCCAGCCTTTCTCCCACTCCCAGAGCTTGCGGGTAATCATGGTCTTTCGCGAAAGACCACGGGTGGTGCGAGGGCCCGGTACCAAGGCGACCACGATGACGAAAATGATGACGGCAGGGATGACCAGAGCGATGATCGCTAGCAATCCGATGGGGATTTGCTCCTCGACCACAGGGTAGGATATGCTCAAGTCCAGCAGAGAGAAAGGTCGCTTGAAGGGCTCAACATAGTTGATGCCGGCGCCGATACCAGCGATGAAGCTGTTCGATTATCAGTCGGGTGTGGATGGTAGAGTAATATCGAGGAGGAGCACTCACATCATGACAATCCAGTCGAGCACATAGGAGCCGATCAGCCTTTTAGACATCTTGGGAAAGTTCGCCATATTGACGACACCTCACGGGAGATGTTGCTGTATGGAATTGTGTAGATAGTGAAGGTAGGTAATGATTAATACACCATGCGCCACACGCCTGCGCTATTCCAAAGCAGAAGTACCAATGCGTGCACGGACAGCGAAACGCACGCTCGGTGGTTAGGGGTGTAGATGGAAGAAGCTGTACGCTGGAATGCGTCTCCCCAGGTTACAGAGAGGCAGAGCCGTAGGTTGATGGCGGTGGCGGTATGGGTGATGGGTCGAGATCACGAAGAGGGTGAGGTTGCGTGAGATGAGAGAAGACTTGCTGGCGCTCGGCGCTGCATGCAGTCTGCCTTTCAACGCCCTCCTGGAATCGCCGTTACGTGGGTGCACACACGACAAAGTTTAATGCGACTTGCTCCCCCAAAGAAATGACGCGTGGTCTGCTGGGGAAATGGAGGCTGAGTGGGTCTTGGCTTGCAACTGTCTGGCACAAAGATGGATATGATGCTCCCGAATAAATGTGCATAAGAGGTCTTATGTTGCGACTAGTCTTCCCTTTGTTCGCTGGCAGGAAAATTCATGGAGCTTCGCCTTCGACAAACGTCCGCTTCCCTTCCTTCGCGCGGCTGATCATGACCATATCACACGATGCACTGCCCGTTTCAGACGCGGCATCCTTGGCGCGACAGGGATAATCGTAGGTGGCGTTAAAGCTGTTTTCCGACTGGTCCAGCCTCTGGCCTGTAACACTGCTCACTTAAATAGAAACCAGTTTCACATATGGCTGTGCACAATTTGGGTGCAGTCATTTGTGCATGTCGGGCACGATTTGCATGATCAAGTATGACCAGCATCCAGCACAAAGTTAATGGAATGCTCACTGTGAGAACTCGGAAATCTGATAAGGAGGTGATTTTGCCACTGTAACCAAGTAATCGCCAACGCCGAAACGCCATCGCTAAGATCAGAATACACTCCTCAACACCACCATATCATTCTCCTTCATCACGTCCTCACGTCTTGCCTCTCTCGCCGCCGACTCTCGCTCAACATACCCTCATTCTCGTTCTGCCCATCTCCATCTTCATCAACAAGCTCCTCGTCCTCAGCCTCAGGAACCCCAATCCACTCCTTAGGCACGACACAAGGGACTTTCAGACCAACTCCAGCAGCTCTGTTGAGCCACCCAGGCGCCCTCCTCCCTGTCAATTCAAAACAGAGCTCGCTCGTGAAATGGTTGCAATTCTTGCTCAGCAGATCGTACCCGCGACCCATGAACTTCGCCGCTGTCCTCTGTACGATAGCATCAATCTCTGCTGGTGGTAGGAATGAGATTCCGTGGAGTATACTGCAGCGGAAAGAGGCTCCTGGGGGTGTTGCTAATGGGGGCGTGTGGTAGACACCTGTTTTGTTTGGGTGAGGGTGCCCGCCGTAAGCGTACTCGATTGGTTCTTTGTTGGGAGATGAGATGGCGACGCCGGAGTGATGCAGCGAAGACCCAATGGTCCAGAGGATTGTGGAAAGGGTTGAAGGCTAGTGATGATGTTAGTCTTTGTCGTTTCTTTGCAGCCTTGCGATTGACGTCTCGAGCCGCTCATGCTTCGGTTGATTTGTGCTCTTCATTTGCCGGTCGCTTTCCAGTAAACACGCAGGAACTCTTAGATCAGACCTACTGGCAAAAGATCATACACATTGATCGTAATCTCTGTCTTTTGCAGATTCGCCGAAGCCCGCGAAGATGTGCTGTTGCGAGTACGTTTCTGCTTCGGAGGTGACATTGTGTTTGTTGTTGTGGCTTGGTGCTTGAGTACGATGCAACCAACTGACGGACGAGTAGCGATGTCTGCTCACGTGCTCCGGTGGACAAGCTATACAGGGAAGTGTCGAGATCTCCAGAGAAGCTACGATAGCTGCTCGAAATACTGTCGTACACGTGGGAGTTGTACATGTACATCCGTACAGCTCAGCCCCGCTCGATCGCTCGCTCGCACGTGGAGTCGTGAAGTGGGGTGGCTGGACTGCTTGGAGAGGCGGGAAGTTTGTTGGCGCAACCAAGGCAACTTCAGGCTCAACCCTTCCTGCAGACGGGAGACAGATTGAATGTTCGCTGCATGCAATGTCATAGGGTGGTGATGATATAGCTGCTTGTTTTTTGCGTCTCAATAGCAATCATGTTTCACTCTAGACAAGACCAATTCTACAGCTTCGAAGCACCAAGATTCACCGTTGACGCAAAGCAGGAGTTCAAGATGATACACCTCTGGTGCTCCTAGGCTCTCCTAACGAGCCTTTACATGTACTTCCATTCCTGTCATAACCTTACAGATGATATTTACGTCGGCATAGACGACATCGGCTTGTCTGGTGGCTCTTTGGCTCGACGTGCTCCACGCAGTGAAGGGTTCGGGTTGGGGTATCAATTATCTCTGCAGAAATGAAATATATCATGCGTATGGATCTATGTTAATGATCTGGTGCGCCCAGTACTCTTCGTGGTACCCGAAAGTATTACTGTAAGTATTCGGAACTGGTTCTGCCCTTGTTCGTTGCAGGATCGCTGCTTTGGTGATTGCATCTCATCCATGATTCAAATGTGTGTTGACGTCTCACGGTCTGGACGTCAGCCATGCCAACATGACGACTGCCGAAATATGAATTAGAATTTGGTATACACCCGTCATTAGATATACGCTCGAAATTATACGTCTGATAGTCTGGTAGGGGCAGGACTATAAAGATGAAAGCAATGCGAGTTCCGAGCATGAACTTATGCCTGATCAAGCGTAATTTTACGTACGATTCACATTACCATCACCAATGACTGAAGCTTACGACCGACTTCCCACGTCAACTTTCTCATCGACTTACATCTGAATCGTGAAGTCCAATGACTCCAAATCCGCAGAGAAGGCCCGTCACTTTCGGAGAAGCGGCTACCGTTGTAGAAGGAGGAGTGGGCGTTGCCGATGGTGAAGCCTGTTGCTGAGAATTAGCAGGCAATAGAGAAGAGATGGAGGTCATCAGCGGATACTCACGTCCTCCATGGAAGAACACCAGAACAGGCTGCTTCTCCTTCTGCTTCCTCGCCTTCTTCCCCCGAAGTTGAGCCCATATATCAAGCGTCAGACAATCCTAGCTCTGCGGTGTGCCAGCACCGCCTGCAAAAGCGTTACGTTAATGATGCTCTGCGCCTGGGGCGTGAAACCAGGAAAGTCGACAGGTTTGGCAGGAGTCTGTGGACAACCGCTGGTAACATGCTGTCAGCGAACGGACATTTGAAACGCAAATCGCGCGGTAGCGATCGTATTGATCGATAAGAACATACCAGCCCTGTAATCGATCATCTGCTTCTTGCACACATATCATTGATCGCTTACGACATTTCATACCCATTTTTTAGCAACGTAATATTGATCTTGCTTGTGTGACTTCCTCAAGGGCTCAACTTATATACCAGCACAACACTGCCAGTCGTGTTGATATGCTCACGCGCCATGATGTGAGATGTTCGATTGAAGATTGGCTTGTTGTTGACTCATGTCGACGTTGTAAGATATAAGTAGCTTGAGCATCGGCACGTCGGCATCATTTGTGATTTAAAGATATGTCTGCTGGAACATCCGTCGTCATGTTTCATCTCTCTCCATCGAAGCATCTAGATGCCACCATCAACAACATTCCCTCACGGCTCACGGCATCAAATCACACCTAACATGTGCCGGGAGTCACGGCTGATACTGGCCCTGCGGCTGATAAAACGGGCTCGTCATCATGAACTCCGAATCTGAAAGTCCAAAAACTCGTCAGCCTCGCCGTTTTCTATCCGTAAATGATATATCTCCCAGTCTAGTTAACTTCTATCTCACTTGCCCTCCGTACCGCCCACGCCGTCCCCGAGTCAGAGCCTTCTAAAACGCATTCGGGTTGGGCAGCATGCTGCGCCACATGTCGCTCAAGCGACGGCGTTCTAGACGGAGAGAGCGCTGTTAGGGCCGTACAGCATAGCGGGGAGTGACGTGGGTGGAGCAGGCGCAGCGGAGTGTGGCTGGGCCAGAGAGGAAAAGGGAGGAGACGTACCCACGTCGTCGGTGAAGTTCAAATTTGAGCTGTTGGACTCGGGTTCAAGGGAGAGCGGCGTGGAGGGCTCGCCACCAGGGAGGCCAGGCTGTGAGAGGAGGTTGACGACGTCGGCGCCGTCTTCGGCTATGGGCTGGTGGCGGTTGGCGTCGAGGTCTTGCTCGTGGCGAGGGATTTGCTGGGCGGTGTTGACGCGAGCGCTGGTGGAATTTAGTGGAAGGTCGGCGGTGGAGGTGGAGGCTGTGGTAGTCTGCTGATGCACTTACGGTTAGCGCTGTTCATCAGGAGTATGGACTCTCCCAGTGGTCCCAGCGGTGGTCTTGAAGCACGTCGCAGTTTGGAGTTTTGCAGATGGCAGGATTGTGAGGGATGGTGGGGTTGCTGGTGGAGGATGTGGATGCGATGGGTGTGTTGGCTCCGGAATCGTAGCCAGAGTCGGGCGTGAGGGTGCGCTTGGGGTGGGTTTGGATGGCACTGACAGTTTCAACCATCTTGTCTCCTTCTACTTTGACTTCTCTGTCTCTTAGCCTGCGCATCAAGCCTAGGAACTGGCTGTTGCGGAATTTATCTGTTTGGTTGTGTTCGACTTTCTCCAGGAGTTCTTGCGCTGTCGCTGCTAATGCATCGTCGTCTTCGCGGGTGCTTTGTTTCGGTTCCTGCTGCCCGTGGACAATGGGTTCTTCCGGTACAAAATTGATGTTGGTATCAAGAGGTTGATGCAAATCGTGCTGGCTTTCCAAGACATCGCTCTGGTTCAGCTGATGCGATTCCTGGGATATCTGAGCGTTCTTCACCAAAGCAGCTGCTTCCTCATGCTGCACGGCCGCGAGAGTATCTGTGGCATTCATCTCATCTCCCATCATATCCTCTTTCGCCATGTCAAAAGCACGCTCGAAGGCTGCTTCATCGAATTGTTCCATGACTGGTTCCTTGCCCTTCAACTGGACAGCAGGCTGATATGCGGGCTGGGCAAGATTGCTCTGGAATCCTCCCATACCATAGCGAGCTCTTTGCTGGAACGCGAAGGGCGAAGGCGACGAGTTCTGCGCTCTAGGAGCAGACTGTGCCACGTTGGCGCGGAAGTCCTGTGCCCAGTTTGATGCACTGGGCGCCGCATGATGTTGCTGTTGTTGCATAGGCGGTGGTGAAGATATGCTCATACGCTGGAAGTCGTTCGCCCATGATGGGCCTTGTGCTTGCTCGGGAAATGCTTGCTGGAAAGGTGGAGGAGCGGCATGATGAGGCTGGAATGATTGGAAGGCTGGAGGAGGAAGACCAGCTTGGAAGGCTTCGAACTCGGGATCTAGGAGGCCTGCATTTGGATCTGCTGAGCGGAAGCCTTGTGCTGGGCCTTGTCGTCCTATCAAGCGGTCTTGCTGGAGTGTCCGGTCGACTTGGGTCTGCTGCTTGAACTGCTGCAGCGAGTTGGAGGGCCCACAGGCTGCGTCGGACATGGTGGTTGCGGTGGGAGTGAGTATATCAAGCAAGTCGAGCAAGTATGTGCAAAGGCTGAAAGCAGGAAAAGGCTGGAAAAGGCTATGTACAGTAGTGGGTATGCAAGAGGACGCAGTCTATGGGCACATGTCACCATCCACGCCGCCGACTCGGCATTCGATGGCGGACCGAGGCTGTGGAAAGAAGGAAATGACACAACCACGTGCGATAAGCAATAAGCGATAAACGATCGAGATAAGATAATCCCAGGGTTAGGGCTTCCACGCAACGGACTGTTTCCGCTGGCGTGGGAATCAGGGCAGACACGCAGTCAGTGGGAAGCTACCAGCAAGACGCCCGGGGTAGTTTAGATACATTGGAGTCGACGTAGCAGGAGACAACACATCACACACTCACAACCATGGTACGTATTGCCTGTCCTCACACACCCACGCACAAGCTAACAAGCATCAGGCGCAAGTAATATCAAACTCCGGTCACGATGACATGATTGTACGTCCTCCGCAAGAACAACTGTCCCTGGTCGCATTCCCAGCAACCAACTAACAATCCCCACCAACAGCACGATGCTGTCCTCGACTACTACGGCCGACGACTGGCCACATGCTCCTCCGACAAGACCATCAAGATCTTCGAGATCGAGGGCGACCAGCACCGCCTCACAGAAACACTCAAAGGGCAAGTCTTGCCTGCCAGCCATGCACGCGCGCATACCACTTGACACCCTCCCTAACACTCTCTCGCAGCCATGAAGGCGCCGTGTGGTGCGTCTCCTGGGCCCATCCCAAATACGGCACCATCCTCGCCTCCTCCTCCTACGACGGCCGCATCCTCATCTGGCGCGAGCAGCCGCAGAACTCATGGCAGCGCATCTACGAGTTCACCCTGCACACCGCCTCCGTCAACCTGATCGCCTGGTCGCCGCCCGAGCCCGGCTGCCACCTGGCCGCCGCCTCCTCCGACGGCTCCGTCAGCGTGCTCAGCTTCGAGAACAACTCCTTCCAGCACACCATCTTCCCCGCCCACGGCATGGGCGTCAACGCCGTCTCCTGGAGCCCCGCCCTGGCCCCCGGCCAGCTCACCAGCGCCGCCGCGCCCGCAGGCCAACCTCAAGCTCCGCTCCGCCGCTTCGTGACAGGTGGCTCTGACAACCTCGTCAAGCTGTGGTCGCACAACGCCACCACCGCCTCCTACGACAACATCTGCACGCTCCCCGGCCACACCGACTGGGTGCGCGACGTTGCCTGGTCGCCCACACCGCTCAGCAAATCCTACATTGCTTCCGCATCGCAAGACCACACTGTGCGCATCTGGACTTGCGCTGGGGGCGCTGACCAAGCGGACGCGTCGAACTGGAAGAGCGAGGTGCTGGAGTTTGAGGTTGTTGTGTGGCGCTGCAGCTGGAGCATGGCGGGTAATGTGCTGGCTGTTAGTGGTGGGGATAACCGTGTTAGCTTGTGGAAGGAGAAGCTGCGTGGTGGATGGGAGTGCGTCAAGACCATTGAGGAATAAGTGTGTTGGGGTGGCCAGTGGGTATAGAATGGGCAGAATGCGTGCATGCGTGGCGTTTTTCTGGCGGAAGGGAGGAGCGATGCGAGAAAAGCTTGTAATGATCAAATCACCTTTCCAGTTTTGCTACGAGGCCACGTTGATCTCATGGGTTCGTGAACACTGCTTTTTCTCAAAGCCGATAAGAATTCACTGCCATGACAGCTACACGGGACAACGGCTTATCGTCGTACTGAAACGACTCGAATGTAAGGTACAGTTCTATTCATACTGGTTGCTAACCTACTTCCGAGTTTCATCGCCACCTGAATCTATTGAACCTCCCGCAACTGAAGTCGAAGAAAAAATAGAATCCTGTCCTGCATTATCTCGCCAAACGTACCATAGTCCTGATTTCCCGTTCTAAACAAGCATATTTGCAGAACTCGTAGGCCCGAAAAGGGAAGAGTGTGATGATTTCTCACTTACCAAGATAGCAACGTTCATCCGGATCATAGTGGTGGTTCCTGCAGCGCTCCATCAGATCGGGCATTTCGTGTCCTTCAGCCTTGGGTTCAGCCTTCATGGAGAACCTGCCGGCAAAGCCTTTGTCAATAGACCCCTGGTCGCGGTCGCTCACGTAGGCGTCGTACCACTTTCCGCACAAGCTACCAGCTTCCTCATACACCGTGAAATCCACAAGGAGCTCACACGGAGTATCATCGCCGTCCAGCAAGTCCGGTCACCAAGGATAAGGAACGGCCGAGTGAGCTCTTCGCCGTGCTGAGTGACGAGCTCGCGGATGGCATCCATGGCAGCGTCTGAAGCATCGAGATCGTATCTGTCCCACCGTCCATCGTCCTAGAGCAGAACCAGTTGCTGGCAATCTTCCTCGATGCCGTGCTTCTCGCTGCTTGTCCAAATCAAGTGTCCGTAGAGAAAGCCGATGTAGAGCTCCCAGAGCCGCTTGTTTGTCATCCTGCCCGGCCATGACCCGGTGACGATGCTCGAGAGGTCCGAGTCGATGACCTCCGCTAGTTCTTCGATCACCCTCTTCATCGCTTCTGAGCGTTCACACACAAGACTTTTGTGGACGTAGATACTGCCTTCTTTGCAGTCGAGCCTCAGAAGTCGGTCGGTAACACTGCTCGTCGGACTTCATTAGCATGCGATTTAATCAAGAATGAGGAAGAGCCCTTACTTGACGTTAACTGGACGAGTCATCGTGGACTTAGAGTGTGATTTGTTGTTGCTGGTATCAATACTGTGCCGTTGCTGTAGAGAGATTGTGATGCTACTGTATCCGCAGAGTCTGTGTATTGCAAGACGGATATGGCCTCTAGGGGTCCAGATCTTGTATCGCATGGTGGTCGTCGATTAGCGAGGGATGCTGAGGATTAGATGATCAAGCTATGGTAGTCAGGTAGTCCGATTGTCAAGGGATGATTCCGATAGGTTAGTCGAGTCCTGCTGTTGCGTGTAGGAAGCGGTTTAAATGTCAGTGGCGCCTGTGAAAACCAGGCAGTACGCATGCTGTCACCACAAGACGTTGATACTGGTTGCACACGTGAAGCATCATACGAGCGCTTTGAAGACGTCCAAAGAATCAGAATAAAAATGAAAGGACCTGAAGTGAAACAATAGTAGCATTTACACGTGCCTTCCCCATCACAAAACGTACATAAATATCCCATCTGAAATGCGGGTGATATCTTACAGTCCATGCCTCCACAGACTCCTCTACTTGCTCTCCTCGTCCTTACCCTCCTTCTGCTCATCCTCAAGCATACCTCTCCTGCCCTCCACGGTAAGGTACAAGCTCTTTCCAGCGGACTCGAGAGTGTTGGTAAGACCCGCGCCAACGCCTTGCAGCATAGCGACAAGCTGCGCCCTGAGACCTGTGAGACCGCCCTCGATGCTGCCGACCCATTTGGTGCCCTCCATGTCGAAGACCTTGCCCTCTACTCTTGCGCCCAGGAACATGAGCTTGTTCAGGCCGGTCTGCACTGCGGGCTCGTAGTAGCCGGGTGCGAGCCTCCTCTTGGGGGCAGGGATTTCCTTTGAAGGTGCCAGAATTGAGAGCGCGGCCTTGACGTGCGCTGGGCTGACGCTGGGGAGAGTCATGACCGCCATGGGGCCGGAGAGCAGAGGCTCGAGGCCGTGTTGCAGCTTGGCGGTCTTCGCTTTGAAGTATGCGTTCTTCGACAGACCATGTGTGAGGCTGGGGTCGGCGTCCTTGTGGTCGTCCACGAAGCTGGGCTCCCAGAATTCCACGACTCTCAGTGCTGACGCGAAAATACCAGTCTGCACAATCTGGATCTTCGAGCTCTGGCCAACGTGTGCCTCATCGCCATTGCGCGCAAGCTCCTCGTCCACCTTCTTCAATGCGTTCGCCAATTCTCGTCGAATACCGGTCCACTCCACTGCTTTGATGTTGTTGTGTTGGAAGAGGAGCATGAGCGGCGATGAGCGCAGGACGGACTGGTACTGGCGGTGCAGCTGTGATTTGCGGAACTCAGGAGGCTTGTATGAGGGCGGCTGGGTGGAAGGATGACGCGAGATGGGTCGTGGCGCGCTGGTCATCTGCTCTATGGATGGCGCGGGTGTGGTAGCGCTGGTGGTGGCAGCGGATGCGTGCCGGCATTGGAAGCAGACATATTGTGTTGCCGGGGTGGTTGTGAGGCGGACTTGCTTTGCAGCGCGTTGGAGGTGTAGTCTTGGAGCCATGGTGTGTGGTGGTTATGTGTCTGGTGTCGGTAGTATTGCGCCAAGAAGTCGGAAAGAGTGCAGCAAGAGAAGAGCAAATCAATGCTTCCCAAACGGTTGGTGCTGCTGTGCTGGTATGTGCTCTCCACAGCGGAAGTGAAGTCGCAAGAAAGATGGGCAAGATGGGCCAAAGCCAAAGCCGCTGAGGCACTCCCGCGCTGAGGCTCGAGTCGCCGCAATTTGCCCTGCAACTCGAGTCATCAATGCCACCCCGCCACGAGCATGAATGAATCAATGGCGGGCATCGTCAAGGTAAATTCATACACTCGCTCACCATACTCGAGACTCATCTCTTGCTAGGCAATGAGCAATACAAGTCTCCTGGATACTTGGATTATTGGCACATACCTCTGCAGCTAAATCGGCAACTTTGAAGCTACCTACCTGTCACCTGAACACCGCTTCACAAATCCCTTGTGCAATCTGTACATCAAGTACCGTGTAATCATGGCCACGCCTGCGAATCACCCGGGATACATCTCGGTCACTCCGCTTCTCAAGCAGCTCGCCACTTTGACTGGAGCACTCAAAGCAACACCCAAGGACATCGCTGCTGCAGTAACGTTGGTCTTCGAGGACCGGATATCGCCAATCCAGTTCTCGCTGCTACTATGGGCTTTGCACACCACCGGCATGGACCACAACCCTGAGGTCCTTGCCAGTACTGCCAAATACATGCGATCAGCTGCAGCTCAAGTCGACCACGCTGCTCTGCGATCTGCTGTTTCTGCTAAGGCCAAGCCTGAGGGAAACTACCGTGGTGGACTTGTACGTTGGCACGAACACATCGATTGCATCGACCAATGCTGACAAAATTGCCAGGTCGACATTGTCGGTACCGGTGGCGATGGCCACAACACCTTCAACATCTCCACCACTTCTTCAATCGTGGCGAGCTCCATCCTGATGATGGCCAAGCACGGCAACAACTCATCCACCTCGCTCTCCGGATCTGCCGATCTCCTCCAGCGAGCACCAAACCCACCTGTCATCAGCGCTACCACAGCCGAGAACCTTCCCACCATCTACTCCCAGAGCAACTACGCCTTCCTCTACGCCCGCGAATGGCATCCTGGCATGAAGTACGCTGCCGCCGTGCGCAAGGAAGTCCCCGTCCGCACGATCTTCAACTTGCTGGGTCCTCTCGCAAACCCTGTGCACGACACTGGTCTTATCGAAGCTCGCATTCTGGGTGTAGCGCGTAAAGACATCGGCACCAACTTCGCCGAAGCCCTGCGCTTCAGCGGCGCCAAGAAAGCGCTCGTGATTTGCGGCGACGAGAACCTCGACGAGCTGTCCTGCGCTGGACCTACGCACTGCTGGTACATTCACGGCAAACCCGGGACTGCTGCTGAGAGGGAGCCTACCTCCGACGACGACAGCGAAGACGACCAGCTCGCAAACGTGGAGATCACGAACTTCATGCTCTCACCGTCTGACTTCGGGCTGCCCTGTCACTCTCTGGACACAGTCCACGGTGGCAAAGGCCCCAAAGAAAACGCAGAGATCCTAATGCAAATCCTCCGCAACGAGCGCCCAGCAGATGACCCCGTACTGCAGTTCGTGCTCCTCAACACGGCAGCACTGATTACCGTCAGTGGCATCTGCGAGGCCGAAGTCAGCCACATGGGCGAAGGCGACGACGGCAAGGTCGTGCAAGAACGTGGACCCGGTGGCCTGAGGTGGAAAGAGGGCTTGCGTCGCGCGAAGTGGTGCATTCAGAGCGGCGCCGCGCTCGCGCAATGGGAGGCTTTCGTCAAGGTTACGAACGAGCTACACAACACGGCCGCTTGAAGTATGCAGTAGTGCTAGCTAGCTCGTAGCTATGAGAGAGAGAAACAGAGTCATGTAGCGAACACAACGCTGTGTATGAATCTTAAAATGGAAAATACAAAGCCTTGCCAACGGTGGTTTGATGATAAGGCGATTCATGTGATACGACATCTGCACATATATACCAATGCAAGTACGAAAAGATCGTGGCTCCACGTGCAAAAAAAGCTATTCCCGTACATCCATACTATGTACACCTCAATATCTTCACCGGTTCTCCAGTTCAAGAAATTATACTTTCCACCCGCAAGCGCCTCCCGATCTATAATTTAATCGGCCTCAATCAGCTCAGGTGACGTCCAATCTCCACGCCGTTCAGCTGCATGTGTGACTCCGACATCGCCAGCAAAGCAGCGCAAAGCAATGCCGCACCGCACACCGAGAGTTCAACCAAACCGGTGAATCAGCCAACGATCTTCCCAGGGAAGAACCATCGAGCAAGGCTGAGGCCAAGAACATGACTTGCCTGAGAGCAAAGAGAAAAACGAAAGGTCGCACCGCCATGCGTATCGGCATTGATGCTACTCAATTTTTTTCTATATTGGGATATCTGGGCTGAAGATCAGACGGATTGGCGCGCACGAAGGATGCGCTTGCAGGCACAGCCAGCGCAGCGCAGGCAGGCATGCAGGCGGCTGTGTCCATTTACGACTGCGCCTTGAAGCGATTGGGCTGTGTTACAGCGCTTGCCTTGCTTTGCTTGCACTTTCACTTGGGAGTTGGGAATGGCTGCAATATGTATATATAGTGACTTAGGTACGTTCTTGTATCTTTTTGTCCTTTTGCTATACACTGCTGTACAATCTCTCTCACACCGACACAATCTTTGATACACAAGATACATCACCCATCAACCATCAACACAACGCCGTTCCTACCAACCCTTACCAATATCACCAAACAAGCAACCCTAACAACACCAACCATGGCGCCCTCCAACAACAACAAAATGTGGAAAAAGCGCTACCTCATCCCCCTCTGGATCGTCCAGCTCATCGTCCTGGGAATCTACTTCGTCCTCTCCATCGTCGGCATGTCCGCGGCCGAAGACCTCGACGATTATCTCGACAGTCCCGGCTGGAATCGCTCTGAGTACTCAGATCAGGTTGTGTACGTCTCCTCCCCACCCCTTCTTATCATCACTGCGACAGTTGTCTAGTCCGGAATCACAAGTCAACAGAAGAGATCGCCTTTTGCTAATATTATGATTTTAATAGGACGATCTACCGCACAACCTTCGGCATAGTAATCGCCTTCTCCGCCCTCTGCCTTCTCTTCACCTTCGTCGAAATCGGACTCGCGGCCGCGCACAAACTCAAACCGACGTTCTTCCTCGTGTCTGCAGTCATCAAAGCTCTCATCGCGGTAATCTACTTTATTGTAGTGTGCATCGGGTCCGCCAGTGTCGGCCGCGGCTATGGATTGGATATCTTCCTGTCGCTCGCGCTGACGGTGAGCACCCTCCTGCAGGTTGTTTATGGCGCTGTGCGGGTGCACAGGGTGAGGAAGGGGTTCTACAATGCGACTGCTGGTGGTAGTGGAGGGTATGAGGGTGTTGCGTATAAGGGACAGGGGCAGGGGGATGTTGAGTTGCAGAGTGGTGGGGGTGCGGTGTACCGTTAGATCAGCGTAGGAGGGAGAGAGGGAAAGAGTGGGTTTTGGGGAGAAGATGGTGGTCTTTAAGATGTGATTAGATGTTATTATGATACCCATGCAAATACGACTTTTAATTTGTGAACTTCTTGTTCCATAGAAAACGGGCAGGGTACGGTGTTGGGAGCGTATTCGCCATTGTGATATAGTTCACTTTAAGAGAGAAGCAAGCAGACTTGGCCATATAGTCGTGTATGCCGCTGATGGAGGTTTCCTGCACTGTCAGCAAGCCGCTCTTCCCACGTGCGCAACTCGTTCCTATGATATCTTGTCCAGTAAAGTCATGTCGACGCCATTCTCCAAAGCCGTTTCAAGACCGGATCGTGGTATCGCAAAGATTGGTCTCGAGGCCTGTCGAAGGTTTAACCAGATATACATCATGAAGATGTAGTTGAAACCATGACGCCCAGTTCGCTTGCAAGTTCGTTGTAGATGTGACAGCTGGGCAACACCCCGCACCGCAAGACAACAAGGAAGCGAGTGTATCGAACACCGCGATTTTATCTGTAACATGATGGCTGAAGAAGGGCACGCGCGCTGGAAGTCTGCTTGATGGGTGTGGTGAAGGTTATTGGGTGGCTGGTTCACGTGGGATGAATAGAGAGTGAGACTTACTGCCGGTGTTTCCCTAAAAGAGCAGTTGCGTATTGGCTGACACAGTCGAGAACTTGGATCCAGTTCAGTTGGCACCGCCAGTTGTCTTGTATAGACCAGCAACATGCCTGAGCGACTAGCGGACCATATCAAACCACATATCATATGTAAATCTCGCTGCTGGTCCTGACTGGCTCGTAGCTCAGTCCAATCACATGCTGGAACAATGTGACGGTGATGAGCGCATATCGCAGGCCGCCGTCACAAAACAGCCAGGCCAGGCCGGCTTCGACGCTTGCTCACTTCACTCCACCGGCACACCACACCACCCGACTCGAGCAGCCGAAGAATCTCGCCTTCCACAACACCGAGTCAGCACCTCTACCCGTTTGTTCTCGGCTGCCATCTACCGGCGACACATGCAGCCAGGCAGTTGATTGCGCTATCGAAGCCGGAGCTTCTTGGAAGCCTTAGTCGTAGTGTACGTAGAGTAAGGTAGACTCCGTGGAGCGGTTGCGCGAACGTCTAGAAAAAGGATATGCCCCCAAGAATGGCATCAAACAAGCCGTGCACGCGTGCTGGCGGCGTTTCAAGTTGCAGTCGACGTCGGAAGGTTCTCGGGCGCTAGGCCCGATGAGGGCATTCGTGGGTGTGGAGTTGAGGCTTTCCGGCGCAGGGGAGATCGGAATCTCTTTTTCTATGGGCGCGTGCGGGCGTGCGGTGGCTGAGGCGGGTTTGGCATTGGGAAATGGGGATTGATGGATGCTGCCATGGACTTGGGTGCTATAGAAGACGAGTGATACCAAGAAACATGCTCTTACAAACGTGCTCGTGGCAGGGTGATGCTCTCCGTCTCTCGGGCGGTGGCGTCTTCGTGTTTCGACCCCAACAAGCCAACCCAATTGTCTGTGATAGAAGTATCCACACGGTCAGGGTCGGCCGGCGGCGTGATGGATGGCTGCAGGGATGCAGGAACAGGCATAGGCTGGGCGGCTTTGCAATGCCATGTCCAGTAGCGATGCGACAATACCCATGGCCTTGTCATCCCGGCCTTGCCCTTAGGCCAGCTGAGATTTGGCTGTCGTAAGTTGACTATCTTACAGGCATGGCGTCTCTGCTCAAATCCCACAGCTCGTGTCCGTGGCCTTCGTATGCAACCGTATGCATGGCCGACGATTTGACTCCGCAGCAGCGATGAAGAAATGCCAACGGTCGACCTAATCAAGCCACGATTGTGGCGTCGCGGGCAAGTGCCAATTATAATGTGATAACGGCCGGCAGCCAGTGACCCCCTATTATGGTGATTCTCGTACTAGAGTCCGATAATCGCGTTGGCGTAGCGAAGCGCCTCGCTTCGTGATGTGCACGCACGCTCTCGTCCTCCCTTGGGCAACCCAGCACTCTTCCCACCCTCCTTGCCCTGCTCTGGCAAACGGCCGCAGTCTGCACCTCCAGAGAGAGACACTAACGCGTCGCCTCCTGTTGTGACCACTGCTGCTGCTGCTGCTGCCATACCACAGATCGTGCTGCGTGTAGCATCCCTCCAGTCGCTTGCTTGCCTACCATCTGCCCACCACGCACGCATTGCCTTTTACAGACAGTGGCACTGTATATCCATCTTCACACAGACATCTATTTGCTTGGCCCAGCTCGCCCCAGCTCGTCTATACGCAAGCGACGCGATCCCACCGTCCGAGCGCGTTTCAAAGAGACACCACCCCGACCTGCCTGTCCTCCGGGGCGAGACCCGCCTGAGACAAGCTGCTCGTGGCTCACCTGCACCGTTTCTCGTTCCCGTGTTGCCTTCTTGCTCTCTGCAACCTACGTTCGCTTTGAGACTCTGGCTCGAGCCCGCCGTGGAGACACGCACGCACCTACGCAATACCATCCACGCCGGCTGACATTCACCACATACCACCACCACTGCGACACTGGTTGCGCATGCCCTTCGTTTGATACCCATCGGCCTCCCTGGACACGCTCGTTACATACCGATACGCCGTTTCGACGACACTGCACACTCGCTTGTTTACTGCTGTTGCGACGCGTAGACGCTGGAAGTCTGGAGAACTGGAGACGAGACGACACAGAAAGACGAAGGAGACACTTTACCGCCAGGAAGCCGCGCTCGACGGGTTGACTCCTGCCGACCACTTCACATTCGACACAACACTCATTTACACAACTTCGCTGGAGCATGCATTGCTAGAGCCGACAGGAATTCGCACCGACTTTCGTACACATTATCTTCTCCCGACCGATCGCACCACCGTGACCGTCACCCGGCGCTGAGCACAACGGCTGCACTCAGCGCCGCCTTCCGATGTCCATTCCCGAGCCCAAGCAGGCCCTGGAGGGTCACTGCTCGGCCATCGACAACAACACACTATACGTATATTCGCCATCTGGCCTGCAATCATTACAACTGAAGGTGAACGCGACCTGGGTGGAGGAGAAGTCAGGGCAGTCTGTGACAGGCGCAACATGCGTGAAGGCGACATCAGGAGATGACCCTGCGCTGTATGTGATTGGAGGCGAGACCGACGATGAGGAATACACTGGCTTGCAGCGATACGTTTTTGGCACGAAGACGTGGGAAACCTTGTCACCGCCTGGATTCGACTTGAAAGGGCGTACTAACCACAGCGCGGCCTATTTAAGCCATCCACAGTCAATCTTGGTATATGCTGGCTCAACACCCGAAGCGCCTTCTTTTCTCTCATCACAGACTTTCTTGATAAGTACAACAGAACCGTACAACATCGAATCTTTCGTTTCCGGATCAGCAGCGCCTGCAAACCAGCCCATACTTTTACCATGGAACGAGCGCCAGGCAGTAATGGCTGGAGGCTCGGACTTTTCGAACGTGATCTACACTTTTGACCGCGAATCAGGCTGGCAACAACTTGGCACCAACCTTTCTGAGCCTCTGCAACCTGGCGTTCGTGCAAACGTGGTTCAGGGCATAGACGGTAGCAAGGTACTCCAAACTTACGACATGTCTTCGTCGCCCAACAAAATAACACAAACCGTACTACTACTTGCGGGTGGCGAGACTGCTCCCAATGGCCAAATCATCGGTCAGAAAACTTCTTCCCACAACCAAAAAAGAGACCTCACTCTGGAGGACTGGCCAACTTACAACAGCACAAACGCGCCATCTGCGTCACGGTCTGACTATGCTGTCGCTCAAGACCCAGAAGGCATGATTGTGCTTTCAGGTGGCAACGAAGACCAGCCAGTGGCCATGTTCGACCAGAATGAGAACTCTTGGATAGACGCTGGAAAGTTCTTCGGGGCTCAAAAGATGGAGGACCAGCAGCCGTTGATGCCTTCTACGACTTCTGAAAGCACACCATCAGCAACTAGCTCTGCGGAGCCCGAGGCTTCCACAACAGTGGCTTCGATCACCGGTGGTCCGACCGCACACGAGAAGAGTATGCGAACTCTGGGCATCACGCTAGGTACGCTTTGTGGTGTTGCAGCTCTTGTCCTTATCGCCTTGCTCTACTTGAGATGGCGCAAGTCGAAGAAGGCGAAGGTCGCTGCTGCAGCCGGCAACGACGACGAGAAGAGGGATCGGACCGGAGAGCGTCTCAGTTTCGTGGATCGGGGCGCAAGCTTCATGAAAGAGGCAGGAGGTTCGGCCACAGATTTGGGCGCACCGCCTAGACATCGCTTTGATCCCAACGCGGCCGGCTCGCACAGCTCACTCGCTATCATCGGTGGGAAGTTCGGCAACAAGCGCAACTCTCACGCACCTAAGGGAAGCTTTGAAAGTACCACCAATCTTGTTAGAGACAAGAATGGTGGTGAGCCCATGGAGATGATGGACATTGGCGAGAAGAACCAACACCTTTCGCCCAACGGCAACAATGCTCCCATTCCCTCGCTCAATGTGCTTGCAGCCTCGCCCGAGGACAGACGGACATCCGGCTGGTCAAAGTACTTCTCCACCAGTCAGCCCAAGGAACTCGAGCACATGCCGTCCGCTTATGCTAAGGACAGGGACTCGGTTGCGTCACAGTGGCCTTCGAACAATGCACAGTCAACTTCAGATGTGTCCAGGATACCCTCTTCCATTCTGGTCCCACCTCTCGATGTCGACTTCAGCAAGACCGTCGATGGGCAAAGATTGAGCAACGTCATTGCGCACTCACCCTCTTTCGCCGACTCAAGAGAAGACCTTGCAAGCCGCGGCAGCACGGTGCAAGGCCAGCAAGTCCAGATCGAAGACGGCGACAGACCCATATCTGGCACCAACACTGTCTCATCGTACGACCGCAGCACAATGAGCAGTGACTACTACAACAACATGTCGACCATTAACTCGCCCTGGACTCCCTTTAGCAACGGTAACGAGCAGAGGCCCACCAGCAGCGTCTACACAGAATCGATAGCCGACCGCCGCATACCTTCACGCGCAGCACGTTCTCAAGGCGGTTCAGGCTTCTTCCCAGGATCTGGCAACACACCACGGGTACCAGCTAAGCTCAAGATTTCCCACGAACCCAAACAAAGTGCAGAGTGGCCCTCTGGCAACGGCGCTTCTAAGGACAGCCCGCTGCTCAACTCGCCTCCTATCATGCTTTCGCCCGCATACCCTCCACCCGCGCATGATAGAGCCAGCACGGCGACGGTATTCCCGCATCAAGCACCCGGCAACCGCTGGACGGCAAACATCTCCAAGGACACTCTCACGTCTATGGAGTTTGCCCCACCTCGTGCACCTGGGCTCATGGGCGGTGCGAAACCAGCTGCTGCTCGCGATAGCACCGTGACTGTCTTCCCCAACGAAGACGGCAGTGGCAACTGGTCGGCAAACTCCAAGCTCAACCTGGGCGACGAATTAAAGCCGCCGGGCGCTCTCGGCGACGCACGCGTGGCAAACGATCGTGATAGCACCGTGACTATGTTCCCGCGCGGCGTGCCAAGCGCTTACTACGCCAACCGCCCCAAGGAGATCGACGACGCTGAAGCGGGCAAGAAGCCCATGGACAGCGACATGTCCTGGTTGAACCTGGGTGACAACGCTGGCCCTGGCGCTGCCAGGAGATAATCTAGACAGCCCTTGAGGCCGACCACACGCAGCAAGCACTGTCATCTTCCTTTCCGACCTAAGACGCTTCCACCCTACAGCAACATCCGCAAATCATCGCCGCCACAGCCGGCTCGCTCACACATCAGCATCTTCACCATCATCCTTCTTCGCTTCGCACCAACCACCCCACGACTTTACGCGCGTATCAGCCACGACCCAGCTCAGGCTCATCTCGTCCGCCTTGTTATCATTGTTTCCGCGAAACCATCATCGTCATCAGACTTTTTCTGGTCTATCTGTCAGTCTTGAAAAGAAGGAACCCGAACCACCGTCATGCATCTGCATTTGCTTTTTGTTGCGCTCCACAAGCGCTTGCTTTTTGCTATCTATCTTTCCCTTTACCGTCGCTGTTTGTTTACCAAGTCCCACGGGCACTCGTTGGAAGAGAAGAGAGAGAAAGAAGAACGGCCTTTACTTGGGCGGCGGAGAACTTGTACAGCTTACCCCCCTCTTTTTACTAGGAGAGAAGAGAGAAAAAGCAATTATCTTGACAGGTCGATATGCTGTCCCCTTTTGAAAAAACATTAGTGTAATTTTTGTGTATGGTGGATGGTTGGGCGTAGTGCACTGAGGAGGGGAGTGCGAATGAATTCAAAGAGAAGTGTGATTTTTATTAATTTCCTTGTCCTCATGCTCTCACGTACATTCCTGTGTCCCGTATTTTCTTTCTTTCCCATCTGTTGGAGTTCTGGAAGCGTGGACAAACACGACATCGTGTTCCGATGGTATGTTCCCATCCTTTCGATCACGCTAGCGTGTTGACTGACTTTTGAGGCTGATCACATATCAGCAGTTCTCGAATACGGTAGCGTGTTGTGAGCTCTCACGAAGTCTCGACGATTCCCCATCTGCCTCAGAATACATGCGTAATGCTTGCACGATGGCTCTACGGTCAGCCGCTTTGTGCAAACGACCAAACTCCCAATAACGACCTGGAAGCTCTGGCCTAACTCTATGGCTTAGGCTGTGACATGGGAGAAGAAAGCGACACACAAAACAAGCAGCTGGTCGGTGCATGTGTTGATGCTATCAGGCAATAGCTTACTCAAACATCCAAGACACTGTACAATCCGATTGGGGTTTTGGAATTCCTACTTGTGAGAGATGACAAGTATCCCGGCAAAGCTGTCGTGTTAACGGCGTTGGTGTACGACAAATGTGCTACCGATGGCAGAACCAAGGATTGGCTTGAACAATTCTGCGGAGCTGGGCACGACTACAGAGCGGAGATCATGGAGATGGTCTGTCTGGACTTCGCAAAGAAGGCCTGCAGACACAGCCAGGGCAGCAGCAGTGCCGACTCGGCTAGCATCGCCAAATGAGATGGCAGCCATTGCAGTAGAGACTGTCTGTGAGTATGTTCTCGGCGCAGCGAAGATCTATGAGATGGTACGCTGCTAACACTGACACAGCTTCCCCCAAACACGCTCGGGTTGTACAAGCGGGGCGGAGACTTGTGATCGGTATACTCGAGAACCAAGAACTAGTACGGTCCAGGCAAGAAGCGTGCTGCTGAGTTATACACCCAGCGAGCCTCTGCGAGGATGCAAGACAAGCGAAGTGCTTGTGTGGTGGACTTCGGTATCAGTTCAGATTGGGAAAAGTTTCAGTGGGGTATAGTCTATACTCTATATTGACCACAGTCATGGTCTCGAAAACGACTTGAAAACTGCTTTTGAATCCATGCTCAGGAATTTACTGGGCAGCCTTGCCGTTGCGTGCAGATTGTACGCGAGCATCAATCTCCGCGTACGACTTTCCAAGCTTGTTCATACCTGCCTGCAGGATGGAGCCATCGCCTCCGCTAAGTGACCAAGTGGCACCGAGCTTGAAGAAGCGTTCGAGTAGGTCAAGCCTGCCTCCGATACCACCAATGCCGATGGGCTTGCCAGCTTTGACACCAGCGGCAATGACCTTCTCCACTGACTCCAGGTACAAGGGGTTGTCGTATTGACCAGGAATTCCAAGATCTGTGCAGAGGTCGTTTGAGCCAACTAAGATACCGTCAACGCCCTCTACTGCGAAGAACTCGTCTGCAAGCGCGACCGCGCCGGGAGTCTCGATCATAGGAATGACCATGGTCTCTCTGTTGAGGAGCTCGTTCTGGACGAGCGTGGGCACGCTCTGGAAGTTAAGGATAGGCTGGTTGCCAGCGCATCCACGGATACCGAGTGGTGCGTACTTGGAGTCCTTGACAATCTGACGGACTTGGTCAAGGCTCTCGACGTGTGGGATGACCACGGCAGCAGCGCCGGCGTCGAGAATCCGGCTGAGTTGCCAGTGTGACTTGGAAGGAATGCGGACGATGGGGCTAACGCCGACGTAGTTGCATGCGAGGATCAGTTGTGAGACGTCGCGGATGGTGAGGACTGAGTGCTCCATGTCGATGAACATGCCGTCGATGCTGGCCATCTTGACCATCATGGCGACCTCGTTGCTGACGAAGAATTTGCATGACATGACTGAGCAGATCTCGCCTCTCAGAATGCGGTCCCTCCAGGGGTTAGAAACTGTGAAAGTGTTTGCGTTGCCATTGGTGGTGGAAGCCGCTGAGCTGCCGTTGGTGTGCATGGTGGCTGTGTTTGTTTTGAAATGCTAGAAAGCTTGTGAAGTATTTTTTCCGCTCAGCGGTCTCAAGGAAGATTGCACTGGTAGATGTTGTAGATAGTAGTCAAGCTATAAATGTTCGGAGGTGATATTGATACTGAGCGAAACAAACGAGGATAGCGAAAAAGCAGCATCTTATGAACCTCTGGGCAGCCTTCCAACAGGGCATACTTTCCGACGCCGGTAATGGTACATACAGCTGTCATGCTGAAGACGGCCGGCATCCGTGGTATGGGCATCCAGTCAGGATGTTGAATTATCCGAACTACGCGCAAGAGTCCGACGTCGTTTCTTTGTGACGAAGTACGTATCGGACTTGCTGTCGGATATCGTCCGCAATGCCAAGAATATCGTCGCCGCCGACTGCTCCGCTCCCCTTTGCCGAGACGACATGGCATGAATTTGACAAACATTTAATTCTGAGTCCCAATTCCCATATGCTTCGCCAAACTGGTTCAGAGAGCGGTAGAAGATTCCTGAGCCAGACACGTCTTTGGACGGCATCTGGATGTTCTCGCAAAAATCATCGGGCTCATGGAATATGGCAATCTTGCGCGATTGCGGACAACGTCCGAAACCCCCGACAAAAGTCCCTCCACTTCATTTACACGTCTGGGCTGCATAGGGTCACTGTGGAGAGGCCAAGGGCATTGCGGAGAAGCTTGTACGGAAAACACCTGTGATACTGCAGAGTCTCGACACCACCACAGAGCTGGCTCGCCGAACTTTGCTGGTAGGAACACCCACTTCAGGATACGGTTCTGCCCAGAAAGAATCTGTAACCCCAAACCCCAACGTGTCTTGTGACAGTTAGGGTCACATCCTCTCTCGGGTCCGGCCAACTCGGAGGACATTCGCGACTCTTGTTGTCCATTTGATGCTCACAAGTCCCTCTCATCATACCTTCATTCTGACCTACATGTACGTTTTACGTACTTCTCAGCTTTGGTAGCGCTTTTGCGCCTCTGCAGTGCCACTCCACGCTCTGCACATTTCCTTCGAGGCTATCTGTGATGAACAGCGTCTTGCCCTCGGGCCCGCCGAAACAACAATTCGTCAAGTTGACCCCTTCAGTCCCGCTGACTATCCTCACTTTGGGGATTCCATCGGAGTCAACCACAAAAATGGATCCAAGACCAGGGTGGCAAACGAACAGCGAGCCTTCTTCATCGAGAGCTAAGCCATCCGGCCCGACCTTTCCAAAGGACTGGAAGAACACGCCTCCTTTAGTCGTGGTGCCGTCGTCATGGAGAGGTAGTCGCCAGACCTGGCTTGTGCGAGTCATCGCGACGTAGAGAACGCGCTCGTCGAGAGAGAGGACGAGACCATTGGGCGAGACGCCGTTGTCAACTAGTGTATCAAGCCTGCCATCTGGGCACAGCCTGTACACTTTGCCGGTCGGATCAGTAACACTGGTCTGCCCTTGGTCGGTGAAGTATATGTTGCCTTTGGAATCCACGATCAGATCGTTCGGGCCCTTGAATCGTTCGAGTTGACGGCGAGTCATCTTTGGCGAGACTTTCCCAGTGCTCGGATCGCATCGAAGTATGCCCTGGAAATCTTGATTTAGCCAGCGCAACGAGGCGACAGAAGAACACATTCGTACCTGCTTGTAGTCTGCTATCAGCAGATCACCATCTGCAGTCGCCGCAAGACCATTCGGCTCGCCATCCCATTGGGCAACAACGCTGACATTCTTCTCTGCATCGATCCGCAATATCCTTCCAAAGGGTATATCTACGACGTAGAGATTGCCAAGATCATCAGCCACTGGCCCTTCCAGAAAGATGTGTTGAAAGCTTCTGTCAAAGCCTGATCGCCATTCTGTTTCTTGCCCAACGCACCTCAGCTCATCTGGAATGCGCACGTATAGATTTGCTTTGATGGTTGGTGGGGGCGGGTAAAAGTTCATGATGTGGATCGGTGTTGTCGACTTTGAAGAACGGATGATCGTGGCATGTTCTTATGATATGGACATGTCTTTAACGCCGTGCGGGGAATATTCATTGGTCAGACCCTTCTTGTCTGCAATTGATCACCATAAGAGACACCGAGCGACTTTGGTGAGCAGGTTGTTCCACCTGCCCATTCTGGACGCCGCTTCCAGGAAGCGAGAGCGATCGGCGGCTATACAGCCCACGTGTCCCCCACCTCTGCTGACACAGAGTATGTGTGCAAACTTGTATAGCGATGTTCGAAGACTGCAACCTTAGCTCCGGGCTTATCAATGCAGTGATAGCAATTTCTGGGGCGTTGCGTTTCGCAAGCCCAAGCACTCCGCTACATCCTACTGCTCAATGGGTTGACACTGCTCGCGCATGCTTTGTGGCTCACTACTATCCAGAGTCACGATGCTCATTAAGGCCTGCTTGTTGCGAGTAATGCCTTCAGAGATGCTCTGGCCCGTATCGCCTATTGCCGGAGGTACCATCTGATGGGAACATTCGAGAGTCCAATGCTGACTATAAGCTAGATGCGCGATTTTCACGCGGCGGATTTGACCACAAATGTTGTTCTGTAACGAACCTTATACGAACCCGGACAGGTGATTTAAAGGCGATTAGTAATGTTTCTATAATAATCGAACACTGGTTGGGTGGCATTTCCCGGACGCTAACGGCTGCACCAAAACTGAAGAAGTGGTCAACAGTGTCAGCATAGACTATCGTTGCTGCTCGTTTCGAAGTGGAAGGTCGGCACAGGCCTCAGGACGCCGACTTAGGTGTATTATCGTTATGACCTGGGTAAATTGCATTGCTCGTCTTCTCCATCTCCAGAAACAGCTGGCACTGTCCGCGAAGAAGATCCAGGGATGTCGGAGTACGTGAGGACGAGCAAAAGAGAGTCTTGATGAAGGGCGAAGCTTTCGACCAGATATGGATATCAAACTGGCGATTCTATTTTGAGCACTACCTTGGAGCTCAGTGTACACGCTGGTATCTCGATATCAAATTCGACTGTAACGTCACTAAATACTGCGCGACTACCTTGTAAAGGAGCATTTGCACATCCGCCAAGCGATCACATCATCTGTGTAAATTATGGCGAGCTGACGATTCCAAGATGATAAGAGCAGAGCACAAGACTGCCAACTTCTTTAGATCGAGTTCCGATGCTGTTGTAGGCCTGTGTGTCGCATCTTCGGTGTGTTGTTGAGTACACGCTCAACGATTCCATGCACGCTGGTGTTATCTGATTCGCTATGGCGCAGCCCTACAGAAAAGACATCATCCACCCGAGCAATTGATGCCCTACAGATGCCTCGATAACGACGCCGATATCTTCATCGTCAAATGTTAGAGGGGAATTTTAGGGTTCTGGACAGAAAGGCGGCTTCGCCATATCCCATTTTCCAAGTACATCATGTCATTCTCTTAGCAGCCATTCATCACCGACGCAGACCAAGAAGTGGTACCGTAAGGAAGGCTGGTTCAACGAGCGCGAGGAAAAAATCCGAGTGAACCGCTTCATCCGCGACGACCCGACCAAAGGCGACATGCACAATCGACAAGCCATCACCCTCAAGCTCCTCTGGAAGTCTTTCTGCGACTTCGACCTCTGGCCGATTTACTTCTTCGCTCTCGTTCGGGAGATGTCCGCGGGCCCGCCGGATCAATATCTCACGTTGACATTGCGGGAACTAGGCTTTGACACTTTCCAGATCAACCTGCTTACGATCCCAGCACAAGCCGGTGCTGCGCTCACAATTGTCGGCATGACCAGACTGTCTGAAATATGGGACCAGTGCGCATACTTCAGCATGGTCACACAACTCTGGATCCTACCTTGCTTGATGGGTCTCGCCACCCTTCCTGCCGAATATTTCACTTCAGAAGTGTCCGGAGGCAACGTCTGTAACGCTTTCGCAGTGACAACAGTGCCTCATATTTCCATCGCCGCACGCCATCCACGTCAGCTGGGCATCCCGCAATTCCAACGCAGTGGCGACCCGAGCCATCAGTATGGCTCAGTACAACATGCTTCTCCAGCTATCTCGCGTCATCCACGCGAACATCTACCGAGAAGACGACCGACCAGCCTACCGCCGTGGCAACCGGGCTCTTATTGGGATCTGCTGCATGAATATCGTTATGTACATCGTCGGCAAGTTGTATTACATGTGGCGCAACAAGACTAAAGCGCGGAAGTGGGATGCTATGACCAGAGACGTAGGTGCTAAGGTGGTTCTTGCTGTGCTTTTTTTCACTCTTCTAATCATTCTATCAGGAAGAAGAGAATTACCTCGCCACGCCTGCCGACACTGGTAGTAAGAGGCTTAATGTCAAGTTCAAGCACTAGAGCTACAGAGATAGAAGAAATACGCAAATTACACCAGCTAGAATGTTCTCGCACTGGCTGCATTGCTCGAGAAGGTTGATCAACCGACCAACTAGTCACTATGTCCCTACTGCCGCGGAGACGCTTTTGCTTTGACTTCTCACAGAAAGTGCCCGAGAACATGCGAGTCTCGCTGGTATCTTCCAGCAAGTTTCAAGAGACGTGCTGCAACCAGGCACAACTTCGAACGTATCTCGAAAGATCAAGTGGATTTGACTGATGCCCCGAATGGCAAGCCAGCTTCTCGAAAATTTAGCCTTGCCAATACTTTAAGATCCAAAAGCGGCCAGATGAAGCATCATATCACAACCCATACTTTGACATCATGGCGTCGGAGGTCTCAGCAGACGCATCAAGCAAGTCCACCATGGTCAAAATCGACCAAATCAATCCAGAACAACAAGGCGTCGCCATCCAACCCACCAACGACCGAAGAGACAGCGCCATCAGAGACCACCCCACAACCAAACCCAACAACAATCCACCCGCCACCGCCATCACACCGCAACCTCTCTCACAACCCTCCCAGATCGCCATCCTCTGCCCCTCCTCCCTCCATGCCATCACCGTCCCAACCCACCTCCTAACAAGCCACTCCCGACTCTTCGCAACCCTCGCCCACGACCCAGCCACTTTCAACCCAGGCATCATCAACCTTAACATCGATCACGATGCTTTCGCCGTCTTCGCCCGCTGGCTCCTCGGCGGGCAAATCCACGTCCCGTACGGCGACGAGCACGGCTTCGCGACAGACCTCTACCTGCTCATGCGCGCGCACGCAGCAGGCGAAGCCCTCGGCGCATCCATGTTCGCAGATATGGTGATCGATGAGATCATTGGGGAACTGACGGGCGGGAGCCGGGAGGTGGAGGCGGAGGGGGGTTGGTGGTGTGGAGGAGGAGATGAGGATGACGAAGCCCACAGCGAGAAATCGTTTAACTCTTCAACAGCAGACGCGCGAGCGAAAACGCACGATCTCGAAATTCTGCTGCAAGCCGCCGCGGCGATATGGCCGCCTGGCTCGCTGGGACGGGATTTGTTGGTGGATTGGTACGTGCACTCGTCGGCTTTCAATCTGCAGAACTTATCCGTGAGCGCTGTGGTGGAGATTGGGGATCTAGATCTCGCGGCGCGATGTATGGTATTGGGGAAAGAACGGCAGATGCTCCGCGAACGGGGTGAGGTCGTAGGGGCGCCGTGGTTGGAAGATCCATGTCGATATCATGAGCATCGGAGGGAGAAAATACCGTGCTATAAAAGGAGTCGGGTGAGCGTATTTAGTCGGTTGGAGTTTGCGGTTAGGTGTGGGGTTGGAGAGGGGTGGGAAGATGATGATGAGTATGGGGCTAGTGGGTTTGGGGGGAGTTTGGAGGAGTATGAGGCTTGTGTTGAGGAGGATGTGTAGGTTTTTGGGATCGACGGGGAAGCGATGAGCGATTGCTGAGAAAGGAAGTGATCGTTGTTTGAGTGTCTGGTACACTCGAATGCTTGAAATGGTGTTTTAATAGATTGCAGAGGTCGGTCTGACCTTGAACAAGTGCTTCGTCAATACCTCTCGTTTTACTACGAGGCCGCAGCGTTCGCTTCCTGCTGCTTCTTCCAAGCCTGCGCCTGCGCCATAAGCTTCGACAGCTTCGCCGCTCCCGCATCGTCCGCCGGGAAGACATAGTCCATGTACTCCTCGAACGAGTCGTCGTCCAACCTCCTCCTCTTCTTGACTTTCCTCGGCATCTGCTTCGCGATCGCTTCCTTGTCTTCGTCGCTGCCGTGTGCGTCTTCGAAACTCTTCCACGCGTTGAGCAGAGCCACGCGCTCGCTGGTGAGATCTTGTGACTTGTAGAGCTTGTGGGCACGCTGGAAGACGGCTCTTGCACGTGCTTTGGCTGCGTCTGAGATTGAAACTTCTTCGTTGTCGGGGATTTCGACGTCGGTGTCGGGGACGTTGATTTCGAAGTGGGCGTATGAGGTCCAGACTTTGACGTGGTCGGTCTTTTCGAGCAAGCGCTCGTAGAGCGCCCGGGTGCGTTCGAATTCGGCCTCTTCCTCCTCGAAGTCAATGTATGATTTCCAGAGAAGCTCCGGCATGTCAAGCTGTGGCTGCACGACCGCAAGCTCGTAAATGGCTCGCACGCGCTCGTAGTCCTCCAGACCACGCTCGAGTTCTGCAAACTTGATCCAAGCTGTGCAGTTGCCACTGTCCCATTCAATCCACTTCTCGTAAAGCGTTCGGCATCGTGTGAATTCGAACAGCTTCAGCTCCATTTCGATGTATGCACGGAAAAGCTTGTTCTTCGGGCACATGCCGATCGCCACTCCCATGGTCTTGCGAGCCTTATCCAGCTGACCCTGGCGAAGTTCGAATTGGGCTTTGAGAATCCAGATTTTGCCGAATGTAAACTTCTTGTGAGGTAACAGATTAATGCACGCCTGGTAAATCTGGCCAGCCCGATCCATGTCCCGATTCGTGAGCTCTTCGTACAGCGCATAGAAGACCCATAGATAGATGTAGCGGCGCCAGTGTCTCTTTTCTTGCGAAGGTGGCGTCATCGCGATAGCACGCTCGTAGACTTCGCGAACGCGATCTGGATCCCCTGAAGTCTCCTCGAGCCGGGCATAGTCGAACCATGCATCATAGTTCTTTGGGTTCTCCTTGACTTGCTCCTCGTACATGACACGGCGCTTGCTGAGCACCACGTCTTCCACGCCATCCTGGTCACCATATTGCTTCTCGAACTGGGTATACTGCTTGTGCAGAATTGCGCTTTTGCTGCGCGGCATGCGGTCCAGGGCATACTTGTAAATTGCGCGCGCGCGCTCGTACTCCTTCAGCTTTGCCTCGAAGCGTGCGTAGGCAATGAACAGCTTTTCATCCATGAAGTCGTCTCCCAGAGTCTCGATAGCCATGCCGAACACATCCCGCACCAGATCAGAAGTTCCGTTCTCTTCCTCAAATCTTGCCCACTTGATCCAATTGCGCGCTTCAGGATGCACAATCGTAAAGCGCTCGAAAATGTTCCTCGCGCGATCAAACTCCGCGTAACGCTTCTCCAGCTTGATGTACGCTGACCACGCCGCCTCATCTGGCTCCCAACTCATCCACCTCTCAAACACCTGTCGCACATTCGGGATCTGACCCAGCATCTCCTCCATGTAGACATATTTATACCACAGCTTGTCCAAACGCGGCTGAATCGTGACCGCACGATCAAGAACGTTCCTCGCATGGTTGATATTCCTCTCCTTCATCTCGGAGTCCACATATCGCATCCACAGCTGCACATTCGTTGGATCCACATCCAATGCGCGCTCAAACACCGATCGCGCGCGACGGAATTCCTTTTGCTCCAGCTCCCAGACGGCATAGCGCATCCAGTTGCCGGTGTTGAGGCGGTTGCGGCGCACATAGTCCTCGAACTCTTTTCGCTTGCGGCCCTGGTATTCGTGTAGCTCCTCGAGGTCGGCGAAGCGCGTGGTAGGCTTTTCGACTTCTGGTTCCTGTCTGTCGACGGCTTCGCGGAGGAGCTGCTCTGCACTGATTTGTTGGGGCGCGGCAGCCTTGTTCTTGACCCGAGGAGGGCCGCGGTCGGACTCCATGATCAGTGGTATCGATGTTTGAGAGTAGTTGTTGTTTTGTCTAACGTTTGGAGACGGCAGCAAGTCTGCTCTTCTGTCACATGCCGCTTGAAGGCCGCGCCAAGCTTCACGTCTTCAAACTTCCTGCCGGCCCTCTTACCTCATACTTCGCGATCGTCAACACTACATTCACAACAACCTTCTCGCGCGTCTTTACTTAGTAACCCGATATTGGCACTCTTCAAAAATCACCTTGAAGACTTCACATCTTGCGAAAGCGCTGCACGCGCCAGATCATTCAAGATGACGACCATCGCCGAGGACCTTCTGAACGACTTTGAGAGCGACGACGAGAACGACGAGGAGCAGCAGAACGGCGAGCTTTTCGCAGACCATGGATACTCGGACGAAGGACTGGTCGACCCAAGCAGGAATCTGGCGGGCGCATCAAATGGAGACCACATGGAGCTAGAAGGCGACGAGGAGCGACACGACGATGAAGACCCAGATGCTGCTGCACCATCACACCTGAAAATGGACGACGCAGAAGACGAGGAGGAAGCCAAAGCGCGCATCGAGAAGATGCAGCTCGCCAGTGTATCGGATGTGCGCAGTGTGGCTGGCCTGATGAGGCAGCTGGAACCTGTTATGGAGGTAAGCAAACCCAACTGTCCCCTGCAAGACGAAGAATCGCCCTCGTTTACAACGTATGAATATAGCCCTAACACTGTCGCCTCGCTTGCAGAAAATCGAGCACTACAAGACTCTACCGCCAGAGAAGCAGACCACCAACATCGGAAGCATTGAAGACAACCCAGAATACAAGCTCTTGACCCAGTCGAATACGCTTTCCACCAGCATTGACAGCGAGATCATCCTCGTGCACAAATTCATCCGCGATCACTACTCTGTTCGCTTCCCAGAACTGGAGACACTTATTCAAAACCCGCTCGACTATGCGAAGGCTGTGGCTATTATCGGCAACGGACCCATGGAGAACATCAGGGAGATTTCTGAGAGCAAAGACAACATACTCGGACAGACACTGAAGCAAGTCTTGGATGGCCCTTCAGTGATGGTCGTTACCGTTGAAGCAACAAACACACGTGGCGAACCTCTATCAGAGAACGAACTTGCAACGGTCAAGCGGGCTTGTGAGATGGTGCTCAAGCTGGACAAGGCGAAGAAGCTACTTACCGACTACGTGCGATCGCGGATGAACCTTTTTGCACCGAACCTTACCACACTCATCGGCTCCCTGACTGCTGCTCAATTACTGAACTACGCGGGAGGTGTTACAGGTCTGGCCAAAACCCCTGCGTGCAACCTCGCACCCCTCGGCAGCAAAAAGAACACCACAGCGATCGGATTGGCGACCAACACCGGTGTCCGTCACCAAGGCTTCCTATACAACAATGAGATCATCCGCGCAGTCCCCTCAGACCTAAAGAAACAAGCAATGCGCATCCTCAGCGCCAAAGTCGTGCTCGCCGCGCGCATCGACCAAGCTCACGAATCACCAAACGGCGAACAAGGCCTAGCATTCTACGACCAAGTTGAAAAGCGCATCAACAAGCTCTCCGAAGCCGCCCCCAACTCCGGCGTCCGCGCCTTACCCGCCCCCGACGAAAAGCCCGCCCGCAAACGCGGCGGCCGTCGCGCAAGAAAAGCCAAAGAGGCCACGGCAATCACCGACCTCCGCAAAGCGCAAAACCGTATGGTCTTCGGCAAGGAAGAAGCAGAGGTGGGCTACGGCGCCGGCGACAGCACGAAGGGAATGGGAATGATTGGCGCGCAAGACGACGGCCGCATCCGCTCGATGCAAGTCGACGACAAGACGCGCGCGAAACTCAGCAAGAAGAATCCCGGCTGGGGTGGCGCGACGCCTGCTTCCAGCGGCACCGCCACATCGCTGCGCGGTTTCGGCGGAGGACCTAGTAATGCCCACACCCTCAGAAATGCCGGTTTGCGAACCGCCGGCGTTGGTTCTGGAACCAAGACTCAGATTGGTGGTGTCGCGGCTGGTACGGCGAGTACGATTGCTTTTACGCCGGTGCAGGGACTGGAGCTTGTTGATCCAAAGGTTAGGGAGGAGATGACGAGGAAGAGGAAGGCGGACGAAGATCGCTGGTTCAAGGGCGGGACTTTTACGCAGATTGGCGGCAGTGGTGCGCCGGCTAGCAAGACGGATTCGCAGGGATTCAAGGTGCCGGCTTTGCCTGTTAAGAAACCGAGGCAGGACGGGTGAAGGAAGGGTTGGCGAGAGGATGGCCATCAAGATGATGGTATGTCGCAAATTGAGCGTGTCGCACATGCTGCCTACCCGGTTTTGGAGGCCATGCGGCTTGGGATTATTTGATGGAGCGGGCGAAGACAGGGCCTGACACACTGCCAAAAATGCGGATGGCCGATTTGGGATTGGAGAAGTTGCTCCACGCATAGACGGGGTCACGCCTTGTCTTTCTTGGTCAAGCATTATGAGCTGCGGCACCTGATCGCATTCGGCTTGAAGCGATGCCTTTCTGGCACATGGACCGACGGACATTGGAGCGCGACGAGCAGTAGTAAGAATCACTGCCAATGTATAAGTAACACCCCAAATCAAACCAACCCGTAAGCAACTTCCCACGTTGTGTTGCCCGCCTATCTAGTCCTAACACTGACTCCCTCAGTAACACTGTAATACACGAGCCGTAGCCTTTTCCGTCTTTTCGAAACGCTGATTCGTCGCAGAGCTGAACATTGGCGCGTTTCACCAGCGGGTACGGCGACGGGTACCTGCGTTGTTGCATGGCGCAGCTTCGCTTGCAGGCGCCTTTCAGCCAATGTGACGCCTTCCTTTGTGGTAATACTGCGTTGGGCGTGTTTACACGGCAACTGCCAACTGCGCACTGCAGTAGCCCGTCTCTTCTTCAAACAGATCACTTCGCATCCTTTCACTTTCACTTCTTCTCTTCTCCTCTTTACCCTCTTCACCCGCCATCTTTTACTCGCTCATCACAACACCTTACCCTGTCTTATCCTCACGCCTTATCTCATCCTGCCACGACCTTTTATCCTGTATCGCGCTCTCTTTCATCGTACCATACCACTCACTCACCTGTCACGTGGTGGCGGCGTCGACCTCGTTCTTCAACCTCGGTCCTGTATCTTCGCCTCACCGTCACCCAATTCAACCTGCTCACTCAGTGAGTCTCTGATCTCTGGAATCAAAGCACAAGAAGTCCTCGAGCAGGCCTGGCGCGACTCTTGTTGACCTCAGACCTTCCCGGCCCGCATTCCAGTCGAACACCGCCCGCCCCTCTGGCACCTTGCAAGCCAAGGAGACATTTGCTAGAGCAGGATACTTGCGCAAAACGACTCACTGAGCTACGCGACACTTGACGACGAAGACGACGACGATCATGCGGTACCTCATCTTGTTCCTCGCGCTCTTTGCGCTGCTGGCGTTTGCGCAAGACGATGCTCCTGCTGATGATGCACCTGCTGCGCCTGATGCCGCCAACCCTCCACCTGCTGACGATCCGCCGGCTACACCTGATGCTCCTCCTGCGGACGAGCCGCCTGCCGCCGACAACCCTGAAGCTCCAACTGCGCCTGATACTCCAGCGAGCGATACCCCGTCTGTCGACACCACTAGCACTGATCCATCGACTCCGGACGCGCCCAGTAACGATGTGACAAGCGCGCCTACGACTCCCAACAGTGGTGCACCTTCCAGCAATGTCCCTTCCACACAGGGACACCCCAGCGGGGCTCCCATTGTTGACAACAACCCGATCGGCACGCAGTACTTCGCCATGCTGCCTAACAGGACTGACACTACTGTTCGTGGCGCCGTTGCTGTGGATTCCAACTCGAACGGCACGGGTGCCAATGTGCAGGTCTCGATTTCTGGACTTCCGGCCACGGGTGGTCCCTTTAGTGAGCTTTTTCTTGTTCTCATTTGGTTATGCGATCATGGGCTAATGATGCTACTACAGTGTATCACATCCATAAATTCCCCATCTCTGGTTTGAACTGCACTTCGGCTGGCTCTCACTTGGACCCGTACGGCGCCACTGAAACTCCGAAATGCAATCCTGCCGAGCCGGACAAGTGCGAGGTTGGAGATCTGTCTGGCAAGCATGGAAATATGACCGGGCCCAGCTTCTCTGCCAAGTAAGTTTCCGGTCTCACTACCACATGAGATCATGAATGCTGACGACGAGTACTCAACAGCTACATCGACCTGTTCTTGTCCACCGAGAAGGACACACCCGCTTTCGTTGGAGATCTCAGCATCGTTGTGCACTCCTCGAATAAGACTCGCCTCAGCTGCGCCAACTTCACTCTTCAAGGTACGAATCTGGGTGCGGGCAGTCCTGGTCCTGCTCAATCCTCCTCTCTTATTCCCTCCCACCCTCCTGTGTCGACTGCTGGTCCTCCGACCGTGGTTCCTTCCCGCTCCAGCATGCCACCGGCCTAGTCTGCTGGACACTTGCCTGCGCCTGCACATACCCCGACCTCACCTGCTTCCTTCATCTACTTCACTATATCCTCGACTTCGACTACTGTTGTGCCAGTGACTTTGTCACAGCCTGCGCCTTCGCCGATTGTCACATCTTCGGCGGTGACGACGGTGGTCGCGGTTACTCTGACACAGCCTGTGACTGCTCCGTCTTCAACAAGCGTGACCTCTGTGGGTCCGCAGCTGGTCGTTGTGTCTTCGACCGTGACTGTGCCGTCTGGTCAAAGAAACATTGACGGATCTACGATCACGACGACATCTCCACCGTCGAGCGTTCAGAGGACAACGATCACTTCCTCACCATCCAGCGTACTCAGTACTCTCACTGTGATACCCTCGATAACAGAAGTCATCGTCTCTTCAACCTCGACCCTGCAGACCGTCGTCCTGATCTCCTCCACTGTCACTCTGACCAGCGGCGCAAAGAGAGTCTCAGGCTCGACGACAGTCATCCCCGCCCCATCCTCCGCCGAAGCAGCTTCCTTCTCATCCTCCTCATCTTCTTGGGCCATCGTTTCCATCGCCGTCCCAACTTTCACGCTTTTCAGCCCGGCTGCCATCCTCCCGAAACCGCCGCTACCAGCCACCAATGCCGACTCCGTCACTAACATTCTGCACACAGACGGGCTCCCTAACCCGCTCGAGACGCTGACGTCGACTCTTGAGCCGCTGGCTGCGCCGACGTCGATCCCGGGTAACACTTCGGTTGTCAACGCGCCGGCAACGCCGACGGCGCCGGGCACGACTGTGACGAATGCGGCAGCTGCGAACAAGATTGCGAGTAATGGGGGAACGGGCTTGGGCTTGGTGGGAGCTTTGGTTGCGATGGGGGCTTTGGTGCTTTGAGACGTACATCCTTTGCAGAAGCCAATCTGGGAGTGAGGATAGTGGATGGCGAGCAGCGAGCTATGATCCACCTGCCCTGTAAGACAGAATAGGTCATGCTCCGCAGTCTAACTGTAGAATAAGTGTTCTTGCTCTATAGTAAGATGCTTTGGTAACTCATCAGAATGCTTATATTCCTTCTTACTTGTTGACCTCGTCACTCTGCTGTTATAGATCACATGATGCTGTCGAAGAAAATGAGGCATTCTCCTCTCAAGGTGGTAAGCACAATGATAAACGATCAAGGCCTGGATTCACACGAACAAAACACTACTTGCGTGTGACTATCATGCTGTCATCGTCCAGCCACTCCAGAATCCAAGCTACATCTCAGTCTCTTTCCTCTGACACCTATACACTCTTCCTTCCCATGGACTCAGTCGTCTTCCATTCACAACTTCCAATGAGTGCTCTGAAAAAGTCGACACCAGCAGTCTCATAGCTTCCCCATGCAAATTACCAGGAACGAAAACGTCAGCGTCCGCATCCCCGAAGTTCAACACCACCAAAAGCATCTCGCTCGAATCAACACCAGTCTTCGTATAAGTAAACGTCTGCAAGTTCTCCCTATCGTGAACCTCAAACCGTCCCCGGATGAGCTCATCTTTGTACTCCCGTCTCATCGCGAGAACGCGTTTCCAGAACGCCAGCACACTATCAGCATCGCTCTCCTGCTGCGATACATTGATCGATCGGAAGTTGTCAATGACTCTGATCCACGGCTCAGCACTACTAAAGCCTGCATGCGGAGCATCAGACCACTGCACCGGCGTCCGTCCATTATCCCTTCCCAACCGCCTTAGCCCTTCCATCGCAGCCTCCTGCTTGGCCGCGTCGTGGGGGTTTTTGCGCTCCATATCATCGAGGTACTCCAGCCCTGCGGCGTCGCGGATATCCGCGCGTGTCCAGGAGGCATTAATGTTCGTTTGTCCGATTTCTTGGCCTTGGTACAAGAACATCGTCCCGGAGAGAGTCCCCAAGAACAGCGCCAGCATCTTCGCCGCCGCATCTCGGCTCTCGCCATCGCCAGGCCCGAAACGGTCGATGCTGCGCGGGTTGTCGTGGTTTTCGGTGAAGGCTGTTGTCCAGGCTGTGCGGAGGAAGGCCTGCTGTTTGGTTATGGCGTCTTTGAGCAAAGGGAGTGCTGAACGAGAGCGCTCGTGGAGGGGGGCGTGCCAGTCGTTGCCGGCCATGAAGTGGTCAAAGTCGAGAATCATGTCTAACTCCTTCGCAGACGGATCAATGTAGCGATTTATTTCGTCTGTGTCCGTGGCAGGGAGTTCGCCGATTAAAACGATGTCCGACCCATGGTCTGCTTCGATGCGAGCGCGGAGCTCTTTCAACCATTCGTGCACGGGAGCACCGTTCATGATGTATTTTCCTTCCATGGGTTGATACTCCGAGTCTGGTTGAGAGATGATGGAGTCGGGAAAGAGGGGGTCTTTCCAGAACGCCACGACGCTATCTATGCGGAAACCGTCTACACCTCGCTTCAGCCAGAAATCGACGGCGGAGCTGTAAATTGCCGCTCTAGTTTCGGGATTCGTCCAGTTCAAGTCCGGCTGCTTCTCCAAGCACAGGTGCAAGTAGTACTGGTCTCGCTCGGGAACGTACGTCCAGGCGCTACCGCCGAACGCCGCGCGCCAGTTGTTGGGCGGCTGCCGTTTGCCTTCGGGAGAGATTTGGGGATCGCGCCAGATGTACCAGTCGGCTTTGGGGTTGGTGCGAGAGGACTTGCTTTCGAGGAACCAGGCGTGTTCGTCGCTGGTGTGGTTGACGACGAGATCCATGATGAGTTTCATGCCATGGGCTTTGGCCGAGGAGATGAGAAAGTCCATGTCGTGCAGGGTGCCGAAGGTGGGCCATATGGATTCGTAGTTTTTGACGTCGTAGCCCTGGCGCGTTGGTTAGTAATTTTTTGAATGATTGAGAATCCTGCGGTAGAGGTTATGGAAAGCAGCGTACCATGTCTGCTTGCGGCGAGTCGTAGACGGGGGACAGCCAGATTAAGTCTACGCCCAAGGCTTTGAGGTGGTCGAGTTTGCTGATGACGCCGAGGAGATCGCCCATACCGTCGTTGTTGGAGTCAAAGAAGGAGGCGGGCCAGATTTGGTAGCCGATTGCGTCTTTCCACCAGATGTTGTTGTTTTCCATGGCTGCGGGAAATGAATGGACTATAAGCCGACCTTTGGGTTTGGATGTGTGTTCTCGGATGTGCAGCTGGAGAAAGTGTGGACAAGAGAGGTACATATATATACAGCAGCTGGTGCAATTGGTCTCCACAATCCTGGCTACTGTTGGTGGCGAGCGCGGGAAACGGCTCAACTCAAACTACCTACATCTAGGAACGCTTATTGGCGGGAGACGCAATTTGTAGCTATCGCAATTCTTCGTAAATGGCGGAGGAAGTGGATACGACATGATCGTTCAAAAGCCGTGTGTTCGATAACCCAAAGCCCAGTCGCAACATCGATGGTGAATTAATCACGATCACTGCCGAGCCAGACACGTTTTGAGTCTTGCGGCGGTGCAAGGAGCTGCACTATCGCATACTATGGCCGGGGACAACCTTGAGATCCCCACGATACCATTAAGGAAGACTATCCGATATAAGACTAAAAGTCTGCTCTAGCCACCCAGAACAAGTACATCCCTCTCCCACAACAACCCAATGGGAACCCCCAAAGGTCCCGCAACGAAGAAGTTGACAAGCATACGCTGCCAAAGCGAAGAGTCCGCAACTCCTCCAGTTTGCCAATACAATATACCAGCCCAAATAATCATAGCAGGCGTAGCCAGGACGACGTCCCACTGTACACACCACTTTGCTGCTTCCCAGCCGTGGCGTGCCTTCACTTCCTTTCCAGGCAATGCCGGCAGAAAAAGCTCAGTCATTGACACACCTGTTGCGTAGGCCCCAAGTACAGAGAGCCAGTGTGACAAGCCCGCTAGTACGAAAAGAAACGTGTACACCGACTGGACCTGCGGCCAAACGTCTGTAGCCGAAGGCGATGGAACTGTCGCCGGGTGCCAGACCAGCGATAGCACAAGCTGGCAGAGAGCAGTGTAAGCAGGCCATTGCTGCCACCAAGCTGCTGTAGACTGCTTGACGCTTATGCCGCGGATGCGGATGTCGGGGAGTAACAGCACCACAAAGGGTGCCACATAGCCGATGGCAAAGGCCCATGGCAGAGCTTCGAGCTGGACCGGATCAATCGCCAGATCTGATGGTGTCATGTTGCTCGGAGTTATCAGGGCAAGACGTACACCCAGATATAGAGGTAGGTATATCGCCGGAGTATGATTGAACATTAACAATCCAGGAATCGTGGTCCAGGATCCAATCGCAAAGTTGTGCAGGTTATAACAGCGCAAGCTCTCAAGTACGATCAGGGCCCATGAGACGCAGAAAGAACCGATGAAATAGAAGCCGGCCCACGTAGCATCTGGATAGCTCCAGTTCTCGAAAAAGAGCAGTTGGAATGCTGAGGGACCTTTCAGTTGCATGTCAAAGGTCGGGAAACGGCCGTTGGTGCAGAGGACTTGGAATGGCTGGCCGCTTGGTGCTCGGTCGCTCATGATGCATTGTCCTAGGAACTCCATCAGGCCGTTGGTGTAGTACCAGTAGTACAGATTTCTCCATGCCCAGAGGCCTGTGGCGAAGAGAAAGACGATAGTAATGAGTGTGACGGTGTCCATTATCGGACTTGTGGTCAATAGCTCTCTGTGAGGTTGCTGCACGTCTTGTTGTTGGCTGTGCTCGAAATCGCAGCCCACGACAGATAATGACCTTGATGGTGATAGGTATCCCGGTCCGACTCAGTCATGCATCATCAGTCTGATCCTGTCGGAGTTCTCTCTCAGGAACTACTCAGGTCCTGCCGACAACACGGAATTCTCCGCTATCAGTGAGGAGCAGTGTTACAGAAGACGCATCGAATCTGCAAGGCAAGACGCGAAGGAGTCGTACTCGAGGGCCAGACCTGCTAGTGAGAACTGAGCGCCAATTATGCAGCACACTGCAATGCTGACGACTTGAGGTTGCATCGTCGCAATGCAATATGCAGGTGTGGTAGCGGGCCTCATATCACAAATCATGGTCCACACTTGATCAAGATAGGCTGGCGGCAGGAGGATTACTGTGCGGCTGAGCAGGTATCTCACACGTATGCAGTTGAAACTCCGAAGAAACACCGTATGGACAAAAAATACAGCGAAGGATGCAGATGGAGATGAGCTAGGAATATTTAGGATACCAACACGAGCTAAAGTAGGGCCATACTGTGGAGCCGAGGGTTGTCCCCCACTACCCCAAATCATTCCCCCAAGGTCGCTAAACCTTGTAACTATCTCAGAGTCTTGAATCCGCGGGGTCTTTGCTTGAACGAGCTGAAACGAGCGAGTTCATGCATTCTCAATCCTTCCACGATCATGGCCGCAGAAGCTAGTGTGGGCCCTCTCGGCAAGAATCACTTTCTCTGATCTGTAACTTGTAATTGCCTCATGGCATGAATGATCTAGATCTCAGGTGCAGATTGCGCATTGAGAGAACCTGTTCAGCGACCAGTCGTACAGCAATAACCCACGCTTTGCGATGAAAATTCTCTGCCTGCACGGTAGAGGCTCCAACAACGAAATCTTTCGAGCCCAGACGGCAGCCTTCCGCGCAGACCTCGACGATTTCGAGTGGACCTTTGTGCAAGCAACCGTTCGACATACCGAAGGCAACTGGTCTCTGTACACAGCACAGTTCTCGCATCTCCCACTCTACACATACTACAACCCTTTCGATCCTGCTTCCATCCTGCAGACTCATGACGACCTCGCACAGATTATAGCCGAAGAAGGTCCCTTCGATGGTGTCCTGGGCTATTCCGGCGGTGCTGCATTGGCAGCAGAGATATTGGCTCAAGCGACCTATGACGATCCGTTTGCCATGGAAAGACCGTTTCGATTTGCGGTTTTCATCAACGGAGCATCTCCTCTGCGCTGTTTTGCCATGAAAGATGCCCAAGTCATGGATGACGTCGTCGTAGATTCTGCACCTATGACTGAGCAGGCAGAGAATATGTTTCTTCGTCCGAGTGCGCTGCGAAAGAAGGAGGGAGTCAGCGATCAGGACCAGGTCGATCATGCAAAACTATTGTCATTGCTCAAGCAACTCAAGGGCAGGAAGCTGGTTGATGGAACAACATTTCTGTCCAACGGCGCTCATGGCTTGTGTAGATGGGAGTCACCCGCAGATGGTTCGCCGTTAATTGACGTGCCCACACTGCACATCCGGAGCACTGACAGCGATGAGAGCGATCCTCACGAGGGTCTCCATTTGCTGCGACTCTGTGATCCAGATCAAGCACGCGAGTTTCACCATGCCAGCGGGCATGACTTTCCCAGAGGGCGCAAGGATATGAAGACCATCGCGCGGATGATAAGAGAGGTTGCCGAAGCGACAACGAGTCTTTGAGACAACTACCATGAAGCTTGAGCTGAGGTCAAAGATAGACGTGGAGTTCGTCACACGTATATAGTGATTGTATCGAAGTCTATCGAAGATCTCTCCGCTTGAGACGTACCATCGGATGACCTGCAGGATGCATGATCCCAAGACTTTTCGGATCGAAATGGAACTTGTCCTTCCACGAGTCTTCGAACTCGATGTCAAACAGCGTGAGAAGTTTCGACACCATGCCGATGACCTCTTGCTCTGCCGCGTACCGCCCGGAACACATGCCCATACCTCCACCGAATGTGCGAATGCTTTTACTCCGCTGTTTGACCATGTCGTCCTCGCCTGTCCACCTCTCTGTATCAACCTGGTCGGCTTTCGGGAAAAGGTCGCTATGGTGGAGCAACGCAGTAGGCATGAGGACCACACTGCCCTTCCTTACGACATACCCTTCCAGCTCTGTGTCTTCCATTACCACACGTGCTGGCGAGGCAGCCGTGCCAATGCGCAGCGCTTCCTTCCACAAGGCTTGCATGAAGGTGTTGGACCTCAATCCTGCGGCGTCGATATCTAGCTCGTGATCGAAGCGGCTCGCTTTGTTGCGTCGCAAGAACTTTGAAGACTCGGCTCGACACTCTGCCAGGCGATCTGAGTTGCTCGCCGCCACCCAAGTGAACCAAGAACCCATCGGGGCGGCGTTCAGGATGATTGCGAAGAGGAAGCTTGCCTGCATGGTCGCCCGCCCTCGAAGGGAGAGACCGAACTGTTGCGCCAGGCTATCACGCTCCCAGTTCATCTTTGCTCCCCATTGCTCGTTCCAGTATCCATCCTTCTCCGGCCAGTCTTCGCCTGAGTCGTGCGATAGCCACTGTTCAAACGCGCGTAGCATTCTCTCTCGCGCACGGCCAGCCCGCGGCTGCAAAACGTAAGCCAAGTTCGTTCGGACACCAATGTACGTAGCATCATTAAACAGGCAAAAGTCCTCCCACATGGTAGGGCCCCATATATGAGCAAGACGGGGACCGAAGAACGTCAAGACCGAGGTATCGAAGATAGTTTTGCGCAAGAATTGGTACAGATCGACTCGCTGCCAGCCTTCATTCTTCATATCCAGGCGTCTGTCTAGGACTTCGTGGAAGTGGTGTGTGAAGAGTTGCATCAGATCGTCCAATGGCTCGCCGGACAAGTATCGCAGCCAAACATTGTGGTTTTGCACAACGAAGCCCTTCCCATGTCCTACGCTGTCTGCTCGATCCAGACCAACTTGGAAATGGATTCGATCGGCCTCGGGCAGATTCAGTCCGTTCTCCAGCATGCTCATCGTCACTGGCTCGTACGCGAACGTGCGCGAACGTGCAAAGACATGGGTCGCCGCAGATGGAGAACCGAAGACGTGAAATTTCACATTGCCCATCAAAAGCGTGTAAGGCGAGTCTTTGTATTTTGATTGGGTGGCTTGGAAAGTGCGGGCAGGGTCGAGAAGGAAAGATACCAGATGTTGAAGTCCTGGGAGCCAGTATGGCGCTATTGGAGGCTCGAGGCCTTTTCCTGGCGCCACTGGCCATGAACGGGAAAGCGAGTTAACGTAAGTCGTTATGAACAAAGTTGCAATGAGGACAACACAGACTGCGATTGATTGTACTGGCCATGGAAGGCTAGACCAGACGTCGTTCATGATAGCCATGATGGAGACGAATCGATGGTGGTCGTCGATAGAATGCCGTTACGATTACAATTTGCTGTTTGCGATTTGAGGCGCCTTGCAAAACCGGCTATGGTTCGCCAAGCGGCGAGTGATGTGAGCTCCGATCCAAGAAGCGTATGCAGCTACAGTGCGTCTCCAACATGAGAGATTAAGGTGACCTCCACGTGTCGTCGCTAGGCAAGCAACACCACCCTCGTGCCGTTCGCAGGTTGTTGAGGGTTTCCATGCGGAGAGCTTGCGGAGTATGTGCGTGCATAATGCACCATGCAGGATGTGTTGGTATAGGCGCCATGGATTCCGCATGTACAGTAGTGGAAACTCATGTTCATGCATCCCGCTTACCCGCTCGATGAGTATTTGATCAAACTGCAAAGCGCACGGGCGACGCTTTCTTCAAGTATGCCATATCAGTGAAATTCGGTTGTCTATAGTTTGAAGGGTTTCATAACGTAAATAGCTATTATCAATAGAGCTAACATATTTCGCATAGTGTATATAATCATTCAATCACTACGACTAGTGTATAGTTTCTTGATAGTAAATTTTTTTGATACTAGTACTAATAGATATAGTAGATTGTTAAAAAAAAAGAGTAATACTACATAATAACTCTTAACAACCCGAAAGTTATTTAAAAGTTATAGTTTTAATAGATAAATCCCTATTACTATTATAATATACTAGTAAGTGAGATCCATATGACAATGTTTTAGTGAAATACTTGAATAAGTTCTGTTTATAGCTCATATAATCGTGCAACTCTAATAATCAAATGTAATTAGAATATAGCCGAATCAGCTTGAGCGTATACGGGGAAATGCCGCTCTGTAATCCTTCAGCAACATCTTATCCTTTCCCCTTACGGGAGGTCACTTCTTATGCGGCCGTGGGTAGCAAACGCAAACACGGCGGGCGAAACCTAATAAGCGCAGGCATGAAAATGCTACACTGTGTTCCTTCGCGTCATCCTTTCCTCCACCTTCCCGCAAGGTCACGATGCGGAGTAGCGGAGTAGCGGGGAGATCAAGCGTGTTGGTATCACAGTGGGTTGTATGCAATCCTTGAGGCTTGTCGTGAAATGCCGACATCAAATCAGTTCTTTGGCGCCGATGGGTTCGTCATCGCTAGTGAGCCTGGACTGCCTTGCGTCGTCCTGACGATGTCGCTGACTATCGCAAGACAGAGGCAAAACAAACGCTGAGCGGCAGGTACCGGTGTAGGGCCTGCACCTCGTGGATTACAGTTTCCCGTGTCTGATCCTCCAGGTATTCATGTGGCCGTTATGCGTCTGCGACTATGTCGGCTTTGTGCAAACACCTCACCTTCTTATCTTGTTTCTTGAATGTACACACCTTCTCCGTGTATAAGAACCTCGACTTTGTTCTCTTCCACATCAAGTCATCCGCTTCTGCCTTGCTTATGAGATTTGTGTCATGTCAAGATGACCACATCGAACCATCGGTCTGACGATGATATCGCCATCGTTGGCATCGCTTGCAAGCTTCCACAAGAAGCCTCGACCGTTGAACGCTTCTGGCAATTCCTCCTTGATGGGCGAAGCGCACATACACCATGGCCAGAAGATCGATTCGGAGCCGGTCACTACCATCCAGACAATGAGCGAGTAGGAACGCACTCCGTTAAGGGAGCGCATTTCTTGGCTGAGGCTCCCGAATATTTCGACGCACCCTTCTTCGGCATCACCAAGGGCGAAGCCATTTGCATGGACCCGCAGCAACGTCTGGTGTTGGAGAACGTATACCATGCTCTCGAAAATGCAGGAATTCCACTCTCGAAGGCCAATGGATCTAACACGTCTGTGTATGTGTCGGGATTCAACCACGATTATCTCTCCATCATCAACGCAGATCCGGAGAGTCCGCTGCGATACCGTGCAACTGGGTTGACCAACTCTGTCCTCAGCAATCGAGTCTCTTGGTTCTTCGACTTCAAAGGTCCGAGCATGACGATAGATACTGCCTGCAGCAGCTCGGTGGTGACACTTCATCAAGCATGCCAGAGTTTACGCAGCGGGGAAACCGACATGGCTATATCCAGCGGTGTCACAGTGTTGGCCTACCCGAACGATGTGGCCTCCATGTCTTATCAAGGATTCTTGTCGCAAGATGGTCGCTGCTTCAGCTTTGATCATCGCGCCAATGGCTACGCTCGTGGCGAGGGCGTTGGTACGATCATTGTAAAGCGTCTCGGTGATGCTATCCGAGATGGCAACTCCATAAGAGCCGTCATCCGGGGCACTGGTGTGAACCAGGATGGCCGGACTCCTGGGTTGACCAATCCCGACAGTCTGGCGCAAGAAAGGTTGATTAAGACTGTCTATGCTGGAGCAGGTTTGAGCGTCGACGACACGGCCATGGTCGAGGCTCACGGTACTGGTACTGCTGCTGGTGATCCTATTGAAGCCAACGGAATTGCGAGAGCATTCTCATCTCGACCGAAGAATCTTCCGCCTCTGTACATCGGTGCTTGCAAATCCGGAACTGGTCATCTGGAGGGCGCGGCAGGCGCTGCATCGTAAGTCTATCGTCCATGGCTTGAAGGGTTGGTGGACAAATGCTAACAGCGATCAGCATCATCAAATCTGTTCTTGTCCTTGAGAATGGGCTTATCCCTCCAAACGTCAACTTTGAGAAAGTAAATCCAAAGATACCAGCGGCGAAGTGGAGGCTTCAATTCCCTCTGAAACCAACGCCTTGGCCCACGAACGGTCTCCGCAGAATCTCTGTAAACTCATTCGGAGTCGGCGGTACGAACGGCCATGTCGTTATCGATGATGCTTACCACTATCTTCAAGAGCGAGGCTTGGTCGCAAATCATTATACACGGCCTTTGCCTCCGACTAACGCAGACCTTGATGCCGTCAACGGAAATAAATCTGAGATCATCAATGGGCATACGAATGGCTTCATCAACGGGCATACAAATGGCGGCACCAACGGATATGCGAATGGCCTTACCAACGGGCACGCGAATAATCTCACCAATGGACACGAGAATGGTCTTACCGATGGTCATGCGAACGGCCTTACTAACGGAGCTACCAGCGCCATCAAAGACAGCAATGCCGTTCAAGCTCCGCATGGAGCAAGAGTGGACAGCCCTACCGAAGAAGCCCAGTCCCAGCTTACCGGTTTGTTGGGCAATCGAAACACGGTCGAGCTTGCCGGAGACTGGAAAGCTTTCCATCCAATCGAGGCTCCACCGAAACTCATTCCCTTTTCCGCTTTCGATGAAGAAGGCTGCAGTCGCGCAGCAAGAACTCACGCAGAGTTCCTCGGCTCCAGGCTTGATGTAATACCCAGTTCCGAAAGATCGACCTACCTGAATGACCTCGCACACACAATGAGCCGGCGCTCGAAGCTGTCCTGGCGTAGTCACGTATTAGCACGATCGCTGGTCGATCTCGAGACACGTCTGGCATCGCCCTTGCCAAAACCGCTACGGGCTCGCACCAACGTCAACGTAGGCTTCGTGTTCACAGGCCAAGGAGCACAGTGGTACGGCATGGGACGTGAGCTACTCTGCTACCCTGTTTTCCGGGACAGCTTGGCTGCGTGTAAATTTTATCTGCAGAACGAGTGCGGCTGCTCTTGGGATCTCCTCGAGGAGCTTGCCAAAGACAAGAGGCAAAGTCGCATTGATCAAGCAGCCTTGGCGCAGCCGGCATGTACTGCCCTTCAAGTTGCGCTTGTGGATCTGTTGCGTTCATGGAACGTCCAGCCTGGTCGCGTTGTGGGCCACTCCTCCGGCGAGATCGCTGCTGCTTACTGCGCTGGCCTTCTGTCTCGAGAGTCAGCCTGGCGAGCGTCTTACTTCCGTGGAATGGTCACTGGGAGGCAGACATCCGAGACGAGGGGCGCTATGCTTGCTGTTGGGCTGGGCCCGGAAGCTCTCGCATCTTACCTTAATCGCGTTCATTCCCAACTCTCCGGCGAGTTGGTTGTGGCATGTCTCAACAGTCCTCGCAGCAGCACCGTCTCGGGTGATGTGCATAAAATTGAAGCTTTGCGACAAGTGTTGGAGGTCGACGGAATCTTCGCGAGAAAGCTTAAGGTCCCTAATGCCTATCACTCTGCGCACATGCAGGAGTTTGCAGATGAGTACGTCCGCCTGGTGGGCAAGCTCCACGCACCGAGCGAAAGCCCTCAGTCCCCTATTGTCATGTTCTCGAGCGTGACTGGGGAAGCCATCGAAGAAGATTGTCTCTCCATCGACTATTGGACCAAGAATCTCTTACACCCAGTGCGTTTCTCTGATGCTTTGGCAGCTCTCTGCTTTAGCCGCACAACCCAATTCCAGGCAACCCTGCGTGCAGATGCTGCTGGAGCCAACGTGTTCGCAGACGTTCTGATCGAGCTTGGCCCTCACGGAGCATTGCAAGGCGCCATAAGAGATGTTCTCGCAGCTCATGCCGAGGGGGTGGCAGTAGCATTCCTCCCTGCACTGGATCGCACTGTACCAGGAGCAGACGTTTTCTTGGCCGCTATGGGCCACCTCAATGCCCGTGGGTATCCGATCGACGTTGACGAAGTGAACAGCAGCGCCACTGCAACTAGCGGAAAACAATCCCAACCACCGCGTCTCCTTCCAGAGCTTCCCGGATACCAATTCAATCACTCCAACAAGTTCTGGTACGAGAGTCGCCTGAGCCAGAACTACCGTCTCCGCAAAGAGATTCGACATGACTTGTTCGGAGCACCGGTACCCGACTGGGACGTGACAGCTCCTCGATTCCGCAACTTCATCCGGATTTCCGAGCAGCCATGGCTGAGGGACCACATAGTCACCGATAACATCATCATGCCTGGTGTAGGCTACGTGATCGCGGTGATTGAAGCAGCCAGACAGCTAGCTGATCCAGAAGCACAGCTAAGCGGCTTCCGGCTTCGAGACGTCAACATGAAACGTGCTTTGATCGTGCCGGACACCAAAGAAGGAATCGAAGTCATGTTAACCTTGAAGCCAGTCGATGAGTCCAGCGTCGGCACTTCGGCCCATTGGCGCAGATTCCAAGTAGTGACCTACAACCCAAACGCGAACGACTGGATCGAACACTGCACTGGATACGTTGCGGTAGATTACGAAGCATCTGCTCCGAACCCAGTCGACCAGGGACGAGAAGCCCAGCACGACACGGAACGCTGGGCTGCTGCTTACACCGCCGCAGAAGAGCAGTGTCAATCTCCCTGGGACTTCACCAAGGCCTACGAGCGCATGGCAAGAGTCGGGCTGAACTTTGGACCGCTGTTCCAAAACTGCTCGGATGTCAGGGGGACCTTTGACCAGAGTGGCCAGACCATGGGCACAGTCACGGTTCCCGACATTGCCAGTGTCATGCCCAAGGGCCTTGTATCTCCACACTTGATGCATCCCGCCTGTATGGACAGTTTGATGCACTACGCGCTGGCCGCGATCATGGATGCCACGGGGAAGAACAAACTCGAAGTGGCCATGGTGCCGCGATTCATCAAGGATATTTGGGTCTCTGCGACTTTGAACTCCGAGCCTGGCCATGTCTATCGCGCCCACAGCCAAACGCGTAAGATTGCTTTCGAGAAATTCTCGACGGATGTTGTCGTCTGGGATGGCCCCACTCAAGAGCCCCGTATCGCCTGGAGAGGAATCGAAGCAAGCCCACTGGACTCCGCCGCACAGGGCTCACTTGGCGAAAGCAAAATGTGCCACGAGGTCGAGTGGATCCCTTACGTCGACATGTATCTCGAAGGAGGCGACGTTGCCTCGTTCACGGAGATGCCCAAGCCGGACCTAGACGCAGATCAAGCGGCAATCGACGTCGACTCGCGCATGCAACTGGCCTCTGTGCTTCTTGTTTTGGACGCACTGCAGGAATTAGGCGGCAAGATGCCAGCTGCTACTCAAGGTCATCTCTGTCGGTACTTCAACTGGATGAAGCATGTCGAGAGTGATGTTCAGCTCGGAAAGGTGGTCAGCATCCAGTCCTCTGACGTTGAGCGACTCAGATATGATGCCGCTGCCAAAGCGGAGTTGTACAAACAGTGTGCTTTCGACACTGCGTTCGGCGAGTTGGCAGTACGAATGGGCAGCAACATCGTGCCTGTCTTGCGAGGCGAGGCAGACCCATTGCAGCTCATGTTCGGCGAAGATGCTATTCTCGATCGCGTCTACAAGCGCACCGCGACTTTGAACGACTTGCCAGCGCAGCAGAAGGCCTATTTGAACGTCCTGGCCAAACACGAGGCCAACTTGCGCGTGCTTGAGATTGGCGCCGGCACCGGCTCATCTACAGCACAAGTCCTCGATGCCCTCGCTCCCATCGCAGACGATGGATTCTCCATTGCAAGCAGCGTGTCACACTACATGTACACTGATGTCTCCGCCGCCTTCTTCGAGCAAGCGAGGCAGAAATTCCAGCCACACACCAACATCATGGAGTACCAAGTCCTGGACGCCGAGCAAGACATCACCAAGCAGGACGGCTTCGAGCTCGAGAGTTATGATTTGATCGTGGCCCAGAACGTCATCCACACCACCACTGATCTCATCAAGACACTGAGCAATCTTCGCCGGTTGTTGAAGCCCGGTGGCCGCTTGCTTCTCCAAGAAGGCACTAGGCAGGATTACTACTGGTCAGGGCTATCGTTTGGCCAGCTTTCGGGGTGGTGGAATGGTACTGAATCCATGCGTCAATGGATGCCGTGGGTGTCATCCAAGCAGTGGGATGAAGTCCTCGTAGGTGCCGGTTACGTAGGAACACGCTTCGAGCTTCCTGATAGCCACAACGAAGAGCTCCACAGCCAGAGTCTTTTCGTGGCGCAGAACGCTGCTGCAGATGTCAAAGAAGCCGGTCAGGTATGGAAAAATGTCGTGCTCATCACATCTCCTAGCTACGAGCGGGGTGACACCGAAAACTTGGTGCAAGACATCAAAGACAAGCTGGCCGAGAACCTCAGGTTCCAGAACATCAAGACCGCATTCCTGCAGGAGCTGGAAGAGATCGAGCACAGCCAAAGCCTCTGCATCGTACTAGCAGAGCTCGACCACCCCGCAATCGCAGATCTGTCCCAGGCCGAGTATGAAGGTATCCGCAAGATGCTTGTCGAAGCCAGAGGCATACTGTGGGCCACTGGAGATGATCTTCTATGCCCCCAGTACGGAGCCGTCACCGGCCTGATGCGCACGACCAGATGGGAACGTGACTTGGACGACTCCAACCTGGTCACACTGAAGATCTCTGAGCCTCGACCTGACAACATATTGTTGAGTGCGTCGATCCGCAAGCTGTGTGAGGCGCAATTCTCTCTCACCCTCCCCACTGCGAGCATGAACGGTGAATTTATGCTTCAAGATGGCCGGGTCTGGACGAGTCGACTCCGTGAGGCAACCCGTGCAGATGAATACTTGCAAACAACCTTGTACCACTCGGAAGCAGTCCCCACGCTGGCCAAGGATGCTGGCAGGCCCATCAAGCTCACGACAACCGTTCCAGGCTTGCTGGAAAAGCTCGAGTGGGTGACCGACGACACGTACTACGAGCCGCTTACCGAGACAGAAGTCGAAATCGAGATCAAGGCTGTTGGCCTGAATTTCCGCGATCTCATGATTGCCATGGGAGAGCACACAGCATACTCGATGGGCAGCGAAGCAGCCGGGATTATCTCTCGTGTGGGCTCTAAAGTCGTGGACTTCGCTCCTGGAGACAGGGTCGTCTACATCTGTGGCCTTGACCATGTCGGGTGCATGCACACGTATGGTCGCTTGGATCAAGCGACGGTCGCCAAGGTTCCCGATCGGCTCAGCCTGGAGATGGCTGCTGGCTTGCCTGTTGTCTATGCCACTGTCATCTACAGTCTGCGCGAGACGGGTCGGTTGATGGCCGGCGAGACAATTCTGATTCATGCTGCCGCCGGTGGTGTGGGTCAAGCAGCGATTCGTTATGCTCAACATATCGGCGCTGAGATATTTGTCACACTGTCGACTGCTGCGAAGCGAGATGTAAGCTTGTTGCCGTGATGATTGAATGCGCCTTTCGCTAACAAATAATTAGCTGATCATGAACGAATTCGGAATTCCGGAAGATCACATCTTCTCCAGTCGCGACCTCACATTCGTGCAGGGCGTGTTGCGAATGACAAAGGGCAGGGGTGTTGACGTCGTCTTGAACTCGCTCTCTGGCGAAGCACTGCGCCGCTCATGGGATCTGGTCGCTCCCTTCGGTCGTTTCATTGAGATTGGCAAGAAGGATGCTATGATGAACGGCAAAGTGGATCTCCGGCCCTACTTGCGCAACGTCACCATGGCGAGTGTCGACCTTGTCTCCATGATGAAGAACAAGCCGTTTCTCATCAAAATGCTGACAGAGGAGACGATGCGGCTGTGGAAAGAGGGCGTGGCACTGCCTGCAGCTCCGACCACAATCATGCCAATGTCGCAGGTGGTGGATGCGCTTCGCATCTTGCAGGGCGGCACGGGCATGGGCAAGATCGTCCTAGTGCCCCGAGAGGATGACGTTCTGCCAGTCCTTCCACCTTCGCCAGCACCGCTTAGCTTCTCTCCAGAAGCATCCTACGTGCTCAGCGGTGGCCTTGGAGGTATCGGCCGCAGCGTTGCCGCGTGGATGGCTGCACGAGGTGCTCGAAATCTGATCTTCCTTTCAAGCAGTGGCCGTATCACTTCGGCGGTCACGACGATGCGGGAGTCTCTTGAAGCAGATGGATGTCGTGTGCACATCTTCACATGCGACGTCAGTGACAAGGAGCAATTGCGTCTTGTCGTCGAACAGTGCAACGACCTCCCACCTATCCGAGGTGTCATCCAAGGAGCAATGAAATTAAAAGTATGTTAGTGAGAGATGCAATCTTATGAATGAATACTGACCGACGCTGTCCAGGATGTCATGCTCGAGAACATGACGCACGAGGAGTTCCAGCTGGCTATCAAGCCCAAGATCCAAGGCTCGTGGAACCTACACGAGCTTCTGCCCAAGGACCTGGATCATTTCATCATGCTATCTTCGGCCACGGGCGTCCTCGGCAACCGGGCTCAGGCCAACTACGCCGCAGGAAACACCTTCCAGGATGCGCTGGCATACTTCCGTCGGCAGCAGGGCTTGGCGGCCACGACAATCGATGTCGGCGCAGTGCTGGATGTCGGGTATGTGGCTGACCACGCTGACCGTCTTGCCATGACAAAATACCTGGGCAGTATGATGAAGGTGCTGCGCGAAGAAGAGCTGCTCACACTCATCGAGTACAGCATGAACGCTTCTCTGCAGTCTCCTGCACAGCTCGTTACGGGCCTGACTCCGTTGGAAGCGTATCGTGCTCGAGGCGTGCCGATGCTCAGTTACATGAACTTCCCTCTCTTCACGCAACTGCGGCGTCTCAACACTCAGCAAGATGGCGCAGGCACGACCGGCGGCGACGGACCCGATGTTGAAGCCCGACTTCGGGCGGCCCGGACTCTGGACGAGGCAGCTCAGGTTGTGACGGAGGCGGTTACTGACAAGTTGTCTTCCTTGTTGTCGATTGCGGTTGAAGACGTGGATCCAACGCGAACCATCAGTGCAAACGGCGTTGATTCGCTCGTTGCGTTGGAACTGAGGACGTTCATGGCGAGAAAGGTGAAGGCAGACGTGCCTGTGTTGGAAATCATGGGCTCGTTGAGTCTTGCTCAGGTGTGCAAGAAGGTGGCTTCAGCGAGTAAAGCCGTCGACCTGCCCACGGCCGGGGATAACTAGAGGCGCCTATGTCCAGGAACAGCTGGAGTTTCGCTTAGCTGGAGGAGAATTCCTGCACATATGGCCGGAGGTAAACATGGAGGGTTCCCAGTCACGCGTACACATAGAGACAGAATAAGAACCTACACCATGCCTTTCAACTTGTTTCGAGTTCATGCGTGGTATGGAAGCCCGAAATAATGCAAACGGCTGAAGTCGAGGTATCTGCATTTGCTACAAGGTCTCCGAGGCATCTTTTGTCTGTATCGCTCGCCAGATTCCCACCTCCCAAGCTCTTTGGATGCTGCCAACTACCCATTGCTGCTTTTTGATCGTATAGCCGAATCTGAGGTCCCCTGAGAAGGAGCTGGCCTCCTGAGGCAAGCTCGTGGGCAATGTCTGCTATGAAGCTTGCCTTTATGCTTTTTTAGGATTACTGGGTGAAGTTGGTTTGTAGGGAATGGCGGCCTGCGCGCTCAGAGCCGTGTGGTGTTTAGTGACACTCGAATCGCGTTTGTGCGATGGTGCGCTCAATGTCGTGGCTCAGAGCTGCTCAAAACGTGCAGGTGGTTTCCATTCAGGAGCTTTCCCACGTGACTTTTATACACGTGACACAGCTTCTTTTGTACACGAGTTCTTCTGCACACGACGTCTTCTGTACACGTCCCCGACACAACTTTACGCCAGTGCCTGCGCTGGGAAAGCATTCCGGAGTCGGGCTGATTACTCTACATCCTTCGCAGAATGCCTCACAGCACGATTCCTGAGCAGATCAGAATGCAGGGCCAATCCTGCCGTCCTTCTTAGCCTCAGGTGCCGTGCACTAGGCATCCTTCCAATGGCTCTCAACTTAGCCATGCCGCATCACGTGCCCCACCTTCTACTCGAGTGTCCCAGCGGTCTAGGCACGCTTGTCGTCTAATACCAACGTCTCTAGCGATGTGCGCTATCGTTGCAACTCGTATTACTTTAAAAAGCCCCTGGACAACGCACGGGCGATGCCACCCCTACCTCATATAGCCTATCAGCTTCTTCTTGCACGCGGGACATTCATCTAGTCCTCAGCTATAGAACACTATTCCATCATCCAGCTGTTACCAGATTCGACTAGTGATCCTTCGGGTACTTTCAACCTCAGAGCAGTATCTACACCGCTCCTCATGCTCCGCTATTCGAGAACTGCGTACTAGCGGGGACTTCAAGTACTGTACGCATATATCTAGGTGCGTTGGCTACTCGCTACAGCGGTGGTGCCCACAGCACATGGTGGCGTTGCAGCACAAGCAGCGAACTGATCACTAACCTGAGCAGGAGCCACAGGATACTCTCGGCTATGAAGACAAGCCTACACCGCGCACGAATGCTGGCCCTGGCCATTGAGATGACAACAAGAGACCCACAGCTTCCATATTGATACGAGCATAAGGAAATCGCCTGAACGCTTCATTGTCAGTCTGGATCTTCGAAGTCGGGATATCTCGTCGCCGTGCTTATCCCGGATCAACTGTCAATGACAGTGCCCGAGGAAACTCTCAATTCGACGCAACTATATTTACAGACTCATTCGCCGCCCAAAGAGAAACCTTTTCAACCACCACCAACAGCCAACACCAACCGCCTTCTCTCTCCACACATTACACAAACCACCCCAAATCACACCGCCCGCCATGAAGATCTCCGCCACCGTCGCCCTCGCGGTCATCGCCTCCATCAACGCAGAAGCCGTCATGGCTCGCTGCTTCGCCTGGGGCTGGGGCATGGACAATGCCGAAGTCAAGGGCTGGGTCGATTTCGCTTGCAGGGGCAATGGCGGCATGTTCACTGGAAACTTCAACCCCGGCCAGACAAAGAGCATGTGCCCCTCGTCCAAGTACCCCAACAACGCCAAGGTCAAGGTCGAAGTTCAGAACCAGAACACCAACCAAGGCTTCGACCTGGGAGATGACGATTGCGTTAAGCGTCTTTACAGTGAGATTGAGAGCTGCCAGTGGGGAGGCGAGTCGAGCTACTCGGGCTGGAGGTTTAGGTGAGTTTTCTGTCTCTTCACGCTGCAAGCATAATGCGATGGTTACTTACACTTTGACAGGGTCGAGCCGCACGGATGCTAAGCGTTACACGAGATATCGAAAAGACCGCGATGATATCCTAAGAGGATGGGTTTCACTGAGCTTGAGCACACGAAGGGCATCTACGAATCTCCATATTGGTGATCGATTAGCTCGATCGAGCGATTTCTCTACTTTGCCAGAAGAAATTGAAGAGAGAGAACTCTGTTTCTATTCTTTGTAGCCACGTCACTTCTTCCTCAACACCCACGTCACCATCTCCTGATCAATCACAGGCCCTCTCCCCAAACTCACACACTCGTCAATAGCATCGTGCGCGATCTTCTCGAACTTTGCCGCTTCGACACTCGCTTCACCCTCACGAGCCCGCAGACTGGCAACGACCTCCTTGGTGCCAAGCGCCATGAGCTCCTGCTGCATAGCAATAACAGCGGGATTAGTAGCGCGGATACGATCGTACGCGATCATTTCGAGACCAGGTACCTCACCGGAAGTGACACGCTGATGTAAATCGCCAACCCAAGTAGCCTGTGCGGTATGTCGTGAGGGATGTTGAATGTAATCGATCAACGCTTGCATTTTCGGCGTCGAAGTGCCCTCCGGGGCGGAGATAGCGGCGGTGGTCAAATCCCATTCTTGCCAGTGCAAGTACCCACCGGGCTTCAACATAGACAGCAGTCTTGCTATCAACGGACGTGGATCGCCAGGTTGCAAGGAGACGAAGTGGCGGAGACACAAAATGTCGTAGCGTTCGAGAAGAAAATCCGGCACGGGGTCTTGGAAGGCATCGAGGACAGTGAAAGTCGCATTTGCGGGCCACCAATGCTTCGCGGGGACTTGAGCGAGGGAGATATCGGAGGCTTCGATGCGGGCTTCGGGGTGGGCTGTGGCGAGAGAGAGGGCGAAGACACCGGTGCCAGTCGCGATGTCGGCTACGACTGAGCCGGATTCGATGGGCACGGCGGAGTGCAGGAGGTAGCCTAGCCCATTGACGAAGACGGCATGTTGGAGGTGCAGACGTGCGGAGCTGAGCAGGTCGCGGTTGAGGGGGTATACGTTGTGGGGGAGATCGCCGTTGGTGGACATGGCTCAAGGTGGAAAGCTGGTGACTGACTGACGATGTTGCATGATAGAAGGTTTATAGTAAGATAACGGATCTAATCGATATGTGTATAAAAGGTGCTCCATGTCGAAATCCAAGATAGAAGCCAAAGCGTTGTATAAATATAAAGTTTCAATCCACAGCACTAGTACACTGTTATACAACCATTGCCCCACTACAAACTCTCGTACTTGAGGCTCCTTCCAAGTTGAGCGCTTACATGCTCCTACAGGATCACCGCATTGTGGACACCCGCTGCAGGGTGGGGCACAAGAACCTTCTCTAACGACACGGATTACTCCGCCTCGCTTGCCACCTTGCATGAGTTTGCATGCGCGGGAAGGAGTTGAACGTTGCACTCGGACTGCATCAAGGATTCGCGCATGTGTTGGGACTAAGCTGAACAAGGCGGTCAAGTGACATGTGGAAATCTCCGCGAAGCTTTAAAGCTTCTAGACTTCTAAACACAAGTGGCTCAGCAGGTTACGCTCACTAATCTAGGCATGCTTCTTATCTCTGGAGCGCTAATATCGACTGTTCCACTCCGGAGCGTTGTACGGCCGTTGGCTGGACGCCCGGTCGTTTCCATCATCTAGCCTTGACGAAAACAACGGATATTTGGAACACTGTCTACACTTTCATCTTTCGAGCATCGTAGAAGGAGTCCGATTGACCTCAACCCCTCTTGGTGGCCACACAGATCAATGCTTTCGTCTCCCACATGGAGAAAACGCGTTGGTCCAACCAGGTCTTCGGATCCCCACGCATCTGTAGATCGAATTGAAGCAACAAAGCAGCCATGAAGAGACGCATTTCGTTCATGGCAAATGCCTGGTCTGCAGTCAGTATCGATGAGAAGAATTTTTGAATAAAATGAAAGTGTCCGTGGTTGAGACATACCTTTCCCAAGCAGTTCTGAGGGCCGTAGTTGAATGGTTGGACAGCATCAAGCTGATCATTGCGAAACTTCTCATCACCTAGCCAGCGCTCTGGGTGAAAAGCTTCCGGGTCAGTGAAGTGGTCAGGGAAGCGAGACGTGGCGTAGTGGGAGATGTGGACGTTCACGCCGCCTGGAATCCAGTGGCCGCAAATGGACCATCCAGGCATCGGAGTGATTCGGGGTGGTCCCGTAGGCACCGGAGGGTAGAGCCTCATGCCTTCTTGCAACGCAGCATCCAAGTACTTTTGTCGAGCGAGACTTTCGTAGGTAACGTCTTCCATGGATGAGAAGGAGGATCGAACCTCGTGGGTGACCTTGGCGAGGCAGTCAGGGTTTGCAAGAAGGTAGTACAGAGTGCCGGACAAGCCAATGGCGGAAGTGTCAGTGCCCGCGGTCATGAGAAGCTGTGCAGTAGAGTGCAATTCGTCTAGGGACATCTTGCCGTCTTCGCCACTCAAAGGTCTTGTCCAGAGGTCAGGAGGATCTCGAGCTGGCTCTTGCAGGCGACGATCCACGCGGTCGGCGGAGTAGCGGAGATTTTCCATCGCGCCCTTCCGCACGAATTCGCTTTTGAAGAAGCGATCCTGAACGAGCCAGCGGGTGAAGGAGTTATACGTAGAGAGGGCTCGAAGGCGGATGATTGTTCGAATGCCGCTGAAAGCCGCGTGGACGTAGTCGGAAAGGCGGCCATTCTCCAGCATTTTCAGGTCGTCACTATCGAGAATATATCAGCAGAGCTAACAAAATCAGTCGAAGTCTGGTCTTACCCGAGCGCAAGATCACCCATGACATCGAAAGTCTACGGCCTCGTTAGTGGATCAGAAACAAACGTGACATTCGACATTCACCTCCAAACTCTCCTCCGAACATTTGGGATATGGCTAGGCTTACTGCACATCTAAACAATTCGACCATGTCCACTTCAGCACCATCGCGCTCAGCCAACTTGGTCTGTAGAAGCTTAGCCCAGCCCTTAACACGTGGTTCCATCTCCTTCATGGACTTGTCACTAAATGAGACGGCCAGACTCCTGCGTAGCCGGTTGTGTTCTTCATCGCGGTGAGCCTGGATCATGCTCGGGGCTCCATTGACCGGAGTCCAATAGGACGCTGGGGAACGATATGGATGCTTTTCTTGGCCCGCGTTCTTTTTGTAGCCATATATGTCTTTCTGTTCACAAAAGTAAGCGAGTGGCCCCGATCAGCAATGGCAACAGGCAAATTCATCCGCGGAGCCTTACCCAAGCCTGAGCACCACCAGCGAACGATACTTCGTTGGGTGCCAATCTCACGATTGGGCCGTACTTCTTGTGCAAAGCGTCGACTCCTGTTGCTTCCTCACCTTGCCATTCCATGTACATGCGAGGAAGCCGCGAGACGGCCCAAAGTTTGGGACCAGGAAGCTTGCTCAAAGGGCCAAAAAAGGCGCCGTAGATAACCTTGAGCCATGAGTACAGAAAATAGAAGACGATGGGCGCCAGCCAGAATGCCAGAGCATGCTGGGTGCGGTCAAACGAGAGCATGACAAGCAGAATCCGGTGGTAGGTGAGAGTACGGGCAAAAGATGCCCCGCCAGCGAGCTGCGACTCTTATGCTAAGGTAGTCCATTCGCGGTAAAGGTGCCGAGAAGATGACCCTCGATGGATACATGTGCTTAACCGACAGCATCCTCAGCCGCATCATCCGGTGAGGGGTGGCTCATGCTGGCTCTCAACAGACCGGTCAAGAATCTGGACAGATTACACTAGGCCATTGAAAAAAGAGAATTGGATAAAGTCCTAATAGCTGTTTGAGCTTGCCCGGACAAACGTTGTGAGACAAGAAGATGAGGCAGCCTTAGGAGATCTCGCCCGGGCAATTCGTATAGAGGAGGCGAGTCGTCTATGCGCTAATACATATACGTGATATCTAAGTACATCTTTATACTTGCGCGTTCATAGCCATACCTCCTCCTAGAATTACTGCTACTATCAATGTTTACTTACTAATGGAACATTTCCTTTCCTATTTCGTATTATTTCTATTAATTTAGGAAAACGAGATATATTTTCTAGAAATGAAAATTAGATGTGCATAATTTAAGTTAAAGTCAGATATGATTTCCACTTGTATACTAGCTTATATAGCAGTATTTCTATCTAATAAAACTTAGAAGTAGAGTATTGATTAAATAGTTTTAAGTTAGCTAAATTAGCTTGTATCTCAACTTGCGAATGTGTATAATTGATATATAAAGTCGGCAGGTGGGCTTTCCCGCTAGCAGAGTCACAACTGCTTTCTTACTTGTCTGTCACACCTCCACATGTATCGGCTCACAACAGCCTAGCGATCCTCCGTCTCTCTAGTTAAGAAATGGCTCAAGCCGGCATCCCGCACAGCGTCCTCTGATCCTCCGCTCGATGCACAAGCTGCTTCATCCTAGTATTGGCCCTGCTTTCAGCGCGCCACCAATGCAACCTTGCAGAGCAGTAGTCCAAGGAAAAGAAAGTTCATTGCATCTAGCAAAGCATCGGCTACCAAGCCATCGCTGTAGCAGCTAGTGTCGTATGCGCATGCGCATGTAGAGTCTTGCAGCCTTGGGACAAGAGAATCTGATGCTGTTGATTCGACATACCAGCGACGTCGCCACAGTCGGCCTCAGCCGTCCCAAATCCTTTGTCCAGCCGGTATGGACTCGGCGCTATTGGTATCACGATCGTTCTGCTAGCGCATACTGGGTCTCGATGCAATGACAACGCCTTGTTGTATATTACACGTTCTTTTTGCAAGGCCATGGGAGATGAGCCCGCAATGAGTGTCAATTCTACCTCCTCGGATCAAGGACAGCTGGAGAAGTACGCTTGAATGTATTGAATAAGTGCTGGTGCACTGCTATGAACCAATTTTTGTCACGCGTCAGAGGCAGTGCTGCTCTCAACAGCTCTGCAGACTAGGCTACACTCACATGCAGTCCTCGTCTTGATATTGCAGGCTCGTCTCTGCACATCCGCAGTCAACATCACAATCATTTTTTTCGTTAGACCATCGGTGTAATTCATATAGATTCAAGCTGTGCGATATACTCCCTGATCGCTTTGAGTCACTATACGAATATTTGGATTGAGAAGTCACGGAAAACTGTGCGGGTCAAGATTTCGACGCTCCGAACGGCGTATTCTTACACGCCACAGCAACAGAAGGCTCACATCATCGTCTACGGCCCCCTCCGTCAAGCTCCGGCGTCATGTGGCTCCTGCCATCGAGCTCGTGTGTGCAAGAATCTGAGGATAGCTCTGCTATACCCATGGCTTCCTGTTCAGTCATTCGATCGGGGTTTTGTCCTGCAGCCCATGTGTCGTCTTGATATGGGCCTAGGCAAGCTTTTCCTTCTTTTTCTGTCGTCCCTTTTTGCCAGAGCCATTTTGGACGTCCTTGTACTCGACTACTACGAGACTTGAGGTACAAGACCATGGCTCCGATGAGTAGTACGGCAGCGATGCTGATGCCGACACCGATGCCAGCCTTGGCTCCTGCGCTTAGTTCCATGTGAACCGCCGTTCCGGATACCGAAGTAGATTCTGATGTGGTAGCTGGGCTTGAGCTTTTTGGCGCACCGCTCAGATTTGCTGTTAGGGAGGCGTCGGCTGTGGTAAATTTCTTGCTGCCTGTTTGGCCTGCTGCTGTGACTAAGGATGTAAGATCCGACACTGTGACATTCTGAGACAAACTGCTAGCTGCCGCTAGCGACGCCGATGCAGCAGAAGAGGCCGAGACTGAGAGCTCGCTCATGTAACTGAGGAATGAAGCACGGTTATCAGTCCCCATGTCGTTCGAGGTGGAGAGTACTGTACTCTGCAGAAAACGTTAGGATATCTACAGCCTGCCGTCCCCTACGACTTATCGTACAGCCATGGAGTCAGAAGTTATGACGATGTGATTCTCGTGTCAATCGAGAGTATGTTTTCATGTATGGCAAAGAAATTGAGGTTTGTGGTCACTATTATGAAGGTCATTGAGAGAGAGAGAGCAGAGAGTGTTTGGTGGCAAGGCTGAAAATTGGTCTGGATAGGAGGCGGGGTGCAGTACCAGCTCGAATACATTTTTTCCAACTGATCGCTTGTGCAGGCAGGTCATGCAGCCTCGCGCCGAACACGACCATCCGAACCAATGAGAAACCAGCCTTGCTGAGGACTGCGTGATGGTGGTTACAAACATGTTTCGGGCTTCGAAAGGCATGTTGTAGATGCTAATTACGATACGGGTACTTGGTTCAGCGTCTACAGACTTGATGGTACAGATTTGTTTACTATTAAGCAAAAACTATAAGGCTTCAATTCGATAGTCTTCCGCAGGTAACAACATTCTATGGGATCAGTCTTGCAACGTTTGGAGGCGTAGTAATTTGTTATATGCACTATTCTGTAAGTCTAGCGTTCTTTGATGTGGTCCCGCTTCGTGATGATATATTTGGCTCCGGCTGGTTCGAAATCATGGTCTTCCGTTCTTCACTTGTGACTGTCAGATTTCGACTTCAAGCATGCTGGAACAGCTTCCTCCAACCATCAACATGGTGCTCATGGCGGGCCTGGCCTTGGGTTACGGGCTAGATGAGTAAGGTGGCGTGCTGTCGTTGTCCTCCCTGCGATCATCATCCTCTGTGCGGGCATCATCCTCTCTCCGGTCTTCATTTGCCCCGCGATCATCATCCCTGCTGTCATCTTCCCTGCTATCGTTGTCATCCTCGCTGTCGTTGCGGTATCGCGAACGGGCATCTCGAAGCTTCTTGATAACAAAACTGGTTCCCATGCTTTGCACACTAGAACTGCTGGGGTATGACAAGTGTTCCACATTGAGACCCAAGCCATGTTCAGGATTACAGATTCCATCACCCTGTTACGGCACAGTCAGTAAGCATGCCCGTGTATCATCTCGTATATCGCAATCGATCGACTTACAGAGGCGCATACGTCCATAATTTTGGAGACCCAGTTGTCAGGGATACCTCCTTGTGAAGATGAGATACCATCGCTGTTTCTAGTGGTCGTGCCGCCGGTACTATCGACGCTGCAAGTCAGGCCAGCGCGCCGCTCTGGGTTGCCAATGAGGAATACGCCTTTCACGGCGTGGAACGAATCTCCGGTGAGCTTGGGCAGGGCGTTGGTGGCAGCAGTTACACCCAGGGAGTAACCCTTCCAAATATAATATTCGGCAGGGCGGTCGTCAATTGTGTCATGAATGCAGCGCACGATGTCGTCGGTACCAGGGGCTGAGTTCAGGTCCATACAGCAGGGTAAACGGTATTGCATGTCATACCACCAGCGACTCTTTGCACGATTTTGGCGTTCATGGTGCGACATCCAGTGGAGGGGCCTTGCGGCGTGCCATTTCCACGTGTGTTGATTATGGTGTAGTGGTAGCAAGCCGACTGGCGAGTGTAGCGAGGAACGGTGACGGCTTGGACAGTCGATGCTGCAGCGAGGGTGATGGCAAAGGTCTGGAAGTACATGATTGCGGTGATTGAGCACCTGAATTGTGAGATTGGTGACATTTATGCTTGAGGTGTTGATGTGGGCAAAATGGTTCTGATATTGGTTCCGTCGACAAGAAGGTCGACATAGTTGAGGGGCTAGATGCCATGAAGGAACACAGTATTCGTCAAAGCCTGTCGCCTGTTGAACGCACGTGTCGAGATGTTCTCAAGTCTTGGAGCTATGACTGTTGTTTCATGTCACAGTTGCGCTAAGAAGGTCATCGTGCGAGGTGGATGTTGTTTTGGGGCAAATGACGATCCAGACTGTGCGTATAGTAAAATTGCCGACGACCAACAAGAGCGTAATTTTCGCGAGCCGTTATTATGGTGTTTGGTGCTTGTAGCGACCATTGAGTTACTTCATAGCAATGCCTTTCTATCCGATGAGATGTCTGCAAGTGCTCAGGAACCCGTTCTGGGGAGTTCCAGAGCCGACAGCGAAAGTGTATTCTGACCTCAGTTGCTCGAAGATGATTATATCTCATGCTCAACGACACGAGGAAAGCCGCAAGACACACTCGTGCCGCGCGCATGCTGTCGGCCTGTCGCATTGATGATCTTCAGGTCCCACGGATGATCTTCAGGCACTCACCCAGAACAGATCGACATGACCTGGACTTCTCCCTTCGTCGACAGATCGACAAGCTTCAATGCTTGTAAGTTGCGCCAATGCTAGGAGGACAACTTCATTGTCATTCGTTTGAGAAAATATTCACAGCTCTAAGGCTACAATTTCGCACATCATATCACCTAAAAAGCTTGAGGCTCGGATGATAGACCAGAAGTCCTTATAACGAGTTTCAAAAACCCGTTCGATTCGCGAAAAGCGGGCAGCTCGACGTCGCGAGCTCGATACCTAGAATTTAGTGACTTGCTGTTACGCAGCTCCTACACATTCGCTATACTATCTATATAGCTCGTTAAGTCCGATTACATGGATTCGGGAAAGCACACTGGAAATACTGTCATCAAGTTTTAAAGAAGCTAGATATGAATACTGTATGCTCTGTCGAGTCACTTTGCCGGTCTACCTCAACGTTGTCTTCTCACGCCAGATCTGTCAGGCGACGAGATTCAAGGCTCATGTATACTGATCATCCAGTGATTTTAGCACACATGCTGATCGCTTACAGCGAACGAACACAGAGGCTATCGACACAAAGTTTTTCCAAGCAATTTTATTGCACAGAAGGGAGCCAAAACACTCCGTTGTCTAGAAATTGTTGTTCTTGTGGCGTTTTGAATGTGGCTGAGGTGGCTTCCGCCAATGTCTCCCGCTATTGGTGGCTTTTCCTTTCCCATCGCATAACACACCTGCACATGCGGAGACTTCAGGTTACACATGAATAGGTAGCGAGCTCTCGACAAACAACCAGGCGTTCACAGAGCCCTTCTCACTGACCAAACTCGAGACGGTCGCGCCACTCCGTGTCCGCTGTTCAGCTGCGCGCATCCGAACGGACAATTTTCCATCAATGTGAATCGGAAACCACCCGTGATGCTCTGATTTCTGACAGGATATGATTTCGATAGAACCACTCCTCATGCGGTGCAATACGCGACTCGCTGGACATCTCCGCAAAGGACGTCGACCAGCCAATTTTAAGCAGCCATGATGCCAAGATGAAGATCGTGGTGGAGGATTGTTGTACTTGATCTTCCTTCCGAATCCTCCATCCACACCTTATCATCCGAAACGATGTTGTACAGAAATAAAAATTCGCCATGCTACTGGTGGATTCCGGAGCGAGCACTTTGAAATTTATGCACCTGATGAACAGGTTACGGACCATTACATGCCTTGCGGGTGTCTGAAAAGGCAGTACTCAACTAAGCATAAGTATATGGACAGACGGCGCTCTACATGGTAGCTCTCTCTCTCTCGAGTAGCTTGTCGAGTAGCTCCGCTCACTCACCTGACATACGACAAACTGACCTTCATCATGCACGCTCGTCTCGCTCTCCTCGCTCTCATTCCGGCCACCTTTGGTTGTCTCAACGCTGACAGCAACAAGTGTGCAAGCTACATCAAGTCCAACGCAGCAACAGCCTCGCTCTTCTGTGCGTCCTTCACCAAAAGCGTCGTCACTGCGACGACGGCTCTGCCGGCTTGGGCCACGAACTGTGAGAACAAACCCAAACTTCTATCGGCAGAATGTTCTTGCCACTACACCGCTGGTAGCAGCCCTGCGCCCACAACGTCTAAGCAGACGACACTCACGACAGTAACGCCGACTACCATTGTGACCCGCACCAGCACCGCCGCTGGCACTGGCACTGGCACTGGCACTGCTCCTACGGGTGTGACGACTGTTCTCCCACAATCTTCTGGCACTGTGGCTACTAATGCGCCCATTGTGGTCTCTGATTCGCTCGATGGCGGGATGAAGCTGTATGACCGCAGCCGTAAGTCGTTCAGCTATCACCAGTAGGGAAGATCAAGCTAATCTATTACAGCACGCGTCTGCGCCGAACAGGATGAGACGGGTGAGGCCGAGGCTATGTTCATTCTCGAAGACGGTGCTACCTTGTCTAATGTCATCATCGGGCCCGATCAGGCCGAAGGAGTTCACTGCCGCGGTCAATGGTAAGTCCCCAATCTTTCGACATCCTTCTGAGTCGCCAAAGCTGACATTTTGCAGTACTCTGTAAGTCTTTGTTCGACATACGTGCAGCTTCGTAGCTCCTAACAAGCCCAGCATCAACGTATGGTGGCAGGACGTGTGCGAAGACGCTCTGTAAGTCACCACGACGGAAATCCACACGTCATAGTCCAGGCTGACACTTCCCCAGCACCGTCAAGCAAACCAGCGGCAAAACCAGTGTCATCGGGGGCGGCGCCTTCGGAGCTTCAGACAAGATTTTCCAATTCAACGGCTTCGGTGAGCCTTATAAAAGTCCATCGATACCCACTCAGTTCTCAAAGTGACTGATCTTTGCTCACAGGAACGCTTGACATCAGGAACTTCTACGCAGCAGATTACGGCAAAGTCGTGCGATCCTGCGGCAACTGCAGCGGTAATGGCGGCGCTCGCCACATCGTCATCGACAGCGTCCTGGCCCGTAACGGCGGCGTGCTCTGCGGCATCAACACAAATTACGGTGACACGTGCACGATCTCCAACAGCTGTCAAGACAAGAACAAAACGTGCGACAAGTACGAGGGTAACAACACGGGCAAGGAGCCGAAGAAGATCAGCTCTGGGCCCGACGACCAATATTGCAAAGTCACCACATTTACAACTGCTTGTGCGGCTTGAGAGAAGGCGATTTGCCCGCGATGTCTTGCTTCGATGCTGATGGAGAGTGATTGGCTGGCGCCCGAGCTTGTAGCGATCGGGCGATTTTCATTCAGTGAGTTGTTTCATTGTCCAAGGCCGGCAAGTGAGTTTCTAGCAGGATGAAAATAGCCGAGGAGCATAGCACCCAGATCGACTTTTCGAGTGGTCGCGGAGATACAAGAATGTCAGGATGGAACTTCATCATCATAACATTTACCTAGAACGAAATTCATTGCTCTTTTTCCTACTTCAATGGCTCCTCATCGCCCGCCTGCAACCCCGCATGATCATACTTGTACCTTTCACCGATACGTTAAATACAGCAGCAGCTACGACTCGTTTTAGCGGTGAAGCCCACTTGTGGCCGCCACAATATTTTCTCTCGTCGTGGTCAGCGGCTTGAACAGACATTCGAGAAGCAGCATCGGCATTGCAGTCGTTATTGCGGTGTCACTGGCAGGCGTCTTGCTCGCTGAGGTTCTTGACTTCTGAAGAAAGTCCCAAAGGCCAGGGTCACCCGATGCAAGCATCACGGAAACGACCACATCAACACTGTACCGAATCAAAAGCGTGATCCCTGGCAACACCAAACTCTGTATCGAGACAACCGTAACGCCAGGACATCCCACCTTTCAACTTCAGACTTCAAACATCCTCTACGATAAGGTTTGATAAACTCCTCTCATCAACTACCTCGTCCTATACCCTCCATTTGTAAAAATAGTCTGACCCGTAATCCAGCGTCCCGAAGTACACAAGAAAGCCACAATAGGTGCAATATTCGCAACCTCCGTCAGCCGACCCCCATACCCATAGACTTGTGAAACGCAACAGCATCATCCGACTCTTGGGGTTAAAAGAACAATGCAAATCTGGTCATATCGTTAGTAAAGACCAGCAGCATATTTGAGCAAAGCACAGGCAAGACGTACGTGTATCCGTGGGACCCGGACTGATCGCATTGACGCTGTTGCGTCGGCCAGACAATTCTTTGGCCACACCACGGGTGAAGTGCTCGACGGGAGCTTTGGAGCCTGTGTAGGAAGTGTAGAGCCCGGCGATGCGGCAAGTGGGAAGTGACAATTGTGATGATCTTGGCGCCTTCTTGGACGACTTTGGCGACTTCTTTCATGATCAGAAAGGCTGCTTTGGAGTTGACGCTACTGTGGGCAATGCGTCAGTAATACGACCGTAGACTGGCAAAAGACGCGAGCTGGAGATCAAATCGACTTACGCAGACATAGTACCATACTCCGCCTCCGAGATCTCGGCAATCGCTTTCTTCAATACCAGGCCAATTGTATCCACGACAAATGTCCACTTTGCCATGCTGAGCGACCACGTCCTTGAAGAGACCTTTGACTGCGGTGCAGGTGGTCAAATCCCTTCTGGTGGATAAATATGGTCAGGTCCTTGTACGTGTTCAGCAATTCGTCCTTCAACTTCGAGGTGCTGTCTTTGCTCGAAGCAGAGTTTTAATGCAAAGCAAGATTGGCGCCTTCCTTGCCCAAACCGCGAGCGATCTCTGCGCCCAAGTTCTTGCCGCCGCCAGTGATCAGGGCTGTCTGGCCGCGAAGAGACATTTCCTAAATGGAGGCCTTGAAAAGTGAGTGAGGAACTATTTTGAGGAAGTGAGGAATAGTAGTGATGGTGGTAGAAAAAGAACTTGCGAAATAGTTGACCTGAACGTAGCCTTTATACAGAAGCCGACTTGATCATGATGATGGCATGGATGCATTCATTCGCCTGAAAGCCGTCAAGACAGTAAATGCATAGTCGCATACCGCACGTCGCGAGACACGCTAGGGACCAATGCGGTATATACGACAGACACAATAGGCAACCGACCGTGGGACATAAGCAAGTGCCGTGCGACTACTAGCCAAGATGATACCAGCAATCGCACAGCAAACATCGGTCGCTACGCTAAGCACCAAAGCAGTATGCACGACAGACACAACAGGAATGTAAGATAGACAAATGCAAGCAAGAGTACCGTGTGTCTCCTAGTCGAGATGTTGGAAGAACAGCCCCACTGGGGCCCTCTGACAGGTCCTGTAGATCCAAACTCAAAACTCGAGAAGGAACTGTGTTCTGCGTTTACAGTTTGACCTTTCGCATACGGAAGGTCTAGTCTGTACCATTGACCTCTAAGCTTGAGCTTTATGATATCACGCACAGCGGTGCTCAGGAACCAGCGGCACTGTCTATCCATCGAGGCGTTGCAAGTTTTATCGAACTCTGGTCCATGTCGGAAGCACCTTGATCGACCCAGGTGTTCCACCGTTCGATTCTTCCTTCCTGAAAAGGCCGTCCACATCCCTAAAAGAGACAATTCACTTGCCGATCTGGTTATACACTTGCAGGTCAAGGAGATGACTCCGAGCCACCTGCGACTTCGCATGCACTGTGCTCTACCGCAGCCATGTGAAGGTCAGCTCACGTTAGTGGTAGACAGGCAACTTCGCGTACGAAAGAGATCTCAAGAACACGAACATAAAGACATCGAGGACGAGATACTACATACCATCACTCAATGACAAACCACCGTCGTATTAAACACCATAAAGAACCTGGATTGAGAAAAACAAATTTTGGGGTTCTCAAAAAGCTTTCATTGAGTTCCGTTCCGTTCTCGCGACATGATAAACTACCCAGAGCCCTCGAGCGAGACTTCCAAGATTTCGATCTTGGGGTTCTTGGAATTCTCTCACAATTCGTCTTCGTCGAAAAGAGTAGAAAAAAGACAAAAAAGACCAGAAAAGGTGACTCGGGGTCCGGAATTGGTCCCCAAGTCTGCTTATGCTCGCTCCTTCCTTGCATGAAAATGAGAAAAAAAGACCACCGGGCAACGCCTCCATATTACTGCGCGCCGTTCCTCCTTCTCCTGAGCGAAAGAAAAACCTATGCCGACGTTTAAATATGCTGTTGAGGTGATGAAGCAATGCAGCTGGGGGTATCGTATGTATGTCATGCTATTGTAAAGATGTCCTTTGGGTTGTATGCATCGTGGCGTGGGGTATCATTCGTCTTTCCATTAGAGAAACGAAGAGGGAAAAGTAAAGGACCGGTTGTGGTCGTATCGGGAAGGCGTGCCAATGCTGCTGAGCCCACCCTCGTATGTCGTGCTGTCGTAAACATGTCCGCTGAGTTGTACTCATCGTGGCGTGGGGTATCGTTATTCCGTCCAATGAAGAAGGGAAGAAAATTAAAAGTAAAGAATCGGACGTGATCAGTCCGGAAACTTGTGCCAAAGCGGCTGGCTGCGTTCTCGGTAGGAGAATGCTGTTGCTCAAAGGCTGATGACAGTCTTATAGGAGGTGTAGGTCTCGATCTGCTTGATCTGCTTAAGACGCTCATCGAATGTGCAGGTAATGGATCGAGCAAAGCCAGGGGACTTGATCTGAGACTCGTGGCCAGAGCTCGCAGTTGTACCCGGGGTTGCGTGTAAAGGCGTGAGCTCCGTCGAAGTGTTCAGGCCAGCAGTCTCCTTGGCTGAGGCGCTGGCAGCAGAGCTTGAAATCGACGCAGCAGCATAACTAATGCTCGTCTTCAGAATGGAGCGCGGCATTGGCATTGTGCGGTGCGCGCCTGGAGATGCGTTGCTCATAGACCTTTTATTGAGCAAGGTTCTCGAGGATAGCGAGCCAGGCTGTGATGGGTTCGTAGCGTCGTTGTTGTTTTTGTTGTTATTGCACGCCTCTTTGGTGTCAAGGGCAGCGTCTTCGTCGTCACTAAACACAGCATTCTCGGCATCTTCTGTCGCAAACAATGTGATTTTGCGGTCCTGTGAAGATGGGATGACGTAGCTAACGTTCTTCGTCTCGTCCAAGCGGACGTGCTTCTGCTGCTTGACCTCAAGGGCCTGGTTTGGCAGCACTTGTTGATGAGCAGTAAAGTCACGCTGCTCCTGCTGGCCATAGCGTTTTTGAGACCGCTTTAGCTCATACCCAAGCATTGCATGATGCCTAGCATTGCGATTGTACGGCGCCTGTGGGCCCTGACATTTCAGCGTACCTTGGTGCGCAAGGTTTGAAGGATTTTGTGCGCGCGGCCTCTGTTGTTGTGGCCCACGTGCAGGCGCTGCTGGTCGACCGAAACCTCCGCAGAATTGTTCGATGTAATCGCGGGTCACCCTGGGGTGGTGTTCCCTGTTATACTCTGGAGCAGTTTCATCGTTGAGTGCCTTGTAGTCCAATGCAGGATCAGGGCTGTAGTAGCGCAGAACATCGTAGTTACCGAGACTGGGATGGCCCGTTCTGTCAGGAACCTTTTCGGAAAATGTCTCAGGCTGCAGAATGTGAACGCCAGAGTCGCGACGAGTGTCCTTCTGCGCACTTTGTGTTGCAAGCTCCGAGCTCTCTGTGGGTGATATGCTTTCGACAGTCGACCCGGTTGAGGCTGTCCGCATTTGGAAGCCTGTTGTCTGAAATGTGCCGTCTTTGGTCATGCTGAAAGTGACCGGAGTTGACGAGCGTAGCGAGGACCGCTGAAAGGCACTGCTACCCTGGATCAAGATTGGTGAGAGCAGCGGTATGTTTGGCTCCTGTGAGTTGCCGATTTTCTCTTCTTGTAGCTTTTCGACACGCTCATTATAACGACACACGAGTGGATGATCCGAGATCTCCAGACCTCCGGGGCCGTAAAGCGAACATGCTCCGGGACCACGCAGCTCTTGCTCAATCATAAGTTTGACTTGGGACAGTGGCGCGTCCTTGCGATGCCTCCAGCGTCCGAAGAGAACCATGTCGCCACCGTCACCCTCCATCATCTGATCGACAATGTCGAGGCAGGACTGGCTTCTGCCCATTGGTGGAAGATCTTTGAGCGAGTCACTATAGCTAGTGGTGATCTCGTTGAACTGATTGAAGTTGCCATTGCGGTCGAACTCTGGAAAGTAGCGAAGGTTGAAGCAATTAGCGTCCTCCGAGAAGATATCCCTCGGGCTTGAGTCTCCTAAACTGGCGAACTTGACATATTCCGGGTCGCGAAAGACAGCATGAGGCTGATATAACTCCTCTGGGTCTGAAGCCTCGATTCCGAATGTGTTTGCTGAGCGCGGTGGCGTAGGCTTTCGCTGGCGCAGCCCAGGAGTGAGGATATCGGTGGCCGGGCGCTCGACTGGAGCCGGGATTGTGACTCTCTCGCTCGAGAATATCGAACCTGCTGGGCCCACTGACGGGAGTGATGTGGGGACAATTAATTCTGGCTCAACTGTCTGCCGATGGCCAGTCGCGCTGCTCACTGCGCTGCCAGTGGCCTGATCGTAGCTCGCGCGCGAAGCTTTCAGAACATCCTGCGACGACGTTAGCCTTGTGCGAAAGATTGAACGGGCCAACGTACCATGTGCTCGTGAAATGCATGAGTCGCATGCGCTTTCTTGATGGCGTCTTGCCAATCTTGCTCGATGCGCTCAGCCTCAGCCTTGCCGGCCGCAGCTAAACACAAAGTCAGCTCGAGTCTTTCCTCGACCAAATGGGTGAACTTACTGAAGCCGCGAAGCCATTTCTTCACATTTTTCACAGGGAGGATGCCCGAGTCGGCGATGAACGCGACGAGGCCTTTAGGTGAGGGTAACTTACTGCAGATTGCCGCAGTCCAGGTCGATACTCCTGCATGTTCTACAAGTAGATGCGTATTGTCGCGTTGCGCGACCGAGTGCAAGCTCTGTTGCGCCGTCGGCTCTGTATAGTGCTTGATGGTTGCCCAAGCTTCCGTTCTCTCGACTTTGCCCATTCTCTCGATTTTGCCCTTTGCTGCTACTGCGCCGCTCGCCTCGTCAATTGCAAATCTTACCTTTGGCATTTTGAGGTCCAGATGATAGGCGCAAGAGATGATGCGAAAGCTAAGTGCTTGAAAAGAATCGGCGGTGTGCACGTGTCGTCTTCAGTGAAAGTCAGGTGAAAGGTGAGTGCGGGTGTCGGTCGCGGACCAGCGCGGCCAGTGAATTGGCGATGTGTGATTGCAGTGGAGGTAGATAGAGTGCGCGCAACCTTTGGCGACTGTGAAAGAGTTCGTGGTGCGGTTGCAAGAGAGGAATGAGTTGTGTGTGTGCGAAAAATGGTGGATGCATGAGGAGGGGTGAGCTTGAGGAAGCGCAATGAGTGGCAGTGAAGTCAGCAGGGCTTTTGCCTCCAGCGGTCGGTCAGGCAGTGAAGTGCAGTGAGGATGCGCTCGAGGTGCGCGCGAACAGACGTCACCGCAATGTCGGTGGTTGGGGCGGCGGTGGTGCAGGTCGCAGGGCCCTCGCGAACAGCGTACGGCGGGCGAGATGAACTGAATGGTAAAGACTGTTGCGCCTGTGACAACAGACAGAGGGATCAAAATGGTGAATCGTATCGCTATCAGTGAGAGGAGTCTTGGTCGTAGGCGCGGCGCATGAGGTGAGGTCGAAACAAGAGCATGCGCCAGTCCTTCAACATCTGAAGCGAGCTCACCACATGGCATCGAGCACCTTCCCTTATTCTTTCCTGAAGCACCTGCCAGCATATCGAGCCTTCCTCGCGCCTGCTCGCCGCCACCATTTCTATGAAACCCGTCAACGTGCGTGTACGTTTTGTGTACGAGGGCAGAAGAGATCAAAATAACCGCATACTTGGCCCAAGGGTTCTTGTCGCCTACAGGCAGTGAACGCTAGTCGTACCCATGAGATACACCTTCGCACCTTCGCACCTTCGCACCTTCGCACCTTCGCACCTTCGCACCTTCCTTGCTCTTTCCATGCCGCTTGACATCGTGCCTCCTGTCTCGGGTTCCTCGAGACTTCTAATCTACAACGCTTCTTCGGCCTACCACGCATATGAACCCCACCGTACATGCGTCACTCGCACAATTCACACGTGTTGGTGGTGAAAGCACAACAATCACCACCATCAGCAAGACATGGAAGAGAGGTGAAGTCTGCACGACTGGAGACAGCGCCGATCCTCGGACTCAGCCTCATCCAACCAAAGCGACGCCAATGCTCAAGTCCTACGGACCCGCTGATGGCGCAATTGCGAGTCACGGGAATATTAATTCATTCACCCAGGACAATACTCCGATCTGCTTTCTCGCCTCTACAACATATTTACTCAAATCATCCCGATTGAATCCACACCACACGCAGCAATGGCAACGTGAGTCCTCTCGATCTGCCGCCCCAGAATATTTTCATCTCGTCTCATCATGCCCCTCCATAACCCCGCGATCGGCCTTTGCAACGAGAGAAAGCTCAACACTATTCACATTCACAAATCCTAACACAATGCGACAGCAACATCACATGGCACGCGGGTCTCACCCGTGAGGAGCGCACCGACCTCCGCAAGCAGAAGGGTGCCACCGTCTGGTTCACTGGTCTCTCTGCCTCGGGCAAGTCCACCATCGCAATTGCTCTCGAGCAGCACCTCCTCCACCTTGGCCTCCAGACCTACAGACTCGATGGCGACAACGTCAGGTTCGGCCTGAACAAGGACCTTGGTTTCTCGCCCAAGGACAGAGAGGAGAACATCAGGCGTATCGCCGAGGTGAGCATGTGTACATACCGACCGGGCGTCGCACAAAGTTGCTAATACATGCTCAACAGGTCGCCAAGCTCTTCGCCGACAGCACCACCATTGCCCTCACCTCCTTTATCTCGCCCTACAAGGCCGACCGCCAAATTGCCCGCGACCTCCACAACGACACCAAGAACAACGAGTCTCCTCTCCCCTTCATCGAGGTCTTCATCGACATCCCCGTTGAGGAGGCCGAGAAGCGCGACCCCAAGGGTCTGTACAAGAAGGCTCGCGCTGGCGAGATCAAGGAGTTCACTGGTATCAGCGCTCCTTACGAGGCTCCCGAGAACGCAGAGATCCACATCCACAGCGAGAAGACCAGTGTGGAGGAGGCTGTCAAGATCATCACCGACTACCTCCAAGAGAAGGGTCTGTTGAAGTAGATTGATACGGATACCGATGGCCGGCCAGCGGATATATATTGAATAGACGCATGCAGTACATGCGACCAAAAAATGAACACGAATGACACACCAGTAGAAATTTCCTGGTCGCGATGGACTCGCGAGACTCGCTCGTTGCAAATTCCAGACAATGATGCCATGAGGCTCCCGCCAGCGCGCTTACAATCATTTATGCTCAGACAGGACAAAGAACTCAAACCCCAGAACCCCACAACAAACCATCTCCGACACTCGGCGCTCTTTCAGGCCCAAGTCCAGAGTGAAACTGACGGCGGAACGAATCGGGAGCGGCCGATATCACCGAAGAAACCCAGTCGCAGCGTGTGATAACAAAAAAGTCGCGAGTCTAGCGAAATCTCGATAACAAAAACGCCTGGAGCCGACGGTTGCCGTGTGATTGTGGTCGAATCATCTGCGCGCAGGAACGGCCGCGAATTCGCCGCCGATTGCGGGCTGTCTTCTCCACCAAACTTCATCCCACCTTTGGCAAGAAGCTCGAGACAAAAGCTCAAAGCCGCGGCCAGCCGCGCAGGCGCATTGGCTGGAGCTCTCAAAAGTTAACAAGAGCATGTCCTTCCTTCTTAAGTTGAACTGCATCTGCTCTGCTTGATTGTGGATTGTGATCTTTCCAGTATAGCATTCCTTACAATGGCCGCCGTTCGCTCTCCTCTGACCCTCTCGAGGGCTTCCGCGCCTACAGTGTCGCTTGCCGGCAAGGCCTCTGTTGCGACTCTCGCGACCTTCCAGATCCCCAAGGTCGACAACGAGCCTAACGTAATTTTCCCTACGCAAGTCAATCTATTAAGCGACAAGCGCTGACATCTCCGCCAGAAACACTATGCAAAGGGCTCTGCCGAGCGCGTGAAGCTCCAAGAAGCCGTCAAGGCTCTCCGCCAAAAGGCTCCCCTCGAGGTTCCCTTCGTGGTCGGTGGCAAGGAGGGCAAGTCCTCTACCGTCTCCCAGCAAGCCAATCCCGCCTCTCACGCCGAGTCCGTCGCCACATGGCACAGCGCCTCCTCCGCCGACGTCTCTAGGTCCATCGATGCCGCTCTCGAGGCCAAGAGCTCGTGGGAGCACATGCCCTTCGCCGACCGTGCCGCCATCTTCCTCAAGGCAGCCGACCTCGTCAGCACCAAATACCGCTACGATATCATGGCCGCCACGATGTTGGGACAGGGCAAGAACGCATGGCAGGCGGAGATCGACGCCGCGGCGGAGCTGTGCGATTTCCTGAGGTTCAACGTGCAGTACGCGCAGGATCTTTACGCACAGCAGCCCGTACACAACAGCCCGGGTGTCTGGAACAGGGTGGAATACAGAGCTCTGGAGGGTTTCGTCTACGCGATCACTCCCTTCAACTTCACAGCCATTGCTGGCAACCTCCCCGCCGCACCCGCGCTGATGGGTAATGTTGTTGTCTGGAAGCCCAGCCCTGGCGCTATGGCTTCCAACTGGCTTTTGTACAAGATCCTTCTCGAGGCTGGCCTTCCCGCGAACGTTATCCAGTTCGTGCCTGGTGATGCTATTGAGGTTACCAAGGCTGTCATGTCCCACCCTGAGTTCTCTGCTCTCCACTACACTGGCTCCACTGCTGTCTTCCGCTCTCTGTACGGCCAGATTGCCAACGGTGTCGCCGAGGGCAAGTTCAAGGGCTACCCGCGTATCGTCGGTGAGACCGGCGGCAAGAACTTCCACTTGATTCACAAGTCCGCCGACCTCCACAACGCCGTCATCAACACCGTCCGCGGTGCCTTCGAATTCCAGGGCCAGAAGTGCTCCGCCACCTCCCGCGCCTACTACCCCCAGAGCCTTTGGGAACAAGCCAAGCCCATGCTCCAGTCCGAAGTCTCCAAGCTCAAGATCGGCTCCCCCGAGGAGTTCGACAACTTCATCGGCCCCGTCATCCACCAGCAATCCTTCGACAAGCTCTCCAGCGTCATCGACGCTGCGAAAACCGACTCCGAGCTCGAGCTTGTCGTTGGTGGCAAATACGACTCCTCCAAGGGCTACTACATCCACCCCACCATCTACCGCACCACCAACCCCAACCACCCTCTCCTCTCCACTGAGCTCTTCGGCCCCGTCATCTGCATCTACGTCTACGACGACGCGCCCGCGACCGCTTACGCCGACATTTGCGCCACCATCAACAAGACGTCCGAGTACGCTCTCACCGGCGCTATCTTCGCGCAAGACCGCGAGGCTATCCGCTTCGCGGAGGAGGCGCTCCGTGACGCTGCTGGCAACTTCTACATTAACGTCAAGAGCACTGGTGCTGTTGTTGGCCAGCAGCCGTTCGGTGGCGCTAGGGCTTCCGGTACCAACGACAAGGCTGGCTCCGCGAACTTGCTCAGCCGCTTTGTTAGCATGAGGGCTATCAAGGAGAGCTTCTTGAACGAGAGTGTGGTTGAGTACCCTTCTAACGAGGTGTAAAGGGAATCTTGCGGTTACTAAGACTTTGCGTTTTTGTCGATTTGAGCGATTATTTGTTTTATCACATATGGGTCAGGACGGCTCAGGATTGAGACTTGTCCAGGAAGGAGTTGAGTCTTCGGGATCTTGTTATGCATTTTATGGATGGGATCTAGTGTGTGCGATATTATAGAAGATGGTCAAGACCACAGCTTGATTTGATCATGAAGAAGAACAAAACCGTTTTCAATTGTTCAATCCGGAGTCTTTCGTGTGTACAGAGAGAAGGCTGCTTGCTTGCCTTTCTTTGGACGATCTTGATCTCCGACCGCAGCTCATCATCTATCTACCTACCGTTAGCCAAGTGTCATGTTCTCCGTTTATGCAGTCCGACTGCAGTGACAGCAAAAATGCCGAGCTGGCAGGTTTTGATCGATTCGAGTAACTGTGCCATTTCAGCCTAGTTGACTTATATTCCTTCGCGAGATTGATCGGTTTGAGTGTTTCGAGTTGTTGGGGTAGCAAGGGATCCTAATGCGCATTTTATCAAAAACCCCAGGTAAAGACGCAAAATGCGCAAGCAGAGCTGAGTATATCGGAACTGTCCAGTCATTAGATCAACGGTGACAATGGAAGGTCGGCAGCTTTCGAGTGTCTATAAGATCAATGCGCCTGATCATGCTCCATCAGATATATGCAGGGCGTTCGTCGCCAACGAATGACGCGGACAAAACCTTACCAGGAAGCAGACGGCATCACAAGCACAACAGTCCATCAAAGTAAATAAATAAAAATCCACAATAACAAAAAAAGAATGATAAGTGTAAATGAAACAGAAACTCATATTTTGTATTAACCACATTATACCATCTCTACCCATTTCGGACTTGTAGACGGAAGCAGACCAGAGAGTAACATATAAAGCCATTGGCGCGCGTGAATCAAAAGAGAAAGGTAACTAAAAGCAGTCAGGGTATCTTGTGCGGAGGGCTTCTTTAGCCTGCCAAAAAGGAGGGCTGAGAATCAAGCCAGCAGCAGATCGAAAAAAAACCAATCATAACGCGAGCACACGCATAATTGTATGACAAGGAGAGAGAGGGATATGAGCCTCGAGGGAGTGGACGACGATGACCTTCGTCACTTCAGTCGGTTCAGCTAGGCATACTAAGCGCTAGCGGTGACCTGGGTGGACGGGTTGACGCCGACGGCCTCGGGCTTGTTCTCCTCCTCGGTGGTGGGCACGACGGGAGCACCAACGGCGCGGGCGGCGGTGGTCTCGGGGTCGGAGACGACGGGGGTGGTCTCGTCGGCCTTCTTCTCGGCCACAGCAGGGGCGGTGGTCTCCTCGGCGACGGGAGTCTTGCTGTCAGCAGCAACAGGAGTGGCGTTCTCCTTCTTGGGCTGGATGCGGTTGAGGGCCTTGCTGGCACGGCGACCGAGGTTGCCGAGCATAGACTGACGCTTGTTGCCGTTGGGCGAGGTGGCCTCAGTGGTCTTGGGCTCATCGACGATGGCAGACTCGGTGGTGGCCGGGACAACAGCAGGAGTGGTCTCAGCGACAGGCTCCTCAGCCTTAACGGGCTCAGCGGCGACGACCTCGTCCTTGGCGGGCACGTCCTTAGCGGGGACGACCGGGGCGGAAGTCTCAGTCTTGAGAGGCTGCTCCTTAGCGGCGGCAGACGGGCTCACGCTACGATCCCGCTTGTTCAGGAAGGGCAGACCGGAGAGGAAGTTCTTCTTCTCCTTGCTGGGAGTGGCCTCAGCGGGCTTGGTGACCTCCGGGGTGGGCTCGGTGATCTCAGGCTTGGTGGCGTCAGTGACGGGAGCCACGACAGGAGTCTCGATGGGCTCAGTGGTGGCAGTCTCGGGAAGCTGAGGAGCAGACTCAGAGACAGCAGCGTCCTTGGCCGGGACCTCAGGCTTGAGCTCGGCCTCCTTCTCGCCCTTCTCCTTGCTGGGAGATTTCAAGCTTCCCCAGGCGCTGGGGATTCTGCCGAAGATGCTGCCACGCTTGGAGGGCTTGGCGGCCTTCTCCTCGGGGGTGGCAGTGGTGTCAGCGGCGACAGGGAGGGCCTCGATGGGCTTCTCCTCGACGGGAGCGACAGTGGTGGCGGCAAGAGGCTCGGCTGGACGTTTGTTAGTATTGTTGCGTTGGTCGAACGAGACAATTGCATGCTTACCAGTGGCGGAGGTCTCAGCGACAGGAGTCTCGGTGGTGGCAACGACAGGAGCGGCGGCAACGACAGGAGCGGCGGCAACGACAGGTGTGGTCTCGTCAGCCTTGGAAAGGTCTTTCTCGATGGCCTTCTCCTCCTTGACAGCCTCCTTCTCGTCCTTCTTCTCCTCCTTCTTCACGTCGTGCTCCTCCTTCTTGCCCTTCAGGCGGTTGAGCATGCCACGGGAGGTGGAGCGGCTCTTGGTGTTGTTCTTCTTCTTGAGCTCCTCATCCTCGCCGTCAGAAGAGCCAACACGCTTGGGCTCGGCAGAGTCGACCTCGGTACTCTTCTTGGGAAGGGAAGGCTTCACGGCACCGGCAGCGATGACGTTAGGGGCGTCTGAATTACATATTAGCGTGAAATTTATGAGTCGTCCCAATATTCACAAACATACTCAGCTTCTCGATCTCAGACTTGTAGGACTCGCTGCCACGGACAGACTCCTTGGAGGCCTTGCCAAGCTCGATCGACTTCTCGATCGACTGGTACCAGCCGTCACGCTCGGCATCGTTGCTGGCCTTGAAGCTGTGCTTGTGGCCGGAAATCTCGAAAGTGATCTCATGGGGAGAAGCCTTCTTGAGGTCAGTGGCCTCGTAGAGGGGAATGACACCAGCGGGCTGAGTGCGGTCGCTCTCACCCTTCTTGTTGAAGAAGAGCAGGCCCTTGCCGGTCTGGCTGGCCCAGGCAGTGACGGGGTGTGAGACCTCGGACTTCTCGCCACGGAGGTAGAGACCAAGGTTCTGGGGAGTGACAGCAGAGTCGCTGAGCCAGAACTCCTTCTGGGAAAAGATGAACTGCCTGTGGTGATGTTGTTAACTTTTGAGCTTCTTCAGGCTAGATTTAAGCTTCATCAATACTCACTTCAACAGACCGGGAGCCTTGTAGCCGAGTTGACCCTCAGTGATGGGCTCGGCGATCTTGGCCTCAGTGACAGGTGCAACAACCTCCTCAGCCTTCTCCTCGGTGGTGGCAGGTGCGGCAACAGTCTCCTCGGGCTTGACGGCGTCTGTCGAGGTGGCGGTGGCGGGAACGGCCTCGGTGGTAGTAGGCACAACAGGCTCCTCAGCAGCAGGAAGAACAGCAGTGGGGGTAGGGTTGGTGATGACGCGCTCAACAGCGGCCTCGGTGGGCTGAGCGGTGGTGGTGTCGTGAACGGCAGACATGTTGTCGATGTGAGCCGGAGGTAGGTTGGTGACGGGGGAAGTTGAGGTTGCGGGTGGGATTAGATTATTAGGAGTGGTGTGACCGCGCTCGCAGAACGTGGCCGGGTATCAAATGCGGAAAGGGAGGGAGTGCCGGGGCAAGCTCAACGACTGGGTATCACGTAGCAAAGAGGAAAAGGCGTGTCTGATGGGGGAGAGATGTGCAAGGAGGGGAGAAGTTTCAGTTTTGAAGGAGAGTGTGCTGCTGCAGCACATATTGGACGCACGGGCATGGGAGAGAAGGAGCAAGCGAGATTGATTAGAGGCCGCACCAGCCAGCCAGCAACGGCGCGCGTGATTCACGGCACTGTCTGTATGTTTCCTATAGAGGCTAGCCGGGGGTGTGAGAGTGAGAGCGCGGAACAGCTCACAAGTGGCAGCAGCAGCAGCAGCAGACGTGTGTGTAACGGGGGAGGGTGGTGCTGATGGGAGGTGGCAGGCAAGCTTGGTGATACCACAGCCAGCCAGCCAGCCAGCGATATGCGCTGCTGTATGGCTGGAGGTCGGCCTGCAGGGCACTCCAGCACCCTTGACCCTTGCTCGCACTAGCGCCCACTAGACCGTCTGTGAGCCGCGCTAAACGAGAGCTTAAATGCGCGGCCCGCTTTGGGGTGGCTTCTTGTGTGCGTGTCAGAAGTGTTGGTCTGCCTTGACACGAGGCGCGCGGCAGAGAGAGCTTCCCAGCTACCTCCCACATCAAACATATACCATCATCACGTGCCTTGCCTTGTAGATACCTGCTTAACCTCAATGCACCCGCCACCCCTGCACCTCGTCGTCATCCCACGCCTGTCCGACATCAAACTGACAAGTATCACGCGTGCACTCCCGCAGTACTGCCTAGCCCTCTCCCTTCTCGTGCCAGTCACACAACCCCATCCACCCCCTTCAACGGCCAAATCTCCTCTTGGCCACCGCGCACGCTCTCTGAAACAACGTCGCCGGCACCCGGCAGATCTTCACGAAGCGCGACGCCCACGCTCGCCGTGCCCGCCATGCCCGCCAGCCCAATCATCGCCCAGCACATCACTTCTCGCCTCATATTGCCTTGGCCTCCCATGCGCGCGCTCTGCTGACCTGCGAGCCTGTCTCTGCTGAAACCTGTCCATGTTTTAGAGATGAACCACGATTGCTCGTCTACACTGTTGTGCGATCGCCACTGTCTTCCCAATAGAGCGCGGTACTGCTGCTATCTTGTAGTCCTAGCCTGTCTTGCGCTGTGCTATCTCATCCCGTCTATATCAATCATCTAGTGCATGTGCATCTCAAAAGATTCGCAAGCCACTCGCTAACCACACATCTGGCGCATCGCCCCGCGAGTCACCACACCGCACACAATCGGTCCATCTCGAGTCACCAGAACAATCGCAATCGTAATAACCATCCAATCGAACAAGCGAACGAGCGAACCCAGCCACTCCAATAACGACAATAATAACGAGAGAAAAAATCGTTCACACCGACCAACCGGTCCAACGTCTCTCGCCTCTCTCTCTCTGTCTCTCTCTGTCTCTCCCAATCCAATCCCTCCTGAATTCCAACGTCCAGACACCTGCAGAGCCCAGATCTCCCGCCAGCCCACCAGCACAAACCTCCTACAGACCAATGCTGCAACAAGCCCACCCCTTTGCCCTCTGCGGCTCTGCTCTTTTGACCCTTTCCATGCGGCTCTGCCGTGAGAATATATTTCAATGGCTGGGTTGTGAGATTTTCCCGATATCAAGAACAGCAACAAACCTCCATGCCCATGCTGGTAGCCGCGTGTTGAGAAACCCCGATCGCGCCCGTTACGGCGCCTAACCAAGGGCTGTCTATCATGCAGTCGTATCGCGCCACGTCTAGAAACTCTATACAGCTCCTGTTTTGCCCGCGTCTGTCGCGTGCCCGTCGCAATTTTTTCCAATCCGTCCGCTTGGTAGTCAGACCAAACCTGTTGGGTACTGTAGCTACCTCACCCTAAGTTAGTCATGTCAGCTATCGCTGCTCTCCGCGATGGTGTGTGCATCTCACCTCGACTTTTGACACCCATGTTGTGCCAGCACGACAACACAGCCTTGGAAGGAGCCGCCCGCCGGACCTCACATCATCCTCGAATCTTCGATCTGCGCCCGATCTCTCACGAGTCGCAACTGGAAAGTTCAAGTTGCGCTTTGCACGTGCAATAATCAACACCCATGGAATTACTAAACTTCGCCGTGCACAACAAGGGCCCCCTTCACAGCACATGTCAGCTTCGTGACACTTGTTCATCACAGCCTTGAAATTGAACACATCAAACCCACCTTACCTAGGTACTCTCCGCAAATTGGCACAAACACGTAACCCACCTGCGAGCATAATCTTGCATGCCTGGAGGGCTACGTCAGTCGGAAATGATTGCGAATCTAAAAACTGGCAAGGATATGACAGGCTTGATAGCTTCCCTGTCAGCGACCCCAAAGCAAGTGTGAAGTGTCAAGTTGTCAACCGCTACTCTCTGCCCCACCCATCCACACCTCAGACACACCTTCACCGCATCATGCTGGTTCTCGGTCTGTCATGCGTACGGAACGAGATTGGTATACTAGGATAAGTCCGTCGCTAGAATGTTCCTTGACACGCGCATGCGCACGCGCACGCCTTCCAAAGCTGGTGCTCTTGCGTAAGGCGAGGCTGCGATGGCGTTGGGCGCTGCAGGCTGCAGGTGTGCAGCCAGAAGTTGGAACCGAAGTGGTGGTGGTTGGGTTCGGGTCACGTGAGGATCCTTCTTTGGAATGTGAGTGGAGGTGACCGATTGGCTGATTGACGATATACACACATGCTTTCGCTTTTGGACAGTATATACGAACGCTAACGGGGGGGGTATACACACATCAACGAATCTCTCTTCTTCCTGCGAACGCATGCCAGACTTCCTTGCCACGATAACAATTCCCTTCCATTACTGAAGGCCCTCGAATCCACTTCATTCCTTTCACCTTTCCAAATCAACACTCCCCTCCAACCTAACTAGCAGTAATCAAAACATAGCTAGTAATAGCATTCATCCTCTCCGCACTCAACTTCATCACAACCTTCAGCAACTCCCTCGCAACCTCCCCATCCTTCTCCTGCAATCTCTCCCACGCCTCCGGCGTCAACAACCACGCCACGCAATCCAGCTCCGCCACAACACTGCTCGTCCGCTGCGTGCCGCTGAAAAACGGCAACTCGCCACACGTCGTGCCCGCCACAATACTCTCGTGGTAATTGCCCTGCTCGAGGTAGTACTCTGCACGCAAGATGCCCGATTGCAGCAGGTAAAATCCATCAGGCGCGTCGCCCCGCGTGTAGAGTTTCTGGCCGCGGGCAAATTCGCGCCGGGTGAGATAGGGGAGGATGCGGAACCAGAAGTCTTCGGAGCGAGGCGTGAGGTCTTGGAAGGCTTGGAGGAGGAGTGGGAGGGGTTGTTTGAGGTTGGACCATTTGTTGGAGGTCGGGGCGGCGGTTTCGGAGATGGTGGTTGTGGCGGCGCGGTGGAGGAGTTCGCGGCGGGGGGAGCCGACCATGGCGTCGAGGGTGGAGATGGAGGAGTTGTCCTGGTAGGGGTTTTCGGGAATGGGAATGGGAGGAGAGTCGTAGGGTTTTTGGGCGTGGGAACGCTGTTTCTCGGTGAGGATTACTAGGAGGCCGTTTTCGCAGGACTCCAGGGCGCCGTTGAGATCTTCGAAGACTTGAGGCACGGGAATGCTGGGGTCCTCGCTGTTGGGGACGAAAAGGCCCACCATGCGTAGAGACTTGCCGGTCTCGGCTTCGAGAGATACGCCAGCGAGCACAAGCTTGACGTCGCGTTTGTGAAGGATGCGATTCATCCTGCTGAATGCTTCCGCGGCAGAGAAGTCGATGCCGGTAACATGAGTGAAGTCGAGCACAAGGTAACGGATTGGGGCTGTAGCAAATGCCTCTGCATCAACCAAAGCGCGAACCTTCTTCTCTACTTTGACGATGCTGCCAAAGAAGAGGTAGCCTCCAAGTTTGACAACACGGATTTGCGGTCCAACCTTATGCAGGTAGTTGCGCTGTCTTGGGTGGCGACGGACCGTAGACTCGGCAACAGCACCAGAGAACTCAGCTCTGATGACTGTCTTTCTTGACGTTTGAACAACGTAGACAAGACATGCAAGGCCAATGCCAATAGCAATGCCTACCACGAAATCGTAGAGTCCCATCACAACCGCAATGACAACGATCGTGAAGTACTCAAGCCTGTTGAGTCTGCCATATGTGGCAATGATGGCTTCTTGGGCGAGTTCAATGCCCAGCATGTAGATGAGGGTACCAACAACCATGACAGGAACGTATCCAATAACGATAGGTCCAGCCACCCAAAGACCAGCTGTGGCGCCTGCGAGCATGTAACCCGCGAGACGGCTGTCGCCGCCGGTGTTGACGAAAAGGACAGAGTTGACAAATACAAGGTAATTCTGAATGCTACCGACACAGCCGGAAAGTGTGTTGGAGATGCCGTGCATGATAAGTTCGCGGTTGATGCTCACATTATCCTCTTGGACAACCATGGCAAGGTTGGGGACGTTGATAGGCACGTGCAGGATGCCGAAGAATGTTAGAGCAAATTGGGAGGGGACTGTCATCCAGATCGCCTCCCAGTCCACAAGACCGAACTTGTAGTGGCTGTAAAAGTTGTAGAAAGGGACACCGGCAGCAGGCGCCTCGAATACCCAGCCATTCGCACGGAGGTTGTCCATCGAGATAGAGGGAACTGCAGTCGTGACAATATAGAAGATGGCTGTGATAGCAATATAGTAGGCAGGCACCAGCCATGGTCGGTCGTAGAAATGTTTGATGACAAGTAGTAAAATGGCCAGAAACAATGGTGGAATCCAGAGAGGAGCAGTGTCTGCGGAAAACAACTTCTGGATGACTTCCACAGTAAATTCAAGGTTTCCGTCCAGACGAGCAGAGACTTCGATTCCAGTGATGAACAAGAAGACTCCAACGCCACCGATGCAACCAGTAAGGATAGAATGGGGGAAGAAGTTGACCAACGTGCCGAGCTTTGCACTGCCGAGAGCGAAGAACACGATACCAGTCAGTATCGAGCTCATGGCGTAGGAAGTGATGACGGTAGCCCGAAGAGCATCTGGGTTGTCCACGCCCATCTTGCCAATGATCAGGTAGGTCATCTTGTGGAAGAAAGGGACCACTTCGATCATTTCTGAGCCAACACCACCTCGGAAAATACTTCCAGAGGAGAATGTCAATTGGGCAACAATGCAGCTGACGTAAAACATCGACACTCCATCGGCACCCATGTCTTTGAAGGCCTCTTCGCCGAGAGGGAACAAAATGATACCATAACTGAGGGCATCCAGCAAGTTGAGAAGCACGCCCAGGAACACCGCAGGAATCATGGTGGCAGGTCGGTAGACCACATCGTGGAAAATAGCCTTGCCGTCCCAAGTCTTGGGGTTAAAAGCTTTGCGTGCCTGGTCGCCGATTTTCTGGAGAGATGGATATTGGTGACCAATGTGGTTCCAAGTGCCGATCTTAGGATCAGCCTGACCTTCAATATCAGACTCCATAGATCTGTTGCGTTTGTGGTCGCTACGGAGGCGCTCTCTCGGCAGAAGTGCAGTGCGCTCTGTGGCATACTCGCCATCACCGTTGTTGATGACGACATCGGGCACACTATCGTTCTGCCGTCTTAGACCTTGCGCACTGGAAAAAGGTGAGGGCAACAATTTGTTGGTTCCAGAAGGTGGTGTTTGCGAGAGGATGTCGGATACCTCTATTTGTATGGGCGTGTGCTCTCTGGACTCGTCTGGAGTGACAGGCTCAGACCGTTCTTCGATGGGCTCGTGTCGCCTCACAGTCTCGACACTCTCGTCTGAGTGCTCGTCCTCAGGGTCGAAATGTTTCGCCATCTCTGAGTCGCTCAAGAAGGAGGACGAGAGCTCCGCAGTCTGCTGCCGAACTCCCGAGGAAGAATACTGCAAAGGCTCCTGGGGATCATGTCCAGCGTGGTGAATGTACGACCTGGCGGGCAGGTTGTGGGAAGACGATAGTATGGCAGATGACATGGAACCCGTTCGCCCACGGGCACGAGGCTGCTGGCGACCTTGACCGATGGCTAGGTTGTTGCTGCCGGCCTGACTCGAATCTTCGGAATTATGGACATCATCTCCAGTATGGGGCTCCGCCGAGGGTCTTCGCCACCGGAAAGACATGGTGGCCGGTAAGAGCAATTAATAAGGGTAAATATGCTGGTTGGATTGGATAGCGCAAGGTTGAAGGAAAGTCGCGCAATCGCACAACTGCTGCCGTCCGTCCGCAGCGAGGTGGCAGTGATAAGCAAAAGTCAAAAAAATGCCGGCCCAAAAAGAATAAGCGGTGGTGATATTCGTCTTACGACAGGTCCATGGCGCCACTACTGAAAGAAGAGACGCTTTTGCAGGCCCAAGGCGGGAGCAGGGATGAGGTGTAGTTGACCTGGAAGATAGCGGCAGCAGTGGGAAAAAGCAGTTGGCTCCGGGAGGGAGGGATCCGGGGAGGGAGGAGAAGTTGCAAGAGCGTTTGCGACGACGGTAGAAATGGTGGGGAACGCGTTTTGCTGTGCCAGTACAGCTGTAGTAGTACTGTAGTACTGGTGGGTGGCCAGGTGAGGCCTGGAAGCGTGCTCGCTCGCGCGTCAAGAAAAGTTTATACCAAGCACCACCTCAACTTTCCCCAATGCCCGCCAGCCAGCGAGCCCGCGAGCCCGCGAGCCAGCGAGCCAGCCTGCTGCCAAAGACGCCGAGAGACCGTGCAGAGAAAGGCGCCGCTCGGCTTGTGGGCTCCGCGACTAGCCAGCTCCACGCGATGGATAATGCCGGCAGTGCGCATCTCTGATTACAGTATCGACTCGACATTAATCTATCTGCCCTACTGTGCTACGCCACACAACTTTGGTATGAGATTGAGATTGCTAACGAGATGTGTAACATGCTCCATGCATCATCTCCAACATCGACCTTCGTTGTGCTGCTTCTTTGCGCATGTGCGCATTCGTGTGCCACCGGCTCACCGGCTGCAGAAATACGTCGCCATCATTCTTTCTTGCGCCTGCATATGCGTTGATGCAGGCTTGCAGGCTTGCAGGCTTGCAGGCTTGCAGGCTTGCAGGGGAGCTTGAGACAGTTGAGGAGTCGATCCGTCAGCCCTGTTCTGTTGGCCTCGCGGAGGCCCAGGCTGTCACCAATCCTTGGCCATTGGAGTCTTAAGATCTTACAAGAGAATTTTTGCATGTTCCCACATGGTGGACGTCACCTCTGCGACCATGAGATAGGCATGTGAGATAGGCATGCTGATGACACATCTGGCTCGCAGTTTGATATGTCATCAATGTGTCTTGACGAAGGCCCGCTGGCCGGCTATTATTATTGGGGCAACTTTTTGTTCGAAACGCGAGTGTTCCGACTTCCGACTTCCCAATGTTCTCCCACGTAGACTTCTGATAGGCTGATGTACCAAACCACCTAAGTATCTACTCTGGTCAACTGCATTGGCCTGAGCATCTGGAGTCTACATGTACTTTCTGGCCATATATGTGAGGACTGATGTAAAATCATTCGACGTCAAATGTAGTTTCTCTGCATGTATATTTCCATTCAAACCATCGAGCTCGATCCGTAAGTTTTGAACAACGTACAGGTGAGTGTGAGCTTGAAAATCTCAGTTGTATGACTTCACCCAAGACACACAATATGGAGCGATAGATAGCCCAGGACAATTGTATAGAGCCTAGGACATCAACAAGAAGTCAAACAATACCACAACTCACTATCAGGGCGAAAGAGGCACTGAACAGGACTTTCAATCCTCATGCCGTAGGGTTAGAGTTGGGGCGGCAGAAGGGTCAAAAGAAATTGCTTCGCTTGCTGTGTATGAATGCGTTTCCAAGCCTTTATGACAAAGGGAATGCTATAGACCGGTTCGTGCGCGAACACAAAGGTGGCACTTGTCTTCACGTTCCATCCGCTGAAGTACCTAATCGACTTTCAGCTGGTATGGACGCAGCGTTCGAGAGGAGCGCAGTCGCGGAGGTAGGGCTGCGAAAGCTATGGCCTCAGTACGCACGAACAGCAGAATGAATCATCGTGAGCCTGGGATTATGGAGCACTATTCATCTCAAACGGATCAATAGGCGGTGCGCAGTGAAGTCTTTGTGACAAATACAATGTCCCGTTGGACGTCCATAAACATTATTCTATTATTACTATACATATATCATTCTAACAAGGCTCCCAGGCTTCTTCTTCCTTCAGCCGTAAACGTGGGCGCTTCCATACCGTCTACAAGTCCTTGCGTGCATGCTTGGAATAATTGCGCCTAAGCGTAGGACCAAACTGTGGAGCAAGTTAGCGCATGTTCGAAACAGTTGGATAGAGCGGTGGATCAAACAGACCTTGATCAACACAAACGGAATAGGGATAAACGCAATAGAGATAAAAGCCAACGTGCTGCTCGCCCAGTTTACGCCGAGATCCTGGTACATCGCGTTCGCGAACAGAGGGAATCCCGCGCCGAAAGCAGATCTCATGAAGTCGTTGCCGGCGAGCACAGAAGCCGCGTAGTCGGGATAGGCGTCGGGCAGGTAGTTCAGAATACTATTGAACAGCAAGAACGTGCCGATGGCGAACCACGAGCTGCCGATGATGGGCATGATCCAGTGGACATCTGCGCGTGAACTCCAGCCAAACCAGAACAGACAGATGGGAATGCAGAAGGCGCCGACGATGCACGGGTAGAGGCGCTTCTCGGGCTGAATCTCGCCGTTCTCATCAAATTGCGGCTCGAGGAATTTGTGTAGGTACCAGAAGTACGGCGGGATGGTGATGAGGGCTCCGATCAGGATTCCGAGGTAGGCGAGACCTTCGGTGCCGAGATTGAAGTGGTAGATGTCGATGAAGACGATCACGAAGGATTCGAACCAAATGTAGAGAATACCATAGATGAGCGCGATGTACAGGTTCAGGAAGAAGACCATGGGCTCGGTAAAGTTGAGAGTGAAGGGCCGGACGAGGGACATCATGACGATGGCGCGCGGTGTCATGCCCTGGGCCATTAGCTCAGGCTCGCAGACGAGCTTGTCGTTGCCGGTGATCTCGCGCAGGCGCTTGGTGCGGCGGACGAGGATGTTGTTGGCGCTGGTTTCGGGAAGGAGGAAGAAGAGGAAGACGAGGCAGAAGGCGCTGATCCACATCAGCTCCCAGATGGGCCAAGTCCAAGGTGCAGTGAAGCCGCCTTTGATAGGAGCTGACATAACAGCGAATCCTCCGACGAGAGGTCCGAGTGTAGGCCTAAAGGGTCAGGTCAGATACATCAAAGCATTCATTTAGCGCGGAGGCAAAGGAGGCCCATAACTGAACAAATAGGACAGCCACGGGAATGTTGTTTTCCTATTGGGAAACAATAAGAATAAGGGATAGCGGTGAAACATACTGCAAACCATATTAGCATGCTGAAAAAACAAAAGGGTGTCTTTCCTAGATTTCTTACCCCACAGATAGCAGAGATGCCCCAGATAGACATTGCATAGGCTCTCTTGGTTGGTGCGTACATATCGCCAAGGGACGCGCCACCCGTGGCCAGCACAGGAGATCCAAAGAATCCAGTAAGGAAACGGAATGCGAGCAACATGCCGAAGTTGGTAGCACGAGCTGTGGGAGCTTGGAAAGCAACGAAGATGGCCAGTGTGATCAGGTAGACCGGGTTGCGACCGACTTGGGGGATCTCACTCATGGGCGAAAAGATCATAGGACCAAGACCGTAGCCAGCAACGAAAAGACACAATCCGAGAGTGGCAGCGACCTGGCTCACGCCAAAGGTAGCCATGACGCTCTGAGTACCAGCGGAATAGATGGAAGAACCGATGTAGATTGAGGTTGTGAGTAGGCACAGCTCGAAGGTGACGAAGAACTTCTTTCCAGTACTCCAGTTCTGCGGGTTCTCTGGGTCGTCCGGTCCATACCAGGTTACGAGGTTGATGTCTTTGCCGTTCTCGGGGTCGACTTTCACGCCACTAGCCTCGTTGGTGGGTTGGTCTTCTCCGACGCGGGTTTTTGACGACGCATTCGAGTCCTCTCTGAAGGGCTGCCTTCGGTCGTCGGATGAGTCTTCGTTGGACTTCTCGTCGTCCTCAGGCGGCTCAACAGTGCCATGTCGAGCCAAGTTGGCAGATTTCTTCTCGTCGATAAATTGTCTCCATAGTTCGTGGTTTTCTTCTTCGGGGTATTTGAAGAACCGGCGTCCTGAAACAACGCGAATGATCTGCCCGAAGGCAGTGTCGCGCATGAGGCCACGCATGATGGGCGGGACTCTCCAGTAAGTGACAGGAAAGTGAAGTGAGTATGGTTTACAAGGGAGAGCTCGAGATATCAACGAAACATATACATACTCAGACACATACAACGAATCTGCACTCCGCGGCTACGAAAGTGCCCTTACATCGTATATCGTCATCGACTTTAATGGCCACAGCACGTGCCTGACCAACCACTCGACGGTCGAGCGCATGTAGATCGATGCGAGAGACCGAAAGCCCGGGCGGTCCGGCAGATCGTTGACAGACGAAGAGATGCGCCGCGCGATCTGATGGTCAAGAAGTGAGTTCTGATGTTCAAGATGGCGGAAGATCGTCATAGATGTGCTTGTAAAGTGGGTCGCTCTGACGTTGATCGCAGAAATTTGTCTGTGCTCAACGCTTCTTGTCTGGCTTCTTGAAGGCTTCGTTAAGGCTTGAGCCAGATGGCTATGACATCCACTTCCGTTTCTGCGGAACCGGCGGCGAGATGTTTTCCTCGACTTCGGATTCGTCGGGTGTGAAGTCTACAAGCTTTGCCTTTGCCCTGAGGTGTCACCACGCGTGTATGTATGCATGTGTATAAGACTATTCGCGATCATGTTCACTCGACACAACACTACAAAGATCGTATTAAGACAAAGTAAGGACTGTCCTATAAAGTGTACTATGCTAGCGAGCAGTAAAGGTCAAGAATAGAAGAACTTGGACATGAAATGCTCTCTGCAATAGTTTGAGCACGCAAAACCACGAACCACTTGACGACATTTCGGTACTGGGAATCAGTGCGGACCTACAAGGTAGAGCGATTCGATTGCTTGCTTCTTGGGTGATTTACCGTACTGGTGTCTGGCATAACGCACTGGGAACGCTATCTCTTAGTCTATAACGCTCCCATGTACCTCGCGGCAACAATCGAGCAGCTGCAGAATTCTTCCCCCTCAAATTCAAGTACGGCGACTGGATGATCGATTCAGCATCAGACTGACAATGTCACTCATAACTCATGGACGCCAGCCTGAGTTCCTCTCCCGTTCTCAGTATCGCACATCGTATGCTCCAAACTTGTGTTCGGTCCTTTCGCCACAACGCGTCAGTTTGTACGACCTACTCAGCATGCTTGCTCCGCTAAGGCTCTCGTGAGCATCGGCGTCTGACCTGGCAGAGTGAATTGCCACCAAAGGTCCGTAGTGAGGTTTCACTGTATCTGTGAATACGTCGAACTGAACGTGCTGGAGGCGAACGAATCGACGCACACCCGGCCCTTGCTCCGCGAATCTGGCGAACAATTGGACGAGCGTATTGCCTAAGAATTCCCCCGGACTGGGTTTTTCCCGTGAGAGCTCTTCAGGGAATGGGGTTAGATCGCCGCAGGCATAGTAGCCGCCGTTAGCATTCCCACCGAGGAAATACAATGGTTCATATGACCGAAACACCACAGTGAGCACGCAAGCTTTGAGATTGGGACAGCTGTGCTTTAGCGATTGCCAGACCTTTGTGGCTTCCTTTAGCGTCGCTTGACAGCTGAGAGCAGGGAATATATGGGCGATGAGCTCGAGATGATGCACGCGTTCTCCAGCCTCTTCAAGAAGCGGAGCAGTGCTGTGAAGGTGGATCAACTTGATCTGCGAAAGGCATTTCTGAACTTTGAACATGGCTGTCTCGAAGAATGCTTGCTCCGCTAACTCTCTGAGCGTATCATACAAGGCGCCGGATTTTTGCTGTTCGCCGAAGAGAGACCTCACTGCGTACATGAAGTCGTCGGTTCTGCTTTGCGTAGTCGAAGATATGTTGAAAGTTGGCGAGTGGTACAAGACGCTGGCTTTCATGACCTGTAGGCGCAGTTCTTGAGGAAAGGATGTATCCGTCATGCGCAGTTGCGCGCCTTTGGTCATGGCGTCTCTTGCCATGGCCTTGAGGTCGTTTCCAAGCTTATTCCCGTATTTGTACAAAAGCTCGCGGAACTTGTAGTCCTGTTTGGGTATCAGCCATGTTGCGCGCTCCTCTGTGTCGGCAGATTAGATTGACATACCATGTCCTTCAGATGGCGAGGGGTGCTTCCTTCTTGACGCTCCGCCGCCATGTTGTTGTTGACACTATGGTGGGACTGATGCTGGTCAAAGCATGGAAGTGGAATGGACCTCGACCGCTCCTTCAAGTATGTCTAACTGTCGCGCGGGTGGTGTGCAGCTGATGACATAAAGCTCGGATCAATCACATGATTTGCGACCCAGTCGCTGCAAGTGGGGTGGTGCACTGAGCTAGGACTTTCACTTCGCTGCGATGGCGAGAACAAACTTCACTTGCGGCGGACACCATGTGAGGCGCTAGGAGAGGACTCTTTAGCATAGGATTCAGGTTGATCAAGTCTACAGCAAGCCCAGAGTGTCGCTACCGCGGCGTATATTCCCAAACCTCGTCTGTCTTGCTGGGATAGGTTGTTGCAAAATCTTGGGGATCTAACAGTATCAGCGTAGAGCACATGTAGCTCCGACATTAGTTCTGTAAAATATGAGAGTCTTCAACAGCTGCCACTAGGGTTAAAATACGATATTGAACCAATGTCCAAAGACTGCTGGAGCACAAATTGTATTCAGTTACTAAACAATTCAAATACTTGCCCTCGGCTCATTTCAATTCACCAAGCCACGTGGCAATTCAATTCAAGAGGGACAAGCCAAAAAATCAAGAACAAAAAAAACTCCTTATCCCAAATCTAGCCAGATACCTGTCCGGGTCTAGATGCTGTGTGTAATTCAGACTGTGACTTTTGTTCCTGGGTGTGTGTTTGTTGGTTTGTGGATCTCGAGCTCAGCACTTGAGCGAGAACTTCTCGGAGCGGTCGGCGTTCATGGCGCCCCAGTGGGTCTCGTCGCGGGCCTGGCCGTTGTCGCCGGTGGAGTGAGGCTTCCAGGGCTCGTCGAAGGCTTCGAAGTAGAAGGTGTTGACGCCCCAGTCGAGAGCGCCGCAGCTAAGGATGATATGTTAGTGGTTGCGTCTGAGCTGTATTGGATCTAAAGGTGTACTTACACAGCCTGGTGGTAGTAAGTTTCAGCGTTCTTGGTACCAGCCTTTGCGCTGTCGTAGTCGTCACCGCCGTCGGTGGGCCAGCCAGTCTCGCCGTTCCAGAACTCGAAGCCATCGAGTGAGCCGGTGAGGTCCTGGATGTGGCCGAGCGCCTGCTGGATGTCGTCGAAGTAGGTCTCGGTGGCACCGCTGCCGACGTTGTCGCCCTGCCAGTAGGCGAAGGCGTTGGCCATGAACAGCTTCACACCGCCCTTGATGAGGGCATCAGCAGTGCCATCGGCAAACTTGTTCCAGCTATCGGCGAATCCGATGGTGGTGCCGGGCAACGCCTTGGAGACGTCGTTGATCTTCTCGAGAAGCTCCTCGCCGGTAAAGTTACCGCGGTAAAGGGCCTCAGAGCCGACAGTCACAGCGTACACCTGGTCCTTGTACTTGGGAACGTAGGTGGTCAGAGCCTCCTTGTCTTTGTTGAAGCTGTCTTCGGTGTCCGGCCAGACGCCGAGGACGACCTGGAAACCCTTGCTCTTGGCCGCGGGCAGGATCTGCTGTGCGGCGTTGCAGTCGCTGGCAGCGTAGCCGCGGACCAGCTTGCTGCCGGTCTTGTCGGCAATGACCTCGAAGTCCTTCTCGTAGTCGGCCTGGTACTTGCAGGTACCGTCGGGGTTTTTCGTGCCCAGAGCGAAGCCGAGCTTGCCCTTGGAGGCTGCAAGGGCAGCGGGGGCGGCGGCGAGGGCCAGAGATGCGAATGTTGTAACGCGCATGTTTGCGAGTATCCTCGGTAAGATGTTTCGAGTGAAGATGTTGTCGTGGTGTGGGCGACGTGTTGCCAAAGTGTCAGCCCTGATTGAGACTGAGTAAAGGTAAAGTCAAAGGAATGAAGGTCCAGAAGGAGTGTGTTGTAATGGGATACAAGGATTATGAAGGAAAGAAAGGGCAATTGGTGGTGGACAGCTGAGGTGAAACGCTGGAAGGATGTTGATGTGGATGCGCTTGGTCGAGGCGCTTGTTCAGGGGATTTAGCGCCACGCGTTTGTCCCTTGGCATGTACTGTACAAGGGTACCTTACATGCATCATGTACCAGTCCAGTCCTCCGTGTGCCAACAACCACCTGTGATGTCACGTGGACCACGCATGCATGTGAAACTACAAGAACACGTGCATGAACGACGGCGGTGAAGACTAAACAGCTTGTGTGATGTGGTAGCACTGCCACGAGACTGGTAGGACAGGCCATGCATGTCTGTGTATCCAATCTTGCGGTCTACAAGAATACTGTATATGTATGTACATGCAATGCATCAAGGGTATCTCAAGCCTTCTAACTGCTCATGATAGTCAAAACAATCACATGAGATCCTCCTCGTCCGGCTGCTCGCCTCGTCTGCCAGCCAGATAAATCCTACCACTCTCGTACACGCCCAAATACAAGCCGGCACCAACAAAAGTCCAGACTCCTCGTAGGGCGCCTCCTCTGAACAATCCCTTCACACCAGACTCAGCCATGATCTCCTTTCCAATCTGAATACTGCCCTTGTTGGTGACAGGCTTGGTAACGTTCTTGACTTTCTCCTTCAGACTCTCCTTGGCCAACTGAACTGTCTGACCCGTGGCATCAACCAATCCGTCTTTCGATTGCACCGGCTTCTGATCCGCAGCAGCACTCTCAGCCGCCGCCAGCATAATCCGCGTCTTGACAACATCCACAGGCGTCGTAATGACTGAAGCCACACTCCCCGCGCTTCCAGCACTGATCGCTGTGATCCATCCGCTCTCGTAGATTGTCCCCGTCCTTATCCCGCGCTCGTCCCTGTAGCTCTTGATCGAATCTCGTATCCGCTCAAACATTGGGAACTGGATCGCAGTCATCGGCAGATTGCGGCCAGCGAGCGCTGTGTAACCTCTCCATAGCGCGAGCGGATTGCTCTTGAAGCGCTTCATGGTCTCTAGCGTGGCGTTGACTCGTGGGCGGTCGGTTTTGGAGTTGTCGACCATCTGCGCGTTCTGCTTAATGACTTCGGCGGGTGTCAAGATGGCGCATGAGACTAGCTCGGCTGTTGCGGAGGCCGCTGAGTGGATGATTGGTTCGGGAAGAAGGTGTCCATTGCCGGATTTGGGATTGTGATCTTTCAGGATCGATTTCACTCCCTCGTACGTCGTGAAGAATGCTCCTGCTATGATCGTAAGCTGGTCAGCTACTACACCAATCCCAATCTTGCCAAGACCACTGCAACAAGTCTGCATCCGGCGAGAAAGAGCAACATACAAGAAGGCAAGGTCGCCAAAATCACACTACCAATCCCCTGATATACACCCCGGAACATCGACCGGCTGACTTTTGCGTCCACGCCATTTGTGTACAGTTTCTTGTAGTCCGGGCTTTGCATGCGTGTTTTGACGGTATCGAGTGGGTATACTAGCAAGTCGACTGTGAAGGCCGCAAAGGCGCCTGCTATCCAGATGTCGGTGTTGCGCGCATTGTTGGGGTCGGCGGACATTTGCGTCTGCTTTGTGTGGTATGAATCGAGGTTTGAATGCGTGGAAGAGCGACACAAAACAAGGAAACGCCAATGGGAATATGCAGGAAGATGCGACGGAATCAGATCTAGAGATAAAGAAATATTGTACATGTAGAGGTACAGATGCCGCCTCCCACTTGCCAGGCAATCTAACATGCATCGATGACGTATTGTGTAGCTCGGTATTGCGTCCGGTGCCGGCGATTCTTAAGATCTGTGCTGATGAAGTCTTCTGGCTGCATAAGTCTGTCTCCAAACCAGAATGCTGAGTTACCGCACGTAAACTTATGATCACACTGGCGGCATCAGTGAGTTTGGTCGTTGAGTGGCCGAATTGAGTAATCGAACAATCGGCGGAAATATACAACTGGTGCGTAGTGAACAGTATGAAGGAGCAGTGGTTTTGTAAGAAGCTCTTTCGTAATCTCAGCGGCTAGAGACTAGCATGCTTGTTTGCATTCTTGGGATCACTCATTCGATAATGTTGTCTTCAGCATCTGCTTGAAATGCCTCCAAGCACAAGATTCCTCAGTGATCAAATGCACCGTACTGTCGTTGAGTGAGCTGCACTGTCAGCTGTAAAGATTCATGTGGTGTTACTACGGAGATAGTTGGTCTGAAATCCTGCTGGCAGTGTTGTCGTCGATGTCGACTTTAAATGTGCTTTGATCGCACCATACCTTGGAGGTAGTTGACGCCGCTGATGACCCCATCAACAACCATAATCTTCCGTCCATCCTCTTCGCCCAAGAACTCAACACAGGCTTTGCGAACCGTCAGATCCATGCCGGCCATGCCAGCGCAACCCAGACAGATTGCTCTAGCTTTCCGTGAAAGAAGACGCTTGGTCGCGTCCTTCATCCGACGATCGACCTCGTCTTTGGAGGTAGTATGTAGCTCGACGGCATTAAGCGCGGTAGTCTCGGTGCCAGCATATCTCGCTGAGCTGGCAGATCCAAGAATTCCTGCGACTGCCTCGTTCAAGATGCCTTGCCACTGCTCACCCGTGCTGACGATGCCGAAGCTTTCGCTGATGTCTAGAGACTGAAGACATGTGGCTACGGAGGCTTCGAAAATTCCCGCGACAGCGATGTTCGACCTTGCGGTCTTGGCGAACATGGAGCGTAATGCAGGCACCAGTGGGTGTTGTGAGTAGCAACAGACGAGAATAGCCTCTATGCCATGCAATATCGCAGGATTTTTCGACAGATTAGACAGGACGTATTGACATGAGACTGCAGCGTCTTCTTCGTTGTTGATGGATGGCACACCTGAAGGTGCCGTGTAGTAGGTGACATTCTGGCCAATATGTATTAGTCATAGTGCTCGACGAAAGGCACCGAGCATGGCTTACCCCATAACCCAATGGCTTGATTGCATCTTCCACCCCCTGGGTCATGGCACGAGTGGAATTGGGGTTGATCACGAGAATGGCCATGGCAGTTGATTCTTGAGCACCGACGCCTTGTTGGGTATAAAGCTCAAGCCCCATGAATATACGAAGGAGTACAGCAGTACGGAGGTAATCTCGCACAGTCGCACAGTCGCACAGCCCCGTAAGGCTGAGAGTTGCAGCATCACAGCCCTAACGTTATGGGAAAGCGGAGCCATTTGTGCCACCCCGAGCACCCTTGGGGATTCAGGGATCGGGAGCTGAGCGCCAAACCGTTTCGCCGATCACTTCGCGACAGAGCCGCAATAAGCGTCTACACACGTACGCGTTGTCTGCGACCGCTGCCTTCCAACCCTGCAACCAGAGGCAAACTTCACTCCTGTGGCCCTCTTGGACTGCTATATATCCACTATCCATACCACCAACTCATCTTCCATACTACTGCGCCACCTCCGCACCTCAACAACAAACCCGACACACCGCACCGACCCTGTAGCAGCTGCGCCTGGATAAGCTCGAGCGGGTGCTGGCGTTTCTCAAGGGTTCAGCACCGCCTACAATATCAAATCTCAGATCAGCACACGCAGTTCCATGTCGCCTACCAATAGATGAGCGACTTGGACCGAGCCTACGCACACCCGTAGAGGAGCGCCGACTCCATGGCCTCTGGTGGTGAGGACTCGCCGTCGCATCGTCGCAATCGCACCGCCCAAGGCATCCCGCTCCAAACACTGCATCCCAATGGACTTCAGGAGGCGGATGGCGCACCACACAACGGCAGTCATAGGCGCACGCTCAGCGATAGAGGAAGAGCATTGTTCAGGAGTAGCCGGCAGACGTCGCCAGAGAACGAGAGACGCTATGCGCCCATAGGAGACAACTCGCCTAGTCCACCGGACAGGCAGCAGCGACTAGAGCGGCAGGAGCGCATGCCGTTGTCGCCTCATTTATACGTCTCGTCGCCTGATGGAGAGCGATCGAGAATTCCCGACGAGGATGATGAAGGTCCTATCTCGCCTGTGGCGGATCGTGGTGCATTTCAGGCTGCCATAGGATTCGCGGGCCTGAGTTTCAATGCGGCGACCTCACAACAAAGGAACAGTGACGATGGCGGGCTGGGAGATATGCCTTCACCGAGGACAATGGCTTCTCGCGCGACTCGCGACAGCCTTCCAAGATTAAGCACGACATCAGGACGCAGTAACGATGATATGGTCTCTGTAACACTGGACGATGGCCCTGCTTTCTTCTCTCCTGGTGCTGCGGATGAAGACGATACACAGCCTCTGACCGATTCGTCTCATCTGAGGCCCTCCATTCTGGCTCCGACAACACCTGATGGAAGAAGTCAAGGTAGGCAGAGGAGCCACAGTTCGAATCTCAGCGTTCGATTCTCCCCTATCCAGCAGAGAGGTCGTAGCCATAGTGATTCACGCTTGGGCGATGACCTACACAACTTGGAAGCCGGTCACGAATCATCCAGCTCGAAGCTGAGCGTCTCGTCTTCCAGCAGAAAACGCTCATTGTCACCCGGTTCTCTCGAATCGCCACTTGCACGCACGGGCACCATGCTGCGCAAGATGTCCCAGCGTGTTGTAAACTTGAGTCACGAACCAGAGCTTGTCGAGCAAGCAATACGTCGAAAATCATCTGTAAAGACACTCGATCACGAGGGCGATCTGCCTCCTATACCGATCATCCACCAAGACGGTGACATGGCAAACGATAGTGACGGCCCGGGCAGATCCCCTGCGAGTGAGAAAGCACCTTCGCCGATACTGCCACCCGTAGAACTTCCCGGTGAACACGAATTCCACGGTACTCATGTGCTTCCATCCCGAGCTGACCCCAATCCACTGCGAGGAAAATCCCTGTCTTTATTCAGCAAGAACAGCAGGGTCAGACGAGGGCTGCTGAACGTACTAGTCAATCCTCTGACGGAACCATTGATTCTGCTTTTGATTATCGTTCAAACAGTCGTACTAGCGATCGACTCTGCTGGTGACATCTCAAATCCACTGCAAGAACGACGAGAAACCTGGGGAGGGCACTGGACCGATTACACACTGTTCGCAATCTTCATTGTGTACACTATCGAGACAGTCATGAAGATCGTTGTGTCGGGTTTCATCTTCAACCCGAGTGAGTACAGCACAATTGATCGAAGTATCGGTTTCGGAAAAGCTGTTAGCAAGAAAGCCAACGAAATTATGACGCCTCACACGAAACGCTCCAACTCAGTCAGACACTCCAAGAGTTCAGCACTTGCACCGCACGAAGTTGAGCCACCATCTTTAATACGAGCAATGACGATGCACACATTCGAGGAAGTACCGGGTGGCTCCAGACAAGCTCAGAAGAAACGACTGGCTCACCGAGCGTATCTCCGCCACTCCTTCAATCGCCTGGACTTCGTCGCTGTCGTTTCTTTCTGGATCTCATTCCTCTTAAGCTTGACAGATATTGAATGGGGACACCGCCTCTACGTCTTCAAGATGATGAGTTGCCTACGAATTCTGCGCTTGCTGAACATCACCAACGGTACATCAGTGATTTTGCGCAGTCTGAAGCGCGCTGCACCTGCATTGCTCAACATTGGCATTCTGATTGGCTTCTTCTGGCTGCTGTTCGCTATCATTGGCGTCCAAAGCTTCAAATCGAGTCTCAAGCGGACTTGTGTCTGGGACGGAAGCAGAGCAGACCCTCCACAGGCGAATTACACCCTTGAAGAGCAATATTGTGGCGGCTGGTGGACTATGAACGGGTCAGAAATGGTGCAGATGCCTTGGGTCAAAGAGAATGGTCTTCCGGGTGCGACGAAATCCAAAGGCTATGTATGTCCTCTGGGTTCATGGTGCGTGGAAGGTGAAAATCCATACAACAACACTGTCAGCTTCGACAACATTGGCAACTCGATGGAGCAGGTGTTTGTCATCATGACATCCAACACTTTTACAGACATCATGTACTACCTGGCCGACTCTGATTATTTGGTTGCTGCTCTTTACTATGCCTTTGGAATCGTCGTCCTGTACCTCTGGCTGCTGAATTTGTTAATCGCTGTCATCTCGTCCGCCTTTCAGGTGATCAGAGAAGAGAGTCGGAGCAGTGCTTTCATGGTGCGCGAGCAAGACATTGTGGACGAGGCTGAGGAGAGTGAAGAGATCCGGAAGCGTCGCAGTAAAGGATTGAGACGCGTTTACGAGAAGACTCGCTGGCTTTGGATCATCATCATTGTGTTTGGCCTGGTGATGCAAAGCATGCGTCACGACACTATGACTCCAGCGACCTCAGATATCATCAGCATTTCTGAAACTATTGTGACTCTCGTGTTGGCGGCTGAGATCGTCTTCCGCATCATTTGCGACTGGCGAGATTTCCCCAAACATCGTCAAAATTGGGTAGACCTGGGTCTCGCCGTGATCACAACAATCATTCAGATCCCACCGATACACGATTCTGGCACCGCTTACGCCTGGCTCACAATTTTCCAAATCGTCCGGATCTACAGGGTCGTCTTAGCAGTGCCCATCACTCGAGACTTGATTCTTCTGGTCTTGCGACATGTTTCTGGTGTCCTCAACTTGATACTCTTCGTCTTCCTGCTGACGTTCCTGGCTGCGATCTTCGCAACTCAGCTATTCCGTGGCGTCATTGAAGACGATGAAGCCCATGTGACTTTCGGCACTGTCTTCAACTCTTTCCTCGGCATGTACCAGATTTTGTCAACGGAGAACTGGACCAGCATCTTATACAACGTCACTGAATCGAGTAGCCACTGGGGAACTGCATGGATCGGAGCCCTGTTCTGCATCCTCTGGTTCATCCTTGCCAACTTCATCACGCTCAACATGTTCATTGCTGTCATCCAGGAGAACTTTGACGTCAGCGAAGACCAGAAACGATTGCAGCAAGTGCGGATGTTTTTGCAATCAAAAGAACAAGGCAGTGCTGCTCACGGCGGCACCATGAGCTTATCGAGCATCTTTAAATTCGGCCAGGCTCGGCGGCAAGATCCTTTGGACTTCGGTAGTGCTACTACTGAACTCTTGATGAAAGACGCTGTTGTCCGCGACTTTCTGGACGAAGTCGCACCGGAGGAGAACCAACCACCAGTGATGAAGCGATTCTCGACTATGCACTTGGGTACCACGCAACCAGGATTCTGGACCAATATCTGGGCTAAAACGGGAGGCCGCCTTTATCGTGGTGCGCCGAACCCGTTCTACTCGCGACTGCAACTTACCAAGCCCTACGAGGAATTGGATCCAAGAACTCTGGCCAGAGAAGTCGTCACTGCGACCGAGGCGCGAAAGGTCACACAGAGAGAGTACCTACGACAGAACCCCAATTACAACGTCTCGCTCTTCATCTTCGGCACAAGGAATCCAATACGCAAATTTTGCCAGCGAATGGTCGGCCCAGGACGTGGCGAACGCATCGAAGGCGTTGCCCCGAACCCGGTCATATGGTACGTTTTCTCGGCCTTCGTCTACTGCGCCATCGTTGGTATGGTACTGCTTGCTTGCGTCACGACTCCATTGTACCAGAAGGAGTATTTCGCCAAGCACGGCTTCAGTCGCAAGAATTGGTTCGTTTTCACAGACATCGGGTTCGCAGCTCTCTTCACGGTCGAGGCGATTATCAAAGTCATCGCGGACGGTGCCTTCTTCGCACCCAACGCGTACTTCCGCAGCTCGTGGGGTCTAATCGATGGCATCGTTCTTTGCACCCTTTGGGCCAGTGTGGCCACTTATCTGACCGACCCTGGTAGCGGATCTCGAGCTGTTGGGGCTTTCAAAGCTCTGAGAGCCTTACGATTGCTCAACGTCAGTGATAGTGCTAGAAACACATTTCACTCCCTGATTGTGCTTGGAATCTGGAAACTAACATCAGCGGCATTGGTGTCGCTCAGTCTGTTGATCCCATTTGCCATTTATGGTCTCAACCTCTTCGCCGGACAATTCCAAAAGTGCAATGATGGCAGTGGCTTAGTCTCGAACTTGACCGACTGCGTAGGCGAGTTCAAGGATTCGCCGTTCGAGTGGGACGTCCTCGTGCCGCGAACAGTCGGCAACGACTTCTACGACTTTGACAGTTTTGGGGGATCGCTTTTCATCCTCTTCCAAATTGTGTCTCAGGAAGGCTGGACAGATGTGATGTGGAGCGGCCAGTCTGTGACAGGCATTTTCACACAGCCAGACAACTTTGCTACACAAGGCAATGCGGTGTACTTCATCGTCTTCAATTTGCTTGGAGCAGTGTTCATCCTCACGCTGTTCGTGTCTGTGTTCATGCGCAACTACTCTGAACAAACTGGAGTTGCTTTTCTCACGGCTGAACAAAGATCGTGGCTCGAGTTGCGTAAACTCCTACGCCAGGTATCACCTTCCAAGCGTCCGTCTCCGAAGGAGAAGCGCGAAACTTGGCGAGAGTGGTGCTACCGACGAGCAGTTACCAAGACCGGACGGTGGCAGCGAAGCATTACGGCTTTGCTCGTTGTTCACCTCATCCTGCTCATGCTTGAGTTTTACCCAGAGCCGTCCGCCTGGGGTCGAGCAAGGGATTACGCGTTCCTTGTCTTCACTCTCGTCTACATTGCCAACATCGCCATCCGGATCATCGGTCTTTCGTGGTTACGTTTCAGGAGGAGTGCGTGGGATGTCTATTCGCTGTTTGCGGTCTCCGGCACCTTCATCACGACACTCATGCTGCTTGCCGAATTCCACGACCGCACTTTCATCCAGTTCCAAAAGCTCTTCCTGGTATCTGTCGCTCTGTTGATCATCCCAAGAAACAACCAGCTCGACCAGCTCTTCAAGACCGGCGCCGCTAGTCTTGGATCGATTGTCAATTTGCTGGCAACCTGGTTCGTCTTTTTCCTGGTATTTGCGATTGCGCTTACGCAAGTGTTCGGCCTTACTCGGTTTGGTCAGGAGACAAGCAATAATATCAACTTCCGCACGGTTCCCAAGGCGCTCATCCTCCTTTTTAGGACGAGTGTAGGAGAAGGCTGGAATGGACTCATGGAAGACTTCGCCGAAATTCATGCTCCGTTCTGCACCGTTGGCGATCGCTACTTCGATGGCGACTGCGGCAGCGAGCAATGGGCACGCGCGCTCTTCATCTCATGGAACATCCTGAGTATGTATATCTTCGTCAATCTGTTCATCTCGCTCATATACGAAAGCTTTTCGTATGTGTACCAAAGGAGCAGCGGACTCTCCATCATTAGCAGAGAGGAGATCCGTCGTTTCAAGCAGGCTTGGGCAGAGTTTGACCCTGTTGGAACTGGCTATATTTCCAAGGAGGCTTTCCCGCGCTTCTTGGGCGAGCTGTCTGGTGTATTCGAGATGAGGGTCTATGACGGAGACTTCACGGTACGCGCTCTGATGGAAGAGTGCCAAGCAGACAGCCCGCTGCATCGGACCACGTCTTTGCCTCTGGATGGTGCTTCTGCATATGAGCCCAGAGAGATCGATCTCGCGAAGCTGAACGCAAAGCTGAACGAGATTCCGGTGGATGAGATCCGCAAACGACGAGTCAGAATGAACACTTTCTACGAAGAAGTTCTCGTGTCTGCGGATCCGGATCGGGGTATTGCTTTCGGGGCGCTGCTCATGATCTTGGCGCACTACAAGGTTATCAACGATAACAGGAGTTTGAAGCTCGAGGAGTTCTTGCGGCGCCGTGCTCGCTTGCAGCGTGTGGAGGAGGCTGTCAATCGGAATGTCGTCGTCGGCTTCTTCGATACGCTGTACTGGTCGCGCCGCTTCCGTCGCGCGGTAGAGAGCAAGAAGTCTGCACGCATGACTGCCGTGCCGTCCTTCGGCGTGCCCGAGATCTTCGTTCAAGACGAAGAAGGCGACGATGTCACGCAAGCCAAGAAGTTCCACGTGCCGTCCGTCAGCATCACGCAAGTCGATGACAACACCGACGACACACAACTCGGCGTCAACCGCGCGTCAAGTCTCTCAGCCGGATCCGATGCCGCCGGTCCATCATCCTGGTCGCGAGGCGAGGCCCGCCACCGCAGCAACTCAATTCAAACGACCCCGACTGGCTCTCCCACCGGGTCTCATCCTAGTTCACCTCAGCTCTCTCCTGCTCACCGCCCTTCGCCATCTCAAGGCAGCATTCAAGGCAGCATCCAGCCAGACTGGCACTTTGCCGCCGCCCTTGAGAACGCCATCACACCTCCTGGCAGTCCGAGGTTGACCGGCGACGCTGGCTTCGGCCGAAGCAGGGCCAGCAGCGCCGTTAGCCAGTCAGACATGATGATGGACACTTTCGGCACGAGTGCGTGGGGAGAGAGCATGCGTCGCAGTGTCACTACTCACAGACGCACCAGCGACAATAATAGGAGGCAGAGCAATGCTAGACAGCAAAGCGGAAGTCGGCCATCGAGCGCGCAGCGACGACCCAGCGCTCCTAGGCAGTATAGTAGCAGTAGCAGACCGCCGAGCCCCAGTCCACAACAACATTGGCCTGGCTCGTAGTGGGATGATGGACAGATGACAATAACCTTGATTCTATTTTATGACAATGGCGTTTTTTGGGACTTTAGAGCATTGAGAGGTTTTATTCTTGCATGGGAAATGTTTGATGGTGAATGCTTTGCATGGCGTTTTTAATGCTTGCATGCATGCATGGGAAACGCGCTCCACGGCAATCATTATGTACATGCCCCGTTGTTGCATAGCGTTGGCGTTTTTGGTTTGTAGATATGAGACCGCTGGGTCCGATAATTTGGAACGAATTGAGCATTTGTGCGGAGCATTGATAAGTTGGACTGTGATTGAGGAATGAAGATCGAGAGCACGACCTTCCGCTTTTTGAATTGTCATGGCTGCTGGGGCTTTTCTATTTGGTGGGCATGCGTGCTGTGTGACAGCTGAGTCGTGCAATATTGGTGTACACATGGACTCGCGTGAGTCGTTGGATTGGAATCACAGAATCACATTGGAACGCCACGTGCGAGAGGGACAATTTCTCTGGGTATGCTGCATCAGTAGGAGGAGGTAGGCTCAGCCTGTCGTAATTCGCGCATTTCTGCGTCAACACATTTTGTTCGCATCGATGTGGCAGCAACGGGCGCACTCCCTCCCTATACGCCGCAGCTGTTATCGTCACAATTGCCGACATCATCGTGCCAAACAAAAGCGAGATGTCAGAGATCGTCGTTGTTCCGTCTCGCGAATCTTAGTGCGCCTAGATAATCAACTCGACACAAATGCTTTCTCCACATAATAGAACAACTCCTTGTGTTCTACCTCTCATTACATACATGTTATTTCATTATCAACAGGCCACCATCCCCCACAGCGTCAATCTCCATCTTGCCAGACCCCTTTCCTCATGATCTTGCTCTCCTTAGCGTTGGTTGTCGTTGGAGCTCTAGCGCCGCGCCGCCCTTGAACCGTTGTGAAACATCGTCGTTGGTGGAGAGACTTTGCGGCACGGCGACCAACGGCGTTGCTCGATAAGGACTTTCTGACACCACTTGTTGGAGATGTGCAAGAGAAATGTTTCGACGGATCACTGTGTGCGTTTGCAGGATCGGTAAAAGTTAATCTTGCATGCAGCTCGTTTGCGGCTTTAGTGGGTTATGGCTAGATGAAGTGGTAGGGCTGACCTCGTCAGCGTGTAATCTCCACGAGTATATGTTCGCAAGTTATCGTTTGAGACATCCCCCGCGGCACTTCTCGGTCAGCAGCCCGCTCTTCTTTTTTGTCTCGGTTTTGCTTCCTCTGGCTCTGTTCTGACACCTGTGTCTCGGTCTTCCGCTACTGCTTTTGCTACTTGCGGCCTCTGGTTGCGTCAAGACCGTTAGGACAGCAACGAAACGCTGCCGGGCGACGGGCTTGCGTGGGTTAGATCAGGTGGACACGTGAATGAGGCTGGACCTCTCTCATACATACACACAGTTCTCTCTTTTGAAGAAGAGTGACTGACTGCTTCCAAACAATCTCTCAACACATCTCACAACTCAGCACCCACAACTTCTTCATCATCTTCACTACCAAGTTCCGAGACACGAGACGGATATACCTCCTTCAATCCTATACATACAACTTCACACAACAACACGGCCTAAGCAGAACGAACACCAGCTCTTACCACCAACCTCATTGCCATCCATAATCCACCAAACACCACCACCATCTCCACAAATCCCCTCTGACGCAAACACAACTATGCCCTCCGGCCGCCTCTCCCCAGCGCGATCCCTCCAAAAACTCCGCACCGTCTTTTCATCCACGCGTTCATCAGAGCCAACCGCCCAATCGCCCCTCACCAACACCACAACAACATCGCCATCAACCTCGCCAACCCTGACATTATCACCTACGCCCTCCCAACTCCAGCCCTTCGCCGGCTTCGCGGGTTTCAGCTTCGGAGACGCCAACGCCCTATCACCGGTCTTTGCTGCAAGCCCCTCGGAGGACGTCTTTTCTTTCCCTCCTTTTTCATTTGAGAAGCAGAGCAGGGATGGGGATTACGAAAGGCGGGTGATCAGGAGGAAGAAGTCATGTGTTGAGATTGAGATTGAGCGGGAGAGAGTGGAGTTTGATGGGAAGCTGGTTGGGCTTGTGGAGCCTAGGCCTAGGGTTGGGGTGGCGTTGGGGGGGATTGAGGAGGTTTTGGGGGGGAGAGTTTGAGGTTGGCTTGAGGGTTACCTTTTTTGGAGATGGAAAGCGTTCGGGGAGGGGAGTTTCGGAGGTAGGAGGGCGAGATATGATTGGGTTGGCTAATATGGGAGGTTCTATGATTGATGGTGCGGGTTGGGGAATGGTTTGGTTTGGTGCGAGGTTTTCCTTGGAAAGTGTTCTTCTTATTTTCCGGCAACGATGATATCCGCCGTGCTGCGACAAGCAGCGGCATTACCTTTTCTGTTTCTTATTGTATATCTGGTGTAGGTAGTTTAGTAATATAGCCTAGGCACACGAGCCCGATGTATTTCTGCTCCCTCTTCTTACGGTTCCTCCGACGGGACCTCTACAAAGCCCCGCTGGCGCTTCTTCGCACGCTGATGTCTGTCCATGCATTTAGAAGCGTGAAGCAGGTGGCCTCTGCGATCGCGGACAAAGCATGCATAAAGCACCGCAGCTGCTGCAACTGCAACGGCTGAAATAGCAGCGGGGAATTTGAACTGGTCTGGTCGGGGGAAGACCACAGTCGATAAGAACGCAAGCATCTCAAATCCGTTTTGGAACGACGCTTCCAGACTTGAGAAGGTTCCGCGCATCTCTGAGCCGACTTCGTCTTGGACGATGAACTGGGCACTTAGGTCAAAGCCCCACAAGCCAGCACGGCTAAGAACCACTGCTGCAACGAGCGCAAATGTGGTTGCGGCGCCAGGAACGGACTCTGCAGGAAGCCAAAGGACCACACACGACAAGGCAATGAAGACGAGTTCGGCATTGAGGAACCATATCCCGGCGCGGACTGGGCCGATTCGAGTATGAAGCCAAGGGCCTAGCCAGGTGGCTGACAGTTCGAATACCGCAGCAAGCCCACGGAGCATGGCTACAGTGGAACTTCTCAGACCTTGCGCGAGGAGATATGTGATAAATTGGCCGGAGAATGACAAGACAGTCAAGTAGAGCAATGCAAGCGCGAACGACGGTAAAAACGCAGGGTGGCGAATGTAGCTCAGCAGCATAGATGCGTTACTCTGGATTTTGCTCAAGATGGTATCGTGCTGATGCTTCAGAGAGTGCTGAGCGGGCGCCTTGGCTACTCGTAAAGCTGGCACGGCGTGGTAAACACGAGCGATGGCGAGGTATTCTACGAACACAGAAAAGCTGCTCGTCGCGGCTGTAGCGAGTACCGCTGCTCGAGTAGAACCGGAATCGACCACAGAGATGGCCAAAGGGCCAGCGAGCTTGCAAAAGAGGTCTATCCGACGCATCTGTGCGTTCATTGTGGCAAGTCTTGCTTCGTCAGTCCCTGCAATTACTACAGTCCAGTCTCGCTCCACGGAGACAGTGTTGAGCACTGCACTCAGCTTCTCAATGCAAGCCAAGACAGATAGAAGTGTCAATGCCACAGTCTTGCCAAGCATCGAGTGTGCCCACTTGGGAAAGATGAGGAGAATGAAGAATCCAGCACATGAGATGGCTACTGGCAGACGCTGCCCAACTTCATCACATCAGCGAAACCCTGTTGAAAGAACAAAGACACCATGCATACTTATCGACAGTCGCACCGCTCTCAGACGGTCAGCTCTATCGATGTACGCCCCGAGCCAGGGAGAGAGCAAGGCCGCAGACGCGGCTCGTGCCAATGCATACACCGACGCTGGTAATAGCGTGTTGGGGTAGATATTGGCAAGGAACAGGAATGCGCCAAATTCGAACAATCTCGAGTTCCACGTGGAAAGTGCATGTGAGATACACAGTCGACGAAAGTGGCGCCCGTGCGCTGCTGATGATGATAGTTGTGGCGGTGTGGCTTCATCGGCGTGCTGCATCTGCATCTGCATCTGCGCCTGCTCGTTTGCATGGTTGTGTAATTGTGATTGTGATTGTGATTCTGATTCTTCGAGCAAACGCTGATGGCTCTCCTGTTGTGGTTCCGGCATTTTGCTGTCAGGGTATGTCTATGAGTGACGAAGACGGTAGGCATGCGCATCTACTGCCAGTACAAGCCAAGCGGCCATATCAGATTGTGTCTGCGGTATGTCGATGGCGGCAGGCGCCTTCAACGTCTCATCAACGTCTCATCAAGGTCGTCATTTTCGATCCCAGACTGCCGGGATTCTGCGACGCGCTAGCCAAACCCTGTCCGCGGCACGTCCCGCGGCGCTAAGCCTTTTTAGAACGAATGATGAAGGACCTTGAACGACACTCGCGTTGGGCGCGCGCGTCTTGCACACGATCAAACGCAGCCACGCAGCCACGCAGCCCACCACCCAAACGCCGTATTTTCTTTGCACGTCGCCGCACACTTCACCAGCCCTATTGCTTACGCTGAATCATACGCGCACGACTACGCGTCCATCTCACTGCCGCCTGCTTCACACTTGATTATTCGCGACACGCACGACTCGCTCTCGCAATGCCGCGCCTCAAGCGCTCGGCAATAGAGGCCCAGCTCGATGTTTCTGCCGAACCAGAAATGGCCCCCGAGGCCGCGCAAACACTCAGGGACTTGCGGAACATGTGGGAGTTTGCGAGTCTGATGCAGTACATTTTCCTTTTCGGCAACGTCGTCAAGATAGACGAGGACTTTGACATTGAGGTATGGGACCGCAATCGAGACCTCCAGCATGAATGGCGCATAAGACATGGCATTTGCCGTAGATTAAGCTGACATGAAATCTATGCAGGACCTGGAGCACGAATGTCTCCTCCCTCACCCTTCAGAGAAGCTTGCACAAATTGGCCTTGCCCTGCTCAAGGTCGTTTCATCACATCGCGGCCTAACGTGAGTTGACCATGCTTACCGACCAACTTATAAGAGACTGACACTATGCAGAACCGAAATCTTCCCCGAGTATACCCGAAGACAATACCTGGCAAAAGCACCCATGCGCAACCCTTTCGGCGACGTGGAAGAAGACCCAATCAAGTTTGATGACCTCGACATCTTTACCAGAATCCGGGTCCTGCAACAACTCACCACATGGACATTCTTCAACGAAACACGGATACGCGAGCGTATGCCGGAAGAGGATGATCACCTGACATGGCGCATGGATCCAATTGGCTGGGACAAGGAAGATCGATCATACTATGTTCTGGATGACAACCGCATGTACCGTCGCACTGACGCTCGCCCACCGCCGCCCTTGCCTGTGGCCACACCAAAGCCCAAATCTAAGACCAAGGCCAAGAGCAAGAAAGCTGTGAAGCCCAGACCTAGAGGAACTCGTTCATCAAAACGATTCAAGGCTGAGTCCGAGCCAGAAGATGAGGACGAAGAGATGGTCGATGCGGAAGGCGGAGCGCCAGACGAAACAGTGGCAACAATCGGCGCTGAGGATGACGAGAGGGAGCATGGAGACTTTGGTTTCACAAGCAACACATGGGAGTGCATTGCCATTACATTGGAAGACTACCAAGACTTCCTTTCGACTATCTTCCGTTCAAGAGATACAAACGAAAAGCAACTACGACAGAACATTGAGACCGATGTCTTGCCGATCCTGGAGAAGCGCGCCGAAGCCATACGACAAAAGCAATTGAAGAAGCAACGGGAGCTCGAGAACCTTCAGAAGATGACGGGCGCCAAGCGATCCAGCCGTTTAGCTGTCAAGGCTGACAGAGAGAAGGAGGAACGTGAGGCTCGCGAGGCGGAAGAGAAGAAGCAGCGCGATCTGGAAATGGCACATGAAGAACAGGAGAGGCTCCGCCGGGTCGAGGAGGTAAGCTTTACTAATACTGGGTTAAAGAATATGTCTGACAAATATCAGGGCCACGAGTCTCGCCGTATGACACGCGAGCAGCGTTTGAAAGAACGCGAAACCAAACGAATTCTCGCCGAAGAGGAACTTGCTCGTTTGGAAGCCGGAGGCGAACGAGATTCTTCGGCAGACGTTGCTGCAGAGAATGCGAAACGTCAATCTGAGCGACAACTAAAGACGCAACGCGAACAGCTCCAGAAGGATCTCCAGGAGAACCAGGAAGATGAAGGTGACTGGTACTTCGACTGCGCCAAGTGTGGAATGCACGGAGAGAACCTCGATGATGGAGCTCACTCAATGGCCTGCGAAAAGTGTAACGTGTGGCAGCATAGCGCGTGCCATGGCTTCACTCCGGAACAGGCTGAGCGTGATGACTTTGTCTTCATCTGCCATTCTTGCAAGAAGAAAGAAGAAGACGCAAAGAAGCCGAAGATTCCATCTCTACAACTCAACAAGAGGTCGAGTGATAGTCCTGAAGCACAACGCGGCGAAAGTAGACCGCCCTCATCAAGCGGCCCACGAGATAGTGGACTACCACCCCATGTGCAGCGACAGCTTGACGGCATCGCCGCTCCTGTTCAACTCCAACCTCAGCAGACGGCATATCATCCTGGCACTGCAATCCCGCCGTTCCAAGCATACTACCCACCTAATATTCAAAACGCGCAACCCAGACCCCCACAGCCTCAATGGCATGGCAGCCCATTACCTCCACCTGGCAGGCCTACGTCGAATCATGCCGGCTCGCCTTCTCCTGCAAACGGAAATGGTCATCCTGCGCAGCAACACCACCAGGAGCAACACCAGCACGCGCATCAGTATGCTGTTCAAAACAGCGGCGCCCACCCCGGCTACCAGCCACACCCACCACAACACACATACAGCCACAGCCCCCAGCCTGGCAGAGCACTACCTCTGAGCTCTCCGCCTCCTTTGAGGCAGCCTCAAAACCCGTACGCAAACCAACCCAACTTGCAAAGGTACTCGCCTCCACAACCCGCCCGGCAGCCTGAGCAGCCGCCTCACAGACCCAGCTCGTCACACTTGATGAACGGGTTCCAGTCACCCGCGAAGCGCGCACCGTCATCGCCAAACCACCTACCGACCCAGCCGACTCCACAACCACGCCAATCACCCATGATCCACAGCCCAATGACATCCTTCCCTCCGCCTTCAGCCTCTGCTCATAACGCAGGCCACTCACCAACAAAGTCTTCCCCTCCGCCCCAACCACGTGTCCACGCCACGCCCTCCAACGGCCACACCTACCCAGCACCCCACTTCCAGACTCCTACAAACGGCGGTGCCGCGCCTCCTGCGCCGCCTTCTTCGGTGGCGAATGGTGTCGCTGCAGACGGAATGTCAGGACCTTGGCCCGAGAGCTCTAAAACTATTCCTCAGAAACACGACCAGAGTCCCGCGCCACAGCCTTTGCCTGGCTCAATGCTATCGCGCACTCCTGCGAGCAGTGGACTGATGCCGCCCAATCTGGTACCTAGCCCCGTGCAGGTCGCGCAGGGAGAGAAGGGCAGTGTGCCTGTGAAGAAGGAGTTGGAAGCTGTGCCTGGGAATGTGCAGAAGAGCGAGAATGGTGCTGAGTAGGAGCTTGCGGTCGTTGGATCAATACCGCTCATTGGTCTTGGTTGACTTTAACTTTAGCGAGGACGATTGTATAACATGGATGAGTAATGAAAGTGCAATTGCTAGCAATTGACATAGATCCTGCGTACAAGTATTCGTCCTGTGTCAGATAAACATCACATCTCATGACAATCATCTCATCTCTCGCAACTCGATCTGTGGCGTTGTATTATGCATACCAACCACGCTCCGCACTTTAGCTTCTAGAAATTTACAACTTCCTCGCCACATCTCCCTGCGCCTGAATCAGCTCAAACACATCCCGCTCAAACACCTTCGCCTCGCCCAGAATCTTCTTGCTCCACTCCGTCGAAGCCACCTGCTTGACCTGCTCCGACGGCAACTCAGACGGCGCGCACGCCCACTCATGCAGCGCGAGATAGCGGGGTGAGACGTCGTCGATACGCTTGTACCGTGTTGTCCTTCGGTAGCCGGTGCACATGGCCAGCATGTCGAGGTGCTGCTTGCGATACCAGTTTTCGAAGTCAGCGTCTTCGCCTTCGGCAGGCTCCATGAAGACGCAGGTGAGCGTCTGGCCGCGTTGAGAGCCGCTTTCGTCTGCATGCCCGTAGCCTTCGTACGTTTGGATCTTCTCATAGGGACGAGCGTCGAAGGTGACGAAGCTGGTTATGTCTTCGCCGTCGTACGTGCGGCTGTGGCGTGTGTCTGTTGTTAGTTCTTCTAGCGTGCCGCTTGTGAAGAATGTGGCGTCTTTGACTGGGTAGAGGGCGAGGTAAGGGCGGTCGCTGGAGGGATTGGTGTTTTTGTATCGTAGGGCGAGGTCGGTGACTTTCTTTTTGTAGTTCAGTACGTCGGGGAGGTGTTCTTCGTTGTACATCTGGTTGAATTTGGAGTCTGTGGTTTTGCTTGGGTCTGAGATGCGGGCTGTGACGAAGAGGAGAGCAGGATTTGACATGGTGGTGGAAAGTGTAGCGGGAATTATTTTAGCGAGTATGGTAATTGGAGTAGAAATCGGTCATGTGAATCTAGTAATGGTTGTGAAGTGAATTAATCGCTCAGTGATTTTTGCGATCGCTTTGTTGGCTATTAAGTTCGTACGCGTGAATGTGACTGCCTGGCGGCTGCCTCGGCTGTTCTGAGAGAGGAGTTCTCGACGATGACGACTGCTATATGTAACAACTAAGAGACCCCCCTTCGCCTTTAGTCCGTCTTGAGTATTTTCTACGGTGCACAATCTCCTTGAAATCTCGTACAGTAGACATACCGGATAAATCAATCCCACTATGACCTAAGTCAAACAGAAGCTTACCATCGTCGAAGGTACTGGCGGTGAGGCTTCTGTGCCAAAAACCAGCAACAAGATCAATGCGGTCTCGATGCAAGGCGTGTATTACTATCTGAAGACCAATTTGAATAAGGACTTCATGGAAGACTTCCACAACTTGCCCAGCGAAGATATTGTTAACAAGTACGCACTTGTTGAAGTTGAAGTCGTTGACGCGAAAAGGGATGCACAGACGCCACAGAGAAAACAAAATTCTTGAGCAAATCGACATTCGACATAAATGAAGCTTCATGCAAGATCTCGTGCACAAGTTGCAGCAACGTGAGCTTGTACTTCGTCAATCCAGACCTACTTTATTTTGAGCCCAGTGTGAACACGCTTTACGTGTTGCAGCTCAGTGGTGTCACTGGCTTGACTGGGTCCACAACCCCGACATTCCGACACGATCTGGAAATTGTCAAGGCGCGACCGTATTCTTACAGTATGTTATATGTGTGGTCGAGCAAATAGCGCCTGCAGCTTTATGACAAGAGCTCCACTTTCCAACCACCAGATGACTAGCACACATCCAAAAGCCCCAACTGCGCCTCCAAGTCTTCAGGATCAATCGCAACAAACTCATATCCGGGACAACCGACATTCTTGCAGCTGCCCATCTTGCTTCCATGAGCAAGCAAGCTCAGCCCAATCTTGTAGATACGACCTGCCCATTTGACTTCTTTCTCCTTGGAAACCTTTCCTGCGAGCTTCAGTAACTTGGCCTCCATCTCCGCCGCTTCGTTGACAACCATGCATGTCGTCTCGCCTATCGCGATAAGTGTGTCCGTGATCTCTTTGGACGCGTGCTCGGTGAGAGCGACGCAGAGACAGCTAGATGGGACGTTGTCGCTGCCGGAGCAGGTCTCGGTGTAGCCGAACGGCGTGTTGCCATCGCCCAGGCGCTCTGCACACTTGCAATCTGAGGCCCGGTCGCAGGGGATGATGTCGGCGTTTTTGGCTGCGTTGATGCTGCGCATGCATGAGACGGAGAGGTAGGCTTCTGGGACTGTGCAGTCGTTGGGTTCGTAGTTATTTGGGTCGAAGACGGCGGCTGTTGGCTCGGCTGCTTTGATGGCGGTGGAGAGTGTTGTTGGGGTAATTTTTTGCAGGTTGGCCATGAGGCTGGCGATGACATCGACTTGGGCAAAGGCGGTGGGGATGGAGGTCAGCAGGACGAGTGCTGCTGGGTTGGTGAAGGCGCGCATGATGTTGTTTGTCGGCAATGGTGTTCGATAATGGAAGGAGTATTGGTTGCGAGTGATGCTTGAGTGTGCAAATGTTTTTTCTGTGCTGCAATGGGGACCGGCGGCGCATTACTTGTACCTAGGCTACTGAACACACGCCGTAGATGCTGCGAATCATAGAACGCTTTTCGAGCTGCTGGTCGAACAATGCTGCCACCATAGCCACCATCTCTAGCCAGGTCAAAAGGGTTGGTAGTGGATCACCAACACTGCGCCTTATGATCCTGCCATCTGCGACCTGGTGCGCAGGATCGAGAGTGGATCACCAACAACGCGCATTGTTATCGTGCTGGTCAAGGTGACGCAAAAGCAAATGGAAGATTACTTCGATAGCAATGTCCTTGAAGGAATATTGATCTCGGTAGATCTGTAATCTTGTTGTGTTTCTCTTGTAAGACTCAGACTAGGTACGTGCTAGTGCAACCTAGCGTGCTTGAGCCTCACGCGAAGGAATTAATCCTTGTCTCATGTGCTGTTGACGGGCTTGAAACAAATTGCTTGAATGATTGTAGCTGCAAGTCAAGCAGTATAACCAAACGTACATCCTGTATTAGCGATAGAAAAGGCAGAGGAGATCAGGCGTGGATGCTTGCAATCCTCGAAAACGCCACCACAATCTTTGCGACCTAGTTATTAGCGAGCGCTGGATTCATCGTTTTAGGGCTAGCTCGGCATCGAAATATCCTTAGCGTCTAGACTGGGCAGATGGAGCGCGCTAGACATGATGCGACCAGTTGGAGGTAGCGAGGCTTAGAGACACGATTCGAGGCTATGGAGGAATCTTGAAAAATGCCAGTGACTGGCGGCTACCTTTAGTATGTCCTTTTCCTTAAGCCCCAACAAAAAGACAAAGCATTGGAGATTGAATTGCTAGCTCGCTCGTCCATGCACAATACGGCCACGCTGAGTCGCTGACGATCTATACTAAAACTCTGGAGACAGAGAACAGGACAGTAAATTTCTGGTTTAAAACGAGGCACACGCTTTGCCCTTGCGGTTGGAATCTCCAGTACTTTGACAGAGAGGTGTTGTCCGTTAGGTAGCCAGTGTCATGTGTGCATCTAAGGTCAGTCAGAATAATACGATTACACAGAAACAACAAGACACCTGAATCTTTGCACAATGAAGCTTACGAAGAATCGATTCTAGAGATTTGAATGCGCGAACAGTACTGTAAAGACTGGACAGCAAACACTCCCTTTGTCAGTCGCCTTCTCCTGGGCTGGCTCGCAGAAATCGTGTGCGAAAAACCCCTATTGGTGCGGGACGTTCAAGAGCAAACCATTGCAGAGTAGTGCAGAAGATGAAAGCAAAATTCGCTCGACAGTTGAGTAAGCTATTGATGCGTTTGTCGAGATGCGGCGAAAGTTTCGTCCGTAAAAGAGCCCGAAGATTTGAACTACTTCGCTTCCGCAATCTCTGTCTTGATCAAGATGATGCCCTTGCTCGGCATACCGTTTCTGTCATGCAGCCTAACAAAACGGTACCCAAGCCTTAGCCTATCCAGACGCACGCAAGCCCATGCAGTCATAACGTCTGGCCCAACCACGTCATTCATCACCACGAACGATATGAATGCCAGTTCCGGGACCACGCCCTCAATGTTGAGGAACTCGATTGTATCGCCGCCGAAGTCGGGACTGGTGCCTTTGCCTGTTGCTGTCTTGCCAGTATGCCCGATTTCTTTGACTTGTTCTCCACTTGTATCCTCACCAACCATGGCCGCGAGGGCATCCGGTTGCGTGTGGAATTGCACTTTGACGTAAGGCGCATAGCTCGCTGGGTTGTCGCCATGTTGGTATAGAGGAAGATTCTGTGCTGCCAGCACCGTGATGGCTAGCCTGTCCAATCTCTTGCTCACGATCTCCGATCCTGCACTCGCTTCACGAGCAGGTGTTGAATCTTGCGCATGCTCACGACGGTAACCTCTCGGCTTGAGGATGTAACCGTCGGATCCCGCAAACATGCCTTCGTTGAGAATCATGCCTGCGTCCCAGGACTGCCAGTTCAGTGCGACGACTTGTACGCCTGCTCGCCAGAAGATCACGGGATCGAAGTTGGAGGAGTCGAAGCGCATTCCGTGTGGGTAGGTGCGCATGAGGAAGTCTTTGTTGTGAGTGAAGAGAGCTTTTGGCATTGTGCGCTGGATTGCGAGTGCTGCTTTTTCGGACAGCGAGAAGATGTGGTTCGGCATGCAGGCTTCGGGTTGCTCGAGGGACTTGAACGTGATTCCGCGGGTGTGTATTCCAAGGCGGCTTAGACGGGATGTGATTCTGGGAGGCTTGACCTTCTTTGTCTTCTTCTCGCCTGATTCGATGACGACTTCGTGGAGGCTCTCGTCGTCGTTGTCGTTGTCACTTTGAGCTGGAACCTTGGGACTGGATCTTCCGTGGTGCTTCTTCTCCGAAGGAACGTACTTGACCTTGACCAGGATTTTGTTTCTTAACTGGTCTGGTGATGGCAAGTGATCTGCATCCATCTCAGGAACAGGTAGGAGGTACTCGCCCCATGTCTCCTCCATGATGTCGACCATGGCGTGTTGCTGCAGAGGACTGCAATGCACTTCAAGGCTGACAATGAGTGGCAGGTTGGAAGCAGCGAAGGCGTAGTCCTTCACCGTCTGGCACACCTCTCGAAACAGGACCTCTTTGGTGAGCGTGAAGCCGTGGAGGACACGTGGCTCTGACTGGATTATATCCGCGAGCCGGTCGTCCACGGTGTTTCCTTCTGGGTCGAAAGGGCTGAAGGTGTTCATGATCCCTTTGCAGACTTTTATGACGAGACGTTCTTTGAAGCCGATTTTGCCTGGTTTGCTGTCTGTGTGAGATTCGGATATTTGGCCCTCGTTGCCCTCATCATGATTGACGCCGGGTTTCCATTGTTCAACGCCATCCCAGACGTCGATTTCGATACACCGGCAGCCGCGAAGTAAGACGTCCTTGTACGCTTCGGCGCTGGAGTCACTTGAGAGTTGGTTTCCAGTGAGATAAGTGTTGTGGCTCGAGCTGACAAAATAACTGCTCAGAGGCCATGAGAGATCCTGTGCTGTCGCCATCTCGAGAGCGTTTCCACATGGCGAAGTGATGTACTTGATCAGCTCGAAAAGGCTCAGCTCGTCGTTGTCGACTAGGTAGCTTGCAAGACCGTTCGGGTCTTCGGCTTGCACGTGCTGCATGAAAATGGCGACATGATCTCGAGTCCATGTGTTGTTCGGTCCAGCGAATTTGTTGTACAATTGAGAAAGGTGTGCGAGCAGAGACTCGTCCAGGTTCTCTTGTATCCCCCTACGATCGCCGCTTGGGTGGCCACCACCAGCTCTGTATTGCTGGAGGGGGAACTCAGTTGGCGTCATAAGAAAAGGTCGGAGACATAAAGATGCTGGGAAGAATGTAGCAGAACGTCAACACTCTGGTTGTTCGATAGTCTGGGTTTTGAGAAAACTTCGGGTACAACTTGTGACTATAGGACTACAGTCCGATACTTATCTTGTCCTAGCATCGGGCATTCTCACTTTTCACTGTGCACGGGATTTTTACTTTCTATTGTTCACGCACAGAGCAGGCAAGGTAGTTTTGTTCAGAGTCAGTAGTCTAGATAGCATGTCAAAGCGTTCTTCACAGAGTAGTGCTACAGGAAGATGCATCGTACTGTAAGCGAATCAAGAGCCTAGTCTTGCTTCGCATGCTGTATACTCGTGGGGAATGTGGATATGATCCCGCCTTATCCGTTCGGTTCGTGCGGCTAGTGGGTCGTCCACACTAAAATTGATTGTGCTCACTTTTGTGTGTGGGTCCGTACCCCGTGGCTTCGTAAGGCTGTTACAAATTCGTATGTAATTAGTCTAGTTATGGAACTCATCTGAAGCATCCATACCGCCTCAAGCTATGCGAATCTACGAAGTGAACACTAGCTTGTAAACCGCACCAGCTGTCCTGCGCCGGGCCTCCTTGTCCCAAATCTGGAAGGCCACGGATGTGAGGTTGATAACACCTACTAGCACTGCCAGGATGATACCCATCTTCCGTGGCCCATCATGCGTAATCCAGGGCTGTATCCCGAACGTGATGGAACCGCCTGAGATGTTCCGCACAAAGCCAGTCTGAGAACCACCCGCCCAAGAAGAAGCCCAAGACGCTGCCGATCATGATGGTGAAGCACATGAGCCCGAGTTTGTCTGGGGTGAAATTGTATGGCGGGACTGAGATGAAGCTTGCTTGCGTGGTCAGGACGTAGCCCACAACGGCCGCGGCGTATGTGATCTGGATGCAGGCCCATGTGACTGCTGGGAGCCGGGTTACCGAGAACATTGCAGCCAGAAGCTCCTAGTAGGTCTGACCTGCTTGTTGCCTCTGAAGAGAATCAAGCGCTTGGTCCAGCTGAGGCGGGTCGTAGATGTTCTAGCTGTCACGGTGCTCGCGAGACGGTAGAGTGACCCCCGATCTGGATCGCGTCTTTCTTCGGAGGCTCGTCCGTGGTGGATATGCTTGATTCCATTCCCTGCATCTTTCTAAAACATTCACATTGACGTCGTTGACTGTGTTCTCAGATCGTACGGGTATCCCGTTGTAATGTCTTTCATAATTGCTTTCTTCCACAGTAAAGAGGATGACTAGCGAGACCGAACCGAAGAAGATCAGGAGGTATCCAAAGTACCATCGCCATCTTTGCGCCGAAATGATGTAGCCAGCTGCGATGGGAGGCTGAAAGTTACCGGAAAGGAGTATGAGAGCGTAGCCTTTAACCAGACGTCCTTTCTGGTGCAGGAAGTGTAAGTTCCCAGTGTCCAGACTGTCTCCGAATCCACTGACTGATATCCGCTAGTCTTGAATGCATCTCGGCTTGCTACGAAGGCACCGGTCTGGAGATGCCGGAGTATCTCAAGGATAGGGAATATGGCTCTGAAATGATTGCCAGCTGTATTCGCAAGAAGGGCGAAGTCTTCTGCGCTGGTACTTGCGAGTGGGCAGCCGGACTCATCAAGAGGGACACTTGAGTTGAGATGATCACGAATAATGTCTTTCACAAGTTCACCCAGAAGCAGGAGTAAAGTAGCCGTAGCATCCTTGGGTTGATCGTCTGTGTTCTTCGACAGCTGTGGCTGATTCGCCTGCCGCGTGAAACCAGTATCTTCACCACATTCCCAGTTCGGCTTCAGTATCAAATCTTGCATTCGCTTCTTGTGTGCAAGCGTCGGTAGTCTCCGATTCAGTGAGCTGACGTAGAAGAGCAGCTTCAGGGCCCCTGTTGCTGTCTCTGTAACGGTCGCAGATATTCTCGACCCGGAGAGTCAACTGTTTCCGTGTATTGTCATCTGTTGTCGCCTACATCAGTGCAAAGAGAGGCCAGATGAGCACCCATAAACTAAACTTGCGATCAACTTCGACAAATTCCATAATCACACCAGTCGCGTCTTTTATATCCTGTATACTGTACTCAACTATGGCCAATGGCTTGATCTTGCAATGGATGTGGAGCAACGCATAGAGTTCGTAGCATGTCCGTATAGTCTCTTCAAGGGCAGTTCTGTAGAGGGATGAGCAGGAGCTATGGTTTCCAGCCACAAAATCAGCTCTTGCGACACGTTTGCGCCTTGCGATATTTGCGCTATCAGATCAAGCAGCGGCCTAGGCATTCTACGCCGGGTCTTCCCATGCAGAATCTAGACCAGATGTGCAAAGGTTCAGATTTGCGGCCGATTATTCAGACATCCATCTCCAGTCCACCCAGTGATTCGAGCACTGCAGAAAGCTGGTCAATTTGCAAAGAGTTGGGTCCGTGCTGTTGCGAACAGCGAAATGCAAGATGGGTCCCAGTTGGTGTGTCCATGGGTAACCTGGTCGCATCTGCAGCGGCTTTGGTCAGCAATGTACGCGCTTCGTGTTAGACAAGTCCTCACTCGCTGAAATATGCGACATGATCATCATGGCAGTGATGACATGGGATGGCTCTTGCGAGCTTTCGTCTCCCAACATGGGTCCAAGACGGGAAATCGCTCGATCAACGGTTGTTAGTGAGCTGACTAATTCGGCGTGTAAATTTGCCATCAAAGCCACGAGGCAGACTCTGACCACGGGCGGGTCTGGACAGACGGATTCCAAGTAGTTTCGGAAGTCTGTCTTGCTCTCAAGCAACCAAGGAAAGCGTGGTGGCCGACATCGTCGACTGTTGATACTGTCAGCAAAGCGGCTGGTACTAGAGACGGATGGCTCAAGCCCCCATATACGCACATTTGCACATCAGTTGCACCTTAATGAGCAGCCCTTGGTGTCGTACCAAAGGAGGCACGACGGCTGTGAGATAAGTCGCACTTTGACCCGTGTCGGGAGTTTGCGCTCGTCCTGCAAATCCGCAAATTTGCAGGTTTCCAGCGTAGGGCGATCTTCTACAGCAGCAATCGTGCTGCAAGCCTCGCTAGGCGTCCGCCACCGCAGAGGTTGAGTGTAGTCGCACTCCTTCTGCAATCGCGCGCATGCCCCACAGTGTGGTCTTTCTTCGTCGCACTTGCGGCTCACGTGCCGGCACTGTTGACATCCTCTGCGTGAGAGTGTGTTCCGTGAGCTAAACGGATTTTTGGGTGGCATGATGTCGCTAGAGTATTTTGGCAACACTTGGGAAGTAACATACCTAGAGACTGCTAGCTGCATGCATTGATTGCTAGCTCTTCACGCCGCTATCTCGCAGAGCCGATAGATAAGCGTTCGGCATGTATTCAACGGAATTGAATTGTGTAGATCCTAAATTGTACCTCCATCATCGGAATACAGCCGAGAAGCTATTCGCATAGCAAGAGTTTTGACCCATACAACATCTTGATTTGCACCCTCGCTCAAACTTGTAGCTTCACAATGAAGTCCTAACACAAATTCGTACCGTGCGATCGAACTTTTATAGCGCAGAACACGAATCTCAGGTCTCTCTAGCCAACAGGATGTAGATTCATCCTTCAAGTTTCTTACTATTGCATCTGCACTGTGAGTACTTCCCGCTGGCATTGGCACGGTCGCGGCTCGGTACAAAGAAGCCGTCTATAGCTTTCGTCTTGCAACCATTTCTCCACTAGACTGGCAAGTCGACCGATCAAACCAGACCGCTACATCGACTTTGACTGCCGGAGGATATCTGTCTCAGATCCTTGTATGATCTTGTTTGTTGCTACTCGAGGATCTCCAGATAGTGGTATGGAAATTTAGAAGGCAAAGAAGCTTAGCACGCACGAATCAGACAGACCTGGCAAACTGGCAGATAAGAGCAAGGTCAGATCAACGACGTCGCGAGGAGTTGCTTGTAAAAGTGATTCGATAATATTTGACGCGGACTTGAGCCGTTTTCGTTCTTTGGTGTACTGAGATTCAGCGTTACGAAAGACGATTCCCTACGATCTTCTACGGCCCATCTCTGCTCAGCATACATGATGAGCGCTATGTACCACGCAGTTGGTCTTGGATCCCAAAGGTTCCCAGAACACGAATCTCAGGTCTCTCTAGCCAACAGGATGTAGATTCATCCTTCAAGTTTCTTACTATTGCATCTGCACTGTGAGTACTTCCCGCTGGCATTGGCACGGTCGCGGCTCGGTACAAAGAAGCCGTCTATAGCTTTCGTCTTGCAACCATTTCTCCACTAGACTGGCAAGTCGACCGATCAAACCAGACCGCTACATCGACTTTGACTGCCGGAGGATATCTGTCTCAGATCCTTGTATGATCTTGTTTGTTGCTACTCGAGGATCTCCAGATAGTGGTATGGAAATTTAGAAGGCAAAGAAGCTTAGCACGCACGAATCAGACAGACCTGGCAAACTGGCAGATAAGAGCAAGGTCAGATCAACGACGTCGCGAGGAGTTGCTTGTAAAAGTGATTCGATAATATTTGACGCGGACTTGAGCCGTTTTCGTTCTTTGGTGTACTGAGATTCAGCGTTACGAAAGACGATTCCCTACGATCTTCTACGGCCCATCTCTGCTCAGCATACATGATGAGCGCTATGTACCACGCAGTTGGTCTTGGATCCCAAAGGTTCCGTGTCGACTGTGCTACTCTCAAAAAATCATTGGCACAGCCATGCTATGAACGTAGTAGCTGTAGCCACACCCGCGCCGAAAAGAGCGACAGGAGGTGTCAGAAAGCCCACCATCCCCAGGCTAGTGAGAGTTGCAAAGATGCCGCCTGCTGGAGTGAAGGCCCCATATGCCCAGCCCTGAAAAGCAGCCGCCAAAGAACCTTGAGAATTGTCAGCTGCTATTTTCATCTTCTAGCAGTAGGCAGTAACTCACCAGGAATCACACCGGACGGCCCAAAGCCTAGACAGAGCGCGAATGTCACGACAATAGTGAACGTGACCCACCACACAGTGATGAGGATAAGTATCTCTGAGTTGGTGTTAGCTAAATCAGTATGCGTGCACACAGCTCCAAGATTCCGCTCACGAGGTTGTGCAATCCACTTCGCAAAGACATTTGCGTGGTTCAAGACAAAGTCCCAGACTGGATTCCTTTCGCTGATGAATTTTTTCAAGCCTGCGGTAGTGCTCGAAGCGCCTACAACGGTCCAGCTAGCAATGAAAAGATGAGGTGCCATATTACACAAGATTGTGTAGAAGTAGAGAAGAACGTTTAAGGAGACTCGAGCTGGGTGCGTGAATTCGTTGAGTGCGTAGAAGCTGATCTGCTAGCTGACAAACAAATCCCTTTCTTTGGCAGCCGTATGAAAATCGACCGAGAGTGACCAGTCATCGCTGCAGGCAGGTAGATATTTATCACGACACAAGTCGGGCGCAGCATTGATTGTACTGGGGCGGAACTGGTTGGACGGCTGCACGCCGTACTACAGCAGAAAGGGAGCCGTCAGACGATTGGCATAGACGCCCTCACAAACGGTTTCGAGGCGCAGGCTCTATACGCCGTATTATTCGCTTACTACGGACGAGCAAAGCTCCTTTGACGCCGCATGCTCTCTGCAGCAAATCATATTCAAGTAGGGGTTGCGCCTGATAGCAGGCGCTGTAAGCGCCATCATGCGACGCAAGCGTCATTCCTCGGCATATGCAGTTCAATATGCTGCGTTAAGCATTGCAGCTGTTACATTAGGCGCTATGCGCCTTAGGCTTGCACTGTTGTTAGGTGTCCTGCTTTGGTATCTAAGGCATCGCTTTACAATTAACCGCACGAGGCGCAGCTAGTACGCGACTCAGTATGCAGCGGCCTATAGTGTTTCAGTTCGCTTGCGTATTAGGACCTTGTCCTAAGTGACTACTATCACGTGAGTGTGAAGTCAGGTAACTAAGAGGTCGGGTTAGGACTCAGTAGAGAGGGTATAGGTAATGTGAAGTATAGAAGCAGAGGTTTAGTATTCTTGTATACTAAGTAGTTACTATAAATAATAAGTTAAACATAAGAATATAGAAGTAATCTTATCTTCCTATATACTAAAGAGATTCGTACTATAGTTATAGTAATTAGTATTTCTTAGTCGTAACTAAGACTAAGAGCTTATACTTAGTCTAAGACTAAGATCGAGTTCTCTATCTAGCTTATATCTATTACATAATACTAGTACTTCCTATTATATCTAAGCTAATCCTAGTTATAGGTAACTAATAGCTACTACTTAGTTATAGCTTCGCCTAGAGCTTAGTTTAGATTATAATACTATCTTCCTTCTAGCTTAGCTCTATCTTAGAAGGTTAATAAGTAGCTATTCCCTTATCTTTTATTTATTATCTTATTATTATAATATCTTCCTTAAAATCTCTTAGCTAAAAACAATTCGCTCTAGAAATTATATTAATATTACTATAGAGGATTTCAGCCTATATAGGAATTTAGCTAGAATTTTAACTTCTCTACTTCGGATTTAATCTACTACTTACTATAATAATATAATTACTTTCGCTTTTATATATATCCTTATTAATACCTTCCTCTTCCTTATCCTTAATCTTAGGAATTATAGCTCTTATTATTCGCTTCTTTTTTAACTTCTCCTTCGATACTTCTACTTCTACTTCTTTAATAAGTTCGAGGATTTCCTTTATATTAAAGACGAACTTTCCTTTAATTACTATATACTTCCCTTTCTTATATTCCTTATATACTTATAGTAGTTCCTTAATATAAAGAGCGAGCCCTTTAGGAATATAGTATAGGTATAGCCTATACTCTAGACTAGAAGCTATAATTCCTTTACTAGCTTCTACCTTAGAATCCTCTTATTCCTATATCGAACTTATTAAATACTATATTAAGTCTTAGTATATATATTACTCTCCTATAATATTAAGTTCGATTAAATAAATAGACTATAGTCTAGTAATTATACTTTAGATACTAGATTATTATACTTAGGTAATAAGAACGAAGACCTATAAAATTATTACGATCCGAACTAAGCTCTAGGTAAAGCTATAGCTAAGTAATAACTATTAGTTACCTATAACTAGGATTAGCTTAGATATAATAGGAAGCGCTAGTATTACGTAATAAACATAAGCTAGATAGAGAACTCGATCTTAGTCTTAGACTAAGTATAAGCTCTTAGTCTTAGTTACGACTAAGAAATACTAATTACTATAACTATAGTACGAATCTCTTTAGTATATAGGAAGATAAGATTACTTCTATATTCTTATATTTAACTTATTATTTATAGTAACTGCTTAGTATACGAGAATACTAAACTTCTATTTCTATACTTTATATTACCTATATCCTCTCTACTAAGTACTAATCCGACTTCTTAGTATAATGTTCGATATCGTAAATATTTAAAAGTATATACGACTATTAGGATTATAGGTAGCGTATAGTAGATCTTGCTTCCTACTAAGAAGGAAGCAGATATAAAGACTAAAAGCTACTACTTTCCTTACGTAGTAGGTATACTACGCTTATAAGATAAAGTATAAAGTAGGGTTAATTAGCTATCGATTAGCTAACTTCTCTATCGTACGGAAAGATAGTCGTACTCTATTAGGTCGACTATTATACTTAGTTACCTAACTTTATACTTACGTAATAGTAGTTACTTAGGATAAGGTCCTAATAAAAATATACTCTAAGAGATATATACCTATTAGGGATATATAGAAGCTAATATAGCTACTATACTTACTATATTCTAGTAAGTAGAAGCTACTTATTAGTAAGCAGAGTAGCTAAGATAAGAGGAAGAAGTATAATACGTTACGGAAAAGGAAAGCCCGAGCTGCTATATATAGGTATCCTACATCGAGTAGTCGCTAAGCTACTAAGCTGTAATCGAGCTATAGTCGAGCTATAGTCGAGCTAGCGAGCTAAGACCTAGCCTACGACTTAGCGCAATTACGTACGTTACTACGACTACCTTCGACTCTATTTATTAACCTCTCGTTTGTTTACAGCTTTATATCTATCTATATGCTCTACTAACTAACATATACAGTTAGCCTCTATATAGTCGATAGCCTTAGGTATAGAGTAGCATACCTATTCGCTTTGCTATATTAAGGCCGTAATCTGCTGCTTTAAGGTCGCGAGCTACGCTTCGATTGCTGCTACACTTATCTACAACTCGACTAGTTAGTATACTCTTATTGTAGTCGCCTATAGCTCAGGTACTTTAACTACTACGTCTGATATAGGTAGTACTAGTAGCGTACTTAGTAGATCGAAGGTTACTACTACGTACTCTATAGAGGGCGTTATTAGGCCTAGCAGCTCTTTTAGTCGCTCCTTTTTAGGAGTATCTACTTCTGTCTTAGAGTCGCTCTTTAGTAAAACGGTACTATATACTCTCTTAGGCAGTATAGCTAATAAACAAAGGTGTGTTTTAGCTATTCCGGGTTGCTATTTCGTTCTTATAAGAGAGCGCATTGAAATTGCGCTTACTCCTACTATGCGCTAAGCCTGAGCTTAAGACTTAGCGCGCTATAAACCCGAAGCAACGTAGTCTACGCCTAAGACTTAGGCTTGGTCTTAATATACATTTACCTATAGTCCTTATAGCGTAGTCTTCTATACTTTCGTATACCTATAGGCCTAGTTATACTACTACCTATTGTTCTAGCCGTCTCCTTTATTACTACTATATGTCGCTCTTTAGATAACATAGCTGCTTCGGCTGCCTCTTCCTCCTAATCGCTATTCTATAGATAGTTATATGTTTTAAAGTCCGATGTGTTGTTAATATACTACTCTATCTTATCCTTATTATAGTTTCCGCTTTTAGGTACTATATGGATACTATAGTAGATACTCGTAATAGGGTAAACCCTTCGCCCGCGTAGTACTATCCTTCTACGACTATAGAGTACTATCCGGCCTAGGGTAACTATTTCCTTATATACTTCCGTTATGCCGTAGTTAGGGTCTACTTCTCTACCTAGTAGCTTTAGGCGAAAGATCTTAACGAAGGCTCCTATATACTACGTACTAGACGTCTTTAGCTGCTATATACTGCTTGCTAGAGCCTATGCATTACGATTAAGAGCCCTATCTTAAATAGTAATTATGTACATTACCCTTGCTAGTAGCTAGCCTTTAAAGGCGATCTTCGTTATAGCCCCTTTAGTAGCCGACGTTATAGTAGGTAACTCAGACTTAGCCTAAGACTTAGTCGCATCTGCGCTAGCATACTCCTAGACTTAGACGAAGTCATACTACTCGTTACCCTCTCTACTATCCTAATTCGGAGTACATCGGACTAAATCCTTCTCTAATGCTTTAGGATTATCTATATCTATACCTATTCGCTTCTAGCATTTTAGTAAAGGGTAGAACTGTATACGAAGTAGTAGAACCTAACTATTATCTATAACGATTGCATTAGGCTCGTACCCTAGTACTAGGCGTTCTTGCTCCTTATCTATAGCTTAGGAGCGTAATTCTCGTACGAATACTGCTATAGCCTAGTAGAAGTAATAGCCTTTAGTACTACTAATTAGGTATTCGATGTCGGCTATAGTATACCATGTGTTGTACTTAACGTCGAGCCTTCCGAATTGCTTACGTAGCTATCCGAAGTATTCTAGTAGATCAATAGCCTTTATAGGCTTATTAAACCGTTTAGAGGTTTCCCTTAGCTTAGTAACTATAAGGTAGCGTATATAGAGACTAGGATTATTTCTCGCGATACTATTAAGCTTGTACTGCCTATACTGCATGACCTAGTCTTCCTATTTAACCTTACTATTAGACGCTTTGTAGCCGCGTTTAACTTACGTAATATGGCCGCGCTCGAAGTATCCTAAATCGTAATTAGGCGCATTACCGAAGCGCTTAATCAGGTCGATATAGTGTACTATCGAATGCCATTTAGGGAAATTAAAATAGCCTACTTCTTCGTAATCAGTAGACGTAGCTTTGCTTAGTCGGAACTTCCGAAACACCTCCTTATATTAGTTTATCCTAAAGAGGGCTAGCTGTAAGTATTAGAGCATATTATCGTTATAGCTCTTGTACATTACGAATAAGATGAAATCGACGACTACGCGTAGGAACCGGATAGCGTTAATAGCTCTAATGTCCTAGAGAATAGGTATAAAGACTAGCATTACCTGCTATAGTATACTCTTTTGCTCTCGGCCTATCTACTATATCCTACTCGATAAGTGCTCGAACTATCGTATCTTAGCGTACGCTAGTACTAATGTAAACCTCTAGTCTATTACTACTTCGACCTTATCCTTTAGAATGACTATTTTATTAGTCGCTACTAACGCGAGATCTAGGCGCACTCCTATAGCCCTAAACCTAATAGAGTCTAAAGATAGTAGCCGCTCCTCTAGCAAAGCATATAGCTACCTAAGGACGTACATTAATACGCCTTTTAGGAGCTAGTATAGGATATTAATAGTTATCGATCTATAGATATTAACGTAGTAGTACCCGAAGGTAAACAAATTAATATCGTATACCTATTCATTACTAGTCTGTTTAACCTTCGACGTCCGCTACTTTAAGTATTATGCCTTCGTATCCTCTTAGGTTCTCTATTCGGCCTATCCTTCTAGGTCTTTACGCTCTTTTAGGGTAACTTTATACATCGTATAGTATAAGTTTACCTTTACTCCTATAAGTTTAACTTACTCCTCATAGTCGATAGAGATGACTACGAGGATCGGATAGTAGTAGCGCTCTAGGCCGTTAGTACAGAGCACGTTAAGACCTTCTGCGTTAGTATACTAGATAATAGGGTCGAACATAACCTTTAGACACTCGTAGAAGATCCTACTCTGCATAGCAAGGTCTCTATCCTTAACGATAGGAAGTAAGCCTAATAAGATCATCCCTAGACGCATATTAGAGTTGCGTACTTCGCTAGCTAGGTTACCGATAGTAAGATAGATAGGATGGCCATTCTAGTCGCCCTAGTAATTAGTTAACTACGTCTTATTACTCGAGATAATAAGCAGTATAATAGTAGTATTCTTAATACTAACTTTCTCTTATATCTCCTACTACTAGTTCGCTAAAGCTATATCACTATAGATTCGTCGTCTTACCTCGTCCGTCGACTACATCTAGTATGGTTCGTAAACCAAGTCCTTCTTAAACCTAGGATACCCTAGGAAAAACCAGATAGCTGCTAGTATATCGTAGTACTATAGTATATAGCTCGCTAACCTAGAAGAAGTCCGGGACGTTAAGATAGTAATCTGCTTGGTTTTGTAATCCCCTATAATTGCCGAGAGCTTACTAATATCCTCTTATATTTTACTCTTTAGCTACTAAGCAGACTTCTAGCTTAGATATCCTACTAGTACTATCTATATATCTGGGTTTTATAGTAAGCAATTAATTGCATTATTCGAGATGTCCTCGTTATACAGCTAACGTACGAAGGTAGTATCGAATAGTATCCTAAACGAGGTAGTATACTAAGTCTTAGTCTAAGACTTAGTCGTATCGTAAAGACTAAGTATATAATTTAGTAGCTGCGATTTAAAGAGTAGAGGGATTACGTACATAGCTACTTGCTTAGTCTTAGGCTTAGTCTTAGCTATATATTAGACTCTAATTAATAATAACATTAGTTTCGCCTACGACGACCCTCAGCTATACCTTACTAATTAATACCTATTCCGACTCTCTAGCCCTTTACCTCGTTAAAGGTCTCGCGTAAGTACGCTTCTAATGTAATAGATAACAATTAGTCCTTACTAATCGTAATTAACCTAGCAGTATAATCGCTTAGAGCCTAATCGCTCCTACTATCTATACCTTCGCCTTAGGCATACTCGTCTACGCTATTATCTCCTATACAAAGTGCATTGCTAGTCGTCTCCTCTTATTCTATAGAGCTAGGGCCTAGCTATAGTCGCGCGCCTATAACTTCTTCTATTCCTTTATCTGCTTCTGCAGAATGTAGAGGCCGCTAGTAATCATTTGTAATTAGTAGTAGGCTTACCTATTCGTAGTTATTAGATAGTAGCTATTGCGTACGAATTCCGTCTAATACTAATAACTAGTTTCGCAGTTTAGTACATGTATTCTAGTATCGTTAAAGGCCGCTAGTTAAAGAGTATACCTTCCTATATGCAGCGTATACTCTTAGTTAAACTATTAGGGTAGCTTCCTTTTACGCGTAGTATCCGAAGTACTAGTACGCGTAAACAAAAGATTATACGACTAGTTAAACTATAGATCCTAAGTCTTAGCTATAGTCTTAGGCTATACTATCTATATATAACGAATAGTATTTAATGTAATTATCTGTTAGCGCTATAAGGTACGAGTTGCTTATGATTAGTATGTTTACACTCTCGCTATATATACTTAGTCCTAGGCTAAGACTTAGGCATAATAGTAGTAATATAATTTAAAAGGTAGTATACGCTTTATCGAAGAATTATTCGTACTTCAGAAGACTTCTACTTACACTTTTTAGGAACTATACTAATTACGTACTACCTAAAACTCTATGCTTTGCTTTTGTGCACTTCGAAAACTCTATATTTGTCACGGGGAAGCTACGCATACGCAGAGGCTTCTTGTGGTATTCAACAAGTTCGATACAGGATAGAGAGGGATTAAGGGCTGGCTCCGAAGAAAAGGGTACGGACCCCTGTCTAGCCGTAAGCGCGGGCATCGCCGGTGCTACTTTCCGGGGCTTGCCCCTTACAATACCCCCCCTCCTCGTCTCCCTCAGTCGATTGTTCAGATCCCGCGTGATACGCTACGGTACCCGCATGTTCCTTCATCTCGTCGTTTTCCGTGTAATTTATCTCGGGTCCCTCTCGTTTAGTGAGGGACTCTGTAGAGTCTCTACTGCTCGCCTTCCTTTTACGTCTTCACTCCCTTAGCCACTCTTCAGTCACGTGCTCCTCTCCGGAAGCTGCGCTCCCCGACCCTTTACACGTGCTTGCCGATTAGTATTGTCAGACGTTCGCTGTCCATTGTGATTCTATTGTCGAGTGAGTCAAACTTCACTTGCGTAGGCATGTGACGCGGCCGATCTGTCGTGGTCCGGGTATAGACTGGCGGAAACCGAGGTTTTTCGTCGTGTTCCGGTTTTCCCTATTGTTAAAGTGAGCGTGTTTCGGGAGTGATGACTTTGGAACCTGCTTGTGAACCGGCGGCGGATGCTCTCCTGAGGTTTCTTCTCGGCCTCCCTGGAGATATGGTCGGGCTCCGAGATTTCGTGCTGAAATGCTCTTCACTTGCCTCACGACTTCCCTCACCTGCTTGTGAACCGGCGGCAGATGCTATCCTGAGGTTTCTTCTCGGCCTCCCTGGAGATATGGCCGGGCTCCGAGATTTCGTGCTGAAATGCTCTTCACTTGCCTCGCGACTTCCTTCACCTGCTTGTGAACCGGTCTTGCGATCATTCACTGTTTGCTCGGTTGCCAACATAAAGGGGCCGTTCGCCGCTCAATTACACCATTCCTTTTTCTCCGACATCCAGTGGCAGCAGCAGCAACAACAACAGCAGCAACAGCAGCAACAGCAACAACAGCATTGTGAGTGATCCCGCTCTTTTCTCGTCGGTACCCGTACGTTATTGACCGCGTGCAGATGTCTACCATCATCCACTGCATCTCCTGCGCCGTTGCTGGAGTGGACTGCGAGGACCAGAGCGTAAGTCGTCGGTCTCCGGTGTTTTTCTGACGGTTTCTGACTCTCTCTAGTCCAACCGTTCTCGGGCCTGTCAGCGTTGTGCTGACCAGAAGAAGAATTGTGAGAACCTGTGAGTTTCCCTTGGACTCCGACGAAAGATCGTCGCTAACCGTCTTAGTCCGCAACTGGCCCATGTGGCCTACTCCACTTGGACGCGGTCGGGCGATGACACCGCGTGAGTTTTCCCGGGCCTCCGACGCATTTTCATCGGCTAACGTGTTTTCTAGCGAGGACGCCCACCACGACCTGAAGCAGGTCCTCAAAGCCCACAAGGCTTTGAGGCCTCTTCAGAGCGCCGGCCTGCTCTCCGCGTGAGTCGTTCCGTTCCCCGATCGTTTTCCATTGCTAACCGCTCTTTTAGCTCCGTCGCCGCCGAGGTCACTAGCAAGGTGACAGACGTTGTTGCCCAGCAGGGGCAGTCGTAAGTTAACCCTCGCTTCCCGATCGTTTCCGGTCGCTAACCGTGAGCTTTTAGCGCTGGTGGTGTGCCTCTGGCTCTCGTCTTGGGTCCTCGTCGCGAGAACCCAGAGGATGATTGAAAAATGTTTTGTTTTTGCTCCGGTGTCCGTTGGTTTTGCGTCGGGGTCCGGCGTTTTTATGCTGAAATGAAAATCCTTTGCCTTCCTTCCTTTTGGCTTCTCAAATATGACTCCGATCCTTTGCTCCTTGTAAAGTAAACGCCTAACTCCTTAATATTACTCCCGAAAACCGCTTCTAGTTGCGCGGCTTACGACTCTTTCGTTCCCACTGCATTCTTGGTCCGTCGTGGTTACGAGCATCGCCGTGTTCGAGTTCAAATTTATCCATTGCTTCGGTGTCCGAGAGGTTTTCCAAGGGTTCCCACGTTGGTTGATGGTATCCCGCCCACTTAACAAGGACCTCTCTTCCCCGACCCTTCTTTTTGGCTTTATCCCTAGCGCATAGGATCTTCTCGACGTAATGCTCTTCATGCGACTCTATTAGTATGGGTGCCGGTTGTTCGTCGTCGCACTCCTGCCCTGGCAGTCTGTCTTGGCTAGCCGGTCTTAGTAGGTCGGTATGGAATACTGGGTGGATATTGCTCGGTATCCCTGCGAGCCTTACGGAAACCGGGGAGAGTACTTCGGAAACCGTGTATTTCGCGTGCTTTGCATCTAGGCTCTTTTTTGGTCTTTCGGTTCTGTAATTACGCAGGTCTAGCCAGACTTTGTCGCCTTTCCGGTAGATAGGGGCCGGGGTGCGGGACCTATTCGCGCTTTCCTCTTGTTTCTGCGCGGCACTCGCCATACTGATTTGACACGACTCGGTGATCTTAGCCATCTTCTCGCAGAACTGTTTTGCCCTCTCCGCTGCGCCTAACCCTTGGTTTGCGGCGGGTTCCGAGTCGAAACTTACGGGTGACGGTACTTCGTAACCATGGGTAGCGAAGAAGGGGCTCATTCCGAGTCCCGTGTGGTATCGCGCGTTCAGCGCCAATTGCGCAGTGGGAAGCCACTTCTTCCAGTCGGTCTGCTCTTGGTTTACGAAGTTTCGAAGGTACGCTTGAACGTCCTGATTAAGTCTTTCGGGGCCTCCGTCGGTTTGCGGGTGGTATCCGGAGCTTAATCGTTGTTTCACGCCAAGCCTCCTACAGAATTCTCTCCAAAAGGTGCTCGTCCAGTTAGTGCCTCTGTCGCTCGTAATCGCTCTCGGCATTCCGTGGTGTTTTACCCAGCATTCCATGAACTTTTCGGCGCAGTCCTCCGCTTTCATGCTGGGCATCGCTTCGAGCGTTATCCATTTACTGAGACGGTCCTTAATCACCCAAAGATAACGGTTGCCTTGGGAGTCCGGGAGATCGGTCATGAAATCCATAGAGATCTCCTGAAAGAACTGGTCGGGTACCGGTAAAGGCCTTAGGAGTCCGTGTTTATGTTCTCTCCAGACCTTGTTCCTCCCGCAGCTGTCACAGTTTCTCAGAAATTGCCGTACGTGCTTCGATTGTAGGGGCCAGTAGAAGTCGCGGGCCAGGATAGAAGCGGTGGCATCCCGTCCAGGGTGACCGTATACCGACGAGTCGTGGACGGACTGTATCAGCCTGGTTCTCAGTACGTCGTTTTGCTGGGAGTCGGTTTCCAGCGCTTTATACTCGGCGTCCGTGAGGGCTGATGCTCCTGGCACCCAAAGTCTACCTCGATGTCGAAGGTGTCCTTTCTGGTCGATGCTGCAATCGCCCGCTTGGACTTTTAGTCTGGTGTCGGCCGGGAGTTGTCGGATGCCACTTAAGACGGCTCGGTATACTGATTGGTAGGTCTCGTCCTTTTCTGCCGTGCTCGACCATAACTCGTTCAGGGCGGGGTCCTGGAACGGACTCCCGGGGGCCGTGCTATTTTCTTCGTGTTCCTCGGTCTGTTGGATTGCTAGCATTTGCGTAACTGTAGTGGCTACTACCACCCCCCGTTTTTCCTCGGACTCCGGCCAGCCCGGAGCGCGGTCCGGTTCTAAGAACCTTCTGAACCTGGAGGACTTATCGTCCTCCCCGAGGGTATCCTGTTCTCGTCTTGACAGGGCATCCGGCACAACTGCCTCGGCGCCCGGCCTATATACCAGGGAGAACTGGAATTTCGATAGGGATTCATACCACCTAATCTGCCTCTCGCTTAGTTGTCTTTTCACCATGAAGTACTCCAAGTTCCTATGGTCCGTCCAGATTGTGAAGGGACCACATGCTTTAAGCTCGGGTTCCCAGAACTTCAGGCAGGAGACCACGGCAAGCATCTCCTTATCGTGGATGTCGTAGTTGATCTCTGCCTTATTTAATTTCTGCGCGAAGAAGCCAACTGGCCGTCGGACCCCGTCCTTTTCTTGCAGGAGAGCGCCGCCTAATGCGAACCCGCTGCAGTCTGTCTCTAGGAACGTAGGGAGTGACGGGTCCCAGTGTGAAAGCACCGGGGCCCTGCAGTATTTATCTCGTAGGAGGTCGAACGCCTTCTCCTCTTGTTGTCCCCAGGAGAACGGGGTTCCTTTGCCGGTTAGCGACGTTAAAGGAGCGGCAATCTTGGAATAGTTCGGGATGAACATGCGGTAGTAGTTCGTGAATCCCAAAAATCTCCTCACTTCCTTCTGCGTTTGTGGAGCCTTCCAGTTTCTAATGGCCTCCACCTTTTCCGGGTCGGGCCCCACGCCTTTCCCGTCGGCGTGTACGATAAAGCCCAAGTATTTGATCTTCTTCTGAGCGAACTCGCTCTTCTTTAGATCTAAATACAGGCCTCCGTCCCATAGCTTCCGGAGGACGGCTCTAACCTTTCGGAAGTGGTCCTCTCTTGATCCGCTCGAGTAGATGATCACGTCGTCCATATACGCTGAAGCGAAGTCGTCTAAGTGTTCCCGTAATAAAGTGTTGATATACCGCTGGAAAGTTGCCGGAGCCCCGGAGAGGCCGAACGGACACACAAGCCATTCGAACAACCCAAACCTAGTTCGGAATGCAGTCTTATGCTCGTGTCCCTTCGCCATTCTGATCTGGTGGAACGCGGAAACGACGTCTACCTTCGTTAACCACTGGGCTCCCGTCAGATTCCTCAAGGTCTCCGGGATCAGGGGCAGGGGGTAGCGGTCTTGTTTGGTAATCGCGTTAAGTGCTCGGTAATCGCAGCAGAAACGAAGTCCTCCCCCCGGCTTCCGCACGAAAAGCACGGGGGCCGCTGCTTCGGACGTGGTGGCCCGTATGTACCCCTTCTGAAGGAGTTCGTCTAGCGACTTGCGGAGCACTAGTAGTTCCTCCTTTGACATGTTATAGAGCGGACCCCATGGCAGAGCGGGCATGGATCCATCAGCTTTCTGAAGGAGTTCGATCTGGTGATCAATACCCGGTCGGTGGGGTGCTAGCTTTTCTGCTTCCCGTTGGGAAAAGAGCGGAGCCATGTCTTGAATCTCCGGGGGCAGCTTGGTCTTGATTTCTTCTAATGTCGCATATTCCTTCTTTCTTAGGGCCTTCTCGATATCCGACGCGATAGCGACGGCCATCGTCGAAATCTCTCCGGAGTCCCGAACCTCTCTGTGGTTCCTACCTTCAGGTATCCATCGTTTCGCGGTTCCGTGGTAGAACCGGCGTTGTTCTGGCGCTGTCCGTACCTTATTGTGCGCCTTCCAGGGGTTTCCGAGGATCAGGGGGAAGGCGAGTTTAGGCACTACATACGCGTAGACTTTCTGTCGGTGACCGTCGATTTCCATACGGAATGCGACGACTCCTTCGATCCTCGAGTTTTTCATTCCCGCTGAGGCTCCCTTAACCTCACGCTTTTCCTGGCTGACCCAGCGGAGTCCGAGACCTTTCGCGAGATCTCCGTTAATAGCTGCATAGCACTGGCACCCTTCGTCGATAAGAGCGGAGGTTCCGAGATTGTTTTCGAGGATTACGTCTGTATATACAAGGTTCCCGTTCATAACATCTCGCACCTCTTCCCACTCCCTTGCTAGTGCTTCGTTTTCTCCTGTCTCATGACTGCGAGCAGGAGCTATTCTTTTCCCGAGCGGGAAACATCGGATTCCGTCGTGTCATCGTCGTCCTCCAACATTGGAGGGATTACGGTCGCATTGAGGGAGGTGGGTTGGACCGCGGGGGCGTAGGGGCACTCCCTCAGCCGGTGTCCGGAGCCTCCGCAACGGAAGCAGAGTTTATTCTCGCGGCGTCTCTCTCTCTCTTTTACGTCCACCCATTTAGCTCGCTTCTTGCCGTCCTTTGGTCGCGGGTTGCCGCGCGTTCTGTTCGGGGCCCCGTGGGTTTGCGTCGGTGCCATTACCGTGTCACCGTCGGCATCGATCTTGGCCCGAACAGGCAGCCCTCTCGTTTGGGCGCTCACCGTAACAGAAGTGCCGGATTCCTTATGCTGTTCTCGGGCCCACCGGCGGTTTGCGGCTCTGAATTGGTCGGTAGTTTCTAGGTTAGTCATGATTCTCTCGACTTCCTCGGAAAACGCGTAGTAGTCCGCGGTTTTGGGGATGGTGGCCGTGTAGATCTTTGCGGCGTTAGAGAAGGTGTTTTTCAGGTACCCGATCTTAGTAGCGTCACTCCAGCTCTCTCCGTCGGCACTCAGCAGGAGTCCGTCGAATTCTAGCTGGTGTTCGTGCCATGGTTGTCCGGCGGAGTGTCTCATAGTAGTGAGTTGCTCTAATGCTTTTGCTTGCTCGTTACTGTCCGCGAAGATGTTTTCGAGCTGCGCGAAGAATGCCTCGGGATCCTTCCCTTTCGTTGCGCTCCCCTTTTCCCAGAAGTGTCTCATACGTGCTCTTTCTCGTGCGGGTATCGTGTCGTATATGGTATCCCAGTAGTATTCTCCGGAGAGCGGGGGCTTCACGGCGGACCTCACTCTATAGGAGCTCCTCAGCCTTACTAGGTAATCTCGGAAGGTCTCTGCTCTTCCATCCCAGGTGGGCGGTTTCCATTCTCTTGATCCCGACGGTTCGCTCACGGCATTCTGTCTGGACGTAGCGGATAGCGCTTCTATTAGCGTCCTCATGAGGTCACTCATGGGCGCTTCTTCGCGGTGCGGAGTTTGAGGGGTCGCTTGTCTCCTCTCGGCCTCCGCTTTCATTAGAGCGGCTCGCGTGTTCGCGAGTTCGGCTTCCATCTGTTGCTGGCGGAGGAACATCTCTTCTATAATACGTTGTATATCCGCGTTCGACGTGTTCCGTTCAGAGCTGTCTGCTCCCGACTGGGTGGTACCTGTCTCCGGGGTAAAGGTTCCGGACGACGGGGCGTTCATGTCGATCGAACTTAATGTCACGGGGAAGCTACGCATACGCAGAGGCTTCTTGTGGTATTCAACAAGTTCGATACAGGATAGAGAGGGATTAAGGGCTGGCTCCGAAGAAAAGGGTACGGACCCCTGTCTAGCCGTAAGCGCGGGCATCGCCGGTGCTACTTTCCGGGGCTTGCCCCTTACAGCAGGCTAGTTAAGATTTTAGATACTTAATCTTTAACTATTAATTATATAAGCAATATTAAAGATATAGGAATAAAACAAATCGCATTATAAACTATATATCCTAGCATTATACTTAAACGAACTATATCTACTATACTTACTTAGTACTTTCTTACGAATACTTCTTAGCTACCTATTAAGTAATACTAGATTAATATTCTTATTATTATCCTCGGGTTGCTCCTTAACTATAGGTCTCTAAGTACTATCCTAACTATCCTAAATAGTTATTAATATAGTCGTTCGAATGTACTGTTTTTTTTATATTCTCTTTTGCTTTTAGTACTGATTTTTAGCTCGAAGAGTAGCTACCTTAACTATTAAAAGTACCTTCTTATATACTACATTCTTAAAGCCTTTTAAAAGTTATTAAAAGGGCCTATTATCTAATAAAGCTGATAATCTCCTTCTTTTACGATTCTCTAATAATACTAGCTAGCTTTATCTCTTAATCTAAGGTAGAGTCTTTAGTATTTAAGGATTCTAAGAGGTCTAATTACTTCTTAATAATAGAGTAGCTTTAATAATAGGTCTAAGGTTTTCTAGAACCCTCTCTAGGTTAAATAGAACTAGGCTAGTTACTCTGAAGCTAGATGAAATGGTTTTAATAGTTATAGTTTGTTAATAGGCTATAAAGAATATAGGAAGGAATTCTTCCTTTATAATATAGTTAATACTAAGCCTTATCTTATTCTTAATCTAAGAGCCGTATACCTTCTTTAAAGGGCCGAAATAGCTTATATCTAAAGGCTAAAGAATATAAGATGTATGTGTAGGCATATACAAAGTTAGAATATAGTTCTAAAGGTAGAAGTCTCTAAATTCGGATATTAAATAGCTACTATGACTATTAAATATTAATAGCTTCTACTTACCCTTATAATGCTTTGTATTTTCGTAGAAGTACTAGATCTATTCGAGGCCTAGTTTGTCGTTAGTCTATCCATTCTCGCTAATAGCAATTCTCTAGGTTATTAGGATACTAGTATTATACTAGGTCGATAGGTAAAGCTTACTATTAAAGATAATAAATAGAGGGATTACCTATCCTCTTACATTAACTACTTCGATTATAGTAATCTACTTCTAGTTCCCTAGCTGTTTTATCCTTAGCCTACCCTTCCTATCTAATAATATAATCACTTTAGAAGTCGAGATAATACCTATCTAGAAGCTAGTCTTATCGAAGTTAAAGATATCCTCTTCTATAATACTATACTTTATAATTATATCTCCTACTAGTTTAAACTATAAGCTAATTAGCTTTAGATCCTTAACTTCTGCTCTTTAGATATCGAACTTCCGATTGTATATACTTAAGAGCTCTAGATAGCGTTTTACAAAGTTAGTAACCTAGTTTGTACTAACTATTTAAGAGTAGGCTAGATTTTTAGTCTAAAGCATTATATTAGCTATCTCTTTAACAATTGCGCGCTAGGGAGGGAATCCGTTAGTAGATAGCTAAAGGATCTTTCGAAGAAGAACTTCCTCTTCGTTATTAGAGAATTTTCTTAAGTTTGGTATAGTTTCTTTACGTAGGAGGATTCTAAGATATCGTTCGCAGAGGATTGTAAAAGGAATGTCGTATACGTTAGCTATAGCTCGAAGGGATGGTATTTAGTTACTAATATAGGCTTAAAAGGCTAAAGAAATACGTCCTTCTATTTCAGAGGGTATTATAACTAGACTTTGTTATATAATAAGAAGAAGAAGACAGAAGACGCGTTACGCGCGCGTTTTGACTAGCCTGCTTGTATGACCGGCTCGCTTGTGAAGTACGTTAATTAGAGCTTTACATCTTATCTAATCTATTAATAGGGTAAGGGTTAGGGCAGACCTTAAGAATCTATTAAAACTTAATAAGGATCGACCTTACTTACATTCTTAACTGATGTTTATTAAGGATCTTAGAGCTCCTAATTGATTAGGTACCTAAGGCTTTAATTAACAAGAATCTTGATTACTTAACTGATTGTGCCCACCTCTGCAGACTCAGGCGTACCTCGCTAAAATCTCGCATTCGGCTAAAATGGGCTCGTATGAAGAAGACAATGCTCTTGATCTTGTAACAGCTGGAAAGAGTTACGGCCGAGTACTCCATGGATTCTCGCGATGTTAATAGGAGGGGTAATATTGACAGGGTAGATGTCAGCTTACGAAGGTAAGCGCTGCATATGCGCAGACATATCAATGCCATTATGGGCGTCTCTCGGCCGGAACGATCCTGCAGCCGGGCTAGGAGAGGTATGCATTACGAAATCGCGAGGTTGGAAACCATCCTGTATCGATGTAAAGAGACTTACCGTTACTCTGCCAGACTGACTTTGATAGAAGACGTATTTTGGGATGGCTAGTACTTGCTAACAAAGTTCTCGAGCGTCGCTAGTACTCTGGTGCTTCCAATCCGGACTGGCGAATCTGGACTCTACATAATGATCGTTGTCGGTAATCATATAATGCTCCTCCCTCGGGTGTACGCCTTTCTACAACAACAGCTGCAGGATTGCAACATCCTCAGCTGCAACTGCCAAGCGAGTTAACCATCAGGTCTGCTTACGCCAAGTTGAATTGCTGACCTCCGGAAGTGCAATATAAGTACAACTTCATGTCGTCGATGATGGGAAGCCATCGACTTCTCATCAGCACAGTGACGATATCAAAAGCACGAGAACAAACACTCCCTCCAACGCATCCAATATGGTCCCCACGCACCTTCTAACCTGGTCCCTGGCCCTTGCCGCTACGTACAGCAGCGCCTGTAACCTCGAAGCACGACAAGACGACGCCGCAGCTACTGACAATGGCTTCTTCGCCATTGGCACCGATGGCCCTGCCCAGCCCGAGACGCTAGGATTCTTCCTTAATCATCTCTCCCTGATCGTATCCAACCTAACAGCCAGCAAAGAGTTCTACGGCAACGTCCTAGGCATGCGACATATCTTCACAGCCCAGCTGTCGCCTCATTACTCCGTCACCTACATGGGCCACGCCCAAGGCGGGCGCAATGGCACAGCCTTCCAGACCGGCGAGGAACTGCTGCGGAACAAAAACAATGCTGCAGGTTTGCTGGAATTCCAGTTCCTGGATGATGCCGCGGATCAAGAAGAGCGGCTTGCGAGCACCAGGCGGGCAAACACTTTCAGTCATTTGGGATTGATTGTGCCTAGTCTAGAGCTGGCGCAGCAGTGGTTTGATAGCCATGGTGTCAACGTGACCAAGAGGATTGGAGAGACTGTCGAGGAGAATGATGGTGTGCGGAACGCGCTAGGTATCGGCGAGGAGACTCTGACGAATCAGACTGAGGTAGAGCTGCTGAACTTGGGTCAAGAGATGGTGGGATTCCCGAAGTTGCTTGTTATCGAGGATCCCGATGGGAACATGATCGAAGTGCAGCAGCTTGTACAGCCGCCTGGTGTAGCTTAGACCCTGTTTCATAGTCATGGAGCAAGATGACTCAGATCATTCACTCATAATGTGCTACCGCTGTCTTTGCCCTTATTTAATTTTAGCTGGGACATGCAAACCATGCTGAGGCTGTTCCCTGTCGTAGATCGTTGGCAACATAGACCGCGTGAAGGAGTCTTCACCTCTGTCGATGCACCGCAACCTCAGTAGAGGGTCAACAGCAATTCATGTTGATGTGCCGAATCAGATACAAAGCAGCGTCACATCGCTTCCGCCTGTATGATAGAACACAGGCTTGAAAATGTCGATCACAGACATTGACAAGGCGATAATGTGGTCGGTTCTATAGAGATCTATACTCAAGAGCGCCTCGATCTGCTTCCAAATAACAATCCCAAGGCTGCTGTCCCCGCCAGCCCTATCCCGACATCACAAGCCTTGCCAGCAGCCAACTTGAAGTTCTGCCAGGCGACGGAATCAGCAGGCTTGAACATCCTCTTCTGCAGATCCTCCACAGGTAGGTGGATGAATCGCTCATTCTTGATCAAGGACGTGACAGGTCTGAACGCATCTGGCTCGTAGTCATAGATGAACCATGATGTGGAGTTGCGATCGAGCTTGACGATGCGGCCGAAGTCAACAGCTCAACAAGCACATTGCGCTATCAAGACAAATTTTGCAGTCTTGTCGCCATCGCCAGAGTTCAGCACAATGTTGGTTTAGGGTTCTTTTCAGCTAATGCGGAGGATCTTCACAGTAAAACGGTTAGGCTTGGCAGGGGGCAAATCCCCTCCTCCGACAACGCCGCTGCAAGCACTAGCCTTCACCAACCGAATTGACGGTCCGGTCTTCTCCTTTCGTTCGCTCATGAACGAAAGACAACCTCAAAAACATTTGTGTGTAACATCGATAAGTAAGATCGACGCAATCTGAGCCAAAGTAGGACCATTCGCAATAGTCGAAACGAACCGTTGGCCCTAGCATGCCGCGGCACCTCAAGCTCCACGCGATCATGCATCTCGCCGTTTCCCAAACAAGCTCGCGACAAGCTAACTTTCATACTCCTTATGGCTTCGGCGGCGAGCTGCAATGCTTAGTCTAGTCGAAAGGTATCCTTTCCGGGCGACGATCAAGAACCAGGTTGATACTCTGGATGTAACCAGACAATCAAAAGCAGCCATCTTTGCCTGCAGTGCGCAAGCATCTACCAAGAATGTGTTTGGCTGCGATGCTTAAAGGGCTCTCCGGAAAAAATGTCAAACATTAGGGCTGCTCCTTCGACCCGGTATGCATCCTTTGTTCCGAATTGACGGAGTCATCTCCTGGTCTCGGATGGCTTTGGTTCGCGCGCAGATCCCGTTCGTGTCACGTTCGTATACCGATGTGCTCTAGTTCGGAGCCCTCTTGTTTCGTTGAGCTGGAGGCCCTGACTGATCAAAGGGCTCCGCAAGTCATCTTGATACAAAAGACCGAACGTTGCTGTTGCATAGTACCTGCGTTCAATTGCTCTCACCTCAGCGTCGATCATGTTGCTAAAACTTCTTCCAGTGGCACTTCTGGCAAGTGTCTCACTCGCATCACCATTGGCTGATGCGACAGCGGTCTGCCAGTACCTCGAGGCTCAGTACCCGGCTTACTTTGCATGGGATCCCAAGGCCAAACATCCATCTGCCGCTACAAATGATTCCATGCCCATCGACGATGACAAGGGCACCGGGAATGCTTTTGTGTACAACGAGATCAACAAGGACTACTGGAACAATGCCAACTCAAAACTGCGAGCTGCCTGTGCGTTCTTTCCAGGCAATGCAGACCAAGTCGCCGATGCGGTCAAGCAACTAAACAAGTATCCCGCTGCTCCATACGGGCTCAAATCTGGAGGCCACCAGCCCGCTCCTGGTTTCTCCGCGACAGATCATGGAGTGCTGATCTCTTTTGAACCCAACATGGCCGCGACTACTCGTACCGAAGACGGCAAACACTTCTGGGTTGGACCCGGCGCACGCTGGGGAGACGTCTACAATGTCACCGGCGAAACCAACCAGGTCGTTGTCGGCGGCCGCTTGGCCAACATTGGAGTGGGAGGCTTCACCCTCGGCGGAGGGCTATCATATTACTCCGCACAATACGTTCGTCTCCCACCCGTTCCCCGCGATATTGAGATCTTCTGCTAATTCATCCAGGGGCTTGCATGCGATAACGTCGACGAGTTCGAAGCGGTGCTCCACAACGGAACTATCGTCAGTGCCTCCGCGACAGAAAACCCAAACCTATGGTTCGCACTACGTGGCGGTGGAAACCAGTTCGCAATCGTCACAAACATGAAATTCCAGGCCCACCCCGCCGGCGTCGATGGCAAGATCTGGGGCGGCATCCGCGCATACTCCCCTGGCAAGCGCACTGAACTGTTCAAAGCCATAGCCAAGTTTGTGCGCGACTACCCGGACAAGAAAGCCGCGATCATTCCAACATTCGAGTTCGGCCTCCCACTCAATCTTCTCAACACCGTGACTGGGCCGGTCCTTTTCTTCTTCTACGACGGCCCAGAACCGCCAAAAGGGGTATTCGATGACTTCGACGCCATCAAATCGATTTCAAACAACACCGAGACCAGATCCTACTACGAGCTGACCCACCTAGCTGGTGGAGCTAAGATGCGAGGCTTCGGCAACAGCTTCCGCGAAGACACTTACCCAAACCTCGAACCCCAACCAATGAGCGAGTTCCTCGAAACCGTATGGGACAAAGTCTCGAAAGAATCATTCAAGATCAGTCTGCGCCTCTTCGAAACGCACATCATGGGCTTCGTCCCCCAACCACTGTCAAAACGCATCGCCGAGGCCAGCCAGGCTCAAGGCGGCAATGCGCTGGGCCTGGACCCCAAGCACGGCGACCGGATCTGGATTGAGAACAATTTCCTCTGGGCGACGCCTGGATGTCAGGAGAAATGTCCGGAGTACAGCAGAGAAGTCAGCGACGACATCAAAGCGTACCACAAAACGCACTATGCGAACTCGACGCCGACGAACTATGAGTCGGGTGACCTGAACTACGTGAAGTAAGTGACATCAAACCTCGTCTGCAACAAAACCTCAGAGCGGTGCAAGACTGACGAATCTATAGCTACAACCCACTCTTCATGAACGACATCGCACCATACCAAGACCCATACACCAGCTACGGCAGTGAGAACCTCGCGAGGCTGAAAGCTATCAAGCAAACATACGATCCGGAGGGTTTCTTCACCAACAGACAGGGAGGTTTCAAGCTGCCCAGTACATGAGGGGGATGACGGAGTACTCGTTTCTGTGCCACAGGTGGCATTGCCTCTTAGCTATCAATAATTGTACTGGCCGGACCAGTCGAGATCTTCATTCGCCGTTACGAAATCTTTGATGGGAATTTCTGCGTGGACAGTTGCTCTAGCTTTCGCATGGCGCCATCTCGGAGGCCAGCATGTTCATGTTATGTCCTTCTCGTGTCTATTGGAACCGAGAGTTTTCGCAATTGGGCTGTGCAGTGCCATTGCAGATAGGAATCTGGTGTTGCCGTCTTATGTGATTCAGGCAGAAATCGAGCATCGTAGCGTTGCACCAACATGATTAAAGACCAGATTGCGCATACCCTTCGTTGTGAGGAAGATTTTCTGGGCATCTTTGAGTAGTACCAAAGTAGGGATACAATACAATACAATTATGATACAGAGTTGCAGAGTAATCTTACAGGGTCGCCTTGCGTAATATCTCACAAGAGCTGGTGACCAGAGAAGAAATCAGGCGGGTATGTGGAAGCTGGAAGGGTGTGAGAGTGGGGATCCGTGCTCAGAGGAAGAGGCGCTCAGAAAGGTCTTATCCGAGGTTCATCTGGGAATGCAAGGCATTGGAGTGTTGGTTTCGTTCTCGACCGGAAGAGCGGAGGGGTTCGAATCCTGGGTCAAGCTTGTTTTTGGCTTCAGGGAGTCCAGCGCGTCGACTTGTTGACTGAGAGCCTCTGGATTCGGGCTGAGCGCTGCTACTGCAGATGCGGATCCGGCGTTATCGTCTTGTGACCCGGACAGAAACTGAGCATTGTGGTGTTGCACCAGCACGGCCAAGACAAGATTGTAGCAAGAACAGCATCGACTGGCTGATCCTACTCTTCTCTCGCCCACGCCCTCGAACAGCCGTCCAGTCCTTGCGTCTTTTGAACAAAAGTCATCCTCACATGCCAAAGATCCTGCTCGCCCTCATCCTGAAACCTTCCCAACTGTTCAACTTCGGCCTAACATCCAGATAAAAGTTCAAGCCCTTGCCCATCAACCCCTCACCCTTCCCGGAATAGAAATCAATAACATAATCCACATGCGTCCCACACCGATCCACCACCCAATCATGCCTATCGAACGGCAACGCATACCCAATAAAATTATTCCACCGCGCCTTTGGCGTAATCGCTTTACTATCGCCCGCAAAACTAACCAGCTTCGGCCCACCGCACGCCTCGGAGCCTTGTCCTTCTTCCCATTTTTTGATCTCGTGCCAGGCACGCTCGTTGACGGCGTTGTGGATGGGGACCACGGAGGACATGTCTTGGGCCTGGGCGTCGTGGCCTTTACGCTTCATGGCGTTGAAGAACATTTCTTGCGACGGGTAGATCCAGTTTCCGGTGGCGGCGTCGTGGCCGGTGTCAGCCTCGGCGTTGGAGGGGAGAGCGGCGCGCTCGGCGGCGTTGAGGGGCTTGTTGCCAGGAGAGAGGGAGCGCGGGATGGTGGAGATTTCGCGCTGGGAGTCGAGACCGGAGGCGCTGGGTGGTGGTTGGGAGGGTGATGATGAGGGTGACGGAGGGAGTTCCCAGAGGCCGGAGTCGAGGGAGAAGCGGGCGTTGGGGGGGAGGCGGAGGCGCATGCGTGGTGGTGAGGAGGATGCGATGGGAGGCTGTTGTGGTGTTTGCGCTTGTTCTTGTTGTTTTTTGGCTTTTGCTGCTTCGAGCCATTTCTGGCGGGTCTTGTCGTCGACGGGGCACTTGGCCTCGGGGTCCATGTCGGCGGTGCGCATTGTTGTTGTGGTGGTGTTGTGGTGGTGCTGTGCCGGTGTTGTTATGGTGCTGTTGTGTGTAGTGAAAAAAAGTGATGTGAGGATGAAACGCAGGATGATGATGATGATGATGCACAAGCGAATCTCGAAAGGCGGCACAGACAGGATGGTTCAGGTAAGTTACGGCTCGAGCAACGGTCCCCTGCATTGGAGCACGCGGATGCTTGTGGGCCGAGCAGGGGTTGGACATGTGGGACGGGAACTTTCGCTGCAACAACGTACGAGAGTCAGTCGTTGTTGATGTTAATATCCCCTCACTCCATTGTTGCAACACCATAGATACCCTCACACTCCTTCTCTCTTCTCCAATACCGCAACAATGGCCACCGATCACATCTACCGCGCGAGCACCTTCGCCCCCGTCAACATTGCCGTCATCAAGTACGTTGCCATTGCCGAACACCCACAATCCCATCCCATCCACTCACCTCCCCGTCGCCCATCGTCTCTGACCCCTCCATCTGCAGATACTGGGGCAAGCGTGACACCAAGCTCAACCTGCCCACCAACTCCTCCCTCTCCGTCACCCTCTCGCAAGACGACCTCCGCACCCACACCACCGCCTCCTGCAGCTCCACTTTCTCTCAAGACTCTCTCACGCTCAACGGCAAGGACCAGGACATCTCCGGCGCCCGCACCCAAGCCTGCTTCCGCGAGCTCCGCCAGCTACGAAAGGATGTTGAGGCCAAGGATGCCAGCCTGCCCAAGCTTGCCGACCTGAAGCTCAAGGTCGTCTCCGAGAACAACTTCCCTACCGCCGCCGGTCTGGCCTCCAGCGCAGCAGGCTTCGCTGCTCTCGTCCGCGCCATCGCCAACCTCTACCAGCTCCCCGCCACTCCCACCGACCTCAGCAAGATCGCTCGCCAGGGCTCTGGCTCCGCTTGCAGGAGTCTGTTCGGCGGCTACGCCGGCTGGCAAAAGGGCGAGCAGGAAGACGGCAGCGACAGCCTGGCTTACGAAGTCGCACCCGCCAGCCACTGGCCCGACATGCGCGCCTGCATCCTCGTCGCCAGCGCCGAGAAGAAGGACGTCTCGTCCACCAGCGGCATGCAAGCCACCGTCGCCACCTCCGCGCTCTTCCAAGAGCGCGCCAACAACGTCGTCCCCAAGCGCATGATCGCCATGGAGAAGGCCATCCACAACCGCGACTTCGAAGCCTTCGCCACGCTCTCCATGAAGGACTCGAACAACTTCCACGCCACCTGCCTCGACACCGCCCCGCCAATCTTCTACATGAACGACACCTCGCGCGCAGCCGTCAGGCTGTGCGACGCCATCAACGACGCTGCGGGCAAGGTCGTCTGCGGCTACACTTTCGATGCCGGCCCCAACGCTGTCGTCTACTACCTTGCCGAGAACGAGGAGCGCGTGGCCGGCACTTTCAAGACTTTCTTGGGCGACAAGACGGGCTGGGAGAACAAGGCGGTCAAGAGCGACGTACAGGTCCCTGAGGGCAACGAGGTTGCTGTTGAGGCGCTGAAGAAGGGTATCAGCCGTGTAATCGTCACTTCCGTGGGTGATGGTCCCAGGAAGACGGAGGAGCACCTTTGCTAGAGGACATGCAGGTATGAGAGGAGGCACAAAAATAAAGGAGATGGAGATCATCATCGGTCTGTTGCATGTATTCTCATGATACCCACGCATCAAATATATTACCGACTAATAGAAGAGTGGAAAATTCATCATTTACTCGTTGTCACAGTGAACACTTGCGAGAACTCGAAGTTGGATTTCAAGGGACCGTTTCGACAACCATCGCAAAGTCACCGTACGCTACGAAACCGGATCTTCGATCATTGTTCGGTCGCGAAGCCAACAGCCATCAGAGAGAGGCACAATGACTGCCAGCTGCACTTGTCTCCTTCACGAGAGACTTGATACACACCGAGGTCGGCTACTTTGGTACTGCTGCGCTGGCATCTGTGTGGCTGCATGCGTAAGCGACAGCGGCACATAACTTGATACAGATGACACCCATCACCTGGATCTCGCTGATACCATTGTCTTCATCCTTCTGACCTCTTTGCTTATATTGGATCAGACTTTTCTGGCTGGACACACAATCCGAACAACTCTCTACAGCATGCCCAAGCAATCCCAACTGCAAACGTTTTACCCTGTCGGTGCACAAGCGCAGACTTCCAAGCCGCTCGTCGAGTCAGTCATATGCAAGACATCGATGTGGAACGTTCCGCGTCCCATTATGCTTGAGCTGACTGTGTGTTAGCATTGTCGCAATTCATGGACTCACGGGCCGCCTCGATGGCACCTGGACCTCTGGCGACAAGCTATGGTTGCGTGATTTCCTACCACGTGGGATGCCACGATCAAGAATTATGAGCTTTGGTTACGATGCGGCCTTGTGGAGTCGAGACGCTGACGGCTTCACTGGACTCAGAGGGCCCGCAAGACAGTTGCTCGATGCCTTGCATGAGGAACGCCCGGATGAGGCGGTAAGTGCACCCGTGCAACGGCCAAAGCATTACTGACAGATGGCTTAAGTCGACTCGCCCTATCATCTTCATTTGCCACAGCCAAGGTGGATTGCTACTGAAAAGAGTACGAATACTCCGAGAGCTCCGGCGCAAAGACGAGCTAACTAGTTCGTCCAGGCTTTGGTCAACGACCTTTTCGACTGGGCCTCATCCGGTAGCTCTACTACAACTGTAGAGAACGGCATGCGGCCTAAATACGACGAATACGTTCGGCATCTCACGTCTGCGCTTCGCGGCATCGTCTTCATGGGTACACCACACAGAGGCTCCTCGATTCCTATGCTGCGCTACGCCAAGGTCCTACCCGGCAGCGATAGGGTCGCTCTGCTAGCTTCTGAAGATGTGGATGAGCTATCTTTCTACAAGCTCAATGACAACCCCATCAATGAACGACAAAGGACAGAGCATCACAGTTTGAAGACGCAAATCGACAAACGCAAGCACGAGTTGGTTCAGCTGAACTACCATTTCCTGAAGCTGTTCCATGCGAGCAAAGGCAAAAGCACATCAAGAACAGGCGCTCGCGTCAATGAATTCATCATACGCAACTTTATCGAAACCGCTTCCGTGGGATATGTGGCTAAAGTTGTCCGCCAGGGTGACGCCGACCTGCGATACCCAGGAGAGGACTACGAATGGTTCAAAACAGAGACCCTGGACAACGTCACGCACACAACAATGTGCAAATTCAGCTCCGCAGAGGATAAGAACTACCTGAAGGTGGAGCAGGCGCTGATGGAAATGACCGACTACGGCCCCATCGCAAGTCTGGGTGTCTGCTCCCCTCGAGCACCCATGAGCGGCGCAGAGGCCTCGAGATGGGTTTCGGGGGCACAATACGCAATGTCTCAGGCTCGAACAGCGTCTGCGCCTTCTGCTTCATCGGTCGCAGCCATACAGGTACCGTTCGCTATCGGCACGCAAAATCTACCACCTGCGGACAACTTTGCATCCCCGTACGCCCGCCCTGTGGCATGTCGACCAATTGAGTCATACTTGAAGGCCAGCACGAGCGCGGCTGGCAGTCGGTACGTTGGGCGCGGAACAGCTAGAGCCCCAGATCATCCGCTTCATAAGCTCGAGAGTAGGAAGGACGCGAATGAAGATAAGGAGAGCGAGGATGAGGCGAGTGAGGAGTCCGAGGAAGACACTAGCGAGGATTCCGAGGAAGAAGACCATCGGGGAGTTTGAAAAGTAGCTAGTAGGCAGAATTTTAAGGCCTTGACTTGTTTATTATAGGAGAATGTTTTCTGGTTCTTCGAATCTTTGGATTAAAGAAGAGAAGGGATGGGCATGATGCCTCTCAGATCGTATACCACAACAACAAGCCGGCGGTCTCTAGGCTCACAAGCAGCTTCTGTCGACCTCAGACGACGCATCTCCCTATTTCCCAGGCAATGGCGTCGCGAGAATGTGCGTCGGTGTACTACCTCCATACTACCCATCGCACGTAATAGAGCTCGATACCTGCGGGCGACAGTAATAGGATCCCTGCTAGCAGGCTAACTATGCTTATAACCTCGACTAATTACAAGATCTGTATCCGAGAGCGACAAAGGTAAACCTTCAGCCACGTATTAATGTTTGGGAACATTTCTCTACTGAAATGGGCAACGGCATGTTCCTCCTACTCTTTGATAGCCACAAGCGTATAAGAGTGCGAAGGCCGCTGAGGTCGATCCCTAAGCCTATATTCGCCTATTCCACCCACAGTCAGCAATATTACTCTCGCAACAGCCTTCGAAAACCTCACCTCTATGATCAACACCCATCTGCCCTTGCAACGCCTTCCACGGCACAGAATAATGCTCCGTCAACCCCACAATCCTCAATCCCTCGTTCAACAATGCCGTCACGATCTCGCCCATCCCATGGTTGAACTCGCGGCGAACTGGTGCCTGCTGGATACCACGTACGTCCCCGGTTTGTCTGCAAGAATCGGCTCCGGCTGCTCGAAATACGACAAATCCAATCTTACATCGTGCATCTGCGTTTGATCCAGCGCCCATAGGACTGGATGACCCTCGCGCATGAACAATCGTGCGCTGGGTTTCAGTAATCCTGAGACCACTTGAGCCCATGCTGTAATGCTGGGGATCCGGCACAGAGCCCCGATACCCGTGAACACCAGATCAAAGCTCCCAGGCTCGAAGTGATCCAGAGCGTCTTAGATGGGATGCTTCGACGAAACTCAACTTACCGCCGCCACAAGACGTAGTTTGGCCAGCGACTTTACACGCTTCGTCGAGAGATTTGGTCGAGAAGTCTAGGCTGGTGACGCTATGGGCGCCGAGTCTGGCGAGACTGAGCGTGTCGGTGCCGATGTGGCATTGGAGATGGACGCATTTCAGGCCGGCGATGGAGCCGAGGATCGGGAGGTCGAATTTGACGGTTCGCTGATGTATTGAGGGTTGGAGAGGGATTGCTGGAGGTTTTATGTTGGGGATGCTGCGTGCTTTGGGGGTTTGGGTGGTTAGTCGGGGGAATAGAGAGAGGGGATGAGGGATATTTACGACTGCTGCTCTTTCGTCCCATTTTGCTTTGTTGAGTGTTTCGTAGTCTGTAGGTCTAGACATCGTTGTTTTTTCTCTTTCGATTGCTCTGCTCACTTAGGTTGTATATTTCGATCGCCGTCAAATCATAGACTTTTTTGGAGACAGGCGAAGGCTCCGTGGACGACTGATACTGATGAAACGAGTCGGCCAATCAATGATTATGTATCGGACAGAACTATGCCGAGGTTGGCTGCGCATTGCGTGATGCTTCCTATCGTTTAGATCATAGGTTTTCAACCACGTTGCTCTTGATCTTCAGAACAGTGGTCAAAGCCCGCATGTGGATTTGCTGGTCAAAGCATGATATATTGATAGTCGGACACCTTTTGTGTTACGGTATGTGCATAGGTAATGTATGGCACACTCGACCATGCACGTCTCTGCTTTGGACCTTCGATCACGAGTGATCATACATCATTGTTGCCCAGCGAATACGATATCTCGTCCTTGCGCATCGAATCTCCTCAGCAAACCAGTAACAGAGGACCCTCAGTAACTCCCCTGATCGTTCCTGCAACACAGCAAGTCAGCTTAATCTCATACACTCAAAGCCAACCACAAGAAACTTACCAATAAAGCGTCTCATGCTGCACCTCCGGCCCCGTCTGCCTAAACTCCCAGCCAAACACCAGTCTGATATATTGCATCAGATGGCTCGCCAACTTAATCTGTCCCACATCTGTCGGATGGTACTGCGGCCCAATATCGTTTTTCTGCAAGATCCCCGTCGTATTGAAGTAATACACCTTACAGGCCACACACTCCCCCCTGGTGTTCAGCGAGCCGTTGTTGAGATGCCTGACGACTTGTTCAATCTCCGGCACGAAGGCGCTGCTCTGCGTGTACGTTGCTCCCTCAGCGCCGAAGCCGCCCCAGAGACTTAGGACGATGATTTGCGTGGCTGGCCAGGTGGCGTGGATGGTGGTGATGAGGTCGATGTAGCTTTGGGTGAATTGCGCTGCGGAGATGTTGTTGATTGGATTGGCGTCGTTAGTTCCAATGTTGATGAGGGTGATCTCAGCAGCAGGGCGGGCGGAGAAGTTCCAGAGAGGAGGATTGTCGCCGTAGAGGTCGAGAGCGCGGCCGCCTGTGTCGGAGGTGCGGAGCCATTGGTAGGTTTGGCCGTGCATGTTGTCTGTGTGAGGAGGGAGGAAGTTAGTCTGCGCTTCTTATTGGCGTGATGCTAAAAGAAGAACGTTCGTTCCAACTCACCGTAGCATCGACTATCATGCAGACAAATCCCTGGGTATGCCGAGATCGTAAACTCCACGTCTCCCAACCCGTACATCAGCCCCCAAGGAGCGCTACTGATCCCCTCGAGAGTCCCATACTGTCCAGCCGAGAGCGAATCGCCGATAAACTCCATCGTGCGCGTATAGTCCGGGATCTTGACGATTCTAGTATCACCGCCACTAACATGCACGCCAGCAATCTGCACGCCATAAGCCCAATTCGTAACCCTCACCTCGAGCGTCTTGACCGCATCCGCAGCAGTCAGATTATACCCCAGCGTGCTAGGCTTGACGAGCAACTGCGTCGAATTAGCAGTGACGTTTGTCAACTCCCAATCCTGCCCATCAAGTCGGTATGCGAGCAAGACGCCTTCGGACGTGTGCTTGCCGAAGCTCAGCGCGACATTTTCTGCTTGGAAGCCGAATTTGAGGCCTGGCGCGGACCACCAAGAGATGTGTTGGTCGTCCCAGCGGCCTTTGTAAGAGAGCTCCGGGGCGGAGGGAGAATAGGTTCGCCATGTGGTGTCATTGGTGGTTATGGTCGGGATGATGGTGGAGGTGTAGTTGTTTGGGCGGACTTGGCCGTTTTGCAGGATTGTGGCGGAGACTGTGGTTAGCAGGATCGGAGCCAGGAAAGAGAACCACATGATGGGCGAGACTCGAGATAGTGGTGATTGCTCAAAGAACTGCGAAGTAGGACCTTTATACTCGTGACAAAGCCATGGTTTCCGCTCACAGGCCGGATAAATATGCCGACTGGTGGTTTCCACCATCATGCAACGGGCAGGTCGAGAGCATTGGCGGAATATTGATGACGAGATGCCGCTGCAGCGACCACATTATCAGAGGGGTCAATGTTTGATTGAGGGCATCGTTGCAGATTATTGCGGAGGTGTTTACTTGGAATCGACCAGATTCGGAGCCGGAGGAACTTCTCCACTGCTGCATAAGGTCATGATGCGCGTCGTTCGCGGTGAATGATATTCTTCGAGGATGCGGTCCATGGACGAGTCGAACCCACTGACAGTAAAGTACATGCGATGTCGAAGTGGATGTGCATGCTGTTAGAAAAACGTATCGTGACGCTCGATCGGAAAACAAGTAATGTACCTTACTCATTGATCTAGCCCTTTGGGTTTGTGCGTAAATGCTTCGAGGGTCGTAATATTTATCGTTGCCGACTGCCCACTGTACATTGCAACAAGTCAACCTTTTCGATCCCTTCCCATCAGAACTTCATTTCTTTTCAAAGTCATCCCATCCCATCCCATCCCATCCCATGAATGCATGCATGCAAATCCAACCCAAAACCAACCCAACCCATTCAGTCATGTAAAACGAAACACCATTTCTCGATCCCCTCGTCCTCAAAGCTGCACATCATTATTCACCAACCTAACCTCCTCACCCGGCTTGAACGCCGGCAACCCAATATACGGACACCCATCGCACCTAAACGCATCGCCCAATGCGCAGTTGCCGCAAGAGCCCACTTTGCCCTGCACCGTGAAATCCACTTCCGCCAGGTCCTCGGCTTGCAGTTTGGCCAGGTTGGAGTCAGCTTGCGCGCGCTTGGCGGCGTCTTCGGCGTTGAGGCGCTCGGCGAGGCCGCAGCTGCAGTCCTTGCAGGCGCGGCGGCGCTTGGTGTTGGGGAGGCATGCTTCGGCTGTGAGATGTGTTAGTACTAATTGTTGAATCATCCCTAGGGAGAAGGAAGGGGATTAAGGAAAGACGTACGAATATTCAACGGCTTCATCTTATCCTCCTCAGTCAACAGCGAATCCGGATCGATCCTCTCCGCGCGCGCCAGCTCCTCATTGCTCGGAATCTCCATATCCTCGTCTTCGTCATAATCCATGCCAAACTCATCCCCAAGCTCCACGAACCCGACGCCCGCAGGCGTAGCCTTCACAGGGCCACTAGTAGAGATATCCACGCTCTTCCGCTTCGCAGTGTTAATCGCCTCGACAGCGTTCGCAGGAACGGCAGCCGCGTCTGCCTTCTTGTTCCTGCGCCCGAAACTCAGTTTCACGGTTTGCTCGGCGGCTTGCTTGGGTTTGAGCAGAGCGCCATTACCGTCTGCTACAAGACCCGCCAGTACGCCCTCCGTGATCTCAGCACCTTGCAGCACTCCACTCTGCGCTCTCAAACGGCCATCTGCTTTCAACGAAGGAACCACCTTCTCTACAACCCCACGGTCGAGAGTGTGTGTGCGCGCGCCGTCGACGTCGGTCAAGAGCATGACTACATCGTAAGTTTCGGCGGGCAGCGAGACGAGGCCTAGGGCGAGGCGGTCGAGCATTTGGATGTCGGTGGCGGAGCGGTCATGGGCGGCGAGGATGGTGTTGAGGGCTTCGGGGTGGGCGGAGAGAGAGGGCGGGGCGAGGAGGAGGGTTCGCTGTTGTTGGTTTTGCTGTTGCGGTTGTGTGAATGTGGTGGAAGAGGGCATTTCGAAGTCGGAGGTGGTGTCTATTGTGAAGGAGGGCGCCATGGTTGTTGCTGTGACTGATAGATTGATGGAGGTAGTACTTGGTTGTGCGCTTTGTGCTATGCTCGAAGTAGGCGAGCAGTGAGGTTGTGGTTAGGCAAGGAGTGAGGTTGAGAAATTAAAATGATAAAAGGAAGGAGGTAGCAGTATGAGTCGCCTCTGTTTTGGGCAGCAGCGAGCAATGATCTCTATCTAACAATGCGATCAGATTAGCGATTACTCTGCGCGGGCTATCATAGGATGACGAAACTTTACAAGACCCCTCACTTTGCGCAGGGGCCAAACAAGCCGTCCTCGGAGATAGAACTTCTCTCCTTTGACCCAGAAATGGATTGGAAATCCAGAGAGCTAGGGGCCAGGCCGCGCCGAGATAGCGCCTCGCATGCATGAAACAGACATCTGGACAAAATCATATCATTAATCAATTACGAAGCAATCATTTCAGTGATTTCATCCAATACTGCAATCTGGATGTTGGACTTCCTTCTTAGCACGTTTATGACTGTCACAATTGCCGTTAACAATGCGAGATGGTTTGCCAGAAAAATGTGATCTATAAGTATATCGGAAAGTCTATATGTAGCTTGGTACGCCATGCCTCTCTAATAATTGCCCTCATCTGCTAATGACAGACGGACGGGGTATAACTCCTGGCCAGCACCATAAAAGTTCACTCAAATATGCAGAAACACCAAGGCTGCCATTTTCGCAACCTGAACGCCACTTCATGGTTACAGCAAACATGGTATCCTTTCCTCCTCCTCGTCGTACAAAAACACCTTTGGCCCCCAATACCAATACTGCAAACCGAGAAATCTACTCAGTCCTCTTGAAAACCATGCGAGCATCCTCGCCAGTAGCGAATGGCACACCGAGCTCAAACAACTGCGTGCACACCCTCGAGAAGTCTGCGAAGAAAGCATCCTGGTCTTTGGCGTAGCGCTCGACGACCGGGCGGAAGACCTTGTCCTTGACGAGCGCCATGTCGGTGGGCAGCATCATGATGCTCTTGGTCTTGTTGTCCTCGAACTGCACGGGACCGGCCCACTTGCGGTGCTGCCAGCGCTCGCTTAGGAGGAGCTTGAAGTAGTCGTTTGTGAGGGTGATGGGGGAGAAGGTCCAGGGGCCCTCGAAGCCGGAACGGTCGGTGTGGCAGCGGCCGAGAGCGTGGGCGCCGGAGAGAGTCACGATGTCCTGGTCGTTGAAGCCCATGCGGTGGAAGATGGCGCGCAGGTGGTCGTTGCCTTGCGAGGCGTCGGGCAGGCGACCGTCAGGGGTGCAGTAGCTGATGTCGCGGTCGGCGCGGCCGGGGCGCCAGTGGATGTCGGGACCGCCCATCTCCTGGATGGCGCAGGCGGCGGCGAGAGTCCAGAGGTCGGAGTAGGAGATCCAGGGGAAGGCCTGCTTCACGGGCTCGAGGAAGTCGCGGGCAGCAACCAGGCCGGCGTTGGCGCCGTGGTCGCCCTCAGGAGGGAAACGCATAGTGGCACCGTTGGAGCCGCCGGTGCCGGTCTCCTTGTCGTAGGTGCCAGAGGCGTGCCACCCGAGACGGAGGAGGACGGGGCCGTAGGAGCCGTCGTCGTACTCGTTCTCGTCAATGAGCTTCTGGGCGATGAAATCGTAGACCTTCTGGTAGTCCTGGTTGGAGGGAGAGAAAGTGGCGGCGCCCTTCTGGCCCTGTGCGGTGCTGTTCTGCTTGAGAGACTCGCTGCCGCCGAGAGTGTAGTAGCCAAGACCGGCAAGGGCGACAGCGGCGATACCACCGATCAGGGCAGTGTTGCTGCCACCAGAGGGTTTGGGGGCCTCACTGGCGTAGCCACGGCGAGCCTGGCGCTGGAAAGCCTGGCGAGGGACAGCGACGCGGCGGGCGGCGGGCCTCATAGTGGAGGCCAGGGGAGTGGCGCGAAGGGCGCGAGTGGCCATCTTAGCTGTAGCAGCCATTGTGTGTGTACGTGCTGTGTTGAGTAGAGATTACTGAAAGAAAGAAACGGGTATTGGAAGAGAAGAGAGAGTGGGTAAAGTCAACGTGAAGGAGATGGATATGGTGGACGTGGTCAGCAAAATAAAGGACGCTCTTCGGCAATGGAGCAGCGAGGCACATTTAGCAAACGGCGACTTTCTTACTAAGAGATCTGCACGGTCCCGAGATAGAGAGGCAATGGCGCGACGAGACTCGTGTTTTCGCCGTTCGGACACCAAAATGGGCTGGCGACGAGGATGGCGAAAGCGTTTGAGGGAACCGGACCCACTACACTTATCGCACAATCACCGTCAGCGACCGGAGGGCTCGGCCGAGGCATTCTCTGGATCGATGTTGTTGCTGTAAAATGGCTGATCAAGGATTGCAAGCTTCCCTAGATCATGCAATGCATCAGGAGTGATATCTGTGCTTGTATAACGCATTTTCATGAGCTGATGTCGCTTAAGGAGCTGCTGCAGAGATATCATCATCCCACACTAGCGCCGTCTCGTTTACTCATGCAGCCTCTCATTGGTTGCTGCCCCTGCGGCTCAATCAGACTTCGATCAGCCCTATATTTCGTCGCTGCTTACCTGATTAGGAAGGCAAGCGGCGAGGTTGTCCTCCACCGAAGCCGAAGAACATTCTCGGCCGCCGTCCGTTGCGATTGCAACGACACGTGATTGGAAGGCTGTAGGTGATATACCTTATGCCTATTGCCACCCATGATCAGTTCGTATCGTATGGTTAGACGATCAAAATCTGGTTACTTCCAATCACTATCTTCAGTCAACGACCTAGAGGACAGCGACTTCAAGATGTAGGGCGAAGATATTGACATTGAACTCTAGCAATAAGTAGTAATGTACCCAGCCAACGGCCAACATGCTGTAACACTAGGAGACTGCATAGGTACAAGCCATGATTTCAATCACTACTTCACACCTCACAAAGCCCAGGAACCTTCACCGCCCCAACACCCACCAACCCATCAAAGTACTCTAGCACAGTCTCCAAAGGAATCATAGCCATGTTTCCAAACGCCGGGTGCGAAGACTTAAGGACCTGCCCGCCCCATAGCACGCGCAGGAATTGGCACCCACTGCCCTTCTTACTGTACAGCTCAAACACCACCTCCGCGCCCATGCCCGGCCACACCATCTTCTCCAGCTGCAAAATTGACAGAAGCCTTGAGATTGATCCGTCGTGCGCGACATTGTGCCGGTAGATCGGGCCGGCAGGACCAGCAGGATTGGGACCGGGACCTTTCTGGCTACTAGCAGCAGCATCGCGAAAATGCTGCACCAGCTCAGCAATCCAAATCCCATAGCCGCTCGTGCTAGCTGCCAGTGACTGCGGCGCGTCGCGGTAGATGAACGAGTACTCGTACTGGCCTAATCTGAAGACCTGCTCTGCCTGCGCTGTAGTAACGCAGTCGGCGGCGTTGTTGGTGTTGCAAGGCAAGGGCTTAGCATGGCAGAGGCGCGCGGACAGGTTGTCGTAGTAGTGGTCGAAAGACGTGTGCCAGGCTGCGTTGGACGGCGCGATGCCTGACAGGCTGTCGAGGCGGGCGAAGAGGGGCGCTGCGGCTGTGAGGTGTGCCTGCCATTCTGGGCTGGAAGACCCAGAGCCGAAAGCGCTGAAGAGGGATTTCGAGGACGGGCAGCTGTAGGCTGGTTCGAGGGAGTCGATGGAAGCGGTTTGAATGAGCAGGGGGACGTTTTGGTTGGCGCGCGAGGGGTACATGCCGGCGACAAGCATGCTGGCGACTTGGCTGGTGATGACGTTGTTCGTGACACGGTAGGAGACTGCTTTGGGGTCGTAGTCTGCTGGTAAGAAATGGAGCAGATCGTGGTAGACGCTTTTGAGGTCCGCACCGTGCTGGTGGCTGTCGTCTAGGCCGCCTCTGGTGATTTGGGGGAATTGGCAGGAGCCGTTGAAACCTTGCGGCGCAAGAGGGTTGGAAGGCGAAGTGAAGACGCTCCAGTAGGTATCCGCAGAGCGGTTGCCGGAAGGGTTCAGAGGTTGGCCACCGTAGAAGAGACCTTCGTCGTCGCAGTACCAGGGATAGCTCTCGACCGGGAAAGTGTTGGAGGCGTAGGGTGTGCGCTTGTGGTGGCGGTGGATCACTTCGACGTACTCGAGCTTATAGCTGGAGTCCTTGACTGAAGGGTATGTCTTCGGGTTGACATGGGGCATGTTGCACCAGTTGTAGGTGTCCAAAGGTCCCTGGCTAGAGTTGAAGATGAAACCATAGGTGCCAGTGCCATTGATGGCTGATGAGAGACTGTTGACCTGCGATTGCGCCGGTGCGTGCCAACTGAGGTCTACAGTCTGGTTACCGGATGTGCATACGGCATTACCGGGTTCAGGTCCAGGTCTGCCGTGCGCAGAAACAACATGAAGAGATGAAAGGGCCGCGAGTAACGATTGAGGCGGACTAGAGTAACGCATGATAGCGGTGATTGCTTGCTGGAAAGCGAATACGACGAGGAGGAAGAACAGCAAGACTTTATATGACGGCAGCCATTGTGGCATACTTCATAACTTTCACCAAGAAGTTGACGATGGATATCTTAATCTCGATTCCTCGATGGAAGATCAAGGTCGAGTGGAGCTGTTGGCGATAGTCGTTGGCCATGCAGACCCTTGGAAGTCGTGCGTGCCGGATTCTGGGGCGATCATTGGGTGGCTGGTGATATCGCGACTACGTTTCTCTCTTAACCTTTCGTTCGCTAGTCTTTCTAGATCTGCATACGATGTATAGACCCGTGGGAAGGTTCTGATAGTCGTCGAAAGACATTTAACCGTCAGCAACATGAATATTGAAGGCACGCATGTCCATCCAGTCCACGATGCAACATTGAAGACACAAAGGTGTTTCGACCCTAACCCTTAATCTTTTTAGGAAACCTGTACCCTCGACGAACACCACCTTGACCACGAGCGTCAGTTTTGTGTGCATATGCTTGCCGTTGGTGTGTCAGGCCCATCCTATCGACGTCTCCTTGAGTCTGCTTACCCATATTAACAGTTAGACATTCACCCGAGCGAAAAGAAATCTTCGACGGCGACGCATGCCCATCTCGGGGCCTTCAAGAGACCTGATCAAAGTCCTCTTCCCATGACCAAGCTAAGGAATGTCATGTGAGAACGGCAGCGACGACTCTCCACGTCGGCAGTGGTGGCCAAACAGCTTCTAGTGCTAGTCCAGCATCATTACAAAGATGACCGATATGAGTGTCCTACCGAACAGTGGTCCTAGCATTCCACGAGGCTCCATGGGTAACAAACAAAAATCACTCACAACTCCACAGACCTTGGACGGAGGCGCTAAACCGTTGAAAGTCGACTTACGAAATCTTGGAGACTGAACGGTACATCGCCTTTCGAGGACTGCAAATGGAATATCCGGTTAGCTTACGTAGTTGCTTGGCACTCTAAGAAATGCCGCGAGGGCAGCGGAGTAATCGGAAAGTCAGGACTTTTCGGTGAGTATCCGAACTACACCACCTTTGCAAATTCTTCACTAAAGCGAACTATGGAATCAATGCTGTTGTCTGTAACACTTCCAAACGGAACTTGGCTTGCTACCACTATAGGGTAGCTCTTGGGCATCCTGCCACAAAGGCGCCACCACCTACATGATGATGTACACTCGGTAATCTCGCCGGGAGATGGTTCGAATGCCGTCATCACCATTGAAGACCAACATCGGAATCTTTCCACCGGTATGCCTGCCTCGGTCAGCCACAACGGCTTCAAAGAGCAGTCTTCCGACTCGGCACAGGCTCTAGCGGCTTGGTACACCATGCACGACTCAAAGTGCATGCAAACTCACCTCCCGGATTTTCTCCTCATATTACTCCGCACTTCGTCTCCGCAACTGGTTGCCATGTGGGCTACCGTACCATGAGCTAGAAAGCAAAAGTCAGCGCGAACCCTAGTGCCAAGGTCTGGCTCTGTCATGCGCTGTGGTATACCGGTAGTTGACATTCGGACACGACCCGTGGAGGTCGAAAATTGTAGGTATATAATGTAAGGGCTTCGCCAGACGGGAGCATTTGGCATCTCCTTCCATAAAGGCTATCGCAATCATGGGTCTCAGCACATCTCTTAAACTTTCACGACTCGTCGTTTCGCTCGTTGCAGCTGCTTCTCTCATCTCGACATCGACGTGTCTTCCAGGTCTCCGCGAGGCATCTCACATGCCTCTGGTCCAATTGAGATCCGTCCAAACCAACGAGACAGTCCTACCCTACCAGAATGCTTCTCTCTGCATCGATGAACGCGTGGAAGATCTTCTTGCTCGCATGACTCTCGAGGAGAAGGCCGGCCAGCTCTTCCACACTCAGCTCCAGCAAGGCCCAAATGGAACTTTGGACTTGGGCAACGCTACTACTTTCCGCAACAGTACTGAAAACATGGTTGCTGAGAAGCTGATGACACACTTCAACCTTGTTGGCGAAGTGCAAGATGTTGGTGTTGTTGCTGGCTGGTATAACCGCGTGCAGGAACTGGCTCTGTCAACTCGTCTTGGAATTCCTATTACATTGTCTTCTGATCCTAGACACTCATTCACAGTATGTTGAACTCCCCATCTTTCTCGGGTGCAGGTGGAACGTCTTTGCTACAGACAGAAATCGAGTTGATGCAAGACGCTATCGCTGACTTTTCACAACAGGATAATGTCGGCACCGGCTTCTCTGCAAACGAATTCTCCCAATGGCCAGAGTCTCTAGGTCTGGCAGCTTTGAGAGACCCAGAGCTCGTCCAGACATTCGGAGAGATCGCGAGAGAGGAATACAAAGCCATTGGTGTGCGCTCGGCGCTGCACCCTCAGATCGACCTTGCAACAGAGCCTCGATGGTCGAGAATTTCCAACACTATGGGCGAGGACGCAAACCTTACTAGCGAGCTCGTGGTCGCCTACATCAAGGGCTTCCAAGGCGAGAAGCTAGGCCGCCACTCCGTAACCACTGTGACGAAGCATTTCCCCGGCGGTGGTGCCATGGAAAATGGCGAAGACTCGCATTTCACCTATGGCAAGAACGCGTAAGATCCAGATGGAATGATCAAGTCCTGCATTGATATCTGACATATTTCCAGAACTTACCCTGGCAATAACTTCGAGCATCACCTCATTCCCTTCAGAGCAGCCATCGCCGCCGGCGCCAGGCAGATTATGCCCTACTACTCTCGCCCTATCGGCACTGAGTACGAGGAAGTTGGCTTCGGATTCAACAAGGGCATCGTCTCCGATCTCTTGAAAAAAGAGTTGGGCTTCAAAGGCATTGTCGTCTCGGACTGGGGTCTCATCACCGATACCTACATTGCTGGCCAGGAGATGCCAGCTCGTGCCTGGGGAGTCGAGTCTTTGAGTGAGCTTGAGCGTGCTGCACGCGTCCTGGACGCTGGCGTAGATCAATTTGGTGGCGAACAACGGCCGGAGCTCATTATTGAGCTTGTGGAGACCGGTCGCATCGAGGAGTCTCGTCTTGATCATTCCGTGCGCCTTCTCCTGCGTGAGAAGTTCACCTTAGGCCTATTCGAGCAGCCATTCGTCGACGTGGAAGACGCAAAGCGCATCGTCGGCAACTCTTACTTCGTCCGCCTCGGAGCCGAAGCCCAGCGCAAAGCCTACACTCTCCTCACGAACAAGGACAACATCCTTCCTCTTTCTCTTGACGCCAAATCTACCAAGTTCTATGTCGAGGGCTTCAACTCCACACTGCTCACCTCCCGAGGCATGACCGTCGTCGAGACCCCCGAAGAAGCAGACCTCGCTCTTCTTCGTCTGCAAACTCCCTACGAACCACGCCCCGGCGGCTTCGAAAAGAACTACCACTCGGGTTCTCTCGCCTACAACGAGACCGAGCAGGCACGTCAGGCTAAGATCTACGCCGCCGTCCCGACCATCGTTGACATGTACCTTGAGCGCCCTGCTGTCATTCCCGAAATTGCCGAGAACGCCGCTGCACTGCTTGGTAGTTACGGTAGCAGTCCTGCTGCTTTCCTGGATGTCGTCTTCGGCTTCGAAGGCGCAGCGCCTCAGGGCAAATTGCCGTTCGACTTGCCTAGGAGTATGGCTGCAGTTGAGGCCAGCAAGGAGGATGTACCGTTTGATACTGAGAACCCTGTGTTCAAGTTCGGACATGGGCTGAGCTATGAGGAGGCTTGTCACTAGATACCCTGAATAGGTGGGTTGGGAAAAGCATGATATTTTTTCTATTTACTCTCATAGTAATGATTCGTTTCTGAAGGGTTTGTCTCTCGTCTCAGTCTGGACTTTCTTGAAGCCCTCTGTGTCATTGTAAGCCGTGACGCGGTTGAAGATACTCGACCGTGTCGATCAATGCGGTTGCTTCAACATTCCCAATCCCAGCGTCCCAAAGCTTGTGAAAGTCAAATCATCATGTTCCTGCGATCCGCACGCGCAAAGCCTGTGACCGCATCAACCCATCTGCTTGCTCCAAAACGCCAGATTCCAACACCCCAAAACTCGTGCAGGTCGAACCATCTTGTACCTGAGATTGGCACGCGCATAGCCTCTGGTCATATCAATCAATGCATGTGCTTGCTGCAAAACGCCAAACTCCAAACTCCAGACCTCTGAAGCTCGCGCCAGTCAACCCATCCCGACCCTTCACTTACCCCCCGCATCGCCTCCGTCCCCACACTCCTTCTCCAAAAACTCACAAATCTGCTTCATCGCAAACCAGCGCAAGCAAAGCTCCGCGAGCTCCAAGCCCTCCTTCCTCAATTGCCCCTTTTCATGCCCAATACACGTTGCAGGCCCAACGTACGGCCTCACCTTCCAGGCCTCGTAGCCGTCGGTAAACAGCGGCAGCAACTCCTTGTGCCTAGCCTCGTAAGACACCATCTGCTCGCGGGCGAAAGTCAAGCACACTTTGAGGCTCTCGCCACGGATGGTCTGGTTGACCTGCAGGATAGCAGGGACGTGCGGGTGGAAAGTGTACGGCTCTTGGGGCGTGCTGATGTTGGAGAGGGAGCTCCAGAGGCCCCAGCGCGTCATGCGGTCAGTTTGAGAGTCTATTTTGTAGACTTTGTGGCCGCAGAAGAGGAACTGCCAGAGTTGAAAGAGGGAGAAGCCTGAGCCTGAGTTTGGGTCTGTTCTTTCGAAGTTGTGGGAAGTGTCTTCGGGGATGACGTGCTCGAGGATGAGAAGGCGGAGCTCAGTTGGGAGACCCATGAGGGAGTTTGGTGGGTGGGCGGCCATTGTATGGGTGTATGGCTTTGTCTTTGTGTGTGTTGTGGGCTTTGTGGTGGAGTGCAGGAGAGTTATCGAGTTTCGGTTGATCGATGTAGATTTTGATAGCTGGATTTCTGGCCTTGAATATTTTTTCTTATCTGTATGTGGAGGTTGTGTGGTCAAGGAGTGTGGATCGGTGAGAGACGGGGAGTTTTGGGGTGGTGCACATGGCCTAGTAGTGAGAACATGTGAAGGACATGTGAACGTCAGTTGTCGGCCGCCGCAACTCGAAGCGCGTATTTGGTCTCCTGCCCTTCACCTTTGGATCGATCCAAACAATAATTGGTCGCATATGTCTTGTTACCTGGCGAGAGAGTACGGATTTCATGCTTGGTCAAGCCCTTAACTTCAGTGTGTAGGACCACTCGTAGCCATGTGTCGACCAATGAGCGTCCCTTCAAGATCATGAATGCATCCTGACAGCATTGAATTCTCCGTAGAAACAGTGAAGGACGCTCTGCGGTATCTGTTGATCAGTGATTGGTATCTCGAGCGTCCAGGTCATGCCGTCTAGTATGACTTGCCCGTCCACTGCAGGTCCGGCACTACTTGCAGGCAGTCCGCAACACGCCACGACTCCTCTGAGGGTCAAGTCGCGACCAAGAACACAACCACCAACTCTCGTCTCTCGTCCGTACCTTCGCCTATTGTCTCGCGACTCAATCATTAACTTAGTCTCTCATTCATACATCAGTCCAATATAACCCAGCAACCATGGAACCAGCACGTAATACCCGCTCGCAAGTCGCCTGGCGCGAGTGCCACATCCTGCGTCTACCACCCAAGCTTAGGAACATGTAAGTCTGCAAGACATAACTTATACGGGTTCGGAGACTCGACGTTGACCCGGTCCTTCTCGTACTAGGATCTATGAGCTGTTACTGGTTCAAAAAGAGCCAATATCCTTTCGCTGGTATAGCACGCCTCCAAGTGACCCTCCCTTGTTGAGCACTTGCAAGAAAATCCGTGCGGAAGCCAGCGGCATCTATGGCAAGAACCATCTCCAAGTCAGTCTGTCCAATTTGAACATCACTAGGCTCACCAACTGGATGCGACTCTCGCCGCTTCGCGTGGTCCTTTACGAGAACTCGGAGCTGTTCCTGACCACGCTAACTGGAAAGAATGTTCCTGGAATGCACGGTGGAGACATCTGGCCGAGCCTGCTCACCTGGATCGACCTGTGCCGTCAAGGCTGATGCCGTCGCATCGTCGATCTTGACCCGAAGACTCCGAGGTACCGTTCAGAGGAGTGGCCGAATCGTGAAGTTGAGCTGGCTATCAAGGCATTTGACTTGGTCGACGAGCTGCTTGAGAAGAATAACGATACGATGGTGCCTAAGCTACGCAAGGCTGTGAGCAAACATCAACGCACCATGATGAGATTATACTCCTGATCGTCTTCATGCCGAGCGCAACACGGCAGAGTAAGAGCAACACGTCGCACCAGTCTCATACTATAAGAAGAGTCTTTGCGTCAATAAGGTCGAACTGCTTCACATCGCTTTTCGTTCTTCTGTTTCGTTCTTCTGAACTTCTAGGCTTCACGACATTGTTAGCCTTAGCTTTGTCCCTTGGGTCACTGTGAGAATTACATACCGGGCAAATCTGCATCGCGAAGGTTTGTGGAACTTGCATGGAGTTCTTTGCCTTTGTTTGGACAGGTTGCATTGGAGTATTGCAGTCTGCGATGCATGTCACTGTTTTGGTCATATCAGTTTATGCTTTGGTGTGAGAGGTTCGAGCGGCAGTGAACACCAGGCATCCTTGCGTTGCGAAGGTTATTACATGTTAGTCTTTGCAAGTTTCCTGACTTTCTCCTGGACTGATCCGAGTTGATCGAGGTCGGGTATTGCAGTTCGCGATTGGTATTGCTGGTTCTATTGTACAGGACTGCTTTCTTGACGACTGGACAGCATGTGCTGCATTGTTGAGACCAGGGTTTCTGCGAGCACTGTCAGTACATCACATTGCGTATGAATTCAGTAAAACGTCAAATTGTCAATAAGTAATCGGACCCTCGTGCCATCAAGCTCTGTATATTAGCAAGATTATATGCACTTGTCAGCTACCCCGTGCCCACCCTCACTCAAAAACCTAACAGCAGTCAAGCAGTAGGATTCGCCAAATCCTGCCCCTTCAACGCCCACCTCACCCTCGAAACACCACTATTCCCCATAATCCAAAACTCCGTCAACCCATCTCCAGCCCAAGCAAAATTCTGCACGGTATAATTAGTCTGCACCCTCGCGATCAGCACTCCAAAAGGATCCAAAATATCCACTCCAGAACCCGCACCAGTCAGAACGTAGCCGTTAGCGGCGACTTTCAGTCCATCGGGCACCCAGTCTTGAGATAACCAGATGGGTCGCTTGCCGGTGATATGCGTGCCGTTGTCGACGCGGTCGTACTTGTACACTGTGCGCGCGCCGGTTTGGTTCCAAGGGCTGCCGGGAGGGCCATCCGGTGTGACGGAGCCGGAGACGGCGCCTGTGTCGGAGATGTACACGTGCTTGCCGTCTGGCGAGAGGGCGATGCCGTTGGGCTGCTTGAGAGTGTCGTCGATGACGGTCACGGCGCCGGTGACGGGATCGAAGCGGTAAGAGGCCGGTGGGAGTTGGGGCGCGGTGTCTGTGAGGCGATTGAACCAGGAGTACTCAGGGTCTGTGAACCAGACTGCGCCGGTTTTGTCGACGAAGAGGTCGTCGACGCAGTTGAAGTAATAGCCGAAGTAGTTGTTGAGGAGAGTCACGGTCTTGTTTGTGTGTGGGTCTAGAGTTCTGATCCCAGTGCGTTGTTCTGTTCCGCCGATGGAGTTGTTGCCACCGGAGGCCGCTGGGAGCTGTTAGCTTGGTCTCTTTCAATACTGAGTAGATGCACCTACCCCAATAAATAAGGCCATTGTGGAAAGTACCACCATTAGGCGCATACACCGGCGGATCCGAAAGATACTCGCTGAGCGTCGGCGGATCCTGATTCAAATCCACCACCAACTGCGGCAAAAACCCAGCCGGCGGCGCAAGCTGGCTCATAAATAACTTATTCAGACTCGGGACATACACCGGAGCTTCGTGCACAGCCTCGGAAACCTCAAACACGAACTCATAAGTCGGCGACTCTCCAAACAGCTCGAATGCGCGAGCCTTGTCGAAGACTAAGAAATCTGCATCGTCGACCAGGCCGAAGGATGTGTCGTTGGGGACACTGGTTGAGCCGAAGGTGAGCGGCGTGTCGACAGTTCTGTTGCGGAAGAAATGGTATGGGAGCACGGAGGCGTATTTCTCGAGGCAGACGATGTTGGCGCTTGAGGGGCCGCAGGTCTGTGCTACAGGCGCAACGACTCCTGGTGGTAGAGACTGCGCGAGCGAAGAAGCGGCAAGAGCCAGCAGTATGGTAGCGTGGCCTGGCATGGTTGATGTACAGGCTGTTAATACTGTCCTGATATTGTTTCAAAGGAACTGAAAAAGAGACGAAACAATCACCTACTCATCTTACCGGTGCACATCTCCACCTCCGTCTTATGTATTTACCCAATGCCCTCGAGTCGCTGACATCACCCAGCCGGCGCAGCCATCAACATCATCAGACGCCGACCCCTCTTTCGTAAAGGATGAGCATGATGTCGGACTGACATTGTCCACAGGCTGGCGTGAGCAAGGTGAGATTGCAGCCGGGGCGGGGATCACGATGGGGAACGATGAAGATCATGAATGTGGAGTTCAAAGGATGAGGAGTCTTCAATTGCCGAGAGGAAGGAAGGGCTTGCTCGAGCTTGATCATACGTCACTGCTTCACCCGCCATTGAAACCAATGCCTTGACCCATGTCGATTTCAATCAATAAGACTTTCTGTCCTGTATTATGTGAACGTGGTGCGGGGTTCTGTCAATAATTGCGATATGGAGTTTCGAGACGAAATATGTTGCGAACGTCAGCAGTGGCCGAGATATCGATCGAAGACTTTAAGTTCTATTTGCGCAATGCTCAACAGCATCTCTCGTACTATATAGCCTTCGTTCCGGCAGCAGTATGGAGCGAAAAAATATCTACACTTGTCGAAAGAAAAAAAGTCACAACCAAACGCGCCCAAAGCTAAGACACAAATAGAAGAGAAAACACATCCAAGCCACTCCAATCATTCTGCGCATGCAAATCGGAACAAAAAAGCAAATATGCCGGTTGCGCCCACGCTCAAAGAGAAAAATGGAATAGAAAGAAATTACCACAGCGAGGCGCCAGAGGACCAAGGGAGGCCATAGTCATCAGTCTCTATACCTCTGCTCCTCGCCGTGTTCGGCCATGTCGCTCAGCCATCTCGAGTTCCCTTCGCTGGTTACTCGACCCATGCCTTTGCTGTTCTGCCGTCCGAGGAAATTCTGGCTCCCCTGAGTCCTCAACATGTTTCTGCTACCTTGGCTCTTAAGCCCAGCGTCTGTCCTCGTGCTCGAGTGGCGACTCAGCATGCCATCGCTAGCACTCCTCAGACTCGCGCGGTCCATGTCGTCGTTGACGACGCGCAGCCTCGTCTTTGGCACCGTGAACATGACTTGCACGTCGCGCTGCCGCACGGCGTTCTCAACGTCCCAGTCTTCTTCGGCGGCTTGTGCGTCGGAGGGCTCTGGGCCCCAGTCACCGGGATCTGGATCGGAGTCGCGGTAAGGTTCCCATGTGCCTGCTGAGGCTTGCCAGTCTTTGCGGCCGCGCTTTTGGCGAAGAAGGTGCCCTCCATCAGAAGCCGCGCGGCGAGGGACGATTGGGCGGGTTTTGTTTGGGGAGGATGAGGCGCTGCGGTCTGGATATTGCATCTGGGAGGGAGATGCTGTTGCAGCGGTGAGGCTGAAGCTGCGAGAATCACCTGTAGAGATCGCACCAATGGCGCGGCGGATGCTACCCATGAGACCCTGCGGCCGCTTGCGGGAGTGCAGTGCTGCGGGGACGAGATCTGGGTGATACGTTGGTGACACAGGAGAAGTGTTTGCCTTAGTGTTGGCAGCGGCGGCACGTCCGTATGGGTCATCACGGCGGCCTCCGAGAAGAGCTTCTCCTTCAGCTTGAAGCTGGACGAAAGAAGTGCGTGCGGTCTTGAAAGACTCTGCATCCGCACCATTTGCGGCGTTGATATCCGGGTCAGTGTTAGTGCGTGTCCGAGTGATCAAATGAGGAGACCGGCGTCCAGTGTCGCGCAACGCGATGTGTGGTTCTTCGGAGAAGGAGTGGCGATCCGGACTTCTACTGGCACTGCGAGAAGTCATGGTGTGTGCTGCAGCGGCAGCCGCGGCGAGTATGGCGCCGGTACGGGTAGACATGGTGCGAGTCATCGAGTTGTTGGAGTTGGTCGAGCGTTGCGATTGCTCACTGAGGGTGGAAGACGTGCGGTCGTCGGTTCGTGATGGTGAGGAACGACCATTTGAGTGGACAAGAAGTGGCTCATTTGCATGCTGATCAATCGTCCAGTTGGGGACGCCGTCATGATCCCATGGGCTGTGTCTCTTAAAGGGTGCAGCAGCCAGACTAGCGTTAGTGGGTACCCGGCGTACGGTGTCTCCTCTCTCCAACGGCGTGTAGGGGTGGCTTCCAAGAGGATTTGGTTCCGGGTCTCTGAAAGGGTCGTTCGACCAACGCTGACTCTCTCGTTGTGGCGCCAAGACACGCTCGACTTCTCGGAGCTGTCTTTGAGCTTCAGTCATCTGTTGCTCGCTGCCTCTCGAAGAGATCCTAGAGATAACATCTTCATCTTCGTGCTCTGCGATCGGGTGAATGTTTCCACTAGCTTGGCTCATGCGCTTGTCATCGTATCGTGGGGCGGCATGGTACTGGTAGTTTTTCTGGGGCACACCCTTTCTAAGACCACGCGTAGGACTCGGCTTATCTGTGAACAGACCTGTCGTGTTACCCATCTGATCAGTCTCTTGTTGTAGCCATGGGTATTCCTCGTTGGAGCGTGATTGTTGCCAGTAGTCCCCGATGACTGACGGGCCGTCATTCTGTACTTCCGGTCCGCCTTTCTCCAAGAACGGTTGGCCGAACGATCCGCCAGACGCGCGGGACTCGATCAAGCGCGCGTGGAGCTCACGTTCCCGTCTGAGCTTTCTGATGTACCAGAAGTAGAAGATGACAAGTCCCACCAACAACAGGACACCAAAAGCGAGTCCCACTCCTAAGCCAGCCTTCTGCGAGTTCTTGCTGAGGGCGCCAGGTTTTTGTTCCTCCTGCTGAGCAGCCGCGACGGGCTGCTTATACTCCTGAATCCAGCTGTTGGAAGTCGTGTTGAACAGCATCACCTTATCGTTGAAGGTTGATGAGCTACGGCGAGCCTTCTCGGATGATGCAGACTGGATGGAGTATCCACCGACTATCATCATGATACCTCCAGGGAGCATTGTCGCGCCGTGTCCATAGATACCCTCAGATTCTCCAAGGCTACTGTTGGTTTGTTCCGGCACCGTCCAAGTCCATCCGCCACGACCACCGAAGCCGACACCGAATCGCATGACAGCCAGCTGAGGCTGAGCGGGTGTGTTGATATCGCCTACCCAACCTCCAAATACAATGATACTTGATCCATCCTCACTGAGCACAGCTGTATGTCCAGACCTAGGCTCCACTTGTTGTGTGCTTTGTCGGGTGGCCAGCCTGGTATTTCTGCCTGTGGGCTGCGTGACCGATAAGAAGGTCCAGCTCTCTTGGGGTAGAGAAAAAAGGGCAACTTGCGACATGTTGATAAACGCCGTCTGCGTATGGCCTCCGAGCAGGACAAAGTCCTGCTGTTGATATTGTGAGCTGCCATCATTTGTGTTGGAAAAAGTCGGTGGTAGGCCGGTGATAGTAAAGCCGGCCTCAGCAATTGGCGGTCCTCGTCCAGGTGCCTGGCTGATGTCGTAGTTCAAGTTGTTGTCGTCAGAACTTTCGGAGGTCATTGATAGCATCATGTTTGAGTAATTGCCTGCGCTCGCCCAAGTCTTGGTTGTGCTGTTCGCGAATGGACACATACCTCCGAATAGGTAGATGGTCGAGTCCGAGAAACTTCCGTTCGTGTAGCCAGAGAATGCCATTCCGGCGGCCAAGTAGTTGGCACCCGCATGTTCGCCCTGGTCACCCAGCTTTTCACTGGTAGACTCATGCTCCTTCCAAGTACCGCTACCAGTCTCGCTGTCCTCGTCCGGTGACAGTGTATAGATCTTGATTCCATCGGCACCTTGCGAGCAATCACCTGTAACTGCAACAATGTGGCCATTCGCTGTGTCCATCACAGGTGTGAAAGGTATTTGCTTTCCATCCTCCAAGAACGGGAGGGTTTCCGAGTTGGTGGTGAAGGACGTGTCACTGGTCGATATCGTTTGTGAGATGTCCAGAGAAAGGAACCTCGATTGGCCTTGCTGATCTTGAGAGGGTTCGAATATGTAGGCTAAAGAAGAATTTCTTTGAAGCAGGATCCTCGAGGGATTGTACGGCAGTGCCTGGCCAGAAACTATGTGAGCCAGCGCCACTGCGGCAAGAGGATTTCGAAGTAATCCCATGTTGAGTGTGAGAGGCGTGTCGGGAGAAAGACTCCTCAGATGGAGCTGGTGGTGATTTCGTAGTACACTCTCAGGCTGCCATGTCGTAGTTGGGCGTGATCATAAGTTGTGTCTCGTCTCGTGTGCTGGCTTCATGCAAGCAAGCGCTCGAGTCGCAAGAACGTAACGGCTTCCAAACACGCACTACGGTCGCAAAGCACCGGCCGCGCAAGGAAAGGGTATCAGAGGAGAGTAGCACAGCAGAGCAGAAGCAATACCGCGAGGCTGGAGACGTGCGCGGCCACAGCGAGTGCAGTCAACAAAAACCCCGCAGGATGCCAGCCACGCCGCGTGAGAGTTCTCGAGTATTGCGCAACGACCAAGAGTCTGAGAGGACACAGTCTGGCTCCGATCGCCTACGGTATCCGTTGCAGGGCCCAGGCGGATGCGTGTGAGCGAAGGCCTGACGAGCCGGTTACGGGCCAGTTCGCGTGCACTTGACCGCGAGTGTCTAATTGGCCGTGGGGCGCTGCGCATCCCCTGTAAATACTTTATGGTAGGGCTCGTCGACCGGACAACAGCGGAAAGTGGCTGGGAAACGTGGCGCCCGCGGAGAGGCGCGTGTCTTGGACACAGCTTACTCGAGCAATGCTCAAGTCACTCGATCTCATACATGTAGACGCCATTGTGAAGACTGGCTGATCTGTTGTGGACTCTTGGATATGTCCCAAGCGAGTGCAATCACCGTCCAGTGTAGTACATGTCTTTGACTACTCAAACCAACGAGATATCGGGTTGACAAGATTCCCGGGAGATCACCAGATTCTCGTGTTATGCGGGGTCGCTGGTCATAGTCTCAATACTTTCTCGCGCAATTAATATGGCAGAAAGTGGCTTTACATGTGATAGCGAGCGACAAACGACGGGTGAAGCCTCACAGTGATAGGCCGTGTCTGGGCGCCTCAACGGCCGCGTGAGATGTGTCTCGCTCTCGTGTGGCTTTGCGCTTTATTCTCGTGAAGTTGGCTTAGAGTTTCGCGCCTGCCACAGAAGGCACTGCCTGCTCCTGGTATGGCGGTGCACGCTATCGCTTCATCACAAGCGGCTTTGGCCAGCCATCATCGCTGCTGCGTCTATCTAAAGAGACTAGGAGACCCTGCTGAGGATGGGCATGAACTCTGCGCCGACTACGCGTTCCAATCTTCTGCTAGGCTGCCTAAGTATTGCGCAACGATCATCCTGGAACAAGACTAACGATGACCACGTTGGAGTCTCGGACCCCCGAGCAACCACCGTCCATTCATCACAAACAACTATACACCGACTCATCTCATCTGAGACAGCGTGAACAGCATGACTTCACTGCTCACTCTGTCTGACTTTGCGAGTAACACATCTCTGGTAACTCTGGTTGTTACGGAAACAAACGTCTGACTGCCGCTGGCGCCGTGGCGCTCTGCCCTGCAGGTTTGAATCGAGCCAGTACGAGCGTGTATGCGGATGGCTTTCTGCTTTCTTCAAACATAATCTCATCAGCTATAGCATGTGACAGCCATACAGGAGACATGGAGACGAAGTACTTGCGATGAGTGAGATGTTTATCTCAAGGACGCATTAACATATGCGTGCACGAATAAGGCTGCCTCACACTACTTCCATGTGTGTACCTTCGTACAATTTTTGTGACACATGACCTGGATTTCTTCTACAGCACTCAGGGAAAAAGTTATCAACTGAAGGCACTCGAGGTGGCTATGCAGACTGTGTCCTCTATGCCTCAGATCACAAACAAGATCAGTCATCACAGCCTTGAACAGGTGTTAAGTAGAGCATTGTTATGTGATTCGAGATGCTCTCATCCGACCCCAACACTAACCCTACTGCTGTGGGCCTCAGAGCCAAACAAACATTGAAGCTCACAAATGCTATAATATAGTGATCTTCAATACCACATAGCCAAGTTCTCGATCACAACGCCAAGAATTACACGGCTGCTATTCAATCCATGTTTGCTGTTGAAAAGAAAGCTGTACCATTTCTTTCCAGTTGAGACTCTTACCCATGTCTAAATCGGCACAGATCGGCCAATGGACATGTTCCGCTTGCTTCCGATCATCTAGATGTACACTTGCACAGCTCGCATCAAAGCAACTAGCATCAATCTGTAGTGGTTCAAAGAGCAATTGCAAGATCCGATTCTGGAAAAGAAAACATCACGATCATGACAGCAAACCGCATGGTATGATCATTAGTTTCCAAAGGGCAACGATGGTATACCCCAAACAGCCTAGCGCGATCTTGCTAAGGATCGAAGCTGTGCTCAGATCGTACGCTAATAGTGGAATGATGACCTCATGATGCTTATTCGCGACTGGATTGATATGTTGGTCCTTCAAAGTCGTGCGCCAGAATGACGCCTTGAGAACAGCCGTTGACAACTGCAGTGGTCATTGTAAGTACGCCCGTCTCCGCGTTTGCGCCTGCTCTTTGTCTCAATTTCTCCATTGTTTCCTGTCGAGCTGACAATCTATCTGCCATGACAGACGGTGGGAAGCCCTTGCTAAAGTCTCAGGGATCGCACACGCGTTACGATATGGCGCCCAGTACGGAAAACCAGAAGCGCAAGAAGGTGTTGGTCGTGGGTGCTGGTGCTGCCGGTACGTACATAACAGCCTATACAACATGGAAATAGACAAACACTTACAAGTAAATAGGCATGACCTGCGCCCACCACCTCGCTGAACACCCCGACAAGTTCGACGTAACCCTTGTCGACGCTGTTGACTACTGCGGTGGCCAAGCCTACAGTATCCCACTAGACAAAGAGAAGACAGGTGCCTCATGGCTCAACCAGGGTGTTCAGGGCGGCTCATACATCTTCCACCACACCATGACCATGTTCTCGCGCAACGGGTTCTGGGCAGACCCTGTCAAGCTCCAAGTCAGTTTTGGCAAGGATGACCAGTTCTGGACCAACGTATTCCCGACGAAGATGCTGAAGAAGCACGCGAGCGAGGTCAAGAGGTTCTTCTACATGCTCAAGATCATCCGCACCTTTGAGATCTTCTTCGCTCTGCTGCCAATCAAGTACCTCGTCAAGCTGTTCTGGTTCAGCACAGAGTTCGCCAACGTCGTCGCACTACCTATGGTCGCCCTCTTTCTTGGAACTGGCAACTACGCTCCTGAAGTGCCATCTATGGTTCTCGAGCGCCTCTGCACGAGTCCCACATACGGAATGTGGTATCCACCAGACAAGAACAGCATTGCCTCGAACCAGCCGCCAATGGTCGTATTCCCCAACTTCAGTGAGTTCTACGAGACCTGGCGTAAAAACTTGATCAAGAAGGGCGTGAAGGTTCGCCTCAGCACCGAAGTCACCCGTATCACGCGTCGCGATAAGATCGGCGTGACTGTCAAGATCATTGGCCGCACACCAGCCAAAGACAACCACAACACCGACTCGGCCTGGGTGCCCGACAGTGTCGACAACTCTAACGAAGATGCCGACAAGGTCGAGACCACCGAAGAGTACGACGAAATCGTCCTCTGCGTCCTCACCGACACCGCCAAACGCCTTCTCAAGCCCACCATCACCACCCTCGAATCCAAGATCCTGGGCTCCGCCAAATTTGCCAACGACGTAACCGTCACCCACACCGACGCAGACTACATGCGCAAGCACTACGAAAACTTCTACAACCCCGACCAAGCCGTCCTCGAGATCAACGGTGAATCCATGCAAGACCGCACCGACTTCGCCAAAGACAACTTCAAGCCCATGTACCTCATCAAAATGTACCCACAAGACCTGACCAAACTCGAAATGTGCTTCGACTGCACCAACTACCAAGCCCAGTTCCCGCCGTCAGTCCCCTTCGACAACCACGTCTTCCAGACCATTTTCCTGAACAAAGAACGCGACGGCCACTTGTGGTCCATCGACCAGATCGACGAAAGTAAAATCATCCGCAAAGACTGGTGGCACCAGCTCTGCCACTCCTTCACGCACTACCTCTTCGTCGTCCCTTGGATGTGGCTGCTGCAAGGCAAGCGCCACACGCGCTACGCCGCCGCCTGGACGATGGTCAACGCGCACGAGGTTGCTTGCATTTCCGGCATCAGCGCCGCTGTCGACTTGGGCGCTGATTACCCTGAGGATCTCGAGCGGGACCAGTTTGCGCTGCTTTCGTTTAGGCTGTACTACCTTCTTGCATATGGACGCTGGTACCGCAGGAAGGCTACGAAGAAGACGAAGGAGGGCGTTGGGAAGGACTATGCTAGTGGGCTTTATGGCTCGGTGTATCAGGGTCCGGGCGTGAATGCGAAGACGGATAGGCTGATTTGGAGGAAGGAGGTGGAGGCTGGGAGGAGCTTGGAGAGCTTTTGAGTGTAGAAGTTGATGAGTGGATTGAGACATCATGAGATAGTGTTTAGATTGGATATCAATTGGTTTGCACCTCGTTGAAGATGCGCTATGTGCTACCGAATTCCTTCCGAATCTCATTCTCCACCACTTCCACTGGGAAAGGCCGAATGGACGATGCATCTCTGGCTAGCTGGATCACCATACAGAGCCCCAACGCCCAAAAGACGAATATCGCAAACCCCACCGCCGTTCGTTATATAGCCAAATAAAGGACAGTGACGAAGACCTCAACAGCCACAATAGCGGCCATCCACCCCTCTGCAATCAAGCATCAGCCCCGCGTCCAAACCACTCTCCATCAAAACGGCACAGGCAGGCTCCCTACCTCTCTAGCTCGTCGTCGAAGATAGTGTTCCCTCCTTGAATCGATGGCAAAGGTTCGGCACGTAAAGATCGACATGCATCGACGCTCCAAAACAATTATCAATCCTGAAGTTCAGACGATTACCACGCTTGAGCTCCGTCGATATACTGGTTTTCATTTCAGATCGTTACAACCTCGCAGCAGATTTCACAAGGTGAGAGAATGACCAGATTTGCAGCAGCACGGTATCGCAAGCTCGCCGACATGAGTGAAGGGCTATCATACAACAGGGCTCATTAATCGTTTATTCTGCCAATGTTTCGTAAAAGATCACAAGGAAGAAATAAAGGAAAAAGAGTTGACGATCAAGGCGAACATGACCCATCACCATGTCATCGCAAGGCCGCACCCAACCGCCAGCGCACATCTTCTCAAGTCCGCAAACTATGACTTAAAGCCCAAGAATGCTAAGAAGGTTGAGGTTGACAGTGTTTCCACTGAGCACATTGGAGCAGGTGAGGACGTTCTGCAAAATCCTTCGTCAATATGCAATCTGGAGATCTGGAGAAAGTTCAAACACATACCAGCAATCCTGTAGTTTGGCAAATGTATTGCTCGGAGGGCTCGGTGTCCTCCCAACCTTTCTGCCACTTGCCATTGTGCTTGGAAACCTTATATTCATCGCGGGCTTCCAGGACTCCAGTTGGTGCAGCGGTGGCAATGGTGGTGGCGGTTGCGAAGAGGATGACCTTGGAGAACTGCATGTTTGTTTGTGGAGCGAGTGATTGGTTTTCTTTCGTGGTTGGTGTTGTTTGGGATTGATGAGATGGAGATGTGAGTTGATGAGAATAAAGATGAGGAACGCTGTCAGTGTTATATACCCAAGCCTGCGTGCCTGTAAGTGCACAACATCATATGCTTCGTCTTGGAAATACTAGGTTGATCGACGCGGAAGGATCAGTTGCACCAATACTATGGTACCACATATCAACAAAGCGGCAATAGCTAGGTAGCCATTGTAGAGCCAAGGTAGAGGCCACGAAAGTACTACTGTGTAGTCAGTCATTATACATTGCGGGACGATGATTGTCCGTTCACCTAGTACACCTTGGCTGCGATTTTCAACTGGCCCGGCCTTCCGCGGGCTTGGGATGCCACAAAGAGCGATAGAAGGGTGTCCCCTGAGCTAGCCTGCTGTGATACCGTGTGTTAACATGTACACAGGATCCTAATGCCCTCGCATGTAAAGTCAATTCCTTCAGTCAAGAGCTGTCCCCGCATTGTGGACCAAGAACGTCGATGATGATGAGCCTATCCCAGCTATAATAGCTGCGTGTTATAGGTGTTCTACCATCAAGACTCGTTCATCAACGTGACGAAACGGGCAGCAGACGTTGACCCCGTTTTGCCAGTTTTGACGATGACCGAGCTTTTTCTGCAGCATCAGAGGACCAGAAGTTCAAATTGATTTAACGACATTCGATAGACTCAGCCTTCGGTTTATGGATGCAGGCAAGGTGGATCGCTCCCGATGAGATTCGGTAGTATATGATCGGCTCCATCTATATTCGGTTCGCGATTTCGGACCCTTGCAAAGACGCATTTGTCACCAGGCTGGTGAATCTGGCGATTCCTGGCACTGCAGATCGACACCTCGTGCTATATCCGTTCTCATGAGTAGTCATTGCCAAGAGGAATTGGTGCGGAGGTTGTGTGTGTCCCCTGCATAAAGGATCTGGATGTCTTGGTGGCATAGTTCGCCGTGACACCTTGGCAATGAACTCTGTTCGAATGCGATCAACATGTGTCCAGCGAAGGCCCAGCAATCTGAAAGCGTGCCTTCCACGCACACAGTGCTATCCGCAAGGATCCTGCGACCATGTTTGTATTCGCAGGAACACATATTGACGCCGCATCCAGACCTTCAAGGAGTAATGCTTACTTTGAGATGATAGCCAATATGACCTTGAGCGGTTCAAACCGGACAAGCGAATTGACGCCTAGATTGCCATTCGAATGATTCTCCCTCATTTAGTCCCGTCGTGTCGTAGCCATGGAGGACAGCATCATTGATCGTCGGCCAGTCGTCTGACTTGTTACTGATCTCCTAGGATGGCTGGAATTTGCGGCTCGGACTCTTAGAGAAGCCGACGTATGTTAATTCACAATGTGAAGTCACTCTTGGATCCAGACATGTCAAACTGCGCATCGTTGCCCATGCAATTCCTCATTGGTTGCAGGTGGCGGCAAATCCTACAGACCTGTGAAAGCTGGGTAGACTCATGCTCGTGTTACGTGTACATGGCGCTCAAAGATTTTGGGCGATCAAAGTGTCTGGAGCCATCCTTTTTCGCCGTGTGTGCCACGAGTGAGACAGCACAAAGGAAGTATTCCAACAGAAGCAATCATGCTACCTGCTCAATTTTTGCGCACCAGCATGATCGACAAACGGCTGGGCTGAAGTGGAAGCTTGGAACATGGGAGCTGGAAATTCAATTTATTTTGCCTTGCCGCATTGCACAATTCTTAAGATTTAGGGCTAGAGCATGTGATCGATTTTGGGCTTTGGAGATGATGCTTGCTGATGTCGTCTCGCGTGCAATATCTGTGCACTGGTGCAGGACACATTTCGACTTGATTGTATCTCGTTTCGATGAGGTGTCGACGGGACCATTGCAACTCCGCAATTGCAAAGAAGCCAAGAGTACGAGTTAGGCAATGATGTCTCAGAATCCAAAGTTTACTGCGAGAGCAGGATGGGAACTCGTCTGTCGGAAGTTCAGGGTCTTTCAGAGGATATTGCGGCTGAGGTTGACATTTGGGAGCTACCAGAGATTGGGAGTGAGGATCATGGGAGTAGATCCAAACAGGATGAGGTTGGGATAGGAAGCTCGAACATTCTTGTGGGAAGAAAGAAGGAAGGAAGGAAGGTATCTCGCCGCGAAGTCCAGGTGACGTGGCAACTGCTGAGAGTTCCCCACCTCTCGACTTGGGGCTAAGGTCGTTTGTACGTATTGACATCTAACGTTATCTTTACAACTTTGTCGAAACCACATGCGTGTGTGTAAACTGTTGGCGTAGTGTCGCTGTGTGAGGATCAGGCTTGGGAAAGCGATCGTGTGGTCCCATATAGATTGAACGCTTTGGACAATCTATTGTGTCATTCCTTCCGTCAAGATCTTACCACAAGCTATGCATATGCTTCACGAACCCTTTTGACGGTAGACCTACATCTCAATATTTAGAGACATCATCACAACAAAATACCGCAGTCGGTTCATAAAGGCAGGAAGATTCACCACGGCAGCGCTGTTGCCGATACTTATTGAGTCGAGTCGATTGTGCATGTGTTATGTTCACATTACACTGGGTGAGAAGCACATACAACCATAAGTCAGTGAAAATTGGGCATCCCGTCTAAAACCCCCTGTTTTCGCCATCGTTGATGGTTGCAGAACCCCAGATGATTTTCTCTTGGCAAGCTGCTTCTGGGCGTCGAGTTCTCGTGGGACAGATTGAAACAACATGTTCTCAGCGTACAGACAAGATCCGAGGTCTCATCATATTTTGTATAGGGAGAACTTTTGGTGGATCGCTGAAGAGACGACAAAAGTAAAGTTGAAAGCTTGCAAACGCAGAAAGTGCACGGGAATTGCATCTTGCAAATTGAATTCCTGGTTCTTGGTGCTTGGTTCCTGCTTTCTGGTTTTCACTTTGTGCTCCCTGTTCTGCTTGCCTCTAAGTTGCTCCTGATTTCTCGCTCTCGGCCCACACGATCTTAGTTCTGGCTCGAAAATTGCTATAGTGCCCCAAAGAGATCTCTCTCGCAGGTATATCATGTGTCTACCAACCCGAAACAATAACTCGGAGACGCGTCCAGGATCAAGACCAGGAACAAAGATAGCCGTTGTCCTTGTCGAATATTTTCACGAACGTTGCTAGCATCTTCCAGAAGTTTTATCTGCACGACATAGTCTCAATGACTGATTTACAAAAGGAACGATCCAAGGATTGGAAAAACCTCACCAGAGTGGAGACATAGATCGCGTCTTTGGGCTTATTATTCTTTATCGCCATTTATGTAGGATCAGCAAGCGAGAGATAGCATTTTCTCGGCTTTAGGTGGCATATTTCCACAGTGTGTCTTGATGTACCGAACCATGGTGAATATCAACGCGTGACGAGTCGCCTTGCGATGACAGCTAGTACTTCCTGAAGACCTTGAGAGCTAAAGTCAGATTCTAGAATACTAGACTAGATAGCAGGAATTTGGGAAAGAAAACATACGAAGCAGAACCTCAAACACAATCAACGTGTGTTTAGGAATAAAGTAACACGATCCGAGAAGGGGAAAGCTCGTGAACATCTCGTCTTTCAGGTCGACACTTATAGATTGGAGATACACTAGGATCCTGAAATTTATATGATTAGGGGAGTGTATGTGCAAGAGGCCGTGAGATGCAGTGTGGCTACAGTATCTCTCGAAGTTGTAGACCATGCAACTCCAATACCGACGACCGCTTCGAACGAAAGGTGAGATCCCAAATGAAAAATTACGCCGACATCCACATGCCCTACATTACATCATCGTCAACTAGAGGATGGATCGAGTTCATTCGCGCCTTTCGTCATCGGCGTGGGAGTGTCGACCCAGCTCGCATCTATACGGGCACCTTGAGCTCTGGCGAAGCCATTGCGAAATGCAACGGCTGCAGAAAGTATGTGAACACTGCAAAGTTTCCAGGCTGCCGTTCTGACCTACTGCCTCTAGGCAAATGCCACAATCTTCCGGAATTTGGGGGCCTAAAGGGTTTTCAGCAGCGGGCACAGCATTGGTGATCCGGCCCGAGGTATGCAGTCTCGCTGATGTTTCGCGATCGACTCGAGGCTCTCGTATCGAAGTCTGCTGGGATTCGTCTCGAGGTGCGCGAGCGTGTTCGTGTGGCACGCGCGCTGGGCTACGCGACGCATTGGTCCGAGAAGACGTGCTATTACGTTGGAAGCGCTGCTCCACATTCTCAGCATCATGTTGTCGCTCTGGTGGTTGCAATGGGAGCTGCGCTGCATCAGCACCTGTTCCACTTCCGTCATCTCGGCAGATAGGACAGCTGCGTGATTCGTTCCACCAACGATCGATACATCCTCTACAAAAGGTGTGCCTGCAAGACAGGGTCTTGCAGCCACCGTTGGTTCCAGTATTGTCGAGACAGATAGTGCAGGAGTCAGGCACAGCGGGAACAGCTTGGCGAGATGGTCCGGGCTGGTGTAATGTTGGGTCTGGTTGCGGTTGCCGCGTACGTTGGATGGTATGCTGGTCTCCCGAAAGTGGGAGGGAGCTTTGATGGATTGCACGAGCTTGTTCAATGTCTTTGGTCCATCGAGCAATCACCCCACTATGTTCCGTGTGAGATTTGCGATGCACACCTTTGCAGAGAGTCAGGGAGGCCAAATTCGCCAGTTGAAGTAGCAGTGTGGAATTGTCGTTGGCAATGCTTGGGAGCGCAGTCAAGATTCGCGTTGCCTCGCAGATGTCTCGTTGTGATATAGTGTTCCGGCACCTTCGGTGTTTTGAGGACGCATAACCCACGCATTTCAACTCCCCAACGTCGGGGTTGATCATGTTCAGGATATCAAAGGCGTCCCACGATGCCGGTTGACCAGAAGTGGTGGTCGCCATGTTGACCGACGGTGAGGAATGATGGTTGCGCGCTGGACAAGGTCGCAAGAGGAACCTGCGAGGTGCAATGCTCCGCCGTGCAGTCGCTGCATGGTAGATATAGACATTCTGCAGACCAACGCCAAAGCAGGCCGCCAGGCGGCGAGCTGCACACAGCCCTCAGCCCTTGCAGCATGTATGGCACCCGAACCAACGCACTGGGGACAGGCCCCGCTGCTGGCTCCCTCCGCAGGCAGGCAGGCTTGGCGCTGCAAAGCGTGGTCATCCTCATCCTGGATCGTGGAGCGCGCGTGCTGTGAGGACTGAGGACTGAGGACTTCCGCAGGGCGCAGCCAAGAGGCGTCGGACTGCCTCACCACCCACGTCTCCCATGCACCATGCACCATGCACCATACCCATGCACCATGCACTTCCGAGCACTCCACAGACAATAATGTGACTCCGTCACCCGCCCGAACAGGCTCTCGCAGCTGGACGAGGGCGGCGAGCGGGGAGCGGCTCCGCCAGCCTTTCGCTGCAGCCTGCAGGCGTCAGTGTGCTCGCAGGATTGATGCCATGTCCAAGACTTGCACTGCCCCTGCATTCTTCTTGCAGATGGCGGGAAACCCGGATCGGACCCCTGCAAGATTGGGGAAACCTCCCATTGGCTCGAGCGGCCTCACTGCATCCTTCTGATCGAACATGAGTTCGCGGGAAAATAGGAAAATAGCCCGGTCGACAACAATGCCTCTCTCTGTAGTCGTCTACTCCATACCATCCGTGCTCTGCCTACTCGCGCCAACAGCCATGTCGCGCGCCGCGCAGCCGCCGCATGCTCCGCCTCAGCTACGATACTACAGTATCGCTTCACACACCTGACACCCCTAGCACCGGCCACGCCGGACGAGTGCCTGCAAGTGTACGGCGTATCACCTGCTCATTGCGACAGCCAGCATGCGCCGGGCAGTCTATCGCATGCGCCGTCACTCGCGTGGCCACATTGTGCTGGGGACGGATGATAACGTGCTTGACGCCCTGGGTCAACTCGGTTGCGATGCTCCGCCCACGGCAGCCTGGTTTGCATGAACCACAGTAGTCATACATGAACACGAGCCATGCAAGCAGTTTCCCTCAGGCTTACCCGTCGCATTAGACCCCCTCTTACCTCGCCAGTGGCACCTGCAACCCCGGCGTACCACTACATCGAACATCGAACACCGAACATCTCCCCCTACTAGCAAAGTTCCCTTGACTTGTATCTGCAATGTCGTCTGCAGCCAACCACAGAAACTCGCTGGACCAAGACGTTGCCGGTGTTGACTGGATGCAAGGCGCCACCACAACTTCAAGGCCTCTAAGTTCACGATCCCCTGGTGAGCACGATCCAGACCTTCGGCATGTAGGGGCTTTCCCAAGCCACGTATCGACGCAACATCTTCGAACGTCGTCATTTCCCTCGACAGAGTCCTCGCGACAAAGCCCAGGCTTGCACGAGTCTGGAGTCATGAGCGAGAGCGCCACCGCGAGTCTCGCAAACACCGCTTCAACTACTGTCACCCCCTCACCTCGACGTGCACGGCTGTCTCAAACTTCACCAGCTTCCACCACGCCTACCCGTAACGCCAGACGCCCAGCAGTGACACCTCAACAGCCTGGTCCGATCATCTCGAGTCCGTTGTCTCCGCAACGTGCGACAACTTCCGGTCGAAAGCGTGCATCAAATGGCGGTTATAGCTTCCCCTGCCTCCCGACTCTGCGCAAATTTTTTGACGAAAATGATGTCAAAGAATATCGATGTATTGCGAGACAGACTAGTGGGCAATGCAAGAACTCCATCACAGATGTTGGGGTTCTTCGCGAAGCCAAGAGCATCCTTTCAAAACCTTGTGCTGATATAATGCTTGATGAATACCGCAACGTCATTCGCTCACTTATGTGTACCACAGCAAACCACACCAAGCAGAAAGAACAAATCGAGTCGCAATGGATAAGCAGATCCGCTGAAGTCCCAAGCGACACCAGGTCCTCGTGCTTTACCGAGCGTAGTCCGAGCCAGAGAGAGATCGACCGGCAAGACCTACCAGGAGATGGCATTAGAAGTCTTGCATTTAGCTCTCGGCAGGGATTTACGCCCAATGCTGAGAATGATGGTTTTGCGTTCTGCGAGCAACCGAGAGGCTCATCTGCTGCACTCGGACTCGCGGACGCTCGCTCCCGATTCAACAATGTTCCGAATGATGACACCCCTCGGACTCGCCAGGTGTCGGACGAGATAGATGAATCCGCTCTTTCCGACCTTGAACGGATTTCCTCGGAATCACCCTCAGCTAGCCGATCAAACCGTCAATCTGCAAATCTCACGATCTCTAACGAGGAGAGTCCTTCGAAAACGGGCCTCTTCAGACCAGGACAAGGATACGAGTGGCCGCCGCAAAAGATCAGACACGAGGTCACCAAGCTGTTCAATGCTAGTCTACCGACTCAAAAAACTTCGGGGTCCCTGTATTTGGTCAAAGCCAAAGACTCTGGACATGTCAAGATCGGTTACACCCTCGGTAACTGGCAGGAGAGGAAATCGGATATTGAGACCAAATCAGGTATCGATTTGGACGACAGTGTCTCCTTCGAAATAACCGGGTTATCCTTTGCGGTATTACTGCGACTTGAGAAACTTGTGCACACTGATCTTTCACACTACCAGCGAGATTTACAGCTGAAGAAAAAGACTCGAGCGCAGCATGAATGGTTCGAGATCGAGTTCCAACAGGCAGTAGACACCGCTCACTTCTGGTTAGAAAAGATCAGCATGCCTGGGGCTACTCTTCGTCTGGACTTTCAGTCCACTGAAGGTAGTCAGGAGGACTGGAAGAATGACGAATCGCATAGCTTCCACCTGGATCACGAAAAGCGCCGTCAGACGTGGCAGGCGGCTATAGAGCTGCCTCCCAAACCTACCACACGGGAAAATTTTGAGCAGAAATGGCGGGATCACGGAAGGTTGTGGCTCGCAGGTTGTGTAGTAATCGTCATTACATCCATGGTGGAGCCAAGCATGGCAATGGTCGTTTCCGGGCTTTCGATCGCCTTATGGACCATGTGTGCACAGTGGCTCTCGGAGAACAAGAGTCGTTAGGGTATGGGGGCTCCGGTTTTTCCTTTTTTCCTTTTGTTTCTCACAAGTAAGGTCAAATATCGACTATGTATCAACTAGAATCAGCGGGCTCTGGAACGCGACGGATCATTACCGGCTTGAACAGGCATGCCGTCCATTTCAGCTGCCGTTTCCACCCCTCCTTTTATGCAGTGTGGCCTGGTATTCTGTAATCTTTACTCATGGGCTTGTCCGGTGGTGTGCTGTCGTGTGCATCAAACCAGAGCTTACAGACGTTTCTGTATGCGACAAGCTTGATCTGACCTAAGCGAGACACAGTTGTTGGTCATATCCGCTGGATTCAAGGATGATTAGCCGAAACGAGGCAAGACTGGGATCTAACACTGCCTTCTTCGCTTCGGCGCCGAACATGTGATTGGCACTACAACCTGGCGCAGCATACAGATAGCGGAACGGGGAAGCTAACTCATCCGAGCCACTTCGTGGTGAAACGCTAAGCTGGATATATTACGCCATCGATATTGCAGGCATATAATGGTCGCTTGATCTCGCGCACGAGTCGTCGGTTACGTACTGTGACAATAGTCTGCTTCGTTTGACCGGTCAGTGAACCGCATCCACACTAGCGATAGCATTAGGCCGGACCTCGTCGCCAGCCCTAGTCGGTTCCTGGAACCAGGATTCAGTGGTGGCGAACCGGGATGCAGAATCACTTGTCGTGGGTGCCGCCGGCCCAGTATGTTCATGTGCTTCCCAGGCTCGGGTTTGTGGATGTACTCTCAACCTGAACTTCTCTTGCTCACAGCTTTGATTCTGGGCTTTGACTCGGTTTCTCAAAGTGAGCTTGTCGTGTAAATCGCAGTGGCCATGCGAGGCTGGAAAGTGACATTTCACGGGCACCATTATCTAGGTAGAATCACATGTTATATAGAACCGTCTCCGAACGTGCTAAGGATATCGGAGTGCTTTAAAGGAATAACACCCTGTCCGACCACATTCGTGGTCCATGGACAGCTTCTCAATGTGGCCATCGTAGATTTTGTCCAGCTGTGGAACGTGACTCCATGAGGTGGGCGCTTGGGATATTGCACATTTACTATGCCAGTATCTTCTGCATGATCTTGTACTTTTGTGCAACGTAGTCTCTGTCTGCTTACATCGTTAGCAAGTGAGTAAGTGGCAATGTCTTGACGGGCCGGCTGACCTTGTTGCGTTAACCGTGAACGGGTCGAGGAAAGGTGAGTCGCCTCTCGCTGGGCAGCGATTTGTAGTGGTGTGCCTTGTCCAACCATACGTCCAGGAATCGAGTTGTAGTAAGAAGGCACCTGTCCATTGAAGTGGAGCTTGCGAATCTGTCCTTTGTCAAACCCGGCCTCAACAAGCAAGCGGGCACAATCAGTCAGGCCAGCAGAGGCAACATAGTGGAGAAGGCTGCCGTTGTCCATGTCTACCCGATATGCCCAATCGTGGCTGGTGGCGCAGACCGTCCCAAGTATCCCAAACAAGGCCTGCTCGCGCGCTTCTGCTTCATTCACGGATTTCGGTGCGGGGGGAAGAAGAAGACCCACATATCCGTTCTGGTGAACAAGACCAGCAACGATATTGAGACCGCGCTGGGTGAGCGAGAGATCCGCTTCAGCATTAACAAGCGCCTGGACACAATCCATGGAATCTGCCGCAGCTGCCGCTCCTAGTGCTGACATGCCATCGGGGCTCTGTAGGTTGATGTCGGCACCTGCGCTCAGCAACGATCGGACGAGACCCAACAAAGAGCCAGGAGTTACATGCGGATCGCTGCTGTGAGGTAGCAACATCAAAGCTGATACTCCATCGCGATTGATTTGGTTGACATCGGCTCCAGCTTGCAGCAACTGATGGACAAATTCGCAGTCAGCTTTTGTGACTGCGATCATGAGTGGTGACAAGCCAGAGACACCTTGGAGTGCGGGACGATCAGGTGTGTTGGTCAATCGATTTATATCGCCTCCAAGTCTTTGAAGCGCACAGATTGTCTTGCTGATCTGGAGTCGGTGTCTCTCCGCGTTGCCTCTGAAAGCTGGATACCAGAAACGCAAGCCATTGCTGGTGCGAGCGGTTCTGAAATGCGAAAGACGGTGAAATGGTGTATAGCCCTCCTCATCCGATGTCATGTGAAGCTGTGTATTTTGACCCAAAAGCTCGAGGCTCTCAGCGTCGTGCAATGCTGCAGCAAGGTCTACGGGTGTGAAGCCAAGGGGTATGTGGTCAGGCTGCGAGCTTTCGCCTGTCTCGGCAGTGCCGTGTACATGCATCTGTCTGACGTTGATGTCAGTGAGGTAAGGATCGCATATGACCCGGATGCTTGCATCGGCGCCATGCGACATAAGGGCACCGACCGCCGTGTGGTTGTGGGTATGAACAGCAAAGTGCAAGGGCGCTCCAAGCGGCCATCGGAAAGGGAATTGATGATCAGCAATGACTGACGATGGATGTGAATTAGCAACAGCATTGATGTCAGCTCCCGATCTTAATAGTATCTCAAGCTCACAAAGTTCCAGCTCCCGAGAAACATCGGCGCGAAGTACGCGGACATAGTGGTGTCTTGCCTTGAGGGTCTGAGAGATGAAGAGGCAGGCGGCCTCCTTGACGACCAGGACGGCATGGTGGTGGAGACAGCTTACGTCTCGCAAATCTTGGAGAAGCTGGAGGACATCTCCTTGTGAAAGACGCTCTCTTTTACCGTTGTGTGCAGAAATAATTAGGGCAGTAGCGATAGCAGGACAGTCTCTTCCCTCAGTAATTGTAATCTCGTTGAATGTGGTCTGGGGACGCGCGTTGGTCCACGGTACATTGTTTTCGAAACGGTGATTACTGAATCTGACCTACTCGTGTTTTGCCAGATGGTTTTGTCAGGATATAAGTGCTGGTGCCGCAGAATTGATACATACGACCATAGGTCAGTGAAAACTGGGCATCCCGTCCGCTCTGCCATACATAAGCACTGAACCGGGCGACTAGTACTAGAGTGGGTGACCATCTGGGAATCCCGCCTGTTGTATGTTTTTTGCTTTTCGATCCCCGACTTAAAATGATGACAAATGCTGTACGCAAAAACTAGAATTAAGTACTAGAAGGAGATATATAAGTGCAAACGAAACACCGACAACCACAGCTTAGGTGACCAAGCCGATGAGAACAAGGATTTAGTATTTTCTATGCATTTTCTGACTTTACAGCACGCTCGCAGAATAATTACTTGCATCTTACCAACAGCCTTGCCTAATAAGCAGAGACATTCCACGCCCTTGGTTTTGCTGTCGACTCGACTCGTTCGCTTAAAATTGTACTTGCTCTCCAATGAACATCATAATCAAAACTTTTGTTTCCTAACCCAAAGACAAAAAGATGTACAAATTCGCCCCATGACCACTGGCTCATTCTCAACGAGATATGCTGCAGCAGAAGACCGCTGCAAACGGTGCCGAATTAGTAGCTTTGCGTAATGCTAAGCATCTGCTGCAGAACCAAGACAACTGCGTTGCCATTAACGTTGACTTCAGAGCCCACGTGCCATCGATCTTGTACGCCTCGGCTCATAATCGCTATTCAAAGCGTCTCTCTCCCACTTGTCGTGCGAGACGTGGCAGCCGCTTGTGTCCAGCCAGCTAGAGTGCGGCGGCGCCGCCCAGCATCTGCGGACGTACACCCTGTTCCCCTTGTTGTGGCGACTGTAGAACGAGCTGCCGCGGTAAGAATCCTTGGAGCGGTGAGCATGGGAGTCCTCATCACCTTCAATGTCTATGGAGGTGGGAAGGGTGGCGGAGCGGGAGCGTTTGCGCTTGGTGATGTTGGTAGGTGGCGACAAGGTTCGTCCTGCTCTGGCGCCTTTGAACGCAGATTTGGAGGCGCAGGTGGTGGTATTGTTTGGTATGGCGAGATCGTTGGTGATTACAATCTGGGCATTGCCAGTGGTAGTCGTAGTAGTGGATCCCATTCCCGCCTCCATCGCAGCACCAGCAGTAGCAGCATGGCTTTCCTCGGCCTCATCAGCCTCCATCTCGGCCTTCAGCTGCTCAGCGTCATCTCTTTCAACCAAGCGCAACGCCACGTCCCGGCAGAACTTCTTATGCTGCTCGAGGGTGAGCTCGTAGCCAGCACTGCACCCATCAGTCCCCTCCCTCTCGAACTCGAAGTTCGCAAGGTCCAATCTGGCCTTCCTCCAAGCTAGCAAGCCCTCGTAAGCAGCCTCCGGGTCTTCCGCAGTCCTGGAGTTTGCGGCGAACGAAACTGCAGCGCGTAGCTCGCAGCCAGTGCAAAGCTCGATGTCGATAGAGTTGATGGCGGTAGGCGATGATGTACTGTGGATGTAGTGGCCACAGCGAGCAATGGGAGATTGCGACTCTGGACTCGCTGGAAGTGGCGCAAGGGATGATGCGGGAGTAGGTGAGACTGGCGGCGGCATGTCTCCTGCGGATGCAAGAGACGACATGTTTGCTGAGGTGCTTGTTTCAGGTCTTTGTTCGGTGGTTTCTGTAGTCGTGCGCCTTGTTGTCGTGTAGAAGTTTCTTCGTTTTTCTAGCTCGAAGAAAGAAATGTACAAGCCAGTGGAAAGCCAGAGATTGCGACAGGGCTAGCTCGAATGCAGGGACTCAATGTGAGTGAATGCTTGTACGTTACGACCTCAGATAATCTCGCACTTCGAGCATGTAACACAGAGAGGAGTTCTTCCGGGCGACTTGAAGGATGTAGCACCTACCTTCATGTCTTTGTCGTAACAACCGCGAACGAGAAGTCTACGCTACTGTGCGGCAGCTGGTAAGATGTTCGGCAACAAACAGTCGCTAAAGTTCAACGACGCAATAGGAAGCAATATACGATGCGGCTCTTCTTCCCCTCTTGGTGTCTGTCGCGAGCTGAGACATGTCCACGCCCCGACAGAGTAATGTGCTCCATGTTCTATGATTATGTCAGTATCAGTAAGACCTTGTCGTTCTGCGAGTAACAATAGCTGGCTTTTTGGTTCTCTCGGAGCTGCAGCTACCTGCCAATGAGTTCGAGGAGGATATGGAAAAGACCTATAATTTTTGCAAGACCTCTCACTGGCAGCAATCAGTGGCCATGTAAACACAAGTCCCGATACATGCATACCTGGGATTCGGCACCGATCCGAGCCACGGAAGCTCTCACGGGCAGCAGTAAGAGTTCTGAGACCAATGGTGCGGATACGCATACACGCACCCGTAGAAACGAAGTGTGACCGGATAAGTTTTCAATGGCAAGGATGGGAGGACTTAAAGGACAATGGTCTGGATACTTACATACATGTGATCAAGAGCACCCTACGGTCGTGGGTGCTCTCACCGACAACTACAAGCGTTTCTGGCAACAATGGCCTAGATACCTACCTTGTGGAGGTGTCTCATTTCTCAGAGACAGATCTCGACTCTCCCTGGTCTTGCTTGGCCTCCTGCGGCTGTGCTGGAGGAGACGACGGTGGATAGGTGACCTGCGAGAACGAGAATGGTGCACTTCCTCGGCTAGCATCAGGCCCTTCTGCGGGCATATCATCAGCACTGGTAGCGCTGTCCTGGGAAGCCGCTGAGGTGTCCCCAAATCCGAAAGGGTTCGTGAACGTATCAAATGCACTGGAACCATCACCAGATTCATAGAGCATAGGAGATGATGTGTTCTCCCAGCCTATCCCCGTAGGCGCTGCATATCGTCCAGGCCTGTAGGCCTTACCACGCTGAATGCGCTTGAAATGCAAAGGGTCGCGAGCTGTCTCCCTCGATGGATGCTGCTGGCCCTCGTCGAACTTAACACGACGATATGTTGCCTGCTCAGCCTGCAGTGCGATGCTGGGCTCGCTCTCGGGGGCAGACAACATAGCCACTCCATTCAGGTCGACTATCGGGAGCGCAGGGTCAACAGATTCCTGCAGGAGACGGGTATTCTGCTCATATGTGGCACGTAGCCGCTCGTAGTGTCGAGCCAGAAGCCTACGCCCAGAAAGATAACCTCTGAACGTTGGGTCCTCAACAGGATCTTCTTCCTGAGGGTCCGATGTCCAACTTTAAGCTCTCATGGAGTCTTGCCACTGTTTAGGCTCGTTGATGTCTCATTGGAGATTTTGCTGCATGAGGCGCAAGTCGCGCACAGCTGCGTGACTGCGGCAGAAATCGTGGTAGGGCCAATGGGTGTGTTGATGCCACTTAGGGCGTGGTGGCATACTAAAGCTACTACCGTAGGGATACCATCAATTGGAGACTGGTTTGCCGGAGTATCTTCGATAAGCGTGCACTTGCTACAGTGGCTGGTGTCTGCTGCTGCTACGGAATTGCATCTCGGTGGTACGGTGGCGCCGGAAAGGGTGTGACTGCAGACAGAGGCTACTATGAAAGGCAGCGTGATTAAAGGCTTCGGTTTGACCCACCATCCTTCTTGCTCTTTCTCGTCGAAGGGGAGAGGTTGTGTCAATGTTGCGCTGCGCTTAGCGAACTGATCATACTGATTATACTGATGACTGTATCTACAGTACGAATATCTTTAATATATAGGAAGACAAGATCACTTCTGTGTTCTTGTGTTCAACTTATTGTTCATAGTGACTGCTTGGTATACAAGAATACCAAACCTCTGCTTCTATACTTCACATTGCCTATGCCCTCTCTACCGAGTACTAATTCGACCTCTTCGTTGCCTAACTTCACACTCACGTGATGGTAGTCACTTAGGACAAGGTCCCAACATTCAGCTCAGGTACGAGGATATGTGTAACAGCTACTTCAATATCTCCGCCGAACTGCGCACTAAGGATCATGCGTTAAGTACTAGTTTATAAAGAAAACCGACGTCTCTGAACAGGACCAATCAGAGAGATGACCGAGTTCGAGCTATCACATACAAAAATCTACAGAATGGAGACTACAAGGACCAGATTCACTAAATAATGAGGACACTGATTGAACTTCAGAAGCAGTCAACATTATTTTGGTCCAAACTCTCGATTGTTCCGTTATCCCAAGCCTAAGTCACAACCAAGCACTCAAAACCAAGCGCATGAAACTGTTTCCGCAATCCACCCCTCGCCCCCGAATTTGTGCCTAAGCCACTAAATTTAAGATTGTTCGGAAACATCTTGTACTCCAAATGCGGCTCCATTACGGGATGCAAGGCTTTTTCTCACTGCAGTGGTTCGCCGAGTAACAGCCTAGGGCACAGAATCCTCCTCCCTGACCAGAACCGTTGTTGAAGGCTCCGCATGCCTTGACGCATCTTAGAGCAGCAGCGCAATCGCATGTAGCGAGTTCCACAAATTTATTGGAGCCTGATATATCAGCGATCTCATCCGACAATTTTAACGCAGATCGAACTTACTCGTGTACTCGGTAGGAGCGGCCAAGCTAATCACAGCGAGGCAGAGTAGCACCGCTGCCTTGAGACCCAACATTTCTAGCGAGAGGAGTGTGTTGCAAAGAGTTTGACTCGGGATTTTTTTAGTCGAGGTTTCGAGTCCTTGAATTTGATAGTCGTAGAAGATGGTTTTGAGATGACCGAGGAGCGCATCTGGTATATATATCTCGTCAAGGATAAGTCTTCCTCTGCCGTTTCTTTCATTTTCCGGTTGCGGCCTTTGCAGGCTGTTGGGTCACGAACTAAGCGGGTAAAAGACATAGATAACTAGTATCTTGGATTTCCCGCGGTCCGATGGGCATTAATAGCGGTCTACGCTTGTGGATTCATACTCTTACCTGTGGGTCTGAAACCGTACCATCGAAGAACTAAAGCATCGCTAAAGGAAGCGTATGAGGACAAGTCGACGAGCATCGACCTTCATTTCGTGCTCCACTGTGTCCAATCCAAGCTTCTGATGTAAAGCTCTGCCTTGCAGGGTTCTCACTTGTGTTGAACAATCGACTCGTAGAACACGTTATCTGCAAGCAAAAGGTCAAGTGATAAACTCCAAACCGCGAATCAATATGGATCGTGCTGGGCGGGTAGAAGCTACAACTTCCTGTCATAAGGATGAGTGTAGCCGTACACACTACGATCAAGGTACGGTGAAGGGTTCTCGGTTTTTAACGTGCTACGTAGTGCTCTAGCCGTCTGTCAGCGCGTGCTTTCATTGTAGAGGCATGGCTCTAGAGTCTACCGAGTCACGGATCACTGTGAACAGATGTCGTTCGAGGTCGATATTTAGACTTGGACTAGGTATATGCTTTGCCCAGCGTTTCGATTGACGACACGAGACATGTGGTCTCGATCATGGCGTTTTAAGACTTTTACGCTCGTTACATTCCATCCATGTGCTGTTGGATAGCATAAGATCATACTCATATTGAGCAAAATGAACTTAATCAAGCATGCCACACGAGATATCAAAATGTTGACGACCGAGCTTGTTAAGCGGATCTTGAACTTGGCGTAGGTATCTGTCACAGTGCTGTCGTACACCAACGAGGCTCGCTTACTAGCTTGTTTCGCCTCGTTCATCGCCTGCAACCGCTGCAGGTCAGAGATAGGTCAAGAGTTAGCATCAAGCCCAATCGAACTTTCGTATATGATGTACGCCAAAACCGTGCCTACCTCAGGCTTATTGGGATCTAGCCGCCCTCAAAGACCGAAAGAGACGCGTGGTCCCTGCCGACTCGAGGTACTTGTCTGCATGATCCTTATGCGCCAATTTGTACTCACTGATTAACAGCCGAAGTCGTTCAACACGATCGGAGCAAAGCATTTTCGAAGCTTGAAGACAGTCCTAATTATGATGATTAAATGTTTTTGCGTCAACGAGAGTCACTGCGATTCATGGTCTATTGGCCGTGCGATCCCACATATCGAAAGCCATATGACGGGTGTGATCGACAGCATGCGTCATTTAAGCTCATGCCTAGACTTGCTTGGCATAAGTTAAGCATTGTTGAGCAGGATCCTTTTCTTAGCTAAGTACAGCTAGTGCAGGCTAAATATTCCTTCCGTATTCGCGTGGATGAATTTGGCGGACATCGAAGCAACTGAGGTTGTAGTCTTCCGTGCCTAGATTCCTGGACAGGGTACTGTACTAAAGCTGCCTTAGCCTGCCCGATGCTCCTAAGCATTTTTCCTCCAATGCTTTTGCACAAATTCTGCACGCATCCAGACTAGCACAAAGTCTAAAGTGCTCTGCCATTTGCGTCATCTAAGCTCATGCCTAGACTTACTTAGCATAAGTTAAGCATTGTTGAGCAGGATCCTTTTCTTAGCTAAGTACAGCTAGTGTAGGCTAAATATTCCTTCCGTATTCGCGTGGATGAATTTGGCGGACATCGAAGCAACCGAGGTTGTAGTCTTCCGTGCCTAGATTCCTGGACAGGATACTGTACTAAAGCTGCCTCAGTCTGCCCGATGCCCCCAAACATCTTCCCTCTAACACTTTCGCACATGTTTCACACGCATTTCAAGCGGCACTAAATCTACACCTCTATCGGAATCTTTCAGACCACCTCATTGTCATTCTTCGGGATGGCTTCCAAAGGCAACAAGATCGAATCATGGCAGGTCAATCCTTGGACACCCGCACCAAACGCCAATGTAATGGACAGTCGCACAATGACGTCGCCGGAGGCCCAAGCAGCACGTGCCAAGAGCGCCGAGATCATGGCGGCGCTCAAGAAGGGAGAACCTGGTGCTGCTGAGCGACTGATGAGCCCGAAAAAGAATCACGACAGCCTCTTGCCAGGCATGGGCAAGTTAAAATCGATGTTTTATGGAAAAGAAAAGTGATGAATCTCTCCCTATATCATCTACACAACCGAGGTGAGAGTGATATCTACGACTTCTGGCAGACGCCAATGCCATTGGGCAGAGGTATAGCTAATTTAACATTTTCTGCTAGGAAGTCGACCATCGACATAAAGTGAACGGCAGGTCAGTCGATCAGAGTTTGCCGATATAGCCGGTATCGAACTCATCTTTCGATTGTAGATACGAGGGAGTCTGAGCCTAATGAATCTCCACAACCTTCAGACGATATAAATTCGGTATCATTCAAATCAGGGTTGTTTTTATGACCGTGTCGATCCTCAATTATCAACTGGGTTTTAGGGTTTTAGGGTTTCCACAGGTCACTCCCCCCCTTAGGGTCAGACTTGTTAAGTGTCGCAGGCCGAGGCACTTTGGGAGTCCAAGTTGCAGATCGCAGGATTAGCTTGCCGGCGGTGGCGGGTTATTATGGTAGCCGGTTTGGTGTGATTGCAGTGGCTTGCTCGGGTACAGACAATGAAGAATTTGCGAGGAGATTGGTCGACGCTCCGTGTGAAGAGTACACTGCGTACTGTCGGGGTTGTTGGGCCTTTGCAATGTGTGAGTCTGCGGTGTTGCTTTGTGGTTTTGCAAAAAGTGTGGCGAGAGAGCGAGAGCAAGTCTGGGCAAAACACGAACTCACTTCACGTGAAGCCAAGCCGCAAAGTCAAAACCGTGAGCACCGTTATACCCATGGACGAGCTTGATTGCTTCTGCAATGACATGTGCCCGCTCACATTGACAGCCAAGCGACCATGCAGTGTCTATGGCACATTGTCGACCTTCAGAGATGCTCAGAGATCAACAATAGCGCGTAAGCCACAGTTGCAAGCGACATTAAAGTAGCGGCAAGCGTGCTGCAGAAGCAGCATCAACGCATACTCGACATAATCTCTTGTTCAATGCTGACCGCCACTTACCCCAACACGATGCTACGGCGAAGACTTACCACGAGCTGCAAGATCACGACAGCTTCGAGTCTGCAAGACTCGCACATTCGGCAAAGCAAATACGCTCGTACACACCCCAACTGCGTCGTAACGATAAGCATTTCTTTATGCCACCGACAATGAAGCAAAGGGGTTGAAATCAGAAGAGTAAGAACTACCACTAGAGGCATCCATCGTATCAGCAAATTTCGTTACAGTCAGCTGTCGTGGAAAGGTCGGCCAGCATGAGGATAGACTTACTGGGACCAGCACACACACCATTCACAGTGCCCGACTCCCAGCAGTGCAGAAGTTTTGGTAGGACGGTCATCTTGACCTGCGGCCACGAAACAGCCTGCCCAATAAGGCAGAGATAAAGAAAAGAGGAGTATAGGACAACAATCTCTCGAGGCTTTCGTGTCGCAATCAAGGCCAGTACCTATAATCATGGGCGACACCTGGGCTGGAATAGCGAGACTTGGAAATTGGTGCACAAGAAGACAGGAAGAGGGTGACAAAAGATGTAGCAGATCTCCGACGGCCATCTGCCAGTTTGGTAGCATTGGGATCAAGCAAATTGCCAGTAAAGCGCAGGCTGCGTCTTGTGATCGCTCGAAAAAGTTTTTGAGACATGCTGCAACGAGGCGTCAGTCTGACCAGGCCGCTGCCTTGGCCGTTTTTCCGCGAGCCCAATGTAGGACATTTTACTACAGACGCTGTCCGGTGAAGTCGGTCGTTTGTGCGCAAGGGACCGGAACGAGATTTGAAAAGTTCTCAAGTCTAGTTGTCAATGGTGACATGACTAGACTGAGTCCTGGATATAACGTTGGAAGCCAGCAATTCCGTGTTGACGGCCAGCTCGTGTCAAGACCATGCCCGGTGCATCAGCTTCGGCAAGGGTGTGCAAGGTCTAGCATCTTTGCATGTCTACAAAACACGAAGATGACATATGAATCTCTTCAGCTTGATGACAGGGGACTTTGAGAATGGACATGTAGTACGTGTAGGTGTATTGAAGATGATTGAGAGACGGTATGCTCGCTATGTGTCGTCTCAAATCTGGCAGCCGAGATCGGCGCGTCTCCGCTTCAACACCGCCCACATCTCCAAGTCCGTACTTTCCACATTCCATTGAGACGTCGTCGTAACAAGCATCAACACCTCCGAGGAAGTGAGGCGCAGATAGACGCGGAGTTGGCTCAGAGGCCGCATATTACTATTAATGCCTAAGGACTTTGACCTTGGCTGAGATGCACATGTACGAAGACACTCCGAATGGGATCCACGAGCAATGTGCAGCAGAATATTCTGGCTTGATGAAAACCCATTTTCCTATGACGCCAGATACTATATCGCTTTGAGAGAACGATAGTAACTTTCCCCAGGTCATAGGACCAGGGGAATGTTGTAAATGTGAAACAATGAGCGAGACTGGCACCAGGCGGCATCGGCACTGCACTTGGTCGCCGAGGATGTAAATACGAGCAGAAAGGAAGGCATGCACAAGGGATATAGAACTGTGAACTAACTTCACTAGGTTTTCATAGAAGATTGTAGTTCGACTTTTTTTTCTTAGAACAAGCTATTGATATTCTGCGATTTTTTTCAAAACTAGGATTTTGGAACTTCACCGAAGACTCAAATGGCCCGGCCGTCGAGACTCGCCACATACTTCGCCCCGGCCTCGATGATTTTCATCACAGTGCAGACCTCGCTGTACTCTCTAGGGGCGTACACAAGCGCGAGACCACCAGGTATGCAAGAACTGCCACGAGAGCGCGAGAACGGGGAGTCTGTGTTCGCCAAAGGATGAATCTCACCGTGGCCGGTACGAAGCACCTCATCGAAGTCCGAAGAATGCAAGATGACGTGCACGCTGCAGTTGCTGCGTTGAGGACAACAAACGGTACACCCGAAGGTCCGGAGATGTGGACTCGAGGTGCAGTCGCATGACCTAGCCAGGACGGAAACTGTAGTGCCCGCGCTGTCGTCGGACTGCGTAACAGCGAACAAAGCCAGGCGATCAGCGAAGTATTGCTGGACGTCCTCCGGCGACCGCTGGTTGATCTGCTCATGCAGAGTAGTGCCGATAGTATACGGCGTAGGACCCTGCCGCGGAGTCATTGGTTGTAGGAAGTCAGCACCGCTCGTGATACGTCCACGCTGAGCGATCTGAATCGTTCGCCAAAGACCAGCACCGGAAGATGGCAAAGCAAGGCTCGGACCAAGAGACACGAAAGCAGAGTGAGCTTGACGCATCCTGTAGCAGGTCATTGCCGCCAGGATAAGCGTCGAGCCTAGTACGATCGTGAGTAGTGGAGACGCAAACGTAGCGATCGCGATGCAACTGACCAGAAAGACTAGTAGCCCATCGAAACTGAGCACTGTGTCGAATGCGAACCCAGCCATGAAACTTGCAATTCTCATGTATTGCCATGCGGTGGTGGAGGATGGCGGCGAGACAGAAGTCAAGCTCGACATGGTCAGCATGGCCAACACCACATTAGCCAAGGAGCTAATGACCATCACTCCTGCAGAGATTGGGGCGACGAGATGATCGGATCCGATGTTGCAAAGACCAGCTTTGTAAGTGAATCGATCCGTCGTCCGTTGCTTGCGTGTGCTGCTTACTGGGATGAGAGACTGGTTGCTTTCATTATAAGATATTTCACGGCATAGTACCAAAGATTACCTGGTACAATGGCCTTGTGTAGTATGGCTGGCATCCGCATGGAAGAAAGTCTGGCCTGATGTCTTTGTACATTGCTGGTTACCTTTGTCCAGTGCATTGCGGACCCTCTGCGGCTCTCTCGCCACCTGGCTGCCTTGATGAATCTGAAGCAGCAAGCCTCATGTCGCCATATCATGAGGTAGAGAAGTGTTGATAGGAACACCTTTTTACTGCTTTGTCAGGGTTGAATGGTGTCATCGTTGAAGCGATATGTGTTAATAGCCTCACAGCGGTGACAGAATACTGCAGAGACACTTGTTGACGTGAACAGCCCAGGATGGGTTGTCTCGCAGCAGGCCAACATCGTACCACCGGCCGCGGTCACGAGCAGCGCGCAATTACGGGTCAGTCGGGCAGTGTTGGTAGTCATAGGCCGAAACACGTTAAGTGAAAAAAGACGTGCGCGTGTCAAATGTCAATCTTGCCGCGGCTCCAGATGGGGCTCCGCGCTCTCGCACGAGTGCCATGCGGCGCTAGTCCCAGTGAAGTAATGACCCACTTTTTTGACAACCGAGGCTCGAGGCTCGGTTCGCGTGCTTGTCGCTGTCTCGCTGGCTCCGAGTCGTCATTGAAAGACTACTTATGCCTCCGGTAGTACGATTAAAACATCCCCATTCCTCCGCATCCCCTTACAAGTGGTCACTTTTGACCCTCCACCCCCGTCTTATCTCTCCATCTTCTTCAACCACTCTACATCACCCCGCTATACCCTCACAATCATGGCTCCCGTTCCTCAATGGGTGCGCGCCCTCAAGGTCCCTGAAGGCTCACAGGGCACCGAACTGCTCAAGGCCGAGCGTAACAAGTCAAACGTCGACGTCGACAGCCTCTCAAATTACCTCTTCACCAAGGCCGGTCTAGAGAAGAAGCATGCCATCCTCAGAATCCTCGAGGCCGAGAAGGTCTTCGACAAGTCCCAGAACTACTTCGCCGGCCGCATCGACCGCTTCGAGACCGCCCTTGCTCGTGCAAAGAAGATGAGGCAGCTGGAGGTCAAGCACGGTTGGGATATGACGGACAAGAGCATTGCCAACGAGCTGGTCTCAGAGCCTGGCCCATACGGCCTGCACGAGAGCATGTTCCTGATCACACTACGTGACCAGGGAAACGCAGAGCAGCACGAGAAATTCCTCAAGCCCGCGCAAGATTACAAGTACATTGGATGTTATGCACAGACTGAGCTGGGCCATGGCTCCAACGTACGAGGATTGGAGACAACAGCCACGTGGAACAAGGATGACAAGACCTTCACCATCCACTCGCCTCACCTCACATCGTCCAAGTGGTGGATTGGATCGCTTGGTCGCACTGCCAACCATGCTGTGGTTATGGCTCAGCTGATCATTGATGGCAAGGCTTACGGCCCTCATCCTTTCGTTGTCCAGATCCGCGACCTCAAGACACACCAGCCACTAGAGAACATTCACATCGGTGACATCGGTCCCAAGTTCGGTTACAACACCATGGACAACGGTTTCCTCCTGTTCAACCACGTCAAGGTCCCACACATTAGCATGCTTGCCAAGTTCTCCTCCATCGACCCTAAGACCAACCGCTACACACGTCCTGCCTCTCCCGCCCTCGTCTACGGCACGCTGACTTGGGTCCGCTCCAACATTGTCATGCAGGCAGGCGGCGTCCTTGCACGCGGCGTGACCATTGCCACTCGCTACTGTTCCGTACGCAAGCAATTCCAAGACCGCGATGCGCCCAAGGGACATATCGGTGAGAACCAGGTCATGGACTACACAATGGTCCAGATCCGTCTCCTTCCCCTCCTCGCAGCCACATATGCTCTTCACTTCACCGGCAAGGCCATGATGGGACTTTACAACGCAAACCAGAAGAAGCTCGCCGCCGATGCTGGTAAGGCCGCTGCTGGCCAGGGCAACCGTGGTGCCGGGCCTGAAGAGACAAGCTCCAGCTCTGAGCTTCTTGCCGACCTCCACGCCACCTCATGCGGTCTCAAGTCGCTCGCCTCCTTCACAGCCGTTGAAGGCCTCGAAATGTGCCGTCGCGCTTGCGGTGGCCATGGCTACTCCTCCTTCTCTGGCATTGGCCCCTGGTATGCCGACTACCTCCCCACCGCCACCTGGGAGGGCGACAACTACATGCTCACCCAGCAAGTCGCCCGCTACCTCCTCAAGACCGCGCGCTCGGTGCTCAAAGGCAACGAGCCCAGCAACGACACCATGTCCATCCTCGCCAACTTCCTCTCCCGCCAAGACCAAGGCGCCGCTTTCGACGTCCTCGGCAACGACGCAGACCTCGTCGGCGCCTTCGCCTGGCGCTCCGCCTTCCTGACCTTCGAAGCCCTGCGTCACCGCGACGAGCAAAAACGCGCCTGGAACAGCCTGCTCGTCGACTTCTACCGCCTGTCGCGCGCCCACTCGCAGTACATGGTCGTCAAGAACTTCTACGAGACCCTGCAGTCCTCCACTGAGCTCGACCCTGAAACCCTCGCGGTCATGCACAAGCTCTTCCGCTTGTACGCCCTGCACACGCTCGAGCAGGAAGCCAGCGAGTTCTACACCTCGTCCGCGGTGACGGTGCGCCAGATCCAGCTCGCGCGCACCAGCAGCGTGATGAAATTGCTCGAGGACGTGCGTCCGCACGCTGTGCGTCTCGTCGACGCGTGGGACTTCCCCGACTGGCAGCTCGACTCGTCGCTCGGTCGCAAGGATGGAAAGGTTTACGAGGATATGTTCTATCGTGCCAGCGAGCTGAACCCGCTTAACGATATTACTGTCGATCCCTACCCTGATAGCCCGGTTTTGTTCAAGAACAAGGAGACGAGGAGCAAGTTGTAGATTGGGGTGTTGGATTGGAAGAATAGCAAAAAGGCTCACGCCTGAAAAGGGATAGACCAGAAAGGGCTGGGCTGTATCTTTGGGTTGAGATAGATCTTCGCCGATGGTGGTGGTTCTTTTAACTTCTATTTCCATGATATGTTTTGAATGAAGCGATTAGATTTTTTCCGGACTTTTGATATACGTGCCTGGTCTTGCAAGATCATTTCTTCGCATCTTTTGATTTGGCTTGATTTGATTTTGTCTCTTAACACGGTGTTGCATTTGGTTGTTTTCGAATTCCAGATTCATTTCTTCAGCTACTCTTGTCGCAGCTATTGCAAAACACTTTCAATGACTTTTCGCTCCCAACCCCTTTTCCGTCTCGACATCCTCGTGCTTAGCAAAGCCAGAGCTACTCAAACCTCCTTCGCCTGCAAATCCACATCCTCAACCCGATAATGATCCGCCACGATCCTATAAAGATAACTCGGCGCGTGCGCGCCCAAATTCGTAATGTACAAATCCACCAAATCCGCTTCCACATGATCAAAGATAGGATTAACAACGTCTACGCCATCCATGAACTCGCCGTCGTGGAACGGGACGACCTTTCCTGGATCGCCGAACTCGATCAGCTCAGCGGTGTCGAAAGGGTAGACGGGCGAGAGCTTGTAGACGCCCGACAGCACGACGACGGGCACGCGGTGGGCGCGCGCCGCGCGGGCGATGGTCGCGGCGCCGCTGGCGGCGATGAGGCTGCCGTTTGCGAGGACGGTGTGTGGGGCGAGGATGACTTTGTTGATGCGCGACATGAGGGCGAAGACGGCGGAGTCGGGGATCAGGATTACCGTGATGCCCATTGCGGTGAGGGGCTTCCAGCGCTCGTCGGCATCACTGGGAGAGGAGTCGTCGTCGGCGGCTTTGCGGCCGCCGTTGACGATGGTGGCGTGGGTGGCGAGGTGGTCGTTTGGGTAGGCCTCCGCGTGGACGACGGTGAATTTGCGCTTGCGGGCGGCGGTGGCGAGGAATTTCTGGACGGTCTGGGAGGAGGTGTGGGTGAGGATGATTTCGTTGCTGTGGATGTGGTCGAGGGCGGATTCGGCGATTTGGGCGTCCACGACTTCGAGCTCGTCGAGGAGTTCTTTGATGCCGTCGATGACTTCGGCTTTGACGTCGAGCTTGCTGTCTGTGATGGCGTCTCTCTGGCGGAGGGCGGACTTGCTGACGGGAGATTGGGTGCCGGTTGGGGGTGTGCCGGCGGGGGTTGCACCTTGAGGGGTGGAGAAGAGGCCGAAGAGGGATGTGACTTGGGCAGGGTTTTGGCCAGCGTAAGAAGGCGAGGCGGCACCAAGGGGAGGACGTTGGTCGAGGATGTCGATGGAGCTTTGTGCGAGAGGAGTAGTGTCGCCGCTTGACATGGGACGTGGAAGCATGTCGTGTGGGAGGGCTGCTCCATGGTGCAAAGGGCTGAAGCTTGAGATGGTGGAGGAGATACCAGGCCTCTGTGCGGTGTTTCTCGATGCCTGCTGAGTGGGAGCTGTGGGCGAAGCAACAGAAGTATCGTCGCTGGCTGCAGACTGGTCCTGGTCTGCCTCGACGACCTCACGAATTACACCGAGCACGCGACGGACAATGTTGCCCACGGCCATCTCTCTAGGCTGGGCGGCCACCAGTCGTCGACCGACATTACGGATGCGCTTGATGAGAGCCTGTGCATCGCGTGTGCGTTCGCCAGCAACGACACGGAGTAGCAGTTGGGTGGTTGCCAGGGCACATGGTCGTGAGTTCTTGATCTGGCGGCGTTGGAGAAGTGAAATAAAGAGCTCGATCGAGGTTTCGATGTCTTTTTGCTTGAGCGACTTGAGGAAGCTGGAGAGTGAAGGTGCCTGGGCGGAGATTGTGGACGGCATGATTGAGGCAGTCCTGTGATTGCGTCTCAGGTGTTATGAGGTGGGTATTCCCCTTGAGTGGTGGCGATATGGTGTGAGATGCCTGGTTTGAGCTCTCTCTGACTCAGGCCGAGGAATTTTGAAAGCCCGCGACTTGATGGTGGACGAGAAAAACAGCGGCGTTTGTGTTACTTCCAATACAGTCAGGTGACTCGCCGTGCCGTTGATTGTCGTTGTGCAGGGTGTGCTGTTGGAAGACGTCCTCAATATTATGCGCGAGGGGTAATCAGAACAATGGTTTTTCCCCATGCGACGGTTGTGTCGTCTGGTGCATATTCTAACTTCCCACTAGTGCCGCGCTCAAGTCCCCCACGCTCTCGCAGCATGCAGCAGCAGCTACCTCATACCACAGCCTTCGTCTATTCCCACCACTCCCACCACTCCCAACCCAGCCCTTCACTTGTCGCTCACCACTCCTGTACAACTATACAGCTAAACCTTTGCATTCACCTCCGTCTTCTGCTATAACGACCGAACCTCACGAGGAGCCTCTCCCTCGCGCATCCTCAGTCGGCCGGCGCATCGCCTCTCTTGTCTCTCAGCCCCAGCCCTCCGCATCTTGTTCGGGTAATCGCATACTCTTAGCGGCCATTACTCGCCCAGCGCTATAGTCACTCGCTCTCTCACTCTCTCTCAACTCCATGGCATCGTAAGCGCAATGAACAGCCTCAACATCCTGTCGGGGCTCACCACCACCCCGCCCTCGACTCCTCCCCGATCGCGTACCGGAAGTTCGGCCCACGTCGATACCCTCGCCTCGTCGCGACGAGCCCACGAAGAGTCCACATTCGACTCGCTCTCCGAGAAGCTAGGCCAGATCAACTCTCAAGACTTTGCCAACCGGAATGGCGCAGAGCACATCTCCCTCGACGAAACCGCGCCGCTCCTGGACAAAGACGAACATGATTCCGAAAAGCCGAAGCCGAGCGGAGGCTGGCGCCTACACAGACGTATCGCCGATGCCGTGGTCTACAGCTTCAAGGTTGTCTACAACACCATTACCGCGCCTGGCCGTTATGTTATCGCCTGCTTCTACGACGAGCATGGTCGTTTCTCCGCTTTGCTGCCTATCCGGAACTTCAAGAATCTCATGATGCGAAGACGACAGAAGCAAAATGCCGCATCTGTTGGTCTGGACTCTACACACTTGTCAGAAGCTCGTGAAGAAAAGGCGCAGCGAAGAACCTCACATGAACGATCGCCTTCCGTCGACACCGTCTCATCCAATTCCACATACGCCAACTCCGATACCGAGCTAGACCTGGAAAAGCGGGAAGACAGTCCTGCCAGGAATACGCGCTCAAAAACTGCCGCTGCAGCCTTGGAGAAAGATGAGATCAAGCCACAGAACAAAAGCATACGCATCAAACTGCACAACGAAGAAGCCCTGCTGAAACGCAAGGCGCAGAAGGCCCAGCAACGGAGCCGTGGGAACGCCGAAGATGTCGAGAAGGTAGCCTCTTCGTTGAAGTCGCCATCATCCGGCCCTACGACAAAGATGACCCGCTACCCGCGCACACCTGCTCCGCCCAGACCTCTGGTTCCTCGTCGTCAGCCATCATACTCGATGTCCTACCCCATGGAAGGTCCCAAAAAGACACTGATCATCGACCTCGACGAGACTCTAATCCACTCCATGGCCAAAGGCGGCCGCATGTCAACCGGCCACATGGTAGAAGTGCGACTCGGCGGCCCCGTCTCCAACTCAGGCGTCAGCCTTGGCCCCGGCGTGCCAATCCTGTATTTCGTCCACGAGCGTCCCCACTGCCACGAGTTCCTGCGCAAAGTATGCAAATGGTACAACCTCATCGTCTTCACGGCTTCTGTGCAAGAATACGCAGACCCCGTGATAGATTGGCTCGAGCGCGAGCGCAAGTACTTCTCCGGCCGCTACTACCGTCAGCACTGCACGTACCGCAACGGCGCGTATATTAAAGATCTGGCGCAGGTTGAGCCCGACCTTAGCCGTGTGATGATTCTCGATAATTCGCCCATGTCTTACATCTTCCACGAAGGTATGACATTCTGACCCAAACCCCTTGACAATATCATGCTTGCTAACAATTCTTCCACAGACAACGCCGTCCCCATCGAAGGCTGGATCAGCGACCCCACAGACCACGAGCTCCTGCATCTCATCCCGCTCTTCGAGGGCTTGCAGTACGTGTCCGACGTGAGAGCCTTGCTAGCACTAAGGCAAGGCCAGGCACAGCAAGCGTAGTAGGCGTTATGCTCTTAATGTATTGTTTCTTCTTCTATTCTCTTCGGTTCTTCTTCTATCTTTTGGATCATAGCGAAGGCGCAATGGCGTTTCTGTATCTGTTGCCATCAGCCATGGCTGGTCGCATTGCGATACTGTATCATATAATGCATTTAATATTTGTTATCACTAGGTTTCGGTGTCTGTTGTTGCATTGTGTGTCAGTTGATTTCTGCTGACTGTTGTAAGTCAAGCTTTGGATGTTACATAAGTTTACATGCGGAATCTTTTACGTTCTGTTGAAACTGACGACCATACGTTGCAGTGACTGGTTGCTTTCAACTTTTGTGTTATCCAGACCTCTCATACATTTCTCCCAGCACTAATCGCCAACACGAGATCTGAAAACACTTCCTCCGTCATGTTGCACATGTTTGTGATGCAATATTCAAAGCATGCAAACTTCCGACAAAACCCTGTACGACTTTCGATGACTTCACATCTATGCAAGTGCAACCCGTCAGAGCCGCTCCGTTGTCGTCATGTCCAACGCTTACTCCAACCTCCAATCAAACTCCTCGGGTACTGTATGGGTTTTAAGAGATGCCATCTTAGCCGGATCGTTGATGAAGATGCGGGAGGATCGACTACTTCCTTCAACGATAAGTATCCCGCTGCGTGCTCTGTTTCCATAAACATTCCTACCATCTCCTCATCGATCACAACCGGCTATCACATAGACATCCCTAACGTGATATCGTGACCTTCAATATGGACGCCAACAACCCCAACAAAGACCACAGGACGACGCCTGAGTACGCAGAGTACCAGCGCGATCAATTCTGGAAGAGCAATGAGGGCAACGTCCCACCATTCAACACCGGTAATTGACACCGTCAAACCAAAGAATTCCAATATCATACAACCATACTAACATCACCACCCCAAAAGACCCCGGCAAGCTCGAATCTCGCACCAAAGAACGCCTCTCCGAAGGTGGCTGGTACTACGCCTCCTCCAACGCCGGCATGTCAACAACCCACCTCGCCAACCGCCAAGCCTTCTACCGCCACCGCATAATCCCGCGCATGCTCGTCGACACCAACACCCGCGACACAGCAACCACAATTTTCGGACACAAAGTCTCCGCGCCCATCGGCTTCGCGCCCATCGGGATTAACAAAATCTATAACCCCGCGGGCGAACTGCCCGTCGCCAAAGTCGCCAAAGAATTGAATCTGCCTTACTGCCTGTCCACGGCTGGCAGTCAGCCGATAGAGGACGTAGGCGCTGCTAACGGGGAAGGACCGAGGTTTTTCCAGTTGTATCAGCCGCATGATGACGAGTTGACGATCTCTCTGCTCACGCGCGCCCATGAGTCTGGGTTCTCGGCTTGTATCGTTACTCTCGACACGCCGCAGCTCGGCTGGCGACATGACGACGTGGCAAACTCCAACTACGCTTTCTACCACGGCCAAGGCGCGGATCTCGGCCTCTCGGACCCCGTTTTCCAAAAGCGCCTCGCAGCAGATGGCATCGATCCCAAGACCATGCCGAACGAAGCCGGCGCGAAATGGATCGACAACGTGTGGCACGGGCGCGCGCATTCATGGGAGAAGATGCCGTGGGTGAAAGAACAGTGGAAGCGGATTTCGGGGGGCAAGCCGTTTGCGCTGAAGGGAATTCAGCATGTGGGCGATGCGAGGAGGGCGGTGGAGGAGCTGGGGGTGGATGGGATTGTAGTTTCTAATCATGCGGGACGGCAAGTCGATGGGGCGATTGCGAGTTTGGATGCTTTGGAGAATATCGTGGAAGGTATGTTTTCTTCTTTTCTTTTCCTTATTTTTTGGTTGGCGTTGTTGTGATTCTTCTCTCAAGGTTATGGAGCTAATTTCTATACACAGCGGTCGGAGACAAGACCTACATCATGTACGACTCTGGCATTCGAGGAGCCAGCGACGTCGTCAAGGCTCTTGCGCTCGGCGCCAAATTTGTCTTTGTGGGCCGGCTCTGGGTATGGGGCCTGTCCATCATGGGCGAGCATGGCGTGAGGCACGTGATGAAATCATTGCTTGCTGATCTGGACATCTTGTTCAACGTTTCTGGAATCCAGAATGTTGAATCGATTGACAAGAGCTGGCTCGAAAGCTATCCCAAGAGCTATACTTTGGTGCAAGAGCGAAGCAAGCTCTGATCGGTTTGCCCGAGTTTCTGGAACGATGGTTGTGAGGCACGAATGGAATGGGAACACGGTGATACATACACTGGTATAGCAGCTTTGAGAGCAATTTTTGTTAATTGATTTGGATGCTGTTCGTACATGAGTACTGTCGACTGGCCTCAAGCTACTGTGTTACAGGGTGAGTTAAATACCAGCGATCATTATAAACACTGCCTCGTAATTTGGTGCTGTTCTCGGGGCACAGGGACCTGAATCTTCCACAATGTCTCTTCTTAACACCAGCATTGCATGGGACTTTTGATCGTATGCAGACCCAATCTCAAAGCTTGAAAATCTCTCTCGCACGTGGCAGACGCCCATCGTCGGTCCTCGTGCCATCACGGTAAGCCAATTGACCCTCCGAAATTATCGGAATCGTGTTATCCGGGAAGTCGAAGAACTCTTCGAGAGACGGGTACTCCTTGCGAGTAGGATCGTTGTCCGGGTTCTCCCAAGGATAAGGTTCGTCAGGCCTTGGGTCGATCATTCTTGTTCTAGAGCGTTTCTCCGGTGATAGGTTGGTTGGAATGACGGGTTGAGCAGAAGAGCCGTTCGCAAAGCGCATCTTGGTGTGTGATGCTAACTTACCGAACAACTGCTTCTTCCTTGAGCGCTCCTGGATCTCCGCGAGCTTATCGTACTCGTCTGATGCGTGCTGGCGGAACTCTGGCCACTCGTCGTACAACGATGTAGCTAGCTGTTCGCGCTTGGCAGCAAAGCAGTTATCAGAGGAGCCAGCAGTGGATGGCCTTCGTGTGCCGTTCAGAGAGAGGATCACCAAGCCGGACTTCCTTCGACCCACAGAAGTGCCTGATGCTTTGCTCGCGCTGTCAGGATCATCCGGAGCGCGGCCTCCACGCTCTGCAGAATTCGTGGCGCGCGTTGCGGGGTCGAGATTCAGTTGATTCTCTGATTCTCCGTTGGTCGGTGTAGGCTTTTGTACCGCAGAATGATTCGAAAGATCCTGCGGCAATGTTTCACCACGCCTTCGCTTTGTTTTCCAGCTTGCCGACAAAGGCTCGTCCTCGCTCGAAGAAGAACCTTTCTTATTTGGAGTGAACAACTTGGTAATTTTGGAGCGCGGTGGATGCTTTCGCTTCACCCCACGAAGCTGTTGCGGTGGGTCGTTGTCCATGAGCCCATCGATGTCCATGGCATCGTCTCCTGCTGCTTTGACGCTGTGAGCCTTCAGACGCTTCTCATCTTCTCCTTCAACAAAAGAGCCACAATAAATGTTCACAGTCTCTTTCGTGCTGGACTTTGGTGGAACAGGTCCAGGTGCTGATGCCGGTGTAGATGCTTGCACTGCAGCCGTGGCAAGTTTTACTGTAGATTTGCCGGCTTTCTTGGCCTCACGTCTGGCTGAAGGTGACAGAGGCTCCTTAAGCACTGGACACCATGTCCACATCTCTTCCTCCTTCTCCGGCAGCAACTGATACCACTTGGCTTTTGGCTTGCCACCATCGCCAACCTGCCATTCATCTTCTCGCCAGTACCCACTGTACCCACCGTACCCATTTTCAGAGCTGAGAAGTCTGCCCTGGCTAAGCATCGCCGAGATTCTGCTTACCCAATTACCCTCGCCCTTCTTGTATCCGGGTATCGTATCGTCGATCCAGTCCATGACGTCTTTGGCTTGCATGCGGCGGGAAGCAGTACTGCCTAGCGCCATCGCAACGAGTATGAGACGTGAGCCCTTAGGACGATCGCTCGAGTCTCCAACTACACTCTTGACGAAGCTCAACCTCTGAGCTTCAGCCAGTGTTATTTTCAAAACTGACAGATCCGTCTTTGCATCGTCACTCTCGTCCAATATCTGCTTCAGTAGAAGAATCTTCGACTCTGCCATGGAGGGCTCTTCGCGCAATTTAACCTGCACTGTAGGCGCAAACTGCAGATCGCCTAAAATTTTGGCCGCGAGCGGGTTGTGTACAACATCGTGACCGAGCGCCGCAGGCGTAACTTCTTGCGCGAGTGAAGCGTCATCGACAACATCACTAGTGGTCCCTCGTGTCGGCTTGTCTGGGCGCGCTGCGTAGTCACCTTGCTCGTTGGATGTGATTGGCGTCAGCGCCTGTGTGACGGATTCGCGGTGATTGCAACTTGTGTTATGCTTGCGACAAGTATCGCATGCAACGCGCCCAGTCCCACCATCACTCACTGACGGGTCTTGCTGTTGTTGATTGGTCCCGATGACCTCCTCACTCCGAGGATTTGTTTTTGCAGACTCAACAACCATCTGTGGACTATGCCCAATGTTTGCAACAGGCGCAAAAGACGCCTGCAGTGGGGCGACAGGAGCCGGAGGGGCCGCCTTTGCGTCCCAGGAGACAGGAGAACTCGATCCTGTAGCCGCAGCTGCGTCTCTCTTGCACCCAGAGCAAAGCTTTTTCTTTCCAGTTGGATCTTTTGGGATCGTTTTCTGGCAATTCTGGCACCGGACCACAGCAGATGGTGCTCTTGGTCTCATGAGGACAGGAGACTTTTCGTCCTGCGTCGGGTTCACGTTCGAAGTTTGTCGAGAGGGCGGCACAAAGGCGATTTCAGTCGGCTGAAGCAGTGCTAGTATTCGAGGATTGACGATCGTTTCCTTACTGCTTGCTTCACCGCATCGAGCTTCGTCTGGTGATTCTGGTATCTCTCGCTCAGTCACATGCTTCGCAACTGCAGGCGCAGAAGAGTCAGGTACCATAGTCGATGATTTCTGAGGCGCTGCAGTTTCGCTTGGTGATTGATGCGCTGGCGATGACCTGGATGCGTTCTTTAAAGCATTGTGACGAAGTCGCTGCTCTTCACTCGCGAAATTTCCCTCAGCACCATTCTTTATGGCTGTCCGATGTCTCTCGTGAGCGAGAGCGCGCAAATCTGCGGCGGTGCCTCTTCCAACTGCTCCATTCATGCTGGTGGCTTTTGTACTAGTACCTGACAGCGTTGCGACAGGTGAGTCTGATGGAAATGAGCCATTCTGGTCCGGTTGATTCTCACCCTGCGATTGCTGGGTTTCCGCGATAGGCGGGTTGGGTCGTAGTTTCGTTCTCGTGATCCTCAGCTTACCAGGTTTCTGCGAGGGTGGCTTCGAGCGCGACTGAACCTTTGCAGCTGCAAAGCTTCTAGCAACGAGGTCATCTGCATCAGAAAGCGCAGCATGTTCATCTCCGGTGCCTGATTTCGCGTTTGTGGTTGGATCGCCTTTTTGTTGAATATCGTGCCGCGGGCTCTTGGAATCAGATCGCAGGATTTGGAGCTGTGCTTTCAAGGCCTCATCACCGTTCGTCACGATAGGGCCGTGGTCATCTAGCATCTCACTTTGGGACTTGTCGGGCGCATCCTCGGGGACAGGGTCGGCATTGGAAACAAGCTCTTCGGGCTTGGAAGGAGGTTTCTGATTGTCCTGTTTGGGATCTTCTTTGCTAGCCATCTCTTTCTTGACACATGACGCGCAACTCCAGGCGGGAGTCTCAGTCAGATTGGTCGGTATTGGAAAGTCTTGATGACATCGCCTGTGGTATCGTCTTGGACACGTTGAGCATCGCACAAGTGCCGAGCTGCCAGGAACAGCCTCGCCATCGCATCTGTGGCATCTGTCGCGCTTAATGCGGGAGCCGTCAGATCGCGTAACGGCGCTACCCATAGATCCAGTTTCATCTCGATCCGACCGAAGAGACAATAAGGATTTGCTGGTGCACATGGGAGGCACTTCATGGGTGCGCGTCGTGTCGGATGAACGACCGAAAAGATGGTTTGGCAGCGCATGGTTAGAAGTATGCGTGAGAGCGGCAGCCTTTTCGGGGTTTGGTGTAACAGCGTCAACATTTGAGTGAAGGCTTTTGGTGGACTCATGGTAAGTGAGCTGACGTCCCTCGAAACCAGAGAGCCTTGGTATCACTGAGCTGTAGGGGCGCTCATGTGGCACATACAAAACACTGCTGCCATTAGTTCCACCGCTGCTGTCAATTGCGGTATCCTGTTGCGGCCTTGGCTGCTTTCCATGGGGGTAGCATTGCATGTGGAGTTCGTATTGACTGAAGAGCAACTCATCGTGGTATCGGTCGAAGCATCGTGCAAGTCTCTCCAACCCAGCAGGCGAGTTTTCGAAAATCAGATTCCACCCGGATTCATCAATGTATACGTTTTGCGGCCTAAATTCCGTGCCTAGCATCCCGTAAAGATGCTTAATCATACGGGGCAGGTCAGGAAGATAGTCAAACGATATGAAGATGCATGGAGACTGTGCAATGAAATCCCTTTTCTTGGGTCTTGGAGGAGACCGTGCAGTACAATCTCTCGCCTTGGGTCTTGGCCCTCTTGGTACATCTCGAAGGCCATGGTAATTGACAGTGCCTCCAACACTACGAGTCCTTTCGGCCGTTGAGACGCTGAGGCGTTGCGCAAGAGGTTCGCGAGGAGTGTTTGGCGAACCCGCGTTTCGAGCCCAGTTCTGGTAATTGTCTGAATGACGCCTCAAATCAGGAGAACGTGGATAGGGAGCATCGTCGCGTGTGCCGAGTCTTATGTTTGGTGACTGAGGGGATGATTGCCGAATGATGGAGCGGGCGTCGTACGTGTGACGTCGTTCTTTCACATCTTCACGGACAAATTTGTGGCGTACACTACCAGGTGACGGGAATCGACCACTGCTGTGTCCAGTGGTGAGTGGCGGACTGTGTGGCCGCATGCGGGTGTCTAACGATGGTGCACGCGGTTTCTGGGGCAAGGGAAAACGCGATCCACTCGCTGGTGATCTGCTACGGCCACGTTGTGCAGATCCTGTACGGTAACGGTTTGTAGCATGGCTGATGATGTTGGGACTTTGCATTTCCTGTATCATACAGTCAGTGAGAGAAACGTTGAAGTTGTGCTTGACGTAATGCAGTGTTACGACAGTAGTATGAGTTCAGACTGAAAGGTCTTCCGCAGCCCGTTCTCGAAGGTTGAGTGCTCGCTTGCGCAGAGCCAGAACACATTACGAGGCGGTCGGACCTTTTACCAAATTAAATTCATCATGAAGGGCTGTGTTGTGGCTTGAAGTTGGTGAACAATGACATGAATACTTACATGAGTCGAAGTCACACGAGAATCTCCAGTAGAGATGTTGATACTCTGCTGTGCGAGAGTATGTTTCTCTTGGCCCATGTTGAATGGGCGTCCACTCGGATAGCGTGCACTCATTGGTGGTGATCAAGTGTAATGGTTGTCGAGTAAGGAGGTCCGCATGTTTGAGCACCACTGCATAGGGTTGTGGGTGTGCTCACAGGCCAGGCGTACCAGGAGCACATTGGCCTAGGAGCTTTGTGGCGCTTGAATCCAGTTACTAGCTGGATAGGTGTGGCGGTATAGACGGGTGTGCGTGACGACGCGACAATTTCTGCTGTAGACGTACTTGCGAGCAATTAAGAGCGCGAATAACTGTCTGTTGTCAGTCGCCAAAAGGAGTGTGAATGACGGTGGTGCGAGAGGAATGGGCAGATGGCATTGCGAGCGAGGCGCAAGTGCTGGTGGTGAGCGAAACGCCGCCCTCAAAGTCGACTTGATACAGCACAGCAGGCGCGACTTGCAGGGATTAGGCGACGAAACTGGCTTAGCGTGACATTCGGCATTCCCTTCCCGTCTCCCGCGAACTAACAACTACGTTTCATCCAGATCAGCTAGTAGGAGTGGGTGGTAGGATGTCATCGCTGTGTACCGCTGCAGTATATTGACTTTGGTATTATACCACTGATTTGACTGCCTCATTTGACTGCCTCACCACCTAGTCGAGAGACGCCTGCACTGTCTCACTGGCGAACTGTACACACACTACACCTCAATATCCGCCATGGATTTCCTGAAGTCCGCAGTCGCCTCGATAGCGAAAGGCCCAGCGTTCCCTTACACTTTCGGCGACCGTGTCGACATCGACCAATCGATCTGGACGCTGCACAACGGCACACGAAGGGTGTGACTTCTCAGCAATCTAGTTTATCAGCTCCGCGACCAACGCTGATCATCTATCAGGAAGACAACTCCAAATGTAGCATCTTCTCCTTCGACATCAACGCCAACCGCTCCCGACTGCCTTTGGCAAAGAATGCGCTGAGAAAACTCAAGACGCTACGTCACCCTGGAGTTGTGAGAGTGTTGGACACAGTCGAGGTGGGTGATGCATCGGCATGGACGCTATATTACAAGAGCACGGCGCTGATTGGAGGACAAGCCAGACAGACCAATGGATCTACATTGCTACGGAGCGCGTGACTCCTCTGGGATGGTCGACAAAGCGTAGAGCTCTGTCGGAAGAGAGTCTCAAGTGGGGCTTGCACAACATTGCTGTAGGTCAATGCATGACCCCTGCTCACAATACACTGGATCGTATGCTGATAGCAGCAGAAAACACTCAAATTTATCAACGAGGAGGCAGCTTCTGTGCATGGAAGTGTACGAGCAGCATCTATCTTCACCTCAGACAGCGGCGAATGGAAACTAGCAGGACTCGAGATTCTTTCTTCCATGAAAGAAGATGATGCAATCATATTCACTCAAGGCAGCCTCGTACCCGACATTGGACGATACACACCGCCAGAGATTGCCAAGAGCGGCTGGGACGCTGTGAGAAGCAACCCGATCCATGCTGTCGACTCTTACGGATACGGAATTCTGGTCACGGAGGTCTTCAACGGCGGCTTCTCTGGCAGTGATCAGATTGGTAATACGAAGAACATCCCACTCACAATGCAGACAAGCTATAAGCGCTTGACTCATGCTGTGCCCAAGATGCGTTTGAGCATAGGCCATTTCCTAGAGCAAGGCATCAGAAGTGGCGGCTTCTTCGACACGCCTCTGATCGAGTTGACGAACGGCATTGACAATCTCGGGTTGAAGTCCGACTCGGAGAGGGAAGCATTCTTGAGGTACGTTGAATCAGTCTTGCAATGTGGAAGCGCTCGCTGACGACTTTTAGTGAACTGGAGACAGTGGCAGAGTCAGATGACTTCCCAGAAGAATTCTTCAGGGTTAAAGTTTTGCCAGAGCTCCTCAAGTCGGTCGAATTTGGCGGCGGCGGACCTAAACCGTTCGGCATTGTCTTGCGCATTGCCACCAAGATGAGCGACGACGAGTACGACAGCCAGATCACACCAGTGATCATTCGCTTGTTCAGCAGCCCGGATCGAGCTCTACGAGTCTGTCTACTGGACAACCTGCCCCTCATGATTGATCATCTCAGCCAGAAGGTGGTCAGCGACAAGATCTTCCCTCAGATGGTGACAGGCTTTGGTGATCTTGCACCATTGGTGCGAGAGCAGACTGTGAAGGCTGTGCTGGTAGTTGTTTCGAAGCTCTCGGACCGAGTTGTGAATGGCGAACTATTGCGACATCTTGCGAAGACCGCGAACGACGAGCAGCCAGGTATTCGAACAAACACCACAATCTGTCTAGGCAAGATTGCGCGCAACCTGAGCCCCAGCTCGAGAGGCAAGGTGCTGACTGCAGCATTTTCGCGAGCTTTGAGAGATCCGTTCGTCCACGGCAGAAATGCCGCTCTTATGGCTCTGGCAGCCACAGCAGACATTTACCCCGAAGACGACTGTGCCTCGAAAATGCTGCCAGCGATATGTCCATGTTTGGTCGACAAGGAGAAGATGATTCGCGATCAGGCAAACAAAACCATGAACATCTACCTCGACAGGATTCGGAAGTACGCAACGACGCTTCCTGACTCCGTTCTGCCGCCGCCACAGTCTCAATCTGCTGGACCCACAAGGATGAGCTCACCCCAGCCCAGCAATCAATGGATGGGTTGGGCCATCTCCTCCTTCACGAACAAACTTGGCTCAGCAAGTGGAAACATCGAACCCAACAGCGACGGCACCCTACCTACGCCTGCAGAGCGCTCTTCATCTACTCCACCTGCAAATGCAACACCAGCACGCCCACAAAACCACACGATGCCGTCAGCGCCGGCTGTTCCCCGTGCGTCATCAAATCTTCGCACTGCCTCCACACCGGCCCCCGATGTCGAGGATGAAGACTTTGGCGATGGCTGGGGTGAGATGGACGATAATGACACTTCAGTGGCTGACGATTGGGGGGCTGAACCTGATTTGACGCCAGCTGCTTCAACACAGAATACCAGACCTGGTATGCCTTATGATGATGGGGGAGAACCAGACTTTGAGGGATGGCTGAATGCACAGGCCGCGGCCAAAGTCAAGAACAACAAAGCGTTGCCGAAGGGTCTTGTGAAGAAGGCACCTGTGGTGAAGCCGGTTCAAAGTAAGCCTCAGTCGACCGTCAAACCGAGCGTCACGACGAGTAGAACCGTGCCAGCGAAAAAGGCGCAGCCTGAAAAGAGGCAGGAAGTGGTGGAAGACGATGATGATTGGGGTGAGGCCTGGGGTTAGATGTAGAACCTGATGGATAATGTTAATGTTGACTGAGTATCTTACATCAAGTGAGGTTGGCCCAGGCTCTGAGTCTATGATGATTCAAAAGCCAATAACGCATGCCAGTGACGGCCGTGCAAGAATCGTTCGAGTACACAAGCTCGAAGGTCATGCAGCTTACAGCCCTGCGATCATTCACTCCAGATAAGCGAGTCGCGGATTCAGCTGCAAGCGGCTAGCTCATCTTGGAGCCGCTGCAGGCCGGAAGCTTATTAACTCGTGAAAGAGCAGCAGCAAGCTCCCCGTGTCGCGCGATTTATTTGCCTTGTTTCCAACCTCATTACACCACCACATCACCAACAATCGCAACAAGAATCTCGCAGTCTAGACCCCGAATCCATACATCCTAGCATTGCGACCCCTCGAATCCAAAAGGTACGCCCTCGAACTATCTCGCGAGTCCACAACAGACCTCAAGTCTTCACGCGCATCGCTAACATCCACCTTGTACAGTACGACAACCTCTCACGACTACTACCACCCACCATGGCCGACACCGAGAAACGCGAGCCCGAACCCCTCGAGTCCCGCCCCGCCGAAGATGAGCCCGAACCCCAGCAAGAAGAAGCCGAGCGCGAGCCCGCAGCCGACGGCGACGACGAAGAGGAGATCGAAGCAATGAAGAAGCGCGTGCAAGAAATGGAGGCCGAAGCTGCGCGGCTGCGCGAGATGCAGTCGCAGCTGGACTCACAGTCCGAGAACCTGCGCGAGAGCAAAGAGGACATCGACAACCGCAGCATCTTCGTCGGCAACGTCGACTACGGCGCCAGTCCGGAGGAGATCCAGGCGCATTTCCAGACTTGCGGCAGCATCAACCGCGTGACGATTTTGCTGGACAAGTTCACCGGGCAGCCTAAGGGCTACGCGTATGTGGAGTTTGCGGAGCCGAGCTTGGTTACACAAGCGTTGGTGCTGAATGAGAGCGTGTTCAGGAGCAGGAACTTGAAGGTATGCAGAAAGAGATGTGCTAGGATTTGGAGGAAAATCAACTGACAATTGAAACTACAGGTCGTCCCCAAGCGAACGAACCTCCCTGGCATGAACCGCGGCGGACGCGGCGGTGGCCGTGGCGGCCCTCGCGGTCGCGGTGGCCCCTACGGAGGCTACGGCGCTCCTCCGATGCGCGGCGGCTATGGTGGCCCCCCTGGTGGCTACCCACCCAGAGGTGGAGGCTACCGCGGAGGCTACCGTGGCGGTCGTGGCGCTCCTCGTGGTGGCTACAACCCCTACTGAGCAACGACCAGCGAGAACAAAGATCGACACAGCGTGCGCGCTTCGAAGCCGTCGCTTGCAGACAACATGCGGCAAGTCTTCATGCAGGACAAAGATCCAGATGACAGGCAAATAGCGGCAGAGGCAACACAATGTGTGTTCTCCGAGAAGAGGCTATGAGACGAGGAGTTTTGCTGTTTTCCACTACTACTACCATTCATGCGTGTGCTATAGCTCTTAAGAGATGAGAAAGATAAATCGGGAAACGGGTGTACCAGAAAGAAGCCACAAGAAAAGTCATTGCCATGTCTGAGGTGGAGCAAGAGCCATCCCGTGAAAGAGTAAAGAGTTGAGAGCAGCCATGATTGAGGAAGCCATATTGTGCAGAGTCGGTTGGGGCACAGAGCAACGATTTGGACCGAATCGCTTGCGCTGGTGCAGATGTCAGTCACTCAACTGACTGCTACCCATGGCAGAGAGTGAAGATGGTGCCATTCGCGTCTGCAAATACACCACTGCCAGGCAACGATATTGAGAACGTTGCCAACTCGCTGCTGCTCGTCGCGGTAAGTGATGGTGGTACCATTTGTGTCTGCAAAAACATCACCTTCACCACCATCGCCAGGCAGCGAGATATGGGTAGGCTTGTTAGTTGGCCTCTCCTGGGCACGAACTGCCTGGGTACTTGTGATGCTTAGGCAGCAATCGGACACGCCGAGGTTTCGTGGTCACGAAACAATCACTACAAGAGATCGACGCTGCAAGAGAAACATCATACGATCTTCTCGAAGCGCCATCGTAGGATAAATAATGATGAGTGTGCTGCAGCTGTGGCACGATTGTACAAGGATATTGTGCGCCACGATGCGTGGCGGAGCCTAATTGCTCTCATGCAAGTCTGACATGCTTATGATTTATGGTCCGAGTGGGTATATTAGGCGGAGATTTGTAGAGGTACCGTGTGAAGTAGTCATGCTTGGGGTCAATACTATCACACTGCCTCTCCATCAGAAGAACGCAGCAGAAGTCATGTGCCACAATCAATCCGATTGTCTCCGTGTCGCAAGAGCACGTGGGCCATAATCAGTAGTACCTAGGTAGTCGTAACACCGTAAATTACCGTCGTTTCCCTAGAACATGCCACCGGTACAACTCTATGTCAGCGTCACCTTGGTCATCCCTTCAGCTCGGCAACTCGCCGAAGCGAACTTATCAGATCCATGGACCGACATCCTAAGCTCCAAGCCTTCGACACCGCTGCCCTGTTTTGGGTAGCATGCAGCGCTGTAAGGTGCCGAGCGTGGATCCTTCTCGAAGCCTGTTTGTGCTCAGTCAGCAGCTCGTTGGGCTGCCAATGGCTGGCCATGGTCTTGCTAGGAGGTTTGTCAAAGTGGGTATCGTTTGATGTGTCAGTTCTGGCTTATTTTTTAGATTGAGGAGCATGGCGAGCATGGTTTTTTGTACCACTGTACCGGCCTGTCGGGTCTGATCTATCGCCGAGAAGGGACTCGGAGACGGGTTTTTGTTTGAACTCCGCTGATGAGTGGGTTTTGCGAACGGACGAATCAGAGCGTTGGCTGGTGTAGGGATGGTTTTTGGACGGGAGAGTGCGGTTTTATGCATGCGTGGAAGGGTATTGTTGGTGTTGTTATGGATGATTGTAGTTGTGCTGTGTTCCTCAAGAGGCTGTTTCAGCTGATGAGAACATCTCATCGGATACCGTTAGATGTCAAACGATCCAGCAGAACAGGTACCTGCCAAGCTGGAGCAATGCGAAAGCGAGATGTCACGAAAGGATCTCAAACTCCGCCCTGCCGCTAAGTAACTTACAACTCCAGCCGCACAGATGCGAGGAGTTTAGCCCTGCGTGCGTCCAAGGTCGTGCTCTTGGTGCAGAGCCACGCCTAAAGATGGACGGAACCGGACGTGTTCTTGTGATCCTTCTGTGGTGCACATCAGCACATGACGGCCCCTTGCCTTTCATTTGCACCTATCAACCCAATCCCATCCGGCCACTTCTGCCCGTACCTTGCTCTTCCCTGCGTGTTGCTGCGCATTATCGTTTACCTTCGACTCATCCATCGTTCGCTTCGCTTCCCCGGTTCGCCTAGTGCCTAGTCTATTCAGAAGATCCGCCCTTTAGCTCAGGCTTTCGAAACCCGAGCACGTTGCTCCATGGCTGTCGGCCGACCTGATTCTGCCACCCGAGCGGTCGGTGATACCGCGACTGCTTCCCAGGCAGCAACTATCATGACCAGGGCCCACGCAATTGTCGTCGGGCAGCACGGCCACCACGGCAGTCTTATCGAGCCGACACAGCCTCCATCACCTTCAGAGGTGCATGCGCTGGGTGGACTCACGGAGGATGGAGTGCGACGCGCCAGGACGCGGTCATTGTCTTCGGACTTAAAGAACGGAGGCTTCCCAGGCAGTAAGAACTCACTGTAGGTCCCATTTATAATTATTGCTCATCCTGAGCATTGCGCTTCTTTTGTTTTCTCTCTGCCACGAAGTTTATTGTGGTCCCTGCCCCTTTGCTTACTACTACAGTGGTCTCGTTATTGGATCATTGTCATTGAACATTGTTGTCCGTTGGCGGCGTTTATTCTTTCTTGTTGGTGGCACGCTTTCGTGATGCTCGCTGTCGCTCCGATTTGGTTGACAATGGATGCCAGTAATGTGAGTAGAGCGCCTCGGGTTGGGCACAAAAAGTCAAGGAAGGGCTGCGCGCAATGTAAAAGAAGACATGTCAAGGTGGGTTTTATCCGTGGGCTACCACTTCCGGAAAGGGCGGGTCAGGCTGACGAGTATTCGGTTTCGCGTAGTGTAATGAGGAATCACCCTGCTCAAATTGTGTACGGCATAGCGTGGCGTGTTCTCTTGCTGGTGGTCCGAACGTACCCAGAGAGGACGCAAAAGCGAAGCAACAACGAAGTCCAGCTACATCAGTATCGAGCCATTCGACCAGAACGTCATCACACGACATCGTCAGCATACATTCAACTACTGCCGCGCCAGCGTCAAGCACATCATCCACCACCAGTGTAGGAGCAAGTCCCATAGACTCGACAGGCTACAATCCAATACAAATTCTCACAGGCTCCATCGACCGCAATGCAGCGCTTACGAATCAAGCCTGGGTTTTGGACCTCGAGCTCATGCACCATTTCACAGCTTTCTGCAGTGAAGTCATGACCGAACACTTCGACATCATGGAAACAATGTGGCAGCAAGAGATGCCTCGAATAGCGTTCCGCTCGCAATACGTGATGCATGGCCTGCTTGGATTCTCCGCTCTACACTTGGCCACAGTGCAGCCCGAACGAGCACTCTTGCTCCGTGCCAGTGCGACAAACCATCTGGACCAGGCATTGGGATTCTATAGGCAAGACACCGGACCCGCAACGGCCGAGAATTCAGATGCGCGATTTACCTTCACGTGGCTGGTGGCGATGTTCGCGTTCGCAATCCCCTCTTCCGTCTCACCGATTGATGCCATGGTCGAGCTGTTCTCGCTGGTGAGAGGGATCGAGATCGTCCTGCAAGAGTCGCTCATATGGCTTATTCAAGGTCCCTTCGCACCGATCCTCACGCGTGCTTTCGTGGAGAGCAAGGGACTGTCATCAGATGGCTCGGCACTTTCGATGGCGTTCGCTTTCCAAGCAAGCACATCACATTCGCATGGCGCCGACTGTGTGCTGAACGAAGAACTACCAGAAGGCATGGACTTCGGGCTCAACCATCTCGACTTCATGATCGGCATGCACAACATGGTCCCCGAGGAGAGGCGTACCTGCGTCCTGGTACTCGCCGAGCTGAAGCAGCTATACGCGCAGATGCTCAGCTCACAAGCCAGCTGCGGCATGTCGATGGTCATGTGCTTCCCCAAGCAAGATCCCAGCCACTTCTCACTATTGCTGAAGCGGCGGCTTCCGCAGGCGTTGATTATTCTGGCATATTACACTGTACTGCTGGATTTGCTGGATTCAAGATGGTGGATTAATGGCTGGGGACGGAGGGTGTTGAGCGATGTGGTTGGCTCTCTGGGTGATGAGTGGAAGAGCTGGATAGACTGGCCGGTACAAACGGTTTTGATGAAGCCAGTCATGAGCCAGGCGGCTTCTTTGAGTCCTGGGATTTCTTTGGATGCGGCTATGCTGGGATAAGGCGTCTTGGTTTGGTTTGTTTTTGTCTTGCGGAGAGGAGTTCTGAAAAGGATCTCAACTTGATGGTTTTGCAAAGAGGCTCTCGCTTTCGTGGTTATAAGGAAAGGTTTCATATGTTGCCGACGAGGGTTTTTCCCTCCTTCGAGCTTCAGCACGCTTCATTCACGTGCTTTCTCCGCCACTCAATACAATATGTAGATTAGGGATGTACGATACTAGGAGGATATGTAGACACGATGTGGCTAATTGCCCGTCACCACTCAATCTAATGCGAGCATCATGAACGTCTTACCAGAAGTTTTGCGAATTTGATGGCGTTAGCATCATTGATGGCAGTTTGCTGTACTAAGCCCTTCAAGGAAGAATGCGTACATTGTGACCGTGCAGGGAAGAAATGTCGTTTTTGATTGTCGTGATCACGAGCAGCAACGACCAAGAGTTTACGCCACGCGGAAACACTCGGCCTGAGCTGCCGCAACGATAGTGGGGCTCGTCGAGGTTCCTCAGCCCAGCCAAGAAACGATCTCACAGTCGCCCTCCACCCCCCTCGCGCTCCCCGCTGCGTCAGGACCCAGTCGCCAGCATCACCGCCGGCCTCATCTGTGAGCGTCTACTGTCACCAATCCCTCACACACCCAGCACTCCAGCGTGCCGACATTGTTTATAGAGCGGGCGCCGCGTATCCGCACGCTTCAGCCGGCTTTGCCTTCGCTTGCCAACCCTGCCTGCTTACACCAAGCACTGCCACACACCCGTTACCTCATCGAGAGAGCCATCCCAACATCACACCTTGCTCCCTGCGCTGCGCTCGCTAGGCACGCGCCGCGACACCAAACCTTTCGCTGCCTCTGCTGTACCTCTCTACCACGTGCTCGCCGTGACGACCGACATCCGGCGCACTCGAACGACTACGCCATACCGACTCTTACCGAAACGGCGGACGTTTGACTGCACACCGCGAGAGTCTCGAATCTCATAAGGACGCAGTAATGGAACTCCCGCAGCAGCCCAACCTGCGCGTGACGAGTACGCAAGAGCATGTACATCGATTTACTGGAAGGCAGTACAGCTAACACACGTCGCAGTCATCGCTGCCGATGGTCTATACAAGAGAGATGTCTTTCGTAAGTGGCGAGCCTTGCCATGCTTGGGACAGACACGACATAGGCTTACCATATACACGTACAGGCTTCCCGGACCCCTTTGCGGTCGCAACGATCGGAGGTGAACAGACGAGAACAACAGGAGTGATCAAGAAGACGCTCAATCCGTACTGGAACGAGAGCTTCGACATGTACGTTTCACCGCGAACAGACATGTGTTCTTACAGCATAATCCTGACGAATATGACAGGCGCGCGACCGACGAGAGTATACTCGCAATCCAGATCTTTGACCAGAAGAAGTTCAAGAAAAAGGACCAGGGTTTCCTCGGAGTGGTCAACGTGCGCATTGGCAGCGTGCTTGATTTGGACGTTGGTGGAGATGGTGAGTAGTTCAGCAAAAGGGCATTATCAACACATGCTTACAACACATACAGAGATGCTCACTAGGGATCTTCGAAAGTCGAACGACAATCTCGTCGTAAACGGCAAACTCATTCTCAACCTGTCGACCAACCTTCGAGCGCCAATTAATAACTCTAGTACGAGCGCTACCAGACCACCGTTGGCTACGCCCGGAGCATCTACAAATGGTGCACACACTGGATCTTCGACCCCAGCAGGAGCACAGTCACAAGCGTCGTTGCATCCTGACAGGCCCACCAGCACTGCGGCCAGACCGCCTCCCAATCCTTCGGGCCCTCTACCTGCGACTAATGGTACTGCAAGTGCTAGACCCGCAGGGGCCACAGGATTCAGCGCATTTGAAGACGCGCAAGGAAGGCTGCCTGGCGGCTGGGAAAGGCGTGAAGATAACCTCGGAAGAACATACTATGTGGACCACAACTCGCGGCAAACTACCTGGATAAGACCCACCGCAAACTATGATGCTGGAGAACAAAGGAGCCAGATGCAGCAACAACAGAACGTGGAGAGGCAGAGACACCAGGCTCGTGTATTGCCAGAAGACAGGACAGGCGCCAACTCGCCAACATCGGACCGCAACTCACCTTCTCAAACACCCAACCCTGTGAACCAGGCTACTGCCGCCCAGATGGTGGCCACAGGTGCGACGACCGCAGGTACTGGCGAACTTCCAGCAGGCTGGGAGCAGAGACACACGCCTGAAGGAAGGGCCTACTTTGTTGACCACAACACTCGCACAACCACATGGGTCGACCCCAGACGGCAACAGTACATCAGGATGTACGGTGGGCAAAACGCTGGCGGAAACAACACCACCATCCAGCAACAGCCTGTTTCACAACTTGGACCTCTTCCCAGCGGTTGGGAAATGCGCCTCACCAATACCGCAAGAGTCTACTTTGTTGACCATAACACGAAGACAACTACATGGGACGATCCTCGTCTACCGTCTTCTCTCGACCAGAACGTACCACAGTACAAGCGTGACTTCAGGCGAAAGCTCATCTACTTCCGCTCGCAGCCCGCTCTACGAATCTTGTCTGGTCAATGCCACGTCAAGGTCAGAAGATCGCATATCTTCGAGGATTCATATGCGGAAGTCATGCGCCAGAGTCCGAACGATTTGAAGAAGAGGTTGATGATCAAGTTCGATGGCGAAGATGGTCTCGATTATGGAGGTCTTTCTCGGTAAGATTTCCTTTGCCCGTGTTCAGAAAAAAATCACATCACTAACAATATCACAGAGAGTTCTTCTTCCTGCTTTCGCACGAAATGTTCAACCCCTTCTACTGTTTGTTCGAATACTCGGCACACGACAACTACACCCTCCAGATCAACCCACACTCCGGCATCAACCCCGAGCATCTTGGATACTTCAAGTTCATTGGTCGCGTTGTCGGTCTTGCCATCTTCCATAGGCGCTTCTTGGATGCATTCTTCATCGGAGCATTCTACAAGATGATCTTGAAGAAGAGGGTCACCCTCGCCGACATGGAGGGTGTTGATGCAGAGTTCCACCGCACTCTCACCTGGACCATGGAGAATGATATCACCGACGTCATCTACTCAACTTTCTCAGTTGATGACGAGCGATTCGGTGAGAAGGTGATTGTGGACCTGAAGGAGGGCGGCAGGGATATTGAAGTGACGAACGAGAACAAGAAGGAATATGTTGAGTAAGTCACAGCAGCCTGGTGATACTGTCATATCGCCCTTACTAACTTGATTTGCAGACTTATTACAGAATGGCGCATTCAGAAGCGTGTCGATGAACAGTTCAACGCCTTTGTGCAGGGCTTCCACGAGCTCATTCCTGCCGACTTGGTCAACGTCTTCGATGAGCGTGAGCTTGAGCTGCTCATTGGTGGTATTGCAGATATCGATGTCGATGACTGGAAGAAGCACACCGACTATCGCGGCTACACTGAAAGCGATCCCGTGGTACAGAACTTCTGGAAGGTGAGTAACAAAGCAAGATGACTCCCATTTTATGTCATTAATGCTAACAATCGTGCCTGCAGGTTATTCGCAGCTGGGACGCCGAGCAGAAGTCACGTCTTCTCCAGTTCGCTACCGGTACCTCGCGTATTCCCGTCAACGGTTTCAAGGATCTGCAAGGTTCCGACGGTCCCCGCCGCTTCACCATCGAAAAGTCAGGCGAGGAGTCACAACTGCCCAAGTCGCACACGTGCTTCAACCGTCTCGACCTGCCGCCTTACAAGAGCTACGACGCGCTCACGCAGAAGCTCACGTGGGCTGTCGAGGAGACGGTTGGTTTCGGACAGGAGTAGGCGTGCCGACGCTCTTAGCAGGAGTATTGGAGAACGGCAGATGTGGAAAAACCGAGGCATTAATTTGCATGTACGTACGCTAGGATTTCAGACGATAGGATGAGAAAGAGGGAAAAGACAAATAGGATTGGGGAATGGATCAATAACTGGGAAAAACACCGAACTTGTATCTCACGTTTTCACTTATTGTGGCTTTCATGTCTTCATCTTCGCTTACGCGTATCTGTTGCAGACTTTGCATCAAGTGTTGCGCTGCGACGAAGAGCAGGCTTCTCTTGACAGTGATACGGCCTGGCCAATATCATCGCAGGTCAAATTCGAATCCCCGGCGTAAACAGCGATTGGGAACTTGAAAGAAAGAAAGCCATGTAAGAAAGAATCAAGGTTCTTTCGTATCCACTAACAGAAAATATTATACGGCCTAAAAAGGGCAGACAGTTTTTGCTTTCCAAAAGAGAATGTAGCTGATTATCGCCCGTATTCTCCAAACCCTTGGCCACGCTCTTTTCCTATCCACATGAACAATTACGAAAAAAAAAAATCTCCAGGAAACCCTAAGCGAGACCACACTCTAGATCATCGCCGCCGCAATACCAAACAAAGCAGCAATCACACCGCCCGCAGGCAGCGCGACGTTGCCCGCCGCGCTATCGGTGGCCGACGCAGCGGCAGAGCTGGCGGAGGAAGCACCGGACGAGCGTGTAGCAGTCGACGACGAAGATTCGGTCTCTGAGGCATCGGTTGCGGTGGCGGAGGAGCTGCCGGTGCTGGAAGCGGAGCCCGAGGAGGAGGAGGTTGAGACGGTGGCGTTGGAAGAGGAGGTGGAGGAGCTGTAGGCTTTGGCTGCGTTGCACCAGGAGACGCTGGTTTGCTCGGCGCCGAAGCGGCGGGGGTCTTTTTCGAGAGATAGTATTAGTTTGTGGGATTGGAGATTGGGGATTGATGATGTGGAAGGGTTTGGGACTTACCGGATGGGCAGTTGTCGTAGCAGGTCAGGACTGCACCCTGGTTGTCACAGAGACACTTCCAGTCGTTGTCTGAACAGTCGCTGACTCTGGTGCCGGTGGAGGCGAGGCAGTTGGTGATGATGCTGTTGAAATTGTTAGGCCCATATTCTATGCAATTGGAAGAGGGATCGGTCGTACGCGTCAATGGCAGTGCCGCAGCCAGATTGAGAGTCACCGGAAGCCGAAGAGGTTGCTGCGCTCGATGTGGTGGACTGGGCGGCAGCGAGGCCGGCGACAGCCAGGACGATGGCGGTTGTGTACTGCATTGTGGTGGTTGATGTGAAAATGTTGTAGTAGGGTCTTGTCGAGAAGAGACCTTTTGTGTATGAAATTGCAGCTGGAATGTTAGAGTCTTTCTTTGGTGTTATGAGTTGCTAATGTAATGCGATTGTGAGTTGGTATTGACAACGGCTAGAGAAAAGTGAGGAGAAACGGACTGGTTTATAGCAAGTGACACAGACGGCAAGGACCAACAACAGTAGCAGTAACGGGAAGGAGGGTATAAACTATAAGAGGGCAAGCACCGCACGCATATCCCTGCGCCATCTCCTCTCCAGATCATTGACCCCGTGGCGAGATCAACAATCAACAACGTCCGGGGAAAGTAACGGCGAACAGACCACTCTGCAGCTATTGGCGGCCGGCAACCGTTGCGATTGGAGCTTTCCGTTGCTCAGGGCAGGCCGAAAGAGGAGAACATACAGGTTACCCGCTATAGATGGAGCCACCTGCGACTTTGAAGTTGCTCGGTGCATTCGAACAGGGGCAGCTCGAGGATGCTGGGGCCCTGCATGCAGTATACTGCACTCCACGGCGGCACAGCTGGCTTGCTGTTCTTCAGCAAGGATCCAGATAGGCCAGGGTTGGTGGCGAGTTTCATCGCAGTACGCCTGTGGTATCAATATAATTAGTGCTCAACGGCTGCTTGAGCGTTCTGAGGCAAGTGAAGTGCACTCGTTCGGTGGCAAGCGATCTGGCCTAAGCTCAACGATATGCGCTAAACGATAAAGATGCGAGAGCCCGTGCTCAAGCAGCTGACTAGTGACACAGCACCCTTATGTCCAACCTCTTGGCCAAGCAAGCTACCTTACTCACGCCGTGAATTTCGTGATGGTGTAACCTTGGACGCTCGGGACTCGCTGTTGCATCTCGCAGGGAGAGGTCACCTCATGCGGTGCAAATTCTCCACGAATGTTTGAGCATGGCATGGCATTGCTCACTACCTCGCATTGCAGATGGAGCTTGTGCTTGTGGACTCTTCCTCAACAGCAGGGGTAAGCACGACGGATAAGGTTGTTTACGATGCCGAACTCGGAAACTCGGAACCATCGAGATCCCACTGTATGGCGTCGTTTGCAGACGCCATAACGAGTCACATAGAAAGAGGATATGAAAACCACTTATGATCAAGCACAATGCCTGCCTGCAGTGTAACCATGTCTCTGTGCACCCTCTCTCTAAACTCATCAGTACAAACCACCAAAACCACGCCCTTCGCCCCTGTACCCTTCCTCCGCCAACCACACCCGCCCTGAACAAAAACCTCCCACAACAATTCAGTGACCGTCCCGGACCACGCAGACACGCACAACTCAGAAACCTTCACCCTCGAATTCTGCTCTCCCCCAATCTCACTTGGCCACCCAACCTCAACCCAAATCCTTCCACCCAGCCATAAAGGAAAACCATCTCTCCACACCCCTCCCAACCGAGCACTTCCTCGTCCTCTCCGGCACCGGCGACTGGCACCTCAGCAACCACAAAACCATCCGCCTAAAAGCAGGCGACACAATTTCCATCCTAGCACGAGCATACCACTGGTTCGAGAACGCGCTTGACAGCAACGAACCACTGAAGTTCGACTACTGGTACACGGCGGAGCCCTCATCGGCGGAGCAGCAATTCTTCCGGAATACGATCGGGTATATAGCGGTTTGCAGGCGCGCGGAACTGGAAGTGTCAGTTGTGCAGTTGTGCGTTTTTTCGTTGAGGTATTGGAGTGTTATTGGGGTTGTCAATCGGGGTGGCTGCCCATTGGGTAAGTTTGGTTGTTAACACGGTGTTTACGGTTGGGTTCGCGGTTTGGGGGGAGTTTGTGCTTGGGTATGGGGCGAGTTATGAGGAGTATGCGGAGGAGCATGAGAAGACGACGTAAGGTTAATGTCAGCCAGGATGACAACGTTAAGCTACAGTGTTATACTGCAGAGCATGATGCCGGCATCCGAAGAGGGGAGACGGCGTAGTGATTTCAATGATGGAAGTACTCATTTTCATTTCTGGCTCATTACTCGACATGTTCGGTGGCTGACGGCAGCTAGTAGTCATAATCTCGTGCCTCAAACATGAGCAAACATCGTCGTTGATGGCCCATATCCCTGCGCTCGAGTCGCTCATTCACGAAGAGGCCTTCTTGAGGAACTTCCTTCAAGAATCTCCTTCAACGTCTTCCTCTAAAGCGGCGGGGTGTCAGCGTAGAGGCTGGTTGCAAATGCCTCGGGGTATCTGCTGCCAGCTGGCTCCGCCTCCTGGCACGCCTTCCTGATTTCTGCCTCGTCTTCCTTGCTCAGCTTGATCTTCAAAGAGCCCACGTTCTCCTCGATCCTGGCAAGGGAAGTAGTGCCGGGGATCGGGAAGAAGTCATCGCCTTGGGCCAGGATCCAGGCCAGGGTCAGCTGACTGGCAGTGGCGTTCTTCTTCTTCGCAAGCTCAGTGATGCGGTCGACGAGTTTGAGGTTCTTGGGGAAGTTCTCGCGGGAGAAGCGTGGTGCAAACTTGCGGAAGTCGCCCTCCTCAAAGTCATCAGGGCTGCGAATCTGACCGCCAAGCATGCCTCTGCCGATGGGCGAGTAGGCGACGATGGCAACGCCTAGCTCGCGTGCGGTCTTGAGGAGGCCAATCTGCTCAGACTCGATATCGAGACTGAAGGGCGAGTACCTTAAGGTGTGTCAGTCTTGCTGTAGAACATCAGGAGGAAGGCGAATACATACTCGATCTGAATAGCATCGATGTGCTCGACCTTGCAGGCACGCCTCAGGGATTCGGAGCTGCACTCGGAGAGACCAAGGTACTTGATCTTGCCCTCGTGCTTGAGCTTCTTCATCTCTTCGACGGTCTTCTCGATCGGTGTCACCTGATCCAGACGGTGGCAGTAGTAGAGATCAATGTGAGGCACGCCGAGACGCCTCAATGACTTCTCACAAGCCTTGCGGAGGTACTCAGGGCTCGAATCGACGTAGCGCGATCCGTCCTCCCTCATGGCGTTGGCGAACTTGGTGGCGAGGAAGATGTGGTCACGCTTGCCGGGGTTCAGCTTGAACCACTTGCCGAGGAGGTCTTCGCTGTCTTGGTACATGTCGGCGGTGTCCCAGAAGAGGTCGCCCTCATCGTAGACCTTGTCAAGGACCTTGAAGCGCTCCTCGTCAGGCTTTGGCTGGCCGTAGAAGGCGCTCTGTGGCAGATCTAGTCAGTGACCGACGACGGTGGCGATCGAGGTACCAACTGAAGGAGACTTACCAGGCCCATTGTGCCATAGCCCAGCCTGGTGACTTGTGGTCCATTCTTGCCGAGCTTGGCGGTCGGCAGCTTGGGGTGACCGGTGACCTTGCCAACGACTTCCCTGACCTTGTCCATGGTGTTTGTTGTGTGTTGTGTGTTGTTTGAAGATGGGTGTTGCTATGATGGAGGAAGAAAAGGTTGCTTGATGAGGGAAAGATACGCAGGTGGTGGCAAGCTTGTCTTTATAATCGCCTCACATGCATCCACCGTTCGCTCTTACCTTCGAATGCCATTAACACCACGCATATGACGTTCGCTTTCGGACTTTAGAAGGATTTATTACCGAAAAGTGGGGATCGAATAGGAACAGAAGGAAGCTTTGCGCTTGATGTGCGCAAGTGTCTAAAGGTATATGCTTTACCTAGGCATAGACTACTGAAGCTGAAGCTTACATACATGCATTGGAATTATCCTAGATACTTTTTGAAGCAGCTGATATGCAGTCAGACTACAAGTCTTGAAGTAACATCTCGGCGGCACATATCAACGTATTTGGTCGCATTCGCATTGGCTGGTTGTACGCAAACTTGTGCGCCACGCTGAGAGAGATGGGGTCGATACATATAGATGCGACTACCATCTTGCATGCAGATGTTAGATACCTCCCATACAGTTACAAGTCCCTACTCCGCATCGGCAGTCCTACATTCCGATGAATGGCGGTGGTAGAGCGTGGATCCGACTTCCAAACAAGTTCGTGTCTTTGTTGTTAGGGCTGCAAGGGTCAACGCTCCTGTTACATTCTACTACCAACCCCCCAATATTTGCACAACGCAGACTCTGAACACGGCGAGGAGGAAATGAGCTCAGTCACGGGCACATTCTGTTCTCACCGCGTAATCTTCTAGCTTGATGTGTGATTAAAAGACGTGGCGTGAGCGATTGGCTAGCGCTTAGCTCAGCCGCATTTGCAGCAGACGACAATGACTAATACTCCAGGTGGACAAGCTCCCCTGAGCTACCCTTGTGCTCATGTCTTGGAACAATGATTTGTGAGCGCTGTAGGACGTCGTTCTTCGCGCCTGGTACATGGAGGAAATTGCGCACTGGACAAAGATTCGATATACTGCAATGGGCGTACCAAGTTCCGGAGCACAAGGACTGTACCATCTGTTCGACGGTCTTGAACGACACTCTCGCTACGCTTTCGACATCTCTGACAACACCTTATGACCTCGAGAAGAAACAAACTACCAGGGACTGGCAGCAAGAAGTGGAAGTCTGGCCTCAGCTACCCGTCAAGGTTGAAAGACGCACTGGGCGCCTATCCTTCATAGTTGGCCCGTGTTTGGCCGACTTTGGGCTCAAAGATGGCTCTACATATGGAGCTATCAGCTTGAAGGCCAGGCTTTTCATCATGTCTCCAAGGCCACACGCAAATGAAAAAGCATCCAACACTTTCGGCAGCAGCACGGAGAGTGAGCAATCGATACAGCAGGCCAAGGACTGGTTACAGGCATGCAACAATAGCACTGACCATTCAGAGTGTGCTTTCATGGCACGCAACCAGGCACTTAGAGGTCAGCCTTCTGGCGAAGCGTTATTCGTCCCAACTCGTCTTCTAGATGTCGGCACCATCGAGAAGCCAGAGATTCGTCTCGTCGGAAACACCAAGAAGGAAGGCGTCCAAGGCCCATACACCACTCTGAGTCACATGTGGGGCATTCCAATGGGCGACCGCTTCCAGCTGACGAACGAGAACTACGAGCAGTTCTGCCAGCGTATCGACATAACGGATCCCAAGCTGACTCTGACTTTCCGGCATGGAATGGAAGTCACCCGGCGCATTGGGGTGAGGTATCTCTGGATCGATTCCATCTGCATCAATCAAGGCGACGATGCCGATTTCGTGCGAGAGAGCACTAAGATGGAGGAGATTTACCGGAACTCGTACTGTAACATCGCTGCTGTGGATTCGGAGAATGGATCGCAAGGACTTTTCCGGTCGCGGTGTCCTGAGGATCTTCCGCCTGATATTGTCAAGTTCGATGGGCGAAACTATACTTTCTTGCGTCCGGATTTGTGGGATCAACAGGTCCTCAGCGGTCCTTTGTACTCGCGTGGCTGGGTGTTACAAGGTAAGCCACATTCTCCACGATCAACACCATACAAAAACTGACCACAACCACAGAACGCATGCTAACCCCCCGAATTCTACACTTCACCTCCCAGCAAATTTTCTGGCAATGCCCCAGCCTCACCGCCTGCGAATCCTCCCCCTCAAGCCTCCCAGCGGGCGTCTACGGCGCAGACACCAAACTCGAACTCAAATGGCGTCGAGCCCTGCACCAAGACCGCCTCACCGACCTCGACACTGCCGATCTGAACGCAATCTGGCAGCACATCGTCCGCAGCTACACCAGCTGCAACCTGACCTTCAGCGGCGACAAGCTGATCGCGCTGTCAGGCATAGCAACGGCGATGCAGCGCGGTCTCGACGAGAAATTCCTCGCGGGGCTATGGGATGCTACGACGGAGCAGGATAGACCGCTTGCGGATCTTGGCGATCAGCTTTGCTGGACTGCTAAAACGGGCAAGAAGATTGATGGGAGTCCTTGCGTGAGGTATGGGGATTATCGGGCGCCTAGCTGGTCGTGGGCTTCGATTGATGGGATCGTGATGCTGAGGGATCGCATTATTGAGCGGAATCCGATTCCTACGTTTGAGATTAGGGCGGTTAGCGTTACTCTTCAGGATGAGGTGTGGGTCACTGGACCGGTGAAGAAGGAGGGTAGTCGGTTGGAAGTGCGTGGGCAGACGCTGCCGATGGAGTTCAAGAAGATCTCGCGAGAATGGCATCGGTGGGAGGCGCGTTGTACCGATGACGATGGTGATTTAACGTTCGATGCGCTCATGGATGATTTTGACGAGGTGAAGTTGATGAGCAACGACCTTGAGCGTGAGGGAGGCACGATCCTTGCTGAAGTCGTCATTCTAGCTTGCGATGTACCCGATGGCTCTTACGCTGGCCATGGGCTTGTTCTGAGACAGATCGAGCAGGGGGCGGACACGTATACTCGCGCTGGATGCGTGACATTCTCCGGGTTGTCGAAAGGACAATGGCAAGATGTGGTGGAGAAATCGGCGTGGAAAGATATTGTGTTGCTCTGAGTGATGTAGATAGGTATACAGTTCTTGTGGATAGATAAGAAGAGATTGCTGATAAGTGCTGTTGCATGCGTAGATATGTGTTTTGTTGTATTCTCTTTCCTGATGTATGTGTACAGTGCTATTGCCTTTTTACAATGCATATTCTGGACAAGCAATCGTGATGCGGTCTTACTATAGTTTCTAGATTCTTGATGCATTTCGCGGTGCATAGAGGCCATGGATATATGATGCGGCCCGGTCTTCCTGCGAGCTGGCAAGGCTTCGATGCGAACATTGCCGTTTTCGAAAAGCGTTGCTTCATCTTGTGTTGTGCCAATGTATCCCCCTCAAGAGAGAAAGCCACTTATAACCTTGCGCAAGGCTACTCATCGAAGGCATCTCTTCGTCTCGAGTGTTTCCGTCCAGCACACGCACCTCACTTCCCACCATCCCCCTCCTTCCTCTTCGCCACAGGTCTCGGCGACCCCCTCGACACAAACGACCCCACCCCCAAAATGATCCCCAAAACCCCACTAACCATCACAAACTGGAACAGCGGACTACTCCCACCACCATAATCCAAATCATCCAGCGTCCTCTCCACCCTCTTTCTCGCCCTATGCCGCGAGCGATCCAGGTTCTCGTGCCTCACCTGATGCCCATGCTGGTCGAAATGCGGCACGTCGTTGTCCATGCCGTGCGCGAAACCGCCCGGTCCCGTCCCTGGTGCCCCAGAACCTGATCCGTGATGGTCGTACGTCCCGTCTGGACCGTTTGGCACGTGCTGTGAGCGCTTCTCGCTGTGCGCGCCGTAGCCGCCGGAGCGGTAGAACGAGGGCGGCGGACCTTTGAATTGTGTGCGTCTCTTGCTTAGGCCTGAGGCTGGGCGGCCGCCGGCAGGTGTGCTGTGGGAGGAGTAGGAGCCGCGGTGGCCGCTTTCGGGGCCGGAGAACGACTGGGTGGAAGGCAGGAAGTCGCGGTCGTAGGTTTTACGCTTGTCGGCGGAGCCTAGAATGGAGTAGGCTTCGCTGATGGCGACGAAGCGCTTTGATTTGGAGGAGTCGTTGGGGTGGAGGTCGGGGTGGTTGGCTTTGGAGAGCTTGTAGAATTGTCTGAAAGGTGGAGTTGTTGTTAGTGAGTTGATAGAGAGGATGAGTGGGTGAACAGATGTATCTTACTTCTTTACATCCGATGGTGAAGCATCTGTCGGTACACCCAACGTCTCATAGTGGTTTGGCATGGATGGACTAGCCATCATGCGCGGCGTTTGATGAAAGGCGCGCTGGGCTATTGGGGCGCGCAGTGTCTGCTTGTAACATATTGGCTGCAGTCGCCGAAGCAGACATGACCGCACAAGCATGCCTTGTATGCGGCATCTGAGGGTAGAGGTTGTGAGGATGTCGAAGAGACAATATGTGGTTGTTGCTGGTTTGCGAATTGCGTTGTCTGCCCCAGACTGATGGCGCAGGTACGAATATGGTGATGTCACTTCGAACGATTCATGATGTTGGTGAGACGTGCGAGATCGGATAACGAGGGTGCCGATCGCGGAGATTGATGGGAAGATATCTCGTATGCATCACTTACATGTCTGAAATCTTGCCTATACGCAGCAAAGTCAGACAAAGTGAAAGATCACGATACGCCTCCTCATAGGCATGCTTCTGTCGTCTATGCACGGATACCAAATCACGGCAAGGTAAGAAGAATCGGCACGGATTCACACACAAATGATCTTCCGAAGGCGACAACATCTTCGTCTGCAGTAAAAACGCACCACTAAACACCCTCCCTAACATCCCTTTTCCCACCCTCAACCTGCACCCCAACCGCCTCCTCAGCCTCAATCGTCTTCCTCCTTACAGCATCCACATCAAACTGCGCCTTACTATTGAAAATCGTCTCCATCTCCTCGATACTCCTGCCTTTGGTCTCCTTGAGGAAGAAAAACACAAGCGTGGCCATTACGATATCCAGGACTGCGTAGAACAGAAAGACGTACGAGCCCATTTTCGCGATCATGTAGGGCGTGACGAGCGAGTACATGAAATTGAACAGCCACTGCGTGGAGACGCCTACCGAGCTGCCGATTTCGCGGATGCGGGTTGGGAAGATCTGGGAGGGATGGTTAGCTGTGTTTGTGTGGCTACAAGAAAGAGAGAGATCGGGCTTACTTCTGCGCAGTATGGCCAAGGCAAAGGACCCCAGCTAAACTGATAGATGGTGTTTGTGATAAAGATCATCGCTACCGTGGCAATGCCTGCCGAAGTGGCGGAACCAGCATTAGGGTCCGGCGCGGGAGTGGTGTTGTTCACGACCGTAACGATGATGAAACACATTGACATGAGCAGGGCGGCGATCCACAGCGTAGGCTTGCGGCCCCAGCGCTCCGAGAAGAAGATGATGAAAGTTGCGACCGTGAGGAACTTTTGGGCACCGAACAGTCCCGTGATGAGGAGGTTCTGAGTGCCGCCGCCGACGAGGAGTTTGAAGAACTGCGGTGCGAAGTACGCGAGCGCTGTCATGCCGGTCGATTGCTGGCCGAGGAAGATACCAAAAGCGATCGCGAGGCGCTTCTTGTTCGCTGGCTCCAGTAGTTCGCGGCTTTGGAAGCCTTCGCTTGCACGCATCTCTTCGGCGATACCAGCTTTGATCTCAGCGAACTCAGCCTTGACTTCTGGGCCTTTGAAAATAATCAGCACCCCCCCAGCAATACTCATCACACCGACACACCACTTACCATCATCAGCCCTCATCCAAGACAAACTAGCCCACGCCTCCTCATACCGCTCCTTTTTCACCAACCACCTCACACTCTCCGGAAATCCGATCAAGCCAAACCCAAGAACCGCCGCCGGCACCATCTGCAACCCGACCGGAATCTGCCACTGCGCAGACTGCACCGACATCCCAATCGCAACGCCATAGTCGATCCAGTAGCTAATCATGACGCCCAGCGCAAACAGCATCTGCATGCCACTGCCCAGCTGTCCGCGGATTTCCTTCGGCGCCATCTCAGCGTTGTAGCTCGGTGCCACGGCCGTCGCGGCTCCAAGGCCGAGACCAGAGACGAATCGTCCGACGTAGAAGCATGCGAGTGAGTGAGAGGGTGTGACTTGCAGTATCACACCAAGAGTGAATACCGCGCAGCTCGCCATGATCGTTCTCCGCCGCCCGAAGCGCGCGGATATGAGCGAGATGGCTACGGCGGCGAGGAAAGCGCCGACGTTCTGCAGCGAGACCATGACGGCGCTGACGGTCGTTTTGTCGGTGTAGCGGAAATCATTCTGGTAGGATTTCAGAGTGAGGACGCCGCCTGTGAGATACGCGTTAGAGAGAAGTGTCATGCTAGCTGTGAGAGTTTTGTGTGGCGATGAGACTTACCTACGATGCCTGTATCGTACCCGAAGAGGAAGCCAGAAGTACAGATGAAGAAGCCGAAGAAGTATGCTCTGAAGGCACCAAGCCTCGTGCCAGGAAGCTTCGCCATGTCTATTGAGATAGAGCTCTAGTATAGACGGCAAGTCCCGGTGTCTTATCGCAAGTCACGAAAAGCCAACAGCAAAAGGCAAGCTGTCGTAGTAGTATAAGGTGAACAGACAACAAAGCCAAGCTCAAAATAACAAATGTCTTGCAAGACAAGAAGAAGAGGGGTTCAGCGGTCAACGGATCGACATGCGCTGAAGAAGGAATGCGGCTCGAGCTGTGAGACAAAGCTCCGCGTACTACTACTCTATTGATGAATCCTACACCTCCACAGTATGATATCTCAGCCGTGGCGGAGTCAGAGGTGATTAACTCGCCCGCCACGTTGCTTGGTTGTGCTTCGCTTGTCTCGTTGTTGAGGGTAGCACGCAACAGGCGACCTGAGCACGCAATCCAGCTTGCGACCCGAACGGGAAGTCATCAACAATAAAATAAACGAGGCGTGGGGTATTTTGCTGGCATGTTGCTGGCCGGCTTCCATGTGGGTAAACGGTATCTTCGTGTACGCTAGTATATCCAAGTAAGAGTATCATTAAAAAATAAAAAGAGGTATGAGCCTAGTGCTATGCTCCTAGCAACTATCCCGTCCTGTCTTAACCTTCTGACCTTCCAACGCCAGCAGTGCAATCAGCTCTCCGCGTACGGAAAAGCGAGCGTATGCCTATATACATACATAAATATCATTCCATATTCATCACAAGCTGTTGAAAAACTCCAACCCGCCGATGAACCATCTATCCTGCGCCTGGTTGGTATATTGTAACATCCGCTCTGCTCCAACTCCGGTCTCCAAAGGCACCAAATCCGCATGGCCGGCGCAAAGTTTCTCCCAGATGATCTTGATCTGCATTGGATGCCAGTTCTTTAGCCAAGGCCATCTCTTCAGCCTTAGTTCGAGGTCCTCACAGCTGTAGATGTCTGCTTTCCGGATTGCTCGGTACATCAGCTCCAGTAGCGATGTGGTATCCAAGAGGTCGTGGGCGCGTAGAGAAGCTACGATAGTGAACAGGACCCAGAGTAGGGATTCTAGGCCCGCGGAGATATACCACTGCGTGACCATGTCGTCGAATGACTCGATAACTTTGCAAGCTCGGGTGATCAGCGCTAAGTGGCTTTCCTTGCGTTGAGGCGTCCAGAAGCGGGACGCCATCCACACGTGGAGCTGGATTGCTGAGGTAAGGAGTAACACGACATGCGCGGTGAAAGTATCTCCTTGACTTCGAGAGGCTCGCGCTTGCACAACTCGAAGTCCGTACTCCAAAGCGTATATCTGGCCGAATGGAGGAGTCTCCCCGCGATCGAGCGTGTCCGAGCAATAACAAAGTGCGTGGAGTTTTCTGTACAGATCGCAAGCCATATCCAGAGTAAAGAGAGGTGAGCGAGGGCAGTTCGCGGCGTTGATGGAGCCAAGTCGGTTGGCATCGTGCTGACAGGATAGTACCGACGTAGGTAGTTCTCGATACTCTGCCGGAATATAGAATGGAGTTTGTGGCTCTGAACCGGTAAATAGAGCGAACCGGAGGTCAATCCAGGCGATGTAAAGCCAAGCGTGTGGCGACAACGAAGGCATATCAATGAACTTGCAGACAGCGCGAAGATGCGTCGCTGCAGCTTCAAATTGCCCATCGCGAATGTCCAGGAAGCCCAAAATAGCAATGGCGACTATCGTCAGCGGATCCGGTGCATTCCGAGCTGCGACCTGTGTGTCGTTGATGTTGGCGACGATGTCTTGTATGACTCTGCCTTTCTGCTCGAGATATTGTGTATTGGCTTGTTTGGAGAAGACTGCTTTCTTGTGCAGTGCAAAAGACCCCATGATCCCGTACATGGGTTGGTTCACGCGAGCCATCTCCCATAGTGCCTTTACCCAGTGGTCCTGTGCAGAGCTGAAGAATTCGAGGTCTTTGGCCGGCATTTGGCTGACAAAATACCACTGGCCAAAGTCTTCGACATCTGCCCCGCGCGTGTCGAGCAGCAGCCTGTGGAATGGCGGGTCTACACTGGCATCTCCAGGATGTGTGCTGTCGAAGGGTACTTCCTCGACGTCGACGTCGTCCTCATCCTCGGGCGAGGTATTGGTGGTCTCTTCGTGGTGATGCTCGCTATCCGAGGTAATGCGGCCAGCCGTGCTGCCAGGCGAGATGGTACTCGAGGCATCGGATCCCTGAAATGAGTGCGGATGCCCGCGGTATGGGATTCCACTCGGCGTTTGTGGCACGCCATACTGAAGCGGCATGTGGTTTGCGCTCATGTACTTGGGATGGTTGTATTCCGGTGTTGGCTCATGGGAATCCCAGCGTGACGCGACATGAGGCGCGCCAATCGCTACGTCCTCCACCCAATACGCGGTGCGGTGTGGATTATCTGGGTCCATGCATGCCCCCTGTATGCGGGTGTGTTTTGTTTAGAGCGCGAAGAAAGGTGTCGTTATGGCGTGCAGCTCTGGTGTGTACAACGAGCATGATGACATGCGTCCCTCCTCGCGTGGCTGTCAATGTTATCGCCTGCGGGTGATTTGTGATTTGCCACTAGACCCCGCGAACCTTATACACCCGTCGGATGACTTGGTCTTGGACCTTGCTTGCTTGGGTCTGGTGGTGTACTGTTGACTGGCCCTGACTGCGAGCTTGGGCTCCCGTGATCGGCCGGCAGGGCTCGGAGTAATAGTCTATTGTGGAGGCTGCGCGATTGTGCCAGGATTGATACTGGCATGGGAAACTTTTAGTCAGAGGATCAATTACTGCTATTGTGAGCTTGTGCATGAGACGGCGCAAGCAACGAGTGATAATTTATGTGGCGTCGTTTCGCTAGTTGATACGTGCTTGACACCCTCCGGTTTAGTACAGTCAGATATAACCTAATTCCTTGAAAGCATTCCTCAAAATCTGCCGAATAGTCTCTTCCTTGCGATAGTTGTAATCCTGAACCACGCCCCCGTCTGCCCTGGTCTGACTCGCCGCCAGTTCCTTTGCCTCTCGATACCGTGCCAGGTCCTCGGACGACCGCAACAGCCGCTCCTTGAAGATCTGATGCCGCGCTACCTCAGGCGAGTCCGGGCTCCAAACGTGCAGATTGACTGCGCGGGGGTCGTACGTGTAGAAGAAGCGATGCTGGTGCCAAGCGGGCTCGCGCAGTGTGAATTTAAACCCGGCCTGCTCGAGTTTGTGCACGTACGAGGCCTCGTCGGTGCTGTCTTTCACGACCAGGTCGATGTCGATGATGTCTTTGGCCGGTAGATCAGGGATGCTTGTAGATCCTGTGTGGTGCACCTCAACGGCCGTGTCGCCTAGTGCAGCTATGATCCGGTTTCTCAGGGCGTTGAAGGCCTCGGCCCAGTCTTGTGCGTTCGGCGCGATGATCTCTACCGGAGGCTCATGCTCGCGGAATGCTATGCGCTCCACGAGCTCGGGACGGTGCACGTAGGGCTCGACGAGCTCTGCGACGGTGGGTGGTGCCATCTTGCCGTATGATATATTGACGAGAGTTTTTGGATGTGGACAGAGTGCTCAATGTGTCTTTTGCGACTCCCTCAGCCGCAATATCGAGCCCAACGGAGCCAACCCAAAAGCGACACCGCTTAGGTGCACGAACATCCCATCATCACCGCTCGGGCACATCGTACTTGTGTCTTTCGCGTGCTCTGAACTGCAAGACCAGCAAGCACTAAGGTGTCGATGATCCCCAAACTTTCTACGGACACTCGAGAAGCTGCGCTTCAAATGGGCACAGTCTTAGACCTATCGGCCCATACACTTCACACGCAACGCAGCCGAGACGGTCTTGAAGTTTTTGCTCAGTAATGAGCTGACTTTCCAGCATAAACGAGCAAATTTGATAACAAGGAAATATAATTCAGCAGAGCATAACAGTCTTGAAGTGCTCAAGGCGAATTATATTGGTCCAACGAAATCGAGAGAATACTTAAATAGTGTGAGGTGAAACAACTCCATGAAAGCACTGCTCCTCCTTCGCCGAGAATCTCCGTATTCCAGACTCACGCGAGATTCGCGACCCAAGATCTAACCATGCAGATCACTCGTGACCAGAAAGCCGCCGTTCGTTCGACAGAGCTTTGATCTCCAAGTCTAGAGGTAGTATAGAGTTTCATATGCGTGGACCTGCGCTCCTCCTCGGTTCCTTTGGCTGTCATGCTGTCTAAGCGAGCTATTGACTTTCGCCAACATGGATAGCTCTGCTTCTTCAGACAAAGCAAGAATAGCCGTATTCATCGCTTCGAATTAATCGGTAGGTATTCTTCGCCTTGGTGGTGCGAGGGCTCAGGCGATCTAGCAACTCCCACTGATGAATGACCACAACTATCCTCATGCTGAGGTCTGTAGTATTGCGCGGGAGGGTAAGAGTTATCGTTTGAGGGGCCACTGTACCATGTTCGGTCAATGCTATTCGGATGCTATGCTATAGCGGCTGTAACTATACTAACCTGCTCAGCTTTGTGAAAATGTAGTAAATGCCAGTGCCGAGAGCAGCGAGCTTGATCTTTGCGGCGACCATTTCGAGAAGGAGAAGGAGATCTCAGTGAGAATTGATGATTTTCGAGAATGCTTGAAATATGTCAAGGTGCATGCGATAATTGACTTCGATCAATATATATCATGTCAGTGATGAATCGATGGCTACCATTATCCCCGACGGCCGAGTCAAACGATCAACTTTTAAGCCCGAGTTTCCACAAAAGACCGAGCGTCAACGCCGGGCAGTATACGTGATGACCAAATTTCCCATAGGTTATTTCTCCTGGTTCATGCCACACGATGCCAGTGATCTGTTGAATATGTCGAAGGTGTAGTCTCCAACGAGTATTATTCAAAGCCTTCAGCGCTACTGCCTCCATGTATGCAAATTTCTGCATAATCGAAACTATCAAGCTGGCCTAAATCTCATATGGCTGTACCAGGCAGTGGCCATTTCTCACACAGACCATGTAGATGCCATTTTGAAGTCACCAGTGTGCGCAAAGGCCTGTGCTGCTTGACAATCGACATGTCCGTACTTCCTTAGGCCAAAGAATGCTTCCCGAAACCCAATATCTTCACAAGACATCGAGTAGCCCGATCCATCTAATATAGAAATCTTTACCATCTCAACATATATGACGAAGTGTTATGCGACGTCTATAAATGATCAGAAGGCCCTCCACTGTGAAGTGGGTTGACTTAGCGTAGGGCACGATCGTATGGTTCATCGTCAGGGCGAATATTCTCCAGCACGCTGTGTCCAGGAAATGCTCCGACTGGCTGTAGTTCTAGTTGCCGACACTTCACCGCATGGTGATGCCAAGCGCTGAGTTATCGCTCCCTGGCCCGAGTGAGCGCTTGAATAAGAGAGCGTTCGCTTGTAAGACCTCTGGCGTGGTAGGAGTGGAGCCCTTCTGTCTGTGATAGCAAGCCCGACTAACCCGCCTGCATCTTCAGATATTGGCATGAAATGCGGTTCAGATTGACGTATTACCGGGATACCAGGCGTTGCCTATCCTCTCTACTTCTTTGATGAAGTTTGGGCTGTTGATCTCAAGCGACGCATTTGGCTTGGCCCGGCGCGAGTCGTGCTCATCAGGAACATAGAAGGGGTTCCTAAGAAGTCGAATATATGCTGTCTGTAGAGCTTGGAAGGCCTGAGGTGAAAATGTTAGTCGGCAACACAGTGAACAGAACATGAGTATGAGGCATCACGAACAGGGGTCAGATCTCTGTCCTTTAAGCCAAGCACAGCAGCTTTGCCCGCTCCAGCACTACCAGCAGGTCGGCCTTCCATGTCGACTACGATGACCAACTTGACACCAGTATTGGTCACCCAGCCGTACATTGCAATCCGTTCGTCGAGCGCGTGGAGAAGTCCGAAGTCATGGCCGATTGTCTTGGAGGGTATGCGAGCTTCGAAGATGTCCAAGCAAGAGTTCAGCATGAATGAGTACTCCAGCTTGTTTCGCTCGGCCTCGTAGCCAGGACCTGTTGCGGAGAAGAGAGAGATGTGCAGAGGATTGTTCTACAGAGCAGTAAGCATGTAAATAAACATATACGTCTTAGCAAGGGAGTAGTACACTGCGGCCAATCACGCCTATGCATGCGATTGAGGGTGTTCTGCCGTCCATGGTTTTGGTGATTTGATGCCGCAGTCAATGTTAAAATGCAACTCTTGCCGGAGACTAGATCAATATTGCCACAACGTGATCACGAAAAAGTGTTTTAGGCTTTTATTGACGGATTGAAGGCGGAGGGTGATCGAACACTTGACGCTCTCAAGCCGATCTGAAGGGGCGACTTTGGCAGCGGGAAGTCTGAGCCAATCAGGAAACGCTGATTCTCCAACGCCACGCTCGACCTCTAAACTCGGATCATAGAAACGACTTCGGCACCACCTCGACCTCGCGCCACCACTCTCCACTCCTCCACCCGCAACACACCCACAACCACAATCGCCGCCATGTTCTCGACAACAAGGCAAGCGACCACTATGGCGCTGCGCGGTATGTTCGCCCTCCGCGCCACTCCATCACGACCAGGAGACTGACAATACCACAGCGAGACCGACCGCTGCCCTCCAGCCTTTCCGTGTCGCCAATGCCGCCTACATCTCCTCCTCGAGCACAAAGCCTGCTGCACCCGTCACGCAGAGCCCCGGTTTGGTCCGTGGCGCACCGGGCACGCCTCCTCCCATGAAGGCGATCACTGGCAAGCCGCACCGCGAAGTGCCATTGCCCAGCCAGGAGGGCAAGCAGGGTGTCATGCAATACGCACTGTATGTTTTAAAATACGAGAAAACTTTTGGAAAAAGTATACGGGCTCTGACATGAGATACAGCACCACCCTTGACCAAGTCGCAAACTGGGCGCGCCAGGGCTCTCTCTGGCCCATGACCTTCGGTCTCGCCTGCTGCGCTGTTGAGATGATGCACCTTTCCACTCCCCGTTACGATCAGGATCGCATGGGAATTATTTTCCGTGCTTCGCCTCGTCAGTCCGACGTCATGATTGTCGCCGGAACCCTCACCAACAAGATGGCACCCGCTCTGCGCCAGGTCTACGATCAGATGCCCGATCCCAGATGGGTCATCTCCATGGGTAGCTGCGCCAACGGTGGCGGCTACTACCACTACAGCTACAGTGTCGTCAGAGGATGCGATCGCATCGTGCCTGTGGACATCTACGTGCCCGGCTGCCCACCTACTGCCGAAGCACTCATGTTCGGTATTTTCCAGCTGCAGAAGAAGATGAGGCATACCAAGATCACCCGTATGTGGTACAGGAAGTAAGCGGGTCATTTTGTGGGAGAATATAAACGAGGGCGTGGTGGGACAGAAAGAAGTCCGTGTCCATGCATTAGGGCGTTTTGGCAGGGCTTTAGCCACTGCAATGTGTACTCTTGTTCTTTTGTACATACCGAATTCAGGCGATGATACCTTTACCATTGGCTGGTTGTACTGCTTTTCACACTTTGCCGTTGTTCGTTTTCAGCATTAATGTCCACACGAGATATCAGTCTATGACGCGCGACGGGCGCTGAAGGAACCTAGTTCAAATTTGGAGCCGGATGTATCGAAGTATCAAATTGCTTGAGCATGCTTGGGCATTTGTAACTATTGTGCATTTATTCGACTCTACGATACGTCCCTTATATGCAACGCTCAATCGTTCAGATTCTCACACGTCCTCTTACCATCCGCCATCCTGTTATTCGCTGTCCCACCAATTCTGTCACGGGGAGCTCCCGAATCCGATGCTTCTGCAACAACCCGCGCCGACGCCCCCTCATTTAAACTTACCTCTCTCATCATTCTCCCAACTTAACACACACGATGTAACCTTGATGATCATCGATCACACATACTGCCTTCTCCCCCTGGTTCAGGCAGGCAGTGATGCATACCGTCCGCACCTCTGCGTGCGGGGACACGCGCACAGAGCAAGGTCTGTAGGTATTGAGGCAAACGGTAATAGCATGCACTTCCCCAAAGTATTCCTCTCCTTCTACTTCCAAGAACTCGATAGACGACTCACGTCTTGAGCACTGTCACAATCATGGCGCGCCCATGCCTAATAAATCCCCTCGCGTTCCTCGTCATCCTGGCTTCCAGCATCCATCTCTCCCACGCACAGAACGCTACCAACATCTTGAGCTTCGTTGACCCTCTCATTGGAACGATCAATGGCGGCCACGTTTTTGCTGGGGCTAGCTTGCCTTTTTCTATGGCTAAGGCTGTGGCTGATACTAATGGTGATGAGCTGCAAGGTGGCTATGCTTCGGACGGGAGCAATATCACGGGGTTTAGCCATTTGCACGATTCGGGGACTGGAGGGGTGAGTTCGTGTCTTCTTTTTGTTGGCTCGCGATGTGATACTCAGGAAGTAGTTTGGGTTCTTAGTTGAGGTTGATCTGGAGAGATGGTTCTTGTTGTTACTGTTGTCTTAACTATGATTTGGGGTTGCTGTTTTGGCTAACTACGATCTTGAACAGTCGCCTTCGCTTGGTAACTTCCCTCTGTTCCCTCAAGCAGGGTGTCCGGATGACGAATTGGATAATTGCTTGTTCACCAAGACCGATCGTGCTACGCCGCGTATCAATGAATCTGTTGTTGCAAGCCCAGGATACTTTTCTATTGAGCTCACGACAAAGATCAAAGCCGAAATGACCGTAACGAACCACACGGCTCTCTACCGATTCTCATTCCCAGAAACACCAACAGAGAGCAACGCCACATTAAGCCCTCTGATTCTCGCCGACCTGACCGACCTCCCCAACTCCAGGACCAACGGCTCCGTCTCCGTCGACGAGGCCACAGGCCGTATCTCTGGCAGCGGTGTCTTCAGCCCCAGCTTCGGCATCGGCTCATATACTCTGCACTTCTGCGCCGACTTCTCTGGCGCCTCCATCCGCGACACTGGCGTTTTCATGAACAACCGCGCAGGCAGCGAGCCCAAGTACCTCACCGTCGTCCCAGACGGCATCAACAACTCCCCACAGATCCTACCAGCCGGGGCCTGGACGCGTTTCAACGCTTCCACAGAGATCATCGCCCGCGTCGGCGTCAGCTTCATCTCCATAGACCAAGCGTGCTCGAACGCAGAACGCGAGATCCCAGATTTTGACTTTGACGCCGCGCACACTGCCGCCGTTCAAGCCTGGACAGACGCCCTGGGCGTCGTCTCCGTGAAACCCGGCGGCGCTAACGACAGCATCCAGACAGTTTTCTGGTCCGGCTTGTACAGAGCTTCGCTCTCCCCTCAGGACTACACGGGCGAGAACCCGCTATGGGAGAGCTCGGAGCCGTACTATGACTCGTACTACTGCATTTGGGACTCTTTCCGCAGCATACACTCGCTCATCACGCTTGTTGATCCTGTCAGCCAGGCGCGCATGATTCGCAGTTTGATCGAGATTTATCGCAAAGAAGGCTGGTTGCCGGATTGCAGAATGAGTCTGTGCAAGGGCTTTACGCAAGGTGGGTCGAATGCGGACGTGGTGCTGGCGGATTCGTACTTGAAGGGTATTGACGATGGTATTGATTGGGAGACGGGTTTTGAGGCTGTGCTTAAAGATGCGGAGGTTGAGCCGCTGAATTGGGCGGTGGAAGGGAGGGGTGGGTTGAAGAGCTGGAAGGAGCTGAATTTCATCCCGACGGACGACTATGATCCGTATGGTGTTGGGCCTTTTACGAGGAGTATTAGTCGGACTGTAGAGTATGCGTACAACGACTTTTGCGTGGCGGAGATGGCGAGGGGCCTGGGGAAGCAGGACGAGTATGAGAAGTATGCTGAGAGGTCCGAGTACTGGCGGTGAGTTCTGGACATTGCAGCGCATTATTTACTACCACCCACTGACAATACCACAGCAACATGTACAAAGAAGACCAAATCAGCGCGCTAGACACCGGCTTCGCCAACGAGACAGACACAGGCTTCGTCGGCTTCCTCCAACCCAAATACCTCAACGGCACCTGGGGCTACCAAGACCCCATCTTCTGCTCACCACTCCTAAACTTCACCTCCTGCTACCTCAACCCCAACGGCCACGAAACCTACGAAGGCAGCTCCTGGCTCTACACCTTCTACGTCCCGCAAGACATGGCCTCTCTAATCACCACCCTCGGCGGTCCGGCGACGTTCGTCAAGCGCCTCGACTACTTCCACGAATCAGGCCTGCTGTACATCGGCGACGAGCAGGGCTTCCTCGACGTCTTCTTGTACCACTATGCCGGTCGTCCCGCGAAGAGCGCTGAGCGCGCGCACTTTTACATCCCTTCGCAGTTCAACGATACCGTGAATGGAATACCAGGCAACGACGACAGCGGCGCGATGGGCTCTTTCGCGGCGCTCACCATGATGGGAATCTTCCCCAATGCCGGGCAGGATGTGTACTTCATCACTCCGCCGTTCTTCGAAGAAGTCAGTATTCGCAATAAAGCCACGGGCAAGACGGCGGTTATTAGAAACGTGAATTTTGATCCCACGTACGAGGCCATATATATTCAGAGCGCGACGCTGGATGGGGAGGTTTATACGAAGAATTGGATTGGACATAAATTCTTCAGGGACGGTGGAGTGTTGGAATTGACGCTGGGGAGGAATGAGAGTCAGTGGGGGACGAGGGAGGAGGATCTGCCGCCTAGTCAGTCGACGCGGGGTGGTGCGCATGGGTATGGTGGTGGTGGGATGGTTTAGGTGGAGATTGGGGATGAAGAAGGGATTGATATGGGGTGGTAGTGCTGTTTTGAGGTAGCAGGAACCCTGATGAAACGCTATGAAGGACCTTTTGGTGAGGTTGTGACTGATAATGGCTGATAATAGTGGGTGTTTCCGAAGGAAACAAGACCCTGCAGCTATAGTTGACTAGACAGATGTGCCATTAAGGAGCTTCTAGAAGATGAACGGTGCGGCAAGCAGGAACAGACACGCGCGAAACGTCGTTTGCATGCGGGTTGTCGCAGATCAATCAGTCAGTTGGTCGCACCTGCCTTGCTTGAAGTGTGCTGTTGTTTGTTGATCCGTTGCGCAGTGATGCCTTGACTCGCCTTGCCTCGCCTTGCCCGCTCAACCTCACCTCGTCAACATCATCAAATGCACTGAGCATGACTGCAATGACAACTCTACCAGGTCGTCCAAACCAATAATACAATCACCTTTATCACGCGCTCCACCACACTGCCAGAATGGCCATGTCAACGATGCTCTATAACGAGGATCCGCCGCTGCGAAACGAGCCGCCCGTCGACCTCGCCACCACTTCACCCATGCCCGGTCGTGCGCACGAGCAGGAGGTATGTCCTCCCCTTGCAGTATACCTAGCAATTTGCCGGCTCGAAACACTGTTGTTAGCTACCAGCAGCTCTGGAAAGTTGGCTGGTAGTAGTTAGCTGGTTTCACGCTCGCCAGCCAATCCCGAGCACGCGCGCCATAGCGTGCCTCAAGCGTACCCTCGCCTGCTCCTCGGGTCAGGTCGGAGCGTCAGAGCTTCAACATCGATGCCTGCACTGATTGGCGATCACGCGGCGAAGCGACCTTCCCCGGCCTGCCTGTGTTTTGCTGGCTACTCTTCACCTTTCGCGACTCCTTACTACTACTGTTGTTAATTCCCTATACCAGACTCATCCATTTGCATCCATCGCAAACCGCACGTCATACAAAATGTCTTCCCCTCTCTCCTCCGATATCCCCAAGCCCTACGGCACCACCGAGAAGGTCGTCAAGGATGTCAACCGCGCCTTCGCCCTTCCCGTCCCTGCTTTCGGTGACTTGAGCAAGGCCGCCAACGACGTATGTTGAGCCATTGTTGCGATCGCGATTGCTGGGAATATGCGCTGACATTGTTCGATCCAGCTTATCAACAAGGACTTCTACCACACCGCCCAGGGTTAGCATGCGCCGGCAGATCAAACAGGACACAAGAGATGGCATACTAATCTCTGGATATAGCCACCCTTGATGTCAAGCTCAAGGCTCCCAACGGCACCAACGTGACCGTCAAGGGCAAGCAGGGCTTCGACGGTGTCACCACCGGCTCCGTAAGATCTCATTACATGGCATACTCCACGCGCTGGAGCTAACCGCAAGGAAACAGGTCGAGGGCAAGCACACTCTTAAGCCTCAAAGTACGCATACAACCAAATCTCCTTCTTCCTCTTCACAGCATCGTAGGAAAGGGTTCGTCAGCACCTTCTCGATGCTGGCTCCCTTGCCTACGCCTCTGCGAATACCCCTCTACATGTCTATCATGGCTGCCCCACAGAACTCAACATTTCTCACGAAACTCATCCTGACTTGTCGACCTCGCGCAGACGTCACCGTCACCCAGGCCTGGACCACCGCCTCTCTCCTTGACACCAAGGTCGAGCTCGCCAACGTCGCCTCCACCGGCGTCAAGGTCGACCTCCAGAACCTCTGGAACCCCAGCAAGCCCAACAGCGCCGCCCAGAAGCTCAACCTTGCCTTCAAGAACCCCAACGTCCACTCCCGTGCTTTCATCAACTACGGCCTTGCCAACGGCAACCTTGACGCCGTTCTTGACGTGACCGCCGGCCACGAGGGCTTCCTCGTTGGTGGTGAGGCTGGTTACGACGTCCAGAAGGCCGCCATCACCCGCTACTCGCTCGGTCTCGGCTACCAGACCTCTGCCTTCACCGCTTCCCTCGTCGGCACCCAGAACCTCTCCGTCGTTGCCGCTTCTTACTACCAGAAGGTCAACTCCGCCGTCGAGGTCGGCACCAAGGCCGCCTACGACGTCCAGAGCGGCAAGCCCGCTGGCCTCGAGCTTGCCTCCAAGTACAAGCTTGACCCCCTCACCTTCGCCAAGGTACGTCGATTGCGCGAGATCTGTGCTCCCAACAGCTTTCCGTCCAGCCAGCTAACAAAATCTCCCACAGGTCAAGATCAACGACCGCGGTATCGCCGCCCTTGCCTACAGCACCAAGCTCAACGCCGGCACCACCCTCGGCCTCGGTCTCTCCCTCGACACTGCCAAGCTCAACGAGGCCGGCCACAAGATCGGCACCTCCCTTACCTTCGAGGGTTAAGTGTATGATGAAAAAGATTAGTTGTACAGTACGGTAGATGAGGAAAGAGCTTTTTTTCTTGCACACAATACTTTGTGTCAGATTATTCCATTTCCATGGGGAGGTTGTGGTTTGGTGAGAAGTGCTTGTGATGTTGTGATGCTGTGAGTGCACTGTGATTTGTTGGCGGTCGTGAATTTGGGAGATCGTTAGGGAGTTTGGCATGCTAACTAAAGCAGAATAAAAATCGTAAGATCTGCTTGACTGTGATCAGTACAGGTTTGTCAGCTACAAGTGTCGACAAACGATCAACCCCCATGTTCTACGCATATGTTAATCCGCTAATATATGTAGTAAAAACCATGAACTCTTTGCGCACGCGGTAGGCGGGATCGAACGACCAAGAGAGCACCTGGGTAGGCTACTTGTACATGTACACGTTGGTGTTCCTGCATTAAAGGTACTCGAGTCACAACCTGTGTACATGTACGACAAGGGACGTAGCACGTGTCCTTCAATTAATGGGTGGAGGGCGCAATCGATCAAGTTGTCGCATTTGGGGTTGTTAGGGTTAGCACTTTGTATCATAGACGATTGAAATATGGCATGTTAACGTGCGATATGAACATGGTGTCATTGTACATGTATATAGATGAAGCTGCAACTGATTGGGATCCGCAATGCAAGTTGCTGGACCTTGAGGACTTGGGACAATCCGCAAATCGATGTTGTTGTGCTGTGTGCTTGTGGTTGTTGAGATGCACGTCAATTTAATCGGTTAAACGACGTCGGTCGTCCACTTCACTTGCTCAAATACATTTATTCGGGTTATCCAGTTTCGATTTTGGACATTGAACGGAAGGCATTGTGCTATCTGCCAATTTTAGGACATTTGGTCCAGTGCCCAATATATCGCGATCAAACTGCTTTGAACCGATTGGATGTCGTTCGGTTAAGGCTTGGGTGTGGACCGGTCGTAAAGAGTGATGCTTAGTTGGTCCTTGTGCTCGAGTGAGCGGTCACATTTGCGGTCACATCTCCATATGGCTGTACATTGGGCTACCACTGCTGAATACACGCTGACCGGCAATTTAACCCCCACCCATTTGTGCCACCTGCAAACGCAAACGCAAACGCAAGTCCCAAACTCGCATTCGACACTTTGATACTACAATCGTCTACACATCCTCACAAGACCACAACACATCCCATCCAAGCAAGACGCACATCATGGGAGGCGTGCGGCGTTCCAGCCGCATCGCACGACACGACGCCACAACAGACAAAACTGGTGAGCATCGCTCCTACTCGCTCCACCAGCTGTGAACCGACGTTGAACAATGCTGATCCAGGCAGATGCGAAAACAAGAGGCATTACCACCGCAGCATCCAACAGCTATTCCAATGTCGCCACGGACCCTTCCATCCCCCCGAGCGACGGTGTCTGTCACTTCATGAGACTACCACCAGAACTACGCCTCGTCATCGCCGAGGACATCTTCGAAGACTTCTTCACTAGGTTTGCACTACGGCTGTACCCTCGATTCCTCGAGAAGGGCGAAGGCCGGCTTCCATACACCCAAGAGTTGTTCTCCGTCCTGCGCATCAATCGCGCTTTCCGCGTCGAGAGTCTCGACATTTGCACCAAGCTTGCGATAAACTCATTCAAGGAGGTCGTCAGTCACCTTCCTTCCTCCATTGGGTTTCAGCTTGACCATTGGCCGGGCATGCCTGCCCGAAGCATCAGCATTGGCACGCAAAAGCAGCTCAAGTTGAAGCACAGGAAGATCCTCAGGATACTGCAAAGAGCGAAAAACAAAAAAGTGCTGGCGATGCTGAGTCGGGCATTGGTGTTCCTGATGATTTCTTTAAGGCTCTCTGAACGCGTGGAAGCAAACAGCCCCGTTCGGAGGGAAGAGTAGGCAGGGTGAGGCAGAGAAATTGGATCTGATGCATGGGTTCTTGTGGACAGGAGCGTGCTGTGATGCAAGACGTCAAAGTCAGCTTGCATAGAGCAGGATTGAGCATGCTTAAAGCTTTGAACAAGGGATTGACATCGGGAGAGTTGGTATAAGAGTTGGGCGCCTGCTTACTGTTGCAACAGGTACCTAGCTAGGTACGATCGATAGAATTGATCGGATGATGCGCGTCGATAAGGCTGAAGCAGCGAGCTGTTTTACAAGAAAAACATATGCTGCTTCAGTGGCAACACACCTATCATCGCAACGATACTTGAGCATTGAGAGCTGTCTGCTCTCGCATGGCGTGCAGGTTCTGAACCCTGATAACAGTCAGCATTGATCATTGCTAGTGTCTACATCCAGTCAGCATTGACTTCCAAATCTCAAGGTCCAGACTGATTGCGCCTAATCGACGTGCAGTACAGCACCTGCGCTAGTTCGTGTCGCTGGCCACGTCCGGATCGGCAGCATCCTGCATTGATATTATCGCCCGGTCCAGGCTGCAGGTGCTGGACCGTCAACTTCTCCACAACGCCACCACCACGCGTACGACACGTGCAGTCTTAGAGGTGCTTCACTCTCCACAAACAATGAACGTACGCATATGAATCGCAGTGGCGTCTCAAGGTTGACCATGTGACCATCGATGCCGCCTTACCCCAGCTGGGGTATTGAGTTTCCAAGTAGCTCACGGTACTTGATACTTCGGGTGCTGCTGTACCGGATGGTGAAGCCGTCGACATCTCGCCCTCCTCGGTGTTGGTTGTCGCGATCATGAACACGAGTGGCTTGTGTCAGTCTCTCTTTGAGTCTGTCACCCCGGGTCTTCACCCCAGAACACCCCATCGGAAACCACTCTCCACCTGGGCCAAGAGTACCACCATGTGTGAGCGCCAGGCTCGAGGAACCTCGCTCGGCTTGATCCGAGCCAATCCTCCCAGAGCTCGCTTCGTTACTCTCGCTTCGAGCTCCAGTCGTGATATGAGCTGCAGAGTGATAATTTGATAACTCGGGGCATCATCACCGCGGCAGAAGTGTACCACGTGAGAGCTATAGCCTTCCACACGGCAAAAAGCAGGTGGGGCCGATGATTTGACCTTGGCTGGCACTCCTTCAACCAAGCAAACGAAGTGGTGGCGGCGTTGGTGTCTGGGTATGGGGTCTTGGCCTGGAGCCCCGGCGGGGAAGCTTTCGCAGCGACAGCAAGGCGTTTCGGTGTGCAAGCTCTCTTGCTCACCACCACCCGGCGCGGCGCCGCGCGACAGCCACCTGCACGCCTGGTTGGAGGCGCTGTAGTGAGATTGACGCGACCCCGTGGCACCCTTGCAGCTGGTCGGATGTCCACCAATACCGTACCACTGCCCATGTGCAGCGGGTAAATTGACAATCGCTTGAAGAGCATGGTAGCCGCATGAGGCCAGCTCCGACAGTAGGGAACGATAAAAAGGTATAAGATGCTCGTGCCTTAAGCACTCTGGTCTGCGTCTCTCCCTTGGCAGCACTGTCCTCACTTTTTTCATCTACTGTTCGTTCAGTTGGACGTTGGAAGACCACCCACCATGAGCCACACCAATGCCGACGTGGAGACCAAGGCCCACCAGGCCCAGGTCGAAGATGTCTACGAGTCCGATGAGAAGACTCGCTACGCCGACATGAAGGCGGATGCCGTCGAGGCCGAGAACGCGGAGCACAGGCTGGGTGTGCTCGAGGCTGTTAAGGCCTACCCAATGGCGGCGACATGGGCTTTCATCATCTCTTGCACGATTGTGAGTCGCGTATTGATTTTTTTTCTACCCCTGTGTGATCATTGCTGATTTGCATCTCAGATCATGGAAGCTTACTGTGTGTTCCTTATGGGTAACTTCATCGCCTTGCCCGCATTTGCGGAGGCATACGGTGTATGGAGTGAAACAAAGGAAGAATGGGTAATCGAGACCGCCTGGCAATCAGCACTCCAGATGGGCGGTCCCATTGGTGCTATTATCGGTGTCGTCCTCGCTGGCCCTCTTACCAGCCGCATTGGTTACCGCTGGGCGTTCATCTCCAATCTCATGCTGCTCAACGCCTTCATCTTTGTCTTCTACTTCGCCAACTCCCTTCCGGTCATGCTGGCCGCGCAGCTCCTCGAAGGCGTCCCTTGGGGCGTGTTCATCGCAAACAGTCCTGCTTACTGCAGTGAAATCGTGCCAATTCCGCTGCGAGCACCAGCCACCCAGATGTTGCAGATGTTCTGGGCTATTGGAGCCATCATCGTGCAGGGTGTCACTTACAACTACAACGACCTCCTTACGTCAACCGCGTACAGGTGAGTTTGAGCACTCTTGCGCACGTGCGGACATTTTGCTAACTGGTCTGTCTCTTGTAGAGTTCCTATTGCCCTCCAGTGGATGTTCCCCACACCCTTGGCTATCCTCATTTTCCTGGCACCCGAATCACCTTGGTGGCTCACTCGCAAGGGCAAGTACGAGGAGGCTGCGAAGGCAGTGGGTCGTCTCGGAAACAAGACGCGCCTTCAAGCCAACCAAGAGTCAGTCGCCATGATGCGTCGTACCATCGAGCTTGAGAAGGATACCAGCGACCCCAACCTCACGGAGCTATTCAAGGGAGTCGATCTTTACCGTACTGCCATTGTCTGTGGTGTGTACGCAGCACAGAACTTGACCGGTAACCTCATTGCCAACCAAGCCGTCTACTTCTTCAAGCGTAAGCAATTTTCCTCTACCTATATTGATCGACACATGCTAACACAATTGCAGAGGCTGGCATTCAGAACACGACCGCTTTCGCCCTGGGTCTGATCACCTCCGCCCTGCAGACCGTATTCGTCATGCTCTCCTGGATCCTTACCACCTACCTTGGCCGTAGAACCATCTACGTTTGGGGATCCGCTTTCAACACTTTCCTGCTGATCATGCTCGGTGTTGCGGCTACCGTACCTGTCACCAGCACGGCCGCAAAGACTGCCGCTTCTCTTGCACAGGCGTCTCTCGGTCTCATCATTTCCGTGCTCTTCACTCTCGGCCCGGCTCCTGCTTCCTGGGTCATCATCGGAGAGACCTCCTCTATCCGTCTCAGGCCTTTGACGACTGGTATCGGCCGTGGCTGCTACTACATCGTCAACATTCCCTGCATCTTCTTGTCGTCCTGGATGCTTAACCCCGATGTAAGATTCTCCCACACATTCCAGCCTGCATTTGCGCACAGTTACTGACTACATCTTCACAGAGCGCAAACCTCGGCGGCAAGTGCGGCTACGTCTGGGGTGGTACCGGTTTCTTCTGCTTCGTCGTCGCCTTCTTCTACTTGCCTGAGATGAAGGGCAGGTCCTACCGTGAGATCGACATCTTGTTCAACCGCAAGGTGCCCGCTCGCCAGTGGAAGAAGACGGTCATCGATGTCCAGGATGACCACTAGATGTAGATTGAGATGTAGATCTTGGGAAGGGCCAGATAAGACGTTGTTAGTGTTGGTATTGATATGACCGCGCGTACATATGTTTTGTTGCATCCTGTTGATTCAAGTATGGTACATCTTTCTTGTTATTGAAGTACTGATCCGATTGATGAAGGCGAAACGCAGATCACCACTGGTGTCAGCCAGAGACCTTGCGACTGCATGCCTAACGGCTCCGATAATCGTTTTTGACAGTTAGGTCGACTAGAACCAAATCGGAGAATGTGTGAACAAGGTGTGTCGTAAACCCTGCCAAACCAACAGTGTGCAGCAGTCTCGGAGATAAGAAATCCCCCGAGCTGCACGATCGCAGAATGTAACCGCAAATGGACGACAATTCTCTCGTTTAAGTCGGCTGGAACCGCACTTACTTATCGCGCATAGTGACTTGTACCGATAACCTCGAGCATGGCGTCCGTAATTACTGCAGCCCGGCGAATATCTGCAGCCAGCGCTGTTAACCGCCTTTAGCAGGATCTCGTCCAAGCGAACGAGGTCATCACGGAGCAACCAGAGTCCGAATGTAGGTTTTATATAGCCTTGCGAGAGGCTCGGATCCAAGTCTGCCATCCAAAATTCATTAGCATCAATATGTCTGGTCTCGCAATCAACCCCAAGGGCGTGCAGTTCAACCCTGACACGGACATTCCTAGCCTTGCGGGCAAGAACATATTCGTTACTGGAGGTGTGTTACAGCCTCATGACCTGCTACAACATATCTGACCATTGTAGGTACCGGAGGCATTGGCAAGACTACGATACTCAGCCTTGCGAAGCATGACCCGGGTCACATCATCTTCACTGGCCGAAACGCTGAACGCGCGAACGAAGTAATAACCGAAGCTCGAAAGTCATCCCCAGAGCTTAATATCACCTTTTTGAAGTGCGATCAATCATCATTGCAATCCGTCAAAACGGCCGCTGAACGATTCCTGGCCGGATTCGACACCCTCGACATCCTGTTCGCCAATGCTGGCGTCATGGCCCTCCCGGCAGCTGTGACCGTCGATGGCTATGAAGTACAGTTCGCGACCAACCACATGGGCCATGCTCTTTTCCTCAAGTACCTCATGCCACTCATGGCCAAAACAGCCAGCACCGGCCGCGACGTCCGCCTCATCACCACATCCTCCAGTGCCTTCCAGGGCGCTTCCGGCATCGCCTACGACACCATCAAGACACCGCAGGACATGTTCTTCGGCCCTTTCCGGCGTTACATGCAAAGCAAACTGGCCAATACCTTGTACTCGCAGAAGATCGTTGAGGTTTACCCGAATATCATGTCTTGCTCTGTGCAGCCGGGCGCTGTTGCTACGGATATCGGCGGTGATGATCAAGGGTTCTTTGTCAATTTGCTCAAGAGGCTTGGGACGGGCGGAAAGTATCTTACGCCCGAGCAAGGGGCGTATAATATGTGCTGGGTTGCGACTACAGAGCGCGGAAATCTGGAAAATGGGGCTTATTATGAGCCTGTTGGGTGGCGTGGGAGTATGACTGGTATTTCGAAGGACCAGGGGGCGCGGGATCAGCTTTGGGAGTGGACGCAGAAGGAGTTAGAGGCATATGAGGTCTAGTTTGCTAAATTTGGGTATGGCGAAGTGAGCGTATTGCTGATATGCTTGGGTTGAGATGACTGTCAGATTGTTTCTGCATCGACCTCTGTGGTGGCATTGCTACACTATCGAACTTAGCACACGTGTGTAATTATCAGGCACATGGAACGAACATTAGCCTGATGATCGGGAAGGACGTCTTACGTTACTGCAGCGTTGTCATGCTTCGATTCTTACCAAGTTAATGTTGTTCTCGTCATTGACCTGGTCCAGCCATTCAACGACTTCAAATCTTTCTGCTGCTTCTCGCAAAAATCGCCTATACATCACAAGCTTCAAACAGCAAACCTGTATTTAGCCAAACATCGCCATTGTCACAGGTAGATGCCCACATCAAATCATCGAAGTATAAGCATTACTGACACTCCCAGACCCACGATGGCAACGAGTGACGCCGGAACATCACCCATCAACTTGACGAAGTCTTCACTTGCCGCATCTGATATATGGTACCTAGCGAATGCCTTGAAACTCCCCGAAGACGATATTCATACTCTTCTTACTGACCCAACAACCGAGCTTGCAAACAAGTTCGCCGCATCAGTATTTGCCAAAGTCCGGGTTTACGAGAAGCTCGAAGTGGAAGGACGCGACCAAGAGATCGAGCGCGAGCGACAATTTCCCTTCATGATATTGCCGCCGGAGCTTCGTTTAAAGGTCTACGAGGCACTCTTCGAAGACTTGTTGAACGACACCGTCCAAGAAGGAACATTGGACGAGTTTCCGCGAAGCGGCACTCGGCCAAAACATTCCCCCAGGAACGCATTGCGCCGCCACATCAAGACCCTAATGGCGGTCCTTCATACCTGTCGCACTGTACGCGGCGAGGGAGCCGGCATCGCCTTCCAGATCGCAGAAAGATATGTCGAGCCCACAAAGTCCTCGCTGAATCAGGCGCGGGACGATTGTAAACGGCATGAAAGAGCCCATACATGTACTGAATAATGCATGAATGACTGCATCTTTGATCGATATCGGAGCCTCATGCAGCGCTATGCAGAGCTGTGCGTGATCCGCGATGTACTGCGGCTAGTGTAGAGAAACGTGTCCAAGAGCAGTATTTGAGAGAGTCTCGAGAGTCAGGTAGAAGGGTAAGGCTACAAGGGTGGCCGGGCGGGTAATATTCACTAAGATCGGGCTGCGTCGAGCACAATGGCGTCACGCGCTTTGAGATGTCGCTTTCTTTGGCAGGATAATTTTAGCTGAGTTGTCCGTCAGAGTTTGCCTTGATTGAAGTCCATGTGGGTTTTGGAAAGCGAAAGTATCGGGTATGATGAAATGAGAACATTCCATTGAAACAAAGTACCATGCTGCATTCCAGCCGTGGGGGCGATTTGCTGGTGGCTTTTGTGAGCTATAACATTCGATCCTTACTTTTGCTTACAGCAGACCAGCCTTCGTTAACTTCTTCTCTAGCATAGTTTCCCAAGCTGCAATCCCACCATTAAGCTGTTTGACTTTCCCTGTTTTCACTTCATAGATTATCCGCTGACGATGCTCATCCTCGTTGTTCGCTTGTTGATCAGATTCCTCTTCGTCGCTATCCTCGGGATTCACTGGCTCGCCTTCGATGATCGTCCTGATCATGAAACGATCGTGCGAAACCAAGACCACGGCTCCGTCGTATCCCTGTAGCGCTCGTGCTAGAGCGCTGACAGTTGCCAGATCCAGATGGGTACTAGGCTCGTCCAAGATGAACACGTGTGGAGGATCCAGGAACAACAGGCATAGAGCCAAGCGGACAAGCTGACCACCCGAGAGTTTGGCAACTGGAGTGTCGGAGACTGTGCGACCGACTAGACCTGTACCCGCGAGTAGTTTCCTGGCGTCTTGCTCTTCTAGTGTGATGGATTTCTCTGAAGCATCAAGCGTTACCATAGAGAGTGCTGTGAGATTTATGTCGGCGGATCCTCTCTTGGCGAGATCATCCACGATGTGTTGCGAATAGAAGCCGACCTTCAGCCTGGGATAAGCTTGCAAGCTTCCCGATGTAGGCATGCGCGTGCTGGTGAGCAGCTGTACGAGAGTCGTCTTGCCAGCACCATTGAGACCAAGGAGCCCAATTCGATCACCAGGGTGGACGATGATGTTGACATCTTGTAGAGCCGACTTGGCCGTGCGTGGATACTTGTAGGAGACGTTTTCCAATGAGATTAAAGAGCTTTGGAAACGCATCTCGGGGGCAGAAGGGAATCGCAGGGATACAGCTTCCTCCTCTTTGGGGACCTCGATGGCGTCACGCTTGTTCTCATGGTAGCCAGCAAGATCACGATTGAGCTTGAATCGGCCGCCTTTCGCGTTCACTTCCATTCCCATGCGCTCGTCGAGCTTCTTCTGTCGGCTCTTCGCTTGGCGGAGTTTGTTGTCATCGCCGGTCTTTTTGCCTTGCTTGACGCTGTTGGCGATTGTTTGGGAAATATGAGCGATCTGCCGGTCTTGCGCTTCTTTCATGCGACTCATGCGCAGGATCTCTTGGCGCATCGACTTTTCGTACGATTCGAGGTTGCCTTGGAAGTACGCCAGTTGTTTGTCTCGTAAGATTATGAGCTCATCGCACGTGGCGTTCACAAAGTCTCTGTCGTGCGAGACAAGGACGACGGCAGTATCTGGCGCGGTATCGCGGAGATCTTCAAGGTACCGTTGAAGCCACAGCATGCCCAGCATGTCGAGAAAATTGGTAGGTTCATCCAAGATCAGGACGTCCGCTGTTTGCAGAAGAGCGGCGGCTAGTTGACAACGCATGCGCCAGCCTCCAGAAAGTGTTGATACCTTGCTGCTCAGGCGGGCATCAGTGAATCCAAGACCCGCAAGAATGCTCCTTGCCCTGGCTTCGACGTCTCTCACTGGTAGAATATCCAGCTCGGCTTGCAGAGCAGACTGCATGTCCAGCGCCTTCTGTGTATCAGGCTCGAGACTCTCGCTGACTGTATCAACGTCCAGAGCTTCCAATGCCAGTCTTGCGTCTTCGGTGGCCTTTTCTTGGGTCCGAAGAAACTTTCTCGCATCAAATCCTCTCGCGCCACTGCGGAGCCTTGCGATCTTGTCGGCTGTGAATAGATCATCTTGCGCGCGTTTCAGCTCGATCATCTTCAGAGTTTTGGTCACATCTAGACCCTCTGGCGCATTGAGAGCATGACTAAGTGCTGCGTCCGTTAGTGTCTCTGCCTGTTCGCGAAAGGTAGTGATTTCTTCGAACCTGCAAGCTCCCTGGTCAGTCGGTTGCGATACGCATCGCTCTGACACACAAATTCCAGCACCGTAGCATCAACTTTCGAGCGCTCTGATTCGTGTAGTCCGTCTGCATCTTCGTGGACTTGACGCATAGCGGCGCATCGGAAGTTGAACGGTAGAGCCGGAATCAGCTTTTCGGAGATCGATGTAAGAAGTGCTAAGATTCATCAGTGCCTTGCCCTACTTTCAAGCTTTCAATAGCAACTAACTCGATTTTCCACTTCCATTCTTTCCAACAAAACCATAGCGACCACCGCTTTTGATGCGCAGATGTGCACCGCTCAGAATCTCAAGCCCGGCGGCACGGATCTTGGTGCTTTTGCTTTTCGAAATGGTTGTATTAGAGGTATTGGCACTCTCCCGACTCAGCAGGATTATGCTCAGATCATGTACGTCAATCTTAAAGTTCATATCAGTATAGAGCGAGGTTGGGTCCCAGCTTCAGGCCTTACTTCTCTATTTTCCGCATCTTCTGCAATGTGGAAGCGCGTCTGCTGACACGACACTTGGATCGAGGTGGAAGGAGATGTCATGTTGTGTGGATTGTGATGTCGGCGATACTGGGGCACAATGCTTCACCTGTGGGTTCGTGGACGGTGATACCGGGAAGTGCGCTAGATCACGAATCTGGACGGTCATTGTAGAAGCGACAAGCTGTTGACACGGACTTGCAATTCATTATGTTTTGTACTTTTGCGCAAACTGAGTGTGAGGTACAGAAGCAGGTACCTCAGAGTCGCTCACGATGAGTAATCGCCTGTGGGGCGCGCTTGCCTTGGCCTACAGTACAGTAGAGTTCAGTTCCTGCAGTAGAACAGCGAAGAGGCCAATTGAGTTTCAATTGCGAATTGTCGATGCAAATGGCTTATCATGAGTCCATAAGTATTCCACACATTGTTGTATACGCACGCTGTCCGCCTTGGGTTGTCCAATGGTATCACCTCGTATGAGCATACGAAATGGAATGGCACGACCAATAAGCTAAGCCCGGCATTTCGTAAGATGCGTTCTTTGAGACACCGGTCCGACCAGCCTCTGTGATACTTCTGAAAACATGAAATATTCGATCCGCGGTTTCTAGATCAGTTTGACCATATCCTATACGCACGGTAACCGACTACTCCGAGTAATCTCAGAGGTCCTGTACCAGATGACATCACATCTGCCACATAGACACGTACTGAAACGTCAGTTCCCATGGATACCTGTGAAGAAGATAATTGCGAGATTGTTGAAGCAGTGGTGTTTCAACGCCGTGGAAATGAGCGACGTTGCCAAATTCAGCACAAAGGAAACGGCGAAGAGAGGGCTATGAGGGCTGTCTTGGCATGGGCATTCGGGACGGTAAATAAAGAATACTGAAGTTGCAGACGACAATACCAGGGCTACCTCCTCTTATAAGGAGTGGACTCCCAATGCACACGACGCAGTCTTTCAAAGGAGCCGTCTTGGGAGAACAGGGATCATTTTAGGCCAGTGTGGAGTGGGTCGCTCAAAGCGAGATGACAACCATCAATAATTTCCACCTCAGTACGAATACCAAGCGTGGCTGTGTTTGTGCAAAGACGTAAAAATGGCATGGCAAACATCCACATTCGGTCAGCATGCGAGAAGCACATGATCGCATGTATAGCTGACGAATCACTGTACGATCCTGGTGGAGGATTGGCAGGAGTTAGACGAGATCATGGCTTGGAACCGCGCTGTGCATTATAGGCCAGCTAGACTGCTTGTAGATACATTGCACGTGCTTGGAAGGAAAGGGGACGATTTAGTAGAATTTCCAAGAGGCGGCGCGGCCGCCTCGTCTGGCAAGTTCGAAGTCCAACGAGAATAAGCTCAAGGAACACACGACCACGACGCAAGACCAAGCCGGCCGGAGTCTTTTCGCAAATACGAGAGGCGCAACACATGGCGTGGAACTTTACGACTGACACAGCCTCGTGTCATATCACATGCATATTCGAAAACGCCATCCCGGGATTGCGGTCAAAGACACGTGGAACAGCCAAAGGTACGATAATGCATCGCGGACGATTTGGTCGTCAAGCTAGAGCATCTCCAGCCTTTCGAGATGGCTACAAGGCGGTTCGATGGAAGCCAAGTCAGGACCGTGAGATGTTCCACACGATGTGAGCTACATCACTTGCAGGGGCTGGTACAACCGTCACGCAACGGCTGGCCCACATCCCAAGTGGCTGGCGCGCGACAACGGGGGCGAAGTGTGCTCTGCACCTGTGGCAGAGACGTGCCAATGTTCTGGGCATGGCGAGACGCGTCTCCTGCCCCGATCGTGTGTTTGTTCACGAGTGTTTGCTCGGCTCACAGCCTCAACCAGCGACAGCCAAGCTCCAGCAACAGGGTTTTGCATTTGCATTTAGGGGTGCAGTAGTGAGTGTGGGGACACTTTGATGACTCGCAGCTGGCACATCCCCCAGGGCGACTCCTCCACCAGAATGGCTGTGCAGAACCAGAGGGGACCGCGGTGTATGTTCGGCGGCCTCCTCTCTATGTGTTGCAAGCTCCGCGTGATGGTGCTGGCGGGTGTTCGGGCAAGGTGGGCTATGACCGAGTGCTCCGTCCACTCTCTAAGGATCAGCACGCCGACTCGAATTACTTGACGATCTCCGAAAGGGCTGCGGAACGGCTCGTTTCCTGGGCGTTCGCCTCTGGCCTCTGGCTGGCCTTCTCCCCTGATTCTCTGACCAGGGCCCCTGATCCCTGCCTGCGCGTGCGGACATGTCAAGTGTGCGCCGAGTGCTTCATACTGCTACTTTTCGGGACTTTCGTCAATACTGAGCAGCCTCCAGATGGTCTGCTGATGGGGGAAAATGCACCAGGCTTACAGCATTGTATGCAACACGTACTCGGAACTGTACTCATTGCCGTTGCCACCGCTGCTAGGACCCGGGCTACTCGCCGAGCGATGCGGAGACAAGAAAGCATGACCGTTGGTGGTTTCTGGGCCGCCAGTGACAATAAGTGGGTCGGAGATTAGCTCACGACAGCGCCCCAGCCAGTGCCAGCCCATCAGCGTGGCCGGTACCAGTAGCTCTCGCTCCCGAGATAACTTTAGCCCTCTGTGCGGGTGTCTCCTGGGCGCGTCTCCTGTGCGGTAAACGATAGTCCGAACAAAATGCCAATCCGCCCCGTCCACTCCCATAACGGCCCCGTCTAACACCTCCCTCTTCCCGCCCTTGCAGCTGTCACTGCTGTACCTCAGTCGTTACAGCAGCAAACATGGTCTCTTTTTCGTTATCGTCGTTCCTGGCGGTATCTTCTCTGGTGGCTTCTGGTGTTCGAGGTGTTGATGTTGACGGATGGCGGTCCCGCTCTATCTACCAAGTCCTGACAGACCGTTTCGCAGTCGCGGAGGGCGTTGATCCAAAACCATGCGACCCTGCGATGGGTATTCACTGTGGAGGCTCATGGCGCGGCATATACGAGAAGCTGGATTACATTCAAGGCATGAACTTCGACGCAATCTGGATCTCGCCCATCGTTGCACAAATGCCCAATTGGACTGGTGACGGAGAAGCATACCCCGGATACTGGCAACAAAACTTATACGAGCTCAATCCATCGTTCGGCTCCGAGGAAGACCTCACCACTCTCATCGACGAGATGCACAAGCGAGGAATGCTTTTCATGCTCGACATTGTCGTCAACCATATGGTTGGCCCCGCATACAACGATGGTCAAATCGATTTCTCTCTCATGCGACCTTTCAACGATGAGAAATACTTCCACTCGTACTGTCCTTCAGGCTACACCGATGCCGATCTAGACAACCTGCAGAACTGTTGGCTTGGTAGCGAGGAAGCACCACTGGCCGACTTGAAGACGGAGAGTCAAGAGGTTCGGGACATGTTGGCGCTTTGGATCAAGAATCAGGTGTGGAAATACGGCGTAGACGGTCTGCGCATTGATGCAGCTATCAACGTGCCTTCAGAGTTCTTCACATCGTTTATGGAAGCAGCGGGTGTCTTCGCAACTTCCGAAGTCTACACGCGACACGAGGACCTGGCTTGCAAATACTCGGAAACCATTGGCAGCATTCTGAACTACCCTCTTTACTGGCCCTTGACGGAAGCTTTCCAAGCCGAGCAAGGCAGCATGCAGGCTCTGGCCGATATGGTCGAATCCATTGCGAAGGGATGCAAGGATCCAACAGTTCTTGGAACGTTCAGCGAGGTTTGTACCCCTTTGAAACTCTGGTTTCAAAGACATGAGCTAACCTCCATAGAACCACGATGTCGCTCGTTTCAGAAACCACACTGCTGACCTTGCCCGCGCGCGCAACGTCGCTACATACCTAATGACCGCCGATGGCATCCCCGTCGTCTACTACGGCATCGAACAGAACCTTGGTGGAAATGTCGAACCCTACATGAACCGTCAAGCACTTTGGGAGGCCGGTTTCGACACAGATGCTTCGATCTACAAGCTCTTCGCCTCACTCAACCTCTTCCGTCGCCATGTCGGCCGCAAATACGAGAAGTACCTGACCACACTCAGCGAACCCATCGGAATCGACCCAAACACCATTGCTTGGGCCAAGGGTGGCGAAGGCGACCCCAAAGTGATCTCAGTCCTAAGCAACAAGGGCCAGGAATCCGACGATTATTCTATGCAACTTTGCGACAAGCACGGCTACTCAGCGGGCGACGAACTGATCGACGTTGTTTCCTGCAAGTCTATGTCCGTCGGCAACGATGGCTGCATCACTGCATGGATTACTGACGGCGAGCCTGTCGTGCTCTTCGGCAAATCTGCCCTTGAAGGCTCAACATTATGTGACGTTTCTGGCGACAGCAATGTCGTGCTCACATCACAAGCGATCATCTCCACCACATGGACGTCCGTCGTCAGCGGTGTGCCAAGTGTGTTCCACACTGCTTCCACCGTCCCCTGGGATGAAGCGCCGTCTTCCATCACCGCAACAGCCACTGGCTATTCCGGCAGCACTGCAAAAGCTACCTCAGCAGCCAGCGTAAGTGCTCCTCAACCTCAATCCATCAGTTCGTTATTATCGCTGGCGATAATCCCGGCCATGATCCTCACGGGCAGTTTAGCGCTAAGCCTGGACCGATTCTTCCGTTGAGGGGATGGTCGCGGATTCATTGTTATTTTGAGCGCGCGTTCCCTTTCTTGCACAAAACAATATCCCCCACCCAAAAGCCATAATAGTGCATATTGATGAGACATGATGAACATGATATCACCACAAAACAAGCATCTACATCAACCAACCCCCCGTATTAATCATTTCTGAAATCTGTGAAGTTTGCGAAGCTGACCATTTGATTTCTTCCAATGAATTAGTCCAAAATCAAGAAGCGCCACGAGCCGCATCGTCACCATCACCACCACGGCTCCCACGCGAGACCCAAGAAGTAGGGTTGCTCCCGAACCCCAAAATGGAGCAATCTTCGTTTATTCCTAGCGGCCAGCCAAAAACCTGGGCGACGGAGACAAGCCTCCCCGCCACAAGGCAGGGATTCCAAGACATTTACGCAAACCTTTTTAAGACATCCGCGCGCGGATGGCTGACAGCAGCCAGCCTTAACCACCAAAATTGGTGGGCTTGGGGCTTTTTTTCCCTTTCTACTTTAAGCATGCCCTGGCATTTTCCGCTAGGGCCTCCGAGCATCTTTCGATTCAGCAAGCGTCATTTTATCTTTCTTGCTAACCCGGCTGTGGCGTGGCCGTTTTCTGCGACCACTACTGTTATTAGTCTTTCTGTTCCTTTCTTTCGTTTCTAGAATTTCGTATGTCGTTTATAGCATTTGGGATGGCATGGCAAGTTGCGCCTGCGGCGTTCGCTTGGACATAGGGCATTTATTTTCATCCTCACTAGCTTATTAGCTGCACTACACTATTATCAATATCAGAATAGCCCGCCCCTCTAAGGGATGGCTTCTTTCTTCTCCATCAGTTCTGATCGCGAACGCGTTCGGTCGGCTCCACCATTCGCTACCAGCCTTCTCTGCAGTGCAATCCTTCCGCTTTGTGGAACCAATGTACGTGTATGCATGATGTCGTGATGTTCGTTGAAGACGTCCGTACCATCCCAACCACACAACCCACCCACCCATCGGCGCATTCACGATGACCGATCTAAGACATGACCAATCGCCTTCAGATCACTCGCAACAGTAGCACTTCGAAACCAGCATCAACCGTTTTCGTTTTTGCCTCTCGTCTTCCGCCAAGGCCGTCCAAGCCGCGGCTGGACCAAATATCCCTCGCTAAGTTATACGGAGGCGGCACCCGCAAGCGTTAGCCATCAATTCCCCAGCATCTCCACTCACGCCTGCGCGCTAGTCGGCAGACAGGCGAGATGTCGCCTCCCTCCGCAAAATGGACCGGGCTTGGGGGCCGTGTAGAGATCAATCTCTTGGAAATAATGGGAGGGCTCGTTGCTTTGATCTGGTTGCCTTTCTCCTTAAAATTTTGAAGAAAAGTTAACAGTCGTCTCAAGCAATGCGGAGCTTTGTTTGAGACCACCTTCTCTTCTACGTCAAACGTCTGTTTGGAGGAAACAAACCGTGTCGACGATTCGTCCTCGATTCGACGTTGCTACGAGGTAGGGCTGGCTGTGGTTTTCTTGGCCAATCTATCTGATACTTGAGGATCTGGTGAAGACTGCTTCGGGCGCCCTCTCCGATCTTGTTAGGGCTAAGCGATTTAGACGACATGTTCCTTCTTTTCCGCTACGGTCCTACGATGATCCTGTCGCTTCTGTGTGTCGCTTGTCAAGTTGTTCGTATTATGATCCGGGACGCATTGATCATGAAGAATCGGCTTTGTGTTTAGTAAATCAAGTATTTAACCCGATACCCTAACGTTCTGTCATACAACTACACACTAAAGAATTTCAGAAACTCTTGAAAATTACGAGCTCTTTTGTGTGTTCACGACATTATATGGTCTATACTCTACTTTCAAACATCTCCAGTAATTATGGTACTCATGTCATCAGTCACGAAGACGACATAGAAGTCGAAACTTGAGCTTTCAAGTCTGGGCCATTGGAACTCAAACACCAGATACAAAGATACACGTAACCATCACCAATTGTCCAAGGTCGGTTCTCAAACCACATGTACGTATCCACTTCGTTGACCTTCGAAGGTTTCCGTCCCTTGTTTACATTAGGCTGTTTGACACATGGATCCTGAAAAGACTTCTAAAGAGTCAGTAGAAATTTGGTAAGTCATGTACGTAACCCTAGACCCTAACATTGTAAGATACAACGTCCATGTATCGAAACAAAAGATCTGACATGTGAACAATAAACCATCATCTGTGCATTCAAATCTTCATGGCACTTGTATTACATGGTCAGTCATATATCACATGGTGATTGCTCATTAACTACAGGAATGATAAAGACGTCAAATCATGGACTTTGGACTTCGAAGCCACCAGAGGTTCGCAGTCAAGACAAAGTCAAAATAACTAAATGTCTATGTTCAGCTCTCAGAACATACATTACCTATCTCAATCAAAGACGATAGCCACCAAGTCCCCACCAAACATACCCCCACCACCCAGGGTGAGAACTTCAACAAGAATGCTTGATCATTGCCTGCAAGACGAGGTGAGGTCGCCGTATTCTAATGGGATCGTGGACAGCTCTGTTACTAGGCACAAGGAAAAACAGCGAGCGTGCAAAGCTGTTGTTATCGATGGAGTGGTACGAATCGGAGGTTGACGAACGCCCCTAGTGGAGAAATGTTTGTGCAAAGACGGAGGGTCTGATACATACGCTGTGTATTCTCACCTAGCAAGTCATCCACAAATCATTGCATGTAACGCCTTGGAAAGAACTCAAGCACATGGCCGGCCACCACCACAGCCCAGACATCTATACAGAACGAACACCAAGCAATTAGATCCAACCCCAACTTAAAGCATCCTATTCACATAAGCAAACTCCTCCAACGACCCTCTCCTCCCCGCACTCCCCCTCCCTCTAACAGACCTCGACCTCGTCCTCGAAGAAACACTCCCACTATTATCACCCCTCGAATCCCCAACCCTCCCCCTCTGCACCCTCTCGCCCACAGGCGCCGGAACCGGCTTCCTAGCAGGCACACCAGCCCTCGCACTTGATCGTCTCCCACCCTCCTCTCCAGTCTGCCTCACCCTCCTCCTCTCCGGCACCCTCACAGCACCCCTCCTGCTCAACCCTTCCAGATTGCCCGCCCTATGTGCAGGCCTCGCGCGCAACGCCCTTGGCGGTCCGGCAATCTGCTCATACGACGGCGGCGGCGCGGCGCCGTGATCGCCCAAGATGCGCTGCGCGGCTTGCACTAGGTGCGTCTGGTAGAGGTCGAGGACAGCACCGGGGGGAAAGTGCAAGAGCCTTTCGAGGAAGGCGTTATGTTCGGGGGCGAACCAGGCTGGTTGGCCGTCTGGGCGGCAGGGGGTTGGGCCTGGGTTGGATGGCATTGCTGGTTGATTGGTTGATGAGGGTTGGTTGCGCTTAGTCGATAGTTCTTATTCTTTTTGTTTGTTAGATAAACCTTCGTGGTGGAAGTAAGTGGCAATCAGCGAGATCGATTTTGTGCTTGTGAGCTAGTTGGCTGTGCTGTGCTGCTGGAGTGGTGATTACTTAAGATGCTCGTGACAGGCGGATAGACGAATCGGTGTTGTGTGCTTCGTCGAAACAAAGGACTCGCAAAGGACACGATATGGCCGCATTTGGTAGTGTCAGTATTTCATAGTCTGGTTTTGCTTTGTTTGAAATATGAATTTCTCCCAGTATCGTATGCCAGAGTTCGAAGCCGCACTCATGGCCAGCGTTAATGAAATCCTGTTGGTTGGGATATAGTGGGAGCAAAGTCTTGTAAGTCATGCTCGAAACGCTGCAAAGCAGAATACGAAGTCTAGATGAAACAGATGATGATACACTGCCGACCGACCATTAACGTCATGTCTATGCATCCGCTGAGCTGCGAGGAAGGGATGGTAATCCACCCACCATGAAATGGACATCCTCTCAGTTCGTCCTTCCATTAGCCCTGCCCGCTCTCCCATCCTCCTCATCGTCGCTGTCGGTCAGACCGAATGGTTCCTGATCTCTGCTCATTTTGCGTCCGCCGCTCAAGTCATCTAGCTCGGTCTCGTCATAGTCCCTAGCAGCTTCAACGTCCCTCTGCTCTTTGGTCGATGGTCTGCGATCGGAGAATCCGTTAAGACCCAGGCCTGATGCCATCTCAGGCGCTCTGCCGTTGCCATCATCGTGATCTGTGCCGAAGAGACCAGCGTAGCCTGCACGCCGGCGTCTGTCCCGCCAGACAAAAGTGCCCCAGGCGATGGCAGCAATGAGGACGAAGAACAGAGCCACCTCGCCGGAGCGGCGGTATGCACGCCATGCAGCCTCTTGCAGCTTATCCTTTTCGGCTTCCTGGGCGGCAGTGGAGTTAGGGTGGCCACCGACAGAAGTTGAAGGAGCCTTCTCGCCATCAAGCAGCGAGTCAGCTGGTGCGCCACCAATAGAAGCAATATCAACGCCCATGAAGCGATCCAGCATGTCACGAGAGCGACGAGGGTAGTCGAATGGCACCATGTGCGAAGAGTTGAAGAACTTGACGTATGTCAGGTTGCGTGCGGATTGGTAGATACCTGCAGGCTCGCCTTCGAAGGTCCAGTCGTGACGCGGCGCCCATGTGCCTGCAGACAGTTCCATACCCTTGCCACCGTTCCACTCGAGGTTGTTGATGAGCTCCTCTGTTCCAAGGTGATTGCAGATAAGATCCTTGTCACCTGAGAAGAGCAAGATGGGCATCTGCTTGAGCAAGTCAGGAAGGAGTGTCAAACTGGGCTTGGACTTTGCAGCATTGAAGGCTCCGCCGACAGCACCGCTACATTCAGTCCAGCCAGTCTTCTTGTCCGGATTGAGGTGAATGGCCTTTATGACATCGTCGCGACGCAGATAAGGCTTCACCTGCTCAAGATCTGGTGGCCAGTTCATTCCGCAGCTCGGGTATGAGTCCTTCAGTCGAGTGTCGTACATGTTTATGCATTGTCCTCCGAGCTCCTTGGTCGAGACGCGCAGGATTTCTTGGAGGATAGCCTCGCATGTGCCGACGTCCACATGATCTTTGCCACCGGCGTTCAACTCACGGTTGCAAGCAAGGAGCATCTGATCCAGGTGGCCGGAAGCCTCGGTATCAGGCTTCACCAAGCCAACCTGTTTAGCGTAGCTGATGTACGATGCATATTGGTCCTTGCCGGATATCCAGCCATTGCCGATCAGAAGACCGCTGACATTCCACTTATCGTGATCCTTTCTCTTGTTGCGGTCCATCATAGCTTTCGCGATGTACGGGATGTGTTGTCCGGCATAAGACTCGCCAGCAATGTAGATCTGCGTTATCGTTAGTTGGTTCTTGAACTCCCAACAAGGTACTCGAAACTTACATCGTCGCGCGCATGCTCTGGGAAGATGGCAAACCACTTCTCCAAGAAGGTGGTCATCTGAACTGCCATCTCATCCAGATCAGCAACGTAAGAGTCTGTGTCCACATAACTGAAGCCGGTTCCGACCGGGTTGTCGATGAACAGCAAGTTCGCAAACTCGTCCCAGCTACCATCGTTCATTGTCAATTTCCCATCTTTCGTCACTCGGTACGGTCCAATCTCCATCATCGCGCCATCCATGCTACTGCAACCAGGCCCTCCATTCAGCCAGATAACGGTCCGCTGGCGGTTGGCGATGTGTCGGTTCTTGTAGAACCAGAAGAACAGGTTGCCGTGGTGTTCAGGTGTGACTTCTACGTGTCCAGCGTACATATTGAGTAAAGGTGAAGGTGCTCCAGGCAGCGAGTGGATGTAGTAGTCTGCCGCGGTCTTGTCGGCGGCCATGGCGGGTTGTGAGAGGCATATTGAGGAGAGCAGTGTCGATAGCAATAAGGAAGGCCATGAGGGCCGTTGCCTCGAAGAAACAGGCATCTTGTGGAATAGCAGTCAAAGAGGACCCTCGCGGTCTGCTCCTATGCGCCTTTCGGCTGGTGTAGTGGACGCTCTAATGGACAGGATGCAGTGCCGGATTGCGGTAGCTAGCCGACAATAAAGGGCGTGTGCAGACGACGCTGCACAGCTCGATGTCTCGGTGGTGCCAATGAGAGTATGGAGCAATATGGCAATAAATGTGGTAATAGAAGCAAGATGGTATTATTGATGTCAAGTTAAGGAAGGGTACAGGCAACGGCAGCTCTCAGCTTGCGCCAGGAGCCAGCACCTGTCCAGGAGTAGCCATATGTGTACGTAATCGCCGAGCGCAGGGACTCTAACAAACAGCCCTACGGTCTATCAATAGCGGCGTTCACTCTGTGGAGGAATAGTGTATATCCGACCATCATTGGCAGAAACGGATATTCTTGATTGCAATCCGTATCTCGATGGCAATATTAAAAAACTGATATAATGCATTACTTGCATATCCCTTTCGTTTTCTCAATGTCACGTGAACAGGCGTCAACTGAAGCTGCTTCGTGCCAAGAAGACCCTCCGTCATCTTCAAGTTGAAGCGCGTCGAGGCTCGCGTTTGGCTCACTGGTGTTGCCTCACTTGCTTACTTGCCTGCTCCACTACTGTCGCCTTGACCCTTCGCCCTCGCCTTCACTCTATATCTCGTCCTGTCTGCCTCTGGAAGATCTGGACTGTTGCCACAACAAATCTCAGCAGAGTAATGTGCCAATATGCCTATGTAAGCATCGACAACGCCTCACATCAGACAGACACGCGACGCTAACACTCCAACAGGCCAGGTGATCAACATCGCGACAATGCCAACACAGTGAACCCTTTTGCACCGCCTGCGCCTCGAATATCCGAGTGGACCGCCCAAGAAATCGCCACGCTATCCTCAAGACTGGAAAAGCAACTAGGACCTGAGTACATCTCAACGCGACCTGGAGCTGGCGGCGGAAAAGTCCACTATCTCGCGGCAGAGAAGGTCATCAACCTTGCGAACGAGGTGTTCGGCTTCAACGGCTGGAGCTCATCGATTCAGAACGTGCAGATCGACTTTGTCGACGAGAACACCACAAATGGCAAAATCACGCTCGGCCTGAGCACAATCGTGCGGGTCACATTGCGCGATGGCACATACCATGAGGATATCGGCTACGGCCACATAGAGAACTGCAAAGGAAAAGCGGCGGCTTTTGAAAAAGCGAAGAAGGAAGCCGCGACAGACGCCATGAAGCGTGCTTTGCGCAACTTCGGCAACGTGCTGGGAAACTGTCTGTACGACAAGGACTATCTAGGGAAAGTAACCAAGTTAAAAGTGGCACCGAGCAAGTGGGACGCGGAGAACCTCTACCGGCATCCGGACTTTGCGCCTATCAAGCGAGAGTCGATCGCAGGCGCTGCTGCGAGGGAACAGGCCCAAACGAACGGCAACGGAGTGAATGAAGCTGGCAGAGGACATGATGTGGGACGCATGCCGAGCAATCGATCGCTGGCATCAGCTGGCTCGGGTGAATTTGATGATGATTTCGGAGGAGGCGATCTGGACGATACGGATTTCAGTCACCCCGACGAGGTGCGCCTGGACGACTCAAGGGCTATGGAATCCCCAGCACAACGACAGGCACAGAATAACGCACAGCGGAATGGCGTGCAACGAATGCAGTCGATGCCGAATGTTCGACCAAATGTGCAACCGCCACAACCTCCACAAGGCCTGCAAGGCCCGCAACGACCAGCAGGCGTACAACGGCCGCAAGGTGGTATGATGCAAGCACAGTCTGGTCGAATGCTCCCACCACACACTCCTGGTGCCCAACATCCTTCGACAGTAGCCAATGTCAATGGATATGACGGAGCAGGGAGCCGGTCCACCTCCTCATCAGCTGAAGAAGGGCAGCCACAACAGCAGAAAAATGGTGCACCCAATGCACAGACAGAAGAATATCAGCCACCAATGCCCACAGAGCCTCCCGCAGGCATACCCGCAGGCTTCGTCACAGGACGCAGCGCAGGTTTCCTGAACCAAGCAGCCGAAGGCAAAGCCGTAGTCCCGCCAGCTGCTTTCAACCCACACGCAGAGAGCCCTTCCATCCGGAGAACGCAAGGAGTAAACCCCAATAAGTCTGCGCCGATCATGCGCGAGTCATTAGGCAACGCACTGGCGAACGCGGCCAATGGTGGACCACAGCAGAACCAACAACAAAACAACGGCCCCAATCGATCCAACTTCGTCAACCCTGCCGTCGATCCGACACGACGAATCGGCATGCCAGGCGGTGGAGGTCCGCCCAATCGCGGTGCATACAAGCCTCCGTCTGCGGTGAAAAGACCAGCATTGACGGACGTGAGCAACCTCCCCCAGGTAGATGGCGGTGCCGACACAAAGAAGCAACGTGTCGAATCTCCTGCTCCTGCGGTCGAGAATGGGCCTGGCGATGCGGCGATGTCATGAGAGTCGGCTTTCGAGCAGGAATGGCTTAGGAGCGACTCATTTGTTTGTTGACCGGTGTTTTTTTTTTTCGAGCGAGGCGTTGGCATGGTATGGCACGGCAGGTTATGGGCAGGGCATGGTTAGCATCAGCAGCGAGATAGCCTTTCTCCCAACAACCCATATGAACAACACAGGACGTCAGAGTCCAATGGATACACTCTCCCAGCACAAACTCATCCCAGCTCTTTCACTTCTTCTGCAGTATCCCCCTCGGCAACCCCCCAAAGTCTTCCATCTCATCCGACTTAACAGCAGCATTACCCTTAACACCCGCCCTCTTCACAGCAGCAGCAGCGCCACTACCACCAGCACTACCACCCTCTTTCCCACTTTCTCCCACCAGCCTCTCAACAAGCACAGCCTTAGCCCTCGCCTCCCTCAACCTATCGTCGAAATCCTGCACCCCGTCCTCACTGTTCTCCCGACTCACGTCGTCCGCATCCGTAAGCTCCGCCATTCGCTTCACGTGCCGGACTAACCTCTCGCTTTGGCTGCCTGGTAAGACGCCTAACTTCCCACCAGCCTCAGCTTCTTCTTTTCCGACCTCCAACTTCGTGGAAGTAGACGCAGAAGCCGAAGGCGATGCGGAAGAAAAATTGGGAGAAGAAGAAGGGAGACGGGCATTCCAAACTGTCGCTCTCCCACCCAGACGGCCCAATTCGATGAATTTCTCAAAGGATTTCTCGAGCCCGAACACGCGGCCTTCGATGCGGCCGGAGAGGGAGCCTTCGGAGATGCCGAGGGCGCGGCCCTCGGCGTGGTACTGGGATTCGAGGGAGAGGAGGGTGTCGAAGGGGTCTTCTTGTGATTGTTGGGATGGTGAAGTCATATTAAGAGTGGTTTTTTTTTGGGTGTTTGAATAGAAGTTCGGCTACGTGGTTTTTCTTTCTCTGTCTCTTTCTCGGAAGACTGCTTTCGGTGTTGAGTTTGGTGATGATTCTGAGATCGCTCCGGGCTCCGGCGTGTTCGTGATGGTTTTTTTTGTGGTTGTGGTTGAAGTCCTGGGTTCGATGGTGGTTGATGTGGCGTCGAGGTTCAGCTTGATGATGCTATTCTTGTTCTGAGCAATGTCGTGGGTGCGTTCCGATACTCGGTCAACCTTAGGCGAGTGAATATCTTGATTCCTGCCTGAAGACTATAGTTCTTTATTCGTCCTCGGATCTCGCAAAAGCTTTGGTTCACCCAGCGATGACTAAGGCATCTCCAAAGATCTGATAACCGCAACGCCAGCCGTAATTCTCAGCCCGAGCGGGCCAGGAATTCTGTCACTAACCTCGCTCCTTCCTACGAACTTCAGCAACACCAAACAGGAGCGAATACCACCGCCGCCGGTCAAACACAAATACACGCACCACACACAGCGCAATGCCTCCCCGCCAACCAACTCTGCGGCTCTTCGCCCTGCCACCACGCTTCCTTTGCCCCTCGCTCCCATCCACACAAATACGCACAATTCGCAGCATCGACAAACCAGCACTCAAACCCAGTCGCTTCAATGCCTCGCCCTCGCTCCCCGTGCTAGGAAGCAGCCACACCGCGGCTTTCGAGCGCAAAGAACACACCCTTCCCCTCCGCACCGGCGCCCTCGCGATCAAAAAGGGCATGACCGCGCTCTATGACCCGGAAACCGCAAAGCGCACGCCCTGCACCGTCTTGCAGCTCGACAGATGCCAGGTCGTCAGCCACAAGCGCCGAGACATCCACGGCTACTGGGCCGTGCAGGTCGGCGCCGGCGCGAAAGAAGCTAGGAATGTGACGAGGCCGGAGAGAGGGCATTTCGCTGCCCAGGGCGTGCCGCTTAGCAGACACCTCGCTGAGTTCAGAGTCAAGACCGCCGAGGGCCTGCCGCCTGTCGGCTCCGCTATCACCGCAGACCTTTTCATCGAGGGACAGTACATCGACGCGCGCGCGAACCGCAGGGGTATGGGTTTCGAGGGCGGCATGAAGCGCCACAACTTCAGCGGCCAGGGCGCTTCGCACGGTAACTCGCTGGCGCATCGTCTGATGGGTTCGTCTGGTGGTGGACAGGGCAGCGGTAGCAGAGTGCACCCGGGCAAGAAGATGCCGGGTCGCATGGGAGGCGAGCAGATGACGGTGGCCAATTTGAAGGTTATGAAGGTTGACAAGGAGAATGGGATTGTGGTTGTGCATGGTGCTGTGCCGGGGCCGAAGAACTGCGTGGTCAAGTTGCAGGATGCGATAAAGAAGCCCTGGCCTAACGCGAAGTGGCCTCCTGCGATCGAGGGTGCGACGGAGGTGTTGAGGGAGGGTGTTGAGAAGGTGCCTGCTGCTGCGTAAGAGGTTTGAGGGGTGAGGAATGCTTCGGCTTGATGCATTCTAATAAGATGGCGACAAAGACATGATCAGACAAGTGGAGATTGTGGGGAGGACTACAACTATGCAGGCAGAGGGAGAGAGAGAGAGAGTTGTTAAAGGAAGCATTGCGATCGATGTTGGATCTCAACCAGAGACCTGGTTACGCATGTCAACGGAATGGCATATCCACGCTGGGCCTACAGATGCTGGGAGTGACCTAGCACGATCTCATCGCATTGTAACCATGTAACCATAGAAGAAGAAGAAGAAGGGCAAGAGAAAACCGCCCCTGGAGAACGAAATGGAAACTGTACATTATAATTGCATATCCTCGTCATCATCGTCAGGGTAAACACTGCTACCAAGTCCATTCTCCCGCTCCTCGGCTTCACGCTCTCTCCTAGCCTCTTCCCTCGAGCGCCCAATCTTCCTGTAAGTGAAAGCAGTCAGCAAGACAAGCAATACCACAACCAAAACTCAGAAAGGAAAAAGAACATACCTCAACCCATCAACAACCCCGCCAACAAACCCCCTCACCTCCGCAACCTCCATCCCCCCAACTCCATTAATCTGCAACCCGGCCCCTCCCTCCAGCACCCTGAACCCTTTCCTCAATTTACTCATCCGCACCTCCCTCAGATCCCTCAACAACCGCCTCACAGCATCTGCGTCCTCGAAATCATCGCTCGCGTGCGTGAGCAGCAAATGTCCCATCTCGAGCCAGTGGTAGGGTAGAGCTGTTGCTTGGGCACGGGAGGTGTGCGTGTCTTTTAAAAAGGGCGTGGAGAGCTCTAGGGTTTGGTGGGAGAGGTATTGAGTGTCATCGTCTGAGGGGTCGGCGGCTGTTGTTGTGGGTGGAGGGAGGATTGGTGACGGGGAGAAGACTGCGGCGGTGGTTTCCGCGGTTTCGAAGTCGAGGATTGTTTCGAGAGAGGTTGGATTCAGCCAGGCGGGGGGTTGGATGTTGGCACGGCGCTGGCGTTTGAGGAGCAGGGCGAGCCAGAGGGGGAGGGGAGTTGGGAAGGGCGGGTTGAGGGGTTGGGTTGGGCCCTGTTGGAGTGAGATATTGGTTAGCTAAAATGTTTTTGGGTAGCAATGGATTAACCAGTAAACCCGTTGCGCAATGCTAGCTCTTCTTACGAGTGGAGTGGTTTTTCGAGGCTGGCGTACTAGCTACTACATGTTTGTACTCACTCCCAAGAGTTCGAGGGCTTCGAGGCGCTGGCGCGGAATTACCGTCACCTGCTCCATTTCGCAGAGGAAGCCGACTTCGTTGGGCGTAAGCCTGGGGGGAAGGGGGTGGGCCATGCTTGGGTTGTTGGGTATACTATGGCATTGCTTGTGTTTGTTGTTGTTGTATTTGTGCCGTCGATTAACTTATTGGTGGTACAGAGCAGAATAGCGGTCTCGCGTGGGACGCGCCTGCCCCGCGATACTGTAAAGTTGAGACTGATTGAACGCTCACCTCCCGAATTGGTACAGGTGACATCAGACCAACCGAACATTGAACATCACCTAGCGAGGAGTATTCCAGTATTGCATTCTTCGCGTCAATGCATTGACTGCTCACGAGCCCTTCGCTGGACACCTCGCTTACATCCTGCCCACCTGGACTCCACGCCACAGCCATGGCGAGCTTCTTCTCCCGCAGCTACATCCTGCTGGGCCTCCCCTTAGCCTGGTGGTCGCGCTCAGTAGAACAAACCGTGCCGGAGCCATATCTCGTATGTCCTCTCCCATCGAAACGCAGGTAGGAGCCTCTTCTCATCTCTCTTGTCCAGGACGAAGTCTTCCACATCCCACAAGCACAGAGATACTGCAACAACGACTTCACCAACTGGGATCCCAAAATCACCACTCCTCCGGGCTTGTACGTGATCACATACATTCTCAAGCCCATATTCGGCTGCGATGTGAGCGGCAGCAGAGCTACCAATGTAGTGTGCATCATTGCTCTGGCGTGGATCGTGGAGAAGATTTTCACGCAACGCATGGGTGGTGGCAATGAGGCGAGGCGCACCGCTTTTCTCTCATCGCATAGCGCTTTGAACATTGCTCTGCTGCCTCCTCTGTTCTTCTTCTCGGCGCTCTACTACACTGACGTGGCTTCCACGCTGTCGGTCATGCTGTGTTTCTACCCCCTGATCTGCTCCGATGAGAGCAATGTAAAACAGATCTGGTGGCACCTACGATTGTTTGTACTCGGTCTGGTGAGCTTGTCGTTCCGACAAACGAACATCTTCTGGGTGGCTGTCTTTCCTGCCGCAGCCACAGCGCTTCGAGAGCTGGATCAGGGACATGAACTTGTCAAGGAGTCCATGTACAACAAGAGTAAGGGCTTCGGGGACACCCTGGGAAGTGTGTTCAAGACGACTTGGAGGATGGAGGTCTTATACGATCCGCCGGTAAGGGATTCTTCTATGGAAGGTATGTTCTGTAAGCAATCTCTTCAGTCTGACAAGAGCTTACTTTATGTCCAGACTACGCGAAAGCGGTTGTTTCCATCGTCGCGTGCGCGCTGAAAGTGCCCACCCAGCCCCAACGATTGATCGATATTGCCAAGAAACTGAAACCTTTCATCGCTCTGATCGCCGCCTTTGGCACTTTTGTTTTTGTCAACGGAGGTGTCGTCCTCGGGGACAAAGCAAACCACGTGCCCGCGATCCACACACCACAACTGCTGTACCTCTGGCCTTACCTCGTTTTCTTCAGCTGGCCTTTCGCCTATCAGCACCTGATCCGCGTCCCTCTAACATTCATCGCCCACCTCCCAATGGTCGCCGATCTCGAACACTTCCTACTCTTCAAGCGTCGTGCACTTCTCCCTCGCGTCCTCGTGCTTGGTCTCTTCGTCGCCGGCGCCGTACTGTCTGTCCGCTTCAACACCATCATCCACCCCTTCACCTTGGCCGACAACCGCCACTACGTCTTCTATGTCTTCCGCCTGCTCCGTCACAAATGGTGGATCCGCTATGCCGCCGCCCCAGCGTATATCGCCTGCGCATGGCTCTCAATTCAAGCCTTAGGCTCCGCGCCACAAGACCGCACCAAACCCTCCGGTCCACGGGATCCGACCCCCTTAAAAGAGCAAAGTGCCAAAACCGCTTCCCGCGGCTCACCACGCCGCCTACTTCCATTGCCAGACACAACTCAATCCGCCAACACCTCGTTCCTGATCGTCTGGCTCCTCGCCACCACCCTGACGCTGATCAGCGCTCCGCTCGTCGAGCCGCGCTACTTCATCCTGCCGTGGATCTTCTTCCGACTACACCTACCGCTATCGCATCCTCAGCAAGACAAAGGCTCCGCTAAACACGCAGGACTGCTGACGAAGCTCTGGAGCCAACACGACAAGAGACTCTGGCTTGAGACGCTGTGGTTTGCGGCCGTCAATGCTGGCACGATGTGGATGTTCTTGCATAAGGGGTTTGAGTGGGAGCAGGAGCCGGGGAATGTGCAGAGGTTTATGTGGTGAGACTTTGTGGTTTTGCGACGATCTTGTCTCGGTCTGGGGTCTTTGTGGAAGCGGCATGCTCGAGGATTATCGTGCTCATGGTGTTGGATCAGGATGAAGAACGCGCTGCTGGGCACGCAACTATTTGGGGTTTGGAACACAGTATTCCTCTCACAGGCCCACTTGTAATAGGTCACGTCAGGCGAGATGCCCGCATGCTTTGAAAGCATCGCATGGAGCCACTCAAGAGCCCTCGACGGTATGTCGGAACAATTCCTTTGTGATCCGCTAATTCGGGCACATGACCATCGTCAACAGCTGTATGCTATAATATCAGTAATCCCATCAACACTCGCTGAAGGCTTGACCAATCTCCAAAAGAGACATTCATTGCAATTTTGCAGATCTGTCACAAATTGGTCTCCACTGAATATGTAATATGTAGGTCAGTAACGGAATTCACCACTTTGCGTTCGAGGCTCGAACGGTATCTTGCCGCGCCTCAAGACATTCATGATGTTAGATAGTGTTTTCATGGATGTACCAACCCCGAGAGCCTCTTGGTCGAGCACCACTTCAAGAAATTGATGGATAATGTGGATCCTTGTTTCTTTGCCCTCGTGCAGATGGAGGGATCGGCAGCGGGGTGTATTCTTCCGCGGGTTGTGGGATTCCAGCATGAACAACATCTCGGCTGAGACGAAGGTTGTCGCTGATCGAATCGAAGTGCTTTGACCGCCACGCGTTCTCGAGAATGGCAATGTCTTGCTTCCATATTGCGCGGTTTCTTTTGGTTTGGTGTACTTTTCTCGGCTTGACGTGGGCTTACGCTGGTCGTGAACAGTTACACGACGACGATGCAGACGAAGCGTGGGCCCAACGAGAGTACTTTTATGTTGGCGGGCAGTATGTTCACACGGCTCTGGTTTGTCTTTATCCTTAAGACGGAGTAACATACGAGGTAGTGGACTGATCATGCTTGTCAGCCAACGAGCAACACAACGTCGACATACATGACCGGCCAGATTTACCTCGAGAGACTGATTCCTCTGCACGTCCGCCATGCAATACCTTTAGTCTTCATCGCAGGCAACGGCCAGACCGGAACCGTACTCCCACCCCACCGTCCACCTTTCACCACCACACCACTGACCTACTACAGAACTGGCTAAACACCCCCGACAACCGCCCAGGCTGGGCATCCTACTTCCTGGACCAGGGCTACACAGTCTACCTCACCGACCAAGCCCAACGTGGCCGCTCCGCCTGGCTCCCAGGCGAAAGTCAGCAATCTCTCTTCTCAGCCGAAACCTACTCAAAACAATTCACCGCGCCGCAGGACTTCCCCTCATATCCTCAAGCCGGGTTGCACACCCAGTGGCCAGGCTCCGGACTCGCCGGCGACCCCATATTTGACGCCCTCTACGCTTCGCAAGTCCCGGTGCAGAACAACGCCACGCTGCAAGCGTCCTACAACAACGTTAGCTATGCTGCTTTACTGGACAAGATCGGCCCTGCGATCGTGATCACGCACAGCCAGGGCGGTCCTTTTGGCTGGAAACTTGCCGACATCAGACCCGGGCTCGTCAAAGCCCTCGTAGCGTTAGAATCCGAAGGCCCGCCCTTCGAGAACTTCGCCGGCGCGCCTTTCGATCCCTCCTACATTCGTCCTGCGGCGAATCGAAATCGCCCTTTTGGTCTGACATTGCTGCCTATTGCGTACGAGCCGCCGATTGGCAGTGATGCGTCTCTTTTGACCAGGCAGAACATCAGCGCGCCGAATGCGAACCTTTCGAGTTGCATCTTGCAGGCTGCGCCAGCGCGGAAACTGGTGAATATTTCGAAGGTACCGGTGTTGTTTGTCAGTGCTGAGGCGAGTTATCATGCTGTTTATGACCATTGTACTGTGGCGTTTTTGAGGCAGGGGGGTGTTGAGGTGGAGTTTTTGGAGTTGGGGAGGGTTGGGTTGCATGGGAATGGGCATTTCATGTTCTTGGAGTTGAATAATTTGGCTGTCGCGGAAAGGGTCGAGGGGTGGGTTGAGAGGTATGCTGGGGGTCTCCAGTGAATGCTTTTGATGATAGAAGTGAGGTACAGACACTAAGACTAAGACTAAATGGTATCGTGAAGAAACAAGAAACGCCGTCCACCACGATCAATCATCGACCGTCCATCCCGAACCATGTAGAACAGATTCCAGGAGAAGAATCCATGCACCCAATGCAGCACCACTAACGCCACGCTAAAAGAGAAAATCATTCATGTTCAATCAAGCTCAAGTCGACACCCTCGCCGCAGCAACAAACAAATCCAGCCCGGAGCTCTGCGTCGCCATCGAAGGCGGATCCATCGGTCCCTGCCACTTCGAGCCAATAGTCCCATCGCCCCCACGAGCGTTCGTCAGAACAGCATCAGCATTAGTGCGCAAGAAATCCGCATACCTATCGCGCGGCGAAGCAGCATGCAACTCCGCCAGCTTGCGCACGAAGATGCCCTTGAACTGCGCGCCGGTTTCGTCGACTTCGCCGGGCCACTCTTTCTCGCGCAAGATGCCTTTGTCGTCGGTCAAGTAGTCGATAGCGCCGTTGGCGATGCGGTGCGCGTTGTCGATGTGCGCGTGGTCGTTGGTCAGCTTGCTCATTTCGATCAGGCCGCCGAGGATCACGCCTTGGTTGTAGGTGAAGACGGCGCCGCCGGCGACGCAGTTGTCTTCGGTGATGCCGTCGGTGATGACGTTTTTGGAGGTCACGAGGCCGGCGCCCATGAACCAGTCGAGGTTTTCTTGGGCGTATTTGCGGTAGTCTGTGCGAGGGTCGCGGACGCGATTGGCGAGAGATGTGGCGGTTTCGAAGTACAGCTCGTTGGCGATTGAAGCTTCGTATTCACGGTCTTTGCTCCAGTATACGCCGCCGCAGTTGTTGCCGAGAGCTGTGAGATAGTCTTCGAAGATGTCTTTTGCGGCGTCTAGGTATCTTGCTTCGTTTGTGAGATCGTAGGCTCGGATCCAGCACATTGCCCACCAGCCGCCATCATCGTAGTAGTGGTTTGTCCAAACGCCACCGTTGTCGGCTTTGGCTTTGTTGAAGGTGTTGTCGAAGTACCATTTCGCTGTGGAACCGTACCGATCCCAGTCTAGTGCCGCCATGTCGGCAATTGCGGTGAGTGCGTTTGCGGAGTTCCACCAGAGTCCTTGCCATTGACCATTGCCTTGATCGTACCATTTTTGGTTGAGGACGTCAGAGGTGTTGACGGCATAGCCTATGTAATCTCCGCGAGAGGCAGCGGAGACTGAAGACGGCAGATGTGAGAAGGCCAATAATAATGCCAAGCGAGAGAAAGTGGATGTTCTGAAGCCCATTGTACCGGTCGAGCGGTAAGAGCTGCTGATTAAGACTATTTGTTCAGTGAGCGACTGAGGTGAGGTGATTAAGTGATCCTTGATCAAGCGATTGTGTTGAGCGAACAATAGCAAGGCGAGAGGGAGTAATGAACAGGCAGAGAAACAAGACTGGAAAGGATACTTAACTATATGAGCACATCCTTCACGATATGGCCTAACGAAGGCTGGGTGGTGGGTGCTGAGCGGCGTAAATGCCGTCACCCCTCTAACGATGGCAGTTACTGGGAAGTACGGATAGGCGGTCGCGTCAGGTCTAGGCGAGAGGGGCGGCGTGAGGGACGTGATTCTCCAAGGAGGATTGGCAGCGCCAGTGAGCGTTGCCGTCAAGGCCAGAAGGCCAGTGCGCTGTCCCTCGTGGTGGGAGCAGACTGGAGGTGGTTGTACTGTATGTAAGCTCGGACTACGTTCAGGGCCGGCCCATGGAAGATGGTGGTGAACTGGGCGCCAGTGCAGGGAATATACTACACTGGTGAGATCTCGGCAAGGATGGATGCCAGAAATACTGCGTGAAACAGCACCCGCCCATCGATGCAATACACGACTCTGGCATCAACGCCGGCTCTTGAGCCACACTACCGTGGCATGGCGTTGTGGCAAGATGTTGGGGGCAGATTGCTGCTGGCAGAGTCAGGGCATGATGTGCGACAGGGATGGCCTCCACTGATCATCACGGCTCGGTCGATGGACACTATACTTGGACGTACATTGCGATAAACACCAGGAAGACGCAGTACCGCGAGAGGTGCGTTGCAGGGTGCTCCACGGACGTTGCGTTGGAAATTGAGATTCGATGTTCTCAAGTGAGACAGTCTCAGTCAGCTTCAACGCCATCTGTATATCCAGGAGAAGGCGGGCGAGCGTGTAGTTCGCATGACAGCGAGCAAGTTGGCATGTCTCCCAGCACTAGTGCCATCTCTTACGGTCCTACGGATCTCAGCTATCTAGTCGCCGAGGTCATTCCTGATAGAAAAAAGATAGGCGGGCCCAGCAGTGTCGCAAGTTGGTGGAGCCCTTTGCTGGCTATCGTGATTTTTCTTCAAGTGTGCAGAGCGATTCTGCGCTGGCGGTGTACAGGAATAGCACCACCTGCTACACCTCCTGGCTCCATCCTGCCCTTACCAAGAACCATCACGAGGACATGTGGATGCGTTCGTGTCGTTATAGCGCACTTCACCATTCTACTGGCTCAAGACCAGGAGATGTGAGACAACGTTCAAACACGGCCCGCGAGCGCGGCGCGCGTGGTTGGGCCTCCGGGCACAAGGAGAAGGTTTCACAAGCACAACAACCCTGCTCACATCCCACCAGCCATTTTTGGATCGATATCTCAAGAGGCTGTACAGTCCTGATTATTTTATGGTGCATCATGTAGAGCTACCATATTCTTCACCAGCAGCCCCGGCAGTTAGGATGCCTTGAAGCCTTAGCGGACAACTACGAGGTATGTTGAAGATACAACGCGATCACGCCATTACAAGATACTCGATCGAAGGCGCCGTGTATTTTAGCAACATCCCATCGATCTATGAGCCAAGCACCAATTAGGCTTCGCGATACTATCGTGTTAGCTACTATGATGCTCTCCCGGATTCAACAGGATTCTGCTAATGCCACGTCGGTCGAACCAGAATTACTTGCTGCCCTCAGCGCCGGGATCGACTACACCATTGCCTTGGTTGATAGCGAAGCCTTCGTAACCAGCAAGATCTCCTTTTGACATGATCTTCTGTAGGATTGCGCTCTTCGCGCGGCCGTACTCCCCAATACCGCTGAACTGCTTTTTAGCCAGTTCACGCTTGACCTCGGAATACTCTGCCACCAGCTCCGGGTGCTTAGAGAGGGCTGTTTTGACGAGCAAATGCGATCTCAACGACTCTCCAGTGGGTATGTTTACGTAGACCGCCCGTCTGATGTCTCCGTCTTCCGTCGGCCGGGTAGCACCAGAGTCGAGCGTGTGTTTGTTGTACCGGAACGACATGCGATCGATACCCCAGGGTTCCGGGTTGTAAGTGTAGCCGTTGGTCGACAGGAGTGCGCATGTTATTGGTATGTACTTTGGTTCGACGATGATGTCGATGTCAATGATGGGTTTTGCCGCAAGTCCAGGTATCGATGTGCTCCCGACGTGCTCGATACTTGAGATGGGAACGGACGTGAGCGTAGTAAATAGCTCGGCCTTGATTCTTTGAAAGGCATGTGCCCAGTCAGGGTCATATTCACATATAGTGATTTGCAGCATCGCTGAAAATCGTGCTGGAGGTTGCCTGGCTCGATGAACAACGATGCAGTGTTTGGAGGTGCGCTCAAGATTGAAGTTTGGCTTTGGAAAACATAGTACGCAAGGTAAGGATTGTGAAAGCTGGTCTTTCAAGGTGGCTGAAGAACCATAGTGCGAACAGCTGAACGGTTATCTCTTTATCTTGAGATTCTCGCTTACTAGCTCCGCAGTAGTACACAATGCTGATACTGTTGCCATCAGCGTCCTACTTCGCGTCATTCTTAACAGCTTCATTGAGGGATTTTCTTCACTCATCTACGAGGGAGCTTCATCACGAACGTTCAATTTCCACTTGGATGCCGGACCGAGATCTCATGTCTCGCTAGCATACAAAGATAGTAGCACATTCTGATTGATATTGCGGTCAGAAAGACAACTCGAACTGCTCTTCTGGATCGATAGGCCGACCCACAGTCACCGTCGCTCTCTTCTTCTCCAGATCCATGACAATGTTGAACAAGGTTCCTGTAGCAGAGCCATCTCTCTCATAGCGGCAGATAGAAGTCGGCAGACCCTTCTCATCCTTGAAGACATCCTCAATCTCGCTATGAGTTGGCGACTCTCCAAGTCCCTTGCACAGCTCCTCCACTCTTACAACCCGAACAAGACTGTCTTTCAGCCAAACAGTATCAACCACTCCCTCTTCGTGAGTGGCAAGGTAGTGGTTAGTATGGAAAACCTGCTTGGAAGCATTCATCTCAATCTTTTGCAAGTCTTTCGAGCTCCATTCCAAGCCGACTCCGCCAGTAGCATCTGCAACAAGCATGTGGCATGAAGAAGCTACGCCATGTTCAGACAAATTGTCCACAGCTTCTTCCCGAGACGAGCTCTCAAGCACCATTCTGAGCCCCAGATGGCAAGGGATCCTGTGCGGATTCATGCCTTTCGCTTTGATCGCGTTCAAACACACGCCTACGCCGGCTGAGTTGAGTCCAATCTTCCCTATTAGGCCTGCTTCGGTTATCATCTTGATGACTGGTTTGTCTGGCTGCTCGATGGTCAGTTGGATGAGGTTCTGGGCCTGCTCGTCCATCCAGTCCCAGTTCTGAGCTAGGTAGCTTGCGCTATCGGTTAGCCATGAGAGTGCTGTGCAACCGTCGCTGAAGAGTCCAAATGTGATCTCCGTTCGGACGTTGATTGCGATGATGTCTGCTATGTGAACTTTTGCGCCTTTGGCGATGCCTAGATTGAGCACATCGATCAGTTACCCATGGGCATAGTCATCTCGATCAATCCTCACCTTGCATCTCCTCGAGATACCTTGGCCAATTCTCGCGGATTGTAGGCTCGAACGACATCGCCAGCTCACGGACTTCAATCCAGTCCTTTTTGGCCGATTTCTGGAACAGCCCGGCATAGAAGTCGATGCATCTTGATATCTGCACTTTGGCTTCGGAGCCGTGCTTGAGCCCGATCTGTAGACTGTGTCAGTGAAGTTTGTGATATGGATCGTTTGATCAGCGCGAGCGGCACACTTCGTGGGGAGTTCCTGAGCACGCAATCTTCAACATGCGAGGCTCTGTCTTGCTGTGGTACTCGAAGATGGTCATGTTGGTTGGTTTTCTTAGAATTGTGGTCTTGAGTTGCTGTGAGCGAGCGTGAGTATACCACTCAATAACGTAATAAATTAATTGCCAGTGTCCTGATGTTGTTATGTCAAGATACTGGATTAAAGATAGGCCAAAGCGGGGCATCGTTGGCCGAGGTCGCCTACAAGTATACTCCACTGATGTACATCTTGCATCCTGCGATCATACCTGCAGTAAGTACGTGTTATTAAGTTATGTTGTCCTTCTGGATTTTGTCATCTCCTTGCTGTGTATAGAAGACGTTCTCGTTGTACTTGCATCGTTTGAGCGTTCGCAAAGCGTCTGCAATCAAAACACCTCAAAGGCATTCACCTTAACTGGACCCATACTACATCTTCGCACTGAGCGTATCGCCAGTTGGAGAGCGAGCATTGAGATTCAAGACTCTTACTTGTTGGATCTACGTCCGATATTTCTTGTTGGAAGGTAACTATTAGATTCACTGGCAATTCAAGGTCATCGAACAAGTAAGTGAGTTGGCATCTGCACATCGAGTGAACAATAAGTTGGGCAACCGAAGTAATTATGATTGCTCGGGGCATTGATTGACTTCGGTTGCAAGTACACCATCTTCGATACTCCAATTGTCCCTGCAGCTCTTGATTAGCGCCACCTCGCCAACATCCGCAAACCCAACACAACCCAGGACTGCCGACACACTGTCTGAGCCAAAATGCCCCCCAAACGCGTCCTCATCGGCTACGGCGTCGATGTCGACGCTGTCTCCGGCTGGCTCAACACAACCGACGGCTCGCCCGCCAACCCAACAAATATCTCCCGCGGCATCTTCGGCGCAACAACCGGCCTCTCTAGACTCCTCGCCCTCTTCAAAAACCACAACATCACCGCGACATTCTTCGTCCCAGGCCATACCCTCGAGTCCTTCCCAACCTCCCTCGCCCAAGTCCGCGACGCAGGCCACGAAATCGCCCTGCACGGCTACACGCACGAGTTTCCGTCGCAGATGAGCGTGGAGCAGGAACAGGCTGTGCTGGATCGGAGTATCGAGGTTTTGACTGCTTTCACGGGGAAGAAACCGTCGGGATATACGGCGCCGGCGTGGTCTACGAGCAAGGAGACGATCCCGATGTTGGCGAGAGCAGGTATAGTGTACGACCACAGCTTCATGCACCATGATTTCCAGCCTTACTGGGCGCCGGACACTTCGCTCAGCTCGTACGTTTCGACGGATCTCTCGCGTCCAGCGGAGGAGTGGATGCAGCCGATGAGCGCTCTCAAGCCGTCGGATGTGGTAGAGATCCCGGCGAACTGGCACGTGGACGATTGGCCGCCGCTGCAGCCTTCTCCTGGTCGGCCGGGCACGCATGGGTATGTTGATGTGGAGAGTGTGGAGAGGACGTGGAAGGAGCAGTTTGAATTTGCGTATGAGGAGTATGACGAATTCATCTTTCCTATTAGCATTCATCCGCAGGTCAGTGGCAAAGGGCATGTTATGAGGATGCATGAGAGGTTCATTCGGTGGGTCAATGAGCATGAAGGGGAGATAGTGTGGATGCCGCTTGGGAGGATGGCGGAGGAGTACAAGGAAGGACGGATTGCGGGTGTGAGGATTGAAGGTGGCGTGGAGGTTAGGTAATTGTATAAATGAGTCCGGTTTAGAAGCAGATATTCCTCTTTGCCAGAATTGCCTAGTCCAGTATTAGCGGTAGCTCACTGACCATTGGCATGGTCCTCGTATTTGCTTCAGACGTCGTCAGCCACCGCTAGCCCACGGTATAAAATACGAAGTTGGAGGAACTGCTCTCACTATTTCCAACGTCCTTATAACCTATCGTCCACCTACTTCGCCCCAGAACGATGCATCCCAAGAGCCTGATAGGTCTAATGCTGCCGGTTCCTCAGACTCAACGCAACACACAACACCGTTCTTGAATAGACAAACGGCGCGATTCGAATTTCAACCTACAACAAAAGAAACAAAGTCAGCTCGAACCATCGAAATCCTGATAACCGGGCAGCCCGATTATGCGTATCTTTTGTACGGACACGAATGCGACTCCGATACTCGCCGTACTCCATATGCGTCTCTGCGCACTACCAGCAGTACTCGCGCCAATTAGTCCACTGCTGTCAGAAAACGTTCCAAACAAATTACCCAGGACAAACACGTTTGAACGTGTCTTTGCAAATAAGTTGGGTATATCTTGCTTTCTATAGCCATGGCTCGTCAATATACAATCCCCCAAAAAGATGAATATAAAAAAAATAAAACATGCTCTTTCCCTAGTTTTCGCTTCGCAGAAATCCGCAGAAGGCTCTCATATGTTCGTTTCCTCCATCAATCACCTCTCCCCTTTCACCACTCCCAGCCTAGAACAAGCTCGCGCCTCCACTCTCAATAGCCTCCATCTCAGCCTCACTGTACACTGTCCTCCTAAACCTCTTCGGCAGCTCGTTACGGTCCCAGAACTCGCCGTCCTTGGGCTTCACGCTACCCAGCTGTCTTGCAGTGCGACCACCAATACCGCCGTAGGCCTGGAAACCACCAGAAGAGAGAGCCTGGGAAGCTGCGCTGCCGCCGCGCATCATGGGGCCGTGCTGGGAGGCTTTCTGGCGGTAAGAGGCGAAGGATTCGGGGAGGGACTCGGAAGGGGAGGCGGGGTGGACTTTGGGTGTGTGGTCGATTTCTGGGAGAGTTGTTAGTTTGGCTGGTAGTTGGGTTGGATTTGGGATTGGAGGCGGAGATGGGCTTACCCTTGGGGACTGAGCGGCGGCCTAGGAACCTAATCATGGGGGTGTGCTTGGAGAGGATTTGGGTTGCGCGCATCTTTGCGGTTGTATGTGTGTGTGTGGTTTGTGGTGTGTAGAGTCGAGGAAACGGTTTGTTCTGGTGAAGAAGTGCGGGTGCGCGCGTGGGGAATCGGTTTTTGAGATGAGTACGAGTAGCGAGAGACGGTGAGGTGGTGAGGTGGTTGTGGAGAGGTGTGTTGCTGCCCAAAAATAATTTGTTGTCGAAGTGGTGGTGAGAGGAAAGTCAATTGTTCTTTACCTTAGTCAAGGCCCGAGATAGCAGAGCGCGGTGCTCGCCTGCAGTTGGAAGCAAGCTCGCGCGGCAGCTTTCGGCGAGGTCGGAGATCAGCGGAATCGGCTTTGGTGGAGGACAAGTTGGGCTGTCACTTTATCCACAACTTCCACGAGTCAACTCCTCCACGCAATCCTCGGCTGCACCTGTCGCATCAGGCATTACGAGTGGAAGTGAAGATCGCAACCCCACTCGTTGCTTTTCCCCGTGTTTACGTTTCGCGCCGCCCGAATCTCACATGCTTCCGATTGCTGCTGGTGGCTGACTGTCACATGCTTGTCTAATTGCTGACTTCATCTACGGCGACGAGGCGTGTAAGTGAAGGCTCGACTGCACCGCATACGCAAACACGCCTGTGATACTGCGAGGGACAATCACCGGCTCTCTCCTTGGCCACAGCAAGCACGACCACCCATCACACCAACCAACCGCCACGTAAATAACGCACCATCCCAAAGAGAAAAACCACAACAATGCACGAACTCCTGCTCTTCAGTCAAATCTCCCCAGCCCGCCACAATCAAGTCCTCAACATCCTCGCCGGCGTTACAGGCTCACAACCCTTCGCCTACCAGGATCAGACCGCTCTTTTCGCACAACTACGAATTCCAGAAACCAACACAAGTTCCAAAAAGAAGCCAGCACCCGGAACTCCCCAACCACAGAAATGGGTCCACAAGATTTCGCGGCCAGTGCAGATCACCAGTGACTCGCCAGAAAGCACCGGCCAGTGGCGGCAGCGCGTCGAGCAAACGCCGGATCCTAGTGTGAAGGACCACACGGCGCGTGAAGTCGTCGAGAACGAAGTTAAAGACCCCAAAATCTTTCTAGACCCATCATCATACCGCCTCCTAGGCCAACACTACTCCCTCGGCCACCGCTTCGTCAGCAACAACGTAGTCATCCGCATCTTCCGCGTCCTCCTATCAACGTCTCAGCAACTCCCCGCCGATAAAATTCTAGAAGGCCCGCCACTGCCTGTGTCTGAGTTGAGTATTCTGGACCCGAGCGGGACTTATGTGGTGGAGGTTTCGGTGCGGATGGAGGATCGCAAGAACACGAAGATTGCAGAGCAGGCGATCGCGGAGTTGAGAGTGTTTAAGCAGAGTATTGAGGGGGTGATTGATTTGAGGGTGCCGGATAGGCTTGCGTTGGATACGAGGGTTAAGGATGCATAGGGTAATTTGTTCATCTTTGGATGAGAGGAAGAGGGCATGAATTGCAAGATGTAGGCCACGATGGAGTGTGCCGAGGCATTCTACTATGAAGATGCTGCTTCTACAGGGGACTTCGAACATGCTAAGGTACCAATATTACCTCGAGTTCGCCAGGAAGTGATGAGAAGAAGTGATAGGAGTGGAGAACACATCCGTCACGGCTCAATCTGTGGCTACAAGGCTTTTGTGAGCTATGGAACGCCGCCACGACCGAACACAGGTGCCTGCCATATCTCTACAACGGCTGACGAATGACGGCGGCTATGCCGTCAAGATCATCACCACGTTGAGTGCAGAAGACGAGCAGGTTACAACGTTACTCGCGCTTGTCACGGGCTATGGGACCAGCACGCGTAAGCAAAAAGAAAGTGCTTCGAACTCAAGGACACTGCACGTCTCCCTGCACATGACACGCTTGGCAGAATGCGACACACGAATGCAAGCAAGCAAGCAAGCGAGCGAGCGAGCGAGCAACGGCAACATGTACTAAAAAGCGAACACGCATTTCCGCATATAGAGCAAATATTTATGTATGCCTGAGGCGCAAATCATATGATGTATTATGCATGAGCTCGTGCGTGCTATTGCGTTATCATGTGCATTATCGATTCGTTATCGAGATCCAGCCGGCCCAAGCTGTTGGCACTGCTTTCAGCTTGGCGTGGCTGGAGAAGAGCGCATTTGGTAAGAGAGCGACGACATGAACTCAAAATGGCAACGAGAGTTGTCGTGATATCACAGCATTTGTTAGCAAAGGTCAGCGGACGATGCTGAACACTAATAAAACGTAGAGGTTTGCTAAAGTAGTTTGCAGTAGATGGATTTATCAGCACAATATCTACAGTAGCACGGCCTTTCTCCACAGTCTCTCCAGTCTTCCACAGCGCTCGACACCACTTTGGCGCATGTGCCCTGGAAATCCGGTCGGTTTCAAGGTTGCGTCAGCAGACATCGAACTCCAGCCACACTATCTCGCCCGTGAGACTCCTCTTACCATTCACCACTGCGCCTGCCTGCCATGCCTATTATGTTGCCTAATTTTCCTTCGTCTCCCACTACCTAGCTTATTACATACAGTGTCCGTCGCATAGCCAAATCCAAGCCATTATCCATCCCACAACTCCTACCGCATCCGGAAACTCACACTTGAAAGCGCCGAGGGGCAACAATCACCCGCCATGGGTGCTCCAGACGAAGGCGCCCGCCTGCCTCCCACCCATGACTACGACCACGAGAAGCAGCTCGAAGAAGAATCGCTCGTCATCATGGCCGATAAGGCCAACCACGTCTATGCGCCGCCAGCACATCTTGCCGCTCGCTTCTACCGCAACCAGGCAAACCAGCGTCGCAAGTCCTCGGCCACATCCTCTCGTCGCAACTCTCTTACCTCTGTCCACTCGCATGGCTCTAGCCGATCGCAACGCCGTAGCTCGACTCCAGCTGGCCTCCAATCGCACACCATCGCCCAACACCTGCGTCGCGCATCCATCCTCGAGACCCGCAAAGCACGCCTCGCCGATCGCGCCGCCCACGCGGAGCAAGTGCGTCTCCGCGCTGCTCTCGCAAAAGCTGCTCCCCGCGGTAGCATCAATGCCAGCGAAGAAAAAGCGCTCGCCGCGCAGATCGCAAAGGAAAAGTACCTGGCGAAAGTAGCGGCCGCATGTGCGGAGGAGGTTGCGCGCGCAAAGCGCATAGCGGAGGAGGTCAAAGAGCGAAAGCTAGCGGACGAGAACCGCGCGAGGCTGGAGATGGAGGAGCGGCACGCTGAAGCTGAGAAGAGACGGGCGGAATATCAGAGGAATCTTCAGGAGAGGAGGGCTAGAAGGGCGGACAGTGCTGAGAAGAAGCTAGCTGTTGTGGAAGAGGACGTCTCTGTTGAGGCGGCGGAGGAGGCTATTGTTGACGATCTCGAGCTGCTTGCTGTAATGGACGATGAAACGGCAGCAAGGCGCATACAGAGGGCGTGGCGTTTGAGTAACAACCGAGCTGTGTTGAATGCGTTCCTCAAGTTGAACCTCAACACGCAGAGGATCCAGAAGGACAACTTTGACGACCTCACCTTGTTCGTAGCGAGTCCTGCGGTCATCTCTGCGACGACTGCACTCTTGACGCATGTGGGCTTGCAGCAACCCAACGACCAGAACGCTGTTCTAAACACCCGTACCTTCCTAAGTGCCTACATGCTAGCCAGCCACCCGGCTGCGGTCCTAAACAACAGGAACGGCGCACAAGAACAGGACCTGCTCTCCAAAGCAAGCGATCTGACAGCAGGCTTCGAAGCCACCCTCAGCCGTTTGGCTGCGTGGAACAGCTATCTACCACACCCAACACAGCAAGAAACGCTGTCACAAACATACACTGCGTACACTTCCGCTTTCGCCGCCTGGCGAGTTCAGGATTCCTCTGTTTTGATCGAAGGCATGGTAGCTTCTTTCGTTCAGCTTGATGCGATCTGGCAAATGGTCAAGGACGACTCTCGAGGAGAAGTTGCAAATGACTACCGCCAGGGTATTCGTGACAACCAGGTCAAACTACTGAGCAGAATTCAGAAATTGGCTGGCCGAGAGAGAGCAGATGCACTGATCAAGAAAGCTATCAGGGAGAGCCGCAGGCGGCAGCCAAAGAAGCGCGCAGTTGCAGAAGTGCGCCCTCGCGGTATCGAGACTGGACCTGAAGCCGAAGCATCAGCCCAGCAGGGAGACGAAGATGTGCAAGTCATCTCGATCCCGGACGAGGAACCCTCTCAGCGCTCTGGACAGCTTAGCAGGCTGTTCACGACGATGCCGACGAACCGCGTCTTGACTCACGAGCTTGCCGTTGACAAGGACTTCAAGCTGGAAGAAGACAAAGCCAACGCCGAGTTCCGGGACCAAGTATACCGGTCCATCTGCGAGAATATGAAGACTGCGTTTGAGACCGGTCAAGGCGCTGTGTGGACAGTCTCAGCAGCCGAAAATCTTAGAGAGAAGTTCCTTCGCATGTTGAAGCCTGGCAACAGCATGTACAATCTGATCAGCGAGAATTTGGACTTGGAGCAAATAAGTCAGCAGTGTCAGAGCGGCGTGTTCAGTTACGATGGCTTTTTCAAATTCATGGCAGGCATTCTACCGAAGCTCTGCGCGCCGTTCCGAGACGGCGAAGTCAAGAAGCTGGCAGATGAGCTGCTGGGGAATGCAGCAATCGAAGGCGTTGAGCAAGACGAGCTCTCAATCATGATCGAGAAGCTTTTCCGCTTGCTACGCATTGTTGACAGTCTCTCACTCGACTACTCGAACTTCATGCTGATGAACGCTGCTCCAACTCTGATTCGCGAGTCAGCAGGATATGAGAAACGCCATTTCGCAATGGATCTCGAGTCCGGCAAGATTACCCTAGACCGCACTCGCGAGTTCTGGCGCAACGCAGAGAACCTCCTCCTCGCCGAAGCGGAGCGTCGTGACCCAGAGGGTATCCGCCGCCCTGAAGACAGGCCTACAGCTTCCAAAATCTACGCCAAAGCCCTCGTCGACCTAGCCATCTCGCACAGCCCTCTATCAGATGATGACGTCCCCGAGACCCTAGCTCTCGACACTGTCCGCCTGCGGCGCTTCCGCGCAGAAGCCCTCCGCATAGCCGTCATCGGCGCCATCTTCCTCACTGCCAAAAACCTGCTGAAGCGCGACGTTCGCAGTCAATGGAAGACCGAAGCCGCTCGCCTCTGGCAGCTCCTCGCCACCGAATCCTACACTTCATCGTCTTCCGAACCCGGAACTTCGCCCGCCGACCGCGCGACCTCCCTCCTCGCTTCCGCACACAACATGCCCGCCCCAACCAAAGCCCACCTCACCACCACCATCTCGCGCTTCTTCGCGCAGGCTTCCACCGGCCGCTTGTCGGACCCAGTGCTGAAAGTGCTGTTCCAGCGGCTGAAGTCTCATGTCTTTGGCCGTTTGGCGGCTGTTAGCAGCGCTGAGCGTGTCAGGGCTGCTAGCAGTGCGCAGGAAGCGCTGGCGGGTTGTGGGTTGGCGGAGTTTGGCGAGAGGGTGGGGAGGATTGTGGAGGGGTTGGAGAGGGTGAGGATGGTGGATTTGGAGGGGCATGGGTGGTGGTATGAGATTGTGGCGAAGGAGAGTGGTGTCGAGTTGTGAACGGGCGTTTGGGGTTTGAACCAGTGAGATGATCTTCGGGGTTTCGTTCTTATGGCTTTGTTGACTATTATTCTTTTTTGACAGTGCGTGATGTTGGTTCTTGAAGGAGGAGGAGTTCTGCCTTTTCTCTTTTTTTTTCGTAGAATGACTATTTAGACCATACGCCAAGCCGTATCATGGACGTACGACATTTCATGTTGGTTGCGGATTTCCGATTCCCAAATTTCAAGCGAAATCGTTCTCTAATCCTTGCGATATAATGCAATGCAAGTGCGCCTCGTAAGGAAAAATCCAGAAAAGGCCAATTCCTTGGTTGTGTGGACAAACACTGCCTCTGGCGGCGTGAGGGAGGTCCTTCTGGTAGGAGTTACGCTTGCTGCCTCTTTCCTTCTCAACAAGGAATACGAATGCCCTGAATTATATCATGTAAGCACATTTTATTGAGGTATTGTCGCAAGTGCCGTTGTGACTTGAGGTATGCCAAGGCTGAAGACGTCGCATAGCCTGCATGAATCACAATACAATATGAAGCAGCGACCGAGTGCAGACCGAAATGTCTTCTCACTGGGATGCCAGACTACCTAGTATTGTGCTGGAGGTAGAGGATATGGTATATTGTTCTGTTTGTGGCTACATGTAGATCTAAGGCATACGAAACCTCTGTCAAAGGGCGTCACTGACAACGCTCCAAAAGTCTTCCGCTCTCGTCGAAATGCATTAGAAGTGCCGGATTGCAAGGATCGCAGAATAAGAGACATGGCGTCTCACTGTCCTTGGTGCAAGCCGGGCCGGGCGGGCCAGATTCGAAGATCATTATGAGAAGAGGAAGTGCTGTAGAAGTAGTCGAACCTGCTTCGCTGGCGGGCGACGTACTTTCTGTAACCGATGGCGTCGAGGTAGGGATCTGATCATTGATGGGAATGTTCGTATGAATAAGGCGGCGGCGTGTTTGTGCGCGTGATTGGCGGCCCAGAGACCGGTCCCGATGAAGAATCACCAAGATTGTTAGTGATGGTGAACGGAGGAGGTCATATGCTCTGCTTGTCACTTAAAATGCGGTTTCCAGATCATCTCCTGATCCGTAGACAGGGTAGCCCCAGAACTCCATTCTGTCTTTGATAGATGGCGCCATTGTGAGGGTGGTCGTTTGCGTTGATAGCTTTAGCGTGCCGGACTCGGTACAGGCTACCTCGAGAGACGTCGTAAGCAGAGGGAAGGAGATGGTCGTATGGCTCTACGAGCAAGAAAGAGATACCTGGGTAGCAGCATTGGTCCATTTGGTTTCCGATTTCTGACTTTCATGAATGTGATATTAACAAGATACGGTCGGTTGTTCAATCGGCCTACGACCCTGTGGAGTATTCGATACGAAATCATGATTCCCCATTGTTCTCCGGAAAGCGCCTCGCCATGCAAACAATATCCAATGCGATTGATTCGCCAGCAACCCAAACTCCCAAGCATTCATGACGCCAGCTAGCATTACCCATATGTTATTGTTGTTCTTCCATCCCATGCATTTAGAATATACAAAAGTCATTCGCACATATCCTTCTCTTCCCATCTCTTTTCTTCCCTCGCATTCATCGTCTATCACTCTACCACACGATCATACACGCGAAAGCGATGGCAGAAATGATAGCGACCACGCTCGCACGCGCGACGGAAGCAGGTCCACGCGCTTCGGCACCGCAGCAAGGGCGGTTGTAAGTGACGTTGTTCCACTTGGCGGCGACTTCGAAGACGGAACCCGGGGCTGGATCGCCGCGGTTGTAGTAGTCGACGAGGAGGAAGTTGGGTGGGGCGCCGTGGTCGCCTGTGAAGGAAGGGGGTTAGTTGGATAAGTTCTTCTTGGTGTTTTGTCTTTTGACATGGGATCGGACGAGAGGAGAGGGAATGCTTTGACTTACGAGTACAATTCGCCGCCGCGGCTTCCAGCTGACCGCGCGTGTTAAATTGTCCGTTGGTGTTGTTCAACTGCGCGGTGTTGGGAATGAGGAAAGGCTCGTCGGAAGAGCCGGTGATGGCACCAATTTCGACGGCGATGTTCAGGTTGTGGTTGGCGATGTACATGAAATTCTCATGCGCCTCCTCAGGGTCAAGTCCCGGCGGGCGCTCAATAGTACATGGGAAGTCCATATCCTGCGGCGAGAAAGGCGTTTCCCACATGTGCGTGAACTCCTCCATAATATACGGCACGGAATCCTGGTTGGCGTAGTAGTCCATGAACATGACGACGCGGTCATTGTTGAGGATCATCTCGCCGAGCGTGGGCCACTGGTCTTTGTGCTGGGGGATGAATTTCGGCGTGTAGAGGTACTGCGAGATTCCGGAGTTTTCGATCGCGGGCACGAAGTCTTCGACGTAGGCGAGGTCGGAGTTGCCGATGAGCATGGTGATGACTTCGAAGGGGTTCTCCTGCAGCCAGCCGACGATTTGCTCGAGTTCGGACTGGAAGGTGCCGGCGTTGAGGAGGTCGCAGGAAGTGTGGCAGTTGTAGAGGGTTTCGTTGACCCAGTGGACTTGGCCTTGGACTAGAGAGTTGTCAGTAATGTGAGAGAATATTGGCAGAGATCTGGCTCGACATACGCATGCGGACACCGTCGTTCAGCTGATCGATGATTCCGAGTTCCTGGTTGCTTGCAGCATTCCTAGGGATGGCGAAGGCAGCGTTGTGGGCGCACACCTCGGTGATGTTGCTGTATTTCCTGTTGCAGAACTCCGGGTAGTTGTTGCACGCAGCAGTGTTGCTCACAGCAGGCGCACTGCTGGTGCCTGTGGCGGTCATTGTGCGGTTCGAGCCGCCCACGATCTGGGTCAACTCATTTGTGTTGGTAGTACGGGTGATTTGGGAGTTTGATGTTGACGAGGCAGTGGCATTCTCTGAGTTGAGTGTGACTGTTTGGCCTCCTGAGACGATGATACGCGGGCCAGTGGTGGTGACGGTTTTTTGACCATCAGAGGTGACATATGTATACTGGCTGCCGCTGAAGTCGCTGACAGCGACAGTGGTGCTGATGGTTCGAATGCCAGAGTTGGTGAACTCGGCACTCTCTGTTGTGCTGCTGGACGATGAAGAGCCCGTTGATGAGGCAGTCGATGAAGCTTCGGTTGAAGATCCAGTTCCTGTCTCGCTCTGTGCCTGCACACCGAGTGCAGCAAGGCACAGTATCCATAGTGGCCGTGGCAACATGATTGCTGCAATGCTCAACCGGCTCTCTTGCGGAAAGGAGACAGCAGGTAGTGAAGAGCTAACAGGGCAGCAAAGCAGACGCAAAGTTAGGCGAACTTTTGTCAAAAGTTAGTGGAATAGAGAACGGATCAGATCAGATCTCTAGCATCAACAAGCCACGCGAACAGGCCAGCAGCGATGGATGATTATTGGAGTCGTCCCCACGGAGCGCTGCGGCAAGATGCAAACAGAAGAGACGCTTGGGGGCATTTTCCCAAGGCCCGTGTTAGCTGCATGACGTCTGTGGAACTTAACGACTCCGTTGAAACTGGCGGCTCTGCCACTCTAGGGCGACTCAGCCGAAAGCTTATACCATTATCCTTGTCTCGCACTGGGACGCAGAGAGGATTCCAAGCCCGAGCGCCGCGCAAGCACCACGGCACCACGGCCGAGACTGCGGCCTAGCCATGTAGGTGATTCGATAATGCACCGCACGCGGAAGTCGGCGGCCTTGGGGAGATGTGCTGGCCATCGATCGACTTCTCTCCTAAGATGAATTCAACTGGCAGACTATGCTACACTCTGCCAAACTCCTCGGTGATATTAAGAATAGCCGCCAGAAACAGCGTCGAGATCCTTCTCCTGCCTTACGACCGCAGCAGGAGCGAGAACCGCCAGGGTCTAATCAAAATCAATCAAGTTGACTCAGCATTTGATTAATGACCCACGTGCAGATCTCGCGCTGGCTCAGGCGCATTCCGCTAATCGTATCTCATACGCCGCTTAAGGTTCTGGACGCTACGCCTCCTGCGCAGATCCCGCAGTGCCCGCCGCGCTGGGCATGCAGAGCTGCGTGCGAGATGACGTCCGCAAGGCTCTTTTCTCCTGTCTGTCTCGTCACCACTGGAGAACAGGCCCAACGATCGCGTGGGAAGAGGTTTGTTGACAGCAGATACCATCTTTTTGTACCGCCGCGCGTGCCGTCCTAGCGACGTCAGCTATACCGACACATTTTTCTTGCTGCACAGCGTGCTATCTAGTGCCATCTACTGTATACACGGTGATATCCATCCTCTTCTTTCTCCTTCTCGAGATTTGCCCTGCTTCTGCGCACGACCAGGAGCTAGGCATCGATCACTCTCCGTCACATCGTGCCATCCCCGTCCCCGTTCCCAGGAACAACAGCTAGCCCAGAGAACCCGCTCTTTATTCCAACGTCCCTTCACCCATCCACGCGGCTCGGCAACGCTCATCTCAGCGTCTTGGGCTCGGCCTCTCTGTTCTGGGTTCCTGTACTTCTCACTGCTCTTTGCCTTGAGCTTGAGCACCGTTTCTAAAGACACTCAATCATCATGTTCGGCCGCAAGAAGCCTGTTGACCCTGTCACGGACAATGATGGCCACCGTGGATCCGACCAAACACTCACCAACGACCACATCCACGCAACTCCTGCCCAGATCAAACGTGCCACACGCACTCGCTTCATCTGGGCCCTGATCTCAGCCTTCCTCCTCCTCTTGACCGTCATCTTCCTCATCCTCGTCGAAGTCGGCAACATTGGCGATCGTGCAGTATCCCGCGATACCTACTTCATCAAACTCGACCTCTCCAACATCGTGCCGGTCTCCGTGCCCAATGCCCTCCTCATCAACTCTATCGCTCAGACGCTGGGCCTGAACGATTACTACCAAGTCGGACTCTGGAACTACTGTGCCGGCAACAATGGAGTTGGTCTCGTCAGCTGCTCAAAGCCGGAGACATTGTGGTGGTTCAACCCTGTGGAGATCATCCAAAGCCAGCTACTCGCAGGTGCCAGTAGTACGTCCACACTACTTCCTAGCCCCCCTAACAAAATCAATCAACTGACAATACTACCCTCCAGTTGCCCTCCCCGCCGATGTCAACGACATTCTCGACCTAATCCGCCTCGTCTCTAACTGGATGTTCGCCCTCTTCCTCGCCGGCGCCTGCCTCTCCTTCATCATGATCCCCATGCAGCTCATCACAGTCTACACCCGCTGGGTCGGCCTGCTCGTCACGATCTTCACTTTCCTCGCCGCCCTATTCACCACCGTGGCCACGGTCATCGCAACAGTGATGTTCATCATCATGCAGAACGCCGTCACCTCGGTCGAGCAGCTGAATATCGAGGGAAGCATCGGCACGCAGATGTTCGCGTTTATGTGGATAGCGGCTGTGACTTCGATTCTTGCTTTCTTGATTACACTGGGACAGTGCTGCTGCTGTGCGAGTCGGAGGGATATTAAGAAGGGGAAGAAGACTGGGTCGAAGAAGGCTTGGGGTTCTGAGGGCGCGCCGGGTTCGTTCAATGAGAAGAGTGGGAAGAAGGGATGGTTCGGAAGGAAGAAGAACTGAAGCCCTTGCGGTGACGAGTGACGAGTTACCTCAACTTCCTCCATTTTCTTTCTTCCTCTACCGGGCCTTGAAACACTACGGCGCATAAATCTCGTGGCAATGTCTGGAGGAAATCGTGCTTTTGCATCAGGCGTTTGGGGGCTACAGATTTCCGGCGATAGCATCAGCGATGGCGTTGGCGTTGTTTTTTCTGGAATGCCATTTTTCTTATCTCTTAGTTATCTGTCACGACCAATGCACATATAGGTGCGTAAAATTGTATATAATGGGAACGGGAGGAGAGTCTCTATTGGATAGAGCAGACCAATGATATGAATACAGCTGTACTTTCTCCTCGCGTACTTTGAGACTACAATTCTCGCGATATGATTGAGTACGGCATGGAATTGAAGCAGCTTGACTGAAGGACTTTGGCCCTACGCCTTGTTCTAAGAATTCATAGTAAAAGCATCGCCATTCACACTAGCTAACAATCAAATCGCACAGGCCCTAAGCGAACCATCGGGGCTCAGCGGTCTTGATCAGACAGCGAGCGACAGCTCTTTATCTCCCAGGATCCGACAGGCGTGAATTACACTCTACCAAGGCCAAGTCCATCGACCAGTCCAACATCAAATCACAACTTCATGCTCAATATCCTTCACCCTCGGAACCCTCGTGAGCTGCAAGCCACAGAACGCCGCCACTTTCTCAATCTTTCCAACACTCACGTCAGCAAGCAAGAAACGTATTACAAAACTTTGGATAAGCACAAAAACTCACGCATTGCTGGATTGTCTCGACGTCTTCGTGGCTGACGCCGATGCGACGCGTCCCTCTAAGATGCCAGCCTGTTTCTCGCGGGAGATTTTGGATCATAATCCCGCTCAAGACGACGAGCTCGGTCTCGACGCCGTCGAGGATGCTGTGGTCTGAGAGGTAGAGACCGTAGGTGATTTCTATGGAGAGCCAGGCTGTGAGGTTGTGGTTAGCGCGTGTTGACACAAAAAGTGCATTTGGTTTCCAGAATTTGTTTACAGAAGTCCTGATGTGCCGCCAAGGTGTTCTCCGTTGCCTTATGGTTGGCTTTATAAATCTGATCGAGCCAGTCACGGCCACGCTTTCGGTTTTCTTCGCCGGACTGCCAATTCTCGCTAGGGGTTAAATCAGTGAACGATCCGAGATAGAACACCGTCGACAGGCTTGCTTTACCGCGAGAACGAATAGTCTTTATCTTCTTCCCTCTCAACACCAGCGATAGAGAAGACTGCGTCAATCGGCTTAGGAACGCCAACCACACTGACAAGCTTCACCAGAACCTCACGCAGCCTCCGCACAAGTGCCTTGCGGGCATCTGGAGTGGTGTATTCTGACCTGCTGATGAGGTGGAGGTATAGATTGGCCGCGAGATCGGGGTGGCCGCCGCCGACGAGGGCGGCGAGAGTGAGGATGTACCATTTGTCGGAGCCGAGAGTTTGGGAGGGGAAATGTTGTTCAATAGAGGTGAAGAGCGCGAGAGTTTCTTCTTTGGTAGGATTTGTGAGTGACATTTTGGATGTGTGGAGACGGGAGGTGTGCTAGAGATGGGATGAGAGGGTGATTGAGAGAGAGTTGGTAGCCGAACATGAGCAACGGAGGAAGTGTTGTTGCGTGAGATGATATCAGAGCTGAAGCAACTGGAGTCAGTGGATCAGGTTCCATTTGTGATAACATCAATACATATGTTGGTGCGGAGCTATATGGACTTGCCAACCCAACGACGATGCAGTTGAGATCCCTCCCATAGTTATACAGATGACTTCAGCAAAACATTGAACTCATGGCGTGCATGTTATCGTTCAATCGTCGTCATTGAATATACATACCCTAACCCTCACACTTTGATGGCTGCATGTGATTGACGTGATGAGCAGACGCACGTGACACGACGTCACCTCACTTCCCACTTCAACCGCCGATGATGGTGGGGAGACCGGCCTCTTGCTCCAAGCAGTGGGGTGAGATACGTCCTGGCCCAGTAAAAAGCACGGCCGACTGTCGCCCTGCAATCCTCCCGGCCATATCAGAAAGATCAATCATGGCCTTCTTCCAAGCCTCGAAGGCAGACCTGACAAGAATACTCGCCAGCTCAGAATGGATGACCAAGTGAACCACCTCGTCGAAAAGACATGGAAGAAGTTCCAAGACACACCTCGAAGCAAACGGCTCATGATCGCCGTCAGTGGCATCCCAGGTTCAGGTACATTCTTTGAGAAGCAAATAAGGACATCCGCGAGCCACCTACTTACACCTTACCTTAGGCAAAACCACTCTCGCAGCCACAGTCGCGCAAAAGATCAACGAACGCTACAATGAAGCGAACCCAGGCCTCGCCTCCGGGCCCGGCATAGCAACCTTCCTTCCCATGGACGGCTACCATCTAACCCGGGCCCAACTCTCCGCAATGCCAGACCCCACCACCGCCCACGCCCGCCGCGGCGCAGCATTCACCTTCGATGCGCCCGCGTTCCTACAGCTAGTCAAAGACCTGCGCGCGCCCCTCCTGCCCGAATCCGAAACCATCTACGCCCCCAGCTTCGACCACGCCGTGAAAGACCCCGTAGCACGAGACATACCCATCGCGACGAGCTCGCGCGTGATCATCTTCGAGGGCAACTACCTGTCGCTTGGCAGTGGAGCGCCGGAGTGGAAAGAGGCGGCAGAGCTCATGGACGAGCTGTGGTTCGTGGATGTACCTGAAGACGTTGCGAGGAAGAGGCTTGTTGCTAGGCACGTTGCGAGTGGCATTGCGGCGAACGAGGAAGAGGCTAGGAAGAGGGCGGATGAGAACGATCTTGTCAACGGCCGCGAGATAGTGCAGGGCAAGTTGGACGTGCATGAGATGGTCTACAGCAGGGAGGACAAGCGGTGGAAACCCGAGGTTCAGGGTATTGATAAGGAACGAGACCAATGAGAAGTAAGATTGTTGCTCAGAAAGTTCGAGGTCTGCTGTACAGTTGCTACTCAGTCCAATCTTTGCCTTCTTCCGCGGAACTCAGCTATCCACTTTAGGCCCTGTAAATGGTAAATGTTCCTTGGAGGAATTATGATTGAAGCCGAAGCTGCTGCTGACCTCAAGAACTATGCTGAGCCGACCGGAGGCATCAACGAGGGTCCCTTCGACAAGCGTGCTCGTCGGAACACATCCTCCCACTTGATAACATAATTGGTCGTTACATGTTCGTCTGTCATCAAACATCATCATCATCATCATCATCATCTTCTTCTTCTTCTTCTTCTTCTTCTCCTGGAAAGCTGGCTTTCTTTCCTAGCATCTTACCCAGCTTCAACAGAAAAATTCTCCCTGACCGACAACAGTGCAGCTCACGCCAAAAACGAAAAAAAGCCATCCTGTATGCCACGTATAAAACCGCTTCCCACTAGTTCCTCAAGCCCGCTCCGCCTGCTATTTCGAACTTGCCGAAGTACGAAGGGACACTTTAAGGGTCGTGGCTGCGACTTCGCGGTGTAGATATGCAAGGCAAAGCCTTGAACGATCTGGTACGAATCTGGATGGGTTATGGATGATCTGAAGCCGAGCTTTAGCAATCCCTGCCCAACAAAGAATGCCATCCGTCCGTGGAACACTCAATCGATCTGGGCTATGTGATTTTCGCAAACCCGCTGTATGTTCAATCTCGGATCCAGTATGTCTGATCAACGCTCATTACTACATGTACGACCCAATGTATCTAGGCAAAGGTGCTGTCATAGACTACTCCGCACTGTCTTGGCTCATGTTCCAAGTTTGCTTGTTAAATTACGATACGCAAGATGCCACTCAAATTCCATGGTCTGATCCCAAGCAAATGCTGTCGTTGTGACTAATCCAACGAACAATCGAGAGCTTTTCGCAGTACTGGACGTTCTGGCCTGATCCGATATTGTACCACCATTCTTCACAACATTATGTCAGTCCCTGAATGGCGTATATGCAGCCGGCGAGTTGGATGCAAAAGCCGCTGAAGCCCGTGGCTTCAGCGACAAACATGCGAAGATCGTGTTTTCCCTACCATACTGGGAATACCCACCAGGATTGCAGCCCAAGGGAAAAGTAAACACTTATCACGGCTTGACCGGTGAACCAGTCTTACTACAAAGATGATATATGTACTTGCGTCTCATCAGACTGGACCAAGAGGATCAGTAGTAGTGATCTGGTAATATATGACAGCTATCAAACCACCACTCCAACCTGAAAAGCACGTCAATCGTGAATTATACATTAGCTACGTACTCATGTCCCGTCACGGCATTGAGCCCATTGATCATCAGAGTAGGAAGCAGGTGAGCAGCGCAACAGCACCGACTGCAGCACTTTTGAAACCAAGGCTTTTGGCAGCAGGACCCGCGCCAGAGGTAGAGCTTGCCGATGAAGAGCTCGAGCTGGCACTCTCAGTCTCAGAAGAAGCAGCAGATGCAGAAGAAGAGCTCTTGCTAGCGGTAGCCCTCGTTGAAGAGCTGGACTCCGAAGATTCGGAGGCAGTAGACGAAGCAGTGCTGGCGGCCGTCGAAGAGGCCTGAGAAGCACTGCTCGACTCTGCCGAGCTACTTCCTGTCGTCGAAGCTGGTGCTGCTACGGCTAAAAGTTGTCAGCAAAAGGCTGATACAGGCAACACTCTGCCCAAGGAAGACTTACAGGCACTGCCAATGTCTTGCACGAAGGTAAAAGCGCTGGAGCCCAAAGTGGCCTGCCAACAAGCCAGGTACGAAGCACCGCCATCGGCGCCCGCGGTGGTCGCCAGCACAGCGGTGTTGCATGTAAGTCCTGGGTCGACATCGCACGGCACAGCATTGCCCGAGGCGGCCAAAAGCGTGTTAGACGAGCACGCTGTGTAGAAGGAGCAAGCGCCGGAAGGGGGACAGCATTGGGCAAACGACCCGGAAGTCGACAAAACTTGAGGGTAATCGCAAGCTCGAGAATTGCCGTCTACTGAAGCGTTAGATGATGACACTCGATGATTCCTGCGAAGAGCTTACAGCCATTGCTTGCGCTGATGTAGCCAACGAGCGCTGGGTCGATGGTTAATTGACGTGGGTTTAGCATTGCCGCTGCTGTCACTGCTGGCTCAGCGGCCGCAAAGGCGCCAATGGCTAAGGATGAGAGTGTGATGATGGTGGCAGCCATTTTTGTGTGTTATTGCTATGTATTGACGGGTGGCAAAAAGCGAGAGACAGACAATCTCGTGTCATGTGGGCGTCTCAAAGGCATATATATACACTAGCACCGGCGCGTAAACCCTGTTGTGGTATAGCAACCAATGCGGCGGCGGCGGGGTCGGTGAACCGAAATTAATCGCATCCTTCGCGGCTTTGGACTTATCTCCCAGGCTGAACTGCTTCACACCGGTCAAGCTTTTCCTCTCAAACCCAGGTAGTTATGCTGCAAAGCGTTGTATACGCGATTTCCAGAAACGCCAAAGCTCGACGTTCACTGCGCTTGTAGAGCAACGAGATGACACGCATTACTACAGGACCCAGGAGTGTGAACGATTTCGTTCTAGCACTGTGTTTCGAGATATACTGTAATCTCTACCCGTTCTAATGCGCCGGCGCACAACATCAGAGTCGGCTGGCTAATAGTGCGCAACATCTTGGGCGAGTCAGCGACTACCGAAATGGTACATTAACGCCTCGAAGAGAATTGATTTCATGCATGCGGCCACCAGGAAAATGAGACTGGTGAACTTGAGCACGTTAGCATAGCCGCAAGAGATAAGCGAAATCAAGAGTGTCAGAAATGGCTGTTGCAGTATTATGGAAGAAACAGTCGACTTGATAATCCATCTGCGATTTCGCCTCTCTCGCCTCCGTGAGAGCGAAATCAGAACCGCCGTAGCGGCGCCGGCGCACAAGTTCGGCTTCAACTGCGAGGGCCTTTGATTTCCGTTCAATCTTGAGAAGTGATAGGCGAGTTTAGTAGCTGTGGACTCGAGCAAACTTATAGGGAACGAGGGCCTTGCTGCATTCGGCTCGGAAAGTCTTACTGGTCAGGAACAGCATCTTTGCGCCATGGAAAGGTGCCGGAGACGATGTGAAGGATGTGAGGTGAGTGACGGTGTCCATCAGTGCGATCTCGCAGATGAAAAAGCGCAGCTCGGCAAGTAACCTCATGAATGAGAAGGGCTTTTGCGGGTTGCCATTGAGGTGCGTTGTTTGGGTGGCCATGTTGTCTGAGGAGTGTCAGTGACTGCGACCACAGTGGAAGTGGAAGCTGAAGTGGGCCAAGCTCAGGCAGCATGCTCTTTCCTGGCTGGGAAGTTGTACTTGACGAATGTACCTTACGCCTTGCCTTCTTCCGAAGGCATTCACGCTTTCGTGGAGTCGCTTTGATCTGGGTCTCACATTATGCAGCTTGCCCACGCCGATGGACGACACCACATCTGAGCGGCTTTTGGAGTTAAATAGGATGAGACGTGATGCCCATACCAGCGAGATAGTTCACCGAGCTGTGCGTGGCAAGAGCGTCGGAGTGAGCTTGCTGAGTCGGCAGTTGCAGTCGTGAGCAAACAGTCCTACGCAATCACGGATCTGGTCGTACACGCCTCTTGTGTGATGTTTTCCGAGTGCTGCTGTCACCACAGAGTGAAGCTTCCAGAGACTTGTATGAAATGAGACGGATTAGGCAAAGCATTTGCGCATAGCGAGGTAAGAGATTTGCGGTCAATACGCATCCCTTACCAACCTCCGGATTTCATCGTACTATCATTCTCACAGCTCATTTGACTTCGGCAACTGGAAGATCGAAACAAATCTGCAAGCTGTGCTGCCGAATTTTTGATGCCAACTTTGAATATGCGAGTTTCGACATCTTCGCGCGGCGCGCTCGGTCAATTATTTTCCATGGCACACCAAATTCCGCGGATACTGGTGTCAGCTCGCATTTGAGACTAAACTTCTTGACCAAGATCCTTCGTACCTTGCTCATTGGCGCTCATATCAAGACCACTAGTGGATGAACCCGGGCGACGACAAGCCGCGGCGATTTGAGTTCCGCGGCATCATCGAGACATCAACCAAGCAAGACGGATAAGTCGTACGTGAGCACCTACTTCCACGGCAAGCGACCGGTGTCCCATGCCTAGTGTCTTGGAATACTAATACTCGACGCCCAGCATACCCTCATGAGATCCATAGTTCCTTGTCGGCGATGTGCTACTCCTTCACAGCACGGTTGACGGCGAGAAGGCCAAGGCACTTGAGCCGATCCCTCGCGCTTCTGCGCATGCGATGATGTCCCTGCGCACCAAGACCTTCCGATGAACCTGGAGGTCGCCGGTGGTCGAGAGACACATCGGGCGAAGAAGGGACATCCTGCTCAACCACGAATCTCAAGACCTCCACACTTGTCTCCGTGGGGAGTGGCCAAGATATGGAGATATGGAGAAACATGGAGTTGATTAAGTGGGCATAGCATTGGCAGAGTAAGTATTAAACGTCGTCGAACCTTTCGGTAGAGTTCTCTTGCTTGAAGCTACAGGGTCTTGATCTCTCAGCCCACCGACTTCTTCTTCCCACGACCATATAGCATGTCTCCACCCGAGAAGTCCACGACGGAGGCCCAATCGCCTGAAGTCAGCAACGATCCAACCATCAACCATTTTCCGAAGGAAGAAGCTAGGCGCAAATCCGCAATCGACGCTATCATCGATCCACGAAAAGATGAAGGCGTCACGATCCAGCAGATGGAAGAAGCTCCAAAGTTCACTTCCGCCGACGAGCTTCCCAGCCCTGAAGAAATTATCGAAGCCTTGGGAATTCCCGACTGGAGGATATTGGAGAAGAAGCTCGTTCGCCGACTTGATCTCACTCTCGTTCCCATGCTCTGGATTCTGTATGTTACCAATTATCTGGACAGAGCATCTCTGGGACAAGCCCGAATTAGCGAACCCAGCATCGACACCAGCTTGGGTCTCACGGGATATCAATTCAGCAACGCAATCTCCATACTGAGCGCCGGATACGTTCTCGGCCAACTTCCGTCAAACATGCTAATCCCTTACATCCGCCCATCACTCTACCTCGGCGGTTGTGCTTTCGTCTGGTCCGGTGTCGCCGCTGCCGTCGCCGGCGTCAAGAGCTACGAAGGTCTCCTAGCCGTCCGATTTTTCCTCGGCGTCGTCGAAGCACCCCTCTTCCCTGGCGCCGTCTACCACCTCTCGTGCTGGTACACTCGTCGAGAACTTGGTGTCCGCATGGCCATGATGGCAACCGGCGTGCCCATCGCCAACGGCATGTCCGGCCTGATCGCCGCCGCAGTGTTCTCCAACCTTGAAGGCAAAGCCGGCGTCCTCGGATGGCAATGGCTGTTCATCGTGCTCGCGATCTGCGGCGGCGTGTTTGGCGTCATGGCACTGCTCATCCTGCCCGACTACCCAGCCTCGCGCACCGGCAGCACGATGTGGACTATGACCGAAGACATGCGGCGCATCGCCGAGACCCGCATCATTGCCGACCGCGTAACCCTCGCCTCTTCTGCCGAGATCAAAACCAGCATTTGGCAAGGCCTGAAAATGTCGCTGCGGGACTACAAGCTCTGGATCATCATCCTGATCAACATCACCATCTCCGCGGCCTACGGGTTCTCGAACTTCTACCCAGCGATCGTGCGCGGCTTCGGCTACTCTCGTGTTATCACCCTGGTCATCACGTTCCCGCCTTACTTCTGCGCCGCCATCGCCGCCGTCTCCATCGCGTGGAGCTCAGACCGCTTGCAGGACCGCGGCTGGCACTTCTCCATCCCCGTCGCCTGCGCCATGGTCGGCTACATTGTCTGCATGGCGACGCAGAACGGCGTGGCGCGGTACGTCGTGTCGTACATCTACGTCGTAGGCCTGTTCGGTGCGAACCCTCTGATCCAGACGTGGATCTCCGGCACGCTGAGCAAGAGTCCAGAGCAGAAAGCGACGTCCATCGCGATAAACAACATCCTGGGCCAAGCTGGCAATGTGATCGCTCCGTACTTCTTCATTGCGTCGGACGAGCCGCGGTATTTGATGGCTTTCATTCTGATGTTCGTTATGGCTGGACTTTGCATTGCTGGTGCCATGCTGCTGAAATGGTGTTTGTGGCGGATTAACAAGAAGCTTCTGCGCTATGCGCTGGAGCATGGTACGCCGTATAACCCTTACTTGCAGTAGATGATTGGAGGCCAGCGAGAGCTCAAGGAATTGTTGTCGAAGAGACGGAAGTTTTGCTGCAGGTCACTTTCGCTTGCGAATCCGTCTTCTCAGAAGAAATCTATTGTTTCGAAATGATTAGTTATCTATCGATTATTCTCAAGCTTCAGAACAATCGCCTGTTGAGAGCTGTTGCGTGGAAGCCAGCCAAATCTGAAGCCATAGATACATTTGGTCATTATGTACACGTACCTAAGAGCGATCCAGCCACTAAAGTCGAAAACCCAAATGCGATGCGTGGTGGGGGTATCATTTCATCATTCTTCCCGTCCCAAGATGATCACAACACCTGAACAAAGAAAAAGATCCCAATCCTCTAAACGCCATTCCAAAATGTTCTCGTTGAACCCAGAACGCGTCGATGCCTCACATGAGACCTCCCAGAACTAGCTTCCCAAGCCCGGCCACCTCGCCCTTGATCCCGTTGCGCGTCGTCTCCTCAAATTCGCGCATCACGTTCGCGACCAGAATTTTGCGCACACTCTTGTCTGCTTTGGCGAAAGCCTCGCCAACAGTCGGACTACATTGCTCCGGCGTCGTAATGAGGTTCAGGAGATTGCTATAAGTCTCAATCAAAGTATCGCAAAGCGTCGCAAACGTAGTGCCAAAATCCGGATCAAATGGCAGAGATGGTGTAAGCAAGTTCTGGAAATCGTGGCCAGCGGCGTTGACGGGCGACGTGATTTCATGCGGACTGCCAGGACCGCCTGATGATGGGAACCCGGGGAAGCCGCTGTTGCTTTGAGAATCGCTGGACAAACTCTCTGTTGCTGTGCTGGAGCGTCGGCCTTTGCTTGAGCTTTTGCCTAGACCCATACCCATGCCGGCTTTGAACATTTGACCCATGCGGCCGCGGCCGAGACTGTTACTCGCGCTATCTGTGCCGCTGAGGTTCTGGTATGTTTCGAATTCTTGCAGGAGGGCTATCAGAGCTTTGAGGTATTCCATTGGTGAGCCGGAGTTAAGCTCTAGTAGAGCTGGGAGGCTGTAACCGAGGAGGAAGTAGCTTGTTGAGCGACGGCCTAACTTGTGCGGGTGCATTGAAGGCATAGCTGAAACCGCTCCGGCTGGGTAGTGGAGGGTTGACAGGTAGTATATGTCTCCTTCGTGGACTTGCTTCAGATAGCCGATTGTAGCCATTCTCTTCTGTGTTGTTTCCAGTATGCTCTGGTACACCGCGCTTGGGTTCTGTCCGCTCATGCTCACCGATTGTAATGTCGGAGCAGGCTGTAGTGGTGCGCCATTGCCGCTTCCCATGCCTTGACTGCTTACGCTCGGCCTGTCGGTGGCATGGCGCCGTAGGGTTGGTGGGCCGCTCGCGAGCATTGAGAACGAGCTCTTCGCATGCAGGTCCAGACGGGAGAGGGAGGGGACGGGCGGCGCGTCGTCGAAGGTTGGACTGAAGAGCGGGAGGTTCTCGGCCGATTTGGCTTGCTTGGCGAACGGGAAGGTGGATATGGAAGGTTTCTTGCGCGATTGGCTCTGGTGGTAGGGCGATGCTTCTTCCGGCGGGATGGAGGTATTGTTGGACAGGTGGGAGGATTGGCGAGAGCGGTGGCCGTAGGGCGAAGTGCTGGAGTGGGACTTGGAAGAGCGCAGGGAGACTGATCGCCGCAGCCCTTGGACGCTGTTGCTCAGGGACAGGATGCTGCTGTCTCTCTTGTGCTGGTGCAAGCTCTTCCTCCCGTCCCTTTCGTTGTCCCTGTCCCGGTCCAGTTCGGGGAAGAGTCCGCGAGGGGCGGTGGTGTTGGTCGGCGACACCGCGCCGTCGTCGTCGTCGGCCTTCTCGGTCACGAAGGAGGGCAGGCTGGTGGTGGTGTTGAGGCCGAATACGGCGCTGGTGGGCGGAGGCGAGGTTAGACCACTGCCAGGGTGGGTGTCATTGGGGTGTCGTCGGAAACGACCAAAGACACTGTTTGGCATTGCGGCAGGGCGCGTAAGCCGAGATGCCCCACCTTGGTGATGTGGGAGGAGGAGACGGGACACACGGCAGAGATGCAAGGATGCTGCGGTAGGGTCCAGAGAGGTGGATTGGATTGGAAACACCGTCCGAGGGCAAGTTATTGTTTAGGACTATGCTTGTGATATCTACAACGACATGCGAATAATCCTGTTGGTTATCTAGCTCAGGGACGCCCACATCGGGGTGAGGATCTCTCTTGGCAAGAACCGTTGCAGATCTTATTACAACGGCTGTTTTAATAATTGCCCACTCTCCAAGTCTTCACAATCATCTCGCTAGAGACTGGCATCGACGCCATTCAGTTCTTCCGTGCGAAACAATTGGGACTTTCACTTTCGAAACAGGGCATTCTCAGGTGTATCGAAAAAGATATTTATAGCTGATGGTCACCATACAGGATCCCCTACTATCTTCAATATCTGGCCCAAATCACCCAAGCGTCTTCGTACTGCACCTCATCCGTCAGTTTTGAGTCGTATCGCACGTTGCTGGAAAACCGACCTTGACTTATGAGCCTCAATGCGCAATCATGCGAGGAAGCCCAGAACGGCTGCACCCAATGCGCCTCCAGCGGCAAGAACAGGAATTCCAGTAGCTGCGGCGGCGCCCTTCGAGCTGGAGCTTTTGGCACTTGTGGTAGATGCGGCAGTAGAAGAAGTCTTTGCAGCATTGACGTGACCATGCGAGGACACAGAGGACGTAGTAGCGGCGGCGGCAGAGTGGCTGGAAGTTGTTGTAGCGGAGGCAAAGGCTGCCATGCTCAGCGCGAAGATGCCGAAGAACTGCATTTTGTTTGTAGCGAAGGTATTGGTAGGTGATGTGTTGGTGAAGTGGTTCAGACTGGTGATGAGGAAGTGTGCGATTGTAGTTGTGATATGTGAGGGTTTGTTCTGGTTTCTTATACGTCTGGTCGTTCACATTGTGCGACTTGTTCTGGATCTAGGCTATAGTCGTCTGCTCGCGGTGTGTTGCAAGCTCGCTCTAAACGTCCAATAGAGCCAGGTCTCTTCACTTGATGCATTCCAAGGTGACGCGGCTGGAGGCGTGGCCATTTGAAAGCGCAGCACGGATGCTCAGATCCTGCTCTCGCGGTCACATGGTTTGAAGCAATATTTCGATTGGTTTGTTGTACGACAGTGTCTGGTTTCATGGTAGACACACAACAGGGAGACGTGCTCACTCTGGTGACAGCTCGAAGCCGAGCTCGTATCATGTCCAGCCCAAGCAGTGACATTGAAATTTCTATCTAGACGAGATAGAACGGAGTGGATCTACTGACTGTCTGATGCATTGTTTGAAAACTGCCTTCAGGTCTTTGAACTGAGAAGCAATCGGTCGTGTGTAGTCTGTCAGCTTGCACGCTCTATCACGATCACGTTGGCAAAAATATGCGTATCAATTCAATGCCCTACTCATGTCTCGTACTGCTGCTGTATATCGCGATCGTGTAGGAGTTGGTAGTAACGTTTTTGGGTAATACAAGCTAAGATCCACCCTCGTACTGTCAGCCAATGATCGTTCACTGACAAGGTTTGGCTAAGCCTTAATGGATCCAAAGCTTAGGGCTGTGCATGTGTATGAGGGGCAGGAGGATGTACACTCTTTTCCTTTTCTCAATGACACTCTAAGTAGTGCATGCATTTCCAGACTCTACTTTTGCGAGCCTTGCGAGTTTATTGCGCCACTCTGCTTCACTTCCCGTGTTCGTTCCGCCCAGCCGGACCGGTGCCGAGACACACCTGACTGGTTCAGTCCATGTCTTCCTCAATTGGCTGCAATTACGATGTGTGCTATGTTTGAACTGTCATTCATCAAGCTAATGCTTTCGAGGTCCCAGGCCGAAATTTGAAGAAAATAGACGACTACCTTACGTTGCAGACGTTTGACGCCTCTTTTAGATGCGCCGACGCAGACGGCATACTAAAGAATCACAACATCGCAGTGTTGGTACTGCCATGGCATCCTGCATCAGGCTGTGGTCCTACAGACAAACATAGCGCGAATCTCTGGCAATTGGTTCAGGCCTGGAAGTTAAGTCTGTTGCTACGTTGTTGGCTGTGTATATACGACCCTGAGTCTAGCCCGACGGCACGCACCCGGATAAGTTATCAGAAGGCGGCCTATACGAGGGCCATAGCGTTGTGAGTATACTAAATCAGGTATTAGGGAGTATTCGAACACGTACGCACCGATCGATGAACAAGCCTTGAAGCTTGCGTGGCTTCTGTTCGCATTGACCTGCTAGCTAGATATGTCCTTGTGCAAGCCCTTTCGTAGGCTGCCTATCTTACCTCTGGATCTACATCGTTTATTCGCCAGAGGATTATCCCGCAGATCGAACGAGCGGCCTCAATCGCCAGACCATAGCCATCTGCTCCGCCCTTCTAGGTTTAGAGAGATCTCGCGATGGGTCACTCAACGACCAACACTTTCACTTCCAGGGACGCTCCGGGCCAGGACAATGTTCAATACTTTGCTCGCAACCCGATATCGCATCTGACACCATACGCCGGCCTGATCCTGACAGTCACTACGATCACAGTAGCGCTCGCGCGCTTCTATATCTTACAGAATGTGATTCTCACCCGCGCCTACAGTTCAAAAACTCTCGACAAGCTGTCGAGCCCGCAGCGACGCTCCTTCATCAATCACCACATGGCGGCGTCGCTCAAAATCGTCCTTCTGATGACAGCCATCTACCCGCTCTTCGCGATCCTCTCGGGCAAAGCTCTGCCCAGCTCGCCTCTATCGCTGGGAAGCAAAGTCACCGCAGGAGACATGCTCATCATCTCGGCTCAGATCTTCACTGCTATGTACCTCTTCGAGCTGTTCTTCCGCGACGAGATCTCGCCGATCAGTTGCGCGCATCACGTCGGTGCTATTACTATTGCGCAGGCAGCCGTTGCCATGAGCTTCGATGCGAAGCATGAGCGAGACGCATTGTGGGAGCTTCTGTTGTGTTTCCTCTGGGGTAAGTGAGCAGCAATCCACGGTTTGAAAATGCCTCTCTAATAACGTCTTGCACAGGAGCTTTTGACGTTATTGCAGAACTGTGGCCTCACGTTGCAATGGTCTTCTACCGCACGCACGCTTCCAATCACAGATTTCTTGCCAGGCTGTTCTATGCGACAATGTGGTTGGAACTGCTGGGGACATTGGTGGAGACAGTCGTCATGATGGTTTTGTTCGGTTTGCTCTGGCAAGAATGGTCGTTGTCGCTTAAGATCGCGACGCCGCTCTTGCATGCGCTGTTTAGCTGCGCGCAACTATGGGGCGCGTGGATCTTCCGCGGATTAGCAAAGCAGCAGGAGAGGAAGTCTATGGACAGAACGCTGGTTGAACGGTTATGATGGGAACAGCCGTGAGATGATTGGCGAGATATTGACAGATTGTGGACACGGTCTCGGAGAGACGTTTTGGAAAGCAAAGTTTTGGAATGCAAAGTGGAATTGTTGAGATTCGAGTCTGGGGAATTGATGCATATCTTACATGTAGGAATCTGGTGACGAGACGGGTATAGATGTGTGATCCATAATCTTCGTACGTAGTAGGAAATCAGCCACTCGATGATGTCGTACACGTGACGCTTCGATCGATGCATGCTTGGTAGAGACTGTGTTCCAAAGTGAATGGTTCTTGTCGTTGTGTCGAATACATGGATTCGAATTTTATGCGTATTTGTGAGTATAGCTCGCAGTCCTTGTGCGTATCTTTTAGACCTGCGGAGGCGTTGAATTCGCAGGTGAGGTGATCAGGCCAAGTACTTCAAGGTAAATACGACCTTCCTACATCTAGCTCTACGCCTCCACCTTTGCTTCCTCCTTATGAAAGGACACGATGTGATTATTTCCTTCACGGGTAGACATCGGAGTTGTTCTGACACAGATGATGTCGCAAGGTACATGGTTTCTTCCGCTTCAATGTTAGTAGGAATCTCAGCCCCTCTGCCGCTCACCGTTGTTTGCCGCCATCACGTTGACATCGAAGGCGTACAACAGCCGACGTTGTTGCTCACGCTCATGTACATGGTATCTGAGCTCATCCATTTCCATTTCCCTTAATGTCAGTGACAGAGGTTGTAAATGACAGATGACCCCCGGAGATTATGTCAACCCTTCATCAGACTCAAGCGGAAATCCGTCTTTGCAACAACGTTGACGACAGCCATCATGAAAGCCGCACGACACCCTAGCCATATCGGTCACCACCGTGTAGCGCTCTCTTTACAAGGGAAGTAATATTACATCTTCAACCCAGGGCACAGGATTATGTATAAAAATACTGAAGTCTTTTTTTTTCCTATGGGTATTTTATGTACTGACCGCTTTGGATACATTGCTTAAACACACCCAAAAAGAAGAAACAAAACTCCAAACTCCAACTCCGACAAACGCCATGCCGAACCTGAAGCTAATTTTCGTTGAGGGTATATTCCGACCACCTTGAACGCCATCATAAAGCAAACCGAAAGTCACCAAATCCTAATGAACGCCATGCCAAAAAAAAAACACTCGAAGTCTGCAAACCCCATTGAACGCCACCTTAAATCAGAAGGGGAGCCTCCAAACCATTCCAACAACGGTGCCTCGCCGACCACAAACCCCCTTGGCCCTTGTCCCTAGCCACTAATCGTCCTGGAACCATTGCACGTTCAGCCTCCTTCCTACGCACCTTCAATCAAACCAACTCAAAACCGACCACCACCGAGCCCAGGCTTGCCCTGCACATTGCACTCAAACGGGTGCTCCAACACCCTCGTGCAAAGCTGCAAGCCTATTAGCTGTCATCTCAGCAAACCTGCTGCCTCTAAGGTTTCCCCTGGGGGCAACATGCGGTTGAGACCAAGGCACGTCTGGGCCGCGAACGCGGTGATCCAGGACACCTGCCTAACAGGGCGGAAACCCCAACTCACGGCAAAACGCGGCGATGATCGTCCAGCCTACGACTCGAGCGTAACCAGCAGCATAACGGCTGGAAACCTCACTGCGTCGACCTTCGTTTTGCTGTGGCCTCATTTGTCTGGCTTCGACCTTTGCAAAGCCAGGCAATGCCTGTTCATCTGCTCCCCGTGCTGTTGGAGACACGGAGATGGTACAGATGCAGACTTGACGGGGGATTCCGCTCCGGCGCGCACACGCGACTTACGTGGTGGTGGTGGGTTGGTTGCCTCTGGCAGGAAGTCGCAGCATTCGGGTGCTTTGCGCTTCAGTGAGCTCTCGTGGGTTGCCATTGCGCCGAGTTTTGCGGCGTGATGGTGTCTCGGTGGTGTCAGAGTTGTGGTTGAAACGGGAGAAAGCAGTATTGGTATATCGTGGCAATGATTGCTGTGTCGCTGGTCATGATTGAGGTCCGCGACAATAAGAGCGTGACTTCGTGCGTAGTGCGCGCTCGTACCCTATTACCGGGGATCCATGCAGGAGTAGACAGTGAAGTGTGCGGATGTTCCAGTGAGTAACTTCACGCGCCTCAGTAGTCGCGACTCTGCTTTCTCTGGCCAGCATTCTAGGTATCAGCCAATATCTGGACTCAGCTCATAAACTCTCCCAGCGGCAGCCAGTAACGTTCTACTCGACAGCTGAATGGGTAGTAATTTACATGCTGAGGGTCGTCCAGCGAAGCGCTCACTTACTTTCGGTCGCAGGCATGATAGTCTTTGTTTCGATCTATACAGATATTAACTCAAAAATTAGCAGGCTCATTCGAATAGCTGTTACTCTTTCCATGAATAGCAGACACCTTTTTCTCTACGGCATGCTCGATAGCAGGTCACTTTTCAACGTAAATGCCCGAGATTTCCGCAAACCCTGTTCGGCATGAGTTTCTTCCTTTGGTGCAATCGTTCAAGCTATGACCGTGGAGGTTATACATTGAATGGACGTTGCACAGTTACTCTCAATGGCTACAGGTAAGGTCCTGCAAGCAGAGCATGTTAAACAAGCCCACACGTCGAAGTCAACTTGAACGTAAAAGACAGTCTTTCAATGGCTACCGCTTCGAGCTGTAAAAGTAAAGTATTCGATATTGGCTCATCTGGCCAAGGAACCTTCAGCAATACATTGCTGGCTCAATGGCATCGAAGACGAAACATCCCAATGGCATCTTTTCTGCCACCTCGTGTGCAGCGGAGAGTGTGGCATCAGGGTGTGAGTCTCTCACTGCTTTTCGATGTGCTTCAGCTTGCCTGTGTCGATGATCGTTCGGTGAAGGATGAAGTATGGGGGTCTAGAAAAATATTCCATTCCCGTCCGCTGATCGCTTCGCTTTTGCTAGTGTCATCGGCGTTGGTGTTCCATGCGTGCGAAGCTCGGTCTAGTATTTCAGTAAGTTCTCGTGAGTTAGTATCGGGTTGCATCTCATGGGCGTATCAGGCAACAATATGGCACTGCTATACATACCTTGTCTAGGAGATGATGCGCGCTTGATCGTCGATGACCTCTTGAACGTCCATCTAGGCCGTTTTCCCAGCCTTGGCAAGCTCGTCTCGATGACCTTCACCGCAGAACCTTCGGCAGTCCGAGCACGCAAGCTACAGAAGCCATGGGAGGACCGTACATGCTTCTCTCCATAGTGACAGTCAAGTTCGGAACCGGTGGTACATGAGGCGTTTACTCAGTTCCAGCAGAGATCCTTCTCCGGAGTTGTGCTCTCGATAGTAAAATATTTCATTATTGATGTCAGGTATCACCGCATTTACAAAGTAGCATAATTGAAATTAGCTTCCTCTCTGCCTGGTGGGCAGCAGGCATGATTGAGTGGGATTTAAGTAGAATTTTTGTGTCCACGTAAACACAAGATTGTAGGAGGTGCCGGCACATGAAGTCGTGAACTTCCACTTTGAGTCTTCCCCGCCGGCTTTCCGCCCCGAAATCAACGTCACTCTAACTGATTGAACGATACCTTAGCAATTTGCGTACCCGTATACATTCAACCGTGCGCCTCAATTACCATTCACCGCCACAATCACAATATCACATTCTCAAGATGGACATCCGCCTACTCCACCCGTCAGACATTCCTCATGTCCAGACGACCAACATCACCAACCTTCCCGAGAACTACTTCTGCAAGTACTACATGTACCACCAGCTTAGCTGGCCACAATTGAGCTACGTCGCTGTTGATGTACGTATTGCTTAGGTTTGAGACTTGATAGAGCGACTTCTGACCGCCAATCTAGGTCTCAAGACCCAAGAAGACACCCTACGATGCGCCGAAGATCGTAGGCTACGTGCTTGCGAAGATGGAGGAGGACCCACAAGACGGCATTCAGCACGGCCACATCACATCTCTCAGTGTCATGCGCACACACAGGCGGCTAGGCCTGGCAGAGAAGCTCATGCGCCAAAGTCGTATGTAACGGAGAATCCAGCGGTCAGGTGTCTCTCCGGAAGATTGCTAATCATTTGCAACCACAGAGAAAGCCATGTACGAGACCTACAACGGCAAATACGTTTCCCTTCACGTGCGCGAAAGCAACGTCGCCGCGCTACGACTTTACAAGAACACTCTCGGCTTCAAAGTCATTGGCACCGAGGCCAAGTACTACGCGGACGGCGAAGATGCGTACAGCATGCGCATGGACCTCGACTACCTGGCGGACGAGGCGGAGTCGGACGATGAGGATACCGTTGGCAAGGATGAAGGCGACGACGTTGGAAGCGCGGGCAAGAAGGGCGACGCTGAGAAGTTGAGAAAGGTCAGAGTTGGAAAGCCCATGGGCGTGGGTGAGCTCGTGGAGGTGAACGCAAGCACGGGAGCGTAAGAGATTGACCGGCTTTCTTGTCCAATCTTTTCGAATGGACGAACACACGAACGCGAAACCGCCGCCAGCTTTTGCCTTCTCAAATCTTCACGCGAGCTCACACGAAAGTACACGCCTGTCAAGACTGCAGCAAAATGGAACATGATACGAGATGAAATGTGCTTTATTATCTGCGATTGACTCAAGTTCCGCCTATGGCCGCCTGCTCAGCGTGCAAGGACGATCAGCAAATCACATAGCCATCCCACTGAGAAAAATATGACTCTATTCCAAGCGAGGAGGCCGCCCCCTGGCCGCTTGCGGCTCGCAAATTCGCACTGCTCTACGGCATCCTCCACCAGAATCGTGAAGGCAACCATGCAATGGTCGTGTCTCCGCGACAGTCCTTACCGTCTCCGCCGCCGAACCGGCTCTGCTGCGATCTTCTCACACCCTCTCACGGCCCTGTGTCCATTTCGTCGGATGACAACCAGGTCCTGGGCAGGATACGGCTCGTGTTGCTTCGATACCGCTTCAGTCTTGACTTGTGCTTGACCACTCTGAAACTTCGACGTCCGCTGCTGCAGTTTGATGCTCGTATCGTTCTCAGAGAAGCACCAAGCGCTGCGATATCCTTGATCATGATATCAAGACCATGGTCGGTGATTTTCAGCCGACGGATTCTTGGATTCCGGTTTTGAAAGATGTGCGCACTCCATCGCCGCCTTCGAGTCTGCATTAAATTATGGCGCATATCTTGGGGAAATCTTCCATAGCGGCCACAAGCGTAGCTTCCCGGCTGATCTCAGCCGCAGATCTTGTGACTTCAGCGGCAGCGACGGGTGGGTGAGCAAAGTTGGTAGTCGCATGACGGAACTGTATGTCTGAATACCACATGCAAACAACTATTGGACTTACCTTGGTCTTTGGTTGTCTTCTTTGTCAGTCAGTCAGCCAGTCTTGTCACTGTCGCTTTGAGCGGTGCTGTTTTGACGGTCGAGAATGACGCAAGGTTTTCCCTGTGTGGTGAGAGTTGCTTAAGATATGTGTTGAAATGTCCGTCGAGGCTTTGTGCTAAAGAGACTCTGTCCAGACACCATGCCGTTGACGGTTATTCTTTCGGCCAATCACAGTCAGAATCTCAGGTGGTCGGAGGTTGGAGCTAGGCTGCAGCTCATTTGTATCCAAAGTCCCGTGGTTTTACAAACTGGAGGTGCGGCAGCGGCACATGTGGATGTGCTTACTCTCTTGCGACGGGATATCTTCACACGTGCTATCACGTAATTCTAAATACAGATCAGTCACATCAATGAGGTCATGTGATATCAGGGCCAGCATGACTCGCCTGGTTTGGCCATCTAATCAGCTTGCTTCGCACACCCAAGGAGTTTCTCACAAGAGTCACAATGGAGAAAAGTACAGGAAGATGTATCAAATTACAATGCCGTAGCAGCCGATCTATATCTAGTATATTTGTAGTAGCAATGTGCAAAAACCAAAGAAATAAAACCCCTTGACTCTAATCCTCCGCCTTCTTAGTCTGCTTCGTCCTCAACTTCATCATCAAATACACAAGTCCATAAATCCCAAACACGAACACCACCACCAAGCCCGCATTCCTCCAGCCAAAGTACTTCTCGTCCAAGTTCAGCGTTCGCAAGTAGTCCGCGCCAGTCGTGTACTGGCACACCTGACAAGCAGAAGTGTCGTTGGGGTTAAGCAAGTTCGTAGCGCTGCCCATGCCGCTTTGGTAGGCTGACAGGTACTCTTGGCAGGTCTGGCCAGCTGGAGGGTCGAAGAGAGCGACTTCGTTGGGTTTGCAGGTCACGGGCTTGTCCCAGGTTGTGAAGACCATTAGGCTGGACATGAGGTAGTTGAAGGGGTCGAGGTAATAGAGCCTATGAAAGGAATTTGTTAGCTGAGTGATGGACGGAAAAGTAGTTGCAGGAAAACTCACCAGTATCTCCAGAAGGCCTGAATCTGGCTGTAAGGCACGACGACGCCGGCGAAAGAGACAAGAGTGACGATCACAAGCGGGTTTACGAGCGAAGCGAAGACGGCGTTGGGCGCATATGCTGCGATGGCCTGTCCGATAGCCGTGTAGAGGAACTCGTACATCACCTATGGTCGAACATGTCAGCCGGCTTTCACGACAGTACATGAGGCAGGGAAGACTTACGATTACGAAGAAGACGCTGCCAGCGGAGTATGACGAAGTGTTGAGTCCAGGTGCAAAGTACCAGCATACATAGTACAACAGGGCGCAGACGATCAGGTACGGAAATTCCGAGATGATAAGACCAGTAACAAAAGGACCCCAGTGGTACTGCAGTACGAGTTAGCGACCGGATCGCATGAGATTGCAGGAAGTTGTCTTACCATTTTGCTCTTCTTCTCTCTCGCCTCGAAAATATCGCGACGGTCAATGAACAGCGGCTGCAACTGTGCAATCACACCCGGCGACACAAAGATAACATTGAACACAGTGAACAAATTTTGCTGAAGGTCGTTGAGCGAGTCTCCAATCATCCAGAAAGTGAATCCGTTGAGAAGAGCCAGGAGGACATGCATAGCGAATTTGTTCATCACATACTCTGTGTTCCGGTAGAGCGAGACGTTCATGCGCTGTGTCACAAGCTTTGTTTGCGTCCACATCGAAGCAGCGAATTCATTGCCGTCGTCGTTGACAGAAGTTGGGTTCGACGCAGCGTGCGATACAATGTTGTCGATCTCGGTTGAGAGCTGTTTGTGTTCGTCCGACTCGAGCCAGATTTTGTTCCAATCTTTGTCTTTGCCTCCAGCGCCAGTAACGACCTCGATCATAAACTCGGCTGGGTTCGCTTCTGGTGGGCAGGGCGCTCCATTGCGGCTGAGGTATCCCTTGAGAACGTCGGCGTTATCGCTACCAATATCTCCGAAGTATACAGTTTTACCGCCTTTTGTGAGCAGGAGCAGTTTGTCGAATTGTGCGAACAGCTGAGCTGACGGTTGATGAATTGTTACCAAGATGGCTTGGCCAGCAGCTGCGAGTTTACGAAGGAATCTGACTGTATTGAAGGCGGCTTGGCCATCTAGGCCGGATGTAGGCTCGTCAAGGAAGATCAAAATGCTAGGCTTCGCAACCAGCTCGACGGCGATGGTCAAGCGTTTACGTTGTTCGATGGACAATCCAGAACCGGGAGAACCAATGAGGGTGTGCTCAAGAGCGTTCAGCTCAAGGAGGTCGATGATCGTATCCACGTAGCGCAACTTTTCCTCATCAGGCGTGTCACGTGACTGACGCAACAGCGCCGAAAATTCAAGAGCCTCACGGACTGTTGCCAGTGGCTCATGAATGTCGAGCTGTTCCACATATCCGGCTGAGCGTTGGAAAGAGACAGGGATAGGTCTTCCATCAACGAAGACGGAACCGTTGATCGTACCTTGCGTTTTCCGTTGGGCTAAGACGTCCAAGAGGGTGGTTTTACCCGCGCCTGACGAACCCATGAGAGCACCAAGCATACCTGGCTTAACATAGCCCTGCACATTATCCAAGAGGACGCGATCGCCGTCGGGAGTTTCCACGGTGTACGTGAGGTTCTTCCATGTGAAGATGCTCTTGTTGCGAATCAGATCCTTTGCAACATTGTCGTCTGACTCCGAGCCAGACTCCTGTTTCTTCTCCAAGACTTGAGCCGCTTCTTCGTCGTGAGCTTGCAAAAGATGTGTTGCTTTGTTCTGCTTCTCCCGGGGAATGAGTAGCTTGCGTCCTCCTTCGCCGACCTGCTTCCACCTGGATGTGAAGAAGACTGTGACGGCGATGAAGAACACCCACCAGGCGCACACGATACCGAAGTTGCGCCAGACGTGCGAGTGCGAATACGATAGTCCTGCAAGGTATGAGTCGCCGGTCACGCTTGTGTCACCTGGAGCAGCGCCGATGACGCCGACGCAGGACTGTCCGCCCACGTCAGGTCCATAGCCGGGGCCATTTGGTATGAGGTTCGGACCAACGCATGGCAACTCCGTGTTGTGAAACTCGTTCGAAACGAGCGCGTCGAAGGTATAAGCCCTGCAGAATTTAGGTTAGCTATAGCTCATGGTACGTCCAGCCCGAAGAGAATGGTGAACCAGGACCGAGCATTCGTGAGATTCGCAAGAGTACCATGCCTCTATTGGCAGACAAAAAAGACGGAAGGGTTTCCGATAAGCCTTGGTAATGGGGTAGGGATGAAACATACTGCAAAAGATGTTAGCATGCTGACAACAGAGTAAGAGTGAGGTGTCATCTGAAGAAGAGTGAGGCGTACCATAGGATTTATCCAAAAAATCCAGACGAACCAAGGATGCATCTCCGGCTTCGCAATCATATACCCCATATAAATGAATAACGACACAAAGGTCAACCCAGAGACCTTGGTAGCAGCATCGAACGTCGGAAACGCCGCGCCCACAGCTCTGAAATACTGCGTCATCGTAAGCGCATTCACATAGCTAATCAGCAAGAACGTGAAGAAAGCTGCAGCCGAACTCCTCAGCCCAGTCATCCAGTACAGTACAATACTGAAGTGTCCGACCTGGAACATCAGGATCGGGAGGTCGGCCACGACTTGGGCGATGACGAAAGCGGCCGGGTGGTAGAGGGCGAAGGAGCGGTGCTTAGCGAGGACGGGACGGCCTGTGAAGGAGTCGGTGACTTCGCCGAGGGCGATGAGGGCGTGGTAGAGGGTTGAGAAGAAGATGGCGCCGCCTTTGATGAAGAGACCGAGGTTGTTGTTGGGGGCGGCGTAGAAGAGGGAGCCACCGATCAGAGCTTGGACGAGGGTGGCGGCTTGTTTGATGACCATTGTGGATTTGTCGCCCCAGAGGAGCTGATATTGTCTCATGACGGCGAATTGCACTTGCTTGAAGAAGTTGGCTGAGACGGGAGAGTCTCGCAGGCCCTTGTTCTTCTCTTTGGCGACCAGGTCTTGGAATGCTATGGTGTTGACTCGTGCTTCTTCGCTCTCGGGGTAGCCTTGCGCTTCTGCCAGCATGTAGGCTTTGGTCTTCGATTGGTCGTAGGCGGCAGCGATATTTTCATGTGTTCGGGGAAATCTGTTCTCGTACCCAAGGGCGATCTTGCGCTCGGTCGGGACTGTCACACCAGTCAAGTAATCACCTTTGTTCGAGCCGTCGACGCATACAAAGCCAAGGTCTTCCATGAAGGGGACCGCATCCTGACGAAGTCCGTAGTAAAGCTGCTTGCCCTCATCAAGAACGAGGACTTTGTCAAACTGGTCGTATATTCCGTTACCAGCCTGGTACAACGTGACAATCGTTGAGAGTCCAAGGATGTCGGTCATCGCGCGGATTGCCTTAACATATTCGAGGGCAGTGCTAGCATCGAGACCTCTGGTGGAGTTGTCCCAACAGTAGACACTTGCACGTGTAGTGAGGCACTCGAGAATCGACACACGCTTCCTCTCTCCGCCGGAGACGCCGCGAATGAAAGCATCACCAACTTTAGTCGTCGCTGTGTGGGAGATGCCAACAGATTCGAGAAGGAATTTCTTGTATTCTTGGGCGTACTGCTCTTGCGTTTGGATGCCGGCGGGTAGATGGCGAGGAGACTTCATGCGGGTCGCAAAATCGATGGTGTTCTGGACGGACAGAGTCGGGAAGAAGACCTCTTCCTCGGTGTTCATGACGATCTGACCTCTATATGCTTGTGCATCCTTCGCAGACATGTTCCCGAATGTGACGTCCCCAGTCACTTCTTCGTAACCAAGGCGGTTGTTGGCGAGAACGTTGAGCAAGGATGTGCATCCAGATCCAGGGCGTCCAAGGACCAGCAACCTGCAGAGCGAAGGATCCAAGTTAGTATAGTGTCTCAGACATCATTCCGGGGTGCACCCTTCGGTAACGTACATCTCACCAGGTTTCACGCAGCCGTGTGAGGTATCGATGATAGTCTTGAGGTCACCTTTTGCACTCTTGTGAAAAGGGTTGAACTGAGATAGCACATTTTCGTTGAATGTTGCACCGCTGTTGATGCCCTTGATCGTAAGGTTGTTCCAGGAGACGCCGAGACTCCTGGGTTTGTCGTCGGTATCTGACTCCAGTTGTTCCAGTCTTCGCATCTCGCTTGACAAGTGCCATTCTGATGTCTCTGTGGGTTTGTCTGTGTCTGTGAGCTTCTCGGATGGTGGAAGCTCGATGATGGTGGTCGAGGAGGCCGCGAGGCTTCCGGTGTCGTCTGTGTGGTTAGGCCCCGGCATGTTGAAACGTATGACCAAAGTGACAAGATCTGCCTTGGTGTAACGCGCCAGCTGCTATATAAAACAAAGAAAGCAACAAAGAGAACGAGAAGTCTTTTGTCAGCGCACGCAATCTGCGATACGTGCGAGTGCGAGAACCCTCCTACCTCTACCACATCGGTGGCTTTTGGAACAGCCATGGATCCACACTAGCGTCCATTACATCTGGGCGATTGATCGCTGCATTTGCCCGCCGGCGGAACGATGGTTCGCGTGGCAAGATGCAAACCATACGCAAATGCTCTGGGTCGAGATGTTGTGCTTTGCACGGGTCCGCAACGCCAGCGGCTGAAAAGCCTCCGGCGGAGGGTCTCGAGCAACATCAGCCCGAAGTTACGGCCGTGTCTGCTATAGCCAGAATAATAATCCAGCAATACCACTTTCCTTCCGGTGATCAGAGATAAGACATCGAACGTCAGTTTGTGAATCTGGATGAAAATGCATGCAGTATGTGAACCTCCCACTGGCGTGTGAACATCGTAGGCGCGTCCAGGATGACAGACAATTACCCTTGTCTGAACTGAACCCTTTGCTGTCGGAGGCCAAATTCGTTGGACACGCCGCTGCTAATGTCGTTATCGGTCAAGTCAAACTGTCGAAGTACGCAAGGGTCACCGTTGAGACATGATCAGTAAACATGCAAGAGAGCACGTTCGATGCTGCGTTTCCTCCTTCCTCCTTGACTGAGGAACGAAAAGCTTGGCAATCGGTGCTGTCATCTCCGAGCTCGCGCTCTCAAAACCCTCCGAGTACGGTTTTGGATTAGATCTTGCTGTATTCCATGATTCGAGACCATCGTGAATCGATCTCCTCCCATCTTTCCATGTGCGCATACGATCTGCTCCGGTATCAGAAAATGATTCTTCCCAGCTCGCGCAAGTATCTCTTAAGTTGTACCAGGCCGGAGGTGACTTAGCTACCTGATTGGTTTCCAGGAAAAGCCCATCTCGTGAGAGCATATGATGATAAATTCTTGTGAATGCAAAAGTCCCTCTTGCACAGCATAAGGTCACTGGTGAAAGCAACGTCACTGGTGTAGGCCGTTTTTGTCGCTCGAATGCGAAGTTGAGCTGATAGGATTGTGAAGATCTCGACCACTGACTTTCAAGACGCGCATTCACGCTATTACTGTGCCAATGGCTGACTGAATTATGTTGTGTTCAAGTCAATCTGACTGCTATCGCCAGCCTCAGCAAAACAAAATGAAAAGAGAAGAAAAGTCCAAACCCGCTCAATAATCCATCACATCATAGCACTCCAACACCCACCACCCCAACAACAACCCCAACCAACCCATACACCCACCAACAAACATCCCCAAGCAAAGAAGACGCAGCACTCTTGTCGCCGCCTCCCTCTCCACCACTCTCCCCATTGCTCGCCTGCGCCGCCGCCTCGCTCGCCGCTGCTAGCATTGCGCGCCCGGCGGTGACGGTCAGAGTGGCGTAGTTGATTTGCGTCGATGCCAGAGTCGTGCTGGAGCCTACGCGGCCGAGACCTTCGATTTGCGAAGAGCCCGTGCAGGTTGCGGCTGTGGCGCGAGTGCCGCCGGCCATGTTGCAGTTGATGGTGGCGCCGGAGTGGGAGGTGCTTGGTGGTGGGGGGATTGATGTGCCGGGCCTGGAGGAGGGTTAGGATCGGGTTGGCATGATGATGAAAGGTGTCGTCATGGGATTTTTGTGGTTGATCATGCTGCTGAAGTGGCTTGCGACGTGGATATCAAGCGGAGAACATGATGACAACGTCGATGAATGGGATGTGTTATTGTACTTACATTCCATTGTCCGTCGTCACGATCGGGTTGTAGGTGTATATCAGCGTGCTCTCGCCACCGGTGACGGTGATTGTAGACTGCAAATGGCAGCCTTGAGGGCCTGGAGCTGAAGAGTTGGCTGCATTGTACATGCAACCGATGGCGTATGCAGTTTGGTTCTCGTTCTTCATTGAACTTATGTTAGCAACTTTATTACGTTGACATTAATATGAATGTTAAACCTACAGCCGTTATCACCGAGGCAGCCAGATTTCTTGCATCGCCTGGGAAATCGTGCAAGCTGCCTGGCAAGAAGATAGTTGCAGTCGGGTAAGGTGATGGATCTGGTGGGGCGGAAGAGGTCGGGAGGCCATCTTGTGCGGTCGAGGAGTCTTGCGCAGTGGCTGTGGCGAATATTGATGAGGCGATGAGGAGGATTGTATTTCTTTTTGATAGTGCGAACAGCATTATGCTGCAAGCGACGTGCCGCTGTGAAACTGGGGGTATGCGAGTGGACCAGCACGTGATTTCACAGCCCAAGTAGGCAAGTGCAAAGCTGGCGCGCGGAGGGTGGCTTGCACGCGCGCGAGGGGACAGGGGACAGAGTGTGAGTTAGAGGGCGTGAAGGATGCTGATGTTTTGATGGTGAATTCGATGTTGATGACACTGATGATGGAGATGATGGCGATGAGCAAGAAACCTCCCTACCTCTCTTCCCTCTCTGCTGCGCTGCTTCCACGCCTGAGCCGGGAGCTGGCGTAACGTGGGCAAGCAGCAGAGTCTTGTCTCGCGCCAAGCGCCTTCGCTCTGGGCTGGGCAGCGTGGGCGAGCAAGAATGGCATTACACGATATCCCGAGGGCGTAAGGACGTGCGAGAGTTTTGCGTGTCGGATGACACACGAGGCATTCTCGGGTCAGAAACGTCCTACGCATGAGCAGAAAGGACTGCTGATGTCGAGCGGTATAGCGAACAGTAGCAGTAGCAAACGCTGTCTTCGCTTGAGAAGCACAGAATAGGCCAGACAGCAAGGGTGCAGTGGGCGGATGTCGGCTCTTGGCTCGGCGCCATGAGCGGTCCGCCACGTCGACGAAACGAATGAGCGTGATGACCACGCCCGGACAAGTTCATAAGTTCATCATCAATCTTCGCATTCTCGGGCTTGTTGGCCGAAGTGTTTGCTGACGTCGTCGCGTGTCGAGCTGCATTCGACGCGACACGCTCGACTTGCTGTGCTGGGCACATGCATGTATTGAAAGCCTCACACCAAAACCAACAATCGCCACACAATTCACACATCTCATTGTCGCCATCATGGACAAACATCTCGAAAAGCTCATATCAAGTGCCTTCGGTCAAAACTCTGACCTCGCGATGAGAACGCTCGATGCCGCAAGTGTGTTTCTCTATCCTACTTGGCTGCACAACAAACTCTCATTGCTTTACAGGAAATTCTCAAAATGGTATCCCTGAGCTCCTCAGAGACATCTCTACCTATATCTTGTCACTCACAACGTCCGGCGAGGTGGCGTATCATCCAGTTCGCGACAACCAGGTTTCTCCTGAACCAACGGCAAAAAAGCGCAAGCTGGAACAAGCACCCGAAGCATCTGACCGATCCATAGGTGGCGCAAACGGCAGCTACCACATGTCGAAAACTCCAGTCGTGACTTTTGAGTGCAAAGACGTCAGCTTCACCTCGCCACTTCGCAAGAAGCTCAAGTTGCAATTCGTCCACGACGATTCAAATTTCTCTTTACGTCAGATACGCCTGCTCAACCCAACAACACATGCCGTCGAATACACCCTTCGAGGCGAGGATGTCGAAGCCATGTTCTGCCTACCCGTACCGGAAAAGACACAACGCCAACAATGCTTTCTCATTTTCCCTCTCCCCGGATCGCAGAGCTACGATGGCACCCCTGCGGAACCACTGGTGTGGACTATGAACGAGACGAAGGGATCACCAGAGATTGTCGGCAATGCAACGAAGTCGGAGGGCACTGAGGAGGATACCCTCGTCGATATCACGCGGAGAGAGCTACAAAATCACTTGACATGCCTAAGCAAGAAGCTCATCCTACCCAACGAGGGCGAATTCGCCAGCGAAATCCCGCAAACCCACCGCAAAGGCGAGAAAGCCTTCCACACCAAAGCCTTCCGCGGCAGCAAAGAAGGTACATACCGTCCTCCCTCCCCCAAACACTCCCCGCATCACCCACTAACTCCTCCCTCTCCCTCCAGGCTACCTCTACCTCCTCTCCACCGGCATTGTCTTCGGCTTCAAAAAACCCGTCGCCTTCTTCCCCTTCGCCAGCATCGAAAGCATCTCCTTCACCTCCGTCCTGCAACGAACCTTCAACATCGTAATCACCACCACCGATCCCTCCGACCCCACAAAACAAACCGAGCACGAGCTCAGCATGGTCGACCAAGCAGATTTCCAGCCCATCGACGCTTACATCCGCGCACACGGCCTCAACGACGCGAGCATGGCCGCCGAGCGCCGCGCCAAGATTCATAATGTTAATAAGCCGGCGGCGGGCGAAGAGGCGGCGGTCAATGAAGATGGGGAGGTCGATGGGAGGGGCGAGATTGAGAAGGCGGAAGCCCTGTTGCAGGATCAGGAGGATGAGGAGGAGGAGGATTATGATCCTAGTGGAGGCGAGAGCGAGGGGAGCGGAGAGGATAGCGATGAGGAGGATGATGAGAGGGAGGGATATGAGGAGGGTGAAGAGGGCGAGGAAGAGGAGTGGGATGAGGAGGAAGAGGTTGGTGCTGAGGAAGAGGCGGCATGAGCGAGGAGCGGACGCAACTGGATATACAACTTGGTCGTGCAGACGGACACATTGAATGTTGCTGCTCTTCCGGACCGCGACGAGTTCGGAATGGCTTAAAGCACAATCTTCATGTTGATGCTCACCACAATCGCGAAATGCACGAAGGCGTGCCAGCTGGCTGGTACGCTCCTTACTGGACGGCGCCAAACCGCACATCACAAGTCTCTGACTGAACGAAGACGAGCTCCCTTTCGAGCCTTTAGCCCACGGCGTTGCGCAAACTGCACGTTCCGTTGGGAGCCGTCACTTGAACAAAGTGACGAGTTGATGCGATTCGGCACCGTACGGCTTACGAGGCCAATCGTCGCTCACTGGCCTGCAAAATCAACAGTGGGAAGTGATGGTACACTAGACCCAAATTATACAGCCCTGACCGCTACACATGTTGTTAAGACACCGCAGAAGACTTTCACGGAAGTCTGGGTTCTCTCAGGAATATTCGATCGGATCGAATGCTTTCATTTACGTCATTTTCATCCCTGATGAACATACATGTAAACAAGCAGTGCTATTCCCACGTCGAATGGATGATTCCCGCTCATTGCTTCTAATCTGGATTTATTTATATATTCGTTTCAAGCTTCGTTTCTGTGCATATGTGCTCTACGGCGCATCAAGAGGGTCCCAGTCTACGCAGGAAATCAAAAGAGTCAGCAATAGATCTCACCTGTTCCACAATCACAGCATCCACACCACCACCACCACCACCAACAACAACACTCAAAGAACCCCAAAAAGAGGAAAAGACAAAAACTCACCAGTAACCAACCCCTCATCCAACCCATCCAACCTCCTCACATCCCCCTCCCCAATCTCAAACCCTGCCACATCAGCATTCTCCACAATCCTCTCCTTCTTCACACTCTTCGGCAACACCACATGTCCCTTCTGCAGATTCCACCTCAGCATCAATTGCGCGGGCGTGCACTTGTACTTTTTCGAAAGCTCGATTATGGTGGGGTGGTCCATTTTCCAGGCTCGGGCGAGGGGCGCGTAGGACTCGATGACGATGTTGTGGGAGGCGCAGAGGGCGGAGAGGGAGGCGTGGGTGTTGAAGGGGTGGAGCTCGATTTGGTTTATGGCGGGGAGGAGGCGGGGGGAGGAGCGGAGGAGTTCTGATATCTATGTTTTGGTGAGGTTAGGATGTATATATATATACATTGATGGTTGAATCTGGATGTTTTCCTTTCCCTCTCTCTCTCCAGATTTCTCCTTCCCATCGGACAAAAAAATGATGTGAATGAATGTGACTTACGTGTTTCTCCCCATAGTTACTCACTCCCGGAATTCTCACCTCGCCCTCCAGCACCGCGTCCTCCAACGCCCTCCAACTATTCAACCTCGCCTCCTTCCCCCCATAAGGACTATGCAACAAAAACAAATCAATATACCCCAACCCACACTCCCTCACACTCTCCCTAATACTCTCCCTCACCGCCTCATAACTCCGCTCATTCTGCGCCAACTTGCTCGTGTAATGGATATGCTCTCTCTTGAGCTCTGGGTGGGATTTCAGGTAGGACAGGATGGTGGAGCCGACTTCGCGCTCGTTGTCGTACATTTGCGCGCTGTCGAAGGCGCGGTAGCCGGCTTCGAGGGCGTATTGGACGGCGTTGCGGGTTTCATGGCCGCTGGTGAGGTAGACTCCGAGGTGGATGTGGGGGATTGAGAGGGAGGTGGTGTTTGGGAGGGGGATGCGGGAGGTGAGGGAGAAGGATTGGGAGGACATTTTGCGGAGGGTTCTTTGCATCGGTTTTGGGCAGATAGAGTCGATAATGAACGGAGGTTCTGAGATGGTAAGAGTAGGAGGATTGGTGTCTGGATGGAATGAGATTGTAGAATTACTCAGACACTCTGGTACATCCAATCCTTCTCTTACCTGTATATGACGTCGGCTTGTGGATTTCACCGACTTGGTCGTTTGAGAATTGAATGTGCATTTGGAATACAGTAGCGGTTTCGAACCCACATTATGGTTAGAGAAAGCGAATTCGAGCGTTACGATCAAGGAGGAGTACTGCATAACAGTCAGCACATATACTTGCCACCTCCGAATGTCTGCATGATCTTCACGAAAGTCGTTTCATGTTCGAAGTCGGGACCACATGAATGATGATCCCCGCCCGTTCGGAGGGGAGTCCTAGTCAGACCCCTACTAGTCACGTCATCAGGGCAATGTTCGGGGCTGTTTTTGTGCCTCCGATTCTCCATCTGTGCCGTTTTGGGGGGAGGCGGTGGCATAACTCGCATGGGTGGGATCAAGCCATCTTTGACGGTGGTGGTGACATGGGCATGAGATCACGCACCGCCAGCCGAGGGAAACCATGGCGGAATTCCCAGCTCGCGCAAATGTAGGTCGACACATCCCTTTTCTATCTATCTCTCACCACCCCAGCAGCCAGTCGGCCCTAGCAATCGCCCTCTCTCGTTTCCAACGCATGCACGCCGCAGACGCACCGATCCAGCCACGATATCGCTGACTTCATCACTTCCGCTCTGAGATCGCAAACTTGGTGCCTTGCAGCGAAGACGAACTCACGCACCGACAAAACCTACTCGCCCGCCATGGACAGCTACCACAATGCTTATAGCAACGACTATCCTTCTAGCTCTCTCGCTAGCTCCAGCTCGAGTGCACGATACAGACCTCCTACCAACCCTACATACAACCCTCCCAGTCTCTATCCTCTGCATAGCACCAGCTCTGGCTCTCCAGTAGCACACGCAGCACCGCGTCCTCCACAAACTCGACGACTTCCAAGCAACATGGACGGTCTGCTCGACAATACCGACACCGAGGTCGCCGCCCCACCACCACTCACCACAGACCCGAACTTCGACATTATAGATTGGCACCCTGCCTACCAAAGCTGCCAGCGCTACTTCCTCGACCATGCCCAACACGAACCCGGCACACAAGCCCTCTGCGCACTAATCAACATCCGTCTGCCGTTCCAATGGCTCACAAATCCCGTTACATCATCTACACCACCCAGCGCAAACGCAGCACCATCATCAGCACACTCCAACTCCCAATTCACCTTCACGCCCAACTCCTACCATCGCACAAACGGCCTCAACAGCCCCCATCAACCACTCCAAACCCAGCACCACCACCAACAACCAGTCTTCATCTCCCTCCTCCCCTACATCCGCCGCCTCATCATAACCGGCTTCGACAAACCTCCAATCCTGCACGGCTTCTTCGGCGACTCCTACAAAGCCGGCATCTCGCCGCACCTCGACTGCGAGCGCCGCAACTTCCTCTTCACAGCCAAACACGGCGGCTGGCGGACGTGCAAGAAGTTTTACGACACGGGCAGTTCGGGCGGAGGAGACGAGTCGGCGCCTTTCATGAAGCCGCTCGAGGATGCTAGTGCGGAGGAGCTGGAGGCTGCGGAGCAGGCTTGGAGTAAGTGGTTGGCGATGGAGGATTGGATGGTGGGGGAGAGGAGTTTGGGAGAGGATGCGGCACCTGGGGGAAGTCAGGGGAGTGGGAGGGAGAGGGCTAGGTGAGGAGTCTGGGTCAAGATCAATGTTTGAAACGATGACTCGGCGGACAACATCGTATCGGAATTGGGTCGAGCGGGCATGTTTGCAAGACAGATGCTGCGTCGACGACAAGACCATTGCGTGCCCGACCTGACGGGTGCCCTTTGGGTGTGCAGCTGCTGGCAGCTACAAGCACCGATTTTTCGAAGGTTACTGTTCTTCGCTCTTTCCGCAATATTCTTGCTACGGAGACTGCAATGCACCTTGTCACCTTCGAAACATTAGACGATTGTCTAATAATCGCAAAATACGGCATAAACGAACCATGGCCCCAGCACTGGCGACGTGCAGCTTCCCCGTTGGCCACTTCGGTCTCGCTTCTACAGACGACGTTCCGCTTGCCTCCCAGCTGCACAGCCTTTGCTGTTTTTATACCGCCACAATGATTTGGCAGATTCAACGGATTGGCATTTGCACAAACACTGTGTCTTTGGAACATCATGCAAACCTCGCAAACGGCCGACCAAAAAATCGGACTTGCATTCGCATCACTCCCAGGGACAAAAACGATGATCATGGCACAATTTTCACACCGGTGAAGTTATGCGCGCGTCAACCGGAGGCATATTTGCTCGCAATGCAGGCTGCAGTGCCCAAAGCTGCCATGCAGGTGCATCGATTCGGTTGCATGTTTGCAGTGCTCCTATGCAGCCATCGGTATACACAACGTTCGCAAATTCTAGAGAAGGGATGGTGAGCCCAGGACACGCATCACGTTGCCTCATTGAGTAACGACGAGTCCAGGGCACGCATTACGTTACATTATTTAACGATACATATAGATAATCATTGATGCTTGTTTCGAGTGAAAGGTCGATATCAAAGCTAGCAAGCACGATTGCATCATGTATCCGATATCTAGATGATCGTTGTAGCACGAATATCAGTGCCACGTGTCAACACTTTTTGTGTAAGGTAATGTACGACACGGATATGTCAACTAGAGATGTATCACCGTGTCTAAACTGTTAGACCACTTCGATGAAATTCTAGAAGCCTTCCGTGACAACCCTCCAAGCTACCGAACCACGTGGCCGCCATCAAAGTATCACAGTACTACTTAGATAACACGGGCAGTCATGGATCGGTTATCAGGAATGATCCGTCGTTCTCCGCGATCCTACAAGTGTATGTAGAGCCGCGAGACTGCTTCCTTTCTAGGCCTAGAGCACTTCTTATAGATCCGCATAACAATCAAGCAATTAGTAGGTCTCGGCCGCCAGCCAATCAATGTTTGTCAAAGGCCAAAGTGTCTCCGCTATCGGCGCTACACACCTCGGCTCAAGACCTTAAACCGCGTGCGGGCCATTGGAAATTCCAGGGCCCGGATGAAAAAATCTCGATAAACAAAACATGTTGCGCCCTACGCGCGCTGCGTCACACAGCCCCCATTCGCCCAATTGCTGCTATCAGAGCCGTTCTTGGCGTAGGGCGGAAGGCGTGTCTGGGGGCGGTGGGCAAACATTGGGGTGGTTGTAACCGGTTGAGTCATTGGCGAGCAGCGGTTTTGACCTGAGTCAAATGTGCCTCAGGTGCCGGCCTTGCCGCGTTTGATGCTGGGTTCTCGGTTCTATATAGCTTTGGCGGTCGAACGTCTGTCGTCTTTTCTTTTGACCATTGACATTCCACGACACTTTGTGACTTTCGTTCTTACTTGATACCGGATACCGATATTGATATACCCATACACAAGACTCATTGGCATTCACTTACTACCTTACTGGTTGATCGCCACTGCTGCTCTTTGCTTCTAATCAAAGGATAACCCAACCGGAGCCATTGGATCCCAGGACCTAGAACTACACATTCACACACAATGGCTCCCATCGCCGTCACCCCCGAGTCCTCGGGCACAACCACCCCCGTCGCCGCCCAGGCCTCGACCCTCACACAAGCCGGCATCAAGCACCATGTGCACGATGGCGACAACCTTGCACCTCTCGACGCCTCCAAAATGATCGTGACCCTCAACACCTCCCCCCGCGAGGTGCCCGCCATGAACAGCCCCGAAGTCATGGCCCAGAAAACCTGCACCGACCACATGGTCACCGCCGCCTGGGACGAGAAAACTGGCTGGGCCGCCCCCGAACTCAAGCCCTACGGCCCCTTCTCCATCATGCCTTCCGCCTCCGTCTTGCACTACGCCACCGAGTGTTTCGAAGGCCTCAAGCTCTACCGCGGCTACGACGACAAGCTGCGCCTCTTCCGCGTCAACAAGAACTGCGAGCGCATGCGCCGCTCTTGCGAGAGAATCGCTCTCCCTGACTTCGACGCCAAGGAGCTCGAGAAGATGATCATCGCGCTGTGCGCGCGCGACGGGCCCAAGTGGCTGCCCAGCGACCGCAAGGGCAGTTTCCTGTACATTCGCCCGACGATGATTTCCACGGATCCTGCTCTTGGTGTGCAACGTCCTAAGGAGGCGCTGCTGTACGTTATCATTGCGTTGTTCCCAGATATGAGCAAGTCCCTCGCCACTCCTGCTGCGCCGCCTGCGCTCAAGGGCAATGCTGAGCCTGAGAAGAAGGCCACTTCTGGACTCAAGCTTCTCGCATCCACCGAAGACACTATCCGCGCCTGGCCCGGTGGTTTCGGCTACGCTAAGCTTGGTGCCAACTACGGACCTTCGCTCGTTGCTCAGGGCGAGGCTCGTGCTCGCGGCTTCGATCAGGTCCTGTGGCTCTTCGGCCAAGACGCCAACGTCACCGAGGCCGGCGCATCCAACTTCTTTGTCGTCTGGAGAAACAAGGAGACCAACAAAGTCGAGCTCATCACCGCGCCCCTCGGCGAGCGCATCATCCTCGAAGGCGTAACCCGCGCCTCCATCCTCGAACTCGCCCGCTCGCGCCTCGCCGAAGGCAAGACCCCCGGCTCTCTGGAGAGCGTCGAAGTCATCGAGCGCAAATTCACCATGGCCGACATCATCGAGGCGCACGAGGAAGGTAGACTCATCGAGGCATTCGCCGCTGGTACTGCTTTCTTCGTTGCACCTGTTGGTTTGATCCACTACAAGAACAAGGACATTGAGATTCCTACTGGTGATGGCGAGAGCGGCGACTATGCTAAGGTGCTCAAGGGATGGCTTGGCGGCATTATGTACGGCAAGGAGACGCACGAGTGGGGAGTTGTTGTTGACGAGGTTGAGGCATGATTTGATACGATTATGGTAATTGACACGAAAATTAGCAGTGGGTTGGACGGATTATGAGTACACAAGAAAAAAACGAAAAGACTCCTTGACAATCAGACGTTGTTTTCAATCATGACCCACAAATTGTCCAACAGGGCTTTAGCCAACTGTCGCCGATACCACAACTCCCAGACTCGTCAAAGCCACAACTCCAAGGCTCACACCGCAGCAGCCCCACCCCAAACCTATTTCTCCTCCGACCCCTGCAAATTCCCATAAACCTATTAACAATTGCTTTCGCATCACGCATAAGATCCCCCCTCCCAACAACCTCCCTCCACTTAGCATCACCAACTCTCGCATTCGCCATATCAGCCAGATCCGCCCAGCCGAGACTGCGACGAAACTGGAAACTCTCAAGTCGAACATGAGATCTCAAGGCATCGCTGCTCTCAGATCGTAGCAGACTGCTGGTGTGGAGGAGTGCGAGAGCGCCTTCCATTGCCGGCCGCTTCGACTTGGGCAATGAGGATGAGGGGAGGAGAGAAGAGGTTTGTTTGATGTCGTCGACGTTGTGTTGCAGGGCGAAGGGGTAGATTAGGAGGCGGAACTCGGGAGGGAGGGTAGGGAGGGGAGAGTGCTGCGCGATGCGTTTCAATGGGGTGGTGGTGGTGGTGGTGGTGGTGGTGGGCAATATGTCTGGATGATGTTAGTCGTTTGAACGGTGGGAGGCGTGTGAGGTTAGCTTTACCGATTGATTGAAAGTCAAGGCTCTTAACGATCTCAAACGAACAGTTAACATTGGTGCAGGGTTCCTGCTTGTGAAAAGTCGAGTCGTGGTCATTGTCCGGGCACGCACACACGTTGGCGAAAAGAAAAACGCGTAAGAGCGCGCCATAGCAACGAACGGAAGTGAATGGTCCATTCAATGCCACCACCGATACGCCCATTGCATACGTTTGACCATATCATTCACTTCTGTACAAGCCTAATCGACTATCGCCATAACACTCACAGCACCCGCTCGATTCAACCCCAAACATGCCACCGAAGCGTACGAACGCAAAACCCATGTACTCACAATACAATCCAGCAGATCTTAAAGGCACATCCAAGTGTTCGATCAAAAGTCTACACTCAAGAACAGAAGCGTTGACTCCCGCATCTTCCACGATGTAAATTAAACGATCGACCTGGTGACGAGCATCGCAACCAACGAAGAAGACTCAGAACTACGATGGGAAGCAGGCACAGCATGCATGCTCACCAACGCAATCGAACATGCAGCAGATTGCGACGAGAGGGTCGAGATAGAGCTTATCCTGAGATCAATGCAAATTATCGACAAGCAACGACACAATGTACAGTAGGTCTGAGGATAGGGATTTCATGCCATTGCCACAGAAAGGGAATGTGCTCCTGCGTCTGAGAGCTGGCACAAGCCAGTAGCCTCATCAACGACAGCAGCCACAGCCAAAGAAAAGTGCAATGTAATCACCAGCTCAAAACTTCCGATCCATTCCTGTCTATCAAGTGAAACCCCGAGAATATACTATCCAGTACCATTGAAAAGGCAAAAAGCAGACAAAAGCTACTCCATGATCCAATGAACACAAACACAACTCATCTCCCCTCTTCTCTCGAAATAATTACTTAGGGCGTATGGCAATAGCCAGCCTCATCCCAACCCAACCGGAAACCCATATTCCATCCAAAGTGCTAGATAACAAACAAATCCCTAGCTTATGTACAGCTTCCTGTGCGCTCTGTCTCCATGCCAATAATTGGCACCCCAATAATGATAACAATAAAAGAGATTTTTGGCAGACGCCAAAAAAGGTCTGCCTGCAGAGCAGAAAAAAAAACAGCAGAGAGAACCCAACAGAGTCGGATAATGGGGGTATCATGTACTGGTGACACAATGAAAATGACAAAGCCCGACCAAAAACAGGAAACGCAAGAAAAAGTAAGCATGATGCCAGATCCAATAGAGTGTGGAAGAAGGCTGCTGGGCAGACCCAGGTATACAGATGCCGGGAGTGTGGGTGCAGGAACGCCAATGCTAATAAAAATGATAATCAAGGAGGTGATGATGTGAAGGCCGTGGTTGTTGGTGTTTGATTTTGACCATAGGATGTGGTGAAGCCCGATGGAGAAGCCATTCGGATGTACGAGGGCTGTGTGCAGTGATGAGTACTGCATTCATGTAACTGCTGTTGAGCGACTGTGATTTGACATGTATCGGTAAAATGGTTACGGCCAGACTAACGAGCGTTGGGGTCTTCGGATGAGAATGATTGCATAGAGTTTTCGAATGACTCTGTCTGATCGCCCTCGTTGAGATCAGAGTTTGCTTCTGGAGATGGCGCGGGAGTAGGCATGCCATTGTCGTCGGGTTCCATGGTCACGGCTTTAGGAATGAATTTGTGGCCGGGATCAAAAATCGCGCGAGTAACGGGTTCTGGCGAGGCTGAGGGTGAAGGCGAGTTGAGACCGTATTCTGGTTCTGGCTCAACAAGGTAGACCAGATCGGCCCATACTTGCCAATGCAGCACAATGACATGTGAGAAGCGTTGCACAAGATCAATGTCTGGATCTGAGGATCTTGCAGCCGCAACAGGCTCACAAATAGCGCCCATGCCAAAGGAGTGGTTGGTGGCAGCAGGCAATAGTGGTACAAGTGCGTCCTGCAGCTCGATTGCAGAGAGTCTGCAGTGTGTGTTTACGCACTCTTTCGTTTTTGGAAGAAGGCGATCAAGCATTTCCTGTGCATGCATGCAGAAAGCTGAGGAGGTGGCTTCAAGATCCTCTTGAAGTTTGTTCTCAGCCAGTCGAATTAGATCTGCGTCGTATGGGTGTGCCCGGCCTTCGAGTGTAAGGACAAGGCGCACAATCTCCACTGCGATATTTCCAACGGACTCAATCCAAAGGCCTTGCGATCCGACAATTGCCGTTAGTGAGGTACGTAGGACGGTCAACGCTTTGGATGTTTCATGTTTCGAGGTTCCAACACCAAGTAGATGCACGAGAACATCGCCACAGATCTTGTGGCAGATGACGTTGTGCATGTCGACACGGATTCCACGCAGACGGTCGAGATCAAGATAGAAGGTAGCGGTGAGACTCGTCGTACTTGAGCAGAAGAGTAGGTCGCGCAGAATGGCGTGTGTCAGAGCGTCTAGGTAGGTGAGCGGTTCATCTCCCATCAGACTAAGTGTGTCATATTCCTGCTCCAGCCACATTCGTGAGACGTCTGGGTTCAGCTTGCCAAGGCCGATGCGGTGGTCATTGTACCGCTTCTGAAAGTTGACCGTGTCGGCTATCAAGAGTGGGCGCATGTGCCTGATTTGGTGGTTTGCAACATCCAGCTTCATCGCTTCCAGCAGATTAAGCAGCTGTCGCAGTCCGCTGACCATGAGCTTCTGATCCGCTTGTTGCGCACCCTTAGTGATGCTCTTACGCATCTTATCCACGAGCGCGTCTCTCATTGGTGCGCAATGATTCTTCAGGACAATGCCCAGCCAGTTGGCCAGATCCACAAGATCGCACACTCCATTATTGATTTGCTGGATAAGCAAATCGACGTCCAGTCGCTCCGTAATCTTGGCCTGGTCTTGATCCGGTACTAGAGTGATCAGGATATCGCGCACCACTTTGAACACACTGGGCAGTCGTTTCCTGCTCGCCCTCATAAGGCTTTCCCAGTAGCCTGGATTGACCGACCTGTCATCAGGTTGTGCCCTCGCTCTTTGTGAAAGATCGAGCATGTAGAGCTCGGCCTCCAATGCCTTCCAGTAGTCGTTGGCTGACTTGATCTTTTCTTTCCCTCGTGCTCCATCCAGATTTGGTCGGAAGTGTAGTTCGCGATCGAAATTTACGTCGTGGCGGAGTTTCGGGTTGTTGATGATCCGTGGCATGTCCAGCTCGGTGAGCGAGTCGGGTGTGATGGGTGGTTGTTCTGATGCATTGCGGTAAGCCGGGAGGATCTCTTCTCCCCGAGGCCCACTCGCCCGTAGATGTCTCTCGATTTCTGCGTCGACGTTTTGTTGCGAGATAGCGTTCATTGTAGTTGTTGCGAAAGATGTCTGGTTGGCAGAGATGTTGCTTGTGTCGAACTGTGGCTGCTGTATTGGGTTGGTGACGTCTCTCCATTCACAAGCATTCGAGCCTGTTCTACTTCTAGCCGCTGCTACGCGACTCTGACCCTCCATTGATTTGCTGGCGTGTCTGGTGTGTGAGGCGGCAGGTGCCTTTTCACGGTTCGGCAAGCTGTTTGTGTTGGCAGCGGGCGCCATGTTTGTTGGCAGTGAAGAGGCACGCTGTGCGTTCACGAGCAGGTGTTGTTGTTGTGCTTCACGGCAACGGCGTCGCAAAGCTGATCACTTCCTGCAAGTTGCAGACAGAAAGGACTTCCTGCACAAGCAAGGAGTGTTTCGAAAGGAAGGTGAGACCTTGTCCGGGGCGAGCGATGAAAGAAACACGTTGAAATGCAGAGAACCGCCCAAAGAGGAGGTTGTGAATCAAAGGCCTGACGGGTTGCAGTTAGTAAGAAGCGCCGAAGTCACACGTTCGTTACATGGGCACAGCATATGGTCAAGCCGGCAAGCCGCATGGAGCGTGCTGGGGTCGAGCGAATGCCACGATGCTAGCACAGTGTGATTCGAGAACCGGAAAATGGAACGTTCTGTGCATACCTGTACGCCGGGGTCGGGGTGAATGGAAGTGTTGTGGTATGGGTGTTTTGACAGCCGCAAGCGTCCGGGTAAGCCGACGCAACCGGGCGGTGATCGAGCACAATGAAAGAGAGAGAGATGAAACGAGTGGATGGCACAGATTATGCGCTGTGGTTCGAGGCAGTGTTCAGAAGAAGAAAGGAGCTGTGTGTGAGTGAAGCGGTAGGAAAGACAGATGCGAGATGGACTGGAAGGAAGAGATCGGAAGTGGTGGTGGTGGTGGTGGTGGCAAGAAAGGCGTGCAAAAAGAGTTGCAGGGCCAAAACAGAGGGAGGGGCAGGGAAGAAGGATGGAAGGCGAGACAGAAAGAGAGCGGGCTCCCACCACGTCACCTCAGCAGTAGTCAGTCCTCCGTGCAGCAGCGAGATGGGATGGGATGGGGATTGTAGGCAGGTCGAGATGATCGGTCATGCAATGCAAGGTAAGGCGCGCGAGGGCTCGGACGGATGTTCCAGCGCAGGCGCAGGTGTTAGATGGGCGGCGCTCGGTGCTCCCTTGCGATGCGTGCGCGCAATAGTCAGGGGCGCGGGAATGTCTCACGGCGGGCGAGCAGGCGGCGGGCAAGACGTTCGCTCTAGCAGGCAGGCCCGCCCAGCAGCGAGCCAAGTGTCGTGAGAGAGACAAACCTTGCAGGGCGGGCCAGGACGACAGAATCTGCTGCGCCGACCCGAGGATAATGTGCGGTGATGATGCTGATGCTGCATGGGATGGGATGGGATGGGAAGGGATGGGCTGGGCTGCGAACTGATAGCGCGAGCATAGCGGCCGCCGTGCAGCGCAGCGTTCCATGGAAAAGGCAGCCCAGCAGCGACACACCACCGACACCCTACTACCACGAAGGTCGACCGAAGCCAAACTCTGGCGCGCCTTACCAATGAAACAACACCTCATCCCGGCCCGACCGACAGATCTCCGGGGGACGATGAGCACCGCGGCGGTAGGCGGTAGGTCCCGATTTGCATGCATGAAGAAAGCGAGCAGGGAGCAGGCTTGTAGCAACGCATCCTTCTGCCTTGGCCTGCTGCGTGTGCGTCTCCTCTCTAGCATCTCAGACATATTCACCATCGAAACAGCGTGCACCCATGCCGACCCTCCGACCGACCGACCCGACCGGTGTCCTGGACAGTGCAGCACAATAATGCCCAATGCCTCGCCTCGTATTGCCGCCCTGCTGGCATGCATAGATGATGCATGTGTGTATCAGCAATAGCCGTACTACTATCACTGCTACTGCGCGTCCGCTGATCTGCCAACCCATCCAAGCCGTGTTTCATCGCGCGGCGCAATGGTCTGCCTCTTAGTTGTATATATGTCCATGTGGTTTTCGTGCGAACAGTTGCATCACTGTCCATCATCAGTGCCCCATCCTCCATGCGTGCCGCGCGATCAAACGTCTCAAACCAAACCTACGCGGCTGAACCAATGCGCCGTAACCGTAAGGCTTTCTGCGTTGATACTACTGCTCAAGGGCTGTACATGCCATCACCCCGTTCAATTTCGGCTGCCCAACGCTCCTGCATGTATTAGATATGTACTGTCATGTCCATCTGCGCTAGTCTATCTACACTGCTGTACTCTCTAGGGAATCCTCGATGCCATGCCTCCCATGTCTCGCCTTGTCTTGTCTCGTCTCGTTGCGCTGGCTGTGAGCCTGTGGACTGGCTGAGGAACATGTATCGAGATTCTTACTACAACGCCACAGCAACCTCACCTCACTACATGTATCTGTGTTACTACATGTACCCTCGCGACCACGATGACACACTCACACACTTGTGCTGATGCGAGACGCATATATAACATAAGATCAGCCCGTCGGCATCTTTGCCCTCTCACTACCACCCGCGTCTCGGCTTCAATATCGGGTCGCTGCGCTATACAGCACAGCAGCAGTAGGACGTTTGCATGTTGCATGCTACATCCGCCACCCGTGACTCGAGTTGCACATACAACAGCAACAAAGTCGGTGTCCGCTCCGCAAGCAATTTACGAGGAAGCACGGATGACCGCGTCTGCAAATCGACCCGCTGGGTATCGTCGTATCGACAGGCCTGACCTGGCAAGCCGCCGATCACTCCGCCACTCTCACCCGTGGTGGTTCACCCATGCAGTACATGACTAAATCTCCGTGAGCAATATAGCTAAATCGCATCTTCCCTGCGATGCCTCCTAGCGATGTTTAGACGCGCGCCCCATTGTCGTACATGCGCAATTTGATGCGACGCAAACACCACAACTCAGCTAGAGTCGCCGCATGGCCACAACCCTGGACCGCTCAACCACGTGGCGGCGCGCTGATCGAGATCGCCGCCAGGATGTTGTCCAGCACCAGCCTCACCTCACCTCCCTTCTCCTTAGCCAACCCTTGCCGCCCGCCCGCCCGACTGACCGACCTTCCCTCTCTGCAAGCCTGCACCAGCAAGAGAATTAATTGTCCTCGGATGCATGCATGCGTCGTCAATGGACGTAATCATCCGACAGTCCCATTCCGAAGCTTCGAGGTAAAGGACACATCCTACCTGTCTGTGTTCGGCTAACGCGGTCCGCCCGGCCAGGATGATCATGTCGCCGCCGCCCCAACAACACGCGCGCACGCAAAAGCTACCAACCCTGCCAGTCGCAGCACGTACGGCGAGGCGGTCACTTGTGTTATGGACAACGCAGCAGGGTTTTTGCTTGCGTTGCACGGACAAGCTGCCTGACTTACGCTTGGATTTTCGATCTTGAGCGCACGCACGTGGCAGTCGTACGGGATGCGGTGAAAGTGGCTATTGCACTTATTTTTCTGGCCATGGATGATGCAAACCTCACGTATTGGACCGGTTTCCGCGAATGGTGCCGATGGTGCCAGCTTGGAATGTGCAACGATTCGTCTGCTTCATGTTGCTAGGTCGATCCGACTTCCGGCGTGGCACTGTAATATGATCAGTGTACTTGCGGGTGCTACAGTAAGTCTTTGAGAACACACATGCGGATGCATCTCACATCGACGTTGAGTGTAGATTGTATCACATCATTGGCTGGATTGGCAAAAAGCCCTGGCATACCAGCCACCAAGATCTTGAAACCAAGTCATCACTTACCTTTAATTGGTCGATGTGATACTTCCTGTGTCCAAAACGAATGCCCCGAACAATCGTAAACTCATTGTGATCTATAGCAACCGCTACTCCATGCAAGCCTTTAGGATCTTCTTCTTTTACCATAGTCATCTGTCCACAAACCTCCTCCTCTAACTGTCGAAGTATTCGTCACCTCGACTCTTATGCGCCATATCTCCTCTCCTGCATAGCAGGCGGCGGATGCGCATGACTCTTCGGCCTACCCTGGACATATGTCGGCGCCGTACTCACATTGTACCTGGCACTCGCCTTCGCCCGTCGATGCACCTTGATCGAGCACCCCGCCATCCATATACTCAGCAACCTATACCAGAACCCTTTAGCGACAACCCAATCTAAGCACCGGAGAAAAAGAAAGGCCAACTTACTCCAACACAATCGCAAGGATCAGCGTCAACGCGCTCAGCGCTGCAGCAGCACCACTCGCCCTCCCAACTCCCATACCAGTAACAACGAGCACAGCAAGCCAAAATACAACCTCCACGCTGTTGAGAATGGCGTTCGTTTTCGTGCTGGCCCATTTGCGGAAGCTGGCGCGGTGCTCGGTCAGGAGTTGGTAGGCGATGACGACGAGGGACTTGAAACCCTATTGCTGGTGTTAGATTGGCGTATGCTCTCGGCTTTTACATGGCTCGCAGGTTGGGTCTGAGAGATACGTACCATGGTGATAGCAACGGTGTTTGCTCTCGTTGCGGGCGGATTCCGAATTGTGACGCGGCCGATGGAGAGGATGATGGCGAGCACGATTAGGACGGTTTGCGTGATGTGGACGCGGAACTTCCAGCTCTCGTCGAAGGAGAGGATCGAGGATATCAGCGGCATTCTTGTTGTTGAGTGGCTGCGTCTTTAGAATATGCTGTTGCTGGGTAAATGCAGTTGCCAAATATGAAGATGCTGTAGTCAGGAAGGTAGTGATTCGTAAATATTGTCTGAGCTGATATTCCCTCTATATACATACATTGCCATGGACTACGTATAGGCAAGGGAAAGAGAGAAGCGCGTACGTTGAGGCTCAGCGCTGCCCATGTACTTTGTACGGTGTTGCGAGGAGCTCGGGTTCCTTCGCGTTCTGGGTCGGGCTTTGCTTCGCGTTCTGTGAGCAAAGCGCGAAGACGTCAACACATCAGTTCAGAGGAGAATAAACACAGGGTCAGGAACTTCGATAACCGTTTTATCTTGAGGACTAGATTGAATGATTTACATTGGTGGGTAGCGCTTAGCTACGGTCTTTTTTATGACGTTGATGACTAACACCGCTGGCGTTCAAGCAATCTTAGACGCCAGGCACATGGGCATGACACAGCAGGACAAGGGAAACTCCATCAAACAGTCTTACTTCAAGCTCTCGGCACGCACACAAAAGAAGTCGTCTCGTTGCCATTTCCGCCCAAATAAACCTGTTGCGATGGGTATGGGCAAAGCGGTCTGTGAAGACCCGTGCTTGCCGACGAAGCCTCCAGCGTGACCGGAGCAGTCTTGTTCTCAACCCAGGCCATGAGCTGTTCGAGCGCAGCGTTTGGCAACGGACCCGGACCACCGCTGCAATGTCCAACACCAGGCGCTTCGAAGTAGCGGAAGAAATCCGACACGTTGTCGTTGTGCTTCAGGACATCGTTATAATACTTCTCGGAGCCTTTGGGCGGGATGGTCGTGTCGGCTGTGCCGTGCCAGGTGATTAGCTTACCGCCTGCTTCTTGGAAACGCTGCAGATGGGGATTTGCAGAGCCTAGTTTCGAGCGCCACATTGCCACAGATCGGGCGAGGAGGTAGGAGAATTCCTCGGTCGACAGCGTCGAAGGGTCAAAGTCAGGATCCGCTACGACGAAGTTCACCAGCATTCCTGTCCATAGGCTCGTGGAAGAACATGCAACGTCGCCCTTGGCACATTCAGTGACGATGAGAGACTCCGTGAGATCAGCGCCGACTTCGACGCCCGGCCAGGAGATCTCAGAGCTGTTGAAGCCAGACCAAGCAGCTTCGACGATCTTGGCCCCGGCTTCTGTATACATGCGCTGTTCGCCTTTACAGGAAAAGTTGCTGCCGACCAAAGAGTGGGCATCGAACTCGCAATAAGCTGGGTGAGAGATGATCCCGTCTTCCAAACCATCCAGTCTATCGCATTGCTCAACAGCGGCTGCCGTGAAGGCTTCGACCTCGCAGCGGGACAAGGTAATGTTCTGCTGCTTCACCAGCAGAGAAGGCCAATATCCAGACACCAGCATAGTTTCGAAGTAAGCAGCTGGCGCCGCCGCCAAAATGCCATCGAAGGCTTCCGGGAATGTCTGCGCCAGTTCGAGTCCCTGTCGTCCACCGCCAGAGCAACCAGTGAAGTACGAGTACGAAGGCCCGCTACCGTAGAAGTCTCTCGTCGCGTGCTTTGCAATCGTGCTAAGTTCTCCCAGAGTCCGCGAGGCGAAGTCCTCGATGAGCGGAAGATTGAGGTTGCCGGGACTTTTGATGACCCATGGGCTTGGGTCTGTCGCAGCTATTTGTCCAGACGGATGACCCGAATCAGTGGCGACAGCGACGAATCCCTTGTCGACAGCGGCAGTCTGGTAGACGTAGCCGAAAGATGCAGCGAATCCTCCTCCGCCGACGCCCAAGAGTCTTCCATTCCAGCCTTCGAGCGGAAGCCACAGGGAAACGTTGATGGTGTCGTTCCAGCCACGGTGGGTGTATGTGACAGTCGCATTGCAGAAATCGATGGGTGCTGACGCAGGAATATCGGTGCCGGGGAGGATCGAAGATGTCGAGTAGTTGTAGACCTCGTTTGCGGCAACATCGATGAGCTTCGCGCCTAGGATCTCCGGGAACGTGAAAGTGGACTGGACGCAAGCAGAATCGTCCACCATGGCCGCCTTGCCATAGCTGATGAGCGATTTCGCTATGACCCAAGAGGATAAAGTCCAGGTGGAAGGTTGCATGATTGTAGAAGTCGATGGCTGATGATGGGTTGTGTATTATGGAAGAAAACAAATCGATAGCCAACGTGGTCAAACACCCTTACGTACCAATTGGTTGCTGCTCACAAACGATCAATCTTTTATTATCGTGGCTCTTGCTCAAAGAGACGCGTACAAGGTCATGACTGTATGATTACAAGGAGCAACTCTAAATGTAACCTATCTTTGTTCTATAGGGCCTCGTACTTGCTTCTATCTCCCGATCAAAATACGCGTATTCGCACAGATACGCGTATCAACGCTCAGGGCTACGTGTTTGGCGTATTTATTCTAGCTCGGTTCGGCGTATTCCAGAACATCCACTTCCGAAGCTTATATTTCGGCACTCACTACGTTCTGCCAGTGCATTTCGCTATGAAGGGCCGTCCGCGTGTCAGAGAAATAATATCTACGGCGCTCCTCTTGGCGCTGATCTCTACTGGCGCTGACCTCTGTCGGCTAAATGAAGCTGTGAGATTTCGGACTCAACCCGCGGGCACGTTACAATACTTATCGTTGTTGGATGTCATAGTATATTCGAGCAAACGCAATGCGAGATTTGCGGCGAGCAAAGTAATTCTTGAGCTTGTGGGAGCTCGAGCCCAAGTCAATCACACCGTCAAATCAGCTACTGCCAATGCCTCCAACAACCGTCCACGACACCTTCAACCAAGGAGAGACTACCGCTTTTTCGACGTTGCTGGGCGTTCTAGTCATTATTATGCTGCTAGCATTCATGTTCTTGGAAAGGATTGCAGTCTTTGGCTTTTGAAACTTATGGGGTTCGTCACTAACTTATAGTTGCCATCTTCAACGTCTATACAACTTGAGAAGTCTATCAATTGAGTTGCTCACAACCACAAGCAGAACACCTTCTTCTGCGTCTCTTTCTTTCGTCTCCAAGTACAGAGGTACACTCTTAGCGAAAATTCTCCCGCAGCGTGGCAGGGAACCACACAAGCATCAGTATAGCCGACAGCACCACCGGTACACTGTCAAAGACGTACAACGTCCATTCGTGGCGCATGCAATATCCATCCGTACCCTGCGCATATTCGACCAGCCGGAAGATACTGCGAATCATGATCATGAGACTGATAGCGTATATGAGCCTCATGATACGCATCCATGGGATATCCGAAGACATAGCTCTCAGCGTGATGTCGTTGACGAATCGCTTGTGGAAGATGGCCGAAGTGATCACGAAGAGCCCGAAAGATATGATCTGGATGGCCAGGCCAAGAACCACCAAAGCCTTGCCGGCCTTTGCCATGCTCTGAACCATCAGGAGTCCCGCAGCCCCTGCTTGCACGACGAAGGCAAGGACATCGGCACCAACGAACAGTTTCGTAAGTAAGCTGACGCACAATGGAATGCTTCTCAAAATGCAGCACGCGCGCCAGTCTTCCGAAAATCATGTAGATCGTGGCTGCCATCAAGGTCGGGCCGAGCAAGGTGTAGGAGTTCTGTATAGCGTATTGGAAAATGCTTGCGGTATTTGCGTAGGCGAATGCTCGTGCGCCATAGCCGACTACCTCGACTGTTGCAAGCCGTTAGCAAAGCGCTCCATAGTAAATCCGTAAATGAGTTTTCGGCTAACTGACAGAAAGTCCCAATGAATACCGAATTTGATACGCGCCCTCTACGATTTCCAGATGAGCCCGATGGTACAGCCAAGGGATACCAGTAAGAATATGATGGCTGCGGGTACCGATGGGAGGTAGTGCCAAAGGTAATAGTCGCCTTTGTAAGGCTGAAGAACAGCCATAGTTGATCTTCGTTGGCGGTTTTGCTCAGATTGGCTTCAGCGTTGCTGCATTATTGGGCAATGACCTGATTCTGAATTGTGAGAAGTTTGTAGTCGCGAAATTCACGACAGGAGTTGAGCAGTCGATTGAGACAAGGTCGAATGGTTTCGATTGAGTGCCGACCTAAGCACCAGCAGATACGTTATATATGCACTTGCGCAAAAGCATCGGACAAAGATAGGCCTCATCTCCTAGATTTCCATAGCCTCAGCTGGCGACAACTTCATACCTAAGGCAATGCAGTGCCGCAGTCTTAGGAGAAATGTGCCTGGAACCGCCGAAGAATCGCTGCCGTCTCTGATTATTGTGGTACGTTGGAATGTCTGAGCTCCTAATACGCGTATTGCTCAGCTGTATCTCCTTCCCCAGCAGCGTACGTCGTCGCGTACTTTGAAAGGGTCTTTTCAGCGGGCTAATGTAGTGTACCAGCCATTCAGAGTATCATAAAACTGCTGCTTGTGTGTCTAAGCCACTGAGAAGGATTGATCTCGGGCATCAACAAAAAGGTTATTCTAGGGACGCTGCCGGGGAAGGAGATGAATACGCTGAGGCTTGGTTGAGCTTGAGCCCTCTACGCTAGTGCTGTGAATGCTTCGCTTCTCTGTGGCTACCTGAAGGCATCCGCGGTGGAGATATTTGAGGGCGGTGGTTGGGGGTTGTTTGCTCATATTGTTTGGGCTGCAGTTTCTGCATATGTTGCAGGTGAGCTGGCATTTCCTTGAATTACTGATATGGGCCAGCTGATGAAATCTGCCCATTCCTCGCCTAATGATTGCATAACCTGCTCGATCAAAGCTTCTGGCAACCTGCCGACCCACCAAATTCCAGCGCCAGTCTTCAAGAGCACAGCATAGTAAGCGATGATAACCAGTGACACCGAGCGACGTTCAGACAACAGCTCATGAAATGTAGTGCCAGTTTCCATAGGCCAAGATGTGACTAGGCGCCTACTCATGCTCACGTCATTGCGTTGTTGTATCAACGAAACTGCCCCAAGGGTGAAATCGATTGCTTTGAAACATGCTTGTCGGTCTATCTCGCGCTCGAGACCAAAGGCTAAGCACCGTAGATGCGTGTAGCCCGGTATCGATTGTGGCTGCGGTGTCAAATCACTCCCAGCTTCGATCTGGCTTGCAATGACTGGCCAAGCCCATGTTTGATGAAGGACTGGCCAGTGAGGCGTGATAAGTGTCGTGATGCCCCGGGAGAGCTGGAACGCGTGAAGGCTTTTCCCAATGGGATCGAAGGATTCGTCGTGTATGTCGCAGAAAGCAGGTTCGGCAAGGCCACACAATGCAGCGTGACTGGTGAAGAAGAGCAGCGCCAGGCAATCGTCTTTGGAAACCGATTCCAGCTGGGACTGCACCAAGCGCAGTGCTTCGGATTGATGGTATAGTGCTCTTGTCATGAGTTCCCGTCTGGCTTCGTCTTTCGAGAATCGATGAAGACCGGAGACCGCCAACATTTCATGCATAAGATATGCTTTCGTAGTAGCCAATTGGGCCATCTTAAACATGAAATCCTGTGTATCCACATGGTTAGAGAACGTGGCATTTGTTTCGTTCAGAAAAGCATCCGCCATGAGCTCTAGGTCTAAGACTGTGTTGGACGTAAGTGTGTTGGTCTCATCCACAGGTTGCGAGTCGGGTGTGCCTTGACTTGTTGGTACGCCGTGACTCGCAGGTGTAGCGATTTCGATAGCAGCAACAGAGGGTGCTGTTGAGGCTGCATCACGAGTGCGAGACCTCTTTTTCCCTGCATTAAGATACAAACAGTCGGTATCGAGACGTGTACATACACCGCATTTTGGACGAGCCTCGTCGCACTGCGAGCCGTTAGTAAGTCATCGATTCACCCCAACAGATCATGCACCTTTCTGTGCAGCCGTTTACACGCAACACAGCCAGCCCGTGATTTGACGTGAGACCGCCGCTGTCGCTTCTGCTTTTCTTCCGGCATGTTGATTACCACGTTATGCGTTTGAGATGGTCGGATTTGAGCCTCGATACGCCGTGTGCCGGAAAGACAGCAAAAGTGCGGCGTAATTTAATAGAGGCGCAGGCACTGACACATCAACGGCAGGATAAACCCTATACGGCGAGGCTCATCATGGATGAATACGCGTATCAGGCGTATTGAGACATTGTGGGGCGAAGGAAATCCTCCAGGCTCCGGCCTCCAAGATGCACTGGGTTTACCCTGAGGTATCTCCTACCTCTTGCGGATATATCATTCCTCATATCGACAGAGGATTGAATGCTAGCAATGGCAGCCTGAGGTCTGCCAATTGTGTGATCGTTTCGAAGGTGTGCATTAGACGTGGTCAGGTAGCCATTTTCGTGTCATCTACATCGAAGAATCCTTACTCGTTTGTCATCTCGCATTTGATGCGAGGGCAGGTTCGGATTCGCTTGCAAAAGCCCGAGCCAATCGCCTAAAAACCGAAAGTGGAGCTCGCATTGAATCCTTTTGGCGAAGGTCGAACTTGTTCACGCTTCAACCTTCGCTCGCTCAACAACCGCAGTAGCCTTCGCGGCACCATTATGGCTGCCTGCACTGCCCCTGGACCAATGCGCCAACATCGTAGAGCCGTTATGTCATGCACACGCTGTAAAATGCCCAAAAATACTATGATTTCCTCAGGCGCAATGACTAGACTTTGGTAGGGCTGGCCCAGACTGTGGTATCCATTAAATAGGTACTTTGACTTCTCTTGCTCACATGGAGCTTCTGCTTATCCGTTCCATCAAATTGCGACAATGGATAGCAAGAAAGTTGATAACTACCAGCAAGAAGAACCACCGCAGTATGAAGAGGTGCATGCTGCCAGGGCTGTCATCGACCAAGTCTGTGAGGATGCAACCTTGAAAGGTCCGGAGCTCCCTCATGGTACGATCTTCTAAGACATGGTATACTGACAAGCAAGGCCATAGATGATGGTCGAATCGACATCGACCTCGACTCCCGCTTGAGCAGAACATTGTCGAAACTCGTCAAGGTACCTGCACTGGATGACGACCACCAAGCCACCCGACCACCTCCAGAGTACAAACGCTACGCCACAGCAGACCAATTCCCGCTCCGACTTAATATTGTGATCCAAGTGGTAGGCAGTCGAGGAGACGTCCAACCTTTCGTCGCTCTGGGCAATGGCCTACAAAAATATGGTCACCGTGTACGACTCGCCACACACGCCAAATTCCAGAGCTTCGTCCACGATGCTGGGCTCGAATTCTACCCCATTGGTGGCGACCCCGAAGATCTTATGTCGTACATGGTAAAGAATCCGGGACTTGTTCCCAGCATGAAGTCTCTGCGCGCAGGCGACATTTCCCGCAAGCGCGAGATGATCGTAGAAATGCTCGAAGGCTGCTGGAGCAGTTGCATCTCAGCAGATCCCCTCACGAACGAACCCTTTGTCGCAGACGCCATCATCGCAAATCCTCCCAGCTTTGCGCACATCCACTGCGCAGAAGCACTGGGCATACCTCTGCATTTGATGTTCACGATGCCCTGGTCGGCAACGACCGCTTTCCCGCATCCTCTGGCCAACATCACGAATGGATCAAAAAATCCAAAGCTCGCCAATTATCTCTCCTACGTGATGGTCGAGGTCATGACATGGCAAGGGCTCGGCGACGTGATCAATAGCTGGCGAGGTCGCATTGGCCTCGAGCCTGTGCCAAACACGGAAGGTCCGATGCTGGCGGCAACCTTATCGATTCCACATACATATTGCTGGTCACCTGCTTTGATCCCAAAGCCATTGGATTGGCCCGCTCACATAGATGTCTCGGGTTTCTTTTTCCGTGGTGCACCTGAGTACACTCCACCCAAAGACTTACAGGACTTCCTGGATGCTGGACCGCCTCCGGTGTACATCGGCTTTGGGTCGATCGTGCTAGACAGCGCAGCGGAGATGTCTGTCCTACTCTTAGAGGCCGTCAGCGCTTGCGGCTTACGAGCCATTATCTCACGCGGATGGAGCAGACTCGACGGTCCTGCGAGATCAGACATCTTCTGGCTCGAAGATTGTCCTCACGAATGGCTTTTCCAACACATCTCGGCAGTCGTCCACCACGGTGGTGCAGGCACCACAGCATGTGGCCTTCGCAACGCGCGTCCAACAGCTATCGTTCCGTTCTTCGGCGACCAGCCTTTCTGGGGAGACATGGTGGCCGCTGCTGGCTCAGGGCCCAAACCCATTCCACACAAGCTGCTGAATGCCGAGAATCTAGCTGAAGCTCTGCGATTCTGTCACACGGAAGCGGCTCAAGCTGCTGCTATTGAGATCGCACAGCAGATGCAGGAGGAAGATGGCGTGCAAGCTGCAGTGCTGTCTTTCCTAAATCACCTTCCGACGGATAAGATGCAGTGCGACTTCTTACCCAATCAGCCAGCTTCGTGGAGCTTGAAAGTGAACAAGAAGACGACGAAGGTCTCACGTCTCGCGGCTGAGATCCTGGTACGTGATGAAGGCCTGGATCCGAAGAACTTGAAAGTGTAAGTTGCATGATTGCTCCGGTATGTGTTGGCTAAAGCTGATGAATTCCCTCGCAGTTACCGCTCAAAGCCCATCCTCATCGAGAACCATCGCTGGGATCCAGTGACCGGCACCACATCGTCACTGATAGGAACCGCATCGGACATAGTCCAAAGCGGCACGGGAATTTTCCTAAAACCAGCAGAAGAGTACCGCAAAGGTCGCAGCCGCAGTGCAACACCAGGCAACAGAAATCCCACCAACAGCACCAGCAGACCCCAAAGCCGACCGCCTTCGCCAACAAGATCAAGCTCAGATACCCTGACCACCAGCAGCAATACAAACACAGCTCCCAGATCCGACCCAAATTCCCACCAACAACAACAACAACAACAACAACAACAACAACAACAACAACAACAACAACAACAAGCCTCTCCCAATATCGCAGGCTCCATGGCCCTCGCCTCCAGCAAATCCCTCGGCAAATTCTTCTCCTCCTACACCAAAGGCGTCCTCGTCGACATGCCGCTCGCCACAGCCGAAGGCTTCCGCTCCTTACCACGCCTCTGGGGCGACAAAGTCGCCGACTACGGCAAAGTGACCGACTGGAAGTCCGGCGCGGTGGTCGCAGGGAAATCCTTCGCGCTCGGCATCGGCCACGGCTTCCGCGACCTCGCGCTGCAGCCGGCGGAGGGCATGGCGAAAGAGGGCGCGTGGGGGGCGATCAAAGGTGTGGCGAAGGGGAGTGGGAGTTTGGTTACTAAGACTGTGAGTGGGAGTGTGGGGCTGGTGGCGTATCCGGGTCAGGGGATTACGAAGAGTTTGTGGGCGTTGACGCATGGGGAGACGGGGAAGAGGGTGATTGAGGCGAGGCGGGTGGAGGGGAAGTGGAGGGCTGGGAGTGCGGATGAGAGGACAAGGCATGCTGTTTTAAGGGAGTACTATAATGCGAATGTGGGTGGAAAGTGAGGACGATAGTAGCAACAAAAGAAACATTCCTATTTGGGTATATGGAGCGTTGATGCTCAATCTCAATCTATGTTATGTGTGCAGCAAGCACCCTTGAAAAAACACATCCGCACTTTCGTCAATGTGCTGCCATCGCTGAGCCCTGGATAGTTCGGGCGGCCTCTAGGGCGAAAATTCAGTCGTACGAAGCCTTTCCCAGACTCCAGAAGAAAAACACCAAGACAAAAAGAAAATCGGTCGACGCCGTGCCAATTCCGGTGATGCCAATCCGTCGCCATGCTCGCAGGAATACCAAATAAACAATCAACCCCCAAGTGCGTAATGAGAGTCGCAAGAGTGTTAAGAACGGCGCAGAGAATCCTACCACTGCCCGTGACCGACGCCCAGTTCAGGAACGCCGTATGTTCCAGAGAGAAGCTGCTGACGGATTGCAGCACGCTGGTCCATCGCGCTAGGAGGCTGTTGCTGCGAGACAGCCTGAGCGCCTGCAGTAGACTGCATGTAGCCTGTTGCAGCTTGAAGCTCACTTACAGCTTCGCTCATGCGACCACTGCTCCTCTGGTTGTGCTCCACCAGCTTCTGGTCCCAGTTTCCGAGCTGCAGCCTGAAGCCTCCTGCAGTTTTTGCCGCTTCTCTGATGACCAGTGCCCATGCCCTTCCAATCTCGTCGTACGCCTCGTTCTTGTGTCGCTGATGCTGGTATGTGTCCCAATCCGGAAGTCTGTGAATCATGTTTGTGACGGCATCGAGATATGTGAGAGAAAGACCAGTCTGAGTTTCTTGAGGTGGGAGATAATAGGGTGTGTAGTCGCGGAGAGCCTCGATGAGCTGAAGCAAATTTTGACGGACCCTGTTATAGGCGTAGTCGGAGGTGTGACGGTTGCCCAGTGGAAAAGCGTCGCGCAAATCCTGCTCGTATTTTGCGAGGACTATGAGAGTGGAGTCGACGGAAGGCCTGGGTGCCTTTGTAACGATGGTCTCGCGGATGTCGGGACGCTCATTGCAGATGTTCTGGACCAGGTTGCGGAGCTCGTCGGCCGAGAGAGTCTGAAGAAGTCGAGGGAGAGGCAGAGGGCGGCCTGCGGAAGTGTGTGTGCGGGTGCGCTTGATGTTGCGCTGTGTGCCGTGTGAAGGGAGACCTCGGTTCTGAATGGAGGGCGAGGGCGAGGTTGACATGCGCTCATTGTCTAGTTCGTCATCGGCCTTCCTCTTCCGGCCGGACATGTTGTTGTGCTGAAGTGCGTCTGCGGCATGTGTGTTAGACTGGTGTGCAAGACAAAGGCCGAGGCCGGCAAATACGGCGTGGTTATGGTTGTGGGCGGGGAGAGGTGCTGGCTTACCAGAGCGGGAAGGTTGCAGGCGAGGATCTTGGAAGAGATGCGGAGCAGCCAGCGGGTTGTTGGGAATCACTGTGCTCATGGCGACAGCGGGGAGAGCAGCTGGCTGCGGCGGAGGGGGGTGGTGCAGATGTCGCGGTGGTGGTGGTGGTGGTGGTGGTGGTAATGGTATACGCAAGGGCGGAGCGGCGTGAAGAGGGTCACTCGGTCGGTGGTTGTAGTGCGTAGTGGCGGCGCTGTTGGAAGCTTGTGGCCTGGTGACACGGCGCAGAGCAGGCGAAAGTTAATTAAGCTCTGCCGCCATCCCGCAACCGCACAGACCGCAGCCAATGCCCGAAGACAATGGAAGCCTGCGAGTGCTTCTACCAGTCGCCATGGACGACTGACTATATCGTATACATACACATACACAATGCTCGTCATGTCTTGCTTGCACTGAAACTTGTAGGCAGTGACGCCATTCATCATTGACCGCTCGCCTACAGGATATCGGCATTCCACTGCTCTCTTCCTCCTTGGCCGGTTCCACTCCATTACCATGGCACGGTGAACAAAGCGTCACGCTCCCTCCACGCCGTCGGCCAAAAGCCACGCATCCACACTTCATCCAGGTCAAGGTTCAGGGACCAGTACTCCCAGACTACTCATATAACCCATCATGGATCATCGCGACCCGCCTTCTGAGCACCAGGAACCGCTGCTGGACAGCGGTCGCTCTAGCCAGGACATCGAGCTCACTCACTTTGGCCACAACAATGAAAGGCCTTCCCTGCTGCCCAACGCAGGTGCGCAGAAAGGCGCGCCCAAATCTTTCATAGCTGCTGCACTGGTGATTGCCATTGCCGGCCTCGTTACACAGACCGAGTCCACAGCATATTACGAAGACGTGTTGGGCTGGAAGAAGCCGTTCTGCAGCTTGTATATCATGCACAGCTCACTGGCCTTGCCTTGGTTTCTCCATCTGGCCTACCTCCGCTTCAAGGCACTGGATAAGCCATACACCCTGTGGGTGAGAGACTACAACAATGAGCTGCGAGCGTCAGTTTCTACTGTCGAGGCTTTCGCAGTCAGCGGTCCTTCCATCGTCATCAAGCGCGCCGGTTCTCTAGGAGGGCCTTTAGATTACCTTGCAACCACTATGGGAATTGTCACCGTCGTCCTGACCGTGAGCGGCGTCTCCTGGTTCCTCTCGCTGGTCTTTACGACTCCAAGTGATCTCACCGCTATTTACAACACCTCTACATTTTTTGCTGCCGCGTTCAGCGTACCAATCTTGCGCCAGAAAGTGGGATGGGCAGGCCTTGTGGCTGTGGCTCTTTCCATCGTGGGCACCTTTACAATTGCATACGGAGATACCACTGCCCACTCTTCAGACGATGCCAACGAGAGTCCTGCTGTAGGAGCATCTCGTTTATTTGGCAACATCATCGCCTTGGTCGGCGCAGTTGCATTTGGTCTTTACGAAGTCCTCTTCAAAAAATGGGCATGCCCGTCTCATGCCGTCCGCCCATCATCAAGTCTGAATCTTACACTGGCCGCTTCAGCATTGACTGGCATATACACCTTCTCATTCTTCTGGATCGTCCTTATAATCATGCATTTTATTGGAGTCGAGCCTTTCGTTCTACCTAGTCTGCACGTATTCTCCTACGTCATGCTGTCCGTTTCTGCAGGCTCAAGTAAACCTCACATCGCTTTGGAGCCATCGTCCATACGCTGACAAAACTTTCAGTCTCCATGACAGCACTCCTCGCGCTCGTCACGTGGACGAGCCCGGTCTTCGCCTCCATCGTTTCGGTGTGAGTATTTCTCACTCTTCGAGTCCATGTTCTTGTGCTAATTCTTAGCAGATTGAGCGTTTTCTTCGTAGCAGTAGCAGACTGGTTCTTGTTCGGCATTGATCCGTCGCTGGCTACGTATGCCGGTGGCAGTTTGATCATTGTGGCGTTTGGTTTGTTGGCGAAAGAAGAGTTGGGACATGGCAAGCATTGAGGTGCAACGAAGAGTCATGTGTGGCGTGCAGTAGATCTTTGCTTATCGCGATTTGTTGCGTTGCGGATTGTCCCCTGATGGCAAGCAGAGTTCTTGTTTTCGAGGGTGCCGTATCAAAAGACACCCTCCGGCTGCCTTCATGCCATCTTAGCTGCACTTCCGCACAGTGCCATCTTTTCGGCATGGCTTTCGATTTCCAGATGTTGCTCTCTCCGTAGATTGAGAAGGACAATGCTCTGCAAAGCCAGATGTACCTCATCGCTCGACGCCTGTCAAGGCGTTGAGATCAGGCTGCTGTGGTATATAGCACAACAGCAATCAGGCAATCACCGTGTCACGCACCATGACACCCAATCAAATCTTCCCTTTCAATCATCAGCTCAAACAGCAGCAGCCGAAGAATAGTAGATCCGACTCTCAAGCTTCAAGTAGGCATGTTTGCCGTCCTGCTGCTGCTGCTGCTGCTGGTCTCCGCCGGGCTGGAAGATTTTGCTAAAGGCCATGTAGAAGTAGGTCAATAGTGCGATTATCACGAGGCCGGAGGCTAGATTTTCTGGGTCGAGGTGCAGGATACGAAGGAGGTTGATGGGATCTGAGGGTGACATGGCGGTATTGTGAGGGGTGGAGGCAAGAGGGACGGTGATGGTGGGCATGCTTATTGTTGGTGGTGTTGGTGTTGGTGAGGTGGCAGAAGGTCCGTTTGGTCTGCTTGCTGTTCCTCAAAGGGTGTGGGCGTTGTAGTGATTGTCGACGAGATGCCAGGAGTGATCGTATCTCTTAGAAAGTGATGCCTCGATTGGACTGTTGAGAACAGGACCTCGCAAGAGATGCACGACCGAAGTACGATTTCTTCTCTTTATTTGCCTTTCTTGAATTTCAAGTCCTCGGATCCGGGCATCCTTATCGCCTTTCCTAATAGGCGAGAACCACGCGCTCCGCCCTACATCTTGCCGATACGTGCCGTGGGAAGTAAGAATAGCTTCAGACCTATTACTTTCCAAAAGTAGCTGCTACGTTAGCTGCTTTACCTACTTCCGCCCGAAGCACGTCCGTCAATAGTGCTTTCTAGGGCGGCTTCTAGATGGGCGGGCTGCGAGTCAGGTTTCGAGAATTTCCGCCTGGATAAGATTCCTCCTGAAAGGGCTAGCTGTGCGCGTGGGCAGGACTGCAGTATAGCTTATTGAATATGAGATGGATACGAGGTGTCGCGAGGCGTGAAGGCAGACGATGAAAGTAGATTTGATAGTTGTAGTCGTGGATGGAGAAGTCCATCTTTCCTTGAAGCTCGAGAGAAACAGTCTTGTCACGCAAATGTCACCTGCTGGATTGCTTGTGGGTACGAATAACAGCATCGATGCCCATCAAACTAGACCTCGACCTGTAGCTTTCTGCACGATCGTAGTATTCTTATTGCAGAATGAAAGATGGCTTGCAACGAGGGCGAAGCAGCCCAGTTCGAGCCGGCCTTTTCGGTTCAAAAGCCCATCCCGTTGTTCCACATGCGCGCCCCACCAATCACGCAAAAGGAGGCAGGCGCTATCGAATTTACGCAGACAATAGTACGTGGCGGAAAGACTGGCAAGAAAGGGCAGCAAGTTGTGCACAGAACGCGAAGGAAGAGAAACAGCGGAGTTTACATATTTGTTGTGGGCAAGCATCGCGTCCGAATACCCAGGACCGGCAGTTGTGTCGATCATCCCATCGCCCACGTGGGTCGGAGATTACCAAGGCTGCTGTTGCGCGAAACGTTTCCAATGAGGGCACAGCAACAACAAAAGACCGTTTGGTACCGAATCGTGAGGATGGTGGATTTGCAGGAAATGGAGAGTCAGGGGGATATGGTTTGCGTTGCTTGATGGCGATGTGCGGTGTGTACCTGATCTTGCATGAGAGGTACATGTAGACGGGGAATCGCAATCAGCCATGCGAGTCTTTGATGTTGCTTTCGATGCAGCGGCATGGGAAAGGGGCTGGTGCCTTTTGACTGAGCGCTTTAGAGATGTTCGGACGTGCGGCGCATTGAGGTCTTTATTCGGAAGACTTTGGAACGGGCGGTGAACGATCGAGATCGTGATGTTATTTGCTATGTCCTACGGCCGTATGTTCACAGCTGTTCATACGATGCTGCATATCAGATACGGTGTTGGTCACAGCTTGCATAGAGCTCACCAGAAGAAACTCTCTACGTACTAAATAGAAACAGAAGATGCTCGGGAGAACGACAATGCCAGTGTTCGTGGTTTCTAGCCAACTGACGTGCCGGAGTGATGACTATGTATGTAGACTTGTAGACCAGGACAGTTCAATGGCCGCACTAAGTCGCACTTGATGATGGAAGACGGCACTGCCAACATGTAGAAGCACCAGATAAGAGCACGATATAATGAATAGATGTAATGGAGTATAAGATATTGCGTGTTGCTAATTATACTATGCATTATATGACATTATACCAATATGGTATGTCCACCCACTAACTGCTCATCGATGATGAGTCCACAAGCCTCAGCGTGTCTGATTTCCATCTAAGACCGCCTCAAGATATCACTGGTCATAATGTTCATTGCCTCCAACTGCTTCCCTCGGCGCGAAGCTACGCAAGTCTACCCTTAAACGTGGTGCCCTTAACTCACTAATCCAGCGCGCGCCATCGATGTGTTGATTTGGGCGTGGTGGGACTACGTCCCGGAGCGATGAGCACCTTCACGATGCGGCAAGTTGGATGCCTTGATCGTTGTTCCAGTTGACGATAGCTGGTATATGCTGGGTCAGGGTATCGACCAGAGTGGAAGCACCAGGATGATCGGCACTTTTGTGTATGTGTGGCGTATTAATATTAATAATGAAGTCGTAAAGGAAGGTAATGAATGTGGTTGGTCATGCTCGGCATTGTACGCCGGCTCATTAATAATTGCTCAGTTGCTGCCAAGTCTGGTGTGGCCGGAGGTGGTACGAGAGTGCATGCTGGGACGGTTCCTCTGGTGCTTCTGAATGTAGGCAGGCGGCATGATGAAGTCGCCAATCTGCCTGGAACGACCACGAGAGTGCAGAGCGCGAGACTGATTCCTCTTGTGCTGAGGTGTCCAGCCAGAGTGAGTCCTGTAGTGTGCGCGTGCGGGTGTGGTCACGCTCTCAGCAGCCGAATCCTCAGGAATGGCACCTGCGGCCATGTGCTCCGGGATGGTGAACTGTGAGAATCTCTTGGGAAGAGACAGGCGGCTGGTCCAGACAGGGCGAGAGAAGTTGAATTGAATAGCAGTGCCAGTGATTGGTGTGTCAGGGACAGTAGGAGCTGTTGCTGGGCGAGGAAGAGACAGATGTTTCTCGTTCAGCTCTTCGACCTCCTCTTCCGGGCGAATGAAGCGGTTGTAGCAATAAGCAATTAAGAAAGCAACGGCAATCGAGCATGCCAGGACGGAAATGATGAGACCAAGAAGAAGACCCCAGTTGGTAGCCATGGTGATTTGTGTGTAGTAGAAAAGACTGTCTTGGGTGAGTAGCAAAGAGTGTCTGAGTGAGTTGACAACAAGAACAATGAGTGTCTGAGAGAGTGAAGACACAAGTGAACAAGGCGAGATGAGTGATTAGAGAATGTGATGATGAGAGAGAGACAGTAATCAAACAGCGAGAGAAAGACGTATTTGAAGTCGACGCAGCCTACTTCTGGGATACTCCTCGACGGGCAGCACCTCGCTGCAGCGTAATTTTGCACTGCGGCATCGAGTCTGGCGGTTTGGGTGGTAGAATGAGATGTCTAATGAGGCGGCAACGATGTCTTGCTGGCTGCCTACCGCCGGTCAGGTGAGGCACGTGGGAACGGTGAAGAGTGAGCACAGCTGTAATGGCGAGCGTTGAAGAGTGCTCGCATGTGTAATGGGAGCGTTGAAGAGTGCTCGCATCTGGAATGGCGAACGTTGAAGAGTGCTCACAGTGCAATGCGAGCGTTGAAGAGTGCACGCAGCAACACAGCGGGCGTTGATGAATGACGACGATGCAGGCTTGAAGAGAGACAGCAGGCTATATCACCGCCTATATTCATTTGGGCCTGGGCAGGTGAAGAGCGGAGGAGGGCCGTGGGCTTGGTGTAGAGATGGGAGAGTGTCAACGTCTGGCAGAGGCCCGTCGATGTGGATCGCCGCTGCTTTTGCCCGATCTTGCCTCCACGCGGGAGCTTCCCGCGTTTCGATCTTTACTTCGCGATTTTATAGCAACGCTCTCATCTTGGCCAACGCCTGCGCAATCTGGTCGATCGCAATCCGTACGGCCGCCCACTGCAGCGCTCAATTTCGACATCACTCACACCACCCGACCGGTCACCTGACCATGGAGGACGAACTCTTCGACGTCTTCAATGAGACCGGCGCCAAGCCCGGCAGGAAAGAGAAGAGGAACAAGAAGCGCTCGCTGAACGGCGACATCAAGTCGCCAGAGCCAGCGCAGAATGGAGGCACCGTTGCTGTCGAGGACCAGGAGATGGGCGACGTGGCCGAAACCGAGGACGACAACGCGCGCGACCAAAAACGACAACGGAAAGACGATGAACCAGAGCCGGTGGTGACGGATGAGTTCGAGACGCAACAGTCGCGCGAGATTGCCGCTTCGGCTGGTCTTCAGGCACAAAAGGACGACACCGCCGTCGTGCTCTCACATCAAGTCCGCCATCAGGTCTCTTTGCCACCAGACTATGACTATGTGCCCATCTCCCAGCACAAGCGTCCGGAGAAGCCTGCGCGCACGTGGCCATTCACCCTCGATCCTTTCCAGGAAGTCTCTATTGTGTCAATCGAGCGCAATGAGAGTGTCCTGGTGTCTGCACACACCAGTGCGGGTAAGACTGTGGTGGCCGAATATGCGGTTGCGCAGTGCTTGAGGAACAATCAGAGAGTCATTTACACCAGTCCCATCAAGGCGCTGAGTAACCAAAAGTACCGTGAGTTCCAAGCCGAGTTTGGCGATGTCGGTCTCATGACTGGAGATGTCACAATCAACCCGACTGCTACTTGTTTGGTCATGACGACTGAGATTCTGCGTTCTATGCTTTACCGTGGTTCCGAGATTATGCGCGAAGTCGCATGGGTAGTTTTCGACGAAGTTCACTACATGCGTGATAAATCACGAGGTGTAGTCTGGGAAGAGACCATTATCTTGCTTCCGGATAAGGTCCGTTACGTCTTCTTGTCAGCTACAATCCCCAACGCCATGCAATTTGCCGAATGGATCACGAAAACACACAACCAGCCCTGCCACGTCGTCTACACCGATTTCCGACCTACACCACTTCAACACTACCTGTTCCCTGCAGGCGCGGACGGCATCCACCTGGTCGTCGACGAGAAGGGTGTCTTCAGAGATGAGAACTTCGACAAGGCGATGTCTGCCGTTAGTGCCAAAGCTGGCGACGACGGTACAGATCCCATGGCGAAACGCAGGGGCAAAGGCAAAGATAAAAAGACGAACAAGGGAGGAAAGCAAGATGGTCCTTCAGACATCTACAAAATCGTGAAGATGATCATGATGAAGAACTACAACCCTGTCATCGTCTTCTCGTTCTCAAAACGTGAGTGTGAGACGAACGCTTTGCAAATGAGCCAGCTGGCATTCAACGATGAGTCCGAGAAGGCGATGGTGTCGAAGGTCTTCAGCTCAGCGATCGAGATGCTATCAGACGAGGACAAGGAACTGCCACAAATCCAGCATGTTCTGCCACTTCTGCGCAGGGGTATTGGTATTCATCACTCTGGACTTCTTCCTATTCTCAAGGAGACCATCGAGATCTTGTTCCAGGAGGGACTGATCAAGGTTCTCTTTGCGACTGAGACGTTCTCTATTGGTCTGAACATGCCCGCCAAGACTGTCGTCTTCACATCCGTTCGCAAATTCGACGGCTCAGGAATGAGATGGGTAACACCATCCGAGTTCATCCAGATGTCTGGTCGCGCTGGTCGTAGAGGTCTCGATGAACGTGGTATCGTGATCATGATGATTGACGAGGCTATGGAGCCTGGCGCAGCGAAGGAGATTGTGCGTGGTGAGCAGGACAAGCTCAACAGTGCTTTCTACCTTGGCTACAACATGATCCTCAACTTGATGCGTGTTGAGGCTATCAGCCCAGAGTTCATGCTAGAGCGCTGTTTCTTCCAGTTCCAGAATGCTGCTTCGGTCTCTGGTCTTGAGAAGCAGTTGGCCGAAAAGGAGCAGAAGCGCTCATCTATGCGCATCCAAGACGAGGCCGAGATCAAGGAATACTACGAACTTCGTCAAAACATCACCGGCTACACACAGGACATGAGAGCTGTGATCACACACCCACAATACCTACTTAGGTTCTTGCAAGGCGGTCGTCTCGTCAAGGTCAAGTACCAGGATCACGACTTTGGCTGGTGTGTTGTCGTCAACTACCTCGAGGAGAAGCCCCAGAAGGGTCAGAAGAAGGAAGATATTCCTGCCAGTCAACAGTACAGGATCGACGTTTTGATGCTGGTTGCGAGCGACTCCGTTGCGCCACCAAAGGGCACCAAGCCTACAGACACATTGCCTCCAGGCGTGCGCCCACCCACGAACGGCGAGAAGGGCAAGATGGAGATCGTCCCGATTTTGAATGGCACCATCGAATCTATCGGACACCTGCGTCTCCACCTTCCCAAGGATCTACGAACGGCAGAGCAGAGGAATGCTGTCCGCAAGCAGATGGAAGAGGTCAAGGTTCGCTTCCCCGATGGCATCGCAGTTCTGGACCCTATCGAAAACATGCACATCGAAGACGAGAGCTTTAAGAAGCTGCTCCGTAAAATCGAAGTGCTCGAACACAGACTGCTCAATCACCCAATGCACGAGTCTGAGCAGCTGCCTACGCTGTACGATCAATACGCCGCCAAGGTCGAGCTCGGCAACGAGATCAAGGGTCTCAAGAAGCAGATCCAAGATGCTCTTTCCGTGCTCCAGCTTGACGAGCTCAAGAACCGCAAGCGTGTACTCCGTCGTCTGGACTTCGTCAACGATGCCGACGTGGTACAGCTGAAGGCTCGTGTTGCTTGCGAGATCAGCACTGGTGACGAGCTGGTGCTGAGCGAGTTGCTCTTCAACCGCTTCTTCAACGAGCTTACGCCAGAACTCTGTGCTGCAGCGCTGTCTTGCTTCATTTTCGAGGAGAAGACCAAGGAGGAGGTGTCCCTCAAGGGCGAGCTGGCCAAGCCTTTCAAGGACATTCAACAGCAGGCCAGGAAGATCGCCAAGATCAGCATGGAGAGCAAGGTACCGTTGAACGAAGAGGAATACGTGCAGACCTTCAAGAAGGAATTGATGGAAGTCGTGTACGCCTGGACCAACGGCGCCAGCTTCGCTACCATCTGGTAAGTCTCTCACCCCAAATCATACCCAACGTCTATTGTGCTTGACACAAATGCTAACATCGCCTCCCACAGCAAAATGACAGATGTCTACGAAGGCAGCTTGATCCGTCTGTTCAGACGTTTGGAAGAATTGCTGCGCCAGATCGCCCAGGCGGCCAAGGTGATGGGCAGCGAAGAGCTCGAGCAGAAGTTCGAGACGGCGCTAGGCAAGGTCAGGCGCGACATCGTCGCCGCGCAATCTTTGTACCTGTAGGAGGAAACGAAGTGAGATGTAAGGGTTGTTTGTATACTGCACCTCACACTTATAGCAAGCGGTTTCTTGAAAAGTAATATTACATCATCACGGGTGACTCCGGGAGGTCACCATAGTCAGATTTGTTTTAGCGATTTATCCGTGAGGAACGGGTTGTATCCCGTGTTTTATGACTCGAGAGCAGCTGTTCGGAGAATTGGGTACATCTTGAGAATGCAACATCAACGTCGTAGATACACACGGTCGCTCTGCCACGGCGAGTAAGTACCTACCCATGAGATGTCCATGTGACGGTTCGGGGGGACGCCGACGTCGAGCACGCAATTCTCTCCACAACAGACACCACCTCCCCATCCTCAAGTCTGTCCCGAGACACACATCCCATCGAAACCCACTCCATTCTTGCCCTTGGTATATCGTTGAACAGAGCAATATAATAACCAGAATATAATATATAATCTATAATCTATGGATCTCGAAGGATTCGATTACCTAAACCTACCTTACTCTCTCTCTCTCAACCGAATTAAACCCTGGGTTAATTCACTGACATGTGACAAGAATCTTGAGCTATGGCATTCCTTCTTCTTTCAATTTTCTCGATCTTCCAAGGGATCGGTTCATGATCCTGCGCATTTCGGAGCGGAGAAGGCCCGACCTGAAGAATATGTAGAGTACCAACGAGCGAGTCGTTTTACTTCCTCGCTGGCAAAAAATGGTCAATCACGTGCTATGGCGTGACGGGCGTAGCGTGGCCTGCGTGGGAGGAAATCCGTGGGAGGTTTTTTTGGGGGGTTTGCGCGCGCGGCTCGAGCGCTGGTGAGAAAGTAGGTGAGTTAGCACCTCCATTTTGGTCCTCGTTCTCTCGACGTGGCTCGTATATGCATGGTGAATATTATCTTCTTTGTCGAGATGAGATCTACAGCTTGCAGTAGGCGTGGCGAGGAAGTGAAGTCGGGGATGATCGGCTTCGTCAGACTTGCATGTATACTACCTACTACTACTGCTCATATTTAACCGGTCCCTGTATCTGCATTACATCCAGCGAAACGCCTTACGTGTGCTGTACATTTCTGATGTGACATGACACTCAAAATTGATCGCGCAATGTACCGCATCCAAGCATTCCCAGTGAGGAAAAAAAAACCCCTCAAGTGAGCGGACAGTAGCAGCACCGTTCCAAAACCCAAGCAGTCGAGACCACTCATACCAGACCGCCGGGCCCCGGAGATGCACGCCTTGCCACTGAGTAGTAGTTGCCAGTAGTTGCCACCGCTCACGCCGGTAGGCCCGGTAGTTCGTCACCACCAGAAACGCCAGCCAGCGTGCGTGCAGAAGACCTCGCTTAAGCAAAGCCCGCCCTCTCCCACGCAGTGGACACGCAGTGGGACGCAGTGGCATGCACAGCAATAGTTGCCAGCAGTGGGATTACCTTCTTCCAGCGAACCAACCTCAGCTTAACGGAGCGAAGCGTCCTGCAATCCCCCTTTTAGTGCCGATGGCGCAATACCGCGCGTAGGGGACGTGGCAGCGCTCGCAGCGGCAAGTGGCAGTGGGGGTCCACTTGCTACTATCCACTACCCAGTGCCCACCGGGCCTTTTTCTGCCTTTCATGGCTCGCCTGGCTGGCTGGCTGGAGGGCCCTGCTCGTCAGCAGTACTGTAGTAAGTTAGTCTGGGTCCTTGGTCTGGCCGCGCTTCGGTGCAGAAGCGAGCGAGAGAGAGCGCACAGGGCGTAAGGTCTTAGAAGGTTGGGCGGGCGATCATTTCCGGTTTTTCAAAGGCGGCCTTGCCGGCTCTAGGCGTTCGGGGAGACAGAGGGCGCTGCCGCGCGGGCGCGAGCGAGCGACGGTGAGATGAGGATGGTGTTCGTTGGGAAGAGACCAGTGTATGGGGGGTGGTAGGCAAGTGGGTGGGTGGGTGTGGTGGCCCTGGGTGGAGAATGGAGGTTTCTGCTGACCATGGAGTAGGTAGCCGTTTGTGGTCTGTGGTCTTATGGCGAGGTAGGGATGGAAGGCGAGGTCAGGCGAGGCGAAGTGAGGGCCCTGGGCTTGTGCTTGTGCTCGAGCTGTGAGGCGTCGGACTGCGCGCCGCGAAGGAGTGAAGTGCCATAGACTGGCTTGTGTATTGCAGTGGCAGTCCATCGTCCGGGCGTATCTCCAGGGCAGACCAGAGTAGAACAGGACAGTCGATATGATAGTATCACTTGGGTCCCGAGAAACAACAAGGTAGAAGATCGTTGTTTGTAAAGATAGATAGAAATAGTTTCATCTGGTTTGGGGGGTCCTTTCTCTAGATGGTATTCGCGAGATCAAAATCAAAAACAAAAACAAAATGATAGCAGCTCGAAAAGCTGCTCTAATTTTCTCTTCTCTGCTTGACCATGAAAGGATCAAGTGAGGTAAAACGACATCAATAAATCAGAACAGGGCATAAAAGCATGACCAAACGTATTGCCTCCATCAAAACTCAGAAATTAAGCGGTGATGGAGGAAGGAGCAGGAGACTCGGTGCCAACACCATCCGTCCTGAGTTCAGTACTCCGGTGAGCCTCCTTCTCGTCTTCCTGTGTTTTGCGCTCGGCGGCAAACTTCTTGAACTGCTCCTCCATGCCCTTGACGTCGCTCTTCTCGGTGATCAAGCCCTTGAGCCACTTGTTCTCCATCTCGAGCTGGTTGATCCTGTTCTCAAGAGCGGAGACCTTGTCGGTCATTTCCTTGGACTGCTTCTCGAGAGCGGCCTCACGTTGCTTTTTCTTGACACGGAAGCGGGCGGAGGCGGCTGTGTTGCGACGACGCTTGTCCTCCTCGGCGGCAAAGCGCGACTGTTCCTCGAGGTCGGTGATGGGTGCAAGGTTGGCAGCAGAAGCCTTGCGCTTGTCACCGGGCTGGACGAAGCGGTTGGCTTGAGGCGGGTAAGGACCTTGAAGACCGTTGGTCGGGCTGGGCGCAAGGCTGGCAGGCGACTCGGCAAGCGAGTGAGGGAAGGTCTGGAACTCGGAGAATTGGTAGCCGGGGCCTGGAGGTAGGTGTTAGTATGTGTGTAGACAGGTGAGGTGTGTTTGATGGTTCTGTCGTACCGGTCATGTTGTTCTGCTGCTGCTGCGGGGGCTGCGGCGCATGCTGTTGGAAGTCGACAGGCGCGGGGACGCTGAGGTCGAAGTCGAAGAACTCGGCGGTGGACAGGTAGTCGAGGTTGCCGTCGTCGAGCGAGAAGTCGGCAGCGGCCTGCTGTTCCTCGTGGGTGGGGATGGTGTTGAGGTTGGCGAGGTATTGAGACACGTTGGGTGCCCTGCGGCCAGTGAAGTTTGACATTTCAGGTGTCGCAGCGACTGACGGTGCTGGAAGCGACGCAGACTGGCGGAGCAATCTGCGCCTGCGGACTCGAGTGGTAGATAGATGGGAGGGAAGCGGACGTCTTTGCTTTGTCGGGTATGGGCGTGGCGCGTGGCAATAGCCGGGAGTGGCCGATGGGGACAAAGCAGAGGCTGGCGGGCGGTCGGTGGTATTGCTGGTATTGCTGTGGTGGTGCAGTAGTGGGAGACGAGGGGATGGTGCAATAGACGCAGACGAGGATGCAGCCGGGGTGGGAGTGCGGTCGGCGACACAGTAGTAGTATGGGTCCTGCGGAGTCTGGAGTTTGGCGCCAGTCAATCGTTGAGTGTGGGAGATTTCTAATCGACTTGCCAAAGCCCGCCGGCTGTGAAAGTGGAAAGAAGTGGGGGAGGGCAGCACGCCTCACGCCTTGCTTGCTCAGGAAAGCCTTTCCGACTTCTACCGCAGCGCCGCCCGTGACTCTGCAGCGACCTGACTCTCTGCTGAAGCCAGACCCTGTCTTGGATAATCCACCCCCTGCCACTGTCACATTATTGTTCGAATGCTTGATTTCGACACGGTTGTGTGAAGCTTGACCCTCCCGTTTACCTACCACTAGTGCCGACATATTCCATTACTGACTGCTCCTCCATACTCCAGTCCACACTCCTTTGTGCTATCCTTTGTGCTATCCTTTCTTGCGCAACGCTCGGCCAATCCCAACCCCCACGGGCAACTTTGGAACATTGAAAAACGTCAATGCACGCATCATCGTGCGGCACTCGCGGCCAATTAGGGTTGCCCTGAAGAAGCGGAAAGCAGTCGCGGCATCGCCAGGCTTTCCAGTCATCGACTACTACTACTGATCGATCTGGTGATGAAATGTGCTCTGCCTTCGTAATGACTACTGGACAGTACCGCTGGCGAGACGGACTTGTCATGATTCACACTCCCCACGAACGAAGGAATGAATATTCGACGATTTCGCATATAACTTCAGTCGTTTGTTTTCAGATGCCCCCGAAGTCGGATCGAACATGACGCAGTTCACGTGACTCGGGAATAACATCGGCGTACCGGCTTGCAGAGCAGCAATTGTCAGACACAATGTAAGATCCGAGGTAAGATCACATATCATCATGATGATATTCTTGGATGTTGATCAAGCAACAAATTACATTACATCTGTAGCTTACACTTCATGCCGAGGAGGATGTTGGGCGTAACAAGTGATGGGTAGGTTCGCGATCAAACGGATTACTGTTCTGCTATTGCAAGAGAACCACTGTCAGCAGTGATCATTTGATGTTATAATATACACGCACGTCACTATGCGTCCAACGGTTATGCAGTATGCTTGAGCATGCATGTACATATGTATATACATGTAGTGACCGGTTTGTTGTTCAGACGAGTAGCAGTGACGACTTCGTTACAAGTTGAGTGTCATCTTGAGAATGAACTCGACTTTGGCAGTCTTAGCTCAATATTGTCGCCAACAGGACACCTAAACCAAATCGGACACTTGTCCATACACAAGCAAAGCGTCTTGATGCTATAAAACTCGGTATTAAAGCAAAATACTAAGGCTGCTTGCCAATTTGTGATTTTTGTCAGTCCGAGCAGAACCCCAACCCTAACCCTTAATATAGAAGTGAAGGATGATCCATATATCTACGTATGCAGTACACTGCTGCAGGTGAGATATGCAAATATACGATCACATGTGACATGCCCACATCCCGACAAATACGAACACATATGCTTTGAAGAACACGAGATATTTCAACTCGTCACAAGTCTGCCAACAGACGATAGCAAATTTTGTTCTCTTCGTCTTTTGGAGAAGATGAAAATGACCATGTATTAGACAGTGCCGATTCGGAAGCAGTGGTCTACATGTAAAATAAAGTTCCACTAGTATCTCGATCTCAAAGATGGTATATTGATCTGCTTTGATGCCTGCCTTTCCGTGCACAGTATAGGATTATGCTGGATTGTAGAGCTCGGGTATGTGTGTAGACTTTTACACTAGCGCAACGAGACCCAGCCGTTTGATGACAAAGATCTGGATACATAGTAGCACGATGTGCTCTGTTGTCACAGCTGCAGACGTTTGTCCATCTTGGTAGTAACACACTCACAGCTCCGGCATATATGACAAAGGCTCAAGCTTGCTGGCCACACCTGAGGATGAGGCTGATATATGTATGTAAAGTCACTGACCTGCGAATACATGCATGCAAGCTGCAAGCACCATCGTGTACATGTATCGACTTCGAGTATCTCCTACGATAGCAACATGCGGCATATAACACCCTCAACCCGTAGTGCCATGCCAACATGAACAAAAACGACCCCGCCCTGAACGGACTTCAGTCCTGCCCTATGAGATCACACGTACGTAGGCAGTGCAATGTTGAGGCCGGCAAATATCAGAAGCGACGGTAGGTAGAGCTTTGCAAGCACAAAGAAGACGCTGCTCTTCCTAGGCGAGCGTCTGAAATTGGTCTAGAGGGTGGTGGTGGCGTTGGAAAAGACAACAACGCCAGGCCAGTGCAGACACGACTTCGGCTCCGCCCTACGTCAGCGGTCTAGTCACTCCTGTCCTATTTGCTCTCTGTCCACGAGACAACAAGCTGCTGCCCGTACACACACCACCGAAAAAAAAATCAACAGCAAAATTCACCTACCAAACTCACATACCTCCTGCCCGCCTTCACTAGATCCGTCTCTGTCTGCTTGCGCTCTTGTCACGCTCGCGCACTAGACCGCCCCCGCCGCTGAGAGAGTCCAGATCAGAGTCAGTCTGAGCCTGACGCGAGCGAACCCCACATATCCACCACGACAGTTCAATTTGCCATCTCTCCTCATACACCACCCTCACACCTCCTCCAAACTCAAAAACCTGCAATCATGGGTCAAACGCTGTCGGAGCCGGTGACTGAAAAGGTATGCTTCCCAGACTGAGCGAAGTCCCGCCAGCTGCTGCGTCCGCACGCGCGCACAACAGCAGCTGAGTCTTCCAATATCGCCGTCGGCTGGCGGGCTGCCCGCCGTGCAACGAACGCCCTCACATAGTAAACTGACCATGTGTCTCGCTCGCAGCACTCGGACAAGGGCCAGGATGACCGCGTCGCGTTCGGCATCAGCGCCATGCAAGGCTGGCGGATAAGCATGGAGGACGCGCACGCCTGCGTCCTCGACCTGCAGCCGCTCGAGGGCGACGAGGAGCTCAAGCCCGCCGCCTCGGACGTGCGCATATCCTTCTTCGGCGTTTATGACGGACACGGAGGCGACAAGGTGGCCATCTACACTGGCGAGCACCTGCACAAGATCATTGCGAAGCAAGAGGCGTTCAAGAACAAGAACTTCGAGCAGGCGCTCAAGGACGGCTTTTTGGCCATCGACCGCGCCATCCTCTCTGGTATGTGATGGGAAGAGCTTTGTGATATTTTTTTCCGGTCGAGTCGAGCTTGTGCTGACTAACTGGATTGACAGACCCCAAATACGAGGACGAGGTGTCTGGATGCACAGCGTCCGTGGGAATTATCACAAAGGACAAGATCTACGTGGTATGTTTTTGGAACAATACTACACCAACAACTGGAACAATGCTGATTATACTAGGGCAACTCCGGTGATTCACGATCAGTCCTCGGCATCAAGGGCCGCGCAAAGCCGCTCTCTTTCGACCACAAGCCCCAGAACGAGGGCGAGAAGGCTCGCATTTGCGCCGCAGGTGGCTTTGTCGACTTCGGTCGTGTGAACGGCAACCTTGCGCTCAGCAGAGCTATCGGTGACTTTGAGTTCAAGAAGAGCGCAGACCTCCCGCCTGAGCAACAGATCGTCACTGCGTTCCCTGATGTGACCATTCATGAGCTTGGTGAGGATGATGAGTTCTTGGTCATTGCATGCGATGGTGGGTTGAGGTATTCCCAAAAAACTTACTAGTCCACACTAACATTCCTTAGGTATCTGGGACTGCCAATCTTCCCAGGCTGTCGTCGAGTTTGTTAGAAGAGGCATTGCCGCTAAGCAGGACCTGCCCGCCATCTGCGAGAACATGATGGACAACTGTCTTGCATCCAACAGCGAGACCGGCGGCGTCGGATGTGACAACATGACCATGAGCGTGATTGCTCTCCTCAACGGCAAGACGCTGGAGGAGTGGTACAACATGATCGCCGAGCGTGTCGCGAACGGGGATGGGCCTTGCGCGCCTCCAGAGTACGGCAAGTCTTGATCCATCCGCGCACTTGCTTTTGTGCGTGCCAACCCGTCGCTCGCTTCGATGTGCCCGTACAGGAGTGGAGTTGGCGCGGAAGCCAGAGCGTCAGGCTGACTTTCTGTGAAGCGGAATTTAGGGGACCCGGCGCACACCACCGTTTCGACGCTTCGGACGAGGATGAGTACATGGACATGGACCAGCGCACGCGCCTGCTCGGTGGGCGTGGCGGCCGTGTCATTCTCCTTGGCGACGGCACGGAAATCATCACGGGCTCCGGCGATGACGAAGACGACGTGGACATGGGCGAGGCGGAGGAAGTGGACGACAGTGATATTGAGGAGCAGATCAAGAAGGGCCAGGCGGAGAGCTCCAAGACCAACGGCGAGGACCGCGTGCAACGGGAGGGAACTCCTGGACCCAAGGCTGAGGAGCCCACAAAGGACTCTTCGGCGACGGCCACACCTGAAGAGCCTAAGATTAAGGCTGCTACTGATGGCCCTGCGAGCCAGTAGACGGCTGCTGCTCTTCCAGGACACACTTGGTTTCCTCTTTCTTTCTAGCCCCTACCTTTTCCCCTTCGATTTATCTTCGACAGAAGCATGGAAATGAAGCATGAATGATACCCATGTTACGATCTGCAATGTTAGTGGGGAGTGTCTCCTGAAATCATATTCTATATGTATGTCGTGCGGACTCACAAACACAACAGATGATGTCAAAGTAAGGTTCCTCGAAGCTCAAATCGTCACGTCTCAGTTTACGCGTTCTCCACCGGTTCGACTTGCCCTAACACCAAAGATGCGGTCACAACGCCACCCGCCCACCTCCCAACACGCAACATAACCTTGAGCGACTCTCCTCGGGCTGAACAGGAGGTTGTGGCTATGCATGGATGTGACGTACGTGCAACGAAACCTCAAGCCTGCTGTGGCCAAGGCTGTGGCTGCCAACTTTTAACTTGTCGATCCACACGAGTTTGTTGTTGTGTGGGAGCTGCTGTGCTATGCGCCTGCCTGGTTTGCTTTGTTGATAAGGAGGAGGTAGGTCGCGTGTGCTGTGTCTGCTTTTGACGTTACTTGTATATTATTATTGTTATTAATAATTACCCTTACGAGCCACCAAATTGGATCTGGCTACTTGGCTTCCTACCTTGGCCTGGTAGCAATCACGCTAAAGAAGAAATAGGGATCCTTGAATTCTGGGAACGTGTCAAGTCTCGTACTTCTCCACATCAGAAAGCGGGCTCGAGCTCCACGACTTGCTGGCTGGCTTGCTGGCTTGCTGGCGTGCTGGCTGCCACCTCCCCCAGTGATTTATTTCGCTAATCGCGAGCCTGCCCATTCCGCTTGGACCATTTTAACAAGAGGCCAGCCTGCCTGCCGCATCCTTCTACTCTCCTCTCCCATTCACACACACAATCTCTCCTGAGACGAATTACTCCTGCTACCTCCTCCTTCTCCTCCTCCTCCACCACTACTGCGCCGCTACTACTGCTACTGCTACTGCGACTCCACCTCCGCAGAAACTCCGCCAGATAACAAACACCGGGACCCGCCGCTTGTCCCAACATAATAACCCCTTCAGGACCACACCTCCATACACATACACATACACACACACAGCCATGGCACCCAAACGCAAACGCGCCGGCACCCTCACCAAGGACGGCCCGCCTGAAATCGCCGTCGCCGCGCCGCCAGCATCTGCTACGCCCGACGAGATCGTCGAGGCTGCTACCGAGAGCGTCAAGCCCGCGAAGCGGACGCGTTCGAGCAAAGTCGCCGATGCCAATGGCGATTCGGACGGCGTCAGCTTGAACGGCGGTGGTACTGTCAATGAGGCTGGCGAGCATGGCGAGGCGGGCAAGATGAGGATGGCGCCTCCTCCTAAAGCAGGCGCTGTGGATCCGCAGGGTGGTTACAAGACGAATAAGCCGCCGACTGGAAGGCCGGTGAGGGTTTATGCGGATGGCGTGTTTGATTTGTTCCATCTTGGGTGAGTTGGTCTCTTTTTTGTCGATTTGGAAAGCTATTTGAGATGACGGATTGGCTGACTCTGCTAATTTACAGACACATGCGCCAGCTTCAGCAGGCAAAGGAAGCTTTCCCCGGAACTTACCTCATTGTTGGTGTCACAGGCGACGAAGAGACGCACAAGCGAAAGGGTCTGACCGTGCTGTCGGCCAAGGAGCGCGCGGAATCGGTCAGGCATTGCAAATGGGTCGACGAGGTGGTCGAGGACTGCCCGTGGGTGATCGACGTGGACTTCCTGGCCAAGCACAACATCGACTACGTCGCGCACGACGACATCCCCTACGGCGCCAGCGAGGGCGACGACATCTACAAGCCGATCAAGGAGCAGGGCAAATTCCTCGTCACCCAACGCACAGAGGGCGTCAGCACAACCGGCATCATCACCAAGGTCGTGCGCGACTACGAGAAGTACATCTCGCGCCAGTTCAAGCGCGGCACCTCCAGACAAGAACTCAACGTCTCCTGGCTCAAGAAGAACGAGCTCGACATCAAGCGCCACGTCGGCGAGCTGCGCGATAACATCCGCCAGAACTGGACCACCACCGGCCAGGAACTCTCCCGCGAGCTCAAGCAGTTCTGGCAGCCCAGCAGGCAAAACTCCCCCGCCCCGTCGCTCCGCAGCATGACCCCCCGCGGCTCAGGCGCTAAGAGCCCCCTCGCCGTCGAGCGCCTCAACCCCTTGGACGCTACCACCCCAGGCGGCAGCAGCATCAACAAGCAGAGCAACAAGGACTTCGCGGCCGGCTACGCCATGGGCCTGATTGGCGGCGTCAAGGGCTGGATGCAGGGCAGCAGCCGCCGTAACTTGTCCGACAGCCGCGCTCCTAGCCCTTCGAACAGCGGCGAGGACGAAACTCCTGAGGCCAAGAGCCCCGTTGAGCAGACTGCGCGAGGCAGGCGGGGACGACCTGAAGTTAAGGAGGATATTGTGGATGTTGAGATGCTGAGGGATGCGCCGAGCGAGCAGCTGGCTGCTGAGACGAAGGAGGCGTCGGTTGGTAGGCATTAAAGTGATGCGTCGTCCTAGTGGGCTGGTGGGCGGACACGAGCTGGATTTTTCTCTTTTCTACTCTCTCTCTTTTTTCCCAGTAAGGAAGCGATGTGTTTTTTGTGCCCTTACCAAAATTGTATGTAAGCTTAGCAACCAGGCATGGCGTTTTCGATTTTTCTTGATTTCTCTTCTCGCTTGATTGTTTTTTTTGTTTTTGTTTGCTTGCTTGCTCTCATTCTTGCTTTCATCACTTTCTGTTCTCTCATGGAAGGCGTCGCAGAAAGTCAACATTTCATAATAATTTGCGTAGAGAGAAGGAAAGGGGGAAATCGAAGTGAATTTGATGGAAAATGAAAAATGGAAAATGGAAAATGGAAATAGAGAATACGGAGGGGGAACAAGCTACGTAGACTAGATATATACAATGGCCGTCCTTTCGATTTGTATTTCAATTCATCATCGTTGATGTTGAGCTGGCTGGTGTTTTGCTTCTTAGGGCTGGTGTACACTGCAATCATTAATTTCGACGTTAAGGTCAATGCAGAATCAGTGCGATAGATAATGCCTTGTTGCGTTCCACAAGGAGCTTTGCTGCTTTGTCGTTTGCTTGCTCATGAGCCTGCTGATCGTTTGGTTCGGGAGAAGGCTGCGGGTATGCTTTCTTCTTCTTCTTCTTCTCTTCCTTCCAATATTCTTTTGGATGTACCGAATGATTATGTAGCCTTATGCGAAAAACTTTCTTTCGCGATATTATTTAGTTCGAGGAAAATTAGGGAGAAGGAGAAACTCCGCACGCTAGGACACACGAACACCTACACAATCACGACGCAGCAGGCCGTCGCCTGACCTTGTCCGGAGAAACCAAACTACGGCCAGTCGCAGCACTACTAGTGTAGACGCTCCAGACATCGTCCTGCTGCTTACACGTCAAATTCTCGTCCCACACCGGCTCACAGTAACCCCGTTTCGTCGGGCCTTTCTTCCCGGCCACGCGGTTCTTGCTGCTCGTACTCGCATTGACTTTGCTGTCCACTTGCTTACCCCCAGCACACGTGAGCAAGTTCCCACAGATCCCCGACGCGCTCTGGAAATCCGTGGTGCACGCTCTCAAGCACCGGAACTCGCGATGCGCTTTGGGCGGTCCGCAGCTTGAGCCGCCCAACCTGCTGGGCGCGCATGTCTTGCAGTTGCCGCTGATTTCTTTGCAGAGGCTCCCGTTGGGACACGCGCCCTGGTTGGCTTTGCCGTCTTTGCCCACGCACAGGACGGGGAAGTTGGCGGCGGTGAGGCCTTTATCGGCGGGGACGCCGGTGCCAATGGGGACGTCAGTCAGGCTGAGGCCGTCGAGGATGTAGGAGCTGAGGGCTACGCGGCCGGAGGATTCGTTGTCGGTGGCTTCTTGGGGGTTGGCGGTTCGCTTTTGGATTGGGGAGGCGGTGGTGTTGGTGGAGCCGGCGACGCACAGGCTGCTGTCGAGGTACACTGCAGTGTGGACGTCGTGCCACAGGCGGGTGTAGTTGGCGTAGTTGGCGAAGGTCCAGTAGATGCGGCAGTCTGCGGGGATGTAACGCATCTGGTTGGGCAGGGTGGCGTTTGCTTCGACTTGGTTTCGTAGGTTGATGCCGACGTGGTAGACGACCATGCCAGTGTCGGTGAGGTTGGCTCTAGGGGGCAAAAGAGCTGCCGCAGTGTCGTTCAGGACCACGGCGGTGTCGATGTCCATGTCGAGCTCATCGCTGGAGTAAGCGGCTGTACCGCGGGAGCCGCTGACAGCTTGCATTGCGCCAGGTTCTGGTCGACCGCCGACTACCACAGTGCGCACTCCACGCTGCTTGGTCATCATGTCGACGAAAAGGGAACACGCAGACGCGCATAGGCCATCAGTAAGCTGTGCATCAGTCAGTACGGTTTTCGTTACGTGTAAGGGACTCTGACTTACAATGACGATGTCTTCAGCACGCCACGGGAATTCTTGCTTGGGTGCAGATGTGTTGAAGGTGTCCGGCGGGAAGATGGCGTCCAGATTATAGCCGGTGAACACATCGCTGGAGAGATTGTACTGTTGTGTGAGCGTGAAGAGACTGTCGTTTAAACGACGAGGTCCGAAGTACTCCGCCCACGAGCTGAAATTACGACCTGTTTGAGCATTGATGCGGTCTGTGATAGCCCATTCTGAGGCCACGAGATCGTTGTAGTCTTCGTCGTCAGTATACAGCTCATCAAAGTAAGTGGTAAAGCTCTGTCCTATGACATCGGCTGCACTGTGGGCTCTCATCTGGCTGCCTGTATTCGGGGTGACTCCTGGGAAGAACTGTGATTGTTAGTTGGAATCTTAAAGATGAGGCTCTCTCAGAAATCATACCCAGCGATATGCTTCAATAGCAATTGCAGTCTGCCCTCCATCGTTCTGTTGCAAGTCGATAATGACCTTTTTGACATCTGCATCTGTTGCGTTGTCGACGAAGTCATGGAGAACCGCAGAGAAGGACTCGACGTCGCTATTGAAGCTTGGAATGCTCAGCACGGCAGTTGAGATATCTTCAAGGAGGTATCCAGTCACAAAGCCAGTGTCGCCAAGATCCTCTTGATGGACCAGAGTTCTGTTCGGATAGGCGTCGTTGGCCCAATGGTCATCAGGGGAATCCGAATCGTCCGTGTCCGTGTCATTTTCGGAAGCCGCGAGACTGTCAAAATAGGCGGTGGCATTGTACGAATCCGGTGCGAGGCCGAGCACGTAGAAATTGTAGAAGTCGCCGCCAGTGGTCAGCGGTCCCGTATACCTGCCTTTCTGTTAGTCTCATGTGTACGAAAATCCCAGCAAAGAGTGCTTACCCTGGGCTATTGTATAGCGAGACGAAAAAGTTGTCGTAAGTGTCCGATCCGTTCTTGAGGTGAATATTCAGTTCATCTCCAGGATACAAAGCCGCGGATCCTCCGAAAGTTGTCATGCCTCCTTTGATGGAGAGGGCGGAAGATATCATGAGTGAATTCCAGTCTGCATGTGGCTCTAAGAGCCCGAAAGAGTAGTTCGCGGCGAAGCTGGTCAAATAGTCCACGACAGGGACACCATTCATAGTGTCCACCGGCGATGGGCTGCATCCAGGCTGTGCGATACAATCCGAAAGATCGCCATCGTAGACGTATACTTCCGGGGCTTTGTGTCCATCCTCAGACAATGCGATGATCTCGTAATTGCTTCCAAACGTGAACTGATTGAGTACGCCAGCGAAGAGCTTGAAATGAGAGTCGTGCACCTTGAGAACCAAGGATTGCAACTCGTGCTCGAATGCGTACTGGTTCTCGTACTCTTCGGCCTCCACTTTGGCTTGTATCTCCGCCAGACCTTGCATAAAGTCAACGGGAGGCTGCTTGTAGCTCGCGGGCGGTGATTTGAGGATGTCGAGAGTGCTGTGGAATTGGACTGTTTCCTTATAGTATTTCAGGAAACGCAATGCCACAGCCGAGTTGAAGGGTACGCTCGTGAGACATGCGTACACATCCGATGCCCAGAACCATGGTGACCCATCTAGAGGAGTTAGCAAGTTGAATCCATGCAAGCTCGGGCTCGGGCTGGCATACTGTGTGCCACTGTATCGATGATATACCCACAGCTGTCATCGGACAGTTCAGGCGTATCATTGTCCTCAACGGCCAGGACTGAGGCCAGCGATGTCAGCGCCAGGAAGGCTGCAAGGTTCACGTCGCGCCGCATGGTGGAGAACGCTTGTGATGACAACGACCTGGGAGGTGCCGTTCCTTCACGGCGACTGCCATCCTAAGTACAAAAGAGCTATGCAGCGAGGTGTGCAGGGGTGTGCCGTCTGTGCCTGGCCTGAGGCGCCATTTTCGGGTATCGCATGGTGAGTAGATTGGTGTTCTGTGTGCCTGTGTCTATATTTGCTGCACTGCTCAGCCTGTGAGTCTCTTTCGGGTATGACTGGCCGTGCAGATGCCTTGTGGCGCATTACATATGCAGCTACCGTAATAGTGGTGCAACAGAACTACTAGCGAAGCCTATCACGGAGCGCGAAAGAGGGTGGTGTGGATGTTGGAGGTTGCGGCTGAACTGACTCGCTCATTTCGCTTCGCTTGGGGGCCAGAATATGTACCGCTTTGCCGTCGTAGACTGCGACCACCAGTTCAGCTGTGCAAACTAGCCTTGCTTTTTAATTGTTGTGACTATTTAGCCCCGATTCTCGGTCGCTGCAAACCAACTTACAGGTCCACACGGTTCGACGCGTGACCGAGTGGAAAATTGGGCTATGCGATAGAACTGGAGGCACATTCGACTGCATACTCCTGAGTCCGCACGTGGCTAGCAAGGCTGAAACATGCACATGTACATGCTAATAATCTCTTCCATAGTTCTTCGGCGAAGACCTTGCTGGCCACTACTCATCTTCATATCAAGATGACATCAGGAGATTTGTTTGGCAAGTTCGATGCTGGACTAATACGGGAGAGGCTACTTGCGGACTATGTTGATATCTGGGAGTACATCTTCGAGTCTGATGATTTTACCGGATGGGCTTACGATAACGAATTCTCGAGGCTTTACGTCCATGCCGCCCCTCAGTGTGGGAAGGTAAGCGCACCTCCCAAGCAAGACTCCGCTCAACGCTCACGCCAAGAAGACAACGTTCTCAGCGGCCGTAGCTGAGAAGCTCATATCTGAACATGAAGGGGAGGGCACTGTTGGCGTCGCCTCAGTGTTCTTTGATCCTGACGACATCTTTGTGGACGACCGTCTTGCGTTTGGCGGAGGCGGCGTGTCGGCCGGGCATAGATTCCTGCAGACCATTTCCCAGCAGCTTCACAGCGAGGTTGCAAATGCGGAGCCTCAGATGGAGAATCTCGAGGATCCGAGAGTCATGGTGAGAACCGCATGTACGCCGTCTGCCAAAGTATACATCATCATCGACGGATTAGACCGGTGTCCAGCAGAATCTCGCCATGAGCTGGAAGACGAGATCACGACTCTCGTAGAGTACGGATGCTACGTGATGATCACGAACTATTTGGGTCAGCCAGTGAGCCGCATCTTGGAGCACACGTGTAAGAGCTGTGAGGACGAGTACCTTGACCACCATCAGCACTGCAAAGATTGCGACGAAAGCTTCTGCGATGATTGCATCGAGGAACAAGATTGTCTGGAAGCCGAGCACACTGTCCGACGGCATGCAGAAGCGGCTGTATCGCTCGGTCCCGACGATGAGGGAATTAGCAGGTTCATCGCACACGAGCTTGACCGACATCTGGAACAGCGAGACTTTGACGACGAGCTACACATTCTTGTACAGACGCAGCGTGAACGAGTTGAGGACGCCATTTCCAAAAGATCAGGAGGCGTCCTGGTAGTTTGTAAGGCACTACTAGGCTACTTGAGAGACTGTCAGTGGGCTGGATATGAGGAAATCATGAACGTTCAGACCCGTGTCTTGCGGCCTGAAGAGGAACTGTTCGACACACTCATGTCCAAGGTCAAAATGCAGAATCCCCAGAATGTCAGAATCGCTCTCACTGTATTCTGCTTGGTGTCTCAGGTCTCAACAGGCTCGGCTATGTCATTCAAGGAAATGACCAATGCCTTACAGCTCCTAAACGTTGGAAAGGATATCAATGAACAGGACCTCTACGCTCTATGCCAGGGGATGCTTCAGGTCGGAGACAGGAACATCGTTGAGGCATTCCACGACGACTTCAAAATTTACTTGCAAGAAAATTGCACCGAAGACTTCCGCCCTCTTTATGTTGACTTGGCAGATCTGACGGTGAGAAGCCTTGCAGCTTTGCCCTGCTTTGATCGATGGACTGTCTCCGCGGAGCAGGATCTACAAGACAGGCTGTCTGAGAATGCGTTCCTGAGTTATGCTGCTCCCAAGTGGGGCGAATATGTCCAGCAGTCAGCCGCCTACAAGAAGTTTAATGAGAGGCGAGCACCACCTGTCGGCTCTTTGATTCAGCAGACACTCAGCATGTTGCAAGACCCCCGGAAGCTTGCTACATGTCTGTATCTAGCTAATCGTTGCGATCAATACTTTGATCTTTGGCCTGGCTGCCACGCATTGCACATATGCGCCTGGTTCGGTCTCACCAAATTCATCGGTCACTTCATAGCCGCCGGTAACTCCTCAGTTGACGTGGTTGACCCTGTCTATGGACGGACTCCCCTTATGGTAGCCGCATCTAGAGGACAGACCGATTTTGCCCGACATATGATTGAGCTTGGCGCAGATGTGAGTTTCCAATCGAAAGATGGCCGTACGGCTCTGTTAGAAGCCGTTGAGTTTGATGCTGTGCAGCAAGGTTACTACGACATAACAAAACTCATTCTCGACCATACATCAAAGCCCAACAGACAAGGGCCCTCCCCTGACACGACTCCACTGATTGCATGCATCCGCATCAGCATTCGCGTTAGCACACGCAATCACGCATTCCTCAATCTGCAGCTGCTCACTTTGTTACTAGGCCACCATAGCACAGATGTGAACGAAGTAACGTCTGCGGGACACACAGCCATCATGGAGGCTGTTGGTGTTGGCTGTCGCAAAGCAGAGATTATCGACCTGTTACTGCTCCATCAAGATATGAAGCTCGACTTGCGTGACAGAACGGGCAGGACGGCTCTTCACCTTGCAGTCGAGAAGCCGCATGATAGCGGTACTGCGATCGGCTGCCTGTTGCGCTCTGCGCATTGTACCCCTGAACTACTTGACATTCGAGATTCATCCGGTATGACGGCGGCTATGCTGCTGCTCCGAAACGACGAGATGGATAAGGATGAGGTGGTCCCAATCCTCCGCAGCATGTCCAAATCTGGTGCTGATCTCGCATGTGTCGACAAAAATGGACGCGGGCTGTTGCATGCTGCCTCCATCTGTGAGCGTGCTTCAGCGGTGGATTACCTACACTTGGAGCAGAAGCTGCCAATCAATACCGCAGATTTCTTTGGCTGGTGTCCTTTGCACTACGCAAGTGGGATGAGAGCACCCGAGACAGTCGATCGCCTTTTGAGACTTGGGGCGAGTGCCGAGCTATGCGACCGCAGAGGCTGGTCACCAATCGACATCGTCAATTGTGACAATCCAGAAGACCACTACGTTCAACTCATCTGCGCACTCCCTAGCTGGTCCAGCCTACCAAATCATGCGACCACAGAGAAATTCACAAAACGGCGTCCTGCGTGGTCGTTGGCGACCTGCGACGTAGTTGAGTTTCAACGACAGCTTCATGATCCTTCTGATGACTTCTGGCTTCCAGATCCCAAACACGGAAATCTGGTGGGTACAAAGAGCCACACACTAACGCAGCTGCTGACTTGGACAGGTTCTCCACTGTGCCGCGGAAGAGAATAACATCCCTCTTTGCGAATTCCTTCTGAAAGACACAGACATCGACGTGGTCAACGCCGAAGGCAAATCAGCCCTGTTCCTTGTAATTGACAAATACGAACTCTATCGAGACTATGAGCAAGGAGAGAAGTATTTGGAGACACTCCGATTTCTTATCAAGCGTGGCGCGAGTCTTCAAGCAGGTGTCTCCGGCCTTGATGCTCTCGAGACTGCGCGAAAACGCTCCCTTCATGATTTGGCTTTGGTCATAATCGAACATGGAGACCTGCCCGTACGGTATGGACCGGACTTTAAAGTCTTGTTCAAGAAAGCTGCCGTAGACGGCAAGGTGAGCGTTATCGAAAAGCTTCAAGAGGCGCAATTGCATCCTCTGAAGCGACACGATTCGTCCCGACTATCAGAGATTGTGGACGATGAAGGCGAAGGTATAGGTGAGAAGATCGTAGATTTGGTGAAGTCAATGGAACGAATGGCCATCGAGCGTATCTGGCCGCTCCTGGAAACAGGTCTTAATTAGCTGAAAATTTTCATATCTTGCGCAGAAGCCGACCAAATGAGCCAAGTGTTCACAGCTCGTACCGTTACAGAAGCCAGGAACGTCATGGCCTTGTCAAGTCTGATCAAGATAGATCCATGCGCTCCTTTTTTTTTCAACTAGTCACCACAGCTTACATGTATGGTTACCAAGGCAAAGGAATCCTCCAAGCCAGCGCCGCATCCTTCCTAAAGCAGCGGTCCCTCACAGCATGGCGTTGATATCAACTAAGATATAGTCCTTGGTACAAGGTGGCTGAGCTGAGTAGACGATGCCGTAGCCACCGACTTCACGCGATACATAAACTGCAGCACCTCTGCTCGTTTCCGCCAGACTCGTCCGGATATCCTACAGCTTGCCAAGATGTACTCCAACATAGCCTGATCACCCAGTATACTGGCGCTCAACACCCAACTCGAATGCATAAAACATGTGGCACGCGCTATTGCATACGCAAGTACCCTCGTCGCAACAGCATTCGCACAGAATGCCATCTCTGCAACGACTTCCAATTCTACGGTTGAGTGCTTCGACGATCTGAAGATGTTCGTTTCCCGCGGCACAAGCGAACCTCTGGCACCGGAGAAATGGGCAAAGTCGTGGAGGCCATGGCGGGAAGAATCAATGGCTCGAGTTACGAAGCGAATCCTTGTCCTGCCTCGGGAAACTTCATCTCTGTGGCGAATGGAACGGCAGTCTTAAAGCAGCTTGTTGTTGAGTATGCTGAGGCATATCCGGCATCTAAGATGGCATTGTTTGGGTATTCGCAAGTATATATCACCCTATCATTTCATGCGATATACATACTGAGCTTTTCGTGATAGGGCGCGCAAGTCACCAGTAACGTTCTATGTGGCATGCCGGCAGTCTGGGCCTTGTACGGCGGAGTCGATCCAAACCAGTTGGATGAGCTGCAGGCGGTCTCGAGCCCACTGCCACAAAACATCACTAGAGATGGTACGCATCTGACCAGCGCCAAAGGAGAGTTACCGTGACTGACATGCCATCATCTACCCAGTCGCCGCCATTATCCTCTTCGGTGACACAACACACCGATCAGAATCGAACTACAATCGAGGCGACTCCATCGGCAGCGGCATATTCTGGCAAGCGGATACCGATGTCTGTCAGAGTCACGGCTCAGGAGAGTAATGGAGCTTGGTCGTGGTTGATCTCGGGCGTCGCCATCGTGACATCGTTGCTGGCGTTCGATATCCTTTGAAGACCTCGGGGAGTGTGTCTGGCATCTCGAGACTTTGGGGCGAGCGACCAAAGGTCCAGTCGTTATCGGGCAAACACCCTAATCCTGAAATGCTAAACATGGTCGAGGTCAGTCCGAAGGACGCTAAGTTTCGGAATATATAATTTAGGGTTTAGGGTTGAGAACCGAAGTCACGCCTATACCTCTAAGCTTCGTTTAAGGTGTTTCATATTGAGTAGCTCTTCGGCATCGACTACTGTGACACGCAGTGGACAAGACTGCCCTCGATAGGCTGTTAGGTTTTGCGTTGAGGGCTTCTCGTGTTGATACAACCAGGTGAAGATCCTTAGACGGCGCTGTTTCGATGGTTCATTTGCTTCGTTCATGCTCTTCCGGGATGAAAGACTTTATATAGATTGCCTTTCGTTCCTGTCGGCTCTTGAAGTCGTTAACATCTGTCTCATTCGCTATCTTGGTCTGCTGGTCAGGCTTTGTTCACTTCCAAAACACGCGTGTATTTTTTCGTTCAACAACAGCACAGCTTCCAATTAGTCAAGATGAAGACCGCAGTGTTCACCTTCGCTTCTTCTCTCGCTTTCTCCCAAGTCGTCTTCGCAGAGTATGGCTGGCAGTTCGGCAACGCCTTCTCCACTGGTCCAGTAGCAACCAACTCGTTCATCCGCGAATCCAACACCACTTTGGTCTTACCGGAGGTGAACAAGCCTCAGACTGGCAACCTCGCTCTTTGGCCGGGCATGGGAACCAGTGGCGGCGATCTCATTCAGGCTCTGGCTATCTCGGTGGCTGATGGCAGGTAAGAAGGACCAGTGCGTTGGAATGAGATCGAAAGACGTACTGATGTAGTGTTTGCAGTGCTGGCTGCCCTGCCCAGGATGGCAAGTGGTGCATTGTTGCTAGTACTCTGGAAGGTTGGTCAATCATTTGGGGTGTCTCGGAAGACTGTCACGCTGACATCAAAATAGGCTCGCAGCAAATGGGCGATGCCGTCTCTGCTGGTGCTGGTGCTCAAGTCACGATGAACTGTAAGAGTTGCATGTCTGCTCTCTTAAAGCCTACCTAACAAAAATTCTCGTAGACAAGTACAACGACGCCACCAAGAAATACGACCAGACCGTGTCGCTCAATGGCAAGGTTGTCTCTAGACTCTCGACTGGTAAGTTCTCCGGTGTATCCCACAGCTTCCAAAACACAACTAATGCCTGCAGCAGACTCCGGAGTTGCCCAAGGCTGGGGAACTGCAACTGAATGCCAGGCTGCTGCCTGTGGCACCTACGCCGCGCACGAGTACATCAACACCAAGATCATCATGGATGTTGCTGACCCCAACTACGCCAACACTAAGGGCACGACAGGAGCTTCCGGCGACTTGGTGACGGAGGATGGTGGTAAGACTTGGACTGTTGATAGTATCAAGATTGAAGGTGGCGTCTTTGTGTAGCTGCACTATCGCGGGTGGTTGAAGATATTTGCCCAAACTCGCTTCCAGTTTCGTGTGGGTCTGCATAGAACTCATGACGCGATTGCTTCGTGCAGCGCTGTCGCGAAATTCGAATCGCTCGTGAGGGCATCTGGTCGAAGATCGTATTGAAGGTTGTCCCACAGTGTAAGCTGGAGATCGAACTGCATAGATGGCACATGGCGCTCAAGATATTGACAGCTTGTGTACATCAGCCTGGGTATAGTACCCTTGTTTGAGCTCAGCGTTTGTTCCACAAGCGCCCAAGTATCCCACAGCCACGCCACGAGAGCTTCCGGATCGCTTTGTTGACCAAGTCTTGCCATGTGTGCCAATTGCATCACTTCTAGAGATTTTCGACCCGAGTTCATTACGATCTGGACGAAAAACAGGGCTTTGTCACTAGTGTCGGGATCAGGAGGACTGGAAACGCCGTCTTGGGTGGACCTGGGCACCTTTAAGTCCATCAATTGCCATATGTCGCCTTCGAACGCTTTGTGATTCAGCTCTTCGTAGAAAGCATGCATCAGGCTAAGCTGCTGGAAACTTTCTCCCCGACCACGTAGATCCTGGAACCACTGGGGCGCCGGCAGACCCATGTAGTTGAACGAGTTGACATCCGGCACGCAGTAAATCATGAACTTGAACCTGGCAACGCTGTCCAGTTTGGCTTTCGACTCGAACCAATCCAAGCGCAGGACATGATCAAAAAGTTCGCCGTAGATGGCCCACCCCAACAGAGCCAGCTCTGCGTCCTCACATACAGTCAAATGGCTTTCGCCCTCATCTCGAGATGCCGGCCCGCATGTAATGTCGAAGCGCTTGCTGAGCGGCAAAACTGTGTCTTTTTTCCACGTCCAGACGTCGCGGATATCTTGAAGATCGATGGGAGCAACTTTCAGTGCCAAAGCTGCCAGCCCAGTTACGCCGCCATGCATCGTGATTTTGAATCGCGTTTGTCGCGCTTCATCAGCTCTGGCCCACTCGGATAAACGACGTGCTGATGCAACCAGAAGAAAATGGCTGACAGGCTGTAAAGCTGGAAAGTAACTCCCCGACTTGAGGGCCAGACGTGAGATCGTCTCGGCTGTCACGTCTTGCGAGATTCGGTTGAACTGCTTGCAGGTAAGCATGACTGAGTACAAGTCATCGAGTCGCTCCAGGCTGTTGAAGACACGAAGCACCAGCTCTTCTGGGATATTGGTGATGGTATGAGCCATGATGAGTTAGTTGTAACATCTGATGTGGTTTGTACAGGTGAGATTGCGGTTTAGACGTGTGAACGTGCGCGAGATGTGGCGACGTGGACGTTTAGAGCCTTACCGAGATGATGTTGATATGTGAGTGGTTGTATTTGTCGCGGTCGAAAGCGGGTCTCGATGTCGGTGTAGTATAGAGAGAAGCGGTGACCAGTCTCACTCTGATTGGCTATCGAGCTCGTGACTTGACCTCACGTGCCATGTGCTACGTGCAGTCTGACTGTCTGCGTAGGATTCGATCAATATTGAGATCAAGATAGAGTACTTCGGGAACACAACAACTCCTAGCCTGTGAAGGAAAGAAGTCGCTGGAAACCTTGTTCCTCCTTCGGGCTTTGGCCTCTGACGATCTTCGGCAGACAACCGAGGGCCAGTCAGGTCAACGCCTCGTGCCCGCGATTGAAGTTTATAAATGGCGAGAGACGGCACAGTCGTAGCTTCAACACTGATATCTGGTCTCCTGAAGAAGTCCCGCTATCGCCAATATGCTCTTACACTCATCGGTCTACCTCGTCCTCGCCACCGTCGGCTTGTTACTTCTTTCATCAGTAATACGATCATACCTTCGACTATACCAGATACCGGGTCCTCTACTTGCCAAATTCACAGACTTATGGAGGCTGCTCAAAGTCAAGCGTGGGGACTCTCACGATACATTTGTGGCGCTACATGAACAGTATGGCGACTTGGTCCGGATCGGTCCAAACTGTGTATCTATCTCAAAGCCTGATGCTATACCGATGATCTACGGCATTCAGAAAGGCTTCATAAAATCGGAATTTTACACCGTGTGGCAGAACATGGTCAATGGCAAGCGAGTTGCTAGTATGGTGTTCGCCACGGACGAGAACCAGCATGCTGCTATGAGGCGCCCGATAGCCCAGGCGTACTCATTGAGCTCACTTGTGGGATATGAGCCACTGGTCGACTCGACTACCGCTGTCCTCCTATCTAGATTGGATGAGCTGTTCGTGAGCAAGAATGACAAGGTCTGCGATCTGGGCCTCTGGCTCGGATGGTATGCATTCGATGTCATTGGCGAGCTCACGTTCTCCAAAAGGCTGGGTTTTCTGGAAAAGGCACAAGACGTCGAAGGCATCGCAAAGTCCATCTTGCAGAACTTCGAGTGGTGCGCTGCGCTTGGCCAAATGCCTTGGCTGGAGTGGTGGACGAGGAAGAACCCGATTTATCAGCGTCTGTTCGCTGGACCAACGAGCTCACCCATCATCAGATTTGGGCAGAGGCGTATGCAAGAGAGGCTCGACGAGGGCAAAGGGTCAAACGACGAGACCACCAGTGACCCCAAGGCTACCGGAGCCAGCATCTTGGACCCCAGACTCAGCGAGAAGGTGCTACACGGCACCTTACCACATAAGCCCGACTTCTTATCGAGATTCTTGGAGCTTCACGAAGAACAGCCCGAAGTTGTCGATCAACGAAGACTTTTAGCATACCTCTTCATGAACATCAACGCCGGCAGCGACACCATCTCCGCAACGGCACGCGGTCTCATATACCACTCTCTGAAGCATCCCGACACCTTACAGACACTGAGAGAAGAGCTCGATGCAGCATCAGCATCAGGCGATCTAACGAATCCCTTGCCCACTTGGAACGAATGTCAACAACTGCCATACCTGAATGCTTGCATCAAAGAAGCCCTACGGCTCAGTCCAGCCCTAGCTCTTCCTCTCGAACGCATCGTGTCGCCTTCCGGCCTACGCATCGGTGATACCGCAATACCTCCGGGTACCATCGTCGGCATCAACCCATGGGTCCTGCACCGCGACAAGCGGATCTTCGGCCACGACGCGGACGAGTGGAACCCTAGCAGGTGGCTGGTCTATGATACTGAGAACGTCAAGTACATGGAGCGGCATTTGCTTTCTTTCGGCGCAGGCACGCGGACGTGTCTAGGACGGCATATCGCCATGCTGGAGTTGAGCAAGATGATTCCGGCGTTGATCTTGAGGTATGAAATGCGGTTGAGTGATCCGAAGAAAGCCTGGAAAGTCACTAGTGCTTTCGCGGTAAAGCAGGAAGGTTTGGAGGTTGTGCTTACGAAGCGATGAGTAGCATACTGCCTGGTGTGGAGATAATCCTTATCACTTGAAGACTTCTATAGCAAAGCGATAACAATGACAAGCGAAGCCGATGCAGAAAGCTTTAACGTTATAATCTCATTGCTATTATCATTACCAAGATCTATTCCAAAGGAAACTACCCACCATCAACCCACTCAAAGCCATTCTCCAGCCCCCAAATCAACCTCCCTCCCCTCCTTCAAATCCGCCATAATCTCATCAATGCTCCACGGCTCAAACTTGTAACCCTTCGGATAATTCGGCGGGATGCGCTCGTCGTCTTCCATCCTGACACCATTTTGAAGGTCTTCAACACACTTCTGGTAGTTGTCATGCGCGTATCTTTCGGCGTCGTGCTCCCAGATCCACTTGGGCAAGCGAGGGGACGACTTGCGTGGGTCGATCTTGACTTGGGCCCAGTCGGTCTTCTGCAGCAGCTCGGCGTTGGCGAAGCCAATTTTTTGAGCGCAGGCGGTGCGGGTGAATCTATGGAGCGTTAGATTTGGGCCATTGTTGCGGCATTGAGTGTTGTTGGAGGTGTCAAGCTTACCTCAGCGTCTTGTGCACGTTGACAGCGTCTTCGATGTTCTTCTTGCCGCCAATCTGGAGGCAAGAAGCAAGCGAGACAGCGTCTTCGAAGGCTTGTGTCGCGCCATTGCCAGACGATGGCAAGAAAGAGTGTGCGCTGTCTCCGATCTGGACGACACGGGAGGACGGGGATGCCCATTGGAGTTGAGGGTCTCTCCACCAGAGCTCGAAGTTGATGATGGTCTTGGGCGGAGTGCATTTTACCAAGCGCTGGAAGATGGGCGACCATTTGGATACGCCTTCAGGGGTGTTGTTCATGGCTTCGAGGACTTCGTCGGCTTCGATGGTGTTGCTCCATGACTCTGCTTCGGAGCCGGTGACCTTGAGGTTGTGGGTGTTAGCTATAACCCGATAAGTAATGTTCTCGATTGTATCTTACATCGTGGTTGATGATCCACACGACAACGTCTTCTCTCGTGAGCGTCAAAGCATACGAGCCTGGTCTTTAGCGAAAGTCAGCCACATATTCTCTCCACCAAAGTGGTCATTAGAGTCAACACTTACGCAAAGTACGTCCTCACAATCGGATCAACGCCATCCTTGAGACTGTACACCTCCTTCACCTCAGGGTCAGACTCCAGACATGAGACCGGCATCACAGCTCTCCACATAGCGCGACCAGAAGATCTTGCCCTGACTTCACCACCAACGAGCTTGTTAGCTTTCGACCCAATACCATCAGCAGCTACCACAAGCTCAGCCTCAAGTTTAGTCCCATCTTCCAACTCGACTCCACCTTTCTCGCCCTCGCGCTCAAAGTAGTTAACGACTCGGCAGCCATACTCAATCTCGATGTCGAGCTTCTCCACTTGGTCGAGCAGCATCTTGTACACCAGCGGCCGCATCTGGAACGCTCCTGGAGCATTGCCTGGGTCGAGACCGGCGGCGTGGAGACGGTCTGAGACTTTTTGAGGAGGAAGCATCAAGGCGCCATCGTGCTTGTAGGTCTCTATCCAAGCGTTGTGGAGGGAGATTTCGCTGTAGCGCTTTTTCATCTCGGGCCAGTGGCGGAGGAAGCGGGTTGCGCTGAGGCCCATGAAGTACATATCTCCTGTGCATGATTAATTTTGTATGGCCAGAAAGTTGCGTGTCGCTTCAGTTAGATAGCGTTGTGGATATTCCGACTTACCGGAGATGTCCGGCTCGTTGTTGCGCTCGAGGACGCGGACGTTGTGTCCTTTGCGGGTGAATTCCAAAGCTGCTGTCAGGCCGCCGAAGCCTGTCCCGACGATGAGAACTTCGATGCCAGTGCTTGGGTATGTGCCGACTGGTGCGAACTCCATTGCTTCATCTTTGCTGATGGCGCTGAGGACTCGACCTTCTGCTTCATTAGAATGCGAGTCAACCCTGACAAGACAACCAGAGGGCGATTGCGAGTCGACCCCGACCAGACATTCGAGACACATGGTGGGAGTTTTGGAAAGTTGTCGGCGATGATGTAGGACTCAACGAGAGGGGATTGGTGGATTCAATGGTGTTGTTGGAATCTCTGACTGGAAGTGAGAAGTACAGATACTGCGAGATGACGGTTTGACTTTATATGCTCGCGAATCTAACACCATTGCGTTCGACACATTGATCGACTCGCGCTTTTTGTGAGGTCACTAGCTGACGCACGCCCTTGTGTCGAAGGGGTGCCGATGACAGCTATGCAGCGGCACATTACGCCTTGCCTACGCAGCATGGAGGCTGTGTCTGGATGCCAAGTATCAGTGGACATGCAACAGGGCTCGAACGAACATTGGCAGCCAGTGTTCGACGCATGTGAAGGCAGACTCTAACGAGTTGTGCCACATGATCGATCACAAGAGCAAACGATAAAGCGTTACCAGAATGGTAAGTTCTCCCATCATTGTGATAGCCATGAGCGAGATGCCTCGCCCGCCGGTCTCCAATTGAACACATGCGTAAGGCAAGGCCAGTCATTGATTGATGGTGATAAGGCGCGGAGCAGTTTCCATGGCGGAAGCCTGTCCGTTAGAGAGCTTTGTAAGCCACACAGGCTTGATGGAGTCTTGTCTGGACCTGCAAGAGATAGCCAAGGAAGCATCAGATCTCATCCCATGGTTTTTGTTTCAAGACACGGAGTTTGTTCCACGGGCACCATTCGCGGCCACACGGATGGAAGCTGCTCACGGTTCTGGATGCTTAGACCTGTGTAACCCGGCGTTAGTCAACGTCATTTGCTGAAGGCCTCATGCTCACTGGAGGCCTCGTGCTTGCTTAGAGAGACAACAACGGCATAGATCTCTTAGCATCTCGTGGCGCTGGCCAGATCAACAGTTTCAGCTACACATATTGTCAATCAATGATCGAGCCAAGGATCTAGGCGCAAGGCCACTTAAGAGCACGTCCGCGCGTTCATGCACAAGTGCCGTCGTTGATGCAGGCACGGCCGAGTGTGTGTATGTAGTTGTGATATTTAGACTCTCCGGAGTTCGGGAGCTGTGGAGAGGAATCTTGTGAAGTCCGCTCGGTGGACGGCTTGTGAGCCACCGATTCGACGAGCTAAGGTATCCATGCGGAGTGCACTGCGGAAAGGAGCAGCAAGGCACCGGGGACCAGGAAATTACATCTCAGTAGGCGTGCTCTTATGACTCCCTCCTCGAAGCACGTGGGCGATGTCGGGTGAATGAAGGTACTTTGAGGCGTTCGTGAGGCTTTGAAGGGTCAGTAGAAGATAGTGCTCTGTCTCCACCTCAGGTACTCTTCGAGTATCACATGCGATCAGTCTCTTCTTGGATATCACTCGTACTTCGCTGCCCGCTCGATGAGGCTCGAACGCACGCGCCTCACAAAACCATAGAACCTTGGTGAAATATGGCTTCTGGCCAACAACCGTTCGAGCAACACAGCTGAGCGCCACTTTGGGTCAGGCCGCCGCCACGAGCATCCACTGCATCATGACTTTCTTGTGCTGTACCGACAGACGCGGATGTCAGCTTGCAAGGGTGGAGGTCCTGCAGAAAGGTCTGTTAGTGGGCAGTGCCTTCCCCCACCGACCTTGACCATCCGTTGTATGCGATGGCGTCTTCTGGTCACGTGGGAAGGTCGAAGTTGAGGATAATGCTTGACCCCAACTCCAAGATCTAAACATATGAACTTCACGCATGAACACTTATAACGTACTTCACAAGCGAGCCGGTCACACAAGCGGGCCGGTCAAGATTTTGGACACTTGACCTTCAACCATTAATTATACAAGCAATATTAAAGATATAGGAACAAAACAAATCGCATTATAAACTACATGTCCTAGCATTATGCTCAAACGAACCACATCTGCTACACTTGCTTGGTGCTTTCTTACGAACACTTCTTAGCTGCCTATTAAGTAATACTGGATCAATATTCTTATCATCATCCTCGGGTTGCTCCTCAACCATAGGTCTCTGAGTACTGTCCTGACCATCCTGAACAGTCATTGATGTGGTCGTTCGAATATGCTGTTTTTTTTGTGTTCTCTTTTGCTTTTAGTGCTGATTTTCAGCTCGAAGAGCAGCCACCTCAACCATCAAAAGTGCCTTCTCATGTACCACATTCTCAAAGCCTTTCAAAAGTTGTTGAAAGGGCCTATCATCTGATGAAGCTGATAATCTCCTTCTTTTACGATTCTCTAACAATACCAGCTGGCTTTGTCTCTTGATCTGAGGTAGAGTCTTTGGTGTTTAAGGGTTCCAAGAGGTCTGACTACTTCTTGGTGATGGAGTAGCTTTAATAATAGGTCCAAGGTTTTCCAGAACCCTCTCTGGGTTGAATGGAACTAGGCCAGTTGCTCTGAAGCCAGATGAAATGGTTTCAACAGTCATAGTTTGTTGATGGGCTGCAAAGAATGCAGGAAGGAATTCTTCCTTTGTGATATGGTTGATGCCAAGCCTCATCTTGTTCTCAATCTGAGAGCCGTATGCCTTCTTCAAAGGGCCGAAACAGCTCACATCTAAAGGCTGAAGAATATGAGATGTATGTGCAGGCATACACAAAGTCAGAATACAGTTCTGAAGGCAGAAGTCTCTGAATTCGGATGTTGAATGGCTGCCATGACCATCGAATATCAATAGCCTCCACTTGCCCTTACAATGCTTTGTATTTTCGTGGAAGTGCTGGATCCATTCGAGGCCTAGTTTGTCGTTGGTCCATCCATTCTCGCTAACAGCAATTCTCCAGGTTGTTGGGATACTAGTGTTATACCAGGTCGATAGGTGAAGCTTGCCGTCAAAGATGATGAATGGAGGGATTGCCTATCCTCTTGCATTGACTGCCTCGATTACAGTAATCCACTTCCGGTTCCCCGGCTGTTTTGTCCTTGGCCTGCCCTTCCTATCTGATGATGTAATCACTTTAGAAGTCGAGATGACACCCATCTGGAAGCCAGTCTCATCGAAGTTGAAGATGTCCTCTTCCGCAACGCCGTACTTTGCAATTGTATCTCCCACTAGTTTGAACCATAAGCTAATCAGCTTTGGATCCTCAACTTCTGCTCTTTGGATATCGAACTTCCGATTGTATACACTTGAGAGCTCTGGATGGCGTTTCACAAAGTTGGCAACCCAGTTTGTACCGACTGTTTGAGGGCGGGCTGGATTTTTGGTCTGAAGCATTGTATTGGCTATCTCTTCAACAATTGCGCGCTGGGGAGGGAATCCGTCGGCGGATAGCTGAAGGATCTTTCGAAGAAGAACTTCCTCTTCGTTATTAGAGAATTTTCTTGAGTTTGGTGTAGTTTCTTTACGTGGGAGGACTCCAAGATGTCGTTCGCGGAGGGTTGCAAAAGGAACGTCGTATACGTTAGCTGTAGCTCGAAGGGATGGTATTTGGTTACTAATATAGGCTTGAAGGGCTAAAGAAATACGTCCTTCTGTTTCAGAGGGCATTATAACCAGACTTTGTTGTGTAACAAGAAGAAGAAGACAGAAGACGCGTCACGCGCGCGTTTTGACCGGCCCGCTTGTGTGACCGGCTCGCTTGTGAAGTACGTTAGTACGTATGTCTTGCTTACCTCATTTTCCCCAGAGCTTTGGTCGCGCTTGCCGTCATATTCCGAGGCAGGCAGCTGTAGCAAGCTCACGCATCATGCAGCATCATTAGATAGAGATCTTTCCCGATTAACCATCTCACAATCCCATATCTTCCGCGACATAAACATACGGCAAGTCTCTCATTCTCTCATATACACCCAATAAGTACACAATCACAACCACCCGCCATGGCCGGCAAAGACAACGGCTCAGACGCCGCCTCCGACCCAAGCCGCGTCTCAACCATAGAGCACATCCGCGAAGAAGACCGCCCCGATTTCTCCAAGCCCCTCCCTCGCCAAAAGCTCAACGAGAAGCTGCAGAAGACCTTCGAGAACGACGAGACTTGGTGGGACACCATCTCCTCCGGCACGGCCTCCGAGTCTACAGAGTCGAACGTGCGTTACGCCGCCTACGCCAGCCGCTTCAGGACGATCTTGCTCTCGGCGCATCGCTATGTCGCATACACGTCAGATATTGGAGAGAGCTTCAGGCCGATTGCGCATCCCATCGCGGTGAAAGCTGCGTATGGTGTGAGTTGGACGTACTTGATTGGAGATGTGGGATACGAGGGCTACAAGGCATACTTGCGGAACCAGCGCTCGCTGCACCCGGAGAAGGAGGACGGCGGCAAAGATACAACTGCAAGCGGTGTTGGCGAGAGTCGCTCCCTCGGCGCTGGCATCACGGGCGACAGCATCGCAAAGCAAAACCCCGAAGGCCGCGTGGTGCCGATCGAAGACTACCGCGCTGTGATGGCGCAGCGAGCTGTGTTCCAGGGCCTTGCGTCTATGGGCCTCCCGGCTTTCACCATCCACAGCATCGTGCGATACTCTGGACAAGCGCTTAAGAACGCTACGAACCAGCGCCTGAAGACGTGGGGACCCATTGGTCTTGGTCTGGCTGCTGTGCCTGCGCTACCTTATATGTTCGATGAGCCTGTGGAGATTGCGACGGAGTGGGTCTTCCACAATGCTTTCAAGGCCATTGGCGGAGAGGACGCTGTTAGGCGCAGCCCTGAGACCGGCAAACAAGACTTGAGAGACGCGGAGAGCAAGCTCAACAGGCAAAAGGAGAAGGTGAAGGAGTTGTGAGCGGTAGGACGTGTTGGGATGCGACATGTAGGCGCACACGGAGTTTTGTAACGATAGCCTCAGGATGCGAAGGAGGTCTCCCGACTCGGATCTTTTCTCTCTGTAAACAGTGTACATACGAATGAAAGAGGACGACAGAGTACAGTCTCCGAAAGTCTTGCATCCCTAATTGTAAGCAATGTGCTGGTGCCTGATGGCACAGTATACACGGCAAATACAATTGCCACTGAGGTACTACCGGGGACATCTGGGCGTACTTATCGACAGCATGCTTGTAAAGTCGGGCATAATGGTTGACTTGAGTGAGCAAGCCATTGAGATGCTCTTCCGATCTCGTTGACTTTCTAATTCTCACCGTGCTAATACCTTTAGTCATGGACGATAATTTGAGTGATCACGCCGTTGAGAGGCTCTCCAGATCTCACTGGCATCATGGCCCTCAGTATGCTGGTAGTATTAGTCCCAGACGATGGATTTGAGTGATTACGCCAATGAGATACTTTCACACTCATCGGAATACTAGTTCTCAGTACGCCAGTACTGTTAGTTCTGAACGACAGAAGGACTACGCGTGCCGGTGAGACACTTTATGGACTCTCATGGCGCTGCGGCACACGTGTGCCGGTACTGACAGACATGAATAGCAAAAGGATAGCAGTCCTCAACGAGAGCTTTTCGCATTCGGACGACAGAGACTCAATGTATGATCTACCATACTCTCCCATCAGTGGATCGCCAACCACCACCACTATCCACCCGCCATCTCTCAGGCCCGGCCACCCAACGTATAGTCGGGAGAAGCCCGCCTCTACGCGCGCAAGTTCCTCCGCTCTGTCCTTTTCTCCTTCATATCGCATTGCGAATCCCAGTACTGGTGGAAGGGAAACAGTGGTGTACTCAGCCGCACACGATGCTCGCAGCACTCTACAGCGCGGAGATCGATTCTCTCACGCCAGGAGTTGTCTTCGCCCTCGCTCACATCTTCCTCCTCCAACCCATTCTCCTCCGACTGACCCTCCTGCTGCCCACCTCCAACTCTCCCTTTCTCCTCACGGCCATGCTGCTCTGCTGCTGCTGCCAGTGCCGCCTGCTCCGCGCCCAACGAAAAGTTCACTCGCTTACCTTTTAGTTCTTCCAGCTTCTCGCTGTTCTCCATCTCGTCGACACCGCGCTTCTGCGGCACCACCTGGTGCGCGAAGGTCCCAGCGGACCTCGCCACCTTCTTCGACTTGCACCCGACGCTGCCGTCGTGGAAGATACGGCAGCGTGGGCAGAGCTTGCAGACGCCGGCGTGGTGCTCTCCGCAGATGTGGCATGGCTGTTGGGGATGCTGGTCAGTGAGATGCTGTGACAGAGATGTGGTTGGTCTCTCGTTGGGGAGGTGAGTGAGGGCGTATGGTTGGAGTGTGTGGTCAGACCTTGGCTTGGGCAGCATCTTTGCCGTTGTCTTTCATGTTCTGGCTGGAGGACATTTTGTCGATGAGGTTCTGCGAGAGTGGATGATATCAGTATCGAACGGATGTGTGGCGTAGAGGATCAGGCTGGTCATTTGGACATATGGTTAGTATTGATGCCAAGATACCTCTACTATGTTCACACAGTTCGCTGTTCCAATGGTATTGGATTGTTGCTCTTGATGTAGCTGTGTGGGTAGCAGGTGGATTTAAGGAGGAAGATACGTCGAGAGTCGTCCAGAGTGTGGATAAGTGAGAAGATGGGATTTTTCTTTCAGGCAGCAGTGAGCATGGACCGTTTGCATCAAACCTGTATCAAACCTCACTCATATCTTCAATCTGGGTCTGGTGACACCTGAGATGCATGGACTCATGGACTACCCTCACTTCTAGTCTCCAGAACTGATGCTTGTAGTTTCGGCATCTGCGCTTGCGTGTGATTGTATCTCATTGGCGATGGATGCAACTTCAGTGGCTATACTCAATGATGTTAGCATACAAGATATCGGGATACGACCGAGTCTGTGACAGTATCTCAATGGGACGTGGGATTTGTTCAATACTTGTACTCGATGTCAACATCGCCACAGGCTGGGAGAGGCAACCCGCTTCTTCAGTATATGATGATTCCTATGTATCCGAACCATACTTCTGACTTACGAAAGCACCGACGCAGCCTTCAATATTCGACTGGACTCGTCCAGACAACATAAAAGAAACCTCGTGTCTCCAAATCCGGGTCTATCATGCCCAAATGGCTGCAAACAATTAGGGTACGATACATTCATGTAACGTATCACTTCCCATTGACAAACGAGAATATAACCAACAGCAATCGAAGAAGCCTTAGGTCAGCCAACGCCCATCACAAAGTGAAGTGTGTCTGACGAGACAAACGACGATATCAAGTCCCACCCTAATGGTTCCGCAGTGCCAGCGACCCACAACGGGCCCAGCCTTTTTTTCCGTCCGCCCCGCCGTTTACGCGCCCGAGAGCTTCATCCTTGCCCTCCTCAATCTATGCCTGCCTCCATGGCGACGATCACGAGCTTGCGCTTGCGCCGTGGCGCCTTTAAACGACCGCACTTGCTCGCTCATCATGAATTCCCGCTCCTTCCCTTCCTCCTGTAAACAAGAACCCTTTCTCGTGTACTCAAAGCAACATCACGTCCCCTTTCGCGTTCCTCGTATATCTGCTTCACTGTGCGACGTCTTCTCAAGCTTCTACGCGTTATAAGCAAGCGATCCATTAAGTGCTTTCCCCAAACATGGTTGAGCTGCGCAAACGCCCTGCTCCTCCTCCTGCTGCTCCACCAGCAAAGAAAAAGGCCACACCTAAGAGCAAAGCAAAGAAAGAAGATGCAAAGGTTGAAGAGGCCGTAGCTGAAGAGCGACCGGCTGCGGCTGACAACGCTGCTGCTGAGGACGGTGCAAAAGATGCCGTGGCCGAAACCAAACCGAAGACATCCTCAGGCCCAGCTTCGCCACCCAAGCAAGGCGACAAAATTGACCTCGAAGGCTTCGGTGGCGAAATCGAGACGAACGATGGGGAGAAAGTCACGCTCGCACAGCTCGCGCAGAGCAGCAAGAAGGGCGTTGTGCTGTTCACATATCCGAAAGCTAGCACTCCGTACGCATCACTGAGACTATAGTAAAACCTGACAAGAACTCTCAAGCTAACATGGCGATCCAATAGTGGCTGCACAACTCAAGTCTGCCTCTTCCGCGACTCTTACGACCCACTAACAGCCACCGGCCTCGCGATCTACGGCCTCAGCACCGACAGCCCCAAAGCAAACACCACCTTCAAAACCAAGCAGAACCTGCCCTATCCTTTGCTATGCGATCCGGGCGCCACACTCATCAAGGCGATCGGTTTCAAGAAGGCGCCTAAGGGAACTCAGCGCGGCGTGTTTGTGGTGGACAAGGAGGGCAAGGTGCTTGCTGTCGAGGCTGGAGGGCCTGCGGCGACTGTGGAGGTTGTGAAGGGACTTGTGGAGAGTATGGGTGGGGATGAGAAGGATGGCGAGAAGAAGGACGTTGAGGATGAGAAGGCGGCGGAGACGGCAGCAGAGGTGGCGGATGTGGCGAAGGGACTGGACGGAACGCCAGCCTTGGCTTGAACGATACAGCACGATCACTCGTTATTGCACACGATGCAGATGGACAGATAAGCAACGGAAGGTTCAAGAAGCAGTCAAATCTAGTTGATGGTAATATTGAACAGATATAATTACAAGAAGACGTGCACAAACGGAGAATTGGTGAAATCTCATCAATCGCTTGATAGCAACGCGAGAGGCTTCGGAGAAGATGACTTTTCGAACGGAATCGTGCGCAGGAAGCACCAGCTGCTCATTCTTGTCCAATGTAATCAGGCTGACGCCATGTTGTATCACCGCATCATAGGATATTGTGCGAAGGTTTTCGGACAGTTTGCGACTGGAGCCACCGCAGAATGTGTCTGCTGCCTCGTTCCATAGTTGTCGAACAGGATTGTTCGCCCCAGTCCCGCCATCAAGGAACTCTTGACCAAGAGAACCTATAGCGATTGGCTCGAAGAATGAAGACGCGGCGGATGTGGCTCTGCCAGCTTCCCAGATCTTAGCATTATGGTAAAGGTCCGGCGAGTCGCGTGCGGGTGGATAACTTCGTAAGAGGAAAGGAATTGAGACGCCTTTGCTGGTGGCACATACGAACCTGCGGTCTGTCAGAGGTGCAAAGAAACCGTGAAGTTCCATTACAAACACTTTGCAAACTTGTGGGCTGGTATCCTTCAGCAATGCGTCTTTGTCTAGCTGGCGGGCCGCCACAACGTCTTCTATGGCGCGCTGTAGTTCCTTGCTACTGTACCTGGCTTTGATCTTGCCGCGTACTGTGACCGGCATGACGTGCTTTTTCTGGGACACCCTCGTAGACAGTTCAACGTATGCAGCTATATACTCCTCGACCGACATGCGCAACCGGCCAAGCATGATCGCGTCAAGACTGAGGCAATCATCAGCATGAGATTCATACGCAGCATATCTTTCCTTTCCCCGTACTTGTGCCACCGATCATGTCGAAGTATTCGCATGGCTTCGGTGGGTTTCCTGGGTCTTTGGCTAGCATCAGTCTTTGCAGCACGTAGAGGGACGACAAGCCTCTCACGCCTCCTCCGTCAAAGCAGAGGAGATTGAGCTCTTGTCCTGGCATCACATCCGCCGCGCGCCGAGCTCAAAAACGCGTGAGACTTGATGTCGGTTTTTAGTCCAAGGTCGTGGAGATGCTTTTTGGAGATTTTGCTTGAGCACAGTATTAACGGTGACAAGTATCATAGCAAGTAGACACAAAATCTAGTGCAGGAGAGCCGCTCAGCGACCGTACACCCTAGCATAGCTTTAGCGAAGGGTGTCGTTCGCTTCGCCTGAGGTACACGCCCCGACAGCACCATCAGGCAGAGCGTTGGCTGGGGCTTGCATCTTAGCCGTGTCGTGTGCCCTGGAGCATACCTCTGTAGCTGGCGAACAGTAGGCGCCACAGCGGCTACAAGTGCAGCTGTTGCAAAAAAGTGAGTAGCCGAGCAGAATCTTTCAGCTGGTAGTCGAACATATACCTGAGCGACGTTGTATCATCTGTATGTATGCCGAGGCCACCAAGGTCGGTAATGTCGCGCTCGTCACCCCGTCGTGTCAAAAACATGATTTATACTTCTTTGCGGTATTCCCAATTTCCCTTTGAAGATATTTGCTATTATCAGCCTTCTCGAACTCTAATTTGTTCGGTATAGACGGATAGAGAGCTTGATCAATGCCGTCAACTACTCTTAATCGTCAGTCCATCATTCAGCGACACATAATAAACCTTCGTCACCATCTTCGGATCCCTATCGCCGAGATCGCTCTGCGCCGAGGCTTCCCCCGACCCGAAAAGCCACCATGTGTCCATCGCGCTCGCCTCTTTGCGGGGGAAAGAGTGGATCGTGCCATACAACAACCAGTCCTTGGTTGGAAGGTCCCTTGGTCGCCGTTGCATCGGACATGTGTCACACAGGCGTGTGACATCGCGTCAGCATATATTCTGCGATTGTCATCACCTCGTGGTTGTCATCTTTTTTCTTCGTACTCAAAAGCTAAATCTATCAGAATATCAATTCTGAAGTCCAAGTCCAGATCTGACGTGACTCGCGCCTCTCGTCTCAAAGTTCATCCACATTGAGAGTGCTAGGACCAACGTCATCGGCTGACAGAGGCAAGATGCGCTGGGGAATCGGGAGCAGTGAGAAGGGGTTGGACTCATCTGACGCCGATGTACGATATGTACAAAACTATCCGGGAGCGAACGAAGCCTACGCAAGCGATCCAGAGTACCAGGATCCGAATAGCGTCCCCTGTCCGGCGCATACGACCGAGCGGAAGCTGCTCACGCGTATCGATCTCCATGTGATTCCTTTCCTGGTCCTTCTCTACTGGCTGGCTTTCTTGGACAGGTATGATCTGAAGATGGGAGACGTGCATGAATCAAGCTGACGATCCGTAGAGTCAACATTTCGAATGCCAATGTATTCGGTCTGTCAGAAGACCTCGGGCTTAAGGGCGTTCAATACAATGTTGCCCTTGTCATCTTCTTCGTCCCAGTAAGTGTCTCCATGCTCGCCTGTCTTGAGAAGGGTGCTAACGATTTTGACAGTATGTATGTTCATCTCGCGACATATGCTAAGGTGCTGCCATTCCACGACGGATACTAACTTTGTTAGGTGCTATTCGAAATCCCAGCAAACGTGCTGATGAAGAAGTTCACACCTCATGCGTGGCTCGCTGGAAACATGGTCTTTTTCGGCTTTGTCACAATCATGCAAGGCCTGGTAAAGAGCTACTCTGGTCTTCTTGCCACTCGATTCTTCTTGGGCGTCTTTGGTAAGTCATACGCGCGCCAGATATGGCGTTTCGCATGATATGCTCAGGTGCAACCTGGACGTAACTCGGATTGTATTAAATGCTGACATCATTATCACAGAGGCTGGCATGTTCCCTGGATGCTTCTATCTTATTGGTATGTGGTACAAGAGACAGGAAGCTCAAAAGCGCTTCTCGTTCTTTTTCTCATCCACCACTCTTGCTGGAGGTTTTGGTGGACTTATTGCAGCTGGTATTGGTAAAATGGATGGTGTCGCGGGATACCAAAACTGGCGCTGGGTGAGTTGCTTCCGCGAAACTCCTGATGTAAAATCTTGCTAATCACGATCACCAGCTCTTCATCCTCGAGGGTGCATTCACTGTCGTCATGGCTTTGGTTGTCTTCTTCTGTCTCTCAGACTTCCCTGAAGAGGCCAAGTGGCTGAAGCCGGACGAGAAAGCTTTCGTCACTGCTCGTCTACGTGCCGACCAAGGTCACGCAGCACGTGAGTCCAAGGTCACTCTAAAGAAGGTCGGCGGCATCCTCAGCGAGTTCCGCGTTCTCATTGCTGGTGTCATGTACTTTGGCCTGATCGTCCCTGCGTACTCGTATGCCTACTTCAGCCCGACCATCATCAGAGGTTTCGGCTACACGCCTATCCAGACGCAGCTGCACTCCGTCCCGCCATGGGCAGCAGCATTCGGCTGGTCGATGATCATGGCGACATTCTCAGATCTGAGTCGCCACCGTTTCGGATTCATCATGTTCGGCATCTGCATCGCTATTTCAGCATTCGCGATTCTCATCTCGGTCCATAACAACATCCAAGTCCAGTACGCCGCGTTGTTCTTGGCAGCCATGGGATGTTACAGTACCATGCCTTTCATGGTGTGCTGGTTCAACATGAACATAGGAAGTCACGCGAGAAGATCCGTCTGCTCAGCGTGGCAGGTCGGCTTCGGCAACATTGGCGGCATCATCGCTGTCTTTGCGTTTTTCCCGGCTGACGCGCCCACATATAAGACGGGTTACAGCATTTGCATCGCTTTCACGATCTTGGCTATGGTTTCGACTGTGCTGTACGGTTGGTCGTGTATCACCACCAACCGGAAGCGCGATAAGATGCCCACTGATTTGAACTTGACGGAGCAGGACAAGGCAGATTTGGGCGATAAGAGTCCTGAGTACCGCTTCTTGTTGTAAGCGTAGATAATACATTAAATGGTTGAATGTTCTTGTCAGTGTCTCTCCTGTCTTTCGCAAAGTTACCTGGCACAACAGAAGACCATGGTACACCTAGGTTGTTGCGATTGATCCACGCAGGCAAGAGAAAAATAGCAGTCTCAGATATGCTTTTTTTTGGCCTCATGAAACCACTGTATCAATTAGCACAAGATTCCATGTGCAAGCGTTTTCAAAGCTGTGCCACGCTTCACCAATATTTAGGTATGAACGGACTTGTGAATAATTGATCAAGTCGAGTGAAGCGATGAATCGGTATACTCGGTATTTCTTCGGGGAAAGCTGAACCAGCGAGGCACACAAAACGCCAAGCATGGGCGAATTTGAAGTGCCTCTCCGCCGGACTTTGACGAGCTGCTTCTGTGGTGACAGCGACGAATCGACCCTCACGACGACCCATCGACATATCGCAATACCGGTGAGTCTCCCTATATCACCATCACTCGCGCATTACGGATCCCTGCGACTTCTCGAACGACCCCGAAAACCGCCCACGCCTCCCACACCAAACCGAGATTTCACACGACTCCGCGCCACCGCACCACCGCAGCACGAATTCTTCAAGGACTCCAATACTAACGCCACCACGTAGCAAACATGGGAAAGGGACAACCGAGAGGTCTTTTGGCCGCGCGCAAGCTCCGCAACACCCGTCGTGAGAACCAGTGGGCCGATCTCCACTACAAGAAGAGACTGTTGGGCACAGCCTTCAAGTCTTCTCCCTTCGGTGTACGTACCCACCACCTGGAACCATGAATGCGAAGCAAGAGAGTGGAAGGAAGGAGGAGATGCATTGGCGGCGAAAGACCTACGATTGTGGATATTGAATGGAGGCTAACGAATACCAAAGGGTTCTTCCCACGCCAAGGGTATCGTCCTTGAGAAGGTCGGTGTTGAGGCCAAGCAGCCCAACTCTGCCATTCGCAAGTGTGTCCGTGTTCAGCTCATCAAGAACGGCAAGAAGGTCACCGCTTTCGGTACGAAATCACACCAGTCCTCGACACATTAAGGCTGGCCTGCTAACATGACAACACAGTCCCCAATGACGGTTGCTTGAACTTCGTTGACGAGAACGACGAGGTCCTCCTCTCCGGCTTCGGTCGCAAGGGCAAGGCCAAGGGTGATATTCCCGGTGTGCGTTTCAAGGTCGTCAAGGTTTCCGGTGTCGGTCTCTCCGCTCTGTGGAAGGAGAAGAAGGAGAAGCCCCGTTCGTAGAGGAATGAGATTGCATGGATGACGGCGTTTCTATCATGGGCTCTTGATACATTGCTCCGAGCGGCCTGGCTTACAACAGGCGTAGCGGGCGCCGCGTAAGATGCTGAAATGTGAACAAGCGATCCTCTGCGTTTCTTGCGAATACCTCTCAGAACTTCGGTTTCTCTTTTGTATTCATGATGAACGTGCCCAATGATCTGTCAGCCCATTTGATTCGACGTCATTCCCAAAAAAATCCCATGCCCTTGCGATGCTGTAAATGAGGTAGGCCGTGAGCTCGAGAGGTCTGCAATAGCGACTGGGCCCAATAAAGAACTATAACCTATCTGTAGCAGAACATTGCACTGCAATGCGCACTCCTGGATATAACTTTCAGGGCGATACGCAAAAAACGTCTGCTCTCCTTTTTACCACCAAGCGCTGATGCAAGGAAGGAGCCTCCTCCTTCCTGCTCCATTTGTCACAACACTAGACTGAACGTCGCTGCGCTCATAATTCGCACTCACACCGGACCCAAAATCCCTCAAAACGCCATATTACCTCACCCATCTTGCCCTCACCAACGCATTACAGTCTGTATCTTTTGGCCGCTAACAATCACGTACCAGCAGTGAAAGATTCGATCTCGCCTCCATCAAGCGACTGCCACATGCGAGAAATCCGCCTAGACGTGAACAATACCTGCGCTGCCGTCGACACGGTGCAAGAACTGGGATGTGGTTTATGTCGTCGCACAACACGCTGCTATACACTTCACTCGAACCAACACGAGCGAGCAAGTCGCGATGTACATCGAAGCTTCCAGACACGGCCGCACGTCTGAAATCAACACGAAGATGGGCACACTTCGAAGGTAATATCATCTCTTTTTGTAAAACTACCGCTATCTGTACATGTACAGGTACCAAAAGCCACCTTCGCGCCATGCTCTCAAAGGGTATACAACGAGCCCGACCCAACCCAGCCCATCCAACGTTCCTGGCAAGAAAACGTCACACGCGCGAACTGCGCAATGCGAAACTCCGAAACTCCCCATAAACGGCGTACATTTTACACCTTTTTCCTGTTTTCATGGTCTCAAGAACTTTTTGGACGCTTTTTCTCCCTTTTTTTTTCGCCTTCCCTTCCAATCCTGAATTTCCTTTTGGTCTGCTCCGAAGAGCGCCTCGTTGGCGTTGAGAGAAGCATTCCACATATGAGCAAAAAAGAATTGCTGAAATGCAACTGGCGGAGCGCTCGCACTGGCGACTCTACGCGCTTGCCGTGAGATCATAAATCATTATCGTTATAACATGGTGTATGCTGAAAAAAAAAACAGTGCATCGATGCCGCATAGGCTCATCGACGCATGCTGAATGCAGAACGACCGAGCAGTGATGCCGGGTCAGTGAACAACCGCAAGAAGCTGGGACGCCGGGAAGGCTGACGCTGAATCCTGGCATACTGGACCATTGGGCCAACGATCTCTGAATCGTCGATCTTGGGGAATTTGGCAGATTGCTGAGCATCATCCAGTGACGGCATTTTGGGTAATGGTGCTGTCTCGGCCAACGACTGGTATACTGGACTTCGCGAGGAAACGCCGGCCTGCACATTGGCAAGCTCGTGGTTTGCTCGCCACACAGCCTCGATCTCTGCCCACTTGCGCTCAGCAAGCTTGAAGGTGCGAGATGTCGGGCCGTAATGCTCGCTGATAGGTGTTGCCTGGCGCATATAGTCCATGCGTGCAGCCTCCCAATCTTCGAGGAGACGTTTGCAAGATGCTACATCACAGTGATCGGGGAAGTAAGGCTCCGGCGTGATGTGGAAGTTCGCGTGGCCAAGTCTGGCCGCCCATGGGTCGTTGTCATCACTCAGCGGCATGGTAGGGATGTCTGAAGTGGAGGCGCACTGCTCTGGACCCAACCTTCTGAACGAAGCAATGGATGCCTTGGTCGATAACGGTGGCGTGGGCATGCTAGCGAGGTTCGGTGTCATCCCGGGCGTGAAGGTGCCATCGCCTTCAGCAATAGTCGGCGACTGGAGAGGTGAGTGCACCTGGCTACGGTGGGACTCCAACGTGGATTCCACCATGGGCGGCAGAAGAGGTGTAGAGGCATAGTCCCGGTGACTGATCGGGTCCTCAACCTCAACTCCTTGGATGTCGATCGGCGCAGAAGGGATCCTCGACGTGCGAGTGGAGCTTGGTTCGCGATATAGGGATTCTACTGGGGTAAATGGTGGCGTGCGCGACTCACTGTGAGTGCCGAAAGCATGCTTCACACCACTGAGGCGCAAAGATGGTGCCCGAGAGGCGGGTGCACTCCTGACAGATGGATTCGATGTTGGCTTTGGAGACTGGTCCTTCCATCGCTTAGAGATGGACGGAAACCGGCGACTCATACGCGACGCCAACGAGTCACTGCTACGCTCCTTTTGGGGTGGTATGTTGTGAGAGTAATGTGCTGACATGTCGAAATCATCACCCGGCAACCACTCAGGGTTGGGCGACACGACACTGGAGCGTGAGCCGTGTCCAGATTGGTGTACACAGAATGGAGTGTCGCCTGGAATCATGAGGGTCAGCATGGGAATCAAACATGATCGATCGAAGCAACATACATATGCACAAAGGTTCATCATCATCCCGGTACTCGAGATCCTGTCGCTGTCGGAGGACATCGAAGGAGCCGTCTTCTCTCTCTTCTGGATCTTCGGGCAAGTCGTGCAATGGCGATTTGGTCAAGTTGACTGGCGATTCTGGCGTCGTTCCAAAAGAAGAGTTCGAATTTTGCCACAATCCATGGCTGCGGTTGGAGAATGTGGGAGTAAGAGGTGTCGATGAGGTGGATGCTCCAGAGGATTCGCGTGAGTGCGACGATTCAAATTGATAGGGCGAATCAGCCATCGCGTCGTCCGGCTTCCTCGACAGACCAATTTTTGGCATCGAGAAGGAGCGCATTCTGCTCATATTGTAACCGAGTATCCCTCGCTTCCAGTCGAAATCAGCGTGACAAACCAGGCATCATCAAGAACAAAGGACAATTGCGGAACATGCACGCGCGTTCGCTTGTAGCTTCTGTGGCTCTCGAGAGGGGAGTGTCAAGGTGCCACGAAGTCGTCAGGCCGAGGTGCAGTCAGTGGTGAGCTGGCACGAAGTTGTGCGCGCGAGACACAGATTGTTTGGCGGGATTGGCCTAGGTGGGCAGCAAAAAGGTGCGCGGGTGAAACCAACGATCTGGAACAGTCTGGTGCGGGAGCGATGCGCGTGGCAGCTGAGGGGAACAGGTGTCCGGCGGCAGAAAGCAAAGCAGAGCGTTCGGTCAAGAGAGGGATCGCTGATGATGTCTCCGTTGCGAGCGTAGCTGGTGCGAAAGCCCTCCGAAAGGCCTCTGAGAGTGACGGGAATGACGGTTTGATAGTTTGCGACCCGCGAGTCGGTGGGCGGCCACGACGAATATGTGGACCTGCGAAAGCTGCGAGAGACGTCTAGCGCGCTGTGGCCCTGCGGCAGAAGTCCAACGGCAGCGGCGTTCCTGGCGCTAGGCCGGACTAGCAGGAAGACAGCGATGACCGCTGTCATCGGGATGCGCCTCAAGAGTTCACCAACCTGGGCCAGTCACGCAGCGCGACGGGGACAGAGCATGCCGATAGATTGCCTGCAGCGCGCTGGGGGCCGTCCTGCTACCCATCATCACATGTCCGCAGCCTGGGCGTTGGCAACCGAGCCTATTCGACTGTTCGATCGGCACACCGTACACAAGGCGCTCCCAGGAAGTCGGTCGTCTGGGGATGTGCGGCGGCGCGTGTAACTCTCCTCTGTACTGGTTCCAGCGTTTCATGGTAGCCAATGTACCGCGACCTTCACAGTATTTGCAAAACGGTGCCTGCGGTGCTGCGCGTTGCCCGAGGCCAGAGCACCGAGTGCGCCCATCCTCTTCGGGCCATTTCTTTGCGAGTAAAGACATGACTGCATTGTGCATGCGTCGAGCCAATCATAAAAATGATGCAGGCCCACAAGAGCCGAAGGATGATCGACCGAAAGTGCTGGGAAGCCAGATGCAGGACGGCAAAAGCCCATGTTGGAGCCTCAGAGGCAAAAGTGTGAGCATACGACCAAGGCATGCTGTGACCTTCCCTGTTCGGGTGTCCGCCCTTTCGGCAGCCCTCATCGTTGGAGCCACGCGGGTGCTCGTCACAGTTGTGCGGTTGTCAACGCTCTGCAGCAGCAGCGAGCTTCGCCGTCAAACAAGCGGTTATATTTTGAGAAGTGACAGCGCACGTCTGATCGTTTGTACAGGCGCCTTGTGTGACCGCCAACCAGCTTCTGCGACACTCCCTTGCCCAATGACCGCTCCCTGGCTACAGGCATGCAGTGCAGTCCAGCAGTACGTTCGCGTGGGCTGCAGGCCCGAGCCGTTGCAGAACTCTGGGCTACGGTGGCATCTCATTCGGAACTTGTCACTGAACAAGTGTGCCACCCACATCACAGCCATCCTGCCGCACCACCCAATCCAAAAACTCTATGCGAGCCTGCAGCTTTGTGTCTCAGTCGTCCCAAAAACAAAGCATCTGACCTGCGTATTCAAGCTCGCCATGCCAGTTTCTTGGAAGCGTTTAAATCTGCGCGACCATCGGTCCATCGTCTACTTTCTCGCACGTGGCTGATCTACCAAAAGCATCCACTAAACCTTGCACCATCCTGACCGGCCGAAATATGTCGTTCAATTTTGCAGGGCAGCGAAGACAGAACTTTTGACAACAGTGACATCCCCAACACGGAACCTTGCCCACACCCGGGCACCAGCCTGAAGGTCTGGACCGCCTCGCGAAGACAAAGTTGGAGCAAAAGTTTCCAAGTCAGGGCGGGGCTTGCGGGCAATAACTCCCCGGTTCGTCGACCGGTTCTTACTCCTAGAGGAGAAAGAACTCACAATAACCGCGGCGGTAGTTTGTTTAGTGTTTGCTTTCACACGCTCCGCCCCGGACGCGCGTCTGCTTTACCTCCGGAGCCTCTGTAAAGTGCGGGAAACGCTCATGTTGGCGTGTGGACGTGTAAAGTGCTGGTGGACATCAGGCCTCCCACAAACGACTGCTTTGCCGAGTCTACCAGTACCTTGCCTCTAGGGTATCGGCTTGTTGTGTTAAACGGTTGACGTTCACGCGTTTGCCGGGAGGAATAAGCCACACGGTTTCAACAGCTGTCGTTTATCGTTCGCGCGCTGCAGGAACGAACAAACGGCGGACCTGCAGCGACAGGTAGACAAGTAGTCTTGAGCTTGTAGCCTTCCTACTGGATAGCAGGCCTCGCAGTCGACGCCGGCACACAATGCAGGTGGCTGGGATATCGTTTCCAATGCCAGAATGTATCATTGTACACTTGTAGTCTTGTAGTCTTGTACGATAATGGTTCCACGATCGGACAGTCTTTCGATCGCCAATGAAGTCATGGAGTGACAACTGACACACAATAATCGCGACTATGACATCGTTTGCAAGCACCGCGTTTTCGTTGCGAAATTCGGCGACTCATCCGACAAATTCTGTCAGTAATCGATTTTCACAAGGTCCCCTTGGTTTCTTCGCTTTCTGCTTTGACCAGCCGAGAAAAACGCGAAGCGGAAAACCTTCCATTGGCAAAGCAACACAAAGAGCAATTTTGGAGCCTACCAGAAAAAAAACATCAGTGACATGGACCGCGCGCAACCAGACGATGTAGAAAGAAAAAATTATCACACAGCACAGCGAAACGATCACATGCGAAATGCAAGCCACCAAAGCAACCGCAGACCGGGAAAGCGCTTTCTTTCCCCCTTGCCCTGGTCACCTCTTACGAGTCACAGCAGCAGCAGCAGCAGAAAAACACCAACCCGGATGGATCTCCGAGTGGACACCTGCATCTCTCCATTTTCCTACCGTGTTCACAGTGTGCCGATGCCAGCCTGCCTCTCCCCGCTCCGCTTCCAAGTTTTCTCTACGTGTATGTAACGCTTTGACAGCGCAGAAGTTTCTATTCTCGACTCGTTCGCATACAGATTACAGACTAAAGCACAGTGTATATTGGATCGGCCGGCCTTTGCGCTTGCAGGTTTGCCGGCCGCACCTGTGCGCTACTTCTTTCCAAAAGCGGTACGCGCGAGTCGTGGCACTTCTTCCATCGCGTGCTCACATGCCTCAGGCTAGCCTTCCGGATGGAAACGGCCGTGGGGAACTCCACGTGCCTGTTGAGGATGGGCGTTGTTGATGCTGCTTGGCACATGTCAACGGACGACCGACCATTTCAGCTCGCTTCGCTTGGTTCGTGGTTTTGGGTTATTGTAAGCAAGGTAAGCGAGCCGGCATTGGAGTCTGACGTGCTGATTGCTCTACATGCACTCGCAGTCAAGGAACTTGCAACCAGCTTTGTTTCCTTTTTCCTTTCGCACGTACTGCAACTGTTCACGATACCCAGAACTTGCGCCATTGGGTCTTCTGCGCTTCGGTCCCGTCAAACTATTCATAGACGTCAGTTGAGAGCCCCATACTGCTGCAAGTCGCGGAGCGGGGTTTAATATGTGCCACATCCCAACGCAACGCCAGCAAGGCGAGACAAGAACGTACTTTGAAGTTCACTTTCGTGATATCGTCGAACCCTTCGTCCACAGTGGGCTCGCGATATCGGGAGGCGAAGCCCGTAAACGCCATTTTGGGCAACATGGTTCTGGACTCGGGATTCATCTGCCGCTGCAAGTCAGTTATGGAGTCCCTTGTGTATGCAGGGCACATTTGATTGCTTGTTTTAGCACGAGCTACTGCAACTCACCAAGTCACCCGTCAACGCTCTGACAGTGTCGTTGTGCTCGCAGAGTTTCGGTGGCGCGGTGAAATGCACCAAGCGGATTGGTACGTTGAGCTTCGCTGCCAGCTTGATCCATATCGCGCGCGTTTCCTTGTCTGCGTTGGTGTTATCGACCGCTACGGCTTGCTTGTCCTCAACATGCTGCGTCGCCACTTTGATGCATTTCTCTCTGGTCTTACACAGGTCCTGGTTGACGCGCGCATACCCTAGCGGCTCCATCGATGTCCAGTAGAACGTGCTTTTCCCTGCGCCGGGGCTCCCACAGAACAACACGATCTCCACATCGTTCTTCTTCGTGAAGACCAAAGGCGAGACCTCAGTATCTGTGGTAAGTTCAACGTCGAGATAGTCGCTCGGATTGAGCGAACGCTCATATGGCTTTGGCTCGTCGCCGAGGAAGAACTCCTCAGGCGTATGGAACGCGATCCCAACATTCGCTGCGAGATCCCTGTCCGAGCATGAATGATCCTTCTTGACCTTTTTGGATTTATCTCCAGCTCGACCTGCAGCATCGCCAACGAAAAAGCTGCCGTTCAAGTCAACCCCTCCTTCCTCAACCAACCCATACCCCTCGAGCAGCTTCTCCCACATGCCCGTTCTCGGTTTGCGAAAGCGATCATGACCCGTTGCTGCAAAGACGGTGATGGGGAGATCCAGTGTCGTGAGCACATTCGTGACCTTTGCTTTCCAATTGTTGAGACTTTTCATTCCGTTCGGCGTTTTGGCGTCAGACCGTAAGCTCACGGCAGCCTGGTTGCTGATGAACACGATTGCGAGTCCTTCGCTGTGTAGTTGCTTTAGCTTCGCAGGCACAGATGTGTGCCACCACCTCCAATCGCTCGCATCCTTGGCGAAGCGGTTACCAGAGGCCGTGGCTATGATGGTGTCGTCGAGATCAAACGCCACGATTTTTAAGGGTTTGGGGTAAGCTGCGACGACTCCCACAGGGTTTCCGTGCTCTGCTTTGAGGACTGATTCTTCGATAATTTGGAAAGTAACGGCCTCGGGCTCTTTGATCTTTTGCGAGGCGGGTTTGAAGAAGTTGGCGGCTGCTTTGCTGGTTGTTGTTGTGGTGACTTTGCGCTTGGCTGGTGGTGGTGAAATATCGCGGTCTGCTGTGGTTGAACGCTTTAGGGACATTTGAGCCATTCTTGGTATTTGTGTTATCAAGCTTGTTTGACGACGTGTACTGGCCAGCAAAGTGGTAGTTTTTGTGAGTAGTCTCATCAGTGTTTGCAGGGGTGGACGAGTGCATGGCGAGAAAGCGCGTTTGGAAGAGGCGCGAGGTCACGTGTGCACTTTGTTATGTAAGCCACTGCCAATTTGAACCTGCGATCACCAAAATTGAAGAAACGAGTGCGTAACAGTGGAAGCACTCTTGGGGTGCCATTGTTATGTCTACTCCAGCAATATGTTGTGGATTACTCGTGGTGGTACCTCCCAACTCAAAGGGACCTGCTATACACATGTACTGAAAGCAAATTTCTGAGGACCATGGAACATCACACCGATGAAAAATGAATGATGCGGAGCTCAGCACATCGAATCAAACAAAAACATGAGCTCGTCGAAATGGTGGTCGACGATTGCATTCGGGTATATGACCATTTGAGCAGATTGTAGCTCCATTGAACGCCGCACGTCCGTCTATTGTGCGCCGCGAGTTTCTGCACGGTCGCATTGAGACGCCGCAAGCCTTTTCTCCTTCATGGCAAACGATTCCACCGTGACAAGCGCCTAAAACGCCGTCATGCCCTCATCCAACAATCTAGTTGTCCTCGACAACGGCGGTCTGGAGGCCCTTGGGGTTGGCGACGTTGACGGCCTGGACGTAGGAGTAAAGCTTCTCCTTGGCGTCCTCCTCGTCGTTACGCTTACGGGAGATGCGGACGCGGAGGCGGTAAGGCACACCCTTGATGCCGCACTCCCAGACCTTCTTGTTCAACTGGGGGTCGAGGCGGACGTCGGAGGTACCCTGGAGTTGAGTGTTAGCTGGTTCAAGTGGGATTGGGTGTACTGCTGCCACTGAAACAAGTCAATTAGCAGTAGGGATTTGTTCACTCACCATGGCCTTCTCAGCGAAAGCGCGGATCTCCTTGATGGCGCGAGGGGCGCGCTTCTTGAAGGAAACACCGTGCACCTGTTATCGCGAGATTCTGATTAGATTCAACTCTTGTCTTCAGTCTTCCGTCCGATGCTGGAGCGCGCGCACAGCAGAGTGTGGTTGCGCATCACAGCCATCCGTGGACTTCATCAAACTGAACGTACCCTCTTGTGCATGTGGATGGTGTATTCGCGGGCGACAACGTCCTCGATGGCGCTGCGGCCGACCTTGCCGGCGGGCTTGTTGGACTTGGTGGCGTTAGGCATGGCGACGGTATTGACGGTATATCGATTTGTCGAGTATCGGTAGTCGCTGGCGTCCAAACTGAGACTGCGAAAGTTCGACCTGCACACAAAATTGGGAGGGCGAGCGGCGTGTGCGGGCGGCGGGATCGACCGTGCCAAGCTCGCGCCGCGCGGGAGCGCTAGTGCTGATCGGGACAGAAACCGCGTGAGCGTTTGATGGCAGGCGCGCGTTTGGCTCGGAGACGCCTCGCCATCATCAATCACGGTAGTGTTATCGCTCACCATCACCACCACCTCCACCAACGCCGTCGCTATATCCTCCGTCGTCACCTACCTCCCCTCCATGCTCCTCCGCTGCGTGCGCACCCTCTAGTACACTATGCGCCGCGCCATAGTGCAGAACTTGCGCACATTCCGCCGGCCGACTCCGCGCAAGGCCCTCAAGACTCTCCGCATCAGCGGAGCCAACAATGTCTCCTTCCAGCGCTCTATCGCCTCCCGCAACCTTCGTCCGCTTCACTCGTCCATGCAGTTCCGCCGCCTCTCAGGACCTCTCGCCCTCGGCGTCGGCGCTGGCGCCATCTACTACGGATACCAGAACAGCTTTGGACAAACAGACGCCGCACCGTCGGCAACCAGTCTCGCAGGGAGTCAGGCCAGGGCGTATTCCAACACCCCATCCGTAGCATACGCAGCATCCTCAACGTCGCCTGTGGACGGTCTTTCTTCGAGCCAAGTACCCGAGGCTGTCCGCAAGGCTCTCATCGTTGAACAAGGTCAACTTTTCACAGCCCAGATCCCGGCAGACGTGCCCATCAGCAAGGAGACAGATCACTCGGGCCGCAAAGTTCTGGAGATGCTGACTCCCGAGCAAGCAGATGCCAAGTTGAGGACAAACGAGGAGAGCTATCTGGTCAACAGGGGTGAGGGTGTCGTGCGATACGATGTGGTTCAGATTCCCAGCAACGACCCGATCGAGGACGACCATGTTGAGAAGATCGTTGAGGTTCCGGACTCGACCGCTGCTGCCGAACCTGGCAAGATTAGCTCCGACTGGATGTTCTGGGGTGTCTTCGATGGCCACGCCGGATGGACCACCTCTGCCAAACTCCGCGAGACTCTCGTGTCCTACGTCGCCCGTGAGCTGAACAAGACATACAAGGCAGCTCTCCAGGACCCGCAATTGACTTACCCTACATCCGACTCTGTTGATGCTGCGATCAAGAACGGCTTTGTCAAATTGGATCACGAAATTGTCAATGAGTCTGTGCAAAAGGTTCTCAAGCAACAGTCCAAGCGCGTTGCCGCCGAACTCTTGGCTCCTGCTCTTTCTGGTTCTTGCGCTCTGCTTAGCTTCTACGATAGCCGCTCCAAGGAGTTCCGCGTGGCTTGCACTGGTGATAGCCGAGCTGTGCTTGGTCGCAGGGGACCGAGTGGCAAATGGACCGCGACTGCGCTTTCAGAGGATCAGACCGGTGGCACCCCCTCTGAGGACGCACGCCTTCGTGCTGAACACCCTAACGAGCCTTATGTCACTGCCAACGGTCGCATCCTTGGCGGTCTTGAGCCCAGTCGTGCGTTCGGTGATGCTGTGTACAAGTGGACCAAGGAGACTCAAGACAAGATGAAGAAGTCGTTCTTCGGTCGCTCGCCGTCCAAGCACCTCAAGACGCCACCATACGTCACGGCAGAGCCTGTTGTCACAACGACTAAGGTCGACCCTACGAAGGGCGACTTCGTCGTTCTGGCCACAGACGGTCTCTGGGAGATGCTTTCCAACGAAGAGGTCGTCGGGCTCGTCGGCCAGTGGCTTGAGAAGCAGGCATCTACCAGCAAGTCTGCATCTGCCGGTGGCTGGTTGCAGTCATGGTTCTCCACCCAAAAGGCTTCGCTTCCTGTGGATCACCACGATTCAGGCGCGAACGGTGGACAGCGCGCACCCATCAGGCAACAGCAATGGGGCGTTGAGTCTGGCAAGGATGAGCGCTTTGTTGTCGAGGATGCCAACGCCGCGACTCATCTTGTCCGCAACGCACTCGGCGGAAAGGACAAGGACATGATCTCTGCCCTGCTCACTCTCCCTTCGCCTTACAGCCGCCGCTACAGAGACGACCTCACTGTCCAGGTCATCTTCTTCGGCAACGGCGAAAACTCTGGCAGCGTGGAGCTCAATAAGGAAGCTTCAGCCACTGCGGCGAGCGGTGGAGCACATGGCGTTGAGGGTGTGAAGGCCAAGCTTTGAGAGAAGCCTTCCTGGTTTACTTGGTTAGTTGGTTCAAAGGGATTTGAAAGCACAGCGTCGGAGTTTTGGTGTTCCTGGAAGGCCTTGCGGTCGTCTCTCAGATGGCGCCGACAAAAGCCTGTACTACTACATAGCAATCCTCTGCTCGCTCATATGGCGATTTCAAGAAGGAAAATGATACATTACATTACATTCGATGTTGACACGCTGATTTGTATTCACTTTCCTTGCGCGCCGACAACGAGATCAAAAAATGTCCGGTTGATCGACCCTGATCGATGTTCTACCAATGGTACATAATTTCAAGAGCTGGGCTTAAGTTGTTGCTCAAGCCTACACCGCCCTACGAGAACACCTGTCCAAGTACAACCTGCTTACCCTTCTTGAAGACCAATATTCTTTGTCTGCAGAATGCTCGAGACCGCTATGTGGCTGCAGCCACTTCCACAGCAGCCAGCCAAAGATTGTACAGCTCGGACATGCCAGGTCGCGACCTCACGCTAAGCTCTTGTCTAGGATATTGCACCTTGGGAACTCAGGTCAACATAGCTGCTATATAAGGCAGCCACGAAGTCATTGAACCTTCCTTTCCGCTCTTGACAACAATCCCTGGAAGAATATCAGGATCTGAAATGTCGATTCACACTATGCTTTACGCGAACATTATCGTCGCTGCCCCCGTCTTTCCGATCATCCACGCTCAAGCACCCACTGCTCTCGCCCAAGCGACCATCAACACGTACAACGGCTACACCCACTATGCCGCTGCTATCTTCTGCAAAGCGAACGTTGTGGAGGCTTGGGCGTGTGGAAGTATACGCTCTCCCACTACATTCGTGGCCTGACATTTGCAAAGGAACGACTAACATGCATTGTGCAGAAACCTGTCAAGCCAACAAAGTCTTCAAAGTCTCTTCGATCGCCACATATGATAAGGACACGGCGCCGTACGCGAATTGGTTCGTGGGTTACGATTCCAGCGCGAGCGAGATCATTGTCTCGCTGGCGGATGTTGGGCCGGAAGACTTGTACGTTGGCTTACATACCTTTGCTCACATGATGTCCTGATACGTGTTCCCATACTGAACGATCGAATCTTACCAGACCACACACTCTCAATAATGAGAACGTCGCTCTCGCCGAACCAGACTCCGACCTGTTTCCTGGCCTCACGCCAGGTGTCAAGGCTTCTGTCGGATTCCTCGCTAACCACAAGGCGTAAGCGGCCAGCGTTCTTCTTCTTCTTCTTCTTCTTCTTCTTCTTCTTCTTCTTCTTCTTCGAGCGAAATTCCGAATGTCACACAGTGGAAACGACTGGGAAACCAAATTGACTCATTACGTGTATATAGCGACGCACCCCAAATCCTGACCGCGATCAAAGGCCAACTGGAACTCCACAAAACCGCCAAATTGACATTCACTGGTTTGGGCGTCGGCGGAGCACAGGCGCAGCTGTTGCTCGTATACACGAGTCTGCAGCTCCCCAGCATCAAAGCCAAATTGAAAGCCATCACTTATGGCTCGCCTCAGGTTCGTGTCCAAACATCCCCGTACAAAGAGAAAAGGCAATTGAAACGGAGGGAGAACGTCCGCTGAACCAAATCCCACAATCAACCAGGTCGGAAACCAAGCCTTCGCCACCTACATCGACACCCACCTCGCCAACAAACTCACACGCATCAACAACAAGCAGGATCCCACCCCGGTACTGCCCAGCCGCTTGCACGTCCTGCCTGTGGAAGGTTTGCCTTTGCCGCCGGTGGACGGGGGCACTGTGCTACCTTACCGCAGCGCTTCGGGCGAGATTCGAATCGATACGGATGATTCGTGGCGGAAATGTGCCGGGCAGGATAATGGGAATGTGAAGTGTTCGGCTGGAGCGGTGAGTAGCGTGAATGAGCAGGTTTATAGGGATTATAGTGGGCCGTATAATGGAATTAGGGTTGAGTGTGCGGTTTGAAGAGGGTGGGAATGGGAATGGGGTTGAGGTAGGATGAGGTGGACTGGGGGATAGTTGTGGGATTTCCTTTGGCGAAGTGAATACGTAACGAATGACAGGCGGCGCACGATGATGTGTATTAAAGGTATAAGTTCCCGGTGATTGATATCTACCTACCTATTCAGACTCAACAACCCCTCCACATACCTCCTCGCATCAACCCCAAACCCTCCGCCACCCAAAGCAGTAGTACTCTCTCCTTCCGAGCCACCGCCACCACTGCCTCCACTTACAGCTCTCATGCCCAGCGAACTCCACATCGAGCTCCCCAGCCTGCTTTTACTCTGTCCAGCTGCAGCACCCGAAGCCCCAGAACCAGATCCATTCTCTCCAGCCTTGCGCACAAGGAACGCGACCCGATGCGTCTCGGCCACTGTTTTAGCAGGTGTGAACGAGCTCGCCACACCCAGCGTACTGATCGCACCACCTTGCGAATCAAGACCCTCTCCGTTGCTTTCCACAGTCTCGTCGCCGCCGGCCTCAGATCCCGAGCCGCCGGGGCCAGGCCGTGCGTCGTCCAGAGCGATTGAGGGCGGCATGCGCAGCCAGACAACCCACCAGCCGCGCGCGGTCTTACTCGTGCGCTCCAGCGCGGTTTCGCCTTTGGCTCCGCTGGTTGCGGCCAAGCTGGCGAGGAGAGTGGCATGGACGTTGAGGGCGTCGATGCGCGGCCAGGGCTTGTAGCCGCCGGGAGGAGGGATGTTGGGGATACTGGAGTGGAGGGAGAGGGTGGTGGGGTCGTAGATGAGGGAGAAGATTTCGCTGTCTGGTGGGGAGGTTGGGTCGTTGTTGTTGGTGGTGTATGGCTGTGCTTGGTATTGGTGGTGGGAGAGGTCTATACGTTGGGCGACGGTTTCGGGGCTGGTGGAGGAGAGGAGACGTTTGTGAATTGGTGCGAGAGTGGTGTGCAGCAATTTATAGAGGCCGGAGAAGCTGAGGGAGGAGGTACGTTGCTCGAAGAGGAAAGCAAAGATGAATGGACGGTGGACGTAGATGAGGACCCGTAGACGGCGACAATCTTTTGTGACAGGATTCTCGGGCAGTAAGTGACCGGTGTTGTTGCTAGCATTGTCGCCTCTTTCCAGATCTTCGTTCACTTTATCGGTATAGTCTTGCACTTTGGGCGTGAGCTCGACTTGTAGTGTACGAAGGAGAATGCGCGTTCCGCCTGACTCCTCACCAATGCTGTCTTCGGTCATGTTTGCGTCCTCGTCGGAGTTGGTGGACGAATCCGCAGAGAGGTCTCCTTTCAATCCAACAACGAAGTGACCTTGGTTCTCGTCGTGCACCTGCCGCGCAATTCTGGCACGAAGCTCTTCACCATCTGGGATTGGGTCGGCATGTGATAATTCAGTCTTTTCGTCACTTTGGTCTTCACTCCGCTTTGATGCCTTTGGTTTTCGGTTGCTTCCGGCTGGTTTCGGTTTTCTGGGGCTCTCTGGTGTCGGCTTTGTAGTCTCTGTTGGCTTTTTGTTGTATGATTTCGCTAGTGAACTCAGGCCGAATGTCATGTACTTCATATACTGGTCGGGTATACCCATTGTGGTGCCATCTTCTACTTCTGTCGACTGGCCTTCAGAGGACTTCTTGTCTGCTTCTTTTGTCGCTTTGTTGAGCGCCTGCTCAGCAGCTGAGACAATTGGTGGAGGTATTTCGGGATGACTGGCACTCTGTGGTGTCATTTGACCAGTCGCGTGGTCGTGCGAAGCAACTCGGTCGTACATCTGCGGTCGATCGTCCTTTGGAAGAAGATCCGGGTCGATCAGAGGTGACTCTGGCCTGACAATTCCTTCCTGTTGCTGTATCTTCCGTTTCGGGTCCTTTACTGTGGATGCTGGAGATTTCGTCGATGGGCTAGACGTGCCACGCGTCTGGGGCGGAGGGTTGCGCTTTCGTCTCTTCCGTCGCTCTCGATGAGGGTTGTCTCGAACACCGTAGGCGTAGTCTCCATATGAGTAAATATGCTGCATCCAAAGCGAGACACTCCGCACCGAATGTCGATTCAGTTTGTCAACGCCACCAAAAATGATTCCATCTGAAGCTGAAGGTACGTTGCCGCTTCCAAGCCACGGAAGCACTTCTGCGTCATTATCAGGGCTCTCCTCCTTAGTCGCAGGCTCACCGAATCGGGATACAATAACATCGACCAGCCCTTCGGTTCTCCTAGTCAGGTTTTCCAGCACCTCCCTCTCACTGCTTCCCCATTCTTCCTCTCCGACTCCGACTCCAAGCTCACCGCCAGCAGCGAGCTTGATACCGCCAAACACTTCTGATGCCGGATTACCGTGTAGCAGCACGTCCCAACTCCGAGCAAAGCGCATCCAGTATCGTTCCAGCGTGCTGCAGAACCTCTCCCGCGACAGCTTGACAAACAGTTCATCCAAAGTCGGCCCATGGTGCAGCATGAAAAGCCAGTGCGCCTGTACCAACTGCTGCGTGAGCAGCGCCGCGGGGCTCACTTCGCGCGACGAGTACTCCAACACAGGCTTCGCGTTCGGGTCGACCTTGCTCTTATTCGAGCCCACAGGCGTCGTCGTCGCAGCCGGCAGTCTTGTAAGATCAATCGACGCCAGAATCCACCACCCGTGCTCCAGCTCATGCAGCACGATCCTTGACTTTTCCGTCTCAATCGAATCCACCGGCCTCTCTCCATCGGAAAACGTCTTCGCGAAGCCAATCATGCCCTGCGCCAGCCCGATCTGCCTCAGCCGCTCGTTCTCCTCCTCCCTGTCGGCGGCCTTCCTGCGCGCGTCGCCGGCGGCATCGTTGCTGGCCTTGTCCTTGTCCTTGTCTGCGCGGCGGGCTTCGGTTGCTTTGCGCGAGTACCAGAAGACCAGCTGGTCGGCGAAGGTGTCGTCGGTGGGACCGAGGGTGGGGTTGTAGATTGCGAGGAAGGCGAGTTGGGCGGGGAGCACGGAGGAAGCGTGATGTTTGTATGGCGTGGTCATGCTAGAGGGAGGAGAGGGGGCTATGTGAGGGGTAAGGAAGATGTGGGTTAGCCATTTACGTGTAGCTGGACAGGCGTGGTGTTTCCAATGCGTGCACATGTGGAGATGGACTACTAGTAACTTACAGTATGACGTTGGCTTGAGTTCGCTGTCGACCACGGCGGGAATGCTTTTTGATAAGTTAGCGAAGATGATGATGACATTAACGTACGTACCACGATTTCATAACTGTAAGACGACTCCTGTACCCCAGTCTATCTATTCACAGCAGAACAAATCAAGTTTCTTCCATTTTCGTGCAAAGTGACAGCTTGTTCCAGGTCAACACAGCCGTTACACCACACACATCTAGCGTCAAGCCATCAACAATGGCGTTTTCGAACAAAACCTCGAACACAGTGGCAGATGTGCATACCAAGCCAATATTACTGGGCCATAACATGACTACAGACATAGCGCGGCCCTCAGAGCGGTCAAATAGCTTTCCGGAGGAACAGAATGTCGATTGAGACGCAAGATTCTCAACCCCAAACCTAACCCTAGCAGAATTCTGGCCGTCACGAAGACGACACTGGATGTAAAGTTACATGTATGAGCTCGACGGCAGTGGATGGGTGTGACTGTTTGGTCACGTGTATTTCACAAGTTGACGACACGAGAACAAGAGTGACAGTTTGCGTATACGTCCGATTTATTCTTCCATTCATAATTCAGAACATCGTCATCGTCCTCCCCAGCCAGCCAAAGACGCTCGCTTATGTACTCAACACGCGAGCGACAAAATACGTATAACCTCACTCCTCCTCCCCATCCTCAACATGCGCCCTCCTCAGCCTCTCCGCCTCCGCCACCCTCGCCGCCTGCGCAACAGCCAGCGGCGTCTGCGGCCCAGCATAAGGCGGCGGCTCCGGAAAAGGCTCCTGCTCCCGCTCCTGCTCAACCTGCGCACCTCTCACTCTCCCTCCCCCATTCTCCTCCTCCCCAAGCAAACTAGCCTGCAACTCCATCATGCGCTGCGTCCTCTGCACAATTGTCTCTTCGTTTAAGCCCGAAGCTTGAATACGGCGCTCGATTTCTTCTTCGGTGGGCTGAACCTGCTGGGCTTCCGCGGCGGCGCCGTCGGTTGGGGCTCCTGTCGGGTTGAACCACGGGAAGAGGTTGGCGAAGAAGCCGTAGAGGCCTTGCAGTTCGCGGAAATTCTCGGCGGCGGAGGAGGCGCTGGCTGCGCGTGGTGCGGAGCTGGTTTGGGGTTGGGGGGTGGTTTCATAGGAGGATATGGAGGTTGGTGGGGGGAGGGGGTCGGCGGTCGAAGTTAGCTGTGCTGTGTATTCGCGTGGTACGTGTGCGATTAGCGCAGGGACTTCTGAGAGGAGGACGTGGCGAGCTTCGTTCATGGTGATGGCTGATGTGTCGGGCGCCGCGGAGGGCATCTCGGGAGGCACGGCGCTGGCGGTTTCTTCGAGGAATTCGCAGATCTCGGGCGTGTTCCAGAGGTCTTTGGCGCGGACTGCGTAGAGCTCTGCGTGGAGTTTTTCCCTGTCGGTTCGTGGTTCTTTGCCCCATACTGCGGGTGGAGGCTGGAGGCTGAGCTCTTGCATCAGGCGTGCGACGACCCATGGGAAGCGTCCGATGGCCGTGAAGAGAGCCTGCTGGCCTTTGCTCTTGTTTCCGGCACGGTATTCTGCGAGACCTTGGCTGAGCTGTACGTTTGGCAGGTCGTTGTGGACGGTCTTGAATGTGGCGTTGCGGCTGATGTTGAGGTAGTCCAAGGATTGCTGCGAGCGGATTGCATATTGATCGAGTACAAGCCAGATGGCGTATGGATCCTGCTCTGGAGCCAGAGACAGCAACAGCTTTGCCCACTCGTACACTGTCCGCCAGGTTGCACGCATGCTGAGGTTCTGCATGTATTTCCAGCTCGCCAGCCAGAACTCGCGGTTCTCGGGTCTGTTGAAGTCAAGTCGTGCCTTGCCTTCGGCCAGGTTCTTCGCAAATGTGCTGTGTACTGCTCTGCCGAGCGAGAAGAGCGCACGCTCCAACAAGTCACCTGAAGTCGCGTGATCGCTCTCTTGCTTTGCAATCTCCGAGACTTGCAAAAGCGTGCTGATGTGATACGGGTTGTGCTGGAGCAAAACGACCAAGCGGTTGGGATCCATAGACGCAACACAGCTCTCGAACTGTGACTGCACGTCCTGGTAAGCACGGTTGTGCACATAGCGGTACTCCACAATTCCGTCTGCCTTCTTCTCGACCACTTCCATGCCGAGGCCACCTCCTGTAGCTACCGGCCATTCCTCCTTGCCCTGGATGAAGATGTTGCGTCTGAGACCAAGCGATCCAAGACCGCCCGCCCGTCCACCTTGCCCTCGCTGGCCTCTTAGCGCCTGTGCCAGACCAACCTGCTGCCCTCTCCTCTGCTGCCTTCGGTTGCCTCCTGCACCGCCTGCTTGCGCACCTTGCTCGTCGTCGTCGCCTCCTTCTAACGCAGCGCGTCCAAACAGACGTCGCATCTCATTCTGCGCGTGCAAGTGGTGTGTATCAATCGCGAGAAGCTTCGAGCTCTCGTTGACGGCATCATTCGATCCAGCAGTGGTGTTTCCCGCAGACTTCCCCGAAGCAGAAAGTTGTTTGAGCGCAGCGTCAATCTCATCGATACCGTCATCTTTCCGTGCAGTCCCCTGCTGAGCGGGCGTGCCAGGTGTTCCTCCACCGCTCTTGCCCTTGGCCTTTTTCTTCTTCTTCTTTTTCGAGGTTGCTTTTGCAGGTGCTGTTTCTACCACGGGCTCGGGCTCCTCATCAACGGCGACACCACCTTCGTCCTGGTTGTCCTCGTCGTCTTCATCGTCGTTATCCTCTTCTTCGCCCAGCATCGCGAAAGCGCTTTTCTTCGCCGGCGCCGGCACATATTCCTCTTCTGACTCTTCTTCTTCTTCCTGCTGCTGGAGCTTCGCTAGCTGTTCCTGCTCCTCGCGCTCGCGCTGGGCTTTGCGGAGGGCGCGTGATGACATTGTTGTGAGACGCTGCTGTGTGGATGCGTTCACAGGCTGAGTCAGTTGTGCAGATGTCACGGGATTCGGAGATCGACGAGGTTAGCTGGAGGTACTGTAAGGCGTGCCTGGGAGTTGTGTCAAGAAGGTCAAGCCACCCTTGCGATTGGAAAGAGCCGAGAGATGAGTCTCCAAAAGTTACAGATCTTCGGTCTATGATTCAGCGATCATGACGTAGCTTGGGGGCGTCTGGTCTCCTCCGCTGGCACAATTAAACGGAAACGATCGATTCATCTTCAATTACACATTATCCGTTTGCGTTTCCCGTCACTGCGCGGGAGTTCACATACAGCTTTCTCAGTAGCAGTATCGAGAGGTCTAGCCTTCTTTTGTGCTAGAATCACCATCAAGATACAATGAAAGCTTGATATGGATGACCTTGTAATTTTATGGATATGTGTATAATTCTGACAATGTCTAATAAAAATACAATTTACTATTTTGTTTTTGTTTTGGAATTCATTGGTTGTGTTACTTGATAAACTATTTTATTCATGAGTTGAGAAGGAAAACTTCTACACTATCAAAGTCATACGTACACGCAGAGAATACCTGGATCATTTGACTCTTCATTAGACATTATATACCCGGATCTATGAGTCCTAAAACAAACCATGTACGCACACGCGTCTCTCAGACACGCATCGATGCGAGTGCCTTGCGTAGAATATCATATGTCGCTTGGTGAAGGTCCATGAATCTGCTCTCGCCTGGCACATCTGTCTCAAGGTCGGTAGATGTTTCAATGTTCTCTGCAGACAAGCTGCCAATTTCCTTTGGCAGAACTTCCGAGAAACCAAAACGTCCACATTTGGATTACTCGGCATGGAAGTCCCGGGCCTGATGAGATGGTTCTTCTTCCAGCATTGTGCCTTGTCCATGCACGCAAGCCAAGGGACATACGCCTGCACCTCAGGCGCGTTCGGGTTGTCGTGACATGCAGATATCGCCGAGGCAAGAGTACGACTCTCGAAGCGAAATCAAGTATCGCTCTGCTGGCCAACCGAGCGGAACCTGCGAGCGTCCGTAGAAGAGTCTAGAGCACGTATTGAAGCGTTGAAGGCCGCGGTACCCATCTACTTGTGAGCCTGATCGAGTATTCCTGATTTGATCAGACAGTCGAGGTAGAAAAATGGAGCCGACAAGAAGAACAGCGTTTGTTTGTGTGTCAAGGTCAGTCCACCTGGAAAAGAGTGCGCTACATTGTCCATGTACACATCCCGATTAGGACTACCATGGAATTTCAACCTTACCTCCAAAGTCATAAGTGCGGCGCTATTCTACTTGGAATAAAGTGTAGTAACCTTTCGTCGATTCCTCGTCAATCCTACATCGAACAGTAGAAGTTTTCTAGTAGTAAAGTGGCAATTGTAGCGACGTTCTTTATGTCCGAGTCAAATTCGTGCGCTGTAGCTCCGCGCGGCCGAGCATTATAACACATTCCAAGGAGCCAGCTCCAGAAAGTCAGAAGAAAGTCACAGCGATTCAGCGACCATGACGTAGATCTAAGGCGTTACGAAACCTTCGAAGGTAAACGTTTGAAACGCAGTTGAATGTAGAGTTTTGGTACCCAGGCGATCGGAATCCATGAGTCGAGACGAGACGTTGAAGGAGCAGCAACGTGGTTTTCTAAATTGAGTACCGAATTGCGATCGCGCGGTGTGTTTCAGGTCGCAAACGGCGAACATGTGGAAAGTAGCACGCCAGAATGGTGTGGCGAAGAAAAGAGCGGCAATATCAATCGGAGAGCCGTTACTGCTACCTCCTAATGTACTCAAGTAGAAGTACAAGTGTACAGAGTCATGCACAGCACAAAGTGGCCGGAAGATCCTGACGCTCATCAGCATGCGAGTCCGAGAAATCGTTCGCATTCGCACCCGCGCGTCCCGGGGTAGGCGAGAGCTGCGAGACATGCATGCCTCCGTAACGGTTCACAGTGGAGGGGATAATTGCGCGGCGACATGTCACGTCATTACGCCCAGGCGAACCAATGCAGCTGTCGTCGAGATGGCGCATGGTCAATCACCGCACGGAAGTGAGCGCTTTACCAAGGAGCTAAATTGTACAGTGATGCGAAAGCGCACTTTTGCACAAGCGAAGGGGGTCATTCGGGTCGGGTCTGGAACGTTTTTCTTCTTGAACAATTCGGGAGACAATCGATAAGCATCCGAATTTGGGATTTCATTATTGTGGCTGGTGCCTGGTCGAACCGACTCGTGGGGAATTAATTTTGTTTGACATACAGATCCAAATCGTTCAATGCCTGCAGTATGGATCTTGCAGAGTTATGACTTACATAGGAGCAGTACCCGGTGCTGAATTGGGCAATCTATGTGCATCTCGAACGATTTATGCTTGAACCAGAAGAAATCGAACGATTCTGACAAACGCAAAAGCACAAGGCGAGGCTAGCAAATCATACAGGAGGTAGGGCCTGTTCTTGTACAGCGCCACTTACGCTCGTTCCACTACAAGTCCGCTGAGAATGACTCCTGACAAAGGCCAAGCAAGTCTGTCAACGTTCGCAAGGAGAGATACCCACTGTAAATATGCCTTATGGTATGCAACACACGAAAGCTGGAGACATCCGCTTCCGAATGGAGGCTGAGTCAACATGTACAGGGCTGGACGGGGATAATGTTCTCTGAAACATGGCCGTGTCCGCTTCCGTTGATGCTTACAGCAACAAACCTGCGATCCATCCCACTAATATGGGGAGGCCACGTTCTCGGATGGCGATATCTTAACGATAGGAGGTCCTGACACGACGCCTGCGGGGCGGAAGTTGAGAAGAGCCTGAGCCGCGAGATGAGTAGTATAAAATGCTGTGCATAACTAGAACATGCCAACCAATCAGAAGAGACCAAAGTCGGCAGCGCCACGTGTGTGGCGCTCTCGGAGCCTCGCAGATCCGTAGAAGCCAAGAAAACGAGATAAACGAAGCGCTTGTGTACGGATGCAGTGCTGCCGGGGCAGGGCTGCCTGCACGAAATGTGCGCTATCCACGTTTGGAGCCTGGTGTGCTCGCCAATAGTTGGGTGTTCCGGGGCAATGGACTGCTCAACCCAGCCGATTTCTGCACATGGCGTTCAAATAAGTTCCTCCTCCGCCCTGATTGTCGTTGTGATAAAGTCTGCGGCTATTGCTCTAGTCACCATTCTTTAGCGTGGTCAGACGCTACTCGCCCGTTGGCAATCTATTCTTCTCTACTCTCTCTACAACGGCTTGGACCACAACAACACCATTTCGATAATACAGACCGCAATCCAGGCATAGCATAATACACAACAACCGCCAACATGTCCCTCGTGGGCAACTTTGCCTTTGGCAACTATGACCGCACAGCAGAGACAAGTGGTGCCCAAGAAGGTGGCACTGCTTTCGTGCCGCGGTCGCACATCACAGACCAGGATCCCGTACAAGAAGGCCACCGTCAGGAGCGTCGTGGTAGCTTGGCTCGCACATTATCCAGGAACCGCAGACCATCCCAATCATCAGTTCATCGTCCGGCCGCTAACCGCGAGGAGACTTACCAAACCGCACACACACATCTCTCAAGGGGTGCCACTCCCGCACTCGAGAAGACCCTCGATGAAGTCGACCTGTCGAAAGCTGGTCTTGAGCGCGCAGAGAGCGATTCCGAGGCAGAACGGGAAAAAGACCACCAAGTTCAGACCGACAAGGCTATCAACGAGCTCGCAAGATCCCTTAGCAGGCAAAGCACCTGGTCTAACATTCCTGGAAACCCCTTCGAAGCTGCCGCAGATTCTGAGCTCGATCCCAAATCACCAAACTTCAAGGCGCGATCATGGGTGAAGAGCATGATCAAGCTGAACCACGACGAGAACAAGACTCCCGGCCGTACCTCTGGTGTATCTTTCCGCAACCTCAGTGCTCACGGCTTTGGCGCTGCTACCGATTACCAAGCCGATGTGGCAAACGTCTGGCTGAAAATCGCCGATCCTATCAAGAACGCACTTGGTCTGGCCAAGCAGCGCAGAATTGACATTCTCCGCGACTTCGAGGGCCTTGTCAAGAGTGGTGAGATGCTTGTTGTTCTTGGACCTCCTGGATCTGGTTGCTCTACTTTCTTGAAGACCCTGACCGGAGAGACTCACGGCTTCAATATCGATTCAGGCTCTGAAGTCAACTACCAGGGTATCACCCCTGAAGAGATGCACACCTACCACCGTGGTGAAGCCATCTACACAGCTGAAGTCGATGTCCACTTCCCTATGCTTACAGTTGGCGACACCCTTTACTTCGCTGCCAGGGCGAGAGCTCCCAGGAGTATCCCAGGTGGTGTCAGCAAGAAGATCTACGCCGAGCACATGCGTGACATGATGATGGCGACCTTCGGTATCAGCCACACGATCAACACAGTGGTCGGCAACGATTTCGTTCGTGGTGTATCCGGTGGTGAGCGCAAGCGTGTCTCCATTGCAGAGGCAGCACTTAGCGGTGCTCCTCTGCAGGCTTGGGACAACAGTACTCGTGGTCTGGATTCCGCCAACGCTATTGAGTTCGTCAAGACTCTTCGTCTCTCTACCGAGCTCGGAGGATCGGCTGCTATGGTCGCAATCTACCAGGCTCCTCAGGCTGCCTACGATGTTTTCGACAAGGTTATCGTCCTCTACGAGGGCTACGAGATCTTCTTCGGTATCACTACCGAGGCACGCGGCTACTTTGAGAGGATGGGCTTCGTCTGCCCCGACCGTCAAACGGACTCTGATTTCCTCACATCTATGACTTCCCCACAGGAGCGTGTTGTGCGCCAGGGAATGGAGAACCAAGTCCCCAGAACCGCCGAAGAGTTTGCCGCGCGCTGGAAGGCTAGCCCTGAGCGCGCACAACTGCTCAAGGACATCGAGATCTATAACCAAGAGAATCCCATTGGCGGCGAGAAGGCCCAGGAATTCCTCGACTCTCGTCGCGCTCAGCAGGCGAAGCACGCTCGTCGCAAGTCGCCCTACACGCTCTCCTACTCCCAACAGATCAAGCTCTGCCTCTGGCGTGGCTTCCAGCGTCTGAAGGGTGACCCCAGTCTGACCTTCACTCAACTCTTCGGCAACATTATTATGGCACTTATCATTGGCTCCGTCTTTTACAACATGCCACAGGAAACCAGTTCTTTCTTCCAACGTGGTGCAGTACTCTTCTTTGCTATTCTGATGAACGCCTTCGGTTCTGCTCTCGAAATTCTCACCCTGTACGCTCAACGAAGCATCGTCGAAAAACACAGCAGATATGCGCTCTACCATCCTTCGGCTGAAGCTTGGGCATCAATGCTCACTGATATGCCTTACAAGATTATGAACGCGATTCTCTTCAACCTGGTCCTCTACTTCATGGCAAACCTTCGACGCACTCCTGGGGCGTTTTTCTTCTTCGTTTTTGTCAGCTTCGTTGCGACACTCGTTATGTCAATGTTGTTCAGAACGATTGCCTCGGTGTCTCGCACACTCTCGCAAGCCATGGCGCCTGCCGCAATCATCATTCTGGCCATTGTCACGTTCACTGGTTTCGCCATTCCCGTGCCCTACATGCTCGGTTGGTGTCGATGGATCAACTACCTAGACCCAATTGCCTACGCCTTCGAGTCCCTCATGGTTAACGAGTTCCACAACCGCGAATTCTTCTGCAGCCAGGACGTTCCGGGTTACGGAGACTGGGCCCTCGGCGAGCGTGTCTGCTCTACTGTCGGCGCTGTTCCTGGCAACCAATATGTCAACGGCGACGCTTACATCAATTCTTCTTTCCAATACTACAGCTCCCACAAATGGAGGAATGTCGGTATCTTGTTTGCCTTTGTGGTCGGTCTCTGCACATTCTACATTGCTGCCACCGAATTCATCTCTGCGAAGAAGTCGAAGGGTGAGGTCTTGGTCTTCCGCAGGGGTCACACCCCGGCTGCGCTCAAGGAAAAGGTTCGTGATGAGGAGTCTGGCAGCAATGGCGCGGCGCTCACTAAGAAGGAGAGCTACACTTCAGCTACGGACATTATTCAAAAGCAGACCGCCATCTTCAGCTGGAGGGACGTCACCTACGACATCAAAATCAAGAAGGAAGACAGGCGTATTCTCGACCACGTTGACGGATGGGTTAAGCCCGGTACCCTCACTGCGCTTATGGGTGTCTCAGGTGCTGGCAAAACTACTCTCTTGGATGTGCTCGCTACTCGTGTTACCATGGGTGTCATTGGCGGTGAGATGCTCGTCGATGGACGTCAGCGTGACGAATCTTTCCAACGCAAAACTGGTTACGTTCAGCAGCAAGATTTGCACCTTCAAACTTCGACTGTCCGCGAGGCTCTCAACTTCAGCGCAATCCTCCGTCAGCCTGCCGACGTTCCTCGCCAAGAGAAGCTTGACTATGTGAACGAAGTCATCAAGCTTCTGGACATGGAGGAGTACGCCGATGCAGTCGTTGGTGTGCCTGGTGAAGGTCTCAACGTCGAGCAGCGTAAGCGTCTTACTATTGGTGTCGAGCTTGCCGCTAAGCCACAGCTCCTGCTATTCCTCGACGAACCTTCCTCCGGTCTTGATTCACAAACGTCGTGGGCTATTCTCGACTTGCTTGAGAAGCTTGCCAACTCCGGCCAGGCTATTCTGTGTACTATCCACCAGCCTTCTGCTATGCTCTTCCAACGCTTCGATCGTCTTCTCTTCCTAGCCAAGGGTGGCCGCACAGTCTACTATGGTGAGGTTGGCGACAACTCGAACATTCTTACCAGTTACTTCGAGCGCAACGGTGCCCACAAGTGCCCACCTGCCGCCAACCCTGCCGAATGGATGCTTGAAGTCATTGGCGCTGCACCCGGTTCCCACACAGACATCGACTGGCACAAAACATGGCGTGAAAGCAAAGAGTACCAGGAGGTTCAACGCGAGCTCGACTACCTCAGAGATGAGCGCCCCGGTCAAATCACCAGGACTACCACCGCCGACGCCAAAGCCGACAAGCAATCGTACCGCGAATTTGCTGCTCCATTCGGTCTCCAGCTCTGGGAAGTCACCAAGCGTGTCTTCGAGCAGTACTGGCGCACACCCTCATACATCTACTCGAAGGCCGCACTCTGTCTTGGTTCGTCCATATTCATTGGATTCATCTTCTTCCGCGCTCCCCTCACTCAGCAGGGTCTTCAGAACCAAATGTTCTCGATCTTCCTTCTGTTCACTATCTTTGGTCAACTTGTTCAGCAGATCATGCCTCACTTTGTCACCCAGCGTTCTCTTTACGAAGTTCGTGAGCGTCCTAGCAGAACCTACTCCTGGAAGGCATTCATGATCTCCAACATCACCGTTGAATTGCCCTGGAACGCTCTTATGGCTGTCATCATCTTCGTTTGCTTCTACTACCCAATCGGTCTCCAAAACAACGCTATCAACGCCGGAGCAGAACACGAGCGGGGTGCACTGTTCTTCCTCTTCACGCTGCAGTTCCTCCTGTTCGCGTCCACTTTCACAAACATGATCATCGCTGGTATCGCCGATGCAGAGACCGGCGGCAACATTGCCAACCTCATGTTCTCTCTTTGCCTCATCTTCTGCGGTGTCATTGCCTCACCAAGCCAATTCCCTCGCTTCTGGATCTTCATGTACAGAGTCTCTCCCTTCACCTACCTCGTCTCTGGCATGCTCAGCGTCGGCCTCGCCGGCAACCCGGTCACTTGCGCGGCGAACGAATACATCGAGTTTTCGCCTTCGGGGGGTCTCAACTGTGAGCAGTATATGCAACCATACTTCGATGACCCACGCACATCTGGATATCTCGAGCCTGGCACAGAAACTAGTACCGATATGTGCTCTTTCTGCACATACTCCGACACCGATTATTTCCTGACCCAGATCAACGCCAGTTATGACACCCGCTGGCGCAACTTTGGTATCCTATGGGCCTTTATTATCTTCAACATGTTCGCGGCTATCGGCCTTTACTGGCTTGCGCGTGTGCCTAAGAAGCAGAAGAAGGATAAGAAGGAGAAGTCTAGCTAGATCTAGTTGATCACTTTCTGCTAATTTCGTATGCGTCTTTTCTTTCAGCGCTGGCGTTTCGCGGTACGAATAGATTGTTAATATACACTACTGGTGGCTTTTGAGTCCCGGTTAATAGATCTCGAAACGAGACAAACATCACTCGTTATGAAACCGATATTCGGATTACTTTGCTCTGGTTCATTTTCCAAAAGTCTTCCCCAGTCGTGTCTATGCAATGAAAGGAACGCTGTACCGGCTCGGATGTGTCTATAATCACTTCATCAGGTGCTAAAGCATCCTCAATATAGGCCCGATCATGTCCTGTTCCACATGGAGATGCGAGCTGGAAATCCACTTGTCTCAAATTGTTACATTAAACAAAGCAATTTCACGATTGTTGCAAAACGATATTCGCTTCGGCGCTCGCTGTTTGTCTGAAGTGCAATTGTTTGGCCTTCTTTGCGTCAGATCATTTTGAATACGAACAAAAAAGCAAAAGGTAATTGACGATGCTGGTTAGCTAGCGCAGGAAGACTTGATTTCGATACAATATTGCTCCTAGACAGGGAATGCAATCATAGCCGCTCCACGATCGGGGATGCAGTGTACTGCTGTATAATGATGTGATGTACCAGGGTTCGTCAATGAATATATGTAGCTCAGTTTTGTTCCGAGACAGCACGCACTCAAGCACAGCAGGTAGAACGGCACACTTCGATATTTCAATCACTTGGAGACCAGCAGCCTGTTCAATCGATGAACGTAATTCCTATTGATGTGGTGTACTAAGTACATCAATAGTAGTTTGATATTTGGGTCACAATTAACATCGCCTTTAGCAAGAGGCCTCGAAAATCCTACGCCGGTTCCCCCCGACTAAAACCTCCAAGCCCCGCTAACAGCACTTGTTTGCCGAGACTTTCTCATTGTACCCCCTCAGAAACGGGTTCCCTAACAGGATGTGATATGTGTGAGTTTTTGACGCTAATCAACCTGGCTGAAAATGTTGCGGCGGGTCTGCGATCATCACAAGCGAAGGATTCGACTAGTGCAACTTTCAGAGTCCGTCGTTCCATTGACTAGCGCCAAGATATAGGCAACTGTGCCGCGGAGGAGCTAGTTCACAGTCTTGTGCTCTTGGAGTGGATATCGTCTAACAAAAGGATTTACTCCGGCGTCTTCAGGGCACGCTTGTCCGGCAAAGTCTCATGATGAGACCCATCGAGCGCTGTATCTTGCGCGGAATGGGGTTGAAGAGCCATACCTTGTTGCGTCACTTGTGCTTTGCCGAACATGTTGATCGACGATGGGAACCCATTGTCCTTGTCGACACGAAAGAATAGTACTTTGGACGATATATGGCGAGGCGGGAGCAGTGGAGACCTGAAGGACTATATAAACCTTCTAGCTCTTGAGAAGAAAGGCTGTCAACTTCAAGACATCAAGCAACTCGATTTTCATTCCAGGCACAACTACGATCTTTGCGAAACTTGTCAGACTGTCAAATCCTCTCATAAAAATGAAGATCACCGTCGCGACCGTCGCTGCCGCGCTCTTTGCAGGCACCAGCTTTGGCCAAACCGGTAAAGACCTAGTCGACCAGTGTGAGCTCGTGTGTGACAATTTAAGTACTTGAAACTCACTCTTCGCCCTTTTGATGCATCTGCAACCGCCCTAGCGCCGAGATCACACGACCTCAGCTGATGGCTCGACTTTTGTACTGCAGCTCAGTGTCGATACCGAAGATGCTACCGCTTTGATCAACGAGCTCAAAGATTGGGCGAATAACGGTCTCAACTGCTGCAATGGCAACCGCATGGGCAGCCAGTGTCAGAACTTCAAATCCGCCGGCTCTGCCGATGGCATTATCTGCGGCCTCGAATATTTCACCTGCATCCGCGGCGTCGATTCTACCACTGGTGGCGAGTTCCAGAATGGGGAAAACTGCGTCGTCGTCTGGCAGATTCTGAACAAGATCCAGCAAGGTTGTTTGCAGGATGGTCAGACAGGTGGCAAGTGCGACCTTCCTAGAGGCGGGCACATCGCTCTCGCCTAAATTGCTCTCTTGTCAGCAGACGTTGCCTGAGGATGATCATCACTTACGTACCTTAGACTGTTTAGGGACTGGAGGAAGATGTATAGTAGATGATCGAACGAGGATGTTATGTCGTTGATACTTAGTAGAGCTCTGTACGCTGCCAATATGGCCGAAAAAAGGTCATATATGACATTGTTCTCGGATATACCATGTCTGCTCAAAGATCTTGGGCAGACGCTGAAGGAGGCTCCATGCATTGCCAGTAATTCCTCTCGGAGATGTATTGCACTTGTTACACCAATGGATGGAACGATTGCAGCCGTTTGACTTCATGTCTCTTGAAACCCTCGATCTGAAACAATACCGACCATCGCAGGATAGTTCGCCATCATTGGCATCTCACACTCAATCTACTATGCTCTCTCGACACCTGCTGCAAACTTGAGACAAGAATCGCCTGTACTCGAAGATGTAAGACATCAATACCCGTTCGCACTCATTGCAACGGTAAGGACCTCTCACAAGATGCCACTCGACATGAGAGCACTCATTGTTGTCTCGCAGATGGTTCATGGTGTTGACTATGTCGAGACTCGGGCTATCACTAAGATCAGATTCACGAGAATCATCGTCGTCGTCGTCGCCGCGAGCATCACGATGCATAGCGCTAGTATCCTCAGAGATCACGATATTAAAACTTGGTTGAGACACATGCTGCGCTGATACAGCTTCTGCTGAAAGTGCGCCTGAGTTGTAAGAACACATGATAACTAGACTATGCATCGGCAAGATATCTCTTCGTGTTAAGTTGGAAAATAGGTGAGGTAGATTGATTGATCGAACGACGAAGGGACCATTCAAAAAGCAAAAGAAGAATTTTCCGAATCGGGGAATTGAACCCCGGCCTTGTCGGAACTGATCATCTCACGATGATTGAGAGCGACAAATCCTAGCCACTAGACCAATTCGGATAGATCAACGGTGATTAATCGTTGTTGAATGAGTAATGTGATGGTGCTACATTTTATAAGCCTCAGCACAACGGGGAAGACCCAGGTTTCGACGTAGCTTTATCGCAGACAGATGTGTGGTCACTCCATGTAAAATATAATCTCTTCATTGAGCGCTACAACAGAATGAAATGCTTGCTTGTGGGTCAAAACTATTGTGTGTGTTGTTTGGAAGATATGTACTGAAAGAGAAAAGACATCGAACCATTCTGTCATCTGTAAAAAAATGCGCCCAAGCGATCATGCTGGAAAGGATTGAACCAGCACGTCTGCATCCTCCAAACCCCCTGCTATCAAAACGCTTGTTGAAAAGCGCCACCTCTGACGCGGCGTTGTAGTCCGCTATTATACTGTTGAAAGTCCTGGCTATGTTGAGATGTCCCAGTCTTGAGTCATGCGTACTGTCACACCAGACAATTACGCAATAGAACTCTTGTCGTCGCCTTCAATGCTACTACCATCACCCTGCCTCCCAACAACCCTCTTCATGAGCATGCGGCGCTTGATAGCCTTCCAGCTCTCGACGAGAGACACAAAGCACACCACGCTGCCGAGGACAAGACCCCACTCCCACGTGAGCGGCATATGTCTGAAAACAACCTTGTTGATAATCGGGATGTAAACGATGGGAAAAGGCGTGCAGACGCCGACAATAACAGCCCAAAACAAGAAGCGGTTCTTGAGCAGGGTGTTGAAGATGGAGAACGTGCTGGGGTCTTCTTCGGGGTACATGTTGAACAGGCTGCGGGTCAGGTGCTTGGCTTCCCAGGCCATGATGCTGAGCAGGACTGTTAGGATGGAGTATGCTGTGGCGCGGGCGCGGAAGGGGAGGTCGCAGGTTGGGTTGTAGCTGTGGTTACAGTCGTCGCCGAGGTCGCCGTTGCCTGCGCCGTAGACGACGATGACGAAGCTGGCGAGGCAGAGGGAGCCCATGCACGTGCCGTAGATGAATTTGTCGATGATGAGCTCTTTAGTGAAGACGCCCGCGCGGAGACTATGAGGCGGTCGTGTCATGACGTCTGAGGATGCTGATTCTAGGCCTAGACCGATGGCGAGGAATGAGGAGGTGATCAAGTTTGCGAAGAGAATCTCCAAGGGGGAGAGAGGGAAGGCTGAAACGCCGTTCCTGTCTTGGAAGGCAAGGCCGATGAGGAGAAGAACGACCTGGGCGATGTTTGAGATGAGGAGATGGAGTAAGAACTACCATGATATTAGCATGTAGGTGTAAGTAATTGGCAAGAATAGTCGTACCTTCTGGATGTTGTCGAACAACCTGCGGCCTTCACGAATGGCCGAGACAATCGATGCGAAGTTGTCATCAGTGAGAACCATATCAGCAGCCTCTTTGCTGACATCGCTACCGTTAAGACCCATGGCGACGCCAACGTCGGCACCCTTCAGCGCAGGCGAATCATTGACACCGTCACCAGTCATCACGCAGTACTTGCCTCTGCGATGGAGAGTGTCAAGCATGCGGAGTTTGGTAGTCGGGCTACAACGAGCAACAACAAAAGGTAGTGTCTCAAGCTCGTCAAGCTCTTTGTCGGTCATGGCATCGAAATCAGGAGCTGTCATCACTGCCGAGGACAAGTGTGAGCCTGGGACTTGTGGGCCCAAGATACCAATCTCCTGAGCGATCGTGGTTGCGGTTTTCAAATGGTCTCCGGTCAACATGTGCACAGTGATGCCAGCTGCCTGACATTGTCTGATGGCGCTTGCAGACTCCAAACGAGGAGGATCGTAGAGACCCACGAGGCCGACGAAGGTCAGCTTCTGTTCGACAAAAGCACGGCTTTCCAGAGAGGCACGATCGGACAATGGCAAGGTTCTACGCGCGAGACAGAGCACACGTAAACCTTGTGTAGCCATAGCGTCTGCTTGGGCGTTGATTGCCATCTTCGTAGGCGCGTCCATTCCTTCAATGAGATCGAGGATGACTTCAGTAGCTCCCTTGGTGAAGCAAGACAGTCCTTGGCTGGGGTTCTGACTTTCATAGACGACAGTCATGCGCTTTACGGAAGAGTCGAAAGAGTGTTCTGCGGCAAGACGAAGGCCTAGTTTCTCGAGGACTTCCGCTTTACTGTGACCGACACGCATGGCCATAACCTGGAGTGCAATCTCAGTTGGCTCACCAGTGGCAGACCACATTCCAGTGGCACCATCCTCAGCTTTGGGTGGGAACACTGACGCCAAGTTGCAAACCGAAATAGTCTGGAAGAAAACCTTGAGTGCTTTATCTCCGAGCACGCAACTTTGCATCACTGTCAAGCCGTCCATGGTGACATGGCCAGAGGTCGGGTCGAATGGACTGGTCTCGTTCTCAACTGTCAGAGTTCTTCCGTCCGCCAGGTAGGCCATCCGAGCCAGCATCTTGCCTTGCGTCAATGTTCCGGTCTTGTCACTACAGATGTTGGTCACGCCGCCAATGGCTTCAAGTGCGCCCATCTTGCGGACGATGACGTTGCCTTTGGCCATCGCCTTGGACCCGACAGCCATGGTGATGGTGAGGACGGCAATCAGAGACTCCGGAATGACCGCGACAGCCACACAGATACCGTAGATCAAAGTTTCGCCGTCGATGTCCCACATGGCTGTGGAGAATACGATGATTGCGAGCAAGATAGCGAGACCAAAGAGCAGCAAGCCGAAGTAAGAGAGCTTGACCTGTAATGGGGTGCCGACAAGGCCGAGAGCGTTTTTGATAGCGTAGAGCATTCGTTCACCGGTACGAGCTAGCCAGTTGCCTTGTGCTGTCTGCTTCTTATCACGAAGCAGGAAAGCGATTTTGCCGATCTCGGTACTCATGCCTGTAGCAATGACTATACCTACACCTCTGCCTCGTGTAACGGTGGTAGACGAGTACGCAATGTTGTGGCGGTCTCCAAGAGGGGCGGAAGTCTCATTGATCGTATTTTCGGCACTCTTACTGCAAGGCTTTGACTCTCCGGTCAAAAGTGCTTCGTCGGTGGCAAGGTTGGTACTGGTGGCGAGGCGAAGATCCGCTGAGACGATATCTCCGACAGTCAAGTGGACGATGTCACCCGGGACCAACTCGTCCGCCTTGACCGTAGAGATTGTGCCATCATCGCGTACGACTTTACATACGGGTGCAGCCATTGCTTGGAGCGATTGAATGGTTTGTTCGGCGCGGTAGTCTTGGAAGAAGCCGACGACGATGTTCAAGATGATGACAGCGTTGATGACACCCCCTTCGATGAAATCGAGTGTCGCATAACTGAGGACCATAGCGATGACCAAGACGAGGGTCAAGCTGTTCGAGACCTGACGGACGAGGATGTTCCACCACGTGACGCCTCCAGAAGTCTCAAGCTTGTTGCGGCCATATTTCTCTCTGCGGCTTGCAGCCTCGTTCGTGGCCAGACCTGCTCTACACTGTGTCAGTAAAACATTTCGGATGTATACTGAAGCAACGACACTTACTGGACATTCGTGCCAAGGAGACGTGCGACGTGATCAAAGGCCACAGTGTGAGCCCAATCGGGGACGTTGTCTACATTCTGGCTGTGCTGAACAGCCAATGCATTGACTTCATGGTTGTGTTTTTGATTGTGGGAGCGAGCTCCAGCCGTTTGCTTCTCATTCAAGAGTCCGGCTGAGCTCGCGTGCGGTATAGGGGGAGGGTCGTTGCCGCCATCTTCAGCGGCCGGTTGCAGTCCATCCTGTCGAGTCTGGGAGCCGGACTCAACATGCTGCACAGAAGTCTGAACGGTTTTTTCCATAAATCGATGGCAATAAGCAGCGGTATCGATACCGGAAAATGACCTTGTAGATGGAAAAGGGAATCGATTCGGGTCAGCGCGGGGTACGGATAGGACCTTATGCTGTGTCGGATGGTGGCCGTCAGGTCATGCGGACAAGCCTTGCTGTGGAGCTGCTGCGTTGACCTTGCTCATGGCATTATCTGGGCAAACCACGACTATTTGCTGGAGTTTGCTGGGAGTTCTTTGCAGACTGGCATGCCAACTTGGCGTGCATTCACGCGAGGGGCTGTTCCAGGTCGTGTCACCGCGAGCTATGCTGCATTGAGCGATGGAAGCGTCAAAAACGTGGCCTGCCGTGCCTGAACAAACGCCCCGCCAAAGACAAAGAGCTTCACTTTCCTGATGTGATACACCGCGTCAGTCTTGGAGAAGCGAACAAGGCCCTTACGAGTCTATACCAAGACAATCAAGCGTGGCGCAGCAAGCGGCTTGACGATTGTAGCAAGCTGCCAAGTCGTCTTCAAGCCTCAGAACAACTACACGTACAAGGTGCATTCCATAAGCCGCATGGCACTTTGCATATATATGCATGGTGCACGAACCTCATGGCATGGCAGGGACAATTGTCCGACACAAGCATGTGCCGGTACTGCGAGTTGCATCTCAAGGCTCTCTTATGTCGTTCTTAGCGGGCACCTATGCTGCGTTGTGTTTGCTAAGAAAGCATTGTCAGCACCAAGCGAGATCTTGTGAGAAGCAAGTCAGCAAGCGTCGAGTAATGTGCTGTCACAAGGTGAGTGTCATTGGTCTCTGTGCTGCCACGAGTACCGGCATGTGATACATTTGCGCAGACCTCGTTTTCGTTCGGTTGTTGATGTAAGTTGAAGTTGTGGTCAGAGCCTCCTGCTCGGGCCAAGTAGATACTTGATAGTTGCCCGATACGAAAGTCAAGTTGCTTCCAAATATGTCCAACTCCACCATGATCGCATTCTTGCACATAGGAGGGACTTGCGCACGTGACGTCTTCGACCTCAATAATACGAGGGTTAGGGTCAGTCCCCAAAGGGCCATGCATCCGGTCGAATGAAAATGGATGCGACGAGCACCATAGTTATTCAATAGGTTCGCATCTACGCACAGACAGGTAGATCATGACTAGAGAGATTCGTGCGCACAATAGTCCTCATCACTACCCGTTCCGTTAGGAGGGAGTCCACAAAAGAGTGACCACTATCCAGTACAGAGAAGCACTCCGCCACGTGATCATCAAAGCACCCCAAAAAAGGACTTCTTATAGGACGTAGCGCGGAAGCAGCTAGTCCATTATTTTATACTGATTCCTTCTGTCGGCCCCACGAGATCAGTACCGCCAGAGTGGCTCAGCATCGGGGCAGACTATTCCTTCGGTGACATTTGTAACCACAAATCCTACAGCGTCTTGATCCGTTGACAACTTCCACGTACCTTTGTATGTTCATCACTCAAGGCATATTCTACCAGGCGCTACGTGAAAGCCGTTGAAGCACAACCTTTTGCTATGCGGTCTAGAGGGCTCTTCATGACGACCTAGCCAACTGGGTGGCTCATACATCAGACGTTGATGATCAGTTCGAGCGTTCCAGAGTCAGCCATGGTCTTGTACAGAGCAGCGAAAGAAACGAAACCAAAAGCAAGTTCAAAATGGCTTGCCAGACCTGTTGGCGGCTAATCGCAAGATTGGCGTTCGTCAAAGAGAGATGACTCCAGAGTCCGACACCTCATGTCCGGCAAAACAATCAACAGCATCGTATCATGAAGTGCGCTCCCCCATGTCTCCTCCTCATCAATTTCACATTCAATCGAGTAACGCCGACAGCTGCTTGGACATACAAGATGCAGCCAAGGAACTCAAGGCGGGCATCCAGCACACAATGACTTGAACACTGTTGTCACCTCTCATGCAGCCTGGCAGCCACGCACGATAGGGGAAACTCAGGCAGGGCGCAATTCCCGCCTGCTCCTCTCTGGCTTCTCTCTGTGAAGACTCCGCTCATCTCCGAGAGCGAAACCGCCCACCATTTCCGCCCCGCCACCGTGAGGGGCGGGCTCACAATCAGGCTAGAGAACGTGGGCGCTCGTTCGCAACAACGGTTGAGCAAGCGAGCCTCGTCAGCACCGCGCGCGAGCGAGCCAGCAGCCCTACGCGGAGGGCTCTTCTCGGAGCGTAGCGCTGCCGGTGTCGGAGGCCAGAGTGCAGCCGCAGTTCGGCGAAGAAGATAAGATCTAAGCTGCAAGTCTTAGTGCGCAAGTCACGAGCTGTCTGTCGCCTGGGTCGGGAGACGAGATTTAGTTTGGTGGGGAGGGCGACGGCGCCGGTTCCACCGGGCGTGTGGAAAAGTGATGTTCGCAGCGAAGCTTTCCTTCTCCGCGCTTCGCCAGGGTCTGCGAGTCTGGTTCGCGCTGCGCAGCCAATCAACGCTCGCGATTCCTTATCAGTGACGAAGGGCAGGGCAGCAAAAATGACCACATCCATCTTCTCATTCCCTCGAGCTCACTCATATCTGCGCGGTGGCCATTGTTTGGGGATGTGTCGCAGCTTTTACCCACACGCGCCCTTCTGGGGTCGCCAATCTGTGGATGCGAATGGGCCCTGGAGCCTGCCACGCCGCGAGAACGGAGGCTAGCTTTGGGAGCTGCTGCTCTGTAACTGGTCTGCTACTCGATCGAGAGGCCGAAAAGTGTAGCCGTGGGTGACGTCCGAGCCTAAGGTGCTTTTTGTGTCCAAGTGTTTGTTGAGGAATCACAGTAGCTTCTGTCGGATCGTACAAGAACCGTCGTTGTCCCTCTGCATTCACTTCGAGATTTTGTCCCTGTTCTTCTTCATTCACCATCTTGCTCCAAAACACTCTTCGTATCCTTACAAATACCCATTGAGTGCGAGCAAACACAACACAACTTCTTTCATCAACAACAATCAACAACACCACCCAGAACCTCTTAACAATGTCTAACCTCCCCGTCGAGCCCGAGTTCCAGCAGGCCTACCACGGTAAGACCACATCAAAACAAAGCTTCCAACAACAACCATTGGAATCAACCTCCTAACAATTCCCACCAGAGCTTGCCTCCACCCTCGAGAACAGCTCTCTCTTCGAGAAGCACCCCGAATACCGCAACGCCCTCAAAGTCGTCTCCATCCCCGAGCGCATCATCCAGTTCCGCGTCGTGTGGGAGAACGACAAGGGCGAAGTCCAAGTCAACAATGCCTTCCGCGTGCAATTCAACTCCGCGCTCGGCCCCTACAAGGGCGGCCTCCGTCTGCACCCCACCGTCAACCTCTCTGTGCTGAAGTTCCTGGGCTTCGAGCAGATTTTCAAGAACGCCTTGACCGGCCTCAACATGGGCGGTGGCAAGGGCGGTTCTGACTTTGACCCCAAGGGCAAGTCGGATAGCGAGATCCGCCGCTTCTGCAACGGGTTCATGAGGGAGTTGCACAAGCACATTGGCGCGGAGACTGATGTGCCGGCTGGCGATATTGGTGTTACTGGTCGTGAGATCGGTTACATGTTCGGTGCTTACCGCGCTCTTACCAACAAGTGGGAGGGTGTCCTTACTGGCAAGGGTGGCAGCTGGGGTGGCAGCTTGATCAGGCCTGAGGCCACTGGTTACGGCTGCGTTTACTGTAAGTCGAAAGAAATCTCCGAGCTCAATTCTCTCGAGCAGCCACTGACAATCCCCTCCAGACGTCGAGCACATGATCCAGTACGCCTCCGGCGGCAAGGAGTCCTTCAAGGGTAAGCGCGTCGCCATCTCCGGCTCCGGAAACGTCGCGCAGTACGCTGCCCTCAAGGTCATCGAGCTCGGCGGCACCGTCGTCTCGCTCTCAGACAGCAAGGGCGCTTTGATCGCCACCAGCGACGCCGGCTTCAACGCCGACATCATCAACCACATCGCCGACCTGAAAGTCAACCGCAAGCAGCTCTCCGAGCTCTCTGAGAACGCCGAGTACAAGGACAAGTTCAACTACCTCGAGGGCGAGCGCCCGTGGGTGCACGCCGGCAAGGTCGACGTCGCTCTCCCTTCTGCCACCCAGAACGAGGTCTCCGGCGACGAGGCCAAGGCGCTCATCGACGCCGGCTGCAAGTTCATCGCCGAGGGCTCCAACATGGGCTGCACGCAGGAGGCCATCGACGTCTTCGAGGCCCACCGTAAGGAGAAACAGGGCCAGGCCATCTGGTACGCTCCCGGCAAGGCTGCCAACGCCGGTGGTGTTGCCGTTTCTGGTCTCGAGATGGCGCAGAACAGCCAGCGCATCTCCTGGACTGCCGAGGAGGTCGACCAGAAGCTCAAGGACATCATGAAGAACTGCTTCGACAACTGCCTTGAGACTGCCAAGGAGTACGTGCCCGCCAAGGAGGGCGAGTTCCCCAGCTTGGTCGCTGGTGCCAACATTGCTGGCTTCAGCAAGACTGCTGCCGCCATGCGCGACCAGGGTGACTGGTGGTAAATGCATCGCGATGCATTGTGATGCAGGCCCAAAACGAAAAGAAAGGCGCACGGAAAAGGCATTGAATTTGTTTTTGATTTCAGCGAGAACCCACTAGCGTAACGAATGTATTGATCCCTTCATGATTATGTCTGAGCACTTCCACGCCGTCGCCGCCAATCCCACGAAGTATTAGAAAAAGTATTTGAGGAGTTCCTAGCGAGATAGTCACCGAATGTGCCAGCAGAGTAATGCTGTAGACAGTCGGTCGGATGTCAGCGCTCAAACTGCTCATCAACAGTTCATCGCTGTTGCTTTCCACCATAGCTCAGTCGTAGTCCAGCTGGTCCTTCACGTTATAGTAGCCGCCAATGCGCTGCGTCATGTTCACATCCATCAGAGTTTCGAATTGTTCTCCAGACTTGGCCGGCTTGTCATCCTGCCACAGAGTACGGCAGAATGGACACGTCGGATTGCGCTTTCTGGTCTGCGCCTAGAGATCAAAGCAGTCTTGGTGGATATTGTTGCCGCAAGCAGCGCGGCACCATATTACCTTGTCGTCCTTTGCGAACTCCATACAGCAAATCGGGCAGTCGTCCTCGACAGGTTTGCGGTTGCCATCTTGTGTTTCATCCATCTCGATGACACCAGTGGGCAGGGCAGGCGCATGATCCGTAAACTCCTTGAGCTCAGAGGTGAGGAAGGCATTTCGGTAGCGGAGATGCTTAGGCACTTTGAGCACGTAGTGCAGCACGTACAACACATGCTTGCACAAGACCTGATCAGAGTCGTTCCGCTTGAAGCTCGTATTTGGGCAGCTGCAAGTCGGCGAATGCGAGATGATGACCGTGTAAACGTTGCCGGCTCCACCGGCAATCGTTATCTGATGGATTGGACATTCTTCGTCGTGGGCATGACAGTTCTCCTCGAGACCTTGAGTGCGTGACAGGACGAACATCCGCTGGGAGCTGGCACGTTACAGGAAGGTCCTGTACGATTCGGTCATGTAGAAAACGTCGCTAGAATTCATGTCAGCGCTCGCAAGAGTAGACACCATGGGACAGAGCTCACTCTTTCAGGGAAACCTCTGGAGCACCAGGCTTCAGGCGAGGGATCTTGGAGACCTTATGCTCCCAGCGATCCTCGAACGACTCCGCTAAGATCGCGGCGAGGTTGAAGGCCGACTTTCCCTTCTCGGCCTTGGGCTTTGTTGGGATCTCGTACACTCGCACTGGCTTCCTCTCACCCTTAGGGCGCGGTTCAGTCGTGTCAAGGCGCATGGCGCCTTCAGAGTCGAGCTTCCCAATGGGAACGGTGCGCTTCTTTTCTCCCTTTCTTGGGCGCTGGCTTGAAGCCTTCATCATCTTGAGACGCGTCGAGGTCTTGAGCAGCGCTGTCTACCTCGCTGGTCGGCACTGCTGCCTTGGGCGCGTCTTTGTTTTGGACATCTGATCACGTGAAGCATCTCATTGTTTTCCCTACTCTTCACTGCTTCTGTAGGTATCTCCCTTGGGATTTCATGGGAATCGTCGCATCGCGGTAATAATCATTTAACCTCAATTCTTTCGAAAAGAACACGTCTGTTCTCTTCCCACCTCACCCAAGCCGCACCTTGGAGCACACAATCCGCAAGATCGTCCAACTTGGTCTCGCGTTCAATCGCTGCATCTGCACCACCGGTTTCATCGCCTTTGAATTTCCGGCGCTTGACTCCTTGTGAAAATGCAGCAGCAATCTTTTGTGTCTCAGCCGAGAATTCGAGCGAGACACCTCCGCTTCCATCGAGCCATGAGCGGAGGACAGCAATCTTCTCCTTCTTGCCTGCGCTGGCAACTTTCGTCGTGCTGCTGGACACCTTCAATTCTGGAGGCGAGAAGTCTGGTGCGAAGAGATCTGCTGGAGGATGATGCGCTTCCGGCGCCGCGGTCCAGAAACTTGCTACTCTTTTAGGAGCCACCTCATGGACAGCTGGGAACGTGTTCTGTTGGGGCGTGACCTGGCAGGCTTTCAGTGTCTCGAAGCATGCCCACAACATGCTTTCCAAAGTATTGACACGAACGGTCCATTCTTGAATAGCTGAGCCGCCACCAGAGCGAAAGCGCTGTCGCTCGATAAGCACGATGTCCGGCTTGTGAGCTAAGAAGTCTTGAGTGACCTGTAGAGCGACTTTAGACATGATTGATGGCGTGAAGGAAATCTTCAGGACAGTTTGGGCGACAGAGTCCAGCGCATCTGCCACGTGCTCGTGCTCTAGAGCAGGTCTGATCAATGGCGTAGGTACTTCGGGCCGCATCTTCTCTAACAGGTCAAGCCGCTGCCAGGACTGCACGCGAAGTCTTTCGTCTGTTGCATATCGATTCGCTGGCACGTCGATCACACAGTAAGCAAGATTGCGGATGCCCATGTCAACACTGAGGATACGTGTCTTGCCTTGCGGCATCCTGGCATGTCGGAGAGATCCATTGAGCTGTTCTAAGATATGTGATTTTGTTCCGGTGGAGGGGACGCCTGTGAGGAAAGCGATGTGCTGTAGTGATTTTGCTTTTAAGCTGCTGAGGCTCATGATTGGGGCAGTTTTGGCGTCGAACAGCCCGAATATTTAGATCGTTGACAGCAGTGTGTCAGAAAATCTACAGGGTTTTCCAGTACATATGAGATTACAATTTAAAAGAAGTGAAGCAATTTCGAGTGATGGACTCGTGCAAGACGCGATGAGGCGCTCACTACCTTCCAAGGCCGTGCACCTGCTCCTGCAACGGTAAACAGTTGACCGTATTTATTGGGCCGGCTCAAAGAATAGCAGGTAGCTATACTTTGCCTTGCCTGGTAGCAAAATACTGGCACCTTGAATACCAATCCATAGTCTTTGCCGTGTATTGCGTTGTGCACAATTTACGAAAGGAAAGAGCCTTACGCATAAATCAGCTCCACGTGGTTAATGATAATAATAATAATAATAAATAAATGTGGAGGCTTCTTGTTGGCTTGTGATGGACCGGATCCGGCTATTTCGGGAATGCATGTGCCGCCCTGACGATTACGTGGAGTTACGAGGCAGCCCTACCAGACGGCAACAACCCTTACTTTGCTCGCGACTCTCTGTCTCTCGCCATGAATTGATCTGCGAGACTGCGACGATGTTATGGCCAGAGACAACAGCAACGCCCGCAAGAATGGCCACGCTGCCGGAGAGGGCGACGCCGAGGAAGCAGCCGGCCTGCTCCAGGAGTCCAGGGACAGGGACGCCTCGCCAGATGCGGATCCTATAAACGGCGGCCAGAATGCTACCCCGAGGAAACAACCACCGCTGAGGCGACAGTCCTCGTTTGCCCGGCCTAGGGCAGACGGAACACCTAGGACTTCCAACCGCGTACGATTCGACATGGCCGAGCCGCGAGCAGCTCCCGAAGCGAATGGCTCCGTCAATGGGAGGGAATGGATCGAGGAAGAGGACTATCTGTCGGATGATCATGGCGCAAGAAGCAATACAGGACACAGAGTACCGCTCTTGACGGATATCGAGGCGCCGAGCGTGACGTTGGCTACAGAGGAGTTCGATCCAAACGACCTTCTAGAGTCCGCGCGTCCAAAGAGTGGCATGAAGAGCGCGTTCATGAACATGGCGAACAGTATCATCGGCGCTGGAATCATCGGACAACCATACGCATTCAAACAAGCCGGCTTGCTCACCGGCGTATTCCTCCTTGTGGCTTTGACCGTCACCGTGGACTGGACGATCCGGCTTATTGTTACGAACTCGAAGCTAAGCGGGACGAACTCGTTCCAGGAGACTATGCAGCATTGCTTCGGGAAGTCTGGACTCGTTGCGATTTCTGTCGCGCAGTGGGCTTTTGCTTTTGGCGGAATGGTTGCTTTCTGCATCATCATTGGAGACACTATACCGCACGTACTCGCGGCTGTGTTTCCGTCGCTGCCGCACACATCTGTTCTTTGGCTGCTCACCGATCGGAGGGCTATAATTGTCTTGTTCGTGTTGGGAATGTCATATCCACTCTCGTTGTACAGAGACATTGCTATGGTACGTATGCAAACGCCTGCCTCGACCGCACTCAGCTAACATTCTTCAGCTGTCAAAAGCCAGTACTTTCGCGCTCGTAAGCATGGGCGTCATTGTAATCACCATCCTAACGCAAGGCCCAAGGCTACCAGCGGACATGCGTGGCCAACTCAGAGGCAGCCTCCTCATCAACGACGGAGTCTTCCAAGCCATCGGCGTCATCTCCTTCGCCTTCGTCTGCCACCACAACAGCCTCCTAATCTACGGCTCCCTGCGCAAGCCCACCATGGATCGCTTCGCACGCGTCACGCACTACTCCACGGCCATCTCCATGGTCGCATGCCTGTCAATGGCGTTAGGCGGCTACATCACCTTCGGCGACATGACCAAGGGCAACGTGCTCAACAATTTCCCTACAGACAACATCATGGTTAACATCGCGCGTCTCTGCTTCGGGCTGAACATGATCACCACTCTACCGCTGGAGTGCTTCGTCTGCCGCGAAGTCATGACCGAGTATTACTTCCCCGGCGAGCCGCACAATCCCAACCGCCACCTCATCTTCACGACTTCGCTGGTCGTGTCGGCAATGACACTATCGTTGATCACCTGCGACATCGGCGTTGTGTTTGAACTGGTCGGCGCGACGAGCGCGTGTGCGCTGGCGTATATTCTGCCACCGCTCTGCTTTGTAAAGCTCACGAAGCGGAAGACTTGGGAGACTTATGCATCTTACGCGTGCATTGCTTTTGGCTGTATCGTCATGGTTATCAGCTTGATGCAGGCTATTGCTAAGATGGTGAAAGGTAAGATTTTTATCACAGTGTACTTTGCACTTGGAGATCAAACATGCTGACTTGACTTACAGGCGGCGGCGAACATCAAAAGTGCGGATGATTTTTGAGCGTTCTTGTAAGGCAGATATAGAAGTAGAGTATTCTCAAAACCATGTTATTATTATTGCTGTTCTACCCAGGGCTGTGCATATTCGAATAATCTCTGGTTTTTTGTTGTAAATATTTGAACGTTCGTTTGTTGCATCCCACCTTCTGTGTCAATTTTTACCAAGTCCGATTGTTTTCGGAGCCCATCACTGAACAACGGAACCGTACTCTTTCTGCAAATCGAGGTAAATCGTCGAAGGACTGTTGATATCCCATCGATTCACCAGCGCTGTAAATTGTTCTCTGATCTTTAACGTTGCTGTTCCCATCGTAAACTACGTCAACCATCAGGGATTACCTGTGCAAAATCCACATCGCGTACAAACGTGGCTGTCCTCATTGCTTCATCTATCATACCATATGCACACAAAAGTAGAGGAAAACCAGAGTTGTGCTAGACACTGTTGCACCGTCCAATCAAACGTCGTTGTTGCCCTTATATAAGCGCCCAGCCCACCTCGAGCATCTCCATCTCCGCAGAAATCCAAAAGCTTGTGGGCCAACCGGATGCCTCTCCTCCTTGCCTTCTCTGCCACGCATTCTTTCGTACTCATGCTGCTGAATCTGCAGATTGGTCTCGTGTTCTGTCATATGTGATCCATGAGTCCCAGTCTCTGGTGCTGGAGCGGCATGTTACCCCTTGTGCCTTTAGCGGTTTGCCCAGGTGTAGGAGGTTACAACGCGATCATTTGTCAAGAGCTTGGGTACGCGTCGGAAGTCATTCATAGATGGATATGGCCTCCATCTCCTTTATGCTTCATCATGTAAAAGTTGATAGTGCTTGTATCAATTCCGTTAACCAAGACCGAGGTACCCGAGTACCTCCTGTCAAGTCTCTCAGTATCTGTTGCCCACAGCCTTTGCGCACCGGTATGTGCCCGAATCTGGAGTATGGCTTCGACTGGCTGTGGACCTGGACTGGCTGTGGACCTGGACTGGCTGTGGACCTGGACTGGCTGTGGACCTGGACTGGATGCTGGAGCTGGAGCTGGACTGGAGACTGGATCTGGACCCGAAGCTTGCTTGACAAAGAGCTAGACTTGAAATCGACTTGGTGCTCTGGACCTGCGCTATCGCTCGAGAGTCCTTTGTTCTCGTATTGGATCTAATACGCCGGCGGTCTTGCGCCTTTTCCTACCCTCTCCAGATGTCCGAACTGGCTGCCGGCCGTCGATCACCATGCAATCCTCTGCGCTTGCCGATGCTGTTCTTTTGTAGCCGTGATCATAGCAGCGTATGGCCAATGTGGTGGCACCGTGCTGGTTGCATGTCAAGTCCAGGACTGTGAAGGATGCATGGTCGCGGAATGGTGCGTGAAAGTTGGCTCGCGTTGCTTGGGCGTTTGCATAGAGAGCTTGTGAGGTAGCTGTCGAGGCCTAGCCGCGTGAAGGGCTTGGAAGTCGTTCTTCGGCACGTTGACGCGAACGCAGCATTGCTTGGGGAAAGTTATTGGGCTTCTTCGCGTGACTTGGGGCGCTTCAGTGGGCGAGGTGGTCGTCAGAGCGTCGCGTGCTTGGCTGCAACGCCGTTGTGAAGTGGTTGACCTCCGCGTGGCTTTGTGCTTGACAATGCAAGCGTCTGACTGCCCATGATCATGGGCATGCATTGCAGTGCGAGCAAGAGGTGTTGGCCCCGAGGAAGTGTTCGTTGCAAGCCTGGGCTGCACTTTCGCTTCGAGGTTTGGTTGTAGTACTGGCTCCCTTGCTGCAAAGCTTGACTTGACGGAGCGTCCTTACTCCCACACCACCACGTCTTCGAGCAAGGGGCTACCAGAGCCTCCTGCATGTCGATCCGGAATGTGCCAGTTCACGTGTGAGATACTGTGAATCCATACAGCTTGCTTGGCAGTCGAGGCTGCGGACTTGCTGCCATCAACACCAGAATCACCACCACATTGCCAACAACGAGCAGACACGGCACCGGCGACAATCTTCGACTCTTTCCGCCTTCGCTCGCTACTCTTCAGCGACATCCGCAAGTCATCGAAGACGCCACAACACTGCAGCATCCTTCAACATGAGTGATTGAAGCCACCAGACGTCGGCCAGCATTGCGCGCCTCCGCCGGGCAGTCAGCAACCGCACGCCACAAGACCACCAACATCGCCAGTCGCGATGCAAACCCTCACCGAAGAAACGAGGCATCGACGCAGATGGTCTCACATCATGTGAAGACACGAGGAGTTGGTCAATGATGACAATCCGCCATGGCAGCATGGTGCATCCACACAAACCCTCGAAGCGGACTTGATACGCTGCGCGCACCCGCAATTTGAACCAACGACATCTGCATTTTGCGCCGCATACTCAGCTTTGACAGACCGCCACTGGGAACATGAATTGAAAGAAACGTCAGGAGAAGAAAACCACTCAGCGAGGGTCAAAATTGTATACCAGGAATCAACCGAATTGTTTACTGTCAGGAGCCTTTCTCTCTGGATGTCGTCCTGAAGTAATACTGCCATCTGCAACTGTCGGGTATCTTGAAAACCCATAGCTAAAACTCATCACTTTCCGAGGATCTCAAAGAACCGCCACCATCCTCCCGGATGTGACAAGCCCACCACCGCCACCCACAAATGTCGGGTATCTCGAGTACCTGCAACAACTTTCAAACCCGGCCATTTAGAGGAAGCAAGAGGCGTGACATAACGTCTGGCAATGTGAAGTACTAGAACGAAGGTGCGGTCGCTGGTTGGCATCTCAGAAGCCATGGCTGATAGTTCTGCGCTCATGTGCTGCTGCATTCCCTCTAGCATCTGCTTGGACATTTCTTCCGAGTGTTCTCCCATTGACCCACTTTCCAAAGCGCGAAGGGTCAGGTCATCCTGAAATGGGGTTTCCCTCGTGTAGTCGTATACATCGACAATACCGAAAGCACTAAGCAGCATGCTTGTCGGCGAGCCATCTTGCGACCTGTACCGGGTCTATCGAGGTGACGTCGTGGAGACCCTCGAATCTCATCATACTGTAGAAATCAGGTGTTTCGCCATCAGCGACGATGGACGCCACAATCTTCAAAAGTCACCTGACACCCCAATGGATAGCGTAGTCGAGGGCCGCAGTCGATCAAGAACTTATCGCCTCGCTCGAATCCTTGAACGCCAAAGCGTAGCCTGAGGCCTCGATAAAGGTACCGGATCTCAGCGGCCAGGGCGTAGAACAGGCCTTCCCAGTACACGAGAAAGAGCGGTCCGTTCTCGTACAGCTCCGGGAGGTTGCACTCACTGTCCTCCTCGGGGTTGTCGGGCGTGATGTCTCTGAACCAGAGCGGTATTGCGGCATAGTGCTCGAACGGGACGTTCTTGTGGTACTCCCCGGGATACTGCCCAAACAAGGTGCTCCTCGGTGCCAAAATGCGATGAACGGCGCATAAAAACCAGGCCACAGGGGTCCAGGGAAATACCAAGGTACAACGCCCAACACCCAACGCCCAAAACCCAATATGCATTGCATTGCGCATACTGTTGATCTCCTCCTCTTTGAGCCTTCTGTGCGGCGAGGTATTCAGGCGTCGGATTGACTCGCATGGCTTCCTCGTACCTCAATTTGCGCGCCTTGCTCGCTTCAATCATCTCTGGTTTCTGGAAGAGCCGATCTCGAAGTCTCTTCGTGTCTTCATGGTTCAACGCTTCCAGTACAAACTTCAAGTCGTCGTCATCGAAGTCTTTCGGTCTTTCTTCGGCAGCCATCCATGCTCGTCGTATTTTCCAATGAGACGTTCAATCGCCGAGCAGGCCAAAAAGGGTGATGCGCTGCATTTTGTGTGGTGTGGAAAGCACCACCCAATGCTGGCTCATCTTCAGGATGCTCCGTGGTACTCAAGTCGTTGTAGCCGACTCGAGGAGTTCTGGTGCTGCCGATTAATGAAGAACTCTGCATGGAAACGCATCCACTATTGCAAGGTTCGTCGTCGAACAGCACCATGGGCACATCTCTGGAGCCCGGTCATTTTTAAGGACTTCAACGCCCCTCCGCGAGTTGTTACGAGGTGGCTACGCCTGCCCCGGCTGTTTTCTTGATAAAGAGGTTACGCTCCTCCGCAATCACAGCTCAAATCGCAGCTGGTGATGAACTCAGGATCGTACCGCTGCAAGTACCATCCGTTGCGCACTGCGCCCGAAGGATCGTTCTCTTCGTTCGCCGAAGACGGATTATTTACGTCCAGCTGGCCAGACAAAGTTGCCGAGCCCGTCGTAGCCTCTGCGTTGGACGAGCCGATAGTCCTGGGGACTGGTTTCCGCTTCTAATGGAGCTCGAAATTGACAAAAGCAAATTGTCCTGGCAGCAACCGTCTACTGGCTCGCAGGGCCACAGTAGCAGCCTTGATCTTGGGCTCTTCAGGTGTGGCCGTCGACGAAGAGTCCTTTGTGGGCTCCTCGAGCCTGTTTGCCGTTTTTATTAGGGAGGTTACGCCCCTCCCGCGAAGTCATCTAGTCGGTCCAAGGCACGCGGCAGACCAAGTGCTGGCAGTACTTAAGTCGTCGTGGCCGACTCAAGGAGTTCTGGTGCGCGAATATAAGGCATCGACGACACCACAGGCACGTCTCTACAGCCTGGCTGTTTTTAAAGAGGTTACGCCCCTCCATTGTCGCTGTAATGATCTTGACGTCCTGGACCGCTGGTATGACTGGCTTGGTCTCGTCGGTGGAGGTCGACTTGGGCAAGAGCCTGCTGGTGCGATCACAGGTCATGGCCTCGCCTTGAACGTGGCATGAAACAAGCTGGTTGCCGTCTTGCGTGTCGAACTGGATGCCGTTGGTCGTGATGTGCTACCAGACTTTGTCGATGTAATCGTCGAAGTAGGTTTTGGAACCTTTCAGGCTGTGTTGATGCCGTTGCTCGCGATATACTGCCAGACTTGGTCGATATAGCCGTCGAAGTAGGTTGTGAAACTTTACTGGTCGTGTGACGGGCTGAGCACGCGAATCGGTACCCCGTCACCATCCTCCAAGCACAGCTCACCCCATGGAAACTCATCTTTCCCCTGCTCCGCTGCCAGCTGCTTGCATACCGCCTCAACTCCAGGGAACTCCGTTCTTCTGCTGTTGTGCTGCCAACTGCCAGCATGCCTCCTCCACTCCATTGCCCGGTAGCCCGCTTATTCCAAGCGCAGCCTTGTCCGTGACCAGCTCCAGAGCTACCTTCCGAGCCACAATTATCTTGGCGTCCTGGACAGCCGGGTTGACGGGCTTGGCTTCGTCGACCTCGATGTCAAGCTCGCGACGCTGGCTCTTCTCATAGTGGACCACGTGGATTGAATTTTCCTTACTGGCCTCGTCCTTGCGGCTGGCGGTGGTCTGGAATGTGCGGATGGGAGCGACGGCGGTTACGGCGCGGAAGCTCACGCCAGCGCGAGCGGCGGTCTTCATGGTGGAGCGGGCGAAGAAAAATATGCTCAGCTTCTGAACCAAACCGGAGGTCGGGGTATCTCGAATAAAGCTCATCACTTTCCGAGTGTACTTCTGTGGGAGCCGAACGCTCGCCAGTGGCGGCGGCAGGTCGCTGCTGTGGTAGACTTTTGAAACGGCAGGCGATGTACCTCCGGATCGATGCCATCCTCAGTGGTAGACAGGGATATTTTCTTCTCCCTGGAGTTTGTTCTACGAGGCTTTGCTCCTGCCACGGGTTTATTGTTATTCGAGGCGCTTTCCACGCCTCTAGCCGTTTTTATGATGGAGGTTTGCGTACCCCTCCAATGGAATGTGGTCGTCGATGCTCGCCACCGGCTGGTACCGGGGTGCCATCGGCGGTGATGAGGCGCTTCTGGTCGCTCCCCTCGAGGGTTGTCTGAATGTAGGCATGGAGGTTGTTGCTGTCGAAGCTGTTGACGAGTTCGAAGGTAGATGCTGGAGATCTCTACCACTGACCACCGCATTGCTGGCCGCCGTAGCCGCCGCCTTGGCCGTGGCAATGCTGCTGCGTGACTCTGGTGCCATTGCCGCACCGTGATGCCTACGAGAGGCGCTCGGTGTCGGTGCGTGATGGCGGAGGGTTTCTCGCTGGTGCCGAAGGTTGTTGCGGCAGCGAGGGATGCTCACCGGTGTACCAAGCTGGCCCATGGCCGACAAGTGATCTGCGGCGTTTCGACGGCAGAGGCGGCAGAAGTACTGGGCCATGGTGGCGAGCCGGCGAGGGTGTACTTGCAAGTGCGAACGACAAGAAGAGGAGTGCGCCATGGCCGTAAGCGATGGTGTTCTCGATGGCATGGTTGTGAGTGAGAGTCGTGGGAAACAAAGTCCAAAGTCTGAAGGACGCGCTGAACTGAAGCCCACGAGCTTGGAGCGACCGAGGAGCAGCCCCTGCCCTCGAGCTGACCGGCAATGGCAACACATGCCGGCACAGTAAAGGAAGGGCAAGGCGAGCATGACGTTCCCTGCATTACTTCTGGCATCTGCTATTGGGATTAGGGTATGCCTTACGTCCACCATCTCGCGGAGTAGGACGCTGTGCCAGGCAAACATGCCGCAAGGTAAACACAAAGGCACACAAACACGCTCACTACGCGAACAACGGGGCTCATAGCACCCACAACATGCTACGCAGCATGGCTGTGACCTCAACAGCTTCTTCTCCAACCACTAGTTGCTGGCAACGAGTAGGACCGATGAAAAAGATTGAGGGCCACGCGCGCCAGCAGTAGTGCAATACTGGTCGCATGAACCCATGTTTCCAAAGATTGTACCCGCAGAGAAGACATCTCACCGTAGCGAGTACTCTGCTTCTCTCCCGCAACGCCAAACTGTCATGATGTCGCCGCGCGACTACCCAGAGCCTGAATGCCCCAGTTGATCGTTGACGTCGCGAAAGAGGTTGATCAAGTCTAAGATCAAGCGGCGGCGAGGAGAGTTTGTTCAGTCCTAGGACTCCTGCAAGCAGCGAGCACCGCCCCGTCGCCATGTGCCTGTATTCTTCTCTCTTCTGCAACCATCGGTTGCAAACAACACGGTGGACTGATGAAAAGATTGTTTGAAGGAGCACGCACACCAGCTGTAGTGCAATACTAGCTGCATGCCCTTGGGTTCCAAAGATTATGTGCAGGCTGGCCGGATTTCAGAAACACCGTGGCCGCCTGAGCGCGAACAGATTAAGTATGGTCGAGAGTAGAAGAAGACGCGAGCTTCAATTTCGAAATTACTTATTGACGCTCCGCCGTGCCAAGACCTGCAGAGGCGAGAGCGGGTTGCACGTACCCATTCGTTGGTCGTGCGTTTGTTTACATTGTGAATCACAAGGCGGAGCGGAGGTACCTCAGGCTTGCCTGGCGACGATGGTGCGCCTGCTACAGAAGGTCTACGGTTTTTGCGAGAAGGTGAGGAGCATGCTGTGAGCTGTAGCATGGAGCTCTTATGCGGCAAATCATTGTAGAAATCATGTCCATCTACTTGTTGGCATGTTGAGCTACGAGGGTGGACCTGGTCAATGAGCTCAGCTGCTAGCTTCGCAGATCGCCGTCGGCTGCTAAGTCTGCTGGGCCACGGCGATCGTATGCTTCACTTCATTCTTCGATGCTCAGGCTATGGCTATTTGTCTGATACCTCACGCACGATGTTGAGGATTATTCACGCTTGAGGACTGTCCTTAACGTGATGGAGATTGCACAAAGGTGTTGCGAGCTGCAGAACCATTGTCACGAACTACAGGTACGCATTTGCACTCAAAGTGTCGTACATGATTGCAAAATGCTCTAGAGACTCTGTCCCCACCAGATCACATGCCTACGATGTAGTGTACGGTGTACCATGTCTGTTGAGGATCATGCTTGAAGCGATGAGAATCGTACAAGGATGTGGCGAGCTGCAGAACCATTACAACCAACGACGGGCACGCATTTGCATCCGAAGCATTTTGCAAGATCGCTAAATGCTCTTGAGACGCTGCTTTTACAGGATCATCTGTCTGCGATGTACTGTACCTTATCCAACGGTGTGCTATGTGCGGCCCTGTCCTTTGCCTTCAAGCTCTTCTCAAGGTGTCAAAAACGCATGCCCATTTGGCTCCCCTCGCAGATGAACAGCAATCCATCGTGGTCTGTTCGAAACTGTTGCCGGAGGTTGCTCTTGCATTGTACTGCGAACTCTTGGTTTGCCATCTCGTCCATGGCTGTCTCTTGCGTTGCCTTCTCTTGCACAGCCGTTATTCAGACCGGCTGCTCTTGTGCCTACATCTCTTGCATCCCAGCTCTTGCGTTCCAGCTCTCGTCGTTCGTTGAGCTTGCGTCGTTCGTAGTGGGTGGAGGTTGTGTTCTTGAGCGTGTCTCGTAGGTTGCTGCATGCTCGAGTTTCTCGGCCGGCGGTGGCGTCGTAGGCTTGGAGTCCCATTCCATACGCGTCGTCGTAGTCGTGCTCGAGCTCTCTGGCGAGACGGCGAGGCTAATGCTCTTGGAATATTCGCCTTGATGCAATGGTCGTCGATGATCTGAGGAGCACCTTCGTCAGCGGTCGCTTACGTCAAAAAGCTCGCCTGCTCGCGCAACAAGAGGTGACGCGGTATTTGTTCGAGACCTTACCCGCAAGCGATTGCTGTTTGCCGACGCGAAGCAGCTTGTCGTTGCCTTGTTATTCTTTGTCGAGGAGAGCCTTTCAAGCGATGATTTTGTTGTGGTGTCTTCGCTGTCTTGCTGAAGTTGCTGCTCAATGTCAGAGTCAAAACGCATGTTTGGAAAGTTGCTCAGGCATTCTGTAGGCGTGCTGTTCGTCAACACAATGGCACGCTGGAAGTAATGGGTGCTGAATATCACTTGCCTGCCGACCCTACCGTCGTGTTGTCGTTGCCACTCAGGCCACCGCCATTGTCGTCGTTCTCAAGAAGAGTATGGCGTTGCGTTCGCCTGGCGTGTTATCCATGCGATTGTACGAGTAGGCGCATTGTTCAAGGGCAATTTGCAACATTAGCTCAGGAGAAGTGATTGAATGGCCAGGTTCCCATTCTCGACACGCTCCAATGGCGGCGGCAGTGAGGTATGCGGTTTGAGGGTGACTTCGGACATCGTCGTTCATGGCCATACTACGTCCTCATTGCACCGCACGGAGTAGTCACCTCAAGGCTGGTGAGAACACACAATCGGACACGCGTATGCCATTGATGCATGTATTTGCCTGTCTATGCCGATGCGGCTCTGATAGAAGCATCTTCCTCCCAAACTCGTTGCCCTCAAACCACTGACGGGAGTCTTCTTGACCAAGACGGCTACACCTTAATAAGGACTTCGCTCACTTTCTAACATCTTATCTTACAAGCCTACGAGTATCTTGAGCTCGTAGTCCTCCCTCGACCACTGCTCGTCGGCCTGGTCAGAGTGTCACACCTCGCCGTCGCTCCCCCGTGGCTCATCGGTCTGCTGCAGGAGGGTCCAACGCTCCTTCCTCACTCTGTGCACCCGCTTGGCAGCCCACTTGTTTGTTATTGAGTTGCGCTTCGGCTTCACCAAAACAACCCTCCCACATCCCTCACCAGCTGGCGCGAGTTGGTTTCCTCGCACAACAGTCACACTCGCATCTCCAACCTTCTCATCCAACCAGCTCACCTCCTCACACCCACCATCTGCAATCATGCAGATTCCAGGTGACGCCGCCAGTGCTGAGGCTGAGGCCGCACGCGCCAGACGCCACGCACAAATTGCCATGAACGACCTGAGCACCGCCTCGACTCGCGACAGCGATGCCTACATGGCGCTCACTGACGCTCGCGGCAATCTGCGTCGCTCCAACCCGTATCAGGACGCCCAGATTGCCAATCAGGTCCAACAGCGCATTGCGCAGCTGCAGGCTTCTTCCAACCCGGACACTGCAGCCTGGAACAGTAAGTGAAATCCCTATCTCCTCTCGCAAAGCAACTGTACTAACTGACCGCAGACCCCAACGCCATCCTCGGCAGCAACCCGCAGGAACTCAGCGATCGTTTCGCCGGCCAGAGCCACCGTGCCGAGTTTACTCATTTCGCCGCCCCTGTCAGCCCCAGCCATGCTGCTATTCCGAGGATCAGAGCCGGAAAGAGACCTGCTCCCGTCTACGGCAACAGACCTGTTGCCCACCTGGCCACTCCCAGCACACGCGTGCGTGCTGGCTCTCCTACTGCTCACGGCACCATCCGTGATGTCGGTGGTCAACGTCAGGCAGTTCCATTGCCAAATCGCCACCGCCACCCCCAGCCTGCTCGTGACGGCAGTTTCGACGGTCCGATTCCCACGGCTCCTCGCGTGCCTCATGCCCAGCCTGTTCTCCAGGTCCCTCAGGCCCCTCGCCTGACCCCTAGCCTGACCCCTAGCATGTCGGTCTCTCAGGATTCCTGGGCCCCTCACCTAACCCCTGGCCTACCTATCTCCCAGGTTCCCCAGGCCAGTGATTGGCCTGCCCCTCTGAACATCAACAGGGCCCCTCACCAGGCTATCTCTCGCCCGGCTAATCCTCACCCCGACAGCGGTTCCAGGTTCCCGAGTTCGGCCGAGCTTGATCAACGGAAGATCGACATGATCACGGATGCCATTGGCACCAACCGCCTCATCACCCTCATGACCCAGGTTTACGAGGATGGGCCCGAGATCACCTATTTCAAGGTCCATGTGCGTTTCTGTGCCGTTAAGACCACCGAGCCCAACACCCCGGTCAAGAACAAGGGGCAGCAGTGGGTCGAAATCTTCCATGCCCTCAGAAAGGTTCTCGTCTCCCGTGCGATCGAGATTGCCTACATGACCCCGGAAGATGCGGAGAAGCAGCTCAGCATTACCTCAGAGAAGTACTACGAGTTCGAGGAGCTCTTGCAGGACGTTCACGAGGCTCGCACCGTGGTCGATAAATCCGTTCAGTCCAAGCAGGTTATCCAGGACAGGTGGGTCTCTGCCGGCAAAAAGGACGTTCTCGACCGAGTCATCGAGAAGGAGGCCGCACTCGCTGCCGAGAAGGAGCGTGAGTCTAACCCTCAAACTCCAAGCAGTGGCAATGAGGCTGACATGACCATCAAAGTCGAGACCACCATCCAGCAGGTCATCGAGCGCTTCGATTCGCAGGGAACCATCGCACAGCCTTTCGGTATTTCCACCACCATCAGCGGCCCAGTGACCCGTGCCCGCGAGACTGTCAACTCCACCCCAGCTGTTGGAGTCGTGCAAGTCCGCGACGGCGACAACGAGTCGCAACTGGCTCGCAACGAGGTGGAGCCAGTTTGCCTCACTGTCACGCTCGACGCCGGCCAGCACCCGAACTCCGGTGGTGAAGTTCTGGTTCAGTACAGCTACGCCTTGGAGAGCGTCGTAGAGGTTTTCGACAACGCCCTCCAGGCCGAGTACATGAGTCAGGAGGAGAGCCTTGACGACTCTGATGAGGAACTCTAAGTGTTCTGAAGTCCGAACCTCTCTTCTTACTTATGCAAGTGATGAGTGTTAATGATGATTGTGGAAGCGAAGCTTTAGCTCGCATGATGATTGCGTTTGGAAACGGAGTTTGCGAGGGCAGATAGTAACAAAAAATCCAATGGAAAGTATTTGCCTTATTTTTTTTCCGTGCCGTTTCTTCGAGTATCTCAACAGTGAAAAGTTCAAGAATGATGCTGAAGTATCTGAGATCACGTGATATGGATTCACCGAAGTCTAAGTTGTAGTTATGTATCTCGCTGATCTCACGGCCAATATTCGAGCTCAAAGTAACTGATATCATCACACAGGCTTGGAAGATACAGAGCATTCCTCGATATCTCTCAACGATAGACTGGTTGTTTTATATAGCTATAACATGTGATACAACCATGCAGCGTTGTAAGACGCTTGCTGTCTCTGAGCGTTACTATGCTTTTTGTGTATGACTAGGGTATATGATATGAGCACACTGAACTGCTAGATATCTTGTGGCCTTCAAAGGTGTGATGGCCTTTCTTTGAGACTGTAGTAGATGATACGAGCACACAAGCTCGTGAGATGCTTGGCCATTTCCAGCGGCGAGATTGCTTTTTTTTCGACTATGGCAGAGGATATGAGCGTAGATGCTTGTGAGACGCTTGGTTGTACTCGACGGTGAGGTGGTAGCGTTCTGTGAAAACATTATATGGTATGTGCATAAGGGTTTTTGTGACAGCTAGTGATTTTTAGCCCCGAGATGGCTTTGTATGAAGACGACGTCAGATGATATGATCACATAGGCTAATGAGATACTTCTTAATTCTCCATGGTAAGATGTAGTTTGCCTGTGAGCATGACAAATGATATGACCACGAAGGTTTCAAGATATGGTAAATAGAGAGTGCATATGTACTGGTTTCGAGTCTGATACACGAATTCGAAGCGTTCGACATCATTACGTCGGACTGAGAGATGCGGGAAGTGGAGCGTAAGTATCTCGGTGGCCTTATGATTTATGTATGACTCCTGGATATTTGGTATTGTCGTACTGTTTTGTGAGATACGACAAAAGGCAAAGGAGAGTGTCAGCTGTGGAATGATAATTGTGTGTGATCGAAGAAAAAGGTATGAGCATGCCTAGTGGCAAAGATGATGCGGTCTCCCGAATGTATCTCAGTGGGGAAGGAGTAGTGTTCTTGTGATCGGGGCATTGTTATGAGCATTTATAGCCGTTGCGGCGATCGAGTCTTCTGTTGTATCTCAAACGGCATAGTAACGCTTGAGTATTACAGGAGCGATTGAGGTTAGCTTATCGATTTGAAGTGAACGAGGTAGATTAAGAACTATCTCGGCGGCGGACAAGGTACTTTCGAGCGACGGGATCGTCTGAGATGAGCAAGCTGGCTTGTGAGGGAGTACTTCTAGTTCGATAACGAGTCAGCCTATTCATATGATCCAAGCATTGGCCAAGAGCGTGAGATGTTGTCCGCTATCACCTTTAGCTCTTCGTACAATGATGGCGGAGTCTCGTATTCATGTGCGTGGAAAAATGGAACAAAATCATGCTGGCTTGCCATGACTTCTGAATGCGATGCAATGCTACCATTCACCACATATGCCAGCGCGGAGCCTTGTCTCAGTAGCGTTCGAATGCCTTTCACTTGCTACCATCTGCCATACGTCGTCAGCGTGAGAAGCCCTTTGGCGTTGGGTAGGCCTTGGTCGCACTGCTTGATGCTACCATCTCTCGAGGTATTTCGTCCCGAGAAGCTTTCTTAGGAGACACTGCTGGCCTTTCGTCTCCTGCCAGCTGCTACCGTCTGCTGCGAGTAATCTACGCAAGAAGACTTTTCGGACACCACTCGATAGTCCTTGGTCGGCTTAACATCTGCTACCATCTGTCGCATCGCAATAGCAAGAGGGAATATCCTGGAGGAACATGGTCGATTCAAGCCGCCTTGCCCGCTGCTACTCTTGGTGATATGGTGGCAGCATGAAGTTTCGCCTGCGAAGCTTATGACTACTTTGACGCCCGTTGCCATTTGTCAGTATTGCCACAGCCAAGGTGTTGTTCAGGCAAGTCCTGATGCCCTGCGGTCTGCTACCATCACTCAAACGTTCGTCATGCAAGGTATTGCCTGGCAAGCTGGTGTGCTGCGTACATTAGTCCACAAGTCGTGCAGGGCATGGCCGTGCCACGGTGACACATGTAAGCTTGCGCAAGTACGAATGTATTGTGCGTCGTATCAAGATCTGTTCCACATGTTCTTCCGCTGGTTGACCAAAGCGTCCACACCCAGAAGCCATTTCTTCCACGTCTGACCATTGTCCATCTCGAGAATTTGAGACATCCGACCATAGCATCTCACAGATTCGTCGTCGCATTCTTCCGTCATTCTCATCTTACCATGCGGCCCCCAAATCTTCCACTTTGGGCTCGGCTCTTCCGATGGTGCGTCGCCTCGAACAAAGTCTATCCACGCCAGTGCAAAATGTTTGGCCAGTTCAAGCTCACAACTGTCCATCTTGTCGCTGAGGTTCCCAAACAGATAAAGCAGCTCGTAAGCGTGATATGCGGTGCCCTCAAGCTCATTGTGCAACTGTGAGCGCTGGTCAAAATGGTAGAGGAACAGCTTGCCATTGTCACGCAAGCGCTCGTTGGCGAGAGCTGTTGCGTGGTTAGGGACTTTGAAGATGGCGTCACCAGCCATGTGCTCCACGGCTGCTAAGAGGTCAGGCTGGGTCTGTTCCGGTGAGATGTCGTATGCATCCAGTATGATCTTGAGGTGGGCTTCATCCTTGATGAACTCTAGGAGCGTCTCCCACACAGAGGCGTACGTTTCGTTCTTGATGTTCATGCTGAAGATGACTCCTTCGTGATAGACATCACCGACCATGTAGCTCTCCAGCCACTCGGGTGCAGCATGCATCGATCTTGGGTTTTTAGCATAAAACCAGCCATCGAGGCAAGAATTTCCAGTTCCACTTTCGACGCCTTGTATGGCTGGAGTGGCTTCGGCAAGCTCGGCTTGATCGATGAGGCGCAATTGATCCAACACGTTTGGGTCATCAGAGTCAATCTTGAAATGCTTGCACACTTCCCTGAAGAGGATCTCGTGCTGCTCCAGTGTCCACGCCGGAATGGAGGCCGCTAGCCCGGACATGCAGACTGCCCGGTTGAATTTGGACGGTTGAGCGGCCAGGAGTTGATTGCTGATGGAAATTCCACCAGCGGACTCTCCTACCAGTGTAACCTGCTCTGGGTCTCCTCCGAACTGTGCGATATATTGTTGCACCCATTGCAAGGCGACTTGCTGATCAGTGAAGCCGAAATTACCGCAGCCTTTGTGTCCATCAGCGTGGAGCTCCTCTTGAATGGCTTTGCTTGCAAGAAAGCCACCGAGCCCGACCCGGTAGTTGAAATTCACACAGATAATTGGCTTGCTTTCCGATACAGCAAGGGTGGTCAGGTTGACAGCGTCGAAAATTGGCAAGTTCGCGCCGCCATACAACAGCGACCCACCGTGCACATAAACCATGACTGGAATAAGCCCTCCACTTCGCAGAGACGGTGCAACGATGTTCATGACAAGGCCGGAGAGCTCATCTTGTATTGGTCGTCGCTCGAAATGCGAAGGCGGAGGAACCGGGGTGAGGAGTCCATCTTCTCCTTCAGCAAAGCCCGGACGAGGGCAGTCATTGCTGTAGTTGGAATGTATCAGATCATCAGCCCTTACGAGTAGGCAAATGATTTACTCACCCCATTTTTGTGCCATCGTGGTACTGGTTGGGCCAACTTGTATTGAGTTGAGAGCGAGTCCATCGTTTCGGAAGCGTTGCATACGGGATCCCACAGAATTGTCTTACACCGAGCTCGTATTCGAATCCATCCAAGCCACCAAGACCTGCAACATGGGTATTACATACGCGCAAGGGCTCCTGGAAAGACATTGTACCAATGCCGTGAAAGGAGCGAGAAAAATAGATGTCCGGACGTCATCGTTGCTGTCAAGCGAGCCAGTTCTTTTATGCATAGCGAACAGCGGTTGCCATTCGTATCTTGTTGGCTCGAGACATCCCCATGAGATTGCCTCGATGCCTCTCTGAGGATTGCCCTCCGTTGGTGTTTGCTCGTGTCCGCAGCGTCAACAGCCGAGGCCAAGGGGCCCATGCTCATGCATGGCATTGTATTATTTCCTAATTGGGAAGGTCGACGCAATCGGCCCTGGTGGCCTGCACAGACGTGATGCTGTGTACAGTGTAGATGGCTCTCATCTTTCGAACTCATACACCTCGCTTGACGATTGCCATAAACAGGGTTTTTCATCAAGATAACCACCACGGCCTCGCGATATGTTCCGGTATCATCTACCTGATAGATACTCGCTCGGCGTCCGCGGTCTACGGCAGATCACAGGCTACAAAAGCCGGCACGCTACTTGATAAGTAATACCACTTGTTTACTCATTGGCTGCTAGCCTGGACGGTATCCTACCTAAGATCTGGAGGGTGCTCCAATACACATAACGAAAAGTATGGCTCTCGTTCAGGCAAAGCTCTTCGACCCTGGCGTACCAGTCGACCAGCGTCAGCGAGCACTAGATCGAGCACTCTCCGATCCTGGTGTACCCAAATCGCAAGGAACAACGAAGCCATTCTGGTTGAACGACTGTGATCAATCGCTCGCCACTAAGCAATCTTCATCGTTACCTCCTGTCGCAGATATCGTCATTATCGGCTCCGGGATAACTGGTATATCAGTGGCACACTCAATTCTGGAAGACAGCAACACGACAGCAGAGAATCTAGAAGCTCTCCCAAAGCCACGAGTTCTCATTCTCGAAGCTAGAGACTTCTGTTCTGGAGCGACTGGTCGAAATGGAGGCCACATTCTCGAGACAGCCGACGAATTTGACGATCTGGAGGCAACTTACGGCCTGGAAGCAGCAGTAAAACTCACCAAGTTCAGGCTGTCGCAATGTGCAGCGCTGTTGGAAACTGCCAACAAGCTTGGTATCAGCGATGAATGTCAAGCAAGAAATGTCGAATTCGTTGGCGCGTATTTCGACGAGGAGGCATGGCAAGACGCAAAAGTGCGGGCGCAACGCCTCAGAAACGCTTTGCCGAAGGAGACGGAGGAATGGAAAACGCTGGATAGGGAAGAGATCCCCGAGGTCAGTGTCATCCCGAGTTTTCAATATGCTTGTTCATGCCTAACGTGTATGCCAGGACTACTGCATGCCTCATGCTCGGGGGGTCATGCTCGGTCCTGCTGGAGCAGTATGGCCTTACAAGTTCGTCACTGGTGTGCTCAAGAATCTTCTCGCTCAGTATGAGGAACGGTTCACTCTCGAAACCAACACGCCGGTTCTATCGATTGACAGCGGAAACGGCGAAACGCCATTCACACTGCATACCTCTCGAGGCATTGTCAAAGGTCGTCATGTCATTCACTGTACAAATGCGCACGTTGGGCACCTTGTCCCGGGACTAAGGGGCAATGTGTTCCCCATTCGGGGTCAGATGTCTGCTCAGTCGCCTGGCACCAAATTTCCACACCAAGGAAACGACAAATCGTGGCTTTTTATGTATGACAAAGGCTTTGACTATTTGACGCAGCTGCCTCGCAACGGTCAGTCAGACGGTGAGATGATGTTTGGAGGAGGATTCGCGCAATCTGAAGGAGGCGGCATCGAAGATCTGGGTCTTGCAACTGACGATGCATTGAGCCTGTCCGCCGACATACATCTTTCTGGAGCGCTGAGCGCAGTGTTTGGGAGGGATAATTGGGGTCCTGTGAATGGCTCTGCGGTGAAGCAGATGTGGACCGGCAACATGGGGTTCAGTGCAGATGGTCTGCCGTGGGTCGGCATGTTGTCAGAAAAGCTGACAGGACGGAAGCGGCCTACTCAAGGAGAGTAACAGTCGGGCAGAGAGTGGGTGGCCGCCGCATATTCGGGAGAAGGTATGGTTAACGCATGGCTATGTGGCAAAGCCTTAGCGATGATGGTGTTGCAGTATTGCAATTCCAAACATCAAGTGCAAGGAAGCCTTGCGCCGGAGTGGTTTCCTGAGCAGATGCTCATCACCGACGAAAGGACTGAGAAGTCTCGTTTGCCGACACGAGTGGCAGATTTGTAGCAATGTGCTCGAGCAGGTTAATCGAGGTATCCAGAATTCCGCTTCACATGCAGAGGCTGGCCTTGAAGCACTTTGTAGTTCATGGGAGCTAGGCAATGTCAAGATCCACAATTAGGCATCTCGTCGTACAAGACTACATGGGACTACGCAAGAAGTTTTTCCTTCCACCAGTGCAAACGAGATTTGCGCATCCATAAATTTTCCAATCAGCCATCTTTGCTCCTTACTATCGATTATAGTGTCCCACTAATCGCAGCCTGTTCAGATACTGGCACCACTATCGCCAGCGAAACGTCGATATTTCTCCGCCCACGCCGCTCGGATTCTCTTTCCGTAGATTATCATCGGAACGATCAGTCCTGATACTGCCAGACAAAGAAAGCCACTGGTGATGAACATGCTTTTCAAGCCGCTGTGCTGGATCCACGGCTGGATAGCGAATGGGATACCGATGCTGACGGCGTTGCGCAGGAACGCGATGCCAGTGAAAGCATCTCCGGTGACCTAAGTGCTCCTGTCAGCCAAACTTCCTAGAACGTTGTGGCAGGAGCCTTACTTCTCTGTAGCAGTCAATGGTGTATGTCATCGAGGCATCCCCAATGCTGCCAAGGCCGAAACCGAACAGAGCACCGCCTACAGATATGATGCTCCATGGTTGGCCCTGGAATTATGTAAGCAGATGATAACGAGATCTCTGAGGGGACAGGTTTACCTTGGACATGCTGACACCAAACATAATGAGCCCACCAGCCATAGCCAAGGCAGGAAGATGAAGTAAGTACAACCGCATCTCCGGCTCATACAAGCCCTTGTTGCGGCGAGAGAAGAACAAAATTGCTCGATCGAAGCAGAAGCCACCGTAAAGCACGCCGATGAGATTGCCGATGAATGGGCCTGTACTCATGTAACCGACCTGGGCCGGAGTGAAATTGTACGGCGGGAATGGCATGATGAAACCCAATGTTGATGCCATGACGTTCAACCATATTACTCCTGATGCGTACTGGACACCAGTGAACAGCACTGGCGGAAAGGTAAGCAGTATGACTAGTGGGCGCCAGTAGTGCGGCCAAAGGGTCTCGCGAGTGTAGGTATAGAGAGGAAGTCTCTGTCTCCACGACCGCAAAGGAATCGACGAATCAATCTCATGGTGGGTCGATGTCGGCACGGTGGTCAGAGGGACAATGTCGACACTCCCTTGCTGATCTTGCTTCCTCGAGGTTTTTCGTACGAGCTCATCCGGATCGAATCCGGTGGATACGTCAACGCCGTTGGTGATGGGCGTGAACTTAGTCTCTTCGAAGAAGAACAGAAAAAGGACGAACGTCAGTGAAAGCACGATGCCGAGCGTGCGGTAGCTCCATCGCCAGCCTTGCGCCGAAGCCTGCGCACCCGCTCCCATTGGTGCAAGGAATGAACCTGTCATTACCATGGAGAGGTACAAAGCGTTGAGACTACCGCGGTGGTGTACAAAGGCGATGTCGGCAATCTAGAAATGGAGCAAAAGTCAGCATAGTGGACTTCGTGACCTGATGTGGTACTTGAGCTCACAGTGATCTGTACAATTGCTTCATTCGTAGCACCAGCAAGTCCGAACAACAAGTTGGTCCCATATAACTCGCCCAGCGACGTCATCTCGGCTGTCCAAAACGACATGGCGGCCATGACAGCCGTAGAAATAAGGTATACAGGACGGCGGCCAAACTTTCTTGCGAGCGGAATGAAAAGAAGGCAGCCGAGAGACAAGCCGACAAACATGACTGAAGAGGAGTTGTTGAGTTGGCCAAAGGTTAAGCCAAGGTCGACGGACATCTGTTGCCAGAAGATGATCTGGATGGAGAAACTGGAGAATATGCTTGCTGTGACGGCTAGAACTAGAGCAAAGTTAATGGCCTTGCGTACTGTCGTCCAGTTGAGCGGATCGTTGGGGTCTGTAGAGGGCACCGGGTCGAGAATGACACTCTTCCTCGAGTGGCCTGTTTCTCCATTGTCCCGTTTGGTGATCAACAGGAATGTGCCGGGTGGGTGACTCTGGTCTTGAGTATCTGACGACATGATGGACACTTCCAGAGTGTATGTGAGTGGTGTGTGGAAGCCTGTACGTGGCTCGAAGATGCTTGTATAATGATCTCAGAAAGACTGGAGGTCTGGCTTCAATGTCGGTTTCTGGTGTGCCGTGGACCTGATGATATAAACCCCTGATGGCTATGCTCCCCGCCCATGAGCTTTAAACGAAATCTAGGACAAGTCTTATCGCAAGTCGCGTGCATGTAGTTGTCTTGTGGTCGCTCGAGGACCTCGCTACATCGCAGGGGTTGAGGCGGCCTTGGGCCCACCTCCAGGTTCCCCAGATAGTTTCGCTTCTCACGTCAAAGTCAAAGTCTGTTGATATCATGGCGTCCGCCTGCTGTAAACGGTAAGAAGCTCTGTATGGGCTGACACGCTGGAGGTCCTGGCTTGGCTGGGCGCCAACGGTTCTGAGGGATATATCTCTCTTCGGTAGCTGGACGCGACATTTGACTCTTTGCCGACAAAGCTTATGTCTAAGTCTCCAGCGGCAGATGATGCGCCTAGACGTCTATCATTAACGATCGAGCATCTCGTAGCTTAGGCCAATGAAAAGGATGGCTTTCACGCAAGACAAGCGGTTACAGTACAAGAGATTTTTGCATCTGCACAACCTTCGTTACATATCTACATACTACACAGGACAGAATGGTCGCTGTCGTTCGACAACACATACAGCTAACCCGTGTCAACGATGGTATGTCTAGCCACCGATCGTCACATCAAACCATCTGACACGAAGAGTGAGAAAAGATGCAAAGCAGATTGCAGCAGTAGCCCGAACCATAAGTCAATGTTTCGCAAATGACACGCTCATCAGATGGCTACGTCCAGGCTGTACGCCTTGGAACCGATACGGCGTAGAGCAAGCATGGCAGCGGAGGCGCATACAGAGGGCAATCTTCGAAGGACAGGTCTTTCGCTCAAACATCACTGAAGAAGCGAGAGCAACAGCGCAATCATACAAGAGCCCGTACACGTCAACTCAAGAGACTCCACGAGAGGCCGATCAAGAGGATGACGATGCGGGGGTGGCTGTCCTGCTGTATCCACCAAAAGAGCGACAGAGCTTTTCTTTGCGGATGCTGTGGCAAAGACTGAAGATCTGGATCCTTGATCGTGTTGCTCCAACTCCTGATGATGGTTCCAAATGCGAGGTAAGAGGCTTTGCAGAAGTTTACACGCCCGGTTGCTGATACTGTCGAAGCGAGTAGAGCAGCTCATGCAAGCACATGATGCTACAATGTGCCGCATCTCGAGCCAATATGCCAATGTCTGGTATTTGGAAGTTATTGCGGTCCATCCATCACTGCAAGGGCGCGGTCTCGGAGGTGAAGCGATGAGATGTGTCCTCGAACAGGTCAAAGGCGATCCCATCGTCCTTGAGTGTACAGAACGCTCGAATGTCAGGTTTTATGAGAAGCTTGGGTTCGAATGTGTGGAAGAAGTCGTGCTGCTCGACTCCTCCACCGATAACACAGAAGGGTGCAGAATGTGGGTAATGTTAAGGATACCATGAACCCGAATGGAAGATATCAAAGCTCAGTGCTCGTTGCTTATCATCCCGGTCGTCATAGCAAAGATAATTCCAGACCTCGCGCACGCAAAAGATCGTCCACGTTGACCGGTCCACTGTGGTCTTGCGACTCCTGCCAGATCTCTTCGACCAAGTCAAGCAGCAAAGGGGATTGCTCCCCTAGTTTTGGCTCATCAGCCACTCGAAGTGATCTTCTCACAACTTCTTTGTATTCCGTGTACTTGGTGAACACGTCTGCTTGAAGAGCTGCGATGACAGCTGGGTACAGTAGTGCATTTGTTGGGAGTCGAGTGTTCGCCACTGTACCCGATGAGGGACGTAAAGAGTGTTCAACAGCATCAAGCGAACTAACGATGCGAGTGACGAGTAATTCGGTTGATATAGGCGCTTTTGGTCCTTGAGCAGTGCCTGTGGGTACCTGGCCGCCGACTGGAAATGTGGATGAAGCTGTAGAGCTTGAGCGGATCGACGTTCCACACTGTCGATGTGTGAGAATACAGGCCAGGCGATATGCCTCCCATAGCTGTGTTTGTGCTAGGGAGCCATGGGCACCGAGCCAATTCCATAGCTGTAATTCCGAATCGCTTGAGTCCATGTCAGAAATAACATCAAGCAAAGACTTTGGCAAGCCACTCATTGCTTCCACCTGATCTCTGTTGTGTCGCAAGAAGCCCCGTGGAGCACAGTTCCGTTTCCACACTCCAAGGCAGGGGTTTTGTCTTCCGAGAGTCCATACCGGCAGATCCATTATGCCCATGACCTCGACGAGGTGAGTTTGATATGCGCTTTGAGCGCCGGAAGCTGGCTGAAGACCGATAGAACTCAAGATACGTTCAACGCCTTGCAGATGCACTGTCCACGGAAGGCCTTGCAGAATCTGTGACACGTGCGATCAGTCTCGCTGGCTGCGTCGTTGGGATTTCAGATAGGGTACAAACGTACTCCGATACTACACAGCAATAGCCCTGCAGTCAAAGTAGCATCGTGGAGGCATTCTGTGCTCCGGGAAAGCTCTGCGCGAAATTTCCCCAACGCTGCATGCAGAGACTCAAGAACATAAGATCGTTCGGCTACGGAGATGGTTGCCTGCAATGCCACACACACAGCATGCAAGGCTTCGGACTCTTGTGAAAGTCGTGGAAGGTTCGATGCCAATGTCAAGCGCTCTGTGCAAGAGGTATCGATAGGCGACGCATGTAATATATTAATGCCTGAGCGCATGACTAGTTGGGATGCTTGGTCAGCAAGGCACCTGCTTCCAGACCAGGTGATTAAAGGGAGCCTTGCTACTTACATTCCTGGAACAGCGCACGCTCGTCTGGACTATGTGGTGAAACGGTTGCTAGGTTGTCACCCCCAGATGGTATGGGTGGCCAGGCAGTAGCACCATCATATGTATTTAAGTCAGTGGGTGTATATGATTCCGGAGATATCTGAAGATCCGTTTCCAAGTCCATGTGCAGATCTGGCTCCAAGGCTATCTGTGAGTCCAGCTGTGTATTTTGTACCATAGGCGTTTGTGAGCCCGTAATCGCCTCAGTGTCCAAGACATTCTGCAGATTGGTAACGCATGGGGGTCTCTGAGCACCCACTGCCTGGGTCGAACTCTGTGCGTCTTTCTGCAAGTCTCTCTGGCGACCTCGTCGAACTGGCCTCCGAGCACCTGCCTCCGCCTGTAACGGCAATGAAGCGCCTGCAAGTCTGCCACGCGATGCCACGCCGTTGCCCCATTGTAGACGCACCTCGAAACCACCACACTCGCGACCGATCTGCTGACAGTTGGCACATCTGGGCCTGGCGCCGTCGCACTTCTGGTGTCGCAGCTTGCACGTCCAGCAACCGTCGCGTGTGCGCTTGCGGGGCGTCGACATGTCGGATGAGGAGATTACTGTTGTTTACGGGATCACCCCGAGCCAGACCGTGGGGTATATCTCCCCCAAGCAGTGCTTATCTTTAGCGTCGACCTGCCGCATTGAGTCTGTTCTAATCGGCGTTTGGGCCCACTTTGTACTCTTGCACGTAGCCGAACACACTTTGCCGCTTCCTCCACTCACGCCTCTCCCGCACTGTGATAAGACCGCTGAGACCGCAAGAGCGATATGGCCCGCATTGCTGTACTTAAAAGGGAACATGGACTTTTGTATGAGATACGACGAGGCCATGTTTAATCTTAGTCACAATACGTGAATTCCGAATCATTTCTATCATTCTCAACAATCATGGTGTCCGCAGCACAGCCTCAAGATTCACCAGGCAACGCCTACTACCCAGGAACCTATCCCATGCGAAAGCCACAACTTGGCTTCGTCTATCGTCTGGAGTGTAATATCGCCGACAAAGAGGTTCACGTTGGAGCGCCTCACGGTGCTGGTGTCGTGCGGAGTATCGCTCCTATCACCGGCGGCACTTTCAAAGGTCCCGAGCTCCAAGGTAAAGTCCTACCTGGTGGCGCGGACTGGGCGACGGTCATTGAAGGAACGCATGTGAGTCTCAATCCAAGATCGATGTGTCAACAAATGCTCATTGCGTGGGTGTATGAAGTCCATGACTCTCGAAGCGCACTACACCATTGAAACCCATGACGGCTCTTTCCTATATGTTCGGGCACACGGTCTCTATCGGCCAGGACCTGGAACAGAGTACGCAAAGCAAGTCGACAGAGATCCACTTGCGATTCCTCCAGCGACCGCGACGCAAGACGACGTGGAGTTCTTCTCGCATCTGCGTATCGAAGCTGGGCCGGGAAAATACAATTGGCTCAACGGGATAATTTGTGTCGGTGAGTAGCGTTGTATCTCGTCGAGGAGAAAGATGCTCAATACTGATTGTTTTCTTGAGGCGTGATGATCAGCGATGGAAATCGCATATGTATCGATGCTTACTATCTTACTAACTTCGAGGGTATCAAGCCTGAGGATGTTATGGCAAAGCGTGTGTCCTAAAGCAGACTATATGCCCAGGACCTGAGCGAAGTACAATGCCGGCTCCTGGGTTGATACAAATGATATGAATGCGCTATCGATTGGTTGTAGAGTGGGTCAAATTTCTGTATCTAGCGTACCATACAGCACTGTGGTGATGACACCCATCCAGTGAAAACTATCATCCTTCTACACAGTACCTCTCATCGTAGCTTCTATTGATGGAACGTCTTATTCCAGCGATTCTCTACGATGTACGACATTCCTAGTGCTTAATCTCGTATATACTATCAGCCTGCACACTCCATATACAAGTCTCAGTGGCCCAAACTTCTCTCGCGTCTCTACGTGTATGACAATACCACAAAACAAACCATTTCTCGTGATCTAGCACTAACCCTAAGCAAAAATGCATTCGAGTCGCCCGCAATGAGAGGATCGATCAATATGACTTTCTCTTATCTTGATCGCACATCTGCTACGATCAGTAACACACCGGTCAGCGTAGACGGTTGTGCAGCTATTGTTCCTGGACTATCTTCATGTTGTCCATGGTAGCTGGTGATCATTGTCGATAACGTCGACTGCCTCGGCGCGACTGCCTCGGCGTGGTCAACCACCTGCCATATACGGAAGGTCGACGCCATTGGAGCACGCGGAACACTATTCCCCGCACGTGGTGCTCGAAGCTTCCTTCTTGGAGGTTGTGAATCGGTCGTAGGCCTTGATCAGGACAGATGCGACACTAAACCGCGGTTCAAGACTGTTTCTGGGAGTGTGCAGCTCTACAGAGCATCAAGTTATAAGGAATTCGCAAAACTCTCAGATAAGTTCACAGTGATAACTATCATCATCATCACCAACAAAACCCGCCAGTTGTAACTCCGAACTTCTCCTGACTATCACACGTTCCCCATTTGCCCGCACAAATCGCAGCCAGGCCATACAAACATTATGCACGGAAGCGACGCTGATACCTGGGAGACGCTCGTAGAACTGAAGCAGAAGCAGATCGCTGATGACATTCCACTGGAATGGCGCTTGCCGTCAACGCTGATTGAAAAGTACCGCAAGCCTGGCATCAATCTCATTGCAAGCGACGTCTTGCAAAATGCAGGTATCTTATCACCTGTTGAGCTGCAGATTACCGAAACCAAGTCCGCGACAGAATTGGCTCGCCAGCTCAAGACAGGCGAATTGACTTCAGTCGCAGTCACAACAGCTTTCTCGAAGCGAGCAGCAATTGCTCAACAGTTGGTTCGTTCCATCTTTTCGATAATCCAAACGCCTCTCTCTAACACGTGCAACAGACATCATGCTTGACAGAAACCATGTTTCCGGAAGCTTTAGAGCGGGCCAAGTACCTCGACGAGTACCTCAAGCTACATCACCAACCCATGGGCCCGCTTCATGGCTTGCCCGTCAGTATCAAAGATTGTTTCCAAGTGAAAGGCAAGCAGTCGACGGTCGGCTATGTCGAGTTCATCAAGCGCCCAGCAGCAAGTGAGGACTCCTCTCTTGTAGAGATTCTTCTAGAGCTTGGTGCAGTGCTTTATGTCAAGACCAATATTCCTCAAACTATGATGGTGAGTAAGGTTTCGACAGTGACAGCTGCTACATCATACTGACCAACTCGCAGACAGGTGATTCAGACAACAACATTTTTGGACGCACACTGAACCCGCATAACACAAGTCTGACTGCTGGCGGGTCCAGCGGCGGAGAAGGAGCGCTGGTAGCTTTTAAAGGCTCCCCGCTTGGTGTAGGCACAGACGTAGCTGGTTCCATCCGCATACCCTCCTTATGCTGTGGAACATATGGCTTCAAACCAACCGCCGATCGCGTGCCCTATGGCGGTCAAGTTTCTGGCGCCATGGAAGGCCTTCCCGGCATTCATCCTTCCGCTGGACCTCTGGCTAACAGCTTGGAGGACTTGGACTTCTTCACGTCTTCAATCCTGAGTACAGAAACCTGGAAATACGATGTCACTGCCATTGGTGCATCCTGGAATCCCAAACCTCTCCCAGAAGATGGAAAGAAACTCAGAATTGGAGTCCTGGACGAGCACTCTCTCCTTCCACTTCATCCACCAGTCCGACGAGCACTGCAATCAGCAACACAAGTCCTGGCTGCTGCAGGCCATGAGATCGTACAGATCACGCAAGACGGTGGGCGCGACATCGCTCTGGGCAACCGTCTCGCATTTCAGTACTTCACCTATGCTCCTCATCCTGACCAAATTGCCGCCAGTGGAGAACCACTAGTCCCATCGGTAGCGAAGCGTGCTCATCCAATGTTCACTGGCCCATTACCTGTCTCGACCGATCTTTCAGACTTCGAATTGGTCAATGAGCTACAAATTGCAAGGGATCGATACAGTGATGCATGGCGCAAGACATGGATTGAGCACAAACTGGATGTCATGCTAGCTCCAGCGGCCCAGAATACGGCTGTCCCGTACGACACTTTTGGGTGGCCGCCGTACACGCTGTTCCTAAACGTACTCGATGTGAGTGCCAGTAGACAGTGGTAGCATGACTTCTGCTAATGCGCATTGCAGTATCCCGCTTGCATTATACCTTATGGCAGTTCTGACAAGTATCTGGATTCGGAAGGTTTTTCGCCAGCCGACGATGTGCAACCAAGCTGTGAGCCTTCCTTTGAAGAACGTCGCATTGAATGCTCGACTGACAGATTTAGACGACCCTGAAGCGACAAATGGTGCTCCTTGTTCCGTTCAAGTCTTCACATCCCGATTCCAGGACGAGCGATGTCTTGCTGCAGCTCGCGTCATCGACCGAGTGCTCCACCCTAAGCCGTGATGATTTTCATTGCGAAGTTCTCCCATAGAGCATTAGAGACCCTTAGATACACAATACATCAATACGCTCTTGATAATATGTGTGCTTTCGCTGGGGCCTTGGCCAGCAATGGCCACCTCGCGAAGCTCTCGCGTGCCCATGTCTGCCTGGGTCCCGAAACCAAACGATAAAGCACAATGGACTAGATCAACAAACCCATCAATGTCTATAAAGGTATCGCAAATGTGGTCGTACGAAGCCAGTAAAGAGTAAGTTTGGTCGCTGCAGACACAAACGCTCGAAATTAATGGTTTTATATAGAAGATAAGACGCTGAAATTTACAAAGACACAGGGACTCCGAAACCACAACGTGCAAGCAACCAATCGATGGAAGCCTTAAAATTGCAGTCAGTTGGTCGGTCACCGCCCAGTATCTGCTAGAATCGCTGCACTCTCGCTTTGGAAATTTGCAAAAAGTCAGGAGCCGATGCTTTAAACGTAGACATACTCGACACCGCACTCGCCATCAGTAGAAGGGGCATCCTGCTCAGTGTTGCCGGCGGGCTCGATGTCAGAGCCGTTGTTGCTAGGAGCAGCAGAGGTAGGGGCGCTGGTAGCAGCAGAGGAGACAGGGGCTGGGGACTCAGACTCGGAAGAAGAGCCGGTGGAAGCACCGTCCCAGACCTCAGGGCCGGGGAAGGGGAAGTCCTTAGCACCGTTGTAGATGCTGAAGTTGGCGTAGGGGTCCTTGTCGCTGTAGGCAGCAGGGAATTTGACGAGAGGGCCGGGCTTGCCGTTGCCGCCGTTTGTCACCTTGACCTGAACGCAAGAGACGTAGTGTTCCGGCTGGTTGACGTGGGACCTGTGGACGCCGATGTGCTCAAAGCGGACCAAGTATTCGCCTGATGGGGTGGCGGCGGGGATCTTGGCCGAGAGTTGATCCTTGCCCCAGGTGCACCATGCGTCCTTGGTGAAGTCTCCCGAGCCACAGGTGCCCTCCTGGTAAATCTTGAACCAGTCACCAGTACCGTCGTAGGAGACGACATCGTCATTGGGAGCACGCGACATGTAGGCGAGGCCGGGACCGGGGTGCTCCATCTTTGCGCCAACACCAAGCTTGACGCTCAGCTCCTCACCGGCAGCGATCTCCAGGACCTTAGTCTTGCCGGCGTTGGTGAAAGCGCCCTGGTTGCAGATGCCATCACCCTTGTCGAACATGGAGTTGTCGCGGATGTCGGCAGGGGGGTTGCTAGAGAACTTGATGGGGTTGTAGGCAACCGCGCGAGTGGAGGCGCGGATGTACTCGTTTGAACGAGAGGCGACACCTTTGACGATGGTGGTGTCGAAGAAGTAGTGGGCGGAAGCCACTTGGGCGAGGGCACCGAGGGCGATGGAGTACTTCATTTTGAAAAATTTGAACACGAAACCTGTCGAGTACTGATGAAGAGGACTGGAGAAACGGAATCAAACGAATGTGTATGTGGTATGAACGAATATGGTCATGTCATGGCTAAGGCGCGCAGGCGTGGTATTTGTATTGAAGACCCGACCAGATTTGTCTGTCGCATCCTTGGGAGTTCGTCGCTTGCGCAACCTGGAAGCGCCCCAACAGATCGTACCAAGAGCGTCTAAGCCCTACTTTCCGAATCAATAAGAACATAGACGGCGGTCTGGCAAGGTTGTGTTTGAGGTTAGAAGTCCCTGGTGTTTCCAAACCCTCAAGCGAAGTCAACTATACCAGATCTAGCCCTAAGCGAAAATGGCGAAACCAGATAAAGCCCTGAGCTTAACCACTAATATATCCACCTTTTAGTGCCCAGGTGTCCAGATTAGGCCAATGCAGCCTTACCCGTCTGCATGTTTCATGGCTTTGCTACTCCGCATTGGGTAGCCAATGATATGCATCATTTTATATGAAAGTCCCAATAGCGAAGACTAGGCAGGCGAACTGGGCTGGTCATCGCCTTGCGCACGGATGCTGGAACATGTGGTGGACAGCTGATATATCATTTTGAGAAGGGGCTAGAAGATGGATGCCGAGCAGACAATTAATATAGCGAAGCGAAATGTTTGCCATGCGTCTGCATGGTCGATCTCTTGGTTCGGCTCTTTCTGACAAAGTCGCGTCTTGTTTGCAACTATCAGACCCTGCTCAGTACGTTATCGATTGGTCGAACTCGCAAGAGAGTGTATGCGGGACGCAGAAATAGTCTACCGAGAATTCGCACCGCCTCGCGTTTAGGTTCAGACTCCGTACTGGCCTTCCAGTTGCGGGGCGAACAGTACAGACTTTGAAGCTAAATTACTCCGGCGACGGAAAGACGGAATGTGTGGACGTGGCAGAACCAATGGCAGGGCGAGCAGTACAGACTTTGAAGCTAGACTACTCCGGCGACGGAAAGACGGAAGGTGTGGACGTGGCAGAATGAAATGTATGGATAGAACGTTTCTAGCGACTTCCTTGTGTTCATCCTTCATCTTCATTAAATGTCGGTACCCAGGTGTTGGACTACTGTAAAACTCTTGCCGATAAAGAAGCCTTACTAGCTTTCTTGCCTGTACAGAATCCAGGCATTGCGGCTCCGACTGTATTCCGCTCGTGATCTGACACAATGTGGGACAGCGGTTGTTCCTAGAATCGGACTCCTCCGACTCATTAGTCACGAGGTAGCACAATTCTCCGCCGGAATCGCAATTCTCCGCAGCAATCACAAGACCAACTCGTGGCCATGACCGAGCATTCATTTATGTGAGTCAACAACCCTGAGAAAAGTCTCCATCTCTTTGCTCCTATCACGCTCATCCATGTGGTCATCTCGATGATCAGGATCATCATCATCCTCGAGAGCTGGATCTTGACAGCCTTCCTCGCTGCACGAGCTTCCTGACATTCGATGACGAGCCTGGGATTGGCACCTCTGCTCAAGCAAATCGCCAGGGCTTCAATGTCGTCCTTCGTAGCTGCAAGTTCCAGGGCATCATCGGGATCGGCTCCTGTGTCGAGAAGAGCACCGAGAGCTAGCAAGAACTCCGAGCGCCAGTAATTCCTTCTAATGGAGTGACAAACAGCGCTTTCTGGGTAGCTCCCCTTTTCAGTAAGTGATTGATGGCAGGAATGTTCTTGTAATATAGAGCGCAGTTCAGCGACGTACCAGAATCTGCCGAATAGTCTATACGGGTGCGGAAGACCTCGTTGTCCGCTTCGATGTCCATATGGTGTTTATCTAGGAGTTTGCCAATCACAGCAATACAAGCTGCAGCATCTTGGCATTTGGATGCTCGATGCAATGCTATGCTGAGGTGTGGGTTTGCTCTTCGAGTCACCAGGACGTTGAACAACTGTATGTCTCCCCTTCCTGCGATGCGATTGAGAACTTTCAGAGAATAATCGTGATGGCCATAGAGTCTGCATAGAAAACACTATCCTGCCGGTCCTCATCTGTAAGATTGATGTCCGCGCCATGACCGAGCAGCCAAAACAGGACTTCGCGATCTTGCGAAAGATCTCTGCAAGCCTTGTCAGCTGGCATACTCGCACCTAATTGTTTCGACGACTGACTGGAGAATTTTGTGACCCTCTGCTTTGACATTGTAATTCCACGCAGGACTTCACCACGTCAAGAGACTTGGGGGTCCCCCGATGCATGTAAGTCGATGCGTCAGCACCGTGCTCGAGTAGGCAGCGCATCACATCGAGCGATTCCACCTTGAGGATGTATTACGTGGCATATTCATCGTCCAGACAGTCGTCGGCAAAGAATGCGTGCACACAAGGAATGTCGTTATCTTGACAAGTGTGTTCAAGATCAGGGCGAGACGGTAGACGTCTTCGGACTGCTGGCGTCGATCGCTCAGGCCTTGTCCGCGCCATGGAATGGCTTTGCAAGCTCTATGGCCGGAAGAATCAAGAGGCAGATTGCTACGATCATGCCGTCTATGTTGAATCCATATGTTCTGAGTGCTTTCATGGGTTGGGAAAGCAAGGTCTTTTATCCATTGCAGACCGGATTCTGCTGCAGTCAGGCTGTGTCGGCGAGACTCAGTTAACGATTATGCAATCTGTCCTTCGCTTAGCACCACCTCTCAGTTGTACGTAGAGACGCCATGTCTTACTTGCAAGATTCTGCTCACCACATATCGACATTGTGTTTTGAAACTCCTATACGTGGAGATCGATATCAAGCAAGATAGATGCAACACGTTTATCGTTTCGGTAAGGTGTCAGTGTTCGGTCATAAATTTTCTCAAAGACTACACTACAACCCAGTCCAGACATTGCCAACACCACTCAAGCCAAGCTCGCGCCAACAACCCAGCTCACATCATCAGTCCATGACTTAGCGACATCCTGAGCGAGAGTACCACCATTGCTTGCGATATAGCCCAAGTTATTGAAGTGGCGAATGTAACGGGTAGGGTAGTCCCAGGCCTTGAAGGAATTGGTTCCCTTGCTGTTGAAGCTGGTCTCCGGGCAGAAAGTCGCATCCTCATGCATGGCCTTGCTACCGTCGTTGGGGTCAAGCCTGAGCGCAAAGTTGTAGTGGCGGATGAAGCTACCAGGTGCGAGCTTACTTTCGAAAGAGATGCAGTCTGCGTTGCCAAGTCCAGTGCGAACGGTCCAGCTTCCTGCCTGCTTCAGGGCGGTGGAGCTGGAAGAGGTGAGCACCTGTGTGTTGATTGCAGAGCCAGAGGCAGAGCTGGAAGCAGCAAGATATCTGGTATCATAGCCGGAAGTGGTAGCCTTGATAGAAATCGACTGCCCCACTGTGACTGCAGGACCGCTGATCAGAGATGCTTTGGCGTACTTGGCGGCTACGATGTTGGCTTGAACCGCGTTCTCAGTGGCGTCGGTCGGGTAGCTGGAGGTCATTACGCCCTCGTAGAATGTACCCTGGCCAGAGATACTGTTGTCACCGCCGATACCGAGAAGAATGGCACCTTCCTTGCTCATGGGGTTGTATCCATTCGCGTTCGGGCGAACGCCGTTGTAATAGGTCGACAGGGAACCAGAGGCAGCGTTACCGCCGCGAAGAGCCCACTGGTTAGGCTTTCCCTTGACAATTGTGGTGAAGAAGCGATCAGTGATCGATGGATCGGCAGGGTTGTTCTTGACGTTTTGCCCAGAGAAAAGACCATTCTCAAGATCGGCCATCAGCCATGGACCACTGCCGGCACCGGTACCCCAGATGGTGTTGGTACCGAAGTAGATGGCCTCCATGTGGCCGTTGCCAGTGTCAAGATTGTTGGTCTCGGCGTTGCCGTAGTCGAAACAGCATCCGTCATTGTAGTGGGTACCGTCAAGGACTGCGTACATGCCTTCGGCTCCATCGCCTGTCGCGACTCCACTAGTCTTGTCGTTACGGTAGCCGGTGCCGGGCGAGATGAAGACACCATAGGCCTTCTTTCCGTTCAACGTCACAGGAGCTCCGTCAGCAGCGGCAAGATTATCATAACCACCAGCCTCAGGCCCGCTGGCAGCGCCGCCTGGGGGCGCCTGGGTCAGGTGGTTTCCGCGGCCAGACTGGTCGTAGATGATACTGATCAAGCACGTGGTGCCTTTACAGAAAGAATCCTGGGCAGCAGCATTGGCTACACCTCCAGCGGAGAGTGGCTTGATGTCTGTTGTGGTCCCGTCGGAGTTACGTTTGACCTGGTATAGCGGACCGTTGTATGCGTTATACAGAGCACGGGTGGTGGCATGGGCTGCGATGCAATCGCCGTAAATATCGCAAGGACCTGCGCTGGCTAGTGTGCTTGTTGCTGCAATGGCCAGAGCCGATCGAAGGGCGGATTTGGAGGGCATGATCAGATGGTGAGGAGAATGGAGGTTGATGATGTCCAAAACGAGGTCAACACCGGAGGACTGTCCTACTTTTATATCAGCACATCTACATGTCGGATACTATGTCCCGGTATATTTGATTGTGCCGTGTTCGAGTTGCCGGAGAAAAGTCACATGGTCAGTCAGGTCGGTTGTCATAGATGCAGCTAAAAGCTTTAGGTTTAATGCAATGCTCGTTTCTCCACGAAATACGGGGGAACACATGCACCATGGATATCGCGGATACTAAGCGTCCGTGCTAGGAAGGTGAGATCTGCAGCCCCAGATTGATGTTGTGCCTCTGAAGGATCTTCCGCCAATGTGTTGTAGTCAGACCAACGCCACACTATAAGGTCGCAACGCTCTGACTCGCGAAGAACGATTCTGTAGAACTCCATGTGCGCGTAGTGTCCACGAGCAGCAACCTTGACCTCATCGCAGTTACTACATGTAGTCAGTCCCGCATCTCCCAGCAATCTCGGCGGCTATTGTCGGCAACTAGGTGCCGCGGAGGATATTTGAACGGAATTATGATCGTAGTACATCATCATGCTCTGCTGTAGTAAACTGTAGATAGATATCCACTTTTACCGGGGCTTCTGCAAAGCATGTGATCTAGCGAAAGTTTGCATGTCCTTTGGACAAAGTGTAAGACGTGTATATCCATGTCAGGGCAGGAATGGAATGTGGAGGACATACTTGGCAACCCCACGCCTGAATTGCTTGCCTAAATGCTTGGTGGTCTTCTTCCGGCTTGTATGTGGAGCCGTAAACCATGCTCTTTTGCCCCGATCGCGACCTCGTATAAGGCCCGCGTGCTGAGAGGTGGTATTTCATATTAACGCCCTTGAGAACCGAGGTCCAGCGATATCCCCACAATCGTGGAGCTGTGGAGTCTGCGGAGTATTCAAATGTCTTTTCCAAGTTCTACCTTCAAGGCATCGAAATTGTCCAGGTAATAGCATACGATGACGACCGCTTGCATGTGGGGCTGGCTAAACATCCATGCCTCCTGTTGCACTAAAGAGGTATTGTATCTGGGGTTTCGTCCACCAATACCAGCGAAGCGCCAACACTACCGGATGGAAACATTCCAAGACTACCTCCTACTCTCACGCTCACGACATGAGGACCAGAAACCTAATTGGGTTTAAGCCAGGAACGATTGTCATGGGCCGGTAGGCATACTGCTATCGCAACCATCGTTGGTCACGTTTATGCGAGATTGATGAGACACTCTCGCGGTCCAGTTTCAAAGTCCGTACTGGTTCCTCAGCGGCAGGGTGAGTACAACGGGCTTTGAAGCTAGACCACAAGACGCTTCAAGATATCCTCCTAATGCCATCACCAGACACAAGTCCGAGGACCTTGATCAGCAATGAGGTTTTTTTATTATCTTCTATTTTTTTTTTCATTCCGTGTCCTTCGTGATTTCGATGTGCTTGTTTGATTTGGGCAAGAGTGCTGCGGTGCTGCTGGATGTGTACACCAGCGACTTGACGCTCGGCTCTTTGAGCGCAGCAGTGACAATGTTTGTGGCTCCTTTGACTTGTGAGTGTGTCGGTGTTGCTCTCTTGGTTAATGCATGACGAGCGTAACGTACCACTGTCGGAATGACCTCCTTCGGCTTGTCGACGAAGGTCATGATGGAAGCAGTGTGGCAAATGCCAGCGACACCTTTGACAGCGACATCGAAGGCGCCATCTGTTTCCATGTTGGCGACGACAACCGTGTCGAATCTACCTTTGCCGTATTTGGCCTCTTGAACCAAACCGGTATGCCTACCAGAAAGTCTTGATCATCGACCAAGTGCTAACAACTGCATAGTCGTCAAAATTACCGCCTCAAACGCTGCGCACTCTTCGAAGCCCTTCCCATTCATGAACTCGCCACCAGACATCCGGCTCATGATCTACGAGCTAGCAGTGCAAGACACCATTGCGGCAGCCATGTCAGCTGGCTTGTACGAACCGTTTCCCAAGTATGCGGTATACCTCGGCGCACTGGCACTCATTCACACTACCAGCAAGATTCGCAAAGAAAGCCGCGACGTGATGCATCTTATTGCACATAGCTAGCGGAAAGACTTCTTTGCTCGCAGCATATTTCCCGAGGGCAAGTTTCTCGACAGGAAGATCCCTGTACGATGCTTCATAGCGCGAGGACAGTCAAAGCGGGTTAGGATTGTGCGCAATTCTCTGGAGGAGGTTCATTCAGCTGAGCCACTGCACGGGTAAATCAAGTGCAACAACGATCGGAACGGCGAATTGGCATCGGCTCGATGGCTTTGCTTCTGATAGTCGAGTATCACGATGGCCTGGAAGGTTGGAATCGCTCTGCAGAATGCAGGAACGGGAGGCAGATTTGGATACCTCCGTGTGAGGAAGGCTCATCACAGCGAGCAGAAGATTGTGGTGGAGCTTCACACACCTTTCTCACCTGTTGCGAGGATATGGACTAGCGGGCCTATCAAACAAATCGGGATACCGGAGGTATCTCTAATAAAAAAGGTGCAAGTCTTGCCAACAAAAACCACACTCATCAGCGACCTGACAACGGAAGAGCTCATGTACGAAGCCAGAGATCAGTACTTTTACGCCGAGACACAGCTTCGCATGCTTCAGTGGTTGACTACCGCTTTGGAAAAGGCTCATGAGTGAAGCCACCAGACGCCTCGCACATACCGCGAAGGGAATGAGCCTAACAACACATTAACAACATCGAAGAATCCTCTCATATGAAAATATAAGTCATACCGACATAATTACAACCCAGTCTTTATGTATGCCCCTTCCCTTCTCTTTGATCACCCCTCCCCAGCCTGATGCTCAAACACCAAGTCCACCTGCTTAACCGGATGCAACAGCATCGGCGGCAAACACATCCTGCCCTCGCCCGCCAACTCCTCCTCCTCACCCCCATCATTATCAACCCTATACCCCAACCACCTCTTCCACAAATTCGGACTGAAACCAGCGTGATAATACCAAGTCGTCCCCAGGAAATTGTGCTGTCTCTCGTCGCTGAACACCGAAGTCCTCGCACCTCCCGCAGCACCGTTGCGGCCGTTGTTGAAAATCGCGGCGAGGTAGGAGGTTGGCCACGCGCGGTCGATGTAGACTGGATGCGGGGCGTAGACGGCTTTGTAGCCGTGGTGCAGGGCGCAGCTGCCGGGCCACATTTCGGAGAACATGGTGTGGCGCTTGAGGGCGGTTTCGCGGTGCATGGTCTCGAGCAAGCGGCGGGAGAGGCGCGAAGCGGTGATGATGGCTGTGCGGCGCGGCGGGAAGCGCTCGGTGGTGTTGTAGCCCGTGACGTCTGTGGCGAGGATCCAGTTAGTGCCGCTGGGGTCGAAGAGCGGATTGAAAGTGATGAAGTCTGCGTCTTCGCCGACGCCCCATTCGTAGTTGTCTTTGTCGTAGGAGGTGGGCGGGATGGGATCGTGTTCGCTTTCGATGCTGTCGCCTTCGCCTGTGGGAGGGTCGGCGCCCCAGATGGGTTTCTCGGACTGGCGGGCGGCCTTGTCCATGGGGTCTTTGACGCCAGCGTCGGAGGCCAGTTTGGCGTAGACGTTCTGCTTGGCCGCAGTGCCGTGTTCGATCTGCACGCGGACCATGTGGCGGAAGTCTTCCCAGCTGCCGTGCTCTTGTGGGACGTAGAAGCGTCCATTGCGCTCCCAGAGGCCTTTGCGCGGCTGCTCCTTGGCCCATGACGAGACTTGGTTGAACAGATGGTAGAAGTGGCCCGTGTAGCGGATGTCCATCTCCCAATGCCAGAAAAAGTCGTACTCAGGGTGTTGGTGGGCAAAGTATTGCACAGGCATGTATGTACTTCTGTAGGCACCATGTACTGGCAGATCGCGGTACATGCTTTCGTGTACACCGCCATAGATGAGACCCATCTGTCTTTCCGACCACAGAGTACCCATGCCACGGAACTCCTCGGGTAGAGATTCGTCGAGCACGCGCTGGTAAGTATCCTCGTCGGACCAGACTTGCGCATTGTCGTCCTTGACGTGGATGAGGAAGTGCACGACGTATTCTGATCCAGACTGAATGGAAAGTTCGTTCACCAGAGCTCTGAGGTAGAAGATGTCCTCAGGATCGTACTCATAGCCCGTCCAGGTGCGGATGATGACAGCCGTTCTTGGGGTGTACTCTTTGCCGTTCTTGGTCTTCTCGCTGATCTTCTCATCGTCTTTCTCTTTCTTTGGTCCGCCGGATCCCATGCTCTTGAAGAAGTCGTTTTTGCCCTTCTTCGCAGGTCTGAAACGGTCCTTGTTGGCTTCCATGCAGGTTTCTTGTGCTTCCGCCCAGTGTACATTTCTGTAGTCGATCTCCAATTGATCACCCCAGATCTTCTCGGAGCCCTCTTTGTCGCCCTCCATACCTGCGCCGCTGCCTCCAAATTTCCTGCTGTAGCCGAAGCCATATGGCCCAAGACGGCCGTAGCGCTCGAAGCACATGTCGTTCTTCAAACCCAGCAGTTCAGCAGAGCCCATCACAGGCTCAGGGAAGCCTTTCGTTCTGCCCTTGTACCCCAATACATGAGGAACCTGTGTATTCTTTTTGTCCAAGTAACATTCCACCTTCGTCTCATGTACATCATCCACTTTGCCAGCAAAGGGATCGAATCTTGCGCTCATCTGCTTCCACGCCTCGTCTCGCTTGTCAAAGCCCTTCTCATCCTTCAGCGCAGCATCATCTTCCTTCTTCCGCTGCTCAGCAGCAACCTCCAACCTCTTCGCTTCCTCGTCCTCAGCAACGGGATATTCAGGCACATTCTCCTCCCCGCTCACCAACGTCCGTATACCACCATGGTACCTCTTCAAAAACGGAAACTGCTCCCACGGCGCCTGCCTTGGAGGAGGAGCCTTGATACCCAACGACACCTCCGCGCGACTCGACCAGCTGGCGCTGACAAGCAGCGAGATGAATATGAGCAGAGAGGTCGCGATGAAGCAAGTAAAGTAGCGGGTGAAGCGTCTTCTGGGCAGATGGTATGCGAGGCTCGGTAAGCTGTTGCGGAACGAAGGCGCCGTGGATTTGCCGAGTATAGGATCGAACGAATTGCTAGTATCGCGCGAGGAGGATATGAGAGAGGGCGCTTCGTCGTCGGAGTCGGCGTCTGCTTGGAGGCGTTGCTTCTCGGGGTCGACCCAGCTCCCGGAGAGGGAGCGGTAGCGAGGGCCCATGTCGGCCAGGAGGGTTTATGTGTGTGTTCGCTGGTTGATGTACAGTATTGCAAGCGTATGTGAGATCTATACAGATGATATAAACATTGGCGTTGGCGTTCTGGGCCTGGACGTTTGTCTCTTAATTGGCTTCGTCGTTGTACTGTGTGAGACAAGGTCTGGTAGTACAGGTCAAGGGTCTGGGGATCCCTCTTTCGTATGGTCTCGTGAAAGTTATTCGTCAAACAAACAACAGGGTCGTGATGTACAGATTGAATAAAAACAGTATCCCGCAATGGAAGTCGTCGCAAGTAGCTACAAACAGGGAAACGACGTTAGTCCGAGCAGTTGCCGCCAAGCGTAAACAGTCCTTGGGGCAACCAAAGCCGGCTGGGTAGCGACGACTTTCTGGCGGCGAGTCAGTCAACCCATGACGATCCACGGCAAACAACAACCTTAACATTGATGGTAACAACGATATACCTTTTCTCGACGTCGTGAGACAGCAGTTGCTGGCATCTTGGCCCCAGGCGTCGGCAGGTCTAATGCCATGACTGGGTCTCTTAAATCGGTAGCAAGAAGGCTCTGCTCTGAAGAACTGATCGGTATAGAAGAGGAGAATTTGTAAGCTATTGTATCTGTACTCATTGGAACTGCTCCAACTGATGAATGTTTGGTAAAATCTACGCAGCTCGAGTCGTAGCTGCATGTGGTGTGAGAAATCGGAGCTGATTGCTCAAGCAGGTACGATGTGTGCTTGGTAAGGTAAGGTACGGGAGCCGTCACCCTAGACTTGTGCTCACACGATCGCATCAACCAATGAATTTTTTATGTGACGTTTCACCCGGCATGATATACCACACATCATTGCCGTGCACTACAAGCCTGCCGCTGAGAATTGCCCTTGCAAGACTCCATTCTCTCCCACTCAATCGCATCCCATCTTATCAGCATCATCTACCTTCCATTGCACTCCTGAGAGCAGCGAAACTCCACCCGCGCATTTCCTCCCTATCGCTCATCACGAAAGTGACCACACGCAGTAAACCTTCCAGCTTCCCTAACACCAGCTCCCGCGTGTGCGCCTCCATCAAGATCGTCCAGCTGGGTACCTCACCCAACACATCAATGGCTTCGTGCATGTCTTGGATGGCTTTCTTGAGCGTGGATAAGCGCGCCTTCACGGCTAGGCAGTAGACCTCAATGGCTTTGGAGCGCGGAGCACGGCTGCCGTGGAGTAGCGCAAGGCAGCCTCGAAGGCGTGGTCTCAGGCGGTCATCGAGGTTTTGGACCGTTCATAGTGATGCAGGGGTGAGAGAAAGTGCAAGGTCCGCGAACACGCACTCGTAGATGCGGATGCGAAGTTCGGGCAAGTGCTTCATGAGAGGAAAATGCTGCTCAGGAGCTTTGGCAGTGGCCTCGACTGGTCTTATTTTTGCGGTAGCGAGACTGTTCAGCGGGTTCTTGTCGTGAGAGGTGATCTGGTCTAGCTCCATGGTGTGCTGCTCGGTGGTCAGCTAGTGCATGTAGGTATGTAGAAGATGTCAGCTACGCGTACCATCGAGATACTGCATGAAACGCTCTCGGCTTTCCGGAGAACTGGTGCAGTTTCAATGCTTGCGTGTATCTCGAGGGCGGCCGGGTGTATTGAAGGTGTGGATTGGGAGGCAAAAGCTAGCCGAACGGCCGTGGCAAGCGCAACCCAGCTTCAGCGCGGATGTTAGCGATATCGGATCTCATGAAGTCAAGGTACGAATACCAAAAGCAACATATATGCTTCTGATTCAAGGTTGAGGCTGAAGGCGCTATCAGATATTGCCAGCAAACAAATTTGCAAAGCCATCTATCGATTCGCGCACTTGATCTAAAAGCACCACACCGTCAGTCTCTCGTGTGCAGTGATGCGCAAGTATAGCTGGAAACAAACCTCGCATGCCACGAATCGCCTCAAACGCCGTGGCATAATTATCCAAGGTGTTCAAGATACTGTACAGACCTTGCTCGCACTGCGCCAGCAGCCTCTGTGGATGCTGTGTCGCAGGCATAGCGCCAGTCTGCATCGCCCAGGCTTGATTGCAGACCATCAGAAGCGCATAGGCGCCCTGCATGGCGCAGCAAGCGAACGAGGGTAAAGTCCGAGGGACCGAATTAGACGTGCGATTTCCGTCATCAGTTAATGGGTAGGGTAAAGCCTCGAATGCTTGCGCAATATTCAGAGCAGAGGCCAGGCAGATCCTCGACGATTCGTGCTTGCTGAAAGGAAGCACAATGGTCTTTGCGGAAGTATCTTTGCAGCACAGCTCAGACGTCTCGGATGATGGAGATTGATCTAGGGCCATGTTGGAGCTTGCTTGTGACTGTCCGTCGCATGCGCAAGAGGTCAGCCACTCCGCGAGGTCTTCGACAAAGCCCATGTCAAAGTTTGTCGGAGCTTGCTTGAGATCGCAGTATGGCTTCGTAAAAACTGGCAGGTCGGAGAAGGCGCTGTACCTGTGTAGCTTGATGCGTGCACTGTGAAGAGAGTCAGCGATAGCCCACGTCGGTGAAGACGCGCATACACGAAGACGGCCTGACCTGTTGAGCTTCACAATAGACATGTATCTCAGCGCTTGCGCAGCTGTCGCTTCCGGATCTGTGGTCTGAGTTGTTGTCGCCTCATGCGTCATCCCGCGTGCAAAAGTTATAAGACCGTCGATTCGTGTATGAAGCTCCTGCATTTGCTGGATAGGAGCAGCATTTGCTTCTGGATCTTTCACAAAGCGATTCATCTCGATGACGAATTGTGTTGCGGACAGGATGGCTTGCTGGGATTCGATGAAAAGAGGCCACACCTTGGATGCTACATTAGCAGGTTTTTGCGAAATAATTTGAATCCGGAAACTTACCTCGGCGTCATTGGCCATCTGCGGGTATGGCGTTGTGAATCTGGGATCGTTGGGTAGGAGAGTTGGGGGCTATACTCCGTCAGTATTTCTATGTTCGAGATGTCCGTGGTTGAGAGTGGACTGACGGTACAACTCGCTATGGAAGATTGACATGAACATATGTACTGGCGACGTTGTTAGTATAATCCAAGCTCAATGCAAACACCAGAGTGTGAGCAAGCTTACAGTCATCCACCACGCCCGTCTTCTCGCCTCAGCAAAGGCGATGTCAGAGTCGTTCTGGCTGTGTAGTGACATGTTCATCGCCGACATCAGTGCCTGACCTGCCCGATCTTGCATCTTTCGAATGTTGCCCCGTTGAGAATATTCGTAGATAGCCAATAAGCATAGTGAGAGGACACCCTCAAGTTCGATCGGAACATGCGGATGCAGAGGCTGTCTCTGCGGCACAGTAGCGCCGTACGCCAACGCCGTGGATGGTGAATCCGGTATTTCAGTCTCATCTTCGATCATGGCGAGGCAGCGCTGTACCAATTGATGGGCATGTTTCCGCCTTAGAGCAATGTGTGATGGCCGGGACGGGTTGACTACCGATGGGTGTGGAATAAGAGCGAGAACGGCAGAGATCGCTAGCCTCAGCGGAGATGTTGACGCTTGAGAGAGTGAGATATTCTGTCGGTCTTCGCCTCGTTGCGAAGGATGATCTGGCCCGATCGTTGACTCAATGGGTGGTGGAAGGATGGGCAAGTACAAATGTATCCAGCGGTAGTAAGCATCAAGCCTGGTTCTATGTTAGTCCTTCATCGTGACTTTATCGTGCTTCAGTCGGGGTTCCTCACAATGTCCGATCATAATCGTAAGTACGTACGGGGTCGTCTAAACCATTTCCGCCAAAGTCCGAGGTCTGCAGTGCTGGTGTAATGGATGTCGTCGAGCTTTCCGTCGGTTTGGTCATCTCTGTAGGCTGTGTCGGTAGCGAACAGCACCCGGGGTTGATCTGCGCCATCGTGTCGTCAAGATGTAGGAGACCGGAACCCGGCGTGGAGAGCGATGATAAGTGTGCTGATTACTGCGTCAGTCCCGATAAGACATGCTTGGTGGCATCTACGAGACTCACATTCCCATTCACGATCAACATCAGAAGCGAAGCTGTGGTCACTTGGACTTCGTCGCTGCTGAGACGCGTTGGATAATGGTGGTTTGGCGCGAGGATATCTCGCGCCACCTCGTCTGCTTTTGACGTACACGCACTCGCACTGCCTGTCGATACACTGTGGGTGCTGATGAGCATTTGCAAACAGATTCGAGCTTCATGATCACCTACTCTATTGCAAGGCTCTTTACCATCACATTTGACTCTTAGAGAACGGCTATGGTTATATCAGCAAATGCTGCTAGTGATTGCTTCCAGCGTGGCGGCATACCAAGCTGTGCATGCGAGCTTGACCGGACGTGAGGCAGCGGGCTTAGCTATCTTGGTAGCCATCGGGTTATGAAGCGACAGAAGGAGAGATAAGCATTAGCCGATTGAGGTGTCAGTCGACGTAGTAACAAACGCTAAAAGTAGGAGCAAAACGATGGTTAGTAGTGGGACGATATTGTAGATCCTGGGCCGTGCAAAGCCTGTCTGTCACAGGAGTGGCGCTGAGCGGGGAATAGCGGACTTCGGTTCCTGCACAGGAGTTTACATACAGTATCCTCTTCAGGTCTTGTAAAACTTCATTACTCTTTGATCGACTCGAAGACGCGAAAACGGCAGATCTTAGAGTCATGACTGCTTTAACCATATTACGCGTCTCCCATCATTTTTTCGGCTTACTTTCATCGCAAGCATCGTCGTACGTAAACTTGAGAGTTTTACAGTTACCCGCTTGCTTACATCCTCGCCACAATCGTTTGCAGATGATTAATCATACTCTCGTTCAAAGAAAAGACCTCAAGAATTCTTTCGCCGTTTTGCCATCGATCGTGAAAAGCCTCACGTCAGTATGCCTCAAGATTTCTGCGCACGCTCGTAATTTGTGATCTTTCAAAAAAGGCATCGACTACAAACTTCAATACAATGGGAAGTGATGGTTCAACGCTGTAAAAATCAAATGAGTGGATTTATTGCCGACACAGAGGAGAAAATGATCTATAACACACTGAACCAAAACCTGGCCAAATCTCAACACCCCTCTACTCATCCTTGCCAAAGTCAAGCTCGCTGAACGGCTTGCTCAATCCAACGCGATCAATAGTCTTCTGCACCTCGTGGGAGCCAGAGCCATTGACCTTGCTGACGGAGCTCTTGCGGTCAGTATCAACGACCAGACGAAGCAAGTCCGGGCGCATGTAGTGGCCGCCGAAGTCGTTGAGGGCCTTGCTGAGATGAGTCTCGTCGAGGTCGATGTCGACATAGACAAGACCTTCGAAGTCTTCCGCGGGCTTGGTGATCAGACTTTGGCCGTCGGGGCCGTAGATGCGAGTGTTACCGTTGTACACAGTGTTGTCTTCGGGCGTCTTGCCTGGTGGGGTTTGCAAAGCAACGCCGGCAGGCGAGATTGTCTGGAAAGGTGCGAGCGTGAACGAGCCAGTCTCGATGGCGTACGCTGGGGTGACGATGTCGGAGTTGGCGTCGCTGATGTTAGTGTACGGGTCAGGGTACTTGAGGGTGGAAGCGTGCGGGTACAAAGGCCATGCGGCGATGTGAACCTGCTCACCCTGGGAGACGGCGTAAGACTTGAGGAAGGGATTCATGTTCTCCCAGCAGTTGAGGTGGCCGATGCGGCCAATCTCGGTGTCCATAACCATGTTGGTGGTGTCGCCGGTGCCGTCGCCGAAGACAAGGCGCTCAACGTGGGTGGCGCGGATCTTGCGGCGGTGGTTGATGACATTGCCGGTCGGATCGATCATGACCTGTGTGGTGTACAAGCTGTTGAGATCGACTTCGGAGTAACCCAGGGAGACGAAGATCGAGTTTTCCTTGGCGGCAGCGCGGATGCGGTGCATCTGAGAAGAGTCCGAAGGCAACGAGGCCTCACGATACTTCTTCAGGAGGGGAAGGCTTTCTTGGTAGTTGACCTTCCACATCCAGTAGGGGTATCCTAGAATGTATTGTTAAACAGGAGCATTCGCGCCTCAGAAAATCAGAACCGCCTACCAGGGATCCCTATATTACCAGTCAGCAATTGTAAGAACGAGTGTCAAGCAACCCAAAGAAGCGAGTCAATTTCATCGGTGGTGGATGAAGGCTAACAAGACGGGGGAGGGAATATCGTTCGCTTCGACTTACAAAGCTCAGGGAAAGCAACAAGCTTGCAGCCATTCTTGCCAGCCTCATTGATCCAGTGAATCGTCTTCTCGACGGAAAGCTCAAGATCCAACCAGCCAGGTTCAGCGTTGACGGCGGCTGCCTTGTACTTCTTAGTGACGTTGGGAACCATTGTTAGAATGTAGAAGAGTTATTGATTGGTGATGGTAGCTTGACAAGGAGTTATTGATGCTGATGATGATGGAAGAGAAGACAGACCAGTGCAGTCACGCCTCATATATAAACCATTCCGTGGACGATCTGTCCGATGACTTCGAGCTGCAGGCAGTGTCCAAACGCCGAATCGATGTCGAACCACTCTTGCCCTCTCTTTCTACGTCGCGCATACGCAGGTGGCCCCTGCAACCGCATGGATCAGTGTTGCATGCATGTAGGATAGCTATCATGCGCCGATACACGCGTTGTGCCAAGGAGGAGAACACGGTGTCGACCATTGAGAAGTCCTGCAAGTATCGCTTGCTCCCTCATCGTTGATGCTCGCTCATCAATTGATTAGCACAAACGACGATGATTAGCAAGCTGCATACAGTACGGCCTACTCTGCATCGTCAGCGTGTGCTGTTGGTACGTCCGTGATACCAGCGTGTTTCACGATCGCTGATTCGACATCGTTCCCTCTCATTCCGGCAGACTAGATGGGCATAGACTCCAATTTCCATACGCCGTCTTGAAGTCCTCGCTGCATGGTGTTTCAACGACACGTCGAGCCAATCAGACCCTATGCTCCTTGGACCCAGCACACTGGCTTGCTGGGACTTGAAGTAGCGAGAGACCATCGACAGCTTCTCCACGGGCAATTGTACCATATCTGTCTCTGCAGCATGGGAGGGTGGTCACGAGCTGTTAACACCCACCGCTCTAGTCAAACTTGTGCGCAGCAAAGACATCCAGCGACCAAGATCCTGAAATCTTCTGCGTGACACAGTAATAAGCACTGCAGACGATGCTAAGAAAGCCATCATTCAAGAACCGATAAACTTCGTCTCAGGTCCTGCAGTAAACGAACTTAGCCCGACGTCCAGGATGCGCAAGATTGAGGTGCAAATTTTATCGCGTTCGATGATACAGTAATCGCCCGCCTAGTTCCAGCCTGAGCTGTCAAGTGGGTGATGTCGGAGGTATCATACTAAGACTAATGGGGAATGCAAACGCCGTCCATCGGAGTTGGGCGAGCTCGGCGAGGCAACGGCAACGCGAGATGGGCAGCGCGATCCCAGATTTGCAATTCTAACGAGCGTCAAGCAGCCAAAGGAACAAATCTTCCGCCATTGCTCCGTGCATGTCCATTCCGTTCGCTAAGAGTAATATACAGGCATCCGTCCTTCGAGAAGTATCACTCTCGTTTACAATCAATCTCACTTGCTTTACAAAAGTTGCTGTCTTTCTTGATACCCATCCCTGCTGTTCAACTTGCCTCACTCAACGTCCATCGCGCCTTCCCACTTCGGCAATTAACGAACAAGCACACGACCACACTTACCCACTTGCGATACATTACATCTGAACGGCTACTTAACAGAGCACTGTTCTTCTGAACATACATACCAAAAAACCCACACATCGCCAACATGAAAGCCTCCCTAACAAAAGAAGATGAAGCCGCTTTCTACAAGTACGCCCAGCACCCACTCCAACACCCCCCAAAAAAAAACCCCAAACACCACAAACTAACACCCCTCCCCAGCGCAACAGTAAAAGGCGGCACCCTCGCCGGCGTCGTCGGCCTCGCCGTCGGCACAGCAGGCGTCTACGCCGCCCAACACCGCTACTCACTCATCCGCAACCTGACGCTCCCCTTCAAAGTCTTCCTCGCCGTGTCCACCGGCTCCTTCGCCGCGATCATCGGCGCCGACCGCAGCGGCCGCGCTTACGAAGCCGCCCAGCACCCCGACCACGACTACCACAGCGCGCGCGCCGCGCAGCTCGAAGCCCTCGACGCCAGCGCAACGCAGTCCGAGCGCGCACTGCGGTGGGCGAGCGACAACCGGTATAGCATTGTAGGCGCGTCGTGGGTGGCGAGCATGGGCGTGGCGTTTGCGATGGTGAGCAGGAGTCCGATGAACACTGCGCAGAAACTGGTGCAGGCGCGTGTATATGCGCAGGGTTTGACGATGGCGGTTGTGATTGCGAGTTTGGCGCTGGAGGGCGCTGATATGAAGGCTGCGCGGAGCGAGGAGAAGGATGGGAAGGTTACGAGCGCGATTAAGCAGAAAAGGAGGTTGACGGATGCGGATCAGTGGATGGATATGGTGGAGGCGGAAGAGGAGAGGATGAAGGAGAGGGAAGCGAGGAAGATCTGAGGGTTGTTGAGATGGTGAACATTGCATGTGCATATTGGGTGCTTGCTATGGTGGAACAGTTTTCACCTATTTTTGGTTACGGGTTTGCGTCAAGCGTAGAGCGCATGTACTACTACTAGATTATAGATTATGTACGAACGGAACATAGACTACGGCTGCACATCTTACAAAGCAGACACGATGGCAATCGCTGTGGTTTTGGAAGAGACTGCAATTTCATTGCGTGTCATACGAGTGTGTAATATACAATACTGCTATGTCTGCTGGAACATCCATATCACCATTTCCATCCTTGCCAGCCAAAAACGCCTCGCTAAAATACAAATCCTTTGCGAACGCGAATATCACTCGCTCTTAACCTGCGCAGCAGCCTCCGCCTCCCGCACCTTGAGCTCCTGCTCTTCCTTCTCCGCCGCCTTGCGCATATCAAGCAAGATATGCAGCTTGCCCATGAGCGAGTCGAAAGCCTCAATAACAGGCGCAGTAGGCAATGGGATCAAGTCAGGCACGCCAACGTGCGCAAGGATAGCGGCGATCTTCTCAGTCTGGATAGTGCTCTTGGCGATACGCGGCTTCGACAACTTGTCGGACGCGAAAGAGACACCGCTGGGCAGCTTCTCGCCGGGTCCAACTTCTGTGACGCCGAAGCGGAGTTTGTCTTTTGCGGAGAGTTTGGTGTTGCTGGTTGACGGGGAGGGCTCGTGTTGTTGCGTGCCAGCGTTCGACTCGCGTGGGCGTCCTGGAGCGGGCGTCTGGCCTGCATTGGGAGTCTCGATCGATGTGGCGGATTGACCAGCTCCTGATTTGAGTCGCTGAGTCTTACGCTGGCGGTCGGCGTTAACGAGCTGCTGCCAGAGCGTGTGCAGTGCTTGCGATGTCGAGTATTGGTAGCTGTTGGTGCCTGCTTTGGGGTAGTCCAGGCGCTTGCGAAGATCCTCGCGCAAGTTGTCGAGAGACTCCTGGTTGGCCATGATGCGCTGCAGCTCTGCAAGTAAGACTGCTTCCTCGTCGACCTCGTCTTTCTTGCGGTGAAGGTGGCCTTCTGCTAAGCGCTTCCGTGACGTCTCCTGCTTTGGGTTGAAATCCTTGAGCGTTTCGTACATTTTGTACTGTGGCGCTGTCATGGATTGGATCGGCGTTTCGATCTGCAGCATCACAGCAGAGACAGAGTAGAAACGCGCTTTGAGATCCTCCATCGACCTTTCAGGTTTTTCATAGCGGTCGATGATGACGGTCCACTTGCCGTTACACTCCTTGTAAGTGTCGACGAGATATCGTGTCTCCTCGAGGCTCCAGTTGGGATCTTTGAGATGATCTTCGTATTGCGCATCATCAAACTTGGGCACTTCAGGCTCGACATTGTATTTGGCGAACGATGGTGTCTCGGTAGCAGCCTTTTGCCAGTGTTTGAGCAATGGGAGATCTGAGCGGTTGCCAGTCGAAGTCTGCTCCCAGTGAGCGGGCGGGCGTGAGACGCGGGCGCGCTTGAAAGATCGCACTGGCGCCGCCGATGTGCGCCTTTCGGTCGCCGCCATCATCCAAAATTGCCAGAGAGCAATCCAGAAGATCTATTGATGGTTCCAGCGGAGTCTAAGAATTTTCCAGAGCAGATTGCGCGCGGTTTTGATGATTTCGTGTTGCGCGTGCACACGTCGTCCGTTGCGATTTCTCCCAGCGAGTGTCGTCTCTCAGGCCGCCGCTTTGGCCACGACTTCTGGCACAAGCAGGCGCCACAGCCAGGCATTCACTTCCAAGAGCATACAGTTGAACTTTACAGTTACAACACGAAATAAAAATATCTCAGATCGCTTTACATTCCAAACACTCGCGAAAACTTCTCCATTTGACGAAAAGAAAATATAGAATAACAAAAAGCTATCATGGCGACAATCCGCCTCCGCCGCACCTTCGCCTACCCAACCGATTCCGACAACGACGAGCCACCCGACCTCGACGAAGAGCACCAAGAAGCCCTCCTCACCACTCTCCAATCCCAAGATGAAGCAACCTCAACCCTCTACCGCCACCTCTTCCTCGCTCTCCCCGTCCTGACCTCTTTAGCTTACATCCCGGCATTCACCTGGGCGTCAGGCGCCACTGAGACGTTCGTTGCGCTGTTGAGTGTGGTCGTGCCTGCGCTGGCGGCGTGGATTTTGTATTTCTATCCTATCAAGGATTCTGGGGAGAATGGATTGCGATCGCTGGGTTCTGGTGGTGAGATGGCTGGAGGTGGGAAGCTGCCGGTGCGGTATTTGATTGTTCTCGGGGCGAGTTTGGCTGGGGTGTTGGTTTTGCAGAGTGGTGGGGCGTGGTTTGCGGTGAATGCGGATGCGAGGACTGTGGTACCTGCCGGTAAGTTGTTTGTCATTCTTTCCTTTGATTCACCGGGAGGTCATTGAAGTTTCATATACTGACGTGGTGCTCACTGGCAGTCGTGTTTTTCCTAACGTTATTCGTGCGGCAACAGCTTGCGCCGGTGGACATGGAGGAATTGCGGAAGGCTAGGTATGAGCTTAAGGGCGCATAAGTGGAACGAGTTCTAGAGACCGTGACGTGCTAGTTGGGAGACTCTCGATTCTCATTATGTTCAATTGACGATTTACGACTACTTTTCGATCTATCATGGCTCATCTGGCATGTTTCAAGTTTCAGCATATAGTTGCTGCCGGGTATGGAGCACATCTAGGCGCTACTATTCAAAAATGGTTCTCCGAAGCCAGCGTAACAATTCCACAATCATCGACTTAGTCCACAGCCTCCTTGAACCTCATCACGGCGTTCTCGGATACAAGCCCATCAACGCCCTTCGCAAGATCCAACACGCTCGGCTTCGGCTTCTTTGTGTCGTAAGAGTAGTCCGAAATGAGGACCAGTCCAGCCTCCTTGATGGAGTCAACGAGCGCAGGGACCAACTCCAGCAGTCTCGATGTACAAATCAGGCCCATGAAGTTATTTGACTGTGCAATCCGGACGGCTTCCTTGATAGACATGTCTGTGCGACCACAGCTGGCGATCATGTTGGGGTCCAGCGCATTTTCGGTAGTGGGAGGTGCGACGCCGAGTTCGTTGCAGAGCAGGACGGGGTCTGCGAATCGTTAGTACAGGCGGCGTGATTACGAGTCGATAGGTATACTCACAGTTTGGCTGCTTCCAGTTCAGAGCAGCACAAACATCCGCATTGTAGCTCGAGAAGACAAAGTTCCTGAGCGGGTTTTCCTTGGAGTCACGGAGTTGTCTCGCGTGGTCAAAGACTGCCAACAATACTGCGTCCACCACGAAGTTGATATTTTGCGTAGGCCCAAGCTGCAGCTTCTCCTCCATATTTCTTGTAGGGTAGCAGACGTGTAGTTCGAGGTTGAGATCTGCGGGAAGAATTGCGAGTGCTTCCTTGAGAGATGCATGCGAGCGCGCGATCTGTCTCTGAGCAGCGGGCAAGTCTCCAGAGTCGATACCGGCCTCCAGAAGAGTATCAAACGCGCCGTTGCCAAATTGGTTGCTCTGAACAGCAGCTTGGAATTCCTCGTACGTCAACCGACCAATGAGGTCATTCTTGCTAGCTGGCATTGACCATTCGGGGAACAGGACTGGTACGCCATCCTTCGTGACCTGTACAAACAGGCGCAAGAAGTCGCCACTCAAGCTGCTTCCAGTGATGAGGTTGCTCGGATGGTTGTCGAATTGACTTGTGGCCTTCCAGTAGGTTGCGAAGTGCGTAATCTCTAGTGGGCTGCCACGGAATGGCGTGATGACCTGGTAGCGGAAGGCGATCCGTCCGATGGCGCGAAGGCGGGGATCGAACAGCTCGAGGTGCCATTTGCCAGAACTGCTGGAGTTTCCTGTGAAGACACGACTTGAGGCAGCCGATCGCGCAATCACCTTGCTGCCAAATGTAGGGAAGATGTCAAAATCGATACTGAAGGTTTCGAGGTTCTCGATCTGGAAGCTGATGTTCTTGAAGTCATCCTGTACTGGCAACGGCACATTACGTGGTATCAGGTCGGATGACTTTGATGAGATAGTGAGGCGTGCAGCAGGGTATTTGCTGTCGCCATAGAATTCAATGGCATCGCAACCCAGGTCGTCGAAGGAGAGCAGGATGAATGTCTTTGTTGTGTCCAGGAAGTTGTGGCCGTAGCGACGTAGCGGGATGATTGGTGGGGGGAGGATGAGATCGGGTATGTTCTCAGAGTCGAAATGAGGATATGAGGGGGTTGCAAGAGTGCGAGGTGTTTGGCTGATCGAGCCCATCCTTACATCTCCAGTCTGTTGCTTGCGCTGGGCGGCTGCTTGGCCTGCCTTTGCAAGCAATTGCATGCAATCCAGGTGGCCCTCCCAAGCAGCGTAGTACATAGCGGACAGGTCTTTTTCATCGTTCACAACCGCATCAACTTCGAATTCGAGTAGTTGCTGGAGGCAGTGTAGATGTCCTTCACTAGCCGCGTGGAAGATCGGCGTCCATTGGTACAGCTTGTCAGCCTGGTCCATGTCCATACCGTAATCCTTCAGCAAGCAGAGAATTTGCTGATTCCTGCCAAAGCGTGCAACGATGTGTTGTGGGTACAGCCCCTCGGCATCAGGGAGCATCTGCGGCTTGTACTGCAGTATTTGTTCGACAATCGCGACCGAACCGTACTGACACGCCAAGTTGAGCGGGATGTGATCATTGCTCCCCGGAGGATTGACAGTAGCACCAAATCGAAGCATCTCCTGAACGCTCGCCAACCTAGAGTGCACAATTCCGTGTATCAGGCCGGTGAAGTTGTCCAAGTCTTTGGCGTCCACGGTGTCCGGTGCTGCAGTAACCAAAATCTGCATCATCTCGGCTTGGCCGTGCATTGAAGCATAATGCAGTGGTATCCTACCGTAGACATCTGGCGCACGGATGTTCGCGCCGTTCGTGAGCGCGGCGTTCAAGACATCAGTCTTGCCAGTGACAGCAGCCTCGTGGATGCAGTTGCGCTCGTTGATCGAGTCTGCGAAATTGAAGTTGATCAGGCCGGTGTCGTACAGGACCTGTTGCGTGGATGGAGCAGCAGTGTTCACAGTGTTCAAGAAGACACGGCTGATCCTCTCGCTGGCCTCCTCATGGCTGGCTGTCCTTGCTGCCCACTCTTTCACAAGGCCGGTGTCCCCAGTGTTGATGGCCTGCAATATTTGGACCTCGACCTCGAGGTCATCTTGGCCACTCTGAGGTGCCCTGTTCTCCAATTCCACGGCAGGAGTGTATGTGATCTTCTCTCCTTCGGCCCATGCTTGAAGCTCGAGTAAACCTGTAGTAGCCTGGTCCGAGAGATCGCTAATCACATCGCGGTTGAAACAGGGTTGTACTTCGACGGCGCGGGAAAGGTAGATCTCTTTCTCTCGAGACTGTCGTTCTAGGTCAGCATAGTCATCGCCATGCGCGGTAAGTACTAAAATATACCTTGGACGTTTTGTCCCACTACCAACAGTCAGTATCGAACACATGCCATCATACAAGCGAGCTTGCAAACCTTCTTGAGAATCTTTGAGAAAGCAGTTTGGTTGACTTCGACAAACTGTTGCAGCTTATCGAGATCGTTGCTGAATAGTCGGAACCCTTCGTCCAAAGTCACATAGCTGGAAGACAGTTTCGAGGCCGGCGTGGCACGGGATTGCAGCGAGCGCTTCTTGTCGAGTAGCGTTTGGAGCCGGAGTTTAAGCTTCGCGAGTATACCGTCAGAGCCATCGCTTCGAATCGGACACTCGACTTACGCACTTCGGCTTCTTTTTGAAGGTAGAGTTCGTTGACCTTCTCGAGCTCGCGTTCCAGTCGGAAGAAGAAAGCGGCCTTGTTTGACTGCAGCGAGGCTTGCGAGTCCTGGAGGGCAGCGTCATTGGTGAATGGTTGCTGGGCGGCAAGAATTGGGGTTTTGCTCAAGTGCTTTATGAGCTTTGGCTGATGTTAGCCATGATCGCAGGTTTTCTCGTTGCTCAGGCTTTCACGCACCTTCTTGAGAGCCTTGTAGTCGACGAAACTAGCTGCATACTCGGGTATGTCAAGCTGTCGCTTCTGGATGTGCTTGCCGAACTTCCTACAACGGAGGAGATCAGTGTCTCGCCACCAGAATTACTAGGGTGTTCAGATCGCGGCGTACATGCTAGGCGACTAGATGAATCTGTCTCCGGCGAATATTGGACTCGATGGGACTTGGTGTCAGTGCAAACACGGCTTCGGCGTTTGGTGGTGATGGGATCGGCTAGCGGCAGGAGTGCGTTGCGGATGCGACATGGCTAGACACGCATGGTCTACGCGAGGGAGCCTCTACAGGGCATTGTCAAAGAGTGCAAGATATTGATGAAGAGGAGGTACAATTAGAAAGAGCGACAGCGAGCGTGCGAGGTATGTCAAGAGGCAAAGAAATGGCGGGCAGCGTCACAAAGCTAGAGCAGCAACGAGAGCGGAATCCGCACGTGCAATCAGGGTTTGGCGGGGCAGCGCATGTGAGACAACAGCATCGCTCCCAGCACGAGAAGAACTGCGTAACAACAATGCGAACGTGAGGGCGTGGAGGCGCAGTCGGCGGCGATGCCTGACTCTAGCGCTCAGCATCGTCTCTCCTCAAAGCTCAACGTGAAGACTATTTGGCGCGCGGAAATGATGGCTCTCACACGCGTGAGGTGAGGTGGACGAATGGCAGACCAAGCCCGGCGCCACGTGCACTGTCCGCGATGATTGCCAGAGCCGCTCGAGTGGAGGATGCGGAGTGGAGTATGTTCGGCTCAGATGTGACCATGACATCGTTCTCAAAAACCATCTGCGCCAATCAACAATTTTTTGGGAAACAGCATTTCGGCACTTTTGATGAGGGTGGTGACGGTTCGTGTGAGGCTACCTGCATACGTGCATGTATATATACCCTCGTCGGTACAGCACCAAGGTAGAAGCATCATGTCTAGATTGACTTGATGTCACGTGCTCATCCGATGCAATATCGTTGGGCTACCTTAGGGTTGGGGCTATCGTTATATCCATGATCTTCATTTAAACGAAAGGCATGAAATGCAGTCATACTTGCAATGAAAATAGCAGGCAGATATTTCCCTATCGGTATTCATCTTACTAGCATCGTCCAATTCCATCCGACAGTACGAAACAGCAAGCAAACATTAACCCACTTGAGCGATAATTGCAATCCGCATGCGCGCGTAACGATCTCGGTCGCAGAAGTATCATATGAGCATCCCGTGGCGGTCAGCGACTCATTTGCGACTACTCAGCTACTGAGCTCGTTTGTGTTCCTCATGCCCCAGCGAGAGAAATGCAGCCAGACGCTTCTCAGACCGCGTTTTGTCGGCGGCCATTATGGCCACGACGACCTTGCGCATGACCTGTGTCACCACCTCCATGCAGTCGGCTTGATGGGAGGCCTGTTGGTAGTCATCTTTCACTTGCCTGCACGCGGTCGACATGAAATGTTCAGACTTCAACAGTATGACCCTACGCTCAGCAAGTGTCACGCAAGCATGCGTAAGAGTATAGTACTGACTGTGGGTGATGCGCTTCATAGCGTGATAACTCTCTCGTCGTACGTGGTTGCTCGCATAAAGAAACGCGAGGCCTCCTCGGGACGGCTGTGGTTTCTGCGCTTCACCAGAGCCAGGGAACATGATCGGGTCTGTTATGTCACGCAGCGCGAATTGATAGACCATGAGGCGAAGTTCGGGAGGAAGTCTCATGAATTGGAAGGGCTCTTCAGACTCCGTGTCGTGACTGTCAGCGTCGCTCGCGTCAGTAGCCGTGGTGCCTGAGCAGCGTCAGTGACCGTTCTGCTCGGTATTGCGCTTGAAAGACTTACCAGATGGCATGGCGTCCCCGCCCGAATCCTTGTCGGTGGCCTCCTTCGAGCATTCACTGATGCTTGTAAATGTGTCGAAGTTGGTGTTCGTTGTAGAGGAATGAGAGATTGGTGAAGAGTGGGCGGCTGGCTGGCAGAGCTGTGAGCGCGTTGGGTTGTTGGTGTGAGGAAGGAGCGATGCAGCCGAAGTTGGTGGTCTAGCACAAATGTGTCTTTCTCTACCGATATTAAACATTGAACAAACCTAGCTCATACCGCCGCAACCAAAGAGCAATATCGAAACAAAACGCCACATACTTCATCCCCGGATGATTGAACAATGCGATTCCATCTAAAGCCTCCGTAATGCATTCAAGCTGAAAGCGCTCTCCAGAAACCCATTAGCCCACACAACAGGTCTCCGTCCTTCACTGACGTCCCAGCAAGCTTCCAAAGCACATCTACCGCTCCAAGCTAACGAACATCCGCGTTCAGGCACCCCAAGCGTCTCAGATTATGCCATTTCCAAGTACAGATTCCTCCGGAAAAAAACCTCATCAACCGCGTCCTCTGCAGCCGAGAGCACTCGCTCACAATCATTCGGCTCCCCATCCAGCGGTCCCACTTCGTCATACATTATCTCCATCGCTGCTTGGATATCAGGCAAGAAGATGTTCTCGTGTTGCACCTCGTCCACCGGCGCCACATGTTCAATGCGGACAGCACGTGCAAAATCTTTCCACTGCGTGAAATCGGTAGTGACTTCGAAGCGACGCTTGACCGCAAGGTTGATCACGAGCTGAAGTTTCACCATTTCGATCAGCGGGGAATGTTCTTTGAGGCGTCTGTCCAACAAGGCGTCGGTGGGCTTGTCGAAGTGTGCGGACAACCACTGGTCGTTGTGGCGGTGCCAGATCTTCATCGTTGCAGCCAACGTGCTGTGTTGGTGGGAATGTAGAGCCTCTTGACAAGCAGGACGCGATGTAGATGTGAGGTCCGGGTGGGAGTGAGCGCTGGGTGCCGTGCCCGAGCGTTCGACAAGGTGGTGGAAACTCGGTAGAGCCTCTTGGCAAGCGAGACGCGATGGAGATGTGAGGTCCGGGTATGACTGAGCGCGGGGTACCGTGCTCGAGCGTTCGACAAGGTCTTCGACCGACATGGCCCTTCGCTTGATAGGTAGGCGAAGAGGAAGGACTCTCGCAAGGGACCACTCATGGTCTGGGTGTCCGTTGTCGCGCCGAGGGCTCAATACTGGAGTGTGGTTGGGTCCCATGGTGACTGAGTGCAAGTCGTTCAGGTACTCTCCGTGTAGGGTGTCTTCGTAATTCGGAGAAAGTGACTGAGTTCTTCGTTTGCGAGATGAACCAGTTTCGAGATGCGGTGTTGACTCGTGAGTTCAGGTATTTTCGTGGAAGGCGCCTTCATTAGTCGAAGCCCGTGCTGTTGAGGTTGGGGTAGGGGCGATGCTCCAATGTCGCGAGATGCGATGTTGACTCGTCAGAGTTGATCGTGGCAAGAGAAGCTGGATGTACTGTCTGTATTTCCTCAAGAAATATATGTAAAGAAGTCCGAACTCCCACGGGTTATGAAAAGAATTGACGGTCGCTCTTCGCAAAAAAAGTCAGAATGGTTTGCACTAGACTGACAAGCTGAGGACCGTCCACGCAAACGCCGCGCTCGCGATAGGTTCCGGTATATTGGTCAATTCCTTTTCTGTATCGAACGGGCCGGGCTGCTGTCGAATGGTTGCCGTAACTTAGGTACCTTAATTGAATGAGCCTCCTCGTGTCACGTGATCGAATCTGCCATGTCAGCGTCAGCACACGTCGCAAGTATGAAAGTCGCATTCTTGATAGACAGATCTGAACACAAAACAACTAAGACCCGCTCAGGTTTGTCAAATTCAATTCGGACGAGTTTATCAGGATACCTACACGTGAGCACAAACTTGAACCTGCCCATTTCTGTCTTTCGTCACGCCTGAACGCCATGCTGCAAATGATGCTCAATGCTACTGCTCTACGCACTCACGACGCCTCCAACGACAATATTTCCACTAATGCTCGTACTTTGCTGGCTGCTGCTCCAGCTCTCTGCCTTCCTTCTGCAAGCGCCAGATCGAGGCCTTGACAGTTTCGTATGTAAGCATTGTCGTCATTGCCGCGGGAATCGCCCTGATCAGATTGGTTCCCATGCCACTGTAGAACGCTTGCCACCCTTCTTCTCGCAGGATGACCTTGAAAGTCTGTACAACGCCTTGATAGCGCGGTCGATAGACAGATCCGTCCGAGTTGCCCACTCTTTTGGTAGTAGAAACGCCTTGGCTGTGGTTTGTGCTGGAGACACCGTTGTTGCCTTCGGGGCTGTAATGACGTTGCTGTGTCTGTAGTCGTGTTCGTAGGACTTCGTGAGGGTACGTAGCAGTGGTTGCGCAACCTTTGCTGATCAAAGTGGCAGCAAGAACGCCGAGCGTGCGTCCCCAGGAGAATTCACCTCCGCCTTCGGTGTTCTCCCCCATTTCAAGACCAGTGAAGCGTTGCTTGAAGTATTCGTAGAGTGGAAATTGGATGGCGACGTGCGTCAGACCTAGCAAAGCAGGCGTGAGACCAGAGTAGAAAGCCCAAAAACCTTCGGATTTCCACATTTTCCGTGCGGCATCCACAGCGCTATTGTAGTGCCATGGTGTGCGGTTGCCGTGACCTGCGGTCCGTGAGACTTGCGACATCAGTCGTGTCTTGATGACCCAGATAGGGTTGGTAGCAACGGTAGAACAAGCGCCAGCAGATACGGCCGAGAAGACATGTGACAGATACTTATCTCTGTCCGAGCCGTGCCATCCCATCCTGGTATAGTAGTTTTTGGAGTAATCGTACACCGTCATGTAGATTGCCCAGGTTGGTAGGTATCCCAGCATCATCGGACCCAGGCCGCGGTATAATCCCACCAGTCCATCTTGCCGTATTATAGTCCTTCCTGTGCCGAGCATGCCACGGTACATCTCCCGTCCGCTCGGGCCTGTTGGCTTTGGTTCAATTCTGAATGCGCCCTGCGCTTGTAGCTTCGTCTTGATCACATCGAGCGGACATGTTACGATGCCACTTGCGGCGCCTGCCACGGCACCAGAGATTGCGTTCACCCATCCAGGTGTAATATTGAGGCTCGCTTGGGCGAGTTGTGTGTATATCGCGCTGTGGCGCACAATCGACGGTGCCGGGGCGGCTAGGGTGTTGGGCGGGCCATGATCGTGGGTGTCGGAGGACATGTTTTGCATGGTCCCCGATAGGCTACCTTTGGCACGCGTATGACGACCTCATGCTCAGGTGAGGGTGTTCGCGCCGGCCATTCGTGGGGGGAGTGTTTTCGGAGGTGTCGCGATTGTGTGAGTGGTGTGGTAGTGGACCCCGGAGAGTGTTTCCTCGTGAAGCTGGTGGTTCTCGGGCCCCGCAACGCCGGCCTTGCGAATTCAACGCAGCATAAGCCGAGCGACGGCGGAAGGGCTGGTGACTGCGGAGAGGATAGCGGCGGAAGTGGAGGCGGCGGTGGCGGAGCAGTCAGTGAATTGCTCGGTCGCGGCGGTGAGGTTGTCTGGGCGGCGTGAGTGAGGTAGAGCTCAGGCAAAGGCGCTCGCCGAATGGTTGCAGACTTCGGTGCGAACGCGCGAGCTGCGAGCTGTTGGCTGACGTACTTTCCGGGTAGGAACGAGCAAGCGAGCAGCAGCACCCGCGCTTTCTTCGTCCGTCGTCGGAGATCGCTCTCGCGTGCTGCAAGCAAGCCAGACTGCGAGCCTGCCAAGTCCGCTTACCATCGCGGAGCTACCCGCTCACGTGCTTCAAGCCCGCCAGCATCCTGAGAAGAGCGACAGCTGCACGTACGCCAGGAGCAAAATCACCCAGCGTCCACCCCATCAACAACCACACACATCACCGCAAAGATGTCGCAACCCTCGCTCGCCCCCTATGTCATGAAGCGCCCCTGGCTGATGCGCTGGGCCCAGCCGCTCAGCAAGTGGTACTTCGACAACGCCGGATACAGGAAGCTCGGTCTGAGGTACGAAAGATCTAGAACCGGAGGCGGAGGCTATTGGGTCGCAGGAGTGGTACAATGATGGAAGCAGAGGACTGACGAGCGAGCAGGTCCGACGATCTCATCCCCGAGGAGAGCGAGATCATGCAGCGCGCCTTGAAGCGTCTGTCACCCAAGGATGCCTACGACCGCGTCTTCCGCATGCGCAGAGCGTTCCAGGTATATCCTCAAACATCGCGAACTACAAAATCGAGAATATCTCTAACAGCATGACAGTGCTCTCTTGCTCACCAGCTTCTGCCCAAGGAGGAGTGGACCAAGCCTGAGGATGTACGTTATACCCTGAACGATCCCGGAGCACCATTGGCATACAAACCATTGCCTCCCTTACGCGCTCCCGAAAATACGAAACAACAGATTTACACAGCAGGCACTAATGCGCGAAACCACAGGACAAGCTTTACATCTCCCCCATCATCGCAGAGCTCGAGGCTGAGGTCACCGAGAGGCAGGACCTTGAGGCCATGGTCATCACCAAGCCCCAGATCAAGAAATAGACGTTCAGCGGAAGACATATTGGAAGTGTATCAGAGACTGGGGAGAGCCAATGCCGAATCTTGTAAATATCCATGGGATGGTGGCGTTGCACCTCGCGCGGGTGCGCACACGCGGCAGGGCGTGAGAAGCAGTGTACCATTACCAATTCAAGCGTATAGAAATGCCCAAACTTGTCACCAATGGTGTATACTCGTTTCCTGGAATACGACAGGCCTTCTATGACACTTAGGCGAGCATCTTAGATCTGGTCATGTGACATCGAAAGTCCGGGCGCTAAGCCAAATCAGCGTCATCTATAAATCCTGGCACCTCAGTGGCCGATCGCACGCTCCACACTTGTTGCCTTGACGTCGCTTTCGTCTTTATAATCGAAATACCTGACAATAATTGTACACTTATTGAAGCTGTGTCCTTCTCTCATCGGTTTTGAAGGAACCTACGTCTCGCCTTGTCTCAATGGTGCTGCTGATCATCTGCTTGTGACACCTCCACGTACCGACGCTGGCTTCTTCACTTCAATCAGGTCGCAGGCTTCTCTGCAACCATCAAGCGTACAGCCGTGTCGACGTCCTGCGCCATCTTGGTAAACCAATCGTAAATACTTGTGAAACTAAACTCTCATCATTCGCCACCATGTCGTTGCGTCGATCTACCCGTGTCAAGACATCAGCACCGCCAGAGGTCTCAGGTGGTGTACTTCAAGAAGCCAAACAGCCACCTCGTAAACGACAAAAGAAGTCAGGTCCAACCGAAAAAGCTGCAACAGACGCCATTGCTCACGATGAAGCCGACAAAGATGCAATGCCACCGCCCATTACGCCCAACACCAGGCGGCCACGAGTGTCGAAGAGCGCTGAAAAGCCACCACCGTTCACGCCAACGCCATCCGCCATCGGACTTATGACGGAAACTAGAACACCAACATACAGCACTGGAGACATCGACGGTGCTTCGCCGCCGACTGAGCGTAGAGTAGAAGCTGGCCACGCGAATGCCACTTTGATCACGCCTGGTGGAACCCAGGTGCAACCGTCTTTCAGCAACTTCGAAGAGCCGTCTCCTTCGAGGCCTACAGCAAATGGCACAGATACTGGCTCTCTGCTGAAGACTGCTTGCAATCATTTGCTTACGGTAGACCCTCATCTCAAACCACTGATCGAGAAGCACCACTGCCGCGTCTTCTCGCCGGAAGGTCTAAACGAGGAAATCGACCCCTTCCGATCGCTGAGCAGTGGCATCATGGCGCAGCAGGTCTCTGGAGCTGCGGCGAGCTCCATCAAGAAAAAGTTCATCAACCTCTTCCCAGCTGAACAATGCCCTACTGGATTCCCGCCTCCGGCACTAGTAGCACAGCAGTCCATCCCCAGGCTGAGAGAAGCCGGGCTCAGCCAGCGCAAAGCAGAGTACATCCAAGGAATGGCCTCACAATTCGCCAGCGGTGATCTGACAGCCAGCTTCCTGCTCGATGCGCCGGACGAGGAAGTGATGAAGAAGCTCGTTGCAGTACGCGGGCTGGGCGCGTGGTCTGTGGAGATGTTTATGTGCTTCGCGTTGAAGCGCATGGATGTCTTTTCAACGGGTGACTTGGGCGTGCAGCGAGGCATGGCGGCTTATGTGGGCAAGGACGTGAAGAAGCTGAAGGCAAAGGGTGGCGGCAAGTGGAAGTACATGAGTGAGAAGGACATGCTGGAGACGGCGGAGAAGTTCAGGCCTTATCGCAGTCTGTTCATGTGGTATATGTGGAGGATTGAGGAGGTTGATACGGCGGCCGTCGAGGATAATGCGTAGACGCAAGGTCTGGTGTCTCAGTTGCCTACTAAGAGGCGTTGTGCCTGAAATCCGAGCTGGCGGTGCGGATACGTATCTCGGCGCCTCTCTGCGCAACTACACTCTGACCTGTTGTACTAGTTTTTTTGCTGCTCCCAGCGAGAGTCACCAGGTGACTCGTATCTTCCTAGCTTTTTGCACCCATGACGGCTGGCCACATGCTCCTACCTTGGCGCGGCCTCAACACGACGCTCGTATTCGCAGCTTCCGAAACGTGCTTATCTACACGACAGCCACTAGCCGCACACTATCACACACCATTGAGATCTTCAGTGCAAGATGGTGCAGCTCTACGATCACTACGCATGGCGGTTGCCGGGCCCCAAGGAATATTGGAAACTTGACTCCGGCATACGCCTCCAGTCACAACGCCTGCGCGAAAACCTTCGCGAGAGAAACCACTCAGCTCTCAAGAGCTCGAACAACACTCGCTTGAGGGCACTCTACGTCCGATGTCAACGTGGCTTACTCTCTTTCGAAGGCATGCCGCCTCACGAGCTCAGGCTCTACGCGGCTCAGCGCGGTCTTACGGTCGCTCCCTCGGCTACACCGAACAGTATCAAAGTACGACTCGAACAAGCCGACGATGATGCCACCTTCGATCGCTTCTTGGACCTCCCGCCTGAGATCCGTCAGATTGTTTATCAGTACCACTTCGACTCTTCGCTGGCCAGTGGGGAACCGAAGTACAAGTATCAGCCGCCACTGACCATGACCTCTTGCATGATCCGCCGAGAGACACTTCCCCTGTTCTACGACTGTTGGGATATTGAGATCACCTCACTGGGCCCTTTGACCGCTCCCTACAAGTTTCATCCATCCACCACAACAGCGCGGCTCTTGCAAAGCACTGCCGCTCAGAATCTCGCTCGCGTCAAGTCAATTCAACTGTGGTTCGACGACCTCAGCGCCGGCGCAACGATCGATCTTCGTAATCAGGACCCAATCGGCAAGGTCAACGTCTGGCGCGCAGGGTGGTCGGATGTGATTGAGGCCACTGAAGCCAGACGGCAACATCTGTCAGCAGCGCTACGTACCCTCGCGCTCTCAGTGGCAGCACGCCCAGGACCGTTGAGGTTTCGGTTGACCGATGTCGAGGAAATGGGAGAGACGATGCGCAGGATCATTATCGATGAGACAGAAACACAGTGAAGAGCATGTCAATGTGGCTGAGAAGATGCTGCGGTTGGTACGGACGAGTTTATGGTCCAGCTTTCTTGTTGTTCATATATACTAGTATCAGAGGCTCTAGGCTCTCTGAGGAATATGCGAACCATTGAGATACTTTTCACAGCGCCTGTCCATCTCAAAAAACTAGTGTGCTGGTATCTTAAGACATGATTGCCATTGAGACTCCGTACACGCGTGTGGTAGTGACGGTGTTATACTGGAAAAATGCTTCAGAACCTCTGCGCAAGATCAGAGGATGAGTGGAGGTATGTCCGCCTAGTACTGCACGCCTAGGCTAGCATATATCATAGGTAGCACAACGCAATGGCGGTTGACCAACAAGGAGGCGCAAGTCTCTTCGGCTGACCATTGCCAGGCAGTGTTGAAAACCAGGATATCAATTGACAACATTATCACTATTGGCCTCGGTCATGGTTCACGGAAACAAAGCAAATGCTCTTGGCCGTACCGCGCATTGTCACCAATCTTCCGTCCCGCCCCGCGGAAGAGATTCAGCAGGACAGGTCGTTCTCTCAGTCGCCGCTGAAGACATTTCCGTTGCGCAGAGTTCACAAGCAAGCTCGGAGAGACTGGCATCAGACAATATCCAGATTAAAAGAATCTGCCACATCACAAGCATTCATCAAATGTATGAAGCAAATATGAGAATTTGTGTGCCATAAGCGAACCCGACACTCCACTTCCACGCCTCCCACTACAGAAGAGCATGTGCAAAGAGTGTCTAGATTATAAAAGGCGGTGTCTCGCTCTTGGACTCTCGGGAATGTGTTATGATCAACCTGATTTTAGATCGTACAAGGGTATAGAGAGTCGCGGTATCATAAAGAAAAAAGAAAGGTCATTAGAGGAACGCGGTCGGTGGAAGAGTTTTGTAGTGGATCCATGACTTCTGTCACTGTTATCGGTCGGTCACAAGTTCTGGATGCAGCATGATGCCTTAGACGTCATCTGTTGGTGCTGGGCACTGCTTACTAAGGGCTACGCCCTGTTAGACGCTGCGGGTTCGCCTTGCATCGTGCGAACGGCTTCATCGCCAGCACGACTTGCTTCGAGGTAAAATTCCGTTCACACTCACTACACGTATATCAATTTGAAGTAGATATTCAAGAGCAGTCACATTATGTGCTGCTGCCTTCTCGTATGATGATGCTTGTGACTGCAGTATGCGCTTCTACATGATAGCGGAGTTAAAATAACGTTGAAAACTGGACACCCACACCTCACCCAAGCGACTTGCGCTTATCCAAGTCTCCGCGTTTTGACTTCATGTGTTCCACCTCACCTCACCTCGTTCTTTCCTCCTCCTCTCCATCACCTTCAACCCATCCGAACATCTCCATGCAGGCAACAGCATCACAATATCATATGATGATGTTCCTTGCCTGACGGTCGTTTTTCACCAGGTGCGGTGCCGATGAATTGGAGACTGCACAAGAGCTTGCTCCCCTCCGACTCGTCCTTCCTCGAGCTCGAAGTCGCCGTCACGAACGCCTGCATTGCACGAGATTAGCAATGGGCTAAGCCTCTGCTATCATCCGACTCACTTATTCTTTCACGCGCAAACCTGCATACATTGCGTACGAAGCCTGGGACAAGCCCCATCAGATCCGGTCCAGCCTGCACCAGTTGTACCGCGAAGCTCAAGATCTGGATGATGTTCACGACTACGCTCAGGCCCGAACCCATCTCTTCACTGTGTCGGAACAGTCGCTGTTACGCGGCGTCAGTCTTGTGGCGGGCGCAAGATACGTCTCGTCGTCTGTGTAGCGGCGCGTTTGCGATGGATCTTTCACGATGACTATACAAGAGCTGGTGAGCATGATAGTTCAAGAGCCGTACAACGTGTCTTCGGGGTGCACTGCACATGTTGAACATGGCCACTGGCGTGTCTTATTCAAGCTCTGGATGCCACGGCGGCTTTTGTCTCGCTGCCCGCCTCGGTATCCGGAACCTGTCTATTGCTACTTACATCAACGATGCTAGACGCTCCAACGCTGCTGCCTGAAGACTCCTCGCTGTCTCGATAGCCGGTGCGAAGAGCCTGTGCGAATGATTTGGCAGACTCGGTAAATTTGACGCTTGTGAGATTGGATCGCCGGGTTTGTATGCAAGATATTTGTGGTAGTATGTGTCTGATGACATGTCCTGGTCCGTCGCCCGCTCTTCAGTCGTGTCCACCTTCACCTCCCGGTTGCTGCGGATTCTCTCCGCGAACTTACCAGGAACATGGGATCATTGGAAGTGCGTCTCTCAGGATGTTGGTTATTGTGGTCGTAAACAACACATCTCATATCTGCTATACCTGGCACTTTTTCGAGGTGACGACCACCACTGCATATGGCCATTGACTGTGAAAAAGAGCCTGCAACTGTCTTGCATGCGAAAACATTGATCAGGCTCGCAAGAAACCCTGTGCTTCTGCATCTTCAATGCGCAAACGTGCATCTTCCATCAATGTGTATAGCCACGCTCACTAAATTATATCAACCTAAAAGAGATACCGTCGATCTCAACAGAATTCAAGGAGTCAATTTTCCAGGCGCATCTTACAATGGGCATCTGCCTATCGATGTTCTTGTTCACTACTATCTCACCTCGAAGGTACGGAGGTACAAGGATGAGGGGTACATACAGCTTCCACCATACCAGTCACAAGTTTGTGTACGATCGACTTCAATAAAGTATCATCGTGCAAAACTCACAGCTGATAGTGCTAAACGACATGAAATTACGTCCAATGGTAAGCTTAGATCATGAATGCCCTTATACTGCTACAGACTACATAAAGGCGTCAGCAAGAACATGGCCGTCCAATGTCCACAACACAAACATTGAATGCAACCCCGGCGGAGCCAAATCACCATATTCTGATCAGCGAAACTCCGTCTCCAACATCTTCCCTTCAACCTCAACAGGAACAACATCCTGCGCAAATGCCACCATCCTCGCCCAACCATCGCCGCTGCGATTCACCCACTGATGCATAGTCCCGCGCATCACCACAGAGTCTCCCGCCTTCAGTCTTCTCGTCTCGCCTCCATCCAGAACAAGATCAACCTCTCCCTCAAGGACCACCGCCCAGTCCATCGTAACCGTTCGGTGCATTGGACTCTGCGCTCCAGGTCTCAGGCTCACAATCGCCGCCGCAGTACCGCCTGGAGGACAAGTGGCGCCTCCTGGTAGCCCTGCGGTGCGGATGTGGCTGTAATGGTCGATGTCTGCCTCAGAACTGAGATTTGTTGGTACGGAGTCGGAGGTGTAAATAATACGCATCGCGCCGAACGGCAGTGGAAAGTCGTGTTGCTCTTCGGGCACCTTGGAGGAGAAGATAGCTTGGCCAGAGCTGTTGTGCGTGGTGATGACTTGAGACATGCTGGTTGTGGTGAGGATCGGATTTTAGGGAAGGAATGTTTGAATGCTGCGGAGAACTGTTTGAGATGCCACTGTACTATCTAGTATACCATGAAAGTGGTAGACATGTCGTCGGATATCTACGTTCACTACGACCATCGCAACGGAGGCCTATTACGCCGACCACTCGAACGATCGGTTTCCGCCAGGAGTTGAGCTCCCAACTAAATTGGCCTCACGTCGGGATCGAAGCACGAATGATGGCTACAGCCGCGACCATCGTGGAGTTACTGTTTGTTACGGTCGGATTTTATCCAGGAGAATATGTGTTTCGGTAGATAGTTGGTTAGCGTCGGCACAACGTTCATCCATTGAAAGTCGCCGCTTCGGAGTCATCGGTTTTAAGCTTTCGAGTCGGCCCAGCACAAATCTCAAGACATTATCGACCTATGTGGAGGATGCATTACATACGTATTGTTCTGTTACGTCCGCTCATATTGAGCTATCGCACAGGCTAATACAAAGATGTGACTCCACACTCGCCAAATGAAAGCCTGCAGAGAGGTGATCTGACACTCAGCATTATTACTCGCTAATTTTCCCAAGCTACCAGTCGTCAGGAGCCAACGTCTCACCCGTATCTTCCTGAAGAACACTCCACGGCTCATAAATATCGTCCATCCACCCCTCTCTCCCAACATCATACCCATACTCCTTCCCCTCAGCCTCACAATCTGGCCCAAAAGACCCATACCCTCCCCTACAATAATACATATCGACCAGCCCAAATCTCACCTGCGAGATATACCCAAACAACTGCCCGTCCTCCTCCGCGCGTCTCACGCAATACACTCCGCACGTGGCGTCTGACTCGTTGATATGCGCGCTCATGATCTGCTCGAGCGCGTATAGCTGTTTTTTTTCTGAGCAGGAACGTGCGAAAGTGCTGCTGCTGGTGTTGGTGGCTGTGAATTGGAAGTGCTGGTTGTCGAAGTCGAGTTTGGTGGTTTGGCCTTTGCAGTTGAGTTGCGCCAGCAACTCATCTGCGAATTCGAATGTTGGTGGGTGCTTCATGGCAGTAGCGGCTGCGGCGATGAATGCCATTGTGGCGGCGGCGCCGATGGTTGGGAGCCTTCGATATATTTTCGCCATGGAGGACCTGATTTTGGATCGGGGCTCGTCGGGAGAGGTTTGAGGCGGCCCTGCGTGAGATTCCAGAGATTTGGCATCGCGCGCAGCTTCAGTGTCCTCCTCCGAATGATCCGCCGGAGCCGTGGTGCTTTCTTCAGGCTCCATCTTCCTGTCTCCAAACACGGCAGACAGAACCATGGCGGCGCAAACTACAGGCGACTTCCCAGAGAATGGCGACGGGCCGGCGTCAGGTGCGTATACATGGAGGTGGACATCGGTGGCAAAAACAACAACAGCAGTAAAGCACAAGGCCCAGAAGTTTGCCCGCCTGCGATGTCTCCAACTCCACGCTACAGCGCCTGCAAAAATCGGTATGCCCATAGGGTAGGGCACGTGTTGGCCCATGAGAATGTCGTCCAAGTTTCGAGGAGAGCAGAAGAAGTCGAACCAGTGTCGGACGAGGTAGAATGTCGAGTATATAAAGAGGATGTACTTCAAACGGTGACGCACCCCTCTCGAATACCGCTTGAGAGAAGCAGATGAGCATCGCCATCGCGTTACGCTCGGTTTCTCCGTGGCTTTCTTTCCATCTTTAGATACTTGTGCCATCGTTGTTACCGCTCCGCTCGGTCGTGCTCGAGAAAACAACAGAATAATGTGTAACAAAAGAATTAGCTAAGCCGCATGTCAACTATTAGGCCGCAGATGTTAAAATGAATAACTGTAAGAAACGGTAATCAGAGATCACACTTTCCGAAGATTGGGAAGATTGGGAAGATGTTGTCCGTCTTGATAGAAGTCGAGGGCTGGAAATCATGGAGCTGGAACGGACAGGCGAGCGTGCAACCAGGACTCGAGCTACGCCCGCGTGTCGAAAGCTACGCAGTAGATGTTCAATGAGCGCCTTGAGCTTCCACGCATCGATGGTTGCACGCCTTAGAAGTCCCAAGTGATTAGGGTTGTCTTATACAACGATGGGCAGCCAAGGTATCATCATGCTAGGAACTGACAGTGCTCACTGTGGTGGAGCAACGTTGTCGGTCAGTGGCTCATGGGCGCCGCCACCAATCTGGGAAGACCTCAGTTCCGATCCAGTCTGATGAAAATATTTTGAACTGCAGTAAGAAATCTCAGACTCATGATGATGATAGTCCTCCCCTCGATCTGATGGACAAAAGAAAAAAAAAGTTCGCGGCCGTTGCTCTTATCGGATCGCATTCCTCCATCGCCGACAACAACGAAGATACAGCCGCCCGCAGCAGTAGTAGAACTACTCACAAAAGAGATGATCCAGCGCCAGTCTTATCTGCCGTTTCGTGCAATTTTCCAGCATCAATGCGTACCTTGTACCTCCCTTCTTCGTATTCATGTGCTCCATATCACACGATCCATGCCGACCCTCTACCGCCGGATGGGGACGCCGCCAGTCTCATCCTCGCCGCCCTGCGCCTGCGCAGCAACCTTCGCAACCTCTTCCGTATCCTGCTCATCCACGCTTGTACCTCTTTGCAGCAGGCTCTCTTTCACAGGGCTGCCAGCTTGTCCATGCGACACAGTCGGTGTCAGCGCAGGGCCACCAGAGATGCTACCTCTGCCATGCTGGCCGTCGGAAGAGCCGGAGTTGGAGTTTTGCTGCGAGAGGTGCGGGATGGTGTCTGGGGAGGGGTGCTCGCGGCCGAGGCCGCCGACCAGTGCATTGTCGGACTTGCCGGCTTTGGAGAGAGCGTAGTCGCCGGAGTCGAAGTACTTGCGCTCCTTGAGCTTGTTCTGGAGCAGGTCTTTCTTGTTCGGCAGCTTGCCGTAGAGGCGGAAGAGCTTCTGTTCTTCTTCGGTGAGGGACTGCGTGAGAGTGATGTTAGCTGGGAGTGGTCTGGGTATGACGATAGGCAGGAATCGCCGGCGACGCTTCCTCAAGTAAACACGTACGCTCACGTCCACCTTGTTCTTTTGGTGGGGGTTCATCTTTGCTGTCCGTGTTTGTTCGATCCCAATGCGTGGGGTGCTGATAGAGGTGGTGTTGCTTCCAGTCAGAGGCGGTGGGCCTGACACCAAGCTTCAGTCGCGTTGCAGTGCGGCGTGTCACGTAGTCGTTTCGACTATTGCTCTCGTGAGGCTTCCTTTGTCGCAAGAGTGGTTTCGCTATTGAGTTGTGGTGTTGGTCGTGTCTGCTCAAAGAGGCAAGTGGGTTGGAGGGGTCGAGACAAAGAGACGGCTTAACGTCGGCGTGCTTGTTTGGGCAGTACTTGGGCAGTACTTGGGCAGTGCTTGGGCAGCGGCGGCAGCAGCAAGAGCGAGCTTTTTCAATGGATGTCGTTCAGCAGTGGATATCGCAACGCAATGGATCAGGTGGACTGTGGACAGGCTGACGCAAGGGCAAGATGCACGGGGTTGTCTGAGCCGTTTCACACGTCGGCAGGCCGGTGCTGTGGGAATAAAGTTGTGACGCGGCGGGTCTAGCCTGAGAGGGTGGTCGAGGTACGTCAGGCAAGATCTGCAGTTTCGCCTTGATGAAGACGAGGTCACCGGGATGGTGCAAAGATCAACGCGGCAATTGTTATGTGTGAAAGATGACTAGAGGTGTGGGAGCGTACATGCAATATTCGAGGCCAATGGCGGCAGCAGTCATAGAAATATCTTTACCTTATGCATGCCATCCCAAGAAACGGTCACGCTCACACTCCTTCCCACCGAACCTTTCGAGCTAGCAAGGATACAGCTGCGGGGGAGATCGTCGAGAAATGTTAGGTGAAATCGTGAAATCTTGGCATCAAATAATTCCATGAGTCGACCAATACCGTTATAGCAGTGCAATACAGAGAGAAGACTGCGAGCAAAAAACGCCACGCATCACATATAACGGAGCATCCCTTCGTCTAATTAACAGCAACCATGGCCTCCTTCAATGCCACCCTCGACACTTCCACCAAGCACACTTTCATCGTCGAGCACATGGACCCCGAGCTCGAAGCCTGGCAAGTCTTGGAATACAGCACCATCGCTAAGGAATGCGCCGCATCACAGTCTCAATTTATTCTGTCCGGTCTCCCCAAAGCAGTCTCCGAGCTGGCCCAGGTCGAGCAAAGCCCACAATCTGTCGACGATCTTGTCTCATCTGCGAACATTCCCAAGGAGCGTGTCTGCCTTCTTGATCCCAGGGGAGAAAGCGATCTTGCACCTGAGGATGGTGACAAGTTCGATGTGTTTGTCTTTGGTGGCATTCTGGGTGACGACCCTCCTCGCGACCGTACAGCCGAGCTGAGGGTCAAGGGCTTTGGCGGCAGGAGATTGGGAAAGGAGCAGCTTACCACTGACACTGCCGCAAGAGTCACAAGGATCGTAGTGCAAGATAAGAGTGAGTGATGCGGCCAATGGCTCTCACCATTCTCAACATGCTAACACCAATGTCATAGTTCCTCTTGCTGAGGTGCCTTACGTCGACCGCCCTAGCATCCAAGTCTCTGCAGCCGAAAGCGTGGAGATGCCATTCAAGTATGTTAAGGGCAAGGACGGCAAGGCTATCATGCCTGAGGTAAGTTGAACGATCCCTCAGATGAATGCCAGTACAGGCGCTAATCTCTCGTAGGGCATGATCGATCTTTTGGGCGACGACGCGGACAAGGGCATCTTGGACCTTCTTTGAAGCGTTTTGTACCGTATAAGCAATTTCTTCTTAGTACAATGTGATATGGCTATCAGGCCCGCATAAGCTGTCACAGCATCAAATATTTGCGTTCGTGAATCTGTGACCACAAAAGCTAATGACCTAGGCAGTTGCTTGATACCACGACATGGGAAGCTATTAGGCACAACAAGGACGGTTTGCCCAATACATGCGTATCATTTTTTGTGTAGTGTTTGCTAGCAGTTGTAGCTTATCCCATTGAACAATGTCACTTTTTGTGGCATCTGATACTAATGAGACTGTCCAGCCACTGGGATACAAAGTCAATCGACTGGAAAAACACCCAATATCACTAAACGCTACTGCGAATCACCTGCTTTCTTTCGCCGCGCCAAGCACATCCACTACATCGCCATCATGTCCAGCGAGCCTACCGTCGCTCTTCAATCCGTCGTCGCACAGTGTTACTTCTAGAAACTACTCCCAGAGCTACGAGTACGTATCTAAGAGTATGCTCTCTACCAGCCCGATTGGTGTACAGCGACCAAGCAACACGGCATTCCAGAGCCAGCGCTCCTCCTCGCCTGCGAACTCACCCGGAAAGAAGCACTCGGGATCTTCTATGCCTCGACTCTGTTCAGGGTAGATACAACCGCCTTCGACCCTAAAATCTATGACCTATTCGCTCGAAAAGACAGAAAGCACTCGTGTTACGACCGCCGTGCCGTCGGCTTGTACATGGACCCTCGCGGGCCACGCCACTGGCGGAATCTACTCGCGTGGCTCAAAGGACACCACACCGGAAATTTGCCGCGGCCCTGGCTGTACAGTAATTTAACACTTAAATTCTCAGCGCAGGAGAAGAGTTTCATTTCGAGCTTGTTCGCGATTACGGCTGGACTTCGTGGGCGATCGTGGCTCGAGGTAAAAGCTGTCTTGGCAGGCCTCCATAGTGGGTTGCGCGCATTGCATGGAGAATGGTCTTGACGAGTGGAGTCGGAACGAGAGATCTAACTGTGAGCGTGTACGAAGTCAGCGAAAGGGCTGTTGACCAGACGTCTAAGGAGATTGTTCCGAACAGGCTTATCATGAGCCAATCCTTGAATGCTGTCAACAAAACTGGCCGTCGTGTTCTCATAGGGTAAGGGTTGGGGCAGCCTTCACAACGATCTTTCAGCGTTCATCTGCTCAACATGTGTGTACACTCTTATATCTTGACGTATTTGATAGTCTGTGAGTCTAGGAAGCCGCGGGTGATCGTTCCATGTTGTTTTCTTTTACTGCAATGCGTTTGCGTCGATAAAAGTCACTCAGACTATTTTAGCAACGCTGATGGGTTCGAAGCAATTAACCTTCTTGATCAGCTTTTAGAATGTGAGCAGAATGACTATATCTAGCCAACAAGATACGATTGGCCATATGCAACAATACCATAGCATATATGGTTCTACCTTTTAGCACAGGACCAAAGATACCACATTACCCAATGAGACGTTGTGCGCAACTTTGAGGACATGCGGTAGTATCTTCAAGCATCGTTCTATCTCCAGTGTTCTCTACGAAAGAGATGCTTGGGTCGTGCCTTCCTAATCCAGTTTCTCACTAATTACCTATCACTTGGCGATGCTCTGCACTTCACTCTCAATCCAGCCGACGCACTCTCACTGGCATCCACCTCAAACACCAACACGACGTAGTTCGAAGACGCTCAAATGGACCGCAAAACCACCAAACAAGGTACGTACCAGCTCCACAAGGAGAACAAGAGTGAGCAGCAGCAGCAGGGCAATCGCAATGGGAAGGACAAGGACAGAGACAAGCAGAACAAAGGCAACTCCTTCGACGTAATCTGGGAAGAATGTTGCCGCGGCATGGAGTTCAACTACGCCAAAATCCACCACGAACTCCGCGAGACCGTGAAAGAGTTCACCAGCTTGTGGAAGTACCACACTCACAACGAGATGATGCCGCGAGAGCTCTATAACTTCTACAACGCAGTCACCACCGACAAGCACGAGTTCCTGCTGCTTGAGAAGAACCTCTTCGACCTGCAGGCGCTTGAGAAGCACATGAAAGCTCTCAAGTTTGGACCAGAGCCGGTTGAGGTTGGCTTCCACACTTATGTAGACTGGGCTTCGAAGATGCCGAGCGATAGCCCGGAGGTCAACACGAATTGGTCGATTTGGTGAAGAGATAAATGCAAGTCCTGTCGCCGCCTTCAAGCTTGTAAGTGTCGGAATCGTTCTGCAGCATGGGAAGATTACACTCACTCACACTATCATTCACCGCAGTCATCCTCCGCGTTAGCAGAATGACCCGCAAGGCTTGCAAGACACATCATTGGAAAAGAAATCGGAAGCAAGTCAGTGTTACAACGGTGAAATTTGTGAGTATCTTATTCTTCCCTGCCGCCCATCAGAGCGATCGCCTACTGACGCCGCTATTCTTGATATAGTCACAAGCAGTGCGTCAGCAGCAAGATTCTGTCTGTACCTGAAACGCACCGTAACCAACGCCTGGCGCCACGCTTGGAAATAAAAAAAACGTTGAATTTTGTCGGGCATCGTCCAGCTCTGCATAGCTCTGCTCATTATGCAATACCTCAATTGATGCAACATGCTTCATGCATGCTTTACCTCTTTCCCTTCTCCCTTGGCTTGCACTCGTCTCCCTGGACGGGGTGCAACATGATTTTGTTGGGGTAGTCTGCGCGGTTGTTCTGGTGGCCCTTGCTCCAGTCGTAGCTCACTGCGTAAGCGAAGATGTTGCCGGTTCTGCTGAAGTCTGTCGCGGTGATGCTGCCGCCAACGTCGGGGTAGCCCTTCAGTCTGTGCTTGGCGTCCTTGTCCCAGAAGTGGAATGTGCCATCCGCACCTGCGGTGGAGAACGTGCCGTGCACGGGGTGGAAAGAGATGGCGTTGACTGAGAAGACATTCTGGGTGTTGCGGTCTGCGGTCGATGTGGCGCGGTGGCACTTGAAGCTGAAGTTGTTGGTCTGCTTGTCCTCGGGGATGTACTGGATGGCGCAGCGGCCCTCAATGCTGCCGATGGCGTAACCAGAAGCGTCGTTGAAAGTGCGGACGGTGCGAGTCTGCCACTTGAGAGGAGATTGGATGGACTTGAAGAAGGTGCCCGGGTTCTTGAGGTCGACGACATTGATCCAGCGCTCAGCTGTGGCGACGACGAGGAGATCTGTGTTGTTTGTGCTGGCGTTGTGCCTGACATCCATGCTGTAGACGCGGTCCTGGCAGGTGATGGATGCGACAGGAGATTGCTGGCGGAGATCCCAGTATTTGACGGTCTTGTCCCAGCTACCAGTGACGAGCATGTGTTGGTTGTTGACGAAGATGCTCTCGACGCACTTGATGGGCTCGTCGTGCGCCGCGACCTGTTGAGCAGTTGTACCACCAGCGCCGAGATCGAGCATGCGCGCCGCCTTGTCCGCGCCAGCACCAAACACCTTCTGACCATCCTTGGACCAGCAGCAAGAGAGCACTGGACCTTCATGTTCAAACATCGCCTTGCCCTGACTTTGTCCGTTCGCATCGATCTCGTAAATGCGGACCTTCTTGTCCCAGCTTGCGACGGCAAGGTGATCACTCTGCGGCGAGAAGCTCATGTCCGAGATGCTGTCCTCGGGAGGGTTGGCGAGAGGAACATCTTTGCTGAGGTCGCCTTGGGTAGGGTTTGCAGGAGCAGCCGCGGACGCGCCGCCGAAGAGAGCCATGTCGGTGTTTTTCGAGGTGGTAGTGGTAGAGCGTGGTGCTGTAGGAGTCTTGCGCTGAGCCTGAAAGCTGTTAGACGGTCTGCCGTAGAAAGACATCTTCGCGCTTGTTTGTCGCGTTGATGGGTGGAGTATGTGTGCTGACCTTGTGAAATTGTAAAGACTACAATTGCGACTTTAGATCCCGGCGTTCCAATGAGCTCGTGATCGGATTGTACTTTCACTCAGTGACTGCGATTTCACGTGCTATTTGCGCTTCTGCTGCCTACAAAGTGAAGTGAATGCCTGCGCCAGGCACGCGGCTGCAGCCGAAAACGCGCTGACGCCTCGCGGCTTCCCTGTCCGAGCTTGCCAAGCCCGCGCTTCTTCACCGCGGGCAATAAAAAGGTTCTGCACCTGGAATCCAGCATCTTTCTTTCTGCAACTCCTCGCTCAACAAACTGCAATCGAAGCTTACAAACAGACATCCTCGCGCTTGTCACCACACACAGCTTTGGGAGAAAGTCCCCGGACACCCTTACCATGTAAGGATCGCCGAAAGGCGCCGCCACAGAAGCATTTTGCGGTTCACTCTTTGCGCGACCTCCATCCCTCCTTGGTCTCGGCCTGCTGCCTGCACTCTCGCCTGGACGCTGCTCGCCTCGGACCCGCTAGTCGAGAGCCCGGGCCGCTAGGGCCGCCTCGGAAGAGGAGACGAGGATATGAGTCTGCACTCTTGGCCTCGTGGGCCTTGCTGGCGCGCAGCGGAAGGACGGGAGAAGGCAGGTCGAAGATTTTCGGAGTAAGTTGGGCTCAAGGTATGTGCAAGGGCCATTCGTCGTGGTCAATAGACATGCGGTTGCTTGCCTTTCGTCTTCGGATGGGAGGTATGTTACTCGATGGGGCTTATTCTTGAGGCGAGGAGTTCCTCACACCTTTGAGTTTGCCGGGCAGCCTTGCTGCGCCTATGCTGTGTCGAAGCAGCCAGACTCCATTAACATGCAACGCAGCCCAGGGACCGAGAAGTTTTGGTGATGACACCAGCATATAGAGTCAAGCACTGAACAAAGGGCTTGCGGTGTGCCATTCACTTGGTGCATTTGCGGCTTTCATTGATGCTACAATTGCCTACGACGGTATCTGATAAACTTCTCGAGTCTCTGCTTGCTAGCAGCGCACCTCACACCGTCCATACGAGAATAAAAAATGCAAAAATATTCATCAAAGCTCAGTCCAAGTGCATCCGTTGGCTCCATCTTGTCGCCAATGCGCTTCTCAATCCACCAAAAGGTACGTCGCTCTCTTTCTTTTCAACACTCATCAAATGATGAATACTTTTTAACCCTGAGCTTCGGCGCAGAGGATAAACCAAACAACAACAACTTTAAATTTTCTTTCTGAAAACGTCCACCACATCGCTATTTTGCATATAATATCTGTAATGACAGTCACTAACGTAGTCTGATCAGGTCCTGTGTTTTCCTCCCAATGTATTGTCTTTGTGCCACTCAATAGCCATTTATCAATCAAATTGTTCTTCCATCATTCTATTAGCATTGTCGACTCTTCCGTTCATGCTGTAATCTTTTCCCTTATCGCTGCTCAATGCCTAATATGCAGCTCAGTGTAAGATGCCGCTTCTACACGTCCATCACTGGCGTTCAGCCTCATTCTCGCAATCTTTGCTGAAGAAGGAGTAACAACTACTATATTTGTTCTCGCATGAGCTCAGATAACGGCCCTTCGCCTTTTCTTAGACCATTCTTCGAATGCTCTCATTCAAGTGACCACGGGCGCAATGCACTGCTTCACAGTCTCCTCCAATCCAACAAACCCATGCCCATAGTGCTTCCTCAACAACTCCTCAGCCTCCTTATTAGGGACCTCAGTAATGTCGTCACCATCATTGGCATCCTCCCCAAAGTCCCTCTCCGGCTCAAGCTTCCTGAACACCGCCAGGAGGTGGTTGTAACTCTGCGGCGCAGTGAAGGCAAAAATCCGCTCACCATTGCATGCAGGGTCAATCAGCGCGGCGACGTGCAACTTGGCATCGTCGGAGACGTTGATGAAGTACTGCGGCGGGAGCGACAGAAACTCGTTCTTACCAGTGTAGGTACCGATGACCCAGTCCGCGGTGCTGTTGCCTGTTTCTCTGAAGCGAGTGCCGTAGTTGACGCTGGGGAGGACGGCAGAGGCCTGGAATGGGGGGTTGGTTGATTTGATGGCTGCCCAGAAGGCGCGTTCGGCTTCGGTTTTGCTTGCTGCGTAGACGTCTGGAGGTCGTTGGATTAGTATGGTTCTGATTGGATATGGTCTGACTGTCAGACTCACCGTAGGCATGTGGTGAGGCACTTGTGCGAACTCGCTCGACCGCAGCGTTATTCCAAGTGTCTTTGGTCACGATGATCTTCTCGTTGGAAACGGGCGAGAGCGCGGCTGTGCTGGACGAGGTGTACACAACACTCTTCACTTTCGGCTCCGTGCTAGCTGCCTCGAGAACATTCAGAGTGCCTTTCACGGTCGGCGGGATGACTTCGTCGGGATTCGCGCTGAAGGTCACGATGGATGCCAGGTGGACGATACCGCTCACGCCTTTGACGGCTTCAGTGTAGGCATCGTCCGCGATCATGTCCGGGACTTCGACGATAGCCAAGTTTCCTTTCCCAAATTTCTTGTCCATGAGATCGGTAAGGTACGCAGCTTTGTCCTTGCTTCTGGAGGTGCCGCGGACCTTGTAGCCGGCTGCGAGCAGTTCTTCGACGACATGTGAGCCGATGTAGCCGGTGGCGCCTGTAACGAGCACGGTGTCTCCTTTTTGAATGGTCGTCATGTTTGGTGAGATGGTTCAGTGGTTTGCTTAGTAGTATTGTTGTTGAGAGAAATTATACTCCACGGCAGCCTACAATATTGAAATTGCTTCAAGCTGAGGATTATGACAGATGGCGTATAGCGGAGGTAGGGCAACTTGATCACATAAGCTGTCGTTAGTGCTGTGTAAAATCCGTGTGACTAAGCGCGTTGTTGGCTTACTTTTCATAAATGCACCACGTCAATGCCAAAATAGTCAGAGATCGATGTGGATTCATGTCTTGCAACTATTTCAATGTCAATGGGGACACACTATTTGCTATTCCGGAACATCCAAACGTCATTGGACCGAAGCGGCCAAACATGAGGACTAGTTATCAGAATAACCTTTAATTTCAAATGGAGATGTTAGAGTCGGTAATCGTTCTCATAAATGGCTCTTTTGCGTGTGGCTTTTGAGACGAATAGTTCATTGTGAGCAACACGAGTGAGCGACAAAGACCGAAGGTTGGTATTCGTGGCACATTGCACGACATCTTCTCCCAACAACTGCATCTTGGTTTTAAGGCAAGTTCTGTGTGGTCAAGACGAAGATTGCATGGATTCCACAAGTGACCAATCGGTACAAGAAGACCGTCATTGCCTTTCAATGGTCAAGTAGGCAGGTGGAAGCGAATTTTGCAGTCGAGTGGATTACCTTAGAAGCGGCATATATGTGAGCGTGAACATCTTGCCGAGAGCATACGCGGACGTGATGAGAGCCTTAGTGGCGCTGCCTCGTGGCACAGTGTAAGAAGCGTACCACATGCCTCGATTTACTCGGTCAATGCTTGGATTGAAACCAATCAAACGACAGCATGAGTCCATGCCAATAATCGTGAAGGAGCATCTGCCTCGATGAGCTCCACACCAGCAACACACTGACTGCTCACCCGATGTTGGCTGATGTTTCGAGACGCCGGCAATGCACGAGCAAATACCGCGGTGCAGCTAAGGTGTTTGCTGCTTTGCCATGCGCTAGCTGCAGCATGTCATGGCTTTCTGGCAAACAAACTGCCTCATCTTCCTGCGCTCATGCCACAATGTCTTCGATCATCGAACAAAAGGCGTTTGTCTAGAAGGCCTCAAGCGGCGAGCGGACCAAGTCTGCGCCAGTGCTGCTGCTGCTGCATGCATACATATGCATATGTGCATGAGAGGCATGGCGCCGAGTGGACTGTGCCAGGTGAGCGTCAGGCCAGACAACGGCTTGCGGAAGTGCTGCTCAGTGCTTGGTGAACGCCTACACGCCGCCTGGGGAACATACCGAAACGTGCCTCAGGAGTTCAGGAGTGGCGAGTGTTACGACGCCGAGGATGCGCATACACGCACACTGCAGACACACAAGCCCGCCAAACGTGACGGATGTGTGATGAGAGGCCCAGCAGCGAATCGCCTTCGATACCGAATAATGCGCCTCTCCTGCAGTTCACGCGCACGCTAAGCAGGAATTGAGCGAGAAGTTGGACGCCTTTCCGTCCCCGAGCTCCCCCAGCATAGCATGCACGAGGCAAATAGTCAGATACAGTCCCCTCTTTTTGTGGCGAGTCCGTCGTCCAGCCCAGCCACAGGATGTGGCGGCTCACTACTCCAGGCAAGCGAATATCCCCAGACTCCATATGGGGCCAGCCTCGCTCGCCAGAGGTGTCTCATCTCAACAACCGTGCACCCAACGCGATTCACGGCACGAGTGTGGGGATGGCGACACGCAGATGCGGACATCCGCTCGAGCACTGGCCTGGCGCCGCGCCGTGGGACTGATTGCGTCCTTTGTACCACGCGTGGAGGATGAGCATTGGCTACGCTGGGCCAGATCGGCAGCTGGACTTCGAAGTACTGTCGCAGGCCCCTGCTGAGAGAGGCCGACGCTGCTGTTGTGAGACGTGGTCCTGCAAAGCATCGTTCTTCGATTCGATGCAGCCGGCCGACATGCAACGAAGTGGTGACGAACCTCTGCTGCTGCTACAGAGCTACTTGCAGGAAGCCAGCAAGCAAGTATTCGATCGGCTAGTCTTGTCGCACATCTAGTGCTCTTGCATGGTAAAGCAGAGCAAGATAAGGACGATGCCATCAGTAGTGAGATTGCTATACTTGCGCCAGGCTAAGCATCAACTTCACCATCACTCTAGCGCGGCGTGGGGTGCAAGTGCAATATACGAGGGTTTGCGAGTTGCAGTCTGGCTCGCTAAACCACACGGCCCTGCTTGTCTTCAGCCAAACCCCAGACTCAGCGAATGGCACCTTTGGGGCACGCTTGGATCGGCCTGGGCGAGGCTGTGGATGTACCTCCGGTACCTGTTAAATTACGAGAGATGTTGGGTCGTTAGAGTTCGAAAGGGTTCACAAGGAACGGGCTCATCATTGGTAGGCGTGGGTTGACAAAGTTGCTCGAGCACGTTTCTCCAAACACACATGGCGCAAGGTACGTCTCAGGATGCTTGTTGTCACAAGCGGAGCCTCGAAACGTACAGTATGCAGTACGGAGGCATATGTTAGCGTTGAGCATTGGCGGCATCTGCACAGTTGGCCGTGCGACAGGAACAGGAATGAAGGCAACATTTGCAGCAGTCAGCAACAGTGCAGAACTGTGCGCTACTGTGTGTATGCATACGAGGCCACCAAGCGAACGGAACGATATCAAGACTGTCATCATGGTGTTCTCCTAGGAGATGGGCAGGACGAAGTATCGAACAGAGTGTCAGCTGGTTCGGCCAGCTGAGCATCCGTAGCCGCACCCCTCGGTATTGCGTGCTATGCGAACCAGAAAAAAAACTAGGGGATCGCACTTTTTCACGCCAGGCGCTGGTTCGCGTGCTGATCGTCGGAGATCACGCCAGCAAATTGCGCCTTGCCTGTCTGGCTGTCATCAGAGCAAATCTTGTCACAGAAAAATGGACAGGCCGATGCTTAGTCGCCTGTCTGGGAGACATGGAGCCGTGCGAGCCGCCCTCCACACACAAAATAGTGCAGTGCTCTCTAGAGGCCCGTGTGAAATAATAGTGCATATGGCGAGCGTCAGGCGGCTACAGCAAAATCTCTCCCTCGCGTAATGATGCTTCAGTCAGCAGCAGCAGAGGCAGGCTCGGGCTCAACCTGCCTTTAGGACGAGGCCCAGCGAGACACTGTTTTGCTGCAGGGCTCCCAGCGCAAGCAGGCAGGCTGTAACAAAGGCGAGGACCGCACGGCAGTGCAGTGGTAATTGACGGTGGGTCCCACTCGTCCTCTCGCTGGGATGCCGCCGACATCACGGCCGATGGGAGGCAGAAACGTGGCTCAAGGGCTGCGTTCCCGTTGTCCACGGTGCTGCGGACATAAACGGCTGAGCAGAAATGCCTGTGGAGGGTCCCGGGAGCGATGGAGCGATGGGGCCCCAGCAGCGCGAGGCTCAGAGACAGAGCGTCTGAGCCCAGACGGCATCGGGCGAGTAGCGATGAGGTGCCCATCCCACGCCCACCCGCCCACTCAACTAGCTGCAGGTTTCGTGCCAAATGCTGGTGCGTCGTCGCCTGTTTTCGTTTAGGCGCATGATCGCCCGGCCTGTCCAGTCACGCCCTCGCACCCAGACCCACCGGCCGCACATGTCGCCTGCTCATTGGCTCTGCACACGGCGTGCCTGAGCGCACGACCGTAGGAGTGCCCTTGGCCCCTCCTCACGCTGCAGCGCAGCTGTAGCCAACAATCGCAAAAGCGCCCTCCACGCCCGGCGCCCACCTCGCATCTCACGCCTCCCATATATACGCAATCGCCCTCCCGGAGCACTCTATCGCTCTTTTGCCATTCATAACCAAACCCATTGCATCTTCTTCCAAAGCCCGCACACCATTGATCACGCGCTGCGACGCCTGTCTGACACAACCAACTTTACTCCGGGCATCGCCTAGCACGCAATCCGTGCACCGTATGATTCATCACGGTGCCTGACCATATCTATCAACTTCTGCACAGTCATCGGAGGCATTCGATTCTTCAACATACAAATTAATCCTTCTACCATCCTTTTGTTCGATCCTGCATTCGACTAAACTACATCATCAACCGACAACCACAACAGCTTCGATCGTCGACGCTTTGATCATCAACATCAATACCAACGTCACAACCACCAACTACAACATCAACAGTTATGGACTGCTTCCAGGACTTCTGCCTCGCCTGCGACAAGCAGTGCGAAGGCTCCTACTGCTCACAATCCTGCCGCCTTGCGGATCTCGAAAGGGCACCTCAATCAGGCTGCTCGTCTCCCTCCACTGAGCACGGATCATGGGAATCATCACAACCCGGCTACGTCTTGACTCCCGCTTACAACTTCACCGAACGGGATGAGAAAAGGCTTTCCACTTCTTCAACATCGTCATCAGGCCGTTCTTCGCTCTCTCCCTCATCATCAAGGACGTCGCTGTCGTCTGCCTCGAGCTCGTCGCCCTCCGATACCGGCCTCAGCAAGCAGGCCCGTGCTGCCCTCCAGGACTACTTCAGCTCCTTCGACCAGACTCGCGCTGCCAAGCGTCGCTCGAGCCTTCGATGAACAGTTCACTTCGTCTCAGCTCGATTGCTTTGATCGAGCTTGATGTATCATTTGCCCACGACACCAATTTCGACTCGCCACCTTGGCCATGTCGAACACAAAACAACTAAATAAAGCCCCAGAACCACAGCATGGGAGCCACGTTCTCCCTCTACACTCTGGATTTTTTCAACGATCCCATATCAACTCGCATTTTCGGCACGGATTTTGCCACCATGCATACTGTACTAAAAGTCTTGGTCTTGACTTGTTTTTCTTTTCCGAGCATGACACGCCATGGCCACTGGGGCCCTGGCAGCACACGGCACGGTGTTACGGGTTGGGCTGCTTGCAGGGTAGTAGTTTGCAATTGTCGATGCTATTCTGCAGTTCAGCTGCATATGGAGGATACCCTTGCTTTACACATTTGTTGATGTACTACCGCGGAATGCGCAACGGAATTCACTTTGGAAGAGCCAGAGCTTTGACTTGGACTCTTGAAAGCATGGAGGATGCTTCTGGCGCGTTTGCTTGCATTTCCGCAAACGCACTTTTGTTCACGAGCAACACACTGCAACAACTGCCTTTGGCAGAATATAGAGTAGCATACGAGAAACACGATGACACACTGCGTGTCACCTTCATACCACCGCACTCTTCTTCCCACGTCCTACCCTGTGCCACTCATCTGTCCCATCATGACGTTCGCGCTTGCAACAATGCTCTCGCCTATTCCTTCTGTACAACCTGCCTATCAAACCCCCAGATTCCACTATCTATCGCTCGTGTCTCATCCTTCCTTTGAAGGATGGACGTCAATCTCTCTCGGTCGCTTTCCCGAGTCTTCAGATCCACTTCCTAGCCCTATACCACTTTGCCAATAACACCCACTCGACGTCCCACCTTGCCCTTAGCGCCCCATGCTCGATTGCGTACCTACGCAGGCGTGCTGCGTGCGTAGCTCACAGCCCAGCATCCCAGCCTCTCAAGCAACACCTCTCCTCACCACCTCCTGCACCCCTCAGCCTAACCAGCTCTTGGCCCACGACGCCTCGCGTCCGTCGTCTCAGAGCGCATGCAAGCATGAGAGACAACGCAGGGTCAGATCCTTCCTTAGCTGAGGGCTACATCTGCACATCCCGCTCATCACGCATCCAGCAGCCCCACACCCTCTTACGCCTCCTCATCCTCCTGCTCGCTCAGCCCCTCTTCGTTGTCGCTTGCCGACGCATGGGTGGGCTGCTGGTTCATTTGGACATCGGCGGCTAGACTAGTCCCGGCAAACCCCACGCTACTATCTAGACTCGAGTACATCATGAGGTACCCTTTACCTCCCGTCTGTGAGTATACTTTACGGCTTTGCCTATCTGTAAGCAGGGCATCACGTAGTGTGGAACGGGAAATCTGTCCGGAGACGGCCGCTTCCCTTCCCGCTAAATTAGTTGCGATCGTTTTGTTTCGTTACCTTACGTGCTCGACGTGTAGGCGGGGGGAAATCCGAAGGCATGCTTCGTCGGCTCAGGAGGCCTGTGGTGTTACACGAATCATTGATATTGATAGGATGGATACTGAGAGAAAGCGGGTTTGGAGGGAGCAGGCGTGGCGCGTACCTACTTTGCCACTCGTACCTCTTACAGTACAGCTATGAGCCGTGCCGTCGGGACGTGGCAATTAGTCTAGATGGTTTGGCGCTCGGTGGCTCTTCTGCGAGCGAGAACCACCACTACTGTAGTATCACGTTGATTGTTGGAAGCGCTTCATGTCTGCGGCATTAATGAATCAGGAATGTTTGCTGGCGTCGAGTTCGGCGCTGTCTCCTCGCAGTGTTGTTTGTCCGAAGCGAGGTTTCCACTCGCCCCAGATGTGGATGTGCAACTCGCAACGGCAGCCGGATTTCTTTGAGGGTCTTGTGCGCATGAGAAGACCCACAATCTGTTCGCGCTCAGGTGCATCGTGCGGAACGGAGCGACTCCTGCGACGCATGGCAAGCGCGGCAAGGCAGATCACAGGGAAGACAGGTATGGGAGTGATTGTGATTTGCAATCACAGCAATGGTGGCATTCCGCATGAGTCGTGCGTAGGCAATCTAGAGAAGATGGCGTTCGCGTGCCTTGGACGAGCTTGCGTCTCGTGTTAGGAGGTAACGTTATCGAAGCGAATGATATTGAATTGTCTCACGTGGGGATATCACTGATATGGCTACATCCCACGTCTTCTCCTTAGCGATATTGCCCGATAGATACGTGTGTATCCACTGATTGCTCTTGAGATATGGATGTGGAGCCAAAGGAGTTTGATCTCAGAGAGCGACTACTACTGCATGGCGTTATCGGCAACCCTGCAGGCTGCCAGTCTAACGAAGCTCTATCGTCGGATAACATCAACCTGCATCAGGAGAACAGCTAGTGAAGCGCGCTGGCCTTGTGGATATACTCCGGGCCACGAACTTGACAGCGCATGTGATGGGGACAACTGACGACGCTTTTACTTTAGTGTCTAACCAGCCAATTCTATCAAAGACGTGCTTTCGTCTCGCTATCTGTGGATACCGATAAACAACCTTCCTGACGCAAGAGGTCGACAAGCTGTCTCGCGAACACCTCCACGTTGCGCCGCGCAGCGAAGCTCAGGTGGTCGCCAACGAGCTCCCATACTTTCTTGTCGTCCCCAAGAGCCTGTGCTAGATGGACTACCGGTTGGCTGATTGGCCATTCTTTGCTCTCGTCGCCGCGAATGAGCAGGATTTTATCTTTGACACGTCTCGCCTGCTGCACATCCACTTGATACGCAAGCATAGCAGCACCCTCCTGCTCTCCCTGACGGGCATTGAACTCTTGCGAGCTCCTCGCTGGCATCGTGGACCTTGTTGGGATCTCGGTTTCTTCCTGGATTTGGCGGGCCAGACGTTGTTGCAACGCGGAAGATGTCTCTTGAGTGTAAGGACGGAACATGTAGTTCGCATATGTCTTTGAGCCGTCCACTTGGTCCTCATAAAAGGGCAGGCTGCGATACAGTGCGAGTATCTCTTCCTTGAGTACTATCGGCGGCATCACGGAGAAGGTGACCGGTTCGTGCAGAACCGCCGTTCGAACGAGTTCTGGATATCTGACAGCCAGATCTAACACCGCCACACCACCTGTGGAGGTCCCGAAGACGTAGACAGGTTCGTTTGGCGACAAGTGCTTTATGAGCGCTGCTGCATCGTCGGCATTCTTGCCAGCGAGGACAAGCTGGTTGGTCTCTTTGGCAAGAGTTGCCTCGTCGATGTTCGCTGGGAGGAAGCCTCTCTTGTCCCAATAAATGCATCTGAAGGTGGCAGAAAGCTCAATGGCCAGGCGACGGTACAACGATCCCAAACCGGAGCTTCCGATCACGAAGATCAACAATGGCAGGCCGGTGTCGCCAACGGTGTGGTAAGTGATAGTATGGCCGTCCGTGAGCTTGAGAATACCCTGGTCCGCTCCATTGCTGACATTGTCTTGTGCGTTGCCGCTCTTTGGGCTCGACATAGTGGCCGATCTTCACTTCAGTGTTGTACCAGGAATGAAAAGCTTTGTCAAGCTGGGCGTCCGATGAACCAGACGTATACTTTGAGGATTGACTATGCCTGGTTAATGAAGTTGTGACTTGAGCCGACAAGAGGCGGGGAAGCAGTCTAGGTAGTTCGGTTGTCAATATAGTGTATTGGCCTATCGCTTCGGTCTACGTGTCTTCGACCGAGGCTAATGGCGTATACCCAGTGGACCTGTATGAGACAGATACGTCAAAGTTTTCCACCTGTATAGCAAAAGATGTCGTCGAGTCTGATATTGTCTGATTATCAATGCGAGCGATACCTGGCTCCAAGATGACACTCGCTAATTAGCAGTGGCATATATCAACGGCATGCGTTCTCTTTTTTTTTTTCTTTTTTTCTGGATGAACTTGACCAAAGCATTGTCATCCTCGAGGTTGTAGCACATGCATCAATGGCGGTTCTTCCAATGCTGCTTTCTTCTGTAAGACATTGATTATCGTGAGTTACCTTACTGTGCGCCAGGCTCCAGATGAAGATATGAATTTCAAGAAAGCATTGCTCTACACATGTTCGCTATGATATCAATACGATACCAGGGAGTATTTAAGTATTCACAGCTCGTAGACGGACAATGGCTCCAGCGAAGCCAAGCTTGGCACGTGAAGCAGGAGCAACGAACACGAGTCAAGTTCCCAAACAGCAGCAGCTCGAACGTCAGGAGAAAAGACGCCAGCAACAGTGTACAGATCGCCGTCGCAACACCCACACACACACTCAAACATACCATGTGGCCCTCGTTAATAGCCGGTCTGGCACTGCTGGCCAGCCAGGCACAAGCCCTGTACTTCTACATCGACGGGCCCTCCCAGAAATGTTTCTTCGAGGAGCTGCCAAAGGACACGCTTGTCGTTGGTATGCAGTGACGAACCACTTAGCTATATCAGAACCTCTCACTGATCGAAACACAGGCCACTTCACAGCAACACAATGGAACGAGCAAGCAAAGGCCTACATTCCTAACCCCGACATGGTACGCCAAACCCTCTCCCACCAACCAACCACAACCCCGTCATAAATCTAACAATGCCCAGGGCGTCTTCATAACCGTCGACGAAACCTTCGACAACGACCACCGTGTCGTCTCCCAGCGCTCCAAAGGCAGCGGCAAATTCATCTTCACCGCCGCCGACGCCGGCGACCACCGCCTCTGCTTCACCCCGACCAACGTGCCCGCGACCTCGGGCTTCCTCTTCCACGGCGGCCAAGCCGGCGGCATCAAATTCGAGCTCGACATGGCCATTGGCGACACTTCCAAGATCGAGAGCTCGGACAAGGACAAGATTGAAGATGTGGTGAAGAAGGTGCGCGACCTGAACGCGCGCTTGCAGGATGTCAAGCGCGAGCAGGTCTTCCAGCGCGAGCGCGAGGCGGAGTTCAGGGACATTAGCGAGAGTGTCAATGCGAGGGTTGTGAGGTGGACGTTGTTGCAGCTGGCGGTTTTGGGCATTACGTGCACGTGGCAGTTGAGCTACCTGAGGGCTTTCTTCATTAAGCAGAAGCTTACGTAGGGTGATTTTTGGGAATCAAGAGCACTATGAAGAACGGAGATCAAGATCTGAGGACAGGCATGTATATTGTGTGTTTCTGTTTGTTGTTTGTTCTATTTACTTGGCTAGACCAGTCATATTTCGTGAACCTCATGTCATCGCATGGCATTACTTAAAAGTACAGATTGTTACTCAACCGTGAACAACAACACCACCATTGCAGTGGATCACCTGTCCACTGATCTGACTGCTGTCTGTGCTAGCCAGGAAAACAACAACAGTCGCAATCTCACTAGGCTGTCCACCACGACCGATGGGCCCCGAGAAAGCCTTCTGCGACTCTTCGGTCATGGTCGAGACGACCAGAGGTGTCCAGACAGGACCGGGAGCAACTGCATTGACACGAATGCCCTTGCCGACCCACTGGTTGCTGAGACCGTAGGTGAAAGCTGTGATGGCGCCCTTGGTGCTGGTGTAGTCGAGCAGGTCGGGACGGCCGATGTAGGCGTTGACACTGGCATCGTTGATGATTGTGTCGCCCTTGGTCATGTGTGGGAGGGTGTACTTGGAGAGGTAGAAGAAGGCTGGAAAATGTCAGCAAACCGATTGTTGTCGAGAATACATTGATTCGTAAGATCATACCGTGGATGTTGGTGTCGAAAGTCTTAATCCACTGCTCCTCAGGGATATCCAAAATGGTATCCTGCATCATCTGGAATGCATGGTTGTTGAACAGAATGTTGATCGCGCCCATGTTCTCCAGCGCCTTATCAACAGTCTTCTTACACGCATCCGCACTCCTCAAATCAGCCACATGCAAGTGGATCTTGCCGCCGCGCTCCTCAACCATCTTCTTGGTGAAATCCGCATCTTCTTGCTCGGCTTCGAGGTATGTGATCATGACTTCGGCGCCCTCCATGGCGAACAGCACAGCGGTGGCGCGACCAATGCCTGAGTCGCCACCGGTGATGAGAGCTTTGCGGCCCTTCAGCTTGCCAGCTGCTTTGTATGTTTGCGCACCACCGTCGTATGTGGGTACTTGGTCGACTTGTGGAAATGGGTCCATGTTCTTTTCGAGACCGGGGTGGTTCTGGTTTTGAGGAGCCGGTGGCTTCCAGCCTAGAAATGCAACGTTAGTGATCTGAGAGGTATTTAATCGATCTGATGCTGCTTACCGATGTCGAACGCGGACTTGGGCTGTTGCTCAGACATATTTGCTATATTCCTGTCTTGTATTGATGTGATGTAGTCTATTGATCGATTGGTCAAGCGTAAAAGTATGAGAATGTGAAGGTTGTAGGTCTGCTGTAAAAACAACAAGAGCCAGAGAACCCACGCACTATATACCTACATGTCGATAGCACATCAAACAATCGTCACGATCGTACATTCGTAGTGATGTCAGAGTGATCCACTGGTGAGCGACGCTGTGAGTTCTCGCATCTCTCTCCGCGGTCGACCCCACCGCATTGTTCAGGGTCTGAGAAGACCAGTGGGGTGATTTATAAACATTTCCAAGATAAAGGCAAGTCATAATTATTCCTGATCCTATTGTTATGTTGTCAGAATGCTATTATCGTCAACAAGAGATGACTATGAATTTTGGGCAAACGTGTTGCAGCTGAGCCGCAATGCCCGCCGAGGTAGCTGATTGAGGCATTGGAAGCAATATAGGGCCCCATTGGTGTGCGCGATGTAAGGCAAGATGTTTCTGTGTCGGTTGATCAACCTGTTGGGCATGGAGATGAGGGCCTCCAGACACCAGATTTGATGAAATATGCTTCGCGTCTGACCAGAGCTCACCCACAGTCGATTGAACCTGTTACCACTAAAGACAAGAGATTTGGAGGCAGCCTTCGTGGTTGTTTTGTGACAGCAATAATAGTGGAATGTTAAAATCGATGTTGAGAACATCATCATATACCAATGGCAGTAAGATCAGATGCAATAACTCTGGTCAAAGTTTGTAACATATCGTACACTGTCTGCTTGGTGTACATGAGACTTTCAAGCCTGTGAGTCTCTGGCATGTGCCATGATCCTGTGGCTCGACTTCCACTGTATTTTGAGCCGGCCGCATGGAGCCGGCCCATACCCACTTAGAAACGTAGTGCCACACATCTACTGCCCTCTTCGGATCTGGCGTATACGTCCGATATTCTTCGACATCCTTCCTCTGTGCCAGGAAATTGCTCCGGCTGACCATGCAACAACCCATATGCAAGTAAAAATACACTTCTTCCCACCACCGAACGCCATCTTATCTGCTACGCTCCTGCCTGGGGTAGACCCTCTTCTTCTTGACCTCCACATCGCCAAAGTCGCCTGCAGCATCCATCTCAGAGAACTTGCTGACCATCTCCTCCAAATCCTTGTCGGCTTCGGGTCTGAATCGTGTGACTTTGTGGATGTTGGCGGCGGTCATGTCGTTGATCGCCTTGCCGTCTGCGTTCGCCTTGGCGATTGTTCGTGCGGTCATGGCGAAGCGCATGTCCTTAGGTCCGTCTACAAGCTCCAGAATTGCTGAAGCAGCCTGGTCCTCCTTTATGGGTTCGATTCTGAGCACGCGGGTGTATCCTCCTGGCCTGTTGGCGTAGCGTTCTCTAAGCGGTCCGAAAAGTTTGGGGAGCATCTCATGAGGGCGCTGAATGATGTTAGCCAACTGCTACCTTTTCTTGCAGCATTGCGCAACATACGAATAATGTGGACATGGCTGAGCGCCTGCTGGCTTCGGTGTTCTTCTTGCCCAGTGTGATCAACTTTTCCGCCAGCCTTTGCGCCTCCTTTGCTTTGTGCCATGATGTTGAGATTGACTCGTGCTCGATTAGAGATGTGACCAGGTTGCGAAGAAGCGCTCTGCGGTGGGCAGAGTCTCTGCTCAAGTGGCGGTATTTGGTGAGGCCTCCGGCCATTGTTGCGGTTCGCGGCGGTGTCTCCTTTTGCGTGTGGTTCCAGGGATTTCGGTTGCTAGTATAGAGAGCGAGTGTCAAAACGACTGCTTTCGTGTTCGTGTCGAGTGAAGGGTTATTGGTATATATGGCGTGGGTGCATGAATACCACTCCTTCGTGCGGCATGGATATCTGGGTGAAGCCAAACTCGAGCCTCACGAAAGTCCGCGGCAGTCCCTTTTGGGAAGGTTGCGCCCGATAGCAACCAACGACACATCAACATCACCAGACTCACAACTTACAAGCAAGGGCTCACAGTCCTTGCCGTCGGATTTAATAATCATGGGTTTCACGTCTGGCCTCGTACGCACAATTCCATCAAATTAAATCGCAATACTCCCAAGTCAAGCTAACAACATTCAGCTCAGCGGCTTCACCCTCACAACAACAATCGTATACCTCTCACTGAACCTACACGCGCGCAATAGACTCCACCAGAGCGCCCTCCTGCATCAGCAAGCAGTCCTTTTGAATGGCATTGTCGAGCCCGAACCTACGCAGCCACTTCCCATCAACCGTGAAGTCCGCATTGGCCTACTTGAGACCGCGAAGGACCGCTGGAATGCCGAGCTAGAAAAGAACGTGCGCACACTACAGGACGCCGACTGGACGAGTGCGAGACTGAGGTTGGAGGAGAAGGTGAGCTCGCTGTGGAGCAATGCCTTCCAGAAGGGCAGGGAGGGCGTCGCGGAGGTGACCAAGTAAGGGTGAGAGCGCGTGCAGTTCATCGCCACGAGAAAGCGAATGTTGGGGACGCAATGATTGAGGAACGAGCATGTACAGACTAATGGCCGAAAGGCAACTCGTGTGGATTCAAAATATAAACCTGACTGGATCAGGATTGGAGGCCATTGGCCTCGTGTAACGCAATCGTCAAAACGAATGGAACATCCCGTCATGTCACCCTTCACACTAATGCCCGGTAGGATCGAGAGCCAAGTATTGATCATTCTTTTATTGCGAACATCATCCAACATCTCAAAGGGAAGCATTACTCGGAGTCTGCACATGTCTCAATCTCGAAAACATCTCGCTCCGCTCGTTGCACTGTTGAGAATTCGTTTTCCGTTCGCGACATACTTGTTTTGCAATCAGAATCCAGCAAATTCTAGTCTCCTTGCGTGATTGCTTCGAGTCAGTGACAAACTTGGTCGTAACGATTGCTGGAGAAGCGTCCTGTGTCGAACCTGGATTACGCTGCTGGAAGCGCAAAAGGTCCCTGTAACATCTAACAGTCTGCGCCCTGCAAATTCTGTCGTTCTGGAGAGCGATCTCCAGCCGCTGCTCAAGGCACTCGTGGGCCTCGCCAAGACTCGAGGAGATCTCATGGATGTTAGCGAGGTATAGCAATGCCAATGGCATCACTCGCCAGCAATTTGAACCATGTTTCTTCGCAAGACGGATCAGTTTCGAGAGATGGTCTCTGGCAAGATCGTATGACGCTGCCTTGAAATCTAGACGCGATAGCTCCATCAGGACATCGACTTTCATTCTTATTGTGGACATCTTCAGCCGTCTCATGATGGATAACGCCTATTGGCAAGAGTCCGCGGCTTCCTCGTAGAGACCGATCCCCCGACAGTAGAACCCTGGGCTTTCGTCAGGTTCCACCTTATGGTCCTATGCCTCTCTGGCTTCACGAAGTGGTCCAAAAGACGATCCCACACTCGCAACCTAGCTTGGCTGCTCCCAATCCCCTGGAAATTGCGCATAACGAATGCCATTGGCTGCGCCGGACCAAGCCTTCCTTGAACAACGCAGCCAAGGAAGCGGCGAAATCGAGCAACATGAGAACTGCAGGTAACGCTCCAGACCTCGGGACAAAGGTAATACACGAACCGGATGTCCAAATCAACGCCACGCTGTAACTCGAAGTAGATCGCCATAGCTGCATTGGAAAACATGCATCGAGCTTCAGTGGAAGCATTCACGTCCGAAAGCGACATGCCGCCCTGGGTCAGGTTTCCCATTTTGACGTACACGGAGGACGAATGCTTTCCGCATGTCGCTTGCTGGAGCGACATCATCGCTTTGACAGCGTGTAATGAAATGTCTGAGCTCGCGTACTGGTCAGGCAATCCGGGAGAGAGCTTTTACTTGTGCGGCCCAAGGGGCAACAACATGGGGTGAGTGATGCTCGACAAGATGGTACTGCCCGTAGAGCTGACTCCCCAAAGCGAAGCAGCTTTATCGGGCTTTCGAGACATCTTCCGACATTCTCAGCCAAATGTGCATCACGTCTACGTGGCGCTGGGCGAGAACGACTCGTACTACATCCGCTATCTCGATGACAGAACCGGACACACATTCAGCAGTCAGTACACCTCGAGGATCAAATGGTCATGGCATTGCTAATGCGAGTCTAGCTTACCGACTCGGTGCCCCAGGACTACATACATATCTCCGCAGCAATGACAGCAATCCCGTTTGCGTCGCCCTGGGTGAAGACGGGCACTACTTCTTCCACAGCGAGAACGGCGCATCAGCATGGTGTCTGCCACAAGCGATCGAGGACCACATCGAGCCTAGCAACGAAGACAATCCTGTTGAACACCTGTTTCTGGGCAAGGACTACGCCTATTAGGCAGGACTCAACAATGGAGCCACCCGGTGGAACTTACGAGGCAACTATGGCAGTCTAGACACAGAGGTCTCGCACCTCACATCGAAGCTGGTGTGTCTGACATGAACCTACAGGACGACAGGTCTTACTTCATGCTCACGAGAGATGGCGGTGTGCGATACAATGCAGGAAGGGTTCAACTTGTTGACCGTGGCCTCACTCCGCAGAAGTTCAACACGTGGGTCGAGAGATTCAGGAGCTTGCGTTCAGGGTAACAATAGGACAAGGTGTTTTGCTAAGGGGATTTCTTCACTCAATTGTAACGGCCTTTGCGCTGGGTGTGTTGAACGATCGTTTCACGAGTCTGCACCAATAGCGCTGAGTACTATTCTAATGTCATGCCATGGTACCATCTTCGCCCTGTCAATTGCAGTTGTAGCCTCAGCGTGTTGTGTACGTTCAAACACCTGTTCACTTCCCCTTGACACTTGAGTTGTTTTTAGGAGCTGATGCCCCGCTCTGGCGAAAGTATTATAGTAACTTGAAAGTGAAGATGCCTCTGACCCTTGCAACAAGCACAATGGTCTCCGAAAGGACACCACTGCCAAGGAAGATCACTTCTTAGTGTGACCTTTCGAGTCCTTTGGCTGCTTCTCAGCGCGCTTGCGCTTCTTGCTGGACGATTTATCGCTGTTGTCAGAGCCAGCGCCAGTTGTGGACGCACGCTGAGGGACGACAGAGAAAGAGGAAGCACCACCACAGCCAGTCGCCGCCACAGATGCGGACTGTGGGTTTACTGGAAGAGAGGGCACGTCAGCTCCAGCAGGTATATTTTCCAAGGTTGCCTAGCATGGTGTGTTCGAAGCGAGGCAAGAGTAAAACTTGATGAGGCGAGTTGTTGAAGCTGAAAGATAAAGTCAGATCTCGGAGTGCTATGGATTTTTGAACTCGTTCTCGCGCTTGCGACTTACTGGATGTAATGAGTTGCGCTAATGCGGTTCCTGATGTCGGCGGAGTAGATGCCATCGTGGTGAAGGACGTGAAAGGAGGCGCATGCGTAGGGGAGAAGATGGCCGTTCGCAAGGCGAACAGACACCTGGATCTTGCCGACCCGCTGCGCACGTTGAAGAGTATCCGCGTCCTCTCCAGCTGTGCTTGCCGCTGTCATCTGTCAGTCGCCATACTTGTTGAAAAAGGGATTTGGTGCCTCATACTTGTTGTGAGTGCACGGAATTCCGCAGTCTTGACCGTACCAGTCCTCCTATCTGTGAAAGTTGTGAGAGCGCACTCGCCTGCGAGGGTAATAATATCCGCGATAGGGATCTGGTGATGAGCAACCGCACGCCCGTCGAAGAACAAGACCACCTCGACATAGTCGACATGGTGAAAAGAACGCAGCGTAGACATGTTGAATTTCAGCAGTACCCCAAATTCTGTCCCGTTCACCACATCGAGGGAGTGGTGAGTAACGTTTGGGGTCCCCAAGCCGGTGGGACTCGAGCGCAGGGGAGTGAGGCGCCCCTGAGAGTCCACAGAGGCGATCGCGACCGTCAGACCCGGCAAGATCTGAACCGAGGCCATGGTGCTGGTGATGGGGAAGGAAACCGGCGCGACGAAAGCGCTGAAAGACGATACTTATGCTCTAATGGCGCTGCTGGCCGAGTAACACCCTGCTGCAAAAAGTGTGCTGCGGAGGAGGCAAAAGAGAGCGCGACGCAGAAAGTCGCTGCGGATGCGCGGAGGTTGCTGTATGAGGGAAGACCAGTCGAGGAATCTCGTCTCGCGTCTAAATACTTATAGACACGCTGGCGAGCACTCATTTGTAGTGCAAGAGACACACAGACAGGGAAGCTTCGGGAAAGAAAGGCGCATTGGGCAGCTGATGTAACATAACAGGGACTAAGGAGCTCAGTGACAGTGCAAGGAACGCGAAAGGAGAAGCAGTGATTCCTATAAAAGCGGATAAGTATTACAGTAAGGGTCGCAGTGAGAAGATAAACATGAAGTGTGAACCTCATACTCTTACGCAGGATGAAAGGACGAGCGCCGTGGTGTAAACATGTTATTGGTTTGTTGAAAGATTATGTAGAACAGTCGATGCCGATTGGTGCGGCGCGACCTGAGATGCAAGACTTCCGTGGCTAGGTGTCTCTATTCACTGACTTCAACAGCGTTTGTTGGTTATCTGCTTCGGGCAGGAGAACCGTTTCCATTGGCCATCGAGCCACCATTGAGTGGCTGCATAGGTCCAAAGCCTGACAGTCCGCCACCAGGAAGTCGCGCGGCAGCAGCACTGTTGAACGAAGGTGTCCTTTGAGATGGGGTGAAGCGCGACGCGTCGAAAGGCTCAACAGAAGGCGGCGGCTTAGCGGGCAACGACGCCGGAGCGCCCCACTTTGCTATACTAGAGCTTTGTGGCGACATCTGGTGTACGCTGGAAGGTGACTGCAGCGCGTGCTCGAGCTGCATCTGGTGACCCGACATAGGCTTGGGCGGAAGAGCAACATTCGGAGACGGCTGTCTCGGGAAGACTGGCTGAGGAAGAGGATGAGTGAGCGGCTGAGTTGGCATACGAGGTCCGCCTGCACCGTGCATACCATGATGAGGAGATCCATACGCAGAGCCCTGAGACTGCGAGGACATCTGCCTCTCCAATGAGTACGGCATGCCTTGAGACATGTTGCTGTTACCAGTAGCCGGTCTTTGGGGAGTGAAAGATGAGAAAGTCGAGTTGTTGGAAGGTCCAGGAACAAAAGTCTGACTCTGAGGATTGAAATGCGGACTCTTCCAGCTACCCGGAAGAGGATGCTCCAAGGCACTGGGTACGCGACCCAGGTTTTGACTCGGCAGCTGCCCGAAAGGGTAGTTCTGCTGCTGCTGATGGAGCTGCTGCTGTTGCTGCTGTTGAGACGTGTACACTGGCATCTGGTTCCTGTCGGAGAAGTTTGTAGAAGGCCCGAAACCAGTTGACGAGGGCTGCGCAGCGTTGAAGCCTTGCTGCTGTTGCTGCTGCTGCTGTTGCGGTTGCGGTTGCTGTTGCTGCTGCTGCCAGGCGCTAGGAGTTCCATAAGACTGCTGCGCATACACTTGCGCATAAGGGCTAGACACAGGCTGTTGCTGGTCCACCATCGGGCCATTCTGGAACGACATGGATTGATTGAAGTTCTTGGACAGATCGTATGGCTGCGGACCCTGGTACCATGACTGACTGCCATCGGAGCCAGCGTAAGGCGAGCCGCCCCAGTGCGAGTTTTGGTTCTGTACAACGCCGTATGGGGAGGCAGCACCCATGTCTTGGTTGCCGTAAGGGCTAGGCGAGAACTGGGCACCATTTGTGCCTTGCGGATTCTGATACGCCACCGGTTGGCTAGTATATCCAGCAGACGAGAACGAAGGCGCGAAGTACGAGCTGTAAGCTGAGCGAGCCTCGAATCCGTCGTCACTATTATCACGCTGCTTCTTCTTGGAACGTTTGCCAGCAGCTGAGCTTGAACGAGAATCATCCTTCTCCTTGGACGTCTCTGAGTCTGTCGGCTTTGCAGAACCCATAATACGCAGACGAGCAGCCTCATATCTGGCCTCCCGTTCCTCTCTAGTCACTGGTCTCTTCTTGTCGTCTCCACTGTCATCATCGGAATTGGCCTTGGAGTTGATGTTGGAGCCATTTGCGATTGCAGGACCAGGATCAATGCCCCTACGAAGCAGCTTGATTTGAGGGCCTGAAGGCGGTGGCGTACTAGCAGCGGTCGAAGGAGTGACAACGCCCGTCAAAGGTTGTGGTATACGACAGTGAGGAGTCCTGAAAAGGCGGACAGCCGAATTCGAATCGTCCACAGAATGTCCAAGCATATAATAGTCGGCGATCTTGTGCGCCAACATGCGATAGAATGAGTTACACTGCGGCAGGTTGAGCGAGGACTCTTTCGCGTCCTTCACGAAATCGATTACGTCTTGCTCAAGCTTCAGCACCCAGATGCGGTCACGAGGATTTTCCAGAGCTTCGAGAAGCTTGGTATCAGGCGCAACCGTAGCACCTTCGGTCGCCAGAGGGGCCTGTCGGCTTGGGCGAGGGATGCTACCCATGCCAGGTCCCTCAGGTGGTACATATAACACACCTTGAGGAAGGGCACCGTTGGCGCCAGGCCCGGCTTGTGGACGTCTGGCTGGTTCCATAGCATGGATCTCATGTAATTGGTCGCGAAATGCACGCACGCCATCTTCAGAGCCCATGCGCGAACTCGGTACTCCTGTGCCAGGTGGGTAGCCAAGATCATCATCTTCAGCAGAAGCCTGCACGCTGGCACTGTCGTCTGGACGCAGAGACTCCTTCTCATCCAAAGCGAAGGTGGTTCCCGATGCGACACTCTTTCCATCCAGACTAGGCGGCTTGCCGTCTCCGTCAGACGATGACAGGAGCGTGCCTGTCTCATCAGTGCTCGTAGGCTGGAGCAATCCATCTGATGTAAGGACTTTCTTTGACTGAGGTGAAGTCATATCCGCGGCTTGGACGAGGACCTCTGGTCCACTGAAAGTGGATAATTGTCCAGGCTCCTGCAGATTTCTTCCGCTTATGTGAGCCGCTGGCGTTTGCTGTGCGTGATTGCTGGTTTGTTGGGTATTTTGAGAAAGAAGGCCTCTGGCAGCTCCAATAGGCGAAGGTGAAGTGGAAGATGGGCTGTGTATATTGCCCGCCCGATGTTGGGGGAGTAGTTGCGCATTCGAAGGCTGGATACCGGCGGCAGCAATCTGAGAAGCGTTAGTGAAGCCGTGCTGAAAAGGTGTACTACTGCAATGGCTGACCCGTGCAAACGAAGGTCTGCTCGAACTGAGGCCGGCATCCACTGAAGAAGCCATGATGACGAGTGCGGTATGAAGGGTCGTGAAGACTCGTGGATCGAATCCAAGTAAGAAGCGACGGAGCCGAGAGCGACTGCTTCCTGGGTTGGGCGCGATGCAACGAGTGCTACGCTTTTGTTCGGTGGGAAAGTGTAACGTCTGTCAGGGAAACCGAAAAGACCTCAGGAAACCGGCGGCTCAAGGAAAATCGTCAACTGCAGAGCCAAATGATCGGTCATGGCGTAAAAGGCACATTTGAGGCTGCTGTCGGTGTCCAATGGAAGGGCGGGGCGCGTTAAGGAGGCGGCGTGCCTGTTGAGCTGTCGAACCGCAGAGATCGCCGTTAGTGGCGAGTGCGGTATGCGATGGAGGTAGAAGTGTCGCGGTGGGTGCAATATTGCGTCCACGGTTGCGATGTGGGAGCGGTGATGTCGTTTGCCAGCAGCAGCTCAAAAGTTGCACTCGGGATGGGCGGGCCTGGCGGGTGATGCCGACGCGCTAGTTACGCCTGCCGATCGGAGGCAGTGGCTTGATGAAAGATGCGACCAGAGGAGAGACACTGATCGAAACACAAACAAACTACAATCCAGCACAAAGAATTACTCGAGGCAAACATGAACCGATACGGTGCTGGTGGGCCCTCGAAGGCGACGTCGACTACGCTCTGTCAGAAATGCCTGAAGCGAGGCCACTTCAGTTACGAGTGCAAAGCATCACAGCAGGACCGACCATACATATCACGACCGTCTCGCACACAGCAACTCGCAAATCCCAAGTTGGCTGCAAAAATCACAAATGCTGCGCCCAAGGATGAGACCCCGAAGTAAGTTTGATCCCGTCTCCAGGCGTTCGACGCAGAGACCAGGAGAAGAGGAATAGCTGCGTAGCTTTCACGTGATCTTCTTGCATTCTTCCGACAAAAGAAGGCAACGGTAGCAATGCCTCAAAAACCTGATTACTTTTCTGCCGAAACGGCAACAGCAATGTGGCTTTCATTTCGGACACGAGCTGACCAAAGGTTAGAACATCTGCTTCCGACATCATCAAATCCAACGCCGCAGCTCGCGGGCGTAAGCAAAACTATAACGACGTAGATTCGCCACACCAAAGATCACCATCAGTATCATCACATTCAAGCGCCGATTCGATTGCGACTATCTCGACAAATCAATCACGCTCTCGCTCCCCGCCTCCACGTCGAGACAATGCTTCTCGTTCACATCGTGGTGGCGCCGAGCGACCAAGATCCCGATCGAGGGATCGCACGAACATAGACAGGTCTTCGGAGAAGCCTAGACGTGGTGGCCGTGACGCATACGACAGAGAAGGCTCAAGGGCAGGCTCTCACAGATCCCGAAGCCCGCTAAGAAGAGATCATCGACGATCGCCGTCACAAGAGAGGCCTCGGAGGCGTGAGCCACAACGTGAACGATCGCGTTCAAGAAGCCCTTACCGCCACTCAAGCGTCGCTCACGACAGAGCTGCTGCACCACCGCGACGAGAGCCTGCTCCGCCAGTGCGGCGTGAGAGAAGCTTGAGTCCGTTCAGCAAGCGTCAGGCATTAACGAGGGCGCAATACGGAGGATCATGAGCACAGTATTGTTGGCACAACACTTCAGCTTATATCGAGTATTTCGTTAATTCATGAGAACAAACCCGGGGAACCACGGCGGAATGGCAAGAATGCATGGACATGCTTCACACGCTCGAACATCTTTGCCTCAGCTTTGTATTCACTCAATGATCCTCAGCGCGAATTCTCTTCTCATCCGAGCCACCCACATCGCTTGGTCGTTAGATTACACGCCCACTTCGCCCCTTTCGCAGTCTCAGATATCAGTCAAAGCGTACTGTGCCGGCTCATAACGTCACGAAAACACAAAGAGAAAATCAGAGCGGCTCAAGCCTCACGCCCTGTAAGCACTTAGCTGACAGCCCGTCGAAAACGGAAATGGAACGTTAGTTAAAACAGCATTTGTTACAGAACTTTTAAATCAACCTCAAAGCTATTGCCTGGTAAGACGCTGCTCATTGATCGCAATGCTCAAGATGTGTCTGCCCTTGGAGTCCGGGAACTGCATCTCCAGTTCCATCTGTGCGCATACAAAACAGCAATCTGCAGTTTTGAATATATAGCCCTGCGGTGGAAGAGCCATCAGAGTATTGTACTTGGCGTGGGACTCAAAAATTGAAAGACATTTCCGGGATCGAGGTAAAGTGTTGTTCTCGATCCGTGATGACGCGGAATTATACGAAAGCGCTATGTGGAGAAGAGGCGTCCGAGATAATCACAGCCGACAGTGTCGTGTGACAGGTATTCTTGACCGGTGTTTAGCTCGAGTACAGTGGCGATGCCTTGATTCAGGATTGGCGTGCTGGTGCAAGGCGTGTCTGTTCAAAAGAGCTGAGCTTAACCTCAGCGCATCTAGATGGTACAACTTGCACAGCCTCGTGTGATCGAGCTTCAGCAGACCACTTCATGCAATGCCTAGACCCTACAGGAGCATGCCCGTATGTCATTGGTATAATAGCCGAGTGTGAGAACCGGTACCTCGATATGCGCTCACATGCCTATCTCGTTGTTAATCGAAGCGAATTCACGCAGGAAGTTCTCAATTGTTCGGATCCAGGCGGTCCATGACTGCCAAAAGAAAAAGCATCTCGCTATGAAGGTGTTGGGCTTCGATGATTTAAACAGGAAATCGCTCTTGATCTTTGCTCGACAACTTCCAGTAAAGTCTGGAAAAGTTTCATCCTCAGCACCTATGCTTTGTTTGTTTTAGAGACAGCTTGTGGCGTCCATATAATAAAAACTGTCAAGTCTAGCGAAGATGATTGCAGGAAGCCCTTTCACTCCAAGCGCGAGTCATCACGAGAAGTCGCGTCAGCGCAGCTTGGTTTTTCGATCACTCTCCCATGGAAGGATGAGAGTCTCATGCGTTGACGAATCGCTCTTCTTTTCGCGAGGACGACTAATGACTGCAAAGATAAAATTGACAAAATAGTGCTAGCTATAATTCGAACCAACGAAACCAAAGCAAGAGATCATGAAGCAAGTCCGTCAAACAAGTGTCATTCGGCCGTTGATCATCAGTTCTTTCCTGTCGCATCCCAATATCTTCACTCCCGCAATTCCTCGCCCAAGCTCTTGTTCTTCCGCTCACGCATCTGCTGGTCCTCCTCGTCGAAGATGCCCTGAGGCATGCGGTGCGCTCGAAGCCTTGTACCGAGATGCAAAGCGTCGCTTGCGATCAAGCTGATGAACAGAGTCCACGGGACGATCGTGAGGCCGATGGTAAGAACACTGTACTCGCCAAGGAGACTGACGACGATGCTTACCAAGAAACCTGCGCCTATGATCCAGGGCTGCATCTCATCTTCGGCATTGAGTTGGTAGTAAGAAGCGAACAGGTAGCCAGCACTGAGGGCGGCTGCCAGCAACAGCAAAGGGTCAGGATGAGCGAGCCACGCTGGAGGGCCGGATGTCACCTGAATCATGTTAGCTACCAGTCTTTCCTCGCGCGAGACTCTTCTCTTTACCTGCGCGCTGGTGTGTGCCGTGGCAGACGCAGAATCGAGTTCATGCATGCCTGGTAACTTTCGAGACTGCTCATAGTTGTGCAGCACATGTAAGCACAACGGAGTCGCGACCACGAAGCCGATCCTCGACGCCATCGTTCGTTTCCAAGGAGACTGGCTGGGATGGCTTGCAGTAAGTATGCTGGGATCATCGTATCGGTATCCTCCACTTTTGAATCCATCACTCTTGTTCATCGCATGCCCGAGGACCCCAAAGGAGATTGTGGGTGCGTCGCGTTGGTGAATAAGTGCCCGTGGGAAGCTGAAACCAACACCCTGGGTTCCGACTAGATCAAGAAGGTCCGCATGCTTGTTCTCGGCACACTTCCATATGTTTCCATCGTCATCGTCGTCGTCGTCATATTCCTCTTCTTCATATTGTTGGCGAGCGTTCACGATCCTGCTCCAACAGGCTGTTTCCTCGAACGGAACTCCTCCAGGCATTGGATCATACCGGTCACATCTGATCATGGCTGTACCTCGAAGCTTCGGGGACTCCCAGGGCTTCCTGTTGATCTCGCTTGGAAACCTCCGCGCAACGTTGTGCTCGACGAGCGGCCGCTTGTCATAGTCGGCCCTTGTTCCCGGACCAAACCCGCCACCTCTTCCATGCGGAGCAGCAATAACCATCTCTGGCTGTACACCGGTCTCATTGCTGAGGATTGGAGCAGATTCCCTGGCATGGATAATACCGTGCGCATGCCGTCCGGTATTTTCTGCCCCTGTTCGACCGTAGGTTGAGATCGGTCTGTACCAATTAGCGGCGCCGATTACAGAAAGACTCACTTACAAAGCGGTGATGGTCGAATCTTGATTCATTGCGATAACTACGAATCGCCTGATTTTCGAGAACGCGGGTTTTCCGGATGCGACCACAAAATCGTTCTTGTTCCGGCTTGTCGCTGATGAGGCGTTACCTTGCGGCTCCGTCCACAGGGTCAGAAACACCTGCGAGGATCGTCAGTAGCCTAAATTGTGACCTCCCATGTGTGCGTACTCTGCCAAGTCTGAAGAAACGTTTCGGTCGCAGTCTGTACTCTATTGTCATCAGCCGATGTCTTGGGAGCAGTGACCAATTCTGGTATACCTGGTGATAGCTCTTCGGTGTGTTGTTCAGCACGGAGCGAGGAGTCGGTCGAAACTGGAGCCCGTTTGTTTTGCATGTTCGCCTTCTGTGGTCTAGCGATTTCAGGTAGTCGCTGAATAGCGTGGCTTGAACCTGACCCTCTCAGGTGTCGTAAGTCTGCCATCTTTGGCTTCCAGATCCCAGGTATTTCTTTTTGTCGCGCACCTAAGCAGCGCAACTTGAAGAGAGGAGTTACTTGCGATGAGCTCTGTGAGCGACGTCTGTCGCGGAAAGTCTCCCAGAAAGCTGATCAGGCTGCATGGAGGCATGGCGTGTGCATGAGCTCAGCTGCAATTGCTGTCACCCTCAGCCTTGTTTGTACCTCCACCATGCAGGCGAGGCATTCATTTTACTGGGCGAATCTCCCACCTTTGACAGCTGCTTGGGCCGTAGTGGCAGTGCGGTGGGTGTATGTGCACTGACCATAGTCAAGCTCCATCAACTTCCCAGCTCGCAAACTGATGTGCGTATCCGGCATCTTTCACCTGGTGAGTGGGAGGGATCCAGGTGCTTCATCGCATTTTTCTCTTCAGGATTTGGCTACTGACATTTGTTTCTTGAAAAACCGTTCCAGCGGATCCCCTACCAAACGGACATTACCGGTACGGCACACAACTACGACACCTGTTACTATAGCCGTGGAGTCCAGCACTCCGAATAGCCTCCAGGTGTCAGAGGCATCATGATGGGCAATGAAGATGCTGGTCTTGTGCACTCTCTCCAGAGCTGCGAGGCACGCGATAGGCCAGTGCGAAGAACGGACGCCTTTCAGAGACGTATCAGCTGGAACCTGACGATACCGCGAACGGGCACACAGGCTGTACCCACCCGTGGACAGCGATCTGGTTGCCCGATACACCACTTGGAGCAAATGACAGGCGACAGTACGAGCGTCGAACAAGACAGTCGCTCGACTCTAGATTCTCCCGAGCACGGTTTTCCGCTCGAAGAGATCGACCAGACCTCAATGAAGCACGACGTACACGCACCAGGAAACGACCTCATGCATTGTGGTGTTCCATTGGCACCGTGCATTGATGAGCTTCGCACGGAACAAGGGAGTTTCTCTGGGCCCTTGGTCTACCAGTAAGATAGACGACTCGAGCATCTATATACTGGTTGCTGATCAAACTCGTGTGTAACAGTTCCGCCTCCGAAGACTGGACAGTCCTGTTGGGCGAATATTGTGGTCTGTGGCTGCATCGACTAGCCCTTGGCAGTCGAAGCCTTGTGCTACCACTGCTTTGCATCCTGACCAGCATGCCGCAAATCCAGGCCGCTCCAATCACATTAGAACCAAGCAAAGCTCAAGACCGCATGGAAGCCCTGTGGCAGATCTTAATCCTCCTGTCACCATACATCATCGCGCTCACAGCTGCAGGACGCTTTCTCTGGATCAAGTGCCGACCGTCTCGACAGCTGAAGCACCCCGTCGTCACAGGAGCCCTCGCGATCATCTCGGCATTCATTTGGTGGTGCGTGCGGTCTGTCGAGAAGATACCACGGAGTAAAGAAGTCATTCTGCTTGGCATGTTCTTATTGTTCTGGATGGATTTCGTCCTCGACTCCCGCCGCCTCGTACGCGACAAGACTTCGTACTTGTTGGCAATTGTGTTTGGCGGAGCTGTTGTCGACCTGCTCTGCACTGCCTTGTCCTTCATATCGACGATGAATGCAGCAACGGCTGGTGGGCTGACCGCATATCTGCAACAGGCAATAAATAATGGCCCGTTCTGGCTGATCGCTACGACGGTCGGCGTCTATGTTTTGCAGACATATGCCGAAAGAGGGCCGTCAAACTCCTCCGTGTTGACGGCACCGCAAGGCCATCGAGAAAGAATCGCCAGCCAGTGGCCTTTACTGCCTTATCGTCGAGATCGCGAGATCAGATCCTGGCGGATGGAGTGAATGCAGAAGCGTTCTGGTGAGGGCAATGAGACCCCTGCGTGTCCTTTCAGCCTTTTAACAGTATCATACGACGAAAACCATGTAGAGAGGCGCTGTTTCGTTATTTTCGTGTCATTCCTGTTGTCATTGAAAGCATTCATACCCTGTGTTCTCGGCTTCTCTGTGGCGAGCGAAGTGCCCAAGTAGGTAGCCACACCACAGCTTTGTTCCGTAGTATTAGTAAAGGTGTTTCTAGCAGTATATTGTACACTACTTGCCATATATCAATCGTAAGGAGCATGTTTACTTGCAAACTTACAGTCGAACACCATTCGTTGCGATCCCGCTCGAACGCATTCATGACATTCATAGGTTCGCGGCATCAGAGTGTAGGAACCACACCCGGTCTCTGCACCACCAGATCCACCAGCGGCTGAAACAGCCTCCTCTCCAACCCCTCCCCGTCATTCGCCTCATGCTCCCTCTTAACCAACCCAACCAACTCCTCCCACTTACACCACTCCCACCCCTCACACTTATCCACCTCCATAACTCTCGCCTCCTCCCCCTCACTCACCCTCTCACACACCACAAACATCGTAACATAATGCTTCCCATCCTCCTTCAAAATATCATTCGTCGCCGTCAGAAACCGCACATTCTTGACTTCTAGCCCCGTCTCTTCGAGGATCTCGCGCGCGGCGCATTCTTCGGGCGATTCGCCGAATTCGAGGTGTCCGCCTGGGAGGGCGTAGGTGCCTGCTCCATGCGAGCCGAGACGCTTGCCGAGGAGGAAGGTTGGGTTTTGCGCGGACGAGGAGGAGGAGGAGGAGGAGGAGGAGAGGATGAAGGCGCCGACGCCGACGCGGACGTGCGGTGTGGTCATGGGGTGAGAGTGGGAGGGTCTGAAGGCTGGAAGGCGGTTGAATGACTGGGGAATTGGTGGGACTTTGGAACGAAAGCAGGAAGGTGATAGTAGTGCTCGACCAGCTGCTTTGATTGGGGCTTGACCTCGGCTTAGAGTTGTTATTGCTGATAGCATACCTTTCTCGACTCCGACAACAGACGGTCGTCGCACCCGTAGTCGTAAAATCACTCGAAGTACACAGGTCCAGATGGAGTCACGGCAGCGTCACGGCAAGTAGCGCGTCTGCAATTCGATCACTGACAGCGGCGGTTCCACATAGATTCTAGGGCAGGGATCCGTCAGCCGGGCAGAGCATGTCATGGTGGCAAGGGTGGCTCAGCAGCGAGCCTGCGAGCCAGCGAATGCAAGAATTCGGCGTATAAGCCATGCGGGCCATATTCGGAAATTTGGGAAATAGAAGGGATTGGGAAGCGAAATAGACAGGCCTCTGTGTTGAGCCACAGAGGCAACGGTGCGGGAAAGCTTGTGAGTGGACGTTGCTGGAGCATTGAGCGCGGGAGGGCGGGTGGAGGGGCGGAATGCCGTTTGGCAAGTTTAGCAAGTTTAGCACGCCTCTCATCTCTTCAGCCCTGCGCGTTTTGAACTTGTGGCGCGTGTGGGCGTGGTCGGGGAACGGTGATATGGTGGAGGAGGGTTTTGGTGGTGGTGAGTCGTCGGCGTTTCACGTGTGCAGGATGGTATGTGAGACTTGTGAGGACGGTTGATGAGATTGCGAGGAGGCTGAGAATGTTTTGCCGATGTGAGTCTGGTGTATGTACATATGTGGTAGGCAGATAGGCGAAGATGCGGCGGTATCAAATGGCACGACGGGACACTCAGGCAACAACAATAGACTGCCGCCTGCCTCTGCCTCCTATAGCGGGCATGTGATTGTGACTATGCATGTGAGTTGGCAGCGAGGCGACGATGATGATACAGTCAATGCCTGAGGTTAGGATGCAGCAATGTGTAGCCAGTAGCAGTGTGTGTGCAGTGTGTCGTCGCTTTGGCCGAGCTAGCTTACTCGCTCATCATCAGGCAGCGCGGGCAGTCTCCCTGAGCAACGTTCAGTGTGAAGTTGGCGAAGACAGACATGCGGCTGCTGATGCCCGCCAGCCAGTCTCACGCCTAGCAATACCTGCTCTCCACTACCATTACAACGCCTTCCTCTCTTACAAACACTGCTCAACACAGAGCAGTTAGTCCTTCTCCACCGCCCTCTTTCCCCGCCTCGCACCTCTACCTCGTCGCCCACCACCACCACCGCCGTCGCCGCGCCCGCCACGCGTTGCCGCCCGTACCTCGCAAGCAAGCAAACACACAGCCGCACTGGTAAGTTCTCCCGCCGGGGCACTAGCTTCAACACGCCTGCACGCCCGCTCCGCTGCTGCTGCTGCTGCTCCTCCTGCTGCCGTTCCAGTCCAAACACACCACTACCACTCCATCCGCTCCACCTGTCAACCTCCCATCACCACCTCCCGCCGCCTTACCACCACTCCTCTCGCTCCCACACAACCGGCGCCCGCGCGCAAACCTCTCGCTCCCCATCACACCCCATTAACCCATCGCGCAGATGGCTGAGATCCGTCGCAAGCTGGTCATTGTCGGTGACGGTGCCTGCGGAAAGACCTGTCTGCTCATGTAAGTGCCGATCTCCCTGCTCTAACTCCATCTCTGCAACGTGCTGACAGTATACCAACAGTGTCTTCTCCAAGGGTACCTTCCCTGAGGTTCGTCGCTACCGCTCCCGATCCCCTATCTGCACAGCCGCGTAACCCAACGCCGAAACCCGCGCATCAACGCCATCAACCGTCGCCCATCACACTTCTCGCAATGCTGCCGTACTAACGCTGCGTGCAAACAGGTCTACGTCCCTACCGTCTTCGAGAACTACGTCGCCGATGTCGAGGTCGACGGCAAGCACGTCGAGCTAGCGCTCTGGGATACTGCTGGCCAGGAAGACTACGACCGCCTCAGACCTCTATCTTACCCCGACTCACATGTCATCCTCATCTGCTTCGCCGTCGACTCCCCGGACTCGTTGGACAACGTCCAGGAGAAGGTACACCACCCGCTCACGTGCTCATGGTGCTGTTGCATCATGTGTAACACTATCACTTGGCGAACAAAAACTGACTGAACTGTTCTTCTGCAGTGGATTTCCGAGGTTCTGCACTTCTGCTCCGGCCTGCCCATCATCCTCGTCGGCTGCAAGAAGGATTTGAGATACGACCAGAAGACCATTGAGGAGCTGCACAAGACATCGCAAAAGCCCGTTACCCCGGAACAGGTATGCGTCACCTTCCATGAAGCACATAATAAAGTGCAGGGCACAGGCAAGAGTGGTAAACTGACTTTCCATCCCAGGCCGAGGATGTCCGCAAGAAGATCGGCGCAACCAAATACCTCGAGTGCTCCGCCAAGACAAACGAGGGCGTCAGGGAGGTGTTCGAGCACGCCACGCGCGCCGCCCTGCTCACCCGGAAAGGTGGCAAGAAAAAGCCCAAGTGCATGATCCTGTAAACTACCCAAATCGACTCAAACATGTCCCGATCAGCAATCCCCGACCTCGTCTGCCTTGCCGCCGCCTTCCTCCTTTCTTCAGAACGTCTACCTCGGGATCTCGCTCGTTTTCGGCAGCTTCAACAAGCAAAATCAATGTGATGGACTTCTCGAGCACGATGTGAGCGGACTGATCTATCAGAGGCACACAGAAACCAAGAAAAGCAAGAAAAGAAATTAGCCGTGTTCACAGCAACTGGGATGCTCGCTAGACCACGATCAGCAAGAGGCCGGAGGGAGAAAAGACAGCAAGCGAGCATAGGGACGAGGCCACCAAACAAGCAAACCGGGAACTCACCTGCGGACGATTTTGCATCTTCTTCTGTCCGCTCTCTTTCATCACGGGCTCGACTTCTTTTTTTTCCTTTTCAAGTCTGCATTTGCAATAGTGAATTCCCCCTTCTTTCCCCTCAACTGGCGTTTAATTTGTGTTTTTGTTTAGAGAGAGAGGGTTTGAGAGAGATAGCAAGGGAATAACAAGACGTTTCTCGGAATAACCTGTTTCATGTTCTCGGTTTATCTCTTGCGAGTTGAGATAAGCCTACCTCTGACGATGATATTACCTTTCCCAGCTAGCTGGATTGCTTGAAACGGAACTTGCATCTTAGTATAAGGTATCTTGTTCTGCCGATTTCACTCACACCGGCGGTGTTGTGAGTTATGACATTTGGAGGTTGATGACGTGAGTACGGATGTGAACGCTTCAATGCTCTCGCTTCTCGATCTGATCAGATAGATGGATGATGCCTGAAATGTACGCAACGCCTGTAGTCGTCTGGGGAGTAGCTTAGCTACGGGCCTTCTTTATTGCCAGTCACCGCTGCTCTCGCATCCAGGTCAGACTTCTGGCCAAGGGTAACTGGTGTATTCGATGGTTGAGTATGGATGGGGCTTGCCGGCGAGTCAGTCAAGTGGGTTGCGGTGTCGTTTCGAACGCGATAGATCTGATGTACCAGCACCCTGGCTTCTGGAACAGCAGCTCTTGGGACGTATAGACTATATGTATAGACAGCGAGCAGTACTTTGTACACGTATTCCGATACCCTAAAACATACGACCACACCACCTCACCTTCTCAGCACCCTGGAACCCCTAGAAGCATGACCACAAGCCAGCATACAGTATATTGCCTAAGCAGCTGATCAAGCTCCTTCAACATCAATATATCGCCACCCTTGATGTAGTAATATATAGACATACAGTACGGGAGGCGGATGCCGGCCCCCACGCTCGCCTATACCTGAACAATCAAGTGATCACGCCGCCGCCGGTAAGGCTGACCAACTATCGATCAGCTTCTCGCCTCGCGGCCAGTCGATGCCTGCTTGCCTGGAGGGAGGGTGACACAACACGAGAGCTCTGCGGTTCGCGCGGCGAGTGGAAAGTCTGAGGTGCTGACGATCAATGTTTTGGAAGATAAGCAGTCTTCATCATCGGCATTATGATCATCATTTGTATTGAGAGGACGACGAGAACAGGGCAAATCAGGGCAGCGAGCGGAGACATGCGTTCTGCAGGGGAGGCTCTGCGCTCGCCATGCAGCGGTACTACTGTACCTCCAGGTAGGGGTCGATTTTAGACTACATGTACTGTAATTTCCATGCGAGTATGTCCTCGGATGTGAGGTCACTATACCACAGGTTTTGCTGTGAATGGCAGGCCGATGACTGGAATGGGACTCGCGCGAGTCAAAGGGGATGGAACAAGGCCAGCCGTCAGGGTAGAACAAAGCGAATAGACTGGCGGTGGTGGGAGGGCCATCGGCGTCATCCCGCGGGCGTTGGATTGTGAAAGAACGGAAGCGTTGGCGGACGGAGAAAGCCTTGAGCTTCTTTCCTGCTGCTGCTGGTGCGCGGGCGTGCGTGAGGACTCAGACAGAGATGATTACCACGAGGAAGAAGCCAATATTGCCTGACGAACAAAGTCTCACCAGTGCAGAGGGTGTGTTGAGATAGTCGCACGCGCAAAACCAGGGTAGTGGCACACCCTCGCCGGACCCTCGACCGAGAAGTGCGTCGGCAATTACAATTACATCTCACACTTAACTCCTGCTTGACCTTCGCTTCGTCGCCGACTTGCTTACAACAGCAGAGCCAGCGGGCGTGCTCGTTGGGTGGGCGCTTTTAGCTTGCGAAAGTGCCCGCGTCCGCGCCTGGCCTCAGTCCCGCCCACGCCCATTTCACTTTACCGTCCGCCAACTCAACTGCACTAGAGACCTGCTCGAGCAACCTGCCGCCGACCTCCGTCTCTTCTTCTTTTCACCATTCACACATCCTCCGCGCTCCACGTCACGCCCACTGCAATCCACCGTCCCACTCTCCACAACCCACACACAATGGATCTGCTCAGCTCATACTACCCGCAAGAGCCGTCTTGTGCCCGTATGCCGGCCCTTTGATTGACCATCAGAGAGCAAGCACCCTCGAACATCCCACCTCGCACCCGAGTCCGACTGTTAGTGACGACAGCTCTTCCTACCACCTCAAACACCTCTGTTGCAATGCAGGGCTGATTGGAGAAGAGCTCAAGGCTTCCGCGACTTTCCCTCCCGCGAGGAAAGTGCTCACGTGCGCCTCGACTTCACCAACAACACCTCGACCCCGCGTGCGTTTTCTGGCAAAGAGATTTGGGAGTGCGATCACGGGGCTACGATCCTGTGAGAGCGGCGTTCTATACGTGCATTGTTGTGCACACCTCGGACACTACACTACACGACTTGTTCCCTTTTTCTTCTACTCGGCGGTTGGTCTTTTCGTAGCATTTACCTTACACGGAGCGGTATCACGCGACCTCGTGGTCAATCTCCGGAACGATATTCACGAACAAACATCGACATCATGTCTTCGCCCACAGACTTGCAGGGCAAGCCGTCATCTTCCCACATGGACACAGTATCCGATACATCGTCGCATTATGACAACGACACAATCATGACTGATGCGGAGGACGAGGCGACAAACGCCCACGTCACACAGGCAACAGCAGGCCTGACACTCATCCCACCGACAGAGACAGGCCTAAGTGAAACCACAGAGAACGCAAACTTCAAGTCAAGACCGCCTACTCCTCCTTCACGGCCTGAATCGCCACCTACAGCATATCCATCACGCTTGCAGCCATTACTGCCTCCTCGAAACTTTGGCGCGATCATCGACCACAAAGTCTTCCGCTCGGCATTTCCTCAGGATCGCAACATTGACTTCCTGGCTGCATTGGGTGTCAAGACACTGCTGTGCTTTGTGGACACTGACCCCAGCGAGGGCTATACTGAATTCGTTCGTGCAAACAACGTGACTCGCCTACGCATCGACATCTCGCCCAACAAAGACGGCAAAGTCGGGACGACTGTCGACTCGATCTGCGAGGCTTTGCTTGTTGCTCTGGACGCGACGAACTACCCGTTGTACATCCACTGCAACCAGGGTCGCCACCGCACAGGTTGCGTGACCGCCTGCATGCGCAAAGTTCAGGGCTGGCCCATGGAAGCAATCGTTGCCGAGTACGAAGCCTACTCCAATCCAAAGACTCGCGAGGGAGACCTGGAATTCATCAGAAATGTCTTCCAGCCGGAATCGCTGCTGGAGTACGCGAAGCAGCACGGCCAATTCGAGCGCCGCCCGTCACTCATGTCTCTGCTGCATTCTGGATTGCTGGATGTTGAGAAATTCGTGCGCATCATGGGCTCTACGGACGGTGTCGCGCCGTCAAACGCGAGCCTGAAGTCCGAGATCAGCAAGCCCGACAGCGCGATCGACATGACTAGTGGTACTCTCGACCCGACTTTGCTTCTTTCTGGCAATGCGGGCGCGCGCGAGTCTGAGGTCTCAATAGAGGAGTGCGGACCAATGTCTCCGCCTGTTGTTGACGAGAGTGCCCGGATGGGTTATCTCGGATGAGGCGAGACGAGACCGAGCAAAGTGAAGATGGGTTCGAGCAAGCAATACCAATCCTGGCAAAGGCCTCAAAAAAGGCACATAAAGCCAGCGATTGTTTCAAAGCAAACAAGTCCACGGACTGTTACAAGGGGCGAACTTTTTTTTTTGACTGATTAAGCGTTGGCGCTGGAGGTTACAACTTGACTTTTGGGAAGACATGCTGTTCTGGCGTTCTCTTGGGACTGGGAAAGGAAAGAACTACGCTCTGTGGGAAGGCGTTTGTTTTTCATCATCAAAAATGGATAGAGAGGTACGCCACGACCTTTTTTCGGCTGTGCGACGATGGAGATCGCCCATGCGATTGGGTGTCTTCTTTTCTTTTCTTTTCTTTTCTTGGCTCTTATGTACTTTTACTTCTATATTGGGAGGCTCAGCGCAAAGATCGCGATCTCGATAATGGCAATGAAGATTTGCTGGGCTTTACAGTAATGTGAGCTGTCAGCGGTTGAGGCTTGAATTCTTCTTCGCTTCTCTTGTTTGTATGATTGTAATATTTCCTGTGTGGAGGTATTGTGAGAAGAATGACATTGTCCTCTTGATATTATACCTCGATAGTAGTGAGATGTTTTTCTTTTTCGTGAATGGAGACAATGCCACCAGCCTCCAGGATTCTCTCCATCCCCAGCTTCTCATTGGCCAGTACGGTTCAAGGGCTGGTCGAAACGCCGCTATTTCCGTTCCGGCGATCAATAAAGGGAACTATAGTAAAGTCAATAATAGTTCGCAGTTCACTGCATCCTTGTGCTACCTACCGCCTAGTTGCATGTTCGCTCGGCTAAGAGCTGAGAGCATTTACTTCCTTCACTTTTGCATACGACACTCGAACATCTGCCTCTAAACCTGGATACCTGGTACTCACACATCTTATTCACTCGACACGATACGACACGATACGACTCTTACTCCCTCGATATCTTGTGAAGCGCATAGAGGACTGCGCGCTTTACGTGGATCGCTTACCTTGCGCACTCAGCTCGCACCGCTCACATTGCTCGCTTCACTCGCACTGGCAACACCCCTCTGATCGCCGTGGAGATGGCCTTCTTCTTCCGCCGAATCCACTGCCACTTCTGCGGCGCCCGCTCAGCCCACGCAAAGGGATCCGGCATCCCAGAGTTCCAATGCGCCTCGTGCGAAGCTATCAACTTCCTCGACCCACAGGGAAACATCCTCGACACACCACTTGCAGCCGCCGCCGATGAACAAAAGCCCAAACTCTACGGGAGCTTCACGCGCGACCCAGCTGCCGATCCTGCGCGCGGCCACCAGATGCAACAAGTCTTCTGCAACACATGTCTTCACAATCAGCAGTGCTATAATGACACGCTTGCAAACTACCTGCCGGACGAAGAGCACCCACAGTATGCCGAGTATGAGGCTTCGCTGCCGGCGTACAAGAAGTCGCTGGAAGAGCGCTATCCGCAGGTCTGCGTGGCTTGCGCGCCGAAAGCGCAGCTGAAGATCAACCGCGCGGATTATTACAGCGTGACGGACAACTTGAACAAGACGCATCGCAAAGCGAATCGCAGGCGCGGCGCTAGCCAGGTCCCGGCTGTGGATTCAAGAGACGATTGGCATAAGGCGAGCATGAGGATGGGATTGGGTCTGCTTGGGCTGATCGCGTGGGCGAGCATAGCCGCGCAGATCTTATGGCATGCGTATGGAATCTGGGATACGATGCTTGGGCGCGGCGAGGTGACTGTCGATTCTATGGATGGTTCTGGATTTGAACCGAAACTGGGAACTTGCCTTGCGACTACAGTCTTGCTGCGCCCGGAGCCTTCATGCCACCGCCTGTTCGGCGAGTACATGCCGAAGATCTTGCTGGCGAATCTTTGTCTTGTCTGGTACAACCATGGATTGCGAGCTTACTACAACCCGCTTGTCCGCTACGATCACATCACTGGCCAGAAGCAGCATTTTGTCATTCAGGCTCTCGTGATGGCGATCAGAACAGTCTCCTACGTCGTCTTATCGGACAAAACGAGGCTCAGCGAGATGAAGTGGTCGCAAATCGTGGCATTGCACGGTGCTACGATCGTTATCATTCTCGGAGGCCGATATCTAAGTCGAGGCGCAATTGAAATTCACAAGTGGCGCCTCAACAACAAGATGATGCCGAAACCGGAAGAACGAGATGTGCTTGGCCAGTTTGCCGGTCCTGCGACAGAGAAACATGTACCACAGGCATCTTCGAGACTTCCGTTCGACATACACGCCAAGAAGCACAGGGAGCCATTCCCTATACAAGCTCTTGCGCCGCAGCGTTCAACGTACGGTAGCAACGTCTGGAACGCTTTCGCTGGAGGACCGCCTCCTTCGCCACAAGGCTCTGATTCGACAGTAGAAGACCCGATGGATCTGGACTCCAAGCCTCCTGCGGAATCACGCATGCCCGGCGTTCCCGACAACAGAACATACAACCCTTACGCTGCGACTGCCAGCGGTCGGCAGGTCCGACCCAGCACAGCCTCACAGCGCTTCGGTGCACCTTCACCTAAGGGCTGGGAAGACATGCGCAGTAACTTGTTCTCAATCGAAGACGACCTTCGCTCGAAGCAAGAGCGACAGAAATTCCAAGCAGCCCAGAACGCTCATAAACTCAGCTACAACCCTCGCGCCGACCAATCTCCTTTCCGCGGCCGCCTCCCACAAGCACCTATGAGCATGGAACGCCGCCTCCGCAACCCCATCAGCCAAGTTCCACAGTTCAAAGAGCCGCCAGTCACACAGCAAAAGAACTTCCTCGACCAAATGCGCGAAGGCATCGACAAAGGCAAGCCTTTCGCCCGCGATGCTGCCACCCGCAGAGTACGCCCTGAAACTCCCGCCGACGACGACGCTTCGGATATCATGTCCACCACAGAATTCTCTCCCGCCGCCGCTCGCACGCGCGGCAACCTCGACCTCCGCCCGTCAGACTGGCATCTTCCTTCCGATACTGCGGCTGCCACAGGTCTCGAAGACCTGTTCGGCGGCAACAGCTTCCGCATCTCGGAGTCGCCCGAACTGATGCCTCGCAACGGCGAGCAGCATCCTGCCCCGCGTTCGATGCCGGCTGGGACGCGCTGGACGATAATCGCCACGGCGGTGTTGGTGGTGCTTGGAGTTTTCGCTTTCAATGTGCCTGTTGTTAAGAGATGGGTTTGTTTGGGGTTGTATGATTTGCTTGTTAGTGCTGGTATCTGAGAGATCGGAAGAGCTTGGAGACTGTTTTGGTGTTTCTCTCGCACACACACATCTTCTTCCACATACTGGACGCTTTGGGATCTCAGAAGAGATTTTCTTTCTTCGCTCTTGGGCTTTCTTTATTGGGAAGGCGCTGTTTGTTCTTTGCTTGCTTGCATAGCGGATGATACCCCCCGTACGTACTACGGGCTGGAAATGGTGTTCTGGATACTATGATGCGAGATATTTGGAGGCTTGGACTAGCCTGATATGTGCATAGTACAGGCCAGTATTTGCCATGTTGATACTTTTTGCAAATCTCATCGTAACAAACTGTTCTTTCGTGTTGTTTATTGCTGTCCGCATACTCATCGTACACGTGTCTATTCCTATCTATTCTTACCAACCCAACTAACTCTGTGCATTTCACTCCCAAAATCCACATACCTATCGTACATTCGTCTATATTCCTATTTATTCCTACAACTAAACGAAATCTGTACATTTCACTCTCAAAATGGAAAGGAACTGTTAGATCTCCAATCTCACTCAACACTCATGCTCCTTGATCTGCTCAACCAACAACCCCAACCCCATCCCCTTCTTCCCACTCTCCTGCGTCATCCCACTCGGCACCACAGCCTTCCCATCACACGTCGCAAACCGAATCTCATCCACCCCCGTCGAAACCTTATGCGCCAAAAACGGCGTCCCGGCTTCCACGCCCTCAATCCCCTCCGTCACTCGCCAGGGCCCCGTGAACGTCGCCCGCAGCTTCTTCTGCTTCCCTTCCCATTTGCCGTCGTCGAGGTTCGTGCGCGCCCAGATGGAGCCGTCCCAGAGGCGCCCGAGGACGCGGTCGCGGAGCTGGATTTCGGACGAGGTCATGCTGGGCCACAGGATTTCGCGGTCGGAGGGGGAGATTTTGGGGGCGTGCAGGGGTTCGTGCTCGAACGAAGGTGGCAAGAGGGCTTGGAGGGGCGGGACGAAGAGGTTCTGTTCGATGCTGCGGACGAGCATTTCTGCTCCTAGTGGACCTAGCGTTTCGAGGAGGGATTGCGGCGTGGCGTCGTCGGGGATTGGGAGGCCTGGGGATGGTGTCTGAGCGAGGACGACGCCGTGGTCGAATTTCTTGGGGTGCATTGTTTGCAGGCTGACGCCTGTGTGTGAGCGGCGGTTGAGCAGGGCGTGTTGGAGGGGTGCTGGGCCGCGGAGGTCGGGGAGGAGAGAGGGGTGGATGTTTAGACCGCCGTAGGTGGCGGCGTTTAGGATGCGGGAGGGGACGAGGAGGCCGAAGGAGACAGTTATGATTAGATTTGGTGGGGCGGGGGTTGGAGGGGTCCAGGAGGTGAAGGTGTCGATTTGGTGGAGTGGGAGGGAGAGGGAGGTGGCGATTGGTTTGATTGGAACTGAAGGAGGAGTGTTAGTATGTGTGATTGAAGATGCGGTATGTGAAGAGCATTAGAGATATGATACGAACCTTCCTGGATCTTTTTTAAGCCACGACCCACACGTTTATCTGGTCGACAGACTACATCTATGCTTGCGATTTTTTCTGGGTTTGCTTGTTGCAGTTTGTGCAGGGCGCGGAGAGAATAGATGCTGAAGGCGTCTGCACCGCAGAACAGCACGCGTAGAGGCTCATGGTGTTTTGTTGCTGTACTTGAGAGCCGAATACCAAGCCATCGTTTATTTGACGGGAATAGTAATGGCCTTATAGGGCGGCACAGTGTGGCCGACATTGGAGATGTGGTTGATAGGAGAAGTGAGGTTGAACAGATTTGCTGCACGTTGATTGGGCAGTTGCGGAAGTCTGAATGGCTGTGATTCGTTGGTGGAGATATGGCTCTAAAGTCAGCATAGTTCTAGATACGCAGACCAAACCATATTTATGAATAACTGCAGCTTAACACGAATGACTGAGACGTGTGTGTTCGATCATCTCTGTTGCATGTAGTTCATATTGTGGAAGCCTCAATAACATTAAAGGTACCTTGATAGCCAGAAAGAAGCAGCCATTGAGCCGCAAAACGCAGAAGAGATGCAGAGATTCCAAAACCGAAGGCAGTCGTAGAGTGTATAGCGAACGCACAGAACTTCGACTGAGAAAGGTACTCTGATATACTGATTGCCTCCCTATCTTCCTTCCATCTGTTCAACAGGGTAAAATCGCTGTTCAACTAATGGCGCATGGAACCACACAAAGAACACAATCACGCGTAACCACTACCTAAGATTACATATTACGTGCTCTCCTTCCCGAAAACTCTATAAAGCCTAGATCGCTGTATCTTGAGCAACATGGGAATTCGAAGCTTACGCATGTCACGCACGTAAGCTATACATAGAATTCAAAAAGGTGGTGTGGTGTGGTCGGTTGCTCGCCTTGCTTGAAACCTGCTGTGCGAAACTCCAGAAGAACTCTAAATGCTGGAGCTACAGTAGCTTGAGCTCAGTCGGCGACGCGAGAAGTTGCTGTCAGCTCGAAATACCGAAAAGGGTTGTGATTTTTGCGTCGGTGCTTGGGGCTCGCCATGATCTGTATGTGTGGTAGTGAAGACTAATACTAGCTGTTGAGGGTTGGTTGGTGTTGCGGGTTACCGTCCAGCGGCGATATCTCCTAGCATCCGGTTCTGGTGCCGAGAAATGCTTGGGAGACTCGGCTCAGTCGGTACGTACTGTGGCTTGCGAGGCTCGGTTGTGGCGACGATACGAAGGTACTTAAGTAGGTCAACAGTTCAAATGCCGAGTGTAGTGGATATTCAGTGGTCCACAAGTTCAACGTGAGGGCAAACCACCGAACACCCACAGTCGAACAAGTGGCTGTCCTCTGTCGCAGGATTCAACCCCAAACCGTAAGGCGGCGCTTTGTTTGTTGTGACAGAAGGTCGTGCAAAAAACAATGACGGTACCCACTTCTCTGAAATGTTCCATCATCACAAACCAAACCTTCCGCGCGGCTAATCGAATCCTTGCAGCGGGTTCTTGTAGCGCTGTGAAACGAAAGGCAGCAAGCAGCAAGCAAGCTCTGGCTCTTCGCCGGGCAGAGCTCAACGCGCCCGCAGCGGGAAGGGCAGAATTGCTGTGTGGTGGTTCGGGCTACAGTAGCATGATCGAGATCTGCATTGCGCGGAAGTGTAACATGATTCGTCCCGCGGACGAGACGTTGTTGATACATAATTATCGGCAGAGAGAAACAGTCAGGCATCCTATTTGCCCGAGACAGGCGGTTTCGTCGTTTTGTGTAAAAGTCTTGTTCTTGCTCTTGCTCTTGCTTGTGCGACGCAGACGCTGGCAGTTAGAGATACAGAGGTACAATCTACGGGAAGATCATTAAGGATGCGAACATGGGTTGGGCCGGGGCGTTGTGCATGCATGGAAGGTCAAGCCGTGTGTCGCACTGGCACGTCTCTCTCACATCACGGAGTCGACCAAACAAATGCTCCGAGAGAGTTTGGCTGGCACTCCACCTTGCCACCCCGAAGTCTTGCTTGCTGAGCTTCTCGCACTGGGCGGGCAAAAATTTTATGGGGATTGTCAAGTGGTTTGAGCTTCTTCCTTTCCTTCCTACTAATGATGATGATGGGCGCCTTGAGAGATTAAGACGCGGGGAGGCATGTGCTTGTGGATGTCTCTCCGGGCTGGTGTCTGGCAAGGAAGATGATAACGCGGGATATTGACGTGCTTTTGATGAAGATCGAGTATGCACGACGGTGGGTAGGAAGTAGGAATAGCAGCAGGCTCCCCCAGCATGCGAGATTGGTGGCTGCAGGGGAGGTGATTGCAGAGCGACGGTCGTTGACGGCGTGTCGGCTGGAGCACGCCGGTGCTGCTTGATTCGACCACGGGCCCTAATGGTGCACCTCATGGAGCCGGTTTGGGCGAGGCCGTGAGCGAGGGCGGCGTGTGAGTGGTCGATGGCGGATCGTGCAGTCAGTGCGGCCGACTATCCACGTCAATCCAATCTGCCCATATCCATCGCGCGTGGGCAGTCATTTGAGGTGGGCAGACGCCAATACGATCTTCACGTGATGATGAGGCATATCAACTACATAGTGGCACCGCGGAGCAAGTAGAAGCAGTGGTTGAGACGAGCGCAATGGCGCTATACAGAGTCGAGAAAAGGCTGCTCTCGGCTCTACAGCATGGTAAACAAGAGCTTTGCCACCAAGCTAAGATATCTCCCCTCAAGATTCTGAACAGCGCCGGTCCAATGGTGCACGCCGTTTCAGCGGGCGTCTCTCGCGGCGGGCACTAGCTGGCGCTGCTTAGCTTTGACGCGCGGCGGCCAATGCTCCAGCTCAACCCTCGCCCCTTCTTTCCCGGCCTCCTCCCCAAAAGTCGCCCGAGCCTTCGTTCCTGTAGCAGCCACACTCGCCCGTTCGCGCACCTTCTCATCACTCACTCGCTCGCGCCGACTCGGCTTCTTGGTCTCTGCTTCCTCTTCTTTCCATTCTTCCTCAACACCTGCACCATCAAACGCCTTTGGCTCTTACACTCGCTCAGTGCATCACCCTTCTACACCCACCGACACCTTCATCCTTTGGCTTCTACAAACGAGCCGTCGACTCCCACAGCAGCTTTAATAATACCAAGGTGAGTGATGTCCACCACCGCGAGCGCTTCTGGGATCCGTCCACGAGCATGGCGACACTGCATCAAGGGCACCACTCGAAACACCGCCGAAACACGAACGCCATCATCTCCATCACATGCTCGCGATTGCCTACCCCTATTCTCACACGCGGCGCTCTCAACAACTCATCTCGAACCACCAGTACTGACCATCCATCAGTTATTCACGACCCGTTAATCACAAGATGTCTCTCAAGTACATCACACCCGTAGTGGCCATTGCCGCTGGCCGTGTCGCTGGTAAGAGAAGATGCGCGAACAACAGGCAAAACCACACCCGCTGACACCCACAAAGCCCAGTCTTCCTGCAGCGCCGCAACCACCACCATCCAGAACGCCGGTGATGCCTCTGCTGTCGCAGCATGCAGCACCTTCTCTGGCAGCATCGCCATCGCTACAGGCACCACCGACAACATCCAGTTCAGCGGCCTCCGAGTGATCGACGGTGACCTTATCGCCACCAACGTGTCTCAGCTCACCTCCATCTCCGCCGACTCCCTCACCAGGATCACTGGCTCCTTCAACCTTGAGCAGGATGAGATTCTTTCCACCCTGAACTTCCCCCAGCTTAGCGAGGTTGGCGAGATCCAATGGGAGGGTCTGCCCGGTCTCCAGGGTCTGTCTTTCACCAACCAGATCAAGAAGGCCAACAGCGTCAGCATCATCAACACTTACCTGTCTTCCCTTGAGGGCATCAACCTCGAGGTCGCCGAGACCATCGACATCCAGAACAACAACTACCTGGACGACATTACCATGCAGCTGGGCAATGTCAGTGATAACTTCAACGTCTACGCCAACGGCCGCAACGTCTCCGTTGTCCTTCCCAACCTCATCTGGGCCAACAGGATCAACATTGCCAACGCCTCTTCCGTCAGCATTCCCTCGCTCGCTTCCGTGAACGGCTCCCTCGGTCTCTACAGCAACTTCTTCGAGAGCATTCAGGCCCCTAACCTCACCGACGTCGGTGGCACTCTGTCCATTGTCAGCTGCGAGAAGGCGACCAACATCTCCTTCCCCCAGCTTACCACCGTTACTGGCGGTCTCTCTGTGCAGAACAACACCGAGCTCGCTGACGTCAGCGGTTTCCCTGTCCTCGACACCGTTGGTGGTGCCGTTGACATGTACGGTGACGCTATTGACACGTAAGCTCGTTCTGCGCATTCACTTACGACCATCTTACTGACAATTCGCAGTGCTGCTTTCCCCGCCATTAACGATGTGCGTGGTGCTTTCACCCTTGTCTCTATGCAGAACCTCGACGATGCTTGCTCCGAATTCGAGAAGCTGAAGGACGACAGCGTCATCAAGGGCACCTTCACCTGCCGTGGCGAGGACTCTGACCCCGAGTCTGGTGACAAGCCCGAGGGCACCACCAAGGGCTCCGGTGGCTCTGGCAGCAGCAGCGGCAACTCCACCAAGGACAGCGCCGCTACCTCCATCCAGATCACTGGTGCCACCTCCTTCCTCGGTGTTGTCGCTGTCCTCTTCGGCCTTCTCTAAGTGGTCGAAGGCAAACGTCCACGCCAAACGGAACGGAAACGTCATGGCACGATCACGCACAGCCGCGCTTTGGTTGAGCAGTCCACCAAGTGCCACAATACTGCCCGTCTCACCACTGGCATGAAGTGGTCATACAATCTCGTTCGGATCACATTTTCTCTCTCTTGAGAGTCGCGGGTTTCCCTCGCGCTCTATACACACTGGAGGGAAGAAAAACTCTCGTCGCTGCATATGGCGTTGTCTCTCATATTTCTGTCTGCAGTCAAGAATGGAATTGGCTTTCTCTCTTCATAACCATTGCTTGCTTGGTGCTTTCTGCTGTTCGTTGTTCTTCGTTTGTTGTACTTCAGCCACATGGGGAAAGGGTTCATGGAAATCGGGACGCTTACATGTCGTCCCACGTGCATAGAATAATTTTGGGTCCTGCTTTGCAACTTGCTGTGCGAGTCGGAGCTTGCTGTTAGAGGACAAACGTATAAATGGTTAATCTTTATTTTATTGTGATGGATTCTCATCTTGACTTGTTCTTGCTTCACTTTGCGATATTTGTCTTTCCGTGAAGTAGCATTTCTTCCATTGGTCTGGCTAGGCAAACCTCTGTCGTTCATCGCCTACAGGGTTGCAGTCTTTACGTGTACAATATCTGCTTCTGTACAAGCGAAATCCTTGCACTCTCTACAATGGCCGGCCTCTGAAGAGATACTCGATTGTTGTTGTGAGGGCTGATTCAATCCTTGCCATACTTGTCAATAATATGAGGATGCTAGTAACTTCAGTATCTTATCGTTATGCTTCGTCCTGGAGACAGTGATAGTCACCCTCTATATCTCTGTCTGTAACAACAGAATGTTGTCTGATATATCGTGATCCTCTCTGGCCCGATTTACTGGCACGGTTCACATACATCTTGGCATGAGCAAGTATTCGGACATCTTTTCGGCGGTCTCCTACAGTCCTACTACCTGCTGGAGGCGAGAAGCGCGAGTCAGAGTGTCCTAGAAACTGGTTTGGATCCTCACTCGGTTGTTCAATTGTTCAATGTCCCCTACTAGTGTTGTGATTGCTTATATCACATGTATGAAGGACAGCTGCGATTCGAGTCGGCCCAGTTTGCAATTTCCCGTTGCGATTTTGTTGAATTTTTGTTGTGTTTCAAAGCTTAGTTCATGTCGTCTGCATTTGACATGGAACAGCGTTATCTCAGCGCCATGTATGTCTACAAAGACCACGTAAGACTGAACAGAAATTATCAACTCAACGAATACGACATCGCTCTTAACACACATCCAAGCGTGTCTTGTAGCGCCAGATGTTCACATGCACACATGCATGCACTTGTTCCAGCGATAGCCATTGACCCAACCCCAACCCTAGAGAATCACACCATCAGCCTTAACGTTGTCGATCGTTCCTGACAGCCATCGGTCTTCTTCAACCTGCCGCGCCTGTTTCGTCCCCGGTACTCGGTGAAAGCACCTCATATCTGCATGACCTGACTCGTGATTAACTTTGCTGCAACTCTCATCAAGGACGTCACAGGTGGCATCGCTTCGAATGCAGATGGCCGTTGAAAAGAACGTTTCCAATCTACTGTAAACGACTATCTCCACATCGCCAGCGCATGCAGAACGAAGAACGTCGGTATGCCGATTTTTAGTGCCTTTCAACACGGTACACTTCACTTCCCCGATCCTAGCCTGCTTCTTCATTGCATCGATGCCGCAAGAGTGCAGAAGCCTCCAAGGCTGGATTGACAGCCGGCGGATATTTTGCACCAACTCGGGCTATGCACGATGTGACGACGTGACGCGAGGGAGCTCGAGGTTTTGACCCATGCAGCGGCGGATGATACTCGCGGCAACGGCCGTCTAACAAGCCGTTGACTGCAGCTCACACACCTTCTTCGAGACGCTTGCATTGCCGCTTCGCCTTCATGGACTGTGATCGCTGTCTTCAAGCGCTCTGCTCGCAGGAATGCGTCTGGCTTCCCCGTCCCGTGCAGAAGCACGCGCAGGACGATAGGTTCCAAAATGTCAAGATGCTGGACCAAGTCGCTGGAACTTGCACGGTCTTACTCGGATATCAACACATCAACATATCTCGATTCTCAAAGCGTGCTGGTAACCGAGATCTGGAGCTCGCAGACGTTTATTTTGGTGGCACCAGGAAGACGTTTTTGTACTCCGCTAGGCACACTGCAGAGGTGGAGTTGGAGCCGCTGTCTACTCCTCACCTTCCCTCACCTTCGACCCTTGAGCTCTGCAGTGGCCATCTGGGCGCGTCCAATCCAAGCTCTTATCAGTGGTGCACGATGCAATGTGCAAGGATGCTCTGGGGTATCAGCGTGCCTGCAGCCTTAGAGGCATCCAGAAGCGCGCTCCATAATGGCTGATCACACAACTGCATCGCTCACTCGGCTACTTGCTTAGTAGGCGCGCCCCCGGCGTCCGTCGCTAACTCTATAGCGACTCGCCATCCTGCAGAGACGTTCATGCTGGCCACGCGTGGGCGTGTCAAATGCAGTGCCATCACTCCACAGACCTCCGAATTGCGCGACTCAACGGCTTACCACTGGACTTGCACGATTGCTTCGCAGTAGTGTCTTCTGGCCGCTGTGTATCACAGCTACAGAGGCCCTGCCTTAGTCTAGAGCTTTCAGGCACAAAAGTGGCCCTAGCATAAAGCGGTCAGAGGCTGCTGACGACGACCGTGCGCTTGAGCGCCTGCCGCTCAGTAGCACCAGCTATGGTATGCATGAGGCGAGCCGTCCCTGTCATGCTAAGTATCGCCATTTTGACTGCCGGCATCCACACTAAAGTAGACTGACCCAGACAAAAATTACGCACAACATCATGACCTCCCGTGGGGAACGACGGCGGGCGAAACTTCACCCGTTCATGCCTCCACCTTAGCCGCTCCTGCTCATCAGCAAGGGATGCTTCGATCCCTATCATCCACTCATACTCGCCCGGATGCGATGCGGTTAATGGTCCGTCCTTCTACCTTTTCCACCCCGCGATGCCGTGTGCCAATCACTTGCATAGTCTGCTGGGACAATCCTGGCCTCTCTTCACTCCGCCCAGGATCTCGAATGCACTTCCAGACCTTCCGATGCAGCCGAAGAAGTTCGACGCCCCATGGCTCGAACAGAACTGCTGCTTTGCCATGTTACCGATTTTGAGCATCTACGATACTCTCCCCTGACCGCTAAGGTGTAACCATGCGTCGATCGTTAGGGGAAGAATCCATCCAACCGTTTGATGGCATCTCGGTTAGAGTTCTCGCTCTTGAGCTTTCCGCGAAGCATAAAGTATAAACGTCTGGCGGGTTTCACCCAGTCGTCTGTCTTCCTTCTCTTCATCCATTCAGACTCCACCGGACTACTCTTGTGCTCACTCTTCACATCTGTTGTGCGGCGGTCTTTTGATTTTTGGTTGGCTTTCTTGATATTTGTCTGTGCCTTTGTCCGTTTCGACCATTACACCAAAGACCGATACCTTCCCGAGCACGTCCCTTCCTCTCACGAAAACAGTGTTTGATCGAAGTTGCAACGGCTTCGTACCACCATTACCTTCATCGCTCTCCACCATATCAACGACAACATGAACGTGCGGGAAAACTTCCAGAATCTGAGCCTCAACCATGGCAGTCGCCAGGCTAGTCTGTAAGTTGAATACAAACAGTAGATTTTTATCGATCGTTTACCCTAACACTTTCCCAGACACGAGCAAGGACCGCTTCCCGGTGTCGATCATATACTTGCTACACGACACGACAGCTTGCCACCCGTGAGGAAACCTCATGGCTATGTCAACCAAGGTCCAGCAGCTCCTGCTACCTACACCCATGCACAGTTCCCACAAGCCCACCCTGCGGTTCACTATGCTTGTGCGCATGCCAGCATTGAGGCTTCGACTCCACCGACGGCTTTCTCTTCGCCTCGCGGCATGTACAACGATCACGGATCTGATACCAGCTCGTATTCTTCTGGAAGTCGAGAGTCATCGACCTGCCCACTTGGACCTGTCATGTCCACTACCGCCACCGACAGTCGCTCCGCTCGGTCCACTCGCACCAAGCGTGGATCTGAGTCCCAAGGCTCGGGCTCTGACCGCAGCATCAAGCGACCGGACAGCAGTAAGGGCGAGCTTTGGTGTACCGACTGCGAATGCGCTGTCGTCGACTGTACATCGCCGAAGGTTCATAAAGCGAGGGTGAAGAAAATTGTGAAAGAGAAGTCTTCGCGCTCCACGCAGGCTTCTATTCTTCAGAGTCACGAAGACTTGACACAGAACGCACTCAACATTGATGGCTACAAGATCCAGCAACCCGGCAACAAGAAGAAGTCCGGCATGGTCTACGATAAGAAGGAAGTCCTCGCGTCATCACAGATCTTTATGGACGAAGCTATTCAGACGATCGCCAACGGTGGCCCGGAGGCCCTCAATGGCTTCTTGACACGCGTGGGCGGTCGCATCCAAGACCACATAATTAACGGATCGGCCATGGAACTCCTCAAAGGCAGCTTAATGTCCGGTCCCGCTGGCGAGGGACCCTGTGTACACGAGATCAACAACATCAAATGCGTGACTCAGATCGAGTGCCGCAAGAACAGCCGGAGCGTCCACTACAACAACAACATCAGGCGGATCATCAGATCTGCACCGCACTCTACCTCCTCGCAATCTTCGGCGGGCTCCGGGTCGAACTCTTCCACTCCCAGGAATCGCTGATTTCCATCTTCAAACCAAAACAATATCTTCCTCTCGGCCACCAAAAAAGCATCCAATTACACATACATACCACGAACACTTTTCCAATCTCCGATCATTTCTGGGCCGGCAAAAAAAACTCACACACGACTACAACAGAAATGACTGAATGCGTTTTGAGCAAGCGAGCGGAATTCTGAGCGACTCCAGCGATTTGCCTTCTTAACTTTCGTTTCCTGGCGGCGACGTACACATCTTCTGGTGGGCAGTTTTGCTTCCTCCCGGCGGCAGTGTTCGATCACAGTCATTGTTTTTCGGCCTTTTGTTTTTGCTTGGCGGTTTTGTATTCAATGACCTATCCCTCCGCCGCCTTTTCGTTTTGTTTTGCTTTTAGCGATGGGACACGCCCTTCGAAGATACGCTGCACGCTGGCCAGCCGTTTCTTCTGCCTTTTCTCTCTTTTAGGAGAGTTTTCTTTGGCTGACTGGCTGAGCTGATGAATGGCTACGATGACGACTTGGAATGACAACTTGGAACAATACGATATATATGGTATGAGTGCATATGATGAAGGAGCCCGTTGTGGGGCTGGAGGAGATGGATGGGGTTGGGTTATTGATAATCTGTAATTGAAGAACACCTTTTTGAGAGACTTGTTTTACTTTGTGTCGCTCTTTGATTTGTTTGATGATGTTGTTCATGATCAATTTGACACAGCTTGATAGGACACTGGCAGAGGATATGATTACGCTCTGTCACTAGGATCAAATCTGAGGCATGAGTAGATGAACTTCTCCCATCCTGGGAAAGGAGATATAGCGATACAGGTCACTTGCGAGCATATCCGAATTCCCATCGATGTGATCAAGTTCTACGAGGCATAGGAACGTGCAATATCCATTTACGGTCAATGGTCGTTGACATAAGCATAAGCAACTAAGTCTGGACCTGACATGTCATGCCTTAAGGATTCAACGGGAAGGTTAACGACACCAACCGATCAGCATTGAAGAACAACCAGCAAGGATGCATGACATGAGGTCGTGGCGATCGTGCCGGTACAAGCAAGTCACTTTGCTTCCGGGCTAGTGTCCTAGACCATCGGCTCCAGCAGTTGCCTGCAGCAACTTTGTTCTGCAGGCTTGAACATGCCGCTGGCGCTGGGGGGAGTTCCTTCCCGGTGCAGCCGACGAATGATGTGTCGTTTTTGAGCAACTGCCGCGCTTGCTGCTCATGGCGATGGCAATGCGATGTCGTGCAGCGAGGGCGTGAGGTCTGGTGGCTTCCATGCGCCACCGTTGGTGTGCTTGTGCGCCGTAAATGCCACATGTACGGTATGTCACTACTGCGAGGTTGCTCTCTGATGTGCATGCAGGAGAGCGGGCGGTGCCAAGAGGGCAGCCTCGTAGGCGGAATCGTTGGGCGAGAAGGGGAAGCTCATCTCTCTGGTGGTGCATCTCAAAGGAGTCGAGTCAGGGTTCTAGCTTTCTGCGGAGGAAGGCGCTTTCCCCGTCCACCTCCCGTCAACGGCCACGCAATGCGCACCACCACCCAGACCGAGACCATCCTCCCAGCCCCGTAGTTGTCCTTAGTCCACCACCACCACCACCGCTCCGCCCTCTCCGCGCACATCCTCCGCTCCACCCCACCGCCATCTCTGGCTCACGAATACCACGCTCATCACCTTACACAACTCACGCTCCTTACGAACCAAACCCTGACAAAGAAGCGCAATCCGCTGCCAGCTTACTCCTAGCGAATCACCAGCCTGGCGGCCATTCCCCAACCGCTGGACATTTACCCTTCGCACCACCACATAAAGCGCCGCCTGGCGCGGACACTCTGCTAAAATGCTGCTACCAAAGGGAGGCGTGACATGGAAGTCGGCACAGGCAAAGCTCCCCCCAACTCGCGTGGTATGGAGGTTCCTCACACAGACACGGGTGATGCTTTCGCTGGCGATTTTTGGCATTGTCGTGCTGCTGTACAACGGTCTAAGTGGAACCGCGGGCGAGATGCAAAAGTATGTGTTTCCACATGCCCGAAGGCGAGGATACGGTCGGGATGATGCACAATGGCTAACATGTCATCGCGATCTAGATTCTACTGCTTCGGCCCTTCAAAACCTCCCATGCAAATGTCTGCGTCTGAGCAAGCGCGATGGGCTGGCCACCAGCAAACACCCGTTATCTTCAACCACCATGCGCCCATAGAGATCAACAGCTCTACTATCCAACATGTCGACCTCAACAAAGTCAAGTCCACCACACAGGCCGTGCTCAATGAGGAGCGCGTCCTCATCCTCACTCCTCTCCGCAACGCCGGCAACTACCTCGACAAGTACTTCGAGCTCGTCAGCCAATTGACCTATCCGCACCACCTGATCGACCTCGCCTTCCTCGTCGGAGACAGCGATGACGACACTCTTGGAATCCTTTCGATGGAGCTCGAGCGAGTCCAGAGCCGAAACGACAAAGTGCCTTTCCACAGCGTCATGATCGTCGAGAAGGATTTCCCTGACAAAGAGACGGTTGGAATGAGCGTCGAAGAAAGACATGGTTTCAAGGCACAAGGTCCTCGCAGAAAGACTATGGGCAAGGCCAGGAACTTCCTGCTGAGTGCCGCACTGAAGCCCGAGCACAGCTGGGTCTACTGGCGCGATGTGGACATCCAGGACAGCCCGAACAAAATTCTTGAGGACTTGATCGCTCACGACCGTGACATCATCGTACCAAGTAAGTCTTGCACGGATGGGTGTTGCGACACACAAACTGACCCGTTCACAGACATCTGGTTCCACCGCTACGTGGACGGCCGCGATATCGAAGGTCGCTTTGACTACAACTCGTGGCAGGAGTCAGACGCTGGCCGCAAGCTTGCAGCATCTCTTGGCCCTGACGTTGTCCTTGCAGAGGGTATATGAATATTCTCATATGGAGGTCTGAATTATACTAACACGGTTCAAGGTTACAAGGAGTACAAGACCGAGCGTGTCTACATGGCACGTATGGGTGACTGGCGCGACAACAAAGACATTGAAATTCCTCTTGATGGCGTGGGAGGAGTCAGCATTGTCGTTAAGGCTAATGTCCACAGAGAAGGTAGATCTCGAGTCCGACACCTCGTATTGTCTATCCAGTGAGACTAATATTTACATCGCAGGCATTAATTTCCCCTCTTACGCCTTCGAGAACCAAGCCGAGACAGAAGGCTTCGCAAAGATGGCCAAGCGTGCAGGCAAAGAAGTGTACGGCCTGCCCAATTATGTCGTATGGCACAGAGACACCGACGAGAAGCCCGGCAACGCTTAATGCGGCTCTGAATTGGAAAAAAATGCTTTTTCTCTCTCTTGTTGCCGAGCTCTCATTTTTTGTACGTTTATTTCGAATAGACCGCATTTTTTGCTGCTTGCTTGGTTTGTTGTCTCTGTTTTTCTCTTGATTGCTATTTGCGAAGAAAAGAGCTCCTCCAAGACTTGCTTTGCAGCTTTGACGAGCACACTCTGTTTGTTTTGTTCAGCTGCAGGACTTTCTCGTTGGTCGAGTCGTGGAGTTTAGTGTCGTGTCCTTGTTCGGGCGAGGAGTTTGGGTCGGTTTCATGGGAAGTGGAATGGGAGTACGGCACAGGTCTGCCATCGTCTTGTCTTGTCTTGTTGATGGTAATGTTGTGTGTAGATAGGATCTGCAATATTCTACAGGAGAAGCTATTACATCTTGAGCTTCGAGAGATTTGAAGAACGGGCATTTGCCTTTGAAACAACAGTGCGTGCTTGTATGACTTATATGCATTGGTGCTCTTCATGGACGGGACGAATACAATTGATTTTACATCCACATGGTGCAGGAGCATCTGATGAAGTCATTGCGGTCCAAGCTCAAGCTCACTTCCAACGTTCACTTCCATCTCCAGCTATGCTCCACTCTACATAACTAGCACAACTGCCATCCAAAACAAATCCCGAAACAATCTCAACCCAACCCAACAATCCATATACTGCTTCAAAACAACAACAATGGGCAGCCGCCTCTCCCAACCCCGCGGCCCAGCCGGCACAACCGAAGCCTCGCACCCAACCTCCGCCCCCCACCCCCAACACCCGCGCGCCCCATCCCCCGACGCCGCCCTTTCACCGCTCGCCAGGCCATGGCTCCCGCCGCGGCTTTCACCATGGCCTGCATCCTCTTCGTCTACAGCACAACGTCTATCCGCGCCGCGAAGGAGAACGCTAGGCGCTATCGCGAGCGGGATACCGGTGGTGAGGGACTGAGTTTGTTGGAGGAGAGTCGGCGGAGGCATGGGTTGGCGGGGAGGAGGGAGGGTGAGAAGGGTGTTGTTGGGGAGATTGCGGGGCAGTTGTTTGGGAAGAGGGAGGAGGAGGAGGAGGTGGAGGGAGGGCGTGGGAAGGGGAGGAGTGAGGAGGAGGAGAGGTTGAGGCTTTTGAGGGGTGGGAAGAGGTAGAGTTTGCGATGGGACCTCGCGATTGTTGCGGCTTTCCGTCTGTACTTGACGAAGATGCAAGCGGTCGTTTTGTTACGAGAGGCTGGACATTCGAGAAGTGCAGGTGTTGGTCTTCGTTTCACGGGCGATCGGGTACCGGATTACAATCAACTTCTGGATACCTTCGCAAGGAACTCATGAAGTCTGGTACGCTGAAGCGCATCTCACATGGCTACGCATAATCTCGATAGAGCAGCGTTAGCTGGAGCTGTTCAGGCAGAAAGGTCTAGCGATGCGCGCTGAAAACGACTAGTGCCTGTGACCACAAACTCGCCACCAGACGCGCCTGCACATCAAGACCTACACGATCAATTATCAAGAAGCTGTTGACAAGGTCTATGATCTTTCCAGCTTGGTGCCTCGATGAGTCGGAAAAGCTCCACCAAGTCGAAGTGCTTTTAATGGCTAAGCACTTTGCGGTGTCGAAAGACATGAGCTATGCGTGGAAGCTCGTCTTCACGTTCTGTGTCGCTGTCGTCGTCTTTAACAGCGAGGCTGGACACTTCGGTATGATCACGGGGCGGCACAGGACGGGCAGCTGATTTGCTGCCAACACACGTGGTTGAAGACAGGGTCACAACAAGCAAGTAGGCCAACTAAACACCGGAACCGGAACGAGTGGCGTGGACATATTATTGAACATACTTAAAGCCCATTGTTGGCCTCCTCGTCGTGTGAATCACCTATCACATGTGCTACTGTGATCTGTCTTTAGAGCTAGAGGACTTCGGTCCGTGTCAGTTTAGTAAAATAAGCATCCCGAATTGTCCACAATCATGTTGATACAAGAAGTGCTTTCGTGTTGTTATCTCGTGCAACCAGCACATCCACACATGCCAGCATAGCCCCTGATGACGTAAGCGTTCTATTTCCGCAGATTCACATGTCAACATCGATGATTGTTTGGCAACATTAGATATACTAAGGCAAATTCCACCATTCTGCGCTCAATGTCATTTGTACACATTTTATAGCGCCTCTCAAGTCTACCATCACACCATGACGATAGCCAGGGACACGGAACTCAGCGAGGTTGCAGTGGCGCGCTTTGACAAGCTCGTACAGCAAGGAGAAATCATCTGGCAAGAATCGACACCTCGCTATGTTTCTGCGACTCCCTTCGATGTACCAACTTAGCCTCATCCGTGGAATTAGAACAGTAAAACTAACCCAACCAAGTTCCAGTTCTATGTGGCTGACGGCCTGACCAGAAAACCCAGGACTGCCGGGAGTAAGAAGCGAGCGCCAGCATTCACCGGTGACAGCGAAGATTTCACACTTGGAGTGTTCGGCACGCGGCATAAGTTGATTCTGAACAAATATTGCGCTGTTCGGCCGCAGATGGTCTTGCAAACTGTTGAGTTCGAACCTCAAGATGATCTATTGAACGCGCACGATTTCAATGCAGCTTGGCTTGCGTTGACGGCCTTGGGAGACAAGTACATGGTCATTTTCAACGGCGGGAAGGACGCTGGAGCGTCGCTGAATCACAAGCATATGCAAGCCATTCCCAGAGCTGGTCACTCGGGGCTGGAGTCTTTGTTGCGAGGCGCAGGAGATGGTGCTAAAGGTACGTATCCAGACCATGAACCGCATCTGTGTTTTGTACTGACGTTCGCACAGTCACGTCGGGTCTGGAGACTGTTCCGTTTCGCTTGTCCGCAGGAGCATTGCCCAAGAGCCCTAATGGCGAATCATTGCAGCAGCTGTTTGTTTCGCTCCGGAAAGAATTGGACCTCAAGCCGGATCAGCCTTACAACATGATCCTGTACCATCACCACATGATTGTGATCCCTAGAAGGACAGCCAACATTGATGGTATCGACGCGAATGCGGCAGGTATGACTGGAGATGTTTGGTGCTCGTCGGAAGCACAGTACGAAGAATGGCAACGCATCGGACCGATGCAGCTGCTGCAACAATTCGGTGTCCCTGTCGAGAGATGAAGATAGCGAGGTATCTTCCGTAAAGTGTGTTCGGCAGATGATTCATTATACTACTATACTACTATAGACATAGAAGCAGTGGAGCGCTAACCACAGTACTGCGACGTCCACTTTACTCCGACTTGTGCATGTCCTCGATCCACGGCTGCCACCACTGCTCAACACCCTCGGGGTATCTCCAGTCATCCCAATTGTGGTTCAGCAGTGCCCAGGTGTCATCCACATCTTGGCCTCCCGACCTGATCCTGTAAGATCCTGCCAACGACCAAACTGCCCAGCTGACATTGTTCTCCAGAGTGAACTCCTTGATACAGTTCTGCAGGGTGTCATTCAAGAGTGTGACGTCTTGTGCCCATCCGAACTCAGTCATGACAACGGGTACCTCACGGACAGCATCAGGGCAGTCATCGATGATGTCGCATGCTTCAGGCTTGGACATGCCGAGAGCGTTGAAGCCGTTGCGGTAGAATTGTGCTTTGATGACATCGCAGTCACCAGTATCTTGATCCTCGGACATGGAGTACATGTGAAGCTCGTAGAAGACCTTGTTGGCCCAAGGGTGCTCCTCGAGGTCGAAAACGATAGGCTCACGACGGTGTCCGTCTCTGATGGCGTCACACTTATAACAAGGAGCAACATTGAGGTTCAGGCCGGAGGTCAAGGCGGACAAATCCTGGTCGAACTGCATGCCGGACCAAGAAACGAGGATGTCGGAGTTGACTTCGTGGATCGCGTCGGTCGCGGCGGTGTAGTTGCCGACGAGGTTGACCCAGTTGTATTCCAGAGTGGTGTCGTTGAGAGAGCGACGGAGCTCGTTGTGAAGGGACATCGAGACGACGTTGGAGTGGCCCTTGGCCCAGTCAGCCATGTAGCGGAGACCTCTGATCCACTGCTCGGTGTCGAATTGGATGTCGCCGAACCACGAGTTGCCATCTGCAAGGTTTGGTCAATAAAATGTCGTGCGGCACGTTGTTCGTTGCGGAAAGCTTACCTTTAGAGCTGCAGCACCATTGCGCCTTGGAGATGTGGACATCGGGGTGCACGACGATGTTCTTGGCGGCTGCGGCCTTGGTGATATCGTCCCAGATCTGGAAACGGGTAGTATCCTTTGTCCAGCCAGGGTTCTTTTCGATGATCTCCTTAGTAACGCGAGTGCCATTGGCGTAGCCCAAAGCATTGATCATGGCAACTTCGAGCGGAATGTCCTCGCCCTCACGGTCGTAGATCTGGTCAACCATCTCGATCGCATAGGTCCTGCCATGGTGTTAGTGTGGACTTCTTGAAGGTTGATGCTGGCGGGGAGAACTCACAGACGAACGAAGTTGAACCCAATGCTTGCGATTCTGTCAACGATCTCTTCCACTGATTGCCATTCTAAACCCTCGGGGACCATTGTCTCGCCTGCCATATTTGTTAGGACACTGGATAAACTCTAGTGATACATTCAACGTACCAGAGCCAGGCCAGTTAACGCCAGTCCAGGTAACAGCATCACCGTTGGAATCAACGATATCGCGGCCATCAGTGCTGAAAGGTCCATACGGCCATCCAGAAGTAGATTCGTTGGCCGCTCGTCGAGGCAAGAATGTCATATCTCTTGGGTGCGGTGTCAAGGCAGCGGCTTTCACCGATGTGACTGCAAGCGCAGCAGCACATAGAACTGACTTCATCGTAAGCACTGCCATATTTCTCAAGACAACAATCACAATGGCTAAAACCAAACATACATATCAACCTACCAACACGCTCAATATATTCTCAATGGCCGTCGGCTCCACCTCGTGCGGGGATGTGGGGGAATGTCGTCCGCCAAGGTGTCTAAGTTGTCGACGATCCTGTCAAGCCTGTATCTTTCTCCAACATGACATGGTTTCTTCCGTCGGGTTGATGCAGGCCGAATTTAAGCAGACTTTCTACCTCGGTCAAAGTTTATATTGGACTACTACGTCGTTTTCGTGTTGTGCAGGTGACTACTGCATGGGTCCTCGCCATGCACAGCCTCGCATGGCATCTGTCTGTCTCCACGTGTGAATGCACGTCAATCTGCAAGGGTAGCATTCAGATTTCTCTCGCAACTGTAACGTTATCTCTGGCACAGCTCTCTGAATTGTTATCCTGGACATTGACAGACTAAGGTGCGCTTACTAGGATACATACCATGCAGCATTGACGGTACAGTAGTGGATTGTCACACCTCTCGTCAATTGCATCGCGACGACGTTCACAATGACCGCGTTCCACCCCATGGTTTGGAGCACCAGCTTCAAGGACAATCTGCAAAAAAGTTTGAAGGCAAAAACATACAACAGGCGGGATTCCCAGATGGTCACCCACTCTAGTACTAGTCGCCCGGTTCAGTGCTTATGTATGGCAGAGCGGACGAAATCCCCCATTCTCACCGTCGTTCGTACATACAGGATCCCAGATGATGCTCTCTTAGTGAGCCGTCCGAAATTCCCTGTTCTCACCGTCGTCGACTATTACAGGATCCCAGCTTGTTGGTGGTTTGACATTGCACGTTCTTGCCTGATTGCATCCTCAGTGACCTGATCAAGTAAAGTCAGGGCATCAGACAAAATGGTTAGATAGAAACCAGACTTTGCAAAATCAGACCATTTCTATGACAAGAATAAACAACGTGTCTGCAAAGAATCAATTTATTGTGTTCTTAGCTTGACGAGCTGGGTCCCGAATCGCGGTCCCAAACATCGCCTTCCGATTTCTGCATTTCGCCTTCACGCATCAATGCGATGCGCGTGACCATAATTCACAGCCGTATTGCGTCTTCTGATTGCCGTGTACCTCAAGTCAAGATATAAAATCCTGGGAGGTATGAGCAGTATTGTGAGATTGCACCGTGAATCCTGTTGTCTGACTCATGCAAGTCCTGGTATTCGACCTTTAAGTATCTGAAGTTCAGACCTGTCCATATGTAACAGCTGCGATCCTGGACCCATCCCTGTAAAGTATGTGTACACTACGAAATATGCATAGAGGGAGGTACCTTACTAATCATAATGAGGGCATGAGACTTGCTCTCTTTGCGCTTGCCAGTCATTGCAGATTCCAGATTCCAGATTCCAGGATTTAGAATTCAGGGATCTAAGCACGATGAGCACGTCCGTCCACGCGCCATAACCACTATCCTGGACGGCTGCCAAGCCACCTCCGCTCTTTCTCCAGCTTCCGGAAGTCCCGCGAGTCTGCCAAGCTACGGGGCTACCCGTACCGGCTATCTGTGTGCACAGACGTGATATGCTGCAGCGAAGTTCACTAATGCGCAAATCTTCCTATCAATTAAGAAGAAAATGGTACAGTGTTGTAGTGACGAACACGAGGGCAGCAATTTTGGCTACGCTCAAGGTTCGCTCTTCGCGTCGAAACATAGAGGCTGGAAAATGTTACTTCCTGGCAAGTCATCTTGAAGCTTTTGGATCTTCCATTAGACTTGGTGACTAGGTCAGTGTTGCCATGCCACCTATTACAAGGAAACCCTCAAGCACTGCCACCGGATAGCAGTGAGAGGCTGCTCGATGTCTTTTGGGATTTCCAGCAGGGTGTCGAATACACGCTGAGCAGTGTGAAGCTTGAAGATGTAGAATTAGTCCGCGTCTTCCCACTCGTACTCCAGCCCTCCGTTCTAGCGGCTAATCGAATGTCATGCAGAATGTCATGCTCCGGTCAATTCTCTGACGCTTGCCGCCGCGCCGCTTCTCAAAGCTACAATCTGACAGACAGGGCGACCACCAAACAGAACTCAAACGGTCTGTTCGCGATGGAATCATATCCAGGCTAGATATTGAACAAACAAACGAGCAAATGTCATTCAGTGAACCAATAAGCACATTGGTGGTGTTGATTTACTTGTTCGCGAACAGTGATGTAGATGTTTGATGGAAGTTTGCTTTGTCGATACTGTGCGCTGAAGTGGTGGCTCGAGAAGCGTCATCGTCATCCGATGTCCAACCACATAGCATTCGACTTTCTCGCTGCGCCGGCTAGCAGTGCTGTGACCAGGGTGGTCACTGAATAAATGGATACAATCATACGGATTTGTCTGTTTGACCGACAGAATAATTCTGTTTGTCCGATAGACCATAACTATAGAGGGCTACCGCTGCCTGAGCCTGCTGCACTTCCGATGAAAACGACCTCGACGGCGGCGAATCTATCAACGTTTCAGTACATGTGGTTCAACATCCGCGAAACATAACACTTACGCAATAGTGGTCGTCAAAATTTCTTTCGTGTTCGCATTTGTGAACGTTTTCATGAGGAGACCAAGAAGTCCGGTGGCACCGATGGTAACGAAGATCCGTCGCTGTGTATCATTGTAGCTATTTAGCCACAAGATCATGAGTGCAGGCATCAGAGAGATCCCAACAGTGGCTACCGCTGTCAAGAGCCATCTCCATGTCGCGAGAGCCCGTGAGTCACTGAAGTCATAGACTGCACCGGCCTTCTTGACAAGCTTATTCTCCTACCAGGTCATCAGCAAGCGATCCGATCCACTATAGTAGGCAACATTCAAACCTTTCTTTTTGCTGCCATGCATCGCAGGTAAAGGGAATTGACCCATGGTCTGAACAAAGTGGAGATATCCCCATCGTTAGATGAGTTACGCACGAGACCAACGAAATCCCGTTGCTGATTTGAGTGCCAGGTTCCAAACACCTCGACTTCTCCTCTTTGGAAAAGGTTGCCGCCCTGTTTGTGCCTCAACCATCCTTGCAGGGTTTTTAGCTGCTCAGTCTCGGGTGCTCCCAGAGCAGCGACTTGTGCTGTTTGTAACAGGAGGGTGTCTACGAAATATTCAATTACTGGCACTTTCATGGCGGACATGAAAACCTACTGTATTCCTGCAGCTTTGCCGTACTGCGTTCCATCAGCTCCCGCTGGTTTCTGCTCTCTTCATCAAAGCAAGCTTCAGCTAACGCTTCGAAACTTGTGGCGTATGTGTTGCCGTCCGCGAGTCCCTTTTCCTTCTGAGATCTCTCGTCCAACATCTGGCACTGCTGCAAATCAACCTCAAGTCGAGCTAGTTCGGCTTGCAGTCGCATCAGATTGAGCATAGAGAGCCATCCGAATCTTCGGAAAATTGCATGATCAGGGATATCGCCCATCAAGTGTGCGAGTTTCTGATACCCTTGAGGCTCAACCCACTCTTCAGTTGACACCGCAGGTCCAGCCTCAACATCCTGACGTGCTTTGGGCTCAATAGGCATTGCGTATCAATTCTGAGTGACCGGTCTCGACGGCCCTACACCAAGATATGATGGACACCTCGTCCAAGTTGCTGTTGGTGTCAAGTTATGCTGTATTGATGGCCTCAATATCGAGTACTCCTTTATTGCTGTATTTTCGAAATCAGACGTGAAATTATCATCAGATACATGGAGGCTGGCAGGGCGAATAAGGTAGCCGCGCATTTGCACAGCCCCCTTATAGCGTGCACACCACCACGATGACCACATAACTTAGCTCCTTGCAGCCAAACATTTCCGTCCTCGCACGGGAACTCCTCCACAGCCCACAGCCACCGTCATGTGCGCATGCATAGCGCGGAATTTTTTAGCTCGACATTGGTGGCTTTGTCGCGTATCGCTTCAATGCTGCAGCAGAAGCCGAGTGGCGCACCTAGTGACCAACGATAATCGATTAATGATCTTTGGTCCCATGTGCCCGGTTGTCTGCCGCTGCGCACACATCCACGCCTCTGATATATTTAGCACAAGGGGCATCTCTATGCGGCTAATCTGCAAATGGCTGTCCGTGTCATTCGCGCAGGTGGCCCCCGCCTTTATTTATGGAGGCTGCAGTGTCCTACCACGATACCCACCCGTTCCAGTACTCATTCAGACGATGGAAGCAATGGATGCTTTGATACTGTCACATAGCATGTTGCGTCTGCTTCTGCGAATTACTGAATTCTCTCATGCTCTTCACGAAGATTCCGACCAAATAGTGACAGTTCTAAACACTGAAACCGAATTTACTTCCAACGGCTCTATCATTCGTCGGGAATTGACTACGGTCAGGACACGATCAATCTCTGCTCACAGTAGGCCTTCAATTGAAAGCCCTTCTCGCAAACCATCCAAATGGCTCGGGTCGACGACTCTGAGAGCAGCCTCTGCTCACGGGATACACGAAGCCAACGGGGACAGAGAACCATCCAAAGCAGCTTCTAATCACCTCGAGCCAGAAGCTGGTGGAACAAGAACACCAAACTCGGCTCATGATGAGCCCACGTCCAGTGGAAGCCAGGACGACAACCCCAGCAGTGCAAGATATGGTTGGCTCGATAGATCGTTGGCAGATTTGCAGATAACGGAATGTCTATTCACGGAAACCCTGTTGGTTATGGATCGTTTGCATGGGAACGCGCCAGCTTCAGCCTTGGGTTTCCTCAGGAAATGTAAGGCCACATGGGACGAACTGGAGCCGATGCTGAAGACGATGGTATCTTTGAGCGATTTTGACCAGTCTGGCCGAGCTGAAAGTCGGACAAGCTCCCGCCAGATGCCGTTTGCAAATGGTGTAAACTCTCGACACCTTTCTCCTGGAACACCGTCGAACCCGCCTTCCCAGTCCATTTCGGAGGTCTGTAGAGCGGTTGCGAAGAACGGACAAGAAGTCAAAGATCTTTGTGAGGAGCTTGGAGAAACCGTTATCAAGTTCCACCAGATTACGCACAAGTAAGCATGATCACCTGCTTTGAATCAAGCCTGATGCTAATGCCAAGGCCTACTAGTGCCTTCACATTGGGACGTGATCGTTTTGAGGCTACCGACAATTCCATTCAGGTGACCATGAATGGACCGAGTGATCTCTCAAAGATTGTGGAGAAGACCTCTCGTTTCAAGGGCTCAATCAGCTGGGTGATGAATGACCGCCAGAACCTGGAGGAAGAATCAGCGCGTCGTCCAGTGCAGGAGACAATGTCCCATTCACAACAGCTTATACGATGGGGTCGGCCGCAGGATAACATCGGTGTCGGTTACTTCCCGGTACAAGGAAAGTTTGACAGTGGTTCCAAGGACAACTTCATCTCCATGGACACGATCCGGCGAGCGCAGATTGAGTATTTGATCAATGACGATGATTCAATGCCTCCGCTCATAGTGGCCACGCTCAATGGTGAGATAACATTGACAAGGCGTATTCGGCTGTCCTTATTCTTTGAGGACTGCCTCAGAAGCGATACTCTCCTGTTCTGGGTATCCGACCAGGACACGTTCGATATCCTCATCGGTGAGGACTGGATGTTGAAAAATGAGAAAGCTGTGTTCAGTCGGCCTGCTTTCATGGCTCAAACGAAGTCCAGGATCAAGTTGGAGCGTGAGACCAAGAGTATGTATTTCTCATACCCACTCTAATATAAGGCATGCTACTCACAAGGAATAGAAGACAAACAGGAGCAAGATGAGAAGCTTCAAGCGATTCAACACGAAGCAAACGCCCAGTATCAGGCACGTCTTCGACAAGTCTCGCTCACTGCTGAAGCCGGCGCCGGCGAAGCCAGCACAAATCATCCACCACCCGACAAAGGCAAACAACCAATACGACCTGATCAACTTGCAGCAACCAGCCAATCAGCAGCGTCACCTAGTCAATCAACAGCGTCCCCAAGTCAGTCAGCAGCGCCGTCCAGTCATCCAGCAGAATTACCTAGTCAGCCAGTGGTGATTTTGCCTCCTAAAAAGCCCAAGCGGTCCTTCTTTGGGTTTTTGAAGCCCAGGCAACACTCGAACGCCTCATCCGGCCAAGCAGCCAACGGACATGCGAACTAATAGCGCTTCGGCGATCATGTAGCCATTTCCTATCGTACATATGATCTCGAGAACAAGGTGCACAGTGTCAGAGGATCTTGAAGTTCGCTTGTGTCACTCGATTTCGTAATCCTTTTTTTCCAAGAACAGTACGATAGTGTGCTACATCATGATGTTCATGGTTCCATATGAGACGGTGACGATATCTTTCCGAATCCTGGCCCCTTGGCCCAAGAACATATTCGCACTTCAAGCCCTTCGATCAGTCAAATCGAACGACGCAAAGACAAAGATGAAAGCTCGTGGACTCACGTGCACACGAAATCTTCCTGGTGGTAGCGATTCAAGTCAAGAATGGTGCACGTCGTCATTGTTCGCGCAACCTCCATGGATGTTGTGGTAAGTGGAAATGCCGCATGCAACTGTACAGAATTACCATCAACTTCTCTAACCAGACCTCAGTTGTGTTTTCACGAAGATGCGACTTTATACCGGGACTCGAGGACAATTATGCCAAATGACCTCTGACAAGGCCTACTAGGAGGTAGCTGGGCGCCTATCGCTGCCATTCGTCGCTGGTGGGATAGAGGCTTTCTTTGGAACGCAGGGTGGTTTTACTCCAGCTGTTTTGCGACTGCGGCCGAGAGGGTTACCAGGATACATAGCTTCTCTCATCAGGGTTGGAATATTCTAAAGAACCTCGACTTACGCACTTTGGTCTACCGTGTTCAACATGGTCTAGACTTGTTTATTTGATCGATCGAGCTATACGACAAAGTCGAAAGCAACGAACATGTGCCGTCTTATGTCTCCGAGCAGAGTGCATTGAAAGGCCGATTCAAGTGTTTTCTAGACCGCGGTGGTGAAGACGCTGGGTCTGAAGATTTCTCGACTATGACGCCATACAACATGTAGCCTCGAGCTATTCTTATAGGGATGACCGCGAACCCAAAATTTGAGTCACAATCCGATAGAAGCATTACAATAAAAACACATGTATACGGTTAGTCACTTGACTATGCATTTTGCCTTTCTACTTCGATCATGAGCGAGCAAGTCATAGTGTCAAATTCTGAGGTCTAACGCTCTCAGACTGAGAGCTATAGCAGACTCTGGTATACTCTATTGCTTTATATCTTTGTATTTGCAAGATTCTGGGCTCCCGCTCGAGCCCAGAATGTATCACGTGATCAAGAAAACCAGAATACAGAATCCAGGATCCAGGAGCATGGCCAGGGCCTGTATACGCTGCCCCCCGCGCCACCGCACTATATGTTGTCGTAAGCCGAGGCACTCTGGGGACTAAAGACACCAGACACAAAGGCCTGATCTTCCAGGTCGTGCGATTCGTTCGAAACGATCGAACTACAAATACACAGATTCACATCAACGAGAGGTCATCCTCTTGTGCAACACTACAGCTGCAGTCGCTCGAAAAGGACAACGGACCTGCCGCTCCGCTTCCCCGTCGTGGCGCCACAACCAAGCCTTCTCGCATCGGCCGTACCGATCTGCAGCATGACATCGAGGTCCACGTGATCGGACATGCCGAGACAAGTCTGGACCTCCGGGACTGCGTGGCACCCCACTACATCGACACCAACCTGGCGTGCCGACGCCACAACGCCATGAACACTGCCGCTATCTGCGTATGGCGACACGAGGAGGCTCGCCTCGTAGCAACCATCTCGTCGTATTGGTTCGCAACTGGACTGTGGTTGAATGCACTACATGCGTTTCACTAAACTCCGAATGAAATGGACAATGCAATCTTGGGATAGCATTCGGAACCCGCTATGACCGGCCGCCTTCAGAAATTGATTGTCATGGGCGCTCGCCAGACGTGCATGATCATCCGCGGAAGTGCATGTGACCCACTGCCATAAGCGATTGGCTGCATGCAGCCGCCGACATGTATCTCCTATTGAGTTAGTAGACATCGTTAGATAGCAAAAACACGCATGAACATTGGTGAAGCACATAGCCAAATTAGGCCGTTCTCAAGGCCTAATCAAGAAGGCAGTTAGCGAGCTGCTCCGTGCATTGTTAGGGGTACAACATTGAATGTTGCACCCCTAACAGATCCACAACGGGGGCCTGTTATGGTATAGTGGCTGCGGGTAGAGCCGCAGGTGTCACTTCATCGATTCTGCGGACTTAGCGATTTTTGAGGCCTCTGAAGGTGCTAGCACTACCTCGACTACCTACCACGGTTACTACCACGTTATACACTACTATGCCTCTTACCTTACATCCCTTTGAACATATTCTCGGCATCTCTGATCTACAGGCGACGCCAGGTCGGCTGCTAGTAGAGCAACAACCACAATCTCAATACACGATCAGCTCCGAGCAACCAACGCAAGCACCAACGCAAGCACCAACGCAAGCACCAACGTCATCTACCTATAATCGCTTAACTGAGGACCACGAGACCTCTCTAATGCAGCTTGCAGTACAGCATGCATCCCTCCGAGATCCAAACAACCAGACATTGTTTATCAACACTATATCATCGGAGTTTACACGCCTTTGGGGGATCCATTACCGCACGATCAAAAGGAAGATAAGGGATCTTGAGAGGCATTGGCGTAGCGTATTCGCTCTAAGGGGCTCGCAAACAGGCACTGAAAATGACACGGACATGACACAAGTAATAGCTGAATGGATAGCTATTATCGACGATGAGAGGCAGGTCAGAACCGAGCGAGCAGCTGCTACCGCTCGTTCAGCCGAAGAGGTTAGTGAAGTAATCAATCATCGACGGAATCTTGTACTTCGGCAAAGGGATCGCGTACCGATTGAGATCTACGAGCATGACATCCAATCTAATGATAAGGACATTACGGACGATGAGGTAATTATAGAGGCAGAGCATAATCACCCTACAGCTCCTCAACTACCTCAATCGACGCCCCAACGATCAATAACAACAACACTGCCTCGTACGCTATCAAGCCGTGGCGGCAGCTGTGGCCGCGGTATACAGCGGCGTCGCTCTTCGCAACGTCAAAGTAATACTTCTGCCGAGACTGCCTTTGAGATGCTCTTACGCCTTGAGGAGCGTCGTGAAGAGCGTGAACAACGACGACAGGCTCAACAGGACGCTCGTGAACAGGCTCGTGAGGAGGCAGCTCGAATACGAGATAATACTGCTCGTGAGGAGCGAAGGCAAGAGAAGGCATTAGAACGAGCTCGGATTGAAGCAGAACAAGCTCGTTTTGAGCGGCAAGATGAGCGGATCCATTCGTTGATAACACTAATTATGCAGCAACAGGCTTATAATAATGATCGAGGTTATATTGGTTTATCAACGTAGTATGTATCTATATACATTTCTTCAGCGACAGCTAGCCGAGCATCACATGACCTCCTTCACCAATATTTGTATGGTATATGTCATGTGACGCTCAATTCACTATCGCTACAGTGCTTCATTTGGGTACAGGTACTGATAGATGCTTGGCGGATCTACTTCAAAGCAGTCAGACGTCTGATTACGACCTCGTAAGCAGGTCCTACAGTTATTAAGCAATACAGCAACTGCATAGAAGGCCCCTACTGCTTGACAGCCAATCCGGAGCTGCTTATGGGTTGTGGTATACGTCCATTGACGCCATGCATCACCAAATGCATGTTCAACACTAATCCTCATCCTTGAGAGCGTAGTATTGAAGCGATCCTCATCAACAGATTGGCCTCGTCGTGTATTGAATGGCGCCATAACCCCAAAGCAACAGTGGTAGGCTGCATCACTATAGAGATACAGACGCTCCCTATTATCGATCGTTATCATCCTACGGATGCGGATTGGTACACGGCTCTCTTACTATATAGACCAGTCGTTCTTTTTGCCTTCGAAAGGGCCTTTAAGGCTGCTGATTATGCCATCTGGCGTAACAATCGCTTGGTACTTAAGGCTATGTGCCTTTGAATGGCCAGAGTATACTGATCTTTGGTTGACCTGCGGCCTTGAAGTAGGTAAAAAGTGACCATCAATAAAGCCCTATACCGGCGCATAACACTTCTTTTTCACAGCATTAGCGAAGCAATGAAGTTGGTTGTAGCTCCGGAGCCGTGGATGCCAATTCAGTAACCATCCGAAGGTCTTGTTGAGGTAGGAGACCACACAGTTAAATACAGTAGATAGCCAGCCATAACTCCTTCTAAACAGCTCACAAAGATCGATCCAGCGACATCCGAAGGCTAAACGGCGTAGAAGCACACAACAGGCTATCTGAGGTGACGGCGTGAGACCAACATTGTATTCGACTTCATCGATCCGGAGCATAACTGTAAGTGTAAGGATCTCAGCCTTTATGAACCGTGTAAGCCTATAGCAGTTAGCCTCAGACCATTCATCTAAGGTCCAATCCCTATAGGTATATTGAAAGGGGGCCTCCTGATCATCGTCGTGGGGCTCATCGTCGTGGGGCTCATCGTCGTGGAGCTCATCTTCGAGAGGATGTTCATCCATAGGTAGCTCAAGAACGTAACTACACCAACAAAGGTCAAAAATGGTGAAATACCATCAACATGCTAGCGATCCGTAAGAACACGTTACGACAACGCGATACTGACACGTTGCGGCAGTACCCGTGGCGCATAACACGCTTCACCAAATCGAGCCTCAGGGGCATGGCCTAATTTGGCCATGTGCTTCACCAATGTTCATGCGTGTTTTTGCTATCTAACGATGTCTAGTGTGCCGCCTCCGGGCAATTGATGTCCCAACAGCGCCCTGGAGCAGCTGCACAGCCTCGTCGCAGCAGATAAACAACCCTCACATTCTTCGCCTTTTCCATTCATTCCTCTCGCCCCGTGCTATCAGTGTGAATATCGTCTACACGTTCACCATTCGCAGGCGTGAGGACTCTTTCAAAGTGTTCAGAGAGCTCCACCCCACGCTCGCCCAGAATGAGCGGGGCCGAAGCTATTGTCTTCGTCGGATTGGTGGATGCCTGCATTGGCATCACCAGCACCATCATCAGCATCAGTCAAGCTGCCTATAACGCCAACGGTCTTCCGAAACAGCTTGCGAAGTTGTTCGAAGAGTTTCCCGTCGTTCAAGATCTGTTCGAAAAAGCAAGGGAGAGTAACGACAACATCAAGGACGGGAATCGCCGGAGCGCTGAGCCAGTTCTCAAACAATGCAAGGAGGATTTGACAAAACTACAAAAGTTGTTCGAGGACATCTGTCCAAAGGATGAGTCCAGTCGCTTGAGGCGTATCTGGAATGGTACGAAGGCGGAAGTCTTTGGTAGGAACAGCAGGCTGCTGAGCCTTTGGGGTGACATTCAAAGCCACCTTGAGATTTTGGAGAAGCAGGAAATCTTCGACATAGGAGATAAGCTTGACAGATTGAAAGAGACCCTAGAGTCACTAGCGGAGGAAGAAAACGGCAAAATCGTGCACAATGGGACTGGGAATCAGAATATCCTTACTGGAAACGGGCGACAGTACAACCAAGGAGGAGGATCCGGCAACCAATTCACGCAGAACTTTGGGAGTAAGTAAGGATTCTTTAGCAAACTATCGCTTGTCGCTTATAGTTTTAGTTATGACCATAAATCAGACCCCAAAAGAGACTAGCCTTGAGGACCAATGCCTTCAATCGCTTGCGTTTACAGACATGGAGATGCGACGTGATATCGCCCCAAAAGTGCAAGGCACATGTGACTGGGTCCTGGAGCATGCGGAATACCTGAAGTGGCTTGAACATGGCGGGATACTCTGGATCAATGGGAGGCCCGGAACTGGAAAGTCGACTATCATGGAGTCTATCTTAAGGAGTACGACTGGAGCTAGTCGCGCCGGTGTCAAACCGGATCCGCTCGTATTGTCCTATTTCTTTTACGCGCGAGGGCAGGAAGATCTCCATCATTCCGAATTGGGACTCCTTCGACCCTTGCTACATCAGCTTCTCAGCAAGTCGCCGATCTTGCTTTCACAATTCATTCAGGATGTAGACTTCAAGGAGCGATGCCGCAAGAAAGGCAAGCCAGGTGCAAAGTGGCATTGGGCGCTATCAGACTTGAGCGAACGTCTTGTTAAATATGTGGGCCAATTCACGTCTGATCGCCCATTGGCTATCTACGTTGATGCGCTTGATGAGGGGGGCGTAGTTGCCGCAAAAAACCTTATGCAGTACTTTCAACAAATTCGGAAAAGACAACGAAAGACGTCATCGCAATACAAGCTCAGCTTCTGCATCTCTTGTCGGCCTTGGCCAAGAGTTGTCTTCGATTGGGATTACTGCATTGTTGTCGAGAACGAGAACAGGAAAGACATTGACCGATTCGTTAAAGCCAAGCTCAGGGAGACATTGAAGTGGAGCAGGGAAAAAGATTTGTTTGAAATCGAACTGCAGATCAAGGGTAGAGCTCTGGGGACCTTTCAATGGGTTGTCATGGTGGTGCAACGGGTCGAAGACCTACAAAACGAAGACAAGGATTTCATCATTGCAGAGATAAAAAAGATCCCACAGCAACTTGGCAATGTATACGAGGATATGCTTGAACAACTACAAGGCACTGATATACTCCTGGCGCTACGACTGCTACGATGGATCACCTTTGCGGCCTATCTCCTGACACTTACAGAATTACGACATGCCGTTCTCTTCGATCCGGAACGGCCATCGCAATCATTGGACGAGTGCCGAGGTTCGATACACTGGTGCACAAATGATGAAAAGATGCACCAGAGACTTCTACGACTCTCACGAGGTCTGGTCAAGTTCAATTCTGAAAGTCCATACGGATACTCTATGGAAAATCTCTATAGCACTCATGTAAGCATTGGAGACCGAATAGTCTTTCACCACGAGTCAGTCCATGAATACATGTCAGAGTATGGAATCAAGTTTCTTGAATCACGTCTCGGTGGACGGGGCACACAGGATGAGATTGCGCTTGGCCGAGCCCACCATCTTTTGTCGATCACTTGCCTTCTGTATCTCTCATCGATCCGCAGTATCAACGAAGCTGATCTCGAACGTCTAGGCGAGGGTCGCCTCAATAAAGGATTGTGCTTCGTCCATTACGCAGCAATATACTGGAAGACCCACGCACGAGCCGCCGAGGCGCAAGGATACATGCAACACGATTTCATTGAAATCTCGAGATGGCCATCTGACAGGGTCTGGACTGATATGCAGATATTCCACCTGGGCAATCTGCGAGTGACAGCATTAGCTGATGTCGATGTCAACAAACATCGTAAGACTCTTCAGCACTTTGCGTGTGAGCATGGTCTGTACAGCGTCTTGCGAGCATTGCTTCCTAGGTTGCAAAGAGAGAAGCGATCCCACTGGAGACGTCTGTTGGGCTGCCTAACAGCGCGTCAGAAGCCATTGCAACCCAAATTAGGTGGGGCCATCAATCCATTTGAAATGATTGTACCGACGTCTGGACCCAACAGCGAAGATTTAGATGCAAGAGACTTTCGTGGTCGAACTCCGCTCACATATGCGGCAGCTGGGGGTCACTCTAAGCTTGTGCAATTGCTTCTTGATACAGGCAATGTGGACGTTGATGTGAGGGATTCTGAGGGTGCCACGCCATTGTACTATGCGACAGATCGAGAGAGTGTTGTTTATGAGAATGGCAAGCCATTATACTGGGCGACAGATCGACACAGTGTTGAGATAGTGGAAAAACTATTGGCTTCCAAGGCAAACCCAAACATAGCAAAAATCGGAGGCCACACACCGTTCCAGACGGCAGCAGCAGGGCAGTCAGTTGAGTTGATGCAGAAACTGATCGACGCAAATGCATCTATAGACACAGTGGACTATCTGGGCGACACTGCGCTCGGCAGAGCAGCCAAGAATAACAGAATAAACACAGTGGTGACACTTCTGTCTCTAGGGGCAGATGTCAATGCACTACCACTCAATGCACTGGAAGAAGCTGTAGAAAAGAGTCATGTCAAGGTGTTGGAGAAACTTATGGCCGCCGGCATAGACCTCACAGCCTTCCTGACGACTGGCCACAGCATGGAAAGGCAGAAGTTCATCCAAAACTTATCGACAATACAGACCTCCTTGCTCACTACTCAGATGGTGTCCGTGGAACATTGTCAATCCAGGAAAATTATACTACATTGGGCAGCTGAACTTGGCCACAAGGCTTGCGTGAAACGCTGCCTCGAACTTGGAGCTCGAGTCAACAAAAAAGACAGATACGGGGAGACTGCGTTACACTATGCCGCCGAGCGTGGCCACTTCGGGATCGTCAAGCTGCTTGTGCTAGCAAAATCGGATGTGGGGACAGTCGACATTCACGGGCGAACGCCCTTGATGTGCGCACAAGGTGCTGCACCTGGCGGAGAAACATGCCAATCGCAAATTTACCCAGTGATCATCGAATATCTGACTAAGGCGCAGGGTGGTCGCCGAACGAACCGAGGTCTCTATTACATTATCGACAGACGAGCAGTTGGCCCCGTTTGTTTGTTGATCGCATTGCTCGTTGGTATATATTCATATAGTATACAAATGTAATTGTGTATTGTCTTCGGGCGACGTATCTAGCCCGACATAGGTGAGACAGAAAGGAGGTATAGAGATGATACCCAATCTGAATTCTTATCCGTATAGGCTATCCACTCCCAATAGCGTAATTCGCTTCCATAAGTTCGAAAGTGACAGCTCGGACACCCAAATTATGGCTTCTCAGCTTGCTAGGCTGTGTCTGATGGATGTCCGCAAACTGACATTAAGGAGGTTTGGCTCGCTATGGTCGAGCCGTCAGACATCGATATTTACAGCTGGCACTCTGTGTTGCACGAGAGGGTGACGTCTCGTCAAAGTGGACCAGATCATGCAACAAGTCGTAGAGGAAGCGATCGAGCAAGTCGACCGTGGGCATGATTTCAATCAGAACGAAGTCAGCGGCGGCGCCCGAGCAGCCTTTGGCGAGCAATATGGAAAGATTGCTGAAAAGCAGCTTGGAGGTCCCAGGCATCGCTACAACGACACGAAAGTGAATGGGCGAGGCATACGTTTGGCAATAGGGAATAGATACAACATGCCGGACTTCCTGGGAGGTCCCGACGACGAGTAAAGGCAGCGACGGAAATTCAGCGGGTCCGGCGCTACGCCTTGGGCATGTGGAGACACGAAATTCTAAAATGAGCCTCGTGGAGCGCGTAACACTCGTCGCTATCTCAGCTGCATCATTGCAGCTCTGCCGCAGCGCCTCCCACTCGCATGGGGGCCGCTCGACTCGAGGCAGAGCGAAATGTGTAATCGAGCGCGGTCAAGGGGGTTTCTGTAAAGGTCCAGGCTTTGTCGTGCCATCTCGGGGCGTTCTTGTAACCTAATTGCCAATGCATTCGTACCGCCTGCATGTAGGTACAAAATTAGTTTCCTCTTGAGCGCACGGAATGCCACAGCGCTAGTGATTGTAGAGTTTGGTTCGGCAAGCCCGGAGCGTGGCGGGTGTGGCCAGAAGATTGCGAACCTTCGTGGAGCTTATAACTCACAGCTGCACCTGTTGCCTCTGCACCATTCACTTCCGGAAGTACGAGATACTAGTATTTGAGTTCGTGTCCTCATGTCCGACGCCAGATCTGTCTGCGTTCTCGTGTGACTGACAGACGGGACCTACTGCATGTGGCAATTCTTGCTGCCGCTATACTTCTTTGGATAATGCGCGCAGGCGGGGCGCATGACCGGCTATGCACGAGATTCGTCCACACGTGGAAGAGACTGACTTGCAGGCTGCGAATCGCTGAGCCGTTGCTTGCTGATACCCCTGGGCAAGCCCAGGATCTCTTTGCTCTCCGCTTCGTGGGAGGATCAAAATTGAGCAGTGCTTCTGCAGGACTAAGTACAGTCCGCCAGGTTGCGCTGGCCCGGGACCCCGGTCAATGGGTGCTGATCATCACTGTCCAAGTGTTGATGGCGCATACAAGCCGTTGCTGCGGTGGCCGCGTTCTAGAGATTTTGGATGTTCTTTCACTTCCCCGGAATATAGTGGCATACCACATTCTCATTCAGTGTAAGATACGGAGATTTCTCCGATGATCGACCAAAGCAAACCACGCGCGACAAAGAACAACACAAACAGACTTCGACCGTCTTCCAACCCCACAAGTCTCCTCAATGGATGCAATGCAAGCGTAAACTCAGTATCTTCAACCTTGCTCATGCCTTCTACCAGCGAACGTACGTTCGTCCGCAGTTCGAGCGACAATTAAGCCCAGTAGACTATGTAGACATCGCCTTCGAGATCTGTAACGTAGCGGACAAAACAGGTAGCCGCCTGCTTCAGAGCACTAAGGTATCTTAAATCGATGGCTTCGGTTTCACTTTTGCGCAGAGCATCGAGAAGCTGAACAGCATTTGTGAGTTGACCTTCGCAGCTCGCAAGGTTAGAAGTAGTACGTATCCTGCCGTGCGTACGCAGCTTGCCAGCGTGACAGCTGCGGATCAGTCGCAGCTGCTGAGCATTGCCTGCCAGTGTGACAAAGGACGAGTGAATGTTGTTTAGACGTCTAATACCAGTCAAGCATATTCACTGCGTATCTTCACTGATGTGTTTTGTAAGTGCTAGCAAAGACCTTCAATCATGTCTATAAGCGGATCCTCTCGATCACTCTACGAGCTCACTGACGAGGCCAAGGCAGCTTGAAATGTGCCTCCGCAAAGTGGCGATGTTTTACAGAAATATCTACATGACATCTGCAAATACTAAGAAGGGTTGCATATGTGTCAGCGTGTTCTGCTCGAGTTTGCGTGGAAAGCTCTCGTGCCACCAGCATGCATATCCGAGCTGACACCTTGCATCAGGCCAGCTGCATCCATAGAGATAGCATGGCTCGAGAGCTGATACATCCACAGTAACGCTTTGACACTGACCTACAAGATCTTGTGTGATCTGTCACAAATAGGAGAATATATGCAAGCCAGGTATCGTGCAGCTCAAAATGCGATCCTCCTTGCCTGGTTGAATGAGTTCCCGATCCCTGCGTGCAAGACCGAGGTGGCGGCCAATAGTGAGTGCTGCGCTCTGACCTTGAAGGAGCGCTGTTCCTGTGATCAAAAAGCTATGTGCAGCTGTATGAGCGTGTACAGCAAAGCAAGACCTCGAATATAGAATATTCACTTTGCTAGCGTTACACCATCCAAAGCGAGAGACGTCTGCATTGGGTATGCGTGATGCGTGTTCCGGCTAGCAGTGCACAATTCACCTTGCACGCAACCTTCGATATAGAAATATACGTTGCACCTCCACGTCGTCGCCGCTTGTAGCCGATCATATATCTGGAAAGAGACAAAACACACGAAGGTAATATGTGGCATATATCGCTAGCTATAAGCAGCGATAGTCGTCATGATCAGCTATTGCTATAAGACGCCAGACAAGAGCTGATTATATTGTGATGGGGCCGAGCCTGACGTGTCAAAGTCGGTAGTAGCGTTTATACAGACGCAACGCGCATGTGCATCATGTTGAGACGGGGCAGGCACTAGCGCCTGTGATAGATATTCATGCGCTTTGCAAGACCTCAAGAAGTTCGAAGTACTTCCGTTCTAACCTTTCCTTATTTTCGCGTCAAGGAACTTATCACACCTGGATAGGAGAGTCATGTCTGAGAGAGACAATCAAGACAAGGGTTCACGCACTCTAGAGCAGATCATAAGGGCCTATAGAGAAGAGATTGAGTTTAGGCCATGGGTTGATCCAAGAGAGAGTACCCTACCATACAGAGGTGGAGGGGGATATCATGTCCAATGTACGCCGACTCACGTCTACCCGAGAAGATGGCACTCTCGACTGTACCACGAGAATCATGATGTTCGAGCAGCGCAAGTATAGACCGATGCCGATGCCATGAACAAACAAGACAGGCAGTCGAACAGTGGATCTATGAGGCCGGTGCCAGTAAGACAGGCACTTAGCTCGAGAACGGTAGCGTGTTACGAAACCGATAGGGCGGAAGGGAAAGAGCGTCAAGAACCTGGTGATCGGAAGGCTGTGAAAGCGGAATTCCAACCACTAAAGCTTTAAGTATGCCAAAATATCAACCACGCCTATACACTGCTCATATGTTAGGAAAAATAATCGCTAGGTCCATGTAGAAGAAACTTACGAAGTACTATAGTAAGCTTCTGTGAAGCATTTCTACCAATTCGATTGTTAGCCTCAATGCTTTTGCTCTGCTATTACCTGGCCTGAGGTTTTTGCGCAACATGCTCTCGATCTCGAGCGCGTATTCCTCGATCTCGTCCTCATACTTTCCTTCTTCCTAATCGCGATCGAAGAAGGCCTAGGTCAGCCAGTCCTTAACATCCTGACGCCGAATATCTTGAACTTCTGCACCTTTGAACCAGCCTCGGATATACTGCTCAGGATCTGTAACCTCGGTCTTGACATAGTCTACAAGCTTGCGTCGCTATTCCTTGGAACGTGAAGGTGGATGGATAGCTGCGTGCTAGAGGTACTACCGATACGGAAAGTAGAAGCAAGTCCAGAAGAGCGCTTCCGCGAAAAGCCAGAGCTCGATTGCTGGTCGCATGCGAAATATCGTCGCTAGATCTGTCGTAAGAACAAAGCGGTATAGAACGCTGAGCGGCGCGATGCAGTGTAGGATGGAGATGCAGATGCGGATGAAGGCATACTCTGCCGCAGAAGTCCTAAGCATATTTCCGAACGTTAGTCTGGATGGCGGCTGCTTATGTTGTCGCTAGCAGCCTAAGGTCGAGAGACGAGAAGCAGCCAGATCAACTTCAAAAAGGCGCAACCTAGACGTTGAGACGTTCTTTCGAAGGAGCGCGCATGTTGAGATGCAATTGTCATGTGAAAGGTACGAGTTCTCGGATAGTGCGCGGCAAGGATCAGGATCATGCCAGAATGACATGGGTGGAAAATCGCGAGCAACTTAACATTAGTCTGGCTTATCAGAATACAGACGTTGATATTGTAAACGAGATATCTCCCAAACCGGCATGATTTGAGAGCTGGAAGATATGGTATTATGTGTGAGATGCTTTACCAGCGAACCACTTGTTAGTCACGATTGATTGCTGACAAGTCGCTAAACAAGCTGACCCTAATGATCATAGTAGTGTTTGCTGCTATTATATGCGACATCACTACTCAAGCACACAAAGACGTATCCCTTGCAGCATGGCTGGTTGTAAGGGCTGACCTGCATGCCTGGTGATAGAGCAACTGCTCCCTCGAGTAAAGGTGCACCCGGCTTAATTCGAAGGGACTTGTCACTTGTGTCAAGCAAGCCGCGCTGTTAGCGGACGACTGCCACTTATATTTTCCTCATTTTCGAGCTCACAACTACGAGACGAGACCTTTATTGGTTACATGAGAAAAGTCACTAACGGGTGTAGGCGTCCGCAAGGTAGCCGCTTAGGCTATACGTTATCGGTATGCACCTTGGTCACTTAGGTGACCTGATGTAATTGACTTACAGCTGTTCATCGTCTCTAAGACGTTTGTCGAGGACTTGTGGATGCTAGAAGCACTGCCACATTCTGCGCAGGCGTGGCAACGTGAACGGTCGAGCGGGGTGGCCAGCGGTTGCGCAGGTCTTAGCTTCGCGCGGCAGGAGTGGTTACTATCCACACAAAGTGCTTGCAGCATGTGGTTCTCGAAAACATTCTAGCTGCACATAGATTGTTGAGGCATGGAGAATGCGTCGTTACTTATTTGAAGACATGTTATGCTCTCGAAGCGTCTATAATAGCATCACCCTTATTCTATAGTTAGCAGCATGTGGAAGACGTCTACCTCATGAAGCGGTAATACGACTGTTATGCGCATAAGATGAGGTATCATTGTGCTCTTGTACTTTGACAACGCGCAAATCATCAGAGAAATCGTTGTGATGTGCCATACATAGAGAGAATGCATTGTTGTAGAGCTGTGTGTGATGTAAGTGGATGTACTTCTTAGCGCGCGCGTTGCTCTGGTAGGTTAGGACTGAGTGTGAACGGGAACGCTCCAAGCGCCCACAGTAAGCGACGCGTGTTACTTCTTCGCTATCGATGTATAGTGGCGTTGCCTTCCGCGTTCCAGGAATGCGGCTTTCCGGGTCAGGCAAGAGACTAACGGCCCTCGTCCTCAGGCCTGAAAGGTAGAGCCTGGATCCTGCATCCTGCATCTTGAGTCCACAATCATGAGTCGGACCGCGTGCATAACAGCAGCCGATAAGTACTATAGTAGTTAGTCAAAACTCGGGTGTTTTTTGGGTTAGACTACCATTTTCTAGGATTGCAGCTTCTAGGAATGTGGCAGAATTCCTGTGAAGCCAGATCTAAGACTTGAGAGCTCGAGGTTGAGGATCAGGAATTGTGGATACGGGAATGACAGCAAGATGGGGAAAAGAGCTACAGCCAATCCTAAGCGGAAGCGATTTGAGTTTCCCTTGAGAATACACGTCGCGAATCACACAATTCCAGTAACCTTCCTATCACATCGGGCACTTGATATGTTCGTGGCATCAACTGGAACCTAGCTTAGACCGCTAGTGAATTAGGGCGGGTTACTGTAGCACGTGATTTTTCACCTTGTCCAGGAATTAGTTCCTGAACTCCCGAGTCCACTGCTTTCACCCAACCAACACGCGGGAACGGCTCGACACCGCACAAGCGTGGGTTCTCTCATCCCACGTGACTCTCGACCATGTTCCGGGAATTCGAGTTTATGGCCATCCCGATCATGTGCTATCGTGTGGGTTTCGAGTGACAGCGTAGAAACCAATAGTTGTCAGTTGCCATGAAATTGAGATGCATTCCTAGATTCTGGAATAGCAGCTACAATACATAACTTTTCTGCGGTAAGAACCTATCACTTGCTCTGGGTATCATGCAGGATCGCACCTTTTGTGGAAGCGATCACTTGCCGGTCGAAGACCGACATATGCGCAAGGGCAGATAATTGGGTTATAGCATCTAGTCTTTACATACAAGCTGTACTGATCCCAAATTAGAATTCGATCGACATGTCACGCGCGCGAAAGTCTTCATACTTTCGAAGCCGACTTACTCGAGTTCCTATCGCGGCGCACCAATACGCCTCTACAAATTATGCAGACAGAGCTCAGTGCGGTGCTTGTTATAAAAGAATAAAGGTTCCTTAGCCGCTGTTCCAAGAACCGACTTGATGGAAGGGTGCAGACACCGTCAGATGACCATGCTAGTTCTCTCCCCACAACAGGCGTGAGCCTGAGTGCCTTGTCCTGACCGCCTAGGCATACTGCTGCCTCGGTCTATACAGTGCATGCTTACGGCTGTTCAGTATTGAAGTTGCTTGCTCCCTTCCGGCTGTGTGGCTGTGTCGCATGTGCTAGTTTTGGCAGTGCTAGGAGGGCGTTGTGCATCACAACACTGGATGTCTGTTCATCCGTCTTAATGCGCTATCACCTAATACCTGAGCCTGGAATGAGCAGCATCATCGAGGGTAGGTAGGTGGAGGAGTATTTCATGATGACCTAAGTTACACAGCAGTGGTTAGTGATACAGCGTTCACAATTTTACGAAAAAGGGTCATACTGAAGCGGTATGTTGACATACATGAATACTGTATGCAGGCTTACACAGCCACCTGTAGCAGATTGCTGATTTCTTGCGCTGTTTTGCAACTTATGGTCTTCACCGTCTCTGAAGAAGTGCCACTTAGAGCGGCTTCGAGCTTGCACAGCCTCGTGGGGGACCTACATAAGAACACTATCATAACCCTGGGACGCCTCAACTTTATCGATGTAGCGATATGTCTACTATCTCTAGCACACCGGGGGACACTATGTACGCAGCCAGTCTGACTCCTCCTTCTCCTCCACCGATTGCATGCACGCGCTAACCGTACATACGCCGAGACCGAAGGCAGAGAGACTACTCCCAGGAACTGATGGCATTGCGTCCAAGTGATCAAAGCACTCCGCCAAGCGCACTTGGCGCTGACACGAAACAAGAATGTGCTGGCTCTGATGCTAAGGGGAAACCGAGTGATCGCTATGGCTGGTGCTTCCTTTGTTTTGACAGCGGAGGACTGCAGCATACCGTTGTTGTCCAATTTCCTTGGCCGAACAAAGTCATTGAAAAAGATGCGAGGACAACTGATGTACGCGCGACGAGAGGGCCCGCTGCAATCGAAGTGGAGGACGTCGATGTCCAAGTCATGCGCGCTCTTCAAAATACAGTCCCGCATTGTGCAATATGGTGTTCGAAAGTCTTCGAACAGTATCTCCTTCTCCAATGTAACGGACGGCAGCGATATTGCTTTTTGCACCCAGTACAATAAAATCCCCATTCCACAGTCTTTGTGAGCCTCTTAACTCACGGTACGCGCACGATCGCCATAAATCGTCTTGGATCCAATATTCGGCCTTCTCTGGAATTCGTATCAGGAGCGCGACGAGATACCGTCTTTCCAGATTGTACCTTGACTCTCTGCAAATACGCCTCAAGGCTCCTCTGAGCAGCGTCGGCGACAGACTGCTCCATTACCTGTGCCGATCCATGATGTTCCACACTCAGGCTGTGAGCCAGGGTCAGATCAACTAGGGTATAGCGAATTCTGCAGGTATTACCATTCGGTGAATAAAGTCCAGGGATACTCCTTAGCATGGGTAAGGATGAGAAGAATCCTCGACGAACACAGAATTTCCGCTCTGCCTCACTAAGCTGCAATGGAAAATACTCTGGCCTTTCGGAGAAACAGAGAAAGCAGACACGCTTGCAGGTAATGATATAGACAAACCCCGCAAAATCGCCGCAAGTCGCACACTCGTAGTCGTTAAGCGTTCTAAGAAGGTCTTCGCACGAGAAATTCGACCCAAGGCCAGTGCCTAGAAGACCGCGAAATAAGGCTGGGCAATTTCTCAGGATCAGCTGGTATTCCGGGATAGAATTCACCACTTCCATGGCTCTCTGATTGACACGTCGGAAATCAATCAGGGAACGGATGTCTGTCTTGAGCAAGGTGTTGCATAACAGTTCCAAGGGAAGCTTGTCCAAGACTCCAAGGTGATATTGAGGATTGATGTAGTGCTTATCATTGTCCAAGGGGCACTTGTCTTCGAGGCTGTTGTCGTCGAGCGTATGGTCAATCAGATTTGGCCGCAGATAAGTGGTTCCCCCAGAGTCCGAATTGTAGCTATGTCTGACGGCATGTGTATTTCGAAGTGTAGCTAATCAGTGGGGAGCAACTGAAGGAGGGAGTGTCAAGTGGCAGACCTTTGGCGCAACGTTCGGTGACTTTGCTTGGCGAAAGCCGCTTCGATGTTCATTGGCTGTCGGGCTTTGTGGCCTATGTCCCTGTTGGTCAGTCAGCAGGGCTTCAACTATCCAGAGGAAAACATGGGGCGATTGTTAGACACGCGTTCACATGGCAACATGTCATTTGGCGAGTGCAGACAACCCTCGTCCTCAAAGCAACTCAGCACAAATCCGCAGGCACAAACGCATCGACACAAACGCTCAATTCACGGCTTCTCGAAGAACAGCAGCACGAACGGAATTTTTTACGTCGCTTGTGAATAGCGTCGTGATGCTAACGTTGCGCAGCACCACTCAGCTGAATACAACGGTCAATAATTATCTACCACGAGAAATCGTGCACAAATAGCGAAAGAATCGACAAGAGTAACTTAGAGCTAGAAAATGTGCATGCTCCCAATGTCGTGGCACAAAATACCATTGCCGATACTCTCGGGGCATTAGACACGCTTCCGACACGTGCGTGTCAGTTTCGTGGAAACCCCTTGCACTGCGCTTTACAGTTTAGCGATTGCTTGCATAGGTCTAGCGCACTGTTAGTCAAGCGGCTGGACGCTTGTTTGTGGAGAATACTGACGCGACGAACAAGCGGGCATCTGACCGGCTCCGACAAACTTGCATGGGAAAACAATGGTCAGCATTGATAGTGCCCATCCCAGTCAGTCACCGTTGCACATCAAATCGGTGTATCACAAAATTTGAGCGGGTAGACGTCCGCATCGCCTTCGCTAGAGCAAACCGACGTCGAACGAAGAACGGGGCATTGTACCCCGACGGCTTGCGCCAAAGCTCTCAGCGATCAGTTCTCCGAACTCCAACTCGTATATGACGGAGGGAAACTCGTAGTCGCAATCGCAGCCGCAGATACAAGAGCCGGCGAGGTCGCTCGCGCTCAAGCCTAAATGTGTACAACACAGAGCCGCCTGTTTGGCATTTCAACGTGGAAAGGCAAAGGTATGCTGAAATCTCGCCGCCAATGAGCAAGCAATTGCCCGCAAGTGCGGTGGTGCTGATATATCCTCGATAGTGCGATGCTATACGGTGGTGTTGCAGCCAATGTGTGAAGCGAGGCCAAATCTGCGAGTACGATGTGGAGGTCGACATGTCGCGATCCATTTCCTTGCGACGAAGGAACAAATCACTGCAGACCGAACTCGAACAACTGAGATCATTCCTGGACTACATCCGCACTCGGTCGGAAGTAGAATGCATGGAGATCTACCAACGAGTCCGCGCAGCAGTCGGTCCTATGGACGTTGTTAGACTCTTGCGAGACGACGATCTTTTGCTGCAACACAGTGGCCCTGAACGCTCAGGCGGCGACAATAACCCAGCTTTCGGCTTGAAAAATCTTGAACTTAGTGCGCTTGAACACAGCTTCATCAAAGTACACGCCCTGCTGTGGACAGGGGTAGTGGGTGACGGGGTGATATCTGAGCTGATATCTTCCTTCTTCGCTTACGACAATGGTTTTCATCTGTCCTTTGTCGACCAGGAATGCTTCTTAGAAGACATGAAGGCAGGTAATCCTGATCATGCCGAATTCTGCTCGTCTTTGCTCGTGAATGCAATATGTGCGCTGCGTTCTGTAAGGCGTTTGGTTTTCGTGTGTATGCGTCAGGTCGCTCATTGATGATGTCTGTAGTCGACTTCCGAGCGAGCTCGAGTTTACGGCTCGGTCTCAGGCTTCGATATACGCGAACGCTTCCTGGACGAAGCCAGGCGCCTTCTCGACAACGAATGTGGTCGACGATGCCTGACGATGGTAGGGCTTTACTAGTTCTCTACACCTGTTATACGGGGCAGGGTAGGGACAAGGGTGGCTTACAGTATCGACACGCCGCTGACGAGATATTGAAACGACTACAAGTGAAGTTAGAAGCGAGGTTCAGAAACCCAAGAATGGCCGACAAGGCTGGCAAGGCCAAATACCAGAAAGGAGTGTCCAGGGTGCTCTGGGGCATATATTGCTTCGGAAGGTACAAGGGTCAGTCCCAAATAGCCATTAAGGCACTAAGCTGACCTTCGTGTACCACCTACAGTATATCAGCATCTGTATACCTGCGACCATCCTTGATCCGAGCGCCAGCGATCCCAAGAAAATTTGTTAATAATGGAAGCATCCAGATGGCGACTTCTGCCACGCTTGTTCTCCGCTCAGATCACGCTACGAAGTACCGGCCAGACCACCAACCCTGCAGAGTAGTTCTGTTTCGAGCTGGTCGAGCTACATGATACATTATGTTCATACATTAATAGTTCGCTGTGTACTGCGGGGTCATAACAGGTTCTAAGCAGGTGAAATGATTGCAGCCACACCGCATCGTGAAAAGAGATTATGAGGTAAGTACTGGTCGGAGGACAGGGAATACAAAGACGATGAACCCATGAAGGGTCCAGGTCATGGGGAATACATTTGACCCTGAGGGGCCGACGGCCGCGTCGCTGTAAAGCGCCTGGATCTATTCTCAGCTCGTGTCTAGCCGTAGTGTGCCTGTTGATCTGCGATCGCGGAGACGGATGTACAACGGCCCGCAGCGAGCGTGTGCCGCTTAACAGCTGGCCTTGCAAGCAGTCTGCTGTTTATGCCGTCGATCATTTTCCAGCTTCTGGTGACATCATCGCTGTGGCCTTGCGCTACAGATCCAGAACAGCCTACTTTGCACCCCTGCGACCTTATCTCAAATAGCATGCATTGGTGCAAAGTACAAATCGTTGTGCAGGCTGGACGCCAGACAACGCTATGAAATATATTTCGGATGAAACATAGCTCGTTGTGACTTGTTGCAACTACTCTTGCCAAAAAGCACAGAGGTTTCTCCATCAAACCATGGCTTTTCGGCCTGCCAAGATCACCCTTCGCCCTAGGCTGCCAGGTAAATAAATATATGAGGTAGACTTATCACACCAGAGAGAGCGATGGCAAAACTGTGTATTGATAGGAGCAAGGCGCGAGAAGTTATAGCCGATCACACGGAGACGGCTTTCGGAACGCCAATGTTTTCGCGACGCCCGGATGCAAGTGACGAAGTACACTGTTGTCACTAGGGATGTATCAGCCTGTAATCATCGTGGCTGCGCAGTAATTGCGTGGCATTTGGCGCTGATGCGCTTATTGGCGCACAGATAGAACCACTGATCGCTCCACCATACTATCGGCGCTTGACATCCATGTCTGAGCTAAGACTCAGCCTTTACAGATTGCCGACGCCACGGCGGCTAATCACGTTGTCATTCTGTTAGCATACAGGATCCTGGTAGCAGCTATCTAATGTTTCCATGGTGATCACGCCATACGTTGGCCAACCAGGAGCGCATTCGCAGGAGTGGCGTACCATCGCTATAATTTTGGCTCACATATGGCGTTTTGGCCGGCTGAAGTCCGATGAGATGGGTGCCTACCTTACGTATGGAGTCTTCCAGCATCAAACCTTCCCTCTCACATGACGCTACTCTTGTTCCCTCACTGTGCCTCATCCTGTTGCCTCCTTCTCACCAATTCATTGCTGGACGCTCTCGCACTTTATTTCTCCTACAACACTTCCTCTACGAAACCTATTACGACACCTTCTCTCCAAGACCTCCGACCTATGTCTTGATAACCACGCGAGCCCACGTATCCCTGATAATGATACACGGACGCGTCCCTTCGGCGTGCGCCTCGAGCATCGCGCCTCCAAGGACTACTACAGGCAATCGATATATATTGAGATCGCTCAGGGCTTGTTATCTTCGCAACGGCGCGGCCCGACGAACGGCAAGTCAAAATGAGACTAGCAAAAGAATGAAGGTGGTTATTCGTGGAATGGGTCTGCAGCATTGCAGGGAGAGCTCTTTGGAATCAATCCATCATCAACAGTACAAGTGTATTGCAAAGTAACTCTATTACCTAGAAAGTACGGTCCTTGGGTACTTCGTCGTGTAAGGAGAGCTTCGCCGGGAGGCATAGCAGTTCTGCCGTTCAACGACCTAGCAAGCATATGACTTAGCATGCAGCCCAGACAAAAAATTGCTGGCGCAGTTCTCGCAAACTGCTGCCAATGTTTCGAGGGTCCGCGAGATCCTCGGCTTCCGGGTCAGCAGCTAGGGAGCGTCTCAATTCGATAAAACGCCTCTATCACAGCGGCTAGCGCATGGCGTTCTTTAATTGCCAAATCTGTTCTACCGGACACACCGAGGACGGGTGGAATTGATACGGGATTCGCGACCGGCCATGGCCCACACGATAGGTACCACAGTACAGTGTGATCATGCCGCAGCCATGGCGGCAAGTCTGCAATGCTGCGCCTCGCATCTGAAGCTGGTCTGGACCAGGCTATGCGATGTCTCCAACAATAGGATGGCACGAAGGACTGATGCTAATAGCATTGCTGATGACTAGGAATTCGACAGCGTTGTAACGTGATATCTTCGACAGCGCGAACACTTTTATCTGTCCATTCTTTACAGCTTCCTTAGTTTTGACAAGACTCGAGCAAAATGACTACCCTGGACAGGCCAGTGAGGCTGCTTTCTCTAGGTAATGGAATGCCGCCGTGCCCATCCTATCTCGAGCTGACAGTCGTCAGACGGAGGAGGCATAAGAGGCCTCTCCGAGCTCTGTATCCTCGCTGAGATCATGCATCGCATCAAGACACAGCTCCAGTTGGATCACGAACCCTTGCCAGCTGACTACTTCGACATGATAGGCGGTACCAGCACGGGAGGGTGAGTCTCCGCTATAATCTCTAACCGGTATCGAGTGACACGATGACGCTAACAACGTGTGCCCCTGCAGTCTCATTGCTCTGCTCCTAGGCAGGCTGAGAATGCCTGTAAGCAAAGCTCTGGAAGCCTACACCAAACTTGCGAAAGAAGTATTTGGTGATACAAAAGCCTTCTGGAAAGACGGCAGATTCAAGGCTGAAAATCTCGAGAAAGCGATCAAGAAGATGGTCAAAGAAATGCTTGGGGATGAAGACACCCACATGCTCGACCCCTCAAACGCTGGATGCAAAGTGTGAGAATTCGGACCTCAAGCTATGACGAGTAGTCCTGCCAATTCCCACTGACTCTGCTGGCAGATTTGTCTGCGCAACACAAGCTCAGAACATCAGTGCCTCAGGCGGCCCTCGCAAGTTCAAGACTTACGGAACGTCCAGTCGGCCATCCTTCAATTGTTGCATATGGGAAGCCGGGCGAGCGACATCAGCGGCGCCGACATTCTTCAAATCTATCGACATAGGGCCGGACGGTCGCAAGCAGACCTATCTGGATGCTGGGCTGGGTTACAACAATCCGGTGAAGGAGGTGGTCAAGGAAGCGGAGCAAGTTTTTGGGGAAGCACAGAAGATCTCGTGTATCGTCAGCATTGGTACTGGCCAACCTAAACCCGTTGTCTACCCGAACCCGAAAGGCGCTCAAAAAGTCGTCCCGACACAGCTGGCAACTGCACTAGCTGACTTGGCGACGGACACACAGAAGGTCGCCGAGGAAATGAGCGCAAAACATGCCCGGGCGGAGCCTGTCTATTGGCGTCTAAATGTCAATCTGGGCCTAGAGAACATCGGCCTTGAGGAATGGGACCATTTAGGTGCAGTGGATGGGTACACCCAGGATTATCTCGACACTACAGAGGTGGAAGTCAAGATCAAAGCCATCGTCGAAGCTCTCTTGCGCGGAAGACCTGGCGAGGAGGTAAGGAACGATACGAACCACAAGGAAGGTGCTACCGCTGCTACACTGAGAGCGACAGTGTACAACTATGTCGGCACCGGCTTATCCGGTCGTAAATTGAACAGTAGCTGATCGTTCTCATCTTAAATTCAGGTAAATGGATGCCGCCACATACTTGGTAAGCTTTATTACAGTCTTGCTGAGCTCAGCGGTATGAAAAATTATATCAGTATATCGCACCCTACGTGGACTGACATCATCTAAGCAAATGTTTCTGCTCAACCCGAGCGTAAGTCCACTCTCAAGCAAAGACCTTTGAACCACGCCACTTCGAGTAAAGACCAAATGCAAACGTTAACTTTGACCACAGAGCCCCGAATGGTGCGGTGGTGCACAAAATCTGCAACAGCAATCGGCAATCCTCCGCCTCAAGGTTAGCAGCTTGTTGTAAAATGACTATAATGATTCAAGCTGATATGAGACTCTTAGCGCTGATGCAAGAGTATATGCAAGCCGCAGAGGCGATTATTCGCGCTATGCAAGAAATCGACACGTATGCAAAAAGAGTCAACAACGCATGGATCCCTCATACCCGTATTATTCTAGACCGTGCTGGATTTGTAAACGTAGGTGATCAAGACCCGTCGCTCTCGTCTCGATGCCTAACACTTACTCTGAAGATGCTACACGAACATTATCGGAGGCTTCTCGACACACTAAGTCTCCCATTACATGTGCTGGTCTTCAACGCAGCTCTCAAGATTCATGCGGACTTCAGACATGTTCTTGCTCCACAGGGGCAAATTGTCGAGCAATCAAGCACAATTATCACTGCGTCACATACCATGCCGTTGTTCATGTATGCACCCTGGCCATTACACTACACATACAACGTGTACATATTCTACGCCGGGAGGGTCGCCAATAGAGGTGGTGACGGACATCAGGGTCGGGGGTGAGCATCTTGAGGTCTTTGTAAGAGACCTGCCCAAACTAACGCTGCGGCCAGATTCGCCAATTGGCAGTTCTCGGGAGATGGATTTGCATGTGACAAGAAGGATATCCAGGATAAGGATGGTGAAGGGGGTGAGAGCTGTCGTGTGGAATTCTATCCAATGTGGTGGGCACCCGATGACGAGAGCGACGAATTAAGATGGGAACGCTAGTTTCTAAGGACATATCGTCTGTTCTGGAATCTATCGCGAACATTTGTCTGCATAATCTCAGCTCAAGCTGCCACATACAATGGCTAAAGCCGCCTGAACAACACATGCTTGTTATCCCGTCCACCTCTCTCAAAATTGCCCTTGAAAGCCCAATTGCAGTAGCCTCCATCGCCCTCCAGCGTAAATTCACCATCATCAAATGCATAGCACTTGAAGTGAGTGACAAGCCTTTCGTCATGTCCTGCACCGTGGCCGAGAGCTTCCCCAGCATCAAAGCTAGCGGAGCGTGTAGTCGTAACCCCATTGAAGTCCATCCGATAGGGACATGATTGGGCGACGATTAGGACGTTCTTCTGCGGATGTGTGTTGCTCATCTCGTTCAGGAGCTGTATCACATATTGGCCACGTTTGTCTCGTTCTTCTGCAAGCATGGCTATGTACATCAGATCAGACACCGGCTTCGACGATGACACCAGAACCGAAATTGAATACCTTGGGTGATGTTAGACGGAGCTGGACCCATGATAGAGGGAAAGATTTTGTAGTCAACTTGGTCGTAGGTCACAACTCCCACATATCGTCCGAGGAGGATAAGAGCAGGGTGTACTAAGCTGGTGGGGGAGCTCGAGACTCTTTCGGGAACTGCTCACCGCTTAGATGTAAGGTATGCAATTGCCCAATGTAGAGCTGTGGCGTATTGCATTCTTTTGTGCATGGGCAGTTGCAACTGCGATATTTTGAACAAATCTGATCGATGCACGCAATGCAGTACGACGGTCTAGACAAGGACTACACCGGCATCAATAAGCGACGCGTCACCCCTGTACGGATGTAATCATGGCATATGACCCGCGACTGCACAGGGTACTGGACGCTGGAAGCTCCGGATTTGATAACAGGTGGCCAGAAGCCTGAACAAACCGGGTGATGTGACGGCCTTGTATCACCGTGCAGTAGGCGGTCGGCGTCTTACCAGGCCTCATTGCGGAGACTGGAGGCTCGATTTCGCACGACTGTTGTGTCGTTATCCTTGCACCGAGCCCAGTCGATTGGCCGCTGGACTCACATTGGAGCATTTGCTCGCTACACATGATCCTTTTCAGATCAGGCTTGCTTGTTCCATGCGTCTTGTGAACGAAGACAGAGGAGATACTGAGAACGAGAAGGTTCAACGTGCGGCACGGGATCCCCGGACCTAAGTCCCTATGTCTCAACGTGGCGTACTTCGACTACCCTCAACGGTCTACAGCTCTATTGGTCACTCCAAGATCAAGATCTGGCGCTACTGCAACTCCGTACAGCACTACCACAGCTACTGTGGAGTTTTCTGGAGTCGAGGTCCATAGGACAGACCGAAGCAATGCAAGTGAGAAGTTCCAAGATTGTGTATCGCTTCGCCGCATAGCACGGCACAAGATTGTAGCCGCGCCGCCACCGGTTGTTGCCTCACACTACATCTGGACGACAGAAGATAGCCAGCCCCGTAGGCCTTGATTGGAAGACCAATCGCTATGTAGGACCACAAAGCTGCGGACATTTCGACGACACTAATTGCAAGCCCACAAAGGCCGCATGCAGATCGCAACGCTTCTCTGCATATGTCTTGATACGATGCATCCAAGTATTCTTAGATTAGGTTGACGGTGACGTAGATCCGACTACCATGCCAAGATGCAAAATCCAGCCTGGGCCTAGATAGCGGCGCGCCTCATATGCCATGCTGGTGTCTTCCGCATATCACGTCGTTAGAGCGTCGACACGGCCCTCTGGAAAGCTCCGCATCATCGATAGACGCGGCACCAGCGCCAATCGCGAGTGCCGTACTCTGCTAAGTTACTCCACTAGTATGTAGGTCAAATGATGCTTCTGCTTTGTGGATGGCATGGACGCCACCCTCAAGATCCTGGACATATGGGACCGACCGACTGGCCGCTTGATTCAAGGCGTCAAGACTTCCCAAGTCAATGGCATCACGCTCGCTTTTGTGCAAGCGATACAGTGATACGACTGAATTGGCACTGCTGATAAATTGCGCCTCTACCGTAAGACCTCAAGCTCGATAGTATGTAGTAGCAGTGATAAGCCTGAGCACAGCCCATTGAGGACCAAAAAGACCTTCACCATCCTCACTACTCAGCCGCTCTTCTTGCAAGCCATCTTCCAATCTCCGGACAGAATGCATGCACCATCGAATGATCCCGTATTTACCGCCCTTGTACAGACCCCAGCTTGCGGTGAGCGCGAGCATGCTCCAAAAGACGTCCCGTAGCAGTATCCAGCGTGCGCTACTGGATTCGTGACGAGCTATATTTTTATTGAAAGTGAACTCCAAATCCTCTATGATGAGCTTGAAACGGTCTCTCTCAGCCTTGGGATCGAAGAGTTCGAGATCTCGTACAGAGGTCAGGGATCCGCGAAGTTGACGTGCAAGATCCTGACGCTCGCTAGATTGCGACAGTGCGATACCTTGTCCAGCAAGGAGCGAACTACCCGACCTCATGATCAGCTGATCCTGGAAATTCATGATTGACAAAGCTTACATTGTCCAAATAAGAGATGAGAAGCTTGGTAGAGCCCGACGCTCTTGGTCCTCGATCTGTTGCAAGAGGTCGCTCATGTTTCTCACGTCGTTTTGTAGCGCGTCATGGGCTACCCGGATGCGTATCGACAACCCTTGCAGTTTGGCCGGCTCTACTCGAGCTTGAGGCAATGAGTCTCTGCTTGCCAAAACTCACAGCTCTCGTGTGACATACCAAGTGCTCGAGAGCCTTTGCAAGACTGCCTTTAACAACTATCAGCTAGTGCTTTACCACGGCTCAGCATATATTCCTGCTCACCAGCAATTCTCCGCTTCTCGAAGTTCTTTCAAGTTGAAGATGGCAGACAGGCGAACAGCCTGGAGGAATTCGCCGAGATTATCGCTAGTATTCATTGTCGTTATAGAATGACGAGGGTTTCTGGTGAAGAGTTCAAGAAAGGCGAAGGGCCTTATTGTCTGAAGAATAGCGCACGAGGACGCAACTGCATAGACCCCGCTTAATGAAGTTTGAGATTCGGCGCTAGCGGCACTCCTGAACATTGCATCACGTGTAGACAGCCCCCTGAATCTCGCAACCTACCTTACACTATCGTAACGATTGATTTTGTCAATAGTATTTACACTATCGGATTACAGCAATTGCATCTCTTGCTGCCAACTTCTCGTTACTCGACTATCATCTTTCTGTCGAAGCTTCTTAGCGAGGCGGCATATCTGTAAGCTCAGCCTCTGCCATTCGATCTAGACTTCACAAGCTAGTAGGGGGGTGCACTATCCCGTGCACTAGCAGCATCCTTCGGATAGCTCCGTGGCCCGCGCAACTCAGTAAACCGTGTTGTTGGCTTGGTTGTTAAGAAGTGCTATAACCCTATGTTTTTGAGCATTCAATTGGGTGTTAAACGATCACGTGAGCGCAGTCCCCGAAAGATGCGACGAGGGATGCTACTAGTGAAGGAGATAGTCCACCCCACTACTAGCTTGTGAGGTCTAAATTCCACACAGGTAAGATCGATCCTCTAAGCGCTTCGGCTTCCGTCCGCTATATCACCTCAGCTAAGCCCACGGGCGCCACGAGCGGCTGTGTGTCAACTGCTTTTGGTGTTCATTGTGCTTGCACTCTATACGCGAGTATCCCACTAGATTAGGCATAGTTACAACTCAGAGCGCACTGTAAAGATAGGTTTCCGTGATGCAGCCATCTCCAAGACGCTATTGGCGTCCCTAGATCGAATGGCGGAGGCTGAGTTTGCAGATATGCCGCCTCGCTAAGAAGCTTCGACGGAAAGAAGGTAGTCAGGTGACGAGAAATCGACAGCAAGAGATGCAATCGCTTTGATCCGAGGGCGCAGCCTTGTGTCTAGATTGGTGCGGTCATATCACGTTCTGCATGTGGCTTCATCTACATCTGCGCGTTGGAAAAAGCAACACAGCCTGATTATTTACTGGCTGCCATATGGGGGCCTCTATATATCGTCCCAAACCGCCCAGGCCGAAGCTGGTTCCTCTGTGCACTTGTCTTACCATATATTGCTAGTACTTGTACACCCAACCTCCTACGGCTGCAAAAATTGGCCATTAATTTTCCAATGGCGCTTACTCAGCGTTCGAGCCAACCAAACTCGTCAAACCGTAACGAGTTGGCTCCCAGAGCTATTCCAGATGAGAATTTGGAACACATGACGCACACAGAGAAAGAATTGGAGCTCCGTTATCGAGGTATCTTGAAACGTATAGAGCCCGATCAAGCATTTCGCGTCCATGTCACCTTCTGGCAGTATGGACAAGAGTCTCCTGCGCCTCTACGTCCTAAAATACTGCAGAACAAATTACAGCGATATCTCGATTACGCATTTTGGCGTGATGAACGCTTCCGCCACATGAACCTTCCCAGCTGCTGGCAAGTCAGCGTCGCTCAACCACACGAGGTCAATGGCCCTCGGTCATACGTGGTGAGTCCTCAGTTTGATCGGCTCAAAAGCACAACCAAGTGACGATGTTGATTCGATATTAGGCAAGCATATACAACCTTCTCTGTCGAGACGACGACGAGGAAAGCTGCGAGGCCATCTCAGAGGAGCTCTGGAAGAGTCTCTGTAGTGTCTCAGGACATCCTTTCCAGAGCTTCACAGACGTCCTTTTCGTCAACTCTTCAGCAGAACTCTTTCAATGCTTCAGAAATGGTTTGATCGGAATCTCTATGAGACACCCTCGGCCATCCAATGAGGTCCACGATGGATATTTACGATGTACTTTTCGATTGTTCCAGCAAAATGGTCCCGATTCGGAGGAGGAGGATAGGATCCTTCAGGACACGGAACATTTGCCCGATTACCGCTTCTATCACGAGCCGTAAGTCTTCATGAGATCGAATTGTGGCCTTGTCGTATTGATTCTTACTTTCGCCAGAATCATACTCGCAGCAGAAGGCATTCGGATAGCACACGCTATCAAACCTTGGCTGGACGCGCTACAAATAGCGAAGACGTCGGATGAATCAACTGTGTACCTCCTCGAAAAGATACATTCCGTAGTAGGGTTTGCGACCATCATTCCCAATGTGAGTTACATTTGGTCAACCAGTAATGTCACACTAACGAAGCCGCTGTAGGACAAGATACCAGCCATGATCAGTTCGTACGGCAAGAAAGAAGCGGAGATGGCTGCCAGACTTCAGTTTCCAAGGATGACGAGCTCTGTCCAAGATTTGATATCCCAACTGAAGGCTCTTGGAGGAGGTACCAGCCAAGGTAAAGTGCCGCTGGTCGAGAAATTCCCAATAACCAGAATAGCGCTGACCCTAAGACGAAGCGGTCCCACCCACCGGACAAGACGTTTGTCGTCTGTACAAATCGTTGAGAGACATATATGCAATTGGTCCATCCTTCACTATGATCTTAAAAAGACTCAGAGAGGTTGCAGGTACAAATACAGTCACGTACCTCGTGTTGACAGCCATTCTGGGCCTCGCAGCAATCGCTACTTCTGGTACCGCACTATGTGCTGTCGCCGCTTTGGGTACAGGTGCTGAGGCTGCCAGACGTGGAATCAAGTGGAATCGATCAGTCAAAGGTAAGTGGATTTATGCTAAAATCTCTATGTCAAGACTGCTCATTAATATCTTGCATAGCCGTGATACTCAAGGATCATTTCAGTTCCGCCGTAGCTGAAGGCTCCTATTTCGTAGCTCTCAGCTATATGCGGTCTATTGGCCTTGTCAATGTACACACGGAGGATCAAGAATGCACTCGCAAGATGCTTATTGAGAGTATACATGCAGCGACGTCCTTGTCAGGCGAAAAGGCCGAGTACATCCAGGCCAACATCAGCAGGACGGCGAGGAAGCTTGAAGATGCTTACTACGAATTCTTCGAAGGCATGTGTAAGCTGGGTTTCAAGTGCCCGGGAGGATTCCAAAGGATTATGGCTTGACAGTCTCTGAAATTTAGTGTACTTTGCATTCGGCGCATAATGAGTCGGGCTTAAGTTAGCACAACTAGTCCGGAAACTGCTTCCGGCAGGAATGATTATCATCCCTGCAAAGCGCTTGCACCATCGTATTTACAAGGTTCTGCCAGCTACAAGTCGGTTGTTGAGACGTGGAGAATGTATTGATGTCTATTCCAACAACAAAGAATGCGCTCGTAGCGTGTAAGATCGCATCTCCCTTGTGCCATGCTTAGCAGCATATGAGAGTCGCCCACTTTGAGAAGCAGTAGCACAACAGAGGCAGGTATTTCATGAGGTGTAAGTACATTCTATCGGTGCGCAAAGTGCCGAAGAAGTATCTGCGACTCACCACCGATAAAGAAAATGTGTTGTCTTGGAGTGGTGTGTGTGCAAAGTAGAAGTACCTGTTAGCGTGGATTCTAGGTGGTAGGGAGCCCAAGTAGGTAGGGATTGAGTGTAATCTCAAGCTTAGCAGCGGAACCAGCGTTGGGAAGGTGAAATGGCTATTGGACTGTCATTACACAAGTATTCCAGGATCACAACTCGATGGCAGATCATGGGATGGCGCCTATTATGCCCGAATTTTTGCGGGGCCGGATCATGGTTCCTGTACCCAGGAGTCCAGATTCCGCTGCAGTACTGGGATTCGAGTCTCAGACTTGAGACTCACGAGCAGAACTTAGTAGCATTAATATCGAAAACCAAAATGAAGAGTCAAACATTGAGGTGCAGAGATGAGCAATGCAAAATCACGTATGATGGATCAAAGTTCATGCATACACTAGAGACGAAACCCGCTTTTGCCTGATACATGTCTTCAGTCACTTCTACATGAACGCACCTGTTTTTTCCGGATAGAAACCATCTTCGTAGTCCTCAATTTAGAATCGAGGAGCAAGTCTCGGAAACCTGGTTACGTGGACGCTCGCCAGGATTAAAGACTCTAGGAACGAACACAGCAAGATGAGAATGCACCGGGATCCTGTCTTCATCAACAACAGTGAGATAGGGGAATTTGGACACGCGCGACGTCAAGACAACAACACGCTGGGATCCTGTATCTACGAAGAACGGTGAGAATGGGGGATTTCGGACGGGATGCCCAGTTTTCACTGACCTATGGTCGTATGTGCTAACATTTTCGTTTACATGGTATATATACACGCTAAAATGATCTCCAAAGTAAGATTGATTACAGACTAGGAGGAAGCCTGATTGATGCCTAGACGTCATCTCGCTAGATTCGAAGTTCGCCATAGTGACTCCAACCACAGGTGTTATCTGAAGCGTTGTGTTTATGTTTGCGCTAATATAATTCCCATAACCAGGAGAAGTCTCGCGCGCAGCTGAGCCAACCTGCTTGCGCATCGTGCAAGGAATTGACTGGCCCCTTGGATCCAAGAGTAGTCACAAGCAACACAAAATAGCACCAAAACAAACGCCCTTCTTGCTACCCGCCATCGGCATAACAGACCGGCTGCTAGTCTGCTGATTACCACTGCGACAATCACGACCGTCATCAAGATTGGCATTTTTGGTTCTTGTAAGGCACTGTGAAGCCGTCATCGCAGTCACAATTGAACGCACTGCAGTGCTGATTGTGCGGCCCATCCGTACATTCGAAACTATTGCAGAAGAACCTATATTAGCTGATGACGTTCCAATACAAGCGTGGGGCCATCAGACTTACTTAGGTGAGCAATGCCTTGGAGCCGGCGCACAACCATCAAGCCAGCTCCCTGCCCGGCCTTGGAAATCTAATGCCTTGTCGTTCGATCCGTAAGCAAAGACTCCACTATGGAGACCAGCAAATGAGCCATCTCCTTTGGCGATACCGGGAACAGCACAACCAGCTTCAATTTGTTCATTTTCGAACTGATTCGCAAGGCTAGCACCGAGGTCGCATTGACTCTCAAGAGTACCAGAACAGGCGTTGTGCAGGTCACCCCAAAGAAAATTGTCGTTGTTCTGCCATAGATATTGTCCTACCACACCATGGCTGTCGGATGAATCAGCACGGGTGTTGAGCGTAGTTTTTCTTTCCCAGGGAGCTGTCAGATTGGCTGCCTGTGCAACCAAGTGGTGATATGTGCCGTCATTGGGTCGCCCTAGATCCTCGTCACTAACCAGCCGATGGTAGATGCTATGCAAAGGCATCCCATCACCAGTATAGCGAGTCGCGACGTGTGCCCATGTCTCGAGATTCGGACGAGCGATGAGGGCCTCTCTCGGGGTTACTGCCAGACCACCAGATACAGGAAGGTGCGAGCCAATATAAGTGCCATCGTACAATTTGGCGATGCCAAATACTGCGACCCCATCGCGCTCCATGACTGGCAAATTGCTAACAGCTTGGTAGCCCAGAGTGAAATAGCTCATGACCGTGTTGCCGACTTGGAACAAGCAATCGAGGGTAGATTCGCCACATTCCTTGGGGATATCAAACAGGTTCTTGACCAGACTTGCAGTCGCCCAGGCTATCTTAGCACCTGCCCAGACTCCAGCGAGAGTCCAGCCGTCGAGAAAATCCTCCTGAAGTCTACGTGTCAGCATGACAGAAACACAAGGGCGGGAGTTGGATGTTATGTGGGGCTTTGGTATGGTACGCACGTGTATCGAGAGTGCTGTTGTGGTAGCTAGTGTGGTATTGACTGAGTCGTCTGCGGCTACTCCGATGCTAACAATGGCCAATCCGGGACTCGTGCGAATGCTTTGCTGCGATTGAAATCAATATGCGTCCACCCACCATTTCATAACACTTGTTGGCATACTCTTTGTGTGCTGGGATGGCCAGCGGCTAGACTTGAACACAAGCCCAGTACGAACAATTTGGAGAAGTTCATCTTGCCTAAGAGCTGGTGTAAGGTGTTTTTTGTGATTTGAAGGAAAACAGTTCGGCGATTGTGCTTGCAAGTAAAGACTCAAAGGAACGGTCAGGTGCATTTATACGAAGCGGCGAGTTTCCAAGAACTCTGCCTCATCATCCCTACTGGTCGGCCCTACACAGAGAGAGCATACTCAAGGCGAGTCGCACGCTTACGCGTATGTTGTGCACAGAAAATGACACCAACTGGCTTGCGGTGACAATTCACAAAGCCAGATTATCTGTGCACAGGAGAAGAGTGCAGACGGTAGTGAACGACAGCGAAGATTCCTTCCACTCGGCGTCGACATACGTGTTTGTCCTTGACAACGTGACTCCTGGTGAGACTTTCCTATGCTCATGCGGTCGTGCAATGCGTCCAGTGAGGTAGTGCTGCATCAGCAGCGAATATAAGCAGACTGAGAGGCACAAAATCTTTGTGCGCAGAAGGCGCAGCGCAAGATGAGACAGTGTCGGGCATGTCCAAAAATATAGTGACACGAGCATCTCCAATATCATATCGTTAGCTGCTGGCAAGTTAAGTCGCCATGATGATGCAAATCCTATAGGCGTGTGTTGCCCAACCACACCGCACAGGCGCAGCAATTGAGCCTCCGCAGCGCCACTTGGAAGTCTTCAGCTGCAGCTCGCAGCTCCAGCAACAGCCTGACTTCGTCCGCGCGAAGGAGATGTCGGCATGATACGGTTATTGAGTGCTTGTGAGCACTATCCTACACGTCTCTGTTCGCGGCGAATCCGGCTGCTGTTATGCGATGTCCTCGTCGGTGGTTATGAGACATGGACTATCAGAGCAAGAGCGCATGGCGCACAACGCCGCTGCCTTCACTGAAAGGTTACCAGACATCACGGATGATGGCCAGCATTGGATACGGCTGTTTGAACTCGATCCTGGACCCATGTGCCCGACGACGAGCACCACGGATGACTTCAGCGTGAGCGGTGGGCTACTCACATGCACATTGGAGGACTGTCCACCATACTTGGCACTCTCATACTCATGGGGCGAGCAACCAACCCTGATACCATTCATAGTTGACTCACATCAAGACTTTCTCATCTCGCTTGATCTGCATTACGCCCTTCGCAATCTGCGTCATGAAAATCAGCCCTGCTATGTGTGGATCGACACGATCTGCATCAATCAGGCAGACATCCCGGAGCGCAACAGTCAGGTCAAGATCATGAGAGAAGTGTATGCACGCGCCGAAAGCGTTTGCATATGGCTCGGCATGCCCCTTTCCAGCGCAGGGAACCTCACAGGTGCACGAGTACAGGACATTCAATATGATGTTGTCCAGCATGTCGCGAGTAAAGGTGTCAGGAACTGGTGGAGGCGGCGTTGGGTCGTTCAAGAGGCCGCTGCCGCCACCGCCGAGCCATTTGTACTCTTAGGAAACCTGCGACTCCCCTGGAAGGCTTTCATACGTCACTGTATCAGCTTCAACATGCGCCTTAAGCATCGCGATATCGACCAAGAAACAGTCAAAGAGATCAGCACATTCGCGACAGTCCTCAGCACTCGAGGAACTTTTCGACGCTTTCAGAACACTTGCAATCTACGCTTTTTGCTCCAGTCGACTGTTGACTTCCATGCTTCAGATCCACACGACGCCATATATTCTGTACTTGGGCTGGCAGATGACGCAGCCAAGCAAGCCGTCCGTGTTGACTATGACATGTCTATTATTGATCTCTATGCCGACATCACACAAATATTGATTGAAGAATCGTCCTGGGAGTTGGGGTATCCTCTTGATGTGGTGATGTACAGCTGTTGGCAGCGCCTCTTCCTGGCTGAACCATCATGGATACTCAACTTTTCCCACCGGTCGACTCACAACGCAAGCTGGGGACAATTCGATAACCAAACTATGCTCGAAGCTTGTTCTGTCCCAACGAACGCAGACGCCAGGGGGGATGGCAATGCTTCTACTCGAAATATGGGACTGAGCAATGAAGAACATGGTACCGACAAAGGAAGGCCGTCTCAGGCTAACACGACCGTGTGCGGTGGTCATGTTATTGTCAAGCCTGACAACGATATTGGACTCAGTGCCTCGTTTGACAAGGGCCTGCGAAAGATGACAGTTTCTGGATTCGTGGTCGGAGTGGTCAGGAACATCGTCTCCGTGAACGATCATCTCCTAAGCCTCACGACGGAAAGTCAGCCGGCCGTTGTCGATGAACGCGCAATAAGCGTAAAGCTACAATGCTCCCTATCTAGATTGGCAAGTGCTTTTCGCCGGTTCGAGAATATACACGCACGGCATCTGTGTTCCGTGGATCAGATGGCAGTCTTCGTCACTGAAGATGGTGACATCGGCATGTGCTATAGCACGATGAACAACGGTAGGCCCAGCCTCGATGCATCCTCGCCGATTTTGAAGGCGGGTGATCAAGTGGTATGTATTTACGGAGCAGGCTCACCCGCCCTCGTACGTGTGTCCGCAGGGAACCCTGGGAAGCATTTTTGCCTGCTTCTACCATGCATGTTCATGCGGGACTGCGAGTGCTATTACGATCAACCGCATACTGTAGAGACATTCAAGCGTATGGAATGTATGTGACGTACAGTGATAGCTTCTGTATGCTGCGGCAGCTTCACAATGAGAATATCTGAGCGAGCTGAGAGACGTAAATGCTACAATAAAGCACCATAATAAGTCAGATACAAAGCCAGACCAGCGTCGAGGAGAGCTACCAGCTGAATTTTGATGGCACTTTCAGCTCGTGCAAGATTAAGGAGATCATGTGAATCCTTTGAGTACTGACGGAGGTTCAAGTCCGGTATTTAAGAGCACCGAAAAGAACAAGCCTGATAGTTGATTAGCTGGTGGAGTGTCAAGAGTCAGTGGCACCGACGACAAACTGCAGATGTATTCAGCTATTCAGTAGTTGCCATGATCGTACCATCCAGTAGAAGATAGCCTGATACAACCATACAATCATCGGCCTTCCAGTGCCGTATGTAAACTTAGAGCAGCAGGCTGAGAATTTATGGCCCCCCCGACCGGCGCTGCGGACCACCATCCAGGCTGGACGACTACGACCACCCTGAGAGCACATAACTAGCCTCATGATAAATATGCTACTCGAGGTCGTCCACTGAGCAAGTTACCATTTGTTGTTCTCTGTCAATGTTTGCAAGGTTCTTGCTCCTGCGCTACACCCAGATCTTCAACCCTATGCCACTTCCAGAGGGGGTGCCGACACTGCCGAGAGACGAACAAATCCAAGACTCTTGTGCGGCTGCGTACAAGATAAGGCTGCAGTCACGAGCAGCAGATGCACACCCGCGGCCTTGGCCGTAGCAAAGAGGCAGGTGTCAAGTTCAAATCGACAGGAATCTGTGACCTACCCTTTGGGCCGCTGAGCTTACACGCTGGGACTATAAACACACCACAGAGCACTATACAACATTGCCAGACATATACACAGGTTCTGAGCTCCAAAGTGGAGGCATTTGCGGAGAAGCCGTCTGGGGTACATGATCTTGTTTTTCCTTATCAAGAGCGTTCTTGGAGTGTATCCACCAGGTGATATGATCTCCTAAACGACCTGCCCAGCACATCGCCCAGCACGCCCAGACAGTGCGGATAAGGGCCTTCAGCCCTTTAGCCCACGTGATAAGGCATCTCGTTACATTGATATCGCTTGGTCCTGTAGATACAGGACGTAAAACTCTGGGCACACATGCGAGCCAGCCGCGAAGAATGCTCGGTATGCGACATTGCCAGAGATATGGGAGCGGGCTAGCGAGTCCAAGATCCGAGCAGGACAATCCTTCTGGTAGCAAGGTCGCATAAATCTATGGCCTCGGCCACAATGCCCATGTCCTGCCTGGCACATTTGAGAGGCATCTGCTACGATGGCGATCAAGAACTTGTTCAGGACTGTCTTCAGCTCGAAGACGAAGACTGCCGATGATGGTCGTGACCAATGGCCTTCTCGGACTTCGTTTATCCTTGCTGCGATGGGCGGCTGCGTCGGGTTAGGAAATATCCTTCGATACGTGAGCAGACCACGACATCCATATTTTGCAACGCTACATCACTGACTGTAGGAGTAGCCATCGCAAGTCTACAATAACTTTGGACTCCAGTGGTTTGTGAGTGGCGATAACCAAGGACCCATATCAATTCAACCATCACGCTTACCATGCCATCACACAGATTCCTTACTTCATTGCATTCTTCTTCCTCGGAATTCCTGGTCTAACGCTCGAAATTGCTATCGGTCAGGCTTACCGCGGTGGCCCAACTATTGCCTACGACCACATGCAGAAGAGGCTCAAAGGTGTGGGCTTCTCGCTGGTCTACAATGGATACATGATCGTTTTGTACTATGTCCCTATCCTGGCTTGGGTCATGGCATACTTCCGCCACTCATTCTCGAGTCCGCTTCCATGGGAAGGCAATAGTTCGGAGTTCTATATGGAAAATGTCATTCGCAACGGCGAACGCACAGCAGGTGAGATTTCTGGTGGCAGCGTTCAAAGCTACACTAGCTATGCTGGGTCAGGAATGGTCGGCGAGACAGTGGGCTGGTGTGCTTTCACATGGTTCCTCGTCTGGCTATGTATATGGAGGGGCATCGGACAGACTGGTAGGGTCGTGTACTTTGTAAGTGTGAACGCAGTAGTCTCGCGTGATTCGAATTACTTCGCTGACTACTTTGGGCCTTCCTGAACAGACTATGGGCTTCCCGATCTTAATGGTCATCGTCCTCGTCGGTCGAGGAGTGTCTCTTCCCAACGCCGGTTCGGGCATCCGCTACGCCTGGGCAACATGGCGCTCCGATGTCCTTGCGGAGGGTCAAATCTGGCAGGACGCTTGCGGCCAGATCTTCTTCAGCATCGGTCTCGGCATGGGCTACTTCACCAACTACGCCTCGTACAACAACAAGTACCAGAACGCCGTCCAAGATGCTCTCATAATCTGTTTCTCAAACTCGCTCATCGAGATCTTGTGTGGTCTCGCAGTGTTCGGAGTCATCGGATACCTAGGCATGGACCCCGCTGCGTCTGAGAGCCGTCTCGGTAGCTTCGATATCGCCTTCCTCACTCTACCGGAGGGGACGGCACAGATGCCCGGCGCGCAGTTCTGGAGTGCGGTCTTCTTCCTCACGCTCATGGTTCTTGGTGTCAGCTCTGCATTTGCTCTTTTGGACACTCTGATCTCGCAGATCTGTGACAGTGAGTTCGGCAGACGATGGAACAGGTCCATTGTGGTCAGCGTCACGGTCGTCATCTCATTCCTGATCTCTTTGATATTCTGTACGGAATTCGGCTACTACCTTTTGGATGGCTTCGACACATGGCTCAACAATTTCTCCCTCGTCTGGGTGGTTATGTGCGAGTTTCTCGGAGCCACCATGGTGTACCGCTACAAGGACGTCGTTGGCCTTCTCGGGTGGAACGCCTACCTTGTCTGGACTGCTTCCTACCTGCTGTCTCTCATCCTTGGTGTCGCCATTGGCCACTCCGTCCACCCAGGAGCAGGAGCTGGCGTTGGCTTTGGCATCTTCTTCCTTGGTCTCGGCATAGCCATAGCATTGGCACAAACCCCACAGCACACCAGTCTGGGACCACCCAAGCTCTTCGCGGGCAACACACTCCTGCAGAAGTTCTACTACCTCGCTTTCTATCAAGTAGGCAAACCCCTTCCCAACCATTCACGATCTCCTACTAACCCTCCGCCCCAGGGCTGCCAACTCTCCCGCGACCTCAACCTCGTCGTCGCCGTCGGCAAAAACTGGTCCATCCCCATCTTCTGGGGCCCATTGCTCCGCTACATCTCCGTGCCCATCCTCGCCATCATCCTCAGCTTCTCATATCCGTCCTTCAACGCCGTGCGCCACGACCCCTGCCACATCGTCGGCTTCTTCGTCGCCAACCTGACCATGGTCTTCGTGGCCGTCGGCTGGCTGTTGCCCAAGTTCTACGACCCGTTTGTGCCGATCGAGAAGCGTGGAGAAGGACACCTTGAGTTCGCGCCGAATGAGGCTATTGCGGTTGTTGAGGCGTTTCAGAATGGGGTAGGTGGAGGAAGTGGTGGGTATAGCCCTGACGAGCCCGTTGGTGTCAGAGGGAAAGCGATGGCTTGATGGAAAACATCGAACATCATTGACAGTGGATGGACTGGGTCGTACCTGAAGAGTTGGAGAAGAGATACATGCAAGATATCTACCAAAGTTGTACATAAATCCCCGCCATGCTTCACCATGTCACATGCATCATCCAAAAATACAATTCCCACAGAACCTTCTGGACTGTGGTGCCTAATATGCATCATCCGATCACCTCCCAGAACACAGCTCCAGGCCATGATAAAGATTAGTATAGTACACAACTGAGAAAACTTCCAAGAGAAATGCAAATGACAAGCGAACCACTCTAAACGACGAGAAGAACAAGAACAGAGTCGAGTAGAGAAGGCCCAAACATAAAACAACAAATGCATCTAATCAGCATAAGAAGAAAAAAGACAAACAGCAGATAGCACAAGCCTCGCGCTCTGCTTTGTTTTTGTTTTTTTGTAATCATTCGAAAATCGTTTTTTCTTTTTCTTCCGCCTGGGATCGTCTGTCTATACACTCCTCTTCTCTCGCTCCAAGATAGAATAAGTTGAAGAAAACACAACCACTGCTAGACCTCCGCCCTCATATCCTTCCTTCCCTCTCCTCCTCGTCAAAGTCTTTTACAAGATTGCGTTTGACAGAAAAAGCACCCAGCAACAGTGCCTGCCCAGCGAAGTACAATGTAACGAGCACTAGCACCGAACCAAACTGGTATCCTCCCTTGCATAAACAAATCGAAGAAAGAAAAAGAAAATCGAAAAAGAAAATACCAAAGTAATAGTCTATCCCATGTTCGTTGGCTTCCTGCTCATATGCAATTTTTGTTGCCCCAAAAAAGTAATCGTGAAAATCTCCGACATCCAGTAACGTTTGGATAAACCGGAGGTGATAAGTAGCGTCAGAACAATCCCGCCCCCTCTCTCACACTCACTGCTCTCTCTCTCTACTCTTCTTGGATGTCTTCCCGTCCTCGTTCGTCTTCGCTGTCGCGCGTGCGGACCTTCTTCATGGTATTGTTGCTGCCGCTGCGTGAGCTGCGCTTCGAGCCGCGCGACAAACCGGTGCCTCTCCGTTGCTTGGAGTGTGCGGCTTCCAGCGCCGCTGCAAGGCTGCCGGTGCGTGGCGAAGAGGAAGAGTTGGAGTGGTGGAGCTGTTTGCCGCCGCCTGAGCGACGACGGCGCATGACGAGACCGCCGTCGCTATCGGAGCTGCTCTCGTCTTCGTAGTCGTCTTCGTTGTCGCTGTCTAGTGCCATTTCGTCGTGGTCCGGGGAGTAGCCCTCCTCGTCTTCTACGAGTTCGGTACGGAAGGTGGGCTTGGTGAAGCCGTTGAGGGTCGAGTCAGAGTCTTTGGCTCCAAGTTCTTCTGCCGGTGCGCTCTCCAGCGGGTCGATGGAAGAAGCTTCTGAGATGGCAGAGGGGATGGAAGGGTTGGAGACAGACATGGAGACGGCAGAGCCGAAATCGGAAGAGCTTGAGACAAGAGATGGTGGCAATTGGCTCGCGTGCCCGGTTGGGCTCGTCTCATGAGACGACATTGGCTGTGAGGCGTTGGCAGCAGTAGGATGGCGCCATTCAATATCGTTGGGGCTGTGGTCATCTGGACTGGGTGGGCATCTGCGGCGATGCAGCGAGACTTGCGGTCGGCCATTGCTATCTTGGCTGCTCAGACTCTCCGCCTCGCTTTCTCTAATCAGTTTTCGAATGCGCTCGTCGTCTGCTCGTTGCCAGTCCTCGGCACTTGACTCTGTCACCACACTTCGGGGCTTGACAGGTGTCTCCTCGTCCCCATGGTGCGACGTTGAAGACTTCGCTTCCGATCTGAGCGATCTAAGAGAAGTGGTAGATGACATGCGTGAGAGTGCTCCAAAATTCGGTCGAAGGAGTTTCGGCGAGCTGGATACTACAGACCCTGCGCGTGACGAGACCGGACTGCCTCGTCTGCTATTATTCGCACTGCCTGGCGTTATAGCCCGGAGTGATTCAGGCAGATCGACGTGGCCTGAAACGGAAGTCTGACTAACAGCAATGCTTGGTTCGCCATGTGGATCCAGCGACTCGGTGGAGGCGCCACGATTTGATGAGCGACCACGCAAGTCAGAAGTGTGTGATCGTGCTGCGGACCGCTCACGCACCGTCTTAAGAATGCGCCGCCCAGCGCCGCCCAGCAAGCCACCCAGGTGCGACCCGCCGGGTGACTCGAGAGCCAACGGCGTACCAGGAAGGCCTGGTGAACTGGGTGGTGTTTCTTTGGTCAACTTGCCATTGACGTCCGATTGCTTGACGGTGCGAACAGAACCGGATGTAGATGTAATGGTACGTGATCGCTCGGGTGGAGGTGGCCTTGGCGACGATGTCGCCAATTTGTCTTGCGACAAGATGGTATCCACCGACTCTGGTCGTGGTGTTTCATGGTCAAAGAAGCCGGTGCTGTGCTTCTCAGTCTCCGGGCTTGCAGTCACACTTCTCGACAGCGGGTGCTCGCCTTCCCTAGAGGCTTTCAACGCTGAGAAGATAGACTCATCTCCTCGAAGGCTGTGGCGGCGTGCATCTTGGCTGATGGTGCTGCTGGACGAGCTTGTAGAAGGCGGTCCGGAATGCGAGCCAGGGATGCCTGCGGTAGAGCCACTCCTAGAACGACCCTGCAGCACGTTACCAAAGCCTAGACGCTCACCGACTCTCTTGATGCCCGAGCGTACGCGCTCAACCCATTGGATTGGGACGACGGCGGTGTCGACATCGTCGTTCGAGACTTCAATCTTCTTGCCTTCACTTTGGCGGTTCGAATCTGTTTCCTCTAACCAAGCCATCTTGTTTGGCAGATCTGCGAGCACCCATGGGTGGTGTCTGACCTCCTCAAGTGTGATGCGCTTGCCGGGATCCTTGATCAACAGACGCTTCAGCAAGTCATGTAGGTCATCGTCAATCGCTTCATAGCTTAGATCAAATTCGTGACGTTTGCCACTTCCAGCTGGCGGGAAAATTCGTCCGTGTGAGCTTGGTCGAGACTGTGATTTGGTGTTAATTGGCAACAACCTTTTCCGTGGGATGTAAATCTCTTCGTCGGCGATTTGTCTCATGACGACAAACTCATTGTCAACGTAAGGAGTCCGGGCATACAGCATGCAGAAGAGTGTGATGCCGAGGGCCCAAACATCGATCGCCTTGGTAACAGGAGGAGGATCATCCATGGGGTCCGTGATGCACAGCTCTGGAGCGAAGAATGCCGGTGTACCAACGGTCTTTGCGAGTTCCTTTGCTTCGTCATCAAGATCCCGGGCCTCATTCTCACTCAGCTCTTCCGGGGCCTCTTCATCGTGCAATGGTCTTCCGAGATATGACACACCAAAGTCTGAGATCTTAACCCGCCCCTCTATGGTCTGGAGTAGATTCGGTGGCTTGATGTCTCTGTGCACAATGCCTTGGTAGTGCAGGTATTGCAACCCAAGCAAAGTGTCTCGGAAAGCTACTCGGACGTTCTGCATCGACATGCACGGCACATACTCGAGCTCTGGGTTCAAGTCGCTTTCGAGCACTTCGGCCGCGATTTGTGCCAGGTCTCCGGTGTTGTGTCGGCTTGATTTCGCTGACGAATGCAAGCTTGCGTTGCTGGGTACTCTAGAAGTTTCTCCGGAGCTGAAGTCGTACGCACCGTACATTGTGCCGTCGAGGCTTTTATACGAGGTTGTATCCTGCATTTGAACGGGCGAGCTTGAGAGCGTCATGTCTGGTTCTTCGTATGGTCGCTCTGCAGTGAGTGTGAGGAAGGCTCCAGACTCCTGTTTTTGAGGGATCGTAGGCAGTGGCGACGCCGTGCGAGAGATTCGTCGTCCAGCAGCAGCCATGAGTTGCGTCATGTCGGTCTCAGCTGGCATAGAGCCCGCCGTGGTGGTTGACACGCGAGAAAGACGGTCGTCTTCAGAGTCATCACTGAAGTCGTCACCCATCTCGTGACTCCAGGTATGCGGGTTGTCCAGAGCTTCCTGTCTCATTCTACGAGCGGTACGGATCAACAATCGCTTTTGTCGTCTTAGGCGTCTCTGAGCTTCTGAAAGAACTGCATCGTCCTCTGCATCCCACTTAGAGTCCGAGTGTTCTCTCTTCTCCCTTTCATAGCGGCGTGCTTCGACAATGGCGATTTCTTTGGGCGCTTTGACGCGCCATGTGATCTCGCCTCTTTCCACCCATTCTAATACGATGTAAACCTTCTTCCGTGATGGATCATCGATAACTTCAAGAAGGGCGACAATGTTCGGATGCCGCGCTTTCTTCAGAATAGCAACCTCCTTCTTGACTTTATCTTCTGCGTTGCCCAATTTACCCAGCCGTCTTCGCTTTGAGTAACGTTCGACGATCTTGATAGCTACATGGTTGTTCGCGGTTTTGAGGTCTCTACCAAGTTTGACTTTTCCGTGTGTGCCACGTCCGAGTTCGTCGATAATTTCGTAGTGATTGATAAGTTTGCGTCCAGAGATGGGATCCACATCGACATCAGCGACATGCGTCTCCTTTGGTGCCTGGCGGTGTGTGAAATGGAGGAAAGGACTGGCGTATGTTCCGGGAGTATCAGGTGACTCCCAGTCTTCGTGGGCGGGCGGTGGCACGGCTGGTGTGTAAAGACCGTTGTTGCCTGGAGTCGCAGCCGGGGAGTTACCCACAGTACGTGATCCAGACTGATGTAAAGAGGCGATGGCAGAAGAGAATGTGAGGATTTGTGAGGGATAAGATGGTCGTTGTCGTAGAGTGGGCGGATGGTTGCGGAGTGGATATTGAAAGCCTTGCAAGGCAGAGAACGACTGGTTGGGATACGCTGGTCTTGGTGGTCGTCCGAGTGGTGCAGAAGCCGGCGCCGGTCTGAGTGTGGCAGCGCTGTCCGAGCTCGCTGCAGTCAAGTGTGAAGTCTCTCTTTGCGGGTGAGGTCTTTCAGACACTGGCGATGGCGCTGCGCTGTCGGGCATGGCCGGATTTCCTTGTGACTGGGCATGATTGTTGGAATATGCGGGAGAAGAGCGGCGGGAAGAAAGCGAGGCGACTATTGATCCGGGACCTTTTCGAACGTGTGGTTCTGGATCCGCAGGATTTGAAGCGAAGTAGTCATTCGAGGGCGTAGAGTCATTCGACGCAGATGGTGTGGGTTTTGCGGAGGAAGGCGCCTCGAAGCGTTGGGTGTTGGCAGAGGCTTCTCGTTGTTGTTGTTGTTGTTGTTCTCCAGGCGCCTGTCCTCCATCCTGCGTGTGCTGCTCCGAGGCCGCAAGATCTGTTGACATGGCTTCCGAGACACTTTGGTCGGCGGCGAGGTGCTTCCAGGGTGTGCGAGGTGTTTCTTGAGACTGGTGGTGGAGCTAGGTGGAGAGAGGATGGCGTGGGTTCGTGGTTTAGCCGCACTGGGTTCGGTTGGACATTGAATGGTGTCGTTGAGCGCGTGTGCCTTAGGGTGGCCGTGTCATCATAGGGCGGCGGAGGAGCAGCAGCAGGCGGCGCGGCTCCAGAGTGGAGGAGACAGTGAAGTGTTCGGGGACTGTTGCTAGCGCGAGGTCGCCATGAAGACAAGACAGGCTCGCAGGCAAGGCGGTGCGGGCACGTTGACGTTGAAGGTATGGAGTATGGACTGGATGGCTCGGGGCAGAGGGCGACGGCTCTCTCTGACGTTGATTTGGACTCGACTTGCGCGCAGCAGCAGGCAAGTGGGGCATTTGTCTCCCACAGCCAGACACACGCAGAGACGCCGCGCACTGACGCTCGCTCGCTGCAACGGGCACTGGCACTGGCACTGGCACTACTACACTAACAAGACCAACCACTCCTGCTGCTGGACGGCATGGATGGTACATGAGTACCTGATACAGCACCTGCCTGCTGCTGCCACAGCCCACGCTCACCCTTGCCAACCACTCAAGGCAACTAACCCCAAAGCGTCGTCCAAGTAAGTGCATCCATGTCCTCCATGTCATCCATGCCGCCCGCCGTCCGTATCAACGGCCACTTCCTCCGGCACGCACACACGCACGCACGTGACTCTCATGTGAATAACAATCTACTGGGGCACTCAACTCCTCCCAGCGCGCGCGAGTGGCTGCTCAGCCTGCCGGCGGGCTCAGAGGGCGAGCGTTGAGATGCCCGATCAAGGCCCTCCGCCAAGCCGGCCTGCATGTCTCAAGCCCTTCCTCCAGAGGGCCATAACTCCGTCTGCCCACGATTGGCCTGGCGTGGCGATCGCTGTTCTCACCCTCCTCACGCCGCAACGGCGAAGTCGTTCACCAGCAGCGCAGCGCAGCGCAGCGCAAAAGCGATGGGGTGGGCGCTCGGGCTCTCTCTCTCAGCTCGCTCGACACGCGAGACGGACGGCCACGGCCAGGCGCATCTTGCATGCCCGCCCGCGCAGGCCAGGCAATAATAATACTACGCACTACTGATGACATCTGCCACCTCCCTCAGCGCCTCCCATCTCCCGCTGCCGCATACACACGACATCGGCGCCTATCGCGCGACTTTGCCTTCTCGCTTGCTGCCGAACCCTCTCGTCACGGTCCGCAGCAGCAGCAGCAGCAGTGACACTCGCTGCAGTCACTTGTCTGACCCTTTCGACGCCAGGCAAGGAGCGAAGAGCGCGAGCCCTGGTTGAGAGCCACAGTCTCACATGTGGTGGTGGTACATGTAGTTCGCCGCCGTGACATTCAAGGCTGCAATGTCTATTTCCAGCTCGCACCAGGTCTTGTCTCACGGCAGCCCTTCCGAACGACGAAATGTCTCGGATTTGGCAAACGAACAGAACACGAAAAGAGTAGTTAGTCTTGTTCGCAACGCCAGAAGAGGAGGCTAAGGCACCTCTGCCACTCTGCCACTTAACCTGCATAGGCATCTTCCGAGGAGAACGCCCAGTCAGTAGTCGTTGGTTGGCCCGTCGAATGATCTACAAGAGGCGTTCCCTTCGTGCTCCCAAAGCGAGCTAGGCCGTGCTGCGGGCCAGTGAGACAGCAGCGAAATGTGAGGGGGAGCCCAGAGCTGGTGGGGAGCCAACCGGAGCCCGAGTCTTGGGAGGATTTCACGACCGAACGATGAATGGAGAGAAGAAGGGAGATACCTGAGATACTGTACTACTACTACTAATGCTGTACCGCAGCACTTCATGCAACTACGCGAGCCAGCTGCCTTTTGCTAGTCGACATGATGTACAGTAGCACCGCAACATTTCGAGCTAATGACGCTCTTCTGTTCGAGAGACTTTGCGCTGCTGCTGGTGGAAAACTTTGATAAATCCAGTCCAGTGCTGTCCCTGCCTCTGCCTCGCTCACGAGCCTTTCGAGCCGCAGGATCGTGGCTGAAGGATATTGGCCGCCTGAGACTGTCGTAATCTATTACGCTTCTGTTCGTTGGGTGTGTGTGCGTGTGTGTGTATGCTCGCGTGCGGCGTTGCGAATGCTGCAGGGCGGCGCTTGTTGGGATTTGGGAGATTTGAAGAGCAGCAGCAGCATCGTTACTTCTTCTTCGAGAGGTACCAGTGCACTGCTGCATGTTTTGCAATTGAGCACGAATGGCGAGCTACTCCCATATTACCTTGGCTTTGATTCGCTTTTGAGCGGACGGAGCATCGTCCCGGTGTCGAGGGATTGGTTGCGTGCGTGCGCTGCGCCCTAGCTAATTGTCTGTCCTTGATCTAACGTGTACATGCATACATGTACTGTATCGCACTGCACATCGGCAGGCAGGCTGATGGGGTGATGCGCGCTGCATGTGCAAGCCATGCTGCACCACTTACAGAGATAGCAGACAGACAGACTTTGCACACGAGCACAGTTGGGCAGGAGTAGATAGTTTGTATGTAGGTGTATTTCTAAATCGTGACAAGCTTAGTTTTGTAGCCTCATGGCTTTATGTCTCTATCGGACGTGTCGTGATAGTGACTTGGTGGGATCCTAGTGGTCCTTTTTCATTGGACTCCGTTCACTTCGGAGGGTACTTTCCAACCCGTAACCTCTCCCATCCCATCACTGCATGACAGTACTGTCGTGTCGGATTACCCTGTAGAATGGGGATTTTCTTGCCTCGCCTGCATAGCTCACACCACCGCAAGCTGCGGTTCCCCTTCTTGCTCGGCGAGCCTGAGCCTGCAGTCGACCCTGCACAGACCATAGTGGTGCGCGCAATATCTCACTCGTCAAGGCACGTGCCGTACCTGTGGGGGAATATGCACAGTCGTGCTAGACCAACGCCCTCCCCTGCTGCCATCGCCGATGGCCTGGCAGCCTGTATATTCACCATGCTCACAACGAGGGCACTTCGCGCTTATGCAGGTGGCCGATAAGGGAGCATAGGGCCAGTCGCAAATGAACGCGCTCTCTCTTCCTGCTGCATGCAATTGATTGATCGCGTGTCGCGACTCGCAAGCGTTCATTCATGAAACAATTCAACTGCCGTCCAGCAGAGCAGCGTCCTCCTCGCGCTCCCTGCGAAGATCCTCCTCGTCCTCGCGCTCTCTCACATGCGTGGCCTCGACCAGCGTCGCGCCCTCAATGCCCGCAGCGTCAGCATCGCCGCCATCCTGAGCCGGCCCGTTGGCACCGCCTGCCCTGGCCTTCGCAGCCTCTTTCTGCTTCGCGATGCGCTCTCTGACCAGTCGCGCGATGGCATTGTCGGTCCGCACGTTGAGCACCTCCATCTTGCGATCCAGGTCGCGCTTGAGGTCCCAATTCGGCTTCTTCGGCTGCAGCTTGAGCAGATCGAGCGGCGCGTCGGATTTTTCCTCCTCTTCGGCTCGGCGCTGGGTCTCCTCGGCGAGCTGGGCGGCTTTTTGCTCGAGTGTTTCCTGGCCCTCGTCGGGCGCGCTTTCGAATCCGAGACGCGGGCCTTTGGTTTCGGGGTCGTAGTTGCGGCCGGAGAGGTAGCGTGATGTGTCGTCTGGTGTGGCTTCTTTGCGAGGCGATTTGGGGACTGGTTGGCCGTCGTGGTCTATGGGCTCTTCCTCACTGTTGTCGGCTTGCTTGCGTTTCAGCGATTTGAGCTGTGCTAGGCGTGACTTGCGGTCCTGCGCTGCAGCGCTGAGTGCTGCTGTTGAGGCCATGGCTGTGTTGTATGTGTGATATGGCCTGCGAGTGAATCGATGCAGTAGAATGTCCAGGTAAGTAATGTGTTTCCAGCTCTCAAAAGCCGTGTTCGCATCACGAGCTAGAGAGCACAAGAGCTAGCAACGGCCAGAACCGTAAGCTTAGTCCCCGATTTTTGCCCGACGCCTTGTCCAAATGCACTCCCGTGGATAGTCTTGCGACACCCTTACAGATGCGTTACATGTGAATAATTATTCTACCAAGCGATTTTTATTTTTCCCTTCTAATACTCCCGCTGCCGTCGATGTACGCCTATGCACCGATGCCTGCGACCGCACGCGCTACCAGCTAGAGCACGCTGTGTGCCTAATTTCCTTACGCTCAACCGACCATCTTTCACGAAATGGCGGCCGATATCGCCATGGCGGTCATATACGACTGCTATCGAGGAGAATCGCAGCAATGATACTCCTCAGCTTCCGAGCTCATATGCGCCTGAACAACATTACAAGACCGCTGAGCTCGAGACATCTTCGGGATCACGGAACAAGGAGCAGGACGATGGAGACGCTTTCGACTTTATTTTGGAAGGATATGAGAAGAAGCTTACAAATATTGTAAAGGAGAGGGAGGAGAAGAACAAGTCGCGAGTGAGACGGACTTTCGCAAGTTACGATATGCACATACGCGAGAAGCGTCGGACACCAAGTGCTGGCAAACCAAACCCAGCACGAAAGGTTAAGGCTAAAGGACCGCCTGCGCTTCACAAATCGGGGCAACCGCTGAAATACTACAAAACCCGATTTCACAAGTCGTTGCGTCTGGAGCATGCACTCACAAAAGCCCCACGAGCTCCCGCTTTATGGGCTCGTCCGAGACTGGTTTCGGTGGCTACCATGGGGCAATATTCACCGTATGCTCTCAATCGGGTGTGGAACTACAATTACGCGCGAGCTCAGAACCAGTTCGACTCGCGTCAGTCGAATCAGACAGCATCTGTGTTGCCGCCTCTTCTTGACCCGCATGCTGCTGAGTGGGTGGACATTGTCTTGCAGCGCATGGAAAGTGGCGAAGACCTGAATTTGAAAGGGTTCGCTATGACGCACGGAATGGAGGAGAGTGCCGTGTGGTCTCATGTCGCACTCTGGATGCTCCATTACGATAAAGACAGCCTGGTCGAGTTCTTGCTTGCTACTGGCCGTTCATCCGCGCCTGGACCTTGGGTGGCAGATTGTCTGCAAGTTCTGGCCGCCCACTACGTCCAGCTCGGAGGCACCGAATCTTCTCAGCAGATTGCAAAACTGGTCCAGATCTTCAGTGCCCTTGCGAACAATCCCACTGGCAAAGGTGCAATGTTCGACGGACGCTTCGTTCGTATGGTGTTGCCTCACAGCACAACCGCTCAGATGCTTGATCTCCACAAAGCAATCAGGGTTGGAGAGTTCAGGGTTCATGCGAACACTTTGATGCATCTCACGTCACACCTGGCCAAACATGATCATTTCCATCAGGCTCTTGATGTTCTCCTGGATGCCCATCGAAACGGTGCAAGCACCGCCACTTACCAGTTCCGAAGCAACTGCAGTACACTTCTTCGGAAGACGATGAATCTGCCTGGCGGGCTTCGCGTTTGTCTGCGGATCGTGGACAACCTTGTGAAGATCGGAGTCAGGCTGAACACTCGTCTGTGTAACATCATCATTCTCAATGCTGTGGAGGCAGGTGACAAGAAGACAGCGAATGACATTTACCAGTCGCTGCTCGATCACAAGATGAAACCTGACAAATACACGCATGCACTCCTCCTCAAGGCTTGCAAGCTCGACATCGACGACGCAGATGCTCTGAACCACACCATCACTAACACAATCAAAGCGTTCGATATAACGACGGAACCGGTGATCGCAGTGGAAATCTTGCACTGTCTAGCCATGCACCACACGCGAAAAAGTGGGGAGCAGGCATGGTCGACCATTTGCCAGGCATACGCTCAGATCTTTGAGCTCGACGCGTTGGAAGGACTCGGACTGCCGATACCTTCAGCCGTCCAGACCACACCTCGTGAGAAAAAGCCAATGACTCCGCCAACGCAAGCTATCGGCATCATGCTGCGCACTTACCTACACCTCACGCGAGACGGCCACGGCTCCAACGTGGCAGCGCAAAAGATTTACCAACGCTATCGCGGGCTCGTGGCCAACCGCTTGGAGCCATTCGCTTCGCTCGCAAAGTCGACCCACTGCTACAACGCTTTCCTCGGCACTTTCACCAAAAACAAGCGTACTCTCGTCAACGCCGCCGAAGTGATCAAGGACATGCAGAACGCTTCCGTCGAATCGCGACCTTTGGCCGTAGCCCCTGACGTCCAGTCCTGGTCCATCTTCCTGGAAGGCTTCACCCGCCACGGCCAGCTCAAGCTCGCCGAGCAGGTACTGACCTACATGCGCGGCAAGAACCTAGAGCCCAACTCCGTCACATGGAACACGCTCTTGGCCGGCTACGCTAGTCAGCAAGACTTCGATGGCATGGTAGACGCTATGCGCCGACTCGATGCCACCGGACACGCGTGGGATGAGTGGACTTACAACGGCCTTCGACGCTTCAGAAACACCGAAAAGCTGCAGGGCGTGATGGAGCGCAGAGAGAAGCCGATGCAGTTGGATTTCACTGATGATCTGAAGCAGGGCCTTGGAGCCAGGTTGAGCAAGGAGACTGTGGGATGATTGGTGTGTTGGTATTTCGATGGTTGTCCACAACGCCCTCGTGTGTGTGTTTTGTACATTATTGTATATATAGCTAACGATACCCTGGACATTTTTGTATTTGAGGTTGTTCGCGATGGCATGTTGAACGTTTTGACTAAGAAACGCCCAATTTTGAAGAAATGCAGCGCGCTATCGTTCACATTGACGGGAGAAGAGCGCAAGGACTCGGCTGTGGTTTGACTGTTTGAGGACCTGGAAACTTCGATCTGGTGAACGAGTAAGTAACGGTATACCGACGATCTTGCGTGCTTAGATAGCCGCCACCAATGATCGCAACCTGTTCTCCACAACGAAGCGAATCCGTTTCGTTCATACTACTACCCAAAGTGAACGACTGCAATGCTCACGATACTATGGTTGCGTCCAAGGGCAATAAATTCGTACTGAGACTTAGTAATTGGTTGGGGGGGTTCCTTCTTTTCGTATATATCGCGGGTCACATTGCATGGAATAGTTGCGAAGAGAGTAGACCACGGAGGCTCAAAGTATCTTCTACAGCATGTAGCCGTTATAGGGTAATAATCACCATCTCTTTCGGCACTGTACGAATGACTCTCAGTCTGTCCCACGCATGCGGTGCTGCTTTGGTCTTCAACCCATCACGATCGAAATGTGTCAAAGATCTGAAGGCTGTATATAATTGGCGTACTCGGGTGATTATGACGACAGACGATGTGTTGCATCGCTCGGATAGGCTCATGGAAAGTGGTGCATATATTTCCGTTGGATGTGGTGTCCCATTCGTTGTCGTCGGTCGAAGATGTTTGTTCGCAGATGGGCGTCAAGACAAAATGGCACCGCACTGCCCTCCACGCCACATTTTGAGCCCTCAGAACTGCTATAAGGAGTATCAGCCCGGAAGATCTCTCTCATTGATTGATTTGAACGAAACAGCCACTTCTTGGACGGCATTCTTGTGCATCGCGCAAGAGCATGTTCCAACCAAGGGTTAGTGTATTGGGGTTATCTGATAAGCAATCTCCACCTCCGCTTTCCGTCGAGACTTTTCTTCGAACACCTTGAAGCCGATCTCGAGGCAGTCCAACCAGAGCCAGAAAACTTGCGCCTCGTCGCAAGCAAACCCTCAAAACCGAAAACAAAATGGCCGCCACCGCCGGACCATTCTTCCAAAGCCTGACCGCATCGCCACACGAATTCCTCCAGCCATCGCTGCCTCTGCACACGGATGCCCTCGCCTATCTCAAAAATGCTCTCGACCCTGTTGCGCTAGATGTCAGCAACGCTCAGAACCAGCGCCTGCTGGATGCGCGCAAGAAGCGTAAGCGCGGAGAGGTTGTCAGCGAGGAGGACATTCTGCGGCTGAAGCAGGTACACACTAGAGGATTCGGCGCAGAGCAAGTTTGGGAACAGGCTAAGAGGGTTATCGAGGCCGCTAGGAAAGAGGCTGAAGTCGGACTCGCGGAGGCGGAGGCCAGGGAGGCTGAGAGCGGTTTGGAGGATGCTGAGGAAGAGAGCGAGCTTGGAGAGGAAGGTGTTGATTGGACTTATGATGGCGTGGATGTGGATGGTGAAGAGGAGGATAGTGAAGGAGAGGGCGAGGAGGATTCGGAGATACTTGATGGCGAGGATGGTCATGACGACTACGAAGAGGATGATGTCGACATGGGAAGCGAGGACTTGGACGAAGGCGATGCCCGCCCAGAGGAGCCTGCACAAGAGTTCGTGGAAGACAAGTTCGGCCTGAACGACGGCTTCTTCTCGATCGACGACTTCAATAAGCAGTCCGAGTTTATGGAGCAGCAGGGTGACGAGGAAGGTGCCGGAAGTGACGACGAAGACATCGACTGGGATGCCGACCCTGCGACAATGGCGCAGGGTACCACAGATGCCGATGGCGCTGCCGAGGAGGAGTCAGAAGACGAGGAAGATGGTCCGACCTTTGGCGACCCTGATGCACCCAGCGAAGACGAAGATGAGGACCTTGAAGAGGGCGACATGGACATGGGCGGAATGGGCAACACCAACAACATCATGTACGCCGATTTCTTCGCACCACCAGCACAGAAGGCGAGGAAGAACAAGAAGGGACGACCAAACCCCCACAACTTTCCTGCAAAGAGTGCTGCGCCTGAGCACGACGGAGATCAAGACGAGGACATGACACGTACAATGGAGGCCGTTCACCGCGATCTCTTCGAGGACGAGTCGGAGGAGGAAGATGACAAAGACAACGAAGATCTTGATCCAGCCGACCCGAAGTCAAGACGATCAGCCCACGAAAGGCGAAAGCTTGCACTCCAAGAGGAGATTCGTAAGCTCGAAGCTGCCAACGTCGCCAAGCGCGAATGGACCTTGTCAGGTGAAGCCAGAGCAGCCGACAGGCCTGTGAACTCTTTGCTCGAGGAGGACCTCGACTTTGAGCGTGCTGGCAAGCCCGTACCCGTCATCACAGCTGAAGTCAGTGAGGGTCTCGAAGAGCTCATCAAGCGCCGTATCCTCGCACATGACTTCCAGGACATCATCCGCCGACGACCCGATGACCTCGCCACCGGCCGCCGCGGCCAGATGGACTTCGAGCTCGACAACAACAAGAGCAAGAAGGGTCTTGCGGAGGAATACGAAGAAGAGCACCTCCGCAATACCGACCCCAACTACGTCGAGGAGAAGGATGAGAAGGTCGCCAAGGAAGAAAAAGAGATCGAAGCCCTGTGGCGTGAAGTTTCTGCCAACCTCGACAGCCTCAGCTCATGGCACTTCAAGCCCAAGCGTCCCGAAGCACAGCTCGACATCCGTGTCGACGCACCCACGATCACAATGGAAGATGCCAGACCCAATGCTGGCGGCGAAGTCGCCGGCGCCAGCCAACTCGCACCGCAAGAGATCTACAAGGCTGGCGAGTCCAGCAAGGGCAACGGCGCCGAAGTCGTCGGCAAGAGCGGTCTTCCCGCTGGCCGCGAGGAGCTCACCAGAGAAGAGAAGACCCGCAGGCGCAGACGCGAAAAGGAGAGGGCTCGCAAGGCTGGCACGAACGAGCCGACGAAGGTGGAGAGCAAGAAGTCGAAGGACAAGAAGGAGATCTTGGGCGACTTGAAGAAGGGTGGCGTCAAGGTCATCACTAACAAGGGTGAGATGAAGGACGTCGAGGGTAATAAGGTGAAGAGTACTGCTGGTGGATCCCAGGGTGCTTCGAGATATATGTTGTAGGCGAATAGCTGGGGGGTTTCGTATTGTATACCAATTTTCATATGCTCATGTCATCGAGTTCGAGTATAAGGCGGTAGAGACGTACCATCGAGAGTACTGGATTCAAATTTGGCGATACCACAATGCTTATGCACTCATCCCTAGCATCTCGACAGCAACTCTTGATATTGTTGACCAGTGAGAGTAGTGGAAGCTCTCCTCGGTAAACATATTCATAATACGGTGGTACCCTCAGCCCTGGAGCTATTTTGCATGGTCTACGACGCTATATAGTGTGAGCTCTCCTCGGCAAACAGACTCCCAAAGTGCTGGTACCTTCAGCTTGGGAGCTATTGTGCATGTTCCACGCCGCTGAGAGTAGTACTGCATTTGATACTTGAATCGGGACTTTTCACAGCGATGTCTGACGCTCATACCATCGTCATTCGTCATGTAGCGATAGCACACGACAAGGAGAAGAAGACATTCATCTCAGCGGTATGCGAGATATGCATGGGCTCGTACCGACCGATCGATCGAGTCGCATGTTGCTGAACAATAAAGGTCTTGCTGTAGTCATGTTTCTGTCACATGCTAGCGTGATGCAGTTGGTCTGGTGCACGCCGCCGCACCTGTGACGCAGGCAGCTTTGTGGGGAAGGAACGATCAATGCTCCTGCCGCAGCTATAGCACCCTCCGCAGTATCGCCTCTCGACGTGAGCACACCACACACACACCTTGCCAGTGAGTGACCACCTGCCGCTGCCACGCACCACTATCTGCCATTCTAACCACGTCGTACCGTAGCACCGCGAAGGAAATACTAATCTCGATCACTAGTCCTCTCGAACTCACCCTCACCTCACCTCACCATCCTCTACCACCCTCCGCCCTCCTCACAATCCACCACCACCACCACCACACCACCGAGAACGTCTGCCGCCCGCCTGACGAAAATTACAGCCAACAAGGGCTTCATGGAGCTGCCCACAAAGGCGCTCCATAAGACGCCTTGAACTGCCCATTCAGCAACAGCAGCAACCATGGCCGACAACGGCGGCAACAACAAGGGCCCCAAGGGCAACAGTGTCTTTTTCTTCCGCATGAATAAGGGAGCGAAGGCGTGGACGAAGAAGTACCGCACAGAGATCGCGGCATCCACCTCCAGCGTTCTTAGCACGTTCGCTGCGTTTCCGCTGGATTTCGCAAAATCGCGCATGCAATCCTACAATACCACGTTCACGGCTACAGTCAAGGACGCGTACAAGGCGGAAGGGCTTCGTGCTTTCTGGCGTGGCGTGCTGCCTCCCATGATCAGTGTGACAGTGGTTCGCACGATATCGTTCAGCATCTATCAGCGTGCTAAGTACACGGCGGATGATGCTATCATGCGCATGACTGGAAAGAGCCCACTGAAGCTAGCGAATGCGACGAACAGCTACCCTAGCATCTACACCTTGGGCTGCTTTGGCTCCGCAGGCGCGTTGTCAGGAGCCGTTATAACATTGGTTTCCTGCCCATTCGAACTGACGAAGCTCAACGAACAACTGGCTGGGAAGATCCTGCGTGACTCGCAAGCTGCCAAGGAAGCTGCGATCAAGGCCAACAAGCCTCCACCACCGCCGCCAATCGGTGATTTGCACAAGACAGGTTCTCTGCACACAGCGCGTCGCTTGATCCGCGAACGTGGAATCGCTGGCTTGTACTCTGGCTACCGCCTGCATCTCACTCGCGACACTATCGGCACAGCGATCTATTTCATGACGTACGAAAGCGCCAAGCAGCTTCTGGCCAACGCACGCGGTCGCGAACCCACAAGCCCCTACGCTGTCGTCGTCGCTGGAGGTCTGTGTGGAATCGTGTCTTGGGCATGCATCTACCCGATCGACGTCGCCAAAACGCTGTACCAGAAACAGCTGCTCCAAGCCGGCAAGAGCGAGACTGTCAGGCCACCGATCAAGTTCTTCCAGTTCGGATCGTACAGAGGTAAGGTTTCCCATGACTCTCAATCTTTTTGTACATAAATTAATGCTGACTCCGCACCGAAGTAGGCCTGGGCGTCTCAGTCCTCCGCTCATGCGTCGTGAACATGATCTTCTTCTCCAACTTCGAGATGATGAAGAAACGCATCAACGTTCTCGACGCAGACCATGACGATTGAACAGACGCGGCTATGACGAACAGAGCAGAGCAAAACAGAGCAAAACAGACATGTCTTCACTTTCTTCGAAGACACAGAATCCCATGCATCACACACACACACACACCGCCGTAACAAGACCCCCAAAAGAGTCAGTCAGCAAAACGCGAGCGACAAAGGCAGGGAGCATTGGGGGGTTGACACGGAACAAGCACACACACACACACCATGGGAAATGCCACTGTTAGGAAAAACGGCACTACGTGGCGAGCGAGGAAACAAATGGCACACACATCGTGCGGTTCTTGCTTGGTTGTACAACAAGATACTTCCTTTTGGCTAAACGAACGAATTGCACGACATGGGCCCCGGACTGGGAGAGCTGAATGGCAAGCCAGAATACTCAGCTCAAGAAAGAAAACTCAAAAGGGGTTTTTTTGCGCATAGTAGCACAGAAAAACCCGATGTCAATAACATATGACCTCTTCTGGCATGCTTTTGGAGTCTCTTTTTAGTCTGAATGTGAATAGCACTATGTGATGTGTAATTGAGAACTCGCAGTAGCCACACGTGATTGCTTCATTGGAATATGAGGATGTCTAGTGGCTTTTGCGTTATTATACCAATGGGTATGTCTCAGTTCTCGAGCAGACGAATCTATTCTGCGTGCTTGGCAAGCCAAGTACAAGGAACCACCATACCAAACCACCTCAATCAAGCACCCTTCCTAAAACTAACCTTCTCAACCCCCACACTCTCATTCCCCTCCGCATCGCGCTTCAACTGATACACATACAACACCAGCACATCGCCCTGCACATCCATCAGCACGAAACTCGGCGTGTTCGCGTCCTCCTCCTCGCTCGCGCCCAGCGTCTCGTCGCTCCAGCTGTCCGCGCCGGTAGCACTGCCCGGGTTCACGAAGAATTTGCCTTCCATCTCGTAGGCCTCGAACTTGCACGTGCCGCCCCAGCACAGCACGTCGACGTCCATTTGTCGCGCGGCGATGAGCAGCGCGTCGGGGTCGCCGGGGGGGACGATGCTGTCGCCGTGGGTGAAGCCGATGCGCAGGCTGCCGTGGGTGACGATTTTGCTGAGGGCTGTTGGGATTGGGAAGGTGGTGTCGGTGGCTTGTTGTTGTTGTTGTTGTTGGCCGTAGGGCGCTGCGGAGGCGGGCGCGCCGAGAGGGATGTCGAAGTCGCCTTTGACGAGTTGAAGGTCTGGGGCGATGCTGCGCAGGAAGGAGTAGACGGAGGGTGAGGTCAGGTTGCCTAGGCAGAGGATTTGGCCGATTTTGCCGGGGGTGAGCAGTTTCTTGAACTGTGTTTGGTGAGGGAGGGTTAGCTGATTGAGGTCCTTGTTGCAGGGTTTCGGGTGGGTTGGAGAGAGAGAGAGAGAGGAAGAGAGAGGATATATGTATGTACTCTCTTCTTCTTCTTCTTCTTCTCCTCCTCAAGATAGGCGTACTTTTGCGGGAATGTCCTAGCCCCAGCCGTCAGCCTGGCTGCATCCATTGTTGGGTCTGCTTGCGCCTTTCAAGGCAGCGTGGAGGTGCTTGGGCTCACGATTGCGCGGTCTGGGATAAAGAGGTCGCCGAGGACCAGGACGAGTCTGGTAGCCATTGTGGGTGGGCTTGGTGTTGGTGTTGCGGATGTCGCAAGTTTCCTAAACGGGATGTGTGAGTGAGGTCGAGAGTAGTAGTAGTGTCTGTGTCTGCCTGCAGCCAGCGCGGAGAGGCCTGGGCTTTGGTGGTGGTGGAGCTGGTCTGTGAGGTTCGAAGTGTGGAGAGAGATGGCGGAAGGACTGCCGTTGATTGTGTTGCCACGTGACTAAACTATCGCTGCTCTCGCACCGTCATCAATCAACATCGCCGCCGTTGTCGGATCGGAGGCAGTCCAACGTCGATATCGGCTATTGCGGCCACGGAACACCACCCGGAAGGCAACATACGCCGGCCCTGGGAACCCCTGGAGGAGGCGGTGGTGTGTTGGAGAGCGACATCGTCGTTGTCGCTCTGCCTGCGTGCAACTACCGAAACATCGCCTCATCGCACCAACCCCAGCCTCCCCGTGCAATTACTGAGGCGGCTCCATCAAAGTCCATCAAAAGTCCACCAAAGTACTAGCCCCCGCCCCATCCACTCGTCACCATCTTCAATCAAATCTCACGCTCTCCTCCTCCTACTGCAAGGTACACTCGGTACACCAACAAGCTCCCCGATCTCCCCTCCATTCCGTCACGCTGGCCTCCATAGCCCCGCACCGAACCCTTACCCTGCTCCGCCATAGCCGGCTACGGTGCATGCGCATGGCTCCCAAAGACCGTCTCGGCCTGATCTCGAGGCACCTAAATACTACCCACGTCCCGCTGAACACCCCCTTCTCCCACGAACGCAACAGCAGTCCCAACGACGATCTCGAGCAGTCCCCGATCAAGAAGCAGCAGAGCCGCCAGTTCGGAACCCAGACAACCCCACCATCACCACCACCCAAGGAAGAGCCCATTCAAGAGAAGGAAGAGCCAGTCAAGATGTCCAGCCAACCGCCTCACCCAACCGTCCTCATCCCGGGCCCTATCGAGTACGACGATGAGGTCCTCAAGAGCATGGGTCACTACAGCGAGCCTCACACTGCACCAGGCTTCGTGAAGGTCTTCGGCGAGGTCCTTTCTATGCTCCGTCAGCTGTTCCAGACCACCAACCCCAACAGCCAGCCTTTCGTCGTCAACGGTTCCGGAACTCTGGGCTGGGACCAGGTCGCTGCCAACTTGGCCGAGAGGGACGACGATGTCCTCGTTCTGCACACTGGCTACTTCGCCGACAGCTTCGCAGACTGCTTTGAGACCTACGGCGTCAAGGCAACCCAGCTCAAGGCACCCATTGGCGACCGTCCCCAGCTGGACGAGGTTGAGAAGGCTCTCAAGGAGAAGAACTACAAGATTCTGACCGTCACCCACACCGACACAAGCACTGGTGTGCTCTCTGAGATCAAGGCTCTCAGTGAGCTCGTCCACCGTGTATCGCCCGATACTCTCGTCGTTGTCGACGGTGTCTGCTCAGTCGGCTGTGAAGACATCCGCTTTGACGACTGGAAGCTCGATGTCGTTCTCACTGCCACCCAGAAGGCCATTGGTGTTCCTGCCGGTCTCAGCATCCTCATGGCCAGCGACCGTGCCATTGAGCGCTTCCGTGCCCGCAAGACCCCGCCTCCTAGTTACTACGGCAGCTGGAAGAACTGGCTACCAATCATGCAGAACTACGAAGCCAAGAAGCCTTCTTACTTCGCCACTCCCTCGCCCCAGCTCATCCACGCCCTGCACACCTCTCTCTCCCAGATCCTCAGCAGACCCTTGGAAGAGCGCTTCAGACTCCACAAAGAAGCCAGCCAGAAGGTCAAGAAGGCCGTTGCTGAGCTCGGCCTCAAGCAAATCCCCACAAAGCCCGAGAATGAGGCCAACGGCATGACCGCAATCTGGCTGCCCGAGGGCTTGTCGCCACCTGAGATCCTGCCCAAGCTCGCGAGCAGGGGCATTATCTTCGCCGGTGGTCTGCACAAGGAGATTGCTGCCAAGTATATTCGCTTCGGCCACATGGGTGTCTCTGTCACCGACCCCAACAGGGGCGACCTCGACAAGGCTATTAAGGCGCTGAAGGAGGGTCTCGCTGAGGTCACGCAGAAGTAGAAAAGTATATTTTGTTTAAATGTGACGAGGTTGGAGATACATATGATAAATTAACGAAGCGTTGCACATGTTATCAGATACTGAATTCTCTCGAGTACATGCTGATTGTGACATGAAGAGGCGAGAGAGGTAATGGGTCGAAATGTAGTTATAAAAGTACTGTTCTGCCAATAATCCCTTATCCAGGGCGAAAAGAAAAGCTGAACCTCATAAGAAGAATCGCCTACAATCCCAACAATCTCAACAACCCCCCTCCTCCTCCAACATCCCCGAAACCACTCCCCCCCTCTCAACATTCACTCCCCAACAATCTGCATAAACTCCACCCTCCCCTCCCCGCCCACCTTCGCCCACACCGCAAACGGCATCCTCACCCTCCTTTCCAAGTGCCTACTCTCCCACTGCACGTGCCCAAAAACCGCAACATCCTCCCCATTAGCGAAAGAAGTTTCGACGTCGAAGTGGAGGTTTGGGCGGTGTTGGCGCATGTCGGCGAGGGTTTGTGAGATGGCGGAGGGGCCGGTGTGCGCGACGGAGGAGTGGCGGCGGGAGGGCTTTTGGGGTTCCGGGATGTTCCTGGAGAGGGAGTTTTGTAAGAAGGTGGGGCTGGTTTGGGGGAGGGGGAGAGGGGCGATTTACCAGTGCGGGCAGAGGAACGTTGCGTCTGAGGTTGTGAGCGGGGCGATTGTTTCTGCTGTTAGATTGGGGGTTGTGAGGAGGGTCAGGACGGGTGCTGTCCTGGAAGAGGAGGAGGATTCATGTTTGGGAGTTGAAGTTGAGGTTGTTGGTGCTGCTGATGCTGACGGTGCTGAGGTTGGCTGCCCTGCTGGGTGGGAGGATAGTGGTGAATGGTAGGGGATGTCTGAGGGCTGCTGAGGCTGCGAGGGGAGTTTTGTGGCGGAGAGGGCGGGCGAGCCGGGTTGGGAGGCGGCGAGGGAGGCGTAGATGTCGTCGTCGAGTTTGGCGAAGGCGAGTTTTAGGCTGCCCTGGGGGAGGGAGGAGGTCATTGTTGTTGTTGAGGCCATTGTTGTGGATGGGTGCGTGTTGTTGTTACTAAGATTTGGTTTGAATTGATTCAATGTGAGAAAGTGGTCGTTATCGTTATCGTTGTTGTCGTTCGTTGATATCAGTGGTATAGATTGAGGTGAAGTGGAATGGCTACGTCAATGATTCGATAGAAAAGCGATCGAAACGGAAGCTACAACACGAGCTCTCAAGACACACCCGATTACGCGAGCTCAGCTCCTCTTATACATGCATCGGCGCAGACAGCGCCACCAGGTTGGTCATCATCATCCTCGTACCTCCTACAGTGGAGTTACCAGTCTATAACTCCCAAGCACCGCCCAGCCAGGAGTGCCCCCTGCAAGATGCACGATCGCGCATCAGGTCGATGAACTCTAACAAGAGAGAGTCTTGGGAGTGCAGAACAGCCTTTCTTCTTGCACGCAGGCGGCTGAGGAGGTACGAGAGGATAAGCGTTTCGTGGGCTCCCATCTCGACAAGCCGTCATACACAAGACTCTAAGACAAGGGTGCGCTCTGGGCTATGCAGCACAAGCAGCGTTTCGATGGCACGGCACAGCTTCTGGCGGCTACGTGCAAGTGCAGGCGCAGCAGTCGAATGGATCGCGAGCTGCAGAGGAAGAATGGAGCATGTCATAACCCGCACGGGACGGGTCTGTATGTCTGTACTTCTGTACTCCTCGTGCGGGAGGATGTACCGTGGCTCGCGTGTAGCGTTGTGTCCGCGTGGTGGTCGAGGTGAGATGGTCGATCGAGCGAATGAGGTCGAGCTGGGCGACTTGGCAGTGGGGTCGAAGCTTGCTTGGGTGCTCTTGGATGACTTCGGTACCTTTGTCGTGTGTACCTTTTCTGCCGTACATCATCACCCGCGCCCGCGTCCGCGTGTGGATAGATGAGGCACGACTTGTCGTTGGATTCGTTTTCTTCTGGCCGATCTTCTTGTGCCCTCGGGGGAGGGTGGGAGTGCTTGTTCTCAGATACGCGAGGCAGCGCCATTGAATGTCACCTGATGATCACGTGTTGAGGACGTCGCGATGTTACGTCTCGCCTATTTTGCGATCCTTCCTGACGATTAGCTTCCTGGACCTATCGCGCTTAAACAGCTATGGCCGGTGAGTCAGCTGTCAGTTGCATAGGCTGAGCTGAACAGTAGTGATGGTCCTGAAGAATACATGTGTCGCGACCAGGTATCAACGCAAGACACAGAAGGACGCCACCCTGTTCTGCTCTTCGGTAACCTTATACAATGAAGGTGTCTCGCCCTATTTTCCCGACGCCTGCACACTCCTTCACAACAGCACGGCTATTACTTCGTCCCTTCACGGCCGACGATGTTGCGGAATTCCACCTCCTTCGAACCCAACCGGAAGTGATGATCCACACATCCCTGGGCAAAGTTGACGAAGACCACGCCGCTACCCGAGCTTGGATGAATCGATACCTCCATCCAAACGACTCAACAACATTCATCTTCGCTGTTGAGGAACTGCACACACCAGGTGTCATAATCGGATCAATGGGCTCCCACACTTCCGAGCCGCCAAGACTAGGCTACATGCTTCGCAAGGAGTTCTGGAGCAATGGCTATGCAACCGAGGCTGTCCAGGGCTGGCTCAAAGAATACTGGAAGCTTCCTCGCCGTGAGCTTGACATGCAAGATACAATGCTTGAGCATAGCCAGTTGCACTGGCAAGGAGATGCCGTGCGAGAGGCGCTTTTTGCTAACGTTGAGTCTGGAAACGCTGGGAGCACCAATGTCATGCAGAAATGCGGCTTCAAGCGGACTGGCTTCGAGGAGCATGTCAATGATTTTCGAGGTCCGGCGGTGCTAGTTGACTGGTATCTCGAGCGTCCTGGTGCTTAACGCCGCACACACTCTTGAGTGCTATGATCGTGTCGGGGGCTTTGTCAAACCTGGTCGATCGAATCGAATGGTAGATCCCGGACGCGTATATGCTAGAGCGTTGCGAGGTATGGTACCCTGGTCTTACGGACAACAAACAGCGCAGATACACCGTAATTATGGCAGCCTCATAACACGACGAGTCTACAACGTTCCCGCCACGAATGCATCATCCCCACGTAAACCTGAGCCACGTATCTCACTCAACACGCATCAATCCAAGTTCACTGGAACACAGTGTTTGAGCAAAAGCATAATCACCTAGTCAGTGTGAGGACGCTGAGGGAAAGCAAAAGATTAATGCCCTAAGACGGAGTTGAACCGGCGACCTCGTCATTACTAGTGACGCGCTCTACCAACTGAGCTATCAGGGCTTGATGGAAGATAACCATTTAGCTGGATTTATATTCGCTGTGCGCTTGCTGCAAGCCACATCTCAGTAGATTCAAGGCACTGGCCTTTGAAGTATGTGCGATCTTGTCCTTGATTAGGGCTACCAAGCTGGCTTAGCAGCAGCATTCTGCTGAGCGAGGTCGCTGCCAGCATCTGGAGTAATCTTCCTGCAGCTACGTACTATCGAGAAAATACTGCTCACGCACACTACAGGTATCAACTCACCAATGATTAGCATTTGTGTCGTGGCTTTGAAGATACATGCCCTTGTGTGTGATTGGTTGCTTGGTTGCAAGTGAGGGGAAGCGGGTCTTGACACTTGCTCGCCCAAGATCCGGCCAGCTTCCTCAATCACATTGTCAACAGTTTCCTTCAGTAAAGGAGAGCTCCTACCTTTCGCTTTCGGTGTTTGATGCTCCGATCATATTTTCCGTTGAAATACAGAAAAGGAAAAGCAAGTCCATCGCCAAAGGCTTCAGCCGCCGCCTATCGGCCTCCTCCCCGAACCTCTGACTTTCAAAGAGTTCAGTGAACGCGAAAGCTGTCCATTCTCACCAGTCTTCACCTCCAACAAACACTTAACCCCGTTGCAAACAGAACTCTTCCGCTTGCATCTTCTACTTTTGGAACACTACATCCACCAGCAAAGGGTTTTCGAAGAGCCTGGCAACGATCCTCCTCCATGTCGCGCAGTACCACCTGCTACTAGAGCAGTGGTTCCAATGCCGCAGGGTTTACAAACTGCGCTCGTTCGCTTCATTTCATCAAATCAGCTTGATTCAACGGTGAGATGGCCGAGCGGTCTAAGGCGCTAGCTTAAGGTGTTACCATCTGGTATAACCACAATCGCTAGTCCGAAAGGGCGTGGGTTCAAATCCCACTCTCATCAACATACCTTTTGCTTTTTTTGTTCGTGGCATCGCCTGAGTGGCAGCGTTCTTGTTGACGGTGTGTTGTTGTTTTTGGACATTTGAACTACCATGAGAGAGTGTTGAGTCAACTGATCACGACCATACAAGTCACCGCGCGGACGCCATGACCTTTCTGGAGCGAGAGCCTCGAGTATTCTTTTTCCTTCATCGATCACGCACTTATTTAGGGCTTGTCAGAACCGCTACTATGACTTCTCAACGACTGCGCAAAGCGATTGATTACGCTTGTCGAGTATATCCACAGGAATCCGCTTTTGCGATTCATATCACACAAAACAGGCGTGTTCACGGTGACTGGTTGTGGAGCAACGCTCGGAACGCCATATCAGCAAGTCTTGCGCAATCAGTGTCGCAATCGCAACTTATCTGTACGTGACACAGGGTTGTCAATGGACACTTATCGCTCATAGCGGTCGTCTCAAGCAGATGCGTATTTAAGCTTTGTGTGCACCTCAAAATTACCGTAAGTCTGGATTATTCGAAACATTCTTGTCGATCAACGTCAAAGTACTTCTGTTATGGTTTCCAAAGTGCGCCGTGTTGCAGTCATAGGCGCAGGTCCGTCGGGTGCGATTGCAACTGATGCGCTTGTGAAGGAGCAGGCGTTTGATACTATCAGAGTCTTTGACAGGAGAGCTGGAGTAGGTGGCACATGGTAGGAAACACATTTGCAAATTCTTTGATCACGTATGCTAAACACATATCTGAAAGGTATCATACGCCGCAGCTGCCAACCGGGATTATATCGCTCCAAGATGTCCTCTCGGGCAAGGCCGACGAGCCAATACCGATCCCAGAACAACTTCCAATCGTGACACACGTCACTAGGCAAATCAATGGCCATCAAGAACGATTCTCCGATTCCGCTATCCATGAGAACTTGCACAGCAACATCACGCCAGAGATCATGAGTTTCACCGATCGTCCTTTCCCAAAAAAGCTCTCGGAATACGCCATCGCGCAGTACGGCGACAAGAACGTTCCATTCCGGCATCACAGCGTTATTAGAGAGTGGATTGAGGCATTGTTCGCACCCTACGAAAAGCTTCTCGAGCTGAACACGACCTTAGAGCGTGCGGAGAAGATCAACAATGAATGGGTCTTGACGCTTCGTAAAGAATTCGCCGGCAGGAACTACTGGTGGCAAGAGACCTTCGACGCAATCGTCGTAGCCACAGGCCACTACAATGTTCCCTGGTTTCCGGATATTCCAGGACTGCTCGCATACCACGAGAAATTTCCAGATAGGATCAAGCATAGTAAGCACTTCCGAAGCTCGAAGGACCATGTTGGCAAGAAGGTCGTGGTCGTTGGCGCTTCTGTCTCGTCACACGAGATCATTCATGAGGTCTTGGATGTCGCGAAGCAGCCAGTGTACGCATCCATCCGCGGCGATCCTATCCCTGCTTTTGGATGGGAACCTTTCCATCATCCCCACATTGAGGTGAAGAAGCAGATTCAGCGGTTTGAGCCCGATACTGGAAGGGTTGTGTTTGAAGATGGTTCGTACCTTGATGATGTGGATCATGTGTATTTTGGCACGGGCTACACTTTCAGCGTTCCGTTCCTGCCGAAGGTGCAAGAGCGTGTGAAGAAGGCGAACCGTCGGTTACCTGGCGTGTATCAACATACATGGAACATCGAGGATTCTTCTTTGACGTTCATTGGACAGGCAAGCCTACTGTTTGAGCAATTAGTGAGGGCAACGAAAGCTAACGCACATTCATCACAGCTCGGCGGCGGCTTCACGTTCCGCGTCTACGAATGGCAAGCTGTGGCAGTAGCCCGACACTTAGCAGGTCGAGCGAAGGCTCTGCCATCTATACCCGAACAGTTGGAGTGGGAACGACGACGTGTGGCCGAAAAGGTGGGAGGCAAGGACTACTATTCCATTGCGCCGAACTACGAGGAGTTCTTCGAGTTTTTGCGAGGGATCGCTGGAGAACCTGCTGCGGGGACTACGGGTCGATCGCTTCCGGTGTTTGATCCTGAGTGGTTGAAAGTATGGGTGGGAATGGTCGATACTAAGATCGGTGGCTGGCAACGCAAGAGGAAGAGGGCGGAAGCTCTTGAGGGTGTTGTGAAGGCGAAGCTGTAATTGCATAGAGTCCTATAGAAGCCATTGAGACTATAATATAGGGATATCAAAAGAAGATTGAACTCTCGATTCCATAGTAGTCGAATGTTTGGGTGGACCATTAAATATGGCATATTTAGTCATGGATGTAAACCGTGAGGAGGGTTCGGGTTGTAGTCCGACATTTCAAGGTGGCGAACATTGGAACCCTCAGTTTCGATCATACATACAACGTTCTTGAAACATATACATCGTGCGGTCCAATCCACCGTTCGTTTAGTATCTATCTGTCGCCAGAAGTCAGAAATCGATTCATCGTGCTTCTGACCACAGGTCGAGTCACACTTGCAAGTCATCGCCGCCGCAGCGGCTTCAACCAGGAAGCAAACCATTCGGACTCAGACCTACACACCATCGACCATGGATGACCTAGCCTTGCAAAACGAGCTCGAAGCACTCGCCGGCAATGCCTACAACCCCAACCTCCCGGAAGACGGAACCCCGCCAGAGCCCCTTTCAACCACAATCAACCGTTGGAACACCCTCTTCAAAATCCCAGGCGATGACGCGATCGATATGATTATGCAACACCGCAACAACCTGACTCGTACGCGGATCTCAGAGGAGCATTGGGAAGCTGTTCGTACAACCAAAGAACCACAAGGCTACGATCGCGAAGCCTACGAGTACGAGCTGGATTTGCAAAAGCGGAAGGCAAACATGGGCAACATCGTGCCGGTTGACGACGAAGCAGAAAGTCGGGTGACATATCTTGTCGAGCTAAGTGGTCCTCTGGAAAGCTTGGAAGTTATGCAGAGGGCTGCCGGGCTAGAGAAGGCACCTTCGATGGTCGATGGTTGGAGTGTCGAGGAGAGAAGAAGTGTTCAAATGTGCATCGTCGGCAACAAGGAAAAGCGAGCGGTTTTGCAATGGGCGGCAGAGCAAGGTGGTGGGTTCGAGCCTACGATTCTGGTGAATCCGAAGTCGATGGAATAGTTGATGCTTCCAATACCAACAAACATGAGGACATATTTTCTCATCAATATTAAGATTCTTGTGTTATTAAGTCTGTAATCTATCAAACCCCTATCATCCTTGCTGCTTTTCCTTTCTGGCAGCGAGCTCTCGGCAGAACTTGCTGTTCTGCCTTATCGTTGCACCGTACCTAAGGAACATGAATGGGATCACGCCTAGAAGGATTGAGATAAAGCCAAGAAGACTGCACGCCCAAGCTATGCCGAGGCGTTCATACATCGGCGCCGTAGCAAATGGCAATGCTACTGCCAACATACTTCGCGAGCATGACGCTGCTGCCATAGCGCTCGCCGAAAAGATCTCATAGGCATCCACTATGTAGTTAAGCAGAGCCATAAAGATCAAAAGATAAGCGATTCCGAACGGGATGGCAGCAGCCATAGGCACGATCCAGTGGATTTCTGGCTTCGCTGTCCAGCCCAGCCAGAACAGGCTGATGACTAACAATGGTGCAGCGAGGCATGCTAGAGGAACGCGGCGGTATTCCTCTTGGCTGTACCATGCCGGGCGGAATGGCTTGCTTCCGACGTGGGCAAGATAATAATCCCAGCCGAGATAGATCGCAAATGCGATGACGCTGCCGATTCCGATCGGTAGGAATGCTAGACCGCGTTCACCAGCGCTGAAGCCATATACGCCAGTGTAGATTATAGGGAATGCTTGCAGGAACACTAGTAAGATTGTTAGTGGTCAGTCTTGAGGATATGGGGTATACGACAATGGCTTAACTTACTGTAGAAAATTGCGTAGATGAGTGCGGTGTAAAGGCAACTGAACAGCACCAGAGCCTCAAAGAAGAACATGCGCACCGGGCGCGTGAGAACGACCACGGCTAGTTGGTAGAAGTCTCTTCGCTCGAGTTCGATCGGTGCCATTATTTCCTCATTGCCCTGTTTGCGGAGCTTTTGAGCCTTCTTCTGAAGCACAACGGGTCCATAAGTCTCAGGCATGAGAAGTAGTGCTGGCCATGTCACGCCTGCTAGAATCAACATGATCCAGTAAGCCCATCGCCATGAGACGACGCCAACGTAACCTGACGCGATGGGGCCGATCAATGGACCGAATGTTGTGCAGGTCATATAGAGGGCAATGATGCGACCTCGTAGCTTGATGTCAGAGAAAAGGTCGGCATACACGCCACCAATAACACTGTTTGGCGTACTAGCTCCGATTCCAGCGATCAGACGCATGACGACCAGACCTGCGAACGTGGGCGCAAGTGCGCATCCTAGTGTGAATCCAGTGTAAACCGCGAAGGTAGAAATCATGACTATCTTCCGACCGTAAGTCTCTGACAACGGCGAGAAGACAAGAGGCCCAAGAACGTAGCCAACGAGATACAACGACGTTGGAAGGATCAGCTGAGATTGATCTGTAATGCCAAAGTGGTCCGACATCTGCGTGCTGATTCCGCTGGCCACCGACGATCCCATAGCAGAGTTGACCACAATCAACATTCCCGTCAGGACCGTATATGTCTTCTTGAGCGTAGAGAAACAGTAAGGGTTGGTGGGGTCGTTGTGGCCAAATTGAAGTACTTTCTTGCTCCCCAGATTTTGGTCGTCGTTACAGTCATTATTCGTGAGCGTTGGCGAAGTCCTGCCAGAGATATCGCCAGAATTGTCTGCGGCTTCTAGATCCAGTTGTCTTTCAATGTCGTTCCTGTTGATTTCATCGCGTGTTGTGGTTCGTGAGAGGGTCCGTACTAGATCGAGAGGAATCTGAGAGCGTTTCTGGCTCTCCGTGGTGCTGAGAACATCTCGTCGTGTAGTTCGTGACAGAGTTGTTACTAAGTCAAGTGGAATCTGTGTTTGGTCTCTGTTTCTGGAGGTTGTTTGGAACAGTCTTTGGCCATTTCCTGTGTTTGCCATTTCGTCGTTTCGGTCACCCCTGACCTTTCTGTCTTGTTAGCTGTCTGCAGCACGAAGGAGAGTTCGTTTATAGATTGAAGTCATGTTCATTCGCAGGTTTTTTATTATGACTATTACGATGCTCTACGGAAGTCGTGCCGGGGCGTGTAAAAGTCTTAGACGATTCTTGCCTTTTTGTGACGCGCTTTGTAAGAAGACTGCGCGTTGGGCCAGTGGACCCTGGCATGTACTACGGTAGGGCGTCCGGGCAGGACATTGCTGTGTGCAGTTTTGCGCCTTTCGGTCGTCTTTTAAATACCACAATTGAGGAGCTGGATTACCGATGATGGACTCCAGAGAGAGTGATTGCAGGGCTGGCTGATGTGAAGCATGAAGGGAGCTCTGCAATGCTCTAAACCTCAGGTCTCGCTTCCTCCTTCCACCACTTTTCGGGGAGATCTGCAGTGCCCCAAAGGCCAGGCCATAAGTGGTAAGCGCAAGTCGGCCCCTAGCCCGACGCAAAAACTCGCGCGAAAATCGTAGCCCAAGAAGTCAAAGGACCCAGCCTCAGCCAGCCCTGTACAGATGAGTTTGCAACACGATGAGGGCACTCCCACAGACCTGCATTTGGATGCATCATTAGGGTTGGACTACCCATTGTTCTACCATGGCAGCCTGTCCAATTGCCACTATGGAGTCGAGTCCGGAGCCAAATTGTCTGAGTCGCAGACTTTGAGCTAGGAGAAGTGATCTGCTGCTCACTTTGGGCTCTACTGGAGGTGAACCAAATCATTGTGATATTCGCTCTCTGAAACGCCGTTGGTGACGTCCAATCTTGCTCTTACATCCATACAACCCAAAACTGTGAGTGTGAATATGTCTCCCGAGAGATTCATCTTCACATGCGGCAACGTGTGTTTTCCGCCGCTTGTTGGTACACTAATTCGCGTGAAGCAGCCAGATCTAGACCCTGCACATTTGTCGAGCTCGGGTGGGAGATTGACGGCACGGGACATTTAAGCGACCACGTGGCTAGACACATAGGGTTAACGCACAACATGTCCACGGCCTGGGGGGAGACAAAACCTTGAGCAACACAGAAACACGAGTGCTTACCCTCTAGTGGCGGCGTGGTGGGCATGTCTGTGAGGCGCTTGAGACGATCAGATCAGCCTTACCATGGTCGTACACGCATGTAGTCAAATCATGCATCTGTCAAAACAGCCACTTGTTGCGGTACAGTTGAATCCATGGACCTGAGGATGGGGACCCGGACGTTGATCTTCATGCGGAGAAAGGTCCTGACAAGAAGATGCGATTTCGTTGGTGCCTCTCGTCCTGATTATGATCTACGGCATCCTCTGACTCGCAAATCTGCACAGTCCGTTTCATGGAGGCGTCAGGTGAGGAGGGATCCCATGTACCCGGGCATGAACTCAAGTGGCGCTATCGTCAGGTACCACGGGCCGCTCACGTCTCCCTGCCCATCCACCCCATCGATAAGGCTAGTGCCGTCTCTCGCCTTCACTGCATCGGTCCCTTCCGATTCGCCGCAATGCACTTCCAAGCCTGCTGTGAAGACGACCGAGGGAAGGGCTTACACCCACCATTGGCAAAGGATGCTGGCTGGACGGGACGCAATTGTCCTTTTGGCTTTTTTGCTAGCAAGTGTCGTGGCGCGGCCTCGACTGATCATGGGTGGTGCTATGGAAGCCTTCCAGGTTCTTGTGTGTATATAGTCGTGCCGTGGCAACACTTGCGTCGCTCGCCTACAGCAGCGTCGTCTTTCTCTCCATTCCTTCGATCGCGAGAGTTCCGTCTTTGCAATGGGTGTCGATACGAAACTTAGTCCGCACCTCAAGCTGTGCGCAAGCACTATCTCTCTCGGCAACTCCTGCGCAGTCCACTTCTTGGACTACCTCTCTGTGAAAACACAAGATGCCTCATTCGAAGACCTTGCGATTGATTTCCTGGACACAAGCCGAATTCTCTTCCGGGTTCAGGATGGGATCTCTGTGGCTTCCAAATCAAAGGGCATAGCACTACCATCAACAGAAAGCGCAGCTGATCTCCTCGAGCGCCTAAAACGCGTCTCCGCCACGTTCTCTGTCGTCGATCAACTGGTCAAGAAAAAGATGAAGAACGAGGACAAGCATGGCATCAGCAGGCTGGGAAATGGTTTCCGCAACATGGGCACTGCAGCAGGCGTTGAAAAGATACGAAAGGCCCTGGTCCAGGACAGAGAAAGCTTGCGCATCGCTTTAACAAGGACACCCGCAGATGCAAGAAGGAACGACTTCGACACCACCAATGGAATCGGCTACACTGCTTTGATCGCAGTCTTTGATTCTCGATTGCTGAAGTTCGGGCCGCCACCTTCAGTTCCACCACGGATTGACCTGCCCCTTCGCGAAAAGCATTCGAACTCGTCCAATCACACACTCACTCCAGATTCAGCCGTACAAGGCATTCCACCGCAGAAACGAGATCGTGGCATGTCTCCGTTCCCTCCGATTTCGACGACTGAGGTGAAGCCGCCAATGGGTTACGGCATCGAATCTCCGGTCATGGGCAGCATCGCTCCCGATCGTGTTTCGCTATCGACAATGTCAAACCAATCGTTGAGGTACTGGGACGATCAATCGATCATGTCCAGCCGTCGAGAGATCGACAGCGTCGTTTCTAGCTACACCTCAAGGCCGACCATGGACTCGAGGGCGGCGCCACGATGGTCGCCGAAGCTTCAAAAAGAAGCAATCTCACCCACTCAAAAGGCTGCGCTGGTCGACGCCGTACGGGCAAAAGATCACAGGTCCATGGAGCAGCTGCTTGACTTGGGTGTACCAGTAGATGGCGAGCCTGAGGAGAATTTACTGCGGTTCGCAGTGTCTACTTACGACCTGGATGCTGTACGACTTCTACTGCTGTTCGGAGCTAACTCCAACGCCAAAGACCACGCCGGCCTCACACCGCTATACACTGCGACAGAGGCCATGTTCCTAGAGGGGGCTCAAATGCTTCTCAAGTACGGTGCAGACCCGAACCTCAGCGCGGGCCAAAACAAGGAGACTCCATTCGCCGCATCCCTCAAAGAGGGTAAATCTCATTTTGCGCAGCTCTATCTTGAGCACGGCGCAGAGACCGACGTGATCATGGCAAACGGAAACACACCTTTCATCCAGGCGATGGACACATCAACAGAGCTCAGCATCGTGGAGATGATGCTCTCGGTGAAAATCGGCACTGACCCGAACTCCAAGAACAAACATGGTGAAACTGCTTTGTTCAGGGCGATTAATGCAGATCGCCTTGATCTCGTTAAACTGCTGCTCGACCGTAATGCCAACCCCAACTTGCCTGGTCCGAAGCATATGCTTTGGCCATCTGTTCACAAGCCGGAAATTCTCGAAGTGCTCCTCGCAAAAGGTGCTAACCTGAAGTTGGCGCCCGGCATCTTGGAGCTCGCCACATCTATCAACAGTGTCGAGGCTGTAGACCTTCTGCTCAAATACAAAGCCGACCCCAACGCGAAGAAAGATGGCATCTACACACCTCTTTGCTCAGCCATCCGCGACGACCGTGAGGACCTCGTGGACAAATTACTCGCAGCTGGAGCAGACCCAAATCTAGCTGCACTCGACTTCCCTACCTTCAAGTGTGTGTCGTACCACCGACCACATCTTCTGACCAAGGTCCTCAAAGCTGGTGCAAACCCTCACCACCCGAAGGGCATCGTCGAGAGGTGCATTGAGCAGAACGAGATCGACTGCCTAGCGATCCTTTTCAAACACCATGTCAACGTGAATGAGCGCAATGTCGCCGGTCATACTGCTCTCACGACAGCGATCAAGAGCAACAACCTCGAAGTGCTGGATCTCCTCCTCCACCAAGGCGCAGACCCAGCAGTCCGTGGCCAAGAGTGGCCCATCACTCTAGCTGTGGAGAATCCAGAGATCCTGGCAAGACTCCTACCACACATCGACACAAAGAAGATCAACAAGGGCGCTCTCGAAAGAGCTGTAATGGCAAACCAGATCGACAGCGTCAAGATGTTGCTCGCTAAGGGCGTGGACGTCGAGGACAAGAACGCCGGCGTTTTCAGTCCTCTCACCACTTCGATCCGCGAGGACCGTAAACACATATTCAGGTATCTTCTGGACGAGGCAGGGGCCGACCCTAACTCTCCTGGCGAGCATCTCCCTATCATCAAAGCCATCCGCCGCCACCGTGCAGACGATCTGTCATACATCCAGCACCTAATCGAGCGCGGCGCCGACATGAACTTGATGTACCGCGGCTGGAACGCTGTACTACAGGCTCTGGAGAATGGCGAGACGCAGGTGTTCAAGCTGCTCGCCGAGTCCGGCAACCCAGACCTTACTGCGCGCGATGAAGAAGGTCGATCTGTCATTGACATCATGCAAGAACGTGGCATGAAAGACGAGCTGGAGATTTTGCTCGGCGGTCCATCCTCCAGTCCAGAGATCAAGGAGGCACTGAGCCAATTGAGGGGCATGGTCGGAGAATGAGAAAGCGAGGTGTATGTGGCAATTGACTTGGGAAGTATATCTTAATGACGGAGGATGTGGACGAAGCTGCGCGTTTTGCTTCAAAATTGGATTCTTTATAGCGATCATTATTCCTTTTGTAGAGATTTGTATTGGACGTTAATGCCTTATACCCACACTAAAATTTACCAGTCATCTCACTCCTCTGGACCAAGTTGCAGCATGTCGTCAAGTACCATCCGCAGCATGCAACTGCAGCATTTTGCCCGAGCAGTGCTGTGCACATCGTCACCAAATTAGACAAAGATCGAAGAGCCAGTAAAAAGCTAGCGGTGAGGATACTATGATAGACAATGGAATAGTCGCCCCGTTGGATATACCGCATCAAGCTAGCGCTACAAGTGTCGTCAAGGTGTCTCAGGTGGGTGTGCCAGCCGACGATCTGACCTACTGCTGGTCCGCAGTATGGCGTAAGTAATCTAGCACCATCCAGTGGAACCGATTGCGGCTGGATCTTGACCATCGGTACATCTCCCGCGTGATAGAAAACAGGCGATGCTTCGAAGTAACATTACAACCTGATAGGAAGCACCCAGGCTTGCGGACGTTATGTCAATGACCGGTACAGCAGTGACCATGCTGCATACGCTGTGATGCACGGGTATATCGTTTGCTCTGTTAAGCTGCGGATGCGGACGATGCAGTAGTACTAATGGTGTCGCATGCGCAGGTTGGCGCTTGTGAATTTTTCCACGTAACACGTAAGTAACCATCCATCCTCTTGAAGAGGTTTAGAATGTCACAGCTCATCAACCGTTTCGTGGAGGACTATGAGAAGAACCTGACCGTGCATGAACAAATAGCATCAGCTGCGGAGCAAAGATGCCGCGATCTTCTTGAGGAAAACCACATCCCAGCCGTCATCACCTCACGTCCGAAATGTCCAACCCGTCTACGAGAGAAGCTCGAGAAGCGCAACCCCGAGCTGCACTATCGTACAGAAGCCGACATCCAGTCCAACATACCGGATCTCTCCGGCGTCCGAATTGCGCTATACTTCCCTAGCCAACAGAAAGACGTAATCCAACTGCTCCAGCAAACCTTTGTTCCCATTTTGGTCAAAACCTACGATTCCACACCTGAGTCGGAGCATAGCCCTCATGACAGCCCGCAAGAATCGCCAGAAAAAAAGGAAAGCGTCATACCAGATGTGCCAACGCAGCATATCTTCCGCCCGACCGGATACCACGCCATCCATCTGCACATGTGCACTCGGACAGATGATACTTTCCCCCAAAACAGTCCGACCGCGGAAGCAGCGGTCTTCGAGATCCAGATCACGACTTTGCTCATGCATGCTTGGTCAGAGGTAGACCATGACCTCGCATACAAATGCCACGGCGAAGAGCCATCGAACGAAGAGACTCGCGTGCTGAGTGAGATCAATCGAAACATCGTCGCTAGTGAAGGATTGCTTCGTCAGCTTGAGGAGCTGGTCCGGAATCGCAACTTGAGTCGGCGAACTAATTAGAAGCCACGCAATCATATTTGTTCCAACAGCACGAAAACCACCGTTTGGACTTAGCACGAGCAACTTAGTGTATCTCTGCCGACCGTCGGACAAGCATAGTGTCGCTGGCACCTGATTTCTCCGGAATCCTGATCCTGGCGTAGGGAAGTCGAGCAGATATTGCTCATGTTAGATAGCTCTAGAGTAGCGTTGCCTTGCCTAATCGCGTATTTATTCTTTTGCTTCGCTCTTAGTATCGGTACCAAAATGTAGGCCCCTGGTACTTGTGTGATCAATGGAAACGGGCAGACTGGGCGCTAGGAGGTATTTTCAATACCTTATACCTGCACTGGCACTGCATGAACAGTCCCTAGTTCTTTCTCAAGAACCCTCGTAATGTAATCGAAACAAGCAAAATCCGATTCGCTCAAGCATAAACCGGCTGGCAAACCACAACAGGACCCCTGTAAATCTTCCTCGCCACAACAGCATAATACCCACTCGCAAACCCCATAACCGCGACAAACATTACCGGACTCCAATTGAAATTCGCCGCAGTCACAGGGTAACCGGGCGGGATGACCGCGAAGAACATAAGGTAGAACCCATAGATCGAGCCTGCAAGGTTAACCGGCAGACCCGCTTTGCCCAGCGACCACGCATACGCAGGCAAAGGCGCACCACGCAAACGCCGCCACACCAGACACAGGATAGACAGCTCGTAGGTAAATGCTAGAGCGAGGGTGCCTAGTGAGATGATGGCTTGGAAGGCGACGGAGCTGCCCAGCACGATGAGCGCTATCAGGACGACGAAGAGAATAACCACTACTAGGGCGTTCTGAGGCGAGCCGGTCTTGCGGTTGACTTTTGCAATCCAGTGGCGGAAGGGGAAGCCATCATCGCGCGCGAACGCAAAGATTTGGCGTGATGTGGCGGCGGTAAAGTTGAGGACGTTGAGGAAGATACAGATGATCATGACGCTCGCGAGGGCGAGAGCGCCGCTGACGGAGCCTGTTGAGGTGACGAAGACTTGCAGGAAAGGGTAAGGTGCTTCCAGAACGCTGTAGTCGACAAAGCAGGCCGAGTAGACGCAGAGCGTGATAAAGCTGCCCGTACCCATGATGCTGTAGGCACCGACCATGGCTCGAGGGACGATCTTGCCGGCGTTGGAGCATTCTTCGGCCATGTGAACCTGGCGAGGTATCAGTGTCTATGCGCGCGAGCCTGCTGTGCTGGAGCTGGGTACTTACCACACTGTCTGAGCCAAGTAGGGAGAAGAATAGCAGGATCTGTGACGAGAGCACCGCCATGATCCCATTACCGCCGCCGACGATCGGCTCGAAGCTCTGAAACACTACTCCGGCGCTGTTCTTTTCTGGCGACAGCACGAGGAGCGTGATTATCAGAGAGAAGAACACTATGACCATGTATGCTGCGATGAAGCCTTCCAACAGTGGTAGGTATTTGACGAGATAAACGTTGATCAGATAGACCAAGAGGGCGACACCGACAACGACGAGGTACGAGTGCCATGGCTCGGGGTGATAGCTTGGGTGGGCAAGAGCGGCTACTGCAGGGATGATGTCTCCTGGGAGAAAGATAGAACTGGCAGCACCGACTAGCCAGGCGAGGGCTGAGAGCCAGCCTGATAGGAAAGGTCAGTTGCCGTGAGACGCGTTGAGCAGTGAGTGGTATTGCGACTGACCTGAATAATAGCTAAGCAGCTTCTGCAGATGTGCTGGTGCGAACTCAGACACCCACTGCCGAAAGCATGTTAGTAAGTTACCCACCGGTGCGCAAAAGTTGGATGGCTTACGTGGTACTGACCGCCGGCTGTCGGTGCGATGGAGGACATTTCTGCAAGACTCAGGACGATCATGAGGAAGCCGAAAAAATTGCAGATGACTGCCGAATGTCAGTAAGGATGAAAAGCACTGTAAATGGTTTGTGTACTGACACATCACAATTGCTCCACCAGTTCCGGCTGCTGCGATGGCGTAGGTGCTGTTTCTGAATCAATGTTAACAACACTCTGTCATTCAATCAAGGTCAGGGTCCGCCTACATTGGGATGAAGACGAAACCCATCATCACAGCCAAACAGAAGCTAGAGATGGACACAACGTGGAAGTTACGCTGTGCAGTTTGTCAGTTTCTGGAGACCAAACAATACATCACATCATCACGCATACCCTGAACTCCTGCTTCTTGCCCATGCGACGCATGTCCGCTGAGTCGGCAGCTTGGATTTTGCCAAACTCGGAATCAGAGATGTTGTCGCCATCACTACTTGGGCTCCGGGGCGTCCAGCCTTTGCCTCTAGAGTGTAGTTCGATCGCCTCCATCGTAGTCGCTGTTAATGGTTGTCAAGTACTTGGTGGATGCAGTAGGACAGGTCACGACGGACAGGCGGCCATCGCAAAGACATTCATCTTTTCGCCATAGAACAAGCCATTGCCCCGAGCCGTCGACTGGTGCTAGGAGGTACTAGACCTTGCCACTGTCATCTACCGAAGATGCACATTGTGGCATGCCGCGATGCAACGAGCCACGTTGTAGGTGGTAGCGTCCTGCGGTGCAGCAGGGACTGGCAGGTTGAGCAAACCAGTGTGTCTCGCCTAGCTCGCTTGCAAGGTCTCCGAGCTACGGCAGACATCGCGGTTGAGTGGGACGTATCAGGTTCCCGTAAAATGCCAGGGCCATGTAGAGAACGGCACTGAGTGGCAGTAGGGCAATACCTCTATAGATTACTTGCATTGGCCAAGCGGCCTTGGAAGTTTCGTCGGCACAGAAGCCTCTAGCCGGGGTCAAGTGTGGGTATCTAGTCGATCCTTCGCGAAGGGACAATCTGTCTACGAGTGTCGTGTCGTCTGAGGTCACGTCGGTAACGGGGTTTACCTGGGCGATCCGGGAAGCCTCGTCAGTCGGCTGTCCACACACTTCGTCTGCTTTGTGCTCTTTTACAGACTCTTACAGACAGACTCCAAGACGTTGCTGTTGCAAAAGTATTATAGTTGATGGTTCCACTGCACTAATATGGCACACACGGCACGTGGAATCCTTCGCCGGAGGCTCCAATGCCGGCCCGGCATCCGGCGATCTGCGGGCTTGATTCACGATGCCTGCTACTGCGCTTCCTTCAGACCTCTCTCTCCTGTCGCTTACAGCACAATAGATTCGTAGATTTTGCTATTCGTGACGAAAGCCCCAGTCATCCGTTGAGTCGCCAGGGCGTCTTGTGTGTTGATTGCGTCTGCTCGTGAAGACCGCAAACGGCGGATATGCCGCGTACTTTCTCCAGATGTCGGTACCCAAGACGGCGCAACGACCGAGAGGCATCTTGTGTCCCTAGGGATCTCATCCTAGGATACTCACGGACTATGCCTCGCCTCGCTCGCGAATTCTTCATCTCGGTACTAGCTTCATCACAGCCTGGCGCTTTCGATCCTGCGGAGGCAACACCGAGACACCCTCAACAGAAAGCATGGAGACTCACCAACGATTAAGACAACAAGGCACGTGACCAGGGCAAAGCGACTCAACATTGGAAATTGTAGATTACATGATGGGTAGTGGTGTGTCTCGGTTCCATGAGCGAGATAGTCCTTGTGACATGCGAGCCGCCAGGTAGGTAGCGAACACTCTGCGTGTTGGAGACCCCGGCAGTAGTAAGGGCTTCAGCGATGTTTTGTTGTTTCACTCTGCTCTGTAGAGCTGCCGTTGTCTACTTCCGAATCTCAATCACTTCTTCTATGCATTTGCGAAAATGACTGACGCCGGCGGCCATCCAACCTTTACACCAAAAATCAACACTGATGATCACAGTGCGAAGGTTGTACTATGCGGAGCCCTCATTATACCCCCAGTCACGATGATGGCCGCTTTGGGTGTCTAAAATCGTATCCGATCAAAGACGCTCTTTCGAGTCGACAGCCTGGTTACTTTGCTTGGAACTGTATGTCGCATGACTGCACACTTCCACGACGCAAACATCAGGTTAACAGTTCAATTGCCAGATTTTAGCTGTCGGGACCTATGCAACATTTGTTCATGCAACAAGTCTCGGTTTCGGAAAACACACGACGGCTCTGACGAATGCGCAGCTTGAGTCTGTCAGGCAGGTCAGTCCTTCGTGATCACTCCAGCAAGACATGCATGTTCAAGCTGACAGCGTTATCAGACCATCTTGGCTGCCATACTTCTGTTCTTCACGGCGCAAGGTTTCGTCATGATGGGCTACAACATGCTTGCGAGGAAGACCGCGCGTAGCCAAGGCTTCTTTCACGGCATCGATGCTCTTTCCGGCACCACAACGGTGTGGACACTAGCGAATATCGTTGTGGTCGCAATCTGTCTTTCCACTAGCTCTTCGCCGCCTGTAAGCATCGGTCATGCGTCCTGCTGGAAAGATCGGATATCAGTCACTGACAACACACGCAGTACCAGTTCCTGATCTCGTCTGGCGTAATTACGATTTTGATTTCGATGGGGCAACTGTTCTCCTTTCTGTGGATTGTGTGGAGCACACACGCACTTCTTCGGGTGAAGATTCGCTGGTCCATATCCATCGATCTATTCGTGCCGTACGTAAAAAGCCCCCTAGCACTCGTCTCCAAAACGACCAGTTGAGAGGAAATATCGCACTAACACAAAGACGCACAGAGCTTGCCTAGCCGCCGTGATCACCCGCCTTCTAATCCTACCAGCCGACCTGTTCACCAACGACTGGACCTTCACCTCGATCGACACCGCCCTCGTCCTCGTCGCCGAAGTGTTCCTTTCCGTCATGAACCTCCTAGCGCCGAGCCTCCTAGTATTCTTCGACCAAACAAGCACAGGAGGTCTACACTTTGTGCCGGGGAACACGCCACATGCGACGCAATTCTCTTCGTCCGGCCCTTCACAAAAACTAGGGAGTGTCGACGAACGCCAGAATACAAGAGCACATGTGAAGCAGAAAAGAGAAAGCGCGATCAAACAGGGCGGTGGTGGGGCTATGGAGTTTTCGAGTACGAAGAACCTGTGTTCGACGTCTATTCGCCGCGATGAAGAAACCAGAGAGACTAGCTTTGACAGCGATACCATACCTGTCCGACGATCGGTGGAGATCCGCTAGATCTATCTGACTGCTGAGTGCAGGCCACAAATTATCATACTATTGGATTGTATTATTTCCGGTTTGATTCATGCCTGCGGACTATTTAACGTCGCGATTTCAGGTTCAGCTTCTCAAAATGAAGCATCAGTTCTTTGCTAGGGACGATGTTGCAGTTGATCTCGCTCAGTGCACTGCACGCGTCTCCGATAAAGTGTCAAGGATCGCAGAACTGATTTCAAAATGTTTGTTTGTTATACACTCGCTTAATGTGGGGTTTCCGTTATTCGCGGTTTTCTTCTCGCGTCATCATGCAGTCAAAAACTTCAAAGAAACTCGTTGTGGCGTTGGCAAAGCCAGACTCAACATCTGCTCTGCTTGCCCATCGCAGCCGCCGAGCGGAACTCAATGGAGCCGCCCCAGTATCCTCGCATAAACTTATCAGCACAGTCCGCCCTCTCATTCTAGCCAGCCAGCACGGAGTCATCATTCAAGGCACAGCTCACTTGGCCTTGGCGATCTCATCCTCCTCGATGCTGCCGGTGGTGCCGGTGGAGGAGCTGGTGCTCATTTTCTCGAGCTCGTTCTCCTTGTCTTCGGCGGAGAGGATAGGAGCGCCGTGAATGGTCTCATCGAACTCGATGACTTCCGGGTCGACGGCTTCGAACTTGGACTTGTAGAGGTTGTGGCCGGCGGCGGCGCTGAAGCTGTTGGTGCGGCGACGCGGGTTGGTGGCGTTGTAGTCGTAGTCTTCGAGCTCGGAGAGGCCGACAGCACCCCTAATATGAAAGTGTAAGCATGCTTTGGTCATTGATAAGGCGAGATAGCAGTGAGCGAGGAGCTCTTCGTCAAATGAGCGATGCTTACCAGTTGCTCTTGCCACCGCCCTGCTTCTTGGTCTTGGACGGAGACTCGCCGGCGTATCCGGCCTTGCCGAAGTACTTGGGGAGGTTGTCCTCCGGGACGGCAGTGCCGTTGGCGAGACCAGCGTGGTCACGGTCAGTGGACTTGTGGGAACGGGTCACTGAGGTGAGGAGGTTAGCAGTGCCATTGGCTGGTTGTTGTGGTAAACAATCTTCGACTTCAGCTGTTGATAAGAGTATTGTACTTCAGGAGCGATTGCATATGCTGTGCAATGGATGATTGCATAGGTGAAGCTTACTAGTGTGTTTGTTTTGGTGAGAGAAAGGTTGTGTTGATGGTATTCGGTGTATTGTGATGTGCAAGTGAGGTGAAGGTGATTGGGTACACGTGAAGTGTGAGGAAAACAGAAGAGGAGGTCGAGGTGAGGTTAAGAAGAGCTGTGGTTAAGCTCAGCGGTACTTCTCGCAAAGCTTTGCTCGCGTGACCGGCGATCAACAAAGAAGAGCCGGCGTTGTTACGACAGCTGAGGACAGGCAGGCACGACCGAGCGTTTGAGATGAGTCGACGCTACTACTGCGCTTGATGGCGACAATTACGTGGTCTCTTGCGAAGACGTGTGATGTAGATACAATGGCCCAATCTCGGCGATGCCTCCTGCTATCATTGTGGGCTGATGATGTTGCTCGCCATCGGACGGAGCCCACCATCAGATCACGCGGACAGCCCAGCCCACTCTCTCCCACCAAAGTTCAGTCTCGGCCTATACCAATGCGCCGACCGCCTGCCTCCGATTGCGGTCCTGTCAGGTACGATGCACGTCAGTCTGGCTAGATATGTTGCCACTGAGTATGACTGCATACTGTTTACACCGTCTTTCTCAGGCCCATTCATTGTGCTTGCGTGTACACTTCTTCGATGCTGTTTCGAAGCAATATGCACCCCGCATTCTACCCCACGCTGACGTACAACCCAGTCTGACACCTCAATCACGGCGAATGGTGTGCTTATCAGCAGAGCTCAGGCACAATTTTCTCTTGGTGATACGAGACAATTGGCCACTCATATCCGCATCCACTGGAAACACGTGATACGGCCGTTTGGACCCGGCTTCGCTGCGATGACTCTCGACATGGCCTCACTTGCACAGTCATACCGTCCACGTGCCTGCCAAATCCCAATGGCTGCGCCAGGGGTCGAACTCAGCCTAGCGTGTTTCCCCACACCACGCTAGCCCCCTTTCTACTTTCTGAATTCAAGGGGTCTGTTCTCGAACAATCGCACATGATTGTAAACGAGACAATGGTCTTGGTCGTTGTGCAACGACGAGCATTGAGCCTTGATATGGACATTTTCATCTCTCCGTATATGCGAACGTTTCCATGATCATCATCCACCAGCTAACCTCTTGCGACCACCGCCTCCCAAAAGGCAACATCGGTAGCTTCGTGGCTTCGGACTCTCGGGTTTTTGCGGTGCTTCCGCATCAAACACAATGTCCGCAAAGGTTATTCGACTTAATACAAATACTATGTACTGCAACCATTTCCATATGGTATCTCAACAGTATCGACTCAGATCAATTCAGATAAATACTCAAATTACATCAATCGACCCAGCGAACCACCACGTACTCACAAGTCATCGTTACCAACAACAACAAAAATGTCCAAAGTAATCCTCTACGACATCCCCACCCGCGGCCGCGCCTCTTGCTTCTCGCACAACGTCTGGAAAAGCAAGTGTATTCATCGTGGCAAACAAGAAACAGCACTAACAAGCCCCTCAGCCCGCCTCGTCTTCAATTACAAGAAAATTCCCTACGAAACAGTCTGGCTAGAACACGCCGACATCGAACCAACCCTGAAGTCAATGTCCGTCCCTCCAGTCTCCCATCAACCCCAACCACAACGTCCCAATCCAACCACCCAAATCCTAACCACCCTCCCAGCTCCGCCCCACCAACCCTCTCCCCCACCAACCAACCAACCTACACAGTCCCCACAATCCTCCTCCCCACCAACATCGCCCTCTCCGACTCCCTCGCCATAGCCCAATGGGCCGAAACGCACCACCCCTCCCCATCCCTCTCCATAGAAACAACCCCCCACGCCCTCGCCGCCCAAAAAATAGCCACCGCAACCTTCCCCCTAATCCCCGTCTTCATGCCTCGCATCCCCCGCCACCTCCTCCGCCCCTCCTCAATCGAACATTTCCAGGCCGCGCGCGCGGCGCGCTTCGGAATGCCGCTTGATGAACTGGAGGCTGCGAAGGGTGGAGAGCAAGCGTGGGAAGCTGCGAAGCCGGGTTTAGATGCGCTGGAAGCGCTAATGGGGGAGTGGAAAGTTGACGAAGGGCCTTTTGTGCTGGGGAGTCGAGTTAGTTATGCGGATTTTGTGATCGTGGCTGTGCTGGAGGGGTTTAGGAGGGTTGGGGGGGATTTGTTTGAGAGGATTGTTGAGGGGAGGGAGGGGTTGAGGGGGGTTTGGGTGGCGTGTGCGGAGTGGTTGGAGAGGGATGATTGATTGAAATGGAGGAGAGGGGCGAGTTGATGGTGGACTGAGATGGTTAGCTTGTGGGTATGTGGATTTGTTACTGTTGTCGATGTTATTTGGATCGATGTTTTTTGTTCGTAATGTAATAGAGAATTTTAATAGATAGGTATTTGCTTGGCCATCCTAACTCACCACCACACCCATTGCCTTTTTTGTCCAAGGCGTAATTTGTCTGATAGCACCGCATCCATCCATACCATGAACGCCGTCGCTATGCGTGGAAGAAAAGAAAACGCGAAACTAAGAAAGAAGGAAAGAATGACATGAAGAAAATTGAAATTACGAAAATGAATGAACACAACAAACCCAAATCCTCAACAGGAACGAAGTTTGTCGACGGAAGGAAGGGTCCAGACAGCACTCACTGCCTCCACCCCTCCACGCCCCCAGTCTGCCGCCTCCTACTCCTAGCATTCGCAACAGCGGCACTCGACCTCGACGCCGCGCTCGGCGGCGCATGCGTCGGCGTCTCCGTCTTCTCGGGCACAGGAGAAGTAGCCGCCATCCCCAGCCTGCTCAGCGCGCGGCGAGAGCCACCGGCCGCAGCAGTGCTGGTGCGCGGCAACCTGCTCTTCGCCGCAGCCGAAGACGTCAGACTGCTGGAAGAAGGCGTGGGCGGTATGGAGCTGGCGCTGAGGTTGTTGTTCCAGCTGGTGCTCGTCTGCGAGCCGGCGCTGCTATCGCGGCTGACGGGGCGGTAGGACGAGCTGGCGCCGATGCCGACGCTGGAGCGCGAGCGGGGGCCGTCGAAGCCGAAGTCGAAGAAGCCTCTGCTGCCGGCGCGGTCGCCGAAGGAGGAGGCGCTGCCGAGGGTTGGGGTGGGCGGCATGCTGCTGGTGGGTGGGATGATTGGGGGAGGCGTCATAGTGCTGCTAGAGCTACGGCGGACTGCTGGGCGGATGTCGAGGTTGCGGCGGATGGTGTATTCGGAGCTGCGGACGAGCTCTGAGGCCATTTCGCGGACAAGAATGGCTGGGTCGTGGGCGGCGAGGTCGGTGACGCTGTCTAGGAGGCCGTAGTTGCGGATGAGGGCGCCTTGCTCGTCTGATGCGTCGCAGATACTGCGGATGATACGCAAGAGGTTCAGCCTTACAAGCGCCTTCTTCGAATGGAGGCGGAGAACAGTGCGTGTAAAGAGGTCCGGGTGGGCGAGACTGGCTGCCACTGGAGGGCTGAGACGAAGGAGTTTCTGGAGGGGCTCGAGGAGGTTCTCAAAGGCGTCCGCTTTGCTCTCGTTGAAACATTGAACGATGGCCTCGCTGAACCCTGCCGTGGCAAGAAGGTGCTCTTCCACCTTGGCCGTCTCTTCTTGCAGCCAGATGAAGATAGCGTCAAGCGCAGTTACAGCCCAGTACTGATCTGCCAGCAGACCAATGTAGAACTGCAAGCCCTTGTTTTGCCAGAGTAGTTTACGTCCCACTTTACCGCTGTGTGCCATGTCGCAGAGAATAGGCAAAGCAAACTCCTTGAGTGGTCGCTCGGTGAGCACGATCCGCTGTAGCAAAGGAATGACACCCGACAAGGCTGCGTCTTCTTGTCTTGCTTTGCTCAGACGACACAGATTGTACATGGTATTCAGTACCTGGTTGCTGACGTCGCGGAAATGCGGCAGCTTCATACTCGCGTTGAGCAAGTCGGTGAGTACCTCAATGGCATTGCTATTTTGCAAGGCGTCCAGGGTTGTGGCCAGCATACTAAGATTCTTGATGAACTTCAGCATCGTGACTTGATGGTTCGGGCTCATTCGTCGTAGGTCCTTGAGCACTCGCTTCAGTACCATCCTGTCCGCCACCATCTCCTTGACATGGTTCTCAGCTTGAGAGAAGAGAAGGAAGATGTTGACGATACGGCCTTCCACTAGCTCCGCAAGCTCGCCTTCTTCATCGAGGACGCGATTGAGAACTAGCGACAGCGGATACAGAACCGAGCTTCGCGAGAAGATGCGGCAGAAGTCGTTCTTTGGTGTTGGTCCTTGCAGCTCGAATACACTCCACACGCCATTAACGCCAACGAGGACAAGCTCTCGGCCTGCATCCGCATCGTAGTCTTCTTCAAGGAACTCCACAAGCACGTTCAGGCCACCGCAGCTGACGAACATCTGCAGTGTCAGCGTGGAAGTCTGATACATCATACGCACAAAGCTTGCAGCCTCGAGACGGATGTCGCTGCTGTACTTCTTGTGGGCGAACTTAGAGACGATAGGGATGCCGCCAACGAAGCACAGATTTTCCTGTACCTCGACGTTATTGTTGATGATGATGTTGACAATCTTGAGAAGTCTCAAAATGGTTAGGGGTCGCGAGCATGTGTCGAGAATTTCCAAGATTGGCAGCATGCCATGCGAAGCCACGACAACGCCCTTAGTGTCCGGGCTCTCAAAGAGGATTTGCAATAATTGGTCGACAATTTCAGCAAGCACATCTTCAGGCTGGCTGAGCTTAAGATCGAAGACCAGGCCCTCGACAAGAGTGCAAAGCCGAGCGTGCTTGTCACGGGCCACATTGGTTTCGAGATCGACATTATCCAATTCTTCTTCCAGGGCTGCAAAAGGATCGTCTTCATCTTCCTCGTCGCCAAGCCAGGACGATGAGCCGCTGAGCTTCAGCGTGCCGCGTTCTGAGCCCGAGGCCGATTCGCTGGGCACAGATGTAGGTTTGGGCTTGCCAGTAGAAATCAGTTGCACTGGCTGCGCAGAATTGTCGCCGAAATGGATGTCGGTGAAGTCATCATCTTCTTCGTCTTCCGCGTACTTCTGAATCTCGACCGAGCTCCGTGTTCGTCGCATGGCAGCAGCGTCATGAACCAGGTTAGGGGACGACCGGCGTACGCTGCCGCCAAGCTTCGATTGCAGGTTGCGCAAGCCCACGGCGTGTGGGTTCTTCTCGGGCGAGAACGATGCCAGTTTTCTCTGGAAGGCTAGCTCGTCAAGTGGAATGAGGTCAGAATAGTCGTCATCAACCTCGAACTCTTCGAAGCTTGAGCTGCCAGATCTTGTGGAACGCCTTTCCGGAGTAGAGCCAGCTCTGTCTTTATTTGAAATTGGTTGTGCTGCCGGCCGTAGAATTTGAGTTTTGGGTTGCGAATCTTTGGACAATTTGCGCTCTTGCTGATCTCTCGAGCCCCGTCTCTTTTCGGCAAGCGAGATTCCCAATGGCGGTGGATTGTATTTCATATCGTGGCTTGTGGCCCGCAGGGGATAGAAGGGTCGCACCGTGTCCAGAACATCTCCCTGGTCGAGTTGCAAGCTTGAACGCACTGTAAGGTCTCCTTCAAAGTCATCACCATCCCAGTCGTCGACGTTACCGTCTGTTTCAGGCCGAGCTCTCAAGCTTGCATACTGCTTCAACTTCTCTGCAGTAAATTCGCTTGAGGAAGTCTTTTTGGGCTTGAGTTGGGGGAATTTCAACGCCGACGGCGAAATTCCTGAATCGAAGTCGTCGTCCCAATTATCACTGTCGTCCCTTTCTTCTGCTTCTAGATACAGTTGTGCCGAATTTGATTTTCGGTGACCCATTCGGAAGCCGCCCGTTGGCGCAGCAGTGGGCTCGTATAGTTGCTTAGTTGAGGGCTCGTGTGCAATTGGAGGGATAGGACTCCTCGACTTTGGTCTAGCAGATGATCGCCGGCTCGACGACTGTGCGTTTGGAGGCGACGACTTGAGTGCTTCGTTCCATTCCTGCACACTCTTCACAGCTTGGTCGTACTCTGTGGGTTTTTTGGTCTTCTCCTCCTTTCGTGTACTCATGATCCAAGGATGTTTGAGTAGTTTCTTCGCAGTCACGCGCAAGTTTGGATCTTTCTGGAAACATTGCATGAGGAAGTCACGCACCAGCGGACTTGCGCCTTCAGGTAGCGGTGGGTGGTCATCGTTGACAATGCGGAACAAGGCTGGCATCGGTGCTAGCCTGTGATATGGCGGCTTGCCGTCAAGCAATTCAATAACTGTACATCCCAAAGACCAGATATCGGAAGCGGTAGTGGCACCAGATAGTTCAATAACTTCCGGGGCCATCCAGTAGGGCGTGCCAACGACACTGCCTTCAGTCAGACCCTGCGCCTTGGTCGCCACACCAAAGTCGGCTAGCTTCACAAGGCCCTCTTTCGTTGTGAGGATGTTTGCTCCTTTGATATCGCGATGGATAACACCTTGCTCGTGAAGGAAAAGCAAGCCTTGCAACACTTGTGAAGTATATAGGGAGACCAAGTTCTCCGGGAATTTGCCAAAGTTCTTGCAAATGCTGTGCAAGCTGCCGTTCTCACAATACTCCAAGATGATGTACAGGTTGTCCGCAGTCTTGACGAAACCTTGGTATTTGACAATGTTGGCGTGGTTCAAGTTCTTGAGCAGGTCAATTTCCTGCATAATCACGTTGAGCTCGCTCTTGGGCAGATCCGACAGACGGACTTGCTTGATCGCTACAGTCTCGCCCGTACTCCACTTCAGAGCTCGGTAGACACTTCCAAAAGCACCACGACCGAGGCAATCGCCTAATTGCTATAATACAGTCAGCATGGCTCTTGTATTGAGTGCTAGCACAAAAGAAGCGCCGCAAGTGCATATTTTGAACGGCGGGTACTCTGCGATCGATAAATGCCCTGTATGGTCAAGGCCAAGCCTCAAGTCTTGACCACATTGACCGGTCGCAAAAATAGCCGCAGGGCAATCTCATCGATATCCATGCTCACTCTGTGCTTATTTGGACTTGGGGTTCACGTACAAAGTCTTTCAGCCCTTCCACCTCTTTCGCAGTCCTTTGAACGGTCCCATCTTTGCTCGGAGGCTTCTCACGTGGTCCTAGATCTCTAGCCATGGGGGCCGGTTTCGAAGACCTCTGTCCGGCATCCTCGGAAGGCAGTCCTCCCCTAGACCTTGTCTGCCTGAACCCGTTTGATCCTCCATTTTGCGGCTGTGGTCTGTAGCCTCTGCTTCCCGAGCCCGTAGCTGTACTAGGTCGAGATCCGCTAGGGATTTTCTGGTGGGTTTGCGGTGCACTTGGGAGGGGAGGAGACGACTGGGTAGGCATTGTGTTTGGTAGGCGCAGATCAAAGCTGATCGGCGTTTATGTGTGGCTCGACGTCGACCTCGGACAGGACATTGACGGCGTCGAGCTTTGCTGCTTGCGAGGCCGAGCAAGCATAGCACTGGCGGCGGTCCAGTGACTAGGTGGGCAACTCGGTCAGGCTGCAGGCTCCAGAGGTCCGGTATAGAATCGCGCGAGCTGGTGGTGTTTACGGCTTGGAGGAGAAGACGGACTGACAGCACTGGGCGGCGGCGTGTTGGCGCTGCGAGGATGACGAGCACTTGCGAAAGACGGTATGTGACAGTGGTAGCGCACCCTCCAATCTTCAGCCGTGCGAGCACGGTCGTCTGGTAGTTTTGAAGGAAAACGCTGGCTTGCTCGTCCGGCGGTAACGACGTTCGTAAGGACGATGATCCCGGCTGTGCGGGTCGCCGGTTTGAGCTGGGGCAAACAAATCCCGGTCATTCGGAGCTGTGGTTGGAGGATGTATACATTGGAAAATCTATGAGATTGCAACTACCCATCTGTGATATCGCATGGTTGGCCAACGCTGGACATGCATGAAATCAGGCTGCAGGCGCTCTGCAGTGGCTGCGTGGAGGATGGATGTGAAGGAAGATCCCCCACCGGCAAACACTCAATTAGACATGCACAATTACGATTCATGTCCGCGATGTCGTGCAGACGGGATTTTGACAGTCACAGCCTTATCTACTCGTGTCAACATGATTGACTTCTTGACCTTTCTCCTTCCCATACAGCTCGAGTATCCTAACCGTGAACCCTTGACATAATTAACAACGTGAGACGTGAGACCCTGCACGCCAATTCGAAAGGTATTCTCCGGGTCCAAGAGACCCTTCGTCTTTCTCTGTCCCGAGTTCTTTTGGTGGTCGACGACTTGGTGGGAGGGATACTGGAGACACCAGATATGGGCAGTGCCAGTCTACAGTCAGACAAATGCTCGAATTAGTGACAGTGTTGGTCTGGTCAGCATATATTTAGGGTAACACGTGAGATGTGATCGTGTAGCTGTGCAAAGGAACACGCTGCGCTGGCATGCAAGACATCTTCTCGCATTTGATTGGCTTGCTGGCAACTCACATGCAAGATGGTTTCGCGTGCCTGGCCAACTTGGCGCTGCGCAGTGACCCCTGGCTGGTGAAGCCTCTCACTCACTCGACTCCTTCGCTTGCTTCGCCCTCTCACGACCACGAGCGACAAGCTGACACGACCACCACCACATTCATTTACCACCACATTCATTTGCACAGCACCTGCTACCTCCCACTCTTTTGAGGCGCATTTCTACAATCTTTCCTTACCCCTCTCTTCAACCCAAAACTCCACTACTTCCGAATACCCACCACTTCTCCCACGAAACCACAACAAATCCAACACCATGTTCGCAAAGGCCTCCACCCTCTTCGCCATCTTCGCCGTCGCTGCGCGCGTCGCTGCCTCTTCTCCTCCGGCATGCCTTCTCGCTGCTGTCAAGTATGTTGCGCCTGTCGCACCACATGAAACACGCTTGCGATCGTGATCTAACAAACGTGCAGCACATGCGAGAACCCGGCCGACATCAAGAACATCTGCTCCAAGGAGTCTGACAAGGTGACCAGCTACCTCACCAAGAACTGCGGCGACTACGAGGACGCTGCCACCAAGTGGTTCAAGGAGACCTGCGAGGACGCTGGCGAGACCATCTGTATGTTTGGCCAAAACACACCCAAGACCCACTTTAGCGCTCGCACCACTAACACAACATTCACAGCCGGCGGCTCTTCCAACTCCTCTTCTTCCTCCACTGCCTCCCACTCGGGCTCTAAGACCGCTTCTGCGTCTGGTACGTTGTCCACCGCGAGCGGCAACTCCACTGAGTCTTCACACACCATCACTGGCGCTTCCACCTTCGCGACTGGCATCTCGGGCGCAGCCTCTGGCACTGGCAGCAATGGCGTCTACTCCACCAACTCTAACAATGGCACAGTCCTCTCCACTGCAGGCACTGCAGGCCCTACCACATCCGGTAACGCAGGCACCAGCCCTACTGGCGCTGCTGGCACTTCCAGTGGCTCGGCTTCAAGCGGTGCCGGTCGCGTGGGCATGGAGTTTGCTGGACTTGCTGCCATTGGTGTTGTCGGCGCCATGCTCGCCTTGTAAGAGGTGAATTTTTGAGAATAAGTTTGGCATGATTTGGACGGCGTCGAGCCGCTCCGAAGGTGCCAACCTCGTCAAGGCGTTTCGTACACATCTCACTCAGGAAGCGAGACAAACTACTACAGTACACGGGGTTTTACAATTGTATTGGGAGCTTTTGTGGATATTAAAAAATTGGAGCATTACAAATCACAACAACACTGGGAAGGAAAATTCTGGTCGATGGTGATATTTGGTTTCCGAGCGGAATGATTCTACCTTTTGTTTCTTCTTCTCTTGCATTTGCGACAAAATAGATAAGTGTGTGACACAACAAACACGATTTAAATCAGTAACACTTCCAGGCTCAAGATGTTGTCTCCTCGTGTGTACGCCACAGTGTGATTCCATATGCGCCCCTTGACGCCCTTGGCCTAGGACTACATATGCAAGCGTAAGCGAGCCATCCCAGGATTCTCAGACAGCCACGAGCGGCAATCTGCATTCCCTTCCCGCCTTAAAGTCAGGAACGAGTCAATAATAGAACGGCGGCCTTTTTATGGCGATGTCAGATCTGTGGCGTGAGATGCGCCTGATGATACCAGCCATCGCTCGCTCAGTTTCCTGGGAGTGACACGATGTAGGCTGAAGATTGGGCGATACGCGACTACAGGGAGGCTTTAGTCTGCCTTATAGGTGATTGTGTGTCGTTTTTCACTAGAGATGACTCAGTTCTCCCGACTGATGCGGTGGGCGCCGTTCGTCCGGTGTGATGCGTGATGTAGTAGATATGTCTACTAGGCTTTTCAGGCACACAGGATCCTGAAGCTGAGGAATTAGGCGACACGCGGCCGCGTGTTTGGGATGTCTCGAATGAGATGTGTTTCTACCTGGGTGGGAAACGCCATGTCCTCAGACTGATACGGTTGAGTTCTTCTGTTATTACTCTGTTACTGTTTTGCTCTTCAGAGTGCCGATCGATGCGGTCGTCGCCATTCGTCCGCCTCTACAATACTCATCTCATGCCGATGTATGTACTGTATGTACCTCCTAGGCTTTCCAGTAACACAGCTATCATCCTCAGGTACGCAGGATCAAGAGGCTGAAGGAATAGGCGACACGCGGCCGTGTTTACGGATACCTCCGTACGAATGGGATGTGTTTCTACAGTGAGGCTTAGTATGCTTCACATCATTGGGTCATCGGTGCAGCGGCGAGGATAGGAGTACAGCATCGCTGCCTATGCTGATTCGTCACAAATCTATAAGTGTAAAAGACGATCGTGCTGCTAACCCACGCGATTGATTAATTCATAATAGATTGCGTCGACAAGGCCACCCACATGGTCACCACCACACGACATCCAAGTCAGGTACATAAACTCTCTACCTCCATGCTCTGCTCTGCCGAGCCAGTGAATAAACGTAACAAATGCAAGCGCAGGCGAAAGAGAGGCGAACAAGGAAAACTTTACCGCAGCTTTGAAACACTGGCCAGCAACTCTGCTCCCCACAAGAACGAACCATGGGCGAGCATCGGATCCTGCGGACTCGTATTGTAAGTTTACCCGTTTCATGTTTCACCATTTTTGTTCTTTCTGTTTACCACGCGCATCGGTGGAGTGTGGTAAAGAAAGGAAAAGCACGAGCGCTACTGTATCTAAGAGCCTACCAGGTGCTGCGTAAGTGGCAAGTCTGCGATCGTTGTGGAATGCGACATCGTGGGATTAATATATTATACTCCACGCACCCATGCTGTAGATTGTTTCCGCAGGTGACGCCGAGTCGTGGTCGTAGGTATTTGCATGGACGGTATGAACGTGCCGGCCTTTTGGTGCAATTGTGAACACGAGTCAAGTGGGAGATCATCGCAGATGTTTGCGAGGGCTTCGCTTGCAGAATGCAACTCTGCAACGGCATTTGGGATTGATGGGGCCTGATTGGGAAGATGTAGGATATGTTGTGCTCTTAGCACGCGCGGCGCCGTGGCATGCCCAGGTTGCCAGAAAAGTCATTATGCTATTATAGTAATAGGTGAAAAATCATTACCATCACGTCCGATCACAAAGTCACACATACACATATACATGATTAGCCTTCTCTACCATTTTCGCATGTCTCACCCATAAGCGTCACATCCGCAGCCCTACTCGCTTCTCGAAGCGACATGGCACGCACCCTAAGAACACATACGCGTACCAAACAAACACAAAGAAAAAGCCATCGTCGACCTGATCGTGAATACCCGCGTGTGCCCTGTGGACAGTAACATAGTCTTGTAGGGCTGCACCTCGTGTCGCTGAGACATTCCACCCGCCAGCTGGGACGAGTGTCTCGCTTGCTCAATGGGATCGTTCTCCCGATTAAGCGAGTGGCAGGGTGCGCGGTGGAACCTCAGCGCTCGCAGCGTCGTTGAACTGCGAGGTGCGAATGCGGACAGGGCATGCTAGATGCGAGATCCCGTGACGACTACGACGATAGACTACTGGTAGTATCATTGCCGTCGCTGCAACGGATGTGCCCTTACCTTACTCGAGTAGGCAGGCGGACTGCAAGTGGTTGGCAGATGTGGCGGCGGTCGATCGCTTCTTCGCTCGGGTAGCGGCAGAAGGGCGAAATTAAAGGAGTTGAGGATATGTTTTGGCTAGTTTCGCCAGCGGCTATTCTTGATGTGCGGGCAGGCTTGCTAGCCTTGCTTTAGTGGGCTGGGGAGAGGTGAGCTTGAATGTATCTCCATGATTTGGATGCATCTACAGTATATCGTATACACGCTGGTTGACGAGATGGTGTGATAGCTCAACGACGATAACATCTCCTGTCGTGTCGCCCGACTAGGAAGCATCAACGGCGTCTTCGTCATGGTTCCGAACAAGGGCGCGTGGGTAGCAGCATAGTCACTGCAGCAGTGGGCAAGACAAACACGAGGAGAGGCGCTCGGGAGATCTCCCAATAGTGGCTCCCCCTATTCCTGGGCGTGCGTTCCTGCTATTGGGCCCTGGCCGCCGGCTTGGACGACATGCGACGCCGTCGACCGTTGCGGCGCCCACGCACCGCCTTCTGCCAGCCGGCCTCTACGCACGCCGCCGCACGATCTCTCGCCATGCCCACGTCACTGCCTTTGAGTCGCAGGCGCGGAGCTGGCAAGCCAGTCGTTAAGCAGTGCGTGCCCGTCCGTCCGTCCCTACGCCGCCGGCCAGGTAGGGTAACTAGACTCCGCCTCGCAGACTGCACAAACGTGCGGTCCCAGTCTGTCTCACTATTCCCTATCCGCCTGCTCCACACCTCTGACCTCTCTCCTTCTACCTTCTTTACCCTTCACCTCGCTCGCCCGCTCGCTGACGAGTGCCCGTTTCCTCAAACCTGCGCAAATCCTCTTTTTCTCATCGCTCTTTCAACAAACTACTGACTGCGTCCCTCGTTAATCGCAGTCATGAAGTTCTCTTCTCTTTTCTGTTCCTTGTCTCTTGCTTCCACTGCTTTCGCCCACGCTGCTCCCCAGCCTTTCGCCCAGGATCTGGAATTCGATGACATTCACAATGAGCACCAACACCTCGAGGAGAGGCAGTCTGGAGGCTTCGTGGCCATCACTGGTGTCCCTGGAAATGTCTACCCTCGCCTGGAGGTCAGAGAGATGCTCTTCAACAAGCCCAACCAATGGACCCTGTTCATCCTCGGCCTGCAGAAGTTCCAGAGGATGAGCCAGAGCGATAGGTTGTCCTACTACCAGATCGCCGGTATTCACGGTGTCCCTCGCCAGAACTGGGACAATGTCGGACAGTGCAGCAACTGCCGCGGGACGGACGGTTACTGCACTCACGACTCTGTTCTCTTCCCTTCGTGGCACCGCGCCTACCTTGCTCTCTTCGAGCAGCAATTCATGGCTGTCGTCAACGAGCTCGCCAACTCTTATCCCGACAACCGCCGCGCCTGGATGACTGGCGCTGCCTCAACTATGCGTTTCCCCTTCTGGGACTGGGCCGCACACCCCAAGCCCGGCTACCCAGCCCTGCCGAATGTCATGACCGACAAGTACATCTCTGTTGAGTCTCCTACTGGCATGGTCACCATTATCAACCCCCTGTTCCGTCACGACTTCCAGAGCCCTAAGGACATGGTCTATACTCCTTTCATCAACTGGCAGGTTACTCTGCGTTACCCTAACAGTAACGCAAACACTGCCAGCAGCGTTGAGCAGAGTGCCACCAACGCCTTCAATAACATTCGCGCTTCTCTCCAGGATCAGGTCTACCAGATGTTCAGCACTTGCAAGGACTACCGTGGCTTTGCCAACGACAACTCCGGCCCGAGCTCCACCAGGTGCTCTAACTCCCTCGAGGGCATCCACAACACTATTCACACCACTCTTGGTGGACCCGGCTCTAGCAGTGTCTCCGCTGGCCACATGACCTACCTTTCCACCGCAGCCTTCGACCCCGGATTCTGGCTCCACCACATGATGGTTGACCGTCTTTTCGCTCTGTGGCAGGGCATCAACCCTAACTCCTACGGCGCGTCTCAAACTGCTCCTCACGCTACCTGGACTATTCCCGCTGGTCAGGTGCAGGATGCCAACTCTCCCTTGACTCCTTTCCACAGGAACACCAATGGTGACTTCTGGACCACCAACCAGGTTCGCGACTGGAAGGTCTTCAAATACACCTACCCTGAATTTGCCAACAGTGATGGAAGCACCAGGGCTATCCAAAGCGCCATCAACAGGCTGTACGGTCCTGGCGCAACTGCCACCGCTGGATCCAGCAAGCGTACCGCAGAGGCGGAGCCCATGACTTACGGCGAGGATGCTTTCAACGAGGATAGCGATGTTGTGGATGGCACTGTCACCGCTACTGCAGCTGCTACTGCCGCGCCCGCTTTCGGTGCCGATGCCGGTGCCTCCTTCAGCTTTGGATTCGGCTTTGGTAACGATGGTTCTGCTTCCAGCGAGGCTACTACTACTTCCGCCTCCAGCGACGCTGTCGCCACTGCTCCCGCCAACAAGACTGCCAAGGCTTCTACCCTCAGCGCTCCCATCGTTGACGCTGGTAACGGCACCTCCCCTGCTTTCCCTACCAACACTGCCACTTTGAAGGACAACTCTACTCCTCTCCGTGCCAACAACGGCAGCTCTTACCAGTACATCTGCAACATCGAGACTCCTCGCTACGCGCTCAACGGCTCCTACAGTGTCTTTGTCTTCAACGGCGAGCCCAAGAATCCTGATCCTCTTTCCTGGTCTTTCGACGAGAACCTCATTGGACCCGCTGGTATCCTCGCCCAGCCTGGTATGACTGGAAAGAACGTTATCGTTACCATGGGCGTCCCTCTCACCCGTACCCTCGTCTACGAGTACACCAAGGGCAACATTCCTGATCTTACCGAAGACTCTGTCGACCACTACCTCCAGCAGAAGCTTCAGTGGCGCGTTGTCGGTCCCCAGGGCCAGGAAATTGACTCCACCACTATCCCTGGCTTTAAGGCTCAGGTTTACGGTTCAACAGCCGCCAAGCAGAAGTCCGAGGACGAAATCCCCGAATGGTCCGAGTTTGTGCCACTCGTCAAGGCAACTGAAGGTAATAATGACCCCTCCCTTGAAAGCGTTTCCTTTACCGATGCTATTGAACAATGGCTTGATGTTACAATTTTCATGTTTTCGATGATTTACGATTCGGGCAATGCTTGCCATGTTGGTTCAGTTGCCGCGAGATCGAACAGTGATCGATAGGCCCTGGGGCGTTGAGGCGTTCGCGTACAACCTGCCACGCGATTGCGCGTGGCTCTCATCCTTTTCCAATTTCGGAATATACACGAGAAAAAACTACTTATAGATCACGATCTGACTGTTATTTCCATTAGGTCTCCCCACTTGCGGCTGCCCCGAAGAAGACGACTCAGCTCCCGAAGAGGAGTCTCCCTCCACTTACTAAGGGGAGCACACGAGCGCACATTGCATTTTCGATTTGCACACGATTTCATTTCAGCATTCCACGACATACGCCACCCCATTGGACATCCGAACCGGTCGGAACAGCTTCCACGGTCATCTTTTCTTTGTTCTCAACTTATCTCTCTAATATAATTGGAAAGGATCTTCGGATGGGCTATCACGCCACAGGGTTTCACTCGCATTTCTCCAGTTCAGCTGATGGACACCTTTTATTCCGACGTCAGCTGACGGTTAAGTGATTGTGGTGTGACGACTCCCTTCATTGACCTTGCGTCTTCGGGCTTTCTTTGGCTAGATACCGTTACATGGAGACGTTGGAGATCTGCTGTACATAAGTCTCCTGATTGCTCTCTGCGGATTCTTGTTAATTCCAATAGAGGATGCGAGACATGGTATTGCGCCTTTGGGGCGTGTGCTGTTCATAACTTGTAAGAAACATATCTACTTCAATTCTCTCTTGTCACTTGTTATACGTTCTGTACTTGTGGAGTGAAGATTTCGTATCTCTGCATGTCGACCGGCTGTACTGACAGTAACTGGAATCTAAGAGCTGTTAAGCGCAGTTTGTACATCGCACAATGCGACACAATGCTGACATAGCTGATCGTCAAGACTTCTGACCCTTTTGGTCAGCTCTGTGCTGCACGTTCCCCTCAGAGACATTCCCAACATGTGAATACAAGAGTGCCATGGCGGCAGTTGCTTCGTCAATGGACCTTCATGTATCTGCAAATTGCTCTGTCAGCTCATAACCTCACCTGCAGAAGGGAGCTCTCCTGGTAGCATTGGCAAGAGCTCCTCTCAACCTTACATCGCTGTAAGTATATCAACCAACAACGTCTTATGAGCTCTCGTTCATTCGCATTCCCATCGGATCCCCCATCTCATCACCCAAGACACCATACATCTACCATGTCTGCGTCCACCGAGCTCCCAATCCCCCAACCGCCCACCCACTTCCTCGTCGGCAACCTCCCCGACGTCGACTCCTCCCACATGCTCGCCACCTACCAGCACCTCACAAAACAATACGGCCCCATCTTCGCCCTCGACATGGTCCGCAACCGCATCGTTCACTGCGGCTCCCAAACCCTTGTCAACGACCTCTGCGACGACACCAAATTCGAGAAATTTGTCGCCGGCGCCTTACACCAAGTCCGCAACCTCACCGGCACAGGCCTGTTCACCGCCCAGTCTCACGAGCGCGACTGGCAACTAGCCCATAATCTACTAATGCCTGCATTCGGTCCGCTAGCTATCCGGAAAATGTTCCCACAGATGACCGACATCGCGGGCCAAATGCTGATGAAATGGCAGCGCTTCGGCCCCGAGCACTCCATCGACGTCTCGGACGCTTTTACCCGCCTCACCCTCGACACCATCGCGCTGTGCTCGTTCGACTACCGCTTCAACAGCTTCTACCAAGAAGACATGCACCCTTTCGTGACCAAAGCGTTAGATGCGCTGCTGGAGAGTGGACGAAGGGCGGGGCGGACGGAGCTCGAGACGAGGGTGAGGCGGTGGGCGCAGGAGAAGTACGATGATGATATTAGGTACTGTTGGAAGCTTTGCGATGAGATTGTGAGGGAGAGGAGGGAGAGGCCGAGGGAGGTGGGGGATTTGTTGGATGTTATGTTGAGGGCGAGGGAGGAGGGGAGTGGAGAGGGGATGAGGAATGAGTTGGTTAGGTATGAGATGTAAGTTCTTGCTCTCTTTGAGGATTTGTGGATCATTTTTGATCGATTGGGTTGCTGACTTGAGTTGCGCGGTAGGATGACGTTCTTGGTAAGTTTGACCTGCGATGTCATTGTGCTCGTCTTTTGCTAACGGCTTTCAGGTTGCTGGCCACGATACGACCGGAGGTTTGTTGAAAACATCAAGAAGTGAAACAGACCGACTAACATATTTCAAGGGCTTCTCAGCTTCTCCTTCCTTATGATGTTAAAGCACCCACGTGTTCTACATCTCGCTCAAGCCGAAGTCGACCAGGTGCTAGGCAACGGACCTCTGGACATCAAACACGTTGACAAGTTGAAATATATTGAAGCCGTTCTGAGGGAAACGATCCGTCTCCATCCCACCGTCACGGCCATCGGCCGCCACACCAAGTCAGGCCAAGATGAGCTCATCGGCGGCGGCAAATACCGTATCGGTGCTAAAGACGTAGCAATCTTGGGCATCGCAGCACTACACCGAGATCCAGCGGTCTGGGGTGAAGATGCCAATGATTTCAGACCCGAGAGGATGCTCAACGGTGGCTTCGAAGCTCTGCCGCCGAACTCTTGGAAGCCCTTCGGACACGGAGTGCGAGCCTGCATCGGTCGGGGATTTGCGTGGCAGGAAGCAACAATTGCCGTGGCGCTGATACTGCAAAGATTCCAGGTCGAGATGGCCGATCCGTCGTACGAGTTGAAGATCCGGCAGACTTTAACGATCAAACCAGTTGGATTCCGCATGAAGGTCAGGCTGAGGCCGGGGAAGTCTATCTTCACTGGTCTGGTCACTGAGCCTGAAGCGGCGGAATCAACTTCTTCGAAGCCACAACCGCAGAGCACTGCTGACCTCGCACCTTTGTCCGTCTTCTACGGCTCCAATCAAGGAACGTGCAAGAACTTCGCCGAAAGTCTCCAAGCAGCCGCAGCCTCTCACGGGTATGCCGCGACAGTGGGAACACTCGATTCTGCGACGGAACATGTCCCGACCGACAGACCAGTTGTGTTCATCACACCTTCCTATGAGGGCCAGCCTCCGGACAATGGTCGCAAATTTGTCACGTGGCTCGAGAGCATCCAAGACAAGCAGGATTGTCACAGTGGTGTCAAGTATGCAATCTTCGGATGCGGGAACCCTGACTGGGTATTGACATACCACCGCATTCCAAAACTGATCGAGGAAATTTTGGATCGGACAGGCGCCAGCAAGTTCTGTCCCACCAGACTTGGTAACGCATCCGGCGATATCGTTGGTGCTTTCGATGCCTTCTCGGAGCAGCTGTGGGCTGTGCTGCGACCATCAGGCGGTACTGTCGAAGCTGCACATGAAGAGCTGCAAGTGAAAATCACCGTCGATCGTCCTGAGATGCTAGGTGAAAAAGACATGACACTTGGGACAGTTCGCCAGCAGTTCCAAGTAGCCGATACATCTGTTGGGCCGAGGAAGATGATGATGGATGTGGAGCTCCCAGGAGATGTAACATACCAGGCCGGTGACTACCTAGTCGTACTGCCAACGAATCACAGACACAATGTGAGACGTGTCCTTCAGAGATTTGACATGCCTGTGGACGCCCTGGTCAAGCTGTCGGGGACGAAGAAGAGCTTCTTGGTGAGATGATCGTTCTGCTGACGAACCGGTACGCCCAGCTAACTGTTCAAGCCCCACGACCGGACCGAGTACGCATTCAGCATCATTGCTGCATACGTCGAGATCGGCACGCCCATCTCACGCAAGCAGCTCCTGCTCCTCGCCGCTCAAACAAGTGCCATGACGCAAAAAGCAGAGCTCGAACGTCTAGCAGGGACAGTCTACGAATCTGCCGTCCTATCAAAGCGAGCCAGCATTATCGACCTCCTCGAGCAGTTCCCAGCCTGCAACCTCTCATTCGCCGCCTATCTCGACATGCTCCAACCGATGAAACCTCGTCAATACTCGATCGCGTCTTCGCCTTTGGCATCCCCTCCAAACACCGTTAGTATCCTCTACGATGTTCTCAATGCACCATCGACGTATAACCACTCCACGCGCTTCCATGGTGTCGCTTCCACGTACCTCGCAGACATGCCAATCGGCGGTAAAATCCACGCCTACATCCGAGCCACTAATATACAATTCCGTCTGCCTGTCGATCCAGCCGCGCCGATCATCATGATATGCGCCGGAACAGGCCTCGCGCCGATGCGCGCTTTCATACAAGAGCGCGCGGCCATCGCGAAATCCCAGCCGAATCTCGCCATGGGCACGGCGCTCCTATACTTCGGTTGCCGTGATCCGGAGAAAGACTACATCTGCGCCGCAGAATTGGAAGCGTGGGAAGCAGCCAGTCTTGTGACATTGCGACCATGCTTCTCACATCATCCTGAGGCGAGTGGAGGTTTCAAGTATGTGGGCAAGAGGCTAGAAGCGGATAGAGAGGAGGTTGTGTCGCTTTTCAGGGATGGAGCGAAGATTTTCCTGTGTGGCAGTGCGAGCAAGCTTGCGAAGAGCGTGAATGAGGTGCTTGAGAGTATGGTGATGGAGTACAGAGATGTCGGTCTGGAGGAAGCGAGGGCGTGGTTGGCCAAGCAGAAGGCGGACAGGTATGTGAGTGATGTTTTTGGGTAAGTTGATGACAGCGACTTCGCCATTCTTAAGTTTCGGGGTATTGGTTGATGTTGAGGGACTCATGCCGAATTGTCGGGTTCAGCGGTCGCGTAATGTTATCGCACGAATTGCTAGGCACTTCACCAGGCTAGTCTCACTCGTCACCTGCTACCTCCCGTCCGCAGAAGATCCAAATTGCAGTCCACCGCGCTCGATCCCACTCTCGTCCTTGATCTTGCGATCAAGCTCGCTACCGCCGCCCACACTCTGCCCTTGGCTTCGGCTCGTTGCAAAGCAGTCTTTCCGTCGGCGTCTCGTAAGGTAGAATCCGCGCCGTGCTCGAGCAGACGTTGAATGATTGCTCCGTACTGCTCCAGTGTAAATGTACTGTAGCCTTGATGCTGCCATTCTATCACTGCCCAGTGGAGACTTGTGAGACCACTAGGACAACCTGGTGAACTTATTGTTGTTGTGTTGGGATCGACACCTCGCTTCAACGCAGCTGTCACACGAACAACATTGCTGTCAAGAATGTCAGCCCAAATAATCAAATTTTCGATCAAGGACTCGCTGCGAGTGACACCAAAGCGGATGATTTTTTGGGCTACATTGAAATATTGGTGGGTCAGCGCGGTATACAATGGCCACGATTCGCAATTTTCATGAAAACGATGATGACCAACAGAGTGGTCAAGTAAAAGATTGACAATCCCTGTTTGGTTATTGTCAATTGCGAGACACAATGGAATTGGCGCCTCCCCTTGTGCAACCTGTGGATCTGCACCGTGCTCGAGTAGCAAACGCACCAACTCCTTCAGGCCCTTCAGGGATGCCAATTGCAGCGCAGTAGGCCTAGACTGCGGACATCTGACATGATCCGCATCCCGAGTATCAGCTCCTGAGTCAACGAGAAAGATCGCTAGCTCTTCTTTACACAATTGAATTGCATTACGTAGTGGTGTTAGAGTCACTGAAGCGTTGGACCTAAAGCCGCCGTCCGGATCCGCGCCGAAAGCTAGCAAAAGCTTTATGGTGTCAAGCTGGATTTTCGTTCCCACGGCGATTGCAAGTGGGGATTGCGCGTACGTGTCAAGTATGTTAGGATTGGCTCCATTCTTAAGCAGAAAGGAAACAACGGAGTGGCTGTGTTTTGCCCGGACAGCAAAGTGCAGTGGGGTTTTTCCATTCCAGCTGGTACGGGAGTCGACAATTTTTTGTCGGCGTTGGGCAAATGTCTCGTTGCTCCACGTCATTTGCACAGATGATAGGCTGACTCCCACAAACGACAACTCGGTCAAGACTATCCGTGCCCACACTTCGAGACCAAGATAGCATGCGGTGTGCAACCGTGGCGCTTCTTGGTGTCCGACAAATTTGTCTCACCAAGCATGACGGGAAGCGGACCCCTCGCCGAAAAACGGTTCGTTCGTTACCAAGGAAGTCTGTACAGACTCCGAACACTGGCTGACATGCTCCGGCCAGTGAATCGTCGCGTACCCATGCAGTGATGAAAGGTCGTCGAGCGCACCGAGACACTTCTTTGCAAGAGAAGCCTGTGCATCAGCGAAAGAGGCCCTCACTCTCTCGGCGAGCGGGTCGTCGTCTTTCGTGTCGCGTAAAAAGTAGTCTCTCGCTGACTGATGCACAAGGAGCACTAGATCTTGCTGCACAACGATCATAGGCTCACAAAGTTTGACGTAGTCTCGTAAAACTTGTCGTTCGTTCATACTACTAGGCACACGACCTGTAACCACATCAGACAATTCGTACAACGACAAAGGTCTGACCGCTAGAGTCACCCAGTGCAAGAGTGGTATGATCAAGTCTAGTTTTCCTGGTGGGATTCGTCGTAGCATGCGGCCATATAGCGCTGGAAGTGCGGTGGGCAGCTCCTTGACCGCTTCTTCAACTTCCAAGCTGGTTTTCTTGTTTGAAAGCTCAGTCATCGCATAGCCAATCCATAGGAAAGTGCCTCCAGATTTGGAAAGAGGCTGAGATTGAATACGCGAGGAGAATGAGGTCGTCAGATGGAGTCGCTGTGAGAGTTCTTTCATCTTTACAGAGGCGAATTTCTTGATATCATCGCTGACGTTTTGGTCGTTGTCTGGATCCAGGTGAACTTGCTTTATATGTGTGGCACTTGATATATGACGGCTCGCAATGACGACATATAAGCTACGATCGTGTGGTCGGCTTGAAAGTTGAGCGAAGTGGGTTGCCAGCCAGCGAGAAGACTCATCGTCGCACTCATCTAAGCCGTCAATGAGGCAGTGCATCTTTCCGATTTCAGGACTCTGTATGACTTTCGCAAAGATCTCCCATAGACTTCCAGGTGTCGAGAGCATAGCCTGTGTCCGCTCCGGTGGGTCAAATGATGGCGAGATGAGCTTTGTAAGTTTCGGTCGAATTACGATCATCTGCCACAAGAGTGTGCGCAAGATGGCTGTCGCAGTGCTGCGCGTTGGATGTTCGCTGCTGCAAAAGAAGTAGATTACTTCTCTGCTATGGAGCTTCTCAAGTTGTTGAGTCAGATAGATGGACAGCATGGTTTTACCTTTTCCAGACCCACCAAAGATCCATAAGAGACCAGGAGCATCACATAGCCAGGCTTTGAAGGTCTCGTTGCGTTCTATCCATTCACATGTCCCTGCCACGCGGAGGCCTTTCTTGTCAATAAGGCTCTGTCGGTCAACGGAAGGATCTGTCAGGAACAAGGCTTCACGGAGAGATGATTTGGTAGCCTCGACATCGTTTGAGTTGGCATCTTGCAACGTGAGATTAGCTAGATGCGCTGCGAAAGAAATGACTGCGCTTACAGTGGTGGTGGACGTTGCCCATATGAACCCTAGCATTGTCACTGATTATAGTATTGTTGAAATGCTGGCCTCCCGACTGCCCCGCCATGTTGTGAGGCCGTGACACTGTGCTTTCGTACGCTCGTGAACTGTGTTGTACAATACATGGTGGAATCGAAAACGTTCTGGTCGCAGTTGCGTAGCATCAGGCTGAGAACCTCGCCCCAAGGTCACGCTACGATGCGATACTGTCCCTGCATGATCTCGACAACTAAGACCTACCTTGTGCATCGCCACCGCGGCCGCAAGCCACCGATTCGAGACGTGCGCCTCATGCTGCGCGTTGCAGGCTAAGTCGGTAGGGAACATTGAAGAGCTCATGTAGATATTATGGTGAGGCATGCAGAGAAGAGCTCGCGGCGGATGCATGCTGCACAGCTGTGATATAACGGGCCAATGTAACTGAAAACCGTCGATCGCCTGTAAGAAACACGCATATACATGATGGAAAGTAATGTACAAGTTCTGGACGTGAGGCTTGCGATACTAGAGGCGGAGTTTGGTGGCCAAAAGTTCTACCCCGACGCCAAAAGTCTTGTCCCCAGCTCGCCCGCTGCCGCCGACGTCGAATCTCAAGAAATCGGTAAGCGACCAAGGAGACAGACGCCTATTCTAGCACGCCTCCACAGGCATTGCACCTCACCCATATCGTCCACCATGCAGAGAATCATCCAGCGCAGCGCAGCGGCCAAGCGCAATGCCGACCGTCGCATGCAGAAGCTGGTTGAGCACCACGAAAAAGGCCAAGGCTGGTCCCGCCGTCAAGAAGCCCAGCGCATCCGCAAATACAACCACGCCCTCATCAAGGATGCCCGTCTGGCACGCCAAGAAGATTGGGCGCGCGGAGCTCTTGCGCCTAGGAGAGATGTCGGCGACAAGGCTCAAACCTACGGCAGTGTTGACATCTTCCACATGAACTTGGCCGAGAGGCAGGAGGCGAACAAGCCCAAGTGGAGCCACATTGTCGAAGGTGACAGGGTGGTCGTGATCAAGGGCAGGGACAAGGGCAAGATCGGTTTGGTGGAGACCTTAGATCTGGACAGAGGCGCCGTAAACATCAAGGACGTCAACATGGGCGATGTCAACATCCCAGAATGGGCACAACAGGAGGACAATGTGGAGGCTAGGACTTCCAGGGCTTTCCCAGTCCTTTACGAAGACGTCCGGCTAGTCTACCCTTTGCCGAACGAAGAGACTGGTGTTCTACAAGACGTCATAATCGACAGGCTGGAGCGTGTCAACGAGCAGTGGGACGCCGTCAAGCGAGTGTGGGACAAAGGCGAGCGCTCAATCCCCGGTACAAGCACACTTATTCCCTGGCCCGAAAGCATTGCGCCTGAAGAGACCGATCACGAAGATGACACTCTGCGTATCAGTGTCGAAGAAGAGACTTTCCGCCCACATCTCATGTTCCCACCCATGCCCACATCAGTCATCGACGAGCTGAGAAGCAAATACTCCAAGTTCCGCACACGGCACGATCTCGAGTTCGTGCAGAAGATGGAGGCGATCGACGCACGGGAAGAAAAGAGGAAGGGCCTTATCAAGACTGTGCGCACACCGCTCCAGGAGCTGGCGGACATGAGAGCGAAGCAAAAGGCGGCGGCCGAGAGGCAGCTTACGGACGAGCAGCTGGCGAAGATCGGAGAGGTCATTTCCGCAGAGCGCGTAAAGGCCATGCAGGGTCTGAGGCGGGCATCAAAGTAAGCAGACGAGATCTGCTGATGCTGCTTCTATTAGAGGATTCTGTAACAATACCCGGACCCTTTGATTGTAACTTGTATAAATGTAAAGATATCTTCCCAACTTTCTCCGCACAGATGGTAATTTTCATCCATAGTTCGAGACGATGATGAAAGCGATCATCAGGAACACATTCTTGGTGTGAATACTGAACTGCAACGCGCTGTGATTGAAATCATGATTCAAGGTTCATGCAATGACGGTCCTCAAAGGCACCGTAGAATCACGACGCACCGCACAACTCGACCGGCAATTCAGTATTGGGGGACTGTCGATGCTGCGTGGAAGGACGACCTGGTTTCTAGCGAATGCATTGTCGACATCGTTGGCTGTAAGATCTAGCCGTAGATTGTGACACAAGCACATTGCCAGTCTCACGCTTCTCCGATCGTTCTCACAAGCGGAGTACTCGCGCAGAACCCTCAACGCCAGTTCGAGACACGAGATCCCATAGTCCGGCTTAATGATTCAAGAAGATCCAAACATACTGACAATGGCGAAAATCTTGTCTCGAGGATCCTGAAATTGCAGGCGTTGCACCGCTTCTTGGACTTGGATGATGCCGCGGACGTCCCCGAACTCTACTGCTTTCCCAGTCCTGTCTCTAGGTTGCAATTGATGGACCAGGAGACGGAGCGCGCTCAGATCACTGTCGTGTCCGACTCCCACTAACAAATAGTGACTTCTTAGCAGCTCGTTGAGTTCTAGTTGCGCATCTTTGTAGTCATACTCGGATTGTGGACGGTAACTCATCATCAACAACGAGCAGACCTTGGCGACATCCTGCAGAGCTTGCATGTTTGCTGCTTGGGCGCCGAACAACATCTTCGTTTTCGACGCAAGGAATACTTCCTGATAGATCCACATGGCGAAAAGAAAGGTCTGGCTCCAAACGTCTTGAGCGCCGCTGCGAATCGTCCGAAATCATCGCCGAGCGAGATCATCCAGTTAACCGTACGACGCTGCAAACCATCGCTGCGTTCAGCAAAAGGTGTATCGACAGTGAAAGCAGGATCTTCTGCTGGAAAACTTGAAAGCTTATTCAGCAGGAAGTCGCTATCGCCCGACGCTGGTCCAAGACACGCCCACACCTCTTCTGCGCCGCTGAAGATTGCTGCAATCCTATGGACTTTCAAGGACTTTTCTTCCACGTCGCTCTGTTTGATGCAGACTGGGTCCACCCAGAACAGAACTGCGTGGGATTGTGCTTAGACTTGGATTAGGGCGTGTCAGCAGCTGCGGTTGACTTCTGTTTTTTGGCCGTTAACCAGGACAATGTCAACGGCGGACGGATCGCCGTAGTGGTACGGTATCGCGTATTAGGGAGAGCTTTCAGCTATGTCATGGATCTCCAAGTGACAATCTATCAGCGTGTCGGTGGAGGAAGATTGGAGGCTTAGCAGACGGAACTGTTTCGAAGGATGATGCTCCTCACACACTTGGGCAGCAATCTCAACAATGTTCGATTACCCCCCAAACCCTAACCCTGAGGACTTTCAATAAAGTTGCCGGGATTTGTTTTGGAGAGGTGAGGAAACGCGTAGCGAATGCATAAATGCATGTGTACAACATCAGCTGATCCTGTTGCAAGCCACTACGCTTCTCTCCGAAAGTCTTTGAGGGTAGCCAGCTCCGTATGACCTGATCGCACCCGCGACGTACCTAAGATGCTCAGAGCAGTTGCTGGCACACAGAGCATGGGCTATTTGTCCCACGCAGACGACATGTTAGCACCTGAAACCACATATAGCCAAGGACTCACAGAAGCATGCCTCCAGGAGCCTGTCGCCGCCCCACTGAGTCTGACAACGCATTTCCACATTCAGAAGATTGTCTTTAGGGTTTGAAAGAAGATGCAGTCCTCGGGATCGTTTGGCTGCCAGCCTCCCTTATCAAGCATGTTGCATCTGCGGCTGAGAGCTAGGCGAAGCTGATGCATGTAAGATCTAGACTCCCGGTAAAGCATCTGCGCCTCTTAACAAGGTGTAATCCATGCTGCTCTTCCCCATATATTCCAAGAAATCCTTACACATGTCTTAGCAGAGCATTCCTTTGACTCTCTGCTTAGTAACCCTTCATTCTTGGCGCTATAAACCCACAGAGGTCATACATTGTTATGCAGCGACAAGACCATTACGCCCTAGACAATGTCTATCCCAAACCCATGCACAAGGCTCCGGCATCCGCTTACTCTTACGCACTGAATTCAGGAGACGATACATACAGGCTGATCGCCCCAGATGCATCTCTGTCGGAGGAGTACAACAAGTCACAAGCCGCCGACCAACGTCTCAAGTACCGAATCCGTGTGCTCAAGCTGGTCTCTCGCATCATCGCACTAATCATGTCCATAACGACTCTGGTACCAATTACCATGACCCTGGTGAAGTTCTTGTTGACAAAGAACACCACGTTTGTCGTCGACGGCAAAGAGCGCACAGCGTGGGCAGCTGATACCATTACATGGTACACATATATGTACTTTGGCGTCTCGCTCGTCTCGGCTCTCTTCAACCTGGCTATTGTGGTTGCGTACTGTCGTGGGGTTAAGAAAGCGAACAACGTGGCAGATGTGGCTTCGTGGTGGGGTTACATTGTGCTACTGGGCCATGTGGTGGTCTGGATTGTCAGCGTTGCTATTTATCGGTATGGCAAGGAACCGGTTGCGGGAAAGTTCCGAGACCTTTGGGGGTGGTAAGTGCATCTTGGTCCCGGTAATGTGGTTTGATCTGACGTCGATGTAGGACTTGCAGCACTGCGGCAGATAACATCCAGAGTGAAATCACGAACATCAACTTTGGCCAGTATTGTACGATTCAGGTAAGCTAGAGTGGCACTAGGTGTTCTTTGTTCGAAGAAACGCTAATTGAGTGGACAGTCGGCATCTTGGTACTCCGGACTTGCTAATGTTGCTACCGGCCTCTTGTCTGCGCTCATTGTCTTGCTCGCGGGCTTCCGCTCGAAGACGAAGAAGCGTGTCGACAGAACGAGCTCCAAGCCTCAGGCTCATTTTGAGCCGCTGAGAGCATGAATAGTCCACACCTTTTATTCTTGAAGACAGATCATCATCACCCCGAAATCTGATTTCATGCCAATTTGAGTCCATGGATGATGGATGGAAGAAGGAGTACGTGGAAATTTCGGAGCCTCGACGGGATCATTTGCGGAACAAGTGACATGCATTCGAAGCTGGCTGAGCTAGAGAGCGTGATCTATGCCAAGAAGTGATTAACCCTATTTATTTGTGTACCGGCCACAATACACAAGGTGGAGATGTGTCAGCATTCGATGAATTAAAATCGGGCGCAGAACGATCGTTGAAGTTGAGCGACACCTTTCAATTCGGCAAAGACTGTCAGACTGTAAATCCTGATATAGTTCCAGATTACCATTGCCTCACCTTATCATTTGCGTACTAGTTCTCAACAGTGCTATTCGTGGGCAATTGTCTGTGCAGCATGCTCCCCGCGCATGCGGCTGAGTAACAATGCCAATACTGCTAGTGCCACTTCGACATTCAGCTCTCGCAGCGGAGCGACACTAATATAACAAATATGACAACACAGCTGTACTGCTTTGGCGGTCACTTCTTCGCGGAATTATACGCCACGCCTAAAATATTTCGATCTGCTCAACATGAGTGCAGGACGAGCCTTGCTGTCGTGCTCACTCTGCCGTCAGAGAAAGTGAGCGTATCACTTATCTCCGATGACTTATAGTTTGCTGACTGAAGCATAAGGCTCAAATGCGACCGCAACGTACCGTGCAGCAATTGCATCGCGCGAAAGACCAGTTGCATCTTCGCGCCGCAGGCAAGAGATCGCAACCGTGTTACTGGACTGCGAACAGAGGCTAAGCAGCTGGTCGACGCACGAATACAACGGTTGGAGCAATTAGTCAGCTCTTTGATCTCTACAGGTCCGCCGCCACGATCTGATGATGTGGCTGGGGTCAACGACAACCAGTCCGATTTAGCCACCTCCAACGTGCCACGGCCGTTGGCCGATATCGAATTGGGCAGGATCGTGTCGAATGATCGCCAGACGGTCTATGTTTCTGGTTCTCACTGGGCTTCTATCTCTTATGAGGTTTGTGGCATAAAGGAGCACTTGTGATTTGCTGATCCATGGACTGACTGTTCTGGCTATCGCAGTTGGCCGACATTCGTGATCATTTCGATCAAGAAACCCGGACGGAGCCTGCAAGCATTTTGGAACCTGTAAATGCTGATGGTCCACTGATATTAGACGCATCTGAGACACCACCGGACTTGGAGAGCATCTTGTCTGACGTTCCTCCAAAGGACATCGCGAGCAAACTCGTCTCACGCTACTTCAATGGCGTTGAATTCCCAAATGGTACGTCTCTTGCGGCTGGTGTCACGGACAACGGCACTGATACAATTGTAGTGATCGTACATACGCCGACGTTTGATCAAGAGGTATGCACTTTTATATGAGCATAACTGCGAGCTATTGATGACAAGTATAACAGTATCGCGACTTCTGGCTCGATCCCGAACAGGTTTCTGTCCCATGGCTTGGTTTGCTTTTCGGCGTGATGACCATGGGTGCATTTCTGTACACGCGTTCAGGCGAAGGGTTGCCCGACGCTCTAGGACCGCCTGCTGCAGCAATGCACGCTTTCCATCGACGTGCTACCCAGTGCTTGATACTCTCCAAATACTTCACATCGCCGGGTCCGTACACGATCGAAGCTCTACTAATAACTCAGCAATTCGAGTTCATGCGGAGCAAAGATGCGCAGTTGGGTGTATGGCTCATGGGAGGCGCCATCATTCGAATCGCGTTTCGGATGGGCTACCACAGGGACCCAGACGCCTACCCTCGAATCTCCGTACACCAGGGTGAGATCCGACGACGCATATGGGCTTTGATCGTGCAACTTGATGCTTTGACGTCGTATCAGATGGGGTTGCCACCGATGGTACAAGATGCACACTGCGACACAAAGCCACCACGAAACCTCTTCGATGAAGACTTCGGGCCCGAGATGACGCAGCTCCCACCCTCGCGGCCTGAGTCGGAAGTCACGCCGATACTGTACCTCATCAACAAAGTCAGAGTCTCGGCTTGCTTCCGGGAGATATACAGCCGTGTAGCTCTTGGTGGCAGCGACGACTATGCGGAAATTATGGCGCTGCACCAGCGTCTTCTGGCGGCACACGAGTCTCTGTCGCCCCGTCTACGACTGAGCAGCCTTCAAGAAACGGTAACTGTGCAACCTCACATTCTCCTCCGTCGATGCATGCTTGAGCTCTTGTTCCAGAAGTGTCTGTGCATACTGCACCGCCGACACATGACGAAATCGCTCACGAACCCAGAGTTCAGCCAGTCGAGAGTCTTTTGTGTCGAAGCAGCCATATCAATCCTAACAATCCAGTCCGACATGCTCGACGACAAGAAATACGGTCCGATCTTGCGCGCAAGCAAGGGCTTGATCTCGTCGCTCGAGCAAACGGACTTCATCCTAGCGGCAACGATCATCTGTCTCGAGCTTAGCTCTGGGGATTCTGGAACGTCGCATGCGCAGGAACAGGCGAAGGTCAGCAGGTCCGATCTGGTGGAGACGCTGCATACTTCGCACCGCCATCTAGCAAAGATGAAAGACATGTCAGCCGATTGCCAACAAGCCTATAGCATCGTCTCGCACATGATACAGCGCTTGGGCCTTAGAAAGTGCTCCCAAACATCTCACCAAACGGTTGACTTCTCAATGCCACACTCTATTGACGCTCATCAGTGCGCGACCGAGGACCATTCGATGCGCTCTGCCGAAGCCTTAGGAGCTGAAAACCCAGGAGAAACATCCGCGCAAACGAGCGGGTCCAGTAACCAGGACCCACCAACGCTTCCGGACCAATTCTCGCCGTCGGTATTCGATACTTCTGGAATCGAGTCTTTCTTCGATGACCCGCACAGCGCAGATTGGGTAAGACACTATCGTAATGTCAACTCTTCTGTAAGAAGTGATATGCTGACATCGCTCAGGACCTTTGGGAGGCATTCATTAGAAACCCGAATTCTGGCGCAGATGCTTGATGCATGACTCGTTTCCGCTGCGAGTGTATCAATGCCTGGTGGATCCATCGATATGGTTGGAGTCCCGATCTTGATTACTCAAGGGTTCAGTAATGCCATAACGATGTAATGAACTCCAGAATTTGTCCGTCCATGTCATGTCACGCTGCTCGTAATCACCGCGTGATGAGTGCTGGAAAATACTTCACAGATCTGGAACGTATTATCTAGCTATAGCAAAAAATGCTGGCTCGGTATTCTGTGGTCCATGGAAAACGCCATGCTTGGCGCATGCATGCATCTCGGCTCAGCCTCATCCGCGGAGAGGAGCAAATCCATGGAGATCCTTCAGGACAACATCCTCGTATGTCCGCTTTAAAGGCAGCAGCTTAGAACATGTGTTAATGACACGATAATATATATAAATCGATCGGCACACCAGGTGAGAATGCAGAAACACCATCAATATCTATTTCCACCATCATAATTATCGCAACCTCGTAACCTTAACGATCAAAGACTCGAAACACCGTGCTAAACAATGCCTTGCCACAACGACCATTTCACCGAAGCGGACATCCCAGACTTGCGTGGCTATGTTGTCATCGTCACTGGAGGTATGATTCCTCACGTCCCAACTCGATCTATATTTTCCCCCATCCAACAACACCTCTAATAAGAAGTCTCCACAGGAAACAGCGGCATCGGCTACCAAACAAGTCTGCAACTCGCCCTCCGTCATGCTCGCGTGTACATCGCCGGCCGCTCAGAAGAGCGCGTCAACAAAGCGATCGAAGAAATGCAGAGAACCGCCGGATCGATGCAACTCGACCTGCGGTTCCTCCAACTTGATCTGCAGAACTTGAAAGCGGTCAAAGCTGCTGCGGCAGCATTTAAACAAAAAGAGCAGCGGTTGGATATTCTGATCAACAACGCTGGGGTATGTATAACACGTTACAACCTGTCGTTCGTGAGCGGAACTCGTGACTAACGGCTTCTCACCTCGCAGATCATGGGCGTGCCCTTCGCCCTCACAGCCGACGGCTACGAGCTGCAGTGGCAAGTCAACTACCTGTCGCCATACCTCTTCGTCTCAGAACTCCTGCCACTGATGCTGGCGACCGCTTCGACATCCGGAAGCAAAGACCGTGTGAGAATCATCAACTTGTCTTCGGACATGACGACGATGCTGGGGCCGAAACAGATTTTTTTGAACGATGTCAATATGACTGAGCAGAAAGGCGTGACTGTGCTGTTGTGAGTTGGTAACCTTCTTTATTCTGCAGTGTCCAGTTGATTGGATCCGATCGATGGTGATCATTGCTGACAGTGTCGTGGTATGGTTGGTATAGGCAACGCTACTCCCACTCAAAACAAGCCTCAATCCGGCACGCCAAAGAGTTGAACGATAGGTACAGCGCTCAAGGTAAATCTCCAACACCCCTCAAATACGCGCCCCAAACCACAGACTTACTAACTCCTCCACCCACTCCAGGCCTAACAGCCTACTCTCTCCACCCCGGCGTCATCCAAACCAACCTCCAAGGCAAAGACCCGTCCTTGTTCGGCACACTGCTGCAATTCTCGATGAAAATCACCCCGACCGTGACACCACTCGAAGGCTCGCTCACCTCTCTGTACGCGGCCACGAGTCTCGAAGCGCCGGGCAAAGCGCAGGGCAGGTTTATTCTGCCGGTGGGGAAAGTGAGTAAGAGTGTGGATAAGTGGTTGGAGGATTGGAGAGGGAATGGGGAGTTGTGGGAGTGGAGTGGGAGGGCGGTTGGGATGGTTGGGGTGTAGATGGGTGTTTGTGTAGAGGTTGAGTTTTTGGGCGGAGGGTTCGTGGTGTTGTGGTCGGTTGGTATGCGCTCGTGTATTGGATCGTCCCTGTGGAGTATTTAATAGAGTAAGGAGTTGGCAGTCGTTAGTAACTCTCCACAGTAAGACAGTCTTCACATGTATCAACGAAGCTAATCACATGTCACCGAAGCCTATCACTCGCAGTGGTAATCGTCAGACTCGTCCTAGACCAAACTCAGCAACCGCACAAATCGCACATCTCAAAATCGACGCAAGACCTTCTGGTCCCCATCCGAAGACGAAGTGCCGTATCCGATTCCGAACAACGATAATGAAGGGAGCCGACACCCCAACAGGGTCGACACAGCCTCATCTCCTGGTGTCCCCTCCCCACGCGAAACGATGTCATGATAGTCCGTCCTGAAACACCAGACCAGAAACGAAAAATAGATCCCTGCCGATCCAACCACACGATGATCTACCTCCAGGTTCACCATACTTCTCTACTTCTCTTAATTTACGAGCTACGAAGTACTGTAGTGAAGGTCCCACGAGTCGAGCTGTGCCCTCTGCTCCTCTCCTCTCCGAACCATCCCCGGAAACGCCAGAGCAGAGCAGGGTGGAGAGGCGATTGTTTATGTTTTGTCAGATGCACCGATGTGTCCGGGACTGTGGTGCCGAGGCTTTCTTTCCTGATCGTGGACAGTGTACGTGAGCACGTCTTGCCAGTGAGACCAGCAGACGGTACGTGAAGATAATCACCGTTTACATGTTAAAAACCGCTCCGCTGAAGCAAAAGAGCACATATCTCACCCCGTCTCCCCGTGGCCTCGTCTAATAAAAGCCAGCCACTCGGAGAGCGCTCCGTCAAGAAAATCACAGACCCTCCCAGGAGAGCGCAAACCAGAAATAAGCTGCACATGAACGAAACGGCTGTATGTAGAGAGCAGCGACCACCCCTCTCTCGCAAGCGAACAGAGCAAGATAGACAACAAGCCAGCGCACTGAGCGCAGCAGAATCCCCAATGCCTCGGACGATGAAAACGCACATGCGAAATCACTAGCAGGGAGGACCGAGTGGGGAGTGAGCACCGTGGGCTCGCACGAGCACACCGTTTATTTATGTATGCGATTTCAGCAGGGAATGTTTTTGTGGACGGTGTGTGGAAAAAGCACAATGCTTTCTCTCTGCGCGCGCGTGCGGCGGTAAGGTCGGAGCGGGGACGGTGGAGGCGGAGGAGAAGAATATGGGTGGGTGTGTGCTCATGGTGGGTTTCTTTTGTTGCTGCGCGGGCAGATACCTGGTCGAGCTCGTAAAGACAGACAGGCTTGACAGGGGAGGAATAAGAGCCCTATGTGCGGTTCTGTCTCTTCACCTCTTCGTGTCTTGGCTGGAGGGGTGGTGAACCGGTTAGCCGTGCGGATTAACTGTCTGGCGTGGATGACTCGAGAGGTTTTTGTATGGGGAGGTGTTTTATAGTGGCTTATCTTTAAATATGTTTGATTATAGTGTGGCTTGCTCTGGACTGGCTGGCTGACCGATCGCATTTGTGGCACGGCTGCCGCGATGGTTCTCCGGCAAAAGTTGCACGTGTGAGAGCTGCGAGGGTGAAGAAGCGCTAAAGAGGGGGGTTTATTGCTTGGTATATCGATAGTGTGGATGGACATGCACATGAAATACAGTAGTGTGAGGCTGATAAGTTTCGTCACAGACAGCCTAGTAGAGATTGAAGCTGCGTGTATCACACGGCAGTTACTGGTGTGATGTGTGATGGCCATGATGGGGGCATGGAGTTCGATGAGTAGAGATACCTGACCGGCCATGGTAGGATGCTCTCGCTCGGAGCAGAGTTGCCAGGCTACATCCTTGGTAGGATTGGTTCAGGGGAGATTAGGGCAGCCAATGGTATTGCGCACTCTCGCCTTGGGGCAAGCCACTTGCGCGGAGTGAGTGTGCCGAGGACTTCCCAAAAGGCGTACGTGGCTGAGGAGATTTTCGCGTGTCCATGGGATCGTGCCCTGATGGCGTACCGTGTTTCATCATCCAGGGCGGGAGAGTCTGCAAGAAGATGTACAGATGCTGTATGTCGGGTAATTTGATCACCTTCAGCTGTTCAATGGTATACAACTGCGCTTCCCGAACGAGTGATTAGGGAAGCCTTGTAGGCGTTTAGGCGTCCACAACAACGATACTTACAAACACCCATCGGAGCCTCTTCACAGGGCAGAGCGCACGAGCAGCGGAGGAGGAGGCTAAATATTTGCTGGGGACATCAGGCATGTGCCTTGCCTGGTCTTGCCAAAGAGATCGGCGGAGGTCGCTTGCCAGCCGGCGATGGTTGAAGCGAGTGGTTCAGGCGAAGATGGCCGCCGCAGTCTGCTTCGTCTACTTGGGTGCATCGATCTCTTCACGCTTAGCTGCGTCTCGCCATGATGGTGTGTGAAGAGCGACGCAACAGGAAACGATTGCAATCATATCGCCCCTGTTTTGGAAGGGCGGCATGCGCATTCGGATTGGTGCGTGGCGGGAGGAGGCTCTGACGCAGAACATCTCACATGCGCCCTCCCACTGCTGGCTAGCACAATACTCGACCCATGATCCTTGTCGCGTCGTGCATCGATCCCCAAGCGCAAGGGCACGCTCCACGCTACACACACACCAGGGTCCGCTCGCCGGCCGGCAGCACAGAAGTTGAGCTGTTTGATATCTGCCATTGATATACCTCCCTCCCTGAGAGCTGCTCACCTTTAGCCCGACGGCATTATACACAACGGCACAGCGTGACTGCCGCTGCAGGGGCCATGGAGGCTAGACTGGGCGAGGCCGGGGTGACAGGCGTGCGCGAGCTACGGATGTATGCACAGTGTGCATGGCGGCGGTGGGAGATACGTGGAGATATCTGCTTGTAAATCCACGGCAGCAGCAATGATTGTAGTCATCTGCCGCACAATCAGGAGCAGCAGTAGCAGTAGTCACTAATGTACATACTACTATCCTCTTCCTCCCCTCGCTCGGCCCAATGATATCGAACACCACTTCGCACAGACGCGCCCTCCGATCGTCGTGACTCCACTTCCTCTACACGCTGCCTCCCTGTTTGGCCTCTGACTCCGGCTAGGGAGAGCCCGCAGGCGCCGTGTATGCAGCGGTGCGAGAGCCATCAAACATAATCATAGCAATTCTAATAATTCCTCCAACCCACCAGCGTCCATGCGCGAACCAAGCACCGACCAGCACCATCGCTCGCTTGACCACCGCTACTAACGTTCGTTTCTCACCTGAAGACACCAGACCCTGCACACTCTCCCGCCGCGCCCTCGACCATACCACCACCACACAACAAACAAACGACACTCCACCGCCGCTTAGGTATTCCGCCACGACTACAGCTGCCTGCCCACCGCCGCCCGCTTGGAACCCGCCCCAAGCTTTCAACCGTACCACGTCTGCTACCGGCGTACCTCGCTCGTTGCCCGCGGCGCCGTAGCCGTTTGCTACCAGCCCTACTGTCCCACCGACCTCTTCTTTTGCCCGCTGCTTGCTCTCACGAACAGAGACCCCGACGCAATCTATCCTGCCCTGTACCAATTGTGCCGTCTTCTGCAGCCCATTTCTGGTACCGCTCGGCTTCGTGCAGGCTGACACCGCGTACCTGATTACACAGACAGCTGTCGCCGGCTAGCTGCATTGCTCTGATTGCGCCGCGACTCTCTAAACGCATTTGCTGCCCATGAAGCCCTGGACGAATTGAAGCTTCAACCCATAGCTTTTGCAGTGCTTCCGCACGTTCGCTCTCTTCCCGTACACATACAACACCCACACAGCCGCCAATGGCTCCCACCAGCTCAAAGGCCAAGCAAGCCAACAGCGCGAGCGCAAACGCAAATACCGCCGACACTGCCGCTCCGCTCGCCGACTACTTCTTCATCTGCGGTGTCGAGTCGTCGCAGATCTATCATGAGAAATACGCACCAAATCTCCCTTCCCCGCCGGTCGAGGACACAATCGAAGAGGATCGGGCGTTAGAGACGGACAATGCTGGAAGGCCCCCAACACCGGGCTCGCCGCCTTCGGAAGCTGCCAAACGAAAGTCGCGATACAGCTTTGAGGCGCGCAAGAGCATAGGGAGCATTATCAATGCGGTCGAGATCCAGCCTACGGCAAGCAACAGGAGTAGTGCGACTATTAAAGCTGCGCCGCAGGTAGGAGGCTCTGGCCTGGACGACGATGCGTTCGAAGAAGCGCTTAAGAAGTTTGCTTCGGAGAGGGATAGCTTCCTGGATGATATACACGTGTCAGCAGGTGTAGTTCACCAGACACCAAATAACAGACAACAGCAGCAACCTTCAAAACGGCCCCGGCCAAGGACCCTGCGCATCACATCAGATGACAATTCTTCGGTAGGCTCAGGACTTAAGAGTGGCGTCGGCAGCATTCGCAGGCGGCTGTCAACAATGAACAGCATGAAGCGACAGCCCTCGACCATGAGCCGATCTTCGACAGTGCGGACATCAAAGCGATTGAGTGGCTACAATTCAGTCATTCCCGCTCCCGAACCTTTCCACGCTGCTCCAGATATGCATCCTCTGAAAAGACGTTACGAGCCCGTTCTACTGGATCGCTACCCTTCACCCGCCTTTACAGACGAGTCTAAGCGACGAGCGCCTTTCCCAGAATACGTACCGATGTTCGCCTTTCCGAACGACGTTACAGTGGTTTCGTCAGACGAGCGACCGAGATCGACATGGCACGGCTTTGCCATGACTGGTGGCGACGGGGCGAGGATGCACGGCATCTGCGTGATAATGTGGACAGCGTTGAACGCAGAGGCTTCGGACGAGCTGGAACGACAGTGTGAGGCATGGCGCAGGGCCAACATGAGCGAAGAAGAGCGCGAATTGGCTAGCAGTCTCGGAGAGCGCTTGTCTGCCGAGAGAGCGAAGCTTAGTAGGCTTCTAGCGGAGCTGCCCTCTGTGCCATCAGATTCCGATGAACGCGAGGCGTTGGAGGATGAAATCAGCGCAGTCGAAGAGAAGATTGGATTGATGGCAGATTTGCTGCGACCAGTCCGACATGGCGCAGCATCGAAAATTGAAGGACTGACGGAAGGTGATACTGGCTTTTGGATACCGAGGTGTTATGGCATTTTGGGTCGGGACGGCAACCTGACGAGTTTCTGGAAAGAATGGCTAAAGGCCGTGGTTGTACCAATGACCAACTCTGCTATTCTGCGGGTGCCGCCTAGCTCTCCGAAAGTCGGCCTCTGGCAGCCTCTGGAGCGCTATGTGGTCAATCTCTGCGTAGAAGCCGTCAGCCCGATCACATCAATCACACAAGTCGAAATCGCCATACGAGATCTGCGACTGTACGCTCGTAAGGAAGCGCTCAATGAGATTCCAGGATCGCGAAATGTGGACCTGTATGCACTTTTCAGGTGCTTGTCCATCCCCAACATCCTGGCGCTTCTCGAGTTTACGCTTGCTGAGTCGCGTATCATCTTCCTATCATCACATACAGCCATGTTGCACCTCGCAACACACGCCCTCACAAGTCTCCTTTACCCACTTAAGTGGGCTGGTGTCTTCATTCCGGTGTTACCAGCGCGTCTGATCCAGGCTCTCGATGCTCCATGTCCTTACATTGTGGGCGTAGAGAGGCGTTACGAGAAACTGGAGCTGCCTGATGGTGATTTCTGTCTGGTGGATCTCGATGAGGATGTCATTGAAAGTACTGATCCTCCGACAAGTTTGCCTCGCCCTCAACGCAGAAAGCTTCAAGCCCTACTGCAGGCTGCAGCTCCCCACCATAACCGCTTTGGTGTTCCGACCGGCCCTCCATTGTACGCCATCGAGACTTACCCCCACGATGCCTTTTCATCAGAAAATCCCCAAGTATTCGATTCGCGAGCAACACCTTCAACGTTGTCGCAGCTCGTAAGCGAGAGTTCGTCAAGCTTCGGAGATACGTCGACTTTGCCTCCATCGACTTCACGTACTTCCGTCTACAACGCCTTTTTGACAGCTCGTGGTGACAACAGCCGTGGAAGCGATAGGCCATCCACCAGCTCTACAACTACAAACAACAGTCACTCATCGGGTGCATCGCCTCCCTCACCTGTCGCACCTTCGCCGATTGCTTCCAACTTTTCCAATGGAGCGCAGTCGAGAAATGATTCTGGATTCGCACTACAGGCTACCTTGCGCGAGAAGCGATCTGGACACTTCGCTGACGGCATGGCACGCCGCAACTCATCTGTATGTTCTATGCTCAACCCCCGCAAACCCCTACACGATCGAACTAACACAGTACCCCAGTTTGGATTTGATCGCATCGGCACAATCCGTAGGCCTAGCCAGCCTTCTGTCACTGGCCACCAAGCAAGCTTGTCAACCTCGAATCTGTCAAACGGCAGTCACACTGCAGCCTCGACATATGCACCCAGCGTGTATGCACAGAGTACCTTGGCAGCAAGCACTATTATGCCGCATATGATGGTACAACCGGTTCGAGACAACGAATTGACGAAGTGGGTTGAAGGTCACTGCTTCATTCGACGGAACAGGGACGGCAAGTCAATATGCGCGATTTGCGACGAGCGATGCGAGGACGAATCGTTCAGATGCAATTGTAAGTCTACCATCATCCTTCCCATGAACCACATGCTAATGATTCTCAGCCTGCGCATGTACTGTCCACGCTCGCTGTGTCCCTGCAGTCTGCCTCCCGTGCCCGTCCGCTTTCCGCACTGACCAAGTCCGCGCTGCATTTGTTCGATGCTTCGCCTCGATCTTCTACACCTATCGCAAATATCTCCACCCTGCTTCTGGGGAATCTCGCAAGGCAGGGCTGATATATCATTTCAACATGGACGCTTTCCTCAAGAGCGTACCACACGGCGATTCAGAGTACATGAACATGCTCCGCCAAACACAAATGTTCAACGAGTTCATCCACGAGCGCGAGTCCACGCGTGGCGAAGACCCTTCCATCAAGCTCTTCGACGAGATCATCCTCTCCAAGCGCAACCGTGGCCGCTCATCTTTGTCCATGTTCTCTTCCAAATCCCACACCAACTTCCTCTCCGACACCTCAGATCATCTCTGGCGGTCAGCCGCTGCCACACCGCCTTCTGCACGCTTCCCAACTGACATGGGCTCTGCAACGGGTCGTACGCCTGCGAAGCTGGACCCCAGCCTGATGAAAGAGCCACGCTCCATCCAGGGCGCACCTAGACCCAACCAGGCGCGGACGAAGCGCAAGCCCGTGGCGAGCATGCTGGGCTTGAGCTCGCAGACCATCACTCCGGAGTAGATGCACAAAGGATGAGAGAGGCGCTCTCGCACTCCCATCACAACTACTCGGGAGTAGACTCGACCATAACATTTATAGACATCGATCGGCTCAAGCCCACGATGTCCTTTTTTATCTTCCGTCTTACAAGAAGGAGGATTTGTTCTTCTTTTTTTGCCCCCACTTTGGATCAGCGACGGAGTCTAGAGGTGTTTTACATAGGTCTATTTCTTAATTTGTCTTCTTTTTTCTAGGAATTGTTCTGAGCGTGTATCTGGGAGACACGACGAGCAGCGGCCGGATCGTCGTCTAGGCTCTGGGGAGGAAAAAGTATTTGCTTGAAACAATTTGGCGGCTACGCTTGCGCGTCACACTCGCGCTGCGACGGGCGCGTGAAGAAACACCGTTAGAGCGGTTCTGACTACCTATCTAGTTGTATTGTTCAATCAGTCGTAGGAGAGCGCGAGACAGCTCACGCGCGCGCGAGAGAGAAAAGAGAACAAATGTCACAAAAGCTTCATTCATCCTGATGCAGATCATGGCCGTCCGATATTCGTATCCAACAAGTCATCCCCCAAAGCCGCTCACAGCTATCTACAACTCAAAAATCAAGACAATCTCAACTCAACCCATCTTCGCCCCCTGATCATCACTCTCATACAACCCCTCCTCCCTAACCCACCCCGCCACACCTTCCGTACACAACTCCCCAACGGCATCCCACTCCCCCGCCTTCGCCGCCCTGCGAATAACAGTACTACTAACCCCCGCCTGCGGCGTCGCCTCCACAAGCTCCACCCTCTCCGCCCACTCCCTCTTCCCGCCCTCGCCCTCCATCTCCCCGTCCGCAAGCTTCCGCACAAAATCCCTCTGCTCAGTTTCACTCCCGTACGCGTCGTCTGGCCTTAGCGTCGCTCGCAGCCCGTGACCAGAGGCGAAGTAGGGTTCGAGAGCTGAGAGGGGAGGGGAGAAGGATTGGTAGTATTTGGGCGCGAAGAAGCGGGTTAGGGTGTCGAAGCCGAGGAGATGGATGTGTTGTGGGGAGGAAGGGTACCAGTGTTTGCCCTCGGGGGAGGAGGAGATGGCGAGGGATTTGTCGGTGTAGTAGGGTGCTGTTGTGACGCCGATGTCGATTGGCGGTACGATATAGTCTACTGTGTCCGGGCGAGTTTGGAGGTTGCGTAGTAAGTCGACGGCGAATATTGTCATTAGGGTCAGGCGTTGGTCGAAGCTGGCTGCTGAGGGCGCTTTATCGGCGTTCATTGTGCTGAAGAGGAGAAGGAGACGGTGAGGACCTGGGGTGGAGGAGATTGATTTTGAGGATTTGTGGAGGGCGGTCAGAGCTAGGGTTTGGTGGGCTATGCTAGGTGGGTTGAAGGAGGAGTCGAGGATGATGAGTGTTGAAGGCGGTGTTGTTGGTGGCGTGGCGGGTTGGGGTGTGAGGTTGTTTGGGTGGACGGTTTGGAGGAGACGGAAGTTTGACTTTGAGGATTGGAATTCTTTGAGGGCAGTGGTGAGGTGTCCGGGGAGTGATTTGTATATTGAGCGGGTTGATGCCATGGTGGGCGGTTGGGTGGTGTTGAAGATCGAAGATTGTTTGATCGGTTAGAACGACGGAGTGTCCGGATCTTCCAGCCGTATTGATCAGTCAACCTGATTTCTCAACGTGAAACCACAATTCAGACGATAATTGCCGCAGGATTTGTTTGTTGCAGCACGAGTACGAAGTGGTCGATGTCAAAGGTGGAGATGCAGTCAAGATACCATGGATGCCTCAGGCCAAAGCGGCTGACCAGACTTGGCAGTCGTTGGAGCAGGACCTCGCAGCCGATACAGAGAGGCGCATTGGGATCGCGCGAACGGCTTAATACCACCACATCTCCACGCACAACCTCCTTCTCGTCACCATGGCCTCAGCGGGAAAGATCTCAAAGACGCTGGCGTCCATGGGCGGGCGTCAGGAAGCGATCAAGGCACGACCTCTTGCCCTCGAACCCAGCTTCAGAAAGAGCAGTACTAATACCACGCGCAGAAGTACACCGTCCAGCCCGTCGGTATCTGGGCAAAGATCAACAACTTCTTCGCCGTCGACTCTAGCCGTTCCACCGGTATCCCCATGAACCCTACCTTCCGCTACCCTTCACCTGGCGCCAACGACCCAAAGCTCTACGACGACCCCGTCACAGTCCCCGCTGGCGACATTGCCGAGAACCCATACTGGAAGCGCGACGTGCGCCGCTCATACCCCAAACTCTCAGTCGTGAGGCAGCCGGATGTCGTTGCGCTGCTGTCGGTCGGCTCGGCCGCGCAGCCCAAGGAGGACAAGCTTCAGATCGGCGAGGCTGGCAAGAACCAGCTTGTTGCGCTGAAGGAGGAGGGCGAGAAGGGCTTGAGCGCTTTCTTTGAGAAGGAGAAGAGCGCGGCGAAGAGTGTGCTGGGTCCCAACGGCATGCCGCCTCTTCCTGCGCGTTACGGCCAGACTGTGACCGCGCCCAGCTACAATTTGGCAGAGGAGGATTTGCAGACATACGGAGCCAAGTATGTGATGCTGTGTGGTGATTTTGAGAGGATATTGCTAACGTATTTCGCAGCTACCCTTGCAGGTCCTTCGTGTAGAGGGTGAAAAGATTCCCGGAGTTCAGGATGTACATAGATTAAGCTCGAATTGATGTCTAAGAAGTTCATTTGTTTATATATTGTTCTCGAAGCATCCACATTACTCAGGCTTGTGTAAGCGGCGTCTCTCAAATCTCGTAAGTTTGCGGTCGGTCAGACGAGGAAGGAGCGACTACTGCTTGCGGCGACTTCCAACTACACGCGCAACATCCGCGACGACTTCACGAGTACTGATCTCACTTTCTCAGCATTTTAACCAACATGATCGCATCGCCACGATGTCTCCCGTCGAACCCGCCAGCGACGCTTCATCCGCGCAAAGTCTGAGGCTTCCAGAACTTATATTTAGCTGCGGGATTTGCCAGGCCACCGTCTCCGAGGTGTACGCCGCGCCTGAGAGCAACAAAGGCTTCCACAGTGGATCAGACGACGACGATGATGGTATTGTCACGCGGCTTTGGATTGCGGAATGCTCCCATGTGTCATGTGGCAAGCACCTGACCGGAGGAGGTGTGTTGCGTCGCGTTGACAGCACGAATATTGCTGATAGGCTGAATCAGCTGCACCATTTCATCCCCATGGTGAGCAACCGCAGGCGCCATGCCCACAGTGCATTCAGACTGGAGATGACACCCGGAAGAACTTGTACGGTATTCGAGGCCTGGACGAAGGCGAACATGACCCGTCAATCCCGCGGACTTGGTTTCAGTGCCCGCCCATCAGACTGGATGGATCTGCGCCGGGTATGGATGCTGTGAGAGTAAGTGCGTGCGTGATGAGATGCGATGGACACGCCTAACAACATTACAGTTCCAATACATGGCTTTGGCTCGCTATTCTCAAAAAGCCCACGCGCGGTGGAAGACAGCTGAGACTAGGCATGCTGCAGCCGCGCAAAACCTCAGTCGAGAGCGGAAGCAAAGGAGGCAACTTCAGGATGACTTGAGCCGTGCAAGACTCCAAATTATCGACGATGCTGCCGCGTTGGCAAAATCACAAGCCGCAGTCAAGAAATGGGAGCAGCGCATGCCAGTTATTAATGGACTGATATCTGCAATTCAGCCTATGACCGAGTGCGTGTATTCAGCAAAAACGATTTGACATGGCTAACTGTTTATAGAGACATGCACAAGATGAGATCAAAGTTAACAGAGCTCGGATTCGATGTTCCGAGACGACGCTATGGATTCGGAGATGAGCCTCAAGGCGGTGCCGAAGATAACACGGAGACTCTGGACCATCAGAACAACAGTCATGCGCGAGGTACGTCGGTTTCACTCACATGATCAGCAGAGTTTATCTTCTCCTTCTTGGGGGACAGCAACTAAGCAACTCCGAGCAGTTCATGAAGTCAGCGATTCTTCCTCTTCGTCCAGAAAGCGAAAGAGAACCCACGATGAGACGGAACCTGAAAATGTTCCTCACAGACCAATCGACCATAACCCACAGCGCATGCGTAGTTGGAAGATGATGCCTCCACCTCCACCTCAGATACGCCAACGCAACGAGATGCAGTTCAGAGCACCGAAAATTCCCACCGAAGGGTCGACTCAGCACCATGAGATTTACCATCGCTCCCCAAGTGCATTCACGCCGCAGCATCCGACCGGAAATATAGGTCCTGCGAAACGGCCGGCCGGCAATCGAGCCCTGGACATGTCGAACCCACCAATTCGCCTTCAACCCATCAATGGCAACCTGACACGCCATGTGTACAGTCGCCGAACGAATGATTCGATCGTTTACGGTGAACCTGAGGGTCTTGCCACGATCGATCGTCCTTTGAAGTCGTCTTTCGGCGTGAATCAGGGACCCGTTGTTGATCAACAGGTTTATATGCCGCAGTCTTTGGGATCACAATCCGTTGATCGCACCGGTCGATTCACGCATACGAAGGACACGGCCATTGAACAGCATCCGCAAAGACCAACGAGACAACCACTTCGACCTTTGTACGTCAAAGATACTGGCCTACAAACGCCCAAACGAACATCCTACCCGAGGGCAGGTCCAAAACCGTTTATATCACCCTTAAGAGCCGGCCAACCGAGTACGGGATCGATCAGTAGCCCTTTCTTCCAAAGGCAAGCCAGCACTGCTCACATCGCATCAAGGCAACAGCCCCCACCACGTGGGAGAGACACGAGCCAGGCACATTCACAGCATGATATCCAGTTTGGAGACACCTCGAGATCTCAATGGCTTCATGAGCCCAATGGCACGTCAAATGTTCGGAATCAGGTCAAATTACCCACGCGACAAAACCTGCCGAGTGAATACGGGTCTTTCGAGCCTCATCCATATGCTGCTACACTTTCCTATCGGGGAATGACTGCAGCATCCCAAATATCAGGCCATTCACAGCCTTCTTACAATGGCCGCGCATACGCATCTTCGATGCGACTGCCGGTTGAGAGGGAATTTGACCCAGCATCTCGTGGTCGGATTACACTCCCTCCATCAAAGTCTAGCTCTCAAGACTACGAGCTTCCTAGCATTCGAGGATTGCGTAGTGGTTACCCACAGCGCGATGGAGGCTTTTCAAGTCAACAACACCCTGAATACATTGGGTCTCGTCCTTTGTTTTCGGCGGCAAGTAGGCGCAGTGTTCGCCGTTGACGGTGCAAGTCGGCTAACGTACCGTTTGACCCGACTGTCCGACATAGCTTTGCACATTACTAGCCAGACATGAAGTAGTCAGAATCAATGTTGCCGGCCTACACAGAGGAATAGCGTCGTATTCAAATGCCGCTGATCCACTTTCGCTGCCAGATTACATCATCAGATAGCCTAAGGAAACTCTAAACTCGAACCACCCCTCCAGCCCACTGTTGTGGCTGCGGACGTTGACATGCACACGTATTCTTAGCCAGAACATTTTCTCCATTCTATAATACTCTGCTTTATCTGCTCATCAAACTCGATTCTCCGGAACTCAAAACTTCGACAATGTCAAGACCAGCCATGTCGTCCAGATCAGCTTCCACTAACCTCACAGGCAGCGCCCCTCGCGTGCTCGAAGGCAAGTTAGCAATTGTGACCGGTGGCTCTCGTGGCATTGGCGCAGCAACATGTGAAAACCTCGCCAGCAAAGGCGCAAGTCTCGTGATCAACTACACATCCGAGTCCTCAGCCGACAAGACACAGCAGCTCGCCCAAAAACTGCAAGACACCTACGGTGTCAAATGCCTGCCCGTCCAAGCAGACATGGGCTCCGAGAACGGCCCCGCGCACCTCGTCGAGATGACCAAGAACCACTTCTCGCATCCCAAGAGCGGCAAGCTGCAAATCGACATCATCGTCAACAACGCCGGCGTGGCCAGCAACTTGCCCGTCGAAGAGTGCAACAGCGACGACTTCACCTTTCTCTACAACGTCAACGTCCGCGGCCCTCTCTTCCTCATGAAAGCCGCGAGCCCGTACCTCCCGCACGACCGCTCTGGCCGCGTCGTCAACGTCAGCAGCGTCAGCTCCTCGCTCGGCTTCGAGAGGCAAAGTGTCTACGGCGGCACGAAGGCCGCACTCGAGTCCATGACTAGGACTTGGGCGCGCGAGTTCGCTGAGAGGGCGACTGTTAATGCTGTTAATCCGGGGCCGGTGGCGACGGATATGTATGCGGGGACTACGGAGGAGTTCCAGAAGAAGATGAGCCATTGGACGATCAATTCGCCGCTTACTGCTATTCGGCCGGAGGTGGATCGTAAGGATCTTGTCGATAATGCTGAGATTGCTGGTGGGCGTCCGGTGAGTTTTGAGTTGCTTTTGTGAGTGTATTAAGGTGACATGCTGACAATATCTTAGGCTTATGAGTCTGAGATTGCTGGCACTATTGCTATGCTTTGCACGCCTGATTGTGCTTGGACGACTGGCAGCGTTATTTCTTCAAACGGTGGTTTCAAGTTCAGCTACTAGAAGTGTACGCTTCTTGTGGTAGTACAAATTCAGACTAGACCGATTACTTGAGACCATGCTGATATACAATGCCGAGACCACGTCTGTTCCTCCATACCGATTTCATTCATGTTACGCTGTCGCATATCGCGATGCATGCCGCAAGACTACAATAGTCCAATGTATCGAATCAATGCACGCGATTCCACCATAAACACAAGAATACGACCATCCCAACCACATCTCCCTCACTCCTCAAACCACCGCCTGCAACAACTTCTCTCTCTCTCCTCCCTCTCCCTCATCTCCATCAACTTCAACAAATCATTCGAGCTCTCCCGCATGAAACTCGCCGCGCTAGCTCCAGACTTACCCGACTGAACCGAAATGAAACTCACGCTGCGCCAATGCCCTTTGCGGTCATCGACTACAGTCACAGACGGGAAGCGGCGGACCGCAGCGCTAGGATCCAGTGACAATTGCTGTGACGCTTGGCCTGGGGAGCCGCGTTTGGTTGGCTTTAGGGATGGCGGAGGCATGGCTTTGGCGTCTGCTTCAACTGTGGTGGTTGTGTGTGTAGCGGTAGATGGTGGTATGATGAGGCAGTCTTTGTAGGACTCGCTGAAGGCCTGGGCTTTGGATGGTGTTGTGCGCTTGACTGGGTCTGTTGTCTCGATGGTGCCGTCGAGGTTGGGGCTGCGGTTGGATATGTATATGGTTGAAGTTAGACTGTTGCTGTGTTCTGCTGAGAAGTAATCCTCGGGTCCGTCTGACTGGATGGTGATATCTGCAGCAGCTCCGGCTTCGGTGTGGTTCTTGGGATTGTGTGGCATGAACACGCTGTTGCCACGGAAAGGTACGGGTGAAGGGTCACGTCCATTAAGTTGTGTTTTGCTCGATGGAGTGCCCTTCGGCGTGTCGACAACGATTCTAGTCTGCTCTTTGACATGCGCCATCTGTACGGGACGAAGTTGCTCGAGCTCATGAACATGCGTAACCGCCACCGTACCGCCACCGGCCGGCAGCACAGGGGAGAGAATCTCCAGCTCGGGATGCTCAAGCTTACCACCTGCTGCGACCGAAGTACGACGGCCTTTGCCATGGAAATCAGGGCTGCTGAAAAGATTGCTATAATAGCGAACGAACGATCCGAATGTTGCCGAACGGCTTTTTGGAAGAGGTCGCTTGAGAACTCTCGTTGAGGATGTTTCTGTGAGCACTCTCTTGCCAGGGATAAAAGGGTCGGACTCATCGGTGCCTGTGCCTCTGACGCGCTCGTGCTTGATGTCCACAGCGAAGTCGAAAGTGCGGACATTGTCGGGTAATCCTGCGGAGTTGCATCGGTTGCCGCGTGTGTGGGAAGGATAACGCGACCAATAATCCAGAGACGAGCCAATACGACTTCTGATGGACTCGCGGGAGACCGAAGAGGGTGTGTGTAGGATGACCGGCTTCTTTGAGTTCGTCTGCTTCTGCTTGCTGAAGCTGGGAGTCCGAGATCTTCCGTCGATTGGTGTACGCGGCGGTGACAGATGCGCAGCACTTGGTCTCTTGCCTTTATCGTCGAGTGGATCGCGCTCAGGGCTCTGAGGTTGGGCGGAAGACGGCTCGTCCCAAGAAGTTGCAACGAAGCTCATCGAAGATGACTCGCTGATAGGCACGCTGCGCTTGCTCGGCGAGCGAAACATAGCCTTCTCTCTCAGTTGTCGTTCGAGCGCAGCTTGCATCAAGGGATCCGTCTCTTGCGTGCCAGAGTAATAGCTGAATGATTTCTTCGTAGGAACATGCTCATGCCTGTCGTCTTCTTCGATCTGACTGAGACGGTGGAGTTCCTTCGTCGATGGACGTCGACGGTTGTCACCTGATACAGAAAGATGCCTCTCGTATTCGGCGAGAGAAGGCTTGCGACGAAGGTCGGGCGAAGAGGCTACGCCCTGCGATTCGTTCTCCACAGCAGTCGAGAGCAAGTTATTCAGACTAACCGACGGAGTCGCGTATGATTCAGGGACAGTGAGCTCATACTGGACTGTGAGCAGCTCATTGTCATCAGCAGGTCCATCGACCAGAGGTCTCAGATGCGGACTGCAAAGCACAGGTGTGCTGATACTGCGAGTCTGATTACGGCAGCTGCCAGCGCGCAAGAACTTGAAGATTGAGCGGCGCTTTCTGACCAGCCTTTTCGGTGGCGTGAAACGCTCGAGGAACTTGTTGTGCTTGGTTGGTGAGCTAGAGCTACGTTTGTGAGATGATGGACGGTTTAATGTAGTGGCTGGACTGGAGTCGTTCGCTTTGGCAGTATCTTGTGTCGATGTGGTAAGGTTGGAAATATCGGACTCCACGATCGTGATGTGTGTTTCTTCCTGAATACTCAACTGACTTGTTGATGCTGCTTTGTCTTGCTGATCTGATAAGTTCGCGGTAGAGTTCGCCTCGGATTTGAGCGGCCAGTCGATAACAGCTGCGAGGTCTGTTGCAATCTCATGCGGTTCAGGCCTCTCCGGGCTGGTCGGGCGACTGTAGATCGAGGATGAAGCATCGGGATCTCGAGTGATCGCTCCCCAAGAAGCAGGAATGTGTGCACTGTCGACGCCAGATTCCGACGCATGGTGCATATGACGAGCCTGAATGGATCCCAGAGTGGCTGCCGGTGTGAAGCAACCAGACCGTTCGCGGCGGTGAAAGGTCCAGGCATCCGGTGTCAAGCGGTCGCTTTCCTCAGAAGGGCCTGAGAGTTGTGACATGGAACGTAGCTGCTGTGAGATTTGCATCCTGGTCAAGTGGAAGCTGTTGTGGGAATCTGATCGTTCATTCTCCTTGATGTTGGGACCATCATCCTTCGAGTCCGCCACGCCGACCAGCTCAGCTTCTTTCGTTTCCTCAGCAGGAATTGCATCATGCTCTGGTACCCCATTGACAGAGACAGAGCAGTGTGGACGCTCATCACTTTCAGCAGCATGCTCAAAACGATCCTCTTTCAACCCCTCATCAACCGCAGCACCAACTGCATCACCAACAGCATCAACCTCCTGCCAATCCCGTCCATCCGCCCCCCTATCAACCTGACGACTCGCCAAATCCAGATTCAAATACGCCAGATCCCTCAACTCCACATCCGAAGTCCCTGAAACCTGCCTCTCCTCCCCAACAGCAGCTCCCAGCGCAAACGTCGACCGCACTCGCCTAGCAGAAGACGCAGCAGAAGCAACAGAGACAGCAGCAGAATGTTCGAGACCAGAAGCCAGGCCGCCAGCATCAAGGAGGTCCGGCGAGGCGTAAGGTGGAGATCTAGAAAAGAGCGCAGTTCAGCACAAACCGTTCACAATCCCAACTTCATGAATCTGAAAGGCAGGGCAAAGGAACAAGGCCAGATCCAATCCATCCCCTCCCAGAAAAAAAAGTACTCACCCCTCCCTCCCCTCCCGTTCATCCTTTACAACCTCCGCCCTCAAACTCCTCACCGTCGCCCTCCTCCTCAACTGCCCCCTCAGCTTGCCCACAAAACTCGGACTCCTAACCAAATGCTTCGGCGGTCGACGATCCAACACAGGAACCTTAAGAGAATGCGGGTGGTCGTTCGGCAGAGCGGCGACGGCGAAGATGCCGTTTAGGTTGAAGGTTGATGGGCGGGCAGGTTCGGTGGGCGAGAGGGAGCGGTTTGGGGGGTGGATGCAGCATGTGGCTGTGGGCATTGTGGGTGTGAATGGTGGAGGGTGGGCTGGGATGATGGATGGATGGTTGTGGAAGTGATGATGTAGCAATGGGATGATTGATTGTGTTTTGAGTAATCCAAGATTTGAGTGGTCTCAAAGGGCCGGTGGGCTTTCCAATGGGGTGTGGTGAGGCAATGGATGAGTTGATGTGTTGCGGGATCCGGTCGGCCATAACACCACGACACCAATGAGAAGGGGCAGTAGCGACATGAGCGTTGACATGTGCAAGTGCATGCTCGAGGCTACAACTTCCTACATTCGGGGACACAGATCAGCAATCACGAACGTCAAGTCAAATTCGAAAGGAAACGGAAGTCGTGCCCAAAAGGCAAAAATTGGTGTGGAAAGCCAGCGTGTACATTAATGCTACGAACGATGCTCGTGATACCTGTCCTGCCTCTGCTCTCCTCCACCACGTCATCAAATCAGCCAACCCAGAACACCATGGTAAATGCTCGCTTTTCGGGTCATCGGATGATCGTTGAGAGTCATCGTAAAAAAATCATCATATCTTGTTCCGTTCTTTTCCTTTTTGTTGAACTCCATCGCTAATAATGTTGAAAAAACTTGGGTATCACAGGGTGTTGAAGCATCAAATCTCGTAAAAGTAATCCAGGCACAGCAGTTAAGTGCTTGCCCTGGTCAGACATATGGCTCGCTCTAGGCGAGTAAGGTCTGACACCGCGTTAGGCGGAATGTGGTTGTTGTATTGTTGTACAAACAGCGAAGTCGTTTAAGAAGACTTGCTGTACTTCTCACGGAAGAACTTGGCGGCGTTGACCAAGTTGGTGAGGGCGGTCTTGGTTTCCTTCCACTGGCGGGTCTTGAGACCGCAGTCAGGGTTGACCCAGAGCTGCTCGGGCTTGAGGTACTGAAGCATCTCCTCAAGACGGTCCTTGATCTCCTGCTCGGAGGGAACACGAGGAGAGTGGATGTCGTAGACACCAGGGCCGATGTGGCGGGGGTAAGCCTCATCGATGAAGACCTTGAGGAGCTTGGCGTCAGACTTGCTGTTCTCGATGGAGAGTACATCGGCGTCAAGAGCAGAGATGGCGTGGAAGAAGTCCTGGAACTCAGAGTAACAGAAGTGAGAGTGGATCTGAGTGGAATCCTGGACCCCAGCGGTGGACAGCTTGAAGCTGTCGACAGCCCATGAGAGGTACTTCTCACGCTCGGAGCCGGAGCGGAGGGGAAGACCCTCACGGAGGGCAGGCTCATCGACCTGGATGACGTAGATGCCAGCGGCCTCAAGGTCAACAACCTCGTCGCGGAGGGCGAGAGCGAGCTGCTGAGCCTGGACGGACTGGTGGACGTCGTCACGGGGGAAAGACCAGCGGAGACAGGTGATGGGACCAGTAAGCATGCCCTTCATGGGCTTCTTGCTGATGGAAGCGGCGTACTTGCTCTCCTTGACGGTCATGGGAGCAGGGCGGGAGATGTCACCGACAATGATCGGGGGACGGACGCAGCGGGAGCCGTAAGACTGAACCCAAGCGTGGGTGGTGAAGACGTAACCGTCAAGGCGCTCACCGAAGTACTGCACCATGTCGTTACGCTCAGGCTCACCGTGGACGTAGACGTCGAGGTCGAGCTCGTCCTGGATGGCAACGACATCCTGGATCTCCTTCTCAATGAACTTCTCGTACTCCTCAGGAGTGATCTCACCCTTGGTGAACTTGTTACGCTGGATGCGGATGTCCTGGGTCTGGGGGAAGGAGCCGATGGTGGTGGTAGGGAACTGAGGAAGCTTGAGGTGCTCCTTCTGCTGGGCGTAGCGAGTGTCGAAGACCGACTTGCGGTTGTGCATGTCGGCAGTGACCTCATCCTGCCTCTTCTTGACGTCGGGGTTGTTGGTGCGCTTGGAGGTGGCACGAGACTGCATGCTCTTGGCATTGGCCTCGATCTGCTCACGGACGGAGTCGGGGCCCTCAGTGACGGCCTTGGCAATGATGGCAACCTCAACGACCTTCTCACTGGCGAAGGAAAACCAGTCGCGGACCTCCTCGTCAAGCTTCTTCTCGCTGGCGAGAGTGTGAGGAGTGTGAAGGAGAGAGCTGGAGGTGGCGACAAGGACACGCTCCTTGCCAAGCTTCTGAACGGCGGTCTCGACGACCTCAATGGCCTTCTTGAAGTTGGTCTTCCAGATGTTACGGCCGTCAACGACACCAGCGGAGAGGATCTGCTTCTCGCCGAGGTGCTCGATGATCTTGGTGAGCTGCTCAGGGTTGCGGACGAGGTCAACGTGGAGAGCGTATGTGTTCTTGAGGACGCTGTCAACGACGTCAAGGTTGTGGACGATGTCACCGAAGTAGGTGGAGAGGGCGATCTGGGGACCGCCGGCACCCTGGAGAGCGTTGAGCTTCTCGTAGGCGGGCTTGAAGGCCTCCTTGATCTTGGAGGGAAGGTCGAAGACAAGGACAGGCTCGTCAATCTGGACGGTCTCGGCACCAGCCTCCTTGAGCTGCTTCAGGAGCTGCTCGTAGACAGGAAGAAGCTTCTCGAGGAGAGTGATGGGGTCGACGGACTGGCCACGGTCGGCCTTGCCGAGGGCGAGGAAAGAGACGGGACCGACGAGGACAGGACGGGTGGTGATGCCAGCCTCCTTGGCCTCCTTGAACTCACGGACCGGCTTGGGGTCGGAGGAGAGGGTGAAGGTCTGGTTGTCCTGGAGAGTGGGCTTGACGTAGTGGTAGTTGGAGTCGAACCACTTGACCATCTCGAGGGAGGGGACGTCGATGCCATCCTTCTGGTGGCCACGGCCCATGGCGAAGTACTGGTCGATGGGCTCGAGGTTGTCCTTGGAGTAACGCTCGGGGATGGCGTTGAACATCTGGATGTGGTCGAGGACGTGGTCGTAGAAGGCGAAGTCGTTGCTGGGGATGACATCGACGCCGGCATCCTTCTGGATCTTCCAGTGCTCGAGTCTCAGTCTCTTGCCCTCGGCGAGGAGGTCCTCGCGAGACAGCTTGCCGCCCCAGTAGGCCTCGTTGGCCTTCTTCAAGTCACGCAGGCGACCCATGCGAGGGAAGCCGAGAACTGCTGATTGCACCATCTTGGCTGTGTGTTTGATGGTAAAGGGGAGGATGGTGAAGGGTTGGGAGGGAGGTGTGTGAGGAGGAGAGAAGAGAAGCAGAAAGGGAGAGAGGACGGGGACAGGTGTTTATGTATAAGAGTGACGACGTCGAGAAAAAGTGCGTGGAGTCGAGGTGGGGTGAGGGCAGGAATGGAGGGGCATTGGTGCGAAAGGGTCCGCGCTTGGACGCACAGGCTTTTCGTTTGTCAGTGCGCGCTGCGAGAGGATGAGACGATGAGTTTCCGCGAGCTCGGCGGCGCCTGCCTTGGCGTGCTATTGGCTGCAGCAGCACCAATACCCGCCGCCCGGCGAGTTACTCATAGAGTCGTGTCCTTTTGCTCTCCGATATCGTCAACAGAGTTATGTCCCGCGGGGAGCTGCACTCAGGCCGTAGTCGAGCCAGCAGTAGTCTGGCCCGAAGATACAGCAACTCGCCGTGTCGACACCAATTTCATCTCAACATGAGTCCGCCTGCCCGTCCCGCTAGCAAATCTCTGCACAACATGTCACTCAACTTCCCGTTTTTGCGCTATTAGCCCTGCTTTGCCCTGCCTGTTGCGGCTCTACGCGGCCTTCTTGATGATCACGACATCGCCGCCCATCTCCACACCGTATACGTCTCCACCACTCACCGTCCACGCAGTCCCAACCGCCAGCCACGTAGCACATGTAATAACTTTTGTCGTATAAGGCTCCCTGCATGGCTAGCAAGGTTTTCCTCCTGCGGGCAGCCTGTATAGTGTAACACAACCAATCTTCTGGAATATGTAGGAGGTATTCCGTGTCTTCGAGATATCTGTATCGTTGAAGCAGATTGGCCACAATCCCTCACATGGCTCCATCGCTCGAAGTCGACGAAACAAGCGTTTCCCCATGACGCCTACGCCGACTACGCTCGCACAGACGCATCCCACGGACGCATCAGTTCATGAGGTGGAGCTGCGAGGCTGCGAGCACCGGACACCGCTTACTCGTTGTCATGGAATCATACAGTATGGGATTGCATTCTGGCCAGTTCGTTCTGATTCCAATCAGGTCGGTTGTCTTTGTACGTCTTTGAATTTGGTCACAATCATTGCTGTTGCTCTTGGGCATTCGAGTCGACAGAAGAATCCTCCCAAATTGTAAGGGTGAATTCATTTGTAGCACAGCGATATACAAGATGGGACGCCTCATGTACCTCCTATCGCTAGGTTGCACCTCTCAGGTTTGCTAGCCCTGGTGACTGAAGATCATACAATAGCTGTCCACCGTGCTTCGAAAATCAATCTTACACAGCCTGCGAAGAACAGCTTCGTCGAGTAGCGATTCAGAAGAAGCAAAAGAAACCTGCAGGCCGAGCTCCAAGATGATGCCGGAATCGTTTGGTTCAAGGTTGTACCAAGTACAGTGTTGAGTTAGGCGTTTAATGTTTGAAGATAAGAGACTGGTACAATCGATCCATTTGACACGTTGACTATCGCTACGAAGAGAACTTGAAATATACTGTCATCAATTGCATGCTACATTCCCTACAATTTAGTGAATGTTTGGCAAAAGCATTGAAAGAGTCACCAATAAAAAAAATGAGACGAGCTCGAGACGAGGCGGTTGTCTCTCTCCCTGTCTCTGGGGAAATGGAAGTCTCTCAGCCAGTCGGCGCGCTTCAAGGTCAGCGACTTCGGCCTGGGCCAAAAAGTTCCGAGCCAGAGAGGCATTGAAGTGGTGATTCGTGATTCACCAGCAGCCACCATCAAATAATCAATTGCACACCATGTTGGCAGCCAGGAGAACGGCGGCTTCACTGCCTGCCAGGACGCAGCACTCTCTCTTCACCTCCTCGCGCTCGCTCCTCTCTGCCTCCAAGGGCTTCGCTACCGTCGCCTCCGACCAGCAGCCATCCTCTCCCTCGGCCTCCTCCCTCGAATCGCGAACACCGCCCTACGGCAAGCTCCTGCGCAACCTGCACGAGGTCCGCAAGCTGCTCCCCAAGCACAAGCTCACCCTCGCCGAGAAGATCGTCTACAGCCACTTGGGTGAGAACGCGGAAGAGTCGCTGCTCTCAAACACCAATGGCGGCCGCGATATCCGTGGCAATGCCAGCCTCAAGCTGCTCGTCGACCGCGTCGCCATGCAGGACGCTTCGGCGCAGATGGCGCTGCTGCAGTTCATGACCTGCAACCTGCCTTCGACCGCCGTGCCGTCTAGCATTCACTGCGACCACATGATTGTCGGCGAGCAGGGCGCCGAGGTCGATCTTCGTAGCAGCATCGCTGGCAACAGCGAGGTCTACGATTTCCTGGAGAGCGCGGGCAAGAAGTATGGAATCGAGTTCTGGCCTCCTGGAGCCGGCATCATTCACCAGACTGTGCTTGAGAACTACTCTGCGCCTGGTTTGATGTCGCTGGGTACTGATTCACACTCTCCCAACGCTGGTGGTCTTGGTGCGATTACTATTGGTGTTGGTGGTGCGGACGCCGTCGACGCCATGGTCGGAGCTGCGTGGGAGCTGAAGGCGCCTAAGATTCTTGGTGTCAAGTTGACTGGTGAGCTCAGCGGATGGGCGAGCCCGAAGGATATCATTCTGTACCTGGCTGGCCAGCTTACAGTTCGTGGTGGTACTGGATACATTATTGAGTACTTCGGAGAGGGTGTCAAGAGCCTGTCATGTACGGGTATGGCCACTGTGTGCAACATGGTATGTTCAACTCTTCCATTGCTGCATCCGATCGACAATTGCTGACTTTACATTTTCAGGGCGCTGAAGTTGGTGCTACGACCAGTGTCTTCCCTTACACCCCCTCCTCCCACGACCCTTACCTCGCTTCGACTTTCCGTGCTCCTATTGCTGTTCAGGCCAACGCCATCTGGAGCTCGCCAGGTCCTCACAACCTCTTGAAGCCCGACGAGGGCGCCCAATACGACCAAGTCGTCGAAATCGACCTGTCCAAGCTCGAGCCTCACATCAACGGTCCTTTCACACCCGATCTTTCCACACCTCTCTCTGCATTCAAGAAGACTGTCGAGGCCAACAACTGGCCTACGACCTTCGGCGCTGGCCTGATCGGTAGCTGTACCAACTCTTCATACCAGGATATGACCCGCTCCGAGTCTCTTGTCAAGCAAGCCAAGGCTGCTGGTCTGAAGCCTGTGGCCGACTTCTTTGTCACTCCTGGTAGCGAGCAGATTCGCGCTACTGTCGAGCGCGATGGTGTACTAGACACTTTCTCCGAGGCTGGCAGCACCGTCCTTGCCAACGCTTGCGGACCTTGCATCGGACAGTGGAAACGCACAGATGAGGTTCCCAAGGAGGAGAACAACGCCATTTTCACCTCATACAACCGTAACTTCCCCGGCCGCAACGATGGCAACCGCAAGACCATGAACTTCCTCGCATCTCCCGAGCTCGTCACCGCCATGTCGTACTCAGGAAGCACCACATTCAACCCCATGACCGACAGCATCACCACACCCTCAGGCGAGAGCTTCCGCTTCCAGCCTCCCGTTGGTCAAGACCTTCCTAGCCAGGGCTTCGCTTCCGGCAACCCTATTTTCGCTCCTGACAGTGTCAAGCCTGACCCGACTGCTGAAGTCAAGGTCAGCCCAACCTCCACCCGTCTCGCCCTCCTCGAGCCCTTCGAGTCCTGGCCCAGCGACTCTTCCGGCGCACCCCAAGAGCTCTCCGGCCTCAAAGTCCTCCTCAAAGTCAAGGGCCAATGTACGACCGACACCATCTCCGCCGCCGGCCCCTGGCTCAAATTCAAAGGCCACCTCCCCAACATCGCCGAAAACACCCTCATCGGCGCCGTCAACGCCGAAACCGGCGCCACAAACCAGGCCCTCGACGTCGACGGCTCCGCCCACACCATCCCCGACCTTGCCAAAAAGTGGAAATCCGAATCCCAGCCCTGGCTCGTCGTCGCGGAGCACAACTACGGCGAGGGCTCCGCCCGCGAACACGCCGCGCTGCAGCCGCGCTACCTCGGCGCGCGCCTCATCGTTGCGAAGTCGTTCGCGCGCATCCACGAGACGAACTTGAAGAAGCAGGGCGTTGTCCCGCTTACTTTCGTCAACGAGGCGGACTACGAGAAGATTTCTGGTTGCGATGAAGTTTCCACCGAGGGTCTTGCGGCGGCTCTAAAGATCGGTTCTGAGGGCGGCGATATTAGCTCTTCGGCTGTGAGTCTTGTTGTTAAGAAGGGTGACGGGAGTGTGGTGAAGGTACCACTGAAGCATGCGCTGAGCAAGGACCAGTGTGGGTTTGTGTTGGCGGGTAGTGCGTTGAATTTGTTGGCGAAGAGGAACCAGGCCTCGTGAGTTGTGTGGTGTGTGAAGAGGGAAAAGCTGCTATATACACCAAGTGTCTGTTTATTTTTTTTCTTGTACGAAATGAAAGTTCAAAACCTTATTGTTTTGATGTCAAGGGTTGGTGAGTGGGTGCTTAGAATAGTCTTGCGCGATCAAGAGTGGGACTTTCTGTTTGCTGGTAGTTCACTGAACGGCAGAAGATGAATTAGATTGAGGTATCATACATTCACTTTCTAGCCGGATTCCGCGGGTTGATGGCTAGACGATTGGCCGTGCAGGACCAGTGCAACTTTGCACTTCCTTATAATGCATTGAAACTCTTGAATAATAGTAGTCAGGCCTCGCAAGTGGCGACATGATGGAAAAAATACAAATTGGCTGCCTGATGGCGTTGTGGGTATATATAATCCAATGCGTCTAAATGTAAGGATGATGCGTCAAATTCCCGCGTGCCAGAGTATATACCATGATGATCATCAGATTAGAATGAAATCTTGCTCTGGCAATCGCATCTCGAAGCCCTCGCCATACATTAACCCATCTACGTTGCACCCTCCTACTAAGACGTAGTGTCCGTCTTTGTCCGTCCGACGAAGAATTTGGGGCACTGAACTCCCGTGAAATATGCAAGCCAAGTCGCCTTCCTTGACTCCAGGGTGACCCGTTGCCATTATGCCGTCTTGCGTGAAGAAAAAGCGCGTTCCTCCAACACTGAACAAAATCGTGCTACCCATCGTCTCTCTAGTTTTTGCGTAGCCCTCCTTTGGTGTTTGCTCGTTGATCGCAAAGCCGACCTTTTCAAAAAGCTCAGGATCTGCTTTTGCCAGGTAGACCGGCCAGTCCAGACGAGTCGCGGCTGGTGCTCGACGCGTACATGGGAGAGTACATCATACACGTTTTTTTGGTAGTCCGATAGTTTTACTACCGCAACGGATCCCGGCGGCAGGCGTTTGGTCTCCGCAAACGTAGGATACAGCCGCAAACAGTGGTTGGCCATCAACAGAGAGATCATCAAGTGACGCCTGGTAGGACTTGCAAGCCAACTTTAGCCGACAAAAGGCCCGCGCGTTCGGAGACTCGCTTTGAGTATCATGGTATGGCCGCGGATGGATTTTCAGCAAACGGATGTGACGAGGGCTGAGCAAGCTTTCGCGGAGATCGACCGCGGTGAGACAGTGCACTTCGCCAACTGGCACTTCCTCTCGGACTGGAGGTGCTTGTACTATGGAATCAACAGTCGAGGCCGGCAAGTGATCGCAGGAAGAGTAGCGGTGCGACCCGAGGTGGGTTTGCAAGAAAGGGTCGTATCTCTCATTCACAGCGAGGTGTCTTGATTCCAGATAATTTTCGTAGAAGCAATGTCCGTCATCAACCTCAGCATTTTTGGGGCTAGTCGCATCGCTAGAGGTTACCGACGTCTGTGATATAGATGGGCTTGTGACATGCAAGGCCGATTCAGATGGTAGCGTTAGAATTGTGGCGGCAATGGCATCCATTCGTGCTGGCTGGAGTGGGATATCTGCTCTTTCGCTGCTCACGGAAAGGCCTGCAGCATACAACGCGATGTCAAATTGTTGAGCTCGGTGTGAGGCTACAAGGCTGTGTGTGTCGGACTTACACGAGAGAGTTTCAGCCTCCGCTGAGCCACGTTCATAAGCCACATTGATACCTGGTATGACGGGCAGCCAATGATCATCTGCTACTCGCCTGGCATGCTCACCCATGTGACCGCTGCATCACCTTTCAGATTAGTCGTAATCAATGCCCGTCCAACCACAAATTCCCATCGAAGTCAACATCCCCCAACCACGACAAAAACTCCATGTCATTGGTAGCCGGGAACACAGCCTCAATATCATCGCTAGGATAAGAAGCCAACGGTGGAACCATCAACCGCTTCTGCGAAAGCAAGCGATCAAGCACTTTCCGTAATGAATTCATGCCAAGCTCACACACACTCCGGTTGCCGTCGTCCGGTCGGACATCTCCGAGCGCCGCCACAAGGACACTGAGTTGTTGGATGATCGTGGAGCGCGGAAGAGCTTCATCGTCAATGCCGAGCTGGTCGTGCTTCAGCAATTCAATCGCCAAGACTGCGGCGGTGGGAATGGCGAAGAAGGCAAGCTGATCGTACAATCAGCAATGAACAAATGACGACACGGGCGGACTTGTTGGCACTTACCAGTTCTACTTTGTACAAATGAAAGCCGTGAAGGAATCCGCTGTTCGATGTCGCCTTCATGACTAGGTTGAGCAAGCTTCTCGCGCTGGCGATCAGCTTCGCGGGATCGCATTTTGACCGTCGTACTAGTGCTCGTTCGAGGAGGAAATCAGTGTGCCTCATATTGCAATGCATACCAAGCACCAAAACTACATCGAGAGGCCGCCAGGTAACCTTCCGACCTGGAATCTCGAAGCACTGACCAGATCGGACATGATCAAGCAACTCTTCGGGGTCAAGCCGAATGAAAGGAGGCATCTCTTCGGCCTGTCGCGCAATCTTGTCTCGAATCTGATGGATGCGATCGTTCACGTCGTCTTGGGGATTCCCAAGCACGATCTCGAGAATTTCTTCGCGGATGATGAAGTGTCCTGTCGCTGCTCTCCGTACTGTCGCACGACCAAGCTTCCCTGAAGTTCCGAAGCCGTTATTCAACTTCGCCAGTGTATTTGCCAGCTCTGCTGGGCTGCTGCATACGTCGTCATCACGAAGGTCGGTTGGTGATTGGATAACACAATGCCGATAGCTGATACGTGGAGGGCGACCAAGGTAGGTTGACACATACTTGTCGTGCACGTAGATGGCCTCGAAAAGACGGATGCGAAGCTCGCACAAGAAGAACGGCGTTCGTGCATCCACATACTTCTCTTTGTGTAAGCCAAGTTCGACAGCGACGTTGCAAACGTCGCTGAATCGAGCCCATGCTTCGGCAGATACGTCGCCTCGAACCCATTCAACCAAAGGCGAACGTTCGTAGACCAAGCAAGCGAACAGATCCGTCACGCTGCCACACTCCCGGCTGAAAGCGACACACTCATCGACCAGTCGCAACATCGTTTTGGCCATATCCATGCGCGAGATGGGATGCGCGGCGTCGTGAGAGCTCAACTGCTCTGTGAATACCGCACCAGAGGCCCTCAAGCCCACTGCTGAGTACAACAACCCGATCGTTTCCCAGCGGAGGTTTCGACCGGTCGCTTGCTTCGCCCATTCCTCGATCGTAGTATTGGAATTGGCAGTCATAGGCCTGTGTGTATTCTGCCACACCACTCGTGAGAGATGTTGTAATCGTTGTTCTTGGGGAACAGCTTGTAACCCGGTTCTGAAGTATTGCCATAGCTCGGATATGAAGACTTGGTATGCTTGACGGAAAAGCAGATAACCATCTCCGATACGCATCCAGGCTTCGAACTCCTCTAGGCGGGACTCGATACCCTGCAGGTGATAGAGGACAGCAGCCCCCTTGTCCACCATGGATTCCGTAATGCGATCCTCTGCTTGTGCGTAGATAGCTTCGGTGGGAGTCTCTCCCATGCTGTCGATCAGCTCCGCGACGACTGCGGATGCACTTGACTCTCCAAGGAACCCAAGAGGTGAGATCACCGCCTTCTCCAAACCATCGTGGGCAGCGCCTTCGAAGTTCACGCGTGGTGCAGGAGAAGAAGTCGGCTGCTGAGGTGAAGCTGTGATTGATGATTCCCGATATCCGGCTATAGAAGGGTGTGCGTTCGGTCCTGGCGTAGCCCGAGGTGAAGCTGATTTCGGACTCACACGGCCATTTCTGGTCATTGGCGCAGGGTGATAAACGCAATCTCCCGTCGTCCCTCGCCTCACGCATCTTCCACAGCTGGGCAGCTTGTGATCACATGATAGTTTACGCTTCCGGCATGGTTCGCAGGATTGGAGTTTTCCATTGCGGCGATGTATTGTGACAGTGTGCTGGGACATATCTCCTACGACTCACTGAACGGCTTAAGTGAATTCGAATGCGAATATCGTGGCGTTATTGTTCAATGTTCTTGCAAGAAAATGTATTGGGAAGGTGGTAGTTGAAACCAGCCTCGGCTTTCGGTGCTCGGTGTTCGGGGAAGAGATTGCTATTGCTCGCGTGGCGGTAAGGATTCACTGGTAGGAACCTGTGCGCCATCCTCATCGAAGACACGGGTACGCGAACGAGATATTATGCGCTGACAAAAGAGTGTAACGGGAAATCGCGGCTGTGGTCAAGAAGAAAGAGGTTTGCAAGAGACTCGGGCTCGTCACGAATCTCGGCCAAGTCCAAGCCTCCCGGTGGCCGGTGAAACGAACATCACCCTTAACTCTCTCCCCATCTATATGTACGATAGTTTATAGCGCAAGAACCGACAGCAATGTTTTGCGCCATACTGCCAAAACCACGAACGCCGTCACATCTTCACTCACAACCCTGGTATCCGGACAGACTCGCCTCGAAGCATTGCCAACATATTACAGCCGCTTCAACTTCAAGTTCTGCGCCACATGGTGCTACCATGCGTTGAGTTGGATCAAACAGCCGTTTATCCACAACAGTCGCCCACAGCTTCGCTCAGATTCGGTTTCTCAAGCTGTCCGGCTTTGGATATATGACCATGCAACACATCTCACAATGAGCATTTCGATCAGCTTGGACGATAGCGAGTGTCCTACAAAGATCTCGAAAGTTACTTGTTACCTTGGTCACGAGCGTGTGCAAGCCGTTGTGAACAGAGTGGAAGGTCTGTTGATACTGGAGCCCCACACATTTATCCGTAGCATCGCGGTACGCGAGGGCTGGCAGAAACTTCAGAAGGACGACATGTGGACACTGCACAAGATGCTGAGAGATGCGGTGCTGCAAGCAAGAAGTCTTGAAGATTGAATTGGCGATTTGGGGTAAGTTATTCAGTCGTGTGAGGTGCCAAGGGCGATGAATGCACTGTGACGGCTCGTGGTGGCAGGCATGGATCTCTGGTACTCACACAAAAATGGCACTGGCCTGCTAGTGAAACAGAGATCTTGTCAATGTAATTTCTGTGGCGCGCACCTCTAGAGACAGGTGAACGCAGCCTGAACTGTCGAACATTACGACCATCAACGATGGCCCCAGCCACGGGCTCTATCCCGCACAGCACCCATATCATCCATATTGATCAGATCAACTCTCTCATCCACCAGATTCCGCCACACAATATCTCGCAAATTCGGTGGTCCCGCAGGCGTATCCCAATATCTCGTCAACAGACCCCTAGATGCCGCTTGTTCAAGCTGCGACCCTCCGATATCATTCCATGCAGGACCAGGTGTTGGCCGATCTACATGGTCGTAATGTATATTTCGCCACCCGCGGAACATGGCGTTGCGGTACTGGGTAGAAGCGTAGTGTGAGTTTGACCTGTTGTATTTGAACACGGGAGGATCGACGGTGAAGTCGTCCAGTGCAGATGGCAGTCTTTCGAGATGAGCGTCCCAAAAGATGTCCCGATGATCGTTTGGTAGGGCGAGTACGGCCTCGAAGGGTGTGTTGCCTGTTGCGACAATGGTCAGAGGCCGTGTGATTCTGTCAGTGCCGTTCCAGTATGTGAGATAATCGAGATCACGAAGCGGTTGTAGCTGTCTGTATAGCTCAGCGAAAGTCTCGGGTCCAGCAGACTTCTGATCAACAAGAAGGACGACACTCCGAAAAGGCTCTCGCGTGAAGATACCTCGCGGAACTTCATCAGGCGGGGTCAAAGCGTTCTGTCTCCCAAGCATGCGACGCAGAGGATCCAAGTACACGCTGCGCAGACTCGCCTCCTTGCGCACATCACGCGAAGAGTGACCGACCAGCAAGTCTCCTTCGCTAAAGTGAACATCAGCCTCAACACTGACACACCCCGAGCCCAGCGCCTCAAATAGCGGTATGCGTCGGAGCTCGTCATTGTGCGAATGAACCGGGACCGGATGCGCGCTGTGGATAAAGTCTTGTCGCACATCGTCCCATATAGCCGGGCTTGCCCATGTGACATCTTCGCCGAATCTAATGTCAAACGGGTCATTCGGGATGCGTCGCAGTCCAGATTGGAGCGCACGTATCCAGACGGTTTGGCCAATGCATCTACAGGAAGTGTTAGTTTACACTTTTGGTCAAGAACGAAGGCTATGCTCACGCTGCGGCCGTAAGACATAGCACAATCTTGAGTACATCCGCAATAATATGAGTTCTTCTCAGCGGCAGTGGTACCCTCCCTGCCCGCACAAACTGATGTGTCCATTTCCTATCTCGCAACGGCAAAGAGCTCGGTCTCTGGCTTTCTGTGTCGATATTCATGCTGCCAGGTAGTTTTCTAGCAATGCGTACCGCTGGCCGGTCAATTCTTCACAGTAAATGTGGTAATAGGAAAGCAGAACAAATTGGCGAAATCGTCATCATCATTCAGAAAGTGCTGCCTTGTGCCCGCATCCTAACTCAGCCGCAGTTGGGATAAGCTTCTGAGCTGCCTTGTGATCGATCATGTTGATCAAGACTAACCGGAAGACGCTATGATCTGCATCTTGCGCATCTTTACCGATTGTTGGAGCCAAACAAAAAATAGCTAAAGTCGATCTTCCAAGCGCTGGTCAAAACCCTATCAAAGAGAACAAATTAGTCCATGGGAGGGGCCAAAGAAAAAATCGAATAAGCCGTGACGATCTCATTAGGATTTGCTTTTCTTCGTTATTACTGCTAAACAATAGAAAACTAGGGTATCAGTGCTACAGGTATGAAAAAAATGTCGAAGTATAATAGAAGGAACAGAAAATGAAGAAGAAGGAACAACTCCCCAATAATGCCCCCCAAAAAAATGCTAGTAGTTCAGTCCAGGACACGCCTCTGCCACTACCACCAACCAACCAACTCACCAGCGCCATACTCTTCTTCTCAACTCGTTCTTCGCAACCTATCCAAACCCTCCGCAGCACTAGCCCTCTCCTCATAAATCCGTCTCAAATCGTCGACACTGGCCTTCTTGAGATTGACTTTGTTCGGCGCGGCCAATTTGTTCCCATTCTGGTGGGCTGTTTCGTTGTTCTTCAGTTCCTGCGAAGTCACACGCTTCAGCCAGCCCGCACTGGGCGTTCGGAGTTTCGGCATGCTGTTCTTGAACTCGTCAGAAGCGGATTGCATGGCGATGGAGGTGGGCTCGTGGGAGCGCGGGCGGTGGGGGATGATGGGCTTTGCTAGAGTGGGAACGGTTTGCTGGAGACCGGGACCGCGGGAGGCTGGCCAGGAGGGTTTGCGGAAGACGGGGGTCGAGTCTGTGGTTGATTGAGATTTTTCGTTCTCGCCTAGCGCGCCTGGCGCGGAAGTGGGTTCTGGGATCGAAGCTCTGTTTAGTGAAGCCGAAGAGTTTGCTCGTTGGGCTGCTAGGTGTGCGAGATGTGCGGATGTTGCTTCGGAGGCGCTGCGTGCGACACCTTGTGCGAGACCACCGTTGTGGTGGCTTGCGACTGCCTTCCGTTTGGGAACGTCGATGTGCGGAGGGTCGATGTGTTGTGAGTTTGCCAAGCCTCTCTTTTCGTTCTCGCTGTAGCCGCGGGCTGAGGGAAGGCGATGCGAGAAACTGTCCGCCGATGTGTACCCGTCGGGAGACTCTGCGACACGGGGTTCCTTCTCTTGGTCGGTGAAGATAGTCGAATAGCGAGGCGGTTCAGGTGCAGGCTTGCGTCTCGGTACGGCTGAAGGGTTCTCGTCGCTAGAAACGTTCCGTGATACAGGGCGCCCGCTCGCTGGTCTAGGTGGCAAGGTCGGCAGGCGCTCAAGTGCCATGTCATCGCTTCCGGTAGGTGACTCTGCATCCAGCAGATGGACTCGGTGAGCCTCAGTCTCCTCCCCGGAGCGACGCATCGGCCTTGGTTCTTCAAGCGGATCCTCGTATTCATTTGCTTCGTGTGGCGGTTGAATGTCTTTCCATATGTTATTGGGATCGATGTTCAGCTGTTGTCGCAGTTGTGGCCACAGATCGATCGCAGCTTGCAGAATTCGACGGATCACACTTGTCATTTTTGCATCTTCGAGCTGGTTGGAACCGCATACAAGAGTCATGGCAAAGCAAATGGCGAGGTTGTTCGAGTCCATCTTGTTCTCCGACTCACGTTCGGCCACTAGTGAAAGCATCGGCAGTAGGTGTCTGAGAAGGATCTCCCGGCTTGTGGTGTTCAGAGGAGACTGTCTCGAGTTGAGAGAAAGAATATTTTCCAGATCTTCCAGGGTAACTTCGACATCCGGGCTTCCAAATTCTTCGCGCAAAAGACTGTAGCTAGTCTCTGGGAAGATCGGATACCTTAGCTCTCGGTACCAAGTTTTGATCAGAGAAGTCGCAGAATGAACACCATAGGCGTCTTCAATTCTAACTTCGTCCACTGTCGTCTGGTCCATTCCAGGTTCCACAAACGTTGCGCCCATCTCTTTCCAGATAATGTACATTTGACCTCTGTCATACGCTTCTCGCAAAGCTCCTGTAAGGATCGAATGTGGAGGGATGCGGAAAAGGCCTTCGGACCTGATGTTGACAGGATGTAGAACGAATGTGGTTGTTTCTCGTAGCACTCTCGGTAGTCTGGTCTTGCCTGTATTCAGGTTCACCGGTAGAGGCCTCGGGGCACCGAAAGCTCTTCGTCCACTGGCATACGGGACATCGATATCCGGGCACAGTTTCCTGTCGTGCAAGTAGACCACAGGAGGAATCATCAGTCTCTCGATAGGAATTAGCATCGCCAACCCTGTCAATGTGTTGACATTTATGATCTTCCTCCTGAACTTTGGCGAAACGACTGTCCCAAATACGTTGACGAGCACTCGTACCCACGTGCGCGGGTGTACAATATACAGCTTTTGCAGCTTCTTCCGCGTGGCTCGGCTGAGCACCTGGTATGCTTGAAGATACCAACCGACGCCTGGCCCTTGCTTTTTCTCTGTCGTGGCGCCATCCGGCTGGCCACCTGCGAAGAAAATAATCTCATATTCAGTCCCACTGATCAGCTCGTCTTCCTCCGGGAGTCGCGCCAGGACATATGGTAGTAATGCATTGTAGTCGACTTCGTAGGCGTCTGGGAAGGCGGCGGCATTGACTATGTAAATCGGGAGTCCTGCTTGTGAGGGTAGAGGGGATTTGTATATGATCGAAGCAGCGAGCGTTGCGAGTCCGCGGTCGTACTCGCCCGAGGTCTTTGCAGGTGGTACAGACGAAAGGGAGGTGCTCCTAGACCTGTTGCCGCGACGCTGGGTGACGGTCGCCAGAGCGGAGCGCATCATGAATGGAAGTCGTTTGTTGGTAATGCTGCTACGACATGCTGCGTTGGGTATGTATATATTTCTTACGAACCGAGTGCTGCCTTGCAACGATCAAATATTCTTCGAGTTGGCCAGTGACGTCGGTTGGGTTGCGCTGGGAGGCCTTGTTTCAGGTTGATTGGCTGACAACGAGGATGAGCAGGCGAACAATGGGTGGTCAGACGGTCAGAATACAGGTGGTAGATATGGGCGATTGGCTGGCGGCAAGGAATGGTATGGCGGGCGTGTGGAGGAGTGAATATCTGTATCGCTCCAGGCCACGCTGCGCTTGTACACCCTGGCCAAGTTTGCCCACAGCAACCAGGGTCGATAAACAAGACGAGTCGACGAATGCGGACTAGCTCGCCGTCGCGGGAGTGGCGTGGGCCTTATCTCGGGCGGGCCGATCTCAGGCCGATGGTCGGAGTCACTGGGCGGCGCAAAGACGCTCTGGCAATTAAAATTGTGGGAGAGACTGAGCGAGCGCGGGGGATTATAACACTTCTACAGTCATTGTCCAGGGCCAAGGAGGGTGTTATTGGTTGAGTCATTCGGTCCGCGATCATTCTTCTATTCTTCTATAACTCAATCCATTTCTTTTTGACAAAAACACCCCTCTTCATATACACATACAATACAACACCGCCAACATGTGTGGTATTTTCGCCTGCCACCAGTATGCCCGCCCCCACCACCAATCCTCACTCCCATTGACATTGACCATGCGCTGACCATGCCTCCGCCACCGCCAGGCACCCCGATGTGCAGAAGTTCAGGCCCACGGCCATTCGCATGGGCAAGCAGGTCAAGCACCGCGGCCCCGATTGGAGTGGAAACCACATTGCCAACAACACAATCCTCGTCCACGAGCGATTGAGCATTGTCGGCGTTGGTGAGTGCTGGACATAACACACCTACGCCTGTTCTCTTACCCAAGCTAACGACTATCTCTCCGCAAGACTCCGGCGCGCAGCCTATCACCAACGAGGACGAGTCCGTCTCCCTTGCCGTCAACGGCGAGATCTACAACCACAAGATCCTGCGCAAGCAGCTCTCACAAAAATACCCCTTCAAGACCCACTCCGACTGCGAGGTCATCATCCCGCTGTACCAAGAGCATGGCATCGATACCCCCAAATACCTCGACGGCATGTTCAGCTGGGTCCTGCACGACAAGAAGCTCGACCGTGTCATTGCCGCCAGAGATCCCATCGGAATCACAACTTTCTATATGGGCCGCTCCTCGCAGACTCCCGGTGCCGTCTACTTCGCCTCTGAGCTGAAGTGCCTGCACCCCGTCTGCGATACCATCGAGAGCTTCCCTCCCGGCCACGTCTACGACAGCAAGACCGACAAGCTCACTCGCTACTTCACTCCCAAGTGGCTGGTCGAGCCCTCCAACATCCCCACAAACCCCATCGACTACAAGCTGCTCAGAGAGACTTTCGAGCGCTCAGTGAGGAAGAGACTGATGGCTGAGGTTCCCTACGGTGTCCTTCTTTCTGGTGGTCTGGACAGCTCGCTCGTCGCCTCTATCGCCCAGCGCGAGACCCTCAGACTCCAGCGCGAGTACGCCAAGCAAATCAGAGAGTCTGGCGCTAACACCCCCGGTGGCGCTGCTCCTATGAACGGTGCGCAGGATGAGCTTGCTGGTGTTGACGAGGAGTACCACTTGAACACCATTCCTCTTCTCTCTCAGCTCAACAGTTTCTCCATCGGTCTGCCTGGCGCGCCCGACAGTCTGGCTGCTGCTGAGGTCGCCAAGTTCCTCGGAACCAAGCACCACTCCATGACCTTCACCATCCAGGAAGGTCTTGACGCCCTTTACGATGTTATTTTCCACCTTGAGTCATACGACGTTACCACCATCCGCGCCTCAACACCCATGTTCCTCCTCTCCCGCAAGATCAAGGCCATGGGTGTCAAGATGGTGCTCTCCGGCGAGGGCTCCGACGAGGCCTTCGGTGGCTACCTCTACTTCCACAACGCGCCCGACAAGAAGGCCTTCCACGAGGAGACCGTCCGCCGCGTCAAGAACTTGCACTTGGCCGACTGCCTGCGCGCCAACAAGTCCACATCCGCCTGGGGCGTGGAAGCCCGCGTGCCCTTCCTCGACAAGGAGTTCCTCGAAGTCGCCATGAACATCGACCCCGAGGAGAAGCTGATCAAGAAGGACGAGGGCCGCATCGAAAAGTACATTATGCGCCGCGCCTTCGACAAGTCCGAGCTCGCGCCCGGCGAGAAGCCGTACCTGCCCGACCATATCCTGTACCGCCAGAAGGAGCAGTTCTCCGACGGCGTCGGCTACGGCTGGATCGACGCCCTGAAAGACGAGGCCAAGAAGATGGTCACCGACGAGCAGATGGCGAACATCAAGACCGACAAGCCGCAATGGGGCGACGACATCCCGGATTCCAAGGAGGCCTACTGGTACAGGTGCATGTTCGACGAGCACTTCCCGCCCCAGTGCGCCGGCACCGTCGAGAGGTGGACGCCCACTTGGAGCAAGCAGACTGATCCTAGTGGTCGCGCTATTGCTTCGCATGACTCTGCTTACAAGGCTGGCGAGGGCAAGTAGATTTTTTGGACGAAGGGGTAGATCTCTTGTTCGAGACGTGTTTATGTATAGATGCTACAATGTTCACTTTTCTTCTCGCAGTGCTGCTTGATGGTCTTTTTGGTCTTTCGCTCTCGTTATGAAGAACGCTAACTTTGGGAACTCAGATTTATGATCAGGAAATGAATGGGCCCAAGACGTATTTTAGTAGTTCGCGTACAATGTGACGTTCACAGAACAAGTAAAACAGAGAACGACAATTCTGACGTGGAATGTTCGACATTGCTCTCATTCATCGCGTCAATATTATGCTTGACCTACACTCTCATCAAAACCAGATACTGATCGGGATAGCAGAGTCTTGGAAAAAAGAATTCAAAGACTGGATTATTGACCAGGGTTTTTGATGCAAACAAAAATATCCTTCAGGAATTACGAAAACCCTCCTAGTCAACCGTGTCCCACGAGCCTACCCATCACCACACAGCCCGGAGCCGCCAGTCCACACCCCGGCTCATTTTTACCCTCACCCCTACGCGATAATCAGCTGCTTCTCCTTCCTCAACCCTCTCGCAACATCCACCGGAATCTTCAGCGTCGCCGCCACAATTTCCGGCGGCGTCAGCGCCAGCCACTGCGTCAGCGAGATGTCCACGACGCGGTCGGACTTGTAGATTTCGATCCATTGCAGAGTTTCGTTGAGGGAGGTGTTTTCGATGTAATGGCCTGCGTTGTCGGGGAAGACGGCGGTGTCCCCGGCGGAGAAGTCGAAGGTGCGGGCTGCGGCCTGGCGAGGGGGAGGGTATTAGCAGGGTATTTTTGGGGGGGTTGGTAACGTACGTTTCCGACGAAGGCGGTGGCGCGGGCGGAGCCGGAGAGGAAGTAGAGCCATTCTTCGGCCTGGGTGGGAATGTTGTTAGCGAGGTCGCACTAGGATGAGCTCAGGGGGAGGGAATGTTCGTTGCTTACGTTCGGGTGCCAGTGTAGCTCTCGCAGCGCTCCTGGCTTGAGCGTGACGATTGAAGAGGCGATGGTCTTTGCTACGGGGAAGTTGCGCGAGTCGACGATCTTGACCGAGCCGCCGCCTCCGGCTGCGATTTCGGGCTCGAGTTCGCTTGCACGGAAGACGTAGGAGCTGTTGCCTTCGAGTTTGCCGAAGGGGGAGTCGACGGTTGTGGCGGTGGAGTTGGATTTGAGGATGTAGGGGTTGGGGGACGGGACGGAGTCGAGGACGGATGCGTCGACGCCTGAAAAAGATACTCGGTCAGTGGTTTTCCTTCAGAGGAGGTCGATGGGTGATACTTACCAAGACTTTTCGCCAGAATGTCCTTGGGAGTATGCGCGATCCAATCATCGACATTGAAGGTGGTGCCCGCGGTATCGAAATTTCCGTCGTCGAAAACAAGCAGGTACTCATTCTGCTCCGCAAGGCCCTGGATCACATGCGCCTCGCCCTTGGGGAAGTACCAAATATCGCCCTCATTCAGGATCTCAAACTGATTGCGACCGTACTCGTCGACAGCGCTGACACCAACCTGGCCTTGGTATACGTAGCCCCACTCGGCGACACGGTGCCAGTGCAGCTCGCGGATGCTGCCTTTGGTCAAGTGCTGCTGGGCACCGGCGATGTCGTTGCTGGCGGGGAGATCGGTGATGACTTGTTGTCTGACCCAGCCACCGGGAAGTTGGCGGGTTTTGGAGTCGGAGAAGCGCCATTTGAGGTTCTTTACTGAGCCGGCGTCGGTGGATTCTTGGCCTAGATTGGCTGGGTTGTCGATGTCGATTTGTTTGTTGGTGCCGCCTGAGTTGTTGTTAGTGACTATCAGTGGTAGGTCCAAGGAGGTTGAGGAGCGTACCTGAGATCGGAGCGCCTTTGCCTTTGCCGTCGATGGGCTGCCCTTGGGCGTATCCGGGTTCATCTCGTCGGTCAAAACGAAGGTGCTTCGATTGAGGCGTAGATGGCAGTCTTTTTTCAACTGGGGTTGCGGATACTGCTGTCACTGCGCAGAATGCTAGGACGGCACTGAACACATCCTGGGTCTTCATTGTTAATGTACCTGGTGATCAACGCCTGAAGTAAGAATTATAGCCGTTATGCAAGCAGCAAAACACGTAGTATAGACGACGAGAGAGGATGAGCGACAAAAACCTGCGTACAACTTTTGAGCTGTACCTTACATTATATGTAGCTCCACGACTGTAAGCAGGCACATTGCGTGCGTTCGCTACTGCCAGTGTGTCTCGCCGTTCATTGCGCCTTTGGGTAAAGCTATTGCGCATCACGCACACAGATTGTGCATTGACGTCCATACATGATGATCGGCGTCAATATTCATGGTATTCACCAATATCACCATGTCGTGATAAGGTACGGCTGGTAGCTTGATGGTGAATTCGCGCAGCCAAGAAAGTGTCGGACGACCGGTAGACTGGTATGATAGGCGCATGGTCCCAATCGCTGAGCTCAATACCTCAACTATACCAGTTCCAGAAGGTTGGCTGATGCAGATCTTCTGCAAAGAAGCTGTGGTTGCGCTGAGCTTGACTGCTGCGACTGCTTGTGTTGGTGTTGATCCATGATGCCATTCCTTGGCATCTTGCGAGATCTCGACTTCGCGGCTTGTTTACACTTCCATGCACCTTTCAAGCACCCACACTCCCACACTCCGAGAATCTTGATGATCCAAGAGCTGCGGACCGTAACTGACATGGCGCAGGATCCAAACCTTACCCTGGATTGATGCTCCTTACAGTGGTCAGGCCCTGGAGTTTGATGGGGTGGTGTTTTCTCAGCATGCCTTGAAATTCGACCTAGTGCTGGTGGCGGTACAGTTTGCCAACCTCATTCAATGAGTATAGCCAGTCATACGTTCTCTGCACAGTCAACGCGAATTAGGCATCTCTACAGGCGCTTCCATGCCCTCATGTGAGTGCCGCCACTGCTGGTCTCATCCCGTGGGACGACACTTCCTTGCCATAGCTCAGGGCTCAGGGAACAGCGCCACATGTGATATCGAGGGACCGCGTCACGTCTTCACCGACGAGGCCTTGACACGTTATTTTTTGGACGCAGTATCAAACTGCACAGACAGCCGTCTTTGCGAATGCCGAACTTCTTTGCCTGGGGTATGTATTCGCTGGAGTTGGATCTATCGCTGCGTAGTCACCGCATATTACTCGATCACACTTCAACACATGCAACCGCAGTGCACACTGCTTGCCTTGACTGACATGAAGCCTTGCCACTTTTCTCATGGGGCGCTTGCGAGTGGTCGCCTGAGATATGTTGTGTGGTTCGCCTTGTCCGTCCTTCGTTGTTCCAGACCTGGCTTCCAATTCAGAGCGGTTGATGGCGACGGTGGTCTTGCAGGCGTCCCAATTCTGTCGGTGTCACTACCGGGCCCTGGTGGCGCAGGCTATAAACCAAAAGTATGCTGCGTTTATTTCCGTCGATGGTGTGTACCGCGCAAGAATTTCTTGGCTACCGTCAACAGCATGGCAGATTACTCGCAACAACGGATGCACTTCTTCTCGGGGTTTTCGCTGGCGTAAGTCAAACGTCAGAGCAACACTGTTACTGAAGCTCTAGAGCTCTCGTTAGGAGGTACTCGATGTTGTGAGGACATCACCCGAAGTCAACCCACTGACTCCACCATCTCTCCACAATCTCCACGGGTTTCAAAAGCCGAATAGATTGCGGCTCCACCCTGATTCTCGGCGACACCTCAACTGCCGACCATCCTTTTCCTTAAATCCAGACTCTCATGGTTGGTACTAGCAAATATCTTGTTTCTAGGGACGATGGCCGAACTTGTAACAAGATGATACAAAGGATGCGTTGAGTCTGGCCGCCGGCAGGGCAAGGTGTAAAACACCACTACATTCAGTGGATTCGAAGGTTTCTGCTGCGAAGCGATCAGTGGTGGTGCATAGCGAGAGATGCAATTATCCATCTAGGAACATAGGAGTTAACTTTCTACGTACCACTTGCGTCCACGAGGACCAGTACCGGCACTTCGACTGCGAGTCTAAATATGGACAATCGCTTGATCGTTGTTCGAAAATGTCTAGGTGATCGTTGCTAAATGCACAGGGGTTCGGTTTCAAGGTTGTGTCAAGGAGTCACAACATTGAAATGTGACTATAACTACCATTCAATACATGTTCCCATCGAGAGCGCTCGATGCTGTGTTCCTGTCTCTATCTTTCAAACGATCGCTTGTAAGCAGTATACACAGGCCAAAATCTTTCCGAGCAATGAACGCTTTCTGGAACCAACCTGCCGCCACCATACCCGTTCAGCCCGCCATGGAGATTGCTACCTCTCGGGTCATCGATATCGGCCATTGGCTGTCTACCAACAAGAATGTCAAGATTGGCCTTGCCATAGCTCTTCCCAGCATTGCTCTCCTACTCTCCACCACTTCAATCACGACCAAAGTTGCACGAGCCTGGACACGTTCGCCTGAACAAACCTCTCCTGAGAAAGACACAGCTCGCTCAGGACGGAACGACCACGAAACGAACGACAAACCGCCTGAGTTGCCGAAGAAGTCGTATGGACAGCTCTCCTCCGGAAAGAGGGCAGCTCGCCCAGAACGTAGCGAGCATGGCATGAGCAACAACAAAATCGTCTACAAGGACAACAGCAGCAGCAGTAGCCCTGCATCGCCCAAGAAGTCATACGCGGCGGCTGCTGCTGCTACTCCTGCTCCCGCAAGCGTCGAGCCTTTCTCGCCGCTCACGCCGGACAGCGCTTCAATCGCTTCAGGGTCCAGTTCCGAGCACTCTCAGAAGCACAAATTTCGACTCGGGAAGAACATCAAGAAGAGATGGCAGAACAGACCTTTCGGCCATGGCCATGGATCTTCCGAGTCTCCTTTGTCGCCATAAGGATTACATGATGCGAGGGATGTATAAGACGCTGTAATGCTTTCATTAAATTGTTCTATTGTCAGCCTCTTTTTGCGAAAAGTCAAGCGTGGTACTGAGATTCATACATGGACGTCAGTGGTGGTGCGCATACCGGTCAGCTTAATATTAATGCTTTGAATATAGTGCTTTGAATCTTCTACGACTTCCTTTCTTTTACCCTTCGTTAACTGTCTTCTCAACCATAATTTCAAGCGGTGTCTGAGCCTTGTACTTCGGGCATTTCATCCTTGTTCTCTAAATCCAGCAGTGCATTGCCAACATCTCTTCAATGGAAACATCGATCGATGGCCCTGCTCCGAAGTTTTCTGCGAGTTGGCTTGCTTCAAATGCTTCGTCTTCCCCAAAGCAGCGGTATGGGTCAATGAAGCCCGTCCAGTCTTGGCTTTTCTGCTGCCCTCTATTTCTGCAGTATTTGCGCAGCAGCGCTTGCTTCCAGTCAGGCTGCGAGACGCAGTGGGGATTGAACATTTGACGTCGATGTCCAAGGGGCCCGAACCTTGCCTACCGGAAATCCACAACGACTCCACTGATTCAGAAGCCGATCCGGATCTCTCCTCAAGCCTTGGCGTTGCTTCAATTGCCGACCACTCTTCTCTCTTCGGAACTCGACTTGAAAACGCAACGGCATACGTCCAAAAGTTGGTAGCGGGTTCTCTCAAAAATTATGTTAAAGTCTACCCACTCTGAACAATACAACGAGCATATGTTCAATATCAACGACAATGGCCCTACTTTTCTCCATTCCCCCAGCCCCGTACCCCAAACCACAGCACATGGTCAGGACACATAACCCGAGAATTGTGGGTCGAACGTGGACATCGGGCGACTTTGACCCTCTGTGATCGACACAATTACAGGTAGGCTCGCAGTGTAGCTTCAAAGTCCGTACTTTTCGCTTTGCCGCTGGCAGGCCACTACGAGCTTTGAACCTAGACTGCGAGGTAGGACGAAAACCACAAAGCTGCTCGAGACGAGGCACGGTCTGTACCAGGAAAAATGGTCATCCAACTCTGCTCCAGCGTGATGTAATGGCAGAAGACCGCGGCAGGACTACTTACTAGCCGCTGCTTACACGCACACTATAAATGTCGCATCCAGCAACCAAACATTAGCCATCGCTTGTCTCCATCTTGTCATTTTTGCTAAGCACACTCAAGATGTACAAGCACCTCATTGCCGCGCTTGGCCTTCCAGCTCTAGCCCTTGCCAATTACAGCACCCCAAACTACTACTACACTGGATGCACCAAGACCTGCGTGGTCGATTCTAGTGCCAATGACAGCTCCCATGCAATTGTAGAGGCCTTCCGCACCTGCGGTCATGAGACTGGAGAGGACCGCGGCAAAGTCATCTTCAAGAAGAACGAGACCTACAATGTCCGCCGCGTCATGAACACCACCGGTCTGACTAACGTCGACGTCGAGATCCATGGCACTCTTCTCTGGGACACTGACATCGACTACTGGCTCAACCACTCTTTGCCCATTGGTTTCCAAAATCAGTCCACTGCTTGGATCTTTGGTGGCGAGAACGTCCATTGGAACGGCTTCGGATACGGCACACTGGATGGCAACGGCCAGGTCTGGTATGATTATATCAATGGAACCAACAACTTCCCCGGGAGGCCTCATCAGATCTCCTTCGAGGGCATGAAGAACAGTGTCATCGAAAAAACACGATTTGTACAAAGTCAGATGTGGACCATGACGGTCATTCACTCTGAGAACGTCCTGCTTGAAGACATGTATGTCAACAGCACAGATGCAAAGCAAGAGGTTGGCTTCGACTTCTCTTCGCTCAACACTGACGGCGCTGATGTCATCTACTCCAACAATATCACTTTCCGAAACTGGGTGGTCGATTGTGGCGATGACAACATCTCTACAAAAGCCAATAGCACCAACATCCTTATCGAGAATCAGGACTGGTACACTGGTCTTGGCTTCGCTATGGGCAGTATCAGCCAGTACGATGGCGAGTTTGAATACGTTGAAAATGTCACTGTTCGCAATGTCACCGTCCACGACCGCATGCGCTATGCTGCCTACTTCAAGACATGGACAGGAGTGAGCCGCGGCTACCCGCCTAACGGTGGCGGCGGAGGTCTGGGTTACGCAGCCAACATCACCATGTCCGACTTCAAGCTCGACAACACCTCTGGCATTTTCGCGATCACGCAGTGCACAAGCTACAACGAGGCTTCCGGCGAGTGCAACACCAGCGAGTTCAACATCCATGACATTACTATCGCCAATTGGACTGGCACTTCCACCAGTGCTGTCCTTGGTGAGCTTCAATGCAGCGGTGCCAGCCCATGCACTGGCATCAAATTCGATAACGTCTCCATTGAGATCCCAAGCAACAATACGATGGCCAACCACTACTTGTGCGGCAACGTCACTGATCCAATTGGATTCGAGTGCACTGATGGGCTTTGGGAAGAGAACAACAGGTGATCATTTCGAGCTCTAGTAATCAGATAATTATGTGGTTACATAAAAAGTTTCCTCACCACGATTTCCGCGGGCTCCTTTCGTAATTCGATATGAACCCTTCGGGTGGTGGAAAGTATAGCACCCCAGTATTAGTAGCCTACGCATAGGATGTTCTAGACATCTCAAGAAAAAGGCTCTCTTATTCTTTGTCGACAGCTCGAGGTAGCAGTACGAACAATGCTAAGGTACTCGTAAGGTCCTATTAGTATCTCGACAGTGCAATGATCTCTTGTTAAGGCCTACACACGATGGTTCTCGCATGAGATCGTGTGCTATACTTCTCACTACCCGAAGAACGCAACGTGCGATGCGAATTGGTAAAACTTGGATTGATTCAAAACGCAGTTTGTACAGCAAATTTCGTAAGACACTGCTTTTGATACGTGACTTATAGATGGTGTTGGAGTAAGAATGTGGTACAGAATGTGGCTGGTGTTGTCTAGGACCACCCGCTTGTGGCGTTTTTGGTCCCAAAACAGCTCGCTCGAGCACGTGATTCTGATCCAAGACGACCAAGGGACCACCCTGCTTGGCGATGATTCCAACCCAGGTAGCATCGCTTGCAGCGCTCGTGACAGTGTGTATCCCGGTTTCTGGTTTTGTGTGAGAGCCCCCACCTCTCGAAAACGCCGGGTCTCCCCTGCAAGGTGACACAATGTCTTCAACATGGTCCTCAATCAGGCGGAACGTGACCAATGGCCGCAAATACCTGCTTCCCTCGTCGGCGACAGTGTCCAATAACCGCGTATTGGATATGGTTGCACACAACTGGAGTATAGCCATCACTGCATTTGGTGGTCCAGCAGTACACTTCCAGATCTTCCGCCGGGTTTTCGTGGACGAATACAAATGGATAGACGAAACGACTTACCAAGAGATGTTTGCGCTCTGCCAGGCATTGAGTGGTCCTGCTAGCACCAAAATGATCTACCACATCAACGTGATGCACTACGGATTCTGGACCGGCTTCTTATCGTTCTTTGTATGGAGTTTACCCACCGCCTTGGCTGGATTCGGTCTTGCTATGGGTGTGGGACAAGTGGGCGAATCGCTTCCACTTCCTGTGTACGCACTTCTCAGTGGTCTCAATTCCGCGACTGTGGGTATTATTGCGCTCGCAGCGGTTCAGTTGAGCAACAAAGCCATCACTGATACTTTGACGCGAAGCCTCGTCTTCTTGGGTGCTACAGCTGGCATGCTTCACAATGCGCTCTGGTATTTCCCAGTCTTAATGATCGCGGGAGCTCTGGCAGCCGTCGTATGGGATCTGAAACTATTTCAACGTATGTGGAGGGCTCTCAGGACGAGCTCGAGGCGTCATGACACGCCACGTGAGGAAGGCTCTGAGCCGACACGGATTGACACTCATGGAGAGGCGATAGGTATGACTGAACGCCACAGCGCCAGCTCTGGAGCAGCGCCTCATAACGCAGCGTTCGAGCACGCTCCCGATCAAGAGCACGCATTTGCTTCTCCCTCCCAGCAGAAACTCCTCACCTCGTGGCGTTTCGGAGCGATTCTGATCGCAGGCTTCTTCGCCTCCTTCCTCATCGTCATGGTCTGCCGTGGTCTCTATAGCGGCACTAATCGAGGCTTCGACTTGTTCGCCAATCTCTACCTCGCAGGCACAATCATCTTCGGAGGCGGCCCAGTGGTCATTCCTCTTCTCCGCGAATACATCGTCGCACCCGGCTGGGTGTCCTCTAGAGACTTCCTCTTAGGCCTGGCAGTCATGCAAGCCTTCCCGGGCCCCAACTTCAATTTCGCCGTCTATCTTGGAGCTCTTGCTGTGCAAGGTACGTCAATTCCAGCCCCAGCTGGTGCCATCATCGGATTTCTCGCTATATTTTCTCCTGGGATTTGGCTTTACACTGGCTTCATGGGCCTCTGGGCGAAAGTCCGCAAGATACAAGCCGTGCGAGCTGCGTTGCGAGGTGTTCATGCGGCAGCCGTAGGACTGGTCTTCACAGCCGTCTATCGCTTGTTCGAGATTGGATATCTGGATGAGAATGTACAGAACGGAGGTAGCCTTAGCAGGGACCCGTGGTGGATCGTGATTGTGGCTACGGCGTTCGTCGGGGGATTGAACTTCAAGGTGCCGCCACCGCTGGCTATCTTGATAGGAGCGGTCATGGGTCTTGTTTGGTATGCAGTTGTGCGAGCATAGGAGATCCGTTCCACGTAAATTCGCTCTTTTCAGTATCAAGCATATACACCTATCAAGCACTTTCGGGCGCATCCCAGAACTGATCAACTTCATCGGCTTCACTCTCTGTGCTACTCTCGCAGCCGCCACCGACATCGGCATCGGGGTCTTGATTGCCGTCCTCTGGAAAAGCGGAGTCCTCGTCGCAGTCTTCACTTCCATGTTCTCTACAGCCTTCTAACTCATCAGACTCCTCTTCAAAATTGTAGATGAAACCAGCAGTGAGATGTCCCGCCAAGCTTAACTCATACAGCCTCTGCATGACCTCGGTTTCTTCATCCACGCTGAGAAACCCGCAGCTGCGAACCATGTCAAGATACCACGCTTCAGTCTCTGGTCCAAGTGCAGCCGCCAGCTCGTTTGCGTTCATTTTTTTGCCCAGTAGAGCTGATATTCTAGGATCTGGATCAAGGCCTGGGGGATCACATATCGTCAAGGACAAAAGTCGGTCGTTTTCACAGCGCTGCAACAAGTCCCTTAAGACTTCGTCGTGCTCACGAGAAAGTCCATGTAACGTTCGGTCATTGTAATAGATGCTCCCGATGATTGTTTCTTGCAATAAAAGCGCGCCAATTTCCCGGTCGTTTCGAAAGACGTCTTCGCCAAACTTCGATACAAGAGCCGAATATGCAGAGTAGTTGCCGTACCTTGCAGTGCTAGCTATTGTTGATCTTGGCCCAAAATAACTCTGACGGATGTCATAACCGAAGCGGATCAGGGTATCAATCTGGGAGCCACACCCCTCCTTTGACGCCAAATCGACCGCCCGAGCACGATAATTTTCATCATGATGCAGATCGATATGCGTGCTTTCGCTGAGCACATTGAGGATGTCCATCGACGAATGTCTGGTTCTGAGATCGCTGACCAACCAGCATAGTGTTTTAGCGTCATATCCGATTGAGTTCATGTAATCTGCCGAGGCTCCTCGTTGGATCAGAAACCGAACAAGATCAAGTTCCTTCTTCACAGATGAGGTTTCTAGCATGGTGGACATGGATTCCAAGTCCACTATCGCATCCACTTCAACGCCGCATTCCAGTAGTTCGGCTACCACTTCTATATTTCCGTTCCGTGAAGCGTACTATTAATCCATAAGTATCCACATCAGCAGTTCTCGATTTGTTGTACTTACAAACATTGGTGTTGTTCCTTCCGCAGTCATATCTGTCGGCCTGCCCTCGCCACTCCGCAGCATAAACCGCACAGCCTCTATGTCTCCATTGTTGCACGCCATCATGAAAGGATGGTCTTCCTCAACCACCCGAGCCACGGCAAAGTAACTCGGATGTCGTAATGTGAAAGAGCTTCGACACAACGGTGTTGACCGAAGCGACAAGCATCCTGTCAGCGCGTAGCTACCTAATATTCGCGCTAGGGGCAAAGAAACGGAAAAGTTGATGTTATAGTCAGTGTGATAGCCTTGTTTGGTTGTGACGAGAGCTCCACGAAAGCCCCAATTCTCCCAATCGCTGCCGGTTCTCCATGGTAACGTGACAAGAGTACGTTTAGGAATGATTCCGGATCCTGTGCGAGTGTGAGTGTGAGTGTTGCCAGTAGTATCGGCGGTAAGAGTAGGCATTGTTGCCGGTGCTGCTGGTGCAGAAGCTGGGAGAGCGATAACCAGCGTGGAGACCATCTGCTCGATTCTGTCGAGACCGTGCAGGATGGGTGTTTGTGCTCGTCTGAAGACAATTAGCGATATAATCGACATGAGGCGTTCTGGTTGCCTACAAAGAAATGAGTGTCATCAAATTTGCCAATTTTTGCTCCACCTCTTGTGTCTTGTTGAGCATCTTCTCAGCGGACCCAGCATCCTTGACAGTCCACTGAAACTTCTGGCGTATGGGTCCACATTGCTCAAGGCGAAAGTACAGGCTCTCAAGCTTCGCAAGGCGCTTGCGTACATCCGTGAGTAGGTCGCTGAGACTTTGGCGGATGATGGCGTCTGTTAAGACAGGGTGCGATCTTGCGGTAGCATTCTTGATGCTCTGCAACTCGGCGGCGAGGAGGAAAAGGCGTGTTGCCAGAGCTTGAATCTCATGAGGTGCATTCCGCCATCGCAGGACCAGATTCTTTGAGACTTCGGCAAGAACGCCGGTCGCTTCGATGAGAGTGATGATGCTCGCGACGCCGCCGACTACCTCCATACTGAGTGTTGTCGTTCATGTGCCGTCGGAAACTAGCATCAATGGTACGCACTGAATAAATGGAGATCGCAAGCAAAAGGAATGTTTTCGCGTCAGCAAGGCTGAGCTGCCTCACAGCCCAGTTGTACAGCCCAGACGCATCATGCAGGGCGGTAGCGTTGCCAATCAGATGTGCTTCTCACCTGCAAGAGAAGCCTGGCACACAGCCTCGCAGGCTGCGAAGTACACGAGCACTGCCGCCGAGGAAAGAGACCTAACTGTATTAATCGTTGTTCAGGGTGCGTCCACAAATATAGGAATTCTTCCTGAGCGATAAGTCACAAGTTTGCGTATCGCAGTGACATCGCCTGGCAAACATAGCTATCCCAGCACCATCGGCTGATAATCGTTGTGACAGATCCTGATATGCTCGAGCATCAAGTTACCTCCAAAGGTAAGAGTTTTAGTGAAGGGCACAGTCTCGAATGTCTCGGGTTCTTTTCATGGGACTGCACGATTCCAGCATGGATAATGCATGAGGAATGTGTCGATGTGCGGCATTACATACTCGCCCAGACGAGCACGAGGAAGGTAATTGCAAGCGCGCGCCAACGATACGTAGTGATATCAGGATGTGCACGAGCTCGAACTTCCAAGATGTGTCGCGTAATTTCACCACGTAGTTTGTCGACGATAAGGAGAGATGTGATGTTTTGTGTGACCAACGGCACGGAAGTCTCGACTCGACCCCAGAAATCTAGAATCTAGACCACTCCAAACTCAAAGCCACTTGACAAGCCGCCATCCAAAAAACCACTCAATCAAACCCACCGCATATCTTATCAACACCAATCCATCACATCGAAACCAAAACCATGTCGCCCTCAACAATAGCCTCCCGCTCACCGTCCCCGGTCCAAGACTTCCTTGGATTCGGCGAGGATTTCGTCGAAGCGCCCGAGCGCGTCGCCGCGAGCATCAAGTCCGTCGACTTTGGCGGGCTGCTCGACCCGCCACTCCTCTTGCATGAAGACCTGGCGGACGGGTGCGGTGGCATGCTGTGGCCGGCAGGCATGCGGCTGGCCAAGTACCTGCTCAAGATGAAGAAGGAGGAGATCAGGAATGCTGAGTCAATGTGTGTATCTAGCTCTATGTCGATGTCGAAATTGGCGTCGTGTGATTGTGACTTGATCTTCGTTAAGAAAAAGAACTGTCTGACGTGTTTTCTTTCTCTGTAGAATTGAAATCGGCGCTGGAGGCGGTCTGGCTGGGTGAGTGCTGTCACTGCTGTGCTATGCTACACCTCCTCTTCTGCTACGTCGCTTTCCCTCACGCCATCAAGTCATCCACGTGCCCACCGCGTGCGGCATTTTTTTTTTTTTTTTGGTTTAAGCACTATAGACAAGCATTCCTCACAAACGACACAAGCACTTCCCCCAAGCAATGCTTCATGCACGCCATCACCCGATGGCCATCCCTCAGCACCCTCACATGCCCCCAAGCTAACAACCAACCCAAGCCTCGCCGTAGCCAAAGGCTGCCAGCCCATGAAAGCCACACTGCACCTCACCGACCAAATCACCATGCTCCCCCTAATGCAGCGCAACACCGCCCTGAACAACCTCTCAAGCACCGTAACCCCCTCAGTCTACGACTGGGGCCAGCCGACGCCTCCAAACCTCCCGGCACAACCCGCCGTCATCCTGGCCGCCGACTGCATTTACTTCGAGCCCGCGTTCCCACTACTTCTGCGGACTTTACAGGATTTGATTGGCGAGAAGACGGTGTGCTATTTCGCGTGCGTGAAGCGCAGGAAAGCGGACGCGCAGTTTATGAAAGCGGCCAGGAAGGTTTTTGAGGTGAAGGATGTGGGCGATGATCCGTTTGAGGAGGAGTGGAAGGGGATGAATTCGAATTTGTGAGTTGTGTTTTTTTTACCTGAATGTTGTTTGGGGATCTGGGATTGGTTGGTTGTGTGTGTGTGGTTTGATCTTTTTGCTGATTTGATTGATAGCTACACAATCAGGAAGAAGGGAAGCCGGCCGGCAGCGGAATGATGAGTGTAGTCACTTTGGTACAAAACCCGTGCCGGACAAACGAGGAGATTCTCGGCGCACCCTGACGTGCATGCATTTGATAGAGGCACGTAGGAGGTAGACTAGGAGGAAGCTTTTCTGATCAGCGGGGCAACGGTGATATCACGTTCCACGTGGAGAAGGTTAGGACGGGAAGCTTATGAGCATCTTCCTATCGCACGAATCTTCGATCGTAGCAGCTTAAGCGTCAGCGATTATAAGTCCTGGCATCCTTTCGAAAAAGGAGTACGAGAGCTAGTGTGATCATATTGTCGGTATGTCGGCACAGCACAGCAGGAGTGACGCGCTTGTTCCATGTTCCTTTCCATCGGAGCGACGATGCATTTTAAGCATCGAGGCCAAGTAGTGTTACTGCACTGTACTGTAGCTACGGAGGTATCCAAACTTCACTATTCCCTCCCGACCAATCCCGACCGACGGGCCTTCGGCGTATCAATGTCCGCGAATAAGAACCCGCGAGCTCAGGTAGAACCCGTAGGAAAGGCTCAAGGGACAAGGGACAGGGACTCGCAAACTCAAGCATCGGACACAGCAAGACAGGGACAGCAGCCAAAGCAGACCAAGGCATGTACGCAACGCGTAACCTAGCCCCGTGTTTCCCTCCACCTCTCGGCGCTGCATGGAAGAAGCTAAGATGCCTCCACTACGGTGTTGTGCACCCCTTCGACGCAGGTCGACGTCCTCCGATGCGACAGCAGGGAGCTTGGGAGGGCGGTTTCTGGGTACAGGCCTGCGGCCCTGGAAGCCGGTCATGCTCATCATAGGCGGGCAAGACAACGAGACGCTAGAACTGCCTACCACTGCACGAAGGACGCGATACGATGGGGCGCTCAAGCTGGCTCTTCCCACTGTTTGAGCCCGCAGCTTGGGAGGTGGAGGAGGACGCCAAACGTGGGGAATATTCTGGGGGAGTGCGCAGGCAGTGTCAGGCGAGCGGGTGTGCTGCTGTGCAGTGAGGTTGCAGCAGGAGTGCATGCATGGAAACAGGTGCGCTCTCAGCCCTCCTCTCTGCAAGCCGTGCCTCTGTCTGCCTCTTTTGGCGCTGTCGAGAAGCCACCAGCGTCGGCCAAGCGAGCGCGCGTGCGTGTTGTGGTGAACAGGCTGGCTGGCCGAGCGGTTAAATTGGAAAGCATGACACGAAGTGAAGAGAAGAAGCTGGAAAGCAGACTGACTACCTAACCGGGGACTTCCCAATCGACTACTGGCTAGCACACGGTGACGCGTGAGGCTGCTGCCGGGATGCCTTGTTTGTCCGGATCGGGGCTGGGGAGTGACTCGAGAGTGAGTGGGATTGTAAGACAGTTGTGCAGGTAATTATTAGACATGCCTCTGCGCAGCAACAGCCCACAGGCCAGCGAGCAGAACAAGGCGCGTCATGGCTGCTGGCTATCACTCTGATGTGTTGGCAGGACAAAGTGAGGCTCTTGTTGCAGAGGGTGCTTGCGCAATACCGCTCAACTGCCACTACGACAGCGATCAGCAGGGCTGCATAGCCTGCGTTATTCGCACACGCACGCAAATGACGATTATTATTAGTGTTAGTGTTCGCCTTTGTCGGGCGCGCGAAAGGCGGCGAGTTTGTAATCTCTCTCACAAGAAATGATCAGAGCCAGGCCGGTCTTCACTTTATCGCTAGCCTGCTAGTACTAGCGATAAAAAGTGCGCGCAGGCCATCTCCACGGCAGTGTGCGGCGACTAGAGCATGTCACCTTTGGCCGTGCTGCGCGTTGCTGGTGCCGGTTGCCGCGCTGCAGCTTGCAAAATGCTTGTTGCAGCGAATGAACTGGGCGAAGCTGGCCGTGCGTGCGCGATAGAGTAGTGCCGATTAGCAGTGCAGCGTACCTAAGTACCGCCATCCCACTCGATTTGCCTTTGCCCTTGTGCTGCCCTGGTGCTGCCCTGCCCATTCCCAGTGGCCGAGACACCCAGACACACCCCACCCTCCCTCTGCAAGTCTCGCATTGCACACACACGCACTACATTACCCTCCCTCGCCCGCCTCAGCCCTCTTAAACTTGAACCCGAATGCTACCACCATAGCAGCCATGGCCCGCGCCTCCAACACTCCTTCTCTTACACGAGCTGAGCCTGCGCATCCCGAATTGTAGTCACCGACCGCAGTCCGATCGAGCCTTGCACCACCGCGATCAGCCTTGCTTGCCTTACCTGCCGAACCTCCGACACAGATCAGCGATACCGGCCCCAGCACTCCCGACCGAGTCCTACAATTCCTCAAGCGAACCGCTGATCCAGCGATCAATTTAATTCATTACCAAGCCCGCCCTCCAATTGGGCTCAGAACACCACTGCCCATCGCCCAAAAGTTCATATCAAAAACCATGCCGTTCAGCTGTTTCCGCCCTTCAAGGGCCGAAACACCAGTCGACTCGGCTCCACGACCTGTCGCCCGCGCCTCAACGTCGATCGACAACTCGCGCTCTCGCAACAAATTCTCCAGCTTCCAATTCCGTCGCACCGACAGCAACAACACCACAATCAGCGACACCTCATCTCGCGCATCCTCCAACACAAGCATCGCTCTCCTCCCGCCCTGTCGGCGCGACTCCGACGAAGAAATCAGAATAGAAGCCATGATGATGCCTTCACCACCTGACACGCGAGACCCGCAACGCTGCTTGCGCATGAGCCATCCGCGATTGTACGCCAGCATTGTCAAGGAAATGAAGACGGAGAAGGGCTGCAGAGACTGGAGGAGTTTCGCCGTCTTCCCTGAGGACGATGTGGACGAGCGATACACGGCTGAGGAACTCGCGCGCAAAAAGGCGCAGGAGCATCAGAAGAAGATGAAGATGCTCGACAGCTTTACGCTCGATGGCTACGCGTTGGAGAGAGCCAGGGCTTTGATTCCTTGAAGTGACGACGATTTTGCTTGCAAGTGAAACGAATATTGCGACGTCCAAATGTCGCCATGTCGAACTGGCATCTAGCTCGCCGTCGTCTGGCTTGGAAGCGTAAGCGGGCGTGTAAGTTGACGCACTATCCGCACGACTTCACACAGGAAAGCCAACAGTGGCGAACATTCCTATCCCGGCACGCGGGTCGCACAACATGATGCGATTTGTGTCTGGCTACTCGTGCAGTGCCGAAACCTGCACCTAACGCCGCTAATGAGTTCCCAAGATTCTTGGCGATGATAGCAGCATGCATAGGTGAAGACGACCTTGCAGGGAAGACCACGCTGAGACGAAGGAAGACGAAGAGACACATCAACGGCTACGACCGTTTTATTTGTGATGACTTCGAGTTTAACGAATTGATGGGGCAAACGTGGCATTCTTGGATGTTGTGTTGCACAGAACACATCTTGTCTATATTTCAGCGGCATATACCTGTAACGCGCTTTAGCGACTTGGGCTGGTTGGCTGGTGGGAGGCTGGATGGATGGATGGATGGCCGTATAACATATATTACTATTATTAATTACGATACACGATCAATATTCACATATTCTGCATACTTCACTCCCATTGCCTTGAAATGCTGTCTGCTTGTTGTAAATGAGCCATCGCGTTTCATGCTCGGTGTAATGATTTACGTCACGTGACGCCCTCCAACACCGCCGGCGCTTCCTTCCCAATCGAGCATCACCAATGTCCATCTCGACTTTGAATATATCGACATCGACATCACCAACGAAACCAACCCATCCACACCAACAACCACCCTCACAACCTCCGCCCAAAATGCTCTCCCGCTCACGCCTCCGGACGCCGCTCCTGCGCAACCTCTTCCAAAATGCGCAAACCAAACCCCTCCAGTCCCAGCGCCGCACCCTCATCGCCGCCCCCAAAGACGGCTCCGGCCCTCTCATGACCCGGCGCTCCGACCGCGCCCTTCCCCCCCTCGTATCACCCAACCGCTGGCTCCGTACGCTCCCCGTCTTCGCCGCCATCATGGCCGCTTGCACGCTCGCCATCTTCAACTACCAGAAATCCAATTCTAGCGTGGTGTCCAGCGCGCTGTACTCGCTGCGGACGAACGAGGAGGCGCGGAGGATTCTTGGGGACGAGGTGTATTTCGCGCAGCAGCTGCCGTGGATTTGGGGCAGTATCGATCAGGTGCATGGGAATATCGATGTTAGTTTTATGGTGAAGGGGACGAGGGGGAAGGCGATGATGAGGTTTAGGAGTGTGAGGAAGACGAGGATGGGATTTGTGAGTATATTTGCGTTTCTTTCTTCTTCTTTTCTTGATTTGCGGATGCGGGTTAGGAAGGGAAGGGAGTCGTGGTGTAGGGGAGATGGTTTTGCTGACTATGGGTTTTCTTGCAGTTCGAGACGGTTGAGTGGAGTTTGACACCTGAGGGTGGCGAGACTGTGTCGCTGCTCGATGGTACTGATCCGTTCCAGAAGGAGGAGTGAATACCATTATAAGAGAGAACGAGGATTGGGACTGCTATGGAGCTCGCAGGTGAAATACGAGTTACTGGCATTTCTTCTCTGGGCTGCGTTCGGGAATGGCGCATGTCGAGACAACACGCCACGTATAAGAACGGCATTACGGACCTGCCTCGACTATACGTGGCACTCTCAGCCTGGCCTCAGCAGGGGATGAGCGACTTGTCTGCAGTTCATGACTTGCTTAAATCTACTGTGGCAACAGGACGGCTCAGCATTGTCTACGGACAATCGCTTTTGCATCAATGCCGATGAGCACTGATGCATTTGTACACCCAACGAATGTGTACACACATCAACATGTAAGATAGAAAACTATTGCATTCTGGACTATGTACTGTACTACTATCAACTCTCCTTTCTCTGGAGATCCAAATCCTTGGCACAAAACTCTCCCTTGCAGCAATGTCTCTCCAACCCCTTTCTTCATTCTTCACAGCCACCTTGGCGCAAGGGCACGATCGCAAAATGCCTTTACGCGAACGAGCGCGTCAGTCTCACAGGGCTTGCATAAGCGAATATGCTGCGCAGGTCTTGGTTGTCTGGATGGCCGAACGGACAGCCCTCGAGTACATGCGACTTACACTCTGAGGCAAACGGATCAGACGTCGGAGATGGTCGGACGCATGGCGATCGGGATGAGAAATTTGCTTTTGACGAGCCTGTTGCTCGCGACTGCTCTAGCAACACCAGCAGCCGTCTTCCCTTTCAACTCACAAGTCCCCACGGCAGCGCGCGTCGATCAACCATACCTCTTCCAATTCTCAGCCTCGACATTCGCACCAAGCGACGCAAACCTAATCTACAGCCTCTCCGGTCAACCAGCCTGGCTATCCTTCGACAGCGCCTCGCGAACTCTCTCCGGCACCCCCGGCCACGCAGACACCGGCAGCAGTACCTTCACCCTCACAGCCGCCGACAGCACCGGCGCCGCGCACATGCAATGCACCCTCGTCGTCTCCCGCGACCCCGTCCCAACCCTCCACGGCGACCTGGGCGAACAGCTCGCCGCTTCCGCGAACCTCTCCAGCAGCAACCCGCCCGTCATGACTCTACTGCCCGGCAGCGCGTTCGATTTCCACTTCCGCCAGGACTCATTCATCGACATTGTGCAGAAGCGCAGCTTGTACTACTACGCCACGCTGACGGACCACACGCCGCTGCCGGCGTGGCTGCACTTCGACGCGGCAGAGCTGACGTTCGCGGGTGTTGCGCCGTCGCTGAGCGCTTTTCCGCAGAGTTTCGAGGTCCTGCTGATTGCGTCGGATGTCCCTGGGTTCGGCGGTTCGAGCTCGACGTTCACGATTCGGATCGGGGAGAGGGTGATGGTGTTTGTGCCGGAGGAGAGGGAGGTGCGGGTTCGGGCTGGGGAGAAGGTTGTTGTTGGAGATTTGGGGAGGGGGTTGCTTTTCAATGGTGAGGAGATGGGTTTGGAGAGGGTGAAGAGCGCGGAGGTGGAGGGGTTGCCTGAGTGGTTGGAGTTCGATGGGAAGACGTTGGGGTTGAAGGGGGAGGCGCCAGGGGATGTGAGGGGTGGGAGTGTGAGGGTTACGGTTGGTGATGAGGGTGGGGATGAGGCGGTGATGGTTTTGCAGTTTGTGACTGAGGGTGAGAGTACGGGGTTGTTCGAGGGAAGTATTGGTACTCTGAATGCTACGCCGGGCCAGCATTTCGAGTATACGATTCCGACGTCTGTTATCAGCGATGAGGATGCGACGCTCATGCTGATTTTGCCTACGGATGCTACTTGGCTTGAATTTGATTCTGGCAAACGCGAGATGAAAGGCGATGTGCCCACACAAGCGTCAACGATCATAAGCGCTACACTCAACGCCAGAGCGCAAAATGTGGCGAACCCGGAGTCTCAAGTATTCAGCATCAACATCAAAGCTGCGACATCGACAGCTACCACTGCAACCACTCTGATCACTTCTCGCACCGCGCCAACAGCGTCTTCGACTTCTCAGCCCGCCGCACCCATCACAGACTCGCAACCACGGGAAGGTTTCCGAGGCAGAGCAATCGCCGGAATCGTCGTCGGTACTGTACTGGGTTTTGCAATCTTATTCGCAATACTCTTTCTTTGCTGTCGTAAGCGACGGCGAGAAGGCTACGAGAAGCATTCCAGTCCATCGAAGCAGTCAATCTCCAGGCCCATACCACCGATCGAAGCGACTTCGATCGCAGTTACTACAGTATTGCAAAGAGATGTCGAGAAAGCTGGCTCTGTGGGCGATGCAGGGGTTGAGCAAGCAGAGCGACCGCCCCAACTCGATCTCAATCTGCCTCCGCAATCTGCCAGGAATTCGAGATGGACGAGTCGGTTCTCCCGTAATAGTCTGGCATCCTCGCTTGGGAACGGAGAAGATATGATCAGGGCGGACGCGAATATTCCCGAGTGGGGACACGAGTCTACTGTACTTCAGACTCCGCATGACAGTTTTTCTGTTCCGGCTCAGATGGCGAGAGTTTCGAGGCAATTGTCGGATATGTCGCCTAGCAAGCGCGCGTTGCGCAGACTGCGGGCGAAGAAGACGAGGCATCAGTCGGAAGATGACGTCGGGTTGGGAATAGGTCTGGGTGGTGCGAGCCTGAGTCCTCGTCGAGAAGCAAGTCGTCGAAAGGTTCGCAGTTTGGGTTTGGAGGCCACGTTAGAGAGGAGTAGTTGTGTTTCGTTGGAGACTGAGGCTACCAGTGTTCTCAACATGCAGCCTTTGGACTTCCCTCGACCACCAACACACTCGTCTTTCGGAGGATCGAGATCAGCTCTTGCAGCGAATGATAAGCGGAAGAGTGTTCGCCTGGTGGCTCGCAGTGATAGCATCAACGACGAACGTTCCCTAGAAGAAAAGCGCCAATCATTCATCCGAAAACGCGCGAGCACAACCTTAAGCAGTCCTCTATGGTCCGCTTCCCTCGGCATCCACAGAGGCAACAACCACGGCTCTTCAACAGACATCGACGCCTACTCAGCGCCCACATCACGCCGCTCAAAACGCATCAAAAGCCAGCTAACCTCCTACTCCGAATCCTCCTCCATCCAACCAACCCGCTCCTCCAACCGCCTCAGCCAACGCATCCGCTCGACCTTCGCCCCCAATTTCCCCCGCGCCATCACAAAATCCACCTTGGCCGACAACGACGACTGGGAGACGTCCTCCGAGAGCAGCTCCAGCGCTGCTGCCGACCTCGACGCAGAGATGGAGCTCGCGGACGAAATGGCCCTCCCGCGACACGAGCGCTCCTGGGTTCTTCCGAACGAAGCGTCTCCAACACCTCCGCCCACCACAGCTCCGCCTTCACACCGCCAACCTTCCTCCAGCCACCGCGCCAGCACCCCTACCTCAATCCTCTCAGCGTCAATATCAATCCGAAGACCCAAACCCTGGACAACCACGTCCTCCCGCTCCATCTCCCCTCTAGCCTCCCAAGCCCTCGACAACACCAGCACCCGCGCCTCACTCTCTGCGTCAGCCAAAGCTTCCCGCGTGCGGCGCAGCAGGCTTTCAGAGCCAATGACGCTGACAAGTACTGACAGTCTGAGCAGAGTGAAAGCGAAAGGTAAGATGGAGAGTGGCGAGAGGCCGAGGTTGGCGCATACGAGGAGCGGAAGGCCGGTTGGCGTGGAGGATGGGTGGAGGTTGAGCATTCTGAGGGCGGAGAGGGTGGGGGAGGAGATGGAGGGGGATGTTGGGGCTGGGGCGATGGTAGAGGATGACGGGGATGGCAGGGAGAGGGCTGTTACGGGGGGGAGTGGGAAGGCTTTTATATGATGGGGAATGTAGTGGTGATTAATGAAGTGATGTTAGTGAATGAATTGTTTTTGTTTCGTTCCGTTTTGAAATTTGTTCGTTTCTATTCGTTGCAGGTTGGATATATGCCCGTGAGCATGACCCAACTTCGTACACGAATCTAGTATCGCCGCGCATATATCGCTCTAGTTCGTGTAGACGACAAGTCTATTCAATACTCAAATCATCACAGCCATCTAGTTATTGGCAACCACAACAGCACCACAACCAGCCTGGGCCAGGAACCCTTTGTCGCCAGGGAAGCTGTAAGTAACAGCGATCGCCTCACCGCACACCTCACCGCGGTACAAAGTGCAGCCGGAGTAGTAATCCATCGCAACACACTCCTCGTCCTCAACACAAACCTGGCAGCACGTCGACGCATCCTTGTTAGCAGGATCCTGCTTCTGCCACAGATCCACCGAATCAAGACCGCCGACGTTGCTGACGCCGCTGATGCCCGTGACGAAGTTTGTCGGGGCGCACTTGGCGGATTGGGTGGTGGTCGTTGAAGCCGTTGCCGTGTATGATGTCGACGTGCAGTCGGATTCGATGGTGCGGGTTGTTGTTGCTGTGGCGTATTCGTAAACCGAGACGGGGACGTCGATGGTGGTGGTGGATTCGTGGTAGTATTCGGTGTAGAGGGTTGAGATTGTTGTTGTGATGGTGATGAGGGGCGTGGAGGTGTAGGTCTGGGTGGAGGTGACCTCGTCGCCGGAGTACACGTCTTCGTAGTGCACGCTGGTGGGGCAGTAGGTTGGGAGAGGTGTGGGCGTGTAAGTGCCTGTGTACACCGTGCTGGTGGACTCGGCCGCGCTGGATTGAAGTGTTAGCTCACCGTGATATGGGGAAATTTGGGCATTATGTGACCTTACATGGTCTCAGTCGAGGTGCAAACGCCGGTGGTGACTTCTTCGAAGTAAGTCTCCGTGGTGGTACCAATGTTGTACACATAGTTCTTTTCAGTCCAGACACCAGCATTGTAAGAAGCTGTGGTGTTTGCCAACGAGGTGTACATGGTCGCCGTTCCCCTGGTGGATGAAGGAGCAAAGACAGTAACAAACTCGTATTTCGTGTTTGGGTAGTCATAAGTCAACGTGGAGGTCACTGTGATATCAGCGCAGGTGGCTGGAGCAGAGGACTCTGTGGTCAGAGCACCGGGAGCAGATGTGACATCTGTAGCATTGCCGGTTGCAGAGGCCTCGACCGTTGAGGTGGCTGAAGGAGTAACCTCGATCACTGATCCGCTCGAGATCGTATGGTACGGAGCAGGAGGAGGGCCCGGTGGGGGCGGCGGTGCGGCGCCTTTGGGACCTTGGGGAGGCGGTGCGGCACCTTTAGGGCCTGCTGGAGGAGGAGGCGGTGATTGAGAACCGGGTGGGGGCGGAGGTGCGTCCTTTCCTGTGTGGGGAGGAAGGGCGGAGGCAGAAGCCAGGCCGAAGGTGAGCGCGAGAGCAGCGATTGCAGAGACCATCTTGAATGTGTTGAGCGTTCGAGGGCGTGGCGATGACATTGAGAGTCGGCGGAATAAGACTACCTTATATACATGTTGTAACTCACCTTTCCACAGGCTAAGTGGATTTCTTCGCTAAACGGCGCAGAGAGAATTCATCTCGACGGTACTACATCGAGCTCGTATTCAGCAGTTATGAAGCGTGAAGACGGTTCTACGGCCGGACAAGGGACTGTTGTTGTTCGTTGCCTAGTGAAGTCCACATGGCGCGCCGGCAGCACATCGCTTTAGATTGCTATCGGGGTTAGCTGCATATTAAAGATCCCGTTAAAGCTCAAAATAGATCGAGCTATCGCAGATCGCCGCGGGTGACGAAGGGATTTTCGGATAGAGAAGCTTCTTATACTGGTCTTAGAGTGCGTGTGCGAAGATTCTGCGGCATATGGTTGTTTGAGGTCTGTGTATAAGGTCAACAATTTACACCAATCAGCCACTAGATTTTTCAAGCAGAATCGTGGAATGCTGACAGCGTGCTATGGCGCCTACATTAGGGCCAACACAGACTCCAACACCCCAATATGATTTGTTGATACTTTACTCGTGATTCCTTCGAGGGCTGTCTGCGGCGCAAGTGCAAGCGAGATAACGGACCGACCTCATATAGTTTTTGTGTTGGTGTTTAGACGCGTGTGACTCGTGACTTAGTTGGGGAGAAAGATGCGCGAGTCATTAAGCTACAGTACCTTAGGTAAACAAGAATTTCTGTTCGATCACGTGAGGGAATACACGAACCGAAAGTGTCCAGCGTTGCATTTATGTATGTATGGTATCTGTGTTCACAAATTGCCTGTCTCACTCGCTCGAGTGGTCGCCAATGTCACGTACTGAAATGTCGTAGGTATTCTTGAGCATGTTGTTGTCAAATTCCAACTGGATGCATGTTGGTACATGAACATCGAGCAGTCAATCTCGATATTACGCCCGAGGGAGAGTACGACGCCTCACACACCAACTTTCAGCAGCAGTGATATACCTACCATAACTTTGAAGCGCCTTGAACCATGTCAGTATCCAGATCGCGTCTTGGAGAACCCAGAGTCGTGGGTTTTCCAATCTGCAACGCGTACTGCAAACACCCCAACTCCAACCCTACAGATGCGTTTACACTCCTCGAGCAACTGATGCATACATGTAACGTCACATGCAAATGTACGACGGGCGTGTCGTTGACCCTGCAAATATGCATGTATGACTGTTGTCTCTGTAATTCAAGATGATGTTGTGATGTCGAAAATACGTGTCTTCCCTCCAGAAGTGCTGTATGATCACATGAACACTCCGGCGTGCGGTGACGAGCACTCATACATTATGTATCCAACACATTTGCCAGAGTTACCCTTTCAGAGTGTTACGCATGCTGAGCTTCAACGACGACCTGATGCTGTCTAAAATGTTGTTTCGTATAGAGATATCGTCGTGACACTTGCCTATAGTTCACCACTAAGGTTTTCGCAGGAGGCCGAGCAACTTAACGTGCGTGGACAGAGCTATAGCCGTCGACAACTATTCAAGGGTTGAGTCGCAACTGTAAAGGGATGAGTAATGCCTTCCATCCATTGCGGTAGACATTGCCATGGGATAACAGCATGCAAAGAACTATCGATGTTTCGTTTTCGCGACCGCGACTTTCCGAGGTGGTTTGTTGGGTCCTCCGTCGTGTTCTGGCCAGAACCTTCTACAGAGTCCCCGGTGTCATCCGTGCCTTGGTAAATCCAAGATTGATCTGCCCCCCGGGTGGAGCCTCCCGCGTTTGACGGGTGGCATGCAGCTAGCGAGAATGCCATTGTGAGGAGGTGGGAGTCCATGCCTGTGCTGGTGTTCACGCAAGGACAAACAGTTGAAGTGAAGCAAGCACGTCACTGATGTTGAGCACGGAGACCAGATATCGCGAAAGTTCTAGAGCATTGAGTGTGTCGTCAGGGGAAGACAGCAAGACAAGACACTCAGGGCTGGCGATGAGGCGTTTAGGCCACATGATGTTGCGATGATGACGGTCGCGTGCGGAATCTCGATGAAGTTTGGCTTGAAATCACGCTTGCCCGCCGCCTCCAAGGTCGAGCTCCTGCTAAGACCACCCCGCATCCCGTGCCCAAAACGTCATCGAGCGTGCTGTTGCTCTCTTGACTACACCAACTACTCCTCTCTTCCCAAGCACATCCTCTTCTTCTTTCCATCAACCAAACTCATCAAGCACTCTACCAAAAACACCTCCTAACACACCACAACAACACTTCACAATGGCCACCCTTTCTTGTACGTACAATCTCAGTCCATTGGCGCGCGCCGGCCATGCCTGGGAGAGCTATGTGTTTGTTGTGATATGCTCGCAACCGCACCTCTCCGAGTCCATCACGACAGCTTCATAACCATCACATGAATCTCACTAACATGCGCCTCTTCTAGACCTCCCTCCCGTTAAGCCTTCCGCGGTCGCCCTCGGCACCGTCTACAGCCACGCCATCTCCCTTGCTGTGCTCGGCCCCGTCTTCGGTGACACCTACCGTCAGGCCCAGGCCTCCAACTCCAAGGAGGAGTTCTTCAAGTCCAAGGAGGCTGCCTCCGCCGCCTCTGCCTGGGGTACCTCCCTCGTCGGCTCTGCCGTCCAGTCTTACGGTGTCGGTGCCCTCATCAACGCCACTGGCACTCTCTCTTACAAGGGCGCCGCCTACCTCGGCAGCTTGATCTTCTTCGCCTCCTCTGCTCCTTCCGTAAGTTGTCCCACAGTACAACGTTTCCCGCAACACCACCTAACATTGTCCATAGTTCATTGCCCAGATCACCACCGAGAAGCGCCCCATCGAGCAGGTCGCCGTTGGCGCCCTTGCCCGCGTCTTCGAGACCGTCGGTCTTTCCGTCTTCCTCACCTACTGGGGCACCCGTACCAACCCCTTCAACTAAGCTTGTCGCTTTGATTGGATGTGGACGAGATTAATATGGAACCGAACAGAACTGGTGTCCACGGAAATGGGAGGCGTTTTTGAGCGGCAGCGTTAGCTTAAACCCCCGCTTACGCTATCCCCGAATACTTATGCGAGACGTGAATCTGTGTATTTTAGTACTACCGAAGCAATTGTAACTCCTGATAATCCATCTGTTGTTTCTCTCTTTCAATAAAACAGATGCTGCATGATTGCTTCTGCTCTTACTCGCGTGACATCATATCTTATCATCACGTGACCTGAACTTCAACTTTTCTGAGATGACTGATTCGTTGTATACATCGAGCACTTATAACCTCACGCCCACGACTACCATGGCCGAATCAGAGAACCCTCTCTTCGACATCGGCGTAGACGCAGACGACTACGCCGAAGTAGCCGCCGAAGATGCGCCCGCCGTAGACCGCACCTTCCAAAGCGAAGCAGACTTCCTCGCCGTCAAAGCCGCATACTCCGCAAGACAAGACGGCGGCGACTTGTATTCGGAGCTCCTGCGTGCCGTGCCTCAGTTGGCACAAGACGCAGCCATTGCAGATCCCAAGCCGAAGCTCGACAAGCGCGTGCAGATGCTGCTCGGCTATGCTGTCGGCGAGCTTTATTACGATGGGGAGTTTGACAGGGTTGTGAAGCTTTGCGATCGGGTGCTTGAGAGTTGTACAGTTGATAAGAGGGTTGTGCCGGGGTTGGAGAGGGCGAGGGAGAGAGCTAGGGGGAGAGTTGGGGGTGGGAACTGATTTGCACGCTATCTGGAGTGTTAAAACGACAACGATTTCGCCTTCGATGTGGTAACGCTCGTACCAATTTCAACCACCAACAAAGGAAATCCTTCAATGAGCACGACGACTGCCATCCTGGTGAGTCGCTCAAGTTCAGCCACACTTTCTGATGTTCTCTGGCGGCCACTATTCAACCTCTCGTGCCAGGCTTCCTTTCACCACCAATAAAGCATGGTCCAGGATCTCGACCTCCGACCAGTCGCCGCATAGCCTCGTGCCGCAACAACACCCTTCAAGTCCACTCAACACTCTGCAACAACCTCAAGCGCGGCATCAGGTTCTGCCCTTCCTCCTACCATTCATGCTCATCACCTTCAGCCCCAAGACCTTCACATAACGCTCCACAGCCTCCTGGTCCCAATTCTTGATCGCATCCTCGATCCCATCGACCTGGACCAACCTAGACACCTGCCTCTTCTTAGAGCTCGGCCGAATCGTCGCGTGCTCTCGAGACAGCATGGTCGCGGTCCCTGTATGGCAGTGCACTTGCAAATGCCCATTCTCGAATCGAAGCGCCGGGCCAGTGGAAGGCACAGCACCCGGGTACAGCTGCGAAAGGCTCGGCCTATTCTTACTGGCAGAGATGTGCACATACAAGACGCTCCTCCCATCCGATGTCTTCACAAAAACCTTTCCAACAAGCACATCGCCGCTCAACAAAGTCAGCTCCTCAACCACGGCTTTCTCGGCCTCCGTACCATTCACCGCAGGAAGATCAAAGAGCATTGCGCGATAGCATTTGCGACTCGTCAACGTCGTCCAGAGTCGCGACATTTCTGCGTTGTCCAGTTCGATAAGGGCGTCGGCGATCTGATCGACGAGCTCGGGAGGGAGGCGAGATTCTACAACGCGATGGACTAGGGACTTGGCGTAGTGTGCGCTGGCGAGGCGGCGTCGGCCCAGTAGCATTGATTTCTGGGTGACGAGAATGCCGTAGAGGGGCATCGTGGCGAGGCGCAGAGGGTTGCTGCTGGAAAACATCTTGTGAGAGATGATGTCTTGTCTTGGATTTTGGGAAAATTGGTGGTGTGTATCAAGAATTTAAGATGGTGCAGTGAATTATGTGGACAATATTCAGCAGTGACTGAACGAGGTGGTGTCAAGAAAGCATCAGTGAGTGCAAGCGTCGACGGTTTGCTCTTGCAAACCGCTTTCACTGTATGTCCCCGTTGTGGGGCCTGGCACTCTACTTTCACTCATGTAGCTTTGCTAGAGATGCTGCATCTCCAGTGTGAAGCACTCGGCCTAATGCCTTATATTTTTTTGACGACCATCAGTGGAAACGTCTGCATGCTTTGTTGTCTCCAAGGATTTGCCCATGCCATCCATACCGACAGGTGACCGTGGTTTTATTTAACATTGACTTTCGTGGTAAGTCTCTCGAACACAGTTCATCAAAGTGATCGAGACACCAGCTTCACAGTTATTCGGTCTGCTGTCAAATCTAGGTCAAGTCTCGCTCGACCTCGATGTCGTACAGCCTTATTTTATAGTCTAACTCCGCTTTCGCACCCGAACGATTGTCTCAGCGGGAAGCGTCGGTATTTCGTGCTGTACATGTACTTGTAGATCCAAGGTTAAACATGGTCTTGGATACCGCGCGTGGACCGACTGGGCCGAAGCGAGCAAACTCGTCGACCACTACGTGGGCTCTGTGCACCTCTCGCAGCCCGAACTTATCAGTATTGCGTATCGTTGTCTGCGAGGTAGGCGCATACGTGGTAGCCACTACACCGGCAGCGACAAGAATGCATCGAGAGAGTACGCTTATGCTTTGATGGGACTTCTTGGACGTCGGCCGAAGACCGTTAAGACTGATTCTGGGTTCATGGCTTTTGCTCGGCTGTCGCTCTCGAATAACAACAAATCGATCCTTGAGCGATTGTTGTGCGTGCAACTGCCAAATAAGGGAGCCCCATGGCATGGAATGACCGATGCTTGGGGAGCGCAGTTGTGGGACATCGAGCCGAGCTGTCAAATTGCCGCGATCGACGGCATCAGCAAAATATCATCGATCGAAGAGGCTCCAACATAGACTGTCGTCCTCGATGGCGTCCACGGCGCTTCCATATGCTGGTCCAAACTCGCGCCTGTGCCTTCATCAAGAGGCAAACAGTGCCCAGGCGGACCACCCAGGTCTTGCTCCCGAAGATGCCCTTTATCTTCATCAGTGCTCTTTGATACTTGATCATATGTGCCTTGACATATGTCAGTTCTCAGGATTCGAGAACCAGCCCAGACACAGGCGCCCTCGCTTTCAAGGTAATATCGTCCGCCGTCGCCGCACCTTGTTTTGCATTCTTACTCGCAAGTCCATACCTGCTAAAGAACCTCTTCTACGGCAAATTCTAGTCGACACAAGCCCATTTCTACGGTATCGAGGGCTACTACGACACAGCAAAACTCGAAGAGCAGCTCTTTGGCATCAACCACGGCCGTCTAAGATGGAGCAGCAACACCAGTCTGCACTCGGACGCAAACCTCGCAGAAGACGGGTTCAATTTCGAAGGCAAGAATCTGCACGTACCGGAACAGTTGCCGAAGCGAGATACAGATTGGAGGTTTCTGTTGACGCTTGTTGATACTTATGTGATGGAGGTTACGGTTTTTTACGCTGGGAGGGCTCCGACTGTGGTTATGATTCTTGGTCGAGAGGGGGGCATGCAGCGGGCGGCGCTTTGCTCGTATGATTGGCAGAGTCAGTCGTTTTGTCGAGAGGTGGTTTTGAGGACGAAGACGGTGGTGCTGGATCGCATGTCGCGGGTGGATAAGTTCCGGTCCATGTGACAGAAGCCTGGGCAATACGGGCAAAACTAGCGAGAATGAGATGTGAGGGTCATCTTGATATTCTTGGATATAGTGTGACATTCGATCTGCGTTTTCTTTGCCTACAACGATAAGTCTATTCTGAATCGGTAACCTCGAAGCTCTTCACGGTCACGCTGCCTCCCAAAGTTTCCGTCGCATAGTTGAGAATGCCAAAGCGATAGCCAATGAAGAAGAAGTACGTAGTGTTCATCTGGTAAGGCGTGCCCAACTGCTCGAACGTCTCGCCATCAGGGCTCCAGCTGAATGTTCCCAAATGGTCGGACGCAGGCGCGATGTTGGCGTCGAGACGGAACCAGACGTCTGTGCTGTTCGCTGGCAATGTGGCGTTCGCTTCAATCTCGCCGCTGCTGATGGTGTTCCAGCCCGTGCCGAGCTTGAGGTCTTTCCACAGGCTGATGGTGCCGTCTTCGACAGCGATGTACGCCATGTTGTCGCGGAAGAGCGCCAGGCCTGCGCGGTCACCTGCTGCCATGGCGGAGATATCCAGGTGGACTGTTGCGGCGCTGGCGGGGCCGGGGATGCGGTGCGTGAGGGTGTTCTTCGCGTGGAAGAGGTCGTCTGTTACGGAGGCAGTGTTGAGAACCAGGCCGCCCTCTGGGGCGAAGGAGAAGGCAGAGGTGTCTGGGTTGTGGTTCCATTCCCATTGGGGCTCGAGGGAGGGGCCGAGGAAGAGCTGTGTGCGGTTGTAGGGTTCTACTGGGACGGGCGGGACGGGGTATTTGTTGGGGATTGCGAAACTGTCGTTTGATGGCAGCTGGGGCCAGCCGTCGGCGTCCCATGTGAATGGTGAGAGAGTGGGTACGCGGCCTCCGGGATAGGCGTCCATGAAGGCGAGGTAGTACCAATCGCCGTCAGGTGTGTCAACAATGCCACCTTGGTGTGGGTAGCCGCCTCTGGGTGATGGCGGTGCGGTGCGGTTGGCGAAGATCTCGAGCTCGTATGGTCCGAATGGGCCGTCGGAGGACTTCAGAATCCATTCCCAGTCTGCAGGCTGGGTGAGAAGGATGTAGTAGGTGCCGTTGATCTGGTACATGCGGGAGCCTTCGAGGTAGAAAGTGGCGTTGAAAACGGGGGTGACGTCTCTTTCGGTCAAGTCGTTGTTGAGGCGAGCTACGCTGAGGTTGGTGTTGCCGTACGCGACGTAGATATCATCGTTGTCATCGAATAGAAGGCCGCAGTCGTAGTAGCAGGTGTCGATGGTGGAGGAGAGGCTCCATTCATCAGTAGGGTCTGAAGCTGTGTAAATGTAGGTCTTGTTGAAGCCAATGCAACCGATCCAGTACCAGGTCTTGTCGCTCTCGCGGTACCTCATACTACTGGCCCAGATGCCACGAACGTAGGCTTGCTTGCCATTCTCAAGACTGTAGGCTTCGGGGTCGTTGAACTCCAAGCGTGGTACAGAGTGGCCAATGTATTCCCAGTTCACAAGGTCGCCTGACTTCAAAATGGGTGCACCTGGCGAGAAGGCCATCGTGGACGCGGAGTAGTAGTACTCATCGCCAACACGGAATATATCGATGTCTGCCAGATCCTCCCAGAGGACAGGGTTGGTGTAGGTTGCATTGGTCGTGTTCGAAGTAGCGTACGGTGCTGGAGCCTCGCTGGCGAAGGCAACGCTGCCAATGGCAGCAGCCACCGCACAAAGACTGGCCTTCATCGTGGGTACTCTCAAATGTTGGGAGAGAGATGGCGTGTTTGTCTGAATGGTAGCAAGAGACTGAATCGCGAGCAAGCACCTACTACATATAAATTGCCATCAATACCAAGATCTATCTTGACACAGTTCTTGCGTCTGTTCATGCGGAGTCTCTTGCATGTTCTGACTACGTCGACCTGCCGATCTCAAACCGGGTAAAAACGAAGATTTGATCGTCTGCAAGCAGATCAGCAGCTATAGGTGGAAGGAATGCTCGTCTAGCACCTGTTACACAGGCTAACGTAGAGTGGAGTAGTTTGTTCGGAAAGTGGAGTGGTGTTTGCTCCTCGATTTCTTCCCCGCAGACGGAAACCTTCTGCTCGCCGGCAAAAGGTGCGTGTCTTGGCCCAACCACTCAACATCAAACCATGACAGACGACATGCATGATAACTGCTCTGCTCCATCAGACTTGGCACAAACTACTGATTTATCGTCTACAAGACGTTACAGCGGTACAGTGTAGCAGAGACTCAACCACCTCGTCCTTCCGGAGGTTGGCAGACGATGATCCTTCGATGGTTAGGCCCCTGTAAACATCAGCCGCACGGCGTCACGGTGCAGTAGGCGGCCTCAACCCAAGAATAGCAGGCCGAAAACCTGCTGTCCTTATCTGTTGTGGCTGCCGCAAACACCACGCTGGTTATTGCAAGTCGACGCGTTGTGGTCTCTCCTCGCGCGACATGAAACTAACTTCCACCATCTCGAAATACTGTGCAGCAATTTCACGTGCTGGGTCTATGGGCACAACATGAGGCTCATCCTGCCAGAACTTCAAGGATCTGGCAGACGCAATCGACGAATCGCACTTCTCGGACCATGGCTTATGTTTGTTGCTATATGCGGAGCGATTGCCGCCCTCTTCTCAGTTGTGACGCTGCAAGGCGATGGCGTATCAACTGGGTTCACCGATGGGTTGTTCTATTGCGACACCAGTGGTAAGATAAGATATGCATACGCCGACAACGCCTTCGGCACGAAATCACCGTATTGGGACAGCGACTTGTTCCTCTCTGTCACAATGGGATTCCACGGGTTGACCTTTGCACAAGCCAAAGCAATAGACATTTGCTTCGACTTGGTCGCTGGAAGAGGATCCCAAGTCTTGCTAGCCCTAGCAACTTACCCACTGCTCCGTCGCGCTATGCTTCGCTCAATGGAAGTCAGAGAATTCTCGCTAGCCCTTGTGCTTCCATTCTTCATGGAGCGATTGTCGGGCTCTACTCTCTGGGCGATGGTTACAAACATGAGAATCGTCCGTAAACAAGAGCCCGAGCCTGGACGGCAAGTTGCACGGTCGAGAATACGAACAGATTGGCGCATTCTGCTCATTCTTTTAGTCGGCTGCTACATTCTCGCTGTGCCTACGTTCCTTTCGGCAATGACCTCTTACCAGGCCCGAGGGCAACCCTTTTTCCCTGTCGATGATGGTTCGAGCTACATGTCTGCAAAAGGCGTCAAAATTCCGCAACTCTTCGTCAGAGGGGGTGAACAGATTGGCTTGCCACCGGACTATCCTCTGTACAATACCAGTGATCCTCAGCTATATGCTACGCTAAATGGATGTGAGTTTTGACAAACTTCAGGGAGAGTTTGCAGGTGTGCTGACTTCCGTCAAAGACTATAACGCATCACGTCAGGTCGAGAAGCTTTATTGGACGGACTGGGGTGCTTTCAACCGCAATTACTCTGGATACTTCCAATCAGCCTACAGCTACAAAAATGCATACAGGGCAGGTTACAGCGAGAGAGAGATTGCCATGTTACGGGAGGCAGAGCTGACTTTCAACAATACCCGCGACTCTCTTCCGTTGCAGCAAAACATCACGGATCCACAAGTACCACCGACGTGGTCTTTCACCCTGTGGCCACGTAACGCGACATGGGGCGAGACCCGTTACGCTACCTATTGGGAAGATTGTTTGCATAGTACTATTGTGGTTCGAAACGCGAGCTACAACATTGACAAGCTCATAACCCTTCAGTCCAATACCGATTTCCAAGGAAATGCTGATATGTCTACGAGATTTGTTTGGGGCAGCCAAAATGTCACTGTCGATGGAGAGGACTTGGCATCGATAGGTGTATGTCTCCCGTCGAAGGAATACGTCTGGGGCTTCTCCTCGCTCATGCTGTTCACTTTTTGCATGCTTACCGTTGTCGTGTTGCTCTTGCTGATCGCCCTGCACTACGACGCATATTTCAACAGCATGGCGGACCGATACAAGCTGCAAATCAGCCCGTATCGCGATGTCCTGGACCTTGCAGAGGGACTGCGTTCCTATTATGGCGAAGCTGAGGTCGTGTCGATGCCTGCGAGAGAGTTAGACAAGGTCATGCAAAGGGACCCTGCCACGATCGGACTGGAGACAGCGACTTTGCATAAGACACGAGCGGCACGCTGGAAACAAAGCAATAGACCACGGATTTCAATATGGAGAAGCTTGCGGAGAAATTCGGAAGTGGCGGAGAGCAGTAGAGCTGACGCGGAGGTGTCGCTGATGTCGATTGGTCTCGATGCGCATGGGTCAGATTTCAAGATGGGAAAACTGCCAGCTAAAGCGATGACCAAACAATTCGACTGAATTCATCAGGAAAAGTGTACAGCCACTGCAACTGACAACGCCGACAACCCACGAAACCTGCATGTAGCTCTCGAGAAGCAATAAGTCTGCATATTGGACCTTTGCATTATGATTATGGTGGTTCAAGCCCACGCGCCGACCAAACTCATCCCTATGGCCCCTAGGAAGACCCATGAACATGCTCCCACCCGACGGAATCCACGTAAAGTCCTCCAACTCCTGTCGCTCAAGAAATCTTCCACCAACAGCTCGGTCAACGAAGCATAAATCAGCAAGCCTGCGGAGATGGCGTTCATTATTCCGACAAGCAGAAGTCCAGTCTGGGAATCCGGACTGTACGAGGAATGGAGAGCAAGACCTATGGCCTGTCCGATGGGAGTCCTATATCGCTGTTAGCATGTGTGGTCCTGTTTGTGTCGAAGGCATCCGAACTTACGTGCAGCCATACGCAAGACACATGAGCCACGGCTTGACGGCTTTAGATTCCCATCTTAGCGCAGCAATACGTGCACCCAGGGCAAGACCTTCAAATGTCTCTGTAACATCACAGTCAGCTACCTATTCTCTTAACAATGATTTCCGGTGGAGGCCAACTTACGGTGGAATACAATCGCAATGAACAAGATAATAAATTCCCTTCCCGCTGAAACGCTCAAGTTCATGCCAATGAAGACGCTGTGGAACAGGATACCAACCTCCAGCAGCACGCACTGGAGGAATGCTTTGCGATGTTCTTGCTCAGTCGTGAGAGTGATCTTGGCATCGAGGTCAAATTCTGTATCCGAATGCTCATGGTTCTTGTCGCTGTTAGCGGCGGGTTGTGCAATGGCTGGCGAGTTTCCGAATCGTTCGTCAATGCTTCCGCAACGTCCGTCTTCGCCAATTGTCCGGCACTCTGTCCCACGTGGCATGGTCAATGCGCCAGTGCCGACGGCCATCGGTGCAGCGCAACACCTCTTCTCTGGGCTGAAAGTCATCTCGATCCCGGCGATGAGGAAAATGGCGAGCAGTGCGATTGCTCCCGGCATGGCTGGGTAATCATCTGTCCAGAACCCGGACAGGCATGGATCTCCCAGCGAGATGAAAGCTGTTGGCAGCAAATGCACAAATGCAGTGGCGAGCAAGACTCCAGTACCGAAATGGCGAACAACGAAGAGAATGCCGGTCGGTATGCGCAAGCGAGGGAACCTGAGGACGAGCAGTGGGAACGCACATGCTAGTGAGGACACCGCTAGGACGACGAATAGTGACCCGACGTGCAGGCCCAGGTTGTAGTCGTCTGGATTATAAGCGTGGCCTGTAGAGGTATGGCAACTCGCGCCGGCACCATCGTCTTGTCGGCGGAACATGGTGAAGTCCACTGCAATGACAATAATCTGCACTCACAACTCCGCGTCCAAAGCGACTATGTTTGTAGTTATAGTTATTGAGCACCCGAATGGTTCGGGCAATGTCGCGTATATGCTCGCAGATGTCGTGGTCGCCAAGGCCCTTAAGTTCTAGCCTCGGGGGCCGTTTCTTGGGAGGTTCGGGTGCTGCAGGTTTATTACTCCATCATCCTCTCATTGTGCCGAATCGTTGTGTCATGCGTCATTTGCGTGTTCGTGTTGGAGACGGTCTGGGGGATCTGGATCCCATAGGCTGTAAGGCTGAGTCCTGCGGCTTTGGGCAGGTGCTGTATGTTTGTTATTGCCCCTTCGCCCAAGTCGAACGAAGACTTCTTGGCGATGCCGAGAGAAAGAAAATCACGGCAACGCGTCATCTGATTGTTTCTTTTAGGGAGGAGCCATGCATCGATTTGTATTTACTGTCACATCCGCCTGCGCATTCAGCTGCTGTACTTCGATATCAGTTCCGAAGACTCTTTGGAAAGGGAGCAGCCTGAATGGTCCAGGTTGCGATTCCAGAAGCCCCCGCGGTTGTCACCAACACTACCACGATGACAAATAAGCTTCATATTGCAGACATTATATGGCTACTACAGGCATGCATACCCTCTACCAGTTTTCCGCATCCGCTTTCAGCACCTTGTTGAGGTTGACCACCGTAGCGCTGAATGGTGTGTGCAGGCCCAAAGCCCTGCCATCGTAGGTCTCGCCGCCATAGACCAAGAGGTGATCTGGCTTCTTCTTGAAGATTTGAATGGCCCGGCTGTACACCGCTCCAGCTGGGGTTGCATGCTCCTCCCACTTGTCCGGGTCTCCGCCAGCTCTGTTGGTGAACACCGACCGCTTGTCGGCGTCCGATACAACAATGGTGCCCAAAGGCCCTCCGACTGGACTCCAGACCACGTATGGCGAGGCGTTGGGCGCAACACCGTTGATGACGATGGGGCGGCCTTTGCTGAGGCGGAAGTCGAGTGGGCTGTCAGCCATCACGTAGTATACCTGGCAAATATGTTAGTCTGTGGCAGCTTCAAGTCATCTGGGACCCAAACTACTGCAACATACCGGGTAGTTGACACCATAGGACGAAGAGTTTCCGATCGGAAGCTCGTGGACCAGGATCCATTTCTTCAAAGGCTTGATGTAGTCGATGACAGTCATGCCAGGACGGGCCTCGTAGAGGTCGTAGGCAACATCGTTGACGACAGGGCCCCAATTCTTCAGGTCGCGGGACGTCTGGTGGGCGAGCTTCTGACCGTGCTTGGGATCGCGCTGATCAGAGTAGTAAGCAACAAGCTGGCCTTTGTATGGCCTAAACAAATAGTGTAAGCATTGGCATCAGCACTTCTGTTCCGGTAAGGTAAGCTTACAAGAGGTACGGCTCCCAGATGGGGTTTGCTCCGTTGGTGGTGTTTGGTCGGCCTCCCTCAGCAATGTGACTGACAAACTTCCAGGTTCTAGCTCTGTCCGTGCTGGCATACAAATCGATTCGAGTACCGTTGTTGCTCCAGCTGTTACCAGAACCAAAGATGGTACCTGCAGGGTAACCCGCGAGAGGCTCGGTAATCTCGGTCAAAGCGGGCTGCGCACTGAAGCCCCAGCCATTGACTTGGTCAGTTAAGTTCGAGATGTACTTCCAGTTGGCACCACCATCCTTGCTCTCGAAGACCGGGAAGTAGTTTGGGTTATGACCAGACAGCGAGGAAGTGGCAATGATAGTGCCGTCTTTCAGCTCGGTATAGCGCGGGTAGGTGATGCTCTCGTTACCAGTGGTCTGGTAGATGGTGTTGTTGGTAAAGTATCCCCATGGTCTTGGTCGGTTGCCCCAACCCTGAGGCTTTGCAACGGTGACCTGCGCGAGAAGCGCGGTGGCAACGAATGAGAATAGCATCCCGGCAATCTGAAACCAATTGGTTACGATTAAATGAAGCATCCAGATGCCCGTTCAATGGTATTTGTATGTTGTGCAGGCTCATGTTGCTGTCAAGCTAATGCAAGTTTGACTTCGTGGTACCTTTCAGGCTAATTGATCAACCTCGTGATGTCCCCTCATGGTCGCCAGCCGCTCTATGTGCATACAATTTATTTATACACATGAGCCGATTCACTGCTGATCGTGACGACTTTAGAATTATAGACCTGGTGCAGCCGAAGACGTAATTGAATTCATCCAAGCAAGCCACCGCCAATTTTCTCAAGCAAGCCAGCAAACACATGGAGCAGCACCGAGAAATGCGGAATACATGATCTCTGGTAGTACGCATCTACAGTAATATATTGATTGTCCGTGCGACTTAAGCGAATGTGACGTGCAATGCTCTAAGAAGATTTATTGCCTTAATCTGCAATTGTCGTTATTGCTAAGCCGTAGCATGTCGCAACTCATCACGCCCTTTCAGCCTGATTAATTTATCTCATGATCCCCCCTCAAATGCATCAACCGAGCTGCCGTACCATCGTAAGAAATGCAGAAATGAACATGTACGAAAAAGTGTTTCCCCTCATCTGCCGCTTCCGAGGTGGACTCCGCAGGCTAAGACCGCCAGCTCACACAAGAGCTCACACAAGAGACGAAGCCTTGCATTTCCAAACATTGCCACATCGTATAACCACTGCCTTTATGTCTGCGTTCCACGGCTCATATGGACACCAAATCGCGGTTGACAAGCCTTCCTGGCCGATCTAGGGTTTAGCCGTAGGCTTCGGGTGGCGCTTAGGGCTTTTAACCGGATCGACCTTGCATATCACCAACATCTCCTCTTTTGCAGCAACAGCTGACTTGGAAGTTTGTTCAGATTCCGGAGTCGAGCACCTCAATCGGGGTGTGCTCGTTGAACGCCCACCAGTTCCTGCAAGTCTCGCTGACAGTGCTGGGAATGTTGACTTGGGTGTGAATGAGCTCTGGGCTCTCGAGCACCTCGATGATCATACCCAAGCTCAAGTGCCACGCAATGTGGCAGTGAAACGGCCATGCACCTGGGTTGTCCTGGAACCATTGGATGACAAGGTGGCCGTTGGGTCTGACCATCTGGACGTCACGTCTTTGAGGATTGGAAGGGTTGACGATCTTGCCGTCCCAATCTCCCTCGCCCTCAGCAAGCACGAAGATATTGTGGCCGTGAAGATGCATCGGGTGAGCGTTGCCGTTGTTGTTCTTAACAACGAAACGGACGGAGTCGACACTGCTGTTGTACTGGTACACGTTCTGGTTGACGTCAAAGTCGGTGTAGCCCATCTTTGCACGGAGCAGGATGGGGTCGTCGTAGTTCACAACAGCAGTGACGTTGTTCATCCACCACTTGCCGTGAGTGCCGTTGGAGTGACCCTCCATGTTGATGTCAACGCATTCGCCGGGCTCACCGGGATCAAGAGACATGATCGGGACGGTCTTCTCCAGTGGGTCGTTGAAGCAGTAAGAGTTGTCGAAGTCATCCCAAGGCGAAGAGAACGGCAGCTGGGTATCGTCGGCATCCTCGTAGTAGACGGCTGCCTTACCAACATTCTGGCCGTTATTAGCCGCACAACCTTCGGGTGCAACAGCACGCAACCAGTATGCACCTTGGGTGCTGGTCGTGACACCCTTGATCAGGACGTCGGTACGTTGGCCAACACCAAGGGTTACGACGTTCGTCTCATAGGGCTCGATCTCGACATAGTCGTTAGCCATGACTTGCAAGGTGTGACCATCAAGAGACACCTTGAGGAGAGACTCGGCGGAGGTGTTGATCAAGCGCAGACGATGGGTCTTGCCAGAAGTAAGGTTGAATCTGGAGATAGGTGCCATCTCGCACATCAAGTTGCCAGCGTTAGAGCAGTTGAAGGGGTTCTTGCCGTTAATCAAGATGTTCTTCGAGTACGGGTATTCCGGGTTCTCAGACAAAGGCACGGTGAGACGGGCAAGCAGTTCCTCGTAGTAATCATGGTACCAGTCAGAAAGTTGAGCTGGGCCAAGATCGATATCGTATGTTGTGGCGTTGGGTCCGTAAATGACGACCGGGCCAGTCAACCCGTTTGAGAATTGGGAACTGTAATGACTGTGCCAGTAAGACGTGCCATAAAGCTCAGCAGGGAAGTTGTACTCGAAGGTTGAGCCAGGAGCGATAGGGCAGATAGATACACCAGGCACTCCATCGAAGGGCTGACTTCCTTTTTGAAGAATGCCGTGCCAGTGAATCCCAGTACCTTCATCGGTAAGGTTGTTTGTAAGCTTGACACGGATGTTGTCACCCCAGTTAGCCTCGATGGCGGGACCTGGGAACTGTCCGTTGACCATCAGGCAGGTGACGTTAACGCCATCAGGCGAGCAAGCCTGCTTTGTGATGGTCCAGTCATACTCGCGTGTTACACCAGTGATAGGATAGTCCGTGTAGTAGTTTGTGTCAGAATTCCTTAGACCCCAAGGCTTGCCACCAGGTAGAGGCTGTATCAAAGTCAGCAACAGTCGATGGAAGCTGAGACATCTCCATATCATGTAGACGTATATTTTCATGCGGATGGCAACATCATCTGAGAGTACACGGAATAACATTCCACGCAGAAATGCATATAGAACGACATTTCGATTTCATGGAAATAAAACTTACGTTGTTCTTGAAGAATTCTGGGTAATAGTCGGCCTGCTTGGTTCCCAGCTCGGAATACGAGTTGTATGACCATCTGTCAAAACCTGACCAGGCAACTTCATCTGCTGCACCGAGAGCGGCGAAAGCAGCGGCGGCCACGATTGGGGCAATCATGGTCGCTGTGATTAGTAAGAGAAAGGTGTTGCGAAGAAGAAGGAAACGTGCTGCAGATCAGAAATCAGAGAGGCGTCGCATGGGTTTATGAAGGTAGTCAATCAGGCAAACCAGTCTACGGACCTTTCGCAAGGCTAGCACTATCAACGATTCAACGCCTTGTCAAACCCCAGGGACCCATTCGAACTCTCTGCAATATGACGCGTGTGAGATGCCCGATAGCCCTGAGCCTGGCAGGCACTCCTTTCGCTGTGCCGTGCATGACAACCTTGACAGTGCCATCTCGCCGAGATGCCCTGGCCATGCGGAATGTGCCAATTCGTCTTAGAGCGAGATCTAAGCCCGTCTGCGGATCGTGCTGGCACTCGGCACTGAGTTATCGCTCGATGGTTGGAACTTGGTGGCAATCACGGTAGCAGCTCCGTGATATTGCTGCAATGGAGCTCGTCATGACCATTCGTCGAGGTTGGGGTGCGGGATGTGTTAGCCACAGACTCCACAGTGCCAAACAACCGACGTCGAAGTCCGGCATCATAGATCTCACTAGATAGGATAGGGCGAGATGGGGTGGAGACGATCGGCAAGATCCAACCCGTGCCAACCACTGTAAACATGCCTGCCGTCAAATCTGTTCGAAACAGCCATAGCAACGTGCCTCCATGTGCTCGTCACACGCAACATGCCTATCAGCGAAATCTCTGATTGCAGAGCTCGTATCGTGTGCCGCTCAGGGACTCGGTGCTTGCGGCGTCCCAGAAGAGAACGAGTTCCGCAGGCCGCATGCAGCCTCGAAGATGTCGCCACTCTGGATGCAAAAATACCTTATGCCACTCCGCTTAAGAAACGTGTTTGCAGAAGCGCAACCTAAGTGCAAGACATATGTGCGTACGCCCTGAATAGTGCATGAAGCCAAGGGACTATATACCATGTCTCACTGCCCTCACATTCGTACAATTGTGCATGGCTAGCCCGCAGTAGTCGCAATCGCTTTCCAAGTATTTTACACGACGAATGAAACAAACACAAGTCGCTCCGTGGCGCTCCGCTCGTGGTACCTGTGGTACCTGATGTCCAGCCACATGCCAGATTGGCGAGCTTGCATGCGGTACCAAGACTGACCAAGCACCGAGGTCCGCCTTGGCTGGGTGGAGTTGAACCTCACCTCAACCATTTCCACGTCAATTGCTGGCACCCCATTTCTCGTTCTCTACTTTTCGTCGCCTGGCCAGCGGTGCAGCAGTGGCGGGTGTGCTGAAGAGCGAACGGAAGCGCTATTCTGGACTTCGGTACCAGACTTCGCACAAAGTCAATGACAGGACATCCCGCAGGATGGCAACATCGACGATGATTCGCCTGAACAAATTCTTGCAACCGGCATGGCACAAGGTAGCGTGAAATCCATGTGGCATACAGGTTCATGTACGTAGCTTTGTTGGTCCTGGCTTCACCCCTCGTCGCTTCTTATCAGATCACGCCTTCCGAGAGATCTATATTACAAGACAACAGGAAGCAATCAGACAGCGAGTTTAGCTCCTCCGTGTGTCCTGGTCCCTTTGATTGGCTTGGATGAGCGACTGCGCCGCAATCTGTCTGCTCTTTTGCCATTGGACACGACCCACAAATAGCTGCTGGACATCACATTTCGCTCACCTGACCTGCGGCAATCCATGCATGTATCCGTGGACTACACAAACAGCGTGCCTTCAACCCAAACACATGAGGTTGGCAAGCTGAGGTCCTATCGTCACAACAGACTGCCTTATTACACAAAAAGTCATTCTTTCTACTCTGGGACTGCGATTCGAAATTCGGTACTGCTAATTGCGTTCCATATTGTCGCCTGTCCAGTATTACCATTGATCAGGTGTTTCTCGTCATATCTTCAAGAATATGGAGACTCGTTTGTATACGCCACTCTCCACTCGTCTTCCGTTTACCTTTGTCAGGGGACAACGACCTGACACCGGAGAGGGATTCTGACTGGCCGCTACGGGCATGAGATTGCGTGGCTGACTGTTTTACATCCTCAACAACGAATCACAGGTGTCGAATCTTCAGCATGAAGTGACTGAAATGCATCCAGCAGGTCGTTACTTCGAGCAACATAGCTGGTGTCTCAACGCTCTGGACTCATTCCTTAAATACAGCCTAACAAAGAGCCATGTCTGTACGGACATAGTAGCAGGGCTGCAATCAGATTTGTGGCAGACTACTCAGGTTGTAACGCGCCTCTCGCTCACGTCTTTGATCGTGAGAGATGGTGTTTCATTGCTAAAAGTTGCTTTGGGAGCTCAGCCTCGCGACAGAAAACTATAAGTTCTCTCCTCTTATCCAGTTCTTGCTCTTTTCTTCTTCTCTTCTGCAGGCTGGCCTCATATTATCTTTCTTACCTCAAAACTTTAGAACGTTCACAAGCAATCGTCCATTCACTCGCTTCTTGCACACCTTTGCATCTTCATTCGACCATTCGCAAGCACCACTACACCGTGCTCAGCACACCCTGACTGCATCACTCGTCTCCACCAACGCAGTAATCATGAAGTTTTCCGGCGCTGTCAACACTAAGCTTTGCCAGTCTGGCTTGAAGGAGGGGAATGTCCGATCGCCGAAGCACCCGTCCCAGCAACCTTATCCTTTCAAGACCCAGGATCCAACACGCATTCCGTTCCCTGGTAGTAACAACGATAAGCCCAACAATGACGACCCGTTAGTCCCTCCAAATGCCGACCACAACAGCGGTAGTGGGCCTAACAACACTCCTCCTGGTCCGGATGACACAGACGACGGTGGCATGAGCACCCTCGAGAAGATTCTCAGTCCGCCAGAATCTGTTACCAACCCGCAGTCAAAGCATCAGCATGTGAAGGTTTTCCGCAGCCATTGGCAGCCACACATACGTGTGGATCCCTTCTTCCCACAGCCGCCCAATATTTCCAAGGAGCGCAAGGGCGCTTTCAACAGTAGGCGGAATCGGATCAACAAGCGTCGCAAGACTGCACGCAACCCCGGAGCCAGCAACGGCGATGGCAGTGGTGACGACGATTCCGAAAACGACGGTGACGATGAGGACGACGACGGTCCTGACGATGATGACCCCATCACATCCATCGTCGCCAGCTCGCATACCGCTTTCCGACTCAATCCTCCAGCTACCCCTCGTGGCGTGACCCGCTCTCAAACAATCGACCATGCCTCTGACTCCCCAACCCCATCCCCACGCACCCTCGCCCCGCCGTCCAAGCGCAAGAAAGACGACTCCAAGACCGACCCTGTTACCCCGACGCGAGACCAGCGCGTTTCAAAGCGCCAGAGGAAATCGATCAGCGAGCCGCCGCTTCCTCCCATGCCGCCCGTCAAGCGCACACGTGCTGAGCAGAAGAAGTTCGCGTCCAAGTTCGATCATCTCAACTTTGACCCTGAACGTCCAGGCAGCGTTGAGCGTGATGCCGTGGAGATCAAGACTGGGGCCAAAGAGTGGAGGAAGGCGTCGCTGCATGATGAGCTTTGGGATGGCAATGCGAAGTCTGGGTGAGGCCGAGTGATCTTTGTTCGGAGATGGATTGTGAGGTGTGGGTTTCAGAACGCAAAATGTGATGAATTTGGGTTTGGGGTGCTGGCATGTTTGTGCTTTGGTCCTTTGGTGTCTTTGTGTTTGCAGTGTTGCGAGTTGGCTGTTCAAGCATTTATGGCGTTGATTGTGGGTTGTGGATGGCAATAGATTTAAACACTTATATAATGTCCAATAGGAGCTGGTCTCTGGAAATGCGCGTCCCATGTTTCCATCGTGATTGTGATTAACCCTTTGGGCAAGCAGCTCCTCAAACGTTTCTGCAAATGTTTCAGGTTTCTCATGTCGCATCCCTGATGGGCAAGTGATCAAATTTAGGGAACGAATTGTTGCATCCTGCATGTTCAGCTTCCACACAGTACTAGCTTACCTAAATCAGATATATTTGTTTGAGAATAAACCAACAAATCTCTTCAGTCTAAAATGACAGAAACTGTACTCAATCTGCGACCATAGGAGACGTAGCACGTGAAATCGTGATATTTCGTCGACATGATAACGCCCGAACCCGAACCCTATTGATTCATCAAATCGTTCAGTCTCGTTTGAATTTTGGCATAAGGAATCGGTTTGGGCCACATGTACATGTATTCATTAGTACTTATGCTGCAGTCGGTCAAGATACTGACAGTCTATGATCCTGACCGTCGCATGATCCGAAAAGGAATAGTTAGAGACAAATTGATGAAGATGGAGCATTTGACGAGTAGGATTAATAGTGGAGAAGGGATCTCGCCTAGCTTGATTAAACCTTGTTCCCAAAAGTCCGAGATCGCATGCGCCCCTCCAAAAAAAGGCGTTGACTCGTCGTCATTTGGATGTGACTAAGTATTTTGGTGCATTTCTCCGACCCAGCACCATTCAAATCATTCTCCACACATATACACAAACAACAAAACCAGCAAACATGTCAACATTCGGCCAGTACTTCCGCGTGTCAACGTATGGCGAGTCGCACGGCAAGAGCGTCGGCTGCATCGTCGACGGCGTGCCGCCAGGCCTCAAGCTCACAGAGGCAGATATCCAGCCTCAGATGACCCGTCGCCGTCCTGGACAGAGCGCCCTTACCACACCTCGCGATGAGAAGGACAGAGTCGAGATCCAGTCTGGTACTGAGTTCGGCGTCACCCTCGGCACACCTATTGCGCTGCGCGTTATGAACCAGGACCAGCGGCCGAAGGACTACGGCAGCAGCACTATGGACAAGTTCCCCCGACCCAGTCATGCCGACTGGACATACCTGGAGAAGTACGGCGTCAAGGCCAGCTCTGGCGGTGGCAGGAGCAGCGCCCGCGAAACCATTGGCCGTGTCGCGGCTGGTGCCATCGCTGAGAAGTACTTGAGTATTGCGCACGGCGTCGAGATTGTCGCCTACACCAACAGTGTCGGACACGAGCACCTGTTCCCTGCCACCAAGGAGCACCCTACACCCAGCACCAACCCTGAGTTCCTCGAGCTCATCAGCAAGATCACACGCGAGGAGGTCGATGCGAACCTGCCCATCCGCTGCCCGGGCGCCGAGGCAGGCAAGAGAATGGAGGCGGTGATTGAGGACTTCAAGGAGCGTCAGGACAGCATTGGTGGCACTGTCACTTGCGTGATCAGGAACTGTCCCTCAGGCCTCGGTGAGCCCTGCTTCGACAAGCTGGAAGCCACCCTCGCACACGCCATGCTCTCCATCCCTGCCACCAAGGGCTTCGAGATTGGCTCTGGCTTCGGCGGTTGCGAGGTTCCTGGCTCCAAGCACAACGATCCCTTCGTCAAGGCACCTGCACACTCAGACCCAGCCCGTCCTGGTGTCACACGTCCTCGACTGACAACGAAGACCAACAACTCTGGTGGTATCCAAGGCGGCATCTCCAACGGTGCGCCCATCTACTTCACCGTTGCTTTCAAGCCTGCCGCGACCATCGGCCAGGCCCAGGAGACCGCCACCTACGACGAGGCCACCGGTGTCCTCGAGGCCAAGGGACGCCACGACCCTTGCGTAATCCCCCGCGCCGTGCCCATCGTCGAGTCCATGGCCTCGCTGGTCATCATGGACGCCCTTCTTGCACAGAGCGCGAGACAAGCTGCCCGTGGCTTGCTTCCTCCCATCGAGGACGTGACCATCCCTGTCAGCATGACCCACAACAACCTAACCAAGGGAGATGGCGCCGAGAAGGAGACTCAGCAGCTTTAGATGTTAGGCTTCCATACACGACGACAGGAAACGCGAAGACGATGTTTTGAATAAATGCATATACGTGCGCAGCGACGGCGTTGGTTTTTAGATCGGCGCAGGGCTAGACAAAATTAAAAAGCTGGGTAGATAAGAATCTAGCAATGATTTTCACGAGAAAAGGTTACAAATGGCAACCACCCATAACTGGACTTTCGACAGCAAAAATGCGAATTTAATCTGCTCATCGTCGTTTATCTATCTTGAAGCCTGATTGTTTACACAGCCACGGCGCTGCTCGAGTTTGTGTACGGAAACTCCATGGTAAGAAATCATTTAAACACATCCTTCAGGTACATGGCATTAGCACATTGGATGTTGAGATATAGAGGTGACATGGACAGTATCTCAACGGCTAGTACACCCCTGAACCCGCCTATAGCCTACAGTAACAGTACATAGAAATGTTGGCAAGATTATAACTGGTGCTTGGGCCGTACACAAACTTGAGTGTGCAATCTGAGCATATCCGATCGCTCGGTATAGCGATAGTCGTGTCATAACGATACGCTCAGCGTTTCCCACCGGGTTCACACCAATACTGTATCAACGTTGGCCACCAACATCGTTAGCATTCCTAGAATCTTCATATGAGTATCGGTAAAAGGTAGATAATTGATTTTGATCTAGTCTAAGATCTCATCTAGGCGGACTGCGGATTTGACTTCGGACTTTCCGGTCAGGCAATCCCGGACCTCATCTCACGTGCTTCAGTTCCGAACAGCGACAAACGAACTCTGCCGGACCCATGTCAATCCAGCGACGTTTTACTGCGCCCTATTGATGTCCAGGCTTATTCGAACTGATATCAATGAGGCCTGAAAGCTCAAAAAGTCAAACGTGCTTTTTTCAGCTTCGTTCGCAGCTATATGACCACAATACATCGAAGGAACAATGTCAACGGCTGGAATGGCAAAAGGAAGGTCGATCTGGGGTTCGAACCCAGGTTCCCGGTAATGTTTGAGTAACAGGATGTCTCAAAAACCAATGTGCTCACCACTACACTAATCAACCTCATTGGATGCCAAACTGGTAATTTTCCAAAATATATAGCTAATTTGACATGCGAGACGCCCCACGGTTTCACGCACCAAGACTACAGACGGAATAGACCAGATTAAAGTCCTTTGCGGTATTACAGCTATACACACAGATCCTACAAACCCCCAACATCACCCTCACAAAAAATCAAACGTATCGCCCACACCACCCAACATCCCCCTAACTCTCTCGCTCCCCACAATCCTCTCCGCCCTCATTCCATCCCAGCGACTAAACAGCGCTCTCGCACCGGCCTCTTCAGGACTAACTTTGCCCTCATTGACAGTCGTACCCAGATACCCGCCCACAATCTCACGGTAAAAAATCTCATTGTCAGGCAAAGCGTACAGCACCACGCGCTTCACGCCTCTGATCTTCAAGCGGAAGAAATGGTGCGCGCGCTGCGTGTACAGCAGGAACGAGTGCCTGCCCGACATGAAGTGCGAGCGCGCGCGGCGCTGGTCAGGCACCTCGGTGTAGTCGTGGATGGCGCCGAAGGAGATGTTTGCGGTGAGATCGGAGGTGGCGAAGAAGTTACGCACGCGCAGGAAGTCGAAGTACGAGGGGATGAAGATCATGATGCCAGGCGAGCCGTCGGCGGGCTTGGGCAGGCGGAGGAGCGCGGGGAGGACGGCGGTTGTGAAGTATTTGAAGCGTGCGTCGGGGTCGGCGGCGGGGGTGAGGGCGTTGAAGCGGGAGAATGTCTGTTTGATGCCTAGGCCGGTGACGGAGGTGATGGCGCCTTCGTGGGAGGCGGTGAGTTTTGCTTTGCCGGCGATGTTGACTAGGTCGCTGTTGAAGAGGCGGTTCATTTCTGGGGTGGCGTAGCTGGAGAAGAGCATTGTTTGTCGGAAGTGCTTCGCGTTGCCGTCGAGGTACCAGTTGCGTACGCGGTTGACATCGCAGCCGTGAAGATCCTTGGGTTGGAGGTTGAGGTACTTGAAGACGAGCTCAACGTTCTCCCAGTTTTGCATCTGCATGGCATCTGCCTGGTCGACGATGATCATCTCGATGGACGAGAGGAAGTCGTGATCTCTCTTGCGGCGGTCCTCGTGCTCGATAATCCTTCGTAGGCCAAGAGGAGAGGCCATAATGATGTCGCTGGAGTAGAAGGCCGAGAAGAACTTCAGAGTCTTGCGAGTAAACTTGACTGCTGTGAGGAAGTTGTTGTCGTTGTTGCCAGCGAACAGCTCACGGTAATCCTCAGGCATGGTGTCCGACTCGTCGATGGGTGCTGTGAACGAGTCCTTGAAACGTTGCTTGTTTTCTTGCTGTTCGGGTGCGAAAAGCTCGACAATGCGATCGGCGTAACGTGCGCATTGTTCACGAGTCTCGAGGAGGATCAGGACCTTTGGTCGTGTGAAACCTTGATCGCGGAGCTCCAGAGCTTCACCACCTTCTGTATGCGCGATGCGTGCTGTGTTCTTCATGATCTTGTCTCGTCCTTTGAGCACATGGTTAAGCGCATGCATGCAAGCAATGTTTCTTAAGCTTTCAGCATTTGCTGGAGTGCGATTTGTAACAAGCAAGTCCGTGTAGCTCAGCATATGAGGCAGAACGGCACGCTGCACATCGTCAAGAGTTCCGATGTGCTTCTTTGCTGTCTCGACTAGTTTCTGCTTGAGCGGAATGTCTGCTGTAGTCTTGAGAGTAGGCTTCTTTGTGGCAGCATCAGGCGCTGATTTAGGTACCGTCACCGTCAAGCTTCCCTTCTGGTATGCAGTCTGCTTGTCGGTGCGCCATTCATTGTTTTGAATATCCTTTAGGCGTGTTGCAAGATCGTTGTCCTCGGGATTCGCGAAGTGTACTTCGAAATAGTCGGATGCGTCTTCGTCGTCTTCGTCCTGGAGCGTTTCTGAGGAACCGTCCTCGTCTTGTGCTTCCTCATCCTCCTCATCGCTAGCCTCCTCTACCTCGAGCCCAGGCTCAGCATCTGAATCATCACCGTCCTCCTCTGCATCCATAGGCGCATCTGCGACGGTTTCTTGAACATCAAGCTTGCGCCTCTTCCTGCTCCTGCCTTCCTCATCCTCAGGCCTCTTCAGCGAAGCCAGCAGTGCGCCATATGCCTTGCCAGCGGGCACTATCTCTTCCTCCTCATCTCCGCTGCCTGCATCACTTTCGCTATCCTCCTCTTCTGATGGTGGCGCTTCATTGCCACTGTCGTCCGAGTCGATTTCTTTTACTCGCTGACTGTCGAATTTGCGATACTGTCCTCCTCTTGTTCTGATTCCACTCCGCGCATCTCTGCCCCGGTCTGCGCCTCCACCACGGCCTCCTCTGCCGCCGCCTCTAGGCCCGCCTCTGCCTCCTCCTCGCGGTCCACCTCTGTTGCCTCCTCTGAAGCCACCTCGTGACCCGCCCCTGCTGCCTCCATTTCCACCGCGTGCACCGCCTCTTCCTCGGAGTGGTGGTGGCATATTTTGTGATTTGGTAATTGTATGCTATTCTTACACGCCCTCACTCTTCTCTGCAATGCTCTACAAACTTTTGGTCCCGATAAGCCCTTATCGCGCGCAACCTGCCGTATAGGGCGGGGAAAGAACATCTCGAGATTTCAATATTCAAGCGCCAAGACGCTGCTTGCTCGCAGCGACAGCACCACCAGACTACCCCCCGCCGCCGCCGACACACCGCACACTGCCCGGAGCGCTCCGACACGGACTGACGGCCATACGGACACACACTCGCGAAGATGGGCTCCTCCTCTTACCTCCACCTGGCCCGGCCTCTGGCTCCCGCCCAGATCTCGCAATCCACCTCCACCACCGCACCCTGCTCCGTCACCATCCAGCCCCAGGCGCTCTTCAGCATCCTCGACCACGCCTCGAGGCGACCGGCAGACCAGGAGCGCGTCATCGGCACATTGTTGGGCACGAGGTCCGAGGATGGCACTGAGGTCGAGATCAAGAACTGCTACGCTGTGCCCCACACCGAGACTGCCGAGCAGGTCGAGGTCGACATGGACTACCAGAAGAGCATGCTGCAGCTGCACCAGCGCGCCGCGCCTAAGGAGGTTCTCGTCGGCTGGTACGCCACCAGCGACGAGCTCAACACTTTCTCCGCCCTGATCCAGAACTTCTACTCGCAACAGGGCGAGGGCACCTGGCCTCACCCCGCCGTCCACCTTACCGTCTCCACCGTTGCCGGAAAGGACATCGCTGCAAACACCTACATCAGCGCTCCCATCGGCGTGACTCCCGAGCGCGCTGCGGACAGCTGTCTCTTCATTCCCGTCCCCAACGAGATCAAGTACGGCGATGCTGAGAAGAGCGGTCTGGAGCTCATTGCTGGCGCGCGCGAGCGTGAGGACCGCACCCAATTGCTACAGACCGACATCGAGACCCTGGAGCGAGCCATCGAGCAGGTCCTTGAAATGCTGGAGCGCGTCTCCAACTACGTCTCGAACGTGCTGGACGAGGAGGCCGAGCCCTCCTCCGCTCTTGGCCAATTCCTCATGAACACTCTCGCCCTGGCACCCAAGGTCGAGCCCGAGCAGGTCGAGCGCGACTTCAACAACCACATCCAGGATGTTCTCCTTGTTTCATATCTGTCAAACACCATCAGGACACAGATCGACCTGTCGAACCGTCTGGCAACCGCTGCGCTCACAATGGGTCCCGAACACAAGAAGAGTGAGGGCAAGGAGGGCGAGCAGAAGCAGGGCGGTGACAGGAAGGGCGGCAACCAGAGGGAACAGCGTTCAGGAGCCGGCCCCAGAGGCCAGCGCGAGCAGCAGTAAAGTTACGCCGAAACGCGCGAGCGACACGAGCGTATATAGCTTCGTGGAGCAAGCAGGAGTGTTGCAACTGTCTCTCTTCTGGAAAGATAAAGCAGCACGTAACGAGGATCTGGAAGATATACGTTCATATTACGAACTTTTCTTCTCACCCCAAAAGCTAGGTTTTTTGCCGATAGATTACAAGCTTTTTTAGTTTGTTCGATCGAGAGTAGAAGAGACGCGGGAAAAAGCTAGCATTAGCGGGAGTCATTGTGAATGAAATGGCGCCCAGTAGAGGGTGTCTGAATATGTTTAAAAAGTGACTTGTCTTTTCTTTCTTTCCATTTTCGCTGTTAATTTATCAAAGACCTTGGGGTATCGTGTTTGTAATAATTACTCCAGAACGCCGTCGCTAAATAAATGTCTTCCCGTAAAGTGATGCCAGGCTCGAGTGTGGCGAATAGACCACGCTTATTGGCATGTTCTGGTGCCCCAGCCTTAGAGTCGTCCATTACACTCTTAGAGGCTCTGGGCCTCTAAGAATCGCATTTGCATCCGGCAAATGCACAGCACCAAATCGCTCGCCTCACACGCTCGCACGCAAACACACAACATCAGCATTCCCAGCCCACTCAGCACACCTACCCACTCTTCCTCCTCTTCCCCTCCCTCTCCCCTTCCTCCTTCTCCCCACCCTTCTTCTTCCTCCCCCTCTTGTTCTTCTTCCCCTCCCCACCACCACCACCCCCTCCTCCTCCTCCTCGCCCTTCGCCATCGTCTTCAAATCCTCATTCGTATCCACCATCTTGCGATCCTCTTTCAATTTCCGCTCGCGCCACAATTGCTCCTGCACGCGCCCCAGCAGCACTTCATCTCGTCGGAGGACGAATTTGAAGTCATCCGATTTGATCTTTTGGCGCCGGCTGTAGGATGCGGAGAGCGCGGCGTAGTGGCAGGTTTCGATGATGAAGTCGGTGAGGATTTCGTCGAGGGCGCTGATTGTGCCGGGGAGCGGTGGGGGGTGGTCGCCGAAGGCCACGAGGAGGGAGGATACTGGGAGGTGGTTGTTAGGGTGGGTTGCTTGCTTGCTTGGGGTGGGTGGGTGTGGTGGACTTACGGTCGTCTGAGCTGAAGACTTGGCCCTTTTGGCGGACGCGGGCGCGTGGTTCGGCCATGGTTTGTTGGTTGTGGTTTTATTGGTGACGATACTTAGTTGGTAGGTTGAGAAGGTGGTGTGTTATGGAATGTGACACGCGATTCTTTACAGAGGCGGTGCTTGCTGTGTTGCTAGAAATGGCTTGTGAAAGTGACGTTGGAAACCACCTTGAAGTCGAGCGGCTCGGCTTCCGCCTGGCGCTGCTTCACATGTGGGAAGTCAACAACTTGTCACTTCAGTGAAGACCACGAATACCGCAAGGAAAACGATTTGCTTGACGAACGATCACTACACTCTCACCGCAGACATTAAACTCACACGATCACAATGGTACCACTTTCGTCCTCCCAAAAATTCGAGGTCCTCGCAAACTGACCACATAATCATCCAGCTCGGCATCCTCAAGTTCCAGACGCTCCTCCTCGTCGTCCTCCTCTTCATCTGCACATGCACATACTTGCACGGCGTCTTCCCGGCTTTCCTGGATAGAAACAAGAACGGGTACGTGGAAAAGCCGTCCAGGCGACAAATACTACAGAAGTGAGAGACATGGAATCTGACAAGCTGAACAGACCGCTTGGAACATTCTGGAGAGCCGCGCGTGTTGGCGAGAGATTGAGCCCATACGTGAGCTTGTGCTGCGTGGCTATGGCGGTGAGTTCGCCTGGATGAGTACGCAGACTTGGTGGAAGCTGACGTTATGCTAGGTGAGCTTGCTTGTGGGTCAATGAGGATAGGGGCTTGGGAGGGCATGGGTTGTGTTTAGCGATGGTGTTTAGGAGTTTATTTACGAGGAGTGGTTTGAAAAATCCGAGCCGCAAATGATATTGTAGGCGAGTCATGCATGCACGAATGGAACATGGCAAAGAGCGGCTATTGAGTGATACGGACAGCAAGCTGGCCTGACTACCATTTTTGGGTTCTTTTCTTTGCAAGTCGGTCTTTATTGTATAGTCAGAGATCAAGACATTATTGTGTCGACGATCAATGAAATACTAGTACAAGGATTCTCTAACGTCTAATAACTTGTACTCCTCCCAAGACACCATCAACATACTTCTCAGCATCCGCTCCAATCCTTCCAATGTCAACTGAAGCCAGCGCCTTCCTCTGCGCTTGAACGACTTCAGGCTCCTCAAAGACATCCCTCATCACCTCCTCATCTTTGACCCAGTACCTCTCAAGAACACCCCTCATCTCTCTGTCACGTCCAACACCATTCCTGATAATCCCCAGCCCCCTTGCCTTACCAAGCACCGCTTCCAGCAGCCTCACTTGATCACCAACCCTCTCACCCAGGTTTCTGCGCTGCACAAACCCTCTTCCGGTGCCCTGCAACCAGATCACCCAGCCAAGCAGCGCGTCGAAAGTTGCTAACCCAACGCCACGCCACACCAGACCCTTCCAGTACAAAAAGTCCACCTCTCCGACTCTCGCACTTCGCAGGTTGGTACCATCGTCATAGCCAGCCACGGCCCAGACTTCAACCATCGCCAATCCAGCTCCCCCAAGAAGCGCGATAGTCCTCCACCCAGCCGCATCTCTCCCGCAAAGGACCTCAGAAGTAGCAAGTCCGAGGATCGCGAGGTGAACCAAATGCCATCCCACCAATCCAGGAAGAGCGTAAACAAGCCATCCCCACGCATTACCCATTTCGCAGAAAGGACAGCCGAGCACGACTTCAGGCCCATATCTAGCGTACAGCAATCTGGCTTCTAGACCGCCCGCGTCGAAGACTTTACGTAGCACTTCATCCTGTGCTGTGATGGGCCGGATGACGCGGAGACGTGTCAGGATCACTGAGGCTGGGGTTTGCAGGCGGGATTGCGAGGCGACGAAGGCGTTTTCTGGGTGGAAGAGGGGGAGAGTTGTGGCGAGGAAGAGTAGCACGGAGACTGTCAGGAGCGTGAGGGCCCGGGTTGTGGGTTTTGAGGCTGCGTGAGGTCGATTAGAGGGCGCGGCGGCGAAGGAGCGGTAGTATCCGATTGCTTTGGGGAGGAGAAAGGGGCCGAGGAAGAAGAGGAGGGATTTGGCTCTGTGATAATTATAAGACTAATATCGCATAAGTTGGAGAGGTGTGAAGTATTTACGTTTCCCAGGAGATCATCTTGTATATTCCTTTGACTCCGAGTTGATCTTGTCCCTTGGTTGCGCTCAGTTGAACGCGCTGTCAACGTTGGACTGGGCTGGACTCTTCTACGTCGCTCGCTAATCAGATCGATGTATAGCCGTGGCAATTTGCAACGAATGCTCTCATGGGATTGATTGTTTCATGCCACTATGTTGATGGTCATCGTCGCGAGAGTGGTGGCGTTTGTACATGTGAAGTTGATAGGTGGCGGTGTCGGGAGGAAAGTCTTGGCACGACGGCCATGAACGTAACATTGGTTGACAGACGCTGGCATAGTCTGATAAATAACTCTCACTCGATTTGCACGCTGGGCAAGCTGCATGCTGGGCAAGCTTTGAATGCTGAGAACTGCTCGAAAAGAGCCGAAACTGGTCACAGCTAGGTATCCTCGGCGTCTTTGAGGTTGTGACATTTCTCGCCCATCCTTCTCCAACACTTTCTACTCTCAAGCAAAAGTCGTCGCACACTTGGAGCAACAACATCCTGAAGAGTCACGCTGCAAGCGACTGCTTTTACAAACACTAAGGCAACAGCACATCTACCATGGGCATATGTCGATATAGCGAAGGCCCAGATATGGAAACTTAGACCTCCGCGTTGGAGTAGCCACATCAAAAGACGATTCAAGCATTCCTTGCTGCTAGAAGATACTGAACTCGTAGACTTACAGTGTGCCAGTAATCTATCTCGCTCGGAAGACCAATAGTTCGACAGCTAGAGGCGCCACAAGAGTCCCTGCATGGAGCGCTTTCGATGGGCCCTGCGGCCAAGGGCCCTGTACTCTCAGCCTCGCGAATATCCAAGATCACGCCGCCTTTGGGAGAGAAAGCTTTCATCATATACTAGCTGGCCAGCTATCTCGCATGTGGCACAGCAAGCAAGCGTGCCTTGAACTATTCCCTGCAGTGTTGCGTTGAAGTCTTGGTTTGACAAAAAGGTGGCCGGTCATGCCGGAGCATTTGGCACACCCATTCCCAGATGAAATTGGAGATGAATTGGGAGAAGCGCAGTATCTTCAAGACGAGGCTTCTGGTCGCGGTCAAGCATCTCCTCTGACACGGGACCCAGGGTTGATGGGACGGCAAGACTTTAGTCGGATCCACACCGCGGATAACTCACGGAATCACTTTGGCAACGTATACAACAATATCTACCAGAATAATGCCGCTCACCCTGAATTCGCGGAGGCTACGCTGGAGTTAATGGACGCCCTCGCATTCAAGGGCATGACAGACCGCCTAATGGCGATCGGCCCAGCTTGTGCTGAGACCTGCACTTGGTTCCTACACAGGCCGGAGTATACCTCCTGGCGTGACCCTGATCTTCGTCGCACGCACAACGGAGTCTTGTGGATCAAAGGCAAAGCCGGAACTGGAAAGTCGACCCTCATGAGATACATTCACGATCACGCCCAAAAGCACTATCAAGACGAAGTAGACATAGCTTTCTTCCTCAACGGTCGCAGTCCAGACCAACTCGTCAAGTCTGTCGAAGGCATGTATCGGTCAATCCTATATCAAGTGTACGATCGGATACCTCGCTTGAAAATGGCTGCAGCCAAGCGAGTCGAAGTCACGAACAAACAAGTCTGGTCTATCGAGATATTGGAAGACATGATTCGACACTCAGTCCTTCATCTCGCGCCGGATGAGAAGGCGACAGTTTACATTGATGCCTTGGACGAATGTGAGCTGGATCAGGTGTGGTCAGCCGTCGAGTTCTTCGAACGGCTGTCACGCTTAGCGACTACTGAGAAGAAGCAGTTCTTCATCTGTTTTTCAAGTCGATACTACCCGCACATCACAGTGCAATCCTACGAGGAAGTCAGGCTCGACACTTTACTGGAGCACTCATCAGATATAAGAACGTTCCTCACTAGCGAATTCACAATCCGTTCGCCTTTCAGGTCTGAGCTGCAAGCCGAGATCGAGCAACGATGCTCGGGCATCTTCTTGTGGGTAATATTGGTCGTCAAACTGCTGAAACAAATTTACAACAAAGGAGCTACTCGATCTCAATTGCGTGAGACACTTAAGTCTCTGCCCCCCGAGCTTAACGAATTGTTCGCGAAAATTACTGAATCGGCCGGTTCAGAATTCGCTATAGCTATGCGTTGGGTATTGTGTGCGAGGGTCTCGCTGCCTCCCGAAGAACTTTACCATGCCATACAAGTTGGCTCAGGACAAATGTGCTCGATTCGTTGTGATGCGAGCGAGATAAATATTGACTCCATCCGAAATTACATATTGCATGTTTCTCGGGGTTTGATCGAGTGTACGTGGGAAAATGGACTGGTCGAGAGGGTTCAGTTTGTCCACGAATCGGTTCGAGAGTATCTTCTTTCCTGGAGTCTTGGGACCTCGAAGGGCGCCTCCTCTCACGAACTGGAAATCACGAGCCATGCAAAGATGTTGGAAGATTGTCAGAAATACCTTGAACTTTGCGCTCGATGCCGAGTTAAGCCACTGCCACCAAGAGACGTCGACGTGGGCCTTGACGACGCATGGCGTATCTTCCCTACGCATCCGCTCCTCAACTATGTCATATACTACATCTTGACGCATTTGGAGCTTGCGTGTACTGCTCGCCCGATTAAGTACGGCTTCCTCGAAGCTTTCCCCTTGAGCGACTTTGTCGCTTTCTACAACATGTGCATGGCTCGCGACTACTCCAGGTTGCATCGTCCGCGGAATCCCTGCGTCATTCTTGCCGATCACACGGCAACTTTGCTAACGTTGCTGATATCATTCCGATGCTACAGTTTAGCTGAACTCATGCTCCAGTCTCAACAAGGTCCTATCAAGCGAGGTCAGACCCTGATAAGGTCATCCGCCGCCGCTGGACCGGATCTTACAACATGCTGTGGAGGACTCGAGCCAAGTCCATTGCACGCAGCTGTGGCGTCTGGACGGGGAGACCTCGTCGAGCTATTATTAGAGAAAGGTGCGGACGTCAACATTCGAGGATCTATGTCGTCGGATGGTGTCCTTCAACTGTACGAAGGCCCCTTGATGATGGCAGTCAAGTGTTCAGATACAGCCATGGTCAAGCTCTTACTTGACCATGGAGCCTGCGTAAACACTCTTAGCCCTCTGACTGGCTATAGTGCCTTGCATGAAGCCTGCCTGCGCTACAATCTGGAAATGATCAAGTTGCTTCTAAGCAATGATGCCGCCGTGAATATACGAGCTGGCCGTTACAGCGGCGTTAATGACTCCAACCAGCGCCGGACTGTACTCGAACTCGCTTGCGGCGCCTGGCCTGAATCTACAGTACGTATACTCCGCGCCTTGCTCGACGCCGGCGCCGACGTGAATGCCACCACGATTGAAGACTCGACTCCGCTACACGACGTTGTGCGTCTGAACAAGTTCGAAGAAGCAATAGTCCTACTAGACTACGGCGCGAACACAGAATGCCGCAGCACAACCTTTGGCAACGCCATCGCCGCAGCAAAGCCGTCGATGGTGGAATTGCTGGGGGCTGAGATAGTAATGCGTGCCCTGCAGGGCCGAAACAAATACCTGCGACCAGCACCTCGACTGAGGATCAACAGAACACTAGCGCCGGCGCGGATTGCAGTGCCAGTCCAGCCTCGAAGTCGGCGGAGAGAGATACCGCTTCAATACAGACACCCGCCGCAAATCAAAGCTCTACTTCCATCTCGGCGGAGCATTGTTTACGCGTTGACCGAATCAAATCTACAACTTTTGACTGAAACGGAGGGAGGTCGCACTTGGGGTACTTATGCTTCATTGAACCACACGCCGGTCAGTAAAATGAGCAGCAGAGATAGGCCGGATTGGTCGGACTCTAGTGAGGACCTCTGGCGTTCACGACGATTCCGCCAGACAACATGAGCTCCACCAGCGACGAATCACCATGAACGCCAAAGTACAACTCCACAAAGGACAATCAATCGTGCAGTTCTCGATGATGTACGTTTCGACGGAGAAGATTCGATATCCCCTACGCCTCAAGTAAGGTGATCAGCATCCGTCGCCGATGACGACAATACCACAACTCGCCACATACGACAAACCTCGTAGGTAAGACAAACAGATGCAACCACATGGTACGCAAAATGCCACTGCAGAGCGCCACGTGAAACGCCAGACCGACTCGCGCATGTATCCACAACTTCTGTCTTCCTGATCTTCCCCCACCACAGCGGGCACCCATGCACAAAAGGTTGAAAGCAACATTGAACTTGGGCAAGAAGAGCAATAGCCCGTCCACCTCGATCAACCTTGGTTGTTCTTGACATGCACACACAAAACCAGTTGATCTCACAAGAAGGAAAGGCAAGTAAGCTAGAGTACCTTGGAAAATGAACGATGTATCTCCATTCCACTATCAGCCAATCAAACCAGACAGTGATCTAGTGATGTCACGAGAGGACTGGAGTCTCCTACCCTGATCATGCGTCAATGTGCAATATCCCCTCCTCTTCGGTGCATCTCTCCCTACCCATATCTAATAACGCAGGAGCAATGACTCCAACCATGAATCACAAACCATAACAACAAGAACAAGAAAAAGGACACACAGAACATAATCTCGGTTAAAAAAAAGGTAACCAAACCACTCCACGCCTCTTCAGCGCAGCGCAATCAATTACCCATCTTTCGATTTGATAGAGTAGAGTGGTAGTAGCAGTAGTAGCAAATAAGCACTTAAGCTTTAAGCCCATCGCTTAGTGTGTTTCTGGTTTCATTGTATCCCCCTGTCCTTTTTTTCCCTCCAAGGGAAAAAGACGACAGGGCCGTATCCCCATATCCGTATTCCGTCTTTCGTCTATTCAACACACGAGCTCCCAATCAAGGAGCTCAAGTTAAAAAAAAAAGGTTTAAAAAAGCGCTTTCTTTTTCGTTACAAGCTCTCCTTCCCTTCCATGCCGAAAAGAAGCGCTAAGCTGGAAAAAGGCGCAAAAAAGGTCGTTCGTTAAAATGGGGTTATAAGGTGAGTAGTCGTGGCGCAGCCGCGAGGTACTCGAGAGTAGAGAGAAGAATTTGTTGTTGAGGGGAGGGTGTAGCAGAGGCGGATGCCAGCTACGTTTTGCACTCGAGTTTTGTTTCGGGTCAGATCAGCCGAGCTTCGACGGGCTGGCCGTGGAAGTCAGCTTTCTCTGGTGCTCGCGGACATCAGAGCCGAGCATGCTGTTGCGCCTGATGATCACGCCGTGCTCGTCCATTTCGTCGTCAACCGAGACGTCCAGGTCCATGGCAGAGTTATCTGCGCAGGAGCGTGAAACAGGGTTGACGGGCAACATAGAGCCACGCGAAGAAGGCGGCAGCGCGGTCTCTTCTTCCGAAGCAGAGCCGTGGTCGTCATCTTCGAGATCGCTAATCATGCCCGGGTTGCTATCGCCAGTGTGAGGCGACGAGTGAGCGGACATGCCAAGCGGTGAGTCAGGCAGGAGAGTAGGGGTGGTTGCCAAGTTTGACGGTGGCAGTTGATGGGTTTGAGGTGCCAATGGTGCGGGTCGAGAGCGCTGTTGCGGCTGGCGGTGACCTTTACGGCTAGGCGGGCGCGGAACAGTGGACGTGTTGACTGGCAGTGAAGAGTTTGTGCTCTTTTTGGGAGCAGCGGGTGAGCTCGGGTTTGAGAAATCAGGTGAAGATGAGTCGTCTTCGCCAGTGAGATCGATCTTGAGCTTTGCGTTGGTGACAGCTTGGTTCAGGTCGCCACCGATGTTGTTCTTCGCAAATAAAGCGGACAATCTCGGTGCCTGAGTTGAAGGCTTGAAGGTGGAGGGAGCGACACCATTGGCGGGCGAAGCAGCCAGTGGGCGGGCAGGAGTAGCTGAGCGCTTCTTCGTTGGCTTGCGGCTCGAGGTAGGCAATGCTGCGCCGGGAATGTTGAAAGGGTGCACTGCAGCATTCGCTGTAGCGTGCGCAGGTGGTGCCGAGGACACGGATGCGCGAGCAGCAGCAGCCTTGGGTGCTCCCTTCGCGATAGGGATGTTGCCAGCGTCGGCAGGGAGATTAGCGATCTCAGCGTCATCAAGCAGACGTCCACAGTCAAGGGCAGCCTGGTCGTGAGATTTGTAGTCAACCTTGTGAGCAATACGACAGTGGTTCAAGAAGCCTTGAATGCTGTTCATGTCGCCACGGTTGCAGTTGTTGCAGACAAGCTTGACCAGCTTTCCATCACTAGATCTCCGTAGAATGAGCGGGCCTGACTTCTCCTTTCGGGCAGGTGGCGCAGGATAGTTCGGGATACTGGGCATGAATTCACCAGGAATATTGCCGATGGATTTGCCAGCTGACTTTCTGGCCGAGCCGCTGTTACGTGTAGGACGGCTGGCAGCGAAAGCAGCACTCTCGGCGAAGCTAAGGTCGCGGATAGGGATAGAGTCGAATTGAGAATCTCCAAGTAGCCACTTCCTGTAGTGGCGGCTGTAGGGGCCATCCACCACTCCGTATGGCGCAGCGTGCGAAGGTTTCGTAAAGCCAGGCTGAGGGTTGATTGAGGGTCCAGTACCGGCAGAGACAGACTCGGTAGGCTTATCGCTTCCAGGGAAAGGTCGTAGCTCGCATCTCCGCAGCTGCTCCAGTGCGATCTGACATTTGGCAAGTTCCTGGTCGATAAGTCGTAGCTCGTTGTGCTTCAAGAGAATTTGCATGTTGAACTGGTTCTCGATAGCTTGCTGCAGGACAGTCTCAGGCTTGACAACAGCAGGAGCTTCCTCCATGGTGACATCTGCTAAGCTATTTTGCACAGAGTCATTGCGTGGTGGGAGGACGGCAGAGTCCTTGCGTGGCGCAGCAGCGGCAGGAATATCCTTGAGGTCGACCGTGGAATCCGAGTTGTCAGGCTGAGTGGAAAGATAGTCCGAGCGATGTGCAACAGTAGTTGGCGTAGCACCAGGAGTCGCATAGGCCAGGGAAGCGGGATTTGTTTGCTCGTTGTCCAGCTTTGCAGGCAGCTGCGGGATATCCAGAGGAAGACGTTGCGGGAGATCGCCAACAGCGCGTGGCTTCTTCGCGAGAGACTGAGGCGTGGGTTGCGGTTCAGGACTCGATGTGCGCTTTCTCTTGAAATGGCTCAGGCCGGGTATTTCAACGGCAGGCGAAGAGCGCATTTGGTCGAAGGAGGGCTTCTCGGACATCTTGGAGGCGATCTGGTCTCCACACCAGGGAAGGCGAAAGATGCTCTGCATGATGGATACAGAAAGCGATGGAGAGTCGGACACTGCTGTTCGCTAGTCCGAAAGACGACTGAGTCGGAAGTTGTGGTGAATGCGACAGAGGGGGAGCTGGAGCTTGGTTGGTGACGCAAACGAGCGGCGGCAGGTGCGCGGGTCGAATGTAAGGCGGCGAATGAGTAATCGAAGTCACGCGACGACGAATACAGCGGTGGATGCCTATTCGGAGCGGAGCGTGTGGCCGTGGTGGTAGTGGTGGCGGCGAGGCAGAAGTGTTTCCTCTCGCGCTGGGTGGATGTAAGCGGCGGGGATAAGGCGGGCGTTGATCGGGGCTGGTGAGGCAGGTGCGACGGCCGTGAGGCGGGAAGAGTGTTTGTTGTTGTTGTATTACAGAAGAAGGACTAGGCGGATACTAAAACAGGTCTATGGCAAGGCAACAAGGAAACAAGGAAACAGTCGTGGCGGGTTGGTATGAGTGGGTGTGGTGGATGGAGGTTGTTGCTTGGGGCGAGAGCGAGAGGTGCGAGCTGCAAAAGAGAGAGTAGGCGGCGACAGAGGACGTTGCCAACCAGACGAGACGGCCGATTCCAACGCGCGGACCCAGCAAAACTGCGCGGAGTGGGCCCGTTTGACGCATGCCTCTGCGCTAGGTGCGGCCCGCGCGGTGACTTGCTGCAATCCGATTGGCCTGGCTGATCTCCTACCTCGCCAAATGACGCTTTGATATTCGCCGCGATTGCTTCCAGCTTCCAGAAACACCACCACCCCTGAGGCCAGCAGCAGACCAGCGCCGTGCTATCATCGCGCTCAGACACACCTCTGCCCGATATGAGAGGCATGCATGCACTGCGAGCATCGATGCCATGCAAAGCCACGACGCTGACTCCTGCACACGACAAACAGCCCTCAGGGTCGCCTTCAGTCCAGAGTCCAGCCCAACAGCCCGTGTCAGTGTGTCAGTGCCAGTGCTCGCCCTGGAATATAGTCGTCCCTGATAGGATCCCCAATCTGTGTGTATATTTGTTGTATATGTGTACAGTACACAGTTACCGGCCGCCCGGCGTAAGGTGCGCGTTTGCCAGCTCCATGACACGACACGGCTCATCATCATCACACAGAGCTGTCGCCCGTCGAGCCCGTATAGTGCCATCATATTGCAAGGTGGGTATCCACTCAAGCTATCACCCGCCATCGTCCTCTCCGCGTTGACATCGTGCATCCATCATCGTACAGCGTAAAGCGCGCGTCGTAGCGCAAACGCCATGCCGGCACCTCAACTCTATTTCTGCAAGCTCTGCCACACCTCCCACACCAAACGCGGACTCGTCCTTGAATCTGATGATGGTGTGCTCATCAGCCTTTTCCGAACCTCGAACTTTTTCTTCTCCGCCGCGCGCCTCACACTTTGCGGGAGTGTAAGAGAAATAGCTTTTTAGTGCGATTTCTTCTCACACGCAGTGTTTCTGACCCTTTCCTGTCACGAAACGTGCCCGTTGCCCTTCCATTCGCAGTCGTCCTGGGTCCCCAGCTGCCACTTGTCTGTTCGTGGAATTGCGTGGCACCTGCGATCTGGAACAGCGCCTGTCTCGGCTTGGGGGAGTTCGTGCCGACCTGGTGCCGCCACACCAACTGTCCGGAATGCCTGATCCGCCCGCCAGTGCCTCTGACTCGCAGCGCGACATCGGGACCTGAACTCTGATCCTGCTGTGATTGAACTCTGATTTGGCGGGCTGTACGTTGTGCAAATTATTCATCCCGCAGTCGCCGCCGCCGCCGCCGCCGCTATCCGTCGCGCAAATAACGTGATCTGCGACGCGAATGAGAACTAACGATCAGGAAAAGCTCAGACGTCTTTAATCAGAATCGGCGCCTTGTCACATGACGAGCAAATATGGCGACCGTCACATGATCCTGGCTATACCGCGGTTTAGGTGCAGCGCTGCGCGAAGTGAGCGATCGTCCAAGCAGCCAATCACACACACCGTCCCGCTTCACTTCACATAATCACCACGGCAAAAACAAAACCATGGCGGTCGACGAGAAGGCCCTGGCGGTACACCACGAGATCATTAACATCTCCTGCCAATCCAACACGCAGATATCTGCCAAAGCAACAAAAATTATCTCCACGCTCTCTACGTCCAAAGACGCAGCAACAGAAGCCACCAGCCAAAAACCAGCTCTAATAATCCTCGTCGCGCAATCTCGCTGGGCCAACAAACTAATCAGCATCGTCGAAATCGCCAAGCGGGATCTCGAAGCTAAGGGTGTCAAAGTCTTCCAATACAACGCGCTGTCGTCTGAGATTGTCGAAATTGAAAGAAAGCCTAGGCCTAAGGGTGTCGGCGCTGCTCCCGCTGCTGAGGATGGCGATGTGTCCGAAGACGAGGCGTTCCAAACTATGGGCGCTGGCGAGGAGGGTGGTGTGAAGAAGAGGGCTGTGCCGGTTATGACTACTTATTTGACTACTCAGTCTGTGAAGGCGCTGAAGACTGAGTTTGGGTGAGTTTGCAATTTGTGTGGTTGTCTTGAGGATAATTTGTGCTAACGAGTTACAGGGAGCAGAAGCCCTCTTGAGCACCTGCTGGAACGTGAACATGTCATGCTGCAATCTCCAACCTTGGAGTCTACCTGAGGGTCTGCATCCACATACGACAGCATTAAGTGCTCGCAGATCCTGCATCTTGACCTATTTGGCATCTGCTTGCATACATGCGACAGATCCGTACTCGGCGATACTGCGATTTACACAAGAAGACACGAAGCACCACTCGTTAGTTTGCAAGGTGTCGCTATGCGGCCTTTTCCGATTCACATGCATGCTATGCCGCACAGTTGATGAATGCCACATCATGCCAGGTCTACCGGCACAGCATAGGGCAAGGCGGTGGAAGCTCAACGCTGTGCGATCGAGCTTCTACGCCATTGATGAGAGTTGAGTAATAAAGCATAGCAGAGGATAGGGAGCCAACCGCATTGTTCGGATCTCACCATAAGATCGTGTTCATTTCGAGTGGTGGCTGAAGAAGTGGCCGCCTTCGGTTATCGACGGGGTTTGGCGTAGGTACCCTTCACTGTATACAACTCACAGTGCTCCTCCATCTTCCGTGTCCGATTACATCAACCGCTCGGGCCACTGCCAGATACTTCACTGCCAATTCGTGGCAAGCGGCTCTACATGACAATGACGCCTTTTATCCTTGTCGTTTCTCGTTCGTGCCTCCAAATGCTCGACTTCTTCTGAGGACACCTAACCACAACTCCCTCCACACCGCTGACATCTTATGCTTCAAGACCGCGACATTTTACAAACTGTCGCATCTTAATGATAATCGCTTGAGGCAGGTGGGTCGATTTGCCCTCGAAACCTCCTCATCCTGTATCATCACTAACACACTCTAAGCAGCATGGATGACCAGAACATGACGGCCCCAGCGCCGGAACAGCCACAGCAAGCCTGTCCACTCATGAAACTGCCCACCGAGCTACGCATCAGAATCTACGCCTTCGCTCTACAACACACCATACACAAACTCGCCACCGACAAAGATCAACAGCACCCATTCACCTTGCAGCGCTAAGGCTACAAAATCACGCTCTTCTACTCCGGAGCTTTCGCTCCCACATATCAACTGCGCGCTTCGCGAAGAAAGCCTCGACACTCTGGGAAAATTGTTGCTTGCTCGACACGACCAGCTCGTCGCCCAGTCCACTTGCCGCCACAACAGCGCGGCTATAAGGGTGAATGCTGCGAATACGGAGGGGTTTAATGCTTTTGCGCTGGCTTTGTTTGAGAGGTTTGATGAAGCTATGGTGTTGATTAAGAGTATCCGCAGGTTGGAATACGTCTGTCGTGTTATGGGGTGAAAGAGGGGTGGGTAGTGTGGGTGTTGAGGAAGAACTGGTTTTTGCCGACCCAGGTGCGAGTATGGATAAAGAGTCAGTTTGCGTAGCGAGGGAGATGAGTTTGAAGGCCAAACTAAGGGTTGACTACCTATGCGAGTTAAGTGGAAAACCCAGGTGCGAGTCATATCTAGAGGATTCTACTTCAACTCCGAGAAGCGACTTCCACCTGCCCTCTCTTTCCTCTTCGCATCTTCTGAGTTTATTTGAGAAGAGTTTGTGTCTCTTTGAGAAGGGACTAATTACAACTTCGTCCATCAAACTTCCGGTCTCAAAAATCTACAGTCCGAGGCGTGCCAACATTAGGTGCATGTGTCGCGTGAGAGGGATTTGTGGGAAAGAGAGGGGAGAGCCATGCGTGCGCAATTCTAACAAAGTGAATTATTGGCTGCTATCCGCATGGAGTGTGGGCATTTAAATATTACTTACCTTTGGGATTTCACTTTTGCTCTCAAGTCGGACGCCAGTTAGAAAATAGACACTGAAGCAGGAGGGACTTCGTTCTTCGCTTTGGGATTTACTATTACAACTCATCATTGTGGTAGTCAGCCTCGTCTGGAATGCATCCATCGAAACACCTATGGTACAGGCAAGTTTCGTTCTTCCAACCGATCATCTCGAGTCGCGTCGTAGACCGCCCAAGCAAATTCGCCATTTTCAATCTTCGTTGCAAGTAATTTTCTTCCGACCGGCCATCTCGAGTCACATCTTCAACCGCTCAAGATGACTCGCCATGCTTGATCTTCGGTACACGGGAGTTTCCGTTCAATCGACCATCTAAAGTCAAATGCTGGCCCACTCAAACATACTCGCCATTCTCGAACTTCCCAGCGTCGAAGAACCTCGCCTTCACCGGGTTGCCAGCAAAAGTCATCTCGTTCGTTCCACCACAAGCCTTCAGCGCACTAAGCTGATTGGTGAACTTGACGAAGACCTCGTTACTGCCGCCGTTCTGCTCGCGCCAGATGTACAGTCTCTCGATCGCGCCGTAGTCCTTCGAGAACTGCTCGCCGATCTCCTGCAGAAGGTTGTTCTCCTCGATCTCGTAGGTGACGTCCAGCTCGTCGAGCATGCCCTCCAACTTGACAACGTTGGAGATGTTGCCAAACTCGCCTTCGTCGTCGTCCGTGGTCTGCACTTTGCGCTTTTTGCCACCGACGATCTTGCCAACTGATGGCATCCACCCGCCACCTTCTTTGTCTGAGCGCCTTTTGCGTTTGGTAGCCTGTGCGATAATAGCGGTAGTGATACCATCGCCCCTGGCACCCAGACCTTCACCTTCCTTATAACCCATCTTTGCCATCATGCGTGCAGCAAAGCCCCTTTGACCGGATACTTTGGACGTTGGCTGGACTGAAGCTGATGTCTGTGAAGGTAACGCCATTCCGGATTGCGCCTGTGTCATCTGGCGATCCACAAGAGCGTCGACTTGCGCGTCTGCCAGGTTGTAAAGCACAGGATCCTGAGAAATTGTCGAGTTGTTCTGCGGTTGTGCGGTAGGTGGTGGTGTTGACAAAGCAGCGACTTCTGTCGGCGGCGTTGGAGAAGGCACTGCTGGTTTGCGGTTTTGTGCGTGCTGTGCATCGATCTTGGCCTTAGCGGCTGCTAGCTTGGCTTTCGCTGCTGCCATTTGTGCGGCAAGGTTGATAGGCGGTGTTGCAGTGCTTCCAGTCGGTGCTGAAGCTGCAGGTGGTAACGCAGAGGATGGTTGCTGCGGTATGGAGGCTGAAGGGCTCTGTGAGTGTGTTTGGTTTGCCATGCCACTCAGGCGTAGACGCTGCATGTAAGCATCGTCGCCTGTAGCAGCATGTAGATTGACTGCTGGCGGCGAAGATTGATGCGTTGCGCCATTGTTGAAGTTTGACGAAGATCCTGCTGCTGGTGGCGGATAGTACTCGTCGTCGTCTACATCCATACGATCATTGCCAGCAGGCGGGGCCTCGTTGAATGAAGGTGGCGCGAAGTTGAGATTAGCAGGGGGAGCGAACAGGTCTGCGAACGGTTAGGAGTGGCTTCAACGTATATGAAAGCGGACTTACTGTTTCTTGGCTTGGTTTTCTGCACCTTCGCGTGTTTATTGGCCTTGTCCCTGTGCCAGTGCAAGAAATGCGTCCACTCCGCCCTCTCTGCGTCTTGCTCAGTAGAGCCTTGATAACGCGCCAGGTTCGAAGGCTTCGCAGGGTCATAAATTGCGTCCCAATCGACCTCATCTTCTTCCTCATACCTCTTCTTCTTATTCTTGTGCTTCTTGCCTCCGCGTCCCTGCCATTTGGGCTTGTGGTTCATGTAGAGCTCCTCGTCCTCATCCTCGTCCACATTGTCCACGATGTCCTGGTACGTCAAGGCTCGACCGACAGGCGGTTGCTGAGACGTACCGCTTGAGAATGGCTTGTCCGACGAACCTGATCCTGGTGCTACTGCTGCTGCTGTGCCTGCCGCTCCGCCTACCAACGAAGGCCTCGCTCCGAAGGATGAGGATGGTTTTGACTTGCCTTTCTTTTGTACTGGGCGCTTGATAGCGGGTGTGAACTGATAAGCAGCTTAAACGCCTAGTGAGCTAGAAGGCCTATAACGATGCGAGATAAAAAGATGCAACTCTACCGTTCTTTCTCTTTTGAGCTTCGGGCTCTGGCTCTTTCGCCTTCATGTCATATTTGACAGGCCCGGCGCTGATTACACCGCCCTCCTTGGGTGCGATTAAGTCGCCGTACAGAGAGAGACCGCTCGGCTTCTTCGCGGGAGGAGGGTCGGACATGTTTGCGTAGAGCAAGCACTGTACCGATGCAGAAGCGCTACGGCGGAAGTCAATGTGCGGATACAATTGCCAGGTCTGGTAGCCAGCCAGATAGCGATGCGGTGTGGTGTGATGCGCGGGGTGAAGTGAAGTGGGTGGTCGCGAGAGCAAGTCGCGAGGTTGTTGTTGTTGTTGCGCTTCACTGATGAACGTCGGCTTGGCGGGCTTCGGGCGAGCCTCGACATCAACGCCCTGCAGCAAGCCAGCCCGGCAAGCCAGCGAGCCAGCACTTGCACCTCTCTCCGCATTCTGGCTGGCGTTTCTGTTGATGCATCGCGAAAAAACAATCAAAAGCCGTCCCCATCAACCAGCCCTCGACAGGCATACAATTCGCATCTCAGGACTCGCTCACTCCCTCTACTCGCCATACTCCGCGGGTGAGCGAGCATGTCGACTTCCCCGGCCCCCGACACCATCGCCCGTGAGCAGCGCGCTCTCCGAGGAGCTTCGGTGCGCAATCCGCGACGCAGACAGAGGAACGACTCGGACGGTGGTGCCAGGACTGCGCCCAGGCGGAAGCGCAGCAAAATCTCACAGGACGCGTTCATCGGACGCGACGGCAGCCAGGATGATGGATCACCAAGCGAAACACCGGCAATGAATGGTCACGCGCCTACTGGAGCTGCGAGTTTGAGGAAGCTGAGCGGAGCGTTCAGAGACGAGACGCCACAGCCGGAAGCAGAACTCGTGGTCAGAGGAGGAAAGAAAGCGACGGTGAAGAGGACCGCCCGCGGCGATGGCGCACAGCTGCTCACACAAAACTCAAACTACTCGGTCAAGAGCTTGCCTTCGACTCCACGCGCCTTGAAGCGAGCTGGCGTCGAGTTTCGCGGAAGTCTTTCAACACATACCGGTCAAGCATTGGCCGTCACAAGAGAAAACGCGTATGTGTGGGAGTACAACAGCCATGCGCCGGTCACAAACCCGAGGATTTTCGATCTGCCCTTCCCGGCAAAGGACTCGGAGCCTGTACCATTCGGTGCACTGGTTACAAGCGGTATGACGACTGACACTGGCCTCGTCTTGATTTCGGCCACCACCGGACAAGTCGTCTTCCACGAATCTATAGAACGAGCGGCTTCGATGGGCCTCTTCCAGGAGCGCAAGCCGGGTGTTGAGGGAACTCTCGGACACATCTTCTCTGGCGAGCACGTCTCAAACATAACATCTGCAGATTCGGCGGGATTCATCATCACATTCACATCGGGAAGGATCGCGCAACTCACACTTCGAGATATCCAAGGCAAACCACGGATTGAAGCGCAATTCTTGCGCGAGAATGCACAGGAAAAATCAAGCTGGTCCGCAACTTTCAAGGGCTTCTTGGGTGCTGGAGCTTGGAAGATGGACATCGCAGCAGTACACACAAGAGCACTTGGTCCCCGAGGCCAGATGCAGGTCGTTGCGGCCACCGAGAACGGCGTATGCAAAATTTGGAATCTGGACTGGAGCGGAAGATCGGACCACAGAGGCAACATCGATTTCAGGGAGGAGTTCATTCGAGAGATCAGGGCAACACAATCACCAGAGACACATGGCTACATTGAACCGGTCGCACTAATGGATTTCGCAATCGTCGAGAAGGCTACAGAGTCGGCAGGCCAGGAGATCTGGACTGTCGGAACGGATAAACCTATCGACTTGCTGGTGCTCGTCAGAACTGGTCCTGCAGATCTGCAGCAATACTTCTTGGTAGAGACAAGCTTGGCTGGCACGACACCCGCAGTGAAGCAGGTCATTCCCATTAATGCTCGCCAAGGGTCAGCGGCTACGAACTCTACACCTCGACTTGTACTGCCCAAGCCCGAGCACACGGCGTACGTGGCTTTTGAGGACAGCATCATACTCGTCGCCACATCACAATCAAACTCAGACCCGGAAGCACAACTTCACGACGCTTCATACATCCAACCAGAGAACTTTGAAGACGGCGTATGCCTACGCAAGAACAAGGACCTGATGTTCCTGGGAGCTGCAGCTGAAGAAGTCAAGTCAGGACAAGCATCATGTGTTGCATTTGTGCAGGGCGCTGGTCTGGTCCGGTTCTCTGCACATGATCCCAACAAAAGCGAATCTCACATCTCTATCAAAAGTAAAATCGAGCAGGCTGTCTTCTACGGAATGCTACAAGACAACATCCTTGATCTGGCTCGTCACAATCTGGATTCTGATTCCATCGATGAAGTTGAGGAGGCGGCTCTGGCTATAAGCGACGAAATCATGAAATCCGAGACACCGTTCATTGCTACACCACCAACTTCGATCGAAGCCAACCTAACGCGGAGAGCACAGGCGCTCAACGCCCTCGCAACACATCTCCGTCAGACATATCCCCCTCTTTCACGCGTGACCATGTGGAAGTTGCTTTGGGACGCAGAGAGACTGGCTGCAGGTCAGCAACTGTGGCAAGATTTCGAGAAACATCTGGCGTCTGCAACCAGCAAGGGCAAGAAACGGCCAACCCTCTTGCACGAGATTAGCTCTTTTCTTCAGGACGTCGCCCCATTCGACCTCCCTGCTAACGCAGGTCCCGACGACCGCGTGCGCGGCATGTTCGTGAGTCGACTGGCTTACATCGACAAGTTCCTGGTATGGGCGCATCTCATTGTTGGCAGCGTCAAGAGCGAGAGGCAGACATCACAAGAAGACTTGCTGCGGCTTCTCTCTGAAGCTGACGATGTATGGCTGGGTGTTCTTGAGACTGCATATAAGTTCCGCACCGACAATGCACAGCTGTACAACATTGGCCCTGACCAACTTGTCGAGGGAATTTTGGTAAATCCCATGGACTATCAGGATCTTGGCGAGTTCTGGACTTCGTCAGATTCGATGCTCAAGGAGATCCTGAAGATGACAGCTCTGGCTCGGGAGTCGGCAGAAGAGGTTTATGAGACCGCCGAAACCGAGGCCTCAGCGTCGTTTGCAAAGCGAATTGCTGCAGAGAATCCACGCTTCGTGGTCTTGATATGCCAAGCCTACCAAGAGCGCATCAACTGGACTAGATCTCGGGGTGGGCAACGATACGAGGACAAAGCAGACCAACTGAAGAATGCCTACGATCAGCAGCGCCACGACCAGATTCGAGCACTTTCTGGAATTGGTCAAACTACTTCGGCCTTGACGCTTGCAGAGAAGTACCGCGACATGGACACGCTTACCGAGATCATTGTAGCCGAGTCGCAGTATTTGCTTGAGCAAGAAGCTACAGCTGCTGCAGATGAGAAGACTATCATCGAGACGGAGCTTGAAGATGTGAACGCACGTGTCGGTCGCTACTTCAATCGTTTCCAGGACGATTGGGCCAACGCTTTCTTCAACCAGGGCTTCTCGGGTAATCAAGCAGGCCGCATGCTTTCTCGGGGCCAAGAGTTTTGGGAGAAGTACCTTGACAGCTATCTTCGCGCCGACCCTTCGCGTGCGAAGATTTGCTGGATTAATGATATCACTTCAAACGGCGACTACAAACACGCCAGCTATGTTCTTGCAGAAGATGCAACACAACGCGAGGAGCAGCTGTGGAGTAAGAAGGTAGAGCTTTCGCTAGCGAAGCTCTCGATGCTTGCGGCAGACGAGGGCACCAACGAACGCGCCTCACAAGAGCCTTCGCACGCAGCAAAGGTGATCAAGAGCGAGCTGGACGTCATCGATGTACAAGAGAAGCTCTATCGCCATGTTTTGCCTGAAGTCTTGCATGCCCTTGACGAACACGCCGAGATTGACATTGCGATGGAAAGATTCGGTCAAGGTGTAAAAGGCTACAACATGCTAACACAGTTGCTCGAGTCGAGCTTCTCCAAGCTTCTTCCGCACCAGACGCTGGAACTGGAGGAGCTGATCGACGTGCTCACTCTCATCGACAGCGTGCGAACAAGCAACCCAGACACAGACATCCGCGAAGAAAAGTTCTACCTGGCACTTGTTGCTTTGAACGCTGCCGCACCGGAAATTCCCATGGCGAGGTTCGAAATGCTTCTGCAACTCATTTGGAAGCGTGCGTTCCTTGACAGCGACTGGGCAAGCATAAACAAATCTTCGACCTCTAAGAGAGGCGGGGCTGATGTTGATGACTTGCTTGGAAACACGGCAACATTCCGCACCCTCTACCTCGGAACTCAGAGTGGCTTGTTCGACACGAGTATTGACTCCAACTATATTCGAGCACTGTCGCCATCGGAATGCTTGGGAGCAGCATGCAATGCCGCCGAGGTCGCTCATCGCTTTGGTGCTGACTTGGCCGAGCCAATCGCGCACGACAACCGAGTCCAAGACGAGAAGCTCGATCAGGCTGTTGCACGCTGCCGTCTTAACACGTGGTTCGAAAATTGCCAAAACCTGGTCAAGAAGATTCTCGAAGCCGAGGCGGCCGAGAAGGCTAGATTGGACGCGCAAGGAAACGAGGCGGAAGCCGAGGATGCTAGTGTCATCATTCTTGAGAATGGCAATGGCAATGGCGTCAATGGACTGACCAATGGCCATTCTCACGCCCATGTCAACGGCATTAAGATCGAGGATGACAGCGGCGAAGGCGAGGCATTTGACGGTCTTGACGGAGAAGGAGACGTTGCTATGGATTAAATTGTTCCCTTGTGGATGCACCAGGGAGGTGTGTCGCTCTACGATACTTGCATTATGTACTGTAGTCAGTCGGCGTTTTTATGGCCATTGGGAGGTTGTCTTAGTATCTTGACTGGGAAGGGCAAGTTTGATGGATGGAGTACGGAATTATCTGGTGTATAAAAGCCAGCTCACGCTGCGTTTCCTTTTGCTAGCACTTTTTCTGGCCAAGTTGCCTCTCTAACCATGCATGTTGAGGTGACACAAGTGGTTTCCTGAAGAACTCGTGTCGTCCGATCTGGACGTACACTAGCGCGATCGCTCCGTGAATTCCCCGATAAAATGACGACATCATTGGCCGAGGCCATCGAAAGCCGCATGCCATCTGATAATCCTCTGGCGTACCAGAACCGTACCTTGCATGCAACATATACACTCGACACAATATCTCTTTCTATAGAGTATCTCTAAATTGGACTTGCAGTCAACGCCAATGTCTGCGCCCGGAGCCACGGGCCTCGCGATCACTAACCCTCTGGTCAAATACCGTTCTTTAGTTCAGACGCGAGCGATCGCACGAGACCCTTCGCAACATCGCCTGGCTATACATCTACAGAAACTATATGACAGACTGAAAGATTATGAGCCGGAAGTCGACTATGGAAGACGACTTGACCAGATCACTCGTGCTGTAAGCGACCGCAACAATGCTTCCGACATCTCAACTCAGTCAAGGCGAGCTTCGTGGCGGTCCCTTTTGGCTGGAAAGCAGGAAAAAGACAGTCTGGCTCTTACGAGAAAGCTGACATCTCATGAGAATGCAATGCAACTCAAATCGCCGAAAGGATTAATGCTGCACGGTGAAGTGGGCACGGGGAAATCTATGCTCATCGACCTGTTTGCGGATTGCTTGCCGAACAAGAAAAAGCGACGCTGGCATTTCAACACCTTCATGCTGGAGACGTTCGCCAAGCTCGAGAATCTCCGACGATCTCAGGCAATGGGCCAGCAGGATGATGACTACTCTATGCTCTGGCTCGCGAGGGATCTGATTCAGACGTCGCCCATTATCTTCTTGGATGAATTCCAACTCCCAGATCGAGCAGCGAGCAAGATCATGACGAATCTCATGACTTCGTTCTTCCACCTCGGCGGCGTACTGATTGCAACTTCAAACCGCATGCCAGAGGAGTTGGCTAAAGCTGCTGGTATTGAGTTCGCGCCTCCACCCTCGCGTCTGGAATCTTTAGGATGGCAGCTAGGGTTGAGGCGGAGGTCTGGAGGTAGTGACAGGATTTTTGGTGGGCAGACTGAGTTTGCTGGGTTCCTCGATGTTCTGAAGGCAAGGTGTGAGGTTTGGGAAATGGAAGGTGCGAAGGACTACCGGAGGCTTGAGAGCGGATCGGTAGCCAAAGTGAAAGATGAGGGCAATGCTGAGGCTTGGGAACTTGATGGTCATGACGACTATCAACATGGACCTGGCATGGCTGGCTGGTCTGAGGCTGTTGCTGCAGAAGAGAAGAACCAAACGAGAGAGTTGTCAGTGCTGTTGGCTCCGATGAACTACGTGGTAAGCTCTGATCAATCTGGAACATCGTTCAGCGATGTCTTGAACAAAGCTACTGGGTATCAAAATTTGGAAACCATCCCATGGAAAAGCGCAGTCATGAAGGTGTATGGTCGACAAATCGCAGTACCACGAACCTTGGACGGTACTGCTTGCTGGACTTTTGACGAATTGTGCAAAACTCATCTCGGACCAGCCGACTATATTTCTTTGGCTTCGACATACCACACGATGATCCTGACCGACGTTCCGGTCCTCACTTGGTTGATGAAGAACGAGGCCCGCCGGTTCATCACCCTCCTTGACGCTCTCTACGAATGCCGCTGTAAGCTGATAATCACCGCGGCTGCTGGTCCTGACGAAATTTTCTTCCCTGAAAAAGCTGGCGAGGAGGAGAGTGATGCTCTGCTTTCAGAAACCTTTGCCGAGGCATATCAAGATGTGACCGCTCCTTTCCGACCGAACATTCTCTCCGAGAATCCCAACTACGCGGAGCCAGATGCCGAGCCTGACTACACTCATGCACGTCTTGCTGGTCTTCTAAATGCAGATGCTTTGGAAGACGACCCACCAAATAAACCGCGTCGCAACCCGTTCGGAAGATCATTCGGACGTACAGACTCCGAGATGGAGCGCAAGCCAATTGACCCCGACGAGCCACGATACACCAACAGGCCCAACTTCTCCAAGTCAGGCGCTTTCACGGGTGAAGACGAGCGTTTCGCATACAAACGCGCGCAGAGTCGACTGTGGGAAATGTGTGGCGCAAAGTGGTGGGCGAGAAGCGAGGCTGACTGGCACCGACCTTTGCCAGTTGACGTACGAGCTTGGGAAAGATCAAATGCTGAGCGAGCTCTAACTCAGGCCGCGACTACGACCAGCGTACCAGGAGCTTCAGGCGACGTGACAATGGGCGAAGCGCAAGAAGACAACACGAGAGATGCGCGGAGCTTCAAGCACAGTAGTGCTAGCCCGTTCAGGACTTCGACTGAGGAGCCACCGAAGATCAGCTGGACTCATATTTGGGGATCTGGTGTCCCTTGGGGCAAGAAAGCTGGAGCGTGGGGTAAAGGTCCTGAGGGATTAAAGGATCGTGGTAATGAGAAGAGATGAGGGTTATAATTCGCCCACGGTGCGTGTGCCTGCTCGCGTTACACGGTGTCGGTGGCTAGCTCTGGAGCTTCTCCCCACATTGGGCATTGGCTATATCGCTCAGATGTCTGCCCGTTCTGCCGCTCTGGAATGCCACAAAGCATCATTATTTGTCGGCGTCAGATGTTGCCATTGATTTGCATCGGATAAGCGAATCTGTATATGCGCAACCATGACTGGAGAACGCACCCTGAAGGATGAACCATGCAAGTGTATCACGGACTACGTGCTCCAATGGCAACAAGGCCAAACGGGCGATGCCACCACTGCCGAACTTGCTGTCACGGCTTGTGTCTTGAGCAACGAGCCATTGTCCGTTCCAGAAGCGATGTCCTGGATGCGCCGCCATTCGCACAAGTCCGTCGATGCGCCGAACAAGACACCATCCGGCGGTTCTAATCAGAGAAGGCTTCCGTGGGCCAGTTGTCGCTCCGGCGCATCTATGATCGCACAGGACGGATTCGGGGATGAACTGGTCCTAAAAACAATTGATCCTACGAAGTGATCATCTCATCCGCGCGATGAAACGGAGGATTCCCTCACGGATATCTCAGTACCCATTCACGAATTCGACCAGCTGGGTTCAAAACATTGGGCATCGCCGATAGGCAGCGCAAATTTTTTCTTAAGGAGACGCTTATTTGCGTACAAGACTGGGAGGAACTCACTATCTCACTTCCGAATCGTGGACCTTCCTGTCGAAGTGCAAGAGATGATTTTCGAATTTGCTCTTCTGTTGCCTCGCTCTGGAGTCTGGTACGACCATCAGATATACTCTACTCGTGGTGGAGAATGGGGTCGTAAACTTCGGGCTTGGACTCGTGACCGAGACGTTACCGCGTCTCAGTACCTGCCCACCACGTGGAATACGAACATGCAGTTGCCTTGTGCCCTCCCCAAAACACTGTTTCGAGTCGACACCAAGAGCTACCTGGCGCTCTTCCGCGTCAGCAAGCAGTTGCACAGGGAGGCCCTCCCATGCTTCTACTCTAAGAATGTCTTCTATATCCCCACCGACTACACCTTCATGAAGCTGTTCCAGAACATGTCTGACGCTCAGCTGCGCTACCTTGAACACAACATATAGCGTTGTACGAAGCCGGAGCCTCCTTCAAAAAAGCAAGTGCAACAATTCGCTGCTTTGCCTTGCCTCAGGACGCTTGTGGTCGTTGCGAAGGAAGAGGAAATCGCCGAGTTCGACTACATGTTCAACTGGAATCGAAATGCAGGTTTGTCTTTGGACGATGTGTCGCATCTCACAGACATCAGAGGTCTGCAGGAGGTGGTGTTCTTTGGGCCTATTGCTAACCATGAGCAATTTCTGAGGTCTCAGATGGTGGGATGGAAGTCTTAGACAGGTCGATTTTGAGGGTGTGGCTATGTGGGAAGGTCCTGAAGCTTGCAACGAATCGATATTCACCTAGATGGTCAGTGTAGTCTAGCTTTGGGCTACATTCCAAGATAAATAAGCGGGGTAGTCGAGACACGTATCAATGTTGTTCCATCGCTCTTATCCTGTTGCGATACGCTGACCGTTCGAGAGGCCGCTTGCGCCTTTTTAAGATGTCCGCACTGTGGTGGCCTTATTGCGTTACACGAAATCTCCGTATCACGCTAATACACCATCATATGAACAAAAGTCCTCAGAAACATCAATACTTGTCACACATCTCAAAATGGCCATGGGTGACGGTTGTGACCTCCAGAAAGACCTGTGTAAGACCATCCATGAATTTATACGCCGCCATCATGAAAGCTTTCACGATTCTGAAGGCGACAAGAATCCATTACTGGCCACCCATTCTGAATTAGTCATCATGGCGCTCGTCGACATAAGGCGCCCAGCTTCGGCAGAAGACATCAATCTCTGGATCACAAGACATCTTGGAGTTGATTATCGCGGACCCCCAGCGGAGCGTCTCCTCACGATTGGTAACCTGCTAACATCCGCCTTCGACCTTCCGGTCATAGAGATCTCTCCTGAGCCGCAGGACGACGAGCTTGGAAACCGAAACCTCTCGGAATATGGTCTTACTGTACAAATAATGGCTGAGCACGGCTCGGTCCCAGATCATACGCTGCCCGAACTAGTGAGGTGGACGACTCCCATCCGCGACGCAGCGCTTTTCCTCCGCAGGAAATTGTTCTCGCCTTGGTCGCTAGGCGAGAGCTTTCCGATCATGAAATTACCCGTCGAGCTCCGAGAGCATATTTTCAAGTACGCTCTGCTCCTGCCACCTGGAGCCACCATGAAATCCATCAAGGTCCAGCGAGATTCGAGAGGACGGAAGTTTCTAGGTGAGCGTGAGCTCATCGGGTACTGGGTCCTCTCCAAGCCTGCAGGGAAATGGCTCGTTGGGCACTGGGCCATCTCTGCACCAAGATGGCACTCATCCGCAAAGCCATACAACGTCGAGCCCGAGTATTTCGCCTTACTTCGTGTCAGCAAGGGTTTCTATCGAGAGGCTATGCCGGGCTTCTGGTCACAAAATCTTCTTGTCAGTGGTCTCGCTCTCCAACTTCGTTTGCTGCTGGGAAAAACTACGGGGTGGAAGTATGTCATGCAGATCGAGCTGGAGCTAAAAGAGTATCGTGACCTTGGCCCGCCCGAACTTGAGGCTATATCAGGTGACGACGATTGTATTGCTGTGTTGGCTTGCATGCCACAGCTACGCAAGCTGGTTGTTCGCTTGAGGTCCTTTCGCCGGAGTCCTTTCGCGAGATGGGATAGGAACAAGGAGGGGGATTTGTTGACGATTCCTAGCGTTATGTCGCTACGGAAGCACGTTCGAGGCTTGAGGGAACTGGTCGTACATGGCTTGCTCAAGGAACATGAAGATGTTTTGAGGTCCGAACTCGTTGCACCGCGGGAGGGGTCTAGGGTGTCTTGAGTCTCGAGGTCAGATCGACTTCCAAGCTATACGCAGAAGCTTTCATTATATATCAATACCAAGCATTGTATGTGTAAAGATACTGTACCAAGTTCGATTCAGCCGTTTTATCCTCGTTTCGACTTTCCAGCATCGCACTGGAGTCGGATCCAAATTCACCCGCAGCATACATGCAATTCATCTCACCGCACTACACTCTCCATTTCAAACCAGCATACCAACATACTTCGCCTTCCCAGTCCCATCCCTCTTCGCATCCAACTGCGGCCACTGTACCAAACACTTATCCACAACCCTACTCAGCATATTCCCACTCAAGCTCATCTTCTTCACCCTCGCCCAAGACTCCACATAAATCGTCCGTAGCCTTCCATTCGTCACACAGCCCTTAACATTGAAGAACCTGAGCGCAATCGCAGTGTAGACCATAATCGTCGCCGTCGCCGGGCCATTAACCAAGATAAGATCCGGGAAGTCCCTGCCCTGGTCCAGCTGCTTGACCAGCAACTTCCAGCATGCGGCAAAAGTCTTCAGACACGATATGGGCGCCGTGTAGATACTCTGGTGAATCATCCTCGCGCGCGGCACAGTGACGACTTCATACGTGCCCGGTCCCAAATCCGTAGCTTTCTTCACTTTCCCTTCCATGATACGCTCCTGTCCATAGCCCAGCGTCGACTCTTCGAAATCCTTTGCGCGCGAAGCGCTGATGCTGTCGCCCTCGTTCACAACCCAGGTGCGGTGCGTGTAGTCGCGCCATTCGAGCCGGGAAGCTGGGTCGGGCTCGTTGACGGCGCGGTCGAGCATGCTGAGCATTTCGGCGGTGTGGCCGCCGCTGCCGAGGACGATGAGCAGGTGGGTTGGCTCGTTGCGGTTGCGGCGGCCGTGGCGGATGGGTTTGGTGCGGGTTGGAGAGAGGATGAAGCGGGCGCGGAGGAGGATGGCGGCTGTCGAGAGGGTGGCTAGGACCGAGAGGAAGAGGAGGGTGCCGAGCATGGTTGTTGTTTGCTTTGCGGTGCTGGCGGTGAGTGAGGTTGGGTTGGGAATGTGGTGTTGTTTACCGCAGTGTGGGAGAGAAGAGGTGGTGTGAGGCAGAGAGAGGGAGGGGTATTGGGTGCGTGCGACAAGCTACCTTGGTTTCTTAAGGCGAAGACAGTTGTCTATCGTGTCCTCGAGCTCTCGGAGGCCGAGATTGGTGTTGATTGCTCGTGTATGGCTCAACGGGCATGCATACAGCATCTCGGGCTATACATTTCCATTGCATGATGATGCAAGCCCACCACTTCGCCGAGACCCGGACTGCGGGGCCGATCGTCAACAGCAAATGCTTCGGTAGGATCGATCTAGGGAATATACCGACTTTTCGTCAATCTGCCTTTATCAAAGTGCAAGGTACCGTGTACGTATATTACCGTGTATCGTGCAGATGTGTGAAGTTTGTTGCAGACTGCGCGGAACCAGCGGAACCAATGATCGTTAAAGTCAATCTCAATATGCCTACCGCAAGACAGCTATTGGATCACGGGGATGCACACTCCCAAGTCACCGCCTTCTCAAGGTCGTACTCTCCCGTTGGAGCAAGACAACGACCTTCTCGTCCCCATCCCACGTCAATGTAACCTGCATCTCCAACCCATCGACTACAAGTGCAACAACGCTCTTACTACTACTCCCTGGAAGGTGTACAGGCGCAGCGGCAGCCACCAAAGCCATAGCCTCGAGCTCGCCCTCGCCGAACCGTATAGCAGGCTTCTCGTCAACACTAACAATCGTCCAACCACCCTGCCAATCTCCTATCCAGTCCTTCCACGAAGCATCGATCTTAGTCTCGACAGATGCAGGCACAGCACGCCACTCACCATCCGCCATACCACCAGGCAATGCTGCCAACCTGGGCCATTTCTGCAAATGGAAGACCGCTGAAACAAAATTCCACACGGCCTGATTGGTGTAGGGCCCGTTTGTCATCGCCGCCAGAGCACTGTCCCAAGGCGCCCCAGCGAGGTTTGTAAGCGTGGCGTCGTTGGCCTTTGGACGGAATCCGACTGCGTAGCAACCATAACCAGGCTCGTTTCCTCCAGAGTGGCCGAACGCAGTGTCGGTGACGAACCAGCCATGCGCGATGCTGTTTCCACCGCGCACGTGGTGTACAGGCTTCAGCATTTCCTGCGCAGTTGCGTGGCTCAGGAAGCCGTCTTGCGTTGCATCAAGCGAAGTGTTCACGGCAGCGATAGCTTTGAGCAGATCGGATGGTGTAGTCCAGAGACCAGCAGCCGCGAGCTCGACGAAGCGATATGGGCCAGAAGGCGCTTTGAGATAGCCTGTAAGGTAAGGCACGCTGTAGTTGTCTTCACCTTCGGGCAACGGGTCAAAGTACGAGCGCGTCATTCCTAGAGGCTCGAGCACTGTCTCCTGCATGATAGTAGCAAAGGGTTTCTGGAGTAGTGCCTCCAAGAAGAGCTGCAGTATCACAAACCCGCCTCCCGAATAGCTGAATTGTGCGCCCGGGAACGTAGTGAAGTGCACCATAGGCGTGTTCGCAGGCGGCATGCCCGCCAAAACATTAGACACATTTGGTAGATCGTCTCTCACATCGTAGCCTGGGAATCCGTGTTGAGATAAACCACTGGTGTGTGACAGGAGGTGCCGGACCGTCAGGTGTCCGAAGAGGTGTTTTGTCTTGCTGTCCACAATCAGATCCACGATCTCCTGGGGCAGATGCTCCGAGATGAGCGTGGAGTATTTGAGGTTATCCTGATCGATGAGTCTAGCCACGGAGAGGCTGGTGATCGCTTTGCTGATGCTACACGCCTGGTAAAGCGTGTCCTTATCCTCGGAACCTGTAGAGTGAAGAAAGGCTCGAGTCAGCACAGTATCTCCGACGTTACATGGTCTCGCGGTCTGGCTTCAACATCTGTACTGCTTGCCCTGCCGCTGAGAGACTAGTACTTAGACCGCGAGATTGGGTTGTACACTTCCTCAATTTACGCACCCGTCGTGATCACATGCGTAGATACCACCCTGTCCCTCGACAGCAAGGCCACCGAAGCTGTAGGTACCCCAGCGCGGGCAAGCGAAGCAGGTGAAATTATAGAAGACAAGGTATCCATCTTGGCGGCACCACGTCTGGGATGACCTGGTCGCGGTGCAGATTGCAGATCCTCTGGCTGGTGTGAAAGTATAGCAACCTATGATCATAGGCCAGTTTGTGGGATGTGGTATTTATCTCAAGGGCAAGGTCGCAGAATTCTTTGTCGGTGCCTTCAATAGTAGCGCGTATACTGTCTAGGTACTCGTGTTATCCTATCAGTACCTCCTATCTCGATGGTATCGGTTTCCTTGTAAGACTTCAAAGTCGTATGTGATTGCGTGGTGTACTTCATGCCACTCGAAGGATGGTTGAGCACTCTCGCGCAATGTCCTCGGAACCGGCACGTTGAACTGCTCGCTTAATGGTGTGCCGAGCCGCAATGTAGTCTAGCTATAGGTACTTTTGTCGTTACCCCCTGCACTGTTGCTGGAGGTCATAGACGCACCCAAGAGCATGCTAGCCATTGAGATACCGTCTACGTTGCCTTTCTATATTGAAGTCTGGTGTGCTAGTACTATCTGATTTGGAGATATCACAATCACATTATACCATTGAGATACCTTCTAGGTCGTCTCTGTGTCTCAAGATCTGGTGTGCTGGTACTCTCTGATTCGGAGATACCACAATTACATTTCACTATGGAGATACCCTCTACGTCGCCTCTATATCTAAACCCCTAGTTAGCTAGTACTATCTGCTTTGAAAATATCGTAATCATATAACACCATGAGATTCTGTACACAACTGGTATGACGATATGGAGAAAGCGAACCTTCTACGGAAGCCAGACAAAGATCCGTTGCTTTGGGCACATATCAAAGCCTTGCATCGATCCAAGAATACATACGATCTATACGATCCATATGGCACCTCACTCATGTCCCAACTACAACCTCGCTCGAAACGAGAACGAACGAAATACAGAATTACATGCCAACCCAACAAAAGACTTCGGGATGGTCTTCCTTTCTGCCATCAAAACCTCGGGAAACGCGGTCGAAACTGAGTTACGTTTAGGCGTCTTAAAGCCAAACCACTGATGGTGAGTGACTCGAACTCTCGTTCTTCGTTCACACAGTGGTCCTCGTAAGTGTGTAGGATGTCGCGTTCAGAAAAGGCACTGTCTAAACTTAGCAAAATCGTCGTACCGCGCTTCAACTACGCCACACAATAGAAACAGAGAGAGTGTGTGTGTGCGTGCTTCAAGTGAGTGTTAAGCTACCTTTGCGCTTTATGTAGACAGGTTGAGCAGGACCTACACTTAAGATCCACGCTGCTGCTCCCGTCTCCTGAACCCCTCCGCAACCTCCCCATACGTACACCACTCCACCTCCTCCCCAAACGCCCTCAACCACTCCAAAAATCTCCCCACCATCCCCACAACATGCGCCATCCCGCTCGTGTCCGGATGCAACACCAGCCCAAAAACCACATCCTCGCCTTCCTGCGCTTCGGATCTCAGCCACTCGAACCGATCCATCCACATCCTCTCCACGACCCTCACGTCCACGTATCCAGCAGAATTGTGCGTGTGCGGGAAGAATTGCAGGGGCGTCATGTCCTCTGCGTACCAGTTCGCGGGGATTTCGACGAGGGAGGATTGAGGCTGGGAGGTGAAGTCGGGGGAGGGGTGCATCCAGGAGGCTGCTTTGGCGGTGGGGGAGAAGTCTATAGGTTTGATTGGGGAGGGGTTGAGTGGGAGGAAGTAGGGTTTGCTGTCGTGGTGCGAGAGCGAGGAGTCCCAGAGGAAATCGTGTTCTTGGAGCAGGGCGATGGTGCGTTCGCTTAGTTGGTAGAGCGGAGCGCGGTAGCCGCGGGGTTTCTTGCCTGTGGCGGTTTTGATCAGGGAGATGCAGTGTTGGAGGACGTCGCGTTCTTGCTCGGCGGTGAGTTGGCTTGCGCTCTCGTGGGCGTAGCCGTGGAGGGCGATTTCGGCGCCGGAGTCGATGATTGCGCTGGCTTGGGAGGGGAAGGTCTCAAGGGAGTGGCCGGGGATGCACCATGTGAGTTTGTCTGATATGCCTAGTCGGGCGAAGAGTTTGAGGAGTCGGGGAACACCAGCCAGAGCACTGAGGTAGCCAGCGCTGTAGTCCGAAGTGCTGTTGTCGGAGTGGGCGCCTGTTCCTAGCCAGCCAGAGACTGCGTCGAAGTCGATCGATATGGCAAGCTTGATGCGCTTCGGCGGTGATCGAGACACTGTCGGAGGTACACTCATCGGCAGCGACGTCTGTTGTTTCTGCGGCACCAATGTCTGCTGATCACCAAGTACCTCCTCCGGCTTCCAAACGATCCGTCCTTCCATACCTCCATCAACACTCAAACATTGCCCCGACATATGTCCAGCTGCCTCATGGCTAGCCAAAAAAGCCACCGCCTTCGCAACATCCTTCGGCTCCGCGATCTTTCGTAGCGGTACCGTCCCCTGAGCTTCCAAATACAACTCCCTTGGATCATCCAGGCGGTCGCCAATCAAGCTAGTATTCACCCACCCAGGAGCAACAGCATTGATCCTCGCTTTGCGATTAAGCCGCACGATTTCGTTCTTCACAGTAGGCACGAGTCCGTATTGCAGCCCGGCTTTTCCAGAGGCGTATTCAGCATGTCCGGCCTGGCCGAATTTGCCGCACTCGCTGCCTGTTACTACGATGGCGAGGTTGTCCAGCTCGCGGCCGAGATTCTCCTGAGTGGTTTTGTCGGCGAGAAGGAAGTGTTTGATAGTGAGGAAAGTCCCTCGGATGTTCACGCGGTAAACGTTTTCCCACGTCTCTAGAGGGAGTTCCCAGATGTTAGGATGGCTGGCCTCATTAGTGATGCCCGCATTTGCGCAGAGGATGTTGATGGGTCCGAAGTGGGCCTGGGCTTGTTCAATGCAAGAAGCGATTGACGACTCGTCTGAGATATCGCCTTGGATGGCAAAGACATTGGCCTTGTTGATTTTATCGGCTGCCGCAGCAGGTCTGAGGTCGTGTGCTGTGACTTTGCATCCGGCGGCTACAATTTGAAAATAAGGTCAGCTGTAGACTCTGCATGCAAGCTCCAACGACTGTATGGAAAAAGGGAAAACATACCAAGGAGTTCCTGCACAATCGCCTCTCCAATTCCGCCGCGAGCACCGGTGACAAAAGCGTGACAGCCCTCTATGCCAAGGAACGACATTGCTGGATAACAATTGGGTTAGTTGCACTGATCTAGTTTGTCCACCACAGGCGAAGCTGTTAAAGCTGCAAGCAGTACATTGATATGCTATGATGAGCTCATAATCGTTGACAGTAGATATCTTTGGCGACGTTTCGACAAACGACCTTACCGATTCGCAAAGCGGGGTCATGCAGATAAGGTGCCTCCTATGCCTAGATTAGCACCAGAACCCGCATTGCTATCTAGCAATGCAGAAGGCTCTTCGTACGTAGGTAAGTGTAAGGAGAAAGCTGACAAGAGCCGCCATTCATTCAAGCGCACGGGAGGATGTCATGTTCACTAAACTCAAGACTGAGCCAAGCTCACCTTTTACAGCACTTGAGACAGACGCAAGTCTGAATGCCGTCATATCTGACAAAAAAAAAGGGCGAGACAATCGAGGTGAAATATACTGCATAGTCATTGAATTACAATTTGTCGACTAATTTAGTCAGCCAGCCCGCCCAGAAAAAAAACATAGCCAGATCCAACGATCGGCTCCCAGAACTCCATCTTCCTTCGTACGAAAGTGAAAAAATTGGAAAGAAGATTAAAAGAAAAGGAAAGGAAGGGAATTCCAGAGAAAAGTGGTATACGCAGAAATGACCCAAGACCCAGGTAAGGAGAGGGAAGCGATCGAAGAAGGTTTGCTTTTCTTTTGTGCATGATCATTCTTGTGTTGTTGGTGAACAGCGCGGTATTGACTTGACATATCTCCTTGCAAACGATGCGGCCTTGGTCAGGAAATCCTCCTGAGGTGGGTGCTGACCTTGAGCTGGTCGTTGTGATGAAGTTTGCCGCTGATGCCGCATGGGTGTGCAGGGCCAAGTCGAGTGTGTGCAAAGTTCGTTCGCCCAACTGGTTAGGCAATGTAGCTCGACGGCGTGACATTAATCAAGGCGTAAATGTTGGAAGATCGAACTTTACATCGCCAGTTGTCTCCAAGGTCTAACGCCGAACTCTGCATTCCATGTAAGGAAAGCACGCGCGGAATCTTATTCCAGTGCAGGTCAAGAGAAATATTCACATTGCGCTCGCCAATTAACACATGATGTAATGGTTGAAAACGATAGTGGTCGCGCGACAAACGTCTAGAAATTTTGAGCGATGCCCGAGTTGCCCTGCTGATAAGGACCGCTAGCCTGCTGGATACGTGTGTTTCTCCTGGCACTCACGTCGCGGACTATAGGCATATCAGAAGCGGCGCCACCGTATGAGCCGTCACCGTAAGGGCCTGCTTGGCCATATCCGTAATCGTAAGACTGTCCAGCGCCGCCGCGTGTCATAGGGTCTTCGGGTCCAGAGCCATCTGAGTGCGCACCGTTAGAGTAGCGAGAAGAGGCGTTGGAAGGACCACGGCGCATGTTACCTGCCGCTGCGGCAGTACCGGCAACTGGTGCTGCGCCTAGTGCTCCAAGTTCATCGCTAGACATGGTATCGCGCATGTGAGGTGTTTCGGCGGCGGTAGTACCACTAGGAGAAGAGCCTGTGAAAGGGTTGCTACCCGTTTCGGAAAGTTGACCCTGAGTGTGACCGCCAGACATGGTAGTTGATCCTTTGCGGTGAGATGCAGTAGCAGCGCCCCATCCGCGGTAGCCGGAACTGTGGTCTTCGCTCATTTCTGGCCCACCAGCCTCTGAACCGACAGCAGGAAGAGTAGGGTCGTTGTTGGGGTTGAAACCGTAGTCTTCCACCTCCTTTCGTCGCTGCTCCTCGGCAATCTTCTTCGCCTTGCGCTTTCGCCAGAAGAATAGTGCTGCCAGGAGAATGAGTGCAATGCCTACAACAGGAATTACGACGGCAATCGCGGTCTTCGCTCCAGTGTCCAAGCCTTTGCTTCCGCCGCCATTGCTGTTGTTGGAGCCATCGTTCGCTAGTGCGGCTGCTGAAGACGATGCGGCGGCAGCCTCGGCAGAGTTAGTGGTGGATGTTGGCTCGTCAGGCGTGGATACGGAGGTAGGCTCTGATGTTGTTGTGATGACTACGGTGACGGGAGTGGCACTTTCTCCTGCGCTCGAGGGAGATTGAGTGACAATAGATGTGAGGATTTGTGTAGTGGGATCCGCTGAAGGGGCTGTGGCAGTGCTGACCACGTCGCTCGCAGATTCGCGCTCGCTAGAACTCTCGGCTGCCGCGGAGGATGAGATTGCTGAAGAAATCGAGGATGCGACGGAGGATGTGATGTCTTCTGTCGAGCTAGGGATTGTAGTCTGAGCAGAGCTCGAGATGCTCGATGTGGTGACTAGGGTGGTGGCGGCGTCAGTGGATGCGGAACTCATGGCGACGGCGGCGACGGCTTGGTGCAGTGTGGAAGAGGAAACTTACTAGTGGAGTTGGACATGCCGGCGAGTAGGCAGTCGTCGCCTTAAACAGTGGTCGAGGGTGCGAGCTGAGTTTGAGAGTATCGCGTGCCGCGCGGGTGGGTGAATTCTAGACACAGAGGCTGGAATGTGTATGGGTGGAGCGATATGCAGGGCGAGCGATCGCGGGCGACAAAGAGCGGTACGGGCAGGCAGTGGTAGTGAATAGCGGGCGTGTTGGTTTGCTGCGTATTGTCGACGGGTATAGTATTAATCGCTGGTGAATATGGGCGAGGTGGTGAGGCGTGAGTGGGTGGTCGTCGGACAAAGGAAAGACGTCGTCGGAGCGAGAGTGATGAGTGGTGTGCCGTGGTGTTGCGCGGTGGAGTGTCAGCAGCCGCGAGAGCAGCAAAGCGCAGCAACACGCAGGCAAGCAGCGGCTGTGAGGAGCGCGGCGCGGGAACGGCAAGCACAAACGATGCGGATGAAACGCTGTCGCCCGCCAAGGAAGCCCGCCCGGCCAGCTAGAGGCACCATGGGCCAGCACTCGCTCCAAATAAGAAACAGACCGAGTGCTGCTCCGCGCCTACGAATACTGTGATATCATCATCATCGAATGACACTCCCTGTCTCCCTGTCCGTTCACCATCTCCTTTCCAACTATCATCATCACCACAGAAGAGCACATTTGCACTATTATCCCGACGCGTAACATTCAACAAACCAGCCAGGCCAGACCAGCCAAGCACGCTCTTCCAATTTCGCTCCGCCTAGCCGATCTCCCAATCGAGCTCCTCGGCTCAACTCTATATAGCCAAACTTCGAGGGTAGGCGAACCATACGAGATAGGGCCGCTTTTTCTAGGTGCTCATCAGCCCTTCATCAGCACTTCCCTGTCCCATCTTCTTTCCCGTGGGAATCGAATCGGCGGAACCGCTGGCTGCCCTGCTATGTCTGTGTCTCGCCCGCCACGTGACCATTACCCCAACAACCACACACCTGGGCATCCGTCGAATGTCTCAGGTTAATTACCCTCGTGTGTGCAGATTGATCCATTATTCCGTCATGTTGTTGTGAGGTTGTTCAGTCTACTCGAATCCGTCGCATAAGGTACCCTACAGCCTATCGTATATCTCTATGTACAGTACACTATACTACACACACCAACATGCAACCCGCTGACTTATCCGCCACCACTACCACCCTGATCTAAAAGTGGCAGCAAAGCGTGACAGCGTGACCAAGTCCAAGCGGCCGCCAACATACGAGCGTGGGAGGGCCCGATGACATGACGACGCCCTCTCCGGCCCAGCGCTCGGCGGTCTGCACGTGTGCGAACGTTTTTCTCGGTGTGCAGGAGAGAGACTTGGGTACTTTGAGCTTGTCATGCTGTGCGATTTCCCTGTAGGGCTGTGCCTTTGGTTATTCGTACATTTTGTGTGTAGCAACAAGAGAAGCAGTTGCGCAGTTTCATGCGGAAAATTGTTTGCGACCAACCAACTCTGTATTTCACAAAGCTGCACCAAAATCGCCCCGAGTCAGCGAGCTGAGAAGCAAAGTCATGATCAGCATCATTTGCCACAAAAATCACAAGCCATGCGTGCGCCTTCACGGGAAACAAGACAGGAAATCAATCCAAAAAAAGACATCAAAATTTCATTCCAAGAAATGTACTGTATTTTCTCTCCTCCTCCTTCAAAGAAAGAGAAGGAGATGTTCCCCCATTTATTGGTTTTTCAGATCCATCGTTAAAAAAATTGCTCGTGCGCGCAACATGCCAATGCCAAAATGCAATGCTCATGGTCGCTTAGTATGTGCTTAGGGGGAAAAGAAATTCCCCAGGTCAAAGAGCTGTAGAGCTCTCAAAGCTACGCTACAGCATCCTTTTCATCAAGAGCGAGTCTCTGGAAGAGAAACTCTACTGGATAGACCAAGACATGCCGTAAGCGCGGCCGTCAGCAATCTTGCCCTCCTTGTCCTTGGTGACGGTGTTGAAGAAGGACTGCGGCATGTCGAGGTCGGCCTCGGCGCAGCCGACGCAGCGGTCCCAGATGGTGGCGGTGTGGGAGGAGCCGTCGGCGCCGGTAATGCTGACGGTCTGGCCGCAGAGGGGGTTCTTGTTGGGGTTGCCGTTGGGAGTGTACTGGTCGAAGAGCGCCTGGCTGATGGCGACCATGGCGTCGCTCTCGCTGGACTCGTGGCCACACGCGCCCATGCCGGGAGTGAAGTAGGTCATCTCACCGGTGAAAGACTTGCCGGCGGCGGGGTTGTCGCTGGAGCCAGAGGTGCCAGAGCTGTAAGATGCAGGCGCAGAGCTGGCGGCGGGAGCCTCGTAGGTGGAAGACGGAGCCTCGTAGCTAGAGACGGGAGCAACGTAGGTAGATGAGGGAGCCTCGGAGCTAGAAACCGGGGCGACGTAGCTAGATTCCGGGGTGACGGCGGCCTGGGTGGTAGCGGGCTCGGGCTCGGGAGTGCTGGAGGTCTGCTGAGCCTGAGCAGTGGTGGCAGGCTCAGGAACAGAGGTGGTGGTGGGCGCGACGTAAGGAGCAGGTGCCTCGGAAGAAGAAGCAGGGGCCTCGTAAGAAGAGGGAGCAACAGGAGCCTCAGAAGAGCTGGACGAGGCAGGGCTGGGAGTCGGCTTGACCTCAACTGCGGGCTTGTTGGAGTGCTTGTGGCGGTGGTTGTTGTGAGGTTGAGCGGTGGGAGTGGGATCAACCCAGACGGTGGTGGTGACACCGATAGTCTCAATGGCGGTCTCGATTTCAGTAACCCAGACAAGGTCGCGCTTGCCGTTGTTCAGCGGGACAGCATTGCCGAGCACGACGAGCGCGCTGAAGGCCGAGATGATAGCCTTGGTGTACATGTTGACGGTGAAAGTTGTGTATACTTTTGGAATGATGCTTTGAAACACTGCGATTCGTCTGGTAAAGCGAGTGAAAGAGGGTGGCAAGTCGGCTAGCGACTTTGGCGATATAGATTCGTTGGTAAAGAGTGACAGGCAAGCGATATGCCAGGGAAAGAGTGTGGGTGACGAAAAGAGTGCGTTGCTAACGATAGATCCTCAAGACCGTAAAGTGTTACCAAAGGAAGGGAAGACGTGGAATGCACGCGGGGCTCACTGGTTCTTGTAGGGAAAGCAAAAGCTACCCACGACCTCGTACCGGATGGCGCAAACCCGGAGGCGGACGACGGACGGGCAGCGTGCTGCGCCCATTGTGGTGCCAGTGATGCGCCGTGGATGTCTCAACCCGGGGGCCCGTTGACGGACCTTGCTGGCGGTCGTGCGAGCTAAGACGTGGTTTTCGACGTGCTCCACCCCTGACAGTGCAGCTAGGTTGATCACGCAGCCAATGGGTGCCGGACGCTGCCCAGGAACATGCTTTCCGACACGAGCATCCTTGCACGCCATATGCGACGCAGGCCTGGTACCTTTTTCGACTTTTCACCAGGTATTTGCATTCGTGATGCCTGCTTTGCTCTCTTGTTAGTGCTTTTGTGATCGATTGACTTGTAGGGATCGCTTACGCAACAGGCAATTCAACCTGCCTACAATTGTTCCCTCACAACACCTTCGTCGCATGCTGGCGCGCGTGTCATGGCAAAGCTGAAAGGCATGACCGCAACCCTGGCACGGTACGGTAAGCCCAACGCAGCAAAGCGTCCGCGACGAGCCTTCAAGCCACGATTCTAGCCTTCTAGCCTCAACGAACACTTCGGCCTGCCGATTGGCGGGGAAGCCAGGAACAGGAAATCTCACGCTGCAGGTACCCAACCACACGGCTCTCAGATTTGCAATATTGCACTGCAGACTTTCTGACCGAGAAGCATGGTGACTTGTCGCATTTGCCGCTGCGGAGGCCTCTCGCGTGTTTTCTAGCGCTGCTTTGATGTCTGTACTCGTTGTTGTCTGCTGCTGACTGGCAGACACGTATGGAGGCCTTACAGAGCGAGCGCATGAAGTTTCGTCTCAGCCGTAGAAGGTACCTCCACTAGTGAACGGCTGCAAGTGACACGGCACACTTGAGACGTGTGGATTCTGCTGCTGGACCGACTGGAGCTGTAGATGGCCACTTGCATCTCCTAGACTGCATGCATTGCATCGAGCGATTGCGCGGCCTGCGAATTCTTGCAAGGTTGAGCAGTATACGCAGGTACGTTCAGCGGTCTAGAATGCACCATTAGTACAGAGAGGTGAAGTCACAAAAGAAGTCATCCTTGTGAGTGGATGTAGTTTCTCAATCTCGGGAATCGCTCGTCGCAGCTTCCCTGCAGAGCAACAACGCTTGACCTGTGCGGCCATGTTTCTGCGCCGTTGATCAAACAACGACCAAAACCCACATGTACCGCTGTGGTGGTCCAGGGCCAAGAAGATTACATCTGTTCACTTCCTGGCGAATCCTTGGAATGTAACGCTTTTACCTGTAGACGCGCCTGTTACGATTGGCACACAGCTCGCCTGTCCGAAACAACACCGGCAGGACCAGAATTTCCTCGGAAGCAGAAGGTCTAAATGCGAGCCGCTGTCTGACGCGTACAAGCCTTATGTCGTTGCAATGTTACTCTCGCGCCGTACTTAACTTCGTACATGACTGCAAATGTATTCTTCGAGTATATACAAGCATTACATTAGATGTCGAGAACACATATCTCAGCAAATTGCATACACAACAATCATCATCATCACGCTCATGCTCATCAAGAACACCGAATTCTTCTCTGCAGCACTATCAGCAGGCTCGCTCGTTTCCGTAGGATGCTCCACTGTCGAGCTAGGCGCTGACTCCGATGCATCCACAACAGTGGCTATCGGCACAGGTGCAGTACTTAACCTATCGGGTATTGTCGTCGAGCTCATGAACTCAGTCGAATTCGACCGAGCGATCTCAATCCCAGAAGGCTTGAAACGCACAGTATAGCCATCTTGCAACGTTGCGAAATCGCCGTCTTTGGCCAATGTGGTCCCTCCAATACTAATGGCTCCAGGAGATCCCTCTGCAGCCTCAGCTGTGACGGTGAGCGATCCTGCTACCAAAGGCACAAGAGTGGGATCCGGGTTGTCCGTAAGTTCTGTGAAGGTTATAGCAGAATTGGAAGAAATCAGGACGAGATCCGAAGATAGGGCGCTGATCACGTGGCCGCTGATGGTTGCTACTGGGCTTTCTGAGTGGAAGGTGTAGCCGCCCAGGACTACAGCGTCAGGCGAATCTGATGCTCGCGACGCTGTTACGGTGAGGTCCGCGGCTACCATTGTCGACATTTCTGTGGGTGTAGCTTGTACGACGGATGGCAGCGTGAATTCTGCGGAGCTTTCCTCCCCTGACGCGACTGGTGTTGACACACCTGTGGATTCCGTAGTAGGAGAAGATTCTTCTTTTGATCGCGAAGGTGTAGCTGCTACGGGATCGCCATTACTAGATGTTAATGGGTCTTCGAGCGCCAGAGTCGAAGTCGTCTCTTCGAAATCGGCATTGCCAGTCGAATGAGGCGGTTCCTGGGTTTCACTGCTGCCTACAGACGTTATTGTCGGCTGCGTATCGCTGGTGGTACCTGGCGGACTGCTCTCGGTGTTTTCTATGATGGTCTTTGACAAAGTAACGCCATCAGATGAAGTGGTAGTAGGCAGAGCGCTTTGCGTGGCATGCGATTTCCAAGACCCTTCCAAAGCTGATAGCGCACTCTGCAAGACGGACAGGGCGTCCAGGGATCCTGTAGGCTCTGGCTGATACGTAAAAGCCAAGCCGCTGACCGTAGTCTCCGATGGAGCCTTATTGTCTGCCGTTGAAGGCAGCTCGAACGGGTGTGTTGGCTTGGGATCAGACTCGCCTGTTGCTATGCTGTTTGCGATGCCTGGAGAAGCTGCTTCTGCAGACTCCGTGGTATGTTGTGGCGGTGATGATCCAATATTCGTAGTGGTAGGCTCGTGTTCTTCAGGCGGTGGAACTCCACTCGCAGATGTCCTCGATAGCTGAGGTTCGCTGGTAGCTTCAACATTGGAAGCCGGATCGCTTTTAGTCAAGGCTTGCGATGACTGCTCTTCGCTGCTCGATGGCATACTTCCAGCTGTGCCATCACCGGCAATTCCAGTTTCGATAGGTGCGACACTTGCAATCGTTGAACTCGGTGACGCAGGCTCCTGGGTCGGCTCTACATCTGTCGTAGTCGGCAGCGTCGGCACAGCAATGGACGCTTTCGCGGTAAGCGCCACAGGCGGATCGTGCCAGAAGTTTGGTATCCTGAAGCCAGACATCTCACAATGTGCCCATTCCGGAACTAGATCTCTGACTAGAGTCGGCACTACAATGTTCGGGTTGACGTCGTTCCAAATGGTCTGACACTCTGGCGCCGAAGCAGACTGATTGTCGTGTGAAACAAACCTCCAGTTATCGCAACGGGCTTGGCAGTTGTACGCACTCGCAGCGACCGGCCAGTTGAGGTCGGCATAGTTCAGCGCTGTACCATGTCCATGTGCGTTAGTAAAGCCGCCACAATGAGTTGAAATCGCACTGGAAGGTACAGGAATAATGGTGTCTTTGAAAGTCGGCCCAACGCGATCCCAAAAACCGTCGTAAGATGCGTAAAGCGTATGGAAGGACAAATATACAGATCCGCTGGTGAAGGTGTGACCCAGAGCTGTGATCGTGTCTGGTAAAGTGGTAGCTGGTATCTTGCGTGCATTTGATGCATGACTCAACACCATGCTTGCATTGTTTGGACATATGTTGCTTTCGGCGTTTCCCTCTGGCCAGTATATGAGTTGCACAGGTCCGCCGGCGACTAAGCAGGGCTCATAGAGGCCAGTGGGACGACCACATTGTTGAAGTAGCTCATCCTCGTTGGTGACATTTATGTTAGACTCATAGTACCATAGCCGACACATTCGTGAGTCCGGTACGCATGGCTGAGTCTGGGGGAATGCGAATTCCTTGGGAACCACAGTGGTGCGAGACAGGCTGACATTCGAGGTGATGGTGCTCGTTTGTGGTCTGATATCCACCCGAGGCGAACCATCGCAAAGCGTGTAGGCGCTTACGTTCGTTGGGTAGATTGTTGTTTCAATCGCTGTTTCCGTAACAGCCCATATGGTTGTTTCTGTTGAAAGGACAGTGTTCGAGAACTTTGTGCTTGCGATGTACTTGTTCCACCAGCTGATACTTGACTTGCGCCATGTCACGATATCCGACCAGCACTTTTCGACTTCTGGCATTGGGCTTGCCCAGCTGACAGGTGTGATCGGTCGTTCGGTCTTGGATGTGAAGAGGTGCCAGATGCTGTTAGAGAGTTGCTGGCCTGTGTAGTAGGTGTCTACTATTTGTGTCGTAGGAGTGGCATTCTCTGATATTCCTGATGGCGGAGGCAGGCTTGTAGGACCCTGTGTCGTCGCACCTGCGATACCTTGCATAACATAGTTGCCAATGCCTGGAGAGGTTGTGCTTGTAGCTGAGCTGGAGCTCTCGGCGTTTCGTGTGTTGACAAATGTGCGATCATCATATACTGCAGAATAGCACTTGTCAGCCAGGTGCAGTGAACGGTGTGGTAATGGATCAATGTTATACATACCTGGAGAAGCGAATCCTTCGTCTGCTGTTGAAAGCAAGCACAAAATCGCTGCCGTGCCAGCGACGCGAAACGACATTAACATATCTCGAACCTCTCCACGCGATTAGTGTAATAGATACCAGAAAGAAAGCAGGGGGAAACAGCAGAACGGCAAAGTGATGAAGCATCTTGCCTCCACCGTGCGTAGCGGTAAGACATCTCCTTGAAACCACCAGTAAGGTCTTGACTGCAAATACATCCACTACGCCGCTGGACTGCATAATTTACAATGCTGTGAGTGGCCACTGTTTCTAAGAACTTGGAGGCGTACAAGGGTTGACTTGCACACGCCAGATTTACGCGCCCGGAAGGATTCGCATCCTGGTCGCAAGCCAGATCCTGTCGTCCCTACGAGTCATGGCCAGTATCGACATGCGCAAGTAGAGGCTTGGAGGGCGCTTAAGGCAGAATCTTGCTGACCTCGTAGCAACGTACTTTGATGGACGATTGTATGTATAGTACACTATGCTGAAAGTTCGAGGACTCTGACGCAGTGTTGCTAGAACGACCGAAATGATGGCGAAAGTCTTCCGCTGGCTTAGGGTTGATGGTGCCGACGAATCGAGAAACGTCAAGGACCAGATCTCTGTTTTGAGCTTGACATTGTAATCTAACGTGTTGGTCGAGAACAAGTGCATCAAGGTTTGTGCCAACCTTGCTGGTTGACCTGTTGCATATCTGTTGATGAGCAAGAACACTGTTTCAGCGCTTAGGGTTTGGGGTTATCATGTTGAAGGTTGGTTTATGGATCTGTGTATCTACGGGAGCAACGTGTAGCGATGAACGTCTACAGATATCAGTAGTATGATACAAAGCGTTCACAGTAAAGTCAGCAACTCGCATGGCATGTTCCCATCGATGAGGGCCTCGATCGAATGTTGAAGCTCTCGACGTCGGCTGAACCTCCGTTCCATGTAATCAAACGACATCACCGACTATACAAGCGAGTCACCAAGGCAGTAAAGAGCTCGGAGATTGCTTGCCATACTCATCGGGTCTAGTAGTGATTCTCCGACTATGCGACCCCTTTTTGGTTGGGAAACATTAACCAGTAAAGTACACATCGGCCGAGTACTTCGGCTCCGTTCTTACCACCGACTATGTCCGCATTCTCTACTGGCTGCATTCAGGTCATATGTCTGTGTGTTTGACTTTCATAGTTCATTTACCTTGGAGCAAGAACTTTCAGTCAGATTTAGCATGGATACCTTGGCGGTCGTCAGCCAGAGTGGGCAGACACTCAATCTCTTCGATTTGACATCCGGACTGAGGACCGGAGAGGTGACAGACTTGATCGCAGAACCTCACGAACTTTGTTTCGACGAGAGGACTGGCCTTCTCTACATCAGCCACACGTATCAGCATGGGTGGTATGCCAGCCATGGTGCCTTCGTCTCATTCATCAGCGTCTTCGACTCCAAGACCAGGGCTGTGGTAGACACCATCGACATCAGTCCGTACCTGGGTCCGCATTACCTCCAGATCGACAAGGGACGTGATATGCTATATGCATCAGTCGAAGGTGGCATTGTGAAAGAGTCGCCGGAAAGCGGTGGCATCGTTGGTATCGATCTGCACACTCGGACTGTGACGAAGCGGATTGCAAGCGGCCACAAGTCTCACTGGTTCGTGATGACGCCCGATGGCTCAAAGGCGTACACATGCAACAAGGAGGCAGGCTTCATCTCGGTCATCGATTTGGTCGCGGAACGGCTTCTGCAGACGATTGCCATTCCGGGAGGCTGTGAACAGCCAGGCATCTCACGAGATGGCTCCTTTGCCTTCTTCCCATCTCCTGCAATCGGGCAGATCGGATATGCTCCATGCATTAAAGTGGTCGATACGGGACTCGACGAGATCTCGCATTCCATCCCACTGGAGACTGGCGCTGTGACGGTGCACGTGGACTCTCAGGACAGGCTCTTGGTCGGCATTTATCGCATTCATGTCGATGAAAAGACGTCGAAGCCCATACCTTCATATGGAGGTGTTTCATGTTTCCAGTCCATCGGGTCGAGCTACGAGCAGATTGGAACGGTAGAGGCTGGCCTCGTGCCTCTTACAATCACATCTCATCCCGATGGAAATACTGCTTACGTCTCGAACATCTTCTCCGGGACCCTGAGTATCGTTGACACGAATAAGATGAGTGTCAAGAAAGTCCTGGACGTTGATACGGAGCAGCGAAAGGACAAGGCGATGCATCAAGGAGCACATGGTATAGCTTTGATGTAATATGGTCGAAGAAGTTGTGCTATAAGATACTCCATCGCGCTAAAAATTGTTTGGAGTTTACGTCATACTTGGGCGCAAGAGAAGTCACGGCTTACATAATCCATGAAACAGAGCAAAACTTGTTAGAACTTCGCAAATTCAGGCAGGACTAGGAGGTAGAATTCTGAACTGCTCCGCAACTGCCGGTCACTACCGCCGTCGGTGCGATGGAAACTTATCGATCGATTGCAAGAACGAATTTGAAGTCGTTGCCACTAAATTAGAGTTTTACACACGAGCTCTACACCTAAGTCTGCCATGGTGATACTGATCCCTTATACACTGTAATACAGCAACGTTACTTCAAGATATGAACTCAATGCATACTTGACGAGCTACATTGAGGTTATCAGAACCGGCAAACCTTCTGAATCTTCATAGAATTACAAAGCACCGAAGAAGGAATCTTGTTTGTCATCACGGCACTAAAATATTACCTTCCTCAGGATTAGCACAAAGGAGCTACCTATCTGATGAGGTAGATACAGTTACCACACAGTCCATTGTACACGATATGCCAGGCACAAGTAGCTCAGAAAATGTGGCTGTCTCACCAACGCTTACAGCCCTGCCGTCCTAATAAGCTAGAATCTTGCACTTACGGATGCACAGACATTGGCCGTGCTTGCTCTAACAAGGCTATTTGTAAGCTAGGAAGGGCGGTATAGCTATAAAATAAATCCCTCGAACATATGCTGCGGCTAGCTCATTCTCTCGTCACCACCCTCGAATTCTTTCATTACACTCAACACAATGGCTTGGCCGGATGTCCCAACACCAGCCGCAAAGGGCATCCCATACTTCACTCCAGCCCAGTTTCCTGCTGCGGGAACAGCACGCAACCCCCAGAAGAGCGGCAAACCTATCCCTAAGCTGTTCACACCGTTCACTGTCCGCAATGTGACTTTCCAGAACCGCATTGGCCTAGCGCCTATGTGCCAGTACAGCGCTGAGAATGGACACATGACACCGTGGCATCTTGCACACTACGGTGGAATCGCACAGCGAGGACCAGGCCTGATGATCATCGAAGCGACAGCCGTGCAGCCGGAGGGACGAATTACTCCAGGTTGTGTTGGTCTTTGGGCCGACTCTCAAATCGAGCCGCTTAAGCAGGTTGTCGACTTTGCTCACAGCCAGGGCCAAAAGATTGGCATCCAGCTTGCGCACGCTGGTCGAAAGGCCTCCTGTGTATCTCCGTGGCTTGGAGGTATGACAGCCACAAACGCTGTTGGCGGATGGGTGGACGATGTGAAAGGGCCAAGTGCGATTCCATTCGACGAGAACAGCATTGTCCCTAAAGCCATGACAACAGCCGATATCGACGAGTTCAAGGCTGCGTGGTCGGCTGCAGTTCGCCGCTCTGTCATGGCAGGTGTCGACTTCATCGAGATTCACAACGCTCACGGCTATATGCTTTCCTCATTCTTGAGCCCAACTTCGAACCAACGCACAGATGACTATGGCGGAAGCCTCGAGAACCGTATGCGTCTACCTTTGGAAGTGGCCAGCCTGACACGCAATGCGGTCGGTCCGGAGATGCCGGTCTTCCTTCGCGTCTCCGCGACTGACTGGCTTGAGGAGGAGGCCGGTTGGAAGCTTAAGGATACTGAAACATTTGCTCGCGCACTGGCTGATCAAGGAGCTGTGGATCTGATCGATATCAGCACCGGAGGTGTTCACAGCGCGCAGAAAGTCACTGCCGGCCCTGCATTCCAGGCGCCTTTCGCCGCGGCTGTCAAGAAAGCTGTCGGTGACCGCATGCTCGTCGCTGCTGTAGGCATGATCAACAAGGGCGACTTGGCCGAGAAATTGTTGCGAGAGGAGAACGAGAACTTGGATGTCATTCTTGTTGGACGCGGCTTCCAGCGCGATACCGGAATGGTGTGGCAGTTTGCCAAGGATCTCGACGTAGAGATTGCGATGGCAGCTCAGATCCGTTGGGGATTCACCAGTTTCCGAGACGCATCTGAGTATATCCAGCCGAACTCCATCAAGGCGTCCATCTTTGATTGAGTTGACAGGTAGTTTGGCTTACGTACCGACCTACATAGGCTGCTAGAGACGTATGTACGCGACAAATCTGTAGCTGGCGGGCCTTGCTGCATTCAAGCCCTTTCATCAAATTGCGTGCCCAGTATATCATTCGTCGTCAAAATCGCTGCAACAACTACTCAGCAGCACGCAGGCTCTGTTTCAGATCTTCTGCCCACGCAAGCTTGCCTTCTGGGAAAATCTCACCGCCAGCCGGGAATTCGTTGCCACCATCAAGTAGTAGCGTCCGTACAATGATCTTGTCTGGCATGGCGTCTTGATGATGGTATATGTGACTCGTACAGGTTGGACAGAAGAAGCAGCGAACGTCCTTGCCTACATTTTGGATTAGCTTAAGCATCAAATCAGGTGCATGTGATTCTTAGAGTACTTACCACTTGCTCCTTTGTAAGTGTACACGCTGGGCGAGCCTTTGATTACTCGCAAGCTCCCGTATGGCACGACATAGTTGCATGAATAAGGTCCACCTCCTAAGCGTTTGCAAGTGTCGCAGTGGCAGAGAACGTGTTTAAGCGTCTCACCAGCTGGAACATGTACCTCCCATTCAGAAGCACGGCAGTGACAAGCACCCCTATACCGCCCACTTAGACCGACCGGCTTCTGTGGAGTTGGGCCAAACAGCACGCCATCCTGTATATCAATCACAGTTACATCCTCGACGAGCGGTGCCGCTTTCCTCGAGAACTCAGCGTGCACCTCATCCTGCAGCAGATAATAGTCGAGATCTTCTTGAGAAGCGAATTCTAGAATCGCGACATGTGTTGTGCCTTTACCCAGACCTTCCCAAGAATTGTTCTTGCCGAAGCGCATGCTGCGCATGTATGGTTTGCCTGTAGCCGGGTGCAGACATTTGTGCTGAAGCGAGCGCAAATGATCGAAGTGGTTCTGTAATTCGACCCAAGAGACGTCTGCGCGGTATTTGAACTGCGGGACATGCCAGATTGAGTTACTGCTGAGAGTAGACATTGTACGGCTGGTTGTGTGCGAGGCAGAATCGGAGGGAGCAGTGTAGTGCATGGTACGGCAGAGCAGAAAAGGAGGCCAATGGCGACCGCCATCCTCCAAGATATATAGACCTACCAGCTAGTACCGTATTATCGGCAGTAGGCCATACGCCATCAGTGATGTTCGCGTCTGTTCGTTGTCGACGAGATGCATGGAGAAGGGGATCTTGTTCCGTCGGAAGTGGTCCGGTTTCGCTCAGCTTGGAAAGTCTGCGCGAAGATGCCTTCAAAAGGAGCAAGAACGTCCGAGGTATGCTTCTGTCGCCCTCAAAGAGATCGCAACTAGTTGTTGGATATATTACTTCGCTTCACATCTCTCGGGGAGGAGTACATAATCCAATATCGATGAACAGTTGAAGATCTCTTATGGGGTACAGGTTGCTGGTCAGCTGTTGTCTCAGCACCAGATCGAGTCAAACATGCAGCACCTTCAATCCGAATAAATCTACATTGCCTTCCTTGGAAGAATGATCCGTTCGAGATTATCCGGTCAAGTATATTGGTATATTGGTTGTATGTAGAATTGAGCGGACATTACGTTATTTCCCGTGTTGACATCCAAGGGTTGCCGATTTTTCAAGACAGCAACTTATACAACGACAGCACGGTTACCCCCAATATCTCGCTCGTACGACGTAGTAACTACGTCACAGTATGATTATATCTAGACTCTATGATAGCTTGATAATAGGCAGAAGTGAACAAGATATAGAGTAGATACTATGTTGTTTTCTATTGTTAAAGATCAGCCTATGTAGTTCTTTCTCATGCAAATGCGAAACTCCTCTCCGAGATTCAAAGAAAACACAGAATGATATGAGTTCTGTTTTTGAGCAGAAGTCATAGATGAAAATAGTTGGGGATGTAGCTCAGTGGTAGAGCGTCCGCTTTGCATCTAGCAGATTGCGGAAGGTCTAGGTTTCGATCACCTACCTCTCCATTCTTTTGCATTTTTGCTGCATGTCTGTGATAATATCAAGGACATAGACGTCTAACGGGAACAGCGAAGAATTGATTGGGATGAGTCGCACCTTTTCCCCTGCTTCTCTAGGCTGTGGTAAAGAGCACTCGATCGAGCATCCGACAGTCTCTCACCAAAAGTGTTTTAGCTTATCTATAAGCAACAATACGAATTATTACAACACGATGTTGTTTCAATAATGACGGCCTTGCAATAGTGCGACGCCGTGAGCCACCATCACCATCGGTACATCTGTGGTACATGTTATCCGGCTCCATGTCTCAACGCCGATATCCACCCCCACGCCCCCCAGAACTTGGCAAAAGGCTTGTCGACCATGTCAGCGATTCTTGGAGTGAATGCTCGGTCTCAATGTCATGATGCTCTTATTCCTGTGTTGCGTCCAGGACACCTTGCCAAATTCCAGCTCCTTCTCATGCCCGTCGAAGTGTCACAGACACGTCCAGCTCCGTGAACGCAATGGCGGCCGGACCAAAGACACACCGACCCCAACCATCTCCCCCTCACGGGGAAAGGTGTCAGACCCGCGGGGTGCACAAGCCCTACAGGCTCCCAAGCAGTTTCAGCCGCTCATGCTTGACCAACGAACAAGCTACTGTGCCGGCTTGGCCTGCTTGAGTGCTATCATGCCGATCTAGCACTGCTTTCGCTCGTCTTCGCACGCTGTCAGTGGCTGCATCTCATGACGAGGTGTCAGAGATGCTTTGCTGTGGAGTCTTGTGCCAGGGTCGTGCAACGTGCAGGCGCTGAGTCTGCAGACTGCTGTAACGGAGATAATCCTCGGCAAGAGCAAGCTTGGTGGTGAGACAGATCTGCATCTCTACAAAAGAAGTTCGCAGTCCTGCCATTCGGCTGTCTGCTGACCATAACTTTTTTTGGTGATCGCCTTCGTGCATCCAAAAAATTTCCTCATTCGTCATCATGGAGCTCCACGAAGAGAAGTTCGAACATGCTGAGGAGATCGACGAGAAAGACACGTCAGGCACGGGCTACACACACGTGGAAAACCCGGTACTCGAAAAGAAGATTGTGCGACATCTTGATCGCAGGATCCTGCCATGGATATTCGTCTTATGGTTGCTAGCATTCATAGACCGGAGCAACGTAAGTCGCAGCTTACTCGAGGCGTCCAATATCTGGTGACATGTATCTGACCGTAACTAGATCGGCAATGCCAAAATCGACGGCCTCATCGATGACTTGAATCTGACTGGCAACAAATACAACATCTCACTCACCGTTTTCTACATCCTCTATGTTTTGATCGACATCCCATCCAACTGGCTCCTCAAGGTAGTGGGTGGTGGTAAATACCTCCCCATGCTTGCTTTGGCCTGGGGTATTGTAGGAACATGCATGGGCGCAGTCAAGAGCTACGGAGGTCTGATCGCTTGCCGCCTACTATTGGGTGCCTGCGAGGGTGGCATGTTTGGAGGCATCATTCTATACCTCAGCATGTTCTACAAGAGGCATCAGCTCATGTTCAGGCTCGGAGTAAGTGATTCGAGGTTCAGTTAACCAGAATAGCGAATTGACTCTATTGCAGGTATTCTACTGCGCCGCTCCTCTCAGTGGTGCATTTGGTGGTCTGTTGGCCACCGGTCTAGCCGAGATCAGATTCGGCGGATACAACAGATGGCCGTGGATCTTCTTTGTGGAAGGTTCCATGACAATTGTAGTCGCCATTGCTGCCTTCTTCTTCCTTCCGGACACTCCCGGCAAAGCCAAGTTCCTTAGCGAAGAAGAGCAGTGGTACATTGTTCATGTCTTGCGTGCAGACTTGCAAGGTGCCGCGCAGACCGAAAAGATTGATGATGAGAAGTTCAGCTGGGCCGCCGTAAGTTGACTATGAGTACACGGATCTATTGAGAACGTCATTGACAATCTGCAGGTCCGCATGGCCATCCTTAACATCAATACGATCATGATGAGCATCAACTTCTTCCTCATCCTTGTCCCAATCTACTCGTACTCGCTTTTCCTTCCGTCCATCATCGCTGGCCTCGGATACAAGCGCATCACAGCTCAGCTATTCACCGTACCGCCTAACTTCCTCGCCTTCCTCGTTGTGCTGATGGCGTCGTGGATCAGCGATCGCGTCAAGATGCGCGGTCCGCTCATCGCAGCTGGTCTTTCCCTCGCTGCGGTCGGCTATATCATGCAGCTCGCGGCCAAAACACCTGGTGTGCGGTATGGTGGCACCTTCTTCGTTGCAGCCGGCATCTTCCCATGCTCGCCGCTGATCCTCGCGTGGCTGAGTAACAACTTGGCACCACATTATGTCAAAGCCACGGGTCTTGGATTCATCGTTGCAGTCGGAAACTGCGGCGCCTTCGTCGCGACTTTCACTTATCTCAGCGAAGATGCACCGCTCTACACTACCGGACATGCCATTAACATCGGCGCCATAGGACTTAGCCTGTGCTTGACACTGGGCAGCCTTGCGTACATTAGATGGGAAAATGCTGCAAGAGCGAGCGGAAAGAGAGATGGCCGACTGCAAGGACCGAGGGAGAATGAGCTTGGATACAGACATCCTGCCTTCAGATACACTCTTTAAGATAGGTTGTAGTCGTATTCAAGATTCGATAGAATATAAGCATGTTGACTGAATCTTATAAGTGCATCCTGAGCAGTCTTCTTTTTTTTTGCATGAAGCGGTAGTCTTTCGCACTGTTGCGAGACATGAATCTAGTGTGGTATGGTTTGGCAAGTCGGTTGCAGATCCGTGATAGTATCAGACCACGGCGTCCGGAGGCGGCGGGTGGTGTTACAGTGCTCACCCAATAAATTCCCAGTAGGCCAGAAAGCAATCGTGAGATGCATTATGTCAGCGTCGTACACATTGTTCGCCGAAGGTGCTCGGATGGCGCTCCGTCTGCTGTGGCTTGAAGCGGATTGGGGAGACCTCCTGTGCTTGCTGGTGCATGGTGGCGATTGTCTTCTTTGGTTGACTTGGTGCTCGCAGGTCTCAGTCTTCGTCACTACTATCCGTCTCCTCTGCCTTTTTCCTCTTCTGTTCGGCGGCCACCCTCGCCGCAAAAGGAGACTTGCTTCCCTTGTACTCCTTCTGCTTTTGGAAGATGTAGCTCCTGGACTCCCTGTCCTCGCCCTTCCAGCCACCACCGCCTTCAATGTTGCCCAGTGTCCTAACATGGCTGTACCCAGGGTACGCGCTCGCCTGGAATTGGAAGCTTCGCTGGACCTCTAGCTCGCTATGTCGAGCCAGGTCACGAATATTCCACAAAGTATAAGGCTCGCCCTCGAAAAGCGTCACAACAATCGTTCCGTCAAGAGCAAGAAGTTTCTTGGCGCTGGCAAAGAACTTCACGAGCAGTTCCTGGTTGAAGCGAACCTGGCGGTTGACATCTGTGCTTTTGCCACCCACGTGGGGAAAGTTGAAGAGGATATGGTTGAAAAGTCCAGCTTTGCTCAGTGCTTTGTTGTCGCCAATCTTCGTCGCGTCGACATTGTATAGCACTGTCTGGCCTTCTTCCTCGAGGTAGTTGATATGCTCCTCAGCTTGCGGTTTGTACTTCTCGTAGAGCTCCGCCTGGCCATCGTAGCACGTTGCCGTGACGTCGCAACAGCCGTGATGCTCGACTATGGATTTGGCGAACGAGAAGTCTCCTTCGCCGACTAATAGGATGCGGTCCTCTTCGGCAACGAATGGAATGGTCGGCCGTTGTGGTTTCTTCACTTCCTTTTTTGCAGGGCGGTGTCGTTCGTCCTTTGACTTTGATGGGTCCGGCTTCTCGTATGGTGTTTTACGCAGGGGCCCTTTGCCGGTATGCTTGCCTTTCATGTTCTTTGACTTAGCCATTTTGTTGTTGTTTCTAGCTAGTATCAGCCGTGATGGTGTCTTCAGTCTCAAAGCAAAGCTCGGAGGTTTGGACTTTGAACTTTCAGATGTGTATCCAACCCTGATAACCCTACCAGCCCCAATGCGTGACAGCCGATGTGCATTACATACATGTACATGCAATGCGGTTCTGCGTCCACTAATAAATTTTACTGTGTAATGTTGGTCTTATCCAAGTCACAAGTACTCTTGGTATCACCAATAAGCTTTATGGGTGGCCATCTGTCAGTAGACGAGCACAAATAATGTTGCCGCGATTTCGGCCGAACAAGCTAAATGTCTCGAACACGGACTACAGGTTTTCACACCCAGCTCCAAGATCTCTTGCTTTAGCAAACACGAAGATAGTACGATAGGCAAAAGCGACAGTCGCACCAGCGGGCGCATAGTTATCCATACTACCTAGGTACCATACCTGACCGACTCTCCCGTCCGTGAAGATGGCGATTGCAAGAGGCACTTGATGAAACTTCCGTTTGAGGCACTTGTATATTATAGCATATGTACACGATGTCCTCATATCAACCTAGCACAAACTATTCCGTGATACGTTCCTTTCCGCCACCGTCTGCCTTGCCTTCCTTCACAGTCTCCAACACCCTCCTCGCCCTCCGGCGAGCATCAGTGTACATCATGAATTCAGTGTAGCTCCGAGGCATCACCTTGACATCCTTGTCAACTATAAATGTGTAGTTGAACTGTCCGGTCGGCTTTGTCTCGCCATGCTCGACATCCCGAACCTTACTGTCGACGCGTACCTGTACGCGAGTCCTACCGGATTGCGCAGAGCTGAGGTCCTCGTCAGATTGACCGGAGACGAGTGGGGGATCCGTGTACACGACTGTGGCTGTGAGATACAGGACACTTCCCACAGGTACAGGGTTCTGGAATGTTGAGGGATCGAGTGAGACGAAGGTAGGGCGACTGTGGGCAAAGGATGCGGCGCAGCAGAAGGCAAGCTCAAAAGTCTGCTTGAGCAAGAATCCACCGAAGATCATGAAGTGGTGCCTAAGTCATGGATGTAAGTAATGGCAAGGAATACCAAGGCTAAAGAGCAAACATACCTGTTACGATACTGAGGTTGCATAATGCTAGCAGTGCTCACTTGTGTCTTGTCCATGAACTGAACGTTCTCAGGCTTGCGAAGTGGATCGTTAGGATCGTGATACTGCAACTGCCGTTGCCACAGGGCGTGGATCAGATCGCTCTCCTCGTCGTTGGGTGTCTGCTTGAGTAGAGAACGCTTCGAGAGGTCTTTCCTGTGCTTGCTGTTCTGCTCACCCTCGTTATAGATTCGCTGCTCCTCCTCGGTCTCCACCTTGATTGGTGGGAGGCTAACTGGCTTCTTGGTTCCAGGATCCAGAGAGACCATCGTGAACTGACAAGTCATCATAACATCTTCGGGCGCAGCCTTATTGCCCTTCTGAGGAGCTTTGGCAACCTGTAGGGTGATTTCCATGCTGCTACGTCCAGTAGCGTAGGTCACTCGCCCGCTGAGCTCCAGATCGCAAATTTCGGTTAAAGGATGCTGAATTGTAATACGATCGCAAGCTGCAGTAACAGTGGTGACACCATCGCCGGTGTGTTTATATGCTACAACGCCAGATAGAGCGTCCAGGTCCATCAGCAATGTGCCGAAGCGAATGTGTCCAGACGAGTTGAGATATGTGTCAAGCAGCCATGGATCTTGCGCGAGCGGTAAAATCTGTTGTGACACGTCAACTGGTCAAATTCGAGACTATAGATATCATCTGCTACATACGACACTGTGGTAACTATCGGACATGGATCGAGGCGACAGGTCGCGATCAGGAGGTGTTTCGGAAACGCCAGACGCTTTCGTGGGGTCTTTGCCCTCCTGCTGCTTTTGCTTGAGAGCTTCTACCCATGGCGTGCGTACTCTGTTCTCAGTCAAGGCGCGAAATACGCCATCTGTAGAGCGCGTTGCTGATGTTGCGAATTGGCGGCGTGCAGGCGCGCATCCTGAGATTGACTGGCAGGGCTTTGCGCGTGCAAAGAATCGCAGCCTTGGGGTTCGCGTGGCCATTGCTTCGACACGTGTATTCCTTGAACGCGTAGTGAATGTATGCAATAGTTGAGGTCGATATTTGTTTCCGCAGGTTTGGCAACAATGGCATCACTAGACATTTTGAACTCGAAGCTCGATCGGGGTCCCACGGGGAAGGTCAGACCAAGGCGACGCTCAGACCAGCAAGCTCTTCCGATTTCATCTCGTTCCAATCCCAGCTCCTCACTCTCATTGGAACAACGACCACGGTGACTCCTCTTCACGAGCCATGCTACCTCCTGCAATACCGATGCTGCCCGCGCATTCAACATGGGCGATAACGGCGTGTATGGTCTGGGAACGCTGGAGCTGCGACTGGCTGATGTGGACCTAGACCTTCGGCTCTCGAGCGAGGTCACGATTGCTACGTCTGCGAAAGACGAAGCTGACAGTACGTCACATACTCACGGACTAACTGCGAAACCCTTCCACGGCGATGGTCATTGGAAGCCGTGGGTTGTCAAAAGCCATGGCTACCAGCTCAGACTCGATCTGGACATTGCACATGAACTTACGCATGATGATGAGGCGTTCGCGCAACACATAGCAGCGAAGCTGAAGCAGTTCAAGGCAGTAGAGAACAAATGTCAGATTTTGGAGTATACTGACATTTACTTAGCTCTGGGAAAGCCTCGGCCTTGATGTGACTTCAATAGAGACACGTCCGAACAATTCTCAAGCCGCATCGTGGATAATGTCACTGGACCATAGCAAACGAACGGTCTCACCAGAGACAGTGAAGCTTCATAAACTGGCACCAGAACTTCCTTACCACGACATAAAGCCACCACCTGGAGTTCGTGTTATTAAAGTGGAGGCTGTCCGCGTGAAGGTGCTCTTGAGGAATCCGTCCACTGCACAAGTCCTTAAGCCTGTCCCCTGCAAGCAAGACCACATCGAAATCGGAGAAGAGGATCTAACATTCGACGAAGAAAGTCTGTTCTGCACCATAGACACCGCTGATGAAGAGCAACTGTGCCCGAGCGGTGATGCAGGAATTGACGCCGTCGACCACATGCAATGCTCAACATTGCAATTCGCCGAGTCGGGACAGCAGACTAGCAAAGCACCTACCGCTGAGAGCAGCTGCGCCTACCTGACACCAAGGCCATCTCAAGAGAGAAGAGAAGAAGGAGTGCAACGTTCTGGCACAGAGCCAAAGCAACATACGACCCATCGTGTGAGCACCGACACTATCATGGTCTCACTCGAGGCAGGTTTGAGGCATGCCATGTGCAAAGCATCGAGCCGCAATTCCAAAAGCCACACCATAACCAGCAATGAAGACTTCGATTGTCTACCCCTTATTGCACCTGCACTCTGGTTGCCAGGCTACCACAAATCGTTGTCCGAACGAGCCGTGTTTCTCCCAACCATCAGCCACGCGATCGCGAATGTGTCTAGACACAGTTCCACTGGACTTGGGCTCAAAGTGAAGGCATGGCAACTGTGCCACAGATATCCACACAAGGGCAGAGAGCTTTTCTCTCCTGGAGCTGGCGGCAGTCTGAGCACGAATAAAGTTCAGGAGGCTCTCTCTGTGGACCTCTGGGCAGCGATGGCATCAGGGCTCAGTAACACAAGGACTGCAAAACAGTCGCGCTCGCTACGTGATCTCTTCGAATCCACACATGGAGCAAATGGTCTTGAAGTTGCGGAACCTATGCTTGACGAAACTGCCCCAGACTACCAGTCCGACACCACCTGCGAGCGAAGCGATTTCGAAGATCTCCTTGATGTGGCTAGCGAGGCCGAGGACGGGAGTATTCGCAACTTGAGTGTTGGCGACACCAGCAACGTTTGCTCTTCACCTGGGACCGAGGCACCCATTAATCGCTTACCCAACCGTTGGAATCCGGAACATCCATCGCGCCTCGATCCTGATTTCGACATGTTCAAAGACAGCACCGAGCTTTACGAAGGAGAACTATGTGGCGCTCTGGAACCTGGAGACGGAGAAAGTCAAGGAAGGCTCGGCACTCACCGAGGAATTAGTCGAGACTGGAGCGGTTCAGATGTTCTCCGCGACTCAGAGGTCTTGCGATTCCCAGAAACGGCTGGCGCAGAGCCCGACGCCGAGGACATGTTTCTGTGGGATTTGGGAGGCTCCGGATGAAGCAAGGTCTCCAGGAGGTCGATTTGAGTGCACCGTGACCGCCAACACGAAGGCCAGCAATGGACATGAATGTGTGGATAGACTTTGTTAGAGTAGGGCTCGCGATTGTCTCGGAGTATTGCAGAGGCTGTCGATCACAAAATGGGACGCCGATGTGCGACAGCGCGACAATAGTTACTACTTACCAATTCAACGGTTAGGGTCATCGGTATATCTTTTGTCCACAGCCCTATGTTTATGAAAAACTTCGCTTGCACAGTCTGATACAAGGAGGAGAGCAATCAACGGCACCGAAAACATAAGGTTCAGCAGACACACGGCTCCCGCCACGTGAAGAAAACGTGGTGGTGGGCTCAGAGCTTAGGACAAACCCTGAAATCATCAGGAGTCCGACCAAACTTTAGCTACTTTCTGACAAAAAAAATCTCGTGACAGCTTATTCTTACGCCCGCAAGATACCGCGAGATGGGAATGCGCGTGCTGTCAGCTGTGATGGAAAACGTCCCGCTGTCCCAATGTGAAGAACAGGCCGTAGGGTTGAAGTAGTGCCCCACCGTATCCGAAGAGACCAGACGGCTGGCAGCCTCCGAGGAGGAAGAGGTAGATCGCGGGCCAAGCGCGCCGCTATGCCTTGAGTAAGGAAATGCCCAATCTTTAGCGCTTGCGCAAGCAAGATGGGCCGGCCATACAGTATATTGCATTTTGCAGGTGATTTTGCTCGTGCGCCCGCGGGTCCCGGCAAGGAGCGCAGAGCTGGCAGAGCCCAGGCCAGAACACGGCTGGTTGATGGGCGACGCCCGCGACGCTACGCTCCTGCTCGCCAGATGGGTTGGAGAAAGGGTATAGTTCTGTTCGCGTGTTTTAGATGAACGGCTCGAGTCAATTTGCATGACTGGCGGCGACCTTTGGGTTTGCTGTGATGAGATCCCTGCTGTTTCTTCAGGGCTCCCTCCCGCCTGGACGGAACCAAGAACCAGATTTCTCGCTGAAGTCTAAAAGCCCGGCTCGAGTTGGCGGTTCGCCGTTCGTTCCCAATATTGGCGAGTCAGGGGATATCTTCCTTTCGGTAGGATCCATTGCGACAGAACGCCGCCCCAGACAGATCAGAGCGGCGCGGACACGATGGCTCCGCGCAGTCGGTCCTGCACACGGTGCACCTAACGCCTCAGGTCTCTTCAGACGTTGCAGACGGCAGCCCAGACGGCAACAGAGACAAACATGAGGTTGTTGATATGCTCGCGTCGACATGTCTCATGCTGAGGGGACGATTAGATTGATCTACTGCAGGCCCCCGTTCGGATGCCAGCGACCGGCCAGGGACGAGCGCGAGGATATGTGACCGGGATGCTTGCGATTTATCTTAGCGCCTCGCTCAAGGCACGACGCTCGGTCCGTATGCAACATCCCGTTCGTCCACATCCACCGCCAACGCCGACCCGCCAATGCCGCCTCTCGCAAATGAGCCCAGCAGGCGAGACGGACCAGACCTGCATGATCCGAGGCGCGGTTGCAGGGTACTGACTGTATGTATGTGATGTCGACGAGGGCCTGCCTGCAAACACGATCACAGGACGCCGGCAGTAGTAGTTGCTCGTCCGGCTGCAGGAACGCCTCTGCGACCATCAAACATTCAGGCTGGGGCATTATTGTGTCTTCTCTGTGTCGCGTTGTGCTGCGTTCTGCAGGAGCGAGAGCTGGCCTGGCTTGTTGGCCCTAGACGAGCACACTCGCGTCACACAGCGGCGAGGCGATCGGCGGGGTCCAGCGCATCAGCGGCGTGCCGAGAATATCTCAGGCTGACGGCAGCGCTGGTGGTTGGTGAGCTGGTCTTGCTGGCGTCTCCCTTGCTTCGCCTGCTCTGCCTGGCGGACGGCACTCCTGCACCATGATGCACGCATTATTACACCTGTTTCGTCTACTGAGTAGTGAGCTTGCTCGGCCACGGCTGTCTACGGTATGCTGGCCGTGACGGCAACGATAATGCCCTACATCAACAGTAGTCACAGCGGGCCTTCACACGGCCCAGAGATGCGCCGCTGCCTCGAGTGCCTCGCTGGCGCTCTGTCAAGGACACAGGCACAAACGACCAGGTAAGTGATCACTTCCACACTTCCACCACGGCTGCACGGCCAAGCACGGGAAGCGGCGGTAGGCTCCCCCATCCGCAGTAAAACGAAACGCCACCCATTCCAGGCCCCCGGGTGTGCTCCACGACCAGGGTATTGGCCCTCGAGTCCAGCGTCCCTCTCAGGCTCGTTTGCGCCCGCCTATGCGTTTCGCCCCTCCGACATGGGAATCGCCGTTCCCAAGCGATCTACCGCTACCCGTCCTGCGCGCGCTTGAGAGGATGCCCGTTGCGGATCCTTCCTCATATACTGCCCTCTACCGCTGACTTCAGCGCTCTCGAGGCCTCACGACTAGACGACGCGACGACGACGACTCGACCACTCGCCCAAGGCACCTTTCCGCATCCTCGCCCTGCACCGCGTCAGCAGTCTGCGGCTCTACGCTTCACCTCGCATCGGGTGTTGGCAGCCATTCCCTTGCATCATACACAGCGATAACGACCATGCAATAATCCGCCGGTTTCCATCCTCGGACTGGTCAATCACCCTCAACTGGAAGTAAGCTTGGACGCCGGCCCTGCTTTGTGTCACTACCTGGCGAAGCAACCCCAGCGTCTCGACTGCTGTAATCTATTTCATTGGTAACCTGGACATCACTCCCTCAGCTGGACACAACCGCCGCTTACCTCCTCACTTCAGTCCGCCGCGCATAAGTGGCTCACTTGTTCCATCTCTCACGCGCGCTTTCATTGCTGCGCGGCGTCCCTTTGACAGGGTCACCACCTTTGGATAATTTTCACGCAACGCTCTAGCGCTCGCCTCACTTCTTGAATAATTGGATTCGCCTTGGACTTTGGGAGGCCGCATTTGCTCATCGGCGTTCGCCACCTGGAAAACGTTCTTGGATTCTCGTCTTGCTAGCCTACAGAGGCATTGGAACCTACCATGATGTCCTATAGTAATCTTCAGCCGGGTGATGTTGTCCCGAGCTTCTTCAACCCTGCAATTGTTGTCGGGTCATACTTTGCGAGTTTCAGCGGATGTCTCCTAACGATCGAATTGCTTCACCGTCGTGGTACCGCGCTCGGTAGCTGGAGAAGCTGGTAAGCGTGTTCGACATTGTTCTTTGTTCATCCACTGACGTCTCTCAGGCTCGAAAACTTAATGTGCGCTACTGCAATGGGCGTAGTTGGCATCTGGTGTATGCACTTCATCGGGTACGTCTACCATAAACCCTCATCCATATATTCACCCCTGACTTTGAAACAGCAATCGCGCTATTACCCTTGGCGATGGTCGCAATTCATTACAGCTTGCCTACGCCCCAGGATTCACTACGCTTTCTGTATTCCTGCCTGTGATAGGACTCACCGCAGCATTTGCAGCGGCCGAGTACCGAACCTCAAAGCCCCTGCACCACTGGCTTGCCCTATCCATAACTGGTATCATTGCCGGTCTGTCCATTGTGGGCATGCACTACATCGGCAACCTTGGTACCTCAAACTACAAGCTTCAGTATCACCCAAAGTTCCTAGCTGCAGCTTTCATCATCGCCGAAGGCGACTGCTTGCTGGTCCTGGCCCTGTTCTACACTTGGCGCGAGGCATGGATCAACTCATGGTGGAAGAGACTCTTCTGTGCTGCCTTCCTCGCAGCAGGTGTCTCTGCGATGCACTTTACCGCATCCATTGGCTGCCGGTACATCTTCCAACATTATGCCGCCGCTGGTCAGAAACGTGATGTGCAGGTCTTGATTGCTGGAATACTGTGCGGCGCCGCAGCTGTGATATTCCTCACCTACCTTTTCATCACTCGCCACAAGGCATCCAGCAACAAGAAGCGAGCATCGAAGGTTGTGCTCACGTGTGCTGTCTTCGACCCAGAAGGCAGAATCCTTGTCCACACGGACGGTACCCTTCCGGCTCGTGAGATTACGGACAGATACAATTCGACCGGCTTCACAGACGACTTTAATACGGCACACTCCGTGATGCACTGGATGTTCAGAGTCACATACAACTGGGCAGGTGTAAGCGATCTTGTACCCAAGATGAAGAGCCACTTGATCGCCCAGCGCGGACACAACGACTTAGGATCCCGCCCTGAGAGTCCTGCCTCCAGTACAATCTACGATCCATCTACCTACACCGACTACTCTGTCATCTTCCGCGAACGCTTTTGTGTCGCCGCTGCGAATCTGGCATCCAGCCTGCACGTTCCCTTGGAGAAATTGGGAGTCCTCTACGACAGAATCATCGAAACCGCAACGTTGCCGGATACACACCCAACCGTGCGGAGCGCTCGACCCACGAGCAAGCAGGAGGACATCGAACTCGGTACAAGCCTTCGCAAGCTCGTATTTGGCAAAGGACAGATTCTGTTCGTGGTCCGTCAAGTGGAGACCGAAGAAGTCGACCGGCTGCTCAATGCTGGCTTCAGATTCGCAGCTGTTCCTAATGTTGCGCGAACGATCGCAACATCTCTTCAGGTACCTGTGACCGTGCTCGAGTCACACTGCGTCGAGCTCCAGCGCTATGTTCAGAATCTCGAGAAGCTCGATAAGTCTGGCACGTGGCTCGGTCTCTTCGCACCTATCGCTAAGGCGCATGGCGGATTCGATATTGTCGTCAACAAATATGCCCAAAATCAGCTGCCCGACGTTCAGCTGCTGAAGAATCCACCTCAACCATGGCAGCACGATGTCCTGGCGGGCATGGACGGCCTGCGGCCACATGCTTGTATCCGTCAGATGGAGAAGCGACTGGGTGTGCAAGAGGACCGAACACCACAATCGATTCGCGAGAAGACGTTTGCTTCGACAGTCATTGCTTCCATCCAAGCCCTTGACCGCAACCTGCCTAGCGAATGGTTTAGTCAATCGCACTTTCTTGCAAAGGCTCATCACGCGCACTACTCTACGGTGACGGGTGGCCAGGCGATGCCTACGGTGATCTACTCCTTTGTCGTCATGGCAGACATGCACGTGGCCATCGACGCTTTCGACTCCGTCTCGCGCGTGCCCATGTCCTTCTTCAGCATCCGTCAACGCTGCTACGCTGGATCGCCTGATCACCAGAACCTGGCTCGTGATATTCACGCCGAGTTCGGCCCACTCTTTGGACGTAAGATACCCAAGGCGCAACAGAGCTCGAAACTAAAGGTTTCTGGTTTGAGCAGCAAGCTGAAGCGTCTGGACTCCACCCACGGCGAAGGGCCAATCTACAAGGAGCGCAAATCGAGCTACACAGACACCGACACGTCTTCGGAGAACGGCCTTGTCGATAAAGTCGAGCCGATCGCAGTCCACTCAGCGCAAATCCACGACGCCGAGTCGGAGGCAGACAACGCCCGCCGCGATAACTTCTGGGGCGGCATCATGGTGAACAGCGAAATGACAATCCAAAACGAAGGACGCGTCGAGTCGTCTGACATCGCCAATCGTGAGTTTGGTACCAGCGGGGCCATGGGACTTCAGACCGCCGTCTCCGCAGTCAAACAGGAAGACACGTTCGTCGAAGAGCTAATGGCCGTGACGCGCGCGAAGTTCATCCCGCCGAAGCCAGGCTACTAGGAGTCGCTGGGACTGACCAGGCCCGGCAACTCACGGTGGGGATCCAGCGGCAAACGCAGGAGTATGTCTTCTCCGCGGTCGTCGCTAGGTAGCTGAACAAAAATTGGAATACAGCACAACACTTTTCAGCTCTAGTGCTTTTTTTCAATTGTGAAAGAGGGGGAAAAGGCCTATGTAAGAGATGGGAAACGATTAATTATTTTGGATTGGATTGGATTGGACTTTTGCAGCGGAAAAGGCGGCACTCATGTTCTTTGAAACGAACAATTATACCCTGCTGCGTGCTTGCTTTTGGATTTGGCTTGTTCTTTTTCCTTTGGAGGGATGGATATTCATGGGCATGGGAGGCGATGGATACCAGAAAGGGATTGTTGGGAATGCTCAATGTATGATATGTAAGCCTATTCTAAGAACCTACTTCGACCTGGACTGATCACAAAGCTGTTGAATGTGAGATACGTGGTCCGCCCCAATATGCTGCTGCGTGTTATGTGAGCATCTAGTTTCACGGACTCAACACTCTTCAAAGAACTCCTCAAGCATCCCCCTCAAGCGATAAACATCACCAGCCCCCAACCCCTCCCCCCTCTTCTGCACCCCCTCAACAAACCCCTCAAGCACCCTCCCCTTAAGCTCCCTCAACCGCTCAACCCCAACTTCCACCCCACGAACCCAAGGATGCAAAATCCCACAATCACCATGGTGATCCTGCCACAACTTACGCACAACCACCTCCACCGTCCCTTTCCTCCCACATCTGGGGATCAGGATTCTTAGCTTAAACGTCTCAACGCTGACGCCTGGGTGGCGGGAGTCGAAAGTTAGTTCTAGGGATTGGATCTGAGAGAGGTGTGAGGCGGGGAGGGATGTGAGGAAGAGCGTTGTTTCGCGCTGCATGCGGAGGACGTGCGGGATGGCGTTCCCGCTGTCGTGCAGGTGGCTGTGGACGTCTGTCTTTAGACCTATGGCGAAAGTGCACGAGTTGTAGAAGAGCGGGAGGACTTCTTCGAGTAGCTGTCTGTTGGCGCGGGCTAGAGGGGGTAATGTTGGGAGGGTGAGCGGTTCGGTGACGAAATCGGCGCAGTAGAAGGTGTAGATTGACGTTCGGAGCTCAGATGGTAGTTCGAGGAAGCGGTGGAAAGTTGGGGTTTGGTCTGCGAGGCGGAGGGCTTTGGCTAGGTCCTGGCGGGTTGCGGTGGATATGTCAGGTATGTTGGTGAGACGGCGTTGTTGCGCGAAGAGGCGGAGCTCGGCGGTTTTGCATTTCTCGTAGCCGGGGAGGGAGCGGGCGATGGATTGGAGGAGGGAGGGGAAGTCTGAGGACGGGACTGTGTGTGGGTAGTTGTGGGTTTTGAGGTGCTGGCGGATTTCGGAGACTTGGTGGGTGAGGATGTAGTTGGGCAGGCGCCAGTAGCGGTCTGATGGGTATCCTGGTTTGATTTGGCGGAGGGGGATTGGAGGGTTTGGTGGGGGAGGCATGGTGACGGGCGCTGGTGTTGCTCTTCCTCAATGGCATGTCGCCGCGGTTATGGACTATATATCATGGCTACAGGTGAGTTGTTTTACTGGCTCGTTTGGTCGAGATACGCCAACGGTTGTCAGGCATTGGCTTTGAGATTCAAAAGGAGGAATGTGTGATTGAACGGGAAGTCAAAGATCGATTTGCCTACTTGAAGGTCATCTGGGCACTAGTCAAAGCACATGATGCTTGCTTGCACTGGCCATTGGGACGAGGTTAACAAAGGTCAAGACAAGGGGACGTGTGCATGCTATCTTAAGGTACTGCTTGGCAATGGCAGGAAGCAAGCCATCATACTTCCACAAGCTGCATCGATTGACGTGTACGCCTGCAGAGCAAACGCCGGGCAGAAGAGAAAGTATGTTGTTGATATCAACAAGACAAAGGTCACGGACGGGAGGAAGCAGAGTCCACCTCGGCTAGCTAGGAGGATAACTTTACCTGCTGCACGTTTCATCAAGCACGGAGGATTCTTGCAGCGCGATCTACCCGCCGCCCGCCGCTACAAGCGCATCTTATCTTATCTCCCTGCTGAAGTGTAGGCCAGTTTGCAGCGATGATACCATCGCTCGCTCAGCCTCAATCAAAATCAAATCTCTCACATCCCGACCCGGACGTGCCCGTCCGTCTTTGCCCCCCCAGGCGAGCAATCAGGGTCAAGAGCGCCGGCAAAAGAAAGCCTGTAGTCGTAGATACGCGCCAGGCATAGATAGGTAGGTACAGTGTACTCGTCTTCTTTCCTCCTCTCGTACTGCCATCGTCTACTGTCTGTCCCTACCGACTCCTCACACCCATACCTGCTCACCATGAGCACTCTCGAGAACACTATCCAGGAGGGTGCCTCCACAGCTATCATCGTGCCTGGACCTCCCACTCTGACCATCTCCTACACGAAACTGCGCAATGACGTCCAGATCTTCCAGCAGAAGCTCGCCGGCCTCGGTGTCTCACCTCAAGCCGCCGTATCAATAGCCCTGCCCAACAGCTATCCGTTCATTGTCGCTTTCCTCGCCGCTTCATGGCAGCGCGCGATCGCCGCTCCGCTAAACCCAGCCTACAAGCAGTCCGAGTTCGAATTCTACATCGATGACCTGTCATCGGCTCTGGTGTTGGTGCCGCAGGGTCAGGCTGAAGGTCTAGCTGTGCAAGCTGCGAGGAAGTACAACGCCGCGGTGGCCGAGTGCTACTTGGACCCTCAGACCAATGAGGTAGTGTTGGATGTCAAGGAGCATGGAAAGCTGGCAGGCCAGGGCAACAGGAAGGTGGAGACTCCACAGCCAGATGACACTGCGCTGGTGTTGCACACTTCGGGAACAACAGGCCGACCGAAGGCTGTGCCTTTGACGCACCGCAACCTGACCAGGACGATGAAGAACATCCAGAACACGTACAAGCTCACAGCTGCCGACCGGACGATGCTCGTCATGCCATTGTTCCATGTCCACGGCCTTCTGGCTGGTTTCCTTGGTCCATTGGCTTCCGGTGGCTCAGTGGTCGTGCCCGGCGCATTCAGCGCCAGCAACTTCTGGCAGCACTTCACCACCCACAAGGCAAACTGGTACACGGCAGTGCCCACGATCCACCAGATCTTGCTGCGATCGCCCAAGCCAAACCCAGTCCCCAATATCCGCTTCATCAGATCATGTAGTTCTCCGCTCTCGCCCAAGGTCTTCCAAGACCTGGAAGATGCATTCGGCGCACCAGTGCTGGAAGCTTACGCCATGACCGAAGCCTCCCACCAGATGACTTCCAACCCTCTGCCTCCAGCCAAGCGCCAGCCTGGCTCAGTAGGCATCGGCCAAGGCGTCGAAGTCAAGATCCTCGACGGAGAAGGCAAAGAGGTGGCGCTCGGCAAGGAAGCCGAGATCTGCATCCGCGGCGAGAACGTGACCAAAGGGTACCTCAACAACGATAATGCCAACAAAGAGTCGTTCACGAAAGATGGCTTCTTCCGCACCGGCGACCAAGGCAAGCAAGACGCCGACGGCTACGTGATCATCACTGGCCGCATCAAGGAGCTCATCAACAAAGGCGGCGAGAAAATCTCACCGATCGAGCTGGACAATGTGCTCGCGCAGCACCCGGCTGTTTCGGAAGCAGTGTCGTTCGCAATGGCCGATGAGCTGTACGGACAGGATGTCGGTGTGGCGCTCGTGCTCAAGGAGGGTAGCAATTTGACAGCCGAGGAGATGAAGACCTATATGCGCGAGAAGGTCGCCAAGTTCAAGGTGCCGAAGAAGGTGTTCTTCACGGATATAATGCCGAAGACCGCCACTGGCAAGATCCAGAGGAGGAATGTGGGCGAGGCTATGCTTGCGCAGGAGAAGCCCAAGGCGAAGTTGTAGGCTATATAGAAGTGGTGGAAGAGGTGGTTGTGTTGGGCATATACCCGATAGAGTTTCGATGATAGAGAGGTATTAATTTAGAGCTTGACTACGAAGGAAAAACAGATGCTCAGCCGTACTTTATCTATCTATTCATCATCCTTCTCCGGAACCCCGCTATTGTTACAGCCGATATGCGTCTTACCATCCATGTACAGGTACAGCTGCTGCGCTCAAGTTTGTATACGGACTGTCAATGGTAAATCATAAGGTCATCAATTTCCAATGCAAATAGTACTAGCACACCCGAATTTGAGACATAGAGGAGACTTGGTTGGTATTCCACCGGCTAGAATTCTTCTCTGTACGCCTATAGCCTATAGTAGTAGTACAGTAGGGTGTCGACAAATCGAGAATTAACATCGGTGTTAGTGCTGGTGCGTGAGTCGTACACAAACTTGAGCGTAAGTAGGTGACTATCTCTCGCTTCAATCCAAATCCCTCGGCCTCACAATTCCCCGCCCAAAGCTCTCTCCAGTTCCAGTTCCCCTCCAAACCATGTTCAATTGCCGACATCGCAATTGCAACATCAACTAAAATCCCCCAAAGCTCCACTTCCACATCCTCGACTACGAAACCACATGTCCTTCCTCCGCAGCACCTTATCACCCCTACAACACTCTTTCCTCACCATTACCCGCGCATTCACAACCACAGCAGCCCGCACAATGGCGCCCTCCAAGCAAGAATGGCTCGTCATCCTGCCCGATTACACTGGGAAGCTGGCTGAGAGGAACTCGGTGCGCGCGTACGTCCTCAAACCCCTCATCCCCCTCTCCACCAGATCAGAATCTTGCACAAGACGCTGACTCGTGTCTGTCTTCCACAATAGTGATCACCTCAAGCACACCGGCCCAGACGTCTCATCCGGCCTGATCGTCCTCGGCGGCGCGATGCTCGAGGAACCGATCCAAGAGGGCGTTCCGCCTAAGATGAAGGGGAGTGTTTTGATGTGTGTGGCGGATACGGAGGAGGAGGTGCTGGAGAGGGTGAGGAGGGATGTTTATTGGACTAGTGATGTGTGGGATAAGGAAAAGGTGAGTGAATCGAATGCTGTTGGATGGATGTGGAGGAGAATCTCTGTGGGGATCATTGGGGGTGAGGTGTGCTGGAGGGTTGGGCGGGAACGTCGATGTGGATAGAGTGATGTTGGACAAGGATGGTTTTGCTGACTACCTATATCTGAGCAGGTGCAGGTTATTCCGTTCAAGAGTGCTATTAGGGAGGCTCTTAACAAGTGAGTGGGATGAAATGAAGACACGATTTGCATGAAAGTGTTACGATGAGCCCGCCTCTTCCGAGTAAAGTGAGCCCACCACAATCATCATTTTCACTGTCAGATCTCAGCCGACACATTTACTCGTGAAGCTTTATGGGAACAGCTTGAGCATTAGATGGAGTGAGGAGCGACAACCTTCAAGCCTATTCTAGCAAGAGCTCATGTCCACGTGATGATTGCTTGATCTACAGCGAAGACACCATAACTTTGTTGTAGTGAGCGTGGCATCGTTCTTTCCCTTTCTCTTGCCACGCAGGCGCGGCGGACTGCCCCTCATACCTTACACTCGTCTCTGCATACACCTCACTCACCAACCAGCCGTCACAATCTCTCGCGTCTCCCCAACTGTTTCGGCCTCACGCAATTCCACCCCAATTTTTACTCGAGACATACATGCGCCCACACCCACAAACTCACTTCACCCTCATCACCACGAACCAGGCGATGTCGAACACCGACCAAATGGCGGACAAACAGAAGATCAAGCATTTGCAACAACGAGTTGACCGTCTCGAGGAACTGATCAACTCGCTCGCGGCCAAGAACGCATCGGCTGCCAGCGCAGGAGCTACCAAGCCAACAACCTCGACGGCAAACAGTATGCAATCCGTGTCAGCCGCCGCCGACGAAAAGCCAGTGCCATACCTCATGAAACTGCCACCTGAGCTCCGCACGGACATCCTCGAGAGAGTTCTCCATCAGGTCTTCGCAGCCGATCCCTATGGCCTCATCCCACCGCTCTCACTGCCAGTCACTATGTACACCGGCAGAACCAGGTTGCCCGCAATCCTCCACGTCAACCAAGTCATGCGCACCGAAAGCATGAGGCTGTATCTCAACATTGCTCAAACCAAGATCGCAGACCTCGAGATCGAGAACAAGAGACTCTACCAGGCGCACGAGAACTTGAAAAACCACCTTGAGAGAACTAGCGGAGTTTGGGGGAGGGGCGGAGCTCTTGACGCCAATTTGCAAGCCATGAGCAACAGCATCATCTACAAGTTCACGGCTATGACGGATGTGGATGCGGCTTGCAAAGCCCTCCAGGGGACGTTCGAGCACAAGAAGGCACTGCCGCCACGCTGGATCATTCGCGCGCGGTGATCTTGTCGGCTGATGATACGGAGATACTCCACGTTCACAATGGGCAGCAGAGACCTTCGCGTTGGGCAAGGAAGATCGGAACGCAAGTAGTTGGCTTACCAGACTATGAGACTAGCACATTCTTGTCTAGAGCAACTAAAAACATCGATTGGAAACAGTTCTGTGATATCTATGATCTCGTACTTTTCGATACTTCTGCTATGCATCACAAAGTTTTCCAATTCTTCCCAATAGTCCACGAACACCTGGTAAGTGAATTTGACGTCTGGGCTTCATGCTGGTGGCATTCCTGTCGCAATCAAACCACGCTTCCATTACCGTTTCCCATGCATTTTACCTCAGACTGCTACCAGCACACACGACGGCCGAGACAATCTGAGCCTTGCGACCACTGAGATACGATGAGCTTATGCTTGCTTGCGATGCTGCACAAGAAAGCTGTTCACTGTCTCGTGCACTTGTTTAAGGTCGCTCTCTCGAAACTTAGAGGCTTCTGGAGGCGCTGCAATGGCCCGAAACAAAGTATTCAGCTCCGACGACAAGTAGTCCGCGCACTCCTGAGCAGATTGCACGCGATCTTGAATTATGCGAGGTTGGTGAGAGAACTGAGAGAGTTGAAATACTGAGTAAAGATTTGTGTATGGAGCTCTGGTGGGAGGTCGGAGAAGCGATTGAAAGTAGCGTTCTCGTGTTGTGGCATGGGCCGAGGGGCAATTCGCTGCTTCCGAGTGGTGGATTGGTGTCACAAGCAAACGGATGCTGTTGAAGATCTCCCTCCACTCTCGTTGGGGAAGGTGCGTCCATCGAAGACTGCGCTCAAACGCAGTGCCATAACTGATGGCAAGGCACGTGCGAGTATGGTGGTCAGCACGTGACTGAAGCATAATTAAATCCATAACGCGCCTTTATGTAGATGCGAAGTAGCCCCTCAACCTCCTTGTTGCATACAATGGATGAAAAGCAACGCCGTGCAAACCTTGTAGCGAACCACGATCACTCTGTCGACCTCTGATTAGGACCTCCAACCAACCCAAACTCGTGATCGGATCACCTAGTCTCCGAGTAATCGTTGAGCGCAACACAGACAGCGCCGCGATGGTGACCGTTATACTGCCTGATGATCAATTTGCTCTGCAGTTCCCAGAGTCTGGCGTAGTGATCTGAGCAAGCGGTGACAAGGTAAGCCGAATCGGCGGAGAATGCGCAATCCCACACCCATCTCTGGTGACCGTCTAGCTCCTGCTCGAGCTCGAAACCCTCATCTTCGCCTGTGCCGTTTGCCTCTGAGTTCATGGCAGCTTTCTGAGCACGCTCGAGATCGACTTGCCAGATGCGAGCCGTGTGATCGGCTGAGCATGTCGCGAGATGGCGCACGTCTGGCGAGAGCAATACACGTGTGATGTAAGTGCCGTGGGCACGGTATTTGGTGACTGGGATCAGAGTGGTAACGTCCCTAACGGTGATCAAACGCCAGACAAACACTGAGCCGTGAACACTGTTGCTCACAGCTGCGCAAAGTAATGAGCCATCTGTAGCGACCGTAACTGAGGCGACTGATTTGTCGTCTTCCGGAACCAGCTGGTGGCTGCATTTGTTCTCGCCGAGATCCCAGATGCGCACATTTCCGCCACGATCACACGAGATCAGCTCTCCCTGGTTTGGGTGAATGACGACGTCGTTGACGGGGACGCCATGTGAATAATTTCTTTGGATGTGACCGCTACGAGTGTCCCAGATCTTGACAGTACCTGGAGAATTGTCAGAATCTGAGGACAATTTGCTTTAAACTTTTGGTCTTCATACCATCTTCTGAACTTGTGACCATCCATTTGCCTTCACAGTGGAACGCAACACCGGTAATATTCCCTGTGTGGCCTTCGAATGTGAGGACGGCAGCGGGATTTGTTGATCTGATGTCGTAGAGTTTGACGGTGTGATGGCCAGCAGCTGCCAGGAAGCGCTTATCCGGAGAAATGCATAGGCGATTCACCTGCGAGTCGGGGTGAGGGATGGTTCGTGAGCAGATGCCGCTTAAAGCTTCCCAGAATCTAAATGCGAAGTGGTCAGCGACACAGATCAGCGTGGACCAGAAGTCTTTCGTGTTTTCGCGCAGTCTGCCAAGACAGCAGGATTCTAGTCAGGACATTTGGCGACATTCGCAGCACCGATGGGAGTGACCGTATCAGAGGCGCAGCAACCTCGCTCCAGTATCTTCAAATTTCAAGGCGTGTTGAGGTCGGCGCCTCGTTCGTGCAGTCGCTGCAAATTGCCGACGTTGAGCAAGCGGTATCTTCGCGGTGGCGTGAGGTCAAGTTTTGAACGTCGTGAGTCCTCACTCAAACACTATTGCTGCAGCAGACACACCCCTTTGAACGCACTCCAAGTACACAAGACAAGACGTCAAGTGTTCGCACCTAGCAATTCAGAGATCGCTATCTCTCGCCCAGTCTCCAATTCTGCCAACGCCAGACATACTCTCGACTTACCGGATTGTGTGATCGTAACCAGCTAAGAATCATCAGCGATGCTGTGTGAATAGATCCGTTGGGCTCCTTCAACATACCGGTGCAGAGAATGACGCTCATCTTGTCTCGCGCTCTCCCATGCCAGGAAGCGGCTTTCGCTAATCGTGCTAGCAGTCGCTAACGATTCGATGCAGGGCTCCAGCTACCAGTCACTTTGCTCGACGATGGCTAGATGTGTCGCAAATGGTTGAGCAGATCTACCGCTTTGTTGTACGGCCGTATATTATCTGGTATTTTGATGTTGGTGGTTGTTCGTGCTGTGGTCGCCGATGGCCAGCCTGCAGTCCAGCCCGTTCGCGTGTCGCCCTAGGATGTTGCTGCACGAATGCCGGCAGCTACGGCAAACGTCCGTGCGTCTGTCGACTTCAGCCTTGGCAATGTCGGCCACCTCTTTATGATGTCGGACGAAGATTTGGAGTGTTGCGCGACATCAAAAAATCATGTTCTCATTTCTGAACGAAATTGTGCAAGGCCGAAGAGGAAGCACCACCGGTCTTATCGCTGCTACTCTTTCCTCTGGCGGACTTCCTGGCAATTTCTTCCAACCTGGACCTTCCTCAGCATAGCCCTTGCCTGGAATTGCAGAATGTCGCGATGAAGAGAGCCACAGTCGATTGCGAGCGGTGCGCTCGTGACTTAGAGTCGCAATTAGTTGGAGCCAGTATTGCTGGCTATGCTTGGACCATCCGAGGACTGAAAGCAACCTGACAGCTGGAGCGTGTTGTGATTATTCGGACCATGAGTTGCCGCGGTTGAGAGTGCACGTGTTTGCGACCGGATGAGGCTTCATATTGTCGCCTAGTACGGGCGCAATGTGAGCCTGTGTACAATCGCGCGCAAGCATCGTCGCGCGGAATTCAGCCCCTCGGTTTGGTCCCCGCTGTGCTTTACTGGCCGTGTCTGATATGCGCCAATGCTCATGCAAAATGCTGATATGATCGACCGGTCCTCATGCGCGCTAGAGTGGCTCGCAAGATGTTGCTGGCGCTCACTTACAATGATATGGCCAACCGCAGCGAAGCCTCAGGCTCGTCTGTCACGGCCTCTTGAATCTGCCTGCACGGCATGATCGACCGATTGGCATCCATGGGGTTCTGTGCAATACTTAGCGGCCAACTCTCTTGCAAACATGTGCACAATGCGGTGGCGGTGCGCTTATGTCAGCGAAACAGGCTGCTTGCGATGTGGCTGTAGTGTTTGGGGTCACGCCACGGCAGAATCTCAAAATCTTGTCCACACACCTACTCTAAGCATGCGTACTGCAATTGCGAGCGCAAAGTCGGCCGTATGGACACGAAACAAAATCGAGATGGAAGCTACGAAAGAGGGCTACCTTTTCATACTGATATCAAATCCATCTGGTGCTGTGCGGAGGAGCGCGGTGTAGCTGGGCGCATGGGCACACGGTAAAGACGTAAGGACAGCTTTGTTTTGTCCGCACCATTCACAATGGCCTCAAAACACATGGTGGTAAGTATGCTAGAACTCTCGTATTTTTCACTGTCCGTCACCAATGTTCAAGAAGGAGACGCCGCTCCGGCTGGAGGCAGCGTCTCTCAAAGATACACATCCCAATACACACAGCTACCATCACCATCCAGCACATACACCCGTCTCATAACCACTCGAAACACACACCAACTCTCTTGGCATGTCTCAACAACAGGTCAGCTATCACCCTCAGGCTGCTTCGCAGTCTCTGGGTGGTCAACAATGGGGTGCCAACAATGGCAATGTCGTCTATTTCAACAACATCGGACCCGCCTATTATAGCACATATCCGCATGTGCAAGGATCTGCTACGCCCTCCTCTGTGCAGAACGGTGGTCCACAGAGACCTCAGTTGCCCGTGCCTGATGCTCATATTCCCGGCTTTACCCGTACGGGTCACCCCGTACAGCAACTGCAGCCACATTTCGGTGGCACTAATGTGCAGTCTCACATGGGGCACGTCTGCAATTGCCTGAAGAACCCCACTGAGCAGGAGCGCCAGATTCTGCACGTACTGTGCAACTATGTCATCGAACGCAGCCGGAACACAGGCCGCACAGGCGACTGCGACCTCGTTGGCGAAGAAGTTTCTCGAAAATGTGTCGACCTCTTCAACCGCAACGCGGAGGTGGCAAAGAACATGTTCTGGCGCCGCGCTCAGAAAACCGCAAGTCAGCGAGAGAACCGGGCAGAGGTAAAGCAACAGAAAGCCCGGGTAGAGCAGCCCGATCTGGGCCAACAATGGCCGGCCAACACACCAGACTACTACCCGCAGACGGTGAATGGCAACGCTGGCGACTTCCAGGCCAATGCAAACATGGATTTCTATAGCGTGCCTTCGGACCACAACCCTAAGAACCTCATACAAATGCAGATGCAGCGGATGGCGTATCAAGCGCTTCCGTCACAGGATCAATTGAACCTGGACATGCAAGCCGATCCACAATACGCCCTGCCAGCGGTTCTGCAATTCGGCCTGCAAATGGGTCCACAGCCCATCCAGCAAAATCTCTAGGATCTCGGTTCCTATACAGCTGGACCTCGAGACAGCAGGCGTGCCCATACCGCGTACATTTGCTACTGTTTCCTTTCCACCATGCGACGATACCCAGTCCGTCGCGAGCAACTGTGTTTTTCTTTTGCAGTCAGCACATTGTCACCATTGATTCATCGGCTTATTGCATTTTGCATTGATACCGCTTTACTGGTTTGTTGGTTTTATATTCGCATCGCACTTTCCGGCACGCATGTCCTACTGCAACAGACTCAACCGCTCGAAAGCTTTGAGCACCGGCGCATCAACTTTCTTTCCAGCAGCATGCAAGGCTTCCCATTGCACGCCTTCTCCTCCCACCGGTCTGTACTCGCCTTCCATCTGCACATCGACATTGGGCTTCATCTCTGGCGCTTGCGACTCAAACACCTGCGCAATGCTCACCTTGCAAGCCTCGACCACTTCCGCCATCGCCGTTTCCACAGCGACGGCGCGCTCACGCATGGCCCTCCTCATCAGGCCGTGCAGCAAGCTCGACACGTCTTCGCTGGTGGAGTTCAAGCGCTCGATGAGTCTGATGATCGAGTTTACCAAATATTCTTCTTCATACACGGTTCCCTTCTTTCCTTTTGCGCGCTTTCTTTCTTCGCGACGGCGGTTCTTGGATGTTTTACGCGTCGCATTCGTGGCCAACGTGCCGGTACTGCGATTTGTGTACCTGGTCATGAGCGTGCCACCAGAAGTCGTAGCCTGCGAAGGCGCGATAGACAAGTTATCCGGCACATCACCGCCAGCATCATCGGCCTCGCCCAAGAACGCCATGGGATCTTCTGCTTTCTTTTGTCTCAATTCGCGAATTCTGGGTACTTGCTCGTTCAGTTGTGTTTTCATATCAGCCAGAAGCTCCGTCATGGAAGCCGAGCTCTCGATCAAGCCTTGGTCGACGACCTTGGCGATCAGTTCTGGCTGCTTGCGTTGTACCGCCAAGCGCGTTGCTTCGGCGAATTTGTTGGCTTTGCAGAGAAGTCTGAGGGCGTTGGGCACGTCGTCCAGGTAGTCCACGTAGATAGTTGCTGCAGCCACGAAATCTTTTGACTCTTCTTGTCCTGCTGCCAGATCCTCTGCCAATGTTGAAAGCTCGCTCTCCGTGATAGGTACCAGGGCCGCAGAAGCCAGGCACTCGCGCCACATGCTTGCCGAGCGGTATGCCTCATATGCCTGTGCGTAGTCCTTGACGAAATCGTATGCAATGCCAGCATCCTCGTACCTGTTGCGGCTGCCGAGGTAATCTGCGTAGAGACCCATGAGCTCGTGAATCTTCGCGTCGTCGTAGCGATAAAGTTCCATCGCAGCACCGTGAAGCTCGTGCTTGCCAACGTAATCCTTCAGCTCGCCGAACTCCTCCATGGCGTGCAAGTGAGTAAGCGCCTTGCGGTACCGCTTAAGGTCGTTGTCGATTGCGAAGCGCTGTCTCAAAGGCTGCTGGTCGAGCAGATTCTGCAAGTAAGGAAGGTATTCCTTGGGATCCTTTTGAGACTGCTGCGCAACCAGAAGTGCGACATCAAGATCGTACAAACCAAGAGCGGTTTCGTACAGTCTGTTCACGTCTGCCAGGAAGCAAATATGCTCCACTGCATGCTCCAGTTGCTTCTGATCACCTTGCTTGCGCAGCTCGGACACGAGTCTCAGGCCAGCCTCTAAATCAGCAGGCTCTTTGGACACATGTGCTGTCACAATGCTCTGCAAATGCTTTGCGCGATCCTTTTGTAGTACAGTGATGAACGCATCGCAGATTGAATTGACCTTCGATGGTGCACCAAGGCCAGATGTGGCTTGCGTGGCGTTGCCGCCTGGGACAGGCTCGTTCGACGAGGCACGAAGTGTCTCCTTGTACATCGTCTCTGCAACATTCTCCTCAGACAGTGACGTCAGGACAAGGTCAATATACTCGGTCTTCTTGACTTGCTTCACAAACAGCTCGATGTTCTGCATGAACTGCTCTGGTGCGTAGTCGTGCAGGATGTTCATGTCGACTCGCTGTACTCTGCAGATCTTGAAAGCCTTCTTATAGTCTTTCTCGTTGATGCTTGCTCTGATGCCAGCGAGCACCAGTGCTCGAGGATAGATAGTCTCTAGGTTTCCACGGGGCATCTGAAGGACCAAAGAGTATGCACTTGGCATGACTGTGACCAGCTTTGCTCCGCGCTCAACATTGCGGCATCTCTCATCCTTCTCTGGCTCATCTGCTGGTACCTCGAGCTCCCCATCGTGAAGATGAATGAACTTGAGAAGGTGCTGGCTTGTTGTGTAGATCAAGTGTGAAGGTGCGAGTGTGAAGGAAGTACATCCGGTAATCTTGAGCGGCTGGTAGTCCGACAACACATGCAATACACCGCTTGCTGTAAGTCCAATTGTGATGTTTTGTTCAGCGCCATGCCAAACTTCAACTTTCGGGCATGCCACAGGAAGCTTGATATCGCTAGGCATGAGCTCTGCAGTACCTTCTTGGGCAAGATTGAAGGAAAATAGTTCTGCATTTTTGTTCTCGCACAGCAGTTGCTTGTGTTCAGATGTTGCGAACATTGTCGTGATCGTCTCAGGGAGGGTAATGATCGAGGCTGAATTGCTATCGAAATGGCTGGTCGCAAGAATCGAACCCTCCTTGTTCGGCGCGGAGCAAATAGACAATATCTTATTTTCCGGCGAAACCGCAATTTGGCGGGTAATGGGCGTGCGATCAGCCACACGTGGAAGTTCCACTACACCAATCATTCTGGTGGGTTTTGTGGGCTTTGCGCCGTAGTCACAGATCCAAAACGAGATGGACTCTGTATGCAAGACAGCCATTTGTGTACCAGTTCGGTTGAAAGCGACGTCAACAGCGCACATTTTGCCTGGGATCTCGACCTCTTCGTAGGCTTGAGGAGGCGGGATATTGGCCCTTCGTAGAGGAGTAATACGCAGAGTGGCGCCGTCGATGACAGCCACAAGGCCGGTATCATATGGCGGTGTTACTGGGCCAGATGCATTGTCGAAGTTGAAGTCCATAGATCTCATTTGCCAGCCGTTGTCGCAGATGAGGCGCAAAGGCTTCTCAGGGTGCCAGACGGCAGAAACTGGCATCGATTCTGCAAAGTCATTCATAACGATCTGCTGCTTCAAGTACCAGTGGTAGTTCCCGGTGGTCCAGAGCTGTACAGTTCGGCCAACAATAACAGCGAGTACTGTTGAGTCGACATTCCAGCTCAGGTGAATGTTGTCGCCTGCATCTTGCCTCTCTTCTGCTGTCGGTCGGAGACTGAATTCTCCATGGCGCAAGCCATTGCGTTCGAAAAAGATGACATCAGTCCTGTCTTTCAAATGCTGGATGGTAGCGATGAGTTGACCGGTAGGCTTCCAGCTCAGAGCACCTCCCATGTGGTCCACAGGTGCGCTCACACTGTCAAGAACGCCCTCTCGCGTGTAGAATCGTACGATACGGCGCTTCGGCTCCTCCTTGATGACCGCATTGATGGCAACGAATTGGCCATCCCCACGCCACGTAATGCTGACACGACCATCGTCGTTTTCGTTAAGGATACCCGCATCGACATACTCGGGCACGGTGGGGTCGCGCAAGGCCTTGGCTCCACGGCCCTCGAACTGCGTCTCCTTCTTTCCCCAACCAACCGAGACGTGATCCGAGACCTTGACGTCCTCAGGAGATTGGGTCACATTCGCAGTGCTGTCAAAATCCCGAGTCATGAACAGCACAGTGTTTTCACATGTGGCGATCACCAGCAGTTCCTCGTCCGGGCTCCATTGCGCCGCAGCAATTCCAGAATCGACGGAGCCAACAATCTCAATAAGATCCTGTCCAGGCTCAGGCTCCTCCCGTACCACAACGATATCGCCTCCAGCAAGAATCAAAACGATGGTCCTGCTGTCAGCAAAGCAGTGCAGATTCAGAATTTTGTCGAAGGCGAGATCCGAATTGGGAGAGGGCGCCTCCCATGATGCTATGTTCAGCGCATGTTCCGGGCTGAAAGCGTCCTTGGGAAAGCGTTTGAGAGAGAGCAGTGGATCATCTGGTCTGGGGCCAAATGCGCATATAAGCGAGTCATCTGAGGGATCCCACGCTGTCGCGCTGAGAGGCGCAGAATCTTCAGAGAACTCGAAACAGCTGTCTTTGATATTCCGGAGGTTACGCATCTCGTCCGCAAGACTCTATGTCATTTCAATCGTAAGGGTGGTCGTTCAAAACATGTGTATATATCGCAAGCACAGTTTGATGGTTTCGAGCAAAGAAGGCGCTAGCGCCGGGAAGCAGCGAGACATGACATTGAGGCTTGGCGTCATAGAAGAGGTGCAGTACGGTACATAGGAAATGGTTGGCTCATATATGTAGACAGCGTCTGGCAATGACTGCTGGGAAACTCCGTGTTATACACATTGCAGATACCGGTGTGGTACAGTCCTCCTCCCAATCCTGGCGGCTGCCACCATGTACACCACCAAAGCGTGATTCCTTCCTCCAACTTCAACAGTTCATCCTCTAGTTCTTGTAGGTCTGCCAGACTGTGCATACCGTCAGTATCCCAATCGCAGTTTCTCCATAGTTCCAAAAACTTACCAGCAATGCCGAAGGGGGCACCGAAGCCAACAGCTGTTCCAATGGTCAGTCGCTTGTTCTCCAACCTGCAATATCTCTCTCTTTCGCGCGCACGTACCCATGAAAGACCAGTACCTGAGAGCGAACCACTTGGTAAGAGGGTTGAAGGGAATGTTGCTGCGAGGGCCCTCAGGGTAGTGGTAGGGCGAGCCCATCTGGCGAGGGGTGGTGTGGAAGCCGCGGCGGGCAGCGGTGGCCGGGAGGCGTGCGACGGAGCGGGCGAACATCTGTATCTGGTGTTAGGTGTGTCGCTGGAAATTCCTGATGCTGGCGCGTACTTTGATGTGAGGTTTGTTGGTCTGCTGAGTGGAGATTGGCAATGTTCGGCTTGTTCAAATGGCTGCTCTCGCGATGTCAAGGTACGCGGGAGATGCTGGCTTCGGAGCAGGCCGCGCTTGCCTGAAAACCTCAGGCATTCACGGCAAGATATATCCAAGGGTATCTACTTCAATCATTGGAACCCTCTATTTATGCGGATAGATAAGCAACTAGCTAGTCTCGGTTTCGAATTGTTATACTACGCGTGGCTCAGATGTATCATAGGTTAGTTTTGATTAAGGACTGTGTGGCGCGCAGAGTCCACCCAGTATTGAAGAATGCATAGCTACGTAGGCTTATTCTCACTTAAGACCAATAATACCGTGGGTTGTCCAGCTGATCTGATCTGGCAACCCATTTGCTCTTCAACAGCAGTATATTCATGCGATGAGTGAAGCCGCGAACTCCTGCAGCTTCCTGGTCGCCTCCACAGCGTAAGCCTTGTCCTCCTTCCTCGCCTTCGTGATCTCGTCAATCGTCCATTGGTGGAAATCTTTCACGTCTGACTGATACTTCACAATTTTCTTCTGGAAAGCATCGCCCACCGACTTGGTCGTCTTATTGTACTCATCCAGAGTGGCATCAATCTCCCCATTGACTTCCTTCAGCTCTTTCGTAAGCCGGATCAGCTTCGCTCTGGAGCCTTCGATCAGGTTTTCCAGCTTCTGCATGCTATCGCGAAGCTTGACGTTCTTCATGGCGACCGTGCCATCAGATCGCGTGACGCTGATAGTGACCACATCTTCTTCTAGAGGCCGGAAGAGGTTGACGTCGCCCTGCATGGCTTGGAGGGCATCATCGGACGGAGCGCCTGGAATGTCGAGCGACTTGCCGTTGATGTCGATGCCATCAATGCGTGCCATGAGTTCTTCGTACACGGTATCGAGCTGCTCAGCGATGTTTCCGGCCTCGCCACGGTCGTAAGCCGCAGTCGCCTCTGTCATTTAAGTCAGCAGGACGCGTGCGGCCGGTATTGACGCGCCACATACGCTTGACATCCAAGTAGGCCGGGTGGCGCTTCGCTTTCGCGGTCAAGATCTCCTCTGAAGTGAGCTGTTTGCGCGTGATACAGTCGGTTGAGATGAATTGGTCGGGCTCGGCGCGAGGCTTTTTGGCGAATAAGCCAGCTACTGAGATGGTTTTGGGTTTCTTCGCCTGTTGCTGTGGCTGAGGCGCCTCGTCGGCCACCCTCTTGGAGGTCGACCCAATGCCGCGAGATGGATTGGTGGACGCCATGATTAAGTTGGCCCGCGGGGTTGGGCATGGATCTGGAGTGAGCAACAGAATGAGATGAGGTCAAGGATACCTGGAGTGGCGGGAAGTTCAAGAAACAAGCAGTTGAGGAAGGCGCGACCCAAGAGCGGAGTTTCAGATACTTGACCTCAGCAAAAATCAAAAATTATGATGACTGTATGCAACTCCATCTTCTTTGGTATATTGAAACAGATTGATATACAGCGATCAGTTCAATGATCAAGAAATACACGTCCGAATCCTTTACTCGCCCTCGGCAGGGACAAGCACATCCTTCTCTTCGAGCAGCTTGCTGAGCGAGCCGTCCTGGTGCATCGACATCAAGATATCAGTGCCACCGACGAACTCCTGGCCGATGTACAGCTGGGGAATGGTCTGCCAATCGCTGTACTCCTTGATTCCTGTTATCCGTTAATCAGCCAGAATATCCTATCGCATCTCGGCAGTGATCGCGTCGCATTGCATCACATTGCATCGTGTTCCATCAGATATCCTCAAACATACCTGCTCTAAGCTCCTCATCCTCAAGTACATTGAACGCCGTGAACTTTTGCGGGTTGACGCCCTGGAGGCCGAGGATCTGGATCGCAGCGCGCGAGAAGCCGCACTGGGGTGTCTCGGGGGTGCCCTTCATGAACAGCACCACGGGCGCAGAAGCGACGGCCTTGTCGATTGCTGAGCGAACTTCGGTGGAGAGGAAGGACTTCTGCAGAGCGGCGAAGCGAGGCGAGAGGAGAGGGTTGCGGCGCGGGCGGAGGGTCTGGGAGGCGACCTGCGGATGATTGTCAGAGTGCGCGCTGGAGCGGAAATTGGAGAGTGAGGCATACCGAGAAGGCAGAGCGGGAGAACATGCTGGCGGCGTTCATGATGTGTGGTGTGGTGGTGTTTCGTAGGGTTGTTGGAATGTCGAGGATCTGCTTTCTAAGACTTGGAGCTGTTTCCAAAGTTCGCCGCTCGTGAAGTGACGCAAAGATGCTGACTACGCCGAAACATGAGTAATGGACGCTGATCATCAAAACATTAGTCCATATCTATACACTCCATCAAACGAAATTCACGGCCAAGATTGAATAAGGTCAAATAATCTATTAGGAGCAAAATAACACGGACAGATTGCCTTACGTCTAGTAACAACGAAACTCACGTCAAAACATCACCCTCGGCGTCATCGTACGAGGACCTATTGACTAAGCTTTTCTTCGTTATTGCTGTCGAGAAATAATTACATCTCGTCGGGTCAACACCATTGGAGGAAGAAGTGTGAAAGCACTTCCCCAAACCTGACCACCATGTCTCCCCTCCCATCAACCGTCCACCCCAAACCCCCACCCCCAATCCTAAAAGCCTCCGACCACCACTCCGACCAAAAACACCACCTTCTCCTCGCAGCGACCGGCTCCGTCGCCACGATCAAAATCCCTCTAATCCTCCACGCCCTCTCCCAACATGCCAGCCTCTCAATCCGCCTGATATTCTCCGAATCCGCACGCCAATTCCTGCAAGGCCAATCCGCCGAACAACCCACGATCGCCTCGTTATCAGAGATCAACAATGTCGATGGCGTCTACTTTGACGAACACGAATGGACTAAACCTTGGGTTCGTGGAGGCAGTATTCTGCATATTGAGCTGCGGCGATGGGCGGATCTGATGGTTGTGGCGCCGCTGAGTGCTAATGGGCTGGCGAAGATTAGCCAGGGGATGTCCGACAATTTGGTGTCATCTGTGATCAGAGCTTGGGACTTCAGTGGTTTGATCGATGGTGCGAGGCCGGGCGTTGCTCTGCCTTATGATATGGGCAAGACGAAAGAAGAACTGGAGGTATTGCCCGAAGCGTTCAGAGAAGGGCGAAAGAAAGGAATTATTGTTGCGCCGGCGATGAATACGGCGATGTGGAGTCATCCTGTTACTGCGAAGCAATTGGCGGTTCTGGAGCAGGATTGGGGAGTTGGGAACGGAGGTTGGTTTGAAGTTCTGAGGCCTATGGAGAAGATGCTCGCGTGTGGCGACACGGGATCTGGGGCGATGAGGGACTGGAAGGCGATTGTTGTTGTGATTGAGGAGAGACTTTGTCTTGGACATGATGCAGATGCGGGTGTGCAGAAATAATGATATGATTTGAGAAAGACATTCGTTACAAGACTGTACATGGTTGCGAGAAGCGCAGTGTGTATGGTTTGGCGGCAATTTCGAAAGGGCCAAACATGACCAACTCTCTTCCCACACGCTTAGCTGCTCCTGCCAGAACAAAACACGAAAGAGTGTTGCAAACACCGCAACCGGGATATCATGCGAGAACAAAAGAAAAACCAACGCCCAGATAGACCAAGCCTATCCACTTTGCTTCGGCGCTCAAGAATTAGTCTTCCAACGGAAGGCCTCACTCTCGCCTGTGCGACTGGGGTGCAAGGCACTGTCCGGTCTTTGCACCAGGTGAGCGAACTGCGGGTTGATGCCCATAGGTGAAGAGATCTCCATCTCACGGCCACCATTCACATTGATTGGAAGCTGAGGTCCGACACTCTGACGACCAGACTTCCCGAACGGCCAGACCTTCTTCTTGGGGCAGTCGGTCGTGCGCGAGTACTTGCTGGTCGGAGAGACCGGCGCGGTATCGTGGTGGCTGGGATATGGTGGTGAGACGGCTGAGGCTGGAGAGCCGGTGTGGTAAGACGGCAGGATTGATCCGCGGCGGTCCGATGTGAGGATACGGAAGGGGTTCCCGGACTTGGTTGGAGTCAAAGGGCTCTTGATGTAAGACTGTGCCAGTTCAGGAGCAGAAGGGATGTCGTGGGCGCTTTGCGCCTTTGGTGATTTGAGCACAGCGACTGCGCCATGGGCGCGGACCTGGCGAGCAGTGACGCCTGAACTGCGGTCGCGGAAGACATAGCTGGCGACCAGATTAATCCAGCCCATGATGAAGATGATGATACCAGCCGAGATCACCACGCGCCAAAATGCAAGACCGAGAGACTCTTGGCTGAGGGCTTCCTTGTTGAGATTGCCGAGCATGTTGATACCGAGTACAACCATTGCAAGAGCCAGCGTGACGAAGCCATGAGCTGGACTGAGTAATGGCCAGTTGCGGGCATAGAAGGCGCGGAAGAGCGAGAATTCGGAAGCCAGGAGGAACACTATGGAATCATTAGCAAAGTCCATATGTGTTGTTGCGTTGACGACACATACTGCTCGAAATGGCAGTGAGCACATGAGTGACGGCGTCAAAGAAGAAGAACTTGGACGCAACAGAGGTCTTGACAAGCATGACAATGCTGGCCGCGATGACTGCCAAGAAAGCGACGATGTTCATCACACGGATGCCGTTGAGGATGATGTAGCCGGGCCCGGCCAGAGATTTAGATGAGAGAGCCATCTTGCGGCAGTTTGATGTTTTCTGTTCGGTGCTTGTGGTTTGGAAGATGTTGCTGATCTTGCTGAGCCGAAGTGTTTCGCAGGGCAGGTAGAGTAGTCTGCAGCCATGTCAGTATGCTGTTACACCTTGTCTTTACAAGAGATACTCACTTTTTAGTTGGCCAAATGCGCACAAACATATGTTCGTTGGAGGGTTGGTATTAGATGCAATGCAACTGGCCAGCAGTCGTGATGTTGCGATGAAAAGCGAAGATGTAGACGAAGATGCGCAAAGAGAGTATTTTGGAAGGATAGGAAGACGACCTGTAAAAGATAGCGAAACAGAGATGCCCAGAGCCGCAGAGGCAAAGGTCTTCACTGACAATAGCAAACTCCGGACAATAGAAATTGAATAGAAGGAAGGAGGAGGGCACTTCACTGGAAGAATAGCATAGACATAATAACAAGCGCTTATCGTGGATCAGGCGTGTTGCTATTGTCACGTATGCACGGTTAACGTGAATAGTCGCGTCCAAAGGCTAGCTCTTCTCATCGTGGCCGATCTTATTGACAGCATGAGGTCCGAAACGAAGGTCTGAGCGATCTGGGCGGTTAGAGTGCGGGTGGCGATACGCAGATGTATTCTTGAGATCCAAGAACAAAACACGAAAGAGTGTTGCAAACACCGCAACCGGGATATCATGCGAGAACAAAAGAAAAACCAACGCCCAGATAGACCAAGCCTATCCACTTTGCTTCGGCGCTCAAGAATTAGTCTTCCAACGGAAGGCCTCACTCTCGCCTGTGCGACTGGGGTGCAAGGCACTGTCCGGTCTTTGCACTAGGTGAGCGAACTGCGGGTTGATGCCCATAGGTGAAGAGATCTCCATCTCACGGCCACCATTCACATTGATTGGAAGCTGAGGTCCGACACTCTGACGACCAGACTTCCCGAACGGCCAGACCTTCTTCTTGGGGCAGTCGGTCGTGCGCGAGTACTTGCTAGTCGGAGAGACCGGCGCAGTATCGTGGTGGCTGGGATATGGTGGTGAGACGGCTGAGGCTGGAGAGCCGGTGTGGTAAGACGGCAGGATTGATCCGCGGCGGTCCGATGTGAGGATACGGAAGGGGTTCCCGGACTTGGTTGGAGTCAAAGGGCTCTTGATGTAAGACTGTGCCAGTTCAGGAGCAGAAGGGATGTCGTGGGCGCTTTGCGCCTTTGGTGATTTGAGCACAGCGACTGCGCCATGGGCGCGGACCTGGCGAGCAGTGACGCCTGAACTGCGGTCGCGGAAGACATAGCTGGCGACCAGATTAATCCAGCCCATGATGAAGATGATGATACCAGCCGAGATCACCACGCGCCAAAATGCAAGACCGAGAGACTCTTGGCTGAGGGCTTCCTTGTTGAGATTGCCGAGCATGTTGATACCGAGTACAACCATTGCAAGAGCCAGCGTGACGAAGCCATGAGCTGGACTGAGTAATGGCCAGTTGCGGGCATAGAAGGCGCGGAAGAGCGAGAATTCGGAAGCCAGGAGGAACACTATAGAATCATTAGCAAAGTCCATATGTGTTGTTGCGTTGACGACACATACTGCTCGAAATGGCAGTGAGCACATGAGTGACGGCGTCAAAGAAGAAGAACTTGGACGCAACGGAGGTCTTGATAAGCATGACAATGCTGGCCGCGATGACTGCCAAGAAAGCGACAATGTTCATCACACGGATGCCGTTGAGGATGATGTAGCCGGGCCCGGCCAGAGATTTAGATGAGAGAGCCATCTTGCGGCAGTTTGATGTTTTCTGTTCGGTGCTTGTGGTTTGGAAGATGTTGCTGATCTTGCTGAGCCGAAGTGTTTCGCAGGGCAGGTAGAGTAGTCTGCAGCCATGTCAGTATGCTGTTACACCTTGTCTTTACAAGAGATACTCACTTTTTAGTTGGCCAAATGCGCACAAACATATGTTCGTTGGAGGGTTGGTATTAGATGCAATGCAACTGGCCAGCAGTCGTGATGTTGCGATGAAAAGCGAAGATGTGGACGAAGATGCGCAAAGAGAGTATTTTGGAAGGATAGGAAGACGACCTGTAAAAGATAGCGAAACAGAGATGCCCAGAGCCGCAGAGGCAAAGGTCTTCACTGACAATAGCAAACTCCGGACAATAGAAATTGAATAGAAGGAAGGAGGAGGGCACTTCACTGGAAGAATAGCATAGACATAATAACAAGCGCTTATCGTGGATCAGGCGTGTTGCTATTGTCACGTATGCACGGTTAACGTGAATAGTCGCGTCCAAAGGCTAGCTCTTCTCATCGTGGCCGATCTTATTGACAGCATGAGGTCCGAAACGAAGGTCTGAGCGATCTGGGCGGTTAGAGTGCGGGTGGCGATACGCAGATGTATTCTTGAGATCCAGCATAGCTCAGCAGCCTTCCATTCGTAGCAGTCATTGGCTCTGGTACATGCAGGCCACATCCGAGTTTATGGTATGCCGAGTAACTGGGTGTGTCATACTGAACGATTGGCTGGGAGCAGTTCGTGCTCGAAGTTGGCGCCATGTTTCAGATCGTATGCCCGCGCTACTGTTCACGCAAGGTTTGAGGACATTCCGAGAATAGCAAGCGTCTGGCCGTGCAGCTCTTCGTGCAAGTCACGGGGCCTCGAAAAGTATTGCGATATGTATCGAAGCAGAGTAAGTGAATGGAACTGGATATAAGCCCCACGCTTATCGACTGTCAGCACGTGCATGAGCTTCCAGAAGAAGGAAGCAGCTCACCAGGCTGGGGCACGCTAGGTTGCTTCGGGATCTCAGCTTCCGCTCCTCTGGCAAAATATCGCGCGAGCCTTCTGCTTGCTTTCTCGTCCTTTTCCTTCCCTGCTCAGCAACCAGCAACTCGCATACACACAACCTCTGTCCGCCTCTGTCTCGCCGCGCAAACCGATTTCTCACGAGAAACCTACAGCAAAATACAAGAACTTTGTCTCAGCAATTCTCGAGACCCTTTAAGCCAAGATGGCCCGTGGTAACCAGCGTGAGAACGCCCGTGAGGCAGCCCAGAAGAAGTTGGGCAACGTCGTAGGTTGCATGAAATAGTCTTGATGATTATGGCAGAGTGCTGATCCCCTTGATAGAAGAACAAGAACACCAAGACTGGCTACCAGCAGGCTGCCGACAAGGAGAACGTCGCTGCCATCATGAAGGCCAAGCAGGCCGCAGGTGAGCATGGAGAACTACTAATTGCCTGTCTGCAGAACTTTACTGACACCATACAGCTGATGCTAGGAAGGCCGAGGCCGCTGCTGGTGGAAAGAAGTAAAGCACTTTCGCCTTTCCCTATTATCACCGTGGCGGAAAAGGGGTTTGGATTTATTTTTTTCTGGAGCTCATGGGGGGGACGGGAGTTCTGCATTGCGAAGAGTTTTGACTCTTGAGTAGCGACAAAGATACCAAAAATGTGATTACGGCTCTGTTCAATGATATGATTTCTACATGTCTTCTCCTAAAAGTGTTAGTTCTGATATGTGAAATGTTGTTCTTATAAGTGGACCGGGGCATGCAAAAGACTCCGATACACCTAGCCGCAGAGCTGCAAATATCAGTCCACGAAACGGTTGCACCCTTTCGGAGGAGCAACGATAAAAGCAAGCTGCAAGTATTTCTTTCATTCACTTCACCCCGGCCAACCCCGTGACCTGCCTCCCACCTCCCAGCGGAGGCTACCAGGCACCACCCAAAAAAAGTCTCGCCCGCACACATGTGACACGACGACTGCGGAGGAGCCGGCCGCCAAAGAAGTGGCTCGAGTGGGCTCTCAAGCTCCCACGGGCCAAGATTGTACGCTTTGGCAGGGTCTAAAGAAGGGATAACCGGGGTCTAGGTCTGTGTGGTGGTGGCGAGCCGATTCAAACGTTCAACGTGCGCTTTAGCTCCAGCCCAGTCAGCCCATATCTACCTTAGCATTATTGTGGCATCATTCTCGCCGACAACAGCTTGCCCTTGTTCCTGCTGTTCTGCTTCACAACAGTCACCACTCTACCACCGACAGCCACAGACATTGGCCACCATGTCTTCCTCAGTCTCTACCGCTACCCTTTCCCAGACTGCTGCAGGCGCAAAAGCCCCGCAGCAGCAGCAGCGGCAAGCTCAGGAGCAGCAGGCTACGAAAGGCGACAAGAAGCACGACGAATTCTTCTGGACGTATACCGAGGAGCCGCACGCTACGAGGCGACAGGCGATTATCAAAGCGCACCCAGAGGTACATATCACCTGAGAAGAGGCGAGAAGAGGAGGACGATTGAAAGAGAGAAGCACAAACGTCTGCGGACGGACAATCAATCGAAGCCACGAAGCTTACAACAGCTTCACAGGTTCTCAAGCTCTGCGGTCCTGAGCCTTTGACCTTCCCTCTTGTGGTTGCTGTCGTTGGTCTGCAGTTCTTCTGCGCGTACGCTCTGCGCAATACGCCGTTCTTGTCATGGCGGACGTTCTTGACCGCGTATGTCATTGGCGCAACAGCGAACCAGAACCTCTTCCTGGCCATTCATGAGATCTCGCACAACTTGGCGTTTAAGTCGCCGTTTGCGAACCGCATGCTGGCGATCTTTGCCAACTTGCCTATTGGCATTCCCTACTCGGCTTCGTTCAGGGTATGTTTATGTAGCTACTTGCAATTGTATTGGTACATCCCAACTGACAGCCACATCCAGCCTTACCACCTAACCCACCACAAGTCCCTCGGCGTGGACGGCCTCGACACCGACCTGCCCACCTCCCTCGAAGCCTGGTTCCTCGACTCCGTCGCCGGCAAAGCGTTCTTCGCAACCTTCCAGATCCTCTTCTACGCCCTGCGTCCCATGATGGTCTACAACCTGCCCCTCACACGCATCCACGCCTTCAACGTCTTCGTGCAGCTCGCCGTCGACTACCTCCTCGTGCAGAACGTCGGCGGCAAAGCGCTCGGCTACTTCATCCTAAGCTCCTTCCTCGCCGGCTCGCTGCACCCCGTCGCCGGCCACTTCATCGCCGAGCACTACGTCTTTGCACAGCACTCCCGCTCGCTGCAGAAAGCCAACGAGAAGAGCCAGGAAGCCGAGCTTGCGCCGCCGCCAGAGACTTTCTCGTACTACGGCGTGCTGAACTTGCTCACATACAACGTCGGCTTGCACAACGAGCACCACGACTTCCCCGCTGTGCCGTGGACCAGGCTGTGGAAGTTGAACGAGATTGCCAACGAGTTCTACTGCGACCTGCCCTGCCACCACAGCTGGGTGCAGGTGATTTGGCAGTTCATTCTGGACAAGGAGGTCGGTCTTTGGTGTCGTGTGAAGAGGAAGGAGGGTGGTAGGAAGGTCGGCGCGGGTGCTGAGGTTCCTGCTCACGCGCAGCAGCCGCTGAACGTTGCCAGGTAGAGATGAGTTGAATTGAACATGAGAAACTTGCATAAATTGCTCAATGATCTGGGCGCCAAAGCACACTAGTGCGTTCGCCTTTGTACGCATGTGCCTGCTCGAACAACGTCAGTGATGGCGACATAGCCGTGATTGCTATTCAAGTTGCCAACGAACCATCTTCAATTGATTGCGCGTTTCCTCGATAGTCGCGTTGAAATTGACCTGGAAGATTCGTCCATGAGCATCGATTGGGACGCCGGCGGCGATCTCGCTCGGAGTAGCTTTGCGTCCCACACGTGGTGCGTTTGAAGAACCATGCCCGCCCTCGAGCTTGTTTTTCTGTCGCTGAGTCCGATGGTAGAAATTCAACCTCCATTTAACGTAAGCCATGCGATTGTCAAAGTAACAAATTGCACCAGGTTTCGCACGGCGTTTTTGGGCCATGCTCGAGGCGCTCTCACAAGCTTTTGCGTTGCTTCTTCGCCGGACTCTGAGAGACGAAGGGTATCCGATAAGGGCTCAGCAGATCGATGGACCGGGTGCTAGAATTGCAGTAAAGATTGCGTAAGGCGTGGCTCAAAATGAACATTACCTTGGCATCGCAACTCCGTTTCGGTAAAGGAGTCCCAGGCTTTGACGTTGATATGGCGCGTGTCATTGAAAAGTAAGTGTGACTTGACCCAGCTGATGGCTCCACCAATGGGGATCGATGTGTTCTCAGTCCGCTGCTCCGAATTCCACTGTGGTGCTTCAAGGAGCGTCGCAAGGGGTTCATTGTACCTGCACTCTTCAGACGTCCAGAATGCCTGCGCCTCCAAGATTGATGTGAGCCACGCATTACCCCAGCGGATGGTACGATACTTTTGGTTCAATATTGTGGTGTCTTTCGTTGACTTGGGCGTCTTGGGAATCTTCAGCAGGTCCCACTAAACATCGGTCCTGCACTCCAATGAGACAGAGCGCGGTAACTTGAATGAATCTGATATCAAAGGTTGTCTCGATTCGTTCGTGTTCAGCGGAACTGAGCAGCCACGACAGTGCTTTTGCACCGGCATCGTCGTTGATTAGACATGCTCGAAAGGGGGCCAAGTCGACTTTATGGTCCAAAAGGTTACCCTGGAGCTTTTTTTGACCAGTTTCGCGTTCCAAGAGGCGATACAAGTAAAGCTGTATGCAGTCGCAGGCGCGCGCAAGGTCGAGAGCATCTGGATTGCCGTCTACGAAAGGCTTCAGAGGGTCTCGCACAAGATCTTCAGGCAACCTGGCTTCAATTTCCTTATAATCATAAGGCAATAAGCGAAATCTCACAGAGTGTGGCAGGACTAGAATTGTCGCGTGAATATCGTATCTAGGTCCGATACTCGCGGTCAGTGAGATTGTCGTTCTTCCGTCTTGGCTGCTGGGTTGAAGAGGTGTTGCCACTTAGATGACCAACCGCATTCTTGGAGTCGGAAGGAACTCTTCGTATCAAAGGCTGGGCATCAGATTTCTGCTGCGGCGCTTCAGCGCATCTTGACCCTGACGAGAACGCTCTCACGCCCAATAAGGCAGTAAGATTGCAGCGAAAGTGGGTGACAGCACGACGGAAAGCGGCGTGCCGTTGGAAAATATCAATTCACGGTGTCGGAGGAGTTGGCACCTGATGCAGATGTGGTAATTTGACAAGGAGGGTGGTGCGTGATGTGTTCAGATAGGTAGCTGTGAAGGTTCACGCTTGAGTGGACTTATTGGAGGAAGGAAGCTGTTTTGGATTGGAGACGCTAAACCTTATTTGACCGCCAACTTGTCGTTTCAGCACTTTCATCCGTATGCGCGGTAAGACAAGGTACCTGTTTTCGATCCTTCAGATTCATTTATAGCATCGGATAGAAGTATAGTTTGGACCGGAAGTGTTATGCAAAAAATGGTAATCTCAAATTACACAGGTAGATACACGACTATTCACAGAAGAAAAAGGCCATCAGACAAAAGAAAACCCCCCCAGGTCAACCTCGCGGTACTCAGCGAAGGACGCTTTTTTTTTCTCTTCGCAGCAGCAACACACACTTCTTTTTCTCTCAGGAATGAAGTATCGGAAACCCAAACCCAGATGAGATTGCATGCAACCACCTCAAAAGCGCCTTGTAGACCACCTGACAAAGCCGGAGGGCTATTTTGCCAAAACAACCGGACCCACCGAAACATAGGACCGCGCATCTCAAGAAAAGAAAAGGGCAAGCCAAAATGCTGGGGCTGTCCAACACACAGCAATGCACTGATATAGGAAAAGGAAACACGAAAGGGTATCTTCTTCGCCTTTGCTCTACGGTTCTCCCTTCCTCTGTTGGGATAAGGGGCCGGAGGCTTGGGGCGGTGAGAAGCGCGAAGCGGGTATAGGTAACACACGCTTGTTGCGTAGAAAAGCAAGTGCTTGGTTATGCGCACACAAGAGCTGCGACGCTTCTTTCGCATGTCATCAAGTCGTCAAAAATGGTTTGGCTGGCTTATGATGTCAGACTTTAAGACCGGGCGAGACGCTTAGTAGGCAGCGGGCGCCACAGCGGCAGCGCTGGTGGTGGGAGCAGCCTCAGGGGCGTACTGGAACTCGGTGGGGATGGCGTAGCTGTCAGATGCCGAGCCGGTGTAGAGCAGGATGCTCTTGGTGGAGGCGGCAGCAGTGCCAACAGGAGTCACGGGCTTGACGCTGGAGTAGCCAGTGGGCTTGGCCTTGGTGAGGAAGCCGCTGCTGGGAAGGTTGTGAACAACGCTGGAGGAGCCAGTGGGGTAGTAGACAGAGGAGCTGAGGGAGACGGGCTTGACGACGTTGCCGCTGGCGGAAGCAGAGGGAGTGGCAGTGACAGTCACGGTCTCGGTGGCGGTCTCAGTAACGGTCTTGGGCTCGCAAGTGTCCTTGACGTTGGCAGCGCTGATGCCAGTGCCGTAAGGAGCGGGAGCGGAGGAGGAAGCACCAACATCGCCAGCGCTGACACCGGTACCAGAAGGAACGGAGCTGGACTTGACGGGGTAAACAGTGATCACGTTGGTGATGGTGGATGTGAGGGAGCGAGTCTTGGTGATGTCCTCATCAGGGGTGCCAGAGCTCTCGGAGCCGCTGCCGGTGGCGGAGGCGCGAGTGGCAGTGATGGTCTGGGTCAGGTACTTGGTGACGGTAGAGTGGATGGTGGTGGTGACAACGGTGGTGGAGGAGCCAGTTCCAAGAGTGTAGGTCAGGACCTGGTCAGTGGTGTAGGTAGTAATGGCCGAGCCAGTCGGGGCGGGAGAGTATTCCGCGGGGGTAACGCCAGTGCCAGTCGGGCCAACCGGGCCAGCCGGAGAGCTGGAGGAGGCAATGGGGTAAGGCGGGAGGGAAGAAGAGCTAGACTCGACGGCGCTGGAGGAGCTGGCAACGGGAGAGACCTCAGAGGAGCTGGCCGGGGTTGAGTAGGCAGCAGGGGCAACGGGGGTCTCGCTGCTGGCGGCAACAGAGCTGGAGGTGGAGATCTGGTCAACGAGGGTGCTGGAGGGAACACCAGTGCTGAGGTTGACGCTGGACGGGGCCTCGTAGCCGGAAGGAGCCTCGTAAGCGGGAGCAGAAGAGGCACCAGTGCTCAGAGGGACGGCGACGGAAGAGCTGCTGCTGGACTGAACGGCCTCAGCGGTGGAGGAGCTGGCCTCGGAGCTGGCGGGAGCAGAGCTGGAAGGCTGGACGTTGTCGGCGGTGGAGCTGGAAGCAGGCGCAGTGGTGGAGGCAACGCCAGTGCTAAGAGGGACCGAGGGGTGTTCGCCGTAGGGCATGGGCTGGCCGTAAGCAGCGGGCGGTCCGTAGGAGTCCTGCCTACGCTGGAAGGGAGAAGAACGAGCCATGGCGACGGAAGCCAGGCCGGCGACGACGGCGATTTTGCTGATGACCTGCATAGTGATGATCGTTTAAGATGCTGTTGATTGGTTTTTGTTGGGCTTTTGGTTGAAAGGCAAGATTCCGCGACAGAGACAACACAGCGTAAAGAGTGACTGGGCTGTAAAGAGCGTGAGGTCTGCAAAGAGACGGCGTGAACGAGTGTGTTCGTCGGAAAACGTGTGGCCTTGATGAAAACAGGAGGGCGAAACTGCGCAGCGACTGGGGATGGGCACGAACAAAAGGGCATCTCTCTGCGGCGGGCCCGTTGCGCCCCTGCTCGCGCAAGCGTGCAGAGACCACGCCTCGCACGCCAGGTCGCAATCTAGGAGGATCGGCGGTGGTATAGTCTAATTTGCGAGACAGTAGCGCTAAGCCGGCGCTCGTCTGACGATTGGCTTGTGCCTGGCGCCGACCTGCAGCACGAGAAGCAATCTTCCCCTTTTTGTCGTTGGGGCTGGATGGCAGGCACTTTAGCAGCGCAGCTAAATGTCGCTAGCCGGCGCCCGGCGCAGGTACACAGACAGGGTCAAGAGCAGTTTGTTTGCCGTGAGCCTCAGCACACAATAATTGCTGAGATGCATGGTCGATTGATTGATAGTGTGATGGCGATGATAATGGCTGTAGTATTAGCAGCAGTGCAGGAGCCCTGATTCTCCACGCGTTGCTGTAGCAAGCACTACAGCCACTGGTGCTCTATGGTGTAGTAATAGTGTGATCCCAGTCCAGCCCACGATATCGGCACATGGTGGTAATCACACGCAGCCCTCGTGGTTGGCGGCGGTGTCGTCGGCGTCAATTTGACATACTTCCTTGGTGCAATCGCGCACTCGTCTGCTGTCATCTCGCCTAGCCAAGCCTACTGTCCATCGTCCACGGTCCAGTCCATGGCGAGCGAATACGGCAATCAAAAGATGCTCTCCAATCCTGGCCAAGCGCTCGCACACCCTCGTTGCCACCCTCCTCTGCAATAATAACACAGTGCAGTAATCTGCTGAGGTCTGGGTTGCGCAGTGCGACACTCGCGAGAAGCATCTCCGTCGGGCGACTCAGTGCTCTCAGTGTGCCTTTCGTGCGGCGGCGCTTGCGAGCAGCATGGTGCGACACTGCCTCCAAAAAAAACACTTCTCGTGCCGTAGCCCCATCCAAGCCAGCGATCACACTCAACTCGCTCAGCAGCCGTGAATCGTGATGGCTGCTTTGCTTTCTCACTGTCTCACCAAGCCTTTTCCCCGAACGCGTGAGTCGAGCGCACGTCAGTGCCACTTCTTCAGGCACCCCCGTTGCTCAGGAGTCCCGATGGTCCGTGTCGCCTGCGATTAGTATATTGAGGCTTGCTCGTCGTTTCACCCACACTTTAGCACGCTCGCTGGCTCGCTGGTGCCCTACAGCCTGGCGCCCACGCCGTTGCATCTCCAGCCTGCCGTGCTCGCCGTCCAATTTCCAGCTTGAACTGCCGCTGCTGAAACTAGCAACGGTGAGATTGAATGCTCTCAGGGCCGCGATAGACGAGTCGTCTAGGCTGCGTGCGAAGGATCACCGTAAAGTGTGCTGAGATATGAGCTGCACAGACTGCGCCGTGTTGGTGTACCGTATAGGCGAAGGGAAGATGGCAGGAGGATGAAGACCGTCAGGGTCGTCGTGGCTGCTTCTGCTGCTGCTGCTGGCTGGCTGGCGTTCATCGTGGTCACTGGCCTCCTTCCTCGCGCATCAGCGTCCCACGTGTGCTGAAAGACAAATCTCACATTCCAGCCGCCACCTTCGCCATCGCTGGGTCGTTCCCACATGGTCATGTGTGCCTTTCCTGGGATAAGCACCTCGAGCCTGCGACTTTTCTACATCATCGACCCGATGTTACGCGCAAACGCGCACTCGACTTTCTGGCTACTCCTTCTCAACTTCAGGTACGAGTGAGCACGCGCTGTATTGGCGTGCGTTTGATCAGCATGTCGATGACGATCTTCAACGGTGTCAGCCTCTTCTTTACCACAGGCATCGCCCTCTGCTGCGGAATTTGTGTAGCAGGGTGGAACTCTCGGGCGTCACGCAACGGCACTTGGGACGAGAGACAGAGACGAGCCCGCTGTCCTGGAATCCGGTATCCATACGTATTTTGTCGCATCTATGTACTTTCTCAACGATCGGTAACCATGAGCGACGCTTGACGACCATCTGTTCGAGATCTCAACCGATGAGACAGTTCACTTGTGATGAACGACTTCATCGCTTCGATGAAGGCTTTCGAATGGAATTGGTTCAGCTTGAGTATACGCTAGCTCTTTCGTTGACGACGTGATCTATCCTTGTTGAGGGGCATACACGTATGAGTTTATGGATGGTCTAAGATTGCGTTTTATGCTCGACACAGTGCATGTAACTTACACAGTGCGTGTATCGTTAAGGCAGCCTTTGTATTTAGGGTTAGGGTTGGGTTTGTTCGAAAACACCATCAAAGCACTTTCATAGCCGATGCAAGTCAATTTGAATAGATAGTATACCTTTCATAGTAGATAGAGTGATCAAGTACATTATTGGGCTATTCATATGGTCGGATCGGTGCGTTGTGTCATTCTGGCGCTCTATATATGTTTCGATGTTCGAAGCGCCATTGTGACAACCAAAAGGTCTGACAAGCACAACCTTATGACACTGACAACAAGAACGCAAAATGACGACTCCCATTACTGATCGCACGCAAGCACTCCACTACTGATCGCACACAAGCACAACACTGCCCTAGATTCTACAATACCTCTCAAGAATAGATGCAAATCGGCCACATCACCAAAAACGCCCTAGTCTGTCCGGAGATACACGATGTGTTTCACTAAACCCGTCCACGGTCATCAACCCACAAGAATAGCTCAAAACCAATAGTTCACTTCACAGATCGCGAACAAAGCTTGTGCATACGATGGATCGCCCTAAAATTATACCTTCTCCACCACTCTGATACAGTAGCCTATGGCTTCACAGTGTACATGAACGGCAGCCCCAGATCCTTCAGGAAAGTCGTCTTCGCGTTGGGAACGCGAGTAGAATTGTCGTTGCCGCACTTCTGCTGCCAGTCGCCGAACGCGGCGCTTTTACCAGCGATCAGATCGCGGTACTCGGACAGTGGGCAGCTCTTGCCTGGTCCGGTCTGGCATTTCGCGACGGGGTAGACGACGTCGTTGAACTTGATGCGCATGAAGAGGCCGGCGCTGCCGCAGTTCAGGCGCTCGAAACCGACTGTACCTCTCATGGGGTTGACGTTGGTCGCTTTGTAGATGCGGTCTGTGAGGATGCGGTCGATGGGGAGGGGCTTTTGGGAGTCGAATACGCCGGTTCCGGCGGCGATTTGGCTTATTTGGCCGTCGTTGGCGAAGGTGGCGATTAGGCGGTTGGGTCTGAAGGGAGTGGTTTGGTTGTTGGTGATGTAAGTTGCGTTTGGGCCGTCGGTGAAGCGCTCGATGATGGCTGTGATGAAGGGGAGCATGAGGTTGCTTTCGAGCTCGGTGCCTGGGCCGGTGCCGTAGTAGTAGCGGATGTCTTGCGCGTACTCGTACTGCAAGATTTCATCTTCGGTGAAGACATCGCACCATGGAGAGCGCTTGCCTGTGATCTGGGTCTCGAAGCCACAAAGGTATGGGAAGATGCTGATGTCAGAGGTGCTGAAGGCGAGTCCGCTGAGGCGCTGGTTGATACGCTCGACAATTGGAGGCAGGTATATGTTAGCCCAAGTGGTGGAATTGCCCGCAGGGTCGTCGCTGTAGTTCTTGCACAGATCAGATGCCGCGAGAGAGTTTGCAACGGAGCGTGGATCGGTCGCATTGATGGCATATACCTTGCCAACGTCCGTTGCATTCGGACCCAAGTATCCACGTGCGAAAAGACGGGCAGAGTCGATAACACGTGGGCCACTGTACTTGTTGGCCCAGAGAACGAATGGCTCGTTCTCCTTATAGAAGCTGGGATACTTCAGTCGATAGTCGACGCCCATATCATAAAGCTCTTTGTATCCTCCGAGAGACAGCAGCGAGATTTGCCCCTCGGGGTTGGTCAGAACTGGCTTCCATGACTTGAGGAATGCCAACTCGGTGGCATTGGTGCTGAAATTTTGAGCGTGTATCTGGTCGGCGAGTAAACATGATGTATCATTCGGTGATGTCGCAGCAAATTACCTTCGTGCTCAAGTTCACCCATTGATTGTAAGCTCCTGGATCAGGATAACGTGACCCATGTCTAGAAGAGAACGCGGCCTGGTCGACGGAACAGCCTTCTGGGGCATCGGGTGAGATATCGAAGACGTTTGGCCCTTTGAAGAATGGACTGTTGCCGCCGAGATGTTCGAGAGCATTGAATTGTGCTTCGGAGGAAGCGACGACCGCCAGGAGAGTTGCAAGCGTGGCACCCTTCATCGTGGAGAGCGAATTTCGAGAACCTGCAAATGGTTATCTTGGACGAAACAAAATCACATGCCTTCAACTGTGGTTACATCGCTTTATACGTCTGTGAGAGACCGGCTATCTTCCTAGATTTTACTCGATAGCGACTCTACATACTACCTCGCTTGCAGCGTCAAGGCTCCTCCGATTGCGGGCCACGTTGTGCAAACAGTGCAATCATTGGGCAGACGCCGCTCGCACCGTCGTATCTCATATCGACATTTCTTGTCTTTCGTTTAGCGGCCCACTTCAATGTCGAAGTCAGCTCCAGAGATACTGGGCGAGCGCACACGTGGGAGACATGTGGTATGGTCTGCTGGAGAGAGCGAGATTTCTCCTCGCCCGTGTCGCGTCTGTCTTTCTCTTGGCCTTTTGACCAGCCTGATTCCTAGGACGATACGGAGGCTGGCTGCTCCGATGGCTGTGCACGTATGCCTGCAGTTGGTTGTCGTGTTGGGATCCTCCACGTCGCAGATAGACGTTTCTTCACAGCAGTCATGCTCACAATTATACCGGACGGCCCTTGGAAGCGCGGTTTATCCATAGCCTCTGGTCAGCTGGCATGGCAGCGAGGCACCAAGGGACACCTAGAAGGCGCACCGAAGCGGCGTGGAAATGCTCGGCAACCCACAACGGCATCCAGGCTCGCCAGGTCGGCGAGTGAGGGCTGGCCCTGATCTCTCCACGACCAAGTCCCCACGCTCGCCTCCTCCCTCAGAGCGGAGGCGCGCTGCGATTGGCGGAACAACATCTCCAACAACCAAATGTCTGGAGCGGGCGGATAAATCATGACCTCCTCCGTCAGCACCCTAGCCCAAATCGCTGCGCGATCTGCCCTTGGCGGGAGTCTAATGGGTTATGCGGCCTGCGGCCTATGAAGCCTCTCCGGAGCCGACAGGGCCAGTACTGTGAGGCGCATTCTGGCGACACGGGAACACAATATACCCGCCATACAACTGACACACTTTCGACACACTGGACGGAGAGTTGCAGGCCTTTCCATACCGACAAGCCCATGCGCATGCCATAATCGCTTACACCAGACGGACATCTTCCCGGACTAGGCCCCGTGCGTGCATACCGCGTGCGCCCACGGCACCTGCGATACCTTGGAAGACGCTCCTACGTGTCTGGGCTCTCTCGCGATTTGACGACCAGGTCAGCCTCGCCATGCGCGGTTGGCAGTCTGAGGCGCAACAAACACGATCGACTCTCCGCACGCAGCTCGGCCACGGCGCCCACGACATCTCCATCCGGTGATACACGAGGCTGTACGCAGCGTTCGAAGATCAGAACAACGCTGTGACGGCGTGCAAGGCATATGGCGACTAGGCTGCAGGCTTGTGAGCCTGTGTCCGCCATGACGAAGTCCAATGAGGTCATGAAGATCGAGGAGATCATACACCCAGACCCGCCGCGATTGCTGGTTCTTTTCGACGAAGGGCAGGAAGAGATCCTACATGTCATTGCAGACGTTGTGGGTCAACCGTTCGTCTCTTTCGCGACGCCAGACGAAATTGTGGGTCGCCAGGAAGATGTGGTCGTTGGGATAAACAATCAGAGGATCGTTGATCGCGAGATCCTGCGGACGGTGCAGCGGACTATCATCACGACCCATTGCTTGGATGCTGGCGACTTGCGAGACGAGGAAACAACATCGATTTGCGACTACGAATACCTATACACACAAAAACCATTCCTTAGGCGAGACCTGGCCCGATTCCTCGGTTTCGTCTTGGGACAGATCAATCCACACGAGGATCTGATCAAGAAAAGGAGGACTACATTACTGTCGACAACGTTCCCTGATCTGAGGACTGCTTTGCCGAATCTCGACATTTTGTCCGTCGGTGCCGACTCAGTTGAAATCCGCGTGGATCTACTCAAAGAATCTCAGACACGGCCTTTCACTAGCAACAATCAACCCGGCGTTCCTAGCCTGAAGTATGTCGGCGAACAAGTGATGTGGCTGAGACAACGAACTGAGCTTCCAATCATCTTCACAACCAGATGTACGAAGGAGAACGGGCGATTCCCAATGGATGATCCGATGCTGTTCTACCAGTATCTGCGTAAAGCAATACAATGGGGCTGCGAATATATTGATGTCGAACTTTGGCTACCGCACGAGATTCGCCAACGATTGTCTCAAGAGAAAGGCAACACGAAGATCATCTCAGCATTCCACGATTTCACCGGCAAATTCAAGTGGACGTCTCCGGAAGCTCAAGCACTATTCAAAGAGGGTGCGGTTTATGGAGACATTGTCAAGATGATTGCACTTATTTCTTCCAATGAGGAGAACTACGAGCTCGAATACTTCCGCTCGGTCACGCAATCTACATATTCTCAACCACCCTTGTCTGGCTTGAACATGGGACCCACTGGTCAGCTTTCGAGGACGCTGAACAAAGTCTTTACTCCTATCACACACCCACTGCTGCCCATGATAGCAGCGCCAGGACAGCTGAGTGCAGCGGAGATCAACTCCATGCTCCATTCGATGGGTCAAATGCCCGGCCTTGACATCTATGCCATCGGCAACGTGCGTTCGGATGGCCAGGCCATGTTTTTCGAGAAGTGCCTGAATGAGTTGAGCCTGCCTCATCAATTACTGTGTGTCGAACATGCACCGTTGGGCTCGTTGGAGACCATGCTTTCGAAATCAAACTTCGGCGGCGCCTTCCTTAATCCGCCTCTACCAGCAACAACAGCCAGCTACATTCCCACTCTTTCTGAGGCTGCTGTTGCTATTGGTCAGATCGATACTGTAGTTGCACATACCAAGAATGGCACTGGCACTGCATCTCTCGTAGGCGACAATGCTACTTGGAAGGGCATACGTGCCACTTTGACTGCCGACTACATCCCGTCGGCCTACACCGAGCGACCAGCACTCATCCTTGCCAGTGCTGAGTCACAAGCGGCAGCCGCCATATTTGCGCTCCAGAGCCTCAACATCGGCCCAATTTACACCATCGGCTTCAAAGCAAAGTCCACGTATACCGCAGATGTACACCATTTCCGTGGCGTGGAGGATATGAAACGCGTGGCAGAGCCATTCGTCGTAATTTCGGCATTGCCAGCAGAGAAGAGCTTCCTTGTTGCACCATTGCTGAAACATTACAGCAGCAATCGAAGTGGGCGCAAGGTCATCCCGAATCAGAGGCCTGGGAAGGTGTTTGTTGACTTGAGCAGTGGCGTCAAGAAGGGTGATCCAATTGCTGTCGCAGCTTCATGCGGATGGGCAGCATACGGTGTCGCGGACGTCAACGCTTGGACAGCGGTCGAGACGTTGCGGTTGATGGTGGGACAGAACGTGCCTTTTGACTTTGTGAGGCTTGCTTCGGGAAGGAGTTTATATGGATGACCTTCGATGCCAACTTTGGCAATCGCATTGACTTAGCGAGCCTCGTGCAGACTGATGATGCCCTTTCAGCTTCAGCTAGTTACACGAGGGCAGAGCCATGCTTGTTGCAGGACTGTGTGGAGGCAATAGGGCAAAGTAGCTCGCATATTTGATTGTTGCACATGATTCATATGCGGATGTCCGGTTATTGCGGACAGCGCATACGGTGTTTAGGTCTTTGGCCTTGATCAAAACACGTTATTTCTCGTTGCCTCATCTACGAATTCCATGTAAGCAGAATGATTACTTGATACATACATTACCTCAGCTTCACAATACAGAGTTCCAACACTGCGCACGCATAGGCTCGTACGCTCAAACTTTGAGCTCGTGTCTGACCTGTCCTATCTGCGTCTTCCAGAGCTTAATGACTCGGGCTAGCATTACCCCGGCGCATGGCTGCATGGCCAAACACGTCTCTGCCACGAGGGCAACAGACTTTCAGCCTCCAGAACTCTTCTCGTCTCGCTTCCTCACCCCCGCCTCATCATCTCCGTCCTACCGTCGACCACCATGCCGGAATGGTACAAGTCCTGTATGCATGCTGATGCCGGCGTGTCGTGATGAGCCGCCCGCTCGAGCCAGGATGAGATCCTTCCACGTGCGGAAGCTGAGCGTTAGTGGTGGAGCAAAGTAGCATTTGGGTAAAGCTGCTCGTCAACTGGGCAGCTGACCTCGGCGCAGACGCTGTTTGTGCAGGTGTGAGCCCTAGGAGACTATATTGTCTCTGCACGCGATCGGATGAGGCGAGCCCGTTCCTTGCTATGGTTTCCTTGCAGCCCGCCCTCCATAACTCCGAAGAGATTCTTGCTCTTGCACTACATGGGGCCCCGGTGCTTGGCTGGAAGAGGACACGGACGGGGCCTGTGAGGCGTTAACACATCGTCAAGCGAGGGCACGAGGCATCAGGGCATAGACCGTCCCTGCATCGTTTCCCCGCTCCCTAACTCAGGTCTACTCCATCAAAGCCAAATGAACTACACTTTCCACTGACGGCGGCGGGAGGTCGGCTCCACACGGCCACACCGTGGCCCTCGCACGGAGGACGTAAGGCGACCGAGACCCATGGTCTGTCTTGAGTAGCTGCACCTGTGCTGCTGCTGCTCCTACTAGGCGCTTAACGTTCCGCTCGGTCGAGAGTCTGAATGTGACAGAGAACTGTGCTTGGAAACATACGGTGACTCTTTTCTCTTGTGCTTCTTTCCCTTTTCGCCTTGCACGAATGAAAATGCCGTAATTCGACCATGGCATCCGTCGTGGCATCAGGTAATGGCGACGGGTTCTCAGCGAACATGCAGCCGCGGCCGCAAATCGGCATCGAACGTCTGCAGGCCAGGCGGGCAAGCAATGAGCCCAAGGAAGCTATGAATTGCAAGAGCTGTCGCAAGCGCAAGGTCCGTCTGCGATTGGAACCGCCTCTCGTCTTTGATTTGACTGACGTTCTTCTAAGATCAAATGCAACAGACTGAAGCCAGTTTGCGAGTCCTGTCAAGCTTTTAACTGTCCTTGTATTTATGGTGGGTGATATTCAGCGAAGCGAGAGAGGGAGAGTCTTCGCGACTTTGTACTGACTATGTTTCGAAAGATGCCACGCCCAAGAAACGAGGACCGAAGACAGATGTACTGGAAGCCTTACTCAAGCGGGTAAACGGGCTGGAGAAGCGGTTAAAAGACGAGAACAGACCCGAGGCGGCAGATGAACAGGCAATCGACGACAGCGCCAGCATTGCACCAGACGCCACAGAGCTTACTACACACAACGGCACGACAGGAAACCCGCCACTGCAAATCGTGGTGCCACAAACAGAACAGGGGCGCGCCGAGACACAGAACGAGACAGCTTTGCAACCGATTGCGGTCCGCCGCGAGAGTTACGCGGCGGTGCCAGATGCTCAAGCGATCAACAAATCATTTACGGATACCCTCATCGACACATACTTCTCGCGGCTTCATGGGAAACCATATTATATCCTGGACGAGCCAGCTACGAGACAACGATGGCGAGACAACCAGCTGCCTCGCTATGTCGTGAACGCAATTCACGCCGCGACCATCAAATACGCCAGTCACCTCTGTGGAGGCCACAATGGAGCTGTTTATTCAAGTCAAGAATATCTGTCTAAGTGTCGGGCAGAGATTGATGTAGATGAGCCTAGCATCGACCACTTGCAGGCTTTGTTACTCTTGACTATGGCGAGTTTCCAGAATGGCAAGGGTAAGAGGTCCTACATGCTCCTCTCTCACGCGGTGAGCATGGCGACTGCTCTCAGCTTGCATCGCGAGTTGCCCACCCACATGAGAATCGCACCTTCAGAAAGAGAAGGACGCCGCAGGCTCTTCTGGACTTGCTACCTCATGGACCGGTTCATGGCCAGCGGTTCAAAAAGGCCTTCATCAATATCAGATGAGTCAATACGCCTACGACTGCCCTCATGGTTACCTCCGGGAGCGCAAGTCTCGACAGATGGGAATTTCTTCCCAAATGGCACCAGCTTGCCATACGCTGCTGGAGTCTTTAATGCAGGCCAAGGGAGCGGCGCAATGCTAGTGGAAATCGTACGCGTTCTCGGCATCACGAACCGATATCTAGCAGCTGGAGGCGTCAAAGGCGACTCACACTTTCCCTGGCATGCGCAGTCAACACTCTCAAAGATCCGAACGGAGCTCGACTACTGGGCTGCGAGCACACAGGACATGTTCGGTTCGGTAGAGGTGTTGTTCGGCCAGCCTGACAGTTCTACACTAGTGCTGAGCAAGTTGATCTACCACTTGATCCACTGCTTGGTCTATCGACCATTTTTGCCTGTAGATCTCGCAGAGCTCTCTGGAAGCGGGCAACACCAATCTTGGCAGATCGAGGCAACAAATTTCTGTTTCCTACACGCCAACGCGATCGCGGAGCTGGTTGAGATCGGCAAGAATGTATCGATCATTGACTGGCCATCATTCGTCGGATACTGCATTTGCACAGCCGGAACGATCCATGTGCATGGAGCGCATTATATGTCCATACGTGAGGGTGATCTCTTTGGCAACAGCACCGAATTCTTGTCTCGGGAGATGCAGCAACTTGGAGACCTGCGCTTCATTTGGGCTGGCGTTCAGCACCAGCGCGATACTCTACAAGTGGTTTACGGCAGTCACTCTCAGTTGGTAAAGTCATTGGCCAACAATCCGATCCGATACTCGCCGGTATTCCAGATGGAGGACTTCTTTGCCCGATACCCTAGTGCATACATCGATGGCGCTCACGTCACATTCGCCGATGTTATGGTCGATACCCTACAGACTGGCTTCCAGAAGTTCAATGGCCTACAGAGCCCAGACGAAATACGAAATGGACGGTTCCCGGCTGCACCACCTGCTAATCTAGCGTCATTGGCTCCAACTCAGTACATGACACAAAACACAATGCCTCCTGTTTCGCGCAAATCCAAGAAACGACGACTGACGACTTCTGTGATGCCATACCCAACACCGACTGCCGAGAGCTCATCAGCAGGCGTTCTAGAGCGGACACAATCATACGACACCGCCGTGCACAACCAGGTGCATCACCAATCACAGCAACAACTCCAAACATCACAAACGCAGCCCGAGTTCCTGCCCACCACAACAGGACCGATGCAGTCCACGCAAGACCAAACCCAGACATTCACACAAAGCGTCTTCTCGCCTACCTTCAACTTTAGTCCACTACCCGCAGGAATCGCCATGCCAAATGACTTTGGTCAATACGACGCATTCTACTCAGGTCAAGGATTCGACCATCAGACGCCGAGCGGCTTGAGCGCTAGTGCCGAGAGCGCACATACAGATCCAGACAAAGACCCGTTTCTCAGCTTGTTAGAGCAGCTCGCTGAGAATGACGGCGCTGGCGGAGCTGGTATGGCCGATTTGGATTTCTTTCTGAATGGCCAAGGGCTGGGAGGCGAGGCTTCTTAGCTGGTCGAACAGATTGAATCGCATGCGTGATTGAGGCAATGGCCGAATACACCGCATGAGGCAGGTTTACGAGGAGAAACGAGAAGTTATCGATACCCACGTGTACTATAGGAGCAGATATCATCCACGCAGCGTTAATGACCTCAGTTTCTAAATATTGTTCTTTGGCATTCTGGTACCTTGACATATTTTGAGCGCTCACTCCCTCCGACAGACCGCAAGCTACGTTGACGCAGCATTTAATGCCATTGACCAACGCACGGCTCTCTCAACCACAACTTTTGTTGCGTCGAGGAGCACACATTTCCTGGTCACACTGTCCTGGGATTCGTGTCGGACGATTCAGTTCAATGTCTCCGTCGGCACAGGCCAAAAGGTCGAAGCCATCGCATCGCTCCGGAGGTAATACGCAAGTGCCAAAAGCTTTTTCTCAACTAATCAAAGAAACGCTCATCCCGCGAATGCCTACAATTTCGAAACATTCAGGCCCAATCGAGGTACTTCGGCCAACGACTCAAGCATCATCTACATCGAAGAAGCAAAGACCTCCACGTGCAGGATTCAATTCGTTCAGCGGTATGCTACATTGTCTGCGTCAATTTCATAGTATACTTTGTTTGGAGGCTTTGTATGTGGCAGCAAATATGCATACATGAGCATTGCAAAGACGACCAATGCGGACACGAGATATGCGGAGAAGTGCAATGGATGATGAAGAACACATTCAACTCCAAATTCGTTGTGACCGCTCACAGCTACTGGACTCTGGTGACCGCAGCTTTCTCACACATCGGTTCGCAAAACCTACTCATCAACACGCTAGCCCTTGCAATGTTCGCTCCGGCGTCTTACACAGCTGGTGGCGTCGGTATTGGCGCATTTCACATCATGGGCCTCACTTTCGGCAGCGCCATCTTTGGCAACCTCACAGGTCTAGTCCACAGATGGAATGAACCTTTGGACACGCGGTATGCAGCAGCAGACGATATAAGAGCGTACTGGTCTGGTGCGGGTGCAAGTGGTGTGGCGAGTGCCTTTGCTACTGCAGCAACGTATCTGACTCCTTGGCATCGCTTTACTGTTGGCCGCTTCACAACCCCAGTACGGATATACTGGGTCACTATATTTATCGTCTTCAGTGATTTGATGGCACTTGTAAAGATGACGGTGTGGGGGGTACATCATGCGGGAGCTGCGTTGGCCTCGTATACTATCTCGTTGCCCTCAGAAGGCCGTGTGGAAGGTGGTGAATTGTTGATTGAGCGGAAGACTGAGCGGTCGAGCAGTTGCAATGATATCACAGGTCAAGACGATGTCGAGTGGTGGAAATCATATGCCGAATCTCAAGCCAAGTCTAAGTAACGAGCATGCAAGACCCCATCAGATAACACGCACTCGCGTCGCTCAGCGCAAACATTATATATATTTGCATGCGCTCGAGTCTTCCCATCGAATCAGCTTGATTCAACGGTGAGATGGCCGAGCGGTCTAAGGCGCTAGCTTAAGGTGATACCTCCTGGTACAACCACAAACGCTAGTCCGAAAGGGCGTGGGTTCAAATCCCACTCTCATCAACATATCTTTTGCTTTTGCCAGCTCAGCAACAGACACGCCCTTTTGCTTGACTGGGCTAACGAAGATGTCGTTATCGAGCAGTATTGCTGTTGTTGCGTGTTCTTTTGCACCGCTACACACTAGTCGCGGTTGTTTATGTAAGATCTTCGAAGAGCGACAACCCCCTGTACGACTGTATCAGATAGCGTTATGCATGGCCTCGCTTATCACTCCAGCCGCAAAGCACAGCTCAGAGTCAAGGCAGGTGTGCTTGCATCCTGGCGGCTAATGCTCTACTATATGTAGCTGAGGGGTGGCTGCGCGGATCGATCAGGGTGCTGTTGTCTCGAAAAGTACTTAGCCATGTCGTCGGTTCAGAGAGAGGGCTATGACCCAGAATGGGTGGAGGTAAGATCTCAGGACACGACGTCTTGCAGTTGTGTAACTGAATCATTGTTTGACAGTATGAAAACTCGCTACCCCCAGGACCCATGTTACCACCAGGCCCTGGTATGGGAGAGGTCTTTTGCTCTCTCATGATTGACAATGCCCGAACATTCCCTCCGCCTCCTGAGGGTGTGCAAACTTGTGCGCAGCAAGTAGCCCAGATGAGTGTTTGGCCATCGAGAACTGATTCTAGTGACAACATAGATGACCAGAAGATCTCCGACCATGTTACAGTCCGCGTTTATCAACCCCCGGAGCATCAGTCTGCAACTCACTCGCGTCCTGTCATTGTATTCTATCCTGGCGGCGGTTGGGTGACAGGAAATCTCGACACCGAGGATCATCTCTGCCGTACCATATGCGGTAGAGCCGACGTGGTTGTGGTCTCAGTAGACTACAGGAAGTTTCCGGCCATCCAGTTTCCAGAGAACATCCAGGATTCCTACGATGGGTTCCAATGGGTGAGAAGCTCCCTTGCTAGCTGATTAGCAGCACTCCTACACATCGATTGTACCCTCTGCTAATGATATTCAGGCATACGAACACGCAAGCGAACTCCATGCTGACACAAGTAAGTACGTGTCTATGGGCGGTTCCGCTGGCGGCGGTCTCGCTGTGTCCGTTGTGCACAAGCTCATCCAGAACGGCCACCGCGACCGGATTGCTGGCCTTGTTCCTCTTGCATCTACGAACCTTCAGCGCTCAGCAGTACCTCCTGAGTACCAACACTTGCACACATCGATGACCGAGAACGGTGGGGAGATTCCTTTCGTCACAGCTGACATGTCGGACGGAGTCTATAACCTCCTAGGCGGCAACCCACCGTACAACGATGAGTCCAAGCACTGGTTCCCCGTCACCATGGGCGTGGAGGGAGTCAAAGATTTTCCGCCGACCTGGATCCTCGACTGTGGGAAAGACTGCATGCGCGATGATGGCAGAGTGCTTCAGGCCGAGATGGAGGATGCCGGTCTGAAGGTGAAGAGGGAAGTTGTCGAAGGCATGCCGCATTACTATTGGGCATTCCCCATACAAGCTGCTGCGGAAGATTTCAGGAAGAGACTATTAGCAGGCTTGAAGTGGATACTGTACAGCCAAGAGGATGAAATACTGAACTGACCTGTTTGGCACGTTCGAGGAGCATCGAAATTCGATAGCGCTAACGCGATTTACAACACAAGGGCAAGAAGGGTTCCTAATGATGTGTACTTTTGGTCTCAAAACTACAACCGTCATGGTCAAGGTGTAACCAAAAGTATCCTATCAAGGTTCAAGTTGACATAAATCTAACGAACTCTCTCATAAAACGGATTCTCCCCCAACCTCCGATCTGGCCAAAGTTCGACCGGCCTATCCATCGCACCGTAATACATCAAAGTGCCAATCATTGGATCCTGGCACCTCCTTGCCGGACAAAGACGATGCTCCTCAAACACAGCCTGCCAATTCCGCAACGCCGTCTCAGCTTGCTGCTCCCACTCGGCAATATCCTTCAGGTCCGGATCCCGTGACTGGAATTGACGAGCACCATAGAGCTGTTGCATTGCAGCATCGTATGCGTTGCGGACGCCTTTCACACGAGTTTCGCAATGGTCGTCGCCGCCGCAAAAAGGTCTGACTGGGCCTTGCCGGCCGCCTTGACTGATGACCGGACAGTAAGGCTGTCGGAGGTATTGGATGCGCTGTGGATCGAGTCGACACTCGAAGTATTCTATTCGGGCGATCCTGGCGATTGAGTTGTCGGCTTCATTGATCTGACGCTGTTTGACGCGGAGTTCGATGCTGCTGTATTTGATGCTGGTGGGCGTCCAGAACTCGATGTATAGCTTCCGGCACATCGCGACGTTGTGAAATTCGTTGTTGAACGATCTTGCTAAGAGAGTTCGATCAAATATGTAAGCTATCAGTTGAGCATGTGTTGATCCAGCTGACTGTCTAGGACGTATGGGTCTATACTTAGGGAAAGAAAGACAAAGAAAAGAGATCATCTCCGTTGAAATAGATCAAGCCGCAGGGTGTTCAAGCCTCGAGCCAGTAGTACCGCCCGGTCTCATGAGCTCAATAGACATTCGATATGGTCGATGCTGCTGACCTGCGAGAGCATGTGATTCTGCCCAGACTGTCAGACACCAGCGCTCTCCATGCCGGGTTTTGCTGTTCCACTTCGCGTCGGTGTACACCCTTTCTCAGGCTGCTACTATGATATACACCACCACACTTACCACTAGCGAGCACTGTTGTAGGTAAGATCTACAGTTGTGTAAGCTGACAAGAATGAGACAGTCAGTACGACCTTACGAATGGAAACGGTGAGAAGATCATGTCTTCAAACATCCATACAATATCATACAAACGCCTCGAAGTAGAGACATACAGTCTACTCCTTCACTTAGCAAATCTCTCCACGCGAATCACCGCCTCATCGGCACCCGCGTATGCGTCCTCTCAATCCCTACAGTCGGAATCGGCAGCTCATTCGGATTCCTTCCCAATCTCAAACGATCCGGCAAGCCAAACCCCCCAACACACACATTCGCCGACTGCAGCGCTCTGAAATGCTGGTGCCGATTCCGTGTCTGCGGACAATCCTTATGATTCTCATAAACGCTCACCCAATCATTATACGCCCGCAACCACTGCTGCGCCAACCAACTCTGCCTCGCTTCCGGCTCGCGCCTCTGCTCCGAACGCCTCACCTCACGCCTGTAATGCTCATACTCCGTTTCGAACTGCTCGATGCGGGCGCGGCAGTCGACGTCGTCGAAGCAGAATTCGAAGACGCGGTCGTAGAAGACGCCGCCTTCAAGGATTTCTGCTCCGCGGCAGCGAGGGCTGGAGAGGTAGACGCTGTCGTGCAGCCAGAATTCTCGCTGTCGCGCGGCGTGGTTTTGGCCCGGGGGTAGGATGCCGCGGAGTGCTCTGCGCTCGACGTCGGCGTTGGGGTTTGAGTTGGGAGTCCAGAATTCGACGGTGTAGTGGATGCACATTTGGCTGGTTATCCTAGAAGTTCTTGGGATGTTGGCAATGGGGATTTGATGCTGGGTTTGCCGGGTGTTTCTGCAACGTTGGTTGACAACATGGTTGATGTTTGAGTATATAAGTGTTGAGAGAATGTGGATTGCCCTTCATTCACTCTGTTCGATGTATATTCCATGATTGAACTTCGAGGAGTTGGAGACCGCAGTGACTGTAAGAAGTGTGCCATTGCCGGTACCGAACATCATTGACCTGGCTGCCATGATGGAAAGTACCAAGACCTGCATAGTGATGTGAGAGTGAGCGCAGAAATGCAAACGGGGCTGGTGCCAGTGTAGGTGTCGAGACCGCAGGACATGACAACTTTGGGGCCAGAGATGGTCAATATGACTTTTTGCTGGAGACGCTTGGCTGTAGCAATGGCACGAAGAGAGCCTTCACTATAGCTAGATGGCCTCGCAGGTGTGCCAGCAGCAAGTCATAGTGTTCACGCAGACAACTGGTAGCCTGAGTAAGCAAGCATACCGCCATCAAGCAAAGACAAGCCTTTCCACAAACGAGGTAGCATTCCACGAGTCACCAAGCACAAGCAAAGTTGTGAGCATGGCAGATGACTATTATCAGCTCGTTGAATTTGTGTTTGTGAGCGTCAATGTGTTGGAGGACGACTGGTGCATGTGCTATCGACGGAGTCGCTGACTTTCTCTGCGGACACACAGTGCAGCGCTCTTCGGCCACGTAAGCTTTGTTACATCCGAGAAAGAAGCCGCAAACTGGCGCAGCGTAATGCGGCTGCTGGTCTGTTACCGTCGACGATGTGTCAGTCAGTCTGGATTAGCACCTGTAATTACAGCTAAGGCATCCATCACCTTGAGACTTGACTGTGATGATTTGCAAGATTGAAAAGTGGTTTCATTATCCTTAAAATAACTCCAATGCTAGTGCAACCGTAGTTACGTCAACCATGACCAAAGGCCAGACAATGCTTCCAACCAATCACGAGCGCCTCTCCCAGATCGGCGGATTGTAATGCCTAGTGATGCCAACGATGGGCTCTGGCACAGAGCTGGGGTGTGCACCCAATCGCGTCGCATCAGGAATATACATCTGATCGAGCACAACGCCAGCGCGCTTCAAATCTTGAAACAGCTGTGACCTGTATCGCCTGTCAGGGCAATCGCGGTGGTTCTCGTAAGCCATCATCCAGTCGTCATAAGCCTTTCTCCACCGTTGCGTGTACCCGTTTTTGATGGAGGGAGCCTCGCGCACTACGTCCATCACCTCGGCCTCCCTCTTGGCAGCGGTACAAGCGGCTTGCAGCTCTGCTAAACGTAGGAAACAGTCGTTGTCTTGATAGCAAAGGTCCAGAATGCGTCCGCGCCAGCAACCGCCATCGCGAATTTCACTCCGGGGGCATGTGGCGTGGAGCAGAAACCGGCCACGGCATTCGTAGAAGGGTATCTTTCTGACGTCCATGTTCGTGCCGGGCTGTACGAGGCCGCGCTTAACCCGGCGTTCCCAATCTGGTTTGTCTTTGCTGACAGGTAGCCAGAATTCGACGTGATAGCGAATGCACATGATGGACTCCGGTTGTGGCTGTTTCGGTTCGAGGCAGTGGTGGCTATTTCGGTGCTGCGTGTGAGCCAATGATTGGAGGTCTGCACTAATGATATGGAAAGGAAGTGTGCATGTTCATGCTTTTTGTAGAGATTTTATATGTAAAAGTTGTACAGTGAGTTTCATTCACTCGATGTATGTTACAGTCCATGAATTGTCGAAATGGAAAGAGATAATATACAATGCGGCGTATTTGCGTCTGTGGTATCCCAGGGACGGCAGCGTGGAGCTTGGGTGTGATGTATACCCGTCCGCAGATTGGTGAGGCGTAAGCCATGATATACCATATCGCGATCTGATTCTTGGTCGGTTCACTGGTGGTGGCAGCAGAGATCAAAAATGAATGACTGCTATGGTTACCCATGTCATCGAAATTGAGGTTGACGCGGGCGTCGGACATAGTAAACAAATCCTGAGACCTGGCACCAGAGTCACAAAAACGATGTAAGATTCGTTTCCGAATGCACCTATGCCAGCGAATGCTAGGACAAACTCATTACCGTCCTGCTCCTGCTGCAATTACTGTAATCGTAGCAAAGATCTTTTCATATGGGCCGTGTCGTTCCCAGGTTGCCGAAGTTCTTTGAAGAACCATGCGCTGTTGCTGAGCACTGCTGATGTGGAGTAACAGCAGTAGAGAATATACCCATTGTGGTATCTGCGGTTTGTAGTATGCACCATTGTGACTGGCATGATCCAGCGAAGGATTAAGCGAAGTCAACGTGAATGTCCACAGTTCCTGATTTGTATGGAAGCTGACAAATGTCACAGTCAGAGATGAGTAAGGTGAGCGCCGTGTCGGCTGTCGGCTGCTTGCCAGACCTAGACAACGTACTGGGCTCGCTTGTTATCATGCTACTAGGCCTTAGCAGACCACTCCTTCTTACTCCTCACTCTCGTACCCCTCACGCAAGGCATGATGGGCTTACGCAGCGGCATGCTCAAGTTCAGCCATCTTCTCTGCACAAAACCTGTTGCCGCCGAACTGAAGACGTACAGAACAATGGCGGCCGGCATCTCCTGCAGGATGTACCCAAAGGCGCAAGCGAGGGCCATGCTGAAATTTTGATTGGGTGCGTAACGTGTCAGAAAGAATCTGATAGGCGCGGGCATTTTGTGCGCGCTGGGATGCGGGCGAGGAACTGATAAAGGGTTGAGCAAGATATTGCTTAACATCACGGCTGCAGTTGCAAAAGGCAAGACGTGGTAGGGATCGCATGCGACAAGGTCTGTGCACCAGGAAAAGCCTTCCTTGGTAAGCGTAGGGTCGAAGTAGAGTGAATCAACATTGATGCTCGGAGGTGCTGGAAGTTCGGATGGATGTAACAGGTTTTCTGACATAGTCGACTGTCCAGAGAGCGCTTGGCCGTCGGCACCAAGAGTTTGTTCTTGAGCTTGTTGTAGGCGCATTTCGCGAACACGCTCCATGCGTTCAGCGAGCTCCTGAGCGCGCGCTTCGCGATCCATGGCCGGCGAAGAGCCGTTTGGATCGAGTTTCCCGATCAGCCACTCGAAGGGCGAGAGGATGGTGGACAATAGACCTTCCCGAGCGCCACATTTCATCCTGACCGCTTCGGCAGTTGCGAGCAATGCACCGAAGTTCACAGGAGTCGACCACGTTATCAATGGGGAGCCAAATATTTTTCCAACTTCATGCAAGCGCCGGATCTTTTTCAGCGGGTAGAGAGCGCGCGGTATGTCTCCGATGCGTTTGTTTGGGTGATCTTTTACGAGACTGAGAATGACGTCTGCCGACAGCAGGGGCGATAGGTTGCTGCGTATTTGCTCGCGTATGCGGGCAGGCCTTGAGCCAAAGTAATAGCCAAAGATGCCCCGGATGAGGATGGCTGCTGTTGGAATGGCCGCATACCACGGGATGCCAATGCCATGAAGGCCATTGAGAATTGCGAGAGGAGGCGCGGTGGCGATATCGATGAGTTGGACCTTCCTTGGGGCGGAGGCAGAGAAGGGTCTGGACAATTGCTGGTGCGAGAGCTGGCGCAGTTGGGACGGCAGCTGCAAGAAGGCAGCGCGCGCATTGCCGGCGGTCGCTCGAGAGGCCAGCATCTTGCTCACCACGCTGGCTGGCGTCCCGTAACACGTGATGAGGGTGTGTGAGTGAAGTAGCGACAGTCAAGTGAAGTAGCAAGTCAGGTGATAATCATGTATGAATGGAAGTGAAACACAAGCTCGGCAGACCAAAGGACCCTGGTGCCTGTCCGCTCCTCTCCCGCTGCTGCTGCCAAATTGGGCGATGGCGGTGACGTCGGCCGCCTGCTCCAGAGTCACTTTCACATGGAAGCGTGCCAGCTGTCTTAGCCTTAGCAGCAAAGTTATTACTGCTACTACCACTACTGCTGCACCCACGCACGCCATGATATAGGTCGGCCTGCCGCCTGCTGTTGGCCTCATTCCACAACAAACGCATTTCTCAAACTCATTGTCACCGCCATGGCGCTCGCCTACGACCTGCTGGCGCTTGCGATTGGGACCCTGATAGCCATCTTGCTCACGCCCTACTCCTGGCGTCTGCTCGGCCGTCTATGCGGCGCTCAAATCAAGAGCAAAACAGCCCAGAGGAGGCAATTACTGCTGGAACGTGCCATCACCGAGGAAAACTCTCAGCAAGACAACGGGACAACTTCCGACGAGGACTGGGAGAAGGTGCCTGGCAGCAAGACGCCAGTGCAAACTGACCCTTCATTCAAGGGAGTAATCGGCTTCTTCCACCCATTCTGTAATGCTGGTGGAGGAGGCGAACGTGTGCTCTTCGCGGCAATTCTGGCGACTCAACAACGCTACCCGAACTCGCTCTGTGTTGTCTATACCGGCGACCACGATGCCAGCAAGGAACAGATCATTACCAACGTCCGCAACCGCTTCAACATCCACTTGAATTCTGCTCGTGTCAGCTTCCTCTACCTCAGTACCCGCGAATATGTCCTTCCCAGCACATGGCCACGTTTCACCCTTCTCGGCCAGTCTCTCGGCTCCATCTTGCTTGCATGGGATGCGTTCACTCTACTAGCTCCGGACGTTTTCATCGACACTATGGGCTACGCTTTCGCTATTGCGACTTGCAAATGGCTGTTCCCTAAAGTCCCGACAGGCGCATATGTACACTACCCCACCATCTCCACCGACATGCTCGACAGTCTCCATGCTGAAGTATCCAATACCCACGGGGTAAACGCCGGCAAAGGTGCCGGTCTTCGCGGGAAGGCAAAGCAATTCTACTGGCAACTGTTTGCCAAGCTGTACAGCTGGGTTGGCGGTAACGTGGACGTCGTCATGACAAACAGCAGCTGGACGCAAAACCACGTTTCTCAGCTCTGGGGTGCTTCACGCACAAAGCGCGGCAAGAAGCACGCTATCAGTGTCGTCTACCCACCCTGTGCCGTCGGCGAACTCGAGCAAAAGATTCCCGTTGACGAAGCAAGCGAGAAGAACCGCACTCGCAATCTCCTGTACATCGCACAGTTCCGTCCCGAAAAGTGCCACCAGATGATCATTGATGCTTTCCGCGCTTTCCTCAAGACCTACAAACATCTTTCCGACATCGAGCCGAAGCCAAAGTTGATCCTCGTTGGTTCTGTCCGCGACGACTCAGATGAGAAGCGTGTTTACAAACTCCGCCTGCAAGCACAGGAGATTAAAGAGCGCGTCGAGTTCGTCGTCAACGCCAAGTGGCCGCAGATTCTCGACTACCTGAAGACAAGCTCTATCGGCGTCAACGGAATGTGGAACGAGCATTTCGGCATCGGCGTGGTGGAGTACCAGGCTGCGGGTCTCATCTCAGTGGTCAACGACTCTGGCGGACCCAAAGAAGACATCGTGATTCCCATCGATGGCAAACCCACTGGTATGTTCCTCCAAAAAGAAACATCTTAACTCCAAATTCGTCACACGACTAACTTTTACCCCCATCACAGGCTTCCACGCTTCCACCGAGGAGCAATTCGCAGAAGGCTTCGCCAAGGCCCTCGAGCTGCCTCCCGCAGAGGCTTTGGCCATGCGCCACCGCTCGCGCGAGAGCGCAAAGAGATTCTCCGAAGAAGTCTTCAGCGAGCGCTGGCTGACGCATCTCGATGCGCTTGTCGAGCTAGAGAAGGCGAGTGCGAAATGAGATTGGCTTTTCGGTCACGAGTGCATGAATGGGCGATAGTATAGATAGGGAAAGCACAAATGCATCTTCGCGACGAACGTGTGCAAATTACGACTTCTGCTGTACCGTCCTGGCATTGTCAATGATTCAGCGGAAATACGTAGGGTTTGTGACATACAGAGCCGTCTGTGGCGTAAACGGTACTTTACGCAAGTTCTTGATTTGTGTTATTACCATCACTATTTGGCTCACAAGGTCGCTATAACTCCCTCATCACAGGCGTGCCCTCCCAATATCTACAGGCGCGTATAAGGTAAGCACATTTTTTTCGTTCATGTGTGCACATCTTCGGTGTTTCTCACCCAGGCTCAAATGTATTTCGATCGCTCACAAAGCAGCATCCATGAAATCTGTGTTTATCCGACGTCTACGCGTTTTGTCCGGGTCTACTGTGCGCCGGTTAAGCACGTCTCGTAGGAGATCGTCATCGCGATCCTTATCCACGTGGTGCACGCGCACATGTCTGCCAGGAATCAGTATACTATCCCATGTCATACCAAAGTTCGTGCGGAGTCGAGGACGTACCGTTGTAGATTATCCGGCCTAGGAAACATTCGTTCTAGCTCTGGACAGAAGGGGCAAAAGTAGCCTGGACCTTGGTGTGCTAGCCCATGGCGGATCATCTCGTTCTTACGCTTGAACCCTCTTCCGCCCTCGGAACGAGAGCAGCCGGCAACAGGACAGTAATGCGGTCTGCTCTCAGAATGGACATTCTTGTGCGAGCTGTCGACTGTCAGCAGACGAGATCATAGGACTAGCTCCTACTTTATAAACTTACTTGAGCAAATACTGTGTCTGGAATGTCCCTGCAGTGCAGCCTGGGACATCACATTTGTACGGCCCTGGTATCATGATCGGAGGCGGCGGTATTGGCACTCCATGTAATGGCGGAGGGGGTAACATGGGGCGAGGAGTGTGTCCCGTCGCATCGTTGGTGTCGATGGGCGTCGTGTAGTTGGTGCTATATCCATCCGTGCCGGAACTTGGATAGCCGCGATAAATTCCACTGCTGAGAGACGTTGCGCCATCGGCCATGGATGGAGTGCTGTGATCGTACAAAGAGTGATCGTCACCCCTCCCTATCCGTGCTGGATGGAAGTAGACTGGCGGTGGCGAAGAATACTCTTGGCTCAAGCGAGTGAGCGGCTGTGTTGTAGCTGATGGAGACATCTGGCTATGATGTTGCAAGGAGCCTTGCTGTTCATGTGAAACGTATTGTATCGCAGCATCTGCAAGCTCTGTATGTTCGTGGTCCGGTGACAAGCTCTCAGCTTTTGGGGGGCTGGCGGACGGTGACGGAAACCCGAACGGAGCAAGACTAACGTCGTGGTATCCATCTGAACGCAGCGATGCCCCGTTGATCTTGTCTTCGCCATACTCATTTGGATCTTCATCATCTTCGTCCCATGCCCGGAAAACATTCTTGCGAGCGGTTGACAACATGGATTCGAAGTCTTCGTCTCCCTGGAAAGGTGCTGGTTCGTCATCAAAGAATCCTCCATTCAAGGTATTGTAGTTGTCGCAGGGGACGTGGACTTCGCCGGGTGTGAAGTCGGTCGGAGGTGGAAGGCCAGTCGCATATATTCCCTCGTCGCCATTTGGGTTGAGTGGCTCGATGTGGTTGTTAAGGAAAAGCTCGTCCCAGTCACTGTCAAACAAGTTTAACAGTTGAGCATCTGCATCTGCCGTAGGCGCGAAAAGCTGATGCTGATCTGTATCATCATTGTCGACATCCAATGGTAATTGTGTAAGCGTCACCTCTTCTCCAAGATGGCCAGTGGACGCGGTTACTGGTATCATTGAGGGCAAATGCTCACCAGGCAGAGGTTCAACAAATGTAGGATACGAGCGTGCGAAATCTGTGGCGCGAGGCACCTCCGCTCCGCCATCTCCCAATGTCAATATTTTATCATCAGCAGGCTGAGCATTTGTTGGCTGGACCACACCTACGGTATGCACAGATGGGCGAAGGGTTGTCAATCCAGTAGACAGGGATGAATCGCTATGCACTGACTGCAAGCTCTTGAAACCAGGCTGCGAGCTCGTCTGCGCGGAAATGTGGGCAGAAGATGTAAGCGACCGAAGCGAAACACCCTCCTCGTGCCCCCATTCCGTATCAATGGGACGGGGCTGAGCTTCCTCTTCTAACAGTGGATCGGAAGGAGGGGCTTCGGTTGACGGCGGCATCGATGGGAAGCTCGAGAGTGTCGACAGCGTATGTTGCGAGTCGTCGTCTTCGGCACAGAGCTGAACCGCATCACTTCCGCCGTTTTCTGAGCTTGCTTCTTCGAGGCCAGGGAATGGCAGTACAAACAATGCAAATTCTTCGAGATGTCTGCCCAGGTGCTTCATGAACCGCCACCATTCCACTCTCGGCTCAATTTCTTCTCCTATGGAATTGTGATTTTGTAGGATGCTGCCCCAGTCACAGAAAGGGCAATCGTCCGCAAGTAGCGTTTCGGAAGGGCGAGAACAAGTCTTCGAAAGCGTAGCAAATTGCTGTCCTTGTTCCTCGCCATGGTGTTGTATGAGGTGTATTTGGGTGTGCGTCTCATTGTTGCATGGACTGCCACAAAGTGGACACGCCCACGCTCGCCGATGGCTCATCTCATGACTTCGCCACGTATTGTAGGAACCAAACATTAGCATGCCGCAAGTCTTTGATGTGCACAAGTAAGGACGAATGTCAGACCAGACATGCCTGCTGTGATAAAAAAAACAAATCAGTGTGTTGCACTGGGCACAACAAACAATTCTAGTGTTGATTGACAACCGTCATAGTATGTGCCGGCTTTGTACTTACCGCCATGCGATTTGTCCGTTGAATCGTTGAACCGATTGACAATACGGGCAAAGGAAATGCTCACCTGGCTTTGCAAAATGCGCAAGCTCAGGCACCCGTAAGCCACTGAACGAATGGCCATCTACTACGGATGTAGCAACGGTAGTGTAGCTTTTGGCATCGTCCACGCCGTAGTCAAATACGTCCGGGTCAACGTCTCCCATCGTCGAAGCCTTCGTGTGCGCAACGGATTGTTGTTTTCGTCCTGTTTGCAGAGTAGATGGTTGGAAAGATATGTTGTCGTTGGAATCGCTGGATTTCAATCTTAAGGGCTTCTGTTCCAACGTTGAGGCCTCTTCTCGAGCAGTAACGCTTAGTTCGGCGTTGTGTTCGTGAGAGTATTTGATAAATTGTCTCCGACTCGTGTTAGCTTTGCCCAGCCTTTTGATTAGAAATTCTTCGGCTTTACCACCAGAGTATGCCACTTTCTCGCGTACATATTGAACGTCGTATGGTTCGTACATGTCAAGCCTACACTTGAGTTCAGATCTAGTAAACTTATCGCGCAGCGAAGACTTCGTTATCAACGAAGACAAATGAAAGAGTCGACGAAGAGCATCGTCTATAGAGGCAGAGAGCCATGAGGCCGTACAGACTTTCGATGTCTGAAGTCCAAACAGCTGCATCATCATGGCATCTCCTTCGTCGATGTCATCCATCTCCCGAGTGACGACAGCTTGCCGCGAAGTTTCAGAGCCGTAAGTTTCTTGATCTGGTTCCGCATAATTAGCAATTGGCATATGAAGTGTGGGGAAGTGGAGTTGGAGAAGGGCTCACACTGGCTCAAGAGGTCTTGCAGATCTTTCAAGATATCGCGGATTCGGCTTGCGACTTCTGGTGCACCATTCACACGCGTATCCAGAGCACGCGGATCCCCGGCTTCATGCATAACTCCGAGATTGCCGGTCCAGAGCAGGAAACGCGTGCGAATGTCGGCAAGCCTGTCTGATTTCAGAGTCACGCCGTCACCAAGCTCAGGACGAGAAGATAATCCACAAACGTTGATCTGTTCGTTGAGGATGCGCAGGATGGCTTTTGCAGCCATACCGAAAGAGGGCACACCATCTTTGCGCAAACTGTCCAGATCAAATGTGCGATGAAGCAGAGTCGAAGCTTCACCCAAATTGTCAGGAATTTTGCGTATGGAAGACATGGCCGGACTTCCAGGGGCATTGTTGTTTTCCAGTGGTGTTGACCAGTGCGATAAATGGTCATGACCCGAACATGTCATTCATGCTCGGACTGAGAGGCAAGTTCCAAAGGCTCTGGTGTAGAGGACATCGCGCATGACGCTCAACATGTACAAATCGATGTGTTGTCGGGGCGCAGCTAAGCTACGCCTTGCAGCTGCGCCTTGCAGCTGCATGTTCGCTTATGGTACAGCCTTGTAGCGTTTCCCTGCACAAATATCATACTTCACTGGGCGTTCAAATCTTCTACCATACTGTAAAAATTCGAGAACGGTATGAGCGGTTTTGAGGCCATCGGTATTGTCTTGGGCGCTCTGCCATTGATAATCTCTGCATTTGAGCATGGCCAGTCATTGGCAAAGAAGTGGAATCTCTTCTACAACTTCAACGTGGAGAACCTCAAAGTCTGGAACGACATTAGGGACGAAGAGATCATGTACCGGTCACAGTTACGGACTCTCCTCGCACCTTTAGTATGGAATGGAGACTTGACAAAACACTGTCTGGAAACGCTTATGGTGAGCCCACAGTCTGATGCTTGGAGGGAACCGAACCTTGAAGTGGCTCTGAGAAAAAGACTCGGCGAAGGGTATGACAGATATTTTGGCAATATTGAAGAGATCCAGGCATTGGCCTGGCGGCTACTGGAGCCGTTGGCGCGGAGTTCAGTTTTCAAAGCACAAATGAGCACCAAGGTACGGGGCGTCCGAGCAACAAACCAGTATGAGCTTATCTGATGGCGTTGGTAAACCAGAACACATCACCCAAGGACCAAATTATGCTCAAGGCGTACACACGTCTTAGAGACAAGTACAGACATGGGTGTGAGAAGCTCAAATTTGCAACTTCGAAAGACCAACGGGATGAGATCTTGTCAGAAATCCATGCGAAGATCGAGAAGCTCGAACGGTTCTTAGCTGCAAGTGACCAATTTGCAGCCTTCGAAGAATCTAGCAAGCTAGCGATTTTGCGTCAGTCCGTAAAAAATCTTGTGGGCTACTGGAGACACGCAGACCGGATCTTCGCATTGTTGTTGTCCACCTGGGTGTGCCCTTGCCGGCAGACCCATTGTGCACATCTGTGGCTACAACACAGGACGTCCGCTCATTTTGAGTTTCGCATGCTAGTCATGTTTGCGCCAACGAGCAGCAGCTCATCGCTGGTGGCTCCTTGGCAGCAGCATGGCTTGAAAATTGAATGGGCCTCGCTCAAAGACCCAGTCGCGAAGCAGATCGTGGATGCTGCCCTTATGCCCCCTCCGCAAAGACTGATTGCACCGTCGGCGATTGCTGAGCAACACTTGAGACCTGGGATATTGTCTCGACAAGGGAAGGCCAAGAAGCTTGCAAAGGCTACCATCAGGTATACAAAGGTTCGATTCCTGCGCCTCTACTGACATGCTAACAAATAATGCAGTTTCGACGATACAGCAGTCACCTCAGGCTTGATACCATTCGTTACACCATGTAGCTGGCACTGCTTCGATTGTATCTGAGCCAAGCTTGAAGAAAAAGAAGCCATCCACAGACGGTGCAGCGAGTCAGTCACGCTCCGTTGCCAGGGAAGTGATCAATGACCTTTGCCGCACCATGGAGTCATGTGGCATGCGGAGTCAGTGTCTCGGATTACTGGTCGATGCGAACCAAGGAAACCAGTACCAAGTGAGCTCACAGCCGGAGCAGAAAGTAGTCGCTGGAGAGATTACACTGCGGGAGCTCCTCCGCCCTGATCACAGACCAAGAGTGTCGCGAGCTCAGCGGTTCCAGATCGCACTGAAGATAGCATCCTCGCATCTGCAGCTTCATTCCACTTCGTGGGCAAGAAGACAATGGGAGTCGGGCGACGTTAGATTTCCGCAAATTGGCGCTAATGCTGCAGACGTACTCCTGGATCGCCCTTTCGTGTCGGCGAATTTCGAGCCTGAGTTACCATCGGCATTACGAGTCCCGAAGGCCACAGACAGAAGCTTTGCGTGTCTGGGCATCATGATGTTGGAACTCCTGTTTGGTGCACAGCTTGAAGAACATGATCTTTGGCAGCATTTTGGAGCAAAGTCTACCGACGATCCTACGCTTCGTTCGATGGTGGCCAAAACATGGGCAGAAGACGTGAAGGACGAGGCGGGACCAGAGTTCTCCTCGGCCGTGAAGTGGTGCTTGCACGAGTCACCTGCGACTTTGCATGGTGACCGATGGCGCAAGGATCTGGCATGTGAAGTCGTGCTACCGCTGCAAAACTGCTGCGGCTGGATCGACCCTGCGAGTGTTATTGATGAGTGATGTGCTGTTTCCACCGAGAGTCTGGATCCTGGTGTCATTCTCGCGTTGAGTTCGTGTTTGGCGGGCGTTTTCTTGGCGCATTGTTGCACATTTGACACGCACTTCAAACTGTTATCATGATTCACGAAATGTCCAAAATTACTTCGAAATGTGACTGTCGCCTTTCATGTCGCCTCTGAACCACAAGGCAACCTCAAACTGGTGGCTCTCTACTACCACGGTGTCCTAGCCACATATCTATGAGAATCGAAATCGCAGCGAGCAACAATCCCATCCTTTCATCCATGTCGATCATAGGGCTTCCGATTTGTGGTGCCTCCTGGGAAGGCAACTCACAATTGGACGATTACAGGGGCTTTTATGTTATTTATCCAGTGACTGCTAATTTGATGGCACGTGATTGCTGTAATGGCATGCTATTCTCTCAAACGGAGACTCTGCACAATGCAGATAACAGAAAGACATCCTGCCTGGCCGGAGCATATTCAGTGGCGAGGATATCCTCCTGAAGAGAGGAAATGATGATTGTTGATAAAATACTAGCATATATGCACAACTACTTCACTTTTACACCCACCCGCTTCCCAACCCACTCGCTGCTCAGCCCTTTCGCCAAATCGGCCGCTATGAAATCGACGCAGTCTTCCAGAGGGGCATAATAATCTTGAACTTGAGCTACAATATTGAGATATGGACCCAATATTGGTACCCATCCCAATGTGTCTGACCAAGCCACTGGACGCTCTGCGCGAGCGATCAAGCTCTCGGCACTGACGCCGGGTCGCGGCGAGTAGTCAACCACATCGGTGCGTGGCCGCATGTTACTGGCGCAGAAGAGGGACCAGGCCATGGCTTCTGTGGGAACAGATCGGACTGCCTCGTAATTTGTCTTGTGGTTGAGATAGAAGGGGAAACTGTTGGCTCTTGTAAGCTGGCGGTTGTAGGGAACAAAGGGTGTCAGGAAGAATGCATCGACCAGTCAATACGGCGAGAAACTTACTAATCCAGGATCTTATGTGGCATTTGAGGGCTATCCATGAGTGGCCAGCCGCTGAGAAACCAGCATCGCAAGGGTGGTCCGCCACGCTTTCTTCTCGCTGCTTGGGCAGCTCTGCTCACCGCAGAATGGATAGATGGAAAGGTGCCTCCATTCCCAATTTGACGCGCGAAACCAGCCGAGTTGATAACAGCATCGCATTCGTTGGCCAATATCGCTTCTGTCAGTGCATCACTGTCAGTGGCGCAGCCTGTGAGAATGGTACTTGTCCGCGAAGCGACGTCCGGGCTGATCTTGGCTGGATCGCGAACATAGGCCACGACGGTGTGGTTGTGCGCGACCAGTGCTGGAAGTAGCCTGCAGCCAACTTTGCCCGTCACGCCGAGTAGTAACACACGCATCGCTAGGCGACGTGCATATAGTCGAGAACTCGAGATCTGTTCTCAGGCTAAGTCGTGGCTGATCGTGGCTGGAGCGGTGAAAGGAGTTGGGTCCGATATTTTAAAGGTAGATGCATTGGAAAATGACAGTAAGCACATGCAATTGAGATCTTGCCTGTGATGGGAAGTGAGCTAGCGCTCTTACCCGTGTAGCTAGCGAGATCATCACAAGGACTAAAGAGGTCAAAGCATTGTTATTCTTGTTTGCGAGGTCCCGAGTTGTGACGTACGTATTCGATAAGTCGCGTACTCCTTGGCAGGATGTCACCCCTGTTTCCACTTCACCGCAGGCCTTGATAGCAAGTACCTGCTATCTTCCTCTGATTTTCATTTAATCACTGGGAAAGAGACCTGTGGTCAAATGCGATGCATGTTTAGATAAATTGCTCAACGACCATCCAATCAAGTTGGAGCTAAGGAAGCTTATTCAGCCTTACGCGGCCGATCTATTATGGATAGGGTTAGTGTTAAATCGAGCTGATTTGCCTGGATCGGTTTGCAAATGCATGTCAAGGCGTCCGAATTGCCCATCGATCCATATCTTGGACTAATGTCTGAAAGTAAAGCAGAGGATAGGTTCAGGGGATCTCCGCAATGCGAGCGAATGGTGCTTCGAGTTATACATACGATTCCACGACATCAGCATTCTATCCAGAACTCTTGGTAGCCACGACGGGTGAGGTATAAATGTTGACTTCATCTCACCTCACTTCAGTGTGCTATGGATTTTTCGGTGAATCAAGGACACCAGTAGTACGAAAGTGAAAGCAGAGTATGCAACCTTAGCAGCCTCTGTCTGAGTTACTTAACCAAGGTTACATGAAGTGAACACCGGTACACGGACCACCTTCGTAGATAGAATCCACCGGTGCGTCAAGCACTTGGTTGCCTCGATCAAGCAATCAAGATTTCTGGTGCAGCTCTGTCTTTTGGCAACTCGGCACTTTTCGCAGATCCTCACTTGGCCTCAACAAACACCTCCATTTCCTCCAAAAGAAGACAAACGCCCGAGTTGATCAACATCATGCCTTACAACCGCGACGAGGTCATTACCAGTGTGACTGAATTCTACGACTTCCTTACTACTCACTTTCACTTCTCCCCTGCCGAACTCAAAGCCCCACCACCGGCCGGATGGCCACAAATCACTCCTCCTTGAGTCGACCGCCAGCGCAAGTCAGACACAGCCGTCGATCTCCTCCGTCATCTTCCTTATCTTCCTGGTGGCAACGAGCAAGAGAAATGGATCTACAATCAGACAGTACACGCTGATTACACGAACAAGACGGTCAAGCAAGGCATCGAAGTGGACCATCACCTTGATCATGAGCGCCCCCTCTGTGGTGCACGAAGCGGCTTACCAAAAGTATGGATAATGATCGGAAAGCCATGACACTGGCTTAGTATAACTTGATACATACCAGATACCACACCACCATGGCAAAACTCGAGGCTGTGTGTCAACAGAATATTGTTCGGAGACATGGAATGTATGCGTAAATGTGCATCAAATTAGACGGGTATCAAACAGCTATCAAAGAATCGCTCAGAAAATATAAAGAATAGTCGTCCAATCGTACAGGTTCAGAGCCATCGTGGCAATTAGTACACACGGCGTGTACCTCTGCCATCAGTGCCATGTGCGCGGCGAGTGCCAGCAGCCTGAAACATATCGTTAGCAATTATTCGTTACAACAACAATCGAAAGCCGCCTACCTTGACACCGGGCTTGCCAGTCAAGCTACCTTTAAGATTCATCAACCCGCCACTGATCTTGTCGCCCATGGACGGCTTACGGTGCTGAGTGCCAGTGGTGTGCACTCCCTTGCTGCGAGTAGTGGTAGTACCGCGAGTGGCAGTGCTCTTGGTAGCAAGAGGTCCCTTACCGGCGTGACCGTGGTGGCCGACGCCGCTGGGGTGTGTTGTGGTCTTCCTGGTGGTGGTGGTAGTGCCAGTGATGGGGTTTCGGGAAGTTGACTCAGTGACACGGGCGTTCTGTGTGGTCTTCTTGCCTGCCAGACGGGACAGGAGACTTGGCTTGCGGCCGGTGGTGGTGGTGGGAGCGGTAGTTGTGCGAGTGCTAACCATGATGATCGACTGTGCGAGTTGATTTGTTGATTTGTGAAATGTGTTTCTGAAGTGTCTTTGTCGTCTGAAGGCGTAGCGTATGAAGCACAGATTTGTTTGTGGAACGAAAAAGAGGGAACATGAAGCTTGGTACCTTACTCTTTATCTGTTTTTCATGCTCGTAGCACGACATGCTCCTGTGGCACCTGACGTCGGCCTAGACATGTATCTTCGCTACGATCACCGCAGAAACTTGGAAGATGTACGCGCTCTCGCTTGTAGACAAGGATTGAGGTAAGACGTCATATCTGGCCAAATCAGGGCCAGTGCGTGGATCCCCTGTGTAAGGAAGCTCCGTCGAGTGATTGCAATACACGCCTGATGGTATCTGAAGACGAACCCAAGTGTATGCTTGACTGCGAGAATTTAAGATGTTGCCGAGTCTTAGTTGTGAGGGTTCGAACCTTGTTTGTCATTCTCCACCGAACAAGCAACTGTGGGCGGCGGCAACGGCAGCGGCCGGATGGCTCGAGTGAATATGTCTACGTCATCGGTATAGCTTCATGTTTATGACACCGACATTGTGAGCTCCAGTCAGGATATCTCATCGCAATTCAATTATACCATTTTCATCATCTTCAAATTAGACGAGATTCTGGATCCAGGGCCCTTGAGAGTGCACCCTTGTCGCAAAGCCCAATAACCAGCCATGTCGCTCATCCCAGGATGGTATCCGCCTTCGCGCGAGAACTGGGAATTGATCGCTTACGCCTGGCAATTCTTCCCACTGGTACGCCACCAAATATCCCCTCAAAGCACATGTAAAACGGACATACTGAACCTTGGCTAGTTCACCGCAGTCCAATGGCTCACCGATTTCTACCCACAAGGCAAAACCTCCATCGACTCCCGCTTCAACCTGCCCGGAAAATGGGCTTGGGCGGGCATGGAATCCGTCGGCTTCATCACAGTCCTCTACTGCATATACACCATCCCGGACCAACTAGGCCTGGCAGCACTGCCCTGGGGTAACCGCACGATGGCCGGCGTCTACACCATACACTATATCTACCGTGCTCTCATTTACCCTTGGGCCCAGCCATCTATGTCTCCCATACACCCACTGGTATTCATCTCTGCGGCTGCCTGGAACATAATCAATGGTCTCTCTATTGGTGGCTGGGTAGCCGGTTATGGCCCGCAGACAGCAGCAGACTGGGCCGGACGCTTGTACTACATCGAATGCGGACTTGTGATTTGGGGCTGGGGACTTCTGGCCAATATCTTTCATGACGATGACTTGCGCGAGATTCGACGCAGCGCGATGCGCAGACGCAAGGAGCAAGCTGAGAAGGAAGGAAAGCCCGCTGAGAGCGTGGAGAAGCTCTACATGCTGCCCAAGAACGGACTATTCCACTACGTACTTTACGCGCACTACTTTTGCGAGTGGATCGAGTGGAGTGGGTTCTTGATGATTGGAGGTCTGGGCTGCGTGCCGGCGAGGAGTTTCTTGCTGAATGAGATTGCGACGATGTTGCCGAGGGCTTTGTCGGGCAAGAGATGGTATATTGAGAAGTTTGGGGCGGAGAAGGTGGCGAACAGGAAGGCGGTCATTCCGGGCATTTTGTAATTATTTCATGGAACGTAAGTAATAGTCTAATACTAGTTTCTTGAACCAATCTTCACGACTATCAACTGCCACCTTTGGTACAATAAGTCTTGTATTCCTTCCAGCAGCTTCACCACTGATGTTCAGGTGGCTAGCTGCTCCTGGACATCTCATATACATGTGAGCACCGCTCTCTCTCTCACGGAGCTCGAGTTTTGATTATTACTATCAGCATATGATCGCTTCAGCAGCACCGAGAAAACTTACGAAAACCCACAATCCAAACCACACCCTACAACGTTAATAAACCTAATCATCATCCCACGCCTCATCGAACTCAGCAAGTGCATACCGGAACATACCCAGCGTCTCCTCGAAACTATCCCAATCCCAACGATCCAAATGACACACCATATGGAACAATCCAGCAATAACCGTCAACTCCTTTGCCACTGTCGCCGCCTCCGGCTCGTGCCCGCCAGTCCCCAGTGGCGGAGCCGGCGTGCTGAGCGCAAACGAAACAGCACCGTCCGCCTCGTGATAGCGTCGTAGCCAGGCGAGTAGGTTGTACCACTTCGCTGGTCCATCCAGCTTGACGTTCGACACCGTGATCTCGTATTGGTATTGCGAAAGGATGGCTTCTTGTTTGTTGTGGATGAGGAGCGGCATTGCTGGGGAGTAGGAGTCTATGAGTAGCTCGATAGTGTTGAGGGAGTAGAAGGTGGGGAATGCTTCGTGGCGGACGGTTTTGTTGGTGAGCAGGAGTGCTGGTTCGGGGATGCCCGTTTCCTTGCTGACTTGGACGATGCCGTCGTTGAGGCGGAGCGCGTATTCATAGATGGCAAGTCGGAGTTCTGGTGGGAGTTTCATGAAAGGTGATGAAGCGGAAGAGTCGGTGGCGTTGTTCGGCTTGTCTTCAGCGTTCGGGGCCATCGTGGTGTGGATTAGAGATTGGTCCATCGCAGCAGACATGCGTTCGTTTGTCAACAGAGTGTGCAATTCGTTGTCTGTGGCGTGCTAGTGGTGTCTCGCTTGTGTATTGTCCGCTAGTGATCTCTTGCTGGCGGTTTCTGGATGTCTTGATGTTGACATTGATGTCTCGGTGGTGGTCTGATACTGGTGCTGGTGATGGCGCTATTGGTGTCTTGGTGGTGTCGTCGCGCCGGAAAGTCGAGACAGCGACCTTTTACACATTCCCGGGTTCAGACCAAAGTCAAGCAGAGCCGCAACAGTGAGTGCGTCCGACGAAGCAGTGAAATTACATGGCGACTTGGGCCAGTAGCGCAGTGCGTAGCCGACGCGACTACACGATGTGGAGCGGTCAAACATTGAAGGCAGACAAACAGATCGACAATGGTTTGGAAAAGTATGCATTACTAAAAAGCGATCATCAAACAGCACAGCTCACCTTTACACTTTGGCAGTCTGCCCCTGCATCTCCTTCCCACTCTCATCCATAGGCTGCAAATTGCCCTTCGCGGGCCCAATAAGCTGCACGCCATCCTTACTGAACCGGCTACCATGTACAGGGCAATCCCAGCTCTTCTCCGTGCGATTCCAGCAAACAACACCCTTCATATGCGGGCACAGCGCCGAGAAGCGATGAGTCTTACCCTCATCGTCCTTGTAAATAGCAGTTGGCTTCCCGGTCTTTGAGTTGTTCATCACGCCGCCCTCACCGTTCGCCAGGTCTTCGATGTCGGCGATGTCGGACTGCAGGAAGCGCTTGTACTGCGCGTTGATCTGCAGGTCGTGCGCGAGCATGCTGCCGGCGCTCTTGACGATGCTGGCCATGCGCTGGGGACGGTAGATTTGGGACCAATCGTTATGCTTCGATTCAATTTCGTCGGCGAGAAGACGTCCTGCGATCACGCCGTGGGTGAGGCCGTTGCCTGAATCGCCGGTCACGATGTAGGTGTGCTTGGTGCCGGGGTCGAGACCGATGAAAGCCATGTAGTCTACAGGGTCGAAGATTTGTCCCGACCATGCATAGTCGACGTTACCAGCAGAGGGGAAACGCTCGCGGGTCCAAGTCTCGAGCTCGGCAAAGCGTCCGGTCGTGTCTTCCTGGCCGACCTTATGGTCGCAGCCACCAACAACCATGTAATCATGTTGCTCGTCGCAGTGTGTGAGACGGATGTACTTGTAGGCCTCGGCGGTGTCGTAAAGAAGGCAGTCTTCGACTGTGCCTTTGGGAACTTTGATGGCAATGCAGTAGGTGCGCATGTACTCCATCTCAGCCACGACGCTGAGCTTCTGCGGAGGGACGCAGGTGGCCATGATGGCGTTGTTGCAGTCGATGGTCGAGCCATTTTCAGTCTTGATTACGACGTGCTTGTTGTCTGTGATCAGTGGTATCGACAAGCCCTTTTCGGACGCTTCCAGCACGCGGGAGTTGGTGTAGCAGCTGAAGTTGGGCTGCTTCATAAGCCATTCGAGAACGCCGACACTGTTTAGAAAAAGGTATAAATCAGCAAAAGGCTCGAGATATTGCAGAAAGCTGGCTCGCGCACTCACAGGTATTTTGTGGGATGGAATGTGCCCTGGTTGAGGAAAACACCCGCATCACGCTGATCCGGCTCGCCATCCCAGCCTTTGACGGCGTATCCTTCCCTGTATTCAGCATCCATCTTGAGCGACTGAGCTTTGGCGACCTCCGCCTTCAGCTCCTTCACGTCGTCGTTGTGTTCCTTGGTCTGCTTATTGCGATCATATTGGCTGACCTGGTAGCCGGGCAGCCTGCGGTACTCGCAGTCGATGCCCAACTCACTGGAGATCTCGCCGACACGACCAATCGCCCAAGAGTGACTGTCCGCAGCAAGTTGAGCGTCTCTGTCGCCGTGCTTCTTCGCGATCTCACCGTAGCCATCGTCCAACGCGCTGGCAAGGTGGCCACTGGTCCTGTCTGTTTCCCCGGAAAGGATATCGCGAGCTTCGACCATGACGACTTCATGGCCGCGCTTGACCAGCTCGTAAGCAGACTGGATGCCGGAGATACCGCTGCCAATCACACAAATATCTGTCTTGAGATTTTCGTTGAGTGTTGGGAACTGAGGGCGTCGTGAGCGTGGATCAGTGTGAATCCAGACAGGCTCCGTTTCGCCTGAGGTCTCGAGAGCATGTTTGGGGTCGGTTGTGGTCGCCATCGTGCGGAAAACCCAATTTCGAGTCAAAGAACTGTGGATAGGCTTGTAGATTGTTCCAAAAGAGCTCGAGGCTTTGGCACTGAAGAGGGTACTGCGGTATGTTCTCGGGCCACAAACTCTAGCAGAGAACATGCTGTGCGATATATGAAGATGGCAAGGAGCAAGCAAGGCGGTCGGGCTGATATACATGCACCAGCCAATGGTCTCGCACCACAATACAGGTGGTCATCATGATTACAGCTGTGTCTGCCGTTTTGCCCAAAGCGAGCGGTATCCCGTAAGAATGACGGGTGCATGGTCGCCCGTGACCACGCCGAAAACGCTTTTCTGGAACGCGCTTTGGCATTCGCGCATCATCGGAGCATCGTTGTTGTTGCTATACGGAGGAGTCAAGTCCGGGATGGCAGAAAGACGATGTGAGGTTGACGATTGTGCTGCGGGGAAAGGGGAACACGGCAGGCACGTCCGTTTGTCTGTGATGAGATGGAGTAGCGAGCCGCTCGTGTCACTCGTTTGGGCGTAGGAAGCACAATTGCAGCGTGATCAACACGTCATGAGTTTTGGCGATATCTTGATTCGTCGGTTGATGCTTAGGCTAGTGCAATGGCTGTGGTTGTATAGCCGTCCTTCCCTATCGGACGGTGCAGGATGTCGAGCGTCGTTGAGTATCTGACCCAGAGGTGTGCTAGACCAATGGCGTTATAGATCTGTTTCTGATCTGTTTGGCGTTACAGTATAGCAAGAGCAAAGTCCTGCATCTTCCATGGACAATCGTGCCCGTTCTCGATGTGCAGGAGTTCATGACAGCACGACGTTCGCTGACGTGTCCGGTCGGTCAACACAGCGCACGTGCACATCGATTAGTGGTGCCCGCAAACATGAAGTGCACACAGTACATGTACGTTACACGTATGCACCATGTCGTGATGAACGTTGAGGAAGCAGGACACTTGTCTGGGTTGTCGTAGCACGCGATGGTCTGAGGGTCGTTTCGCATAACGAAAAGCCCGATCTCGACGCCAAAGTGCGGTCAAATGGTCATCTAAGAGCATGCATGTATGAGGCCGATCTGCTGTCCAAGTCTGACGAAAGAGGCGACACGTAGCACGCGACACAGTACTCGTTCAGGAAAATGCCCGAAGCCTCGGTAGGATTCTATAGACAAACATAACACAACTCGTTTTGATTTATAACGCGCAAAGGTCTGGATCTTCACCTGCTGTATTGGTACAAAGCGCAGACGAGACTCCACTCGCTACGAGGACTTGCTGCACCCGTACACGTACACGACACATGTGAGTATGGAGCATTGAGCTATGCTTTGTCATGAACGTGTAGCCGGTAGTCGAGAGAATTAACCGGGACAGTAGAGGCGGAGCCCTTTGTCACCTGTGGACATTCTCCCAAGGTCCAGGTTTGAGAGAGGGAAAAAATGCTTAAGTCGTGAGGCAGGCGTACAATCGACAGCCTTTCAGACTTGCACGTGGGCACTAGTTATGCAGGAGGATTGTCTAGAGATCTCAAGAAGTGGATTCTCTTTGACCGGGGACCGAATCCCTCCTTCCCCGTCGTACCCGAAAGATGGTCTCCAGCGTGTGGAGCCTGAGGGTAGCACGGATGTTTACCGAGTCTCAACTACAGCCTTCGTGGTAACTCTGCGGACAGATGCTCGGCAGTGGGCTGGAAGCATATTAAGATTGTGTGTATGCGTAAGGTTTTTGCATGGAAGTATCTTCGATGCTTATAGACTGACACGCGACTTGCTGTATCGAAAACATCTTGTCGCTCTGAAGTGTCGACCTTTTTGCGCGAGTTGTCTAGACTACCCCGGTCTGGTCAACGCGCGCGTAACCGGGAGATTCCTCCACATCCTGCTCGATTTGCTTTATTTGAGGTCCCTAGTGGAGGAGGCATGGCGCATCGCGACAACGAAAACCCCGAGTCATAGTGGTCTGTGCAGTAAGCGATTCTGATGTCCGTAACATGACAGGAAACTGGATGGCTGTGCATGTTTTAGCCAGGAGCCTCGTATGTCATCGAGAGACGGCCAAAAATCGGACGCCTTACAAGCCAAGATGCAGGCTGCCGGCAGATCAGAGACACGCATTCCGGAGCTGCACGACGCATATGCAGGCAGGCTCAGCAGGATCGGGAGTGGGGATCGCGATATGGTTGATATCCAATGCTGTGTGGTGTCTTGGGTGTCTTGGGTGTCTCTCGCGAACCAGAAGACGCTCGATGGAAAGCAGTCTAGCCAGTCTAAGCAGACTGCTCGTGTCGTGTGCCTCCCCACCGTATACAGGCTAGTGTGAACGGTCTTGACGGGCGCACGGCCAACGTGTCTCGTAGCGGTCGTCAACGTTGGTGTGTGATAGCCGCGTTATCTGTGCTTTATCTGTCCAGCTGCAGCTGCAGCCGCCCTGCAGCCCAGCTCGTGGCACTCACGCTCGCCTTGTCGGCATTGGCATCCTGTCCCCAGTTCTCTTCTGCGCCAGTCCACCACTCGCAGTGACACTCTGCATACCCACTCCACCCTGGCCTGCGGTGCCCTGCATTTGCAGAAAAGACACTTGATAAGCATGAACATATAATACCGCCTTTGCCCTGCCTCGTTCCATTGTTCCTCCCACTTCCGGCTTCCCAGCGTCCGCTCTCACCCACCACCCTCCCGCCTCTCACCATGAAGTACGGCGAGACTCTCCGCCAGCGCTCAATACCTGCCTGGAGCGCATGTAAGTCCTCCTGCCTTGCAACCATTTCCCGCGTATCCTCACCCCTGCGAGGTGATGCAATGGCTGGTCAGACGGTCTCCATCATTCCGGACACGGCCCACCCAACAATCTGGAGCGATCCACTAACGTCGCCGCGCAGACAACATCGACTACGATGACATCAAACAGGTCATCAAAGAACACACCACCCCCGGCAAAGGCAAGACTGTCGCCGTACCCGGTCAACCTGATGTCAAAGCCCTAGGCTTCGAGAATGACCTCTACCAAATCTTGGAAGAGCAGCACGACCGCATTGATTTATTTGTGAAGAGCAAGGCGCGGGAAATACAACACAGACTTGGTAGGTGGTTGCGCTATCGAGAGTTGCATGGACACAGGTGGCTGACAGCGGCTGGACAGATGACGCGAAAAAGCGACTTCGACAACTTGCGAAGCGCAGCACACCCGCAGACCAGCGCATACCCATTGGCCGACTGGAGCGCTACGGCAAACTCGAGAATGATGTGCTCAAGGCTGGCGAAGAAATCAAGTCGCTCTCACGGTTCATAAGCACGCAGCGCACGGCGTTCCGCAAACTGTTGAAGAAGTACAAGAAATGGACGGGCTCGACCCAATTGGAAGAGCGCGTGCGCATGGAAGTCTTGGACGACCTGAAGAGCTTTACAAAATACGACTTGCGTCCTTTACTGGATGACTACTCCACAACATTGAACGACATTCGCACACTCTACGAGACCCGTCTGCAGCAAGCGACGTCCGATAAGCCTGTCGCGCAATGCAGTGCAGCCACAGCAAAGTCATCAACAATTGCAAAACTCGACACAAGCTTGGCAACCGGATCGCGGACGAACTTCGACACGGCCTTCACAGCGTCGCCACTCGGTAGCTCAGGTACATTTGCTAGCTATTTCGTACACCCGGACAACATTGTAGAATTGCAGGTGCTTCTGTTACAACACCTCCGCTACTTCATGAGAAGCTCATCAAGTTCGACTGGAAGGCCTATTACCCCAGCTCAAAGACCAAATGAAGAACCCGACTGCTTTCTGGTTGCGGCCGATAGCCCAGACCGATTCATTCAAGAGCAGAGCGCTGCCACTGTGGACGAACGCGAGCATTTGTCTGGATCAACACCCCAGCGAGTGAAACTTTGCGCACGATGGAATACTGGAGATGACGCGCTTGTAGCGGCAAGGACAGGTTCTCCTGACATGAGCACATACGGCTTGAAGCCGAAGCATATCGATGACTTCTTCGACAAAAGTAGACCGTTCTTACCAAGAAGGGAGTCAATGAAGGGCACCGCAACAGAGCTCAGTGACGTGCGTGATGTACTGATCAGTGACGAGGATGTGCGACTGCTCTATTCTATGCAAAGCACACGATCTAGGTTTGTCGGTCTCAGCAACTCGTCAAGCAGTAGTCTGCTGGCATCACTCGACAGCAACATCACACTTGCGGCTGCCAACGTCAGCAAAGACAGAACTTCATTTCCGTTTGCAGTGCTTCAAGTGCGACAGGAGGGACTCACCGAGCAAAGTTTGCTAAATACCCTCAACAACAGTCATCTCGTGGAGCGCGTCCGCGGGTTCTCGATGGAATACCACGCTATTTGGCATCTTTACAAACCGAGTACCGTGGCTGCGCCTTTCTGGATCACTATGCTTACAAAAGATATCCGAAAACTTCCACCAGCCACCTCAAGGCGTCCAACCAGTGGAAACGCAACAGGAGCGGGCTCTCCTGCTACTGCAATCACCACAGCATCGAACGGCTCATCGGTGATGGGCACGACTGATGGCACCACCACTGCTGTCGGAACCTCACGCAACCCGAGCATGGGCTACGGCGACGGCGAAGAAGTCACCGCACCACCCTTGCGCTCCTTCCGCAAGAAGCGCCGTCGCGACTACCCCGAAGCTACACCGCAACCACAAGCCAAATACTGGAGCGAATACGACCACCCGGAAGATGGCTCTGACGCAGGTGATGCGTATTACCTCTTAATTGACCCGAACGAGCGCTCCTCTTTCGAGGTCTTCTTCGATAAACTCGCCAGGCTCTTTTCGCGAAAGCCAAATTCAGAAGATGACGATGTGCTCCCTTCGCCTTCGCTCGGACCTGACGATGACGAAGAAAGTTCCTCGGACGAAGGCGCCCGCCTCCTCTCTCGCAACAAACCCAAAAGCTACGGTGCAATGTCCACCAACCACACCCTACCGCTGCGCGCATACGACCAGACCTGCGCCCAAGGCGACGATCAGAGCCTCTTGCTCCCTCAATTCGCCGCCCTGTCGCTCGCCGCCTCGCTAGTTATCCTCGTCGTGGCGTATTTGCTCGCTGCTACCGGCAGACACAAGCTCGCCACTGAAGTCGACGCGGGCGTGGTGTTCGCTATCGCTAGCTCATTGGTGTTTGCCATCGTTGGTATCGCGACGCTGTGGAGAGAGCCTAATGTCAGGTGGATTACTTGGGGTGTTGCGGGAGCGCTGTTCAGTATCGATGCTGTTGGGAGTGCTGGGTTATTGGCTTGGGTGCTGGGTTGAGATGAGCTGGAGAAGAGGCTGTCTCTTCTTTGATCTTGTTTGCGATGGCTTGTCGGACACGCGTTGCGGCTGATGTCATTTCTGTCTGGATTTCTTAATGTTTATAGCGAGGCGCTGGTGGGTGAGTTGTTTTCCTTTTTATTTATGTGTCTATATCCCAGATTGATCACAATCTATGTTTATTATTTGCTGGTTGTCAATACTTGTAATGTAATGTAATCCGACTACAGACATCAAGCATCCTGCTTCGGATCTCACACGGTCCATGTGCATTGGAGTTACATGCAGCATTGAGAGAGGCGAAACAGCTTTACCATGCGAGCTATTGATAGATTTGCTAACACCCTGGTGCATTCGATCCTGTATGACGATCGCTAGTGGTACAGTAAGGTAGGAGGTATGCTCGGCCCAAGGGCCTAACCACATCAAGCGAACGTCTGCATCTCGACAAGCGGTGGCAGCCAGACGCCACGAACATCCTGGCTCCAATCATCCCAGCTCTTGCCTGTGTGCCTGGGCGACACCTCGTGCATCAATGGCGCGGCACATGTGATGCCCGATTGGCCGGATTGCGAGGCTCTGGCACCGCATGGGCGGAGCCCAGAGAAGGCTGAAATGGCAACACGACATGTGCTTGTGATTGTGTTTGTGTTTCTGCTCTTCTGCGCTCGGCTCTTGCTCTGAGATGTGTGGTTGCGCTCATGGAGAAGAAGAGTCGTAGTTCTATTCCTGTTCGCATACGGAAGAATAACGCGAAAGCTGACGTACGGCTGCTCCCACCGAGCTCATCTCCCTGTTCTTTGCCCGGACTAAGCACTGCGGAGCGTACAGGCAAGCGACGGCCACCAAGCTCATCGTGGTATTCTTCGCCTGGACCTAGCTCTACAGAGAAACTTGTCAGCAAGCGACGGCTACCAGGCTTACCCACTTCTTTGGCTGGGTCCATTTCTGCAGAACAGCCTACAGCAAGGCGACTACTTCCTGGCCCTTCTCAATCCAGTTGTGCAGGACGGCATACCGACAAGCAACTACTACGATCAATTTCATCTTTCGATCCTTTACCTAGCTCTCCTAGCTCTGCAGAGTGGCCTACAGAAAAGCGAATATCACCAAGCTCATTAACTCCTCCTTTGCCTGACCCTCTCCAATTCAGTGTCGCAAAGCAGCCTACAGACAGTCGGCTACGCACAGAGCAAACCTGTGTGTCTCGTACGAATGGACGACAAACCGGGCACTCTTTCGCAAACAATGTGGCAAAGGACAACTCTCGGGTCCATAACGGCGACAATTACAACGAGACGCACCAATACAACTACCAAGGACCTAATCCCGATGATGGGATACCACGCAGCCTCGAGGAGGCCATCGCCGAGAAAAAGGTACCAAAATACATGAAACATGTCATGGGAAAGCTCAGCTTCGAGCGCATGGGCCTGCGCAAGAGTACAGTCGCGCCAGCGCTGATTGATACCTGCCAGTGGTTGCTGACCGGACCCGAGTACATGAACTGGCGTAATCCGAACCTCATGCACAAACACCATGGCTTCATGTGGATCAAAAGCAAGGCTGGGGCTGGCAAGTCGACTATGATGAAGTTCTTGCTCGAGTCTTCACGAAGTCAACAATCGGCCGACAATGTCATATCCTTCTTTTTCAACGCACGCGGTGACGAGATGGAGAAGACTCATATTGGTTTATATCGGCACCTGTTACACCAGCTCTTGTCCACTGTATCGCGTCTGCAGTATTCCATTGTAGACAAAGTCAACACGCTCGCATCGCAAGGCTGGCAGCTTCAACCACTGAAAGATCTATTTCGGGAGGCGGTGCTGGATTTGCAATCCGAACGCTTCACTTGCTTCATTGACGCACTCGATGAGTCTTCGGAGGTCGAGATTCGAGACTTGGTTGACTTTTTCGAAGAGCTCGGCAACAACGTCGTAGCTAGGGACATCAGCTTTCAAGTGTGCTTCTCCAGCCGGCATTATCCGCATGTCAAACTTGAGACCTGTCAATATCTCAACCTCGACAACAAACGCGAGCATGAGCACGATATTACGCTCTACATCGAAAGAAAGCTCAGACCACGAAAAGGTGGCATCTCAAACAACCTTCTAGCTTTGGTGCAGAAGAAAGCGCAAGGTGTATTCTTGTGGGTCGTGCTTGTCACTCAGATGCTCAAGAAGGACTATGACCGTGGCGATATCCACAAGGCCCGTGACCGCCTTAATAATATTCCGCCCGGTCTACACAGCCTCTTTGAAGAGATGATTCATCGGAACGTAGAGGATCCCAACGACAACAAAAACCTTCTTCCCATATTACAGTGGATAGCCTTTGCCCAGCAACCATTAACACCCCGAGATCTCTACTTTGCCGTTCGTAGCGAAGACCCGAACTTCAATATCTCGCAGTTTCGGAAAGCCGATGATGTCAATCTGGAGACAATGGAGTTGTTTATTCTCAATTGTTCCAAAGGCCTTGCGGAGCTGACCAGATCTCATCAGAAGCCTACCGTCCAGTTCATTCATGAGTCAGTACGAGACTTTCTGAACGAGAAAGTATTTGACATTCTCACGCCTGGGCGTACCGTACCGCTGCTTGGATTTGCCCATGACAACCTGAAGCGCTGCTGCCTCCGATGGATAACGAGCAGTCTGTACGAGCAGTCGAGAAGTGTGTTGGAAGTATATCGCACTCACCGTCTGAGGATGGACGAGTTCCCACTCTTGTACTATGCCATCAAAAACATGATCGAGCACGCGGACCTGGCATGCAAAAATGGCGTCTCACAAAAGGACTTCATCGAAAATTTTCCCCTCGAAGTATGGACCTCTCTCGCGAATCGTGTAGGAATTCGATATATGAGCACTAGGGATCGATACAGAACATACAGTAGTTTGCGGAATTCCCGGATACCATTACCGTACTCACTGATAGAAATTCTCGCATACCACCGTGTCAAGGGACTGCTCGCAATCGAAGTCCAGCGGACAGGACCTCGTCTACTATCGTATCAGTATGAGCTAGCGCTGAGAACCGCCTTCTTGCGAGGTGCAATGCCGATTTTGAGGTTTCTGTTGCAAAACGGCGCTCCGTCTTACAACTCAGCGGAACAACAGACCGAGACATTGACGTGCGCAGTGAACGCACGCAATACAGCGGCACTGCAACTCCTGCTTAGTTACGGCAAGCATGCCGTATCGCTGCACAATTACGCTGCTGTCGTGACGCAGGCTGCACTCTACCCAGATGTAGTCCCCCTGGTTTTGGGGAACATCCGGATGCCGATGAAGGCAAGTACCAAGCTCAAGTCCGCTATCGAGGCCATATTCTTGCCGGCATGCCTTGAAGGCGACGAAGCTGTCGTAGTTGCATGCCTCGAGAAGAACGCGAACCCCGATGCGTATGTAAAGGATCGACCTGCATGGCATGCGGTATCTGCTGAAGGTCACAACCGAATTCTTGGCATGCTCTTCGACCACGGCGCTAATCCTGATGTCGCGCAAGGAAGGCATTACTACGACGCGCTACTCGAGGCTCTACGCAAAGGCCGCGATGACATCGTCCACACCCTAGCCCTACGACCGACCGTTAGCCTATTGCTTCAATCGCGCTACTGCTTTTGGGAGGTGATAGACACCCTGATTCTGCGGGACCGCGGTGACACCCTCGGCGCGCTTCTTGACCATGTACAAGGCTTCCGCGCCCTGAACAGAGATGTCTATCTCGAATCAATGCGTTTGGCGATAGCCAGAGGCAACAACGAGGTCGTCCAGGCTTTCAGAGACAGAGGCGTGACATTGCCGGAAGAGACACTGCCAGCGATCAAATGCGCTCCAAAAGATGCGTGGGTGAATGCCCTCCCAACAAGTTTCTTCGCTCGAGGGTCTGTCCCTGATTTATCGTTGTTGCATGAAGAATCTGTGGAAGATGAAATGATATAGCGTGCATGGTGTAGCGTTCTTCGTACTCAATCTCACAATCATATACTAGATCATAGTTGTCGCAAAAAGAGGTAGTCAACATAAGGCCGTTATCCCCGCGAACATCTTAGTGAATGCTCAGGCCTCCCCCGCCTTCCGAATCACGAAACGCGCCTGCCTCGCGTCGCCCTCAGAATCGCAAAAAGACCCTCGTTCCAAAACCCATCAAAGTCACGTCTCCCGTCCAAACTCCACATCACCCATACACTGCGCAAACGTTTCATTTCCATCGCCGCTACAAGCAATGCTCGCCTCACCCTTCTACTCCGCGCAACGAATACCACAACCCTACCACCAACGCGAATTCCTGCCCAAGATTCCGTCGCCACTGTCCCCCCGCAGTGCCAACATCCACGGCAATGGCAGCACGCGTCCAATTTTCATGAGCGACGATTCGACGAAACCCCAAAGTCCTTCGCCGGTGCCGTACGCGAAGCGCGCGATCAAGAGGGCGCCGGTCGTTAGCCAGGATGCGCTTAAAGAGAGGAGGAGGGGCATGTTCTTGAAGAAGGTTAGGGAGGGGAGAGAGGATAAGAGGTTTGAGAAGCATGGAGAGGATGTGAGTATACTTTCTTGGATGACATGATTGATGGAGGGCTGGCTTGCTGACAACCTGATGACAGATCATGCGCTTGGACTTCGTGCAGAGGCAGAAGCAGTGGGAAGCAGAACAGGCGCGCTCAGCGCCATTGCTACCTTCAGACGCGCCTGAGGAGGAAGATGAGGAAGATCTTAGTCACATGATTTTCAGCGGCAACGCGACACAGACCTCCATGTCATTTTCACAGTGGCAGGCCACACCAGAGGAAGCAGACGAGATCGCACAGATGGAAGACGAGGAGCTAGAAGCTCTGCTAAGCTTCTTGCCAGGCGAAGGAAACGATTTGCCTCAACATCACAACTACCAGCCTATACAGGGCCAGGACCAGGGTCAAGACCAGCAAGGGAACGAACCGATGTCAGACCACTTTGGGAGCGATGATGACGATTACGACTCCCTATTCTCGGACTTCATCAATGCGGAAGCACACGGCATGGTAGAGGAAAGCAGCAGGACTCAAGCTGACGCGTCAAGTGGCGACGCGATGGACATGTCTTGACGAAGTCATGGGAGACATCTTTTTTTTAACGTACTTTAGCGCGGCGCTAGGGATCATCGCATTGGAGATGCTCAGGTTGGTAGCTCACAGCACGAGCACCGAGCGTGGTTTGGTTTTCTTCGGGATGGTAATAGAACTTCGACTATGGTTCTACTTTTTCGCCTGGGTATCATGGGCTCCAGAATGTAAGAACGACTTCACTTCCCCGTCTCTTCTCCAGTCAGTTAGCCAAATCATTTGTCCTTTCATGTTCCTCCCATCATTGAGTAGGACAGCCACCCTCCAACTCGCCCAATGCTTCTTGCGCAGCGCTCATATCACCAACAAGATCGGGCGGTGGCGAGCCGGCGGCTTGCATCTGTGATGTTGCATTAGCTTTATCCCTCCATCTCATCAACACTGCACTACTCACCCTCTGCATCCTCTCCACAATATACTCGCGATCATCCTCATTATCATCCGAATACCCCTTCCTCTCAAACCTCTCCACAATCTGCTTAACCATAGCATGTTGCTCCTCATACCTTCCCAAATCCTCCTTGCCCGTCTTCGCCCTGTTCTCTTCTAGCCAAGCAGGAAACTTGTCGTACAGCTCCTTCATCGGCTCGTACAGAATCTCCTTGTTGGTCAGCTGCGACATCATGCCCATCAGCATCTTGTTGAAATCCTCCTCGCCGCCGCCACCGCCGGCTTGCAGTTCCTTCATCAGCTGCGCCATAATGTCCTCCTCCGCAGACGAAGGACCGTCTGACGCAGCGGCTGCGTCGGCGGATGCGCCTGAGGCCTGCATGCGCTCCATCGTCTTGCGGACTGTATCTTGGAAACTCTCCTGCTGGCCACTTGGAGCTTTCTTGCTGGCGCCGGCAGTCGCTGCTGCAGCAGGTGCATCGTCGGAAAGGTGCACCGCCTCGGTCGCTTTGCCGATGTGCTCGATTGCTTCGGCGTCCGTGGGCGCTTGGCCGGCTTGCACGAGCTCGGCCATCATGCGCTCGAATTCTTTCTGCATTTCCGGGTTGGAGTCTAGTTCGCCCATGAGGTCGGCCATGCCGGCTTGGAGCTGGGCGGCGAGGTCGTCGTCTTTTGGGAGGGCATGTTGTGGTGGTGGGACAGCTGATTTTGATTGTGTTGTTGCTGCTGGTTTGGGCTGGGCATTGAATTCGTCGAGGACGTCTGGGGAGTGTTAGATTGTGCTAGGGATGATTATAGGGCGTTGCAGCAATACCGTCAAGGTCGTCGAGATCATCCTCGTCGGGATCGGGAGCGGTCTCGACTTGTTCTTTGGGCTTGTCTGTCATTTTGGGGATATTGGAGATTTGATATGTTGCTGATCAGTCAGTTGAGGCTGGCAAGTATAAACAAGTATGGCAAATCGTGTCTGTCATGCGATCATATGCTATGCCTCTCGTTGTGAACAGAAGTCAATTGTCGCACAGCCAGCCAGCCAGCCAGCCAGCCAGCCAGTCGTCAAGCTGTCCCACGCTGTCACATGCCGAGGCGCGCGGCAAACGCTGACTAACCTGAGGTTCTGAGGCAAGATCGATCGACATCGTGACTTGCCTGTTTCGGAACAACGCGCGAGCCTCAAAGCGCATCTCCAAAGACAAGCCGCTACTCACTCTCTCGCTCACTGCCAGCCTTTGTGCCTGTCTTTCATTTCACTGCACAATCAGCAATCACCTGACGGGAAATACCTGCTCACACCAAAACCATACATCGCGCAAGCTTCGGCACAACTCTCGCCAACACCGCCACCACCAGCGTCGCAAACCGATCACCACAGCCATCATGTCGCTGTGTATGAGCAGACTGCAGGAGGAGAGGTAAGAGGAGGACGACAAGCACATCGCCTGAACATTCCGACTCATACCATTCTCACAGGAAAGCATGGCGCAAAGACCACCCCTTCGGCTTCGTCGCAAAGCCTACAAAGAACTCGCAAGGCGCTCTTGACCTCAAGCGCTGGGAGTGCATGATTCCCGGAAGAGACAAGACTATCTGGGAGGGCGCTCTCCTTAAGCTCGAAGTGCAGTTCCCTGATGGTAAGATCACGAGCGCAGACCTCCGAGTGAACGACAGCACTAACAATCGTCGCAGAGTACCCTACGAAGCCGCCGAAGTGTACGCATCCTCACCAGCAAATAGCCGACCATGATGGGCTATTTTGACTGACTATCCTCTAGGCAAATTCACTCCACCTCTCTTCCACCCGAACGTCTACCCTTCCGGCACCGTCTGCCTATCGATCCTCAACGAAGAGGAAGCCTGGAAGCCTGCCATCACCATCAAGCAGATCCTCCTTGGCATTCAAATGCTGCTCGACGAAGTGAACCCGGAGTCACCCGCACAGGCTGAGGCGTACAACCTCTTCAAGAAAGATCGTGCCGCGTACGAGAAGGCAGTGCGGAAGATCGTCAAGGACAACCAGGCTCCTTGAATTACGCCTCGGGTTAAGTGTTTGACTACGATCGGCCAATATGGTTTCACATGGCGTGATTGGGAAGCGGGAGGAGATGTGTTTTTGATTACCAGCGTGGCGTTCAGGCGAAAGGAAAAAGCATCGTGGCCGGCTGGCACGGCTGTCTTTTGCGGAGGTGGCTTTGGTGACCAGGCTGGTAATGCAGCACGCTGTTCAAAGGTGCGTACGTAAAACGATATGATTCGACCAGAAGCAATTTTCTAGTTCAAAAACAAAAACATTGGATATCGATTTCCCAAACATTTCCCCGCCTACACATGCCCGCGCGCCACAAGCAATCCCCAGCAAGCGAACGTCGGCCCGCATCAACATGAGGCTAGACGAAGTCAAAGCGCGACTGATCTCATCACTTCGCCCCGTCTCCATGTAGATCGTGACAATCTTCTCTCACAACTCACTTCTGTTTGTTACGCAGAACCCACTCCTCAAATTAACACTGAGAACTGCCATGAGATGAACACAACAATAGCGCGGAGCGCCTTCTCTGCGTCCTCCTCCCTCCTCCGCCAACGAGCAGTGCCCTGGACTTGCCGATCATGCGTCCAGACGCAGAAACACACTCTTCAGGCGCAAGCACGCGCTAGCCTGCACACGACGCAGAATGCATACTCGCAGGCTGGCAAGAGGGCGTGGCGGGAGAAGATGCAGAACCCGCGCGAGAGGAGGAAGGTTGCGATCGTTGCGACGCTGGTGTTCGTTGCTGGCGCTGGAGCGCTGGCGTTCAGCGAGAAGGCGAGGCATGCGTATACTGCTTGCGAGCGGAGTGGGAGGGTTGGTGTGACGCTTGCGCTTTGCGTTAATGAGTAGGTTATCGTGGTTGGATATGCGATTGCAGGATGATTCGTATACTGACGATGGAATGCAGTTATCGCAAAACGTTGAAGAAGCACGAAGATCCGAACTACCAGTCCTTGCTATCGGCATGTCACCTGCGCTGTGCGAAGCGAACGCTCGTCGCCATGGAGAAGAACGGAAGCATTTTCATCAAACTCGGCCAACACTTGTCGTCTTTGAACTACCTGCTTCCTGCTGAGTGGTGCGACACTTTCATTCCATTGCAAGATAAATGCCCGGTGTCTGGATACTCGAGCATTCAAGAGATGGTTTTGGCGGACACTGGAAAGAGTCTTGACGACTACTTCGAGGAGTTCGATCGTCGGCCCATCGGTACCGCGAGTTTGGCGCAAGTGCACATGGCAACTCTCAAGGAGACTGGAGAAAGGGTGGCGGTCAAAGTACAACACCCGTCATTGGACGAGTGGGCCAAGCTGGATCTGGCACTCACGAGATTTTCCTTCAGTACCTTGAAACGCTGGTTCCCAGAGTACGACATGACTTGGCTGAGCGAAGAGATGGAGGTTTCGTTGCCCAAGGAGCTGGACTTCAGAGAGGAAGGCAAGAACGCGAAACGAGCCAAGGAGTACTTCTCACACATCCCGGAACTGCCCTTGATCATTCCCGAGGTCCATTGGGCGCAACGGCGAATTCTTGTCATGGAGTGCGTCGCGGGGCATCGACTTGATGATCTGGAATTCCTTGACTCGAACGGCATCGACAGAGATGAAGTCTCAGCGGCTCTCTCTCGCATTTTCAACGAAATGATCTTCGGCACCGGAGCTCCCCTTCACTGTGATCCTCACGGCGGCAACCTCGCCATCAGACACAACCCGGACAAGCGAAAACCCAGAAACTTCGACGTCGTCCTCTACGACCATGGCCTATACCGCGACATTCCCATGGACCTGCGCAGAGCCTACGCCCACCTCTGGCTCGCCGTCCTCGACGTCGACGAGAGCGCCATGCGCAAATACGCCTACCAAGTCGCCGGCGTCAGCGACGAGGAATTTCCACTCTTCGCCTCCGCAATCACCGGCCGCGACTACCGCGTCGTCACCTCCTCCGTCGCCAAGCAGCGCGACGACACCGAAAAGCAAGCCATCTCCGACGCCCTCGGCGACGGCCTCCTCGAGCAGCTCGTCCAGATGCTCGGCAAAGTGCCCCGCGTCATCCTGCTCATTCTGAAAACCAACGACTTGACCCGAAGCCTGGACGAAAACTTGCACACTCGCCAAGGCCCGATCCGCACGTTTATGATTCTCGCGCAGTACGCTGCGCGCGCGGTGTTTGAAGAGCAGTTGGATAGTATCAAGGGGAGTGTGCTGTGGCCGGGCAATTTGCTGAAGTACGGGTCCGCGCTGACGGCGTATGCGAAGGTTGCGGTTAAGCTGAGGGTGTATGAGATTTACCTTAGTGTTAGGAGACATATGGGTTTGAGTGCTAGTCCGCTTGGATAGCGGACGGTGTCGGGCCTGTCGGCGCAGAGATAGAAATGATAGACTCTACGATTCTTTTTGTACATAATATGTTGTCTCTGGGATGGCTTCACTGCAGGCGCGGTGCCTCGTGTGAGGGCATCTGCCTGGTCCATACTGCTGATTAGGGAGTGCCGCAGATTTAACTTGTACAGAACAAAATTGATTACCAGTTGACCTACAGGATTAGATGTCAAGATTTCTCGCTTCGAATTTTGAAGTTAGAAGAGAGCAAGTTGTGCTTTGGCGGCCAGAGGTACAATTCCTCTGATCGTCAGAGAACCATCTTGGTCATAATGCTGATATCGTTGACGTGGTTCGCCATACCAGATTAGGCCTCGAGGTGCACTTCCTGTTTTTCCCACTATGATAAAAGACACAGCGTAAATGAAGAGCATAGAACATGAAATTTCGAAAAAGCGATACCACACGTACATCGTCAGTCTTGGACATTATTCTCCGCTACGACTACTTCTCTGGGACCATCTAGATTCTGCTACGCCTTAGACCAGGGCTCTCAGCTTCCATCGAGCCACTGTCTGTCATACGAAGGCTGTTCTTTCCCGCCGTGGTCTTCCCGACTATACAGCCTGATCCTCCGCCCATCCGGGTCCTGCTCACAACGATTAGTGTTCGAACGAACTCACACACACAAATTCATTCGCACATGCCTCAAAAACAATCAACCACCCCCTCAACCCCGTCAATACAGGCGAATGCCGCGTTCCGCAAACCTCCAGCCACCGCACCCACAGCAGCAACTCTCTCCGGTCCGCCACGGCCAGCGTCACGGGGTCCCAGCTGCGGTCGTCGAGCGCTTTGGCGGCGTTTTCGCGCAGTTCGAGGAAGAGTCCGCCAGCCCAGTCGGGCATTTCGCAGATTACGGCGAAGCGGGCGCCGGAGGGCTGGAAGTGATCGAGGGAGCTTATGCGGTGGGCGCCTAGGACGCGTTCGTACCTAGAGTTTGTTAGGGCGTTTCTGCAGATTGGTTGGTGCGAGTGTTTTCTTTGATTCGATCACCGTTTTCACTGACTTACCATGCTAGGGAGAGGGAGAGGTTCGATACGGCGAACTTGAGGTGGTGGATGCCTAGGACTCGGGGACGGTTTGGGGGTGGCATTGGTTTGCTCATTTGTTATAGGTTCCGAAGAGGAATCGATGGCTAATTTGATAGTCGTTGGCTTGCGCTCCGTCCTGCTAGGTCAATTGATGTGACCTCTGTTACAAATCCCAGGAAGACTCCATAGGCATATATATGTCATGTCTGAATCCGTGCCGACTTTGCCATGATGGTATCGCATTGGTATTGCCTCGACTGCAACTGCGGGTAAAACGGCATTTTGGCCTAATAGCAAGCAGAGATATCCTGGTTGGTACTCTCGCCAAACAAGACCGCCATCTGCGGACCTTATCGTCAGTCGGAACCGCTCGCACCAACAGTATAGCACAAGCAAGTCATCGTCAAGGCTTAAGCTCACCTATACCGCTGTCTGCGGATTTACATTCTCGGCTCACGGACGAACAAAGCGCGTTCTCGGATCTGACAACAAAGGGGACCGCGGCTTTATGTTGTCAGCATGCAGGGCACATTCCGATCGACAGGTCCCATAGCCTTGCAAGGCAAGTCTTCGCCAGGTTACCAGCACTTTCGGCGTGTTCAATGGCTCCGACATGGATTGGGTCGGGAGGGACTAAAGTCCTTATGCCGAGTAGACGTCAGCGATCTGCGGTGTCGTCAGGTACAAGGGTACTTGCTTACAGCCTTATCTTCCTACACCAGAGATAGGTGAATGCGATGCCGAGGCACATTCGGTCAATGCTGTATACATGCATACTAGTAAGTGATGCCCGTGTCCTCACCACATCTTCTCAACCACTGCTAATGGTGGTGCAGATACGTTTGTACCCAGGCTTATCACAACCCCTACATCAAGTAGGCTAAGCCGAGTACTTCGAGGTTCCGTTTGGTACACATGAAGACGACGATGTAGGGTTTCCCTGGCAAGAATTGCAGAGACAGCACAAATGCATAGTCTGCTATTGGAACTTCCTGTCGCCTACGGACGGTACTGAGGTGTAGTATCATGTCTTGCGCCCTAGTCAGCCAATGATACTACGGCGTTGCTACGCACCCGTGACTTTCTCAAGTCGTTATGTGAAGGAAGGAGAGCTGCGAGCGAGCCGCCGTGCTGGGTCGCCTGTTGAATCGCGTCAGTCCTTTGCGATGGACGCTTAACTGCTGGATGGCAAGGCAACGGGCCACCCGGCCAGGCTACAATCGCGTTGCTTGATGAAAGCCCGTCGCTCACGACGCTCAAAGACGACACCCAACAAAGACGGACGACTGCCTCTATAAAGTGTCGCTACAGCAAAGACGGACTCAGAAAATCGCTCTGCAACTCCAGTCTCGCTACCGCGTCCGCTCTGCTGCTTTGGTCTCGATACTGCATTCGCACTACTGCGGTCAATCACGAATCCCCAAACGCGACTATAGCCCTCAGCCATGACGAGCACAACACCCACGCCAACGCCGACTGCCTTCTTCAATTTCTTCGGCCTCCTGCCTGAGCTACGCCTCACGGTATTCGAGCGTGCCGAGAAAGACGTTCTGTGCAACATACGCCTGTCTTCTCGCCAACTGTGCCACGAATCCAACCAGGAGTTTGAAGGAAGATACCTTGACGAGATCACAATGCTGTCCACCAAGTCCAAAGTCAGGCAGTTACACAGCATTCTTCGCTTCCCGACCATGGCTCAAAGCACACTTAAGATCAGAGCACTGCATGTTCGCCTTCCTGCCCTGAACGATCTTACGATCACAAACGATGTTCTTGAGGATTACGTACCAAGCAAGAACTCGGCACGGCGCCTCTTGAACGCGATACCAAATCTGAGGGAGTTCACGCTCACCGGTTCAGACGATGGAGAGGAATTCCAATACCGCGTCGAGCATGAAATATTTACAAAGAACCAGGCCATCCCAACAATCTTTCTATCTGCACTTGGCGGCCTCAAGCCCAAATCTTCGAACCTGACTCGCCTGACTCTTGACAACATCGACTTCGACGGCTTATGCCTCCAGGGAGTCTTGTCTACGCACTCATCTAGTCTACGAAAGGTGGAACTCATGACTCGCAGGCTGAATGGAGCTCAGAAGCGTCCCACGACTTGGGACTCAATCCTCGACGCACTGCCTGAACTGGAGCTTACGAGCTGTTCCTGTCCTGGCTGTATGATCCGAGCGACCATGAGGAGCCGCTGGTTCTACATGGACACTCCTCTAGCGATGAGCATGTGGACAATTGGTCAAGCATCAATCCTCGTCACAGAGCACCACCTGTCGATTGGCTTGGTAACCGTCACAACTTTTCGGATTACGAAGAAGCTGATTTTGCCGACTCTTGTGCCGTCTTCTCTCGATGGGAGGTCGACTTGACGGGTAGCTGGATCAAGAAAGGTATGGACATCCTGCTTGGTCGTCAGTACCATACCTTGTACCCAGACCCTCGTGATCCTAAGGATATCTTTGGAGGATGGCGAATACCGGCTTGAAGCGATGTGCGAGGTGACGGTATCAGCATCATCGAGAGCTACACACGACGCAATTTCAGCATTACAACTTTTTCATCAATACGGCGTTCTTGCTCGATCGATCTGTGAGAGTAACAGTACTGGAAGGTTAACAATAAGAAGAGTTTAATAAGACTCGGGCTCGGCGCTTTAATTTTTTCCTTTCGGCATGGGGTTTTGCTTGGAGCGATGTGCGAAGGCAACAGCACTGGCACCAATGAGAGTTGGACACAGCTTGCACTCAGCACGAACTTTCTCTTTGGCTCAAAAGTTTTGCTTGGATCGATCGGCATGGGCAACAGCACTGGCATCAAGGAGAGTTAGACATGGCTAGCGCCCAGCGCTACGGTTTTGTTTTGTTGGTTGGGAGGCTTTTGCTTTGATCCGTGTCTTTGAGAAAAGTGCTTTGGTTAATACGGATGGGCATTGGGTTGTTGGACAGGTTACACAACGTCGTCGGCAGCAAGTCAACGGGCGAATACAGCATACTATCATCGTAAGACTACCTCAAAATTGTTATTGACCGGATATTCGTGCCTCTGATACTGGCAATTGATGAGAGACGAGCTTTCCGCTTTTACATTTGCTTCATGACATTGGAATCTTGCATATAGCTTTGTCGCTCCCTCGAAGCCGCTCGCCCATCTAGCGCGTTCCTTAAAAACTTCTCCGGGCGTCAGGTGACATGTGTATTGCGGTCTGGTCTTAGTGCATCCAATGGAGTTTGTTTGTTTTACTTATACAGCATCTGAGCCTACCAGTGATCACTAAGTCATCTCGTATTGTTTGTTGTTGTCTCAGTTATAGCGTACGCTTTCGCATCCTATACTTGAGATCATTCATCTTTGCTAGGCTACAGCCATCGTTTCGTATGGTGTGATTCGACCGAGTACAGTGAGTAGTCAATGGACCATCGATATTATCCGCACATCACCTGACTCTGCTGGGTTCATCCATTAATATCGAAACAGTTTTTACCACCAATTGCCACGTACGTATCATAGCTCGCAGAGCATGCCTTCCTCCCTCAGCGATGCACATATCAATCAACCACATCGAATGTGATCAGCGTTCTTCCTTTCCTTAACTCCGTTGCTCTCGAATGCCCTGACTAGGCAATTGCCACGAGACAGTCAATCCGCCAGCCAGCCACAGATCCACTCATCAAAAGTCAAGTCAGCTGACCTTCTAGCTCTCTTTCGCTTTGCTCGAGTCGTGCTGATTTTATCACTCCCGCACGCCACAGGCTTTTATAGCATCACTCTTTCGAACCGCGTAGCCAGCCATCCAGCCCACTGTCGATGACTCTGAAACACCACCTGCACTCCAGCGAACGCCCAGCACACCCGCCCATCAGCACTAGTTGTAGCAACCCGCGTCACACACAGCTCAAGCAGTTCCTACAATCCTGGCCACCGTCCAGACGGAATATCTCGTTACCAGGACAAGCTTTAGCTGCTTTGCAGTAGCTGTAAGAGATAGCTCCTGCTCCCTCAAGGAGCTTGCAGTAGGCGGTAGTCACAAAGGGGGAGACCAAGGGACAGGCTGACGGGACAGAAGAAGGGAGCTTGCTCCTACGGCGATCATAGCGGGGGGACAACAAAGAGATGACAATGCTGCAAGGCGGGCGCTCCGGCTTACGTGCAGGGCGTTTATATCAGCAAGAGTCGTATAAATTTGGCGGCGGGAGGCGTTGGACGCTTGCTTATGTGGCAAGGCTGACCAGACAGACACTTCGTTAGAGAAAACATGTGATGAGATGCTTGGCTGCGGATACTCGTGTTCAATGCACCTGTGCGATACAAGCAAGGCGACCGATCTAGCTAGGAAACGGGGCACGCGGGCGACACGCAATACTATACTTGGCATTAGATTGACGTGTGCGAAGCGGTGACATTTGGCGAGCTTTACTGATGGATCAACGAAGACGACTAGACAGGACGAATGAAAGACTCGGACGCTCTTGCATCGAGGGGTAATCTTAAGATAGAACAGCTGCATTCACGCGTGCGCACGCAAGCAAGCAAGCAAGCAAGCGAGACACTTTTCGATTGTATTTGCTTTGAAATCTTCTCGCCAATGCATTCGTTGTTATTGTTACATCGCTGGGCCGCGGAACATCTTTCCACCTCCGATCCAGAGATCCAACATGCAGGGACAAGACAGACATCGAGGACCTAATCAATCCTCAAGTCACACAACAGATATCGCGATTTTAGCTTTTGTATCCACCTCGTGGACAACGGTACTTGCATGTATGCTCATGATTTTAAACAAAACGACTCGTTGCTCGCTCCAGATGCCCATCGTCCGATAGAATAGATCTTTTTCAAGCCAGTGTCGAAAATCAAAGTTCGGGCCCAGGGGTATCGCCGGGTGCGGTCCACTCATGTGAAGAGCCTGACCAGATTGAAAAGTTTTCGTTCTCCAGTGAAGAAGCCATGTATTTCGTCAATTTCGTAGCGAGTGTGTAAAATGTAAGTAAAAAGAGAGGGCGTTTTTTGTCACGCCATGCAGATGCTTCTTAGAATAAGTAGACATGATATGCCTGCTGCGACGCGAAGGTGCTTTGGTTGGCAGCCAACATCAACTCGTGGGCGATGTTACTGCGCATCCAGTGTGGGTTAGCAGTCGCGAGGATCCCGTTCCAATAATCTTGAACATTGGACAGGAGACCCTGTTAGACCGGTTGTAGTCAACATGAGTGCAGGCGGGGCCTGAGCTGGCCCACCGTTTGTGGTCACAGCGCGTTTCTCTGGCAGTGGCTCGTCTTTCATGCATGCGTTCTCAAGCATGTTGGTCCACTTGCCACTTGTGCCGGCATGGCTGTGCTTCAGATGCTGGCGGAAGTGGTCTGCGCGGAAGAACTTCTTCGCCTTGTTACACTCTCCAAACTTGTGCACATGGTTGAGATGTTCCGCGCGAAGCTCCCAGCGAGGTGGGTTAGCAAACTCCTCGCCACAGTAGCCACAAACGTCAGCACCGTTGCCAGTCATGGACGGGTGGAATGCTGCTTCTGGGCCGGCGAGTGCAGCGCAAGACCAGGAATGACGTCTCAGGTGAAGGGAGTTCTGGTGGCGTTCTGCTTCGTTCTTGTTTTTGAAACGATTGGGACAATAAGCACAACTGTACTGCTTTTCGGACTCGTGCAGCCTGGAGGTAGATTAGCTTACATGCATCCGAAAATGCAATCTGCGGGACGCCTTAAGCTTACCTGAGGTCATCCTCGGTGTCGAATTTCTTGGGCTTTTTGGGGCAACATTCACAAATGTACATGCCCTGGAGCTGGGACAAGCTGCTTTGGCGGGAGTGGGGTGCACTATCAGCTCCAGAGCTTTGTGCCCCACCTTGAGTGCTGCTTGAGAGGGTTCGTCCATGTTGTGGATTGGGGAGTATAGGACTCGGCTTGAGCGATTGACCGCTGCCCGAAGGTGTCCTGGCCCTTGCTAGCTCAGGATCGATTGCAGGCGAGAGTGTATTGGGTGAAACTCGACCAGATGTATAGCTAGTCGCACTGCTCGGTACACTGGGCACACCGAGGGAAGAACCAAAGGAACCATGACGCGGCTGGTAGGAAGCTGCTGACGATAACGAAGAGTGACTGGGCTGGAAGCGCGCGACAGGCGAGCCACGCTCTGGCAGTTGATGGAGAGATCGGCGGTTGTAAACATCGCTTTGTCCTGACGCACTGCCGATGGATGCGCGATCGTCGTAGTAGAGATCTCTCGGTGGCGATGATGCGCGTCGCTTGGTGCCTGTCTTAGCGCCATTTATGTAGTCGTCTGAATATCCGGAAGGGCTACGATCGTGAATGTTCAGGCTACTCATGCGACTATCTTCCATGTCGTCATGGGTGTACATTGTGTTGTCGTAGCTTCCACGATGCGATGATGATAGACTTCCGTTGCGGGTGTGCAACAAATTCGAGTCGACAGGCGCGTGCTCCCAAAAGCCAGAGAATCCAGGAGAGATGGCTCCCGATGACGCGCTGTGAGGAAAGCGAGAGTTGGCAGGTGAATCGGAAATTGAATTTTGTCGCCTTTCATGGGTTGGAACGGTTAAAGGTCTCAGTTGGCTGTTGCGACGTTCACTTTCGGCATGCGCCAGCTGGGCCGTCTCTTGCATTCCAGGGACGAGTGTTACTGACGAGACCGACTGTCGCTTAGAATCCGGCGTGCTTGGTCCGCCAATCCGGCTCAACAGCTGCTTGTCATATGCGTTCGAAGATCCCACAAGGGTGGTCTGTTCGAGCCTACGTTCGCTCTGAAGCCTGTTCAGACGTGTCAGCGATTGTACGAACCATATACGTCGAAAGAAGGCGCTCCCGAGGGTGATAGTCCGTTGTTGTGTTGATCAGACGTCAAATAGCATTGCTGCCTCTCCTCGATCGATCGTTCAACGTCACAAACACCCTCCGCCAAGAAATCCGACATACCTGTAAGTGGACCCCGATCGCGACCTCGAAGCACCTTCCTCATCGCTATTCGGCTGTGCGTCTAGCATTTCATGATCGCGCTGCCCTCCAGCGATCGTAGACAGCACGCTTCCTCGTCGACCATCGTCCATGCTGGCGTGTCTTGTGTGCTCGAGCTCTTTCGCGTGAAGCGGGCTTCTCAATTCCCCACCTAACAGACTCGAGCCCGGATTCACCGCTGCTGAACGACCGAAATCCGCAGAACTGGGATCATTGCCCCATTGCCAACCAGGATCCTGTCCAGTAGAAATCTCCGGAATGTGCGTGGGAGGTGGTAGCGGAGGCGGTATGGATTCTTGGACCTTCGGAATCGGCATTGGCGACGCGGCTTCGGGCTGAATGCCAGAATACGAGGCAGGGCTAGTTTGCCTCTGAGGCTGCGATATGCGAATGGACGGTGTTGATGACATGGCGAGAGCGAGCGCACGTCGTTACGAGTGGCGAGTGTGGTCCGCCAGTCGTACAGGTAGTGGAGCGCAACAATGCGCCGAGCAAGGATAGCAAGTGCGCGCGAGGCAATCGCCACAAGCACAAGCACAAGCACGTAGCCGTGGCAAGCAAGGCGGCGACGAGCTCTACTCTCAGCGCTTATGTGCGCCGGGGTGGGCAGCTAGCCGTTGCGTGGGTGGAAGAAGAGTAAGCCGAAGGAAAGACTCGGGGTCATGCGAGCACACGGCGGCGAAACCTTCAGGCGCGGAAGCACGCAGTGGGCGCACAGTAAGGCTGGACAAGGCGTAGGGCAGAGGACGGGAGGGAGTGTGGCAGGTAGTAAGGTGCGAGGTAGAGGTACGTGAGAGGGGGGGTTATTAGGATGGGCGTATGGGATGCGCTGACGAGGGATCACCGTCGAGTCGCTGCTGCTGTCTGGATGGATGGTAATGGTGGATGGGTATGGTGGTCGTTCCAAGGCGGCGGGCAGTCCTCTTGCAGATACTTTGATCGATTATGCGGGAAAGGGAACAGCATGTGGTCTCGCGGTCCCTCATTCAACAGAACATCGCCGGCGCACATGCCTCGCGGCGGGACCGGACGCTGCTGGCTCGGTCGAGGTGATGATGGGAGCGTCCATCTGGTTGCGAAATGTGGAGAGGAGTATTGCACTGCCTCAAATTCCACGCTAAATAGCTTGTTAGTGTGGAAAACCGCACAACCATGTGCCGCCAAACGGCGCCTCCCTCCCTCCCGGCCACCAGCGAGGAGCAGGAGAGCAGCGCAGCTGGCCCAACCTGACGACGACCAAATCGTGCAGGCGGCGGGCATGTACCGAGCAGTGCTGGCGGTGCGTCTGCGGCGGTGGTCTGGACGGTGCTGGCTGGCTGGGCATATGTAGAGGCATAGAGGCGTAGGGGCATATAGCTAGCCATGCCCATGACCATCCTCCACCGCCCCGTCTGCATACAGCACTCATCTCGTCCTGCTGCCACTGGTATTGCATCTGCAGCTGCAGGTATGCACTGCGACGCACCGCGACGCACCGCGACGCAGGGGTCCAGCCCAGCCAGCCAGGCACGACTCGACCCAGAACTCAAGTCTTCAAGCCCGCGCGCCCAGCAGCCTTGAGAGGCGGCCATCTGCAGGGCTGACTGCAGCGCAGGAGTTACTGTACAGTAGTGTGCGACAACCCTCTCAGCCTGCCAGCAGCTGTGCCCCAAGGGCAGTGATCCTCACGCACACTAGGCCGCTCTCGTCGCTCGCCCGTACATCTCGCAGCGGCATGGTTATGCAACCCCCACAGATGTTAGGAATTGGTAGTGGGGTTTCATCATCGTTCAGGGCCCGGCTCGCACAGACAGCACATGGTGACATGCCGTCGGTTACCCATTCGCTGCCGCCGGCGCCTGCGGTTGCTTGTAGGCAGCATAAGATTTCGTGTTGATTCGGACCGGCGTGCTGAGCGTCTCGTCTCGTGGACGCACGGTGGAATGTCTTACAGCGGGAAGCTTATTCGCCGGATAATCATCTCACGCCCAACTGTCTGTGAGGCAGTGCAAAGCCCTCCACATAGGGCAATTTCTTTCGGCAGTGGTACAGAGTGAAGTGATGTCGCCGGACCGTGAAGAGCCAAGCTGATGCTGTGCGGCATCCGTCCGATGTCTGGTTGCTCACTCCTGACAAGCGAGAGATGCGAATATAATTTGTGAGATCGAAAGGTACACAGTGAGCTTGTACTGAACATGAACGACGTCAAGCGATACTGAACAAGGCGTCCGTTTACTGCAGACGATCAATATCTTTGGAGAAAGGACCGGTACTTCACAGAAGTAGCACGGATCTGATGCACCTCAACAACCTCCAACAAAGCCAAGGTGGAAACGCCTAGAGTCGAGGGCAACCAGACCTATGTTTCGAATTGAGATAGGAGATGTCTAGATGTTCGAGCGCACCGATGTATCTCCGGAAGATCGTCTCTCCAGTTTTTGTTGGATGTTAGATATATTGCAACCTCTGGCAGGGGAGAGCAAAGAAGGGCAGCCCGGAGAGTCAGCCGGCAATTACTAAGGCCTACCTCGAAGAGCCAATCGGGAGCGTCTGTGGGCCAGAATTTGACACACGACTCGAGAGACAAGCGACATCGAACAAGAACGTGAGAGACATAGATTTGACACAGGCAATATTGCATAACGATGGCGCTCCTTGACAAAGTATCAGGGGAACTGAACCTCTATATTGGTGGGTGCGTACTCAAAAATAAAAAAAATCAAGTGGCGCATACCAGAATTGGCGAAGACCAAATGTGCAACGCCACCAAAGAAAATATGAATCTGACTATAAAATAGACTATTCACTCTCCGTCGAAAAGAATCGCTTCGAGAAACTGGTATCACACATGTGCTTTCTGTGCTGAAGCTACCAGTGGAGCAAGGCCTGTTTGATGGCTTTGAACACATGGCTGTGGAGGTGGACGATGTAGAGGACGAAAACTTGCTCGAACATTTCCCGGAATGCAATCGATTTATTCAGAGCGCCTTCGAGGCTGGCGGTAGCGTGTTGGTGCATTGGTAGGTCACGGTTTCTTTCCTCATACCTGTCTTGCTGGTCGTTTGCCACGCTTGAGAGCGCCTCTATCTCGCAGGTTTTGCGACCTAAAAGCCAACAGGACCCAACAGATGATACAAAGCACACGAGCTGACAATACTTCCAGTGCCATGGGAAAGTCCCGCTCAGCAACAGTCGTCTGCGCATTCCTGATGCAAAGATACGGCATCACACCCGGCCAAGCCCTCGCACAAATCCGCGAGACCAGGCCCTTCTGCGAGCCCAACGATGGCTTCATGAAGCAACTCGAACTCTACCACCGAATGGCAGAAACCGACGACATCGAAGGCTCGCCAGTCTACCAAAGATGGCTTTACCAGCGTGAGATCGAAATGAGTCGAGCATGCGGCCAAGCACCCGAAGCGGAGAAGATCCGCTTTGAAGACGAGCACGAAACTCAAGGCACGTCAGATTTCGAACTGAAGTGCAAGAAATGCAGGTATGACATCCTCCGTGTAACATTGACTTTCGGCTTATGACGCTGACCAGGTCCCTCCAGACGACCCCTCGCAACCTCCCAATACCTAACCGCCCACGAACCGCTCCGCAGCTCAAATGGCGACAAATCCTCAAACACCTCACAGGCCTGCGGCCACTACTTCCTCGACGCGCTATCGTGGATGCGCCCTGAGCTCGAGCAAGGCAAACTAGACGGCCGCCTCGAGTGCCCCAAATGCCACGCCAACGTGGGCAAGTACGCCTGGCAAGGCATGCAATGCAGCTGTGGCGACTGGGTGCTTCCCGCCATCAGCCTGCAGAAAAGCCGAGTCGACGCCGCCAAGACGAGGCCGACGGTCGCTGGCGCTGGGGGCATGGGCATTCGCATGCCGCCGGGCGGTGGCAGGCCGAGTGGCGGGCAGAATCTGTGATCGTGCTGGGAGGTATGATCAAGCATTGCTCTCTAGTCTCGAGTGCGACGCTTGGTGCGATGCTACCCTGTGGCGATCACGAAGCGTGAGCGGCGGAAAGGATGCTTACTTGCGCCGGGCATGCGATCTCAGACGAATGGAATGTTTGATCCGCCTATCTTATGCCAAGTATGATACTTTCACGATTACTGTTCGACTTGCGTTGCCAAAGCTTGCTTGTAGCACGACTTCGGACTTGGTTCCATGAGCTTACCATCTTGTGGCTGGGCGCCTGATCGCGTGAGCGTTGCATGTGTTGCTATGACCTAAGCCAATCTTGCAGCCAGCACGCGTGAGATTTGGAGCGCGTGTCGAGTCGAGTGGAGGATGGATAGCTACACAACACAATCTAGACGACGGTCATGCTGAGATGATGAGAAGATCGGGGACCATCTTATGTCCAAGGCATTATACCCGAAAACGGGCAGCGAGACTTAGACAAGGGCAGCATGTACACCATGTAACCTCGGTCTGTTGCGAACGTGCACATGATATATTTTGTCAATGGATGGGGATGATAAGCCATTTCGCTGTCAATGCAGTCTTCAATTATCAATTTACATTATACTGCTTCCTCTAGTATGCACCATCGTCTGTGTCGCAGATGTCCATAATGCGTGACTTCAGACGAAGCGAGAAGGTTTGTCTATTTCAGTTAGGAGGATGTTCTACACATAGTCAAGCTGCGATTGTTGACGTCGAGCATTTGCATCGTCATTGGGTTGCTCGGCATACCCGACATCAAACAAGGTGCTCAAACCGCTGGTTTCCAACCCTCGAGACTCTAGCGACTCGCCTTAGCGCGCCTCTTATCAGTCACCTGCAACAGCCATTGCATGCAGAAGCTAGCAACAATACTAGCCAACAACATAGCAATCATGACCCACATGCTGCCCAAGTATACCGGGCTCCTCTGTTTGTCGCCTTCCCATCCCGAGAACAACGCGTAGTTGGTGACAACACTTCCCAGGTTGCCGAGACCAGAGACCAGCGCCGAAGCTGCTGCCACACCGATCTCACCATGCCTTGGTTGGAAGATCTCTGCTGTCCAGGTCATTGCAATGGGGACGGTGGGTCCTAGACCGAAACCGACGATGAGGAGGCCTACGTAGCGGCCCCATCTGGAAGAGGTGGAGTCACCGGCGTAAGTCGCGATGAGTAGACCCGCGATCTGTAGCGCGGTCGGGATGCTGAACCAGAGTGCTCTGTGGCGGTGGAAGTGGTCGCTGATCGGAGTCACACAGAGGATGCCAATGAGGTCACAGATCCAGATTGGTGCGTAGAGCAAGCTGAGCTCGACGCCCGTGAACGTAGGGTTGATAGCTCTGAGAATCACGGTACCGTAGGATTGCACTCCATTGCCGACACCGACGACGCCAAAGTACATGACGAACAGGGGCCAGAAGCGCCAGTCGATCATGACGTTCCAGAGGTCGCGAAGTGTCCAGTCGGAGCTGTGGTATGCCTGGCTGAGATCCTGGTAGTGGAGGATCGCATCCTCCCCAGAGAGAGCGGGCTTGTTGTTGGGCAGGAAACGGCTGAGGATGTTCTTTTTCTTTTCCTCGCCAGGCGCAAGGGGGCGATCAGGCAGCCACCAGACCAGGAGGAAGCCGACGACGAGTGTGATCAAGCCCCAGATCAAGAACATCCACTGGAAACCAACAAGACCACCATCACCGTCCATTTTCTGGAAGCCAGCGCTGACAAGGCCCACCACTGCCGCAGAAACCTGCGACGCTGTGAAGTACCAGCCAATGCGCTTCGCCATTCTGTGTGGCGGGTAAAACATTGTCAAGAAGAGAGACATGCCAGGCCACATTCCTGCCTCTACAGCACCAAGTAGCAGTCGAAGAACATAGTAGCCAGCAGCGTTTTTCATGCCGACCATAGCAGTTCCGATGATGCCAACACTAATGACAATGCGTGCAAGCCAGACCGAAGGCGACAGCTTGCTCATGGCCAAGTTCGACGGGACTTCGAAGATGACATACGAGACGTAGAACAGTGCCAGACCGGTTGACACTTGGTGTGCTGAGATGTCGAGGCGAGTGCCCAAGTCGTGACCTTGCTTTGTGTTCATGGTCTGCGCCAGTCCGACGTTGGATCGCACTGCAGAGCAGAGGAAGTACAAGACCCAGAATGGTGGGATGATTCTCAAATCCAGTTTGCGATATAAGCGACGGGTACGAGTCGAATCCATAGGTCCTTCGAGTGAGACATTGCGTTCGTTGTCTTCTTCAGACCCGCTTTCCTTGTGGTGTTCGTCTTGGGGCCGGTGGTGTCGCTGAGAAGGGCCTTGAGTGACCTCGATCTCTGATCCCGCCATGGCTACAGTACTTTGACCAAGCAAACTAAATGCTGTGGAAGAATGAGAATAATGGGTGGGTGGGCCTGCTGTAGTGAATATCTGCTCGGGCAAAAAATGTCCGCGTTCGGACCTATGACAGCGAGTCATACCAGCTTGAGTTCGAACATGCTGCGGAAGGATTTGCCCTCGCTCGCGAGACCCGTTGAGTTTAGCGTGGTTGGAGGAAGGCACACTTGCATGTCTTCTATTCTTTATGTGAATACATTGATCTTCATAGATTACATTTATGTCGTCTACCAGACAGCGCGCTCTCGGCCAACTACATTCTATCGGTAAGGTGAGAGCACTCACAATTCGACTTTTGAGAACGATGGATTGAGATCTGGATTTTTGGCGGTATCACATTTCCCTAGATCCACCATCAGCCACGATTCCTCAGCCTATTTCGCAGACCGCAGAGAATGACTTTGAGTCCACGAGCGATGCTATCCTATCCAGGAAAACCCTGCTTAACATTTGTTTTCGTCATAGTCACCATCACTTGGCTTATACTTTTTCATGTTGCTACGCCTTGCAACACCAACAGCACTCTCGGGCCGTGCTGAATCCTTCGAGCGGTGAATTCTTCCAAAAGAGGCGTGATCTTCAGCTTGAAGGATGCTCGTGGCCGTGCACACCAAACCTAGTATGCGCTCAGCCCACTATCAGTGTACGGTGACAGCAGCCAAGATGAGTTAACTGACATACCTGCTGAAGTACTTAAGGTCGGTATGGCCGTCAAAGGTAAGATGTGGAAGACATTCAGACACAACCTCGATTCACAATCACAATCACAACTATGACCGAAACAATGACCGACCAAACTCTTCCAGTCGTAAACGACCTAGACGCCTACAAAGTCGACTTCACATGGAAGAAATTCAAAGGGGTCATCACAGACAACAAAACCAGCGCCCCCATCATGGATATCGACTGCAAACGAATGACCAAACCGCACCTCAAATTCAAAAACCCCAAAAACGAGCTCATCGGCACAGCATCCTTCAACGTCGTCTCCATCCACGCCGAATGCGAGATCCGCGGTCGACCCAAGCGCATCCAAGCCATGAAACGCTGGACCACAGAGTACACCTATCTGTCTGATGCTTTTGCGCAAGGTAGCGACGTACCCGTGCCGATGTACTGGACCAGTAGCTCGGGCTTTAAACACTGGGATTTCATCCTGTTGGATTCGAACAAAGAGCCTGTGGCCAGATTCCACAGCAACATCTGGGCCGTCTCGAAGCTGGGTTTTCTGGAGTTCATGGGCGACTACTCAGCAGAAACCAAAGAGGAGATCTGCATTACCGCCTGCTCGGTTTACTACAACACGCTACTGCGCATGAACAATGTATTCCAATTCTTCGGAGCCATTGGCGCTAAAACTGGACCTATTCAAACGGAAGCTAGCGCCAAGGACGTTCAGCTGGATAGCAATCCGGTTCACAAAGCAGCAGACATGGACACCCGTGCTTATTCCACTTCGGTGGAGGCCTCGAAAAGTGTGGTGGTTCGATAGCTGCCTTAGCTCATGTCGGTCCACGAAGCAACGACCCAACCACTTCTTCAACCCCATGAATCTGCCAGCTCTAGCCACTCGGAGAATATTACTGCTTCTCCTAAGCGTGGTCTGTTCCCGCCGTCACGGCCGGAAGACACACCCAGGAAGCCATTTCTGGAGGAGTGCACGGCACTCCACGCCTCTTGCTTCTCACCTTCGTTAAGAGACATCGCCCGTGTGTGGCCAATGCGCCGGGGTATATAGTCGAGCCACGAGAGTAGGGCGCAACAAACCCAGACCTTCGCCGAGACGTCGCATATCAGCCACCTCATAGCAGCGACGCCGGCCGTAGTGGCCTAGGAACCCACGTAGGCTTTAGTCCGTAGCCAAATAGACAGTCAGTCGAGACGCTCAACAGATAAGTTCCAATCTCACAAAACCCTTTCTACCAAAATCAGCACTCTCATAGCAGGCAAGCCCAGTATAATAAAAGCATCAATAAACTTTGAAAAAAAAATGTTAAATTTATAAGTTGTATGCGACATTCCACATTCCTCATCTTCCCAATATAAAAATCCTCCTACTTCAACGTAACCAACTCCTCAGCACTAACAGGGTGAATCGCCACACAGCGGTCAAAGTCCTTCTTCGTAGCGCCCATCCTGATCGCCACGCCGAAGCCCTGCAGCATCTCCGCTGAGCCCACACCCATAATGTGCAGGCCAACAACCTTCTCCTCCTTGCCCGCGCACACGAGCTTGTACGCCGTCGGCTGCTTGTCCTCGGGCTCCATCATGGCAAAGTACATGGCGGTGAAGTTGGTCTGGTAGATCTTGATGTTGTCGTCGCCGTACGCCTCGCGGGCTTCGGGCTCCGTCATGCCGATGCTGCCGACTTCCGGGTGCGCGAAGACGACGCTGGGGATGTTCTCGTACTCGAGGTGCGCGTCGGCGTTGCCGCCGAAGAGGCGCTCGGAGAGTTTGCGGCCGGCGGCAATGGCGACGGGCGTCAGCTCGAAGCCCTTGTCGCAGACGTCGCCGAGGGCGTAGATCTGCGGGACGTTGGTGTTCTGGTACTCGTCGACGGGGATGTGGCCCTTGTCGTTAAGCTTGACGCCCGTGGCGTCCAGGTTGAGCTTCTCGAGCTCGGGCGAGCGGCCGATGGCCCATAGGACGGTGTCGACGTCGATGCTGCCCTCGCCGTTAGCGTCCTTGTAGTGCACGCGCTTCTGGCCGTTGCCCAGGTCCTCGATCTTGCTCTGTGAGGACTGCTTGTGCAGGTGCAGGCCCTGGCGCTCGTACTCGGCGGTGACCTTCTCCTGGATCAGAGGGTCGAAGGTGCGCAGGAAGGTGTCGTGGCGGATGAAGAGGTGGGTCTCCGTGCCGAGGGCGTGGAACATGCCGGCCATTTCGACGGCGATGTAGCCGGCGCCAACGACGGCGACCTTCTTGGGCTGCGTCTCGAGGTCGAAGAAGCCGTCTGAAGTAATGCCGAGCTCGGCGCCTGGGATGTCGGGAATGTTGGGCTTGCCGCCGACGGCAATGAGGATGTTCTTCGCCTTGACCTTGACCTCCGTCTGGTCGTCCAGAACGACCTTGACATTGTGCTCGTCGATGAAGGAGGCGGTACCGTGGAGGTACTCGACCTTGTCGTTGTTCAGGTTCTTCTCGTAGATGCCATTGAGGCGCTTGACGTAGGCGTCACGCTTGTTCTTGAAAGCCGTCCAGTCGAAAGGCGCAGTGTGCTCGACGCTGAAGCCGTACGCCTTGCTGTCGTGGATAGTCTCTGCGATCGCAGCCGCGTTCCAGGTGACTTTCTTGGGCACGCAGCCAACGTTCACACATGTGCCTCCAATTCTCTTGTTCTCGACAGCAATAACTTTTGCACCGTATGCGCCGCTGGCCTTGCGCGCGCTGGCGAGACCACCCGAGCCACCGCCGATGACCAGGTAGTCGGCCTCTTTCTGGATAGGCGCCATGATAACAGTCGAGCGCGAAAAGTGGCGGGCGAGATTGCCGAGTCGCTGGGACGAAGTGGTCGTGGGGTTGAGTGCCGTCCTGAACGTAGCGCGCGCGGAGGCCTGGGAGAAGAGGCGAGAGGAAGACAGCGTGGCGGTGTTGGAGGGGGAGGGGGGAGTGGGGTGTTGATTATATGTACTTGAAAATGACAGAGGGGAAATGATGATGATATCGTACAGGAATAGAGGGGAGCTGAAGCTAGGACTGGTCTGTAATGGTACAGCTCCGAAAGAATGACGCCGGCATCGGTAATTCTTTACCAGGGCCAATAACAACAATCTGCACCGCCAATCAGTCAGATGAATGTTATTTTCTTCACTACTCCAACGGAGCTTACGTGCATAACAAATATTTGGGAACGGTATTACTGGGCAGTTGAGCGTAGCGATCACTTTACATCCGTTTCGTGACCAATCTATCCTGCATCCGGCTGCATAGCTGACTACACTTCCGGCTCTTCCGTGATTGCCACCGCGTTTGCGTGATCGACCATTAGGGCAGCTGTCCTTTCTGGCGTGTCTCCCTTGGTCTTTGGAATTCTATACTTCCAAAATGACAAAGCATACAACCCATGGCTCCCACACGGTGACGTTGACAGATGATAGTACCACAGCAGACTTGGGCATGATGATAGTCGTCACAGCTCAAACACTCCAGAACTAAGCTCCGAATGACAAGCGAGTTTTGTAACGGATGTAGAAATTGTGGAAGAGTTGATTGTTGAAGAGCAGTGCTACCAGGCACTTTTCGCTCCCCTTCCTCGCTATAAGACATTAGGGTATATATATATATACATGCTATGTTTCATGTCGATAATGGCCATGATGACAAAAAAAAATGCAAAGATAAAAGAAAACAAAAAAAAAACAGTCAGCAGAAAGACGAATGCTCGGGGACATGAAGGTCGTAACTCTACAAGAGAAAAGAAAAGGCAAAATGTCCGGGGGCCTGCCGTTGTGCAAAATGTAACGCCTTACCATGATCCTTACTCGAAAAACTTTTCCTTACTGCCACTGCCAATTGTCGAACGAATGCCCCATATGCTGATCCGTTCTCCCTCCCACGGTCATGGGAGTATGCTGCTGCTGCTGCTGTTGTTGCTGCTGTTGACTGCGCGACTGGAACTGGTTCGCAAGATGCTGCTGCACCGTCGGTGTGTGCATGCTGTTGTACTGCTGTTGCCACTGCTGCTCCGCCGGACTATCCAAGTAGCTGAGCGAGTTGGGCGTCTGCAAATTTGTTGAAGACTGCATATCGGCCAATTGCGCATTCGGCATGCTTTGGACTGGGAACGGCAGCCAGAATGCTTGTTGTTGCATGGACATCTGGTCCATGGAGGGGAAGTGGTCGTTGTAGAAACCGGAGGTTGGATTGTGGTTCGAATCCTGGGGGTGAGAAGATGGGGCCGGAGGCGCGAAGGGAGACTCGCGCTTTGAAGGGTTGCTTGCGCGTGAGTCCATGGAATTGGCGGAACGAGTTCCAGACTGCGAGGAGTCCTGGCGGGGGATTGAGGCCGAATAGAAAGCGGATTTGGGTGAGTTGGTAGTGCGTCCGCTGTGCTTGGAAGGGGATTTACTCGGAGCGTCTTCGGGGAGGTTGATCTTCCACTTCGATGCCAGGGAGCGGATGATGTCCACACACCTACCCGCGAAGAGGTGGTTCGCAGACATTGTCTTGAGGTCATGCATAGCTTGACTGAGGTGTCTGGCAGACGTTTCGGAAGGCAGATTGAGCAGGTGAATCGTACTTGCCGACAGCAGGAAGCCGGTCACGGGAAGACAGACTCGCCTGAGGCCGTACATGGCCCGCAAAGCGTTCGAAAGACCAGATATTTCGTTTGCACAGTAAGTGCATGTGTCGCGTGGGAAGAGGTTCGCTCCACGAAGGTCAAGCTTGATGTAGGGGCGGAAGAGACTAGTCAAGAATGTTAGTAGGTCAAAATCACAGGGTGCTAAAGTGCAGCTTACTGTAAAACACAGGCATAATAATACATGTGCAAAACAAGCACATGCGGCAACGACGTCTGTTCTAGCCGGAAGTGCGCAGGTAGTTTCCTATACCAGTCTTGGTATGCTTCGTAGGTAGTCGACAGCCTACGGCTAGTGAATCGCTCGCGCGGAGCATAGAAGGTATTGACCATATCGCTAGACAGCTCTGACAGATCACTCAAGCACTGCACGAAGCTCATATAGCGGCCTGGTTGTTCTGTATTCGGGTTGATGCCCATGTTAGTGTCTGTGTAAGGTCGCCAAGTCTGCAGCTCCGAGCGTTCCGTTAATGTTGGTCGTTCGATATCTGCGGCTGCGCGAGGCATTTGCGATAAGCGTCCTAGACCGACAGCACATATTCTGCAAGTTGATCAATTCATGTTCTAGCATGTGCGGCAAGAGTGTGTAGGAGTTTAACTTACGTCTCGGTGTTGAATACTCCCCAAAACGTGATTTTTCGTGCCTCGTACTCTTGCGGACTGAGACTGCTACTCATAACAGACAGATGCAGGCCCATCTCTAGTGCCACGCGCAGACATCTACCCGTGTATTGATAGCCATTACTATCACGACCGTGAGAAGTCTCGCGGAAGCTCATGATGCCAAGCGCTTGCACCATAGTCAATGAGGGCTTCTCGTCCAAATCTAGTAACCGCTTTGCTTCTGCGAAGAACTGATCGCCTGAACTGTTTGGGTCATCAGGGTTGGCGCGTGCAGCCAGCCTATCTGAGTAGGAACATGCGAAGGCTGCAATTACATTGACCAACAACGCACTGCAGTGTCCGGTTTCGCCTCGCTTGAAGTCCATAAGAAATCGGTCCTGAGAGAACAGTTGGTAGAACGGGTGGACCCATGTGAAGTAGAGATCGAGCAAATGCTCAACGAACTCAGGATCCGGCGGTATTCTGAACCAGAAACTAGGGTTCTGGTATTTGATGCCACCGCCCGAAGGCGCATCTTCGCCATTCGGTCGATACTGCGAAGGTGATAATGAAGGGTCGCTCATTGGCATGTCGCTCTGTGCTCTTGCGGAGTCGGGGTGAGTCATGTGTTGAACAAATTCGGACTCCAGCGTTTGCGGACCAAAGCTGTGCGGCAGACGAACATTGGTCTGCAATGATGCTGCAATGCTCTCGTTGTTGTCATCTGAGCGTAAGCTGTGCAGCAAATTGATTGAATCCGACTCTGGGAGCGCGCGGAGTGATGCGACAATTACATCCAGGGAATCGTTCCGTTGCTGCAAAGTTTGAATGTCTCGCTTCAGAGCACCTTTTCGACGATGGTCGCTGTCTTGGTCATAGAAGCACTCTGTGCGATATACAGCAACGCATGTAGAACATGATGGTGCTCCGCCGTCGCACTGTATATCTTGTTAGTCACGTGTCCAAGTGAATGAAAGCATTGGTGACTGGCCTTTGATTTGCGCTTCCTGCAAGGTATGCATGCAGACGACACGGCACGCCGTTTCGACGCCTTAGTCTCCGCGGGCGAGTCAACATCGTCAACAGAGGCACCCTCTTCTTTGGGCCGTATGGGACGGGGAGGCATTGCTGTGATGTAGTAGAGAGACGTAGTAGTGAGAACAGACCAAGCGACTGGCAGGAGCAAAGGCCGCGGAGTCTCGAAGTATAGTCACTCAAGAAAAGTAGGGGCAGCGAGGGGTTTCAAGACGGAAAGACCACGAAGGAAGAGGCTGGACTGTTAAAGCGCAAGCGACATAACTTTGTTTTGTGCGAAGCTCAAGCTCTCGGGTCGGATTGAGAGACTGGAGCATACTCCAGTTTCTGCATTTCTAAGACGTTCCCTCGCGACGTCCGTCCATGCCTATGCTCTCGCACAGGTGAAGGCCCCGCCAAGAGCCGACGGGTTTTGCTGTGCCATAATGCTCGAGCGAGCAGGCTCGCAGGGTGCCGTTGCCTCGTTCCAAATGCCCTCTGTCGGCAGAGGGAGCGCTTGGCGCCGATTGAACGGGTCTTTGTCGAGCAACTTGGCGCTCGCATTGGCTGTGGCTGTGTGCGGTTTGGGCTACGGCGACGGTATGTCGTGCGGGTGCAGATCGTGGCGAGGGTTCCTAGTGCCCTCAGGGTCTGCTCGGAGCGTTGTGTACCTGGAACGGTATCGCCGTCATGCCGTGTGTGCCGGCTCGCGCTGCGGCAGGCGACAAGTGGTCGATCATCTTGGGCAAAACGGCCGCTCTTGACGCCTTGGCACCCACTCCACATGGTGCATCCGCTCTTCGCGAGCATGTCAAATACCTCCCTCCTCGCCGTGAGCCTCCTACCGCAAGCTCCCCCCCCCCCCCCCGCATAGTTAACCTCTCGCTGCTCTTCACCGCGCGCGACCAAGGACCCTTGTCTCTTCGCGTAGCAGGCCTCAAAGGAGCAGCTGGCAGACACAGCCATGCTTACTTAATAATGAGAAGCTCAACATCGGCTGCTGCATGCCGACGAGCCACCACGAGGCGCAGCAGCAACCGCCCTGCCGTTCATCCGACCACAACCAGGTCTGCAAAGCTTATTTGCACTTCATCGTTCCCCCCTACGTCACGCAGACTGTAACGCTGCCTTTTGACCCGGAGCAGACTCCTTCGAACTGCATCTTTGCGCTTCCCGTTGTTGACCATCACTGCAGCCGCCAGAAGTCTATCCGGTTGTACTGTGTCATGGGAGCGTTGCATCCGCGAGCCTGCAGAGTCAGGACAGTGCTCACATCTGCAGCACAGTTAGGTCGCGGCTTGCAGTGCCGCCGGGAGGGTCGCTGCCGCACGGAGACGATTCAAGTGCAAGATAGCGACGGGCGGATGATCTACGCGATGCTGCAAGTGTAGCCGCGATTGTCCTCAATGGTGGAGTTAAGGAAGGGCTTGATACGCCGCTTGTGGACCGTCGTGAAGAGCCTGCCGAGCCCTACCCGGTAGAATGGTATTTTGCCCAGCACGCAAAAAAAGTTGTGGGATTTTCCAACTGTCATGGTTGTGAGCAGGCTCGGAAGGCAGCGCGTCCGAGGATACGAACGTACGAGGTGATCGCCTGCAATAGCAGCCAGGGTCACATTAATAATCTTGGACCCTGACTCGCTTATGATTTCGCATAACTTGCTTGGGTCATGTCCTATTTCCGATACCTATCGAATTCATACCGCGTTCGCTGTCCTGAGAGCAATTGCGATACACTCAGCGAGTGACTATAACAGCACTATTACGATACTCCATTGTCGGTCTGCTCCAGCACTCCTGCTGCCGAACAGTAGCCGACGATCACTCGTCATTGTGATGTCGTTCGAAAAGCTTCATCGTTCAAGTGGGCCGCTCTAGAATTCCCCACACAGAGATCCGTGCATTCGGTGCAACTTGACTCTCGTAGGGCTGCAGCAGCGTGGGACCACCATCTAAGCTTCGATCTTTGGCAAGCATCAATTCAACGGCATTCTTCATCTCCATCTTTTTTTTCTCAATGCCTCGGCTCTGGTCAACAAGTGACAACATCGGGCATCTTATGTCTTCTCACGTTTGTTTTTGCAGCACATGTCGTTCGCCCATGGTACGGCACAACGAGGCGTCAATCCCTGATGCAGCACTTCCGAGGACATCCAGGCCCTCTGCACAGATGTTGGATTAACTTTAAGGACGTCGGCTCAACTTTATTTCTCTTGTGGGAGCTTCCTTCTGCTGTCCGTCCCTCCCAGCCGCTACTCCACGCTAGAACACCACGCGAGCATGCTATCATTCTTCGGCGAAGCCTCAGGGCCCTCAACTGACGCCACATTCGCCTTGGCGCTTGGCCCAAAGAAATTGACGACCAGTACAGTACATCCTCCTGCCGTACCTGCCCGAGCATCATAATGAGGGTACATCGTCTTCGCGCTGTCCAAGCCGTCAAGGCTAGGCAGAAAAGCCACAGCTGAATATCGCTCCTTGGGACTGACTGCGATGGCTTGCGAACGCGTGTGCCAGACCAGCGGTACCGTTTCCCGATTATACTTTTGATCGCATGCTACCGGCTTCACGGTATGGCGCTCATCGCTTTTTGTCGGCCAACGCTGGACGCGACCAAAGTGGCAGCCCGCAGAAACCTTCACGCATTTCTCCGGCATGATTAAGCCAGTCGCCGACGTGGTGAGCGTTTACCCAAAAAGGTTCTCATGCATGCTACTAGTATTCGTAACATATCGTGCTTCTGCTGCCGACGTCCACCCAAGCGCGTCACCGTACGAACAGATCCCAGAAAGAGGTAATGCACGACACGCCGGAAACCAAAATAAAAACATACAACAGGCGGGATTCCCAGATGGTCACCCACTCTAGTACTAGTCGCCCGGTTCAGTGCTTATGTATGGCAGAGCGGACGGGATGCCCAGTTCTCACTGACCTATGGTCGTATGTGGTATAGTTAGCTGTTGCGGCATACTTGATCACTCATTTCATTGTGCATCCTCGAAGGAACGACATCACCCCGAACTTGCTGGTGGATCAGGTCTCCACACAACATGTCATTTGTGGCCTTGATGCACCTGAGGGTACCAGTGTGCTGTTCACGGAGATACGCAGTTTACACCAACATGCATCAAAAGCAAGGTCGAAAGGACAGGGTATCCTCCAAACCAATTGCATAAAAGCAGCATGTGGAAGTTCTGGAATCCATGCCAAGTCCAGATCTAAGACCTGCCAAAGGTGCCAATCTAACCACGAACCGTATCCAATATCTTCATGACCTCCGCCTGTTCCTTCAAGGGACGCGGATTGGTCGCACACCAATGGTCCTGCAGTGAGTTCTGCGCTAGTTTATGCACGGTCTCGTCGCCTTCCACTTTGACATCCTTCAGCGTCCGCGGCAAACCAAGCTCTCTAATAACAGCATCTAGAGCATCTCCAAGATCTGCCTTGCCTTGGACCAAGCCTCTCGCTCGCAGCACAGTTGATACATCTTCGTCAGACCACAGAATGTTACTCGCCAGAGCTTGTCTCTCTGCGTTCGCTGAGACATTATACTTGCACACCGCTGGCAACAAGATGCAACTCGTCTCCCCATGTCCGACTCCCAGCGGCCCTAGTTGATGTCCGATACCATGGCTAGCACCAAGCGGCACGCCATGCTGAAATACCGCTCTCACAGCTTCCACGACTCCAAGCTGGCACTGCAATCGCGCCTCAAGATCGCCAGCATCGTGCTTGCAACGCAGCAGCCCCGGTACCAGTAGCCGTAAACCCGCTTCGCAAGTGGCATCGCTGGCAGATGTGGTGTTGGTCAATGAGCAGAGGCCTTCAACGCAGTGGTCCACCGCTCGCACGCCGGTAGAGAGCCAGATCGCGTCTGGAGTGGTGCTAGTGAGTTCCGGTGAGAGGATCACTAGTGAAGGGCCGCAAGCACCGTCGATGAAGGGATGTTTCTGGTGGGTCGTTGGATGAGTGCCGCCGCCGAGATTGGAATATTCGCCGCCACTCAGGGAAGTGGGAATGCTGATTATGGGTATAGTAGAAGGCTTGTTCACACGCTTTGCAGGTTGCACCATCTCACCGGTCGTAAGCTTGGCGAGTGTATTCAGCGAGTCTGTGTTGTTTGCCAACGCCTGATGTTTTCGTTCACATGGTCAGCCATCTGCGTTTACATACCGGCCTCGTGTGCCTCTGCTCACTCACCAACGTAACAATCTTCGCCGCGTCCGTCAAACTCCCTCCGCCAATCGTCACGATCAGATCGGCTCGAAGACGCCTGCAATGGTCCGCAACCTCTAGCACTTCGTTCCAGAGCGTATGGGGCGTCAGGCCTTCTCTCAGTCCGGCAACACGGCTCCCGAGAGCTTGTCGTAACTGCTCGACATATTTCGTGTTCCTGCACAACGATCCAGAAGCCAGTATGTATACTCGCTCAGCGTTGAATGTGTCTTCCACGTGCTTTGCGCAGGCTTTGTCGAAAGGTAGGTTGTAGGTGAGATGTGGACCGTTAGGTACTTCGGTGAAAGCAGGACGGATGGTTTCACCGTCGTTATCGTTCGTCTTCTTTGGGATGACGTGTTGTGACATGTTTCTGTTTGCCAGGAAAATGGTTCACAGTTTGACGTGAGTATCGAATTGGTGTGTGTAGTATCGCTAAACATCCATGCTGCCATGCCGATTGTAGTGGATCGCTGCCAATGCGATGCCCCACCTTTGGTAACCGAGAACGGGTTTCTCATTGCCGACGCGATTGTTCCTTACAGCACTGCGCTCGTGTATTGCTAATCGGGGTTCAATCTCGGTAGGAGTTGGAATTCGGACATTCGGCATCAAGTTTCATCAAGAAATATGTGGTACATCGATACTGTGTACTGGTAGAACTGTTGCTCTCGTTTAGCGAGTACTCGAACGAAGGTAGGCACAGCAATGAATTTCGCGGCATCGATGCCACAGACACATTAATTATTCTTGATTTCAGCTTCGTCTAGCCATAATTAATGAAGGCAATGCTGAGCTAATACAAACGACTCCAGGAGGCCAGGAGGTCCGGATAATGATTAGAGACGAGAACCCCAACCACTAACCCTAATGAAAGCCAGGAAGAGGCATGTGACGTGGCCGTTGCAAACCTGAACGTTCGGAAGCAGCACGAGAACATGAACAACTGCAACAACGTGAAAGAGGACAACAGTAGGGCCAACTGCGTCGAGATTGCTCTGAAGATAACACGCTTTGAAATGCTCGATGATGTCCACCGGCCGATGTATTTATAGGGGGCAAGAGCATCCTGCTTTCAGTCCCAGGTACCGGGTTTTGCGAAAGGAGGCACCGTATGCGATACGGCGGCGCCAAGCGCGTATAAGATACGCGAGACACAGCCCTACGCTCTAACAACATGGCAGATTTGCTTTGCGAAAGCTATGTGAAAAGACTACGCAAGCTTATGGCGAAGATGACGAAGATGGTACGCTCGAGGGTCAAAGCACTACCCTCTGCTACCTGCGTACTTAAGGTGAGCAGTTTGTCACTACTTGACCACATCTAAGTTCCTCGAAATCATCAACACCACCATGCTCTTCACTGAACTACTCCTCCTAGGAGGTATTGGTGCTGCCTATTCGGCAGCGCTTCCTCCGAGCAATGCAACCTGCAAGGCCAATCCTATCGACTTCACCTGGCCCAAGGAATCGGAATGGCTTTCTTTAAACAAGTCGATTGGTGGACTCATCGCCACTTCGCCGGTTGCTTCTTCTTGCTGGAACAACACCAGCTTCCAATCGCCGTACTCTTGCTCGACTGTACAGGCCAACTGGTCCTCAAGCATCTTCCACAAGAATCAACCAGAGTCCATCGGCGCACCATTGTTCGCTAACAACTCCTGCTTGCCCACTGAAGTGGATGGATTCCTTCAATCTCAAGGCTGCCGTCTTGGTGGTCTTCCGTCTTATGTCCTCAACGCTACAGACGAATGCCAGGTTGCGCAAGCGCTGAAATGGGCAGCTGACAGGAACGTACGAGTTGTGGTCAAAGGCACAGGTCACGACCTCAATGGCCGGTCAGTCGGAAGTTCATTTCTTAGCACATCTCAAAACCATTACTGACACTTATCAGATCGAGCGGTGCATTTGCTCTCTCCATTTGGACTCACAACTTCCGCCAGCTTGAGCGCGAGACCAGCTGGAAAGTCCCCGGAGAGGGAAACAACACCCAAGATGTCATTATTGCTGGAAGTGGCCATGGCTGGGGCGATGTGCTCAACTTCGCACTGTCTCAAGGTAGAGTCGTCACCACTGGACAAGACCCAAGCGTCGGTCTCGGCGGATACATCCAGGGCGGCGGGCATGGACCGCTCGCGAGTACCCATGGATTGGCTGCGCAGCAAGTCTTGGAGGCGCGGGTTATCACTACGCAAGGCGACATCCTTGTTGCGAACGAGGTCGAAAACAGCGACCTGTTCTGGGCGATCCGTGGCGGTGGTGCAGGTCAGTATGGAGTGGTTACCGAGTACGTTATTCGCCACTTCCCGGCTCCTGAGAGTGTTATGATGGGTAGCGTTACACTTGCGCCTCTGAACGAGCAGGGTGAGAATGCCTCGTGGGATGCCGCAACCATCCTGTTCAATGCTCTTCCTGGCCTTATGGATGCTGGAGTGGCTGGCGCAATGTCATTGGCTTCTGGTGCTACCGGGAAGAAGTTCAATCCCTCAGCACCAGCCTCTACAACCGGTGCTGTCATTGCTCAAGCCCTCTGGGCCTTTAATATGAGTCAGACTCGTTTCGATGAATTGCTGGAGCCCGTGGTCCGCCAGATGCATGAAGCCGGCAGCAATGAGACGCTCACAATCTCCTACTCTGCATCACAGCTCGACAACTATACTTCTTTTTACAGCGGTATCTCCGGCAGTAACACCGCAGGTGGTGGCGGCGTTTCATCAAGCCGCTTGCTCGGCCACCGTCACGTCGATCTTCCTCACGACGAATTGAAAACCTATCTCCAGCGTGCTGTGACTGCGCAGAACGCAACATCCGGCACTTACATGACCGTTGGCATGAGCGGAGGTCCCGGAGTTATCAACACCCCAGAACACCGCTTCGGAGCTCTGCACTCGGCCTGGAAAACCGCATACCTCCACCTCTTCGTCGGAGGTGCTTCAGCGTCGCCGAGCGCAGACGTAACACCGAGTGCGGCACTTTCGAGCGCAGCCGAATGGATCGAAGACAACAAGGAGAGCCTGTGGCGCGAATGGGCTCCTGATTCAGGCGCTTATATGAACGAGGGCAACCCTTACAACACGAAGTTCAAGCACGACTTCTACGGATCGAACTATGAGCGCTTGGTGCAGGTCAAGCAGAAGTATGACCCGACTGAGAGTCTTTTCGTGCTTTCTGGTGTTGGAAGTGATGGCTGGAACTACGATTTGCAGTCTGGGAAGCTTTGCAGGGTGATCTGATTGATCAGAATCACAATGCAATGATGCATACAGGCTGAAAGCGATAGAGATAGACAAGTGTACAATAGACATAGACATAGACATAAAACAGCGGTATGGAACATGCCCGTCACGAAACTACCAAGTGCTCTACTTCGTCCTCCCAATTACAACAAAGCAGCCAACGTCAAACATCCCGGCACAAAAGCCGCCACAATCCTCCCAAAATGCCACCGCCGCCAACTCCTAATCAAGCCCTGCAACTTCGCATGCTCCGAATCCGCCAGCCAAAACTCATCGCCCTCCAACTTGTCGCCCATAGCAATCGCCCGATCGTTAATCGGAAAAATGAAAACCACCTCGTACCACGCTGCTTGAATAAGCACGGCAAAAGCCGCTGCGTACCATTTCCACTTCGACGCAACAGCCTCCTCAGGATGGTAGTAGGTGAGCACGGTGGTGGCGAGGAGGACGATGGAGATATTGCGGCTGCTGGATTGGAGGTACTTGTAGCCGCGGCGGATCACTTCTTTGAACTGCTCGGTAATGGTGCGGGAGGGCGTTGTGGGGAGGAGCATCAAGGGTATGACCCAGCCTGATAGAGCTACGGCGACACCTGGAAATGTCTTGGGATTAGCGCAGGTGTGAATTGGATTGTAGAGAACGCTGAATCTATACCTGACAGCACGAAGAGGGAAGTGGGTAGGAATGGATGCAGGATGGAGGTGGACAGTGAGATCAACGAAGTGGCCATTGCTACGGTTGGAGGAGATGTTCTTGTTCTTAGCTTTGTCGAAAAGGGCGGCCAGTGTGGGAGAACAGGGCAAGTATGACCTGCTTGTCATCGAGGCCCGTCCGAGATAATATATGAGTTAGACCAGACGGTTTCGCAAAAGGCTCTTGGAGCTATCTTCTCTGTTTACGGTTTTCAGCTGCCAAGGTACTAGAGCAGACCAAACACCTGTTTCTTGATAGTCAAGGGATCCTTCAGGCTTCAGCCCTCATACGAAATGATGCGAGGTTGATCGCGGTCGAGCATGGGTTGCTAAGAACCCTGTCCATGGTGGCATGACATCCAAACCCCGGTCGGAGGATCTTTTGATCGTCAACCCCGAAGACCCGAAGGACCGGAAGAACGAGATTAAGATTGAGACAAGCAGAAACACGTGACCAGGCATATGTTGACGTCACTTAAATCCTACAAACATGAGGATTGGAGGATCCTCCAAATCCGAAAGAGAGAGTCCGACAGTCCGACCCAAGCCAAAGGACGCTATGGAACGATAGCGTTCCGGAATAGTCGTGAGGAGAGCATCGAAGGTTCGTTACTATTGGGATCGTCGTAGTAGATAGGATTTTTATAAAGATACAATTTTCGTCCGTAGAATATGCGATCCTTTCGCCATTCTCACAAGCAGCGTACTTCGAACGTTTAAACAACAATAAAGTGTCATAACAGAAACGATACATCGGAAAAGAAGATCATCCTAAACCATTCCCGTCGGTCGCCTGGCACACCACGAAGACCACAATGCCCAGCTACGCCATCCTCGGCGCAACAGGCCAAGTCGGCAGCTCCATCCTCGACACCCTCCTCCAAACCTCCACCAAAAACCCCCAAGCCAAAATCCAAATCAACGTCTTCGTCCGCTCCAAACAAAAGCTCCTCTCCATGCGTCCAACCCTAGCCTCTCACCCAAACACTTCCATCTACGAAGGCCCAATCTCCGACACCGCCCTTCTCGCCTCCTGCATCCGCGCCACGCGTGCCGTCTTCCTCTGCGTCGCAGCCCAAGACAACGAGCCCTACTGCACCATAGCACAAGATCAATCCCGCGCCGTGCTCTCCGCGCTCGAAAAGAACGATCTCGAGCACGCCAATTCCGCCTCCACCACCACCCCACCCAAACTCATAATCCTCTCCTCTGCCTCCCTCGAACCACACCTTACAGCCGACCTCCCAACCCCTTTCCTCGCAATAATGCACGCCGCAGCCTCCTGGATCTACGCCGATCTGCGCCTCGCCGAATCACACCTCCGCGCCCACGCCCCTCCAGCCGTCGAACTAATATTCATCAAACCCGGCGGCCTCGTGCACGACGCGCCCGTAGGCCACCGCCTCAGCACAACGCGGCAGCAGACGTTCCTGTCGTTCGCGGACTTAGGCGCTGGGATGGTCGAGGCCGCGGACTCGCCGGCGGGGAGGTGGGCGGAAGCGCAAGGGAATGTGAGCGTTGTGCCGGCGGAGGAGGGCACGCGGATCGAGTGGTACGTGCCGTGGTTTTTGGTCAAGGGGCTTTTGTTCCATTTTTTGCCGGGGTTATATCCATATCTCAATAGCGTTTTGCCATGAAGCGCGCAAGGGAAAAGCGGGTTTGACCTGTGATTTTACGCAGTAAGCTGGTAGGAGGACTTTGGGATGTCTGGGGAGGGCTAGATCAGCAGCACTAGATTGAAAAATTGGATCGCGTATAAATATTGTTAGTACATAATACACCTCATGAAAATGAAGATGAAGCCGTCAAATCCAGCGCGTAGGAAGATTGAATTGGCAGGAATGGAAACCCCATCTCTTACTATGAATAATGGAGAGCAATTGCAACGCCTACAACACCTTGCGCGCGTCGAACATGGACTTGTTGGCGTCTCGTAGTCGTTTCCATTTCCCCTGTGCCGTTGCCATGAAACCAGATTAAAACATATATATCGTAGCTCAGAATACCAGAGTTTACTCCTTGGATCCTACACCGTTGGCTCCCTCAGCAGGCGGTGTAGCGTCTTTCTCTTCAGCTTCTGTCCGGAGCTCGTACGCCAGATCGAAACATTCTGCCAACAGAGCAATGACCGAGCCTTGACCTTCTGGGATATCGTTTCCGACTCTGAAAGCGCCGTCTTTCTTCATGTTGTCGATGCTGTTGAGTTTCATTGAGTAAGGGTAGAGTTCGCGCGGGCTGTCCACACCACCATTGCGCTTGACTTCTTGTAAGCAGCGCTTCAGCGTAAGCAGTTGGTTGTAGATGGGCAGCAGTGCTTCGCTGACGGGCTCTGAGGAGACGATGTACTGGTAGATGAAGGCGTAGGATTTGCGCAGAAGGTAGAGCAGTGTACGCTGAGCGTGAAGGTCTGCAGGACGGCGCTGCTCGTCCACGAAGTTGCCACCAACACGCGACTCGTCGATGCGATCTAATTGGCGCTGGAAGCTGTAGAGATCTGTCTCACGAAGTGACCAGGCTTGGGTGAGGTTCATCTGTTCGAGGTTGTTGCGGAGCTTGACAAGTTTATCGTATGTGTCCTGGAAACGCTCATCGATCTTGCCCTTTCTGTATAATTGTTAGCATAAATCTAACTCCAGCGACAGCGTGATAAAGCATCATACTTCTCTTGAATCACCTCGCACCAGAGGAGACACCTTGCTAGCAGTGCTTTGACCACAACTTCTCCGTCCTGTACACCGCCCTCGGTCAAGCTGAGCTTGTTTAATCTTTCGGAGTACGCCTCCTCCGCACTCTTGCCATCATGTGGGTCGCGATCTTCGTGGAGCTCTTGTTGGATTACTAGCAGCTGCGCCTCAAGTTCTTTCACATCCTTGACAGGGAACTTTAACATAACACCTATTAGCATAACGCCACATAACCATAGACAATAACATCTCGACATACCCTCGATCGTGTGTTACAAGCCGACAGACTCCTCAATATGCTGACCAGCTTCTGATATGTGTCCAACATCTGCGGATCGAGACGGGATAGATGAGAGCGGAGCTCCTCCAAAGTCGACTTGCAAATATTGATGCGCGCCTCCAACAGTGTGATCAAGTGCGGCGAATGCTTGTCTTTGGATCGGCCTATCGAGGTCTCCCACTCTTCGATGTGCTGAGCAATGCCCTCGAGATCCTTCGGGCTGTAGAAGCCAGCTTCTTGCAGGTGGTCAAGTAGACGCTTCACGGTGGAGACGGCTGAGTAGACGGCAGGCGCTTCATGGTTGCGACCAATTGTGAGGAAGAAGAGACTGATGAGCTGGAAACAGTCATCTAGGGCGGAGTCGAGACGGTTTTGTTCGTCGGGTTTGTTGACGCGCAATCGGTTGAGGGCTTCGACCTGCTCAATCAGGCTGTTGTAGAGAATAAGAACATCTTGCGACTTGACGTATGTGCTGCGGTCCTGCTTGAGCAAGCTGAGCGAGTCGCGCAGGTTGAGGATGCGCTCAAGGATGGGCTGTTCTTGCGGATCGAGCGGGAAGCGGTAGAGCGGCGAGTCGGTCATGCTTGGGGTGGATGTGAGTGAGGTCCTGGTAGTGAGAGTGCTGGTATGCGTTTTTCGGGTCGATATGAGCTGCAACTACGGTGTTGGAGTAGTGTGCTGCAGTACGATAGTGTAGAGTTTCGTGTTTGTATGCGCAGAGTGATAAGGTAGCTGAGCTCGGGAGAATGGCAGTCACGAGATCCGTCTCGTCGTTCGTCCAGACCGGCGCCACGAGCAGCTCCGCGAAGTCTAAACTATGACGCAGCCGCTGTCTGCCCCACCCGTGCGGCTTCTACCGGGCTGTAATCTACGCAGCCGTCAGCACATCTCATCCCTGCCAAGCCTTCCGCGTCTCGGGCACGGAGACATAATTCGACATGCCCACAGGCCTTTTGCGGCGCCGAACGGCAGATTTGATACCACGAAATCCATCGTCGCAGAGAAGAAGTCCTTAACGTAAAGAAACGTCTTTGGCATCTCACTTTCCCACCAACCCTCACACACCAGCAACAATGTCTGCCGCCGAGCTCGCTTCCTCCTACGCCGCTCTCATCCTGGCCGATGAGGGTCTCGAGATCACTGTACGTCCAACCCACCATGCCGGCCACATGCGCATTGCAAACAGATGAATAAGAAGAAAAAAAAAGAGGAGGATCACATGGAATGGAATGAACACACACTGCTCGCTTGCGCATGATGGTCGCACAATCGTCGTCGCATAGCACATCTCACTCACAAATTTTCGCAAACAGGCCGACAAGCTCCAGGCTCTCATCTCCGCCGCCAAGGTTCCTGAGATCGAGCCCATCTGGACCTCTCTCTTCGCCAAGGCCCTCGAGGGCAAGGACGTCAAGGACCTCCTCCTGAACGTTGGCTCTGGTGGTGCCGCCGCCCCCGCTGCTGGTGGTGCTGCCGCTGGTGGTGCCGCTGCCTCCGCTGACGCCCCTGCCGAGGAGAAGGCCGAGGAGGGTAAGTTGAATCGCATGGAAGAATTGAATATAAGATTGCGATCACTGACAAGATCACCTAACAGAGAAGGAGGAGTCCGACGACGACATGGGCTTCGGTCTCTTCGACTAAGCGCATCGCGATTAGTCCCTGCCTCCAAGTGTCTCGACAAGGCAAGGAATGTTCTCTGGCAAGCTGGATCCCGTCATGGCATAGACGACGACAAGGACGACGTGTCGTGGCGAGGGGAAGAAACTCCATCTGGGATGTCTAGATTCCGCAGCTATAGCTTAAATGCATGTGGCAGCTTGTCAAGCGGCTTCTTTGATTGTCATGAAAAAAAATCATGTCTTATGTGTCAAAATTTTGTCCTCTCAGTGTGATGTCCATTGCCTCCCGTTAGTGTTGATCATTTTTCATCAGTCGTCGAACGATTTAAGTGCAAGCGAGGAAGGCACGACCTGAACTCTCGCTTCCTCGTGAAGACTCACTTCTCATGCGAAGCACCTGTTCGAAGTCCAAACATCCTTGATGATCTTCAAGTATCATAGGCATCATCTCATAATACAACTGTCTAGACCTTCACTGCTATCATACAAGTAGCCATGCTCCCGAGTCCTCGACAATCCAATCGACAACGATCAAAGGAACGAACGCCATCAACTCCCGGTAATGCCTGCTTCATAAATGAAAATGCAAGGCGCGCAACCAAAATCAATAGAAAGATAAGATAAAATCAAAACACATTCTTCTAGCCTCGATGATTTATGTCTCAACAAAAATGCAAGTCACTGGTATCGTTTTTGGAAGATCAATCCTGTTTCTTTCTTTCTTCCTTTCTGCGCTTCTCCATCCTCCTCCAGGGGGGGAAGTGGTAATCAAAAATATGCGTGGGCCAAGATTCTCGCAACCCACCAAAATCTAAGCTTGGGGTTCGCTCATCCATGCGTGTCTGTTCGTCTTGTTTGTCTATTGCTCGCTCGCTCGCTTGCTCGCACACAATTCTCAAGTACTGGGATTTTTCTCTTCTCACCGGTTCATGTCCACCCTCCTAGCCGTGTGCGGGAAACCCGCGTAGTTGCTGTTACCGTTGCTGCTGCTGCTGACATTGTTATTGTTCTGCTGTGAGTGTTGCTGGCCGTACTGGTTGTTATAACCAGCCCCAGAACCACCAGGATGCTGGATCATGGTGTCGAGCCGCTCGTGCATGCCCCGAACTCCAGCTGCACTTCCTGCTGCGCTGTGCGAGATGTAGTCGCCCTGCCCTTGCGGTTGCGAGAGCGTAGCTTGTGCCGCTGGACCAAGAGCAGCGGTTAGCGGTGTTGCCGGAACACTCGTAGGTGGGCCTAGATTCAGAGGCATTGCTTGCGCGAGGGCGGTGTTGAGACCTGCTGCTGTGAAGTTGCCTTGGTAGCCTCCTTGGAAGGGCGGCGCGAGGGAGTGGGGAGAAGCGAGACCGAAGCTGCTGTTGGCGCTGATGGTGTTGTTGTTCGCGGGTCGCAGGGCGGCGTGATAGAGGGGCGAATCGGAAATGGATTTGCTGACGTCTTTGACGGCGCGCTGGACGGGTTTCATGACCATCTTAATCGTCGTGATGTCGATGCGCTGTTGGCCGATGTCTTTCACTTCGGTGGCGAGTTCGGCCCAGGTCTGTAAGGAAATTTCAGGTCAGTTCACACAAGTCGAATTGATTTGAGAGATATGGGTGATTATATGCGTACCTGTACGAAAGCATCACAAAGCTGCCAGAACTCGCGCTGGTGACGGACCCCAGGATCTTTGAGCTTGACTTGCTTCAGACGGCTTGATAGTGCTTGGTTTGCACGTATCACAGCATTACACTTAGACAGTGCTAGTGACCAGTAATGTGCATCTCGTGCCTTGCCAGCGGTCTCAGCATTGTCTTTGTGGACAGTGACCTCTGTGTGGCAGTGAGGAAGAGCATGGTTGGCGACATCGCAAGCAGTGCGGAGTTTCACGAAGATCCTCTCGAATTGCTCGGTCTCGTCTCCTTCGTCAGGGTGAATACTACGCATTGTATTACTCCTGGAAGGTGCAGCTGAGCTGTGGGCGCTGTTGAACGAGTCGTTGGGGCGTGGCATCACTGGTCCCATCGAGGTCATCGTATTTGTGCGGCTGCCGGTATTCAAAGGAACAGGAGGTGGCATTGCACGGAGAGTAGCGTTACTGCTGATGCTTCGTAGGATGGTCGGGCCCCTTAAGCGTCGGTTGGTGACAGGCTTAGGTTGTGTCGGAGTTACAGTCCTGCTGCTCCATGCACGTGAAGCGCGCGATGGCTCTTTGTCTGTGGGTTGCACGATGCTGAAGCCAAGCGATTTGCAAACATTTCTTGCCTCGATGATTGCCGCATTGATCTGAAACATCAAGCAACGGATCAAGACTGGATCGAGGACGTGCACAATTTTTTGCACAAAACCCTTGAGCTCTTTCATAACAATTGCATAAGATCTCATGCTGTTGTCGCACGCAATCGCGATATTCCTAGCAGCAGTAGCCTCGCGTCTAGGCGTATCTTCGAAGCCACCAACTAGGCGGTTCAATAAACGATCCAGCTCCTCGACGTGCGCGTTGGCGCTGAACAGCTGTCGTTCTAGCATCGTCCGTTTGGGCGTCCCGTCTTTCAGACCTTGAGTGATACGAACTAGCGGTCGTTGAAGCTCCAACAACGTGAACAGAAGGCGTCTCGATGCCACGATTGGCCGTGATTTCAATATCTTCATATTTGGATGCTGCACAACGCTGCCCATGCCGCGATCGTGAGTGTATCGATCAATCGGTCCGTCGACTGGGCTAGGAGCACCCGAAGATATATCCCCGTTTCCATTAGGAGCTAGGTAGCCGTTGTATGTCGAAGCAATGCTGGTAGTGCGTGAATGTGGAGCCTTGATTGTAGCCAGACTTGATCGAGTGGAGCCTTGGCCTGCAACCTCGTCGACTGCACCCAGATCTGTGCTGGTGTTGTTGCTACTAACAGTTCTTTTGCTTGGAACATAGCCTTGTCGTCTTGTGCGAATACTACTAAGGCTCGAAACTGTGTCACTGCGGCTGCGGGTGCCTTCGCCATTAGTTTGAAGAAGCGGCCCTACGCCTGGTCGCTGTAGTTGAAGACCGAGTGTTCCTGAGGATACACGAGCGTGTGACCGTTTCGGAATTGGTGGTGCGTGGTCCGAGGGCGATTCGTTCCTGATGTCCGAGATGTTCTCAATACCACTTATGCTAGGCCGCACAGGGAAACGACCACCCATTCCCATGCCACGCTTCGGCGGACGAGGAGTTTCAACATTACTTTCACTGTCTTTTTGTCAGCGCCAGTACCTCACATGAAAATTTTCGAGTAGTACCTCGTCTCGTGGTCCGAATGGCTCATCAGTCTCTCCCTCAACGCAGCTTGTTTCAGGTATCGCTTTACTTGTGCGCAAATGTCCTTCTCTTTCTCCGTCTCCAGCGTTCCGGCCTTTTCTTTTTGCAATTTCAATGCCTCCGGTGGCGGGAACTCAATAGGGTTCTCGTCGAATTTGAGCTTGCTCAAGCTGGCCATTTCTCCAAGCGACAAAGGCAGTCGTGTGATCTTGTTCTTCGCTACTGCTAAAAACTTAAGCGAAGACATTCGCTTGATGCCCTCCGGAATCGCAATGATTCGGTTCTTGCTGATGTCCAGGATTTCCAGCTTCGATAACTGCAAGATCGCTTCGGGGAAGTACTTCAGGGAATTCCATCGTAAATTCAGGTATCGTAGTCGGTCGCATTGGATGATCTGAGTCGGCACGGCGATCTGGGGATTATGGGATAAGGCCAGCCGTTCCACCTTGTCCTTGATCAAAGCAATCACTTCGAGCGGCAGCTCTCGTATGTTCTTGTGGCTGAGGTCGAGGGTGACGCCGGAGTGGGCATCACGAGGAATGTCGCCGCTGTTGGCGGTGATGACACGGGCCAGATGCTCATCGTCAATGTCCAGCTCTTTGCGGACGTATGCGACGACATCGGCGGCGAGCATGGGAGGTCTTGTTTCAGAGGGCGTAGTCGCACTCGACGTGTCGGAAGCCATGTCGCATTGTGCGGGCGGAGGCAGGCCAGGGGAGGGCGGGCGAGGAGTGAGTGTGTTTGATGTGGTGTTCACGTCGGTGTTGTCGAGGCGAGGGTATGCATGTTGCAGAGGGTGCCTTGGCTGGAATCAGGAGTGCCGGGCTCAGTGGTTACCGTGGATGTGTTGTTGGTGGAGATGTTTCGACGCTTGCGCAGGAACGCGGATGGCGTCTGACAGGGGCACGAGAGCTGGCCGCCACGCAGGAGGTGTTGGTGTTGGGCGCCCCAAAGCCCTGAACAAGATCTAGCGAGAGTTCGATTTGGAATGGCCTATACTATTTACTATCTTCTTTACAGACTGGAGAACAATCGTGGTATTGCAGTATACGAAGCACTCCTTCCACGCCTGTGATCTCATGTTTCACAAATTCTAGAACGTCTCCAGCGTAGGGCAGAGTTGCATCTCCAACGGCCGCGCACCGGATCGCCATCGCCGGGGTGGAAGTGGTCTAGTCTACTTGAGCTCTGGTATCATTATTAACTTGCAGCAAGCTCCTCCAGTACTCCATATGGCTCGATGATATCCCGCATACCAACAACATGCAGAGCTGTGCTCGCCGCCACTTCGCCTCTGGCCAGGCTGTCAGCGAAGAGATGGCTATCTACACCCGCAACCTCTTCCTCCTCCCCTGACATCTCTCCATCGCCCATCAAAGCTTACACCTCAACCTCCAACGACCCCTACCTCAACCTATCAATCGAACACCACCTCCTCCAGACCTCGCCTCCAGACTCGACCGTCCTTTTCTTGTACCAAAACCGCCCCAGTATCATCATCGGCCGCAACCAAAACCCTTGGCTAGAAGTGAATCTCGCCCTCCTCAACGCCACCTCCCGCAACGGCAATGACAACTCCCTTCCAGAAACCGGCCTCGACGCCCCAGTCGACATCGTCCGTCGCCGCAGCGGCGGCGGCACAGTCTTCCACGACGAAGGCAATGTAAACTGGACCGTCATCTGCCCCTCGTCGATCTTCACCCGCGACAAGCACGCCGAAATGGTCGTCCGCGCCTTGCGCAGCAACGGCATCGCCCGAGCCCGCGTCAACGAGCGCCACGACGTCGTGCTGGACCAAGGCCAGGAACGAACCTCCGATCTCCCTGACCCAGAGGATACGCACGCCACGCCCTATCAGACATCCTCGCCCCAAGCGCTGAAAGTCTCGGGTTCTGCGTATAAGCTCACGCGAGCGAGAGCTTTGCACCATGGCACTTGCTTGCTGAGCAGTCCGAACTTGAATGTAATTCCGCATTATTTGCACTCGCCTGCAAAGAGCTTTATTACGGCCAAGGGTGTGGAGAGCGTGAGTTCGCCCGTGGGCAACATCCTACTCGGAAATGAGCGGTTTGAGGCTGCGGTGCGCAAGCATTTTGCGGAAATGTATGGCGAGCCTGAGGGTGGGCTGGTTGAAGTTGGGGAAAGCTGGGCGGAAGTTGAGGGCGTGAAGAAGGGGATGGATGAGTTGAGGGTGAGTTTTCTTTTACTATGTTGTTATATTGTTCGTGAACATTTCTCTGACGCTTCCTCACAGTCCCTCGAATGGACGTACCTCCAAACACCCCAATTTACATTCAACTCACACGCCGACGGCGCCGACCTCGACATACCCCTCATCGAGTTTACAGCCCGGTTCGGCGTCATCACCGAATGCAACATCCAGCTCACATCCTCCTCGCCATCTATTGGCGAAGAATTAATCGGCAAACGTCTCCACGAAATTGCAGACTGGAGAAGCCTCCTGCCCCAGCCTGAGAGCATCGAACAACAGCTCAAATGGGTTGCAGCAATAAAGTACTTGGAGCGAGTGCTACCACGGGTAGAATCTGTGCGCAGCTAGGCGGGCCAGACTCATGAGTCTTGCGTGTATCTATAGTAAAAAAGAAAAAAACTTATTGTACAATAATCATCATGCTCAGCGTCTCGATGCTCGCTCAAGCTTCACTCTCCCTCAAAGCCCTCAGCACACTGCCGACCAAATACAAACTCCCCGCCACAACCATCGCTCCCCCATCCGCGAGTTCACTCGCCCGTTTCAACCCTGCCACAACATCTCGCCCAAAAGCCCTATCACCATTTCCACGTTCACCATGCCCAGCAGCAGCATCATCCCCCTTCTCCCGCAAAACAACCCTCGCAGCCTCGGCAACTTTCCCAGACCCCATAGCCCTCACCCAAGGCATCCCATCCACAGCTCCAAACTCCACCGCGCAGAACTCATCGCCCACCTTCAGCAGCGGCCGCAGTAGCTCGTGAATATCCTTCGAGTCTGAAGCCGCGAGCAGCCAGGTCACTTTACCTCCACTGCCACTGCTGCTGGTGTCTGCGGCCCGCAGTTTGGCAACAGCTTCGGCGAGCACGGCAGCTGACTGCGCGTTGTGGGCGCCGTCGAGGAGGATTGGTTGGGTTCTGTTGGTGAGGGATCTTATGGAGAGGGTTTGAAGGCGGCCGGGGAAGGTTGTTTGGGAAGGGACGGAGAGGAGGGATTGGAGAAGGCCGGGTGCTTTTGAGAGGTTGGAAGGGGAGAGGGTGGGTTGGTGTTGGGAGAGGGCGACAAGAGTTGCTTGGAGAGCGACGGAGGTGTTGTGGCGGGTGTGGGCGGGTGTGTTGTTGTTGGTTGTTGGTTCGTGATCTGGAGTGTTTAGAGGCGCGATGTCGGATTGTGGGAGGGTTTGGGCCAGCGCTTGTGCGGATTCGGGAGATGGGATGATGAGATCTTTTAAAATTGGAACCGGGGTGCCGACTTTTGAGGCAAGTTCCCGGAATGTGTCATGGACTTCTGGGGGGTTGGAAGAGTCGTAGACTAGAGGGACTGTGGGTTTGAGGATGCCGGCTTTTTCGGAGGCTATGGCTTGCAGGGTTGTGCCGAGGAATGATTGGTGGTCGAGACCGATTTTCGCTATGGCTGTTGCTAGAGGGAGGGCTCTAGTGATTGGTTCTCCAGATGGATGGTCTGCATCGACGGGCACTCCGAGGATGTTGGTGGCGTCGAGCCTACCGCCCATGCCCACCTCGATCACGCCAATGTCGACTTTCTCGTGCGTAAAGATCTCGAAAGCGGTGGCTGTGAGTAGTTCAAATTCGCTAGCATTGATGTCTTCGGTGGCATTTCGTAAGAGGACTTTCTTCTCAATCTCGTGGAAAAGCGCGGACGAAACAGTCTTTTGGTTGATAGAGATGCAATCCCATCTGTCGACAAGGTGTGGGCTTGTGAAGCGGCCATGGCGGATTACGGGCCGATTGTTTATTTTACGGAAGCTGGAGTTGTTGTAGGCTTCTAGCATGCCGGAGATGTAGACGCATATGGAGCCCTTGCCATTGGTGCCGGCCACGTGGATGGCACGCCACGGGAGGTGAGTCTGGGACAGCAGCCGGCTGATGCGTTGCAGGCCGAGTTCGATCATGCTGTGTATGTTATGAGTATCCTCCAGAGGACATCATCGCAACATAATTGCTATCTGAGCGCGGAATCGCTTATCGGATGTCAAGCATGCACGCCCTATCTCGTCCAAGAAGTGTTTGTGCCTGAGGATCATAGCTGACGTTTTGCGCAACCAATCGGAGAGATTAGGTGTAGTCAGGCCCGAGCCGCTTGTTCGTCGTACAGTAGTCGTAGCTTCTCTGGGGTCAGGGTAAACGATGGGTTGCGCCTCCAGCCAGCCCTCTCTCCAGTGAACAAACGCGCGCGCCCGCCGTCAGCAGCTATTGTACTGCAACCCTCCGCCGTCCCTGCACGCGCTATTCACTCGCCCAACATCAGCAACATCAGCCTGAACCCCAAAAGTCAATCGCATCGCTAAAGACATCACCTACATCGACTTGCCCACGGCGCAGAGCCCCCAAGATGGGTCTTCCGTATGTCATCACCCCTCAGCGAGGCAGACAGCAAAGCCAGCCAGACCACGCGCGCGCATCCATTAAGCTCAGCTTGACCCGCGATGCCGCCTGAGTCAGCATTCCGTCTTCGTACAACCCACTAACAGAGCGCCTCCTCAGCATCTGGCGCGATCCCGATGAGCAGCCTAATAAGAAGAAGAAATGCGCCGTGAAAGCCGATCCGACCGCTGCTGCCCGCTCCTCCATTCGCCGACGCGCCTCCGTCCACGGCAGTCGCAACCGAAGGTTGACACGCGATCCGACCTTTGTGCCGCCTCGTTTCGAGCGCTCGCCTCCACCAGGACCCCGAAATGCCAATACAGTATCGCGATACTCGCGACGCAACGGCGTGCCTCCCATCCAATCGCTGCTCGAGCACGCTGATCGCAGCCTTCCTTTGCCTCCACCACCACCGCCTGTCCCACATTCACGCCATTACTACACCTTGGAGAGAAGAGAGCGGGAACTGAGAGATAGCCTGGATCAACTACACGCTCAGGCCGCCAATCTGCGACGGAGTGCGCAGGATTTCATTCGAGGCGCCAGTGAGGAGCACGACAACGACCTGTGGACCGAAGCCGAACGCCGCACCTTGCTAGAGACTGCTACGGTTGCGCAATCGCGTCGCCCGGGCTTGCAAAGGCACCGTTCGCGCAGCTCGCGGCCCAACCACGAGATTTTGGAGACTGAAAGCGGTAGAGATGCCACACGACACTTGCCAAGACCCAGCCTGCTTGACAGCGCTGACTCCGAGTCGTCTGTTGCCATACTGCCTCGGACTCTATTGCCCACTCCGCCTCTAGATCAGTCAGAACCCGATGGCGACAGTCTGTTCATGCCAGACAACGGATCGAACCCTACTCGCCCACTGCATCCCTTGGCTCACGCCTGGCAGGTTAGTTCGCCTACCTTGAATGGCCTAGGTGATCGCGATCGCAGTCCCACGCCCACGGATACATGGGCAATCATGGAGACCACCATACCGCCAGACACGACATTTGTCAGCGCGGAAAGCAGTTTCGCGTCGAATCCTGCCACAAACTCATTCGCTTCCAGCAACGACACGACGATCACGGAGCCCGAGAGGGAGTCAGCATCTGGCAGGCGATCCACAGGAGAACGCGGACGCGATGAAGACAACGATAACAGCGATGGCGACTCGATCTCTTCTGCAGATATTGATTGCACTGACGAGGAATACATTGCACAAGCGGAGTCTTTCGCCCGTGAGATGTACTATCATGAGATGGCCACGCCCGAGGGCCGCGCCCGCATCTTCTCCAACATCCCTGATGCTGACCACCTCATAACACCTGTCGACGTAGGATTCCAACTCATCGACAGTGCACTGAACACTGAAGAAGGTCGCGAGCGTGTTGCAAATCTTGGCGGCGACGATGCCATTCATCGCATGGTCCGATTCCGCGACCCTGCCCAACGATCAACGAGGACACAGACTCGGTCCCCACCTTATCGTCCGCAGTCGCCCCCTGCGACGTCCCAAGAACCTCCATCTGCGAACCCAGTATCTCCACCCTCCCGTCGCAGTGCACGAGAGATCAGCGACATTCTAATTAACTTGGAGGATGGTAACGACCAACAAGACCTCGAAACCATGAGACGTGTAGCACGACGACTAGCCACACGCGAAGATGTCCCCGACGACTGGTGGGCGAGCATGGGCCTCAGACTCAATCCGTCACTCGCCCAGCCACGACAACATCGACGACGACCTCGTTCGCCGGATGGCGTCCGACGCGCAGATATGCACGCTGAACGAGCCATCGGGCGCGTCAGAGGAGGCAGGATTGAAAGAGGCGATGCACGGCTGTGATGTGCCTGGCTTCGGTTGCCGGCCACGCAACGGAAAAGTTAACGATTGTATGTTTGTACGAATTAGGTTGCTGGAGGAGAGGTTCCAGTTTTTCTTTCTGTTGCAGTGTATGTACTTTACGCTAGCTGGACTGGCTGTGCTGCGCTCGGGCGGGCTTTTAACGATAGAGAACGACTGGACTGTATGAAAAAGCGAACTTGCTTGCTTCTGAGAATAATCCAATCTGATGGTCATGTGCAATTGGAGCGAGCCTTTTCTTGATTGTTATTGAACGTCAAAACTTCGCAAAGTGCCTCAAACATATAGTTAGAGAGAAGCAATCCATATGAAGCGCTCTCCTCCTGGTCCCTTGCAGAATATCTTATCACAAACCCTATTAACCCTACCAACCCAGAACAGCTTTTGCAAATAGACTTTTGCATTACATGTATAAGGAGACCGTAACGTTACACATTGTATATACTACTCCAACGACGAGTCTAAAGCAAATTGGAAAGAAGCCCAGTATTACTACTCATATTTATATCTTTTCTTATCGCATTTACTCCCTTCGTCGACATTTTATCGATAATTGGCCAAATAACGAGTCATCGCTTCAAATGCAAGGTCTGGCACATTGACAATGACCTCGAACGACCAAGCACACGATATCACGAAACCGGGGAACAGCGGTGTCGAAGAGAATGAAGCACTGATCACTCCTCTCCAGCGGTGTCCTCATTTATACATTAAATATACAGCAGCAAAAGGTACTTCATCCTCTCATCCACATCAACAATGCTGGCAAAGCCCATCGTTGTCGATTCTCAGCCAGATGAAAGCCCAACTCCAAAATCTCCACCATGCGAACGGTCACGTTTTGATCCGAATCTATATTCTAGTCAACGACAACTAACACACTACCCCTCCCTCCCAGGCCGTGGCGTCTTCTCCTCTGTCGACCTCCCTGCCTCAACAATCCTCGACACCTCACCCGTCCTCCCTCTCTCACCGGCCGAAAACACAGCACACATCGCCAAGACAGAGCTCTTCCACTACACCTACAACTGGCCTGCTCCCGCCCCTCCAACCAACACCCCAAAGGATCGCTCAGAAGAAGTCCTCCAAGCAGAAGAAGAAGCAGAACCACTAACAGCGAAACCCCAAGCCCTCATCCTCGGCCTCGGCTCCATGTTCAACCACTCCACTCTCCGCCAGAACGTCGGCTGGACGCGCGACGTTGACAGGCTGGTAATTGTGTACCGGACGCTGAGGGATGTTGCTGCGGGCGAGGAGCTTTGTATCTCGTACGGGGCGCCGGGGCAGTTGACGTTTGTGGACGCGGAGGCGGAGGAGGCGAGGAGGGAGGAAGAGGAGGAGGAGAGGAGGGTGGAGGAGATGGGTGGGGTGTTGGGGGCTATTGAGCTTTGAGCCTGTTGCATTTTGGGGTCTTGAGTATGAGGTTTTCTTTTGATGACGAACGAACGAAAGTGCATGGGGTCCAGCGTTGTTGCAGTTGTGTATCGAGTTTGTATCGTGATGTCTTCGTTCCGCATGCTCGCTACATCAACTCTCGGCCTTCCACTCCTTGAACGCCTCCGAGAACGGCCTCTTGTCGGTTGTATCCTTACTCAGTTTCAACTTGCCATGCCGATCGTCAAACACGCTCTCACCGTCACCCCCTACAATTCCAATAGGCACCATGCTCACTCTTCCATGCGCACACATAAAGGGAAAAGCACACTTCGCTACATTCGCCATCAGCTCCTCACAGTCCCGTATGCTCAGCACATCATTAAACATGATCGCAGACCTGCAAGCTCTCGAGTTGACCATGTCCAGCAACGCTTTTGGGCAAGTACCAATGCGTTCGATCCAGCCCTGCTCACCAGGTGGTGCATCGGATCGAACAGCCGGTAGTGGCTTTCCGGAGTCAACGCGAGACCAGATCTCCGAACGCAGGAGGTCGATGAGCAATTTAGGGAAGAGTTTGCATCGCTCTGATATTGCTGGGGGAAGGGCTCGGATTACCAGAGTGTGGTTTGATTTGTCTTCAACGCCGGCACGGAGGTCGTAGAGAATGCCGAATCGGGCGAAGAACGGGGCGTGCGAACGTGATAAGTCACTCTCTGCTGGCGTGACCTCAAAAATCAGCGCTGAATCCAGCGGGGCGGTATCGACAGCCGATGTGCAGCCCAAATTGGTGCGGAGGCTCGTAATTGGGGACAGGTCGTTGATCGGAGCGCAGAGGTCCGAGAGCAGAGATTCAAGGATTACGCGCTCGGAGGCGGCATGCTGGTCGACGAGGACCAGCGTCTGTGCGCTATCGTCCGCAGAGGGCAAAGAGCAGAGGATGAACTTGGCGTCGACTTGATTGATGACTCTGATATGCTGAAGAGCTGTTTTGGACAGCTTGCTCTGTACGCCGTGTCCAGACGCCGCGAAGTAGTCTGAGACGGCATCGTGGTTGCAGCGCCGTTCTCCTACACTGGACAGCTCCATTCCCGGACCCATGGCCGAAGCGACTGGTATCTCTTGTTCGGTTTGGCGGGCAAAGACTGGATTTTCCCAGTTGCTGAGAAATGTCGGCACGTGATAATGACCCGTTCGCCCATCTGCTGAATTCCCACGACCATTCAAGGTCAATGGCCTGCCGGCAGGAGTTGCAGCCGTGTTTATACTGGTAGCTTTACTGTAACAAGCATCTGGTATGCCGCTCATCCCGGTGCCATCCTGACCATTCGAGGGAATAACAATGCCGGTACGACAGTTGACCGAGAACGTCTGCTTCGTGATGGGATCATGCCATTCCACTGCGCCCTCATGATCGGATATCAGGTTTGTGTCTGCATGTGTGGGCTCTTCTGCACGAGCCTGGATGTTCTCGAAGGCAGAGACCGCCTCCAGCAGATCGCCGTCGCTCATGGAGCCAAAGTCATCGTTGGGAGTTGCTGTGTGCGAACGCGCCAATTCCGAAGTTGAAGCTACAGAATCTTTCGAATGGGATTGTCGGAGAGGCTTTGATACCTTAAAAAGAGAACTCAGGGAGCCAGGCTCCAGTGGTGGCAGTGTGAAGTGTCTGCTCTGCATCATGGCAGGGCTTTGAGATTTTTCATGTGATGTTGCAATCTTATGTTTCCCACTTTTGATTTTACTCATCGATTCAATGTCGTAAGCTGTCTTCGGTCGCTTCGACGCGGGTGTGTCTTCACACAAATTGTTACGAGAATGCTTCGCCGTAAGCAGATCCATTGACGCAGAAGTCTGACTCCGGGTGGGTGTGCGGTGCCGAGAGCTGTTGCTGTTGTGCTGGCTATCTGACTCTTCTCGTGCAGTAAACAAAGGCGAGCTACCGGTGATATGTGGTATTGCAAGATATTGATCTTTGTGCGAACGTTTCTGCTGAGGTCGATGATCATGGTGATCCAACCATCGTCGAATCATAGCCTCAAGAACATCGATGATCTGTTCCAGCTGGTTCTCAGGCCGGCCGGGTGCTGACTTCTTGCTTTCGTCCTTGAGCTTCAATTGTAGAATAAACATCGGCCAGCGATCGATGCCTTTACTGGTCCGATTTTGCCTGTTAGTACTTTGACCTCCTGATTGCATAGCTCGCTGGTCTGTCCGAGAGCTGTCACGTTGAGCCACAGTGCCAAAGTCGCTGTTCACAAACAATTTGTTAATGGCTTCATAAATCGTGTTGTGGCCAATCGTAGATGAGCATGGTTGTATTCCAATGCTGACAAATTGGCAAAGCCGTGTGGGTGATGGATCGAGACAAATCAAACCTTGGCAAGACAACTTCGAAGTAGAAGCTGATACTGGCACCCATCGAGGGCGACTGTTGAAAGATGCGAGTCCCGCTTGAAACAGCAGAGGGAAAGCGTCCCTGAGGTCATATCGGGTCGTATTGCCGTGAAGGGTATTCAAATTTCTCTCTGTGAGAGCCGAGGAGACCGTCGAATGGCTGCCAGATAATGTGAGAGTCCTGTTATGGTTTTCACTGTCTCGCAGCTTCACGGAGCACGGCGCCTTCCAAGCAAGTAGTAAGGCCAAGACATCACACTTCAGCTCAAGCCAAGTCCTGTCCTCTGTACTGGCGCCTTGAGCGCTGAGTAGAGCTCGTTGTTTGACTCGCACTGGCATGTTGCCAAAGAGGTCGTTGACTGAAACACGGGTGCCATGCGTGCCAAATGCAGTCAGCTCGTGAGCGGGAAGCGAAGGTAGGTGGCGCGCTACAACTCGGCCTTGATGCATGATCATGGTCGCACTCGCGTCTTCAGTCGAATGCCGCGATGTGATGCTGACCATTGAAAGCGCGGCAAGCGAAGCTAGGTATGTTCCAGTGCTGCCATGAAGCGTTTGCCCGGACGTCGCTTTGGACGTATGATGGGTTTTACCGAGACCGCCATGTTCGGAAAACTCCACAGAAGAGATGCCTTTACCGTTGTCTTCGACGATACAGCTTCCCCGTCCGAAGTTCAAGGAGATGTCAATCTTGGTTGCTTCGGCGTCCAGGGCATTCTCCAGCAGAGCGAGGATGACACCAGACAGGCTGGTGATCTGCTTGGAAGAGTTGATTTGCAAGATGGCATCTTCAGACAGCGGCAAGATCCGCGCTGGCATTGATGTTGTGCTTTTTTGCCAGGCAGATGTCTAGATCGGGCAGTATGTCGTCTCACGGTGGTGTCCACCCTGTGCAGTGATGGCTGGCTGGTACCGTGACTTGGTCCGACATTAGATTACGTGCGGTGTAGCCTAGTAGGCTGCAGGTGATCTTGCAGGCGCGGTGACGGCGAGAAAACGACGTCACACATGTGGATATGGTGTCTGAAGAAGACGTTTGAGCCGCAGTCAAGCCTCGTGGAGAAGGGGCAAGGGCAAAGAAGCTTCGACGCTTTGTGCTGCTGTCTCAGGCCGTGTGTACAAGGAGCAGCAGCTGTAAGGACCTCAGCTGCCTGCTTGTCTCCTCTACCATAGTAATAATACCCAACAACCGAGCCTGCCTTCGCGACATCAACATCCTCCATACTGCCATCGCCAGCACGGCTGGCCATTGCCAACAACCACGCCCATTGACGCTCCCTGCAACCCCGGCACACCCCGCCTCATCTTCCTCCACTGTGCGCGAGCACGCATTCGCCTGTGCTACTAATATAACTGAGACTGCGAGTTGCGTCATATCACCACCGCCGACTCGACCTGCTACATCCCAGGAGGCCACCCGCAGCTGACCACACAACACCACACACAACATGGCCACCGACGTTGCTTCAAGACCGCAAGGTAAGCGCGATTTACTCCGGACTGCACTCGGACGAAAGACAGGGCTAACCTGGACATCGCAGAACGGTCCTCCAAGCGTCGTCCCTTCGCAGCGTGGGTAAAACGCTTGACCAGCCTCAAGGGAGGGGAGCAAAATGGGAGCAGCGGCAAGGAGAAGAAGTCGGGAAACCCATTGACGGGTGGGAAGCACAAGAAAGGATCCTCCGGGAACGGCAACATTAAAAACAACCCATATCCAGAGTCTGGCTTTGTGCGCCAACAATCACCGCGCAGCAGTCGTGATGGGCAGTTGTCATTTGCGACGCCAACTCATCCGCGGAACGACGACGGCAGCAGTGTCATCTCTGGCGGACCGCAAGAAAGAGAAAACCACGCAAGCAACAGAAGCAAGGCGCCAACAGTAGCCACGATCCCAGACACAGTCAACAGCGACACCGGACACAGCAAGGCCTTCACCACCACCACAGGAGGAGCTCTGAGTAGCATCGACGGAGCCGGCAATGGCAGTACCTTCAGCTCGCCAAACCACAGCAATCAGTCCCTCACCACAACCTTAACCACCATCCAGTCTACATCTCCTGCAAATACTCTACAGCAGCCTAGCAACTCTCACTCGAATGGCCAACAACTAACGCAACCTGCGGTGATGTTCAGTCATCAGTACCCTGTGTCGCCTGCCTTCAACGCGCCTTCCGCCATACCTCGCCACCTGACCGCGAGCAATGACCCGCACCAGTCGTCGGTCCTGACCGATGACGCGAGTATCCTAACTCTTGCTTCATCCTCCAAACGCCGCCGCCGCAGCATGGACACCGATGCATCCGTACGTGCTCTCGCTCCTGGTTCGACATGGGGCGGTAGCCGGGAGTCGCTGCCTCTGAGCGTCTTGTCTGGCAACAACGAGGCTTCCGATAGAGCCAGCACCACTGGCCTATACGCTCCCTCCATCAGGCCATCCATGGTTGGGCTCGTTTCTGCCGAACGCGCCAGCATCTACAGCAACCAGGGCGTCACAGCACCAGCTCTGGCCAGCGAGCGGAATAGCTACTATGCCGGCCCAAGGAAGGACATTGGCGATGCGAAATCTCTACGCAGCATGACCGGACTCGACACTCGCTCGCAATACGATGCTCGTAGCATCAACAATGCCGACTCCAGGAGCTTGAAAGCCGATGATGCGCGGTCGCTACGCAACCAGGAAGGAAGTATCAAAAACTATGAGGGCAGCATTCGATCGGGCGCACTGGGCCACGGGAGAAATGACAGCATTTCGGGAAGCATCGGCAGCCCCTTGGCGAGTCCCGGGTTCGTCAGGCACGCCAGTGCCAGCGGCGTATTGAGCAGACTCAGCGGCGAGTGGCATGAAAGCCAGGATGCGGCGGAGAAGAAGGACGAACATGGTCGTGTCGATGCGGAGCCGCTCAGGTGATGGTCTGACTGAAGTACTGGGAGATGAATGTTGGAGAGTGACGTACTGGTATTCTTTTTCGGGGTGCTACGAGGGAAACGAGCAACATGTAGGAAGGGTGGGCTGGAGAGACTTTTGGAATTTTTTGTTCAGCAAAACCACCGCCACCATTTCGTGTGGACTTTGGGTGTGAGAATCGCTAGATACCCCTTTTATAACTTTACTGGCGCGAAAATGAAACGATAGAGATGTTGCTCACGCACAAGCGTTCTACCCCTTACACCTGAAACTGTTGATGTGTTTTGAGCCCTCAAGTGACACTGCTTGTATCCAACGAGAGCTCGTGAAAAAAAAGCCGCGACTGTATTCCACAGCAAACGATCGAAACTACATGATACTTAATAAGCATAAATGAACCGCGGATTGTGCTCTCCAAGCTCTTCCGCTTCCTCCTCCGTCATGCCTTCAACCTTGTGGTCGTCCAGTCCGGCAAGCTTCCGCCTATTCTGACGGCGGAACCATGCCCACATTCCAAGGAATATCACAGCAGACATCCCCGCCATGGCCATGGAAATGGCGTGTCCTTTGACGAACCGAGGCGCGTCGCCAGTAGGATATATGAACGGCGCCGCGATTCCAGCTGAGTTGCCAATCGTAAGTTGCAGGCCTGTCGCCACTGTGCGTTTGCCATATCGCGGATTGTTGCTCGGGAGCCATGCCAACGGAAGACCCACGATCACATACAGCCCACAGGCCACGAGGAAGCATCCAAAATACCTCACACCACCAGGCGCAGTACTGATCAGAATCGCATACCCAACGACGCAGATCAGACCAAAGACCACGGTGAAGATCGCCCGCTTCTGCGTACGGTCCGAACACCACGCCACAACAATATAACTGATCGCGCCGAGCGCGTAGCACGGAATCGTCAACGCCTGCACCTCCGCCACACTCCAGCTCCCCAAACCCTTGATAATCGTCGGCAGGAAAGTGCTGAAGCCATACAGCACCATATCGCCACCGAACTGGCCCGCGCAGAACAGCCAGATCTTCCAGTCACGGAAGCCCTCGTAGACGTCGGCTTTGTGCATCTCGTCCGAGGATTTCGTGTGTCCGATTTGCAGGCGGCGGCGCAGGTCGATGAGTTCTTTCTCGCGGGGGGTCAGGTAGCGCGCGGTGGCGACGGAGTCGGCGAACCACCACCAGATGGAGATGCCGAGGATGACGGTGGGCAGGCCTTCGATTATCATGATCCAGCGCCAGCCGCGGAGGCCGGCGATGCCGTCCATGTGGCCGATGCTGTGAGTGGGAGGACTACTGTTAGCTACTGGTGGTACAAATGTTGGAGGTGTGGAGCTGGGTGTTCTGCTTACCCGTAGGCTAGGATACCACCCAGTGAGCCGGCAATGGCTGCTGATACGAAGAGGTAGCCTATTCTCAGCGCGTACTCTCGCTTTGTGTAGAAGAGAGTGAGGTAGATCGCCTAGGAAAATTGTCAGCACGCCGAAGGTCTATCGACCTGGTCTGTCGACCTGACTAAGGACTTTGACATACTGCAAAATTGTCAGCCATGTTCTCATCAAAAACAGACTTCACAACAACTCACCCAATCCGGGAAACAAACCACCCTCCAAAGCACCCAAGATAATGCGACAAGCGACCAAACCCCCGAAGCTTTGAGTGATGCCGGTCAAAGTGGCGACAACGCCCCAAGCGGTGGTGATGAAGGATAGCCACCGAGAAGGCGTGAACTTTTTAATGACCAAATTACTTGGTAGTTCACTGGCAATGTATGTGACGAAGAGCAAAGACACTGCGATCTGATATTGATTCGGTCCGAGGTTTAGGTCCTCCTCCATGCCGTAGAGGCGTGCGTTGCCGATGTTGACTCGGTCTAAGCTGTCGAAGGAGTGTCAGTGTCTGTGATTCGATGCTGAGCACAAGAAAGAGCGTGGTGACGAAGGTCAACATCAGAAAAGGCTGGAAAAGACGTACTGTGAAAGCGTTAGCATGAGTTGTCTTCATTGAGGGCTTTCTTGGGGAGCCAATACCAAACTAAAGAGATACAACAGCATCACAGGCGGTACAATCCATCTGTCAAGCTTGCGAAGCAGCGCCTTTTCTTCTTGCGGGTCAATGTAGACATGGTCCTGAACGGTGTTGTGCTGCTTCTCGTCTGCCGCATCTGGCGTGTTGGAAGCTGTCTGTTCCATCTTGAGATCCATCGGGGTGGGTCAGGTCTCGTAGAGATAGAGAAAAAGGCAGCGAAGGCCCGGGATGTCGATGGTAGAGTGATAGACCAGGCGACGAAGCGATGGGCTCAAGCTTATGTATATGGAGATTCCCTATACGTAACACGGTAACATTGAACGACGGCTTATCTAGACCCCCGGCAAGTCAACAATGACCAGGTAGTGACAATATGCGGGGGATGCAAGATTGGGGAATATCTTCGGTTGGAAGATAGGTCCACGACAACGGGACCGATGATTGTGTTGACGCATGCGAGCGTTTCTGGGGCCGGCCGTCTTCGGTACAAAACGACTTGCCTAGCACAGGACTCGAGGTGGGAGGATGCGATCATGCTGATCAGTGGAAGATACCCTCGGTAAAGCCACGCGGAAAAGAGAAACGGCGGTACGCTCCCCGTGTTTGAAGGCCGCCTTGTCATCCAACGATAGGTTGACTGTGGGTGATCTTGAGAAGCTACTGGGCTGGCAAGTCATCAATGATCATGCAGACTCTACGGAGGCTTCATGAATGCCTCTTCGAGCTCTCAATTGGGTATGTGCATGTGAACCGGCAACGCAGATCTGCCGTGGTGGAGACTTTTTTAACTCTCTTCTGAGATCGGCATCTCAACTTTTGCCGTTATCGTCATACGGCATCACATCATCGGCGTTGTCTTGGTACCAAGAGATTACCGCGGTGGGAGCATGAAAATACCCAGGGCTTCGCCGTGATACGAGATAATCGTATATAGAGTATCATGGCTTTTGAGGAATAGAAAGACGCCTGTTTTAAGAATGACACGATCATCGGAGAAGTCACAGTGAGCACAAAATGCCAAATCCATCAAACACAATCATTTAATCTACCACGAACCAAGTAGTAAATGTTCATCCAAATCAGAAGCAAAGTCATTGGGTATGCCACCTTCAGGCAGAATAGCATCAAGCAGTTGCATCTGATTTCCGTCCAAGAAGCTCCCAATGATCGGATCGCCGAGAACATCGATATCGTTATGGCTCGGCATGCTGGGATTTGCTCCATGCACTTCTCCGTTCTGCATTGAAATGGGAGTATTCGCAGGCTGTTCCCGATCTGCGTTGACAGGAGACCGTTCCTTGGGCGTTTCACCTGATAGACGGAAGCGTGCTTGTAGTTCGGCGGTGCTGTTTTCGAGCCTACCAGTCGCCCGCAAATTGGAGACACGTGCTTGAATTTGAGACAGTCTTTCACAGAAGTCGACAGCCGGGATGTTGCCATTGCTTTTGAGTGATCGCAGTACACTCAACAATGTTTCGAGAAGGTCGGAGTTCATTGCCGATGGCTTCATGATAGCTGACATGATCAATATCATCGCTGCCGAGAAGATGTGATGAGCATCCCAGAAACCGAATGTAGCAATTGAACCATCAAGGAACAGACTCTCAACAAGCCGGCTCGAAGCTTGAGCTGCGTTTATGCAGCTTTCGGCGAGAGCAAGAGTGATGGATGAGATGCCCTGTCGAGGAGTGGTGTCTCGAGATTTCGCACCAAGTTGGAATTGTAACTTGAACAAATGAAGAAGAACAGGGCGCGTGGTCTGAATGATGCACTGATTGTAGGCTAGATGGAGGCTTGCGACCGGACGAGGGGTGCTTCGCTCGACGACACGGATGTCTGGTGGCAGCTCATCTTGCCATGCGCGGAGTTGATTAAGGATACTGTGCACTTGATGGATATAGAGACCTTTCGTGGCCTTCGGGATGCCATAGATCTGAGTAACTAGCACTCGTGCGTCAGTTACAGGACCACAAGAAAACTTGTTCAAGGCAAGCAGACTTACGAATGTTACCAATAATGCGCGCCAGCTTGATGTTGATGACCAAGTTTCGAGGATCAAGAAATTCGGCCGTCTCATCTTGCGTGAGGCCGTCCATACTGGGCAGCTCGACGTCGATATCCTCATCTCGGATAGTCAAAGGCTGTCCAATCTTGGATGCAGAAAATCGGTCGAAGAAGTAGAGAACCCACCACGTCCGCCGCCGACTTTCGCGCTCGACTGGACTTAAAGCGGTGTGTCGCGACGCAGACCGATGCATACCGAGACCCATAGCAATTCTCATAGCGATCCCACTATAAATGTATGCAGTTCGAACGCGGCCCAAGATGTTTGACGCCCATGCCTACGTTGGTTGTCAATGAGTATCTTCGTGTGAGAGGAGAATTATCTTGTCACACACCAGTAATGTCAAGACTTCAACTTGAATCAGAGACGGCTCCTCGTATGAATCCTGATCCATCTGCATCAAGTGAACCGCTTTTGTGAAGTAGTTGGTGCCAGGTACCCTGTTGTTGTCCCCGACACCTCTTCTGTGAGTATAGATCTCACCCAATGCCATCAGAGCATAGAACTTGCAAAGCCATAGTGTAGTAGGTACCATGTCACCTCGATACACCGCGTCAATTTCCTTCATGAAGCTGACCTCTAGAAACAGTGGATGGTAATTGCCGATAAAGCGGCGGGCTACGTTGAGCAGTAGCTTGACATGCATGCGCTCGGGAAACTCCGGGCCTTGGTCAGTTGGCGTATGGTCTTGCCTATCAAGTCGGTGGTAGTTGGAAAGGCCTGCTGTAAGCGGCGCGCATGTACTGTCGAGGCAGGATAGCAGTCGATTGGAAAACGCGGCGCAGGATGCCTCGCCAATGAAACACGGCTCCGCTGATCTTTCATGGACTGGCCGGTCCTGCTGCCTATCGAACAGTGGATTGAAAAGATTGCTCTCTTCCGACGGTAAGGACGGTGGATTGTATCCATGACCACTCCTCTCTCTCGGCGTGCTTGTTCCCTCGCCCCCAGAAGCTGATGCAGAAATAGACAATGCTCGTAGCCGTCTGCTATCTGCCTCGAGCGTCTTAAGATAGCTAAGTATACAAGTCAGACAATAACAAGATGCAGGACTGTTCTGCTCAGGCATACCTTTCGGTCACAGGAATTTTTCGTTCTTTCAAAGGAAGTTGACAATCGTCCGCTCTTCCAGCAGCTGTACATGAGCGGCAAGGTTGCTCTCCTGAGCATTTGATCTTTTGATGGTGACATCTTCGGCAACTGGAGGGAAACGTCAGGCTCAATCATCAAGGGCACTGCTGAGAGGATCGTGCTGGCGGCGTACGCTGCTAAGAGCCGCTTCGGCCTTCTTGTAGCGGAAGCACTCATCTCGTACTGATGCGTGATGTGACCTCAGTATCACTGTTAAGACCCCACGAAAAGTTCAAGGCGCACTCTTGACCCTGTGAGAGTGACTGCAGTCCAGAATGAGATAAGTGTTCTACTGGTGGGATGAATTGTCCAATGCAGCAGGTCAGCCAGTAAGCATATTGTTCACAAGGCTCACAGACAGGGCCAGATTGGCACGAACATTTTACAAGGCGGGTATCATCAGGATCCAAGCATCAGAATTGGACAACGGGATTGAGATACACCGATGAGGAGGAGGCATGCTTCGGCAAATTGAATTTTGCCGAGTGCCACGCCGGCAAGTGTCAAGATAACGACCGCGTTATCGTGCAGGGGTTGCGGTCTGTGCGCAGAATCTGTATCTCTGATCGGCCTGGGAAGACCGACCTCGTAACATTCACACCCCGCGCCTACCGGTAAGTGAGTAAAGTGTCCAATGTACACTCATCATCGCCGTTGCATCCATAAAGTTAAGTAGGTAAGGTGCCTCTCTTCCAAGTTGTTGTCTACGTTCATCATCACTCCTCAAGACCACGAAGTCCTGCCATAACATCCCATTCTTTCCTTCTTCTAGGAGTTCCATTTCATTTCACACAGATACCCCAATATGGCTTCACAAGGCATTCGCATCGCTATCGATCGCGGCGGAACTTTCACAGATGCTTGGGCCGAGGTGCCAGGGCGCGAACAGCACATCGTCTTCAAGATCCTCTCAGTATGCCCCGACGAATACGACGACGCTCCGACAGAATGCATCAGGCAAATTCTAGAAATTGCTTTGAACACCTCAATACCAAAAGGTTCTTTGCTGGACCTGGATCAGATCGAATCCATCCGAATGGGAACAACGGTCGCTACCAACGCACTTTTAGAACGCAAGGGAGATCGCGTTGCCTTCTTGACTACGAAAGGCTTTCGCGATATCCTCTTTATCGGCAATCAGACGAGGCCAGACTTGTTTGATCTCTCAGTACGACGATTGTCGCAGCTTTACGAGACAGTGGTGGAAGTGGACGAGCGTGTAACCATAGAAGGAGCCAGTGAGGTTCCATCTGATGGCCCAACTGACATCTCATCGGATGCAGCTCTTGTGAAAGGCCATACAGGCGAATTCGTCCGCATCATACGAAAGCCAGACTTGGACGCGGTTCGGGCAGATCTCGAGCGTCTTCGAGCACAAGGCTTCGAGAATGTTGCAATCGGATTCATGCACTCATACACATATCCCGAGCATGAACTGCAGGTAGCCAACCTTGCCTCAGAGATGGGCTTCAAGGTGTCAGCGTCATCAGTACTTCAGTCCATGGCTAGATTTGTACCCCGAAGCCAGTCTGCTGTGGCGGACGCTTACTTGACTCCTATGACCATGGCCTACCTAAACGGCTTCCGCAAGAACTTCAAAGGCCATCTAGAAGACGAAAACGTCAACAAGCTCCTCGTCTGTCAGTCTGATGGTGGATTGACAAGTTGGTCCAAGTTCACAGGACTTCGAGGCGTGTTGAGTGGACCGGCTGGCGGAGTCGTGGGACTAGCACGCACCTGCTACGACGATTCTGACGGTACGCCTGTACTTGGCTTCGACATGGTGCGTATCTTTGTTCTGTTACGCCGCGAAACTCTACTGACATACACGAAAGGGCGGTACCAGCACAGATGTTGCCAGGTATTCGGGAGCTCTCGAGCACATCTTTGAAAGTACCATCGCCGAAGTAACAATACAGACCCCTCAGCTCGACATTAACACAGTTGCCGCTGGTGGAGGATCTATACTAAGCTGGGAAAACGGGCTCCTCAAGGTCGGACCCAGCAGTGCAGGAGCCAATCCTGGCCCTGCTTGCTATGGTAAGGGAGGGCCGCTCACCGTCACGGACGCCAATTTCATACTAGGCAGGATCATTCCTGACTTCTTCCCTCGCAAGCTCGACATCGATGTTGTCAAGGCAAAATTTGCTGCTCTCACCGACACCGTCAACGCAGAGATGATTCGCGACGAGCCATTTACTCCCGAGAATCTTGCTCTCGGTTTCCTGGCCATCGCCAATGCTACTATGACTCGGCCCATCCGGACGCTCAGTGAGGGACGCGGATATGATGCAGCCAGTCATAATCTTGGCTCCTTCGGCGGTGCCGGAGGTCAACACGCGGTCTTCATTGCTCGGGATCTTGGCATTAGACGAGCCATCATTCCTTGCTACTCAAGCATCTTATCAGCTTACGGAATGGCCCTCGCGGACGTCGTAGTCGAGAACCAGGAACCTGCTGCTATTACTTGGTCGAAAGATTCAGTGCCTGAGATCAAGTCACGACTAGAAACTCTATCGACCAAAGGATCACAAGGGCTTGAAGCTCAGGGCTTTGATGCCCAGTCAACCGAACACGAGCGATTCTTGAATATGAGATACAAGGGCAGCGATACTTCTCTTATGATCTCAGTACCAGAAAGTGTCGGCGACGCCGGTCTTGCCTTTACTGCCAGGCACACACAAGAGTTTGGTTTCTCGCAGGCTCGAGATATCTTGGTTGACGATGTTCGCGTCCGTAGCGTCGGAAAATCCAGAGTTCTGAACATCTCCAGCCCGTTCGAAGAGCTCAAAAAGCACAGCGCCCAAGACTTGACCCCAGTCCCGACTCCAACATTCTCGCGCAAGATCTTCTTTGAGAAGCATGGCTGGACACAGACTCCCGTATACGAACTCAAATCCATCAGCGCTGGCGCACACATAGCTGGTCCAGCTATGATCATCGACAAAACACAAACCATCGTGGTCGACCATCTCAGTAAGGCAATCATCCTGCCAGAACACGTCATTCTCGAGGTCGACAGAGACGATCAGCAAGACGTCTCCACAGAAACAGTCGATCCGGTACAGCTCAGTGTATTTGGTCACCGCTTTATGACAGTCGCAGAACAAATGGGACATACGATGGAGAAGACCTCGATTTCTGTCAACATCAAAGAGCGGCTGGATTATTCATGTGCCATATTCGCTGCAGACGGAGGTCTTGTTGCAAATGCGCCTCATGTTCCCAGCCATCTTGGATCAATGAGCACTGCAATCGTCTACCAAGCTCAAAGGTACAAGCCCGGCGAGCTGAAGCCTGGAGATGTGATCATCGCCAACCACCCCATAACGGGAGGAACGCATTTGCCAGACATCACAACCATCACTCCAGTCTTTGACGACGAGGAGAACCCCAAAGAGATCATCTTCTACGTTGCAAACCGAGGCCACCACGCGGATATCGGCGGCATCGTTCCTGGCTCAATGCCGCCGAATTCTACCGAATTGTGGCAAGAGGGTGCCGCGATAGAGTCTTTCAAGATGATTTCAGAGGGCGTGTTTGACGAAGCAGGTCTCATCAAGCACCTGTATGACGACCCAGCATCGTACCCTGGTTGCAGCGGCACAAGGACGTTGACCGAGAACATTGCAGATCTGAAGGCTGCTGTTGCATCCAACCAGAAAGGTATCGCACTCATTCGGGCTCTAATTAAGGAGTTCACATGGCCTGTTGTGCAGCTGTACATGCATGCCATCCAGGAGAATGCTGCCCAATCGGTACGAGACCTTCTGAAGCAGTTTGCAGCCAAATCTGATGGCGGCGTACTTCAAGCTACTGAGTACAATGATGACGGTATTCCTTTCAAGCTGAAGATCACCATCGACAAGGATACTGGGGATGCTGTATTCGACTTCACTGGAACAGGGGCAGAGCACTCTGGAAACTTGAATGCGCCTCCTACGTGCTCTTACTCAGTCATTATGGTAAGTGTAGTACGTCAACCCAACATTGATTCTTTGACTAACCACTTTGACCAGTATTGTCTGCGATCGATGATGGCCACGGATATCCCTCTCAACCAAGGCTGTCTAAAGCCAATCAAGGTGGTGTGTCCCGATAACACAATCTTGACACCATCTCCCGGAGCCGCAACAGTTGGATGCACCACTGAAACCAGCCAAAAGATCGCTGACCTGGTGCTCCGCGCATTCAATGCTGCAGCTGCTTCGCAGGGCACGATGAACAACTTGAGCTTTGGCTGTGGCGGTAAAGACGAGGTCACTGGCGAAGTCTCCAAAGGCTTTGGGTATTATGAGACCATCTGCGGTGGCGCGGGCGCTGGTAAAGGCTGGCACGGAGCGAGTGCTGTGCACACCCATATGACAAACACGCGCATCACGGATCCTGAGATACTCGAGAAACGATACCCTGTCATCCTACACGAATTCTCCGTCCGCAATGGCAGTGGCGGCGCTGGCCATTGGCGTGGCGGTGACGGCTGCGTTCGAGACATCGAGTTCCGAATGCCACTGCAAGTCTCTGTGCTTACTGACCGCAGAGTCACGGCTCCGTATGGACTTGAAGGCGGAGAGGATGGCCAGAGAGGTCAGAATATCTGGGTTCGCAAGGACCCAGTGACTGGAGCGACCAGACAGGTCTCTTTGGGCCCACGAAAGACATCGCACTTCGCGGCCGGCGATCGCATTATCATTTCCACGCCGGGTGGTGGAGGATATGGGCCTATCTCTCTCGAGCATGATGGAAAGTCACGGCAGTTGTTTGCAGATGGCCTTGTCGTTCCACCAAGGGAGCAAAGGGCATTTTGGACAAATGGTTCACTGGGAGTAAGGCATAGCACAGCTACAGGTAACTAGATCATATACCAACAATGACGCGAAGTCGCGCTATTACCCCAAACCGCCTCAATGCAATCGAAAGCTTGATCTCAGATTTCCTTTTGGTCATCGAGGTGGGTTCGAATGTTCAGGTCGTGTTTGTCCAATGTAACCGACGCAAGCAATATGTAGGTGTCTCCTGTGTGAATCTCAATAGAAGTTTGGTGCCTGACATTGCATGGGTAAATAAGTCGATTGAGGTGTGACATGTTGCCTGAAACAACAAGAGCGAGGACTGCTACTGCCTAGACGCCAGTTACCGCCCATTGACTATTGCATGACGAAGCAAACTCCCCGCCACAGTACTACCACGCATCTTGATCAACACAAGCGAGAAGCGCGACTACACAAACCACAGAACACAGCAACTCACCACTCTCTTTCCCACATATCTGCAGCTTTTCCTTGGATACTCCGAGTTAGGCCAACACCGACCAAGGTTGTCTACAATGTTAGCGCAGCTGTTGTATGATGCGGTAAGCCACCAAAGATGCAGACTATACACTGCTTGTGATTAAAATCCTTGAATAGAACAAGGTACATCGAACTTCGGGACCGGCACGTCGCTATTGTCTGATACATAACGCATGGCCTCCGCTTCCGAGAGTGAAACCCTCCCACCATACTTTACCACAAAAGCGCCTCTGACCTTCACAACATTGGCGCCGCTTTGCGAGCTGAGGACTTCGGTGACCTCGAGTATTTCTGCAATCGAAGTAAGTTGCGTGTCTGCAATATCTCGAGAGGTAATGTTGTTGAAACTTGCAAGGTTGATTAGCGAAGCTACTGTAGATGCGGATATTCTTTCCGGTTTTCAGAAGTAGCAAAGCGATTCTCCCAGCAGATTGACAGTGGTGAGCAGGTCGTGATGTAAAGCGGATCTGTTCAAGTGGAGGGTGTGCTTTGCAAACGCTGGCAGTTTCAAATCAAGCACAGCGCAGGATCCTTAACGTGTTGATTCTCACCAGCAGTGAATGGGCGAACAAACCCAGCGAACAACAACTGCATATACGTCACATTGGTATTGGACTCGAGGGAGGTGTTGAGTGATTCAAGCTCAAAGTGCTGTGCAAGGATCAAGGTGGGTCGAGGCAAGCGCAGCGGACCGAGCCTCAGTACTAAGGTTCAACTGGCGAATGGCCGGGAGATGAGGATGCACGTGTGAACGCTTCGACGCATCTCGCCAAACGACGCCAAAGATCAGTGGGGCTGGCATTGAGAGAGAGCTATATTTCTTCTTGCGAACCTGAAGACCGGCAATACTCGCAGAGCAAAAAGCTTGTTCGACCAACGTACCAGCCATTGGACCTCCGCGACCTCCCCCCCAGCACCTGCATAGCAAACACCACATCAAGAGCAAGCCATCAAGCCGAAGCTCTAAACACAATCATGTCCAGCCAACCTCTCCTCCAAACCGCTCCTGGTAAGTACACAATGCCTGCACCACCTTCCGCGACCAATTCGTAACAGCAACTCCTCCAGGCAAGCGCATCGCCCTCCCAACTCGCGTCGAGCCCAAGGTCTTCTTCGCCAACGAGCGTACCTTCCTCTCATGGCTCAACTTCACCGTCATCCTCGGCGGCCTCGCCGTCGGTCTTCTCAACTTCGGTGACCGCGTCGGACAGATCAGCGCTGGACTCTTCACACTCGTCGCCCTGATGGCCATGATCTACGCGCTTATCACATTCCACTGGCGCGCAAAGAGCATTCGTATGAGAGGGCAGGGTGGATTCGACGATCGCTTTGGTCCTACGGTTTTGGCCATTGCTCTGCTGCTTGCGATTATTGTCAACTTTATCTTGAGGATCACTGGAACTGGAGGTGCGAAGAAGTGAAGAGGGGGACAATGGGCGTCAAATGGAAATCACCAGAATAAGTCAAGGGCGCACCGATGGATTGGAACAGTGCTCGTACAGCCAGCTGCAGCACTTGTGCTTGGGAGCCACCGCGCACGTTGAAAATGCTGTACATGGATCAAGAGAATTGTAAGAAGAAGCAGGCGCCCAGAGAGGGATCGCCAACAAACGCTGTGGCTCAGCGCGTTACCAGGAGACCTGTAATTACCAGCGATTTGTAAATATGTTTATGAAGCTTTTTAGTCGCGGCACAAGTACGGTGTCGAATCTCTATTACCGTGCACGCCACGGTTGCTCCAGTTGGTTTCAAAATGCTACACCGACGCTGAAGTCGGTCACACTTCTACTCTGGCCTACAATTAATCTTTGCATTGCTTATGATCAGGACGAATTATCTCGAACCTAGGCTGAACCAGTGGCCGGGCGTCTCGTTGCTTCACATGTGCCCTAGGCTCTGCACTAGAGCTGCTTCATGGAATCCGATGAGCGTTCTCTTCGCATATCATGTAACGCCTTCCTGACATTAGCAACTCATCAGGCACTTGTCTCATTGGCTTGGTGGACCTCATTAGCGCCCAGGTACCAGCGCGAACCACCATCAGTGACGGTAGAAAGAAGCAAAGCAGTCACGCGCCCTCGCACCATTTTATTGCTAGTGAGATCAAATGCAGATGCATTTGAAAGGTGGTAGCGAAGAAAGAGACCGAGTCAGGTCTCACATAACATCCTGAGGCATCAGAATCAGCGCCCTCCAGCAATCGGTCCGACAGCTCTCCATCCGCAACATCGTTGGTGGATACCCAACACCCTCACCATGGGGTCTCCGCAGGACCTCCACGCACGATACAACATTTCAAACCGTCCGCCGAGTTGACACCGCGAACGACAGAAATGATGCGATAGCGTGGTGCGGGGTTTCGTGGAGTCTGTCAACGACAGTGCTATTTCCTGAGGAGAGATGGGCGCCTTATGAGAAGTCCATGCGGTTTGGCGTCTCGAAGCATTGACAAGGAGGCTTCAAAAAAAGAAGAAGAACCTAAGTGCTTCTTTCACGTGTACTCTAACCAGAAGAAACGGAAAACTGCGCGTCTTGTTGCTTGATTAGTCAACGGCGATGACTGCTGGCTCAGGGTACGGTGCTTCAAAGTTCCTACATTATTTGCTCCGGCAGTTTCTCCGTCATCTTTCAGTTATGCATCAATTGTGGGCTCGATGAGCTTATAGCCCAATAATGTGGACTGACCATTTCCGCCAGGTCGACGTTGAAGTTACTCCACCCAGATAACGGAGGTTCGGAGGTAGGGAGTATCGTCGCTCGATTCTTCATTCGCTCTCGCGTAGTACTTTGTCCCGGAGGTAGACGGATAGTAGACTTTTCATGATCGAGCAAGCGAGGCCACCAGAAGTCACTGCAACGTTCCATACGTGCCATGTGACATTCTCTCGTCCGGATAGTCGGATTCAAAACCTTTCAGCCCTACATTTCCCACGGCCTGAGCAGCCGGCAGTTTCCAGACGAAGAGTGCTAGAAACAAAATTGATAACGCAAGTGACGTCAAGCTTGACGATTTCTCGCCTTGGCACGCGATACGACGCCTCGAGCATCCTTCCAATTGCTTAACAATCGCGAATCGCCGCGGCTCCTCCACCGTCGGGCGGCGACGAAGCGAACAAGAAAGGCACCAAGACCGCCGTCGAAAGCTTCGGCGCGCCAAATCCATGCCCAAGCTTTCTCGTTTGACTCGACCCAAGGACCATGTGGAGCTGTCTTAGTCCGGCTCCAACCAGTCCGCGCCTCTGCTCGATCTCGCGGACCGGGATTGTCTTCGTCAGCTCATGGCAAATGCGGTCATCGCTCGATTTCCACTACCCGGTCCCACGGACGGAAAGCCTCGTGGACGAGCACGAGGGTGAAGGCGGGATGACGGTGGGCAATGGAGAGAAAATGTGGGCAAAATGCTCTGGGGATTAATCTGGGTCCATGATTGCTCGTCGTGTCTTATAAAATCCCCTGGCCACATTGCGAGTACCTTTGGTGGCTTGACCCTCTCACAAACTCTCCTTCAACTCTATTACCACTTATAGCACCTCACGATATGGGGTTATTAAATCAACTGAGGCGCAACGAACCTCCTGCTCCCCAGAATGGCGGTCATGTTTCTGGAACACAGTCTCCAGCTTCGGCTGAGATCGAGAAGGGCAATGTTGACACCAGCACCCCGGTCAAGCTCTTTACACCACGGATCTTTGCTATGATCATGATTGTATCTCTCGGCGGCCTCGTCTTCGGTGTAAGTTAGAAAGAGCTTCTATCATGTACAATCGACTAACTGTGTGAAAGTACGATACTGGTCAGATCTCAGGTTTCCTCGAGATGGAGGACTTCCTTGAGAGATTCGGCGACACAACCAACGAGCAAGGCGGTCCCGCGTTCTCAAAAGTTCGTTCAGGCACAATCGTCGGTCTTCTATCCATCGGAACTCTTATCGGTGCCATCGTCGGTGCTCCCATCGCCGATGCGTTGGGCAGAAAGCTCGCGATTGTTTTCTGGAACGTCATTTTCTGTGTTGGTGTCGTCGTGCAGATGACGACTCTGACAACATGGTATCAAATCGCTCTCGGCCGTTGGGTTGCTGGACTTGGAGTTGGCGCTTTGTCGGTGCTCACTCCCATGTACCAGTCAGAGACCGCACCTCGCCAGATCCGTGGAGCCATGGTTTCGTGCTACCAGCTTTTCATCACCCTCGGAATCTTCATCGCCAACTGCATCAACTACGGCACCAAGGACCAGTACTATGGCCAGCCTGCTTCATGGAGAATCCCCATGGGTGTTGGTTACATCTGGTCGGTCATCATGGCCGTTGGTATTATGTTCCTCCGCGAATCACCTCGCTGGGAGTACCGTAAGGGCCGCGTGGAGAGCGCACGAACAACCATCGCCAAATCTTACGGCGTGCCCGAGAACCACTGGGAAGTTGACCGAGAGATCCGTGAGGTTAAGGAAAAGCTCGATGCTGAGAATGCTGGCGGCGGAAAGCACCCATTCTACGAGGTCTTCACTGGCCCTCGCATGTTGTATCGCGTTCTGCTCGGTGTCAGCATGCAGGCACTCCAGCAGCTTACTGGTGCCAACTTCTTCTTCTACTACGGCACGACCATTTTCACTGCGACTGGTCTGGACGATTCTTTCCAGACAGCTATGATTCTCGGTGGCATCAATTTCGCCATGACCATCCCAGGCACCTTCGTCGTCGAGCGATTCGGCAGAAGACGTGCTCTGATAACTGGAGGCCTGTGGATGTTTGTCTGTTTCCTCATCTTCGCCTCCGTCGGCCACTTTGCTCTGGACCAAGTGACTCCCCAGAACACTCCCGAGGCTGGCTCCGCTATGATCGCATTCGCTTGCTTGTTCATTGCTGGTTATGCGATGACCTGGGCTCCTATTGTGTGGGCAATCGTCGGCGAGCTCTACCCAACTCGCTACCGCGCCCAAGCAATGGGTCTGGCTACTGCCTCCAACTGGATCTGGGTAAGTTGCAATTGCTGCCGCCAAAAATGCAGGATTCTACTAACAATGTGCAGAACTTCTTGATCTCTTTCTTCACCCCATTCATCACCGGCGCTATCGACTACCGCTACGGTTATGTCTTCGCCGCCTGCAACTTCCTCGGCTCCGTTGTCGTCTACTTCTTCCTCTGCGAGACCCGCGGACGCAGTCTCGAAGAGATCGACACAATGTACATCATGCATGTGCCACCACGCAAGAGCACCAATTGGGTGCCTCCTCAAGGCGAGGATCTCGTTACTGCGGACGCTTTGCACTTGACACCAGGCGCGAGGAAGATCCGTAAGACCGATGCTGCTGGTATGGAGGGCGAGCAAAGAATCGACGCTCTTCCGCCACCAACAGCTCAGCATGGCATTCACGATGTCACTGGCACTGGCTATGAGCCAGAGTCAGGCGGTGTTCGTGGGCAATCTGTGTACTAGTGCTGATGGTGCGGTATGCATTTGAGCACGGTCAGAGTACCAGTGCTTTTTCTTCTAGATTCCCCTACACATAGAGATCAATACAATGTATAATCTGTATTTTCAAACCCACGGAGCTCAAATCCGTCTCTCACGTATAAAAGGGTGGTTGTGTATTCATCGCGACTGACGCGAACACATACCTCCGCAACAAGGGCGGCTTCTTGATATATAACGATATCTCTACAACCACGGACTATAAATGGAAGTGCCGGTATACTCAATCCAAATCAATGGCAAGGACGCAGTGTACCAAACCCACGACTCGGGGCCATGCCCTCTTCTTTAGCTGCATGTGGCTTGCACTGAGTCTCGCATGCCGGTCCGTTTGAAGAAAGATCGGCGCTTGGCCTGCAGCGACGAAACTACCTATGCACGTCGAGGTGTGGCAATCCAAGTAATCGCCCGATAACCGATCTCGGCTGAGAGTAACGTCTATCTTGCAGTTTTCTCGGGGTTTGTGAGTCCCGTACTCCATGCGCTCAACTCTAACGACTGTGTATAGCCTGGAAATTGCTGTCCAGCTGGACCACTGCTGAGACAGCTGAAAGCGCAATCCCATTATTGAGCATCTCTCACGAGCGCCATACCACTACAATGGACCCCGGAGGACTCGTCGAGAAAGAAGGCGTACAATCCGTTGCAGTCGGATCTACTGAGCTTACAAGCTCATCTCCCATTCCCTACGGTCCTAATGCTCCAGCAGCCTACGAAGATGAGGCATTGGCCGCAGACCAAGGCCGCTTGAGACGGCTGTTCAGCTTCGTACAGCTCCTTGCATTCGCCCTGACGTTCATGTCAAGCTGGGAAGTGATTGCTATGTAAGAGACTGCTTGCACTATACTCCTCTCACCCTTGCGACTAACTCTCATTTCCAGGAATATGGGCGCCTCGATCTACAACGGAGGACCACAAGCCTTAGTCTGGGGCTGTCTGCTCGTTGTGGTAGGCTCGTTGTCACAAGCACTATCCATGGCAGAGCTAGGCTCTATCTTACCCATCGCAGGCGCACAGTACCACTGGACCAACATGCTTGCTCCGGAAAGCTCACGGAGAGCCATCACCTGGTTCCAGGGATGGGTGACCTGGTTTGCGTGGGTATCTGCTCTCGGCGGCAGTAGCTCTAGTCTAGCGTTCAGCTTGCAGGGCGTGACAGCTGAAAATTTGCCGGGATATGCTGAGGCTCAGAAGAGTTGGCATCTGGCGCCTATTATGATAGCGATTCTGGTCACGACTGGCCTTATTAACTCTTACGCCTTCAGAATTGTTCCCTGGCTTGAGTTGGCTTCTGGTGTGGCCCATTGTCTCTTGTTCATCATATTTGTCGGAGTCTTTGCTGGTCTTGGGACGGGGAATAGTGCCGAGTTCGTCTTCACCGACAGTACCAGCTACTCTGGCTGGGGCAAGTTCGTCGCCTTCAATATCGGCATGTTGGTCCCTGCCTGGGGCTTCATCGGCTTCGATGGAGTGAACCACATGTCTGAAGAAGTCCGAAGAGCTCGTCACGCGGTACCTCGCGCCATGGTCTATACGATCTTGATCAACGGCACGCTTGCCCTCATCATGGCTCTCGTCATCATGTTCCAGATGGGAGATGTCACACCGTACTTGGAGTCCGGATACCCGATCATACCCATCTTCATGACCATCGCTGGCCCCAAAGCCGCTAACGCGCTCGTATCTGGACTGCTCATCATCACATATTGTGTAGTGGCAGCATCGCTCGCTTCCGTCGGGCGTATCACCTGGGCTTGGGCGCGAGATGGGGCTCTGCCGAAGTACTTCGCTCGAGTGGATCCCAAGTACAGAGTGCCGATTCGAGCTCTTTGGCTTCCGATCTTGATTGTGTCCTTACTATCATTGCTGAACATCGGCTCCACCGCTGCAACGGCTTTCTCGGCTTTCACTTCCCTCTCATCACTAGGTTTATACTCGTCTTACATCATCGCCATCGCTTGCCTGCTCAACGCTCGCCTCACTGGCATCCTGGGCGAGGCATCTGCCGCACGAGTTCAATACGGAGAATGGCGTCTTCCCAAAAGTCTAGCAGTGCCAATCAACGTATACGCCCTGGTGTGGACGATCTACATCACAATTTACTTGCCCTTTCCCACGACGTACGATGTCGACGGTTCGAATATGAACTACGCGCTTCCGATCTATGCTTTCGTGCTTCTTTGTGCAACAATTGGTTGGTTCACTTGGGGACGTAAGCACTGACCTGGTTTGAATGCAAGTGTGATTGCCTTGGTTCGTAAGGAGAGTTGAAGAAGCTTGCTTGCAAATGTTCCCAACACCCTTCTTTCTCTTACTCCTTGACAGCCCGTAGAGTATACGACAAAGGCATTCTGTCCCTCCCAGTCTCCAGCGCCCACTCTCCTACACCCAGACGTCAGCAAACAAACTCCATCCTCATCACATCGGACCGCAAACTCACCATCCCCAACACAAACCATCTGCCCCGGCAGCGCATTCCACGGCACACTCCGATGCTCCTCCAACATCGACACCCTCATCCCCACCCCCAGCAACGCACCCACAATCTCCCCCAATCCATGATTCCACTCCACCGTCTTCCGCGCCTCAAAATTCTTCCCCTCCATCTCCAACCGCACATACGTCGATGGCTCCTCGCTCACAATCGGCTCCGCAGTCTCAAAATACGGATACTCCACAACCAACTTACTCGTATCCGTATCCCCCACGGCGAAAAGCACCGGATGCCCCTCACGGATGAACAACTCCCCACCGCCAGGCTTCAATAACGCAGAGACTGTCTGCGCCCAGCGTTTGATATCAGGTAACCACCCCAACGCCCCAATCCCCGTGAACACCACATCCCACTCTCCCTCGCCCAACAGCCCGGGCGCAGAATACACATCCCCTTCCACGAGCGTCAATTTCTCGCCACCGCTACCAGTAGTCGCAGAAGCTAATTTCCGCGCTTCGAGGAGGCTTGCGGGGCTGAGATCGAGGCCTGCGACGTGCGAGGCTCCGAGGCGAGAGAGCGAGAGGGTGTCTGTGCCGATGTGGCATTGGAGGTGGACGACTTTCTTGTTTGCCAGAGAGGGGAGGCGAGGGACGTCGAAGGAGACGGTGTGGGAGAGGAGAGAGGGTTCGGAGGTTAGGCGGGTCACAAGGTAGTCGGGGGATGTGGCGTGCTGTTTTTTTTTTGGCGTGAGCAGGTGTGTGAAGTACATACACATGTAAACTAAAGATCGGTGACTACGCAGCAGACAGACAGACAGATGCAAAATCGTCGTCGTCGTCGTCGTCGTCGTCGTCGTCGTCGCAGCAGATCAGTAAACAAAAAACGTAACTTACATGAGGAGCACGCTCATCCCAGCGCGCGCGGTTGATGGCGAGGTAGTCGATGTCGATATTGCTCACCTCCCCAGCGCTACTGACCTGCTGCTGCTGTTGCTGTTGCGCCATCCTGTCTTATGTCCAAAGTGCTCTGGAACGATGAATACGAAAACAAAAAGAGGAACCAATTCAGAGAAGAATCAACGACGGTTCCTTTGGAGTTTTTCTTTTTTCTAAATGCCTGCTAAGCTTTATTGTTATGGTATAGCCTCAATGGCGCTGGCAAAAGACAGAGACCGGAGATCCAAACGTCGACACCGCCATCGCCAACAGCGTGAATTCGCGTCTCCGCTTCTGAAAAGAGTTAAAACAAAACACTCTTTCCGGCGCTTGCATCGTGCAGGAATAGGACTTGAAAGAGGCACTCGTCACACATGCGTGAGCTGACTTGATTGTCGAAAATTCCAGTCGCTCTGTTCGAAGATTGAAAGAATCTCGTCTTGGGACTGTGATGGGGGCATGTCATAAATGACCAATGGTTTCATTCGAGATGCAATTAAGAGGTTTTAGTTATGTAAACACAGTATGTGATAAACTACATGATGCCCCAATTTTCAGTGTTGCCCCAGCAAAAAGGTCGTAAAGGTGGTTGCTATATTATAAGCCACCAAAAATTCAAGGATATACGAAAAAGAGATGAGAATGTTTGAAGGAAAAAGGACCATCTGATCCAGAAACCTGCAAAAGGCCGTCCCTCAGATAATGAGCTCAATGTGTCCAGGATGTATTTTCCCAGCTCTTAAAATATGTTCTTCTTTCTTTCATTCTGCACAATAAAGAAAATATGTTCTCGCTGAGTCCTGGGTTCTCTTCGCTCGACTCCTTAAGTACAGATGTGGTGTGTGTTAAATGTTCGTCAGACGCTCGAAATGCAGCAATCCGGGTCGCTCGTGCAATATTTCATCAAGCAGATCCGGAGGTAAAAGAGAAATCGCAATCGTGAGACGAAGCCAATAAAGGTTCGTCTAGAAGTTGCTGGCAGTGTTGACCGCACCGTTGGGGTTGCGGTAGGTGTCCGCGGACAAAGTCGGCGCGTGGCTAGAAGCAGAGACCTGCTTCTCGCGGCCAAGGCTGTCGCGTGGCGAGCCGGCAGTTCCCATTCCATAGTCGTCCACAGCCGCCTCTCGCGCGCGCGTCTTCTTTCCCCACAACCTCCAGGCGACGATTGCAAGGCCACCGATCAGGATCGCGCCGCCGATACCGCCAACCACACCGCCGACGACAGCCTTGGTCTTTGGTGACATGGAGCTGCCTCCGCCGCCAGAGCCGCCCTTGGCTAGGGTAGGGTCGATAGTTGCTGTTGCGACTTCCGTTGAAGAGACGACGCGTGAACTGGTGAGGACGGCAGATTTGACGGTGCCATCTTCGGTGAAGTATGAGGTTGTGGTGAAGGGTTCGGTGGATTCGCGGACAATGTTTGAGGTAATGGTGGTTTTGGAGGCGAAGGTCGAAGGGTCGATGGTGCTGCTGCCGATGACGACTAAGGAGTCATCATCGTCGGTCACGGTTTCGACGGCGGCGGTGCCTGTGCGGGTTGCCGAGCGAGATGCTGATGTGACAGGGACGGATGATGTGATGGTGCTTCCTCTGCTGTCGGTTGTCGTTACAGCGGTCTGTGATGTGGGGGTGCTGGATGGCGATGCCGACGTGCCGGTCCCTGATTCGGATTCGGAGGTATCACCGGAAGTTGTGGATTCGGTTGTGGGCTCTGAAGTCGGATCTGAGGTTGGATCAGACGTAGGGGTGGTCTGGTCGCTTGTTGTCGGGGTAGTGGTCGGGTCGACTATCGGTGTTGTCGTGTCAGTCTGGGAGGCGGATGTGGAGGGTGTGGTCGGGTCAACGCTGGACGTTGTCTGCGATGTCGTCGACTCGCTGGTGGTGGTGTCAGACGTGGGCGTGGGCGTGGTGGAGACGCTGGTGCTGGTGGTGACTCCAGTGCCGACGACCTGTCGCTTGGGCATGACGCCTTGGGGGATGTCGTGGGCGGCGATGTGTGCGAAGCCAGCGAGGGCAGAGAAGAGGACGGGCGTGGGTCGCATGGCGGCGGATATATGATGGTATAGGCGACTGCTGCAGTCGGTTCGCTTCTCGGTCCACAGACACGCGCTCGCAATTTCCAGCTCTTGGGGCGCTGTTCGAGGCTCCTTCCCGAAGCAGTAAAGCGAGAGTAGTGCGGCGAAGTGGTGTGTCAGGCAGCAGTGAGTGCGAGTCGAGGGGCGTGTACAAGCAAGCGAGTGTGCGTGGCGAAGGCGTGGAAGACAAGCGAGGGTATGGTATGTACTAGCGAACTGAATACAGTCGAGGTCACGGTATGTAATGGCGAGAAATCAATGAATTAGCTACAGCACGCGAGAAACAGAAGAGAAGGCAGCAGCAGCGCGCGCAGTGACTACTTCGTGCATCGTGACACTGCTGCTGGGCGCCTCCGAGCTTGCGCATGCATTCGTAACGGCTGCTTGAGAGTGCGCTATTCCTGGTGTCTGGCCTGCTGCAGCCCGCAGCCCATCGGCCCAAGCTTCGCTAATCAATCAATTAACCATCAAACCCGCGCCCGCCGCCACCAAGAAAACCAAAACGCTGCACTGCACTACCACCTCGCGTGTCGCCTAGACACCCGCGACTCCTGCAGAAGCTGGGACGTAGTAATAAGTGACTGTGCTCGTATACCCATGCATCTCAACAACCACTCACCATCAACACGCACTTATCCATCCCATTGCATCCCATCTGCCTCCACCTGCCTACCTTCACACACGCACCCCAAATCCCAACAGGTACTCAAGTACTCACACCCACACCCCAGAAACGTCCAAACCCGCCAGCGCCAGCCGTGCCAGACTTTCGATAGTCGCCGTGCGGCACGAAGGGGACAATCCTCCGACTTCTTCCCAACTCTGGCTCCAGGGCTATGCCTGTCCTGCAGGGCTCCAGGGCTACGGGAGAAAGCGTAAAACTGACAGCCCTCCGCCTCCGGGCCTTAGCCCCTTGGCTCGCCATGTGACGCAGATCGGGCGGCAGCCGAGCGACGACATCATTGTTTAATATATCGTGTGTTAGAGAAGGAGAACGACATCATCATTGCTGGAAGCTGGCAATTTCATGTTGAACATGTGAGGGATACGGCAATTGCAATGAAGACTGTATCAGCAAAATTCGCTTCCGATTCTATTTCAATGCTCACCAAGTGTCTGCCCTCAGCCGCTTCCGTTCCGAAAATGTATGGTGCGACGTTCAGCGAACGCGTTCCGGAGGTGCGCGCGCGACAGCCGCGAGATTGCACTTGAGCCCTGACGAACAGGTGCAGGTGCAGGTGCAGATTAGTAAGATACTTGTACTGTAGTGTCCCAAGAGTGTCTTTGCCATCGAAGTTTCTAGGCTTTCTTCACCTTGAGCGTCCCTGGTCGAGAAGGTGCGCTTCTACAACAAGACCACAAGATGCCGATCGGCAACGACACAAACCTCCAGCAAGATCGAGCGTGGGAGCGATTCATGTTCCCCGATCAACAGACGTGTATAGTATACTCTAACACTAGCCCTGTCGACGTCCCAACGATGACACTCCGAGGAAGAAGATTGAGAAGTGATAATAGTTGTAACAGAAGAAGCGAATATGTTCAAGACTTTTTCTACAAGCGAAGAAAAAGAAAAGAAAAAGAAAAACACAATCATTACGCTGTAAAGAAAGCTTCCCGCCCGCCTACCACCCAAAATGGAGGGTAAACGAAAGCCAGAAAAAAAAGAGAGACATAAAGTCCTCTCTCCTTTTGATCCCAGACAATACGAAAACAGTACGAAATAAGGCGCCTTCCATGTCATAATTCATCCAAAACCTCAGCCACGAGATTCAAGTCATCATACTACGCCTCCTGCTCGCAGCCGACGTCGCCGACGAAGTCCTGCCCGCAGGTCTGCTGCGCTCAGAGTCTCTCAACGCATCTTTCGGAATGGAAGAGTGCCTGCGGTGGGATCGTGGTGCGGGCGCTGAAGGATTGGTTGTCGAGTCTGTGCTGGTTGTTGAAGCTGGCGAGGAGGAGGATGTGTCTTTGAAGTCGTAGAGGTCGAGCTCTTTTAGCTTTTTGGCTGCGTCGTCAAGTTCTGCGCCGGCGGTGTCGGGGAGGGAGGGTTTGTCTTGAGTTGATGGGCGGGCGCGTTGTCGTGAGGGCTGTGGGGGTGCGGAAATAGCAGCTTTGGGGTTTGAGATCGAGGCCTCTGCAGGTTCTGGCCTGACAATCGATTCCATACTGCTCGCTCCGTTGCTCTTCATCTCCAGAGGACTTGCTGCCCGACTCCTCGCAGCCGACAGAGCAGCTTCATCAACTGCAGGCAAGTTCTTCCACGCATCTTCATCCTGAGGCTCGTCCTTGACAATCACCTTGCTCCGGGCTTTCTTCTCAGCCGATACGCTCATAGCAAGTCGGTGATGCTGAAGGCCCGTCACGGCGTCCATCAGGCCCTTTTCCTGGCGTCGCATCTTGGCTCCCAAACTAGGCTCTGCGTAGTTGACAGCAGAACGTGCTCGTCGCGAGGGCCGAGCGGCTTCCATCGAAGGATTGCTGAGCTTCATTGGCGGAGGCGTGGCAGCCCTTTCGTTCGAAACGGCAGAAGGCTCAGGTGTTGGGGAGAAGATGTCGAGTGGTGCTGGAGTATGAAGTGCTGATTCAGCGGGTAGCTCGATTGTGTTGACACTGACTTCCGGTTCGGGTTGGGGAGGTGGAACGACTGATAGCCTAGATCTTCGAGAAGTTGTGCGGTCCTTAGCAGCACCGAATTTGGGTTGCGCAGGCTTCTTCAGGTCATCGTTGATGGGCTTGTCTAGGCTCGCAACAGTCTTCCTGGGAGACATGTTGACGCTCTTGTCGCCCAAGACTTTGCGTGCTGATGTTGGTACAGGCGCAACGATTTCGACGGTCTCTGGTATCGGCTCTGCCTCTGCTGGAGTCTCCTCTGAAGACTTTGTCGATTCTGCAGAGGTCTTGCGGTTGAATGTGAAGTCTGTCTTGCCTGGTGTCCTTGTAGGCTTATCCAAATCGCGGTCGGCAAGCTTTCGTTTCGCACCCGTTCGTAGTGAGGGTGCTGTGGCTTCTGGGTCAGAACTTGTCGGAGAAGGAGGAGGCAGTATTGAGTGTCGTCGTAGTTCGAGTCTTGGCTGGCTGTCCTTCCGTTTCCGTCTGGTCTCCAGGTTGATGGACAAGCTCGCGGGAAGATCTTCTTCCTGTGGTCTAGCTTCGGGTTCTGCTTCCGCCACTGCCTCTGCGCCTGCCTCTTGAGATTCCATAGCGTTTTGAGCGTCGAACTTGATAGGATCCTGACACTCGAATCGCGCCACAGGTGGAGGTCCAAGATCAGGGCTCCCATTGCTGCTCCCGTCGCTGAGTCGAATAGCCTTGATCTCCGCAGCTTCCAGTGTCCGTCTCGGGTGCATCTTGTTCTCGTCAATCGTAGGCATTTGGCAATCTCGCATGAGCTCCGCCAAAGACTGCCTCTCCCGGAACTCCATCTGTGACAGTACGCTCATCCTCCTCTCTTCCCGCTCTGCAGTTTCATCAGCTTTCTCTTCCTCGGCCTCTTCAATCCCCTCCACAATCCCACTCAGCTCCCTGAGCTTAGCCATCATCTCCTCTTTAAACCCACGCACGCCTTCCTTATTGCTCTGCCGCCGCGCATCGTGCTCCGCATTCCTCGCGCGCAGCAATTCCTCTCTCAACTCCAAGTTCGTCTGCAGCAGCCGGCTGACCTCGATTTCCAGACTGCGGATGCGCAGCGACTGCGACGAGTTGTTTTTGGCGAGTTCGCGGTTCTGTCTGATGAAACGGCGTTTGACTTCGTCAAAGTTAGCGGGGACGTTCTGCCTAGCGAGCGGAGGAGGGCGCGATTTGGTGCGCATTGTCTTGGGGTGGTGCGCATAACGATTCGAAAGTTGAAGGACTCTCCCACGTTATTTTGCTAGTGAGTGGGTTTGATTTGGTACTTACGGGCATCCACGCTCTCGACTCCTCCTACTCCTGCTGCAGTAGCCAACACTGTCGCAGACACAGCAGGAGCGGCAGGCGGTTCGTTCAGTCGCGCCATTCGGCGTCGCGCATCCAGGAAAAAAACAAAGGCAGCTGTTTGGGGCGTATGATGGTGTAGTGTGTGTGCGATATAACAGCGATGTATGCGTGCTGCTGCTTGGTGAAAAGGCTCCAGAAAATGCTTCGAAGCTGTTGCTTTTTTGTCGGGATAATTGTGTAGCGATGGGCGCGGCCCTGTTTCCTGCTGCTTCCTTAGCTGGGTTGGCGGCGTTGTTCGACTCGCAAAGGTTGCTGCTGGCTGTTCGTGTTAGCGCGCGTAAACATCGCTCTTGCCCACGCTAGCAACACCCGAACATCACCCGCCGTGCACAACCAAGTCACAACTTCATCACACGCGGCACGGCAGTGACATACTCCACAACGGAAACGCGGTTCGCGTGCCCCGCCGTAGGATTCAAGGTTCACCACTTCGAAGCATATCAGACGGCACTTCAAACAACGGCACTCGCATGTGACACCTCAAACGACAATCTCTACAAGCAACAACAATGTCCTTCGCGCCCCGAACCACAACCATCCGCCCTTCCTCCGGCCTCGGCCTGGGCGGCTCGCAGAACTCCCAGTCCTCCGCCCTGCAAGCGCGCATCCACGAGAAGAAAAGCGAACTCGAATCTCTGCGGCAACTGCGCGACTTGAGCGCAGGCCTGGCGGGTCAAATGCAGCAGCTGGAAGAGAAACTGGCGACGCTGAGCGACGGGACGGAAGCGGTTGCTGCTGTGATGGCGAATTGGGGGAGTGTGTTGAGGGCGGTTAGCATGGCGAGTGGTGAGTCTACCTCCTATGGATGTTGGATTTTGGAGAATGTGAGAGTATGGAGGGCTGATTGATTGGTTGTAGCTGGTATTCCGAAACCGAGGGAGGATGGTGGTGAGGCGGAGGGTGAGGCGCGACAGTTGCCGAATACGCTGGTTCGGATTCCGATTCATCAGGCGGAGGCGGCGCAGAGAGAGCAAGAGAGGGAAGCTGCTGCGGGTGCCGATTGAAGTATTGCAGCACGTGGGAGATTCAAAGCATAGTCGCAGAAGGATGCGCGATAGCTCTCTTGAGCTATGCCACAGCTACTCGGGGACACAGAACGACCTGAAGCTTGGGATGTGTAGCATTGCTGCCTCAATCACAAGGCTAGGCAACGGCAGAAGAACGCATGAGGATCGAGCGAGACGGGGATGAAGCCGCAGAGAAGCGATCTGCCGTCTCAACGCTTGAGGTTACGGATTGAAGACCCAGGCGTTGACCAAGGAAATTGAAATTGGAGCATGATGGAGGAGACCAGAAGAGTAAGTAGCACGATCTGGCAGTAGTCGTCGCCCGTCGCAATAGCCGCGAGCAGCCATGCGCATGGAATCCACTACCAGGGCCTACGGGTCTAGGTACAACTCTGGCAAGAGATCAGCTCGACATCCAACGCACTGCCCGCTCACAAAAGGAGCGCACTGCCCAGATGAGCTATTTACTTAATGTTGGTTACTCATCAGGATCAACAATACTCAGCAATGTCCGTGTCCTAACGGCATACATCAAGGGCCATTCAGTGTCATTGGTTATTGTGGACGGTCTTCGAATAAAATCACGTATACATATACTTCGAGTATGGCATTGTGGTTTGTTAAGGCGAAGAGCAGTCTTTCAATTTCCATGCTGGCACCACTAGCTTATCGCCGTTGCTTGCAAAACGACTTTGTGGGTCCGAGTTTCATTTACAACAAGTCTGTTCTGCGCTCGTGTTACGCTTCATAAAGGCTGAAGCCACGCGTACAGCGTGAGCAGCGTTCCCCAGTCAGCATGTGGCAAAAAAGAACTTTCTGGCATGCCCTCCCTCTCCATCTTTCAATCTCGCTGTTTCTCCGCACGCTGCCCGCGACTTGCTCTATCAATGGGCACCGGCCGAGCGAGTTACCACCCATTGCTGCTTCTCGAAGCAATTTTGGTGAATTTCGGTCGTCTATCATGTCATGGGTGCAAAATTCGTTCGTCGTGAATTCGTAGAGTCGATATCGAGAGGGCAACCGTGCCATCCCTTGCGCGACATGGCTGGCTGCCTTCAATGGTAAAGGCGTAATAATTTTTCCAATCTCCACCCGAAAACCTCTCATCCTTCTTTCTTGCTCTTATACTTCGGCTGGCGCTCATAAGCGTTGGGACTCGGCTTCCTCTCCTTTCCCTTGCCCTTCCCATTACAATCCCCATCTCCATCACCATGCCCATGCCCATCATGCTTCCCTTTCCTTCCACGTCGTCCGCCAGCTTTCCTCGCCCTGCTCAAATCCGGCTCACTGTCACTGTCGCTATCGCTCGACGAGCTGGACGAGTCCGAATCGGAATCGCCGGGCTCGTGCGGCTTGTGGTAGATGCAGCACACTTTGCTGCTCTTCTTGCCCATGCCCTCGTTGTCGACGACGTCTTCGGCCCAGCGGATGCCTCTGCGTTCTGAGGGTTCTGCTGCTGCTCGGAGGCGGAGGGTGCCGCTGGGTGTGCTGGGGCCGGCGTTGGTTTGGAGGATTGTTTGGCTGCCGTGGGTGGCTGTGGGTGTTGCGGTGCCGGAGCCGCGTAGGTGGGTTTGCTGGTGGGGTGGCATTGTTGTGTGCGTATATGCCAGTGAGTGGCGTGGCGGTGTGTAGGGTTGTACCAGCGTATGGATGTTCCAATGTGTAGAGGTGGTCCTTTCTTTGACGGGATTGTTCTGGAAGAAAGAGGAATATAGTGGCTGGAAAGGGCTAGAAGATGGAAAGGCAAAGTGAGTGAATGAATGAATCGCGGGGTTCGACCCACCCTGAGATTGACGCTGCTTGGAGGCACTGACTAATAAGGTAATTTACTGCCAGCAGCGACTGCAGAGCCGCGGAAGGCAGGGTGTTGTGTTGTAGCTCAAACAGGCAATGGATAGACGTGAATATACATGATATCAACGAATACATACATAACTTATCTGATCATCCCCTTCTTCACGGCTTGTTAGTTTCATATTCGCAAATGACGCGTGCGGGTCGGGCAGTTCAGTTCAGACCACCCTCCACCACCCACCCACGCTCAGGTCCGTCTGTAGCGCGGCCTCGCAGCCCCGCCCAACACCTTTACTTACCGCTGAAAACACTTTCACGCCACTCCATATCTGCACAACTGCACAACTGCACCAAGCAACCACACCACTCTCCTTCGCCCTCCCGCCCTACACACTCCCACTCCACCCCTCTCACCATCGCCGCCCTTACTTGAGCACTCTTCCGCCCAGCCGCTGCATGCTACACGACTAGCCTCCATCACCGCTCTGCTCTGCACGCGTCAAGCGCTCCTTCGTCTACCAGTCGCACCCTCGCGCTGTTCACGCCTGTCTGGCCGCCTCACAAACACCCCACCACCCACCCACCTCCGCTACCCTCCAACATGTCTATGAGCATCGAGGAGCTCGATGCCACCGTGCGTGCCTTCTACGAGGGCCGCGGTGAGCAGCAAAAGACCGCCCAGGCCACCCTCAACCAGTTCAAAGAGAACCCCGACGCGTGGCTGCTCGTCGACAAGATCCTGCAAGACGCACAATACCCTTCGACAAAGTTCCTCGGCCTGCAAATCCTCGACAATGTGATCATGACAAGGTGGAAGGTCCTGCCCCGCGAACAGTGCCAGGGGATCAGGAACTTCGTCGTCAACTTCATTATCGAGCTGAGCAGCACCGAGGAGAACCTGAAGAAGGAGAGGACGCTGCTCAACAAGCTCAACCTGGTGCTGGTCAGCATCTTGAAGCAGGAGTGGCCGCACAACTGGCCCACATTCATTAACGAGATCATCTCCAGCTGCAGAAGCAGCCTCCCCATCTGCGAGAACAACATGGCCATCCTGCGCTTGCTGTCGGAAGAGGTCTTCGACTTCTCTGCCGAGCAGATGACCTCGACCAAGACACGACAGCTCAAGCAGAGCATGTGTGACGAGTTCACCAGCATCTACAACCTCTGCTCGGAGATTCTGCGCACCGCCGACCTGCCCAGTCTGATCAAGGCCACCCTCGAGACCCTGCTGCGCTTCCTCAACTGGATCCCTCTAGGCTACATCTTCGAGACGCCACCCAGTGGCCAATCACTAATCGAAATTTTGCGCAGCCGCTTTCTGGAGACCCCCGAGTTCAGGAACATCACTCTTAAATGTTTGACGGAGATCGGCAGCTTGCAGACGGAGCACAACTGGGACGAGAAGCTTGTACAAATGTTCACAGAGACTTTGACCACCATCTCAAACATCATCCCTCTTTCTCTCGACCTCAAGTCGACCTACGCATCGTCAAACAGCAAGGATCAGGAGTTTGTGCAGAACCTGGCCCTCTTCCTTTGCAACTTCTTCAGCAACCACCTTCCAGTCATCGAGGCCCTGCCTAACCGTGATTTCCTCCTTCACGGTCACTTCTACCTCATCCGCATCAGCCAGATTGAGGACCGCGAGATCTTCAAGATCTGCCTGGAGTACTGGACGAAGCTGGTTTGCGAATTGTACGACGAGATGCAACAGCTGCCGATCACCGACCTCAACCCTCTGGTCAGCATGGGTGTGAGCGGATTGGCCAACGGTGGCGCGCCGAACCCGACCACCATGGCCAACTACCCTCTGAGGAAACACAAGTACACCGATGTGCTTTCTAACCTGAGGCAGGTCATGATTGAGAAGATGGTCCGTCCCGAGGAAGTCCTGATCGTTGAGAACGACGAGGGTGAAATTGTAAGAGAATTCGTGAAAGAGTCGGACACCATCCAGCTGTACAAGACCACCAGAGAGTGCCTCGTCTTCCTGACACATCTCGACGTCGTCGACACCGAACAGATCATGTCTGAGAAGCTGGCGAGACAAGTCGATGGCACAGAGTGGAGCTGGGCGAATTGCAACACTCTCTGCTGGGCTATTGGCTCGATCTCTGGTGCTATGAATGAGGAAACCGAGAAGCGCTTCCTGGTGACTGTCATCAAGGATCTGCTTGGCTTGACCGAGATGAAGCGCGGCAAGGACAACAAGGCTGTGGTAGCCTCCAACATCATGTACATTGTTGGCCAATACCCGCGTTTCCTCAAGGCGCACTGGAAGTTCCTCAAGACTGTCGTCAACAAGCTCTTCGAGTTCATGCACGAGACCCACGAAGGTGTCCAGGACATGGCTTGTGACACTTTCATCAAGATTGCCAACAAGTGCAAACGTCACTTTGTTATCACACAGCCCGGCGAATCTGAGGCTTTCATTGACGAGATCGTTCGTACGATGCGTAAGATCACTTGCGACCTGTCTCCTCAACAAATCCACACATTCTACGAGGCATGCGGTTACATGATCAGCGCTCAGGGCCACAAGAACTCACAAGAGCGTCTCATTGGCGAGCTCATGTCTCTTCCCAACCAGGCTTGGGATCAGATAATCGCAGCTGCCCGCCAGGACCCGAACATTCTTCAGGATGGCGAGACTATCAAGATCATTGGCAACATCATGAAGACCAACGTCGCGGCATGCAGCTCTATCGGCAGCTACTTCTACCCGCAGATCGGACGTATCTACGTTGACATGCTCACCATGTACCGCGCTGCGTCGTCTCTGATTGACGAGGCTGTGCAGAGAGATGGCAACATCGCCACCAAGATGCCCAAGGTCAGAGGTCTGAGGACCATCAAGAAGGAGATCCTCAAGCTCATCACAACGTACGTTGAGAAGGCCGACGACCAGGAGATGATTCACCAGACTGTTGTGCCGCCTCTTCTTGAGGCCGTCTTGCTGGACTACAAGAGGAACGTGCCCGATGCGCGCGAGGCAGAGGTGCTTGCTGTCATCACCGTGTTGATCAACAAGCTTCAGGTACGTTGGACTCCTCATACAACCAGATATATGACGGTGCGCAGTATGGCGCCCATCGGAAGAACACTAGCTGACAAATTACCGCAGGGCATGATGACCGAGCAGGTACCTCCGATTCTCGATGCTATCTTCGAGTGCACTCTGGACATGATCAACAAGGACTTCTCCGAGTACCCCGAGCATCGTGTGGAGTTCTTCAAGCTCCTCAGGCAGATCAACCAGCGCTGCTTCCCTGCACTGCTCACCCTCGACCAAGCCCACTTCAAGCTCGTCATCGACAGCTGTATGTGGGCTTCCAAGCACGACAACCGCGCCGTCGAAGGCGAAGGTCTCAACATGTGCATTGAGCTCATCAGCAACATGGCAGAGCACACCAACCCAGAGACCTGCAATGCGTTCTTCCAGAGCTTCTACACCACGATCCTCCAGGACGTCTTCTTCGTGCTCACTGACTCTGACCACAAGGCTGGCTTCAAGTACCAGTCCATGCTGCTCGCCCGCATGTTCTGGCTGGTCGGCACTGGCAAGATCCAAGGCCCCATCTACACCGAGGACGCCGGCACCCCAGGCATGTCGAACAAGGACTTCCTCCAGAACTTCGTGGCCAACTTGCTCTCCAACGCCTTCCCCAATCTGGGCGCGGCCCAAATCACCGCTTTCATCACCAACCTCTTCGAGAGCACCGAGGACCTCCCCAAGTTCAAGCTCATCCTCCGCGACTTCCTCGTCTCGCTCAAGGAGTTCGCCGGCGACAATGCCGAGCTGTTCACCGAGGACCGTGAGCAGGCTGCTAAGGACGCCAAGGACCAGGAGCGCTCTCGCGCCATGAAGGTCGGCGGTTTGCTCAAGCCTAGCGAACTTGATGACGATGAGCTATGACTTGATAGTGAAGTTAAGCTGAGCAAAGGCGCTAGTCAAAGCCAGGGTCAAGGCTGGGTCAATTGGGAGGCAGAGGCGCTTGGAATATGAAGGAACGGCGTGAAGAGCTCTGGACTTGTTTTCATCTCGGCCGCATGGGCCCGGCCGCATGGGCCTGCCTTTGTTACTGGTTCAATTGTTTCCAAATTTTCTCCCCTCCAGCGCTCGGTGGGAATGAGGCGCATTGCGAAGATATCCTAGCCAATGGCAGCGGCGGTTTTTTCGGTTCGTTAGGACTGCTCGGATGAAGCGTGGGCAAGCAGGTGACAAGCTACCTTGTGGCCAACCGGGCCCCTGCGGACTCTCGAACACTATGTTGTTGTTCTGGGATTTGTGGAGGGCTTTTGCGGGCCTTAGATATGATGTCTTTAGATGATACGACTGAGCAAAAAAGCCAAAAAGAATGGATGTCATATTACGATTCTGATGTTTGATTTTGATAGCAGTTTGAATTGTTTCATGTGTGTTGTGTACTTTGAGGCCATGGAGATGTTTTGTCTTGACGGCGCACATGCTCCTCTCTTTGCAGGACCATCTTATATACTTAAGGGGAACGGTCGAAGGCAGGCAAAGTTTGTCAAATGTAAGTTATCACTGTTTGATGTACTGACGATCTCTTCACAGCCAGTCTTTTCTCGCACAGCACTCGTCTTGACGCTTCTATTCAACTTTGCCGTTGATACAATGCGAAGGTCCTCAACGCAGGCTTTGATGCGGATATCAGCCTGCAACCAGCCATCGATCCACAGCAAGGCCTTCCTTCTCTAGAGGTGCTGGATTGCGAGGCCCGAGTCGACTTGGATGTGCTGTCCTGTAATGCTCGTATTCTTCGCCAGCGAGACGAACATGTTCGCGCAGTCCTGGAGATCCGTCTACACAGAAGTCAGCAGTCGTCCCCCGATCAGACCAACCAACGCAACAAGAGACAAAACCAGCCCAAAAAAAACTCACCTCCTTCCCCAAAACCGCCGCCTCCTTCAAAGCCCCAATCTTCTCCTCCCCATACTCCAACCCCCACTCCGTCAACAACAGCCCCGGCAGCACCGCATTACACCTGACCTTGCGTCCCTGCGTCTTCGCCACACACTTCACCAAATGCAGCTGCGCCGCCTTCGTAACACTATACGCCATGCTCGAACCCCCAATACTCCGTCCCGCAATCGAGCTCGTCACCAGCACCACTCCCCCCTCAGCATTAGAATTAAATACCGGCACGGCCGCTGCGGCGAGCGCTTTCACGCCCAGGACGTTGGTTTTCCAGCACCGGTCCCATTCGGCGTCGGAGAGAGCGTCGAGGTCGGCGAAGTCGGAGAAGCGCGTCCAGCCTGCGTTGGCGATCACGATGTCTAGGCCGCCAAGGGCAGAGGTGGCGGTTTGGACGAGGGTGGTGCACTCGGAGGGCGAGCCTGCGTCGGCTTTGAGGATGGTTGCTTTTACGCCGTGGGTGGTTTCGAGTTCGGTGGCGAGGGTTTGCGCGGCGGAGGCGTTGTTGGCGTAGTTGATGGCGATGTTGCTGCCTTCTGCGGCGAAGGCGCGGGCGATTTCGGCGCCGAGACCTCTGGAGGGGAGGGTTAATGGGGGTTCTGTCGTTGGACGTGGCTGTGGTCTTTTAGACAGTGGAGCGTAGGCGAGACACGTTTGGGGTTGTGTTTGATCTTATCACGACCGACCATTGGAACAAATGCTCCGAGATCTGGCTGAGAGAGCTTACCTCGACCCGCCCGTGATGAGGACGTTACGTCCTTTGAGCGAGTATGGCATTTGGAACTTCTCTAGGTAGGTTAGGTGGTTTGGATGTTATTGCTTCTCGCGCATATGGTGTCTCAGGTCTTCTAATCCTATATACATGTGATTAAGAATAGTAGTGCTGAGTAACAAGGCAAGCTCCAATGTACCCCGCGCACCGCCGAACCTCGGAAGCAGATGGCCACGCAGCATCAACGACGATGAGACACCATTTCCAATCTTTCTCATCTTGTCGCTCGCGCTTGTCGTAGTGGTAGCTTGGTGTCAATGCGTACATTAGCTGGGCTTGCCTCCTGCCTGCAGTCCAGAATAACAATGCTTCGTCGAATACACTCAATTGATGTAGTCGCCTTGCATCTGAACCTCATTCCAAGTCCCTGTGACAAAACCAATCGGGTACAATCAATCAATCCACCAATCAGTTGCACCCAATATCCAGTTCCGCATATAACCGTGCTCGTCCTAAGAGAAGTCGAAGTCTCCACCCAAGTCTCCCATGTCCAGCCCAGCGAAAATGTCTTCCTCTGCATTCTGCTGCTGACCGCCGTCGACCATTGCGCCCTGGCCACTCTGCTGGTTTGTCTGGCCGAAGTCGACGTTGATGTCGCCGAAGATGTCGTTGGAATTATCCAATTGCATGATGTCGTTTAGGTTCTGATTCGTGGAGTCACCAAGATCCATGGCTCCATTTGCGGCGGCGTTGAAATCTGTAGTGCTGAAGTCTGTGTTGCCGTTCTGGTCTAGACCAGTATCTCCAACGAGCAGCGAGTCTCCGACGACCAAAGGTCCGTCGCCGGTAGTAATGCCGAGGCCTTGCATCACTTGATCTGCCATGGCTTGCTCTTCGGTGGATGCCGGCAAGTTCACGAGCGCGACTTGCGATACAGTCGACTGTGCTTCAACTCTGCGAGCCAGGCGGATGAGCGCCTCCGCATCTGCTGTATTCATAGTGAGCAGCTTCTGTGCGTCCATTGTTGAAAGCCGAACGGCATCATGCAGAGTTCGTCCTGTGATTTGGGGTTCCGGGATTGCCGTGTTCATCAGTGGGACGTATGTTGCGGGTTCTGGGCGGCACACCAGAGCCACACATATGTCCAAGGCGACAGGTCCGTTGCCAATATTAGTTTGGTCCCTGAGCCCATCGATCACTGCTTCCAGCACTCGTGAACTAGTGTGGGACGAGATTGCCCAATGTACGAGGTGCGGTGCATACCGTGGAGGTGGATCGGAACTGCCGCTTGCCGCCCACAACGCAAGATCACGAACGGTATTGGTGACAGCGCGATCCAACATTCCACCGCCGCTCGCAGCGATCTCATCGAGCTTAGCCATTGTGATCTCCATAGTCCTTCGTTGATGCAAGTGTGGCTTCAGAAGCTCGATGAGCTCATTGGCCTTATCTCTCTTCTCCGGCTTCCGCTTGATCAAAATCTGTAGAGATCCTTCCAGAGGAGTGGCAACGATTCCTAGAATGCATCTATGCATAGCTTGCATATCTTGTGAGCTACCCGATGGTTTGAGTAGCTTCTCAAGCATTGGTAACAGAATGTCGGCGTCGTTGTTGTCTTTCCATGAGTGCTTGACTAGCCAGTTGAGCCCGCCAACAAGTGATGGCAACAAGAAAGGTTCCAGCAAGAACTCCAATCCTCCGCGCAGCGTCTCAATCGACAAGTGATTCGTTTTACATGCGAGTACACTCTGCTCGAAGAGCGTAGGCACGAGCATGTAAAAGGCTTGTGGTGGGCATTGTGACATGACTTCGTCTCCAATGCCTGTGGTTTCACCATGCTCATCCGTTGAGTAAAGACCATCGATCCATTTGCCCAACTGCTTCTTTTGCTCTTCCGTCACGTCTTTGTAGTTCAAGTCTTGAGGAACGCAGCGAAGGATCTTCATTATGAAGCTGTCATCCTGCGTCACCCCAAGATCCGCCGCCTTGAGGTCATAACGATGAATTGCGGCGAGTACGAAGAGGAAGATGCATGCGAACTCCTCGTACGGTGGCTGGAACTCGCTTGATTCCTGGTCGTGTACCCAATCATTCAGTACATTGCAGAGTGGGAGGAATATATTCGTTGGCTGTGTGAAAAGCATGATAATGTCGATGTTAGGGAACTTCTTTGTCAGCGAGTTACAGACTGTTCTCAGCTCTGCGGTATCTCGGCTGGCGCAGAGATTGTTGATGGTATCGACAATGCAGCCGGAGATGGCGCTAGCGTTCCCGCTCATGAGATCCAGCTCTTGGATAACAGTATCGAGTCTACCAGTGTTGTTTGATGTCTGTGTCATGAGGCTTTCCTTTGTGTATTTGGTGGTCTTTGGCATGACGACCGACTGTTCTTGAACTAGGTTCGCAATCGCGCGCTCGGAAACCAGGGAATGTAGGGCGCATGCAAACAGAAACTCTAGCTTTGTTTTCTTGAGAACATCCCGTGTTTCTGTTGCACCAGTACTCAGAGGGGCCAAGGGGTCCATCGTGATGGCCATGAAAGACATCTGGACACAGCTCTCAACCGCACCGGGCCCGCTGTAGCCAAGTAGAGAATTAAGAAGCAAAGGGAGTTTGTGGCAGATGAAAGACCTGATAAAGCGTACATTCTGAGTGGTCTCGTGGCTCAGGAGAGCGTTCGTCAAGACATCAAAGGACGCGACAAGGAGGTCGACGGCCGCAGTTTGAGCATCGTCCTTGCTGCGTACCAAAATGTAATTCCGCATTGTGGCATCATCCGTCAGTGGCCTGGCGTAAAGACATGCACTTAGCCAGACAAATAGACCAGCACGTGATGTGACCATCGGAATGTCAGCTACAGATCCAAGAATTTGCTGGTCTGTGAGCTTTGGTAGACCATTCTCATCGGTCTCGAGGAACGGTCGCGAATTCGTCAAATTCTGCAGCTGCCCAGCATATTGTGACTGGATCCATTGCATAACCTGTGAATCATACATCTGGATCTCCGACACAATCTGAGCCCTCCTGACCTTCCAAAACGGCAGAGTGTCGACTTCGCGAAACGAGGGATGTCCGAAGATCGCGATTGCAAGCAAACCTAGAGACTCGAATGTAGAAACTGTCGAACCATGCTCTCCAGACAAGGCACCGGCCGCGACTTGCTTGCTTACGTCGGCTTCATTTGCTTTCCGAGCCTTGTTCAACCAGCGTACCAGAACATTGATGAGACTCATGACCTGCGGTTGGCCAGCTGCAAGTCGGGATCCAGCTAGCATGGTCCTCAAGAGTGTGAACATCTGATCCTCGAAAGTAGGGTCATTCGAGTGATTCGCCTCAGCGTTGTAATTGGCAACCGCGGACAAATCCGTGAGTCGTGAAGAGCGCAACAGGGCAAAAAGAACACAGGCCGGGCTCGTGCAGCGGTGTCTGATGAGTGCCTCTGTATAACGAGGTATCAAGGGGTCGACGAACCAGGTTGCATTTTTGGGGTGTAAGTCGACGACGAGGTCGGCGATTTCCTGCAAGGATGCGCGGTGCGTACGAGAAAGTTCTCGTAGCGGTAGCTGATCCCATCGCAGGCGCTTCTTCATCGCATCCTGGAGAGCATTGCGCCACGCCTGAACACCCTCAGCCGGGCCGGCATCCCCAGCGCCGTTCATGGTAGCAGAAGTGCGGGTCGTGGTTAAGGCATAAGTTGTACTGCTGCTAGATGTTGTGTACGCATGTGCACGGGTGTCGTAACTGCAAGAATTAGCGGAATGGTACTTTGATGAATTTACTCGCTGTCAAAATAAAGAAATGGCAGATAATGGTTGAAGGATATCAGATCGCGGATCTCAAATGCATAGAGAAGTCTGGTCTGGAGGACGCGCCGGCTGCGCAAGGTTGCACGCGCCAAGCAACGGCTCTGGCTGGCAGCAACAAACTTCTAAGGTCTCCCCTGCCTTATCTTGCTCTTCCACGACTGATTGTTCCACTTATTGTTGTTACATTCTGCTTACTACCCCATTTGTGAGACAATGCCGAAGCCTTGATCCGACATTTTCTGCTCGACTGGTTTTTGACTCCGATGAGCCGAACACGTGGGCCTCTATCACGTGCAATTTCTCCTTGACTGCTAATGATACTCTCACTCTCGATCTACGTTCTTCACGTGCATTTGGTGTCCTCGAAGCTACGGGCGCACGACAAAGATATGTCCGCCAGAAAAGGGTAGGTCTCTGTATATGCACACAATAGTAGCAAGAACTTCGCCTTAAGGCTACACCCAGGCTTCGTACGGCGACCGGAAGCCGGCATGCCGCTCTTTACTCTGTTCTAGCAGACCCCTCCATCTCCATGTTATCTCATTTGACCAAAGACATGGTCAAGAGACTCGGATCACTGGCCACCTTCTCCTTCATGGCAATCATCTCATCAACATCCCAGGCAGCCCATACATAGCGACCATTGAGGAAGACTGCCTCCGGACTGGCAAGCCACACGGCGAAGTTGCCAGACAATTTTACTGCGGCCTTCATCAGCAAAAGAATCAGCAAATTTCGGGACTGAAGACTCACCATCTTCCCACGTCACGCCATCCGCAGGCACATACTCTGTAGCCAGCGGCGTCGCAATACTTCCAGGGTGGTAAGAGTAGAACTTGACATTGCCTTCGGGCTCGTCGAACCCGAAGTTCGTAATGATCTGGTTTGCGGCCGATTTGGTGCTGCAGTACGCAGCCATTCCCGGGATGTAGAGCTGCGCCGCGCAAGAAGATACGTGAATGACGCTCTTCGGGCCGCCGGAAACAGTCGAGGGCAGAGCGAGGAACTCGCGAATCAAGTGAAACAAGCCGATGACGTTGACAGTGTAGTCTGCAGCGATGTTTTCAGTCTTGATGGTTTTGGTGGGGTGGACCGCGGTTCCGCCTTCGAAGCTGGATGTGTTGGTAGCGCATGGAATGAGGACGTCAATCTCGCCAACCGACTGGATGATCTCGGTCATGCGTGGGAAGTCGGACTGGGAGGCGGCATATGTCTCGATTTTGGTGTTTGGGTATGCTTTCTCAAGCGACGCTTTCGCTTCAGCGAGGACCGATTCACGACGCTGAATGATGATGATGCGTGCGATGCCGGCTTTGGCGAAGGACTCGGAGATCGCGTAGCCTATGCCAGTGGCTGCACGGTGTCAGTCGCGAAGGGCTCGTTGCATGATAAGGGAGAACATACCGCCAGCAGTGATGAAAAGAGTCTTGCCCTTTGCATCGAACGTGCTTTTGGACGGCGAGACACGATCATAGGTCACGCTGTGGTAGGTTTTGATCTCGGCAGGCCTGACCTGCGGGATGTCCTTGAAGTTGAAGGCCATATTGGAAGTTTCGCTTTGGTTTTGTCTAATGAGTTGCTGTGCCACTGTGTGAGGGGAAGGTGAGTTGTCGATGCTGTTGTGGAAATGCTTGACTGGTGCGAGAGTGCGATGGTGCTAGGTATAATGTCTGTGGTCAACTCAACCCACCGTTCCTTTCACATGCTCCGTGCCCTTACTCTAGCTTGTGACCATATATACATCAATAAGCACTGTTTGCTTGTAATAGGGCATTGAAGCTAAGCACCACCCTACATATTGCCCTACTGAGACAAAGAACAAAGGCTTCGCAGATGTTTACTAAGCTTCGCCAATAGCAACGAGCGAGGCAGGCAGCAGCTGAACAAACCGCTATACTCGGACGCCGAAATGTAGAAGCTTACAAATCCTTCCACCTACTTCTTATACAAGGGGTAAAAGCCCTGTGCAACAATTGTTGATTGTATAACTCATGTCGTGTTTGACTGCACATGTCAATGTGTTACTGTGTTAGTTGCTTACGAATTGCAATTCTGGTAGTTGGCTGGATATGCAGACTGGCGTCAGAACACGCAGGTGGGATGAGTCAACCTGCAGCAATGGCTTGACGGAAGCTTTTTGACCTCCACATCATTTTACATGAGCCCTAGATCACCCACAGCATCAATGAGGGTAGATATACAAAGACACATGTGGATTGTCTCGACGTGTAGGGTTAGGGTTAGTGTAGTATTAAGCATCGGGATGATCAGCTTTCCAGCCAATCGCAAATGATTGCATCTGTTTTGGGGCCTGTCAATATGCTATCTGTATGCACTATTCTACCTTATCTGGTTGTATAATCCCTAGATTGAAAAAGGGTGAATGTAATCTTCAATCGTGAGCATACTTCTTGATCTCTCTATGCCACCCATGTGTGATAAGAGGACTGATTGGTATCGAAGCTGACTACTTCTATAGAACTCGAGTTACTACTACCAGAATCGAAAGGTACGAGGGCATCAATTAGCAGTCTCTGATATGTGTTTTGAGTTCTGGTGTTGTCGGTTGCTTCATAAATTACACGCCTCTCGCTGACAATATCCAATCAGCTTCCAAAGTTGATTCAGCATCATACCAGCGGTTGTGGTCTAGAGGTTACGATTCTCGCTTAGGGCTGTCGAAAGACATCAAATGCGAGAGGTCCCAGGTTCGAGTCCTGGCAACCGCCTGTTATTTTGCTTTTTGGAGGGTCCAGTGGTCATTGTAAAGGCCCAGGGGATGTAGGAGTGCGTTGGGTATCACGGAGGTGGTCGCTGGAGACGAGCAGCGGGACGAGATTGGCTTCGTGAGAAGAGGAGATGTCGATTGAGCCGCATGGTATGGGCTGGAAGGACGGAAGAGTTCGCCAGCTCCCAGATGTTGCAGGAGGTCGTGTGCATCATAGGATGAGTGAAGACGCCAGGGACCGGCTACATGTAGAACGACTCTTTTGCTAGATGGACGGAGTGTGTCAACGTGCCATGATGCGTTGCAGGAGAGTCTAAAGACGGCGAGTAGCTCTGCAACTGTGCTTTGAACGTTGGCAGTTCGAGTTGCCATGACCCGTCGCAAAGTAGCCAGCGATGACATGAACCGACAAACAAGGTTCCCATCGATAGATAAGAATAGAGAAAGACATGAGATATGGACCGTTGCTTTTTAGTTCTTGGACGAAGCTAGGGATGGATGTTAGGAACCAGACGTTAGAACAGCAGATGAGTGGTGACGAAGATGAAATCTGATCTGCTTCAATGAATTCATTCTACGGCCATTGCATCAAGCGTGTCGAGCAGTTCAACATCTTTCGACTCTCTTCATGAGAGCAGACCATAATCGTCTTGACTCTTTCAAAGACTTGAAGTCGAGGTGCTGCTCGCGCGCACAAGCTCAGTCCCACTCGGATCGCTCGGTACGAGACACCAGATGCGAGATGAGACGCAAGGATCCTCATGGTTTAGCAGTGATAATTGATTAGACGTCACAAGTAGACGACGTCAGATAAAAGCATATTTGATGCAGGATACGCCTCGACGAGGAATACAGTAGACAAGCCGACAAGGTAGGCCATGTGTCTTGCCGAGATAGCACAAGGCGACGCGGCGTCTGGAATTGATGTTTCGCCCACGGACGCTTCCTGTGCTCCTGCTGCTGCTGCTGCATGATTTGGCAAAGGATCCGCATGCAGGCAGCTCAGGGAAATTGGCCAGGTGGGATCTCCAGCATCGTTGGCCCGCTGGAGCATGGGGCTTGCTGGGCTCAACACCGCGCACAAGGCCTTTTCTGTGCTGCTGTGCGCTGGTCGACGGCGGCAGGTCAGCAGAGCCATTCTGCGGGCTAACAATTAGTAGTGCTGCAGGCGAGCGGGCCCGGAGTATTTCTGAAGATGATCTTTGGAACCAAGTGGACTCTGGTGTGCCGCTGTGGTGCGCCAAGGTCAGGAACAGGCACGGCCGGACGTTGCGATTGGCGGATGAGGGCGGGTGTTCCTGGCGCTAAGGGCAATGCAGGAGAAGAAGGTTATCTGCCGTTGGTTGTGGTCGACGGAGGCAGGGCTGGGACAGGAGAGGAGAGGAGAGGAGCGGGAGGCCGTGTATATACGCTTTGTTCAAGCATGTCGACGGGTACAGCAGAGACGACAAGGTCATGGCAGTGTAGCAATGCTAGCAGTACAACGTGTGTGATGCTGCATACATACATGCATTGTGATATATCTATCAGTTATGAAACGAGGCACGGGCAGGGTGGTGGCTCGCTTCGCCTTGCAATGTCTTTGATGAATGGCAATCTGTGTGAGGAGCCCACGCCCACGCCCATCCGCATATCGCGTGCCTCCACACTCGGAGAGGCGAAGCAAGCAAGCGTTAGTGTCGTGCATTGGCCACGCGAGGCTTGGGAGGCGCTGGCTGGCTGCATTCCAGCTCTCTCTTCCAGACCGCCCGAGGCCACACCACCGACGACTCTGTTCTACCACCGTTCGCTTCCTCGCAATCCAACAACGGGCGTGTGGGCGGCATCATTCATTCTTTTGGCATTGACCGCATTCACTCATTCATACCTCACTCATTCACTCACGTGCGCGTGTACAGCGTCACCTCACTCCTTACTGTCTAATCCCCGCCGTCTGCAACACCCAAACCTCCCCTGAAACGCCGACCAACACCTCCGTCCCGGCCACAGCAAACACACGCTTCCCATCTTGGCTTCGAAACTACTCATCCGGCTCTCGGCCTTGTGCCAACCAATCCATCGTACTTCGACCTCGCCGTCGCACAGCTCGTGACCGTACGCGGCAGTGTCGTTGTCCTGGACCGTAGAGATCAGCCAACATGAAGCTCGCCCTGATATCCGAGGCGGGCCAGCAATGGCGACAAATACAGGAGCGCGGCTTCGAAGGCAACGCTGGCGCTGCTGCGTCCACAGTGATGCATTCGGTCACTCGCACACTCGCAGCAAGAGACTCGGAGACAACATGTAAACCAAACGACACTTCCGATGCTTGCCAGAAGCCTGTCGCTGGATCACACACACAGACCATTGCCATTGCCCTGGGCGCTGGGTGAGTTCGTACGACAACTCTTGTCAATACTCGCATGACTAACCATCAAATAGCATTCCCTTGATCTGTGCAGCTTTCGTGCTTGTTTACCTACATCAACGCCACGTGAGGAAACAGCGCATCGAAGACAAGAACGACCCGCACAAGTCGCTCGACTTCGGCATGGAAGGCGTTGGAGGAAAGCAGGAATCCAAGTGGGCCAAACAGAGGAAAGGCCCGGAAATGAGCGTCACCGACGTCGACGCCCCCAAGTCTGGTCGCAAGGACCGTGGCCTGTCACTCGACGACATGGGACTCGGCAACCCTTATTTGCTTCCTGGAGAGCTTGCTGGATCCGGTGGTTCCATCCACAGCATGTCACGCTCATTACACGACGACCACGATCCTTACCGACCCGTCACATTCATCAAGGGCGATAACGAATCAATCCGCAGTCGTGGATACAACGAAAAGGGCTCCATCTACTCCGGCGTCACCAGCGTTCACTCTACCGAAAGGGCTGGCCTGGTTGCCAACGCGTCTCGCATGTCTCAATCATTCCCCAAGCGTGGCGACTCGAAGCTCTCTAACGAACCGCTATCGCCCCAAGACTCGATTAGCTCGGATGCATCATTAGCACGCACCATGCACAGCCAAAACAATGGTGCCGCCGGTCGCAAACCCGTTCCACAATCAGAACCAGCACTCGCCAACATCACAGAAAACAGTCCCCGTATTAACGTTCACTCCCCACCGCCGCCGCCGGAAAAGGAGCTCTCATCACCGCCGCCTCGCACTTCGTCCGCCGCTGTCGACGAGTCTGGCCCTGCAGCACGCAAAGGCCCGCTCCCACACATTGCCATCCCTCCACGCATGTCAACACAGTCCAGCGACTACGGGGATATCGAAGTCGATGAGATTGATGCTGCTCCTCAACGTCGCGTCCCATCACTTATGATCGAGCAATCTGACAGTCAAAATCAAAGATTGTCCGTTCAGGGCCTCAACCTCGCTCAACCATCCGCGCCAACCAACCGACTGTCTGTGATGGGTGTTCGCCCTCTGCCGCCCTCTGGTCCCGAAGATAACCCCGAAACCCGTGCCAATAGGATCCGCTCGTTCTACAAGGAGTACTTCGACGACAGCAAGCCCGAACCTGCCGGAGCCCAATACCAAGATACATACGACCTTGACTACCTCACCGATGCCGCGATCTACGACCCGGACACTGGAGGTTTCGCAGTGGCTGCACGACCTGGACGCGCAGCGAACAGACCGTTCGCAGAACCTCTCGGACGTCGTGCAATGACCCCTCCTCCTCGTGGCGCCAGGACACCTGTTCCGGGTCCTCACCGCCGCCAGATGTCTACTCAAACTGTCGGTCGCTATGGCCCTCCACGTGGACCCATGCCACCCAAGAAGGTTCTTCCGCCTCCCATGCCCTTGAAGTCACTGCCAACACCTGGTATGCTGAAGGACGACACTGCCATCTTCAACGCCGACGACTTTGCTCCTCCAGTCTCTTACCGTGACCGTCAAGCAGGTCGCGGTCTGGACAGTCCCACAGGCTCGTTGCGCCCATACAGCCCCAGTGTGGCATCTCACGTCCCATTGGCTCCCTCCATGGCCGAACTGAGCCCAATGCCCTCGCCCTTCCAGATGCGCAAGTCCGGAACTTTCACTGCACTGGACTTCGCTCCTCCCAGCCGCGTCAGAGCGCCCGGTGATAACATGAGCGATGCTGGCTCAATCCGCAGTGCTCGTTCAGGTATTTCCAACATGCACTCCGATGCCCTCCGTGCCGGTGCTTACCGCGTCTCTCGCTTGCCTCCTGAGATGGTTGGCACCCGCGATGACCTCGCTGCGCAGTTGAAGCCCAGCTGGAATATGCGCAAGGATAACACCATGGGCGTGTAAACATTCAATTCGCCTTTTAAATCCAGCCAGTCGGTCAGAATCGACTTTGTTCAAAAAAGAAAGCTTATAACGACACGCAAAGCAACATAGACTTTATCACGACAAGCACACTCTTCAAATGTGGAACCATCCAAGCATCGACGCATTCTCATTAGCTACCTTTCGGGACGACCCATCTTCGACTTCTCACGCAGTACGAATTGGGTTTTGCACTGTCCTCTTCTTTGCCCTTTTGCCCCGCCTCACTTGCAGATAGCCTGACCTCGGTCAGCCGGTTGTACAGTACGCAATGTACCTTCTTTTCGACTTCTCAGCGTCAAATATTCTTCACGTTCAATTTTTGGGAGACGAAGCTTCAGGGAGCTCAGCCCCAGGTCTCAAGCGCGGTAATTGGCGTGGCAACTTCGAACCCCAGCCTGCCTCGAGCTCTTTCTTGCAAGAACGACGTTATTTCGTAGGGAACCAACCACAAGAACCTTCTGGAAACTGCACACAATTTTTTGCACAGGGCCGGTCGTACATATGGGGAGCAGCACTTCTTTTATTTTATTGGCGTTTCACGGAAAGAGGGGACCGGCGTTTTTTTCTTCTCTTGGATGGGCTTTTGCTTCCTTTTCTTTCTTTCACAGATGAAGTGGCAATCTCTGTTTGTTCACAGGGAGCCTTTGATTCAGCTTAACAGTATTGTCAAATATTAAATGCTTTCAAGCTGCAGAGGGAGAAAGAAGAGGAGAGAAGGCTTCTTTTTCTTATTTCTTCTTTTCTCTCTTGAGACTTTGGAGACCTTCACAACTGAATTATGATCCGTCTGTGGTTTCCATGTTGGCATCTTGAATCCATGTTCATTTTGCGTAGGGTTATACTGTGGTGGCCTGCGTTAACTGATGGTTGTTGGATTACTTGTAGTTAATGATTGGGTTCGTCACGTGTAGTGCTCTGCGAGATACCTTGGACTGTGTTGTCCCTTGATCGAATTGTAGAGGGATTGTTTGTGGATGCATCTAGGGGATGGATGGTTTGTATGCGTTGAGCAGGCGCCAAGAGTTTCGGCTGCGGATTGGACGCTTTCCTTGTCCTTTGTACATGTAACATCAATTGCATTTCCACGATATACTTGTCAAATCCTCTGACAAATTTGAGATAAGGCAGCTAGAGACCTCATTTTACGTAGTCCCAGGTATTTATCTCAGTCGGAGATCATACTAAGGCTTGCGCATCACTACGGAGCGGATTCGGAAACCTGCTGGCAGGTCATATATTGGATCATCGAGATTCCATTGCTCTGGACTACAAGCCGTGGCTCAAACAAGTGGAACAACCCAGTTAAACCAGGATAGAGCGACTCACCCATCTACCAACGAGCGAAAGAACCATTACACCCACCATGGCCCAATCCAACACCCAATCCGCAAGCCCACACTCTCTCTCCCTGAAGGTCCTCCGTCTCTCCAGGCCATCTCTCGCCGCTCAGACACCCCTCCCAACAACCTCCTTCGGCCAATCTCTCGACATCCCAAGCCAATCATCCCTCGCCTACCCATCCGCCGACCACTCATCAACCTCTCCCCTAACGCCCCTGCTCACCCTCCCGGCCTCCTTCGGCGCAGCCTACGTTGGCGAGACATTCGCCTGCACGCTCTGCGTCAACAACGAGCTCAGCCTCCCCGACACCGGTAAGAGCATTACCGCCGTGCGCATCATAGCAGAACTCCAAACGCCGAGCAACACGGCTGGAATCCCGCTGGAGCTGGCCACCGCTTTCGCCGAAGAAGAGGGCGAAGCAGGAGGCGTTTTCCCGCCTGATGCTACGCTTCAAAAGACACTTTCTCACGATTTGAAAGAAGCTGGAGCGCACGTGCTTGCTGTCACGATCTCGTACACGGAGACTTCGCGCGAGGGCGAAGTGGCGAGCGGAGGCCGAGCGCGTAGTTTCAGGAAATTGTACCAGTTCGTGGCGCAGCCTGTGCTAGCGGTGCGGAGCAAAGTCAGCTCGCTCGGGATGTCAAAAGAAAATGGGAGAAAGTGGATGTTGGAGGCGCAGCTGGAGAACGTGGGCGAGGAGAGAGTTGTTGTCGAGAAGGTGTGGTTGAATGGAGGGAGTGGGATTGAGTGGAGTGGTGGCGTTGGGGGGGAGGAGGGAGGTGGTTCGCAAGGGAAAGGAAAGGCCATTGTGTTGAAACCTAGGGATGTGGAGCAGGTTATGTTTGTTGTGAGGGATCGAGGATGGACTACACCTGGTGGTGGCGCGAAGGCGTTGGCGCAGGTTGATATTGATTGGACGAGCACGATGGGCGAGAAGGGCAAGTTGATGACGGGTTGGCTGTCTGCGAGGGCGTAGATGTATTCTACTTGGGTCCAAAAGTCTAAGTGTCTATAAGGCAGGCGACTAAAGGTGGCTCTGGAATGTTTGGTTGCTACATGTATCATCGAGCAATTGTGTTCATTGTTTCTTCGTAAAGCATGATCCGGCGTGACAACTCTTAAACCACCTCCTCGAACGTCACACATTACCCAGACTACTTGTGCTTGACCACCAAGTTGACTCTAGTAGTAGGCACCCTGTCTCCAGGCGGGTCTTTCAGTGCCTTCAAAGCACCATCTCTCAGTGGTTTCAGCCTCGGATTCCGCGTCAAAATATCCTGCGTCGCCCGACTCGCAAACAAACTCAACTTCACCAAATGCTTAAGCACAATATTCCTAGTCTCCACAGCAGACAAGCCCTTATCCCCAGCAGCTCTCAACTCCTCGTAAGCCCCAGCAAGCACCTTATCAACATCCGCCCCTCGCGATTGCCGCACCAGACTAATTTCGCGGAATATTCGCTCCACGACAGGCGCTCCGTCAGGGATCATACTCGCATACGCCAGCGTCGTGCGCCGCAGGATGTCGAGGGCTTCGTCCGTGCTGTATGTCCCGATGCTGAGGCTGGTGATCAGCTCTTCGCTCAGGTTGTCGATGCAAATTCGCGCGGCGCGAGCGGTGGCGATGGCGGCTTTGACGCCGGCGAAATCGTACCAGACGTGCACGGCCATGAGGATGGCGGCACCGGCGGCGCAGCCTATGAGGCCGCCGGTTACGAGGGCGGGGGCGTTGAAGGCTAGGGAGGAGCTGGTGGTGTTGCTGCGGCGGAACGAGGGGCGAGTTGGAGTGGACACGGGACTTGTGGGTTTTTGTTGCTGCTTTGCTCGACTTGTAGTGCTGTCACTTGATTTGGGAGAGATAGCTATTGTAGACGTCGGAGGCACGGTCGGTATTGATGAAGCAATGCTCGATTTCATGTCTTGTAAAGTAGGTCGACTGGTGTTTGTGCCATTTAGAACAGATGGCGCGCTGGCTTGTCGAGTCAATGCTGTAGGAAGGACAGTAGAGCCTTTCGCAGGCGAGGAAGTATCTTTCGGCTGGTTTGTATTCGTGTTGGAACTTGCCCTGTCAGCCTTTCTGCGAGCTGGATTCTTTCGAGGCTTCTTATTAGGTGTGGTACTAGAAGGCTGGAGTTTGGCAACTGGTGCCGCTGTATCTGTTGACGCCGCCATGTCTATCTATCTACTCGGTTCGATGATCCTATGGTAGGAGTTAGTGGGACCGACAAAAAAGACATGACCATTGTAAAGTGTGTGATGTATCGTCTCATGGTCTAAGGTTCGAACTCCGTAGTTGCCTCTCAGCGGTAGGGCAAGCAGTACAGACTTTGAAGCTATACCACGAGACTGTGTAGACACGCAGGGAGGCTCAAAGGTGTCCGTGACACAAGTGTCACGTTGGCAGACATACAATCTCTAACGAAAGGTGACGTAAGTCTAGCCCTGTCCGTTTATCCTAGAGACTGGTTGCCTGATACTACGGCATATGCTAAGAGACTCCCAGCCTGCAGATCGGCACGAGCAGTCGAGAAAAGATCGAGTCAAATCAAAGAGCAGTTGTGTGTTGCCGAAGATCACCAAACACCTGTGTGTTGACAAGCTCGACAAGGTTGAAGTTGGAAGTGGAGAACACGGTTAGAGTTGTCGGGTGCCAAGGCCGATCACTTCGAGAAAGATAACGACGACATACACCCTTGCATACCTTATTCATTGCCCGTACTTCTTCCACAGAATGACGAATCAATAAATCTGTTCAAAAAAAAAAAAAAAAGAGCACAAGCATTCATGTTACGTATAGCATTTCGGTTATGATGGCATACCCTGTACACTGATGACACCATAGCAGTGTACATGTTCCTGCAGTGTTTAATATATTGCAACAGGCATGTAACCTGCCTGATCAGAGGCTGATGCTGCCAGAGAGACTGGGTCGAGTGCAATCAGATGCCAGATACTCATATTTCGAGGTAATTTGCCACTAATGAGCTTGCATGCTGGAGCTCTTGCTTGATGAATGCCCAGGTCACACATATATGAAGCAGACAGTGAAAGGAGTGCAAATTTCGTCTAGGCCTCTCTTTGGCTTGTATTCTACAGATCTATCAGTACATCCCTTCCTTCATATACACCACCGCAGGCCACAAAATGCCGTCCATTTGTTTTACATTGCTTTATACATTCCAACGATGGAGTCGAGTGCCCGGTCCTTCAGTAGCCACCTGTTGTACACCTTATCATTATTAGTTCTTTTTCCGGCCAACTTGGTAGCCCCATCCTCGAAGTATCTTCGCAACTTTAGGTGTGAGAGCCACGGCGAGCGGCACTCTAAGGAAGATCACAACAGTCTTGTGAATACCGTACGCAAGAGCCAGCTCGGTCCAGATGCCTTGTACATTGTCAGTAGATATATTAGCAAGCTCAAACACCGTAGACTTACTAGCAGCCGCAGGACGCTTCTCCACCTGCTCTCCTGCCTGTCCGATTGCCTCGCCCACCTCGTTCACCGCTTTCTTCTCCTTGCGCCAGTCGCCAACAATCGGCCCAATCATGTTCCATACTGGCTCCGTCCATGACTTGACTCTCGTCAAGATAGCGTGCTCGATCTGACCAATACGTTCTGGCCCAGCGAGTCGCACTGCCAGGAAGCAGAAAGGGAAGTCCAACAAGCTCAAACCAAAGTATACACCTAACGCTACCCAACCATACTCTTTTGAAAGCTTCTTCAGCCGCGCTTTGATTCCTGTAGCCTCAGGGCTGCCGAGATGTGGTGTAGGGTTGAGATGAGGAGAGTTCTTGGAGGAGTAAGAGCGGAAGCTGCGGAATTGCCGCAGGAGCATGTCGCGGTATGTGGAGTGCCATGATCGCAAAGGCAGAGATTTGGTGGGACGAGCTGTGAAATATGTGCGTGAAAGATTGCTGGGGTGCTGGCGCAGAGGTGTTTGCTTGACCATAGTCCTTCGTGTCGCTGTTTGAAAGATGGACTCCTGGACGGCCTTCTGGCGCAAAAGCTGCGTCATGCGGCTTGAGACAAACATGTTGGCTATGGTAGCAGCTTCTTGCGCGCTAGGTGAAGCAGGCGTATCGATGGTATAGACACTCTTTGTTATGATGATGCCTAATTGATGACATAAGGTACCTATCCTAACTTATGTTCAATGTTTCTTGGGCTTCACAAGTAGCCTCAGGCCCTCAGGCATAAACATCAGCATCGGATAGGCCCGAGACTCCGAGACTCCGATAGACTTCATTCGAGCTGTTTCGCAGTCTGGCTTCAAAGTTCGTACTGCTCCCCCAAGCGCTGAGAGGCCAATGCGAAGTTTGAACCTAGACCGCGAGGCTGTAGAGAAAATAATCGGACTCGCTACACCATGATCCTTGGTCCAAGCTCCAGCGGTCGAACGGCCAAACTCCCAGGATTGTGGCGCCGAAGACGTAGGCATCGTCAACGCCTCCTGAATGACAGGAGGGACTCGATATAAGAAGGGGCAAGCCCACTGTATTGTCTTCCAACAGCACGTGGCCTCCGCGGACGCTTAGTGTTTGAGTCGCAAGCTTCGAATGTCCTTCGAATCTCACAGCTTTCGGCGCCGACAGCAAGGTTGGACCTTGGCATTACTTGCATTATTCTGGGCTTGCAGCGAGTCAGCCGGTCTTGCCCCAGGCACACGGCTCTCAGGGCTATAGTTTAGGCTAGAGAGCCGAGAAGATCAAAGTCCCAAACGCACTAACCGGCCTTCAACCGCAAGAGGGTTCAAGATCGGTACGGCCCACTACTGGAGCTGGCTCGTTATTTCCGGTCCAGTCTCCGGCAACGAAACAACCGTCTACACGGCAATTGCGAAGGCGGCAGGCGTCTCAAGCGAGCTACAGCATATTTGTCATTCCATACCATCTTAGCGAGCTCTGAGGTATCTCATCTCTGGCTGTACAACATCTTCAGACAAGAATAGAGACGTGGGTGAACCGCCTGGATATAAGCACACGACATGGATGCGGTCTAGCTCTAAGTTTGGGCATATGACGTGAGGTACGAGTCGTCATGCTTACGAGTTACGAAGAATGCATTACTCCTGTTCTTGCCAAGCACATGTTCTGCTATGAGCAAATATTTCTTGATCTTTATCACAAGAACAAGTTTGCAGACAGACGGAAGCTTCCCCGTAGTAGGAGTGTTGCAACCACACATGCATGTGAGACCGCTGCCGCGGTTGCAAAGCGCCTGTTGCGCTGCATACCAGCCGTGCTGCCTCTGCCGTCCAGCGTTGTGGCTGGGTCGAAGGATTCCCATGACAGCACTCGGCGAAAGAGAGTTGATTATGGAGCCTTGTGAGCCCTGATGTGACACGTCGTGCCTGCCTGAACCGTCATGTGCGGCTTGCTCAGGTGCCGGCTGATCATATTCGAGAGCACAATGTCAACCGATTGAATGCTGCCATGCCGACAAACGACAGTCACCGGGATGTGCAATGCACCATTCGCATTGTGTCACGTTCGATGGGCACCTCGCTGCCCGAGACCGAGCTTGCCTCGTGAAGACAAGCGAGGTCATCATGAATGCTATCCGTGTGGCTGACAGATCAAGGGTCGAGCGATCTGGTCTGGCGCATGGACTTTGGCTGAAAGTGGGAATTATAACGGCCAAAAGAACCCATAAACATCTACCGAGACTGAGAGACGACGCTCGTGCTTTGCTAGCGAAGAAAGAACGGAGGTTGCAGGCCAGATTAGCTGTCGAGAAAGTCTCACGAATCGTTACAGCGTTGTACATGCGAAGAGCACTCGTGCGGCGGTGACGCTCTGGGCAAAGTCTAAAAACCATGTGGCTCGAGGTGAAGTTGAGTTTGTCTAGAGGCAACCTTGTCTTCACCCTTGTTGCAGCATCAAACCTTCGGATATGGTCGCCGGCGCGCCTCGCCTGGGTGCATATCTTACTTGCCCATCACAACCACAACAGCGGTCGTCGCGCGTGGAGCGCTGCAAGCATGAAGATGCCGCTCGCGCAAGCGCGTGTTACCGCATCGGGGCCCGTCAATGTCGCACCGTACGCTTTGAGGCCTGGTGATAGGCCGCACGGGAGATGGATGGCGGTCGATATCTGCCGAAAAGGCGCGTCCCCACCATGCACACGCTTCCTGCGGCGTCAACCGCTGCACGAATGCGCGAGTTGTGGAGCCCTCGCAGACCCACACAGGCCATCCGCCTAACGACATCGCCCACTACTGGCCCAAGCCGTGCTGGTTCACTGCTGTGCTAGGCGTATGTTTAACCTTCCCACCACTGATCACCTCGCCCTGCACCAGCAACACTGGTCTGCAACACAAAAGCTTGCGGCATGCCTTGGCGGCATCCCGGGCCATTCTGCGTGTGGGTTCTGGCAGCAGTGCATGGCGTTATGGAGTTTCCTGCGAAGCTTGCTAGTCACGTCGCAAGTGATATAGTGAGTAGACGCTCGAGGCACGGGGTAAGCAGGCATTGTCCCTAACCCAAGAATCGCTCACATCCCTTCCATCTCCTGCGCCTTTGCCTCATCTTATTTCGCCGGAGCCCCAGTGCCAGCGCAGACCATTACCACATCCCGTTCCTACTAAAGCGACCATGTCTATCCTCTCTATTCCTGCACCTGCCTATCCAAGTCCTCCATCGCGCGACTCGTCTTCACCCGAACCCTATCACCGCCACTCCGTCTCCGTCTCGTCGTCTGCAATGGGTGGCTGCACCACCAACAACAACAACGCGGTGGGCATCGATGGCATCGGCCAATTGACCTACCAGCGAGCCATCGACATCGCTCGCAACACCGAAGGCGACCTTGATCCTAATGTCACTGCATACCTCGAGGATGCCGTCACTGAGATCACAAATAATCTGGAATCCTATCCGGACTCTTACTTGCTCAGCAAAGACGAATTCGCTGTCTTCAACTACTTTCGTCAGCGCTTCACGGGAGAGATGGCCGAGCGCGCGGTTGATCGCTACTGGCGAAGCACCCACGCTGGCGAGCAGCAGCAAGAAGCTGATCGCGCCTAACGTCACTGTGAGCTCATCCATGGAATGCACTGTTTATCATTATCCAGCCGCATCACGTATCGCACAGAGCTAATGCAGTCGTCGCAGCAAAACGAAAACCTTACTGGTTTGCAGTCGCGACTGGGAACGACGTTGCCATTCATCACGTGGGGCTCTCGTACACTAAAGCAGGCCGGAGGCGGCAGCCTTGACGCCACTCACAGCTGCCGCGATGCCGCAGGCCACCCGCATCAGCATAAAGTAGTTGCCTCGATCGGTGAGGCCGAAGGCCGAAGGCCACAGTGGCAGCATCCTTTCACCAGGGTGCTTGCATACCCGTCGTGACAGACCATCACCGAGGAGACATGCGCCGGGAGGCTGGCTGGCCTGACTTCTATTCGCAGGGTGCAGCCCAGATCGCTGGCGCCCAGACATCAGCTGCTTCGCCTCCGGCCGAAGTCTCACGCGGGGACCTGCACTGTCTGAAGCCATCAGCTTACTTCCAAAACAACTTCGCCCTGTCGGTGTAGAGGGATGTTCGACCATGCTGCAGCGGCTATGTCGCGGTGAGGACCCGGCTGCGCTGATACGACACCGGACAGAAGGCTCCCAATGGAACTGCAGCCTTCATCACTACTTAGGCATCCTCGCTTGTGCTTCTTGGCCGGACTTGAAGGAACGCAACAGATTCGCCGGCGAGGTCTGTTTGCGTAGCTGCTTTGAGCGTTTGCCCACCAACAGTACTACCCATTTGCAGCCATACACGCGGCTCAACCCAGCCCTACTCCACTTCTTCCTCCTCGATATGCTTGTGTCTAACATATGCCTATTAATTTCGCACTGGAGTCCGCCTGTATGTCAGCCCTAAAGCAAACGGCACTTGGAAACAGGGCAACACCAGTGCCGCCCGCATAACAGCTACACATTCGACCAAGACTGTTGATGACTGGAACACTCCGCGATCGCACCGCCCTCGTGTCATGGTCCTCTGATGGTGGATAACGACATCTCAGGGCTTCGTCGTCGTTGCCAAACGTTTGCGGATCCAATGCGGGTGGGAGCTCCTTAGCTGGGGAGATGCCCTACATCTTCCTGATCCTAGATTTGCTGATTCGATAGACCCGAGGTTTAGTCACGGGAGAGATGATCTGACCTCTCTATACAGCACTTAATAATAAAAAGATAGATACCAGTTCACTCTGTTTTCAACGTTACCATTGTGTATCATTGGGTAAGCTGTACTTCCTCCTTCGAATACAAGTCTCAACCATGGATCGACGTGTTCAGTTCAACCCATCAGTGCTCCGAATCTGCATGTTTCGTTTCCTGTTATCGGCAAGGCGAAAACCGCTTGCGTGGTCTATAATTTTTCGTAGCCGCAGCACGCGGCACGCAGCCGCCCCATCGAGCTGCCAACGAACAAACGAACGTACGACGAAACTTGCCGTATCACAGGGCGGTCTACCGCATCCTCCCACGTTTCAGCTCCAAGAGTGGAGACCACACCCAAGACCCACGCAAAATCGTTCGCAACGCAGGTCTCGCCAGATTCGCCACTCGCATTTTCCTTAACCCATTCGCCAGATCGGAGGAACGTCGTCACGAGTTCATAGAATCGTCGCCCATAGCCATGCCGCCAAGGCAGGCCGTCCAAGTAGAGCATGGCCACAGACTTCAGGCCGTCGGCCTAGCGTCTGAACCTTGCTGGGATCGGCTTCTCCCTAAGCTTCTGTCAGGTAGCAGGTCTGGCTTTGCCTTGCCCGCGCGCGCTCCCTCGCCGGTGCCGTGGTAGGCCTCTAGCGCGCAAGAAAGGAAAGGGACGGTTCGACGACTCTACCCGTTCTGGGTGGAGCTTTTGCGCAATGCGGGCATACGCCCGAGCAGCAGTAGTGGGCTCCGCTAATTTATCCTTATCACGCAAGGCTGGAAGTAGGTTTCTCGCTGTTTTGGCAGTTTCGACTGCCTCGCGTTACAAGCGGCCGGGCCACTCACGTGCGCGTGCTTTTTTCGTTTGTGTCTTTTTGAGCCGCGCTGCCAGTGGGGCACCTTCTCTCTGTGAGTGGAGCTGCTTCTTCTATGTGAGTGGAGACGCCTATTGCGAGTGGAGAACGACCTTCTTTCTGTGAGTGGAGACCTATCGCGCGTGGTGCGGAAGTCGGATAGCTTAAGGTTCCGATGGGTGCATCGGATCAGAAGGGATCGAAGCCATTGCGTCTCTCTGGCTCGACATGATGATGGGTCTTTATGGCACGAGGCTCAAGCACGCTCTGGTTCGCCTGGCCTCGAGCGAGTCGAGCCTTGCCCAAGGACTGCCCATCGATAGTCACAGGGCTTTTTCGGGCCTGTTGGCCGCCACTACTTCTCCCAAGCCCCACTGCCTGTAAATTGACCAGAATGTCACTGGCGAGTCCCTATAAGCGGCGCGCTCGAGTCTCGAATCACGACAATCCTGCAACATGTCCAGGTATAAACTTTTCGCCCGGAGGCTCCGCTGTAGTAGCAGGAGGGTACTGTTAAGCAGGGTCATGCACGCACTACAGCAAAGCACGTGTGGCGGCGCGGCCAAATTTTTTCGCGATTGTTCTGTCATGTACATGCCGTTGACATGCGAGATTCCAACATCTTACGTTTTGAAGGAAGCGATCAAGGATATCATAATCTTCCCTAGCGGAGCTTGCTGAGTATTGGAGTTAACATTGTCATGGTTTCGGCTTATTTAAACTTTGGATCTTTTAGACTTTGCGGGCGATCTTCGTGGACACGACGGTTGGCGATGATGCGCCCCCAGATGTAGAGGGCGACAGTGCACCGCTGCTGTTTCAATTAGTCGGACATGCTCGTTTTAGGGGAAGATTTCGCAAGTGATTTCCAGGACATGAGTCGATGCAATCGGGACGTTATCCTTTGTTGGAAAGATATACAGAGACTCGTGGGATTTTGGTTACTGTTACAATACTTGAAACCAATAGTGAGAGCTCTATACGTTTTTGCGCTCGAAGGCATCATAGCTCCCTCCGCCGAGCCGCTTGTCCACCTGCCCCCTTCCTTCCGTTCCGATGAACACCGGACTCGAGACACATACACGTTCGAAGGATCAGTTTTCATCAGACCATCAGTCGCAATCCTGCCGGAACTCGCTTGCATTAAACTTAAGATGCTCGTCATTTAGTCTTGACCGGGCGGCCGCGCTTGGCAGGCACACTCTCGACCTCATCGTCGCTACTCTCATCGTCGAGACCTTCGGCTAGGCTGATGTTGTTACCAGTATTGCTATTCGTGGAAAAGCGAACGCTCTTCCCTTTGGCGCTTGTAGGAGTGGCCGATGCACCGGGTGAAGCATCTTCCATCATCTGCAGTGCCTGCAGCTTGGCTTTACGGTTTTCCTCGTCCATGGCACTCTGGCGCTGGCGCTGCTTCTGCACGGCAGCGCTTGGCGTGTTGCTCTGCGGCTTGTTTGCAGCTGTCCACCCGGAGGACGCTGGTGGCTGGCTGGCGGCATTGGCAGATGCACTGACCGGGGTTGCTCGACCGGAACTTTGCGTGGACGCATCATTGCGGTCTTCGTCCGCAGATTTCGTGGAGTTCGCATCGTCATCTACGTGTGGAGAGGTCGCGGCGGCTGGACGCATGCTAGGCCTCTTGCCAGCAGGCGGTCTGGCTCCGTTCAGATTTGGACCCGCATCTGCATCCACGACATGAGTCGTTGCAACAGCAGCAACTGTGGGACCAGACTTGCGTCCCTTAGCCTTCTTCTTGCTGTCCCATTGTCGGTCCCTGAAGTCGTCTGGTAGCGAGTCGGGAAGATCGTCGTCGCCGTTGTACCGATCTTTGAGGTAGTTCGGGACGGAACGTCGCTTGTTGGTATCCGGAATGAAGAGCTCTTCTTCCTCCAAATCTGAGCCGATGTCTACTTCCTCGTAGTCGACGTGGTATGCCCCGGATTTGCGTCCTGGCCTCTTCTCCGTTGCGTTTGTTTTCTTCTTCTCAATAGATCGATGACCGTAACTGTCGTCCTTTTCGACTGGGATGAGCGCTTTCTTGCTCCTGCTGGTGATGACATGTCCATGTTCCACCCTCTTCTGATACAGTTCTTTGTTGTCTTCCTTTGGGGTAATGTCACTCTTCAGAAGATCGGTCGTCAGTGGTCCAGCAGCATCTGGCTGATTTGTGGATTCCGGAACGTCTCGATGTCCATTGACACCACCGTTGGTGTTGATGCCGGTATTGCCTCCCAGTCCGGCAGCGAGCGCTGCTTGTGCCATTTCAGCCGCTTGGGCCGCCTTTACAGCTAACAATTGACCCAGTCTTCGACCAGGTATCGAGAGCTTGACGATGCGCTTCTTGCCCTTCAATGCGGCTTGCACCATGATAAATCGCCCATCAGCCTTTGCCTTCTCGAGCGCCTTGCGTTCTTTCTCCTTCCCGAATTGACGTTGCATTTTATTTTTGGGGAGTGTAGGAGCAGCATCAGCAAGATCCACGCTCTTAAAGCCGGCAGCCGACAGTCGAGGTTTCTTCGATTTCTTGCCCTTTGTCATGGCGATGTCTTCTTGCTCGCCCTCATCACTGGCTCGCTTACGCTTGCCGAAGTCATTGAAAGTCACGGGATCTTCAAAATCGTTCGTCGGCTCGACACTTCCTGGTCGGTAGGGATCCGGGTAGTTCGTGTCTCCATTCTCATCGATGTGGCCGTACATGTGCGCAGGCGGAGGCATGTAGCCAGCAGCAGAAGCCGGAGCATAACCGTCGGTTATGGGCGTATTGCCTACCGGTGCGCCGGCTAGCATTGCTGCAGGTGAAGGAACAGACATATTGGCTTGTTGCAGACGGCGTGCAAAATATGCATCAGAGTCCACGTCCACGTCTCCATTGCCAGTCAAAGCAGGATCGATAGGTGTGGCGGTTGCAGGCGTCTGCTCATAATCAACGCGGCTCTCATCCAAGTGATCATGTTCATGGTCGTCGTCGTCGTCTTCGATCTCGGCGCCGTCTTCTTTTGCTTTCTCGGCGTCCGCCTTCGCACGGCTTAAGCGTTTCGACTGGCTTCTTGGTAGCGTCTCATCATCCTTGATCCAAGTAAGGTTGCTCACACTGAAGTCCACAAGAGCCTCGACACTGCGGACATCGGCTACTTTCTTCGTGTCATGGCCGAGTAGAGTTCCTTTCGGCTCATACGGCTGCATTTTGCCTTCACGCTTGCAAGCACCGGCAAAACAAATGCCCAGACAGTGTGGACATTTCCAATCGGGGTCTTCCATGATCTCGAGCGGCATCTTGTCCCAACCTCTAAACAACGATCCGTAACACCATCCGCGGTCGCATGTCGTACAGAAGGCCATTTTCCAAGTAGCGTGGCGGTGGCAGCACACATGGCATGGCAGGTTGTTTTTGAGCCACGCTTTGCTTCTCTTCTTATTGATTTGCTTCACCATTCCATCGTCGCCTACGACGATTTCTTCCTCATCCTCTGCATCGGATTTGGGCTCTTCAACAGGCTTGTGCATATCCTTGAAGGGTCGGCGTTTCAGCTGGTCCTTGCAAACCTCCGCGAGTGTTTTCTTGGGGTGGCGTTTGCGTTCTTCAATCAACGGGAGTGGCGTCTTATCGGTAATCTGGCCACCACCGAGAGCGATGATGAGCTTGCGCCAAGTCTCGTACTTTGTTGTTAGTTCCTTCCAACGGAACTGCTCGACCCACTTGAGGCCACTGATACACCAGCATGACCTTCCCATTGCAAAACACTCCATACATACGTCGTAAGGATCGCCTTCAGCATCATCTGTGTGTCCCAGCATGTCTTTACAAGAGCCACATGATAGGAACCTGTTGAAAATGTTGCCCCTGCAGTACGCACAAGTCACATTGGAATCGAATGGAAGGTACTCCACATTCTTTGGCGCAGGTTCATCGGGGTTGAACATCTCCGACAGAAGAATCTCGGTATAAAGTGTGAAGAGATTCTTGAAGTCCTTGATGAGTTGCCTCACCTTGCCCTTGTACATGAATATATGTCCTGCCTCAGGTGCCATGCGCGAAGCCTGCTGTTGGGCAGCTCCCAGCAGACTTGCGTATTTCTGCAGAGTGTAGTAGACGATCGCTTTGTTCTTGTACTGTTCATCTCGGCAAACAATTCGACTGCGAGGTAGAGCTTCGTCTAGCGCCATCCTCAGCGTTTCTGGAGTAGTGCGGTTCCAGGCTACCTTCATGGTTCTCGTGCCGCGATTCCAGACTTGATGTGGCGCAAGTGGCGGAATGAGGATGAAATCGCCTGGTCGCTGTTCAACAACGTAAACGCTGAAAGGCGCCTTTTTCCAAGCAACAACTTGCGCGAAGTGATCTTCCACCTCAATGTCGTGGCCCAAAACACTGAGCCAATACTCTGAGACAAGATGCCGGTCCTTAGTCTCAGTCATGAGCCAGATGGAGCTGCCGGGTTTCTCGGGCTTCCCGTCCTCGTCGACATTGCCGCTCGCCTCTACCATGATGTTCTGTCCAAGACTGGCACACATTTCGCGATGCGATGGAGTGTATGTGCCCTCGTGGCCAATATAGCACATCAGATTCTCAGCGCGCATGTCTGGTGGTAACGAGCTCATCAGGTCGCCAGCATGGGCAATGCCCTTACCTTGACGTCGACCATCTTGGACTGAGCCGGGCCCGCCGACATCGCCTGTGCTCTCGTTCAGATAGGCGAGCACGCCCGGTATGTGCTCTTTCAATTTATCCCACCATACAGCTGGACAATCAATGTCCTTCAAATACACTCTCTGCTTATTCTTCTCTTTATATGCTCCCGGCTTCTCAAAGAATTGGTTGGTGAGTAGTCTCATGTTATTCAGATAATGACCGAGCGTCAGAGGTAGGTGCTCCTTGCCAGAGAGGTTCCGTGAGTTCTCGACCTTGTCGCCGCAATTGTCGAGGAGCCATCTTGGAGTGAACGTCCAAGGATCGAGGCGTTCCTCGAACCCGTCAATCACCAAGGGTTTCCCTCCAATGACCACATGCAAAAGCACGAGCTTCTCAAACGCGGCCATACCTTGTTGATCGATCATGTCGCATGATATCCGGTCAACGTAGGAGAAGTTCTGGTTGTTTTCGACCAGTGCCTTGAGGTCGAAGTCGGGCGCGATGGGCTCAAAGGCCGCGCGCGGTCGCGATGCTGGCATATTGGGAGATGATTGAGGGTGCTTCTGGTAGGCCGTAGGAAGAGCGCGGCAAAGCGACGCAGGAAGATGCTGGTCACCGTGGCATGGACGAAAGTGAGGCTGTTTCGTGGAGCTTCACATGGCGGAGAATTGTCGCATCGAAAGTATGCAGGCAGTAAGTGCAGTACAAGTAACGTCGACCAGACCAACCAGTCTGCGACGCGCTACTGTACCACTACCAGCAGCCGCCGTGTCTGCGCGAGGTTGTTGTGGATTTGTGGGTGGAGCGAAGGCTGTTGGTGGTGGCATGGGCGCGAAGCTGTCTGTAGAAGACGCGGAGCAAGAAGGCGCGACACACCGAGGTCGAAGCACGAGCCAGCTTTGCCCATCTTCTGCTTTGTTTCACTACGTGCGCCATTGGAGAGACGGAGTGGCCAGCCTTTGCGACCCATCACGAATCTTTCCTACTTATCTTTCCCTTCGACGACACGTGCGCAACTCTGGCAAAGAAGCAGTGGTGGCCATTTTTGAGCCTCAAAAGCGCCATCGCAGCGAGTCCCGCGGCGGAATACAGTAGGTCTCTCCATTGATATTCATAGTGATCATCACGTGTTAAGGCAGGTAGGTCATAGCCCATTTTCATTTTACAAGTACCAATATGCCGTCTCTTCTTGCTATGCGCCATGCTGGCCGTCAGTCTCTCTCCGGCCAGTCGACCTTCGCTCGCACTTCACAGCAGCTCCAGATCAATTACATACGAAGATGGAACATGACCGCCACCACGAAGCCCAGACCATTCGCTATTCAGGGACGACTACAGCCTATACATCTTGCAACCTTGAGAATGAATACTTCCGTCTCTACAAGGCAGGGAGAGACGAGATCGGCTGTCGCAGCCTCACAAACAGACAGTCCGGCAGTCCCAGCGGCATACTCGCCACCAACCACAGGTCTCCTTTCGCGCCTACCCAGCTCATGGGTTCCGTACGCTGAACTTGTACGTCTCGACAAGCCAGTCGGCACCAACTATCTCTTCTTCCCATGTATGTTCAGCACAATTCTGGCTGCCCCTCTCACCAGTCCGATCACGCCAATTTCAACTGTAGTTGGGACATGTCTTCTCTTCTACTCTGGTGCGATCATCATGCGCGGCGCTGGCTGTACTATCAATGACTTGTGGGACCGCAACCTCGACCCTCACGTGGCAAGGACGCGTCTACGACCTATCGCAAGAGGCGCAATTACACCTTACCAGGCTATTCCGTTCTTAGGCGCGCAATTGTTCGCTGGTCTCGCCATCCTTTTGCAATTCCCATGGCAATGCTTCTTCTACGCAACCCCATCACTTATCTTTGTGGCTATCTACCCGCTGATGAAGCGCGTGACGAATTACCCCCAATTTGTCCTCGGCCTGACCTTCTCCTGGGGCGCTATGATGGGTTTCCCGGCTCTAGGAATTGACTTGCTTTCGAACATGCCAGCACTTATCTCCGCTACTTGCTTGTATGGCAGCTGTGTGGCATGGACTCTTGTCTACGACATGATATACGCCTATCAAGATATCAAGGATGACGTCAAGGCTGGCATCAAGTCGATCGCTTTGGCACAGCAACACAACGCAAAGACTTTCCTCTCTGCTGTCGCAGCCGTACAAGTCGCGCTTCTGGCAGGCTCAGGTATGGCAATTGGTGCGGGTCCGATCTTCTTCGGTGGCGTTTGCGGAGGCGCGGCATCCACTCTGGGTTACATGATCAAGAAGGTCGATTTGTCAAATGTTGCCGACTGTTGGGCCTGGTTCAGACGGGGAGCCTGGTTTACTGGTGGAGCCATTTCGCTTGGGTTGACTGGTGAATACGCAGCGCATGCGTTGGGTTTGTATGAAGAAAGTGAAGCTGAGAGGAAGGCTAAGATTGAATCATGATAGCTTCTTGCGTAGGTCGGCCATCGCGGGTATACGATCAATATTGGCGAACAGAGCGGAAGCGAAGTACGCGTAACAGCTTGTGGACCTGGTGCCATCACGACTTCATTAACGCGCGGTCTCATCGACAAGCCGTTTGCAGCCCGTGGTGGAAGTTGGATTCTGCATTGCACTGTATCACTAATAGCTTGTACAAACAACAACAACTATTTTAGCATCAAGAACGATTTCGGCTGACCTCAACGCTCTTCCGTTTGGCCAAACCACAAGAATTAACAATTCGACAGAGACCTCAATGTCCTGCAAGCAACATGCTGACGGACCAATGATGCGACTTCGGCATTCCAAATAGGCAATCCGCTGATATCGTGGCAATCCAGGTCATGGACCCGGTGTTATCGAATGTTTGCATTAGTTCACGTTCTTTCGCCGTCAGAACTGAACTTACTATTGAGAGAAGAGCTCGCCATCAAATATACTCACTGCATCACCTCGTTTACTTGTTGTTCACTCCATTCACTCAGCTTTCTTTCTGGGCTGTTCAATACTAATCTACATTTTGCACCACTTGCTCAATGTCTGGCTCTGGAATCTGGAATTTGACATGTGCTCCAAGATAACATGGTTTGCAATTCACGACAAGCACTTCTGGTAGCCAGAGAACCGTTTTGGAACCTACCACGACGAAGATACTGACACAACGAGCTCGCCATGCTTTGCAGCCATGCACTCTGTTTCCTGACCCCGAGACGAATGAAAATGGTATTACCATCGGGATAGACGTCCTGGAGTCATGAAAGTACACACCGCACCAATTTGTCTATTCACCAAAGACTAATGAAGGGCTTGAATATCGACGGGAATGATTCTGGCAAACCTTGGTCTGTATTCATGTATGTCCCAGATGCTGATCTATTCTTTATCTCACTCTCTGTTTGTGTTGTCGCTATAATCTTTAAAAAAGCTGACCGTCTACTCCTTTAGTCCCCAGGACTTGTGAAGACTGCCGGTGATATAGTTCTCCTCCAGGGAGTCAATGACCGCCATATCTCTCTCGAACAGCTCGAATTCGAGCGAGTCGAAGTTTGACTGAATGCGAAAAGCAGTCAATGACTTGGGCACCACGACGTTGCCGCGCACGGCACTCCAGTTGATTAGGACCTGAGCGGGAGTCTTGCCGAGACGCTTAGCGATTTCGCTGATACGTGGATCGCTCAGCTTATTGCTACGAGCAAGTGGCGAATATGCTTCGATGTTGATGTTGTGCTTCTCGCACAGCGCAACGAGGTCTTTGCGCTGCCCGAAAGGATGGACTTCGATCTGGTTTACGCAGGGGACGACTTTGGCGTGCTGGAGAAGGCTTTCGAGGTGTTGTGCTCCGAAGTTGGAGACGCCGATGGACTTGACTATGCCTAGCTTCTCGGCGGTTTCGAGGGCTCGCCATGAGTCGACGCGCTTTTGTTCACATCCGGCTGAAGAGTGAAGGAGGTAGAGGTCGAAGTAGTCCAAGCCGAATTTTTTGAGGAGTCGACGGTGGCGTTGAAAGCTGACTCGTAGCCGTGGTCGGCGTCCCACAGCTTTGTGGTGATGAAGATCTCTTCACGTGGAGTACCGGTACGAGAGCACCAGGATTTCACAGCTCTGTGGTCTAACGATGTCAGCAAAAAAAAAAACTATTCGCAAGCCAGTGAACACAGGATGGGACTAACCTTCCGCATGCCTCTTCGTTCATATAACGAGCAGCAGAGTCGATGTGACGATAACCGGCGTCGAGCGCCGCGATGATCGCATCCTCAGTCTCTTATTCACTGGGTGCCTTATACACACCAAGGGCAATCTGGGGGATCTCATGGCCATCGTTCAGATCGATCGTGCGCTTGCGCTGTGGCATCTTGCGGCCACCGACTCCCTGGGTAGGGGATGCGGTGTCACGACGCTCCATGTCGACGTTCTTCTGGTGTGTAAGGTCGATGTGGGACTCGGATGCAGAGATTGCAATGGGTGCCATGGTTGCGGTGGAAAGGGTCTACAAAATGGTATGGGTCTAGAAGGAGTTTCTTTCACGTGACGTCTCTTTCTAACACGGCGCCACGACGCTATATCATGGCGTAACCCTTCATCTTCGATCGCGATAAGGATGAGTTGCATTTGCGCTGACACCTCCATGGTCACTAACGTCCTTCGAGGCGGCAACATGGTCCCTTAGGTACAGAGACCCGAAGTCCTAGCAACGGTGACACAACGAGAACCACGCTTTTTCCAGATCGCTGATGTGAAGTGTAGTAAAAGATGTTACACCTATGCACATACACAACCTATAAACAACCATAAGGGCCCGTTCACAATCCAAACACCAGCCCATATCCAACCCAAGCCAAAGAAAAAAGACACCCAATCGCCTCGCACTCATTTTCGTAATCGTTACAATCAATTCAATCAATCAACCAGCCAAGTAAACGGCCCATGCGTCCCCGATCAAGCCCTAGCCACATCGCCCTCAACCTTAGCGATCATCTTCTTCACCTTCTGCTTCTCGGCCCACTCACGACTAGCTGCACGTCCTCTCTCGGCAGCAGCAGCCCTGGCCTTGCGAGCCGCGTCTTCTTTCTCCTTCTTCTCGTTCTCGGCAGCGTTGCGAGCTGCGGAGAAGCGAGCGTAGACTTCTTTGCCCTTGGATGTGGCGCTTGTGCTGCGGGCTGTAGGAGCAATGCTCGGGCGAGATGAGCTGGAGGAAGGTTGACGCGGTGCGGCCGCGGCAATCTCGCTGGAAGTAACGTGAACGGAAGAAGGACGAGCACGCTTTTGAACAGTGAGCTGCGCGGGCTGTGAGGGCTTGGTAGAAGCCTTGGTGGACGTAGCGGGTGCCATCGAAGGTCGAGGTCTTGCGCTTCCGACTGTGTTGCTGCGTTTTAGTCCTGTGGTCGAAGACGAGACGGTGGGCTTGGGAGCAGCATCGCCTGTCATAATAGACTCCCTGGCACGGCTGGCAGCTGTGTGGCGCACGCTTGGCGTTTTTTTCAGCATGCTCGGGACTGGACGAGCTTTAAAGGCTGGCTTCTTCTCGTCGGATGGTGCCTTGTTGTTGGCCTTGGAGGTGGCAGCTGCATCTTCGCGCTTCAAACGCTCCTCGCGTGCGGCCTTCAACTTCGCTGCCACTGCTTCGCCTGGAAGCTGGAACGAGCTCTTGGTCGGAGCCTTGGTACTTTTGGCTGCCGGAGGTGGCGTTGGGAACGAAAGAGAGACTGGACGAGGCTTGCTGTGAGGGATGACTGTCGCAGTCTTGGGCTTTGGCAAGGGCTTGTCTGCAGCCGCAGGAACTACACTCTGGCGCACACCGTTAGTGCGGCCAGGCACCATCGAAGGCCTTAGCCTGGCTGTCGCTGAAGAACTGCTGGTGTCTTTGTTTCCTGCTTGGGCCATTGACAATCGAGCAGCGGCAGCTTTGGTGAGTCTGACAACAGGTGCAGGCTTTGCCTTCTTCAGTCTCTCCTTGTCATTGCTTGGCTTTGGAGATGGTTTCTTTTCAGATGAGTTTACATTCGCGATTACGAGATTGACCTTCTCGACGGCCTCGTCCATCTCGTCGAGAGCTTCGATCGAGTCTCCAGATTTGCCTTCAGAGAGCCGCGTCGGTGAGGACGATGTGACGGGTTGCACAGCAGCCGCATCGACAGAAGGGGACTCCTCCGACGGCGAGGCTTCTTGCACAGTGGCTGGAACGGCGGAAACTGTAGCTGCTGCATCCTGTTCTCCAAGTGGCTCGATCGGCTCAACCGGTTCGACCGGCTCGACATTCTCTTTGTTGCTTGTAGAACGCTTGGTTGGGGAGTCTCTGCGTAGGCTCTTGATGACTTGAGGCACTGCCGTGGCCACTGGCGAAGAAGGCGGCTCAGGCGCATCCTGATCGTAGTGTTCTGAGCTCTGGTCTTCATGAGATCCAGACTGTGTAACGATCGAGATGCTTGGTAGCTCATTCGTCGATTCTCGTCTTGTGGGCGTGAGGGGCTGGACTGCGCTGTCGGCTTCAGCATCATTGCGCTCAGGTGCTGTTGCCTCTGCGACATCACTCAGTGCTGCAGAGCTGCCGTTGTTCTCAGACTGCGGAGTGGCAGATGGTGGCTGGTTTCCGAAAGATGCTATTCTCAGCTTCGCAAGCCTTTCCGTCGTCTCGTTCGTGGCCGCATCCAATGCATCTTCGTCGGCTTTTTCAGCGGCGCTCTTCTCCTGCTGTTCCTCAACCTTTGGCTCAATCTTCGCCTCAGTCGCAGCTTGCTCCCTTTTCTTGCCCCTCGTCTTTCTTCCTGTCAATTCCGATTTGTTGCTATCTGCGCTATTTGGTGCGATGTTCCCTAGCACTGCTCTTTCAGACGGCTGTGGAGTGGCAGGATCAATCTTCTCCTCAATGTTCGACAGGTCAAGCACGGCATCTTCGTCGATATGCATGCGCTCTGCGACTTCAGCCGCTTTGGCGCGCGTCATGCGACCCATCTTGTAAAATTTGTGGTTTGTTGTTGGTGTTTTGGCGACAAGATCGCAGGTGCGTTGACGGGAAAGTGCGCAATCGCTAGCCGTGCAGTGTCGCAAAAAGTATATGTCTTGTCTTGTCAATTCTCACAGGCTGCTGTCTCAATGCGGATGGGCGCAGTGCAGAAGATGTCGCAGAAGATAGATGTGTGTTTCTGTTTGTTTACTTTGTGGCCGCGTTTGAGTCCCTGCCAACGGGAAAGCCGTGAAACAGCTTGAGGCGGGGGAAAACGCTCGGTCTAGACGAAAGCTACGGCCAATGCAACATGGCCCATGTGTTACTGCTATATTCTTCCATGGCAGATATATGTATAATTAGCCAATCTCGCTAAGCTTATGTGTTTCAATCTTTCAGACGATGAGTTATTGCAGCAGTGCAAGATCTTGGTCCCTCGGAGGCAGTCGATATCTAAACGAGACGAACTCCCGGCGCTCTTCCAATGCACTATGCAGAAGCACACGAGAGAACGATCAGTCAGGTCACCGCGAACGATAGCTATGTTCAGAACTATTCAAGATTCGTACTGTATATAAGTAATGATATAGGTTTGGTAAAACATGATATTCGCATACCCTGAGAAAAGCCGCACCAGGGCCAAAGCTAAGGTACCATTGCCGATAGTCGAAGACATTTCCAGCTTTAGCGTTGTTCTCGCCACGATGTCTTGAGATGCTTGGTTGTACAGAACCATGAGTGAACACAGATGCATCCTTTCGATTGTTCCAATAGGCAAACAAAAAGCAAAAGATTTGCCGCTTCTGTGGATCGAACACAGTACCTCCAGAAATCGCATGTGATGCGGGACTCAAGTGAACTTCAGTCTGGCGCTCTCCCAGGTGAGCTAAAGCGGCTGATTCATGTCAGTGCCGCGCACATGATCACTATATTGCTTGTTTTGATCAGCAAAAGTGACATCATGATCCTACCGGTCACAATCATGTCTCTTTCCACTGATGCTGGCGGTCGTAGTACGACATCTACTGCAACAGTTGTATGTAATCGCTCAAAAATATCAAATCGCAATTAGTCTCCTCTCCATGTGGGATGTTGGGATGTTTTACGATATGTTCGTTTGCATTACAGCGACAGTCCATAAGTTTACGGAATTTGAATTCCTTGGCATCTAACTAAGATAATACCATTATCTTCATGTTCACATAACTTCACCAGAGTCAGATAGATTCGTGTGATTTTTGAATTATATCGTAGCCTAGATCCTAATAAAAAGAACTGTCTATTTAGTATCTAGTTTGCCAGCCGTTAGCAGCGATACATGCCTCAATCCTTGTAGGCATTGAGTTTATTAGACTTTCGATCATAGATGGATTCAAGGCTTTCCAACACAAAGGCAATATCTCCTTAAGTATCCTCTCCTGTTCAGCCTTACTTTGAATACTATCTAGCTCAGGATATCGTTCGTAGATCATCTCTTTTAGCCTTGCCCAAAGGTGTTCGATAGGGTTAAGATTAGGGCTATATAGAGGCTAATCTGGTAGTATTGGGATAAAGTGATCCCTTAACCAAAGATCCACCAATCCGGCCGTATGGATACTAGCATTGTCCTGCATGTATCTAAGGCTCCTACGATAGATAGGAAGGAGTCCCTCGTTTATAGCCTCCACATAGGACCAAGCTGAATAGCCATTCTTTTTGGCTGTTGGATCCCTTTGCATAACCACTAATGGGGACCGAGTCGTATTGAGGCCTTGCATACAAATAGCACCCCAAACTATTATACAGGCTTGCTTTCCTTTTAGGAAGGTCTTAATCATATTAGGGTCCCATTTATAGCGAGGATTACCCCAAATCCAGGACCTCTTTTTACCAATCCCCTTCTCAACGGAGCACTCATCTGAGAAGATGACTTTCGACCAGTCTGTGTGGCGATTAGCAAGGCAAAAAGCCTTGCGTTTCCGACAGTGATCCTCGGTCAAATAGGGCCTCTTTTTAGCTCGCCATTGAGAGATAAAATGCTTGTGTAATAGCCTCTTGAATTGAGACCTCCCAATAGGGACACTAGTCTCATCTACCACCTGTTAGTAGGTCCATTTAGGGTGCGCTCGAACACAGCGAAGTATATTACGCTCCTGTAGGTGCGTAAACACTTTAGGACGTCCATTTCGAGGTCTCGGATTGACGTTATTGGTGTTGGTGTAGTTTTGAAAAACAGTGTGAGCTGTTGAGATAGCTACCTGATTCCGGCTTGCAACTTCAGACCACTGTAGTCCGGCCGTACGGCTAGCTATAATAGCAGTTTTATGCTCATTTGAAAGCTGACGATTAGGCCTTCGATTTCCGCTTATCGGCATAAGGATATCTTGCTCGGTCATAGTGTTGTGGGTGGTTAAAGATAGAAGGTGAAATACCTCGGGGGTGAAGTGCGGGGAGTTTTCCGTAAACTTAGGGACTAGTACTGTACAGGTCCACTCAAGTGTGAAAGATCAGAGAACTGGAACGTTCAAATGATCGATTGATGAACCGGACCTCGCTGTTTCCATTAGTAGATTCGGCTATTGGGAAAAGCAAGAGGAAATTCTACCTATTTATCAAAACAGGGAACGGGTCACTTCGGTTGTGCAAACGGAAAATGAATGCATGCATTCCTGGGTATATTTTGTTGGTGGGGTTAGAAGGGTTACAATTCGAGTTGGGATTCTGTCCAATGACGTACGTTGCCGATCCTTCCATGCACGCCCAGCCACTTGTGCTCTTCCTTACATCTTAGGAGAGCAGTGTTACCTTCCATGCAACTATTTACCATGAACGCAGCACCTAGCAAATCGAATGCACCTTGATGTACGCGTCGACTGTCTAGAGTCAATATCAACATGTCCGATTTGCCGTACCAACACGTTCATCGCCATCTGTGAAGTACAGCAACATCCGGCGAAATCTGGCCGGCTGGAAGCTTTTTGTTGCGTCAATGGCATTTGCTGCGAAAGGTAGAAATACCTCTGTCTCGCTCGAAAAATGAATCTGATGTCCTTTCTTCCACTTACAACTGACTAGTAATACCAACATGTCACCACAAACAAGCATCCTCATCGCCGGTGCCGGCATTGCCGGACCTGCTCTCGCAATCTTATTGAACAGGAATGGCTTCAAGACCACCATCGTCGAACGAGCGGAAAACCTAAGAACCACCGGCCAGCAAATCGATGTGACCGGACCAGGCGTCGAGCTCATCCGCCTCATGGGTGTCGAGGATGCCATCCGCTCTCGCACCGTGAAAGACGACGGACTCAAATTCGTCGACGCCAACAACAAGACTTTCGCTTCCTTCCCGGTATCAGACAGTAGTGCTAGCCTTGTCCGAGAGATCGAGATCATGCGTGGCGACATGGCAGACGTCTTCTATCAGGCCACCAAGGACAAGACGGAATACATCTTCAACGACCGCGTTGCATCACTGACCGAAACCGAGAAAGGCATCACGGTCGGCTTCAAGAATGGTGGCGATAGGACTTTCGACCTGGTAGTAGCCGCCGACGGACTCAGCAGTCGAACCCGTGAAGTCGCCTTCGGAAAGCCCAAGGAAGCTTGCATCAAGAGTCTGGATCAATGGACTGCTCTCTTCCTCATTTCCCACACCCCAGAGGATGGCACCTGGAGCCGAGCATACAACGCCCCTGGTGGCCTCGCTCTCATCGTCCGTCCAGACATCAAACGAAAGCGGACGAGCGTGTACCTTGCCCAAGGCACCCCAGACGTCTCCATCGTTTCCAAACCTGTCGAAGAACAGAAAGAGGAAGTCCAGCGGATCTTTGCCAATGCTGGTTGGGAAGCGCCCCGTATCCTCTCGGAAATGGCCACGGCGGAGAACTTCTACGTCCAACAGACGGCGCAGGTCAAAATGGACTCGTGGTCTACAGGGCGCACAGTCCTGCTTGGCGATGCAGGCTACTGTCCTGCGCCCGTCAGCGGACTAGGAACTACCATGGCTCTTGTCGGTGCATACATTCTGGCAGGCAATTTGATCACACACGAGCACGACCTTTCGAAGGCGTTGGAGCAGTACGAGAAGCAAATGCGACCGTTCGTCGATTCGGCACAGTCACTTGGGCCTGGTCTTCCCGCCATCGCCACGCCGTATACGGAGTGGGGTATCTGGGCGTTGAGAACTGCTATCAAGACTGTGGGATCGCTGATGGGCGCTTCTCGTGTCACTGGCCTTGGTACGGTGCTTAGATGGGCGTTTTGGCCTTTGTCGCTAGCCTTGAGGCAAGTGGGGTGGCTTGGAGGTGTGGAGAGCATGCCGCTGCCGAAGTACGAGAAGATGAAGAAGAAGATTTGAAAGCCAACACGAGGCTTTACAACTGCATTGTGTGTCGTAAGACTGGATATCTCAGTGGCGCGTGCGATCTAGGCCGTAGTGGTACGCAGTGGTGGCAGCACAAGGGACATGTATTGCTGCAGGAAGGTCGTTTTGTAAGATTAAGTAAGACCACAGACACTCTGAAATAGTATTAATCTGAATATATCTTGCCCAGAGTCATGGTCATGGGTCGTGCGTCCCTCTACACCAGAACTCACAGAAGCTCGAGTCGCTCTACGCAGCTTGCACATTGTTTTGCAGTCATTCAATCTATCAGTAAGCAATGGCCACGTTGTCAAGCGCTGTGGCTTCGTCATAATTCACTTGCACCGGCGACAGCAGCACCAATCATGACACGCTGCGTAAGTTCGGCTGAAGCTTAAACCCCGCGTGCATCACCCACGTAGCCTTGACTTGAGATGATCGAAAAGCACAGCTTGCAATGATGACAAGGACCAGCGGAACATTAGTAAAGAAGCAATTGCTCATGGCAAGAACAGTATATGCACAAGTGAAGGGCTTCATAGGTTAGCTACTGTCATGCACAAATATGTACCCAGCCGCAAGCATCCCTCGATTGTCGTCACGAAGGGATCGTTGCCGCTCCACCCGATATGTTCATCCAGCCAGTCAAAGGCCAGTCGCTTAGCAGTTGTTGTAAATGGCTAAGAAAATTGTCAGCACAAGAGTTTGCGAAAAAAACATCATGAAAGGTAAACATACCGCCAGCGAAAAGAGCGTAAGAGTCAGCGTTGATAAGAGCCTGGGAGGCACTGAGACGGGTAGAAGCAGAGTAACCGTAAGCGTTGTCAACAGTGCCAGGGCTGTAGACGCCAGGAGCGTGAGTGGACTCGTGAAGAACAGTGGTGGCCTGATCCTGGCCGTAGCAGGTCCTGGTCAGGGGAGTGAGCTGGTTAAAGAAGGTGTTGCAGTAGGCGAAGAGGTTGGCAGACGGGAGGGTGTAGGCGAGGACGCCGGCGGAGCAAGCGCCGTAGACGTCGGTGCAGTAGGTGCGAGTCACGCCGCTGGTGGTGGAGCCGCAGTCGTTGGCGACGGCGCGGAAGCGGGCGGCGACGGTGTTGCGGGTGGTAGAGGACGTGGTCTTGAAGAACTCGCTGAACTTGGTGGCTGAGCCCGAAGCGGCTGCGGTGGCGGCGTTGGAAGCGAGGCTGCGGCAGTTGCTGATGGCGGTGCGGATGGCAGAGCCGCGGGTACCGGTGCAGTCGCTCTGGACAGCGGTACGCTTGGTAAGCTTAGAGACTGCGGTCGAGACGGTGGCAGCCTTCTCCGCGTCGACATCAACAGAGATGGCTTCGCCAGAGTAAGCGAGGACATCTCCGGTGAGCTCGGTGGAGCCTTCCTCAGCGTAGAGGAAGCCACCCGCGGTAGAAACGGTATAGGTACCGGTCTCGGAGAGCTCGTACAGCTCAGCAAGCTCAATTTGAACCTCGATGGTCTCGCCGGCCTTGATGGTCTTGAAGACCTCCTCAGGGAGGTTGGTGTAAGCCATACGCTGGAAGAGACCAGTGAAAGGGGCCGGGGCCGCGGACGAAGTGACGGTCAGCTTGTCGATTGGGGCATCGTCAAGGAAAGACTCCTTGTAGAACAGCTTGTAGTCAATCTCGGCGGCGTTGGTGAGCGCGACCTTGACCTTGCTGTCCTCAGTGTGGGTGAGCTTGACAGAGAGAGGAGAGTCCTTCTTTGCAAGATCAACAGCCGCAGAGCTGACAGTAGTGGCCAGAACGGCAAGGCACGATAGAGAGTATCTCATGTTGACGGATTGAAGTGGCTGAATGGAGCGATTGACGATGCTGATAGACTGGAACGAACGAACGATGCTGTTGCTGTGTTGTGGAATGGTTGTTTCAAAGCGAGATCTCCTGCTTTACTTATACCCTCATGGCTGTATCCAAGGAACATGAGTGCTCATTCAATTCCCTCATCGCTTGAAGCGCCAGCATGCTTTGTTCGAGGGTTATCGTTCATCTTGGCATGTTGCACAAGATAGATAAATTGCTCCGCAGGTATGCTTGGCTGGCGATGCTAGATATGGCAGGTCAGCGAGGTGGAATTCTTGGTATAATTCTTGGTATACCTCTACTTGCCCAGAGGTCGAGAGTGAGATTGTGATACAGATGCAGGCCAGGCCGAGAGATCGGCAAGTAGGACGAAACATAAATCAGTAGCAAGGAGCGAAAGGGGAAGTTGTCCGGCGCGAACAAGTGAGCGTGCGCCAGGGCAGACCGTGGGTTCTGCTTTGTCTTCGGCGGTACATTGAAGCGAGAGGCTTGGTGGGCGAGTAGAAGGCGTGGAAGGGCAGGATTGTGGAGACAACTAGCTCCGTTGCAGAATGCGAGTGAAGCCACTCCCAGGCATGGCGTGCAATGGCAGCTGTCCGCACCGCACCGCGCGGGAGGATTGCTGTATGATATCTCCCGAGATCGCCGCCAGGATCAATAGTGACTTGGGTAGCGATTCTTGGTATACTTTGGAAAGCTGCAAACTACAAAACGGCGTGATTTCCTATCAGCTTGGCCAGAATGTGAACATGTTCATTGGAGGAGCCATTTGACCGTCAGCCTCCACATTTACGCTCAATAGCCAAAGTAGTTAGATCTGCTCTTTGTGTGATAGCTGTGGTTTTGCGATAGGCGACATATTGTCCATCGAGGTACTTCCAGAAAGCCAGCTGAGTCGTACGGATAGCCGCTTGAGGAGTTTCACGAGGAATGTGGTGGGCCAATCACCGCACGAGATTAGCGACGACAGGAAAGTACAAGAAAGGCCTAGTTGACATGGCTCAGGCACGGCTCAAACAGTACAACCCTTGAAGGGGCGAAGGAGACTGCCCTCGAACTGCCTATGAAACGAGACGGGTAGGGCGAAGTCTTGGAAGGTGTAGACCTCCAAAATAGTGTGAGGAGGCTCTGGAGGATCGTCACAGAAGATCCCGAGTTTGAAAGTTCGACCGGCGGAGAAAGAGTGGAGCGGTCGACGAGGTTGCATCGTCGTTATCACGCGATAGCACGATAGATGAAATCTAATGAGCGACGATGTTGCGTGCCAATAGACGTTCGCAGAGGTGGTGTCCATCAAGTCGTTCCTTCGGCGGCTCTGTTCGCGCCTTCCTCTCCTGGCCGGCTCCTCCGCTCGCTAGCGCCTTGGTACGTGACTCTAAAACACGCCCAGCAAACTCCTGTACTTCAACTGCATTTACATGCATCCAATCATCGTTGCGTGCTTCGAGGCCCGGACGACACTTTTCCGTGCTGCTGTCAACAAAGCCTGCTGCCACATGCTTGAAATGCCTTCCACCAGAATGCATGAACAAGGGAGTGCATGGCGCTGTGTGAAACAACCTCGACAGCCTCTCTGCTTTCGCTTCCACCATCACTGACGCCATGTGACAGTCTGTCATGGAATTTCTCCTCTTGACGATTCTTATCGCAAAGTCACCTTAGTACCTGCAGGCAGCCGCGTAATGCCTTGAAGATCAACATCTTCTCCACAACCACTAGTCTTATACCGAGGTGATATACAACTCACTACTACTGTCTTCACATCTAGCGCATGCCGGCCCAAACCAGACGAACTGTCCTCTCGCGCACGGCCATCTCCGACACAGCACTAGCTCTGGCCGTCATCATCGTCGTGTGGATCACCAGGACCACTTCTAACTCTTCGCACAAAGCCACTGCGCCATATTTCTCATGGCCCTCCGGACAGCCATAGCAGCAACCGCATTCGTGGGCACTATCGCCACACTGTACCACGTCACCACCTCGCAGACGTCCATCATGGCATCTCTTTCTCACGACCAAGCACCTCTCAGCGACGTGAGCGTCGAGCTCTCCTCAGCCGACGCTCCTCTCACCATCAAAGTCACTATCCGAAACGACTCGCCCGACAAGACCTTCTCTTTCCTCAGCTGGGACTCGCCCTTCGACCCTCAAGCTGTCAACACGGGTGTTCTCAGCCTCAAAGATGTCGAGACAGGTGACGAAATTCAAGGACCTGGCCTGAAGTTGAACAGAATGTTGCCACCGCCTCGCGATGATCTGGTCGAGATCAGCCCGGGACAGTCTGCCACAAAAGAACTCGGTCTGAGGTCTCCTTGGGTTCCAACTGATGGTAAGAAGTACCAGATTCAGTTGCGAGGCAGCTGGAGAGCTGCTTGGGCAAAGGCGGCGACCGATGTCACTGATCGAGAGCTGGAATCGATGGGAACCGATGGTTCTTCGAAGTCTTTCGAAAGCGGGCACTTGGAGATGCAGCTGAAACAGTAAGATGTATATATTATGCTTATGAACTACTTACGCCAATGTAGTCTTATGAACCATAGGGTTGTCCCAAATTATTACCTGCCAGAACCGAAAGAAGTCGAGCAAGGCAGCTCGCTTCATGCATCGTTCGTAAACGCCATAATTCCCACCATCGATCTCATGAGAATAGTCTAGAAAAGGCAGCCTGTTTGGTCATTCTTGATCACATCGTCCAAGTTGGAACCCAGCAGACCAGCCCTCGCGATCCAAGCCTGTGAAATTAAAAATCAGCATTAAACCACATACGACTACGGCCAAGAGAGTCCTTACATCAAGAACAGAGTCTTCCACCTCGCGCTCGCGGCTCAGCACAAATAGCGTCGTGAAGTTGCTCGACTGCACAATGGCGAAGTCTCCGGTGTAATCTACCACAAGTCAGCAACTGAAAACCCTCACATACAAGCTCACAACAGCGCTTGTGAGAAGATCTTCGTACCCTGCACAATGTAATTGGGACCAGGGCATTCCGGACCAGGCTGGCCAGGAAATCCAACCTGGAAGACACCGGCAGCACCATACGTCGGGTTTGCAGACGCAGCGGTACCAAGAATGTTCACGGCCTGGCCTTCGGCTTGACAGGTGTTATTCACAGCGACGGTGCCTTCGTCCTGTTGGGCCTTGTCGTCAGCACGAATCCTGCTCTCCTCACTTCTTCTTATTGTGTATGAGACTCACATTAAGCGCGTACTGCGCCTGAATGCACTTGCACCCAGCGGTGAACGGCGCAACAGTGCCAGCTACTTGGAACCATTTTCCTAGGTACGTCTCGAGTTGGAAGCCGATGTCGGCTTTGGGGTAGTAGCAGTGTCCATCCCAGGAAGACGGCACGGCGTTGAGGGTTTCTTCTGAAGAGGCGAGGGCCGCGAGCGCAAGCGAGAGGGATGCTGTGGTGAAACGCATGTTGTGATTGTGAAAGTGTTGTTTCGGTGTAGACGAAGTATCAGGTATAGAGAGGCTTGAGTGTTTGATGATTTTGGACTGGGATGTGGGAGTCGGGAGTTTCTGATTGATGATGTATATATGTGACTGAGAAACAGCCCTACGAATGTTCAATTTCTCTCTACTTGTACATAGCGATGGTTGGTACATTACTTCATTATTGGCAATAATGCGCATCGCAGCAGCTGTTGGAAGCGAGCGTATACGCAGTTGTTACGGATTGGGATAGTTGGTTGTCGTCCATGACGGAAGCCGAGACGGTCTGCTCCCGCTAAGGAAAGCGTAAAGCGTTGGCTTCTGGCGGAGTGCGACGATGCGATCTGTTGTAGTCGAGTCGACGCTTGATATGAACCTCTACGTACAACAAGTTATTGATAGTGTTTCGAGAAATGTTTAGGATCTGCAACGAGCCATATGCATAAGATAACACCTCTGCTTATCTCTAGCTATCTATCACGGATTTATTACGGATGAAATTGAGATTGTCTTGCACCGAGGCTGAACAAATCTGCCAAGGATAAATATCCTGTACTATGCACGTCATCGCCATGTTTGTTTCACGGCGCGCCAGCCACGCGACAGACTCCGGGGGATCCGTATGCAAATGTGGAGCATCTTCTGCTGCCCTCGCTTACGAACATTTCGACGGGAGGCGAGTCATGCTGTAAGGAGAAGACTCGGTGCTTGATGTTTGACTACGCGTTTCGCCAGGGTTATCATCAAAGATGTGGTACGAAGAATAGTAGGAGGTGCGGAACTGGAAACAGCAAATAACCCGCTCATCGCCCTCACTGGCATACAGTCCAGACAGGACATTGGAAATCAGCGTTCATTAATGCTCTCTAGCACCACTATTCAAGGAGAAGGAGCAGTAGGAACCCTCCACTCATTCAAGCCTCACCCAATAACTCGAGATACTGGTTCGTAAGGTCGACAACCATATCTTCGAGTGTTTTCAACTTTCGTCCAAGGACCTCCTCGGATTTGCCTGCATTGGAGACACCAGGCTTTGACTTCTTGGTCCCAGCAGCCGAGAATTTCCCTGTCGCGATTGCTTCCGGGAATTTCTCTGCGGCGATCTTGGGCACGTCGTCCCAGGTGATGTCTGTGTTGGTTAGTGATTTGATGTTCGCCTCATAGCGCCAAAGTGTGTGGCTTACCTCTGCTGATGAAGAAGTTCTGGACAGGCTTGGTCTTCGTGACCTTAATCTGGTCGAGAGCAAGGACGTGGAGCCACGAGACGTCATCCACGTGGACGGAAACGCCAATCTCGGGCGGCGTGGTCGGGTCGGTGTCTCCGGTCAAGAGGCGGAGGAAGACAGCATTGGTGCCGTCGTAGAGCTGCTCTGGAGTGTTTGCGTGGATGTTACGCCCGAGAACGTACCTTGAGATCGAGTTAGTAATGTGTTCACTCTCGTTGACTGATATCATAGTCAGTGGATGAGCGCAAACGCAGCATTACTCACGAAGGTAAAATGTTCACAATGTCAAACGAAGGCGCTTGCTCCGCCATGAACCTGTCAGAAGCATTCAGGGCTGCAACTTTGGAGGCCGTATAGGCCACAAATGGGTTAGCGAACGGTGCTTCCAATTCGGGAACTCTGTCGTCGCCGGATGCGATGTGGCCCGTTGGCGGATCGTCAGAAGGGAAGAGTATGGCCGGAGGGACGATAGCAACCGTGGACGAAGTAATGACCACGCGCTTGACAGTGCCAGATTTCTGCGCTGCCTCGAGTGCGCGCAAGGTTGCGCTGACTGCTGGCACGATCAACTCGTCGTGTTGGCGCTCTGGTGGGATGTATCCATGGAGCGGGATTGGGGAGGCCAAGTGGATGATATAGTCTGCACCAGCCGCAGCTGTGTCCAAAGCCCCCGGAGCTAGAAGATCTGGAACGAGGGCGAACTCTGCTTTCTCGATGCCCGCAAGGTTGAGGTTGTCGAGCAGATACTGCTTTTTGTCATCGCTGCGGACGACGATGCGGACCTGGTAGTCCTGCTGGAGTAAGATCTGCAAGACGCGACCACCAATAAAACCGGTGGCGCCGGTAATGACAACGAGTTCTTTACCCATGGTGATGGTCAAGTGAGATCTGAATTTGTTTCTGATTTTGGTGGTGGTTAATCTTTGGCTGAGGCCGAGTGGACTGTATGAGCTTGTTGAATTTTAAACAGATCCGTGGAAAGACATGTATTTATGTGTTTGTCTGTTCCATGACTACAAGATGAGGAAGTGTCTTGCTTCCAAATCCTCATGGCGTTCGCGTTAATTGATCAGCAAAGTGCTGTGTTCCTCCGATACCATGCAGGCTTACGCGGTGCACATAGACTGTTGTTGTAATCAAGACAGAAGCATCGCCCACCTGGTCTGCAAGCGATGGCGAGCTGTGTGTTTGATTAGAAGGAGAAAGACACCGTCCTGCAGAGTATGTCTTATTCAGCATAGGAGCTCCGAAGAACCAATGATTTGCTCCTTTTGCCTTCTTAGAAGCAATGCGATACGAGACAAGTATGTCACACTACTGGCTTAGCAAAGCATCAATTGCAACGATATCGGCCTGGCGCAATGTCTCCTGATGTTTGGGGATGCAAGATTAGTGATCATAGCCGAGCTGCAACTGGCCTGGACAGCTTCCGAGCGGTCCTCCTTCGTCCTACCACAGGCGACTGATAGCAGTACCGTCTGCCCAGATTCTGTACACACGCATACCTCACCGATGCATGTGCTCTCAAGGTAACATTGAATTTTTTGTTGATCAGCTCAGCATAGCGTCACATGATGATACAGAGGTTATAGATACTCCATGCGACAACTACGCTTGCCGCCGATCAACACTGCCACGTGGATATCAGGCTTGGAGGATTGCCTGCAGGTACGAATCACCTTCGGCATACCGAACCGGACCGAACAACATTGGACTTCCCTCAGAATCTCTGCCCGATGTTTACCAACATTTCCACGCCGTGCAACGATTTCACCACATCCTGAAGACAGTATCTCATACATAAGCGCCTAGCTTCATCAAACCCCTAGAAATACGGTCATTCCTATGGCAGACGATCTCGGCCGCGCCACGCTGGTGCGCAATCCAGAGTACGAACGCAACGGCTTGAAATCATACGTGCGTGCTCTTCAGAAGTACGGCATCACACCGACCGTGGATGGTCCCTTCAGCGGTCGCCCTGGTGAGGTCCAGGTATGTCAAAGATCCTTGCGACAAGCCTCTCCTTCGTACTGACCTCGTGCAGGTTGAAGATGTCGAACACAACACTCTGTACATTGCCGAAGTCAGTATCGGCACGCCACCGCAAACGGTCAAACTGAACTTCGACACTGGATCTGCCGATACCTGGGTGTAGAGCACCCTGCTCCCGAAGGACATTTGTAAAGATGGTCGCCACGCTATCTTCGACCCGACGAAAAGCTCTACTTGGAAGGATGACAAAACCAGCAGCTGGCAGATCGCTTACGGCGACAAGAGTACAGCATCCGGCACTGTCGGTACAGACAATCTCAACATTGGCGGACTAGTTGTGAGGAACCAAGCCATCGAGCTCGCCACCTCCGTTAGCAAGACTTTCATCGAAAACAGAGGAGACGGTCTGCTCGGACTGTCCTTCGGCAGCAATAATTCAGTCAAGCCTTTGACCGTCGCAACGCCTGTCGAGAACATGATCCTGCAAGACGACATCCCACCCGAGGCCGAGCTCTTCACAGCATGGCTCGGCAACAAGCTCGAACCCAGCTTCTTCACATTCGGATACATCGATGAGAAAGCCCTTCACGGCCAGCAGCCCACCTACGTACCCTTAGACAACAGCCAAGGAACCTGGATGTTCGAATCAAGCATCGCATCAATCAACGGAGCCCAGTACGACCGCACTTTCAACAGAGCCTTGGCAGATACCGGCACTACTCTCTGCCTAGTGGCCGATTCCTTGTGCGAGCAAATCTACAGCTCAATCCCCGGCGCCACCAAAAGCGCCACGCAGCAAGGCTGGATCTTCCCAACCCCAACCGACCTCTCAACTCTCCCCAAAGTCGCCCTTTCCGTCGGCAACGCCCTCTTCCACATCAAGCCCGCGGATTTTGCATTCCAGGACCTTGCCGACGGCACAACCTACGGCGGCATCCAGTCTCGCGGCAGCCAGGACTTTGACGTCCTGGGTTGTGTTTTTTTGCGCTGCATCTATGCCATCTTTGATCAAGGCAACTCGCGCTTTGGGTGTGTTGAGCGAGACCTGCCGCCTTCGGGCAAGCTTGAACAGCCAGCGACGGATCCGGGGAGGCTTCTGGAGTTGCCGCCGCCTTCGACGACGTCCTCTTCACCACGAAGGTCGCTCAGGAGGAGGATGACGATGAAGCTCTTGCCTTGTTGTATGGGGGATAGCAGGGCGGGGTCTAGCAAATATGAGTAGGTGGAAGTGATGTGCGGGTTTCGGCTACGGGGTTGCTGCGCTCGCGCTGATGCTTGACTTTGAACACCAAACCTATGATCCACCACAAGCTCATCTAGACTACGAGGTCACTATGCAGTGAAGATCCGAAGCAAACGTAAATGTTCTGTTACTACCACTTTATCATAAGCGATTTTTCCAATAAGTCATGCTCAATAATTCATATCGTCGTGAGATAAGCGTCCCGCCCCGCGTCACTCCGCCATCAATCAGTCATCTTCACTGTCACTGTCAGCAGTGTTAGAACCCTCCCAGCGACTGCTCACTAAATCATCATCCTCAAGGCCTTCGAAGCGAACCATCTTCTCAGCAGTCTCATTAGCCCTCAGCTCCCTCTCTTTCTCAACCTGCTCGTTCAGCCAGAGCAAGGTCTTGTCGAAGAAATCGAAATGCGTCAGTGAATTGTGAGCTCCAACCGTCATACCGATCCCAAAGCTCTTGAACCTCGTTCGCAGAACTTCGATTTGTATCAGGTATTTCTGGAACGCGACAAGTGAGTGGCTCTTGGAGAAGGCGAGGCGAAGCGCTGCTACGAGGACTTCGTCTACGCTGGTGTGCATGACGGGGAGCGTGTGGTCGAACATTTTGTCGAGCTTGCACTGGCTTGGGCGGAGTTCGCAGGCAGCTGAGGCGCACCAGAGGAGCTCGAGGAGCAGTTTGGTGATGCTGTCGGCGACGTAGGGTGCGGCGTTGGCGGTTTGGATGAGGATGATTGTGGGTTTTGTGGCTCTGTTGTTTTCTCGCCTGCGCGACCTTTTGCTCGTCAGGGTTTGGTTGTCTCGTCGCACTTCACATGCTTCGAGCGCCCCAGCGAGGGGAGTTGGTCTGCTGGGAAGTTGTTCTATCATGGCGATGGGCTGTTCGCGGACATTGGGACTCTGGATTTGTGGCGTGATGGGTTTGCTATTCTGCGCTTGAGCGTGGCTGACAGGAACATCTTCGGCAAAGTCAAGGAGAGTCTTAAGACTCTGGCTCACATCGTCGAGCGCGGCAGAGAGGTAACAGAACATATTCGCTCCTTTTCCTGATTTCGCCAGGGCCTCGTCGATCTTCCTCTCGAACTTGCGGCGAATCACACGCTTGAGGCTTGCAAGTTCGACGCTTCCCGCATCAGCTTGTTGAGAGTAAGGAGGAAAGCGTTCCTCGTCGTCAAGATTTTCATATGCCGGCGGCAGGTCACGACGTTCGTCATTGCGTGCACGCTTGTCCTCTACTTCGACGACTCGCAGCTCTTGAAGGTCGGACTGTAGAGTGGTGTTGTAGTGCTGAAGATGTTCGGTTTCCATGCGATAGGATTCTACTGCACGTTGAGCATTCAGAGTCTGGGTGCGCTCCACCAAGCTTTTCTCGTTGGCCTTCTCGAGCTTCACTTTGTACTCTGCAACTTCTTTCTCATGGCGCCGCTTTGCAAGTTCGGCTGCCTCTGCGGTCTTCTTCAGCTTCTCCTTCTCTCGCATGATGTCCATCAGCATGTCTTGCTTCACCTGGTTCTGCGCCTGCTCAGTGAACGCTCTCTGTTCGACAAGTTCAGCCTCGAGCTTTGAGATCTTCCTCTTCTGGCGCGCATGGACAGCTTCGTTATGTCGAAGGCTTGGCTGCTCTGGCTCCTTTAGTGAAGGTTCAGGAGTGTCATCACTGTTGTCTACGGACATACGCTCCGCCGGGATGGTCGCGTGCTCCGTCGAGGAGGAGGGTGCAAGGTTTCTGCGAGAGATCCGCCTTCTGACGGGGATGGAGGTGACTTTATCATGCTGAAAGGGCTCTACGCGAGTGTTTTCGGGATTGTCTGCAATGTCAAACTCGGCCTCAGTCGTGGCGTCGGATGGTAGGGAACGTTTACGGCGCTTCACGGGTGGTTCGCTGTTGGTCGTCTCTGCACGTGGTTGCTTTGGATCTTTGCGCTTCACAGCTGGTCCCTCGCCAGACAGACAGGTCGTCTGAGGTCGCAGGCGAGCACGAGGACGAAGGGCAGAGGAGGGTCCCGCAGAGGATTTATGTGGCGCTGATGGGTTCATGTTGTCCATAACGAGTTTGGGAGCGGACGTCAAGCGGGTGGAAGAGTACGTTGGAGTGCCAGATTATCATTAATGTCCTTAGCGAGGGAGAACTCCAGACTGACTGGCAACAGCAGCCGGTGGTGTTGCAAACCTCATACGCTGAGGTGAGCGTGGAAGTGGAGCGTAATGGAGGAAGTCGAGCTGTCGTTGTGGAGCTTTTGGAGGTATCGAGTGTGGGGCGCTCGCGTGGCAGCCTTGGGCTGTGACACGCGAGCAGGCGCGTAGAGTGCTGTCTGACCTCGTTCGTTCTCTCAATACATGACACTCTTGTATCATATATTCAAAGACCTTCATTTGATCTCTCAGCATCGCGTGTGTCGACGCGTTCCACGTTCATAGACTGAGCAATACTTGCAGACCGAATACCCACACTGCCATGGGAAGCCAATACGCGATTGATCGCATCGCAGGAAGCGATTTCGAGGCGATCTTATCACAATATCATGATACAGTACCCGCAAAGCTGGCTGATCTCGAAAAGCAAAGGCTCTTAACGATACCGAATGTTGTTGCGAAAAGACGGGCAAAAGGTCAAGCTTATCTGACCAAGACTGAAGTCGCCACACTCGTAGATTGGAAGCTGTAGGTTTGCGTGATCTGAGCATATGTATATGCCTCCTTCTATTCGAGACCTGTTGACTGATATCATGTAGCTCTCATGGGAAATTCCGCCCTTCTCTGAAAGGTCTCGTACAGCAGAACAGCGAGGAGTTCGTGAAAGAGACCACTACCGAAGGCTTTTCTCCAGGTTCATGGAATCACAGTCTGAGCGTCCTCACTCGATTGAGAGGCATTGGTCCTGCCACTGCGGCTCTATTGCTGTCTACTGGTGACCCGGAGAAGATGCCCTTCTTCTCAGACGAACTCTTCCGCTGGGCTTTCTGGGAGAACAAATCTGGTGCTGGATGGGATCGCAAGATCAAATACTCCATCAAAGAGTATAGCGAGCTGAAGGAGAGAGTTGATCAACTGCGAGAGAGAATCGGCAAAGGAGCAATTGAAGCCGAGAAAGTTGCTTATGTGTTGGGCAAAAAAGAGGCTGATCTGAGTGCTCCGCAAAAGTCAGATCGAGTTTCACAGGCAGCCGATATTAGCAATAGTACGTCGGCCAAGAAAGCAGTAAGCAAAGCGAAGCCTAGCGACACAGACTTGAAGCGCAAAATCGCCCAAAGCACGACAGCAGAGAAGCCACCGAAGCCTGAGCCAGCAAGGAAAAAGCAGAAATTCGTGGAACCAGCGACTTCACAGCGAGTGACGAGGTCCTCCGGCAAAACGGACCCCAAAGCCGAATGATCACATCCAAACAACAGCAAATAAGCACCAAGGTAGATACGTGTATCTTCGTCATTTGCTATATATTTCACAACATTACGGTGTCCCACCATCTCACTGGACTCTTGCGGCCAGAATTTCCGCCAGCTTCGCAGCAAAGTCTCCAGGGTTCGTCGCATGCCCAATATGTGCGCCAGGGAAAAGCACAACTTCCAAGCCCAAGCGCTCCGCCAACGCCACGTTCACACGGAACTGGTACGCCTCCTTGTTCGAAACCTCGCCATTGACCAGCACCAGCTTGGCTTTGTGCGGTCTCAGCTCCATATCGACATCAAACTCAGCGTGCGGGTAAGCCATGAACTCGCGCTCAAACCAGTACATCGAGTTCCAGTTCTGACGCACGTTGTTTTTCGGAGCCGCGCTGAGCCACCGTCCCAAACTGTCCTCGGATTTGGTCAACACTACGAACTTTGCGTATGCAGGAGCCATGCCGGCGGCACGGTAGGTGGCGTAGATGTCTTCGGCGGACGCGTAAAGCGATTCAAAATCCGCCAGGAAGCGGGCTGCTGGTGGCTCGTGGGCAATCACAGTGGCGACAAGCTCCGGATGCCTCGAGAGGAGTTTCAGGGAGACTATGGCTCCGGAACTGTTGCCGATCACGACAGGCGGAGTTTGGGGTGTGAGGTGTTTGATGAGACGTGCAGCGTCGTCTGCATCGGTCTCCAAGCGTTGGGAATAGTCTTGCGCGCCGGTCAGGTAGCTTTCGGAGAAGCCTCGTCCTGGAAAAGCGTCAGTACTGTTATTGAGAACGAAGCTCATCTAAGACTTGTTCGACAAGCGTAGGAATTGACGCACGATCATAGAACACAACTGTGAAACGATCCTTCAGCGCCTCGCTGAATCCCCGCCAGATCTCGCCGGAGCCGTCGCCGCCATGAATAGCCAACAGCATCGGACCATTGCCTACAGCTTCGTAGTGCAGATCTGCGCCGGGGACTTGGAGGGTCGGCATGGTTACGTCGTGGATCGAAAGTGGCGTCTGGATGTTGCTGCCTGACTGCTAAGAGGCGTTCAGTATTGACAATTGTCACCCGCCATTGAAGTAAAGTTTGTCTTGGCAAACGATCGACACCAGGATTTCTTCGCATCGCATTCAGTTTGCAGTGTCAGTAACAAAGACCACGTATCATTGTGTGTCGTTCACAGTGGTTTATGGACGCTGGTAAGTTCCTCGGATCGCACCTTCGTTGCACTCACGCTGACTCTGCTCAGAAATTCCAATTGGCTTTGAAGTTGTTTCTCGTCAAGCAGCGGTACAGTCGAATCCTCTCTTTATCACAACGACTGGTATGTTGTATGCATTGCAGCTATTATCCGTCACGCCAGTCTATGCATGGCACGTTGTGCAGCCTGGAGAAGCACAACAGGAGCCGAAACTGGGCAAGGTCCCCCCAAAAACGCACCACATTCGGACTGGTAGCACAAACAGGGATCAGCTGCCTTACTTGCGACTGCGCTCTATGGACGTGTCAAAGGCCCGTTGACGGTATCTGTGCGGGCAGACTTTTCCCTCTCTTGCCAAGTTGCTGGTGCGTTCCCGGTACGCAAGCCGCTCTAGTAACTATATCCCAACCGAACTTTCACTCTCTGGCACCAGTGAATGGCATAAATCTGGAGTCACCCGACTGTCTGGTGTTGCTCCGCCGACGCCATGTCTCTAAGCCGAGTGGCGCTTTTGTGCCTCTGCAATCCTTCGCCAACCCTGGATGCATGTCGATGCCCAATCGATCTCGTCCGCAATATGCGGGACGATAAGTACTGACGCTGTGGCAAGCGGTCACCTTGTTCTTATCAGCTGGAAGCAAACAAGTTGGTCTTGTCATTTTAACACTTCATTGTATATGTAGCTACGATATTTCAACTGCATAACAACAGTGACGGCCTCGCAGCTTTGATATGCCGATACAATGCGATACCGGCTTGTTTAGACCGGGTCATGGGCCGTTTTAAACTTCCGTCAATGTAGTGAGTAGGTTGTACGGAAATTGATAAATACCTCCTCTTTTCCTGCCTCTTTGTTGATTCCCGGCCGCAATCTTTCCCTCCACCTTCTTGATTCCACTCCCTGACCGAACATCACAAACAGCTGCGATGCAATCGTTCCTTGTCCGCTTGTGCTCTCTTGCGCTATCAATGTGTGTCGTCTTGTTTGGCTCAGCCACAGCCGAAGCCTCGTCCACGCCAATTCTGCCGCCATCTTACCCTTTGGCAGTCCGGAACCCATATCTCTCAGGTACTGTAGTACAGTGGAAACCTCGAAGGCCCACTCTGACTCATCTCTCTAGCATGGCTTCCTGGCAACGAGAGTGCGGACTTGCCAACTGCCGTGGCTCAATTTTACCATGGCCAGCAGCTTACTTGGTCGGTCATGGCCCGAGTCGATGGCACAACCTATAGTCTGTTCGGTGTGCCACACCCTAGAGACAAAATCCAACCTGGTAATTTCACCTCCGCCGATTTCAGTGCGACACACTCTACATTCACGATCACTGCAGACAATGTCAAGTTTGTTCTGGATTTCTTCTCTCCGGTCTCGCCGCATAACTATACTCGACAGAGTATGCCGTTCAGCTACCTCACAGTGTCTACGTCAAGTCTAGATCACGATGAGTCGCCTAGCGTGCAAACTTACTCGGACATGGACAACTCTTGGGTTGGCCAGTTCGGAGACGGCGATGGCATCAACTTGTCATGGAACTGGAATGCAACTCAAGAGACTACCCAAGCCGTGACCCAAGTCTTCAGCCTGAGTCAAGTCGGGACAGCAAAGTACTCAGAAGAAGAAGACATGGCGCTTTGGGGTACTGCTGCTTACTGCACTCGCGAGAATAACTCGAAGCTCAGCAACAAAGTCGGAAACGTCGATGAGGCCCGTGACGCCATCGCCGCAGACGGCAAGCTTGGTGTAGGAGACTTCCACCCGGGCAGCGTGTTTGCCTACAGCCAGGATCTCGACTCGCTTAAGGGAACAAGCAATGTCACCTTCGTAGTTGGACATGTCCGAGATCCCGTTGTCAGCTATCATGGAGCCGACCGAGCCAGCTACTGGCAGAGTGTTTGCAAAGACGTCAATTGTGGTTGCGTGCACGCTATGGACGACTTCAATGCCGCCGATGAGGAGTCGCGCAACCTTGACTCTTTCATCGCAAACTTGGATATTGGTGGAGCAAACTACAGCAGTATTCTGGCACTGTCAACTCGACAAACATTCGGCACTCTGGAACTCACCATCCCATCGGACAGCCTGGACCAATCATCTGTGCTCGCTTTCCTGAAGGAGATCTCTAGGTCAGTATCTGTTTGTTCGATCTCTAATCCATTATAAGTACTAACCTGGTTCCAGTAACGGCAATGTCAATACTATTGACGTGATCATGCCGATGGCGCCAATCTTCTACGTTCTTTCACCTGACTACCTCAGGCTGCTCCTGCATCCAGTTATATATTACTCAAACTCAGGCGCATGGCCGCGAAACTATACGATTCACGACATCGGCGCACACTACCCCAACGCAACCGGTCACGACGACGGATAGGCTCAGAAGATGCCCGTCGAAGAGAGCGGCAAGCTTCTAGCGCTCATGTATATGTACGAGCTGGCTTCTGGTGATACCAACTACAAGAATCAGTTCCTCGACATGCTGAAGACCTACGCGGACTATCTGGTAGAGAATGGGCTGTACCCCGTCAGACAGTTCAGCACAGACGATGGCGCCGGTGAAGCCGCCAACCAAACCGGTCTTGCTGTGAAGTCTGCTATTGGACTAAACGCCTACGGCATGATGACCAATCAGCCCAAGTACTGTGACGTCGGCCGTCAATTTGTAGACGTGCTCTACAACCAGGCCTTGGGTACCGATCCGGATCGTACACGCTTCACCATGTTCCAAGGCGACAGCGAGACATGGAGTCTGCAATTCAACTTCTATCTCGATGTCTTGCTCAAGCTGAACACATTCCCCACCGAGGCATACAGGATGCAAACCGACTTCTACAATACCGTCAGAAAGGAAGCCGGCGTTCCACTGGACAGTAGAGACTCGTGGGCCAAGACCGACTGGATGGTGTTCGCAGCCGCCACTGCTATGGCTCCAGGCGTCACCAACGAGAGGGTCAGAGATATGTTCATCAACGACATCCACGCCTACATGAGCAATGGTAAGAATGCCGTGCCCTTCAGTGACAAGTTCTGGACAGAGTCTAAGCTCGGTCTCGACGGCAAACAGCATGAGATCGGGTCTTACGATGGGTACAGGGCGAGGCTTGTGGTTGGCGGGCACTTTGCGTTGCTTGCTCTCAAGGGACCAGATCAGTAGAGGGATAGCGATCAATGATAAACACAGTGGGTGGCATGATCGAGGTTGCGGGTGGGGAGACCCTTCGAGTTTGCGTTGCAGTATGAAAGATTGCTTTGCGATTGATGTTTACCGAATTGCGAGTGTACAGAATATATGCAAATTGACCACAATTGCTTACAACGTCCATCTTAGAACTCCGCCAGAACACGGCGCGTGTGTTCAATCGTGTCATGCCCATACAACCACGATGTGAATTGCGGATCCAGCAGCGGGCCGCAGTCTACATTTTGATCGGTGGGCAAGGGGTTACCGGTGAGCTTTCTGTCCCGGTGCTCCTGCTCCTCGCCATCGGGCATGTGTATGAACTCGCCGTTGCGGCGCGCCTGTGACTGCACTTTCTCTCCTCTCCATTTTCGGCTCCGTTCATAGCAGTACATCGAATTTGCAATGTCTCCACCGGACCCAAGGTCCTTGACGCACTCAGCAAGAGCTCCAGCATCTTCGGTTGCCATTGCAGCGCCTTGAGCCAGGAATTGCAACATGCCGTGGGCAGCGTCTCCGATCAAGACGACTTTACCGGACTTGGATCTCCATCGTGGTAGCCTTGGAACTTCTGCCAGAGCCCAAGACTTACAGTCCCGCGCCTGGGAGAGAATAGCCTTGGCCACTTGGTCAAAGTCGTGGAAGCGCTGCTGGATCTCGTCTACACTGGCGGCTTTGTTCCACTCGCCTGCGCTATCGTTGCGAGATGGGTAGGTGCCATTAATCGCGAGAATTTTGCCGCCTTCTGCGGGATACACGATCATGTGGCGGCCTGGGCCAAGCCACACGTTTGTCGCAGGCTGATCCAGCAGCTCCGCAACTTGCTCGTTTGTGTTCAGCGCATCCATTGGTGCCCATGCTCGATATGTTGACAAGGGCTGAGACAGTGCTGTGGTGTCTTCTTCGGGAATTATCATCTGCCGAAGTGCTGATTTGATGCCTGATGTGGTCAGCTTTGTGGTTGTACTCTCAAAATGGCATACTTACCATCAGCGATGACCACGATGTCTCCGTGAACCGTTGTTCCATCCTGGAGCTCCACGCCTGGGAGAGCCTCCTTAATGCCAATGACTTTTTGACCCAAGCGAAGATCACAACCTGTCTCAAGAGCAGCTTCGTGCAGGACTTGCTGGTAGTCCGATCGTCGTACGGATAGATACCTTCAGCTAGAGTCAGTCTCATGCGCGAAGATCTGATTACATAGAGGGAGAGCTTACGGCGTTCTTGGAGCTTCCTTCGACTTGCTTGACCCTGATTGTGCCAGGACGGAGCTGTCTGCATATCTTCTGAAGATAAACCCAGCGGGCGCCGCTGCTTTGCTCTCCAGCTTTTCAAGGATGCCCCATTGCTTCAGGAGCAGAGTAGCATTAGGCGGGAGATGGATTCCAGCTCCGGTTGGAGACAGTTCGCTCGCTCGCTCGAGTATAATGACCTTGTGTCCTTGCTTGGCCAGTGCAATGCCAGCACACAAGCCCGCGATTCCAGCGCCACAGACGATGATGGTCAAATTACCTGCCATGTTGTGAGTGTTTCTGAAAGATATTTTGCTCCCAATGTTGTTAACCGAAGCAGTTATGTTGGTTCCTACCTTCAAAGGCAGCTTATCGCATCACTTATATAACATTCTTCTGGCAGAAGGTTCGTTTCGTACGCAGCCCCGTAGCCCCGAGGCTGAATAAGGGCATGGGCGTAGGATCTTTGGTCAACGATGATCTTGCTATAGTCGATGATAGCCAAGGAACTTTGTTTGATGTTGTCGACTTCTGTTGTTTCAGCTCGCCCATCGAATCCGCATTCGGGAAAGAAAGAGCGATTGAGTTGGGCTTTTCGGAGTCTCAGCTGCAAAGATGCGAAACCCGACACCAAGACTTGTCAGCCGGGCCAAGACTTGTGCCGAAAGTCCATAAGTTTATGCGCAACCTGACTATGCTCAGAAGGGAAGAGGCCGACGATAAACCTCCCTCGCTGCACATATGTATATATGCGACCTACCATTGTTCCGAGGTACATGGAAGAAAGTCGCTCTTGCTGAGTAGAGATCGTAGCAGCTAGTCCGAGCGTACATTGCGCTTAGGCCAGAATTGGATGTATGACATAGTTTTGCTTTGTCAACAGTCGGTATCCACATCGACCAGCTATAAGAGAACATCGCCCACCATGGATACCGGAATGCAGACACACGAGCACTTCACCTACACTTGGACCAATCTACCACAAGATATCTGATATGAAGAAGACGATCGCTATTCTTGGTGCAACCGGCCAACAAGTACGTGTCACATGTCTGAATCAATAAATAATCCACCAGCAACACCGACTGACATTGTATTAGGGCGGGTCAGTCGTGCAGTCCTTCCTGCAAGAACCCGCCAAATACCATGTTCGCGGGCTGACCAGAGATCCTACATCAACCAAAAGCAAGAAACTCGCCGAACAAGGCGTCGAACTCGTCCAAGCGGACCTCGACGATGCCGAAAGTCTACAGCGTGCTTTCGAAGGCGCCCAAATCATCTACGCGATGACGGACTTCTGGCAGAGCATGTCTGGGACCATTGAGACCGAGCAAGGTAAAAGAATCGTAGACATCGCTGCAGCTCTTCCACAGCTTGAGCACTTCGTTTGGGCCTCATTGCCGGATGGGAAGGAACTTTCCAAGGCCCAGTTTGTCAACATTTTCCATTGGCAGAGTAAAGCGGATGTGGCGAAGTATATTAAGGATTCCAAGCCGGGGTTGTGGGCTAAGACGATTGAGATCTTGTTCCCGAACTACTTTGAGAACTGCGTAACGAATGCGCCGGTGTATCTGCCGGTGAAGGTAGGCTGACAATCGGTCAGACACGTCGCTGCGACACAAGAAATACTGATAATGTGCTCACAGCACAAGGATGGGACCTACGTTCGCTCTTTTGTACTCCCAGGCGAAACACCTCTCCCGAACGCTGCTATCTCGGACACTGGAAAGCTGGTCAAGTACTTGACTGAGCACGGAGATGAGTACCACAAACGCACGGTTGCTTTCAACTCTGAATCAATCAGCGAGTCGGCGAAGCTCGAGGTTCTTCAAAATGGTTAGCGTGAAACAAGCCGGTCGTATCTTGAAACCGTGGAAGTCCTGACAAGTCTCTCTACAGCCTACAACATCCCCGTCCGCTACGAGCAGACTCCACAACAAGACTTCCGCAATAAGCTGGAAGCGGTGATGGGCCCAGTGACTGCACTGGACTTCACTGAGCAATTGATGATCTTTGAGGCGTGCGGTATGATCTACGATCACCCTGACTTCATTCAGGCAAGCCAGGTAAGCCGGAAACTGTTGTTTGATTCATCTCGATGCATACTGACGAGTTTGCAGCTTCCTGGACTGCAGTTGAAGACCTGGCAGGACTTCGTCAGGTCGAACGACCTTTTGTCGCTGATGAAGGAGGTTTGAAAAGTGTCGGTGTTCGGGATTTGAGATTCGCAGTGTAGTCATCACATGTGGTGCTCATGTTCGGGAAGCAGGCTTTCTTCTGAGAACACCTGCAGATAATTATTGGCCAATCACGGAAGTAACGCCCATCTCACAGCTATGTTCTTCGCCTCGTGACCTCGTCAAAAGATACCATCCTAATCAAAGTCTCTGCCTGGTTAAGCCTTGCCACAATTCCCATAACTGTACGTCTCACCACAGTAAGTTCCATCAACCGGGGCACCTGGCGGAGTGATCGAGACATACGCAGTCCAATAGCCGGCTTGGTTCTGCTTGATACAAGTCACGTTGCAAGAGCTGGCCTTGAGGTCGCGAGTGTAGGCTTCTTCTCGTCTGCGGTCAAAGGCATCTGTGCGGATTCGTCGCAGCCATTGCCTGAAAGAAGATCTCCTCCACGGACAACTGCTTGCCAGTGAGTGCTGTCAATGTTGCTGGTAGATATGATGCAATTGTTGGTCGACAGCTGGTTGGTGAACAGGTAACCCGCGACCGTGGCGACGAGTAACAGGCCTGCGAAGACGGGCAAATGGCTTGTTCTCTTCTTTTCGCTGATTTCGCGGTGGCCCCCAGAAGTTTGGTTGTCAAGATGCTTGTCGTCAATAATACCGGTTTCCTCAACCGTGCTTTCAGCACTTGTCGTGCTATTCTTCGAAGCCAGATACATAGAATAGCACTTGTTAAGAGCATTGCTCATGCGAACAAGAAAGCCCAGTTCGAAGTGCGATTTCAACGATACTTGACCATCCAGATCGCTTCACTTAGCGGCCACTAGGTTTTCCTGCCCGAGGAGCCCATCGCCGTCGCTCAGGTGGGTCTGAAGCCTGGTTGTGAATACGCCTACCATGGAACTAAACGGTATGAAGCACACATTGGCGTTGGAATAAGATGGTGTCTAGGTTAATGATTCTGTAGTTTGATCAAGGTAGTTACAGATGCTGAAACATGTTGCCCTCATTGCTCCTTCTCGGCTTCACGTTTAGCGTCGCTGCCTCAGGCACAATGCTCGTACTTCCCAAAGATGCCAGATTGAAGGAAGCGAACAGAGCGATACCAGACGTGCTCATTGTATAAAGATATACTGAACATGTCAGCTGCCAATACTTCGGACTCGATAAGCAAGTCAGGTAAGTCGAACAACCATTGCTACCAATGCTCGACAGTTCTGCTCAACATCATTGGGCTCGGCTGACGCGGCATGCCTTTAGCTGCTAAGAAAAAGAAGAAGAGCAACAACAAGAAGAAAGCGAACGGCAAGGCGCAGGCTGGAGGGGATGGCGCTGAGGTCAACGGAGGCAAAGAGCATCCTGTAGGCGGAGACGAGGAGGACGAGGACGAGGATGAGGCGCCAGAAGTGGCAGCGGTACGCGCTATGGAACACAATGTCGAAACAACTCACTGATACGATGTTAGCTTGCACCCGCCTTGCAGCAACTGAAGACGGAGGACACCGTGAACACGTCATCCGAGCCTTCGACACCTGTGGAGGAGCCCAGAGAACAGCCGGCTCAGAACGGAGCTCAAGAAGCGCAAGACGATCATGATGAATCTGCGATCTCAAAGCCTACCACAGAAGCCGCCGCTACCTCTGCGAGTACATCAACAACCACTTCCGCGGCGACCGCTCGCTTAGAAGCTATGCAGCAAGAACGGGACAATTTGCGCGCGGAAGTCACACATCTACGAAAAACACTGGAGCAGCTACAAGCGAGCCAAGGTGACGAGATCCCGTCTCTAAGGGAAGAGCTCGAGCGATCGCAGGAGGAGAAAGAGGAAGCCGAGACACAATACCGCAATCTGCTAAGCAAAGTGAACACGATCCGATCGCAGCTGGGCGAGCGCTTGAAGGCTGATGCGGAAGAGCTTGAGCTGGCACGAGGGCGCATTGAAGAGCTGGAGCAAGAACAGTCGACGACAAACGAGGACAACGAGAGGCTACAGTCTTCGATCGCCAATTTGACCAGCCAGCTGGATTCACAAGCTTCCGAGATCGATACTCTACGTTCGCGGACAAACCTATCTACGTCGAATTGGGCGAAGGAACGCGACGACCTGATCTCGCGCGAAGCATATGTGCGCGAGGAGTATGAGGTTGCCAGGCAAGCGATGCAAGACTGGGAGATTCTCGCGACGGAAGAGCGATCGCGGCGCGAAGCAGCAGATGAGCGGGCGCAAGAACTTGAAGAACAACTTGGTGCACAGAAGGAAGCTTTGGAGAGGGCGAGGAGCGAGGCGGACACACAAGGATCTACTGTGGATGGTCTACAACGCGCGTTGCGCGACGTGCAAGAAGAGCGTAAGAAGGAGCTGCGTGAAATCGTGGAACAATCGCAATCACAGCTTGAAGAGTTGCGAAAGCAGGTCAAGGGTGCAGAGGACAGCTCGGCGGAGCTCAAATCACAGCTTGAGACGACGCAAAAAGAGCTTGAGCGTGCACTGCCTTTCGAGAAAGAGGTCAAAGAGAAGAACCTCCTAATCGGCAAGTTGAGACACGAAGCGGTGATCTTAAACGACCATCTGACGAAAGCGCTGCGCTTCCTGAAGAGAGGCAAGCCGGAGGATAATGTCGATCGACAGCTGGTCACCAACCACTTCCTGCACTTCCTCGCGCTGGATCGCAGCGATCCCAAGAAGTTCCAGGTTCTTGGTCTCATTTCAGCGCTTTTGGGCTGGACCGACCAGCAAAAAGAGCAAGCAGGTCTGCTCCGACAAGGTACAGGCGTTGGCTCCCTTCGCGTACCCGTTAGTCCTTTCAGACGAACACCATCAACGCCTGCGCTGGGAGAGTTCAATCCGGAAAGCCCAAGCGGCGCGAGCAGAGAGACTCTGGCAGAGCTTTGGAGCGCTTTCTTGGAGAGGGAGGCCGAGTCAGGTGGTGCTGGCACCAGCAGACGAGGCAGCATGGCGCAGAGTGTACGCAGTGGCAGCATCATGAGCCCTACAGAGGGACGATCGCGCGGCCAGAGCCCAGAGGTCAAGCGCAAGGAGAGTCAGAGCGGCGGTTCGTAAGCGAAGATACACCATGTTCATATTGTACTCTGCCCTGGTTCCTGGTGCAGATCCGCGTGCGGTGCACAGTTGTTCGGCTGATTCCCGCGAGACGAGGTGCACGTGGGTGCTCAATCGATATATGATGACGCAGGCGTATCGTACATTATTTTCGGTTCAACCCAAAGGCCGAAAGATCTCCAGGTCTGTGGGAGTTTTATCATCAAGGTATAGCAGTACGTCATTTCTCTGAGATAGCTGGAGCTCCCACCTCCCCGCCTCGGCTCACGTCGTCGAAACTAACGCTGGCATGCATGTGTGCACGTTTTGCCCATCATCAAGCAACGTCGACTGTTACGTCACGCTCCAGGGACATGCATCTCGCTTTGTAATGCGCCATGCTGCCTGAGCTGATAACGTTTAACGCACGTAGCAAGCCTTTGTGCCCATGCCGAGGCGCAGGATGCGTCCCGACGAGGAGTCCTAGGGCCGGTGAGAACCCTCAGTCCTGGAGCTATGGCCCAAGATATGCGTCTTGCACTCGGGACCTCATCTACATTGGTCCGGAAGGATGTCGGAACGAGCCTACTTGGAAGAAGCTTCATGCCAGCAGCTGCCAGCTCCTGTGAGGTAAGGGCTCAATATTGCAGGGCCTGGATATATATCACAGGCCCCGCTCGCCGTCCACTGCTCCCTTGAATCTTCTGACCGCACAACCCAAAAAACACTTTTAATACCATCTGCAACACCATCACAATGTCCAACTCATCAGACCGCGCCCCAGCCGCTGACTTGGCCGAGGACAACGCCTGGTTCCCTTCCCCATACTCTCTCACCCAATATGTTCCGCCCAAGACCGACTTCGATGGCGCCGACTACCCCAACCGCTACACCGGCGGCAAATGGAAGATCCTCCTCATCGCCACGCAAGAACGCTACCTGCAAATGGCCGACGGCAAGTTCTTCTCAACCGGCAACCACCCCGTGGAGATGCTGCTGCCAGTCTTGCACCTGGATGCCGCCGGCTTCGAGATTGATATCGCCACCGTCTCTGGCGACCCGGTCAAGTTTGAGATGTGGGCTTTCCCGAAAGAAGACGAGGCTGTGAAGGCTGTTCACGAGAAGTACAAGGCCAAGCTGCGCGCTCCCCTCAGCCTGCAGAAGGTTTGGGGTGATGGCTTCACGAAGGACACGCCGTACATCGGTGTTTTCATTCCTGGAGGCCATGGCGTCATGAACGGCGTGCCCTTCTCACCTACCGTCGGTTCTATCCTCCGCTGGGCAGATGCCGAGAAGCGATATCTCATAACCCTCTGCCACGGTCCCGCAAGCATGCTAGCCGCCGGCATCGGCAAGCCCGAAGGCAGCGACTTCATATACAAGGGCTACAAAATCTGTGTCTTTCCCGACTCCCTCGACACGGGAGCCAATATCGACATTGGCTACATTCCCGGCAAGATGCCGTGGCTTGTCGGTGAGGCGCTCAAAAAGCAGGGCGTTGAGATTGTGAACCCGCAGATGACTGGCGAGACGCACAGAGATCGATATGTGCTTACGGGTGATTCGCCGCTGGCATCGAACAGTTTGGGAAAGCTGGCGGCGAAGGTGTTGTTGGAGGATGTTGCGCAGAGGGGTTAGGGTGCCGACTTACCTGGGCACTGAAAAGCAGATGTATAATGAATGATTCAAAGTGGACAAAAATCAGTCAATTGTCATACAAGTAAAGGTGATGTTGGTATCCAAGATGTTCGTTACTTCAAGCATGTGGCACAACCACGGGTCAAGGCTAGTCGGTTTCAGGTCGCGGTGGGTCTTCCGCACGGCGGCTACCTTGTGGCACCAACAAAGAGCAACAAGACCCGTCGATTCAAAGACTTAGTGCCCTTCAACAGCAGTCGGTAAGGTAAGCTTTCGGAGGATGCTGGATGGCTACTCCTTCTACGGCATTGATTGCGAAGGACTGTGGCAAAAGAAGAACACCGATTAACCAACCTTCCAGGCCACTTTCCTTTTACTACTGATCTTCTGTGATACACATTTTCCTCCCCAGCAGTGCACTCTAAACAATCTTATCGTTGATACACGAAATCAGCACTGAATCGAAACTGTAGGTGGCTTGGATGCACAGGTAGCAGTTTTATCACAATCTGAACGGCTTGGTGCGTTGCAGTAGCATTACCGCAAGGCGCTCTCGAAGTACGCGCCGAAGCACTCTGCCCAGGGAAGGAGATGCATTCTATAAGCTTGTTCTTTTGGTACGGCTCAGACGACACACTTCGACCTGTATCGTTGGCTTCAACCTTGCGACATCGACAGGTCTCATGCAGGTACCCGCATCCCTATTAGGTTACACAAGCAAACGAGTGCAGCTTCATTTTCCATGTTTCTTGCGGGACCCATCCCTCTCTGCCTCTCACCTTCTTTTCATCGCGTCTAGTCGTTTGGTGGGTTCAATCATCAGCATCTAAAAGACCATCTGCTCACATATCAACATGGCTTTGCTACAGGAGATCTACCACGGTCTCGACCCTCTCACTCAATTGAGATACAGCTCGAAGATAGCGCCGCACTCGCTGATTCCGCTAAAGGCAAACAGCGTGAAGGAACTGTCAACGACGCCGAAGTCGCGTTGCAGATATTTACTGAGGACTTGCACACGTGTCAACGCGTTCTAGAAGATCGGAAAATGGCTCGAAGTATTGCTCTGGCTGTCCACCGTGACGGCAAATTGATCTCCAGAACGCATCTGCAGGAAGACCAGATAGCACAGGACCGCCGACTCGCTGCCAGCCTCATGCAAACTCCAGCGGACGACGACAACCACACGACCGGGCGAGCTCCTCCACCTCAACAAGATGAAGAGATGAAGGATCCTTGGGTCAGTGACGAATTGCTCGAGAAAGCTACCGTTCTGTATAACGAAGACGTCGTCCTTGCAGGCCCCATCTCAGTCTTCGAAGACGACTCCGACAGGAACAACACGACCGCGCAACCAGAGTCCTCAGCTTGGGGCGCCTCGCGCGCTTCGAAGGCGAAGCAGAAGCTGGGTCACTGCGTCGCTTGTGGAGACACGAAGGACTTCTTTGACGTCGCGCGTGTCCCTTGCGATCACGAGTATTGCCGGGAGTGTCTTGCAAATTTGTTCCAGGCTTTGATGAAGGACGAGTCCCTCTTTCCACCTCGATGTGATGGGCAAGCAATACCTCTTAACCAAGTCCGCTTCTTCTTGCCTGTAGAGCTTGCGAAAGAGTTCGAGGAGAGATCCGTCGAGCTCAGCGCGAAGAACCGAGTGTATTGTCACGATCCCCGATGTTCAACTTTCATCCCTTGGCCAGAATCGGTGGAGCGCATGGAGGCCGGGTGGTTGATTTGCCCAGCGTGCGAGAAAACGACATGCACCATCTGCAAAGCTGCATCTCACACTGGAGACTGCCCCGACGACACCGCTCTACAGCAGGTTCTCGACACCGCCGGCAACGAGCAATGGCAACGATGCTACCAGTGTCACCGTTTCGTCGAACTGGAACAAGGCTGTAACCACATGACGTTCGTTTTCCTTGAACTCACACCATCATCTTGCTGTATTGACCATGTGTAGATGCCCCTGCGGTGCCCACTTCTGCTACATCTGCGGCGTCCATTGGAAGAACTGTCCATGTCCTCAATGGGAAGAACCAAGACTGTACGCCAGAGCAGTACAGATCACTCAGCGCGAGCCCAACCCTCGCCGACGGCTGTTCGAACCAGAACGTGCCGCCCGACCGCAGCCACGCACTCGTCGCTCTTCGCTTGCTGCTGGTGATACCCTTGGTCTCAACGCTCCACCACGTTCCCCCAGTCCCGAGTCCGCTTGGGAGCCCGACTTTTCAGACCACTCTGAATGGGAGCAAGACTGGCCGGCGGTCTACGATGACCAAGTAAAAATTCCTGTGACTCCTGGTATAGCGTCTCCAACAGCTATGCCGGCTGCGACTTTGGCCGCTGCGCCTGAGCCTAAACGCTTGCCACCTGCACTCGATCGCGTCGACGATCCCAAGAGCGCAGCACCTACGGCAAACATGAACCTGGACCTCGAAGCTCTTATGGCTCACCTCCGTGATCACCATGAGTGTTCTCACGATAAATGGCGCTGGATCAAGGGCCTGCATCGCTGCGAGGAGTGTCATCACCGCTTGCTTTCGTATATCTTCGAGTGCAGACAGTGCATGTTGCAGGCGTGTAATCGGTGCCGGGGGAACAGATTGAGCTAGGCATGGTTATACTATAATGGCCTACGAGACATACTATTGAGGTTGGGCGGGTGGTGTGGCGATGGAGATGGTCATAAGATGCGTACCACTGTAGATCAGCGCAACCTATACTTGAAGCGGCACGGGCTGGTACATCGTCTCCCACTCCAAGTTATCGAACCAGTTCAAGAACGCTTCCGAGTCGGCGCCGTGCTCTACCAGCATGCTGTAGTCCATGTTCATGTCCGTTGCCATGGGCGACATGTTCCCGCTCATGGTGTCGCTCATGTTGCCGTTCACGGTGCCGCTCATATGGCCGTTCATGGTGCCGCTCATGGTGCCACTCACGTCCCCGCTCGTGCTCATCTCGCTCCCCTGGCCGGAGCTGTCGAGAATCTCGTCCAAAATGCGCGACAACATCTTTGCTGCCTCAGCGCACAGGTTGTGGTTGCCGCCAGACGGCTCCGACGCCCATTGAAGCGATGCGGCGAGCACGCTCGTGTGTCTGATGACTTCAGACTTCGAGATTGAGCGTGGATGGCTAGAACCCTGCTGCATGCGCATTCGAAGGTCGATGGCAAGGACGCCGGCGCTCGGGAGCGCATAATACAAGAGCTATACGTGTCAGTGACATTGACAAGAAGGTACGGAGAACACTCCTTACAATCCATGCACGGTCGCGATGTATGTTGACGTTGTCGACTTGGATGCTCGGGAGAATCATTGCAGCTGTAAGCATGCGCATGCTAATGTTGATTAACGCGTCCGAGGCGCAACTTTCTTGGCGGCAGAGCAATCTCTGCAGCTGGAATTCGTTCTGTAGATTTTCTAGGTAGACAATTAGTAGCATCAAACATGTTCCTGATGGGGTACCATCGTTCCAGCAGCTGTGTTTGTACTTCAGATGGCTCGGAATCTGGTTCCACGTCTCATTGCAGCGAGTCAATATGTCCCTGGCATGATTCAGCAGACGCCTACAAGTGGCAAATTCGGGTTGGAAGAAACTCACTGTACTTTGTAAGCCAGATTGTCTTGCGTGCCGCCCAGAGACAGCTGTAAAATCTCCTCAGTGACTTTGCTTACGATATGGCGCATACGGATCCAAGAAGCTGGGCGGATCTTGCAGTCGATGTTCCAACCTGCCATGTTAAGTATGGAGCGAAAGTGGTCTACACCAAAGCTTTCCTGACGGAAGAGGCTATCGTCTACGTCTAGAGGAAGACCGACGTCGCAGTAGTGACCCGGTATCCGGGGTGGCCGGCCAAAGAAGGTGGAGATGCTCTTGTCGACACGAAAGGCAGCGGAAAATAGTTTCTTTCGAGCCTGCACGAGGAACATAGGTGAGGCGGTCGTCGCTGAGGGCTCCTTATGCAGGCCGAGGGCCAGGATGTCGGTGGAGAGGTCTCCAAGACGCTGCCAAGATGCGTGGCCTGCCTCTCTGTTAGGAGCTAAATGGATACGACTGGGTTCTTAGGGCTAATTCTCACTTGCTTCGCCGTGCTGAAAGGTCTGTAGAATGAGGTTCTCATAAAGACACCATGAGAACAGGTCGTTGGTATGGGGATCCTGGAGGCAGAGGGTTATGCACGCATCACTGCAAGCGGTTAAGAGCCGAGCAAAGGTGGTTTTGCTCATTCCCTCTGGCGTCGTCGCAGAGCCTTTTTCATTCAGCATAGACATAGACAGAGACAAGCCGGCCCAGGCAAAGACGAGACCAAGAAACTCCCAGCGTAGGTTTTCGCCAGTGAAAAGTGTGCTGAAAGTGCTTGCGTGCATTCCAGGAGGTACATGTAGCGGCTTTTGCGTATTCCTGGTGGTCTTCTGCGCCAGAGCATGCACGTCTCCACTGGCCAGGCGCTGCAGTGTCTCCACAGCTTCCAGAGGAATTAAACTCGCTGTTGGGGATACTTGGCTTGTTCGGATGTACGTTTCGACAAGGGACTGGATGATCGAGATGTGTTGGAGAGTTTGAAGTATCCAGGATCCAAGTTGAAGTGACTGGCTCACGCCGGGCTCATCATCGCGTATACCCGCAGAGAGCGTGTCGCCAGTAGGTCCAGAAAGCTGAGAATCCGTGGTAGCGGTCGGCATGTGGTCGACTCGGTTGAAGACAGAGTAGTAGCTGGTTGAGCCATAGTAGCCAGAGGAGGCAGCTTTTGGAGTATTCTCTGCGTTGGTGGGCTGGCGAGATGGATCGCTCGAAAATGCTGTCGCCGGCCATTGATTGTCACCACCGCCAAAAGATGAGGGAGGGCGCGAGTGTATGGCGTTGGAGGCAGCATTGGCTGGTAGGACCAGGGGTGTGGTGAAAGAGGCTTGAGTGCTGGGAAGTGCTGACTCGCTCAGCCTGTCACCGGACAGATCCAGGACTCCGAAGCCAGTTTGGTTTTGCTGCGTGGACAGCTTGTGAGTCCGCCAGGCTCCGGGTGCAGATGAGCGCGTCAAGGGAGCCGGATGGTAAACGCACGAGGCGCTGATGCCGCGCGCTTCGCATCTTTGGCAGAATGGGGAGCGATGGTCGCATTTCACCTTTGCCTTTCGACAGGGTTCGCACGAGCTGCGGGTGCCGTTGCGACGCAACATTGGAATAATGCCTAAAGAAACCCCTACGGGTGTTTGCCCAGGCTGGACCGCGAATAAACCCTAATGAACCCTCGCAGACTAAGTGGTGCGACAAGATTGGCTGCTATGTGTACGTAGAAGGGAAAATTTTAGGTGACATAGTGGCGCGTGGAGGTAAGTAGTGCTTGTTTGCGTATAATTATCATTGATAATACATGTATGATGTTGGCAGGATTTGCAGAGCGGCGAGTGAGAGAAGACGGACTGTAGGTGGCTGCATAAGCGGGAAAGAACAACAAGCTCTTATTCATATTGGACGTCCCCTTTTCGGCCCATTCGTACTCAGGCCGCACTCGAGTACCGTCCATCATTATCTTTCGAAAGGCACCATCGCAATGCACTGTCATAATGAAGTGATTCTTCTACACTACTCTACAGAACTTCGCCGTGGTTTTTAAGCAACGAGAACATGTTCGCCACACCAGGCGTTTCGGAACACAAGGTAGGGATTGACGTTAGGCGTTCGTGGACGAAGCGGCGGATCGTGACGCTTGCCCCTGCAAGTTTTTGCCCTTGCCCCGTCGGCAACTCCACTATCTAATATGACACGTGCTATAGGGCTTTGATCATGTCAGCTTCAAGGGAATATACACCATCGATTGCAAGTCCGCCGAGCAGAATTTCTCTGGTTTCAGTTCATCTACTACGCACTGGAGTACTAGCTACGCCCGGAACGGTGTGATGGGAAGTCTGATTTCTCTCCGCATCTCTTTTGCCGCAGCAAGAATATGTTTGCGGCTCTTGTCAGATGACACAAGCAAATGACCAACAAGGCTGGGTGCTGTTGCAATGGGATTGGTATAGTGGTAGTAGGAGCCACCTTGGTAGACCATGGCGCCGAGATCAGGGCGTCGCCTCTTCAGATCAACAGCAAAGCACTCGCCGTTGTAGGTTCCTGGGAACTCGGTGTTGATGAAGACGATTGCGGCAATGGGTTGAGCATCGGACGCGAATTCGTGCGCCAGCGCAGTGAAGCGCACGGTATCTTTCAAAGCTGCGAGCAGCTGCAAAGCAGTCCAGTCCACCCCGCTCTTGAATGCCGTCATGCACTGAGCCATGATACCAGGCGCGCGCTGGTTGATTTCGAGAAGTGTGACAGTTGGAGCTTTGGTCAACTGCTTGCCATGGGGCCGCAGGTCCACGCCATTGGCCGAGGTATAAGCCATTGAAGAGTTGGTGATTCGGGCTTCGAGATGGAAGACGCCGGTGTGGAATCCCAGCTTGACAAGCATACTCCTTAGCTCGTCTCTAATAATGTCTGACTCGTGGGGTGGCAGGTTTGAAGGATAGAGCATCTCAGTCTCTAAGAAATTCTCTTGACCAGGGAGATCGTCTCGTTCCGATGTGCAGGGGAAGTCGTCGACCAGCTCGTAGAAAAGAATCTTGCCATCTTGCAGCACAAAATTGGCATCGACCTCAGGGCCGTTGAGATATGTCTCAATGGCAATGTGAGTGCCGTATTTTGTAGGCTCGAGAGCAGCAACGGCAGCAAACAGCTCTGCCTCGTTGGTGGCCTTGGTGACACCCTCTGAGGCCCAGCCCTGGCTGGGCTTGATAATGAGCGGGTATGCTGTGATCGGACCGTCTGACATGGATTGGCGAAGTTCTGCGGAGCTATTGACTCGAAAAGCGTTGCAGTCTCCGGGGAACAGAGATCGAGTCTTGTACTTGTCAACCGCGATTTCCACAGCCGATAAGGGCGCTGTAGGCAGCTTGAGACGAATTGCAGCCTTTGCAACGTCGACGAAATAGGTGTCAGTGAAGGTAGTAATGCCGTCATATGCGGTGCCATCTTTGATGAGGGCGTTGGCAATGCGATCAGCCAATCCGCCGTCCAGCTCCATGTCGATATCGATATACTTTTCCACAGACTGGCAAAAGCCCTGGTGCTGCAGCCATCGGCCATGCTGCCCAAGGATGGTGATGTGGATACCGAGGTTGAAGGCTGCTGTTAGCCACTTCTCCATGATGACTTCAGGTCTGCAGCCGACGAGGACCAGCCGTTTCGGAGCCCATGGAGCGGGGCCTGGGAGTTGTTAGCATTATAACGGAAGTGCTGGGGGAGATGCAAGGTGACTGACAGATCCATGGAAAAGAAAGCCGGGCCTGCAGTTCTTGGTTCACGCTTGGCGAGCTTTGGATATACTGCTGTTCTAGGATGGCACCAACGGCGTAGCTGAGGATACTGAGCAGGTCTGTGCTTGCACTTTGACTCTCTTGGAAGGCAGTCATATGTTGATCGAGGGAGACAAACTCCTCGACTCGTTCAATGGACTTGCTGGTAGCCAGGCGCTGGCGGAATATGTCCGCACGTACAATGTATCCGTCTTGGGCGGGCAAAATTATCTGTACTGTGGCCGCGTTCCTGCCGCCGCTGCCCACGCAAACGAGGCGTGCAACCCAATCGAGAAAGTCGAGTGCAGAAGAACACTGGGAGTTCAAGCCAGGCGGAAGTTCAGCAATTTGAATTGTTTGGCCGTGAAAGGAGTCGTGGGTCTTGGGAGAAAGGTTCATGTGCACCCGGAGCATGTAATAGTAGGCGGGCTGAGGTGAATGCGCAGTCTCCAATGCCCACTCACATACGACGCTGCCTGCGTCGGTCAGCAGCTACCGGCGTTCAAGATGCTGCTCGACTTACCCTCGCGACTGGCCAGCAAAATGCTCTGGGAACGTGACGATGGTCGCATTTTGGTGGTGTCTTGTGTTGGCAGGAGAGGCGCAGACACAGATGCACTTTCCTAAAATACATATGTCGCAAGTGGACAGCTGAAGTACGTACGTACGTACTATACTCGACGCACTCCAACATGCTCGCCCCAGTGCAGCCCCATTAGGATGAGCATGTCGGCGTGCGTTATGTCAATTGGGCAGGTGGAATAGCAAGGTTAAGGTGAAGGCTCGAGAGAGGCGCATCATCGGAGTAAATTGACCAAATTGAGCGTCTACTCCGAAAATGAGGGTCAGATCTTACTCCATTCGGCACACCGTATCCGACGCTCGAACTGAATGCCCACCAGCATTGGACAATTAGATGGACGGCATCGGTCTCAAATGTGGAATGCTTAGCTCGAAACCATATATATGCTCCGTCGTCTGCTCTAGATGGCTCGACATGTCATTTCAGAAGTCCCACCTTCCTGGGATGATAGCTGCCTGCATCTGCCTTTGAGCCGCATCCACGATCGATCATGGACATGGACACGCCCGAGGAGAAGAATCCGTGAGTCTCAAGATTCTGGGGCAAAGGACAAGACACTGACATTGCAGACTCTCCAAGAATGCAAGACCTGCGTCACTTCCCACAGCCTGCTCTCAGCATCATCATTTCGATGAACCGACCGAAGAAGATCTGAAGACATGTCGACGAGAGGCAGATAAGCTGCCAAAAATGGCTATACTTGTGGCTGTCGTCTCGCTATGCGAGCGCTTTGCCTACTATGGCTTCTTGGGCATTCTCCGTGAGCATCACGATTCGTTCAAGGACGCAACTGGCCACTGACCCGAGGGCAGAGAACTACATTCAAAATCGCAGGGACGACCCGTTGCGACCTGGCGCCTTGGGGCTCGGCCAGGATATTGCCTCCTTGATGATCAACTGTTTCACTCTCGTTAGCCAAGTCACGCCTCTGGCAACAGCAGCCATCGCAGATTCATATCTTGGTCACTACAAGACCCTTCGCACTTGTTTCTGGTTAGTTTCAACTCCCGGCAGCCTCTGCGCAAAGACACCAACTTACTTGCTTGCAGCATGTACGCCGTCGGACTTACCGTTCTTCTAATAACGTCGCTTCCGCCCTTGCTAAAGCAAGGCTGCGGACTTCCTGGTCTGATTGTCGCCCTAATTATCATCAGTCTTGGTGTCGGAGGTGTCAAATCCACGTTGCCACCATTCCTAGGTCAGTCCAATCACTAGACCTGCTTTTCGCACAATCTCGTTGCAGCTGCTGAAATATGGCAATCCTTAGCGGAGCAATGCCATGCGTCCAAGACTAGAGTCAGGATCTCCAAGACAGGAGAGCGAGTCATTGTTGACCGCGAGGCGACTGTGGAGTATGCTTTCAACGTCTACTATTGGTAAGAATTCATAACTTTGTTGGACTAAGGTCGGATCTGACACACAAAGGTGTGTGAATATTGGTGCCCAAGCCATTGTTGCATCTACCTTGCTCGAAAAGAATATCGGTTTCTGGGTCGCCTTTCTGGTATGCACGTGCGCTATCTTCCTTGGACTCACTATGCTCTACCTGGGCCGAAAGCATTATGGTGAGACCTCTCAAACCAGTCCATCAAGCGTCGCGAACCTTATCTCACTTCAATAGTCAGTCTTCCTCCAGACGGGAGCGTTCTCCCATCGGCGTGTAGAGTTATCTACATTGCCATCAGAAACGGGTTCCGACTAGACGCCGCCAGACCTGAAAAGGTGGCCGAGGATACTGGAAAGTCAGTAAAATGGCATGATAGCTTCATCGAAGAGATGAAAAAGGCGTTAGTCGCCGCGCGCGTTGGGTGAGTGGTCGTCCTTGATCACCCCTCCGAAGATGCAACCATGTCTGACTCTTGACAGTGTCCCATTCATCGTCTACTGGCTCTGCCAGAACCAACTCACCAGCAACACAATCTCACAAGCAGCTAATATGGAGACAGGCGGCGTCCCCAACGACTTGATGCCTAACCTCAACGCCATCACTGTCCTACTATGCCTCCCACTAGCAACGCACGGCCTATACCCGCTGCTGCGCAGGCTGCGCATCAGCTTCCCGCCGGTGTCGCGCATCGCGCTCGGCTTCCTGCTCGAGGCCATAGCTATGGGCTTCGCGGCGGGCGTGCAGGGCTACATCTACGCAGCAGGCCCGTGCTACGACCATCCGCGCGCGTGCCCGGCGTCACCAGATGGTAGCCTGCCCAACCACGTCAGTCTCGCTATGCAGATCCCTATATACGTCTTCGAAGGCTTCAGTGAGATCTTCTCAAACCCGGCTATGTATGAGTATGCCTTCACCGAGGCGCCCCTCAGCATGAAGGCTGTGCTGCAAGCTTTCTTCGCCCTCACTGCTGCAGCTGGCTCTGTGCTCGGCCTCGCTTTAACCCCAACGTATAGGGACCCTTACTTGCTGGCTATGTACGCGTCGCTGGCTGGCGCTATGTTTGTCGGCGGTGTCGGGGTGTATGCGCTTCTACGACCAAGGCAGAGACGCGCACTCGGCGCCGATAAAGAGGCTGGCTCATGAGTATGAGCCAGGCCTAGGAAGATACTGGAGGTCATCTCAAAACCGGGCTTGGACGGTATTCATGCTCTTCACCGTCAGAGCCAGTAACCTTTGAAGACGAGGATGGGGATGGGCCGCTAGGTCCAGCTTATCAGGATACGCAATTTTCGTGGACAGGTTGAGATGCAAAGAGGCATGTCCAATTGCTCACTTCTCTAAATTCTTTTCAATGATCGACGATGTCATTCCTGAGTGGGTTTTGGCCTGCGGCATCCCGTGCATTTTGATGAAGAATCCCTCAATGCTATCGTTGGCTTGATGAATGGCTATAGGAACAAAAATGCCATAACACCGCTAGTAAGCCATCGCCATTCGATGAATATCAGTTGATGCGCCGACAAAGTGCAAGAGGATTTTAATATTCCAAATGCCTCGCGTATCTTTCAAAGCATTACGATCTTCCTGCTGAGGTGCTCAAAAATCCTACAATACTTCGAATGCACGACCTTGTTTCAGATCTTATCGGCTACCATAACGACTTCATTACATTGCCGAAAAAGCTCCACTGGAAAGTAGATGTCATCAACCTCGTGCTGGTTGTTCAAGCAGCATCCGAACTCTCTCTCGAAGAAGCTTACCTTAAGGCTCTCGAGATGCAGGATGCTCTCCCTTGTTTCGAAAAATTGCAATCGATCGTGGAAAACTATACGGATGATCTTGGAATTGGCATACAGGGGTCGTACAGTTGGCATATCAAGAACACAGAATGATAGCTCCCCGGTGCTTACGTTGAACTGGAGCATCAAGCGTTGAAGGGTCAGTTGTGAGATGTTGCAGATTGGTGATACATGTAGTTACAATCGGATTTAGAGGACATACTAGGGTAGACCGTCATCCTGCCCTCGATTGAATCTTGTTTCTGAGCCGTCGACCATCATGCCGATCAGTGAAATTATCATGCCGTACCTCTTTGTCGTCAAGTGTCGGAACTGGCAGAAACAGCCAGGTAGAATAATCCGCGCTCTCTTCTCTGCTTCGATAAACCAAGTTCTCTAGACACCCGAGTTTTCTTCATCCTCCGTAGTCCATCGCACTTGTTCGTCATACGGTACGACGTCAGTAAAGGCGAAGCAAAGTGGAGGAGGTTCCGGAGGACCCCTCAACCCTTCGAAAGTGGCACATCTTAGGGCAGCTTTCTCAGCGGACGGAACCGGCGCTCCTTACATCCTGCGTTTCCGCTCTTATGCGCTCCTTTTCGCCCTTAGCCTGCCTATCGTTCTCTATGCAAGAAAATGGAAGACAACCTTCCTGTGTAATGATCAAATGTCTTACTAATTTAGTTGTCGTATCACCGACTGAAAAGAAAGAAGGGAACTACTGAAGCATGATCAGTCATCACTTCTCAGGGCAACTGGTGAGTATCTACCTTTAAGATGAAGCACATTGCACCCTTGGAGCCAGTCAAAAGCTCTCATCAACCTCTCACAACACTCTCCTACTACTCAACATGGCACCTACCATACTCATCGTCGGCGCAACCGGTAACACTGGCCGCAGTGTCGTTGAGACGCTGCCGAAGCTGCTTCAGAACACGAAGCTGTCCTCCTACCGCATTCTTGCCCTCACACGTTCCAAAGGCAGCGCTGCTGCTAAGAAGCTCGCCGAAATCTCAGGTGTGGAAGTCCTCGAGAAGAACTGGACCGCAATCGACGATCAATGGCTTCGCGAGCATCAAGTCGAAAGGCTGTTCATTGCTTCCCACAATGGTGTCTCTCACTTTGCCGAAGAGAGCCAATTCCACTATTTTGCCTCGCAAGCAGGTGTGAAGTATGCTGTACGCATCTCGACTACTGCTCATTGTGTGAAGCCTGTAAGTGCTTTCTGTGAACTTTGCTCATGATCTGAAACTTACATGTGCACAAGGACTGCGCAGCTTTCTACCCTCGCGCCCATTGGGCGATCGAGTCTCTGCTCGGCCAGCCTGAATACCAAAACTACCACTGGTCGTCTCTCCAACCCAACATCTTCACAACGCAGGTATTGGCTCCTGCTCTGGAACTCATCAAGGAGCACAGAAAGACCGGGAAGCAGGGATCGCTGTCTATGATCATGGATAGGGACTCTCCGAATGCTCTGATCGACTCGTACGATGTTGGTGTCTTCGCAGCGCATCTTCTCGCGACCGAGGAGATCGACAAGCACAACAAAGCCAAATACGTCCTGACAGGCCCGGAGGATGTCACTGGAGAGCAGATTGTGGAGCTGATTGAAGGGCATCTAGGCGAGGCAGTCAAAGATGTCAAGTACAGAGACTTCTCTGTCATTGATGCATGGGCGGAGTCAGTGCCGGAGCAGAGGACTTTGATCAAAGCGATTAGTCGTACAGGGAGTGCCATTTGGGGTGGTTCTGCGCTTGAGACTCGTAGTAAGGAGGTTCCTAAGATCTATACTCCAAGCCGAGCAGCGGAGGAGGTTTTGAAGGAGATGGTTGAGGGTACTGTAGGCGGTGATTAGTCATGAGCATTATGATTCTAAAGTGCTGTCTCTAAGGTCGTCTGCGTTGAATGTTGAGGAGTGCCGTCTTGTAGTAGCTGCCATCTTCTTAGATAGCGCTATATTGTCAGGGCGTATGCGCTATCTCTTATGTACGCTATCTTCTTAGGGCACTATCTTCTTAGGGTGCTATCTTTTTAGTAGCGCCCTAACTTCTTCTCGATAGCTGCTATCTTTTTAGCAATAGCCTGATATCTTCAGCTAGTGCATTACTATCTTTCCCTTCTCGTCGAGTTCATATAGCGAGCTCGCTATTCTTACTACCTACGCTTATTTCGACCTTTAGCTACAGCCTTAAGCTAGTACTTTAAGAGCGTATTAGCTATCCGACATAATTACTAGGCTCGCGTAAGTAATACATCTTTGAGCGCACTTAAGCGCCTCTACTATCGCTACTAGCTCTACTCCTAGCAAGCTTACTATAGACGACTATTCGCTTGATTGTTTCTAGACTATTTCTAGCTCTTAACCTTAGATAAGTACTATAGTATATCCTACTCTAAATAAGCTAGCTTAAAGCTTAGAGATAAAGAATCTGATTGAAGCTAATTAGCTTTAGAAGTTAGGAAGATAAATTAGCTTTTAATTTTTTCTAGATTCTATAATATCTTATAATGTTAATCTAGAGGATAGCTAAGGTTACTTACTTATACTCCTCTTCTTTTATTTAGTTCCATCTTCTTTTCTCTATATTTTTATATATAAAAGAAAATATTTAAAATATAATGATTATTTATAAATATAGTATTTATATATTAAATCTATATATATTAGTTATTTTTTAAATTCCTTTTTAAAAAATTTAATATTAGCTTATAAAATAAAAGATATAAAATAAAAATAATAAAAACTGATAATAATCATTTATAATTAAAGAAAAAGAGCTTATACCCTAAATTATTAATATTAATACTTTAAATATCTTAATATTATTTCTTTCTATAAAAGATCTTATTAAAAAAATTTAAGTAGATTAATTTATAACTTGTTATATCTTTTGGATTTATTTATTTTAATAGAATAAATAAATCATTTTTAAATAAATCATTTTATTTTAAAAATATGTTTTATATATTTTATTAATATATCATATTTTAAGAATCTTAATTATTTAATAATAAGATTTTATTCTAAAAATATAAATAAAGTTATTTAAAAAGAATGATATTTCCCTTTAATAATATCTGATATTAATAAAATTAATTTTAGCTTAAAATTAGTTTAATAATTAACTATATTTCTTAAAAAGAAATAAAGAAAAGATAAGCTAAATAATAAGAATAGATTATAATGATTAGATATATCTTTATTTTAAAAGTAATTCTATTACTAATCCTTATCTTGAAGGAAAAATCTTAACTTAAATTAGATTTCAAAAAATTTATAATACTTCGTAACTAGGCTTTCTTAATAAAAATAGAAGCTAGTCTTTAGATATGTATATACATGAGTAGCTTATAATTCGATTTGAGCCTTTAATTTACTAAAATAATAGAAAAGGATATTTATTAATTATATATTATATTATTCCTAAGATTTTATATTATAAAGAAGATTGAGTTAGCTCTACTATTATAATACTTAATATATTATAGAGCTTCTTAATATTATATATTCTTTACTTTTTAAGTAAAGCTATAATTATTTCTAAAATTAATTTACATTAAAGCTAAATACTTTAAGCTTTGTATTCTCAAATTAGCTTTGAAAAGCTCTAAATTCTATCTACTTAATTTAAATATTATCTTTAATATTTCTAAGCTCTTTTAAAAATCTTATTTTCTATATCTAAAAATATAACACTTCTTAAAGACATATTTCAAATCTTAAGAAATTAATTAGAAAATAAGATACTATTAATTATTCTTTTAAGAAAGCTTTTATGTAAAAGCTTCTTATCTTTATTGAAAAGATAAAAATTAAGATAATATCTTATAATGAAAGCTGTATAAGAAAAATGCTTTACTTACTATATATGAAAAGTATAAAATAGATAGATATATTATAATTAAAAGCTAAATTATCTTTTTTAAGATTTAATTTCATAAAATGTTTAACAAGATTAAAAGATTAAAAAATAAAAGATTAAAAATAAATTATAATTATAAATTCTTTAGAAGAAGAAAAAAAAGAATAGATAAATTAGCTTAATTGAACTTTAAAGATAAGTATTAATTTAGAAGTCTATTAGTTTTACAAATCGAAGCTTTAAATTTCGACTAGTATTCTTATAGACTAACTTCCTCTATATTAACATTATAAGCTAGATATATATATATATATATCTAGATCTAGCCTAGATTAAGTTTGTTTTTACAAATAAGGATTAGCATTAATATTGTCTCTTAAGTAGAAAGATATTTAATTATTATAATCTATTTCTATTATTAAGCTTATAACTTTCTATAAATTCATACTTCTTATTAAGAAATTTAATTTTTTATTAATTAGATCTTAAGCTAATACTACTTTAATTAATATTAAAGCTTATTTAAAAAAGATATTGCTTTTTCTAAATAGCTTTACTTGAGCTATTAAATAGCTAAAGTCTTTTAATTATAATATACTAATAAGTTATAAATAATATATCTTTTTAATAGAATAATATATTCTAAAGTATTAATTTACTTTATCAAAATAAGTATATATAAAGTAATAAAATAAGTTATAAATTAACTAATTTAGATTTCTATAATAAGAATTTTTATAAAAGAAAGTAATATAAATATACTTAATTTAATTATATTAATAATCTAGGCTATAAACTTTTCTTCCTTAATCATATAAAATAATTATTATCTTTTCTATTCTTAATAATGTATTATGATTTAATGATATATTATAATTTTGAAAATTAATTTTTAAAAATTAAAGAAGGAATTTTTAAAATAACTTGAGTATATAAAATATCTATATAATTACTAAACTTATAAATAGCTATTATATTTTAAATATCTTCTTCTATATATAAAGCTATAGGAGAAGGATAAAGAAAATAGAAGTAGATAAGCTTAGTAAAGTAATTTACGTTCCCTATTAATCTATATCCTCTATACTAATATTACTCTATTAAATAAAAAGTCTCTTTAATTTCCTTAATCTCTTTTCAAGCTTTACTCTTTTCCTGTATTCTTATCCTATTAGTATATAACACGTATAGTAGCTATACTTATAGTAGGTTAGACTATAAGGTTTATTCCTCTATATAGCCTAATCCTATTAATATATTCCTATATTATCCCTTAGAGTAGTAAGTAAAGGTAGTATTGTCCTTTCTAATATGATATAATTTACCTTAGTAAGTAGGTCGATTTAAGGATATAGATCTTCGCTATATACTTAGCTATCTTTCTATAAAGAATTATACTAAGTATATTTATACTTTCCTATAGCTTAATTGCATTATTACTTAAGTATAATAATCTCATGTTATCATAACTTTTACTTCTTAAGACTTATCTTATCTATCTTAAAGATTATAGTATATTACATCGCCTATTATTCTATATATAAAATAACTATATTTAATTATAAGTATTATTATCCATATCTTATTATCTTTAATAGCCTATGTATTAAACTCATCTATAAAGCTAATTACTCTGCCTTTTTTATTAATTACTCCTTCTACTAGATCTATTCTATAGAAGTTAGAGAGTATTAGTAAAAATAGTAATCCTAAGTATCTAATATCCTTTACTTCTAAATTATAGCTCTCTAGACTAATCTAGGCTCTCTTTTATAACTAGAAGTTTCTAACTTTTAAGACTACTTATCAGGAGACTATATTAGCCTTTAAGCGCTATTCTAATACGTATATATAGATTCTATTAAAGGCGCCTTTTATATCGAAGGAGACTAAATTTAAGATCTAATACTTCCTCTAAGCCTAATGAACTTTTTCTATATTCAAGTTTAGAGCCTATTCTATCGATTACTTGTATAGTAAAGTAGTTTTTAGGTAGGAGCTTATTATAGGACTTGATAATATATCATAGCTTTACTACTATTATAGCTTCTAGATCTTTACTAAATATTGGTATAAGAGAAAATACTTATTTCAAAAATCTTATTAAGCTAATTTATCTTTATGATTTTCTTCATCTTTATTTGAAACATTTAGAATTATGATAGTTTTTATTTTATTTTTATCTTAATTACTATTTGTTCCTTATTATTTTTATCATATTTTTTAATCATTTTTAAAATTAGGTCTCTTAGGAAGATACTTTAGCTTTTAATTATGATATATATATATTGGTTTTCTACTTCTTATAGATATTAAAAAATATATCTGTTTTATATAGCTTTTTCTAAGATAGTAATATTTTAATATTCCTTATAATTATAAATGTAGTAAATTTTTAAATAAAAGCTTTACTTTAAAAGCTTAAAGATAATGAAAGATAATTTTATTAAGATAAGTAAATCTAAAGAATTAATGATAATTATAGATTAATTAGCTTAAATTTCTTTAATAAGATTCTTTATAAAAAGAAATAATTTAAAAGTATCTAATTTATAAATATTAGTAAATTAAGCTACAAGCTCTTTTTCCTTAATTTAAAATAATAAATACTAATTCTTATAATTTTGGCTTTAATTTTTTAATTTAAAAACTAATATTAAAATATTAAAAAAAGAATTTTAAAAAGAATTAATATATATAGAATATATAATATTAATAATTAATTATTATATTTATAAGTAATTATAATATTTCAGAGATTATCTTTCATATAAAAGTATAGAGAAAGGAAGAGAAAATTAAATTAAGGAAGAGGAATATAGATAGGTAATCTTAGCTTATTAGATTACTTCTTATATAGATTTCCTTTTCTTATAAATTTACTAATATTATCTTTAAAATTTCTTCTCTACCTCTTTAATATTAGCTTCTAGATTAAAGATACAAGTTATAAGAATTAGTCACTTAATTACTATCTATTATTAACTAATAAAAAGAGTTTATAAGCTATATTATTCATATCACTAGATTAGGTATTACTATATATTATTATTTCCTTATATAAATAGCTTATAACTTAATTTAAGCTTTTAGCTTATTAAAATAATAGAAAAAGATAATCATGAATTATGATTGAGTATTCTTTTGAACTTATACTATAATTCTTCCTATCCTATATTGTAAAGAAGACAAATCTAATTCTACTACTATTTTCGTTTTTGTATATAATATAGCTTCTTAATATCTTCTATTCTTTACTTCTGAAAGCTATAATTACTTCTAAAATTGAAAATTTTTTTTTGAAAATTCATAATAAGTCTTTTATATATTAAGTAGACTTTAAGCTATATCGTAGCTAGAGCTAAGTACTCTAAGCTTTTAATTACTGAAATAGCTTCTAAATACTCTAAAATCTATTTATTTACTTAATTTAGATATTATCCTTAATACTCTTAAACCTTCTTAAGTAATCCTATTTTCTGAATCTAAAAATTCTATTCTTCTTAAAGATATACTTTAGATCTTAATAGAATAATTAGAATAATAAGATATTTTTAATTATTCTCTATAAAGATTTTGTTAAAAATATTATTTCTTATAAAGTTTTAAGTTTCTAAATTAAAGCTCTTATCTAAAAGCTATATATTTATAAAGAAAAGAGAAATACTAAAAAAAACATTTTTATAAAGTCAACTATATAAGAAGAATATATTAGTAAAAAATATAAAAAGAGTACAAGATAAGTAAGGCTCCTATAGCTCTAACTTCTTTAAAAGAAGAAGAAGAAAAAGATACTAAGGATAAATTAACTTAGTTATATTTTTAATAAAAGCATTAATTAAGGAGATATTAAATCTAAAAACCTGAATCTAAAAAAAACTAGCTACCTCTCCTATATAAATACTTCCTCTATACTAATATTATACTACGTCTTTTTAATATTCTAATTTAAGTAGCCAAATTTTTAATTCTAGATAAAGTTATATTAATACTTATTATTTCTTTTTCTAGCTAAAGCTTTAATAGGTAGAGGGATTCCTCATTTAGTAGAAGTTTACTAATACTATACTTCTATATAACTTTACTATATTAAGGTCCTTAAATCTCCTTATTTAATAATATATTAAGGACTTTTTATTTAATTAGTTTCCTCTATATTTAATATTATAGACTATTTAAATAGATATAGAAAATACATTACTTCTAGTATTCTATCTTAAAGAACTTAATTCTTAATATGAATATATGACTTCTAATTCTTATTATTTAGTAGCTTATTATAATAAGCTAGAAGGACTTCTTATCTTATTATTATTCTTAATACTCTTGATTCTTAATAATAGATTTTTTAGGTATAGATTTTTTAGTAACTTAGAGTCCTTCTAATCTATTATCCTATTATACTTTAATCTATATATTAGTTCTTTTAACTATAATAATATACTAGCTGAAGCTTAGGAGAGATAAGAGTGACTTTTTTTAACTTCTACTTTATTTATAGATAAGTTAATCTATCTATAGAAAGTATTCTTAATTTCCTTCTCTTTATAGCTTAAATATAATAATTTATCTAAGATATCTTTTCATCTACTTAGGGCTCTCTAAGTTAGAGGAATCTCTTTATCTAACAGATTCTCCTTACTTTTAAGAATACGTATAATAGGGATACTTACTAATAGCTCCCTAGATATATAGAAATAAAAAAAAGAGGTAAATTAAGAGTATATAGAGGTTATAAGTTTGAATCTAATGCTATGATTTATATATTGCTATATAGTATTAACTAAAACTTTCCTCATAAATACCTCTATAAGTAAGACTACTTCACTGCTAGGCGTAGTCACTCTCGTACAAGCCTCTTCCTTCCACTTCACATATCCTATCCTTGCGTACCACCTCTCATAGCTCGAGGGCGTTTCGCCTGTCCATTCGGTATACCGAGCTCTCAGCACAGCATCTTCCACATATCGACAGCTCAGCGACATAATCGTAATAGCTGAGCATCTCGGGTGGCCATAAGGTTCCAGTCTAGCTAGTCTCTCAACTTGCGCTATAGCCTGACTGCCTAGTCCTTGTCCCTGAAACTCCGGCAGCACAAAGAACGTGCTGATTGTGAGCAGCGATTTGTCGGGCCGCGTAAGCTCGTACTCAGGATCTTCGTATTCCGAGACAGAGTCTAACGAGATGTGACCAGCGAAGACAGCAGGCTGTTCTGAAATCGATGAGGATGCCATGATCCAGAAAAGGCACTTCGCTCCTATGAGAGCGGCTTCTCGCCAGCGGTTGAGATACGCATCCTCATAGTACCAGCCGCATTCTTTGCGTTGAGATTGGAGGCGTTGGTATTGATTTTGAACGTCAATTTCAATTCTCTGGAGTTGGCATATGGTAGGTTTGTGATCAGTGGCGTTGGTCGAGGCTATCATGATCTCGGGCGCGAGGTTTTGCAATGCTTAGCGGCTGCCTGCTAAGTGCACAGATGGGTGAATTAGGGACAGTTGTTGTACTATCGTCTTTTATGGTAAAATGAGAGGATGCGAGCTTGGCACCTCGGCAATAATTATGACTCAGGCACTATCACGCCACTGCCTGGCTGAAAGATCTAGACGTATAGGGTTCTGAAGCAGGACATTGTGTAGTGGTCTTGCTAACGCTTCGCTTCTTTGGGCGACGTACCACAGAAGATGAGAAATGGCTATGAGTACCAGTTTGGGATCGATATCTAAGTACTGGCACCTACAGCTCGCCAACCGCCCTCGCTTACTAGGCGATCATGCTCCTCCCTCAGTTTCAGCGGATCCTGCGTCTCAAACCAAAATGCCCACGTGCTCTTCGCATTGATAGCTAGATTGTTACGACTCGAGATGAGCCCTACATGCTGGACGACCTGAGGCGCTAGAGCATACCTCTCCAAGCCTTCCTCATCGGCATACTCTTCAATCAGTGAGTCGGTCTGGCCAGAGCCTCGTTGCTTCAGATAGTTGAGCAGTCCCTCAGTCTGAGATCGAGGAAACACCAACGCTTGCGTGCAGCAGCCGTATTTGTCCATACGCTCGACGCCTCTAAGTGGGTTGAGGTTGTACTTCCCCGTCATGAACACTAGCGCGGTGAAAGCTGGAGCGGCAATGAATACGAGCACAATTATCACGAAAATGTCCAGTCGGCGATCCAGAGGACGAAGACACCATTTGCCGAGGAGGAGAAGCAGTAGTATTCCGCCCATTGCGAGGCAGAAGGTGAGCACTTGATGACCGTACCAGAAGTCTTCGGAAGCCTGCCAGCCCAACGATGTCTCCGTATAGAACAAACGAAGATAAATCCAGGAAGAGCTTGCGCGCAGTTGCGCATCACCCAGAGCATTCAAGGTCTTTACCAGCCAACCGTCTGCAAAGATGATATCATCCTCAAAGATCGCAATGTATGGCGCATCTGTTTCGTTGAGACAACTCTCCAGGACGAAGATATAGTCACTGTTCACGTTCAGCTCTTTTGTATCTTCACTTGAACGGATGAACTTACTACACTCCCTTCGCGTAGAAGTTCTGCGCCGTCTCCCATTCTTGAACGAGACTTAGGTCTTCAGTAGACACATTATAAGTCCCCCACTGATCCAAAGTATTCAGCCACCGCGCATCCCAATTAGGATGAACTGTGCTATCCACATGCGCAAATAGCAGTTGTACTTCCAACTCATTCCGCTCCTCATTTGTAAGACCTGCCAGCATTGATCCCACAGTTTCGTTAAGGTATTGGTGTCCTTTCCGGTTGAACGTCGTGATCGCGGCACATATCGACGCGGTTCCGGTTCTAGGTTTTACTGTCTGGTTGTGGGCACCCGTCTCGGCCTGCGCAATGTATTCATGCGCTTCTGCCTGTCGAAACGAGCTGTAGTCCAGATCATAGACGCCGTCCTCGCTGAAGAAAGCCGTGTGAGGGTCTCGCCAAAGCAAGTGTTTGCAAGCTGCAAAGATGGAGAGCCATATTATTGCGGTGCATGCCAATGTCACGCCGGCAGACGAGCTAATAAGCGCCCGTATCGATGGAAGAGGTCGGTCCCCAAGCTTGAAACCCCGTTGAAGGCCGGAGTATAACATCGTCCGGTCATGGGAAGTCGCGAGTAGGTGCATGTAGCTATAAACTCATAGCGAAAGAAAATGGTGGCTGGCCATAGGCACGGGTTTTCGGGATTGGCACACTTGTCATCCTAGCTGACAGCTTGGTCTCTTCAGCCTTGCTCCTACGTCCACGTGCTGGAGCGTGACGCTGCAGCTCGTATGCACGGAGAATTGCTCCATCCTTCGCTTCGGTCTCTGCATCCTGCTGACTGATTCGCTCGGTTCGCTAAGCCAAGCCGGTTCAAATTTCAGTCCATTTGTTATGGAACCTCCTAGTAGGATTGAATTGTAAAATCGGCAAGACGGTCGGCAGGACTCGGTGGAATGTCCAGAGAGATGGTTCTTTCGCAAGACACGACGTGGCGTACCCAGGAGGACGATGCTAAGAACACAAGCTTCATCCACGGATTCCACACTCGCATTCATGCTTCCGGCACCTCAGAGCTAATTGATTGGCAGAGTAACGAGGGCTCTTCAAGCTAACCCCTTTAGGGAATCCGCACAGCTAAAACGCCCCGCTATTCTCAGACCAAAAATCACAAGTCCCCCGGAACCTCAAACTTTCAGATTGCCTATCCGCTGGTAGTCTGGCAGTTGAGTGCAATGTTCGCACTATCGTTGCTCGACGTATAAGCTTCATAAGTGGTTGAGTGGCAGAGGTGCCAATTGGTCGCCTGCTTTTGTGAACGTGAACATCTAAAGGTGTGATGATGAAAAATCGCTATTAAAGATGACCTGCATCTGCTTACAGTCTACAGACAATCAACCACTGCTTGTGTCCAACCCTAACAACCCCAACCATGATATAGGTCTCAACTTACACGCATGCCTATATTGTTTTTGTGCCTCCCACAAACTCCTCCGTACTCATACTCATCCAGTGACTCCAGCTCAATCGATACAACATTCGGTCACAGTACTCAGGCGCTGAAACTTCAGCTGGCAACTCTGGTACAATGCAAAAAAGAACGATACCTGCTGCCTTGATAGATCGATGCATGTTGCAGGGCAAACCAAAACAGCTCGTGCCTTTGACATCCGCGCCACTTTTAACATTATTCAGGTACTGGCAGCCACTAACTTGCGTCTCGCATCCACAGAAGTCCTGCGCTAACGAACAATTCACTCATGCCTAGTCCCGCCTTTAAAGCAGACTCAAACTGCCACAGACACTCAGTACACATGAACGCGTTGTTTTCCACCCTCCTCTGTGTAGAAGTCGACAGTAATATGGTTTGTCATGTCACTCCTACTGGTGCAATGAAGTCAGATGTTTGGTATACCCTCACTTGACATATGAAGACTCACACGACGACGGCTCTGACGGCCCAATCCGGAGCCTGAGCCTGAGCTTTCCCAATGATGTTATCTCTTGCTGCTTGGTTTCTAGCATATATGTTGGTGAGATCAAAAGTAACAGGAATAGCCATGATATCGAACACTTCGGACGGTCGAACTGGTATGATGGCAAATAATGATGGTAATATTTGTACTGTATGGCGGGGCTGATACCAGGCTGCGTCGACCTACAGAATCAACAAACTTTTAGAGCTGCTTTGCCACGTCGTTCGTGAGGTCTGAAACCCTTGACCGGGGATGCAGCATTCGCGCTTCCAGACCCAATGATCACACACCATGTTGATGAGCTGAATGGTATGGCGAGCCTATGGCTTCACAGGAGCTCAAAAACATGCAAGCTAAGCGGGAGTCCCGTCTGACCGTATCAGGCTGTCGGCGCAATCTCTGTTGTCTAGCCATACAGGATAGACCAAGCAAGAATTTATGTTGCATAAGACAACACCAGACTAGTAGATTTGACCATCCCGTAAGGTTATTCTGCGGTCAACATGATAAATGGGTAATGTGTCTCGCGTGATCTAGAGGGCTCCATTTAGGGCTGGACGCGCAGGAGGGCTTTGCGGCTATAGGACAGCCATCATTGGCTCCCAAAATCCGGAACTTTTTTCTTGTACTCCAGTGAGTCTGGCATGGGTCGAAACGTGATACCTTGCGTGCGGCGTTGTTGCAACGCGTGGGATGCTTTGTTTCCGCGCGGCTGCGCTTGGCCTGTGCATTGATACCATCTGATTGGCTGTCGCACAAGCTCCCTTGTACTTTACTCGAGCGTGCTTGCCACGTTGACTTGCACATTGACTCCATCGCCTACGAACACTTTGATGCTCCCTCCGCTACAAACAGTTTTTTGAGGAAGGCTCTAACCTGCCATTTATTATCACTGTTGCGCCCAATCATTTTGCGAGGAGCGGGCTTCAGAGAAATAGCAGATGCCTCAAGGCTGGCAACTCCACCGCCGAAGGAGCCATCAAACCAGTCGCAGTGGCGCTTTGAACCTCTAAATGCACCCACAGAATGGATAGAGTCATATCGACCAGGAGGTTTCCATCCCATGGATCTTGGCGACACTCTGTGCGACAGTCGTTACACGGTTGTTTGAAAGCTTGGCTACGGAGCCTTTTCAACAGTCTGGCTGGCAGAGGATAGCCAGTATGTGCACGTTTGACGCTGGGCGGTGTTTGAATTCCGATGCTAGCTATATTCAGGCAGTCGAGCCTCGTTGCCATCAAGGTGGCTCGTGCGAACGCACAACAGGCTTTTGAGGAATTGCGACTATACAGACAACTCGCTCAACACGAATCAAATCGCAACCACGTTGTTCTGCCGCTGGATGAATTGCAACAAATGGGACCCAATGGCAAGCATCAGTGCCTCATATTCGGACCTATGGGACCAAGTGTAGGTCTGCTACTCGAAGGCATTCCGGACTCGCCAGATGACATCACCTCTTTCGATGGGCCACCGCCGCCGCCACCGCCTCCACCCCCACCTTCTGCAGCCCAGGCATTATCCGCCACCCAACTCACACTGGGCCGAAGGAAAGCTTTGTTGTAACAGCTATTATTGGGCCTCAACTGTCTACACAGCGACGCAGTTGCCCATGGCGACCTCAACCCTGGCAATTTCTTGCTGGCCATCCGACAATTCTCGAGCCAAGACGTACAGAACATTCGCACGTCGTGTGAGAATAGCGGCAAGTCTGCTCCTGTCCGAAGAATAGATGGCGAGCAAGATCTCTGGGCTCCACGTTACCTGTACCTTGATCGACCGCTTGTCGATTTTGTGGACTCGGAACCTAAGGTATCTGCTAAGCTTCCGGATCTTGGAGCTGGTAAGCATGTGTAGTTGTGAACTTAATGCTCTTTAATCAGACTCCAGGTCAACACTTGCACAGCATTCACGTTCAATAACCCACCAATTGCTGACAAATGCGTCGCGCCAGCAGCCCTCCGAGCACCTGAGATTGTCCTCAAAGGCGACATTGATCATAGAGTCGACACCTGGAGCTTTGGTTGCTTGCTATACAAATTCCTCACCGGGAACGTACTCTTCCAAGTCTCGAGCCTGACTATAGATGGACTTTTCGTTGCTTGATCGAACCTTCTCACGCCCTCTGCCGGAATTTGCGTCCGGCTCACACTCGGCCCATCTCGTGAAGAATGTCCCGTAGCCCATTGGGCTCAACTGGTGCCATCTCTAACAGTCATCATCTCTCCAATGGCCATCTGGTTGCCTCTTCATAGCATGAAGCATTCGCCATGTAAATCGCTGAGCCACTCGACGCTGACAGCATCGATCGCTGAGGCAATCCGCTTATTTGTTCGGCCGGTCTCGTACTGCAAAAACTGCGCGCGCTGGCGGATGATATAGATCCAACTGAGGTACTGCCCGACAACAGATGCCGTATAGATCACCAGATTGTCAGAAGCGGCCGTCGCAGGAGTAGGATTCTGTAATCTTGTAGTCGGCTATGTTGCAAAGTCGGGATTGTAGATCCTGCGAAGCAAGCAAGATGGCATCCTGGTATTTTGCGAAAAAGACTCTGAGCGCTGCTGTCGCTTGTGTTTGTCGGACCAATAGGCGAATCAGGCAGAGAATCCTGCTGTGGTTATTGTGCCTGCTAAGGCGACGACCGCGACGATAATAGCGATCGTAGAGTCGGACATGGTTCGAGGATTCGTAAACTTGGTTTACGTTGTGGTGTTCCACGAAGTGACATCGGTTTGGCTTAGACCATACCAGATCCAGCAAGAAAGCGGTTAATCCAAGTATCAGAGTTGACAGTTTTGAGCAGCAAATGGAGAGGTACCAACTATATAGCCCCTTATCAAGTTGGCGAGTGTAGCACTGACGCTGCAAATCAGTAGTGGATTATAGCACAGATAAATGCGACTTATCAGATCGTGTATCGCATTGTGTACTCGTCAGTCTGGTTGGGTACTGTACAGATCTGAAAAAGCGATCTCGTCCATCGGGATTTGGGAGTCGGCTCAAAACGCATCGCCTGAGGGGTTTTGCAACGCAGTATTTTGCCTCTACACGACATTGTATCGAAGTAAACGTATCAGAACTCGACGATGGCGAAGTTCAGTTGTTAGTATCCGTGATTATGGAATCTGGCTATACATGATGCAACATCTGGCACCACCTAGTGAATCGTGCAGCATCTAGTCATGTTCTGCTAGATCAGATTAAGCAGTGGCATCGCTTCATGTGTCCAAAATAAACTACAAAGTAGCAAGTCCACGCCAGGAATATTGAAACCCTCGCTGTAGCGTGAATCAACGAGAGAACGGCTGGAATAAATCATCGATGCTGTGATCGGGACCCCTTGGACAAGCCGTTCAGAGTCAAAATCGTACTGATCATCAACAGCATCACATCTCGTTGACACAACGATTACGCGCGTGAGCTAGAGTGAGTGGCGTTTTACGTAGTCTCTGAAGGTCTACATGTGTCAGTCAAGGTCTGGTTCTATAAGCTCGTCGGGGTATGTACTGACTTCTCAAAGAGGGCTTTTCGCAGCGCTCAAGGTAAAATGCTTCCGGTCTCCAAGGTGGAACGAACCTTCTGCGCGAAATCAATTGTCGAGGAGCTGCGCATTTTGAAGACCAAGCAGCAAAACTAGGCTCGGATTTCTACGACTCGGTTAGTGAGATTGTTCATCAAATAGGGGAATAGATCTAGGTAATGTAATGGTAGCAAGTCCGGCATTTGACCTGTTAATACAAGGCTGCTGAGCCCAGGACCGAGAAATAATTCCAGATCCGATCCCATGCGACAGCACCCAGAGGTCCTAGATAATGAAGCGCTGCCAAACCTCTTCTCCCCAACTCCTCGCCGTTGCAACACCGCCTGCAACGCCGCGCTCATCTCAGCGCGAATCTGCTCTAGTACGCGCTGCAGGTGCTGGCAGTCTTTGTTAAGTTCGCAGGTACGTAATATGCATAAATGAATGAAGGACAGCTGTAAGAACTAAACTACTAACCTTATATATAATCCTCAGAGACGCTTCAGCTAAGACCCCTAAGAAGTCTCTATAAAAGCACTTTAAGGCTAGCTAATGCCGGCTATACTGACTACGAATCATGATACACAACAGTTTTCGGCTTCCAGTAGTTGCTTGTGGGTCATGGAGAAGTGGTAGCTGACTTTTTGGTTTGTGAAGAAGTGGTAGTACACTTCATTACGAAGCTCGGGAGGTAAGTCCAAAAGACGGAAGGTCGCAGCCGCATCATCGCTTCGAAGTGCCGCAAGCAGGCCGCGCTTCTACTCCTTGTGCTTCTTCTTGTGACTTTTCTTCGCGCGGCTCTGCACATAGCTGTATCTAAATGGAAGCTTTCTATCCGTGACGAACTTACGAAGCTCTTGCAGCGAGTAGTTATCATACCTGAGGGCGTTTTCTGGAAGCGTCATTCCGCAGAGACTGATGTGATGTGTGATGAGGTGGAGGGCGAATGCTTAGTGTTGTGTTGACCGAGAGGCTCGCGGACGGTTGGCTGTCGAGAGATTATAGGAGTCGAAAGTCGTTCAGCAAATCGTCGTGGGCTCTGAAAAACACAAAGATCCAGAACCAGTTGCGAGACTTGGTGCAGCGAATGGCTCAGGTGACTGGGATGAGTTCGACCCTTAGATTGTCGGTACTTGTGTGATATGTGTTTCGATGCAATGATTGATGTCTTTTGAAGAGCTAATGGTATGTAAGACAGCCAATGGAAGAGCGAAGGAGAATATCAACAAGTGCTTCAGTTGCTATGCAAACGGGTAATTGCTCGTTTGCACGTGAACAGGGGCTAGTTTCGCTATCGTGTGACATGATGTCAGTGTTCACAGGCGTCGACACCACTGCACGTAATTACATGGTGCGTAGGCGATATGAAATGCAAGGCTAGTGAGGCTGCTGCGAGAAAGATTTCACCTATGCAGAGCTGAGAGAAGAAACCTTACAACCTTCCCGTAACTTAGACGTTTTCACTGTACGTACTTCGAAGCTTGGTCTGTATTACGTTCACTTTTTACCCATAAGTGACTAGGTCTGTATCGTTTGAGTACAGACCTTTTATGAACAGCGAACATCAGATTGTAAAAAGAGTATCTGAGCTGCATCTACATGCGTCTTACGAGACGCAGCACGTGGAGATCAATGCGCAGCGACAACAATGGCTTCCCTCGCACCACTTGAGCAAGCAATCAGCTCATTGCGATTTCTTCGGAGGTTAACTACAATGCTCAAAACAAGCTAATCTCATCTGAGTCTTACCTTGCAAGGTTGATGCAAGGTTGAGGGAAGCAAATGTCTAATGCTGATTCCGTCGATTTGCTCGATGTTGGTCCATCATCTTTTGTACTAAAATTGAGTCTGCAGCAATGGTGACATTAGCAGCTTCAGTGAATTTTTGCTCTATCAGAGTTCAAACGAGGAGTAGCAAGTCTGATGTTTTTGGCAGCTGGTAGTGTGACGATGTGGCAGTATGGTAGAGACTGAAAGACAGGTCACTCAGGCTTGGGTCACCGCAATTGGAGGTCAAAGGTTTGCTGCGTTGCCCAAGCGGCTTGGTACAGTCAGTCATGCAAGACTCAGCCAACTTAGGGCTGGTGGTGCTCCATGTAGTCTTTGAGCGTCTGTGATTTTGTCAGTGAGGGTCGTTCCGTACAGGAATAGTCGACCAGTGTACTAACTTGTTCGGTCGAGTTCGTCGCAGGGATCAAGCCCAGCGCATCGTCCGCGCCGTCATGCATGCGGATGATCTTCGCGAAGCAGTTCTCAAGGGATTGTTCAAGGGGTTGACGGGGAGTGTTCATCGTTGATCCGTAGTGACCCAGCAGCCTACGAATAGGACTTGATATGAGAAACGATTTCCCTTAACCTGCCGGCCCGATCAAGCTGAAGCGGAAACTTCTAATGTCTGATCCGATGCTGTTTGGTGCCATGCTATCCGGCGCAACGCTTTGAGTCGCTGGAACCGGTGTCGAGGACTTGACTGGGGTATCGTTTAACTTGGGGATGGTGTCATAATCTCCTTTGTTTAACATACCCACCGCCTCCACCCCGAACTGCGTCGAGACGCAGCACATGTGCTCGCGAAGCACGGTCTTCGTCAAGAGTTCCGTGGTAGTCATGTCCGTCAGAATGTAATCGTAGATTTGGTCACGCAGCTCGGGGGAAAATTCCATGAAGGGAATTGTTGTAGCGACGTCTACCTTGTCGAGGGCAGTCGGTAAGGTTGCGCCTTTCTTCCTTGTCTCTCCTGTACGGAGTCTTCGTGTGAGCTTGCGCGCGGGTGACTGTCCGCGAGGAACATGTACAGCTCTTGGAGTGAGCAGTCGTCGTAGTTTGGGAGCCGCATTTTGCTTGCAAGGGAGTTGTTTGACGTTGTTGGCAAAGATGTATGGCGAGTGATAGTAGTTGTATCGGCGGATGAGTTGGATAGTGGGTGCTTGTTTGTCAATGTCGGTGGCAGTGAGAAGCAATGTGAGCAGAAGCGCACAACGTCACTGGACGCGAGATGCATCGGAGGATGTAGTGACAGCGAGAGACAGATATGATTCGGAAGATTTTGAGTCACTGAGTGCGGGATGGTGAGTTGACGTTCAGTGAACTGAAACCAATGAAGCGACAATAATCGTAAGGCTCCGGGAATGCCTTCATCGACCTCTTCACTTGGATATTCGAGCAACCAAGCGACGAGTCGAGTATTTCTATTCTAAATCTATCTTCGTCTGCGCTATTGACATGGATAGCTCGCAGTATATGAACCTCAAGTATCACGACGGCTTCCTATACTATACGTGTAACGTAAAAGGCACCTACGAGAACATGAAATTCGAATGTATGAATGATTATGAGTTTGATCTGTTTATGCGGGTACCATGTAATAACAGAGCATCGCAGACTCCAAGTCTAGATCAGATCAGGTGAAGGAGAGAAGTGCAGAAATCTAGAGCTTGCTGTTCACGAAGCTCAAAGCTTGGTTTCCGTACTCAGCACCGTAACCGTTGTGGGTCGCCGCATTGCTGCCATTACAGCAGTAAGGATCCGCAGCATCGCAGTAGGACTGAATCTTGCTGTTGTATGCGCCGCACGTCTGGCCTGCTGGACGGGAAGAGAACTAAACGATCGATCAGTATCACAGCAAGACTTTGGATATACAGTAGGGCAGAATTCGAACATACTCCACCAGCCTTGCAGGTACCAACGTTGTACGGTGCTCCAACTTCAAAGCGTGGGTCGCCCATGAAGATGGCCGCTTTGATGTTGTAGGAAGCGATGCTACCGGAGCTGGACAGTCCTTGCTTGGGGTCTCCGTTGCCGCAAAGAGCATTGTCGAAGATCTCACCTCCCTAGCAGCACCGGGTCAGTAGCTTTCCTGAAACATACCACAGGCAGATCATGACGCCAGCTTACCTGTGAGTACCCAACGAGAACGAGCTCAGTGCTTGGGCACTGTTTTGCGAATGCGCTTACAGCACTGACAACGGCAGCAGTGCCTTTCTGCACAGAGCTCGAGTAGGATACGCCGCCGCACGCGCTTCCGCCGCCGCACGCTGGGTAGTTGATGGCTTCTGCTGTAGCGCCCGAGTGCGCTGCTAGGATCTTGTTGACAACAGTCCCGGCGGAACCATAACCTGGAGATGCCGTCGTCTCGCGGGCACCGAATACGTGGATTGGAGGACAGGCGCGCTTCTGGAGCTCGACCGGAGAAGCAAACGCGAGAGCAGCGCTCGAGAGGGCGAAGACAAGGGCGTTGCCGTGCATTGTGAGAAGAGAAGGATCGACTGGTTCGGTTGGTGTGATTGGGGTTGGCGTGATTGGTCAAGTGCTATAACAATGAAGTAGCAATACAGAATTCTGGGCAAGACAGTAGACTTGTACTTGTCATATAGCGTGTACTCTAACCTACCTCATGGTCTCGCTCGACAACGGGGAGATTACCCACTGGACAGCCTAATCAGCTCCTGGTACTACGTGTCTGGGAACTATACCTTGAGCAAGGGTAGCATTATGTCGGGATTCCGCACTGTCCGTAATGGCTCTCCTGACTAGGGGTAGGTGTCACGGGTGTTTCAATGTAGGCATCCACGTGCTACTGCTGACAACTGCCGTATTTTAGCCTAGCTGCGTCTTCACAATGCTTAATGAGCTTGTCGTACGCTTCATGTCGATCATATGCTTCTGGACTCTTTGGGGAGGTAGAACTTGCCACTCAAACGAGCGGTAACACACGCTCCGTGTTACACCAGATTACGTACTAGGTTGTTAGTTACACTTTGGATTTAGGCGAGACGTTGATTCCAGCATATAGATTGAATTTCAATCAACTAGAAACAGAAAGTGCTCCACCCCCGCAATCAGATCCTCCGTCTCCGTATTTCCGGAGATGCTCGAGGCTTAAGTCTGCTTGTCAATTCTTGGTTCCTTTTACGCCTAATCACTGCATACGAAACATGCTTATACAGGCTGAATGCGGAACTTGGCTCCGTGTCCAAGACTAAAGACTAGCTTGTAACGCTTGTGTATTGCTTGCGTCAAGATTGGCGCCTTGATGTTTGAGCTTAATTTCGATGGCTTTTTCAGGCTTCAGGCTGAATAGCACAGAGTTGAGCCATGAGCATCACTCCTGGCTATCAGGTATATAACAGGAGCAGAGCAAGTGCTTTGGGACTTCTTGAATCCATATCACACATCATATCAGCCGTCCATCTTCGATCACCATCATCATCACAACATGAAGTTCACCTCCGCTCTTCTCGCTCTTCTCGGCTCGGCCGCGGCTTCTCCTGTTGTTCTGACGGAGTCGGCCGAGCTCGACCACCAACTGGAGCGCCGTCAAGCCATTGGCTATGTCCAGAACTACAATGGCAACCTTGCCAACTTCAAGTACAACCAAGGTGCAGGAACTTTCACTGCCAACTGGAACAACCCTGGCGACTTCGTAGTCGGACTTGGTTGGAACACTGGAACTGCCAACAGGTACGATATCACGTTCATTGGCGGCAGGGTACCATAGACTGACGTATGTCTGCAGAGTCATCAACTACAGCGGTAGCTACTCTACCAACCAGGGCTCGTACCTTGCTGTCTACGGTTGGATCAATTCCCCTTTGACTGGTAAAATTCCCAGACGTCTTGCAAGCGTCATAGTCACGGAAGGCTGACTTCAATACAGAGTACTACATCGTGGAGAACTACAGCTACGACCCGTGCTCGGTCGGCGGCTCCCAGACCGTCGGCAGTGTCACCAGCGACGGCTCGACCTACAAGATCTGCAAGCACACTCAGGTCAACCAGCCTTCCATCCAGGGTACCAGCACTTTCGGCCAGTACTTCTCCGTCCGCCAGAACAAGCGCACTAGCGGATCTGTCAACGTCGCCAACCACTTCAATGCTTGGAAGAACTACGGCTTCTCGGCCAGCAACTTCAACTACCAAGTGTTCGCCGTCGAGGCGTTCAGCGGAACTGGATCGGCCAACCTCAAGGTTAGCGGTTAAGTATGGGTCAAGCAGGGCTATAGGGTGTGACGTGAGTACTGCGATCGGGGATGCGTAGAAGAGAGACTGAGGGAGATAACGAAGAGTTGTAGTTGGCGAGTGAGGCGGAAGCATGGTTTCGACTTCAGCTTCCCTAGGAAGCGTAGTTTATGTAGCTGACAAACGAAGTTCGTGACTGTATCTTTTCCCGGTTTTGTTGACAACCCTAGATCTTATTCATGTCCTTACCATTCGAGGGAACTGAAAAGATGAAGAGCCTTGATTGTAAGCACCTGTGAAAAGATGAATAACATATGTACAGGATATCCCCACCAACATGTTCCATCCTCACAAGCCTTAAATGACAAACAAACGCCATCTCTTCCCTCTCCAAACGCAAAAAATTGAGTTCAACCCATCAAACGCCATTTTGATCCCTGCCGTCACGTTGAACGTTGGATTGAAACACCAACTCCACACTATCTCTGCTTCCCCGGCCGTCGTCTGACAAATCGTACAGCGATTTCCCTCCCATCCTCTCCGCCTCGCCGCGCTTCTGAGCGTTCTTTGCCAGTTCGATTTCCTCGCTGGGCTCGACTGATCTGGCGCCAAGCCTCGTTCCGCTCTTGTCGTGTGTGTGGTAAGACCGCGTCCCAGATTTCGAGCCGGAGCTGAACTTAGAGTCAATTGTCTTGCGGAAGAAGTGCACGAGCGGCCCTAGGATGGACGGCATGCAAGCGCAGACGATTCCAAGGTATGCTTCCAAGCCGGTCCACAACCCGATATCGTTGTAATGGTATGTCGCATTCGTAAGATTGTTGACTTTCGCCAAGTATTGCAGGCGGATAGCGCTGCAGATTGTAACGAAGAGGCCAACGAGAAAAGTCAATATGACTCCAACTTTCCGTCGTGTATCCTGAACCTGCAGCTTTATAAGCCTCGGGATTGGGAGAAAGAATACGAGCAGGTCGAAGAAGATATTGGCCCCGCCATTGACGTAGGCTGATGTTTGGATGTTGACGCAGTAACCTTCGTGTTCGCCGTCCCACTGGTCCCAGAAATGGCTGATGGGTTGGCACTCCATAATGAAGACGACAACAAAGGCCAGACAGTACAGAACCAACCCGGTAATGATCGTCCAACTAACGTAGTGGAATTTTCTAGAGACCTCTTTCGGGAAGATGCGGAGGTACAACAGGACAATCGAGATCTTCGTCAAGGAAACAACGACCTGGTAGAGGTACTGAGTGATGTAGAAGGTCTGTGATCCTGAATGTCAGCTGCAGCTGTAACGAACGCGCGCGACAAAGGGGCAACTCGGTCGCGATCCACGTACCTTCAACATCCTAGTGATATTGTCAGCGGGAACAGTCCAGATGTCTCTGCCCATACCGCTCTTGGCCACTGGTAGCACAAAATTAGCATGATCAGCACAATGAATTTCATTCACAAATGACAACTCACTAAGAATAATAAGGACTGTAGCTGGTATCATAAGGATATATGATACTAGAATCGACCAGTCGTCAATGCCAATGCTAGCGTTCTGGATCTGCCACCTTGCGACAAAGCGAGCACCGACACAGAGTGCAGTGAGAACGAGGAAGGCTATAGCGAGTCGGACAGTGAATGGCCCTGCATTGTGTTCTGGTACTGGACAGGCTTTGTACTGCCATCCTTGAGCCACTAATAAGATAGTCAGCAGGAGTTTATAGCTGTATGCTTTAGACGACACACGTAGAGCCTCTCTGATTGTGCAACTGCCTAGTATGCATTGTTGACTAGCTGCAGCATATGCCTCATCGTGACATAGACAAGCAAAATCACTCAGGGCGCACTTCGTTCGAGGTAGAGCCAGCGTTATGCATGTGGTCTAACATGACTGTCAGCTACATACAATAGACAAGGCTGAAGGCTCTCGATTGTTGTACGTACAACACATGTTGGCAATTTCGTGATTTCTGCAAGTAGCTCGTTCGAACTGGGAGGAGCGTCTGTTTTTGATGTCTCAGCAGACACCAGCAGCGTCAAGAACAATAGGGCTGCTAGAGTAAACAGAGAACGCATGATCAGGGCTTGTGGTGTAAGATTGTAGGGCTGCAATAACCACCAGGGCTTTGCCCTGAAGGATACCAGGATATGTAGGATGCTTATAGCTTGTGTATGACAGTGGCACGCAATGCACTACGCCTAGCTCGCCGCGCCATTAAGGGCGAACAGCATGGAGAACAGTTTCGCGGGCAGATCACTTGTTTAGTCTGAGCTCTAGAGCTAGCCGATCCACCAGCAGAGTCGATCGTTATCCTCAAGTGCTTTGCGGCCTTTTGATAATTAGGGCGTATCCGCTCGCATTATCTCGTTGGGCACAGCCCAGCCGCAGTGTAGCGTTACGAATGGACCACTAGACATTGTAGTCTGCCTCCGAAGATTCTTGTCGAAAAGACTGGCGGGCAACGAAGGACGTGTAGTGAGATGTCGCTGCCGGTTGTACGCCGGGATCTGCTACCAGCGAAAGAGGGTGTCCATTAGTCGCGGCGTAGTGGAAATGTCGCTGCCGGTTGTACGCCGGGGTCTGCCACCGGTGAAAGAGGGTGTCCATTAGTCGCGGATCGTAGTGGAGATGAACTGCTTAGCACGAGGCAGACCCATGGGTTCGGAGTGATCTGACACTCGCCAGCCGTATGTCCGTACTGTGAAGCATTGTCGCGCAAGATGAGGAATTATCAAGAAATAGTAAGCCAGACTCATGATATTCTTGCCAGCTGCGCATGAACAGCAGGTGAAATCCGCGTGGCATCATAGGCAATCGGTAGGTAGCTGAGTCGTGTAGTCGAACAATACTCGCAGCGAGAACACACAGCTACCATTCGCTCGTCTAGGAAATCCAACTCGGCACTGTAGCAACATTGGAGCGAGTTATCTTCTAGCGCTGTGCATCTGCCGCGAAATTCATTTTGGAGTACCGAGAACAAAAATCCTTCAGTCGTTTGATTCCAGGGTGGAGGTAGCGGCACATCATCTTCAGTCCCGCTCCCGCGGTGTCGGAGTCGGTGGTGTGTAAATTTCCCTGCATGATCTGCAGCTGGTGCAGTGGGGATAATCACTAGTCCACATCAGGAAACCTCCGAGACCAACATGAAGACATGTAACCGTGTTGTCAGCACACAACGTGTGCCATGACTAGCAAGTGTCGTTATGATACCTCCTAGTATCCGATCGGCTTTCTCTTGGCTTGAACGTCTTACACAACTTGAAGGGAAGGGACGAGCGTCGAGCGATGAACTGCGGCAGGGTAAATTGCTTCGGCAGACAGAAGCAGCCGCTTACAGATCTCGAGGAAAGACATCCCGAGTCCACTCATCATTGAATGGTAGGATTGGTGCGATCGGGCAAAATGCGTGTCGTCCGAGTTCAAAGACGTTGTTCAGGGGCAACGCCACATGATTGTCCTTTGGTCTAGCTCCGAAAGTCCCGACAGCTATTGTAGCTTGTATCAAGCTAGATAGGCATTGACGGACATGCAATATTTTCCAGCAGCATGAAATATGATCTCCACGTATTGTAATGTACACGCTTTCGTTGTAAGATTCCCGGATGCGGCTATCCAACCTGTTGACATGACAGTTATTGAGCAATTTTATAGCTCGCGGTATATACCAAAGTTCAAATTCCTAGGTAACGCGTGAAAAGCACACCTATAAAAAGATAAATGACAAATACACAAAATATCCTTTGCCAACATACCGAACGCTACCAGCACCATCTCTTCCCTATCCAGAAAACAAAAGGAAACTCCCAAATCGCAAGCTCATAGCCTAACTCTTGCCCCAATCCCACCCCCAATGAACCAAACCTCCTCCACCCACCTCCCAATCCTCACGCCCACAGTCGCCTCAGCACCCAACTTCAAACTCCCTCCGAGCGCTCTTTTCACAGCCTCGTATCCTACACTGCCGAAGCTCCAGTCAACAGGCAGTCTCGGTGTGACGATACCATTTCCCCACTCATCGACAGGAGGCACGGCGAAAGGCACGTCGTACAAGATCTTGCCGGCGGGGTTGTGCTTGTAGATAGCTGTGGCATTTATGGATGTGACGTATAAAGTTGAGGAGCGCAGAGGAGAGAGGAGGGTAAACGTGGCAGAGGAGCCGATGAGGTGGAACGTTGCGTCTTCGATGAAGTGAGGGCCTTCTTTCTTAGGAGGTTCAGGGTCACGAGAAGGTGGAGGGTCAGCTCCGCCGAGTCGCGGAGTGTTGAAGGTCACTGGAAATTGGGATAGCGCGCGTCCCAGAGTTGGAAGGGCGGGGATTGTGCCATTGTGAGTTTGCAGAGTGAGTGTGGTATTCCAGCCGGAGATGTACTGGCTGAGGAACTCGCGGCCAACTGTAGCGCCGTTCTTGCCGCCGAGAGTGGCAGGATCCCAATAGGCGACGACAGGAATATTGGTGTTGTTGCCTGGGCCGATGTATAAGTCCTTGACAGTGGCATGGCCGAGGAGAGTGTTGTTGTTCAAGATGTTGATGTCGACGTAGGGGACGGTGGCAGAGTAGTTGGTTGGGTTGGTCAAGTTTACGAGCGCGGCTATAGTCAAAGAGGTCTCGGTCGTATCGATGATGTTCATGTTGAAGACTTTGGGCTGCAGCTTTGAGTCGATGGCATCGCCAGTGGAGCCGTTACCGCTTTGCGAGATGGCTGTTGCACATATGCTTAGCTATCTACTCTATCTTAGGCGTTACATTCGAGGAGAACGGACAATCTGTTTCGTGACTTCGTGAATAAGAGGTTTGTTTCACCTACGTTTGACAGGCACCTGGCCTTCCGCGGGAATCTTCCTGATGGCGAACGCGCCCAGCGCGGTCTCGGTTTCGACGTCCACTAGAGCTTTGATGCTTAGGAACACACTCTTGCTTCCAAAGAGGAGGGCCTGGACAACGTCCGTGAAGACATCGTCGTCTGTGATGTTTAATGGTGCATCATTGATGCTGGACTGTACCAAGAGTGAAGGCCCGTCATCTTCGCTTTGGGGTGCTAGACGAGTGCTGTTGGCCTGTTGCCATTTGTGTAGATCAAGCTTGCCGAGCTTCTTGCCTTTGTAGAAGACATCCGCGTCAGCACGTACACGGCCAACGGAGATGTTGAAGTTCATCTCTTCGGGCAATGCGACAATGGCCTTGATGTTGGCAGAAATACGAGGGTTGGACTCCGGTTTGCTAGGGTCTGCGAAAGGGTCCGGCAGACCAAAGTGGGTGTCATCGAGGGTGAAGTTCTTGATCAGCGAGCCGAAGGAGCGGCCAGGCAGTGATACAGGAACTGTGATGTCTTTCATCAGGTTGGACACCCAGTCAGGGGTATCTTCGGAAGGTGAATCGGAGCCCTGTACATAGACAGTGGCATCCTTGCCAGACATGTATTTACCAACAATGGTATCAAGTGGCGATTCATGCGATCCTGGACAAGCCTGAATGAAGCTGTCCGGCAGGTGGCGAACGTTTCCGGTCACGTTCAATTCAACGTCTTCTTGCGGGTGGATGTGGATGTTGTGAGTAAGTGCATCAGCAATCATGATGTGTGGCTCGTCTTTCTGGCAGTTGTCCACAAGAATGCCAAAGCCGAGAGGCGGGATTGTGAAATCAACAGGGTACTTGTTCTTCACTACGAGCGCAACATCAGCTGCCATGCCGGTACCGGATGGGATGTCGAACTCGCGGAAGTTGAGCTTCTTTATCTTGTACTGAGGAATGGTCGGTATGTCATCGTTGGCAAAAGTCATCTCCTGTTGGATCATCTGCTTTCCGAGGCTGAAAATGCCCGACTTCAACGGAACATTGGCTTTGCCAATCACGCGAAGTTGGCCCAACCTGCCGTCGATCCAGTCCTTTGCGATTCTTCTAATACCATCCACATCTCCAGGTTGGAGATCTGTAAGGAAGTCGACATGCGTGTTGTGTCCATTGCGAATGCTAACTTTGATTGGAGGCACTTCCGCGGTGCCCAGCACAACATTGCCGTATTCTGGCAGCGACACCTCCAGGTCGCTCTCCCCAGTCTTGATCTCCCTTGCGAACCATGTCGCAAGCCTGCCAATATTGCGCACATTCTTCTCGTCTACTTTTGATGCGTCCATCATGAAGTTTCCTTGCACCCGGGCCTTGACTCCGTCCGATGTAAATGAGTCAATGGACAAGCTGGTTGGCTCGAAGACGACAGCCTGCTGCGCATACTTCTCGACGACAGAAGGTGTGATGAAGGCGAAGACCATGATGAGAGCAGCGACGACACATAGCAGTAACAGTGCCAGTAAGCTAGGCCATCTCCGTGATGAGCCCTTGCCATTGCTGCCGTCGCGGCTACTCAGGGCGCGAAGCAGACCGGATGCGCTGTGCTCGCGTGTTGGTTGGCTCTGGTCGGTGGCTCCATGTGAAGACTCTCTTAGTAGCAGTGGCGTGCGTTCTGACGACGGCTCGGCCTCGATGTCATCGCGCACAGCATCCCGCCCGCGGGTGGCCTCGTCGGAGGCATTGGAAGCCATTGTGGTGTTGCAGGTGGTTGTTCAGGTTGTGGCGAGGTATGCGATTATCCAGGGATCCAGTATATCAGCATTCTCCCCCTCGGAGGCGATGTCGGATGTACAATGCGACAAACGGCGTGAGTGGTATCAGGCAGGCAGGAGTGAATGAGGCTGAGGTGGAGGATGAGTGATGATGCCGGTAGTTGAAGAGTAGCCAAGATGCGACGAGCACGAACGATTGCGTAAGTGACGCCGACTGGCTGGGGAAGCGGCTTCCGCGTTCGGCGCCCCAGTCGAAGCTTTGACGCGCGATAAGATAAGATGCTGGAGTCGAAGGTCGTGCTCAAGATTATGAGCAAGCTCCGATGTCGATGCCATTGACTCACGTAAGAACTTCATATAAATCGCCATTGGCTGGATAATTCTTGATACATCTCTCCATTGAGTATACACGCTATATCAACTCAGTCACAATGGCGACCACTCGTCTCCTTCTTCCTTCCAACAACTGCCTCCGCAGCCTCAAGCAATCACCCATAGTAGCCCACCGCTACCGCTACACCACCTCGGCCTCTGGAACACCACAAACATCACCTTTCGCGCCTCGCCATTTGCTCTCAATCGCCGACCTCTCACCTCAAGAACTCACAGCACTTGTCCGCAATGCCTCCACTCACAAGACCGCCGCAAAGTCAAGCTCTTTGCCTACACACTTCACATCCTCGCTCGCTGGCCAGAGCATCGCCCTGACCTTCTCAAAACGCTCTACCCGAACGCGCGTGTCCACCGAAGCAGCAGCAGCAATGATGGGCGCACACCCTATGTTCCTCGGCTCGCAAGACATCCAGCTAGGTGTCAACGAGTCCCTCTACGATACCTCCGTTGTGATCTCCAGCATGGTATCCTGCATCGTCGCTCGTGTCAATGGCCACGCCGATGTTGCAGATCTCGCAAAGCACAGCTCTGTCCCCGTGATCAACGCGCTTTCAGACCTCTACCACCCTCTCCAAACCATTGCCGATTTCCTCACTATCCACGAAGCTTTCCCTTCAAAACAGACCGCTTCCAACGCCAAATCGCTCGGCCTGGAAGGCCTCAAGATCGCATGGGTCGGCGACGCAAACAATGTGCTCTTCGATCTCGCCATCGGCGCGCAGAAACTCGGCGTCGACATCTCCGTCGCAACGCCCAAAGGCTACGAGATCCCATCCTTCATGCGCGACATCATCACCTCCTCCGCTCCCTCAGGCAAATCCACTCTCACCGAAACCACCGTCCCCGAAGAAGCAGTCAAGAACGCCGACATCGTCGTGACCGACACCTGGGTTTCAATGGGTCAGGAGGAAGAGAAGAAGAAGCGTCTGGCAGACTTCGCCGGCTTCCAGGTCACAAAGGAGCTGATGCAGCGTGGCGGCGCGAAAGAGGGCTGGAAGTTCATGCACTGCTTGCCGCGTAAGCCAGAGGAGGTGAGCGATGAGGTCTTCTACTCACCCGCCAGCCTGGTGTTCCCTGAAGCGGAGAACAGGCTGTGGGCTATTCTCAGTGCGTTTGAAGGTTTCCTTGTCAACAAAGGCAAGATTGCGTAAAGAGGAGGCTGTCGAGTGAGATGAAAACTGTGTTTTGACGTTGAGGTTGTAATTTAGAAGAATGGAGTATGGCGCAAGTCCGTCACAGCGACTTGGGTTGCATGTATCAAGGGAGGTAAATTTGTAGAGTCCGTAGCACAATACCCATTGGATTCGAACCCTTGCCAAAACCCAGCTACCATGGTCTCAAGGTCAGAGTTCCCATGTTGCTGTAGCAAGGTTCAAGACCAAAAGAACCTTAAGAGTATAGCATGGCAATGCAAGCCGAGACCAACTTTTTGAATGTCTGGAAATTCATTCATAGTACAAATATCGAGAAGTGGCAGTCTCAAGCTGCGAAGCTACAGCGATAAAAAAAAACAGATGGTCTTTCTTCTCTGCCTTTCCTTCAGAATAACCCACTCAACCACCCTTTTGAGTTACACAAAACAGCGGAGAAACGCAAGAACGCTTAAAAATTGGATGACACGGGAAATTCGTCGTTACAAGGCTCCTATCCGGGAGGAAGGGTGCTCTGGTCAACGACATCCTCGGCGTCCTTCTCTTCGATTTCGCTGGGGCCGTGCAGAGGGGAGCGGGGAAGGGCCATGAGACCTGTGTGGAAAATTGATTAGCACGGTTCGACCTAATTTCACTGGGTATGGATTTGGTATTGACTCACCTGTCCTGGCGCTCTCCAAAATACCGAACGGTGCGATCAGCTTCATGAAGCTGTCGATCCTGCTGGGCTTCGCTGACACCTCAACGATGCAGTTGTTGGTGCTGATGTCCAGCACCTTGCCGCCGAATTGGTGGGTCAGGTGTGTGATGTGCTCCAAGTGCTGGTTCTTAAGACGCAGGGCCTCGGAAGGAGCCAAGTTGCGCGGGTGGTAATCGACCTGCTGGTGTGCGTTATGCGCCTCGAGCTGCTCGGGAGTCATGTCCTCAGTCGAGATCGAGTTGTGGTAGGCGTCTGCATCGGTCATCTCGCGGTGGTGAGCGAGCAGCTCCTCGAAGTACTCGGGTCCGAGGATGGAGATCTTTGCGAGGAGCAATTCGCGCTGCACGAGAGGAGCACTGGTGTAGTCCAGGACGGCCCAGACGGGGACGAGGTCCTCGAGCTGGCGACGGGCCTGCTCAACAACGCCATCTTGACCTTGCAGCACGATGGTCATGCGCGAGAGATCGGCGACCTCAGTGCTGCAGACGACGAGCGAGTCGATGTTGAAGCCGCGCGCGGCCAGGATACCGGAGACGCGCGACAGCACACCGGGCTCGTTCTGCACGAGGCAGTTCAGGACGTGGCGGTTGCGTGGCGACTGGCTAGGCAGGGGAGTTTCGTAGAGGATGCTGGAGACGGCGGCGGCGGGCGAGACGCTGGTTGCCTGCGAGGCGGCAGGCAGAGGCTGGATGCGGCGGTGCAGCGCCTTGTAGGCAATGGCCGAGGTCGAGGAGGAGTGTCGCACGAAGGGCTGGCGAGAAGCATTGCGGGCGAGCAATGCATCAGCCTGCAGGCCGCTGAGGGCGCGCAGAGAGCGTTTTGAAGCCATTGGAGGTGTGTGATGAGAGTGAGTGAGCTCACTCTTGGGCGGAGAGAGAGTCTTAGAGAGCTTCTTTTCCAGATGACCCTCCGACTTCGCTGGGCCTGGCAGAGCGTCGACTCAGACCGGAGTCAGAGCTGTGAGTGTTTGGTTTACATACGCTGATGATCACTCTCACTGGTCATCCACCTGGCGCACGCAGAGGAGGAGGTAGAGCGTAGTTGCCATATATCGTTTTCCTCACTCTTGGTCAAAATGACCTGGATACTATCAAGGTCATTCAATCTATTTGTAAACCGAGGGCAGTTGCTTTTACTTGCAGCTACAGTACAGCTCCGGCCATTGACGAGCACCAAGAATCGTATGTGAAGTTCTGGCACGCACCTGCAAGCTAGCGCAGACTCCCGGCGGATCTGGGGAAGGCGGACTCCGGCAGCCGCGCGCCTTGGGCAAGTTTGGGTTTTGGGTGGAAAATGGATTCGAAAGCGCCGCAGCACGTCAGTCAACCATCAAACCCACCCGCGACTTGCAGCTTGCACTGCTCTCCCGCCAGTGCACACCCAACAACCCTCGCCATCGCCACCGCCACCACCACCGCATCACCACCCCAACATGGGCGACGAACCGCGCAAACGCTCTCGCTTCGACCAGGCCGAGCCTGACCCGCCGCGCCGTAGCAAGTTTGACCGCCGCTCGCGCTCTCCTGCCCAGCGCGACAGTGAGGGCGCCGCTCGTAGTCGCAGTCCCGTCGCTAAGAGCGTCGAGTCTGCTGGGCCAAAGAGGGACGCGGCAGCTGCAGCGGCCGAGGCTGCAGCACGTATCAATGCCCAGCTCAGCCAGAAGAAGGCCCCGCAGCATGTCGACGTCCCGCCCATTCGTGCAGTATGGCCGCGACACCACGGGAAGACGCTCTCCCAGACCGCGACGCTGACTTTTCTGCCTAGACCAACTCTCCCAGCGTCGCGCCGGGCTCTGCAAAGTCTCCCTCCGCTGCTGCGGCCGATAGTGGTACTCTCAATGTCGAGATCTACCAGCAAGACGGTGACTACATCAAGGATATCGAGGTCAATGACCTGCGTAATCGCTACACCCTGACTAAAGGCAGCACACAGAAGATGGTAAATACTCACTCTTGCACCTTGGCCCACTGATGCTTCCAGGCCCTCCCTGCCCTCCCTTTCATATACATGCGCGCTCACCCACAGTTACTCATGGGTTTGTGTCAAAACGTTTGGGGAAGAAAACAATGACCACATACTCATCTCTAGTCAAGAAGCAGCCGCCGCCAGCGCGCTCCATTTGCATAAGCTGACCTTGTGGCCTCTAGATCAAAGAAGAAACTGGCGCCGGTACGCTTCCGTCCATGAACGATTTTATCATAACTTTAGGTCCACGAGCTCACATGTTTTAAGATGTTACCACCAGAGGAAACTACTACCCGGACAAGCGCATGGCCACCGCCGCGGTAAGTGAAGTTCGGACCTGAAGTTGCTTATTCACATGCTCATCCTTCGTAGAACCCACCCCTTTACCTCCACGTTACCAGCACTTCCAAGGAAGGCCTCGAACAGGCAGTCAGGAAGATTGAAGAGATGATGAAGCAGGAATTGCCAAACCTGATTGACGAACGCCGTTTCCGTCGCCCCAGAGAGGACGCACCTCAGGTCGAGCGCGACCACCTAGGACGCCGCAAGTGGCCCGAAGAGCGCATCCCGATCGACCTCGAGCCTATCCCCGGATTTAACTTGCGCGCCCAAGTTGTCGGAGCTGGCGGGTCTTATGTCAAGCACATCCAGCAAGAGACGCGCTGCAGAGTTCAGATCAAGGGAAGAGGAAGCGGTTTTAAGGAGCACGACACCCAGATGGAGAGTGATGAGCAGATGTATCTGCATGTTGCGTGAGTATATGAAAGTGATGGGAATATGTTGCACTTGGAGCTGACAAGTTCTAGTGGCCCGGACCCTGCTGAGGTTGAAAACGCGAAGAACATGTGTATCTCTCTTCTCGACTCCGTCAAGCAGTCGTACGCCGAATTCAAGGAGCGTCCACCCCGCGGTGGCGGTGGATATGGAGGCGGATATGGCGGTGAGGAGCGTGGCGGCGGCTACGGTGGTCGTGGCGGCCGTGATCGCGACCACGGCTCTTACGGCGGAGGCTCAAGCTACGGAGGCGGTGGGCAGTCAGGATACGGCAACGGGGGAGGAGGAAGCTCGTACGGCGGAGGCTATGGCTCTCAGACTCCTGCGGCCTACGGTGGCGGCGCACAGTCTCCTGCTGCAGCCGCAGCCGCTGCTCAACCTGCCGCTGTAGCGATGACCCCGGAGCAACAGCAACTCAATGCCGCATGGGCGACCTACTACGCCCAGAACCCGTCCGAGGACCCATATGCAAACTACGGTGGTTTCGCGGCAGTGATGGCAGCTTACGGAGCCGCCGGTGCTCCCGCTGCTCAACCCCAGCAACAGCAGTATGCCGATTACTACCAGAGCCAGATGGCACAGGCCGGATCTCCGACGAACGGTGCTGGTGCGCCGCCGCCTCCACCTCCTGAGGACAGCTCTGCTCCGCCACCTCCGCCGCCGGGTCCTCCTGGTGCTGGACCGGGTGGGTACAGCAGTGTGCCGCCGCCGCCTGGCATGTGATGCGGAGTTTGAATAAATGAGGCGATAGTGCTTTGGCAAAGAACACTTGCGCGACCACGAGGTCTCAGTTGGGTCTGCCATGTTTTGGCAAATTGCTTGCAAGCGAGCGTTATAGAACTGAGAAGTGGTAGCGAGACATTGTTGATCAGTACGTATGCAGTGACAAAACTCGTCCTAAACTTGTGGATTCGAAATTGACTTGTATCGTGAAAAGGCACGGATTGTTGAGGTCTCGACGGCGTTGCAGGGAAGGACTGAGCCATATCGCTAATGCCAGACAGAATATTCTTAGCAGCAAGCTGTTCCCATTCCCAGTGGAAATCGTGATCTAATAAGTGAGCCTCTCTCCTCAATCACGTTGTATCAGTGGGTGAAGAGATCGGCACAAGGACTGTTTATTCGTCATATTGCTTGATGAACAGTGATTGTCGTACTCTATCGCTCTCTCACTACCTCGCCAGCGTGACTATGTTTTACCGCAGACTCGCAAAACAGTTCCCGAAACAACGCCTGCGATCAACATTACACTGGAATCGCTTTCGCAACAGACGAAAGCATACAATCTGACTCTCCTGGTCTTCGCTCTGCGGTATACAGCATAACAGCGTCCCAGACTCTTCAAGTTTGCCGCTTCGAGATACACCATCTCGGACCACAAGTACAGCAAGGGAAGCTGCAAGCGGATGAACGAGCAGAGGTCGCGGAAGTTCAGTTCATAGCTGGCTTTGTACCTGGTGGAATCTCATCCTGAACTGGTCGATGGCTCCGACTCGACGTCTTCGAGCGTGTTCTTGCCGTCACATGTCGAATCCGGACAGTCCGGATTCAGAAACGTTGCATAAAAGTGGCGGCCACGAGATGGAGAAGTACACGGCGAGAGCCTGCGCTTTCTGATGTCTGTGCCGCGACAAGACTTGCTTGATGATGAAGCGGTACTTGGTGATGGCTGTGACATCAGTCCACCGAGTCATCATCCAGATCGTAGGCCGCTTGGTCGGTGTTCTGGATCGCTTTGCATCGAGGCTCGGTCAGCTTGGCCAGCCAACGAGCAGGTGTCGCCCAGCTTGCTCTTTGGCGTTGCTTCTGGGAAAGTTCCACTTGCTGCAGTACCTCTTGGAAGTCAAGATCTGGTTCGCTGGGATCCTCGGCGTACCAATCTTTCATGACTGCGATTGCTTGGGATTTTCGGTATCGTAATGCAAGAAAAATTCTTGCGGATCTGAACAGCTTGATATGTGTCAGACCCACGATACAGTTCGACCTACACGAGTATCTCACTTGCGTGATTATCCACATGGTCGCCTGCGCAGGGGCTTGACAAACACGTTCGGTGTGTGAATCGGTTTCTCCGCCGCCACTTGCTGGGCAGAAGCGCTCGATTGCTTATTGCTAGCAATCTTACCATCGGCTTGCCGAGCTGCTTGCTCAGTGACTGGACCTGAGCAAATGCGCGCAAAACTTGGTCCTTGAGCTTTTTCTGGAGCACTTCGGTCACCTTCGCGACTTTCGCCTGGTCAGAGGTCTGCTGAGCCAGTCGACCAATGAACATGCGTATTTATTCAAAGCCAAGCTCGTTTCCAGTTGTTGCACACGCATGGGCGTTCTGCAGCACACCAAAAATTGGCACCTGAGAGGTGAGAGCATCCGTTCCGACACTGCTGCTGAAGAGGATCTCAAGAAGTGCAGACAGAAACTGTTCAACCATGAACGCTTGGCTATCTTTGTTGCTGCGTTGCGCGCCTGAGGTAGATAGCCTCTCCTTCTGATCAGCCGCATATATGTCCGCTGCGACGCAAGAACTTTAGCATTCAACACGTCGAGACTATCGCTATGGCGCCTTCATCGTGCGACAGGTTCAGCAACAGCCACTGTGAACATGAGCTTACCAAATGAATTTTTGAGATTCGGCGTCTGCTGGCCGTTTGCAGGCGCCTATTCACGACGGACTTCCTCAATCAACGGATCTTCGGCCTTGCGCTTCTTGGACCACAAGCCGTACGCGGTGACATCCTCTCTCGGATCAAGGTCAATCGGAGGCATTAGCTGAGACGGGTTGCCAGGTGGCGTGGATGGTTCAAGATCGCGGTCCTCTGAGGAGCGAGGGACACACTAGGATACTGGCGTTGAGGAAGATCATTTAGAAATCTTTTACCTCTCATAATGATATCATCATTATTTCTTGCGTGCCAAGAGCAGGAAGTAGAAAGTGCCTTGAGCAGACGCGTTGTGAAAGGCTCAAAAAGCGCGATCTCGAGATTTTACCCTAACCCGCATTGCCCTGTTATGGCAAACATGAACACATGTATGTATACAACCTACGTGTACTTCAGAGTTCGTATTTACAAGTACGTGAACATGCATTTAAGATAGTGCCTGAGGTCGTTTCATCATGTTTTATACATTTCATGCAAGCAATCGCGTTATAAATGCACATATAAGTGCATGTACACAAAGACAAGTCGTTGGCCAAACGATGCTCTAAAGTTCACTACCTTCGGAGGCTCGTTTACGAGTACGACATCGCCATGGCCAGTGTTATAAAATCAGAACCAGACAGTAAACAATCAAATATCACAGAAGGCACTTCAACGGCGCTGCACCAACTGTACAGACCCCAATCTTTGGGGTCTTACCATCTTACGTGTGCCGTCTCAACTGCACGACCGGAGGCACAAATGTTATGCCATGCACGTAAAGGGTCCACCGCCTTATCAGTCCCTGCATCAAACGATCTAGGTTCAACTCGGGTTCCATCAATTTGTCTGTTCTGCAGGGCTTCTTGAAAACCCCGACTAACAACCTTGTTGGATCATCGGCGCGGAAACAACCTCAGACTTCATGGCTCCTCGCAAGGATTGGTTGCATATGCCATCTGACCAACAGGCCCTGCTTCGTACGATGCTGCTTATCGCCGACGAGTAAGGCAAACACAGATAGAGTATTACGGTATCGCATGAGCCGAGAATCGTGCGGGCGCACAGCGCCATGGTTTGCAGAGCGATAACTCGCCGTATGTGGTCAGCGTGAGCGGTGAAGTCGTTGTCTGGAGTCCGACCGCTAGGTTTAGCCGTGTAACAGAAAAATCTCAACAAGGTAATCAGGTTGGAGTTACACTGATTACAATAGTATATAAGCTCGCTGTTTGTCTGTGTTGATTCGAGGTAGTATAAGGGCCCACCCAAGTCCCACGCTCGCTATATCCATAAGGCTCAAGGACCAAGCACAGCAGATCGTAAGCACTCATAGAGTTCTCAAATACGAAGAAGCACTGGAGACATGTGCTAACAATAAACACAGCCTTTCTCAAACACGAAGGCATAGTTCGTGTTCGGCCATCGTCAACGCACCACGAATCCACAATACACAGCCACAAACTTCGGCCAACCATCAACATGTGCTCGTACACTTACATCCAATATTACTGCGGCTGCGACTACTACATGATCTCGGACAGCGTCGAGTTCTGCAGCAATCGGATCTTCTCGGGCTACTCTGTCGACGGCTGGTCAAACGATATGTGCGAGAAGCAGGCTGTAAATTTCGCAGGCATCAGCAGATTCTACTGCAGCGACTGCAGCGAAGATCACACACTGGAATACCAACTAGAAGAATAACGGTTCCATGCGCCACGAAAGCTTGCTAGGCGGTCGGCATTTGCTTCTCCTAGCGATCTTGCGATATTCATTTTTTTTTTTCAATACGATGCGCCGATGTGGGTGTTCTTAGCATGGAGTTAGTTGAGAGGCCATAAAGCAGAATGGCAGTGAGCGATTTGTATTTCTCCGCAACCTCGAGTCATTTAGGGTTCCAGAATCTAGACTACTGTTCTTGTTTATGAAGAGTGGCCGGGGTGTTATGTGAACTAGAGCTTGGCACGCGATATTGGAGGCGATGGACATCACAACCAAGCACGCTGGTTGCTTGCCCTTGATACGAAAAGCTTCAACAACATCACCAGTTCACCGTCATCCGCCATGTCAACAGGTACTGAAGATCTCGTCTACATATTCACGATACAATGACGCACCGACGATATTTCAACCCCATGGTGACCCCATATTCAGATCCCGTGCCCATATTTCCCTCCCCGCTTTTCGGCGGTTGTCCGCATGGTCATTTTACTTTCCCCTGCCATCCCCGGCCACCAGACCACGCGAACTGACATGATCCCTGTCACCTGCCAGGCATCGCTCGCACTACTCATCCTCCAAGATCTTCTCAACGTCAAAACATCGGCCTCTGAGTCGTCACATGGCATCCGCTAACGAATGTTCGAACGGCACAGCAGAGCCAGCCGATGTTCGTGTCTGTGCTGGCAAGCGTAATCTGCCGCAACTGCCGTTGGGAGGCAGGGTGCCCTTGACTTTGTTATGTTGTCTGAGGTACTCTTATAAGAACGCTAGGCCGATGTCTTAGGTGAGCTTGATGGTCCTCAGTGTCCTGCCTCTTCCTTTGTTACTTCCTCGTTACGTTCTACCCATACAGTAGCGGCATCACAAACATGAAGACAGTGTATCCTGCAGCGCTGGCTGTGATATCTCAGCTTGCATCCGCTACTGATACGACTAGACACCTGGGATATGCTTCATACAACGGAGTGGCACTTTCAAGCGGCGTAACCCAATGGCTTGGAATCCGCTATGCTGCACCGCCTCTTGGAGACCTTCGATTCGCCGCACCTCAGGATCCTCTTCCAGTGAACGGAACCGTGGAAGCAGATACTCACGGCGCGGTTTGTCTGAGCACGCCCTCATCTGGCGCTGTGGCCTCGCCTTCCACGGCGAAGAACAATGAGGATTGCTTGTTCATGGATATTTATGCACCAACGAACGCCACCAAAGGGTCGAAGCTACCTGTGATGTTCTTCCTCCAAGGTGGCGGATTCAACTCGAACGCCAATTCGAATTTCAATGGTACAGGTCTCGTACTGGCCAGTCAGATGAACATGGTTGTTGTTACCCACAACTACCGCGTTGGACCGTATGGTTTCCTCGCAAGCCAAGAAGTGCTCGAAGGCGGCAGCATCAACAACGGTCTCAAGGATCAGCGCAAGGCACTCGAATGGGTGCAGCAGCACATCGAGGAGTTCGGCGGTGACAACTGCCATGTAGTCCTTTCAGGTGATAGCGCCGGAGCAGCAAGCATCAACCTCCAGCTGACCGCGTATGGCGGCCGAGACGACGGGCTCTTCCACGCAAGCGCAGCCGAATCGCAGTCTTTCGCCACCATCAACGATGTTTCCGAGAGCCAGTTTATGTATGACAACCTTGTGATCCGCACTCAATGTGTCGACGCCGAAGACACCCTCGCCTGTCTCCGCAGTCTCACAGCAGACCAAATCCAAGCCGTGAACTTCAACACGCCCTTCCCCGGCGCCCAAGGCCCCGCTCTGTATATGTACGCTCCCACCCTCGACAACGACTTCATCAAAGAGTACACCTACCCAGCCTACGCCAACGGCAACTTCGTGCAACTGCCCGCCATCTACGGCGACACCACCAACGAAGGCACCGTCTTCACCCCGAACGCCACAAACTCCTACGCCGAATCCGACACCTTCATCAAAAACCAATTCCCCTTCATCACCCCCACCCAACTCCGCCAAGTGCACCACTACTACCCTGTCGAAGACTACCCCCAATTCCCGGACTCCGGGCGCTTCTGGCGACAAGCCGCCACCGCATATGGTGAGATCCGCTACAACTGCCCTGGATTCTTTATCAACGAGGTGTACGCGCGCCTCGGCGTGCCCGCCTGGAACTACCACTGGGACGTCAAGGACCCTCCGGCCGAAGCTTCGGGTCTTGGCGTCACACACACCGTTGAGCTGAATGCAATCTGGGGGCCGGAGTACGTCAACGGCGCGCCCAAGAGCTACCTTAAGAACGGCACGAACGCGGCCGTCGTGCCTGTCGTGCAGGGCTACTGGACCAGTTTCATCCGCGCGAAAGACCCGAATACGTTCCGCAAAGCGGGCACGCCGGTGTGGGAAGCGTGGACGCAGGACAATGAGTTTAAGTCGTTGTTGTTTAGGAGGAATGAAACGAGGATGGAGAGCGTGCCTGTTGTGCAGCGGGAGAGGTGTGCTTATCTTAACTCTATTGGGGAGGCTTTGAGGCAGTAGGTTGGATTCCTGAGACGCGTTTTCGTAAAGTCTTTCTTGTAGTGACGACTTGGGATTATTTCGGTAGAACAGGACGTTATGAGTACACTCGAGTGCTGTCAAATGCATATCTCGCTCTTCCATATGAGACGATGGCAAACACTCCGTTTCTCGTCGATTGCTTCAACATTGTGAACTGGATATGGCGCTGATCGACTGATTAGAAAAGAGGATGCATAAACATCTGTAGTTAGCTCAAGTCACATACGATATGCGCGTAGTATCGTGATCGAATCTGGTTGCCAAGTTCGTTAGTAAAACTTACCTCACTCACCACCAAACTCCAAAAGTCTCTTGGATGTTGATAGATCACACCACCGACCACACGTTATACAAGCACAAGGCAACGAGCACGCCAAGCTGACCTATCGCCGCAGCATGCACAACCAAGCATCCAAACGGCAGCAAAGCCGTTACTCCCAAAACATGTCCTCCCGTGTGTACCACAAAGCCTGACGGCACAGACATCGCGATCGTACGAAACCAAGCCCACATCTCGCATCTTAACACTCGCATGCAATTCGACTGGCCCTAATTCCCCGTGCCAATGGATTCGCTCGCCTCCGACACCCAGAAAGGCCCAAAGGTCCGGCCAGACGTATCGGAGGGCGGCGCAGGAAAAGGCAAAACGTACGCTGTCACAACATACGAGAGAAGGCAAACATTTTCCGCTGCAGACAGCCGTCCACTGTGGTCGCGAAGCGCTTCCCGCGCCCCGCCCTAAGCGCGAGCTGCGCTTATGGAGACGCATGCAGGACTTGCAGGTTCCTTCACGCGCGCTGTTTTTCTCAGCCCAAGGTCGCAAGTAGTTTACCCGTTGACATGGATGAATGCACCAATGCACCCGTGACAACGGCCTGGGCGGTCCGATGCGGTGGGTTGGGCTCTTGGGAAAGCCACCGAGCGGTTGGCATGTAGTGTAGATCGACGGGCGTTCAGTTGCGGATCGCGCCGATGGCATCTCTCGCGCGATGGCCAGGTTGACACGTCGAGTGTCTTGACGTCTGCGAATTGTTGTTGGGCGTTACCAGCGTAATGTCGACCTGGCGGATGTCGTGTTCGTCTTCCCTAATCCCGCGCCTCATGTATGTCGTACCTACTGTATCCATGCTCGGGGAGTCGCCTCTGGCACGCCTGGCAATATAGGATGCGTTACATCCGCCCACGCTGAAGGTCAATAGAGTCCAATCGCTTGATCAACCCTCTTACATTGGACAGATTGAGCAGCGCTGCAGCCGCGACTGGAATTGAGGTGTCACAACATGCGTGGAGGTTACCGTTGTCGCATGCGTCGGTATCTGGGACAATCCAGGACGGTGGTTTGGTAAAGCTTGCGCGGTCGCGTAACCTGGAGCGGGCCCATCTCGGAAGAGGCTGCATTTGCCGTCTCTGTCTGTTTCTCAGCCTTCGCATCATGAAGACGAAGACGCTTTGTGGGCGATACAGCCAAAATACTATCTCAAGATGTTGTCGGACCGTGTATAGTCAAGATGGGCAAGCAATGCTTTCGTAGAGGTTGCCTGGACCATGGGTTTCTTGTTTTACAAGTTGTCTGACAGTGCAATTGTTCTTCCTCGTGTATGACACAGATAGTTTCAAGACCAATTGTCTTGTGGCACAATCCCACGACTGCACTCATGGCTCATCCAGCCGAATTGAACACACAGGTCAAGCTTGCCACGGGGGGCAATCCGCGGCAGATATGATGCAAATTGACAAGCTTGATCGTTGCTCGAATGTTGTGAGTGATGCGTCACGTAACACATGTTCATATCTCATACTCGAGTCAATGCTTTCGACTGACAATGCGCAGTAAGCAGACAACACGGGGGTTGTACTTGGCATGATCAATGATAACGTACCCATGGTTAGGACGACGTTCAATGCCTTGATCCATAGCAGGAGCCATACATTAGTGATGTTACACAGCTTGTTGTTAGGAGGAGCCACCACGCTTTCCAGAAACCCAGATCGGTGGATGTCCCAACGCTGAGAATGTGATGGCTCTAATCCCGAGGGCATGGCGGAGTAATGATGTGTGTTGCTCGAATGCTCGTACAAGGAGGAGGCGACTTCGTTGTTGTTCGTAATGAAATCGAATGTTCGCCGTCAAGAATGATTAAAGCAAACACAAGTAAATTGAAGGTGACGTCTTCGCTGGAGACGGGAGTACAGTACAGTTTGCTTCGGCGCTCTGACAACGATCTCCCAGTCTTGTTTGGCAGTGGCTATTCATCGGGCTCAATTCCGATGTCGTAGATAGCGCGATAAACCCTTGCTTGTCGTCGATTGGTGTTACAGCACTAATTGCGAGGCGAAGCTCCCGCACCCATACCACACTGTCGGTTTTTCGAAGGGACTTCCCGGGGCATCTGCCGCCTCTCGTGCAGTAGTCCTGGACAAGAGGACAGGGTGATGTACAGGGGTAGAGGATCGTGTTGTTGAGATATGGAAAGGACCATGGGTGACTCGGATAATGTCTGAGCCGCAATACAGTACCTCTCGTGGGGTGTATATCAGACAGAGATGAGGTCTGTGAACATTGGCCATTGGGATGACGAATGAGGAAAGCGCCTGAGACTCACTCCAGCGTTCAATGAAGTTTATTCGTCATGGAAGCGAAGTCAGACTCGCTTGATGGCAGCCGTTGCTACCGGCATCAGCTTCCGGCAGGCCGCGCTGCCTGGGTTTGATCAAATGCTGTTGGCCACCGTGGTTGAGTGAAGCCGACAGAGCGGTAAGTTTGGTGACAGAGTATGCGACGCGCCTTATCAAGAGACGCCCACGCAGATTGGCATTATATTGCGTGCGATAATGGGTGTGTCAGTGTGGTTGAGAAACATGGCAAAGGCAGGCGCGGGCGGGCAGGCGGCGAGAAGGGAAAGGCGCGGGACGAGACGATGCAACCTTAACGGTCACGCTATATCGCCATGGCGTCCAAGCGCGCGCAACAGGGTGCAGAAAGATGAGGAGAAGCGCGCGCAAGTATACTGTAGAGTGAGTGCATGGACGTATTTGAGGTTCGGCATGCGGAGGTGGGAAAGGGACGGCCATTTCGCCGCGAACGCTCGCCGATCAATCCTCGGCTTCCTCGCACATCACTTCGCTTGCGGCCAAGGCGTCTTAATAGTGTGTTAGGGTCGCTGACAGGACGATCACCAGCTGAATGCGCTGAAGCGTCCCACGCCCAGTAGCCGCACAGGTCGCCTCCTGCTGTTGCTGTCGCTGTCCCTCTTGCTGAGTCTTGAAATGGGCCATGGGCCATGGCCTCTTCCGGACGTCCCACTCGCAAGCCTGAGTCGTGTCGGTGTCCCCTGCAGTCTGCTGTTCTGCGTCCGGCCCGGCCGATGCTTTCCCCCCGTGAGACATGCTTTGACTCGTGCATGCACGCCCATCCAGGGCAGCAGGGCGTGTGCCATACATACATCCTGCTGTGCAGTCAGTAGCCAGTACACCGCTAGCCGGCCTTCTTCTCGACGGATGGCTCGTCTGGCGGGGTGGATGATCAGCTCTAGTTGGGCAGCCTGATCACTGACTATCCTCTCGGCCGGCACGAAGCGCTCTCGCCGCCGCAAGTGATGTGCTGTGCGGTAGGAGCCTACAACCTCGACTAGCAGGTATGGCGCACGCACTAGTCGACACACGCGAGCGCAGCAATCGAGATGCTCGCGCTCCGTCACGACCAGGCGCGCTGCCCGTTAGTTTGCTGCATCGCCCGCTGTCACGCCTGACCCAAACCAGATAGCACCTCCCGGCCCAGTACGGCAATGCAAGGTGCCTCTCTCTACATGCCAACCACCATTGGTCCACCTCGACGCCACTCTCCTCTCGTCACCAGCATCCTCCACCGCGCCGATGCCCGCCGGCTCTGCCCCCGTCGTTTGGCTGAGTGGCTCACGCCGGCCTCGAGTGGCTGTGGTGCCGCGTTGGGCTGACAGCTCGTCACTTCACTACTCTAGTACTGCACTGCACGGCCTCGTCGAGGCTAACGACCACTACTGATGTGGACCAAGACTTGCCACGGACCATCCAACCGCGGGTGAAGGGTCCCCAACTCGTGGCCGGTGGAGGGCGGACCGGCGACAGGCAGGCAGGGGTGGTGCGTGACGACGCCTAGGATGCAGGTATAGCGCGACAGGCGCGCAGACGACGGCCAGCGCTTGTGCTTTGCAATCCATCGAGCCTCTCTGCTGCAGCCTGCCGGGCCAGTTCCATGGCACACCATCTACTCTCGACGCGCCGCCCTTCTTGTATGCGCAATGGTGACCACACACGCTGGCCTCGCAGACTCCACCTCGTCTCGACCATCCACCTCCCTGAGCCCATGCGCAGTCCAGCTACGCTACCTCGCCGCCAGCTGCTCTTCACTGCTTCGCCGTCGATCTGCAGACCCTGCCCGGAACTCTCTCCCCACGCAATCGCAACGCTGCCGTTTCTGCCCCGACCCGTGGATCGGCGCTCTACCAAACTCTCTCTGGCCATCCTAGCCGCACTGCCTAGATATCAGACCCTCCGCGACTCCTGCGCGCAGTTGCGCCATATTCTTGCTTACACTTCCCACTTGCCCTGCAAGCTTACGTTCGCCTGGACGTCGCTTCCATCCATAGTCAGCCGCCCAGCGTCTAATATAGCCGACCCTTAGGCGCCACCCATGCACAGCTCCACCAAACACTTTGAGCACTACAGCCGCAACCCAAGCGTCCTTCCTCCCTGAGGAGTCTGCCGCCTTCTATTCCAACGATCCGTAGTATAGCGTTGGAAGACGTCCCTGCGATATCTAAGGAGGTCAACCGACCGTTCTTGACGTTCACCACTCTGCAACGACCCGATGCGGTCTATGGTCGAGCTGCTGAATCGATCACCAGCAGATCATGAACGTATCTCCGGACGTCGATATTCTATCGAAAAGGCTATGCCTGCCCAGGGGTTTACTGCTGTCAACGGATCTGATCCAAGACAACTCACTGCGTCTTCTGAAGCCTTGATGGAGCCGTCTAATGGGCCGCATTCCAGGTCCAACTTCGATGGAACACCTGCGGAACCAAACAGGATGGATATCCAGCCATCGAGACAAACTTCTACCAGGAATGACTCTGTACTATGTCCGGACCCTGCCATCAAACTCAGCCCGGAGACTGCCAAGCGGAAACGAATGATGACTGACAACATCGAGCACTCGCATCGGGAAAGCCCTACATCAGCTGTAGCGATGTCGCCCAAAAGGCGTATGACGGATTCTAGAAACAGCTTTCACTCACATAACCCCAGCGGATCGGCTTTGAGCCTATTGAATACACATGTGACGATAGAGACTACACGGTAATTGTTGACACGTCCCAACAGAAGAATCATTACTAATCACCAACAGTGACCGATGTTCAAGAGAGCGCTCGCCGGTTCCAACTCGCAACCAGCGATCAGCACCACCGCAGGTCCGACCAGAGACCGAGGCACACCTTGCGGAGTCGTTGGCAACCCATCTCCAGGATGTCAGCAACCAAGCGCCAACGAATGGTGCTTCCACTTCACAGCCTGCACAGCCTGTACAGCCCGCGCCAGCGGCCACCCGACGTGAAGAATCGCCCGGTGATGCTTATAGTCCTGGAGCCGATCCCAGTGATCCACACAGCAAGCGCAAGCGCAACTTCAGCAATCGCACAAAGACTGGTTGCCATACATGCAGAACCCGGAAGAAAAAGTGCGATGAAGCCAAGCCTGAATGCCAGAACTGTCATCGCGGCGGATTTACATGCACTGGTTATGGCCCAAAGCCTATTGAAACTCAAAAAGGACCCAGCGCCAATGGTCGCGCCCAGGTGCCATTGCAATCGAAGATACATGATGCGCCGCTTCAGTCGCCTCTGCCACTGTCAGCAGATGGTCCTCGTTATGACCATTGGGGTCGCATACCGCCAACTCCAACGACTCAGGAACCCTACAATCGTCCCCCTCCTACGGTGCATGGTCCACTCGATACCCGACATCATCAAGGCCGCGATCATTGGCGAAGCTCCTCATGGCAGTATCGAGATCCGGATAGTCCTTATGGTCCCAATAATCCCCCTCCACCGGTCGACTACAACCAGTCCATGCAACCTGCCTCATATTTTGAACCTCGACCACCCAGCGATTCGTGGAGATCTCCGCATTACTCCACACATCTCCCTGGTGGTGTCCCAGCCATGAGTTCACGCGAAAGTCTCAGCGGCTACTCGTCTCGTAATCCGCCCTTCGCTCCTATGCCAAGCAGCGAGGTATCTGAAAAATACAAAATGTTGATAGGCGAACCATACAAAGCCCATATCGATGGTGAGTTGCTTGACGATCGCCGGTCTTGCAGAGCCGCTGTCGAACGCTGGAATGCTGCTCATCAACCAGGCCCAGCAACGAGCGACGAAGAGAAAGGACGACTGTTCAAAGCGATCCTTGATCCATACCAGAGAGATGATCGAAACTACCAATACCGCGAAAAATCAGCCTCCCTGACTCGTCCTGGTAGTATTGGCTCGCAAGTCATCGTTGTCAGTCCATTTACTTGCGACTATGGCTACAACATCCACATTGGCGACGACACCTTCATCGGCGCCAACTGTACTATAGAAGATGCCGCCGAAATCGCTATCGGCAGCCGTGTCCATATCGGCAAAAACGTCATTTTCTGCGGCACCGACGAGCCAGCCCAACGCAAAGGCAGCCAGTGCGAACTCACCGCCGGTGCCATCATTGTCGAAGACGAAGTCCACATCGGTGCGGGAGCAATCATCATGCCTCATCGCGTTATTGGCAAAGGCGCTTCGGTCGCCGCCGGCTCGGTCGTAACAAGGGTATGTCAAGACGCCTTGATCCAATCGCATGTATACTTTCCAGCTGACATCGCATCCAGAATATTCCAGCATACACCGTCGCCGCCGGTAATCCCTGCCGAGTCATTAAATCGCTCCCGCGACCCGAAAGCCCTGAGCAGAAGCGCCACTCACGGGAATTCACCGCTTTCACCACCAACAGCAGCAGCATCGGCAGCATCCTGAGCGACGAAGACGTCGTTGGCGAGAAGCAGCTGATGCTGGAGAATGAGCGCAGCTTGCGTGATATGCGCGCCAGACGCGGTATCAGAGAACAAGGGCGTCGCTGAAGCTTTTTCTTTTGTACTCACCGACCAACGGTGAATCAGACCTAGATACATGTACAGGGGTGCACGTGGGGGCGGTGTGGGGGCGGGAGGGATCAAACAGGACCGTGGTGCAAGAGGGAAGCAACAGCGCCTGCTGTCGCTGATAGCGTGCTTTTGCATAACCCCCTGACCCTGGGCGTCAGTTACGCCTGGGAAAAGCAGTGATTTTGTACATAATTCGATAGATGTCAACGACAGAGAAAGTCTTGATGACATGGACTTAAAACTATTCTTGTCTTTGCCGGGAGGTCGCACGACTTCGGTGGGGTACCAAGTTCCCAAACATAAAAGCTGTGGGAATCACATACATTTCCCACGCCCAAACTCCATCACGAAAGCTACCATGAATCCCTCACTCTCTGCCAAAATTGGGCCGTCTAATGATTCCACCAGAGGCTTGGATTTGCGCTAATTTCTGGCATCGTTCGCTCGCTTCGAGATTCGCGGGATTGGATTGTTGCTCTCTGTGATAAGTGGCAAGGACGGGCTTCGACACAACGATCGATCGCAATACCCCAAAACCGGATTACAACGAAGGTCACATGGTTCAAGGAACTGTGGTTTTTTCTTTTCCCCCTTTTTTTCCTTTTTTCTCCTCTTTCTCTCGCCAGTTTCCTCTCTCTGTTGTAGTAATTCGGCGAATGCTAAGTGACTTCCGCTCCCAAGCTCACCTCACCAAAGTGGACAGACGACCTTCATCGAAGTCCGGTGTGGAGAGCGCTGTCATATCTATCTTTACAGAACGACCACTTACCAAATATCTATTTGTACAAAAACGGCCACTCGCTTAAAACCGATCAAACAAACAGAAACTATTTCCCTGCCGATCAGGTTCGAGCAGTCCCAATACTACTGCTGCAGCATCCGATCATCCCTTCGCCGGATCCTTGTCTTTCGGCTCGGCGTCCTTGTCCTTGTCTTCCGGATCAATCATCCACCTAGCATCATTGATCCCAAGCAGCTCCCTGTGCGCCACCAGCAAGTCCTCCACCTGCGACCACGCCGACACGCCCGTCGCCTTGCGCACAATCTTAAACATGACACCCACGATCTTCCGCTCAATCGGCCTCGGCTTGCCCACCGCGTCCGAGATCGCGCCAATGCGACCCTGGTGCACCGCCTGTAGCCACTGCGTCAAGTTGTGATAGTTCGGCATGCCGGTGAAGTAGTGGTGCAGCTGCTGTGGGCGGACGTCGTGGGAGGCCATGAGTTGCTGGAACCTGTACTTGACGATCGGGTCCCAATCGTGGATGTTCGTGGAGATTTTGTTCTCGATGTAGAAGAGGCGGAAGGCTTCGGCGCGGACGGTCTTGCAGGTTTTGAGAAGAGCGGGTTGGTGGGTCGACCAGCGGGTTTTGTCGATTTCGATTGTGCGTGGGTCGGTGAGGGCGAAGCGGTAGATGCGATTACGAAGCTCGCCGGGAAGGCTCAGGAAGCGGCAGGAGATGTTTTTTGATGCAGAGGGCTGAGGTTTCTGCGGCTTAGGCTGTCGGATGAGGATTGAGGATTTCTGCGGCTGGCGGTGATTGATGATCCAACGGAAGACCGCGTTCAAATCTTGCATCGTAGTTTCGAGATCATCGAAACGGACTTCAAGGTCTGGCACAGGTTTTGAGCTTGGAGCAAGCAAAGTGTCGCTTGGCTTGGTCGGTCGAGGAGCACGCGGCATCGTCTCTTCCATCGGTAGTGGGGCGGTGAAGGGCTTGTCTTTAACGGTGTCTTTCGCACGAGGATCGAGGTGAGGTGGCGGGTGTGGTGTGGCTCGCTTATGAGCAGAGAACATATTGAATGCCTTGTTGATGACCGAGGTTCTGTATGATGCTGACTTGACTAGGCCTTCGATAACCTTGTCAGTCTGCAGGTCCGAGAGGACACCCAACCTCTTCAACTCTTGGCGCACATCTTCAGTACGAGCCATGAGGAAAGTTCCGCCAGACTCGGATGATCGGAGTGTGACGGCAGGGTTGGTAACGACGAGCCTTGAACGTGCTCGATCGTCTTCCGAAGATGGCATCTGGATTGCAGGAAGGGTTCCGTCGACATCAATACTCGTGCGGTCGCCATCAGAAGGCTCCGGCTGCTGTGTTTCGTCTTTGTCGACAGGTTTGAGAGCCGAGTCTTCGCCCGAGGACGGCATCTGTGTAGAGGGATCATTACTGTTGAGATCTGTGGTGTAGGTCATGGTGGGAGAGTTGTATCCGTGTCTTGTCGGTGTGGTTTAGTGTGGTGGATAGATGCATATAGACGCGAGAAAGCTGGCTTTTGTGGTTGAGTTTCGCGCGTGCCTGACTGTCAGAGCAGCGCGGCCGCTGATGAATACAAAGTGAAGTCGCAGGTCGCGTGTCAGTGCCGCATAATAGCGTAAATGTCGACATCGCCGAGATTTGCTCTTCACTGCATGCGCCTGCGCTCTCTGCGTGTAGTTGAGCATATGTTACTGATACGCTTGACAGTGAATGCACGTGGCATATGTATCTGCTGTGCTGACGTGCCGGGTTATAAGGAAGCCACGCCATAGCCTGCATCTTTGTGGGAGGAAGTTTGTGTTGATACCACAAACTTCCCAAGTATACCTCACTTCACTCATGTTGGTAGGGCACGGGCAGTTACAAGCCAGAAGCACAAAGCCACGCGTAACCAATACCACGTCACTTTTCCACACCAAGCACATCTTCAGCTCAAGTCTTGAACAGGTTGCTGTCTGCACAGCAAGTCGTAGTCACCGGGCATTGTGTGGGAGAATTGCGCAGCTCCAGTTGGTGTTGTCCCTTCGTCAGAGCGCATCAGAGGATACTGCGCACTCGCCGATGAATTGGCACAGCAGTAGTAGGTGAACTGAGCAAGTTTTGGCGTTCTTATGACGCGAAACATTCTGCTTGCTTCATCATCCTTTGAGAGGTCAGAAGCTAGGGGGGTGCTCTGTACTACACTCCCGACCCTGCGGAGCCATCGAATACATCACTCTTCGTCTTTTTTTACGCGCCAGTAACCCGATGTGGACCATCAGTATATCGGCAGAGCTCAGCACTACTAGGAGCTGGAGACCTATAATCGGCCATGGGGCGCGAAAGAGCGAGTACATCGTATCTGGAGCGGACCCGGAACAGGGCGTCTTGGCCAAATCGAAGCTGGCTAGAGCTTAGACAGAAGAACCACTGGATTGCCCAGCTTCTAGCTTCTGTATTATTCGTCAGTAGCAACTTGAGTAAGCCCTGTTGCGAATGCATCTCTCAGGGAAGCCGCGGACCAGATGAGATAGGACATCACTCCGCCGTGGCGTGTAGGAGAGTGAGCCATGGCCACAGGGTACACTGCTACGGCAGCCTTCTTGTATCACGCAGAAAGAAGGGCGCTTTTCCTCGTGATGGTGCTCTGGTTGACAAGAGACGTTGATGTCCAGTTGGAATGGCGTGGAGCGTAGTAAGGTCGAGCACGCTGCACATTTGGAGAGGGAACGGCTTCCGAATTCGTGATACCGGATATTCTGTAACACACTGACATAAGTGACCATCAGGACAACCGCACGCACGTACACTGACCAGATCTCAGCAGCTGATGATGTGAGACGCAAATTGAATCGCTTCATCCGCTCGTACGCCGTTAATCCGATATCTTGTTTGTTGGCGTACTATCAACTAGGGTAAGGGTTGGGGTGCGTGAGTGTCTCAACAACATGAATCACTCATAGAAAGTGTTTGCAGGTACAGCATCGAAGCCCGATATGAAGTAGAATCCCTTGCTCATGTGATAGAGCACCTGAACCCTAGATCTGCCTGTCTCACATGTCCTCGTCCTGGATTAAAATATCAAAATCAAGCGCATCAAAGGGAATAACGAGACGCAAAAACATCGCGTACATCTGGATTGCCGACCCCACAATGTAATGCACTCACCCGCTGTAACACAAAAGTTCGAAAGGCCCAGATCTGAAAAAGATCTAGGATATCACGCAAGGAAAGCAAAACGTAGGGTACTCATTTCGAGTACATCATGTTGATCGACGCAGGGATCGAACCTGCAATCTCTTGATTCGTAGTCAAGCGCCTTGCCATTGGGCCAGCCGACCTGTTGTTCATGGTAAAATTGCTGTGACTAAAAATATATACATGTGCAATCAAGCAGTCCAGCATGAAGACGAGAGCGTACCGACTCATTTGCATCCATCAGAGAACGCTCCAGTATAGACAAACATGAATCAGACATGGATTGGAGATATCGATTTGACTCATCGTATCAGATGCAATATGTCACAGGGTCGCATGTCGTGGAATCATGCATGGACGTCCAGTTCAGATTGAAGCTTGTTGACGATAATGTCCACGGTGTCGCTCACTGTCAGTGAACGAGGTGGATTGCAATACCGTGAGGAAGTGTCCAAATGACCTGTTTGATGAGACTGCCGACACAAGTACGATATCAAGGATTGAGTACCAGGTACAGACGTGGTAGCAGACCAACGTTCATCACCTTAGCCAGAAGATGGCTCCGTCAATCGTAGTATCATTGTCCGTTGGGCCACCGTCTGAGTCCAGACACGCATACACCTACCACTTCAGATGCACCTAGCAGCAAAATCGCCACCTCGTACTCTTCGGCATGAGATGCAGCGAGCAACGACCCTCTCGCATCCACCATTGTCTTTTTCTTCACCAAGCTCGTCCTAGCGAAACCCACCCTGCATCTCGCCACCGTTGTAATCTCAAACCACGACATGGGTTGTTTAAAAACTGCAAGGCCGTTCGGAACCCCATCATCAGTCAGCCCTCGTTTAAAGAACAAACAGGATAATGATCCGACGCGAAGAAGTTCCAGCTACCCATGATCCTCCCGTCGTGTCATGCCAACCCAAGTCCGGTCGGTGTCATCTGCAGTCCCGAAGTCGGCAGTCCGTGAATTGTTGAAGCAAAAAATGTAGGCAGCAATTCGAAGGATTCAAGGACCCTTGAAGTGTGAAAATCCCAACTTCCTCGAGGCGAGACGGCCTGGCCTAGACCAAAGGGTCCTGTTGCACAACGTTGCAAGGCGAAACAAGCGAACTCGGGATACAATTGTTCAAGGCTGACAATGCACCTTGCAGTAGTACTGCCCTCAATCTTAGTCAGATTAGCAAGGACATGCGCCTAGAACGGCGTTTGCGACTCAGGCATCTGTATGCATAGCATGTTGTAAGAAAGAAAAAAAAACGAGGAACATATCCAGGGTCTTCTTGTTCCCAATCCTTCCGCATGTACCTTCCGTTTGCGTCCCTATACCATGTCTGCTTCTGCCCTGGAACATTCCCAGCAGGACGGTAACACAGGTGCCAAGAAGTGGATGTTTACGAGAGAAGTTCAGCGCTAAATAGTCAGCAGTCAGCAGTAGACCATAGCACAAGCAAAATCCAGAACCCCATAGCCATCCCTACCAAAAAAACCCGAATAGGCGCTCGCCGCAGCCGGGTCAGACGAGCGGTCGTCACAAAACAAACGCCATGGCGCAAGCCACCCAAAACCAAAAAACATCACCAGCCGGTAGTCCAGATTCTTCTACATACTTCTGCCCTGCCAGGCTGCTATACAGCGCGGAGAAACATCCAAGGATGTCAGTGGCATGGGGTTTGAGAGGTCCAGAACACAAGCCACGGCCGCCTGAATGGGGCGGAAGTGCGCATGCGCTTGCCCCGAAGGCCCCCGTCTTGCCTTGTCATGGCTTGCCATTAGGATTTTTTGATATGATTGAGTCGTGTAGCCCTACGAGCGGTCGTCGGCCTGATTCACGCATGACATTGAACAGGCCAGGCCGCCGGGCCATTGTGATTCCTGAGTCCTGGAAGAGACAATCAAGCATCCAGCGACGGACTTGCGTTCCGGCTGGGCCGTGGCTAGGAGCAGTGGAGAGAAAGTGGATGTGCAAGAGACGGAGACAGGTCACAAATTTCTTGGGTGCATATCGGTTGATGTTCTCGCGAGGAGGGAACCGGACGAGCGAAGGAAGAAAGGAAGTGGGTTGCATTAGATGCAGAGAGGTGCGGATCAGCGCTCTCTTGCGACACTACTTTCTGGGACTACTGTTTCTGGCTTTTGGCTAATTTCGCCAAACCGCAGTGATCGCGGTTTGCAGATCCATCGAGGATTCTGGGGAGTTTGCGTGACGGCGCGCAGTGACATGCTCGCTAGATAACATCCGCGATCGTGCGAGATGGTCTACGCGGCTTAGTAGGGCAGCTCAAGGGCAAGTAGTGTGGCTCTGAAGACGCGGCTCGTAGGCTGGTAAATATGCATAGTCTCGATGCTGGAGAAATGGAGAAATAGCATGTCACTGGCAGACGTGACAATAACCGTGTAGCAGTTGTCACCGACAGACAATGACGGAGTTGTGGAAGTGAAAAACGGTGCGTTACGTCCATGGTACAGTATTGTAATCCCGAAAGAAGATGGCTGAAGCCCTATTCAAACCGGTCTGTCTGCTTGACGCAGGAGGCTAAATGGTCGGTGCTCACGAGCAAAACGTTCAAAGATAGGACCTGCGGATGGACCTACCTCGTCATTGTGTCTTGACCGGATTAATGTTTCCATGTATAAGTGAATGTGCAAACCTAACACACATGGCTCAGCGTCCCGAGGACCAGTCTCCCAGCAAAAAAGCCAATGTCGTGCATTTCGGAGCAAAGTTCTCAGGAATTGAGCACGCCTCATGCACACATGCCGGCGCTATGGACGAAAACCAATAATGCCAACGCACAACGCAAAAGGTAGCGCGCGCTTGTGGATATGATGACATTCCGTCTGGGGTTGTATGAGATAATGATGCTCCGAGAATACAGCCGGACCTGCCGGGGAGGAAGCGACGGCGGCGTCAATCAAGGTCTCTGAGTTTTAGGGGCCCACTGAGGCTGCGATACGAAACGACACGAGTCGACGCGTTTCTTGAGCGAGCCCGAAACTTTGAGCGTCAAAATCAGACCGAGGTCCATGGTGAGATGATGGCGTTGGGGGTTTGTAAAGGTCCGAATCTCGATTGCGATGTTGCAAGACAGATAGGAGATTTCTCAAGTGGAGGGACAGCGCTAAGACAGGGTAAAGGGGATTTTCTGGAAATACGCTTCGCTCGATGCAGCAGATTATATGGGCAAGATGTTATTATGGTGCGGCTCTGTCATGGGAAAGTGCCACAGCGCGCAGAGAAAAAGCTTAGCGGGGGAGACGAGCGCGTCGAAAAGGGCGAAAAGGGTGCGCCGGGAGATGTGAAGGATTCGAAGGGGTCACGCAGGTGTGTGTTCGCGTAAATTTCTCAGATCTGTTGCGGCGTGCGATCTGGATGATGTGCGGTTGCGCGCTTTGTTGATCGGCGCGGGAACGGGCGGACAAGACTAATCGCTGGAAGCAGCAGCATGCTAGGCTGTGGTGGGAAGGCTTCTAGAAAACTTCCATGCGTTAGAGCGGTGGCCTGAGATACAGGAGTGGACTTAGCACTTTACATGGTTTCCTCGTAAGCGGGGCTCGTTGTCTGCTGACAGTCAGAGCTATCATCATATCGCGCTGACGCGACCGGGGGCTGGCGTCGGACTCGCGTGCGGTGTGCCCAAAGCGATTAGCGATGCTGACGGGCGTGGGCGGGTTTGTCATGGATGGCATTCCTTAACAATCTGCAGCGAGCACGTGCGCGAGGAGGAAGTTGAAATGATTGCGACAGCAGCGGTGAGACAGCAGTTTCAATGGGATTCACGAGACACGTGCAGCAGCCATCACGGTGCGTCGCACGCAGCGGGCGGCAGCGTCGCCTTCTAGCATCTGTGGCATCATCAGGCCAGCTGAACAGGGCGTGCCTGCAGGCAGAGAGTGGCTTGAGAGTGCTCGGCAGTGGTGGAGCCAATTAGTGAGCGCAAGACAAGGGGACGAGCGTCACTATGATTGTGCGCGTAGGGCGCCGGCTGCGCTGGGAGACAGGCGTGAGGCAGGCAATCGGCGATGACATTTTGGCTCGAAGCCGTCTTCGGCATCCCGTACGGCGCCCGAGACAACGTGCCGCGGCAGTTTGCAGGGCGAGGAGAGTGAGCACGATTGTCATTGAGACTGCGTGCATTCTGGGACAAAGACAAGACGGCGGAAGAAAGGGAGGAAAAGAGGCTCTTGCTCGCTGCACGCAGAGGGCGCTGGCAGCAGACATCAGCAGACAGGCGAGGTGGGCTGACGCCGATGAGGAGGGCTTCTCGAAGCAGGAATGGAATCCCGCACAGCCAACGGCACGCAGGCAGGTGGATCGCGTGCGCGTGGCTAAGCCCTTTGAGGTTCTAGCGGGCTTCTTAGCGTCTTCGGCGGCGGCTCGTTGTCTCGAGGCTCGAGCGCGCGGGCTGCTGATTGGCGGGCTGGCGGCGATTGGCAGTGGAAGAGCTGTGGAAGGCGCTGTGGAAGCAGCAGGCAGCGACGACAAGACACCTCACTGCAACATTTGCCTTGCCTCTGCCTGCCCGCGCGCCGCCAGCCAGTCAAGAGTCGTCTCCGCAGCAGACGCCGTTGGCTAGAGGCTGAGGTAGTTAAACACGCCGGTGCGCGTTGCTCGTAGCATCTTGCACCTAGTCGCTGCTAGCTGGTGCATCGCTCTGCGTTTGCGTGCGCGCCAGTCTGTCTGCCCGCCCTACCCTTGCACGCTGCTGTCTCGACTGTCGGTGCTACCTTATTACCGTTGCTGATCAAAGAGAGGAGTGCAGCGTTCCTAGGGCCTGCTGCTGCTATCTACCTATCTATCTCTGTCTCTGCTCCCGCGCGGCTGGGCGTTGCTTCTCTTTCACCGTCCTTCCTGCTGTGCCTGCTGCTTACTACCTGCCTACCACCATCATACATACACTACTCCTGCCGAGACGCCTCTGCTCTCGTCTCTGTCCATCCACCACCACAACCACCACCACCACCACCCTCTCCCTCCCTCAGCCCTGCGCGCCGACAAAGTCCCGCGATCGCATTCCACCGCCCTCGCACCCTGCATCGGCCCAGCACGCGTCAACACGGCGCAATCGGCCCTCGATCCTGACCCTCGTGCATTCTGCTCTGCTTCTCGGCCTCTCTTGCACCACCAACCGACGCTCCGACCATAATCTTAATTCGCCTACCGCAACCGCCTTCCCACCCATTTCGCATCCGCCGCACGACTATTCTGTGTCTTCGCGCACCGGCCACCTGCCGCTGCTGTTGCTGCTCTAACTACTGCCCTGCCCTGCCCTGTCGCTGCCCGTCAGCCAGCCCGGCTCCCACTCCCAGTCGTACACAAGCACTTCCTTGCCGCACCATCCACTACTGTTTCTGCTGCTGTCCGCCGCCCGCACACCATACTCGCCGTTTCGCGTTGAGTCACCGTGCCTGTGCCTGTGCCTGTTGTCCTACCCATTCCTATCGTTGGGAGACGCACTGTCACCTGCCAGCAGCCGACACTACCCACCACTCTTCTACTTCGACCCTGCATGGACTTGAGCCGCACCAGCAAACATCAAGCTCCTCTGTCCCTACCCGCACGCAAGGTCGCATCCCACTTCACGTCATACAACGACAGGAATTCTACACCCAACATCACCCGCGCAACACCTTTCGGTTTGACGGCGGACGTACAAGTGAGACGGCAACCGTGCCCGTCTCCCTCACTTCAAACTGGCTTCAGTACAGCTTCCTGTGCGTGTCGGAGTTAACCTCCAACGTCGCAAGGCTGCTTCGAGCAACACCTGCAAAAACACCTTCTGGAACGTTATGGTTACGCGGAAGCCTTCATCCCAGTTCACTTCATCATCGACGAGCTCCTCCCGTTGCTCCTCCCTCTATCCACCTTCTGCCCTGACCGACGGCTGGTCAGCAGACGAGGCGGACGAAATGTCGGCGGACGAATCATCTCCGCCGCGACCCTTGAGTGTTGCTATACCCAAGGTTGCCGGGGCACATGGACCTTACTGCCCTAGGCGACCAAATCTGAGAGAAATCCTCGCGAACACATCTCCTTCACCATGGACGCTAGCGGCTTTCATGGCGTACCTGTCCAGCAACCACTGCCTGGAAACTCTGGAATTCACCATGGACGCAGGACGGTATAAGAAACACTATGCAAAGATGCTATCAAAAACGGAAGATGGGGAAGCACCCCCAGCAAAGGACAGGGAATATGTGCAGCTGCTTTGGACCCGACTGATCGACGCTTACATCCAACCCAATGGCTCCAGGGAAGTCAACCTGCCTTCGGAAGTACGAGATCCCATACTCAACCTGGAAATTGGTGATCTCCCTCCTGCTCCCGAGAAGTTGGACCCTGCCGTGGCCAAGATCTACGAATTAATGGAGGAATCTGTACTGGTACCATTCATCAACAGCTGCTACCCGCAAAGTGCGGCACCCACAGTATCATCAATGCCCGTCAATGCATCATCGGATAGCCTGTCAGGCGGTAGCCACTCGAGTGAGCGAAGCACTCCGCAGTCGTTCAAGCGTCACGGACGTCACATTCGCAGCTCTCCACCTCCACAGACTGCAGTCGAGCCTTATGCACACACCTACTCTGCTCCGTCAATGCTCAACCGCAAATCTGCACCCTCGACCCTAACAACAACACTCCACAAGGCGAGGTTCAGCATGCGACTCTCACCTACAACCTCTGCACCTACTTCGTCAAATTCCAACGTCATTGCACCTTTTGCCTCTGGCATTCCCGAGAACGCGTCTGGTTCAGGAAGCGCTCCTGGTATGACAGACGATAGTACGCCCAGTCCCACAAACGACAGCCCCATGACACCACCCACGAGCCCGCCCATAGGTGATCTTGCCTCACCTGTCGGCAGTCCTCGTACCAGTCGTGACAGCAACAACATGTGGAAAAAACTGGGTCGACTAAGTGGAATGAAAGTCGGCAAGAGGAAGAGTCACTCTGCATTGAAAGAGGACCAGCAATGACGTTTGCTTCAGCCTTTCATCAAGGCCTGGTTCTAACGAAAATTTGTCAATTATTTTTTGGCTCCTACGAACTTTTAGCGCGGCGCGACGATGGGGATTTCGGGAACTCTTTTGCATGTGAGCGATTGTTTTTCAGGCGCATTCGAGGCGCATATGGAATGTGATCCCAATGACGGGATCTGGAGTTATTCAACAAGGAAAGATTGCAGGGCCATGCAGAGCGCGAAATGGGCACTGTGAACGGAGTTCGGTTGACATATGGACGAAATGTTTTTCTTTAACTTTTAACGAACGTCGCTATGAATGGGGCTCCCAAGGGAGAAGGGAGTGAATGGAATAGAAGGATTGGGCGGTCACTATGATACGCCAAAGTCAGTGTTTCTTTGCACTGAGTGGGACGGACTGCGTTGCTTTTCAATACAGTCATCGATATTGATCGTATCAAAACAAGGGGAAACATCCTATGATGTTCCTCGCCTCTTCATTCTCGCATATTTTCTCGACTCTCTTATTTCTCACTCTACTACATCTGCTCTAGAATGTCCTGTCTCTCACTTCGCCTGCAAGATATCGAACGCTGACTAACGTCACCACCCTCTCAACCAGCATACCTAACTAACCCACCACCTCACCTTTCCAGGGCACATCACCAAGCCCCATACCCGTGCAACGGAACACTCTGACGCCTCCACCATCCACCCACACACCCACATACACGAACCGTAACTCTCAACACCCCATCGCCTCCACCACCGGAATCCGAACCCGTCTCTGCTACAGTTTCTGAATATCCGACAACCTCGTCGCAACAAACAAGCATGCGCACTGCCTGAAGCGAACACAAACCAAAACGCATCAACACTCGAGAAGACCCAACTCAAATGCTCCTCCCGTGAAAGCCGCCGCCAGCACCAACACCTTTTGGCGGACTATTACCGCGGAAACCTCACAGTACCTCACACCTGCAGACTACACCCCTTATCTCCGCGGATGGCACTTCGTCCCGAGCATCCGCGCACGTTCAGCAGTTCATGCATGCTAGAGTTCGGAGTTGCAGAGACTCACGATTGGCGATGGGAGGTTTCATTCGTTCACGATGAGCAAGACAAGCAAGCAAGCATTAGTAACATGTGCTTCTTTTCCTTTTCCCCTTAGACGCGCAAGTCTGGTAGCTCTGGTTAGTGTGAGGTGCGGAAGCATTTTCGAAGCTGCTGTCCGCGAATCCTTTCCTTGGTGTTCTTTGGTTTGGACGGATGTCGAAGGCTGAGTCTAATTTAGTACCTTATGGACCCTGACCTGCAGCAGCTTTGCTCTTGCCCCTTTTGCCCGCCAGGGAGTGAATTCGTGGTAGTGGCCTAGTGATGGTGGTGGCTGTTATTGGCATTGGGGGAAGGGTCTTAGGTGAGAAGGCTTGTTTTTCGGTTTGGGTGTAGATCTTTGGAGGGTGGCGGACTTTGTTTTCTGCGCGCGTAAGGCAGAGCAGGGCTGGGGGTTTGAATGTGTCCAATTAATTTTCATGTTTTGACAGTGCACAGGGGCAACCAAAGACAGAATTTCCCTTCGTACCAGAGTTGACTGTTGACTGGTATGTAGTCTAACACGGAGCGCGTGGTGCTGGTGCGAGAGTCGTGAAGAACGCGGAGCTAGCAGTGCCGATCCCCAGCTCGTCAATCGCACAGCCGCCAATCACCAGCAGCACACACATCGGCACGGAGCTCGGAGAGGAGTGCGTCGACCGAACAGGAGCACGTCACCAGGCGTCCAGCGCAAGCGCTGAGTCGACGACGAGCAAGGAGCTGCTGTCGAATGATGCCGATCCACGGGTGGAGAGCGGGCAGCGCTCCATCGCTGCCACTAACGTGAGCAGTGTGTGACTACAGCACTGCTCAGTCGCACCCGGTCGAGCGTTACAATATACTACTGCACTGTAGTGCCAATGCGCATCCCATCCTAGGAGGTACTCGGAGCAGAGGCAGAAAGCAATGCGAAGAGCCACTCACGTGTACAACACCTTTCGCGACACTGGCTAGTAAAACTTAATCCTTCTTCGTCACTGACTTCATTTGTCCCGACCGCCGTCTGGCGCATACACTCCATTCAACATGCCCTTCGGGCGTCTCAGTCCGGTCAGCGAATCCGTCAGTGAGACCGACACAGAGAGCTTGTACGCTCCTCGCCCCGTGTCTGGCGACCTTCAAACACGTCCTCTCAACTTCTCCCGCCCAAAGCCACAGGATCTCCCTTCGTCCCGAAACATCCAGCGAGACATCAATTATGCTGCTTCGAACTCGTCCGCATCCAGCAGCACCACAGCCGGCAGCACACGCGGCGCAGGCGCTTTTTACGAACCGCCAACGCATGACTATCCCACAGAGCCGCGCTTCTCAGACGACTCCGACCAAGACGGCGAGGGCGACAGTATAGCTCCGTCCACCCGCTCAGCGCGCTCCAATGGTTCGGACCTGGTATGGGATAGCGCCGCCGGTGAACTTCGCTCTCTGCAAGCCAACGGGCGTCGGAATGGCGACTTCGATGCCCAGCGCTACGCGGCTCCAGCTCCACGCCGCCATAGCAACCGCTCAATCCTAACAAACGACAGCTCTGCAAACGACCCAGAGCTCCCGCTAATTCCCGAATTGCCCGACGACGTGCCGTCATCTCACATCGTCGCTCAACAACGACATCAGCAGCAACGAAAGGAAAAGGAGAGGAAGCTGAGAGAGGAACCGAGACACAGAGAGGAAGCAAAGCAGAAAGAGGACCTCGCGCCGACTTACGGCAACTTCCAGGTAGAAAGAGCGCCCCGCATCGTCAAGAGCACATCCGTCGAGCAGCAGTACGAACGCGCGAACAGCATCTCTTCCATCCACACCGCAGCAACGCAAACCAGCCTCGGCAGGGTAGCTGGCTGGGAAGACTCTCGTAGCAACCACACGCCTTCGGAAAACGGGGACAAGAAGGATTGGAAGAGCTCTGAGTTCGATGTCAGCGGTCTGAGCGAGAAGAAGCTCGCCAAGTTGAAGAAGAAGGGCATCAACCCGCAGCTGTACATGGAGATGAAGGCTGCAAGAGGAGGAAAGGGCAGGCTTGTTGGCCCACTGGTTGGAAACACGTACATTGGATGAGGTGCAAGATTGCTACAGCTGATGCATGGCTGGGCCAAGACCTGTTCTAAGTCCGAGCACAAGAAGCGCCGTCCACGCGTGGAGCTCAGACGAGGCCTGGCGTACCTCAAATATCTGATGGCGATTTGGGCGAGAAGAAAGGTCGTATAGACAGTATCGATACAAGAGCCTTGGAGAGCACATGGCGGTATTAATATAGATTGATTCGAACACAGAGACCTGATACAGGATGTAAATGGGCTCGCTTAAGAGGAGGATCGCAAGGCTCTTGTTTGCATATCAGTCGGAGAGCCGCTCATGATAAACACGATATACGCAATTGTAACGAGCAACAATAATAGGCGTGAATGAGGAAATAATTTGATCGAAGTATTTACCGACCAGCTTCACCAACTCTGTCTACGAAACGTTCCTCACCGTAGAGTAGCCAATTATGTACTCATGCTTTTGGACTGGAACTGTGACAGGAACGACGTCAATTGTTGTTCTCTTTCTCGTGACGCGACTGCAGGTCGACCTTACACGTCTGGCCTCAAGCTCTTCAAAACGACTTTCGGGTAGATATCGCTATACGCAGTAGTCTGCATATCAGGCCAGCTTGATCACTCTACCTCTCCTCTACAGGAAAATCTTGGCTCTACTTTGCATCCCGACAATGATCCTGCCGCCAAGGTTGGCAGAGCCTCATCACATTCACGATACAACATGGATTCTCTCAAACACCTTTACAACAGAACGACGTCGCTGCCATTAAATTGAATCGCCGAGGTTGATTTTTCCACTGAGCCTCGGCTCTCTCCTGTCACTTCACTCTGGACCCACTCGCTTCATGCTCGCTTATAGGGCAAATCCCCGCCTTCAACTTTATCCCCGGATATTGATGGCTGAAGGAGGGAATATACTGTACTACTTCACGTACGACTTCATTGCTATTTCAACTTGGTGAATCCTGTAACATTTATCCTTGATCTTCATTGTTGATCGCTCTTCAAATCCTTATGCCAACGAAGTGAAGTGTTTTATCAAGTACTGATTCGTCTTCCACGGACTGAGGACAGCTACATCGCCATCACCAGATACTACGTTAAGACCTAATCCACTTCACAACATCACTTCACATCTCCCAACAATGGCGCCCAAACAAAAAGACCCCGTCTACGTCCTCGGCGTAGGCATGACCAAATTCATCAAACCTCGCGGCAAAGTCGATTACACCGAGCTCGGCTTCGAAGCCGGCGTCAAAGCCATGCTTGACGCGCAAGTTAACTACGACGATATCGACATGGGCGTCGCTTGCTACTGCTACGGTGACAGCACGTGCGGCCAGCGAGTCTTCTACCAGTTCGGCCAGACCTCTATCCCCATCTGGAACGTCAACAACAACTGCTCCACAGGATCCACTGGCTTGTACTTGGGCCGCAACATGATCGCTGGCGGCCAGGCGGATGCCGTCCTCGTTCTCGGATTCGAGAAAATGAACCCCGGCTCGCTACAATCTTACTTCCAGGACCGCGCCAACCCCACCGGTACTTTCGGCGAGATGATGAAAGCCACCCGCGGCATCACCAACGCGCCCGGCGCCGCGCAGATGTTCGGCAACGCTGGCCGCGAGTACAAGGAGAAGTACGGCGCGACCAACGCCGATTTCGCCGAGATCGCGCGTGTGAACCACGAGCACTCGAAGCGCAACCCGTACTCCCAGTTCCAAGACGAGTACACGCTCGAGCAGATCATGAAATCGCCCATGATCCACGAGCCGCTGACGAAACTGCAGTGCTGCCCGACTAGCGACGGCGGCGCGGCGGCTGTGCTGGTCTCACAGAGCTTCCTCGATGCGAGGCCGCATCTGAAGGAGCAGGCTGTGCTGATTGCCGGACAGGTGCTGGCCACCGACACGGAGAGCGTGTTCTCGCGCTCGGCGATCGATCTCATGGGCTATGGCATGAACGAGTACGCAGCGAAAGTAGCGCTGGCCGAAGCCGGCGTGAGCGTGCAAGACATCAAAGTCGCGGAAGTGCACGACTGCTTCAGCGCGAACGAGATGATCGTGATTGACGCTCTGGGCCTGAGCGAGAAAGGCAAGGCGCACGAGATGGTGCGCGCAGGCGATATCACGTACGGCGGCAAAATGGTCGTCAACCCTTCCGGCGGGCTGATTTCCAAGGGCCACCCGCTCGGCGCCAGTGGGATTGCGCAGTGCGCGGAGCTGGTGTGGCACTTGCGTGGCTGGGCTAACAACCGGTTGGTGCAGGGCACTACTGCTGCGCTGCAGCACAATCTTGGACTTGGAGGCGCGGTGGTTGTGAGTGTGTATAAGCGTGCCGATGGCAAGGCGAGCGATGCGGTGAGCTCGGAGGATGTTGGGAGGAAGAATGGGTTGGGTTATAACCCGGCTGTGGAGGCGAAGGGTTTCACTAGAGCGCAGGTTGATACTGTGAGGTCGAAGAAGGCGCGCAACGAGTGGGCGCTGGGCGATGTGCACGACAAGGTCGAGGCGAGGTTTTAGAAGAAGAATAGTAGTGTCATCTTACCTGCGCTGACTGGCATGGAAGAGAGGAGGGATCAGTCTCCTTGATGTAAACAAATTTCCTTCGATTTTATGATCTAGCATGAACCGAAAAGACCAATAATCTTGTTTTCATTTCGCAGTCGGTCCTTTTGACGTAGATAGATCCCTGGTATCCCCAGCGCCTTGTAACTCCTGCTCCGGATGATGCGACCGTGAGGCCCCTCTTGCGAAAGCACCCTTTATTCCTTCTTCTTCTTCTTCTTCTTCTTCTTCTTCTTCCTCTAGCCCATCCATCTACACGGCCTGGGCGACGCCATCGGCCTCGCCGGAGTTGACGGCCTTGCCGGTCTTCTTGATCTTCTCGAGGACGGTGCTGTAGTCGAGGCTCTCGTCGGTTTTGATGGTAGCGGTCTGGGAGTCGAGGGAGACGTCGAATTCTTTGACGCCTGTAAGGGAGGATTTGTTAGTAGGGAAACACGAGAGCTAAGACCTCAGTGTGCCTATGCGGACAAGAAGCGATTTACCCTCGAGCTTCTTCAGCACCCGCTCCACGGCGCCGGAGCAGCCGCCGCAGGTCATGGTGATGTTGAACTTGTAGTTGTGCTCGGCCATTTTGGAGGTAGGTTGGAGGGTGGGTTGTGAGGTTGGTGGAGAGTTGTGTGGTGGTAAATGAGAGGAAGAGGAGAGCAGAGAGAAGATCGGTGTTTATGTCGTTGCTTGGTAATTGAAAGATACAAGTAGCTCGGCGAGAGGTGTTCACAAGCGAGGACTGGAATCGGCAGGAAGCAGGGACCACGGTACTACGATGGACAGGGGAGATGTGGTTTATATGGCTACCCTCACTCTACACTGTTACAGCTGTCCCTTTGGCGAGACCCATGCGACACCGCTCCGAGACTCTTGGGTGATCGCTGAGCAAGTTTCGCTTGTTCGGGCGTTGGCGTGTGTCGCGAGTTGAATGGCGTGCCCCGCGAGCAGCAAGCCACTCTTCGCCGAGACCCCCACCATCGCCCACCATCGACGCCACCGCCACTGAACCAGCGCCACACTTGCTTCGAGACAGCCCACCAAGAAAGCCACTCTGAGCCACGAAACCAGCGATGACTTCACACCAGTCGTGAGGACTGCTGTTACGCTGCGTCTCTTCTAGTGCCACCATCACATTCTTGCCCACCTCCCCTCTTTACAGCCATCGACATAGCCCGCAAGCATGTCGGGCAATAGCAACATCTTACCCATTCCCTTTCGTCGGACACACAACCTGCTCCTCTCCGACGCGATCAAATCATACATTTCCACAAAATACGACCAACACCCAGACACCTTCGCACGCGACCTGGAAATCATCGACCAGCTGCGCAAAGATGCTGTTACCTCTCTCGAGCCACACGCGAGTGGCATACGAAAGCTGCAGGCCTATGCTGCCCAGCTAGTCTGGATGGGAGGGAAGTTCCCAGTCGATGTACGTACAATCATTGTCACAACTCTCTAAGCACCTGAACAGCACCGCTAACTAGCAGTCATCGATGAAGTAGATCGGCGCAGACTTTACCTGGTACCCTGCCCTTGGCTACCACACCACGCACGCCCACACCGAGAACAATCTTCGCTTCGAGCTCGCAAACATCCTCTTCAACCTTGCCGCCATGTACTCGCAGATCGCGCTTTCCTCAAACCGAGCGACCTCAGAAGGATTGAAGTCCGCCGCCTCGAACTTCTGCTTCGCGGCAGGTGTCCTCAGCTATCTCAAGACAGACATCATTCCGGAGCTTAGGAGCAGTCCACCAGAGGACATGGATACCTTGACACTTGAGAGTGTGGAAGCGTTGATGCTGGCGCAAGCTCAAGAGTGCTTCTGGCAGAAGGCGGTCAAGGACGGGTTGAAAGACGCATCCATTTCGAAGCTTGCCGCTAAAGTCAGCGATCTATACTCAGATGCAGGCGACTGGGGAATCAAAAGCGACAGTATCAGTTCCGAGTGGATACACCATGTCAACGCAAAACACCACCACTTCGCTGCTGCCGCGCAGTACAGAGCCGCTTGCGATTGCTTAGAAAAGAGGAAGTATGGCGAGGAGGTTGCTCGCTTGAGGGACAGCATGAACTGCGTGAATGAGGCTCTTAAGGAGGGTCGATACATCAACAAGTCAGTGCTGGCTGACCTCAATGGACTGAAGACTAGAGTCAGTGAAGATCTGAAACGATCAGAAAAGGACAACGATACCATCTACCTGATACCCGAGCCGCCCAAGGCGGAACTCAGACCACTGGATCGAGCGAGTATGGTCGCTTCACGGGTACCGAAAGAGGTCAGTAACTCGCAGGAGATGCTTGGCGATCATGGCGAGCTAGGCAAGCCGCTTTTCGCGAAACTGGTTCCGTACAGCGTTCATGTGGCAGCATCAATCTATGTTGACAGAAGGGATCGCTTGGTGAACAACAACATCATTGCAGAGCTGGACAATCTTACTCAGAAGATGCATGAGCTACTCTCGAGCTTGCAACTGCCTGGATCATTGCAGGCATTGGAGAAACCGCTCGGATTGCCGCCAGGTGTAGCCTCCCACGCCGAGGAGATACGTCAAGCCAATGGAGTGCATCGACTTCACACCACCATCGCCGATACTGAAAAGTTGAAGAACAACAACCGCAAGCTCTACCAGGAAGGTGTAGATTTGCTCCGACAGGAAGCAGGCGAAGACGAAGCTGCACGCAGGAAGTTTGGCACGGACCGCTGGAACAGATTGCCTGGGCCAAGTGCTGTACCTAAGCTCTACGCGCAAGTGAACGATATCGACGGATACCTGAAGCAAGCAGAGAATAGCGATCGCCTGGTGCAGGGTCGTCTGAAAGAAAATGAAAGCCTAATTCGACTGCTGGGCGGGACAGATCGAGATCTGGAAGATTATGTGCCCTCGAGCCGCCGCGCGACTATCACGGCGAAGGTTGAGCGAGAAGTTAATATGCTTCGGGCATCACTCAACGAAGTTAACAGGCTTGAGAGCCGAAGGAGGAAGAAGGTCGAGGCATTGAGATTGAAAGCTAGGGAGGACGACGTTAACCCAGAACTGTTGCGCGAGGCAGCAAGACTTGAGCGTGAGCTCCCAATGCAACCGCTAGCGGCTTCACAATTCGAGTCCTTCTTCGATGAACGATTGCACAAATACGACGTCGACGAAGCCGAAGTACGCAGAGAAGAGTCCGAACAGAATCGTCTCCTCGGACGCGTGCAAGAAACCAACAACTCTTTCCAGGCCGCCAAGCGTGGCGATACGTCTTCGAAGGAGCGAGAAAGCGCTCTCCAGAACCTCGAAAACGCTTACATGAGCTACAAGGAGATCCTGCGCAACCTCGACACAGGCCGCAAGTTCTGGAACGACCTGTCGGCCATCACTACGCGCTTCCGCGATGAGTGCCGCAACTTCGTTTACGCCCGCCGCTCGGAGGCTCAGAGCTTGGAAGCCGACTTGTCTGATGCCATGGCTGGCCTTCGCATCCAGCAATCCAACCAGGCCACTCTGCGCCAACAGAAGGCCGCACAGGAGCAGCAACACGCCACTCCGCCCGCTAGACCTGTTGGCCAGGAGCCTATGCCTGCGCCCATGCCTCAGAGACCCCAGGCTCAGCCGCCGCCTGTTGCTACCGTGCAGAGTCCTGCGGTCCAGACTTGGCAGGAAGGCATGCCTATTAAGTTTGGTGGGGGTACGCCGGCCCAGGCGCAGCAAGGCGCTCCTCAAGGCTCGAGGGCTGGCAGTGCTGTTGATGGACGCTGGGATCCTGCGAGGGGAGTCAACTTTGGTAGATGAGCTGGGTTGGGACGTAGCTAGATAGCTGCTGGTGGGTTGGACAAGGAAAAAAACTATGATTCATGCTGGACGGCTTTTCATAAGAACCATGCACCACTTTTGCTTTTGTATAAGGTACCACTTTAACAATCCACAAAGACTGCAATGATGGCCGGTATGATCTCTCAAAAGCGCTGCACACGCAGAACAATGAAGGGAAGCTTGGATCCAAAATAGTGATTGGAATGCAGAGCGAGACTCCAGGAGGAGGAGCGAAAGCGAAGCCACGGATCGGGAATTCCTTCACTTACATCGACAGATGCCACTTCCTTGGCACAGTGCCTCAGGCTGGGGTTCCGAAATAAAAAGACAGCGTCCCCTCTTTCTCTTCCTCCTCAAAAACCACGACAAACCACCAAACCGCGACATTCCACTACAGAAATTCCCCCAATGGCCCCACTCGGCGGCGACACCCCTCCTTCCTTCCCGGTGGACCTGCCCGAGGAGCTCAGCCTCGCCGTAATCGAAGCGCTGGACATGCCGTCGATCTCCGCCCTCTCTCAGACTTGTCGACAGTTCTAAAGGCTAGCCAACCCGGCCGATGAGTCCAGACGCTACAAGCTCCAGGACTTCCTTCTCGAGGTGCAGTCCTTTCCCGGATGGAGTGACGGGTTTGCTTGCTTCTCTTGCACCAAAGTTCCTCCTCGTAAAAGCTTTGCCCGCAAGAAGACCAGGCTCAAACGCGGACGAAACGCCCTTCACTGTCAACAGATAGCACGCTTTTGTATTCCGTATGGGGTGAGCAAGAACCTGTATGCACCTGGAAGTCAGAGAGTGCGAGGCGATGAAGTACGATTCGTCTGCTGGGCGTGCAAAAATCTACGAGGTGACAGGTTCTGTAAGGGGTGCATGTCATGCAGTCACTGCGACTACAGTGGTGCCCGGCTCAAGCAATGCGAGGAAGGGTGCAAGTATGGAGGAAATGAGGTTATTGGCGAGGCGATCAGCAATGGAGCTCCGACCCATGTGTCTTCGACTCTAGCCTCGCTGCATCTCAGGGACATTCACAGTGGCTCCGATGACTCCGACAGTTGCAACGGTGACAACGACTACGATGATGGCTACTACGATTCGGATGGCCGAAGAGTGGTCCAGGAGTGGAGCCCAGTGTGGTACGACGGCCCGTATGATGATCAGTGGAACCTCAGACGAGCTCTTCAACCTGGACTTGAAGTACGTCCAAAGGCTCGAAACGATAGTGCTGTTGGACAGGAGGAATTGTGATGTGGACGGCAACGCTCTAACACGGCTTCAGAGTGGATGGATCTTCAGTGAGCAGGTCAGAAGCAGGACAGGAAGGCGGAGGCATGAATGCGCGAAGCAGGCCGAGATGAAAATGTCTTGGTTGGAAGCTCACTGGCACAACGATTGGTTCTTAATCTTGTGTGCACTTTCTTCTCCTTGGGGCGAAGGATGAAAAATCGTATAGTCTAGGTACATACTGCCCAATGTCTATGCTCACATGAAAATGCTGAGAATGCCTCACGCCAACGACCAAAGAAAAGCCGAAACGTAAAACGACCTTTAGAATATGCATGCAACATTGATCGATCGTAAACGACCCGTTCTACTTCGCAGTTGCGAAAGGGAACCAGCTCGACCTCGCAAATCCAATCACCAGAGCCAGCCCTCCAACCACAAGACTCAAATTCCGTAGCGAGTTCAAGAACGCCTTCTTGATCGCCACCACGAATGCCTGCTCCAGCGTGTTCGCCTCGTTGCGGTGCGGGAACGGCGCATCAGGCTCTTGCTTTCCTAGGAACTTGCACAGTGGGCCCCAGCCGCTGCCCAATCTGTATTCGAGCAGCCTTTCCGCAGGCACGGCTGCTCTGATGGCAGCATAGTGAGCTTTGTAAGCGCTGGCAGAATTCGCCTTCGCTTGGGTGAGGTTGGTCGAGCCGAACAAGGCTTCGATCCACGCGCGCCCAAGGCCGTTCCATCTGCCTGTCCAAGCAGGGTCTGTGAAACGAAGAACGTAGCCTGCGACCGGGTTCAGGACACCAGTCAGCAGGAGCTCGCAGCTGGGTAGCCACTTGTTGAGATCACGCTCCACCAGCACGATTTTGGCCTCGGGATAAGCCTCCATGAGTTCCCGCCAGAAGAGAACAGCAGGAGCATCAGTAACAGCTGCACTGTGCCCCAGCAAGCTATCAAAGTGCTTCCTCCAGTCCAGCGCGGGCCCGCCGTGGAATTTGGAGCGCAGGGCTTCTTGCCACATGTCTGCGTCCCGGACGTTCTCGAAGACGGAGGAGTAGTGATATGGGTAGGCGTAGCCGAGTATGGAGTAGGCTTCTTGCATTGAGAGTGTACCTGTTCGTGGGCAGCCAAGCGAGAGGACTTGCATTGGGACTGTGCGATGGCTGTTGTGGCGGTCGATCTGTTGGTCAGGTTCGAGCATGCGGGCCCAGGCACCGAGGCGATTGTAGTCGGCTTCGGTTGCCATGTTTGGTTGATCTGTTAGATCCTATGGGAGGTTGGATTGTGCGAATGGATGTTGTCAGTGGTTCAAGTGCCAGGACATGTAAGGAATGCGATTGTCGTGAGTATGTACTAGAAAGGAGAACGGCAGGACTGAGAAGAGGAACATCACACGAATGATACGAATACTTCGGTGCAAGCGAGATCATACTAGAACAGTGGTATGTCGACCGGACATAAGTCGAGCAAGGGCTCCGCTGTTCAGCTTTGCTCACTTGGCCCTATCTGTCCATAGTGCCATTCCTTCGGACATGAGCGAAAAGCTCGCTGGCCTCCACATAGTTGTTTCCATATGTCCGGCCGTCAGAAGGTGAAAGCGCCATGGCTTGCAGTGTTCGTTGCGACTTGAAGAGTGAAGAGATATGGAGTTGGACTGTGAAAGTGCAGTTTGACGACAGCCGGGGATCGCAGCGGCAGCTCCGAGCCGACAAACCTGTTTGGCTCGGCGGCGTGTTCCTTGATCCTGCGCCCTTACACACATCCAAGTTCCATCTCGATTTTATCTCTCTCCTTTCGTTTGATGCGCAGGCTGCTGCCGAAAGACTGGCAAGGCTTGATGCGGCACGACACCTTGCTGTCCTGGCTTCCCTGGAGATCACAGGTTCCTGGGCACCTGAATCACGCGCGCCCTTTTGCTCCATAGCCGAGACAGGAAGGTTACTCTGCTTCATATACCGAACAATAAAGAGAGCTTGTACATACGACCATAGGTCAGTGAAAACTGGGCATCCCGTCCGCTCTGCCATACATAAGCACTGAACCGGGCGACTAGTACTAGAGTGGGTGACCATCTGGGAATCCCGCCTGTTGTATGTTTTTGCTTTTTACTCGTCGACTATGTGAACGCTAAGCATGAGCATAAGGACCTCCTGTCATAGCCCCGGTAGTAGTCAACCACTCGTAAGCGTGATTATCGGACGTCTACCTACTAGTAGACGTCGAGAACTTCTACTTTTCGGGCGTAGAGGCCGGTATCCACGCTATATTCGTATATTTCGCCTTAAAGATAAGAAGCGGAGGTAAAGCGACTCCTAAGGCTCTAATATACTCGATCGCTATTATCTACTTTTACCTTCTACTTATCTTCGTAAACGCCCTAGTATCCCCTCCTCTTATAAGTACTTTTGAGGGTAAAGTAGTACCGAGAGCGAAGCTAGTTTTATCGACATTAAAAATCGTATTAGAAGGGTAGGAGTTCTCGAGGAAAAGATTAGTAAGAGTAATAAAGTAGGCGTTTACGATCGGATAAGTAATTCCTTTAAAGTAGCTCGTATGTAGGAATCGAGAGTAGACTATCTTTAGCCTAGAGTATTATTTTCGGAATCTATTAATCTACTATTTACTAATAGGAGCGTAAGAGGTCGGAGTCGAGCTTAGGCAGAAGCAGGAAAGTCGGATTTCTTTAGCGAGACCTCTCGTTAATAGAAGGGTAATAGAGTACCCTAAGTTAGAGAATCGAGTAATTGTCTTTATAAGAGTCCTTTCTTCGGCATTTGAGAGTATTTGTTGTGATTCGTGCGATTTGATATACGAAGTTCGAGTTAAGAGTTAGTCGGAGAGTATAGAAGCTGGGATATTAAACGCGTAAGCACACTTTCGAATCGAAGTATATTTACAATTCTCCACATGAGCCCATGAGAACAAGTTTTCAGAACCACACGATAAGTCGCCGCAGGGAACAAAAGCAAGCGGCATCGTGCTGCGCCGACAACTATGTGCCATTGGTGCTCTAGCCGCTGCACAGCCTTGCCCCGAAGCGAATACCAACTTCAACGGTCGCCTGGCTGTGAGGCATATTAACATCAAGTATTCCTACTTACCCTCAGGACGACCAAAAACATTTTCCCACTCTAGTTACCTGGAGCCAGACAAATCATGGCAGGATTTGGATTTTCTCCCGCTGATGTTGTTGAGCTTTGCAAATTCTCATATCGAGCTTATACGGAAGCAAAGAGCGCACCGGAAAGATATGCGTCAGCTAGAGATCTAGCGGGTCATATTCGCAAAACACTGGATGTAATCCCTATAGACAGTGCCCAAGTCGACCCAGCAACGAGAGTTTTGGCATGGCATCTGGAAGCGGCGAACAATGCGTACAGGGAGCTCGATGAATACCTCCGACATTTCCAAGAGCACCTTGGTCCGCAGAAAAAGGCTTCAGTCACCGGTAGCAAGATTGTTGCGAGAGTGCGATGGACAACTGATCAGCTTGACAAAAAAGTGAACAAACTTCAAGATGCTGTGGAGTCTGCCATGAGTTATTGCCAGTTTGCTATGATCGTGCAGACCAGGTGAATCGAACTCTACGATAGATATATCCGTCGTATTCTAATGTTTGCTAGTGCCCGGATCAGTGCCAGTGTCCAAGTGACGCTCGACACGCCCACCACAGGTGGCGAGAATGCAGCCCCCGCTGACACCTTGCAGCCAGCCCTAGTTGTTCGGGCTGACACAGATGCGATCGAACAGCTTTGCTGGCAAGGTCATGGAGGCTGTGGATGTCGCTGCCACTACATGAATCAATACTCGGGTTCTTTCTTTGCCTGGATCTGCCATGGGTTCACCAGTCCACTCGAGACTTGCAATGTGGACGGATGTAATAGCCGCCGCTATATCTTGAGCCTAAGGGTCGCACTCAATCGATTTGGGCTCTCTGTGGCAGTGATACCGTCGCTGCAGTTTATCGTCAGTCCGGACTATCGACTCCAGATACTTCCAAGCCTGCAGATGCAACGCACGCGCGATTACACTAGCGAGGGCTTCCGCGCATTGTATATGTTGCAGCACGGCTATGATGCGTCTGACTGGAAAGGAAGCGAAGAGCAGCGCTCTGTCAGGTTCGTGACATACAAGCAGGATAAGTTGGCGGAGATCAAGCAGCTGTTCCATGAAGGGAAAGTCTCACACCTCGATGTTGACCCTTCTGGAGCAACCTGGTTGGAGGTAATGTCTCGCATGCTACTTTTTAATAGACAAAATCTAATATCCGGCAGAAACTCCTGCAAACTCCTTGGGGAGTTGGTTTAGGATGGGCACAACACGATCTTCTCGAATACCTTGTCCTTCGATCAAAGAAAGACATCCAAGAAAATCCACGGTGAGTGTTATCTGAAGCTCTCATCATGTCAGAACACTGACGTCGCCAAGTCTACTCTTTCAGATCGCCCGCTGGATTGGCGAAGGACCTCATCTCGACATGCTCACCACTCTGATCGGGCTTGGACTCGACCCTGGCAAGCTTAATCCTTCATTATTCCGTCAATGGCCATCGTTCACAAATCCAAATTGGCAGGCCGAGGCCATAACTCCCGACCCTTTCGGCATAGACTTCCTCCGTCAATGCCTTCAGATCGAACCAGGTGAAGAAAGCTATACTTTTTGCCATATGTAACTAAGTGCTAATATTTCTCTAGAGTTCGCCGGCTGTGATCCCCTAATGGCCCATCTTCTCACAGGCTCTGATCAAGAATTCGACAAAGTAGCTCAGCACTGGGCGACAAATAATCGATCATCCCGACTGGATCGCAAGAACGCCTTCGGCCAATCGGCTCTTCACTTAGCAGTCAACTCCCCAAAGCGACTCGAAAAGCTGCTCAAGCTTGGGATGTCTCCCAACGTGATCGACCTCGGAGAAACTACGCCGTTGATGTACGCTGCTGCCTACGGCCAGTTGGACTCTATCCTTGCTTTGCTCAAATACGACTCTTGCATGTATGCCTATGATATCCTGAATGGGCGCTGCTTCATTGACTATGCTCTGGTGCATAGACATTTGAACCTCATCACCGAATTGGTACAATGGCTGCGAGAGCAAGCTGCTTCTGAGCTTGCGCTCACCCTTGTGGGCCGCTGTATACGAGTGACATTCGCCCAATGCTCCATGTGGTCGAATTCGGACACGCTGGACTGCCTGTTTCGCCTGTGCGGAGACTCTGACATTGCACTAGGCTCCAAGACGAGCATGCATCTGGCAAGAGATATCGAGGATGTGCGTGTAGTACTTCGGAACAATTTTACCGCCGTCGACGTTGTGGATGAAAAAGGAGAGACAGCTCTTATGCGAGTCTCGCGTTTCCTCGATACTCGCTTGCTATATAAGATGCTCAACATCGAAGCGACTGCGAATCTATCCATCGACCGGCAGGATTTTTCGGGATGGTCTGTACTGATGCACGTCACCAAGTGCATGGACGGTCGAAACTCTCATCTGACCGAGGAGACAGTGCAATTGCGCCGGGCCTCTGCAGTGGGCTGTTTGAATATGCTGCTACTCCGTGGAGCCAATCCAACACTGACTGATTCATGCAACTGCCGATGCTCACCAGATGGCTGTTCAGGCCTAAGCATAGCACTGCATCGGGCTGTTGAAAGTGTTGTGGCATACGACTCTGCCACAAGCATCAGCAGAACACCTCTGGACGTTGCCATCGCCCTTCAAGCATGCAATGACGATCGCTCACTGTGGACGACCGACACCGTCAAGATATTCGTCGACTTTCTAGAGACTGGCGAGTTGCACACTTGTTGTGCCCGACGCCGCGTGCGATCCCGTCTCTGGCCGCCACCAAGTGATTGTTCAGACTCACAGAATGTAAGGAAGCACAAACGGCTTACCACCTCGGCTAGAAACGATGCCATGGGTGGAGTACCCTTCCAACTTGCTCGTCTCTACGATGCACTCCAACGCAGATCACAGGAACAGCATGATGCGACTCTTGCAGAGGTTACCAAACGAAATCGTGCCAACAGAGGCAATCAGCAGTGCCTAGGGCTCATCGTAGACACAGCCCGGGACCAGTATAAACATTGCGTAGGAGGCGATCTTCTAACACCGCCTGTGCTTCGACTGGACATTGACGCATACCGGGAATGGATAGCATGGTGCGTGGCGCAACCCCGAAAGCTATATTCACGCAGGTCATTGGAAGCATGGGCAAGAGAATCCTCGACCTTTGTTGATAGACTAGAAGAGGAGCTCGTGAGTCTGGCTCAAAGTCGCTGATATGGTCTGTACACACTGAGATCATGTGACGAAATGGAATAAAATGAACGCTTTGTTGGATAATCATATGTTTCACGTAGCCAAAGTTGCGTCCTAAGTGACAATCTTGACTTCTCAAGTGGTCTCGGCATCACTTTGCTTATGAAAGGTGAACACCAATACTGTCAGCCAACGAGGAATCAAGCATCAAGTCGAGGATATACAATCGTCAAACATGATTCACTGTGAGATCATGTGATTTCATGATTGCGACAAGGTTCCTGAGCGTGAACTTTGACGTGATTTCCCACACCTTGTGGCAATCTGGTAATACCTCACATATGTCTCAAAATATGCCAAGATAGTATCTCTGGAGTCCTTGCCGGCACCGCTGCCACTGCTAATAGCCAAAGACTAACTAAATGCCAAGGCTCTCGATGCTTTACTACGATCTTCTGCTCTTTTTGTTGCTGTTTTGGCTAGACATGCGACCGAGCTGCTTAAGCACTTAATGCTCACAATCCTGTACGAGGACATGATGCCTGAGTTGCGCGTACACGTGTTTGTTATCGCGGAAATCCATAGATGGAAGCGCACAGACATAACTGTGCAGAAGCTGTACCGAGATGCTCAGAATCCACTTCCCAGAAATACGCCTGTCTAAGCGGTATTCCCACGCTCCGAACATTCTCATTCTTACATTCGCTAGGCAACCGTGTTGCTAGTGCAAAACTACAAGAGCTGTATGCACTGCCGCACTACACCAGTTGGTGCTCCTACAACATCCCGACATTCTACACCACGGAAGAAATGCTTAGCGACGTTTTAGCCCCTTCGCCTCTTGACTAGACCGAAGAGCAGAGAATTCTTAGGAGCCTCTTCTATATCCGCAATCATACACTGCTGAGACTGCAGATTCATCAGCCGCTACCTCTACCTCGTGCTCTATAGAAAACCCTTATCGTGTACTAGTGCTATCGCCTCTTCGAAGACCACATGCCGGAGATCAAACAGACTTCAATCTCAATAACTCCGTCTTGTTGAAAAGCGCCGGCATCATGGTGCGATGAACATCTGGAAGACTGGACCAACGACTCAGAGCTGACAGGGATTACGACTGGATGGTAGGTATTTTATGCTCGCTACGTATTGCGATCATATATCAGATCGCCCATATCGCACACAGACCGGACTGTCTTCATCGACCTGGGCATGGCGATTTGGGGTCATCGATGTCTCGCTACGGAACTTGCGCTCGTCCATAAAGCCCCCTCGTACGCGAGCTCCATCAGAGTCCTGACTTAACTTCGCATGCAGCTGGTGGAAGCTTGCCTATGCCTGTGTACCTGCTAAAGATGATGAGTATAGTTATCGTAGTGTATGATAGGTAATGCACAATCACAGTGAAGCACATACGACCATAGGTCAGTGAAAACTGGGCATCCCGTCCGCTCTGCCATACATAAGCACTGAACCGGGCGACTAGTACTAGAGTGGGTGACCATCTGGGAATCCCGCCTGTTGTATGTTTTTGCTTTTTACTCGACTATGTGAACGCTAAGCATGAGCATAAGGACCTCCTGACATAGCCCCGGTAGTAGTCAAATGGCCTGAGCATCAAGGTACGGATGGATTACTGTTCTGCCAGACGCCAACAGCCCTAGCTTCATGATGTGATATTCCATATCAATCAAGGACCGATAGCGACACACAAGCTCTCGGCCAGCATACCTACACGGCGGGTGTAGACGGGCTACGGTGGCAGAGTGTCCAGGCGTTGTCTACGACCTTCACTTCCAGGGCAACGGTGTAGTCGCGCAACATGGGGCCAGCGGTCTCTCCCTACGCTCCTCCAGAACTGGCACGCGCCGAGAACGTCTGTGTCTACTTCCATCTCAGAATTTAGCTAGGTATATTCTGCCGCGCTAAGATGTCAGAGTCACCCTTCACGATGGACTATTTCTGAGCCACATGACCTTATATTTTCACTTCTGGCACGACCGAACTTCACCATTCACGTACGACAGGTTTTGTAGGGAGCTGGACAAAGACGACGCCTAAAACCATAAAACAAGCAGCCAGCATCCTACTGACACCCCAACATCGGTATGCATCGCGGCCTCACAACATTCTCGAATCTATCAGCAGGCTTCCTGGTAACAGCAGGACACACAATATCTTTTCCGAAGGCAACCACTGCTCTGACTTCTCACTGACACCCCACACATCAACGATCATGGTACACTTCAAGCGTGACAACGACCTAGCTGTAGGCAAGGAGGAACCCTACGAGCGCGGATATCGCAAGGACAGATACTGGAAACTTAGCTTCTACATGGACAAATCTTCTCTTGAGCTCGAGAAGAATCTCGCTGCACACGGCTACCAATGTCCCACAAACGCCAACAAAAAGCAACTTCTGGACGCAGTCGGCCGCTGTCAACGCGGCTTGCTCTCGTATGAGAAGTGCAGCGCGGATGAGCCTCGTGGATTCTGCCTGGCTCGGAAAGTATCGTTGCCATCCGAGAGAATGATAGTCCCACGCCTCGACCGCATACTCGAACACGCGGACGACGAGGTCGATACCACCTTTTCTCGTTTTTTGAAACTCCCACCTGAGCTGAGGAACACAATCTACGAGCTGCACTTCCGTGACTACGATGATATCTCGACCGAGCACGATCTGCCACCCATCACAGAGGTGGACCAGATCGGCGCGGAATCCTTGCCTCTCTTCTACAAATATATGACCTTCACTTGGGACCTCTCTCTCGATACCAACTTCTGCATCTACGAGCATACCTTCGCAGCGATTCCTACAATCTGACAAACATACCTGCGGCCGATCTTGCACAGATCAAGAACTTCAAGCTTCACGGGACTGAAGTCAATCGTGGTGCGAGAGGTTCCACCCACCGCCGCGTCAACTTCTCCGTGAAAATCTCACAACTCAACAATGTGAAGAAGGTGGTTACGAATTTCAGTAAGCGTGCCGAGTCTGAGTCACAAAACGTCAAGGACGGCATAGACTTGGTGCTCCGCGAGATTGGATACTGGACGTCGCTTGAAAGCTGCAGCAGGACCACCTTCCCGCTTTCCGAGACAAGGTGAACGAAATCCTGCGCGCGAGCATCTTCAAGGAGTAATGTTTATTCTACTATCTGCAAGCAAAGCTGAAGGGTTCTTCACGAATGACACAAAGTCGTTAGTGTGACTTTAAATGAATGGATCTCACATCAACATGTTCTTGAGTTCACCCGCTTCACGCACTTCCCTCACTTCACTCATCTGATCGTTTCACATGCTTGACGTACCTCACCACTGCGCCCGCTGCTGCCTGGCCCGCCTGCCAAGATATCCGTTTGCTCTCAAGCATCATCTGAGAAACGCTGCGCATCATATCTTGTTGGTCTTTCGTTCCGCCACCAACCACTCACCTCAACACCCTTGCTTTCAACAGCATTTCCGTCTGCCTGCTTCGGCATTCCACGCACAGCTTTTCGCTATCAATCGTAGCACTCAAACTTTTCACCGCAAGCCACTACTCACTTGTTCAGTACACCCCGAATCCATACTCCGCAAAGCTCGACGATATGCTACAGGCGATTGTACGCGATTTCGGCTACTGGCGTGATGACTTCAAGCTACAGCAAGGACACATCGAATTACTCAGAGCGGCGGCTGCAAAGGTGATACTCTGATCAGCTGGGGTTACAAGCCTAGCTTGCTCATGTTGGTGTTTCAATATGGGGAAAATCGGCCAAGGAATATTTTGATGGACACAGTCGATCTGTTGAAGTCTGCGGGTTTTGGGGGCGTTCATCGTACATTGTCAGCTCACCGCAAGGTGATCTTGCGATGTTACTTTTGTTAGTTTGCAGATAGACTCTCACCTGCTACCATCGAGGTATGCAGGACTATTTTAAGCGCCTGACAAATCGGAGTCTATAGGACAACAATGACAGAAAGAGGTCACCAAACAAAAATGATCGTTCTCCCAGCTGAGGTTCGCGACGAAGCTGTGGCGTGCAATGGATGTCGATATCTGGAAGGTGTGCTCAGCTTCGTTGTCAACTCAATACGCAGGCAGAGTCATGACTCCGCCGAACTTGAAATAGTCTCTCATCAATCAATAGAAGACGGGATGCTTGACTCTTTTGTATCGACGTGGTCAAGACTCAAGAGGCTTGACGAAGGAGGAGGTCAGCTGCGCAAGCCGCAATTAGAAAACGGCCGTAAGTTAGGTTTCCGCGCGGAAAGTCCACTTCCGCTCGTGCTGACGATCCAACACCAAACTGGACAGATCTGCTATCGGATCTCCTATCTCACGAACAAGTTGACTTCCCAACGCATGCGATAACGGAGAATTGATCATTCGCTCTGTTGCTGGTATGATGTATGATCAATCGCAGCGTAGAGTCATGACACTCATGATCTTGATATGACCGTGAGCGCATGTGAACAACACAATGGAACAAGCTACGTGTAAGTGGGGCTTCTGGAGCTCAATGGCAATATGCTCTTGCGCTATTATCAGCCTTGCTGCACTGTAATACATTGCGACGCGCAAATTAGACGAGAAGCCCTACACAGCACGCCCTCGTGACCATCCAACTGCTGCCAAAACCAAAAGGCGGTGTCTTCAGCCAACGGCAGCCGGCAAGTTCATGACGAATCGCACAGCTTACTGCATCGTGCCGCCGAACCTCGAAGCTTATCAACAGCTTATCAAGTGCTTTAAGACATGGAGGTAGGCAGGAACAGCTGCAGCATCTCGCTGCAAAATGGAGCTCGAGGCAAGGCATGGAACATGATGATGCATCATTGCGTGCTGCGCAGATAGGATGGCGACGGGAAGGCTGGCCTGGTTGCTGACCGTGATGCTGACGTTGTCCGGAAAGCTGGATTTAGTATACAGTACAGGAGCGCGGCTGGCATGCGAAACCGTTTCTCGGAGTTGGAGTACCGGAGTGATGGGCATCCATCGCGCACCGTGCGTTGTTTGCGGCACGCGGGTACCTGGCTGAAGGAGAGGGTGCCGTGGGGGAGAGACATGGGTGGTGGACTCGGACGAGATGAGACACATGACATGCCTCCATGCGAAGAATGGAGCTGCAAGATGCAAGCCTGATATCAACGGAGACAAGGAAGAGTTGAATGCCAGCGTATCAGGCATGCAGTACTGCAGTACTTGCGGGGGAGTTGAGTGGTCAACGAACGTTGATTGTGTGATGGACGCACAGGAGCTGGCGTGCAGACGCGGGTGTTTCTTGACCGCCCGAGCGGGAGGTGTGCATCCGGGGCGGGTGGGCCAATGGGTTGTGGTTTGGGGAACCTTGAGACAACGTCCGGCACGACATGGGAACGCATGTCGGTGCACTGCATCGCATCGTACCACACCTGCTGCTGCTGATACGATCGTGCGCTGCGGTGAGCACTGGCGGAACGTGTAAGCCACTTTGGTACTCTTAAGTAGCACAACCCCCACCACTGCTCTCAACCTTTCTTGCCTCCCTTCCTCTCCTCTAGTATTGCTCCAACAGTCAACTGAACCTCAATCACTATCTCACCATCGTGATCACGACATTCTCCCACCTCTATCAGAACACCATATCATTCACACCACCACGATGGCAGCTCCCAGATCCGTCCAGTTCATTGCCCTGCGCAACCTTTCTCGCGGCAGCCACCAGGTCCGCAACCTACACATGACTGGCCCTGCTACATTCCCCTCGAGAGTCCTCACCAAGGAACGCCCTGGCCTGAACCTGCCCCACGACATTGCCAGTCTCCGCAACGAGTGCAGGAAGAGGAAGCTCGACTTCAGCGGCAACAAGCAAGACGTAAGCCTCGTCCCATCATCAAACCACATCCAAAACAACACCACTAACAAATCACAGCTCATCTCTCGCCTCTCCGCCGACGAGATCACAAGCTCCCGCGCTTTCAGCACCGCGGTCGAGCAATCAAAACGCCCGACGGCCACTGAGCAGAAGACAGACTCTGCCTCCACCCCCGTTCGCCACTTTAACACTTCCCGTGCCCTGAAGAGCGTCAACGACTCGTCCACCATCGACTTCGCCTACCTCCCCGACTTCGACCCCGACAATGTCGAAGCCAGCAGCACCCTCATGATGCGCGTGCCCATCATGCCCGACAACTTCTCGCCCGTCCGCACTGGCGCCCACGCACCTGAAGTCGAGACCGTAAGTCTTTGTGAAAACAATAAACATATTCGGGAGCATCGAGCTAATAACTCCATCAGGTCGTCCCCAAAGCCGAAATCGTCAGCGCCTCGCCCTTCTCCATCGTCCTGCCCATGTCTGACTCGCACGACGGTCACGCCAACGGTATCGACTTCCACACCGTCACGGACTTCATGACTTCCGCCGTCAAGAAACCCGTCGAGAAGCAGGTCGGCGTCGTCAAGGAGATCTGGAACAGCATGCTCGACGATGTCCTGGGTGCTAGCAACAAGCGTCCTTCGCCCGCTTAAGTGATGTCTCGCTGGAATTTGTGGAGGAATGGGACAATAGACTTTTTGACGTGAGGGAATAGGCTCATTTTAGCGGCATGGCATGGCTGAGGCGAGCCTACACCAGACGGAATACGTCGTGGTAGTAATATATTTTCTAATGCATAAGCATAAGTTTTCATCATCTCTCTGCTTCCATTGCTCAGCATTTTTTTCAAGAATTCGTGTATCAATAACATGTGACACAGCTCGCCCACAAGACGACCACGCAATACCTACCCGACCATTTCAATTATCCGACCATTTCAACTGCCCGACCATCTCAACAGCTCACTTCAATTCCTCACAACATACGACTGGCCATGCCAAAAGTCGCACTTGCCCGACACATCAAGATCAGGAATCACCCCAATCTGAGTGTAATTGATATCCATGACCGCAAACTCCGGAATATCGCCCTGCGTCCCTAGTTGCGAATTGTAAAGCGGCCACACGGGTTTACCGACCGTGCTGTTGGAGAAAGACTTCGCATTAGGATCGAGATCAGTCACGAAGGAAATGAACCAGTCTTTCATGTAAGCTGCGATGGTGGCGTTGTTGACATCTGTGGGTTTTAAAATCAGCTTTCGACGTTTCAGTGCTGTTGGCAGCAGCAGTTGGCTACTTACTCGCCGCGTCATTACGCGAAAAGATGAACGGCGATGTGGCGCCGTGCAATTGCGTGCCAGCGTTGAAGATGAGCTTGTACGCTGGCAGACCAGCATCCGCCATTGCGCTGGCCATGTAATGAGTTGGGCAGTTGATGATGTAGTCGCCGAAGAGATATTGGCGCTGCCAGAAAGTGCTGTTGTAGGCTTCTAGGGGGTAGAGCTGGTATAGCCTGTCGAAGAAGGACTTCTTTGCGACGGGGAAGAGGGTTTGGAGATCTGCTTGGGTGCCTGCGGCGGTTGTTATGCTTTGGTTGCCGTAGTTGTAGCCCTCCTTGTATTGGGTGTTAGTATGTGTTTCGTTGCTGTTTGCTTTGTGGAGTGATCTCTGGACTTACGTAGCCGTTATGATCGACGAGCAAAGGGACTTTGGTGAAGTGGCCTTGCTTCCATTCGTTGCTGGGTAGGTCACGGATCAGATCACCGTCCACGGACGGGCCGTAGTAGAAGTTGCCGAATGCATATAAGCCAGGATCAGAATTGTAGGCGTCAATGTATGTCTGCTGTGCTGCTATTTTCAGAGATGCGGAATCGACAGTGCGAAGGCATTGCAAATCAGTGCAACCTGCCGCTAACAGCAAGAGACGATATTGGCTTTCGAGGATGGTATTATTGTGGTAGCTGGGATGGAAGGTCAGCGAGCCGAAAGAAACTAATTTTATCCGTAACCAGGTCACAACTCACGATTGCCACCATGGATACTCAGAGATCGCGGCCCTGAACGGAGGGTTCGAGACACCGCCGTACATGACTGTAAACACATTAGGAAATGGTCTTCGCGTGCGGCCGCGCAGTTGACATACTCATCTGGTCCATCACTAATCGAGCTGTCAGCATTGATCCACCTCTATACTACAAAGACATTGCAACTCACCAGAACTCCCTCCCGCGCTGCCACCAATAATAGTGACCTTTGCCGGATCACCACCAAACGCACGAATATTCCGCTGCACCCAGTTCAGTGCGGATCGTTGATCCAGAAGCCCAACATTCGCCTGGCCATTTTCACGCACATCAGCGCTGGACAAGAATCCGAAAGCCCCCAGCCGATACTGCAGCGAGACATAGATCATAGACCCGCTGGCCGTGTCCACGAGAGCAGAGCCCGGGAGTGCGTACGAGCTACCTTGTGTAAAGCCACCGCCGTGAATCATCACCATCACAGGAAGAGAGCTACTTTGCGGCTGCGTCGGCACGACGACGTCTAGACGCAGGCAGTCTTCCTCTCCCGTCACTGGGAAATTGACGGTCAGATTGTCTCGCTGCGGCGGTCGCCAGGCTGGTGTTCCTTGTACGCAGGATGGGCCAGGGCTCTCTGCATTTTGGACCTCGGTGGGAACGTGATCATTGTTCGCTTCAATATCTTGGGGAGGCTGCCAGCGAAGTTCACCGATTGGGGCTTGCGCATAACGGATTCCGTAGAAGACATTTGTGCCTGTGAGACTCGTGTTGCCTCTGTATTGAGCGTATCCGAGGTCGACGACAGGCTGACTGGCGTTCCCAATGAGTCGAGCGTGGGAGCCGGAAAGGCATGTCAGCAACGACAATGCCGTGAGGGAAGCAATGTTGAAGCCCATGTTTGCAGATTTAAAGCAAGGTTGCAACGAAGAGCAATGGAATGGAAAGCGCCGATACCTACCTTATACATTTCATGCCAATGTATGGTAAGTCATCTTCAAAGCGACGTCGGGTCGGACTGACATTTGTACGTGACTATGCTCTGAAGCAGCAAGACGATGATGCACGTTAAGGATTGATCTTGGTTGATCGACACAGTGCCCTACCGTGCGTGACTAGGAACAAACGCCATTGGATAATTGGGGTATACCGAGGCGGACATGCGAGAAAGTTAATCCGTGATGGCAGATGCGGAGAAGTTCATACATGTGAGCTGAAAGTATGGTCGAGGGTGCGGAGGTGATGGCTAAAGTCAGTAGGCGGAAAACTGCAAGTAGTTGTGTCAAGGGTTGCTCCAGGGTTGCTCCAGGGTTTAGGGCATTTGCTAATATCACAAAACGCTAGGTAATTAAAAAGAAATTTAGAATGTTACTTTGCGTAGGACTATCGCTTGAATGCTCCAAGCTTCCGTAGCATATTCAGAGAGGTCGACATCAGAGAAGATTGGCAGAGAAGATTGGCGACAAGCAAAAACATTGAAAGTCCCGCAGAACCTGTGGATGAATACCTCCGATCAGAACTTGACGACAGCTTTGCCGCACATAATGAAGAGCTTGCAACCTCTGATTCTTGTTCGCGTGTAGACTCAGCAGACCTTGACATGCAATCTACAATGTTGAAGAGCCATTGATGTTGTGTCACGACCGCAGCATATTACTGGAGCGCCACAGACATGTGCCAATGACCATAGACTGTCAGCTACCTTTAGCCAAGCAGATTTTCCACGAGACATTTGTTTCAATAGTCTGCAGGAACATTCGATCCGTGCAGAACAGTGTCCAGCTCAGCACAGCAACAAATGGCATGAGCAAGTCGTAGAACATGTTGCTGAGGCAAGTCATGAGTACTATACGGAAAAGAAAGTAAGAAATGTAAACCATGCTGATTCCCGATCTATCAGTGAACTCAAGACGAGCATAGTCAAGATTGGGTGCCCAGCCGCGGTTTCTCACAGAAGCAAGATTAGTCTCTGCGCAGCGCGAAAACAGATCCACTAGGAAAGATAGCGTGAATCTGCCGTTAAGTAATGTTTTTTGTAAGCTGGCATGAGTTTAAGAAAAGAAGGAGAAGGGAGCCGCGAGCGCGCAAAGTCTCACCTTTTGTAGTCGGTGAGCACGGGCTTACAGCAACGCCGCAAAAGTCTGGGCAAAGTTGGGAAGCTATGGGGAGACTTTTGCTCTAGTACAAGTGTGCGCATACTTTTGGTGTAGTACAGTACTTTCAAACCAATGCATGATATCCTCTAGCAGTACAGTCAAGGACTTGCATCCTACCCAAGGCCGAACTTTTACTGGAATAACGTCCTGTGACGAAGTCTAACGGAGTACATGTCGCCTCGTCACGTGCGCTCCCCTTAATATTTACGACTTGGGTGCTAAGGCAAGTACAAATGTGTGCGACGACGACGGGGACTGATGAAGTTATCACTATTACTGTAAATGAGCATTCTGAAGCCCATAGAGATCAGCGGTAGATTGCACTACCCTACATCGCACGGTTACTATACCATCTGTGATTACGCACCTATGTGCATATACAAAGCGCTAAGAGCGCTGAGTCTAAGTGAGAAGGTCGCATAGTGTGCAACTAGTCTAGGAAGTGTTTTTGTCTGTTCTGCTACCAGGAGGAACGGTTGACGTTAGATCTGGGTTGGTAGACCGCGATGGCAGGAGCGACTTGACAGAAATGGCAAGAGGGAAACGCGTGGAATTCGTATTGTAGAATAGGTCAGACGCGGCTATCGATGGTGGTACGGACCCGGAGACCGCTCTGTAAAACCGCTGCCTCGAGGAAATAGCTGCAAATGGCGAGTCTGAGGTGCCCTCAAAATTACGTATATCCACCCGGTGAATGGGCTCTGATCGGCGCCACATGCGGTTGCCCCTCGACAAAAACTGGAAGTGCTTGAGTGTCGGCAATGTAGACGGTGTTTGTAGTATTGAGAATTGTGACTGGGATGCGGCTGTAAGTGATTCTTGTTGGCCGAGTAATGTTAGTGATGTTGACGTGAGACAGGTGTTCCGATACATCAATGAAGAAACCTTCTCCACCACTTCTGATCCGGATTGAATTACTTTCACGCTGCCGCGAAGTTGTGCAGCGAAAAGTGTGACGTAGAAAATCTGATCTTTGGCGCGCCATAGCGATTAGGATTCTACGCCTAATGCAGACGGACTGGCGCCGGAGAGTACAAGGAGTGTATTTCGTGGTTGACAATAAGGCGACCCAGTGGAGGCGAAGGATCTGGCATTGTTTCGACAGATTGATGTTGGTGTTGAGGGATTGGTGCAAGAGAAGAGGGAAAGGGCGAGGTTTTAAGTAGAAGACCGTACCCTTTCACATGAACTGCTGGTCTCGCGCGACTGATCTGGCGCTTTATTACTCGTTCATGAAGTGTTTGTTGGCCAATAAGGTGACTCGTATAAACAGTTTCACTCCCGATCTTTCACTTATGAACTGCTCGCTAGCCAATAGAAACAGTGCACGTGAAACCAGAGAAAGTCTCAGAATCGGTCAGTTTGTGTCGCATGCTCTATCTTTCACTTGTGAGCTATTGGGTAAGGAAGTCAGTGGGAGGTGACTTACTCGCCTTCACAGGTTGTGCAGCATATATTCCATGCACGGGCCAAGGCGGCGTGGATCTGTTCGGTGGGCTGTGGTTGGCTGGAGGTGGTGGGTGGAAGGAGCTACGTTTACTGAATCCAGGGCGAGCGAGACACAAGGCGGCGACGTTAGCAAGGCAGGAGATATCTATATGTGCCCGTGAGATTGATCCCGCTCCTCCTATAGTTCCCCCTCTTCCGTCCATACCATCGACCATCCATCTCACCCGTTGCAGCCACACTGCCTTGGCCGCAGCTGCGTGAACAAGCAATCAGCGGGCCTCGATCCAGCCGACCGCCTCACTCATATACATACATACAACCCACTCCACCACACACTCGACAACACCACCACCACAAGCACACCTCCCGCACACCCGCCCACTATGGACTATGAGGCGCTCAAGGAGCAGTGGTCCGACATCGAGGACCGCGATGGCATCCGCCTGTCATGGAACACCTTCCCCTCGACCCGCATGGAAGCCAGCCGTCTTGTTGTCCCCATCGGCGCTCTCTACACCCCTCTGAAGGAGAAGACCGACGAGACTCCCCTCCTCACATACGAGCCCGTTACTTGCAAGCCGCCATGCCGAGCCGTCCTCAACCCTTTCTGCCAGGTCGATATGCGCGCGCGCATCTGGATATGCCCTTTCTGCTTGCAGCGCAACAACCTTCCGCCTCACTACAAGGACATTAGCGAGAATGCCATCCCGCCTGAGCTGCACCCCGGCAGCACCACTATCGAGTACAGACTTGCAAGGCCCGCGCCTACCCCGCCCATATTCTTGTTCGTCGTGGACACTTGCCAGGAGGAGGACTCGCTCAAGGCGCTCAAGGACAGCATCATCATGTCGCTGGGTCTGCTGCCGCCCAATGCATTGGTGGGTCTGATCACATTCGGCACTATGGCGCAGGTACACGAGCTGGGATACACAGAGTGCGCAAAGTCGTATGTCTTCCGCGGAAACAAGGACTACACTGCCAAGCAGGTGCAGGAGATGCTAGGTCTGATCGGCGCACCTGGTGGCAGGCCGAACATGCCGCCTGTGCAGCAGCCAGGCAGACCCGCACCGCCCATGGGCGGTGCGCAGACCAGGTTCCTTCTTCCGGTGCAGCAGTGTGAGTACCAGCTCACCAATGTTCTCGAGGGCCTGCAGAAGGACCCTTGGCCTGTGTTGAACGAGAAGCGTGCCGTTCGCTGCACCGGTGTTGCGCTTACTGTTGCGACTGGCCTTCTTGAGACCAGCTTCCAGAACTCTGGAGCGAGAGTGATGCTTTTCACAGGTGGCCCAGCCACGGAGGGCCCGGGTATGGTTGTCAGCGCCGAGCTGAAGGAACAGATTCGTTCGCACCACGACATCGACCGCGACAACATCAAGTACTTCAAGAAGGCGCTCAAATTCTACGACAACCTTGCGAAGCGTGTTGCGCACAACGGTCATGTTGTTGACATCTTCGCTGGATGTCTGGACCAGGTTGGTCTGCTGGAAATGAAGGGACTGCCGAACACCACTGGTGGCCATATGATTCTGACCGATTCGTTCACATCCTCTATGTACAAGCAGTCTTTCGCTAAGATCTTCGACACCGACGCGGACGGCAACCTTGCCATGGGCTTCAACGCTTCTCTGGAAGTCTTGACCACCAAGGAGTTGAAGGTCACTGGTTTGATTGGACACGCTGTTAGCTTGAACAAGAAGTCCAGCTCTGTTGGCGAGACCGAGTGCGGTATTGGTAACACTTGCAGCTGGAAGATGTGCTCGATCGATCCAGCAGCCAGCTATGGTATTTACTTCGAAATTGCTGGCCAGGGTGGTCCTGCGGCGGCAGCCATGCAGCAAGGCCCTCAAAAGGGTCTCATCCAATTCTTGACCTATTACCAGCACAGCTCCGGCCAGTACCACCTCCGTGTGACCACCGTCGGACGTAACATGAGCGGACCTTCCGGCGACCCCGCCATCGCTCAATCCTTCGATCAGGAAGCTGCCGCAGTGCTCATGTCACGTATCGCCGTGTTCAAGGCTGAGGTCGACGACGGTCCCGATGTTCTCCGCTGGGTCGATCGCATGCTGATTCGCCTTTGCTCGCGCTTCGCTGAGTACCGCAAGGACGATCCCAGCAGCTTCCGCCTTGAGAAGAACTTCACACTATACCCGCAATTCATGTTCCACTTGCGTCGTTCGCAATTCTTGCAGGTGTTCAACAACTCTCCCGATGAGACGGCGTTCTACCGTCATGTTCTCAACCACGAGGATGTTGGCAACTCACTCGTCATGATTCAGCCCACACTCGACAGCTACAACTTCGACCAAGATGGCGCCGTCCCTGTGCTGCTCGACTCCACCAGCATCCAGCCCCAGACCGTACTTCTCCTCGACACCTTCTTCCACATCCTCATCTTCCATGGCGAGACCATGGCAGAGTGGCGCAAGGCTGGCTACCAAGATCAGGAAGGTTACGAGAACTTCAAGGAGCTGCTCGAGGCTCCCAAAGAAGACGCAAGGGTAAGTTGACAATTGCTTGACAGTGTTTATATGGAGACCATACCCATACTAACCACCCTCACAGGACCTCATCCAAGACCGCTTCCCTCTTCCCCGTTTCATCGTCTGCGACGCTGGCGGATCGCAAGCTCGTTTCCTGCTCGCCAAGCTCAACCCCAGCACAACACACACCTCCAGCAGCTACGGTGGCGTTACGCAGACTGCTCAGACGATTTTCACCGACGATGTCAGCTTGCAGACTTTCATGGACCACTTGATGAAGTTGGCGGTCAGCGGCACGAACTAGAGTTTGATGGTTGCAGGCATTTGGAGCGAGGGCGCAGGGGGGTTTCTAGACGATTGATTGATCAGGATGACTGGGAAAAGTCGTGGGGCTTTGTTGTCAAGTATCAGCGACGATATGTAAGCGTGTTGATGATTGTGGAAAAGCATCAGGCTGTGATTGCCTCAAATTGATTCTTCGGTTTGTCCGACTACTATAATAAAGCAGAGGGCCCGTGATGTCGTCTCGTTTCAGCCCGTCAGCCGAAAGGAGTAAACGAGGGCGAAGCACTAACAATTGTCGGAGCGAGGATGCCGAGACGAGAGAGATCTGATTACGATGCGGGGTGTGTGATTGGGCGACTCCGTCACCGCGCAATAATTTGGGCTGAACGCTCCGAGTCGCCTCATCGTCCGAGCACGTATCCACCTACTCACTCTCTTCCTTCTAATACCACTTGTCCTCCTTCGCACATACCATTGAACGATACATCCTCTCTCTCCTCTCCTCACAATTGCACGACATTGGCCCCGCCGCTTCCTGAACCGACCGTCAGAAACACACTGCCCGCCCCTCAAGGGCCCGACGAAACAATCACCACCCATACCTACACCACCCACACTCAATCTCGCCTACCAACTAAACCTCACACCACTCCCGCCATGTCTTTCTCCTCGCTGGTCTCAGACCTCACCTACCGTGACCGTCCCAACCTCAACTCCTCCAACACAGACACGCGCTCGCAGGTCTCACGAGCAAAGTCCTACGCTTCCACCGCGGCCACAAGTGTCAGCATCTCTGGCGACATCTCCTCCCAGCTCCATGGCGGCTACAGCCACCCTCTCGCCCGCTCGTGGCAGGCAGAGCGCCAGCTCACAAAATCAATGCTCATATACCCCATCTTCATCACCGACAACCCCGACGACGATGAGCTCATCCCCTCACTGCCGGGCCAGAGGCGCGTCGGCCTCAACAAGCTCATTCCTCTGATCACTCCCCTCGTAGCAAAGGGCCTCAAGTCAGTCATGCTTTTCGGTGTCCCTCTTGCTCCTGCAGCCAAGGACGCTCTCGGAACCGCCGCAGACGACCCCAACGGACCAGTCATCCAGGGCATCCGCCTCATCCGCAAGGCCTTCCCGCGCCTCTTCATCAACACCGACGTCTGCCTTTGCGAGTACACCAGCCACGGCCACTGCGGCATCCTGCACGAAGACGGCTCGCTCAACAACCAGCTCTCCGTCGAGCGCATCTCTGACGTCGCCATGGCCTACGCCGAAGCAGGCGCCCACTGCGTCGCTCCCTCCGACATGAACGACGGCCGCATCCGCGCCATCAAGCTCAAGCTCATTGAAGCCGGCATCGCCCACCGCGTTCTCCTCATGTCCTACTCCGCCAAATTCTCCGGCTGCCTCTACGGCCCCTTCAGAGACGCTGCCGGCTCTGTGCCCGCTTTCGGCGACAGACGCTGCTACCAGCTTCCCCCGGGCGGCCGCGGTCTCGCGCGCCGCGCCATCACCCGCGATATTGGCGAGGGCGCCGACGTGATCATGGTCAAGCCTGCGTCTCAATACCTGGACATCATCTCGGACGCGAAAGAGATTGGCAAGGACATGCCCGTGGCGGCGTACCAGGTCAGCGGCGAGTACGCCATGATCTGCGCGGCGGCGAAAGCGGGCGTCTTCGACCGCAAGACGATGGCGTTTGAGAGCACAGAGGGAATTTTGCGCGCGGGCGCCAATATTGTGATATCGTACTTCACGCCTGAGTTCTTGGACTGGTTGGAGACGTAAGAGTTAGCAAGGAATGAGATGGAAGGAGAAGGTGACGATACGAGATGGACGAACAATTGATTTTGCGGGTTATTGGAAGCGTGGACGAAAGGAGGGAGAAAGATTGCATGCATGTGAGCCGTGGCAGGAGGGCGTAGGAATGGAATGACACTTCGCTGGGTCGAAAGCGCAAGGACGCTCGAAACAAAGTATAGTCTAACGAATACCCTTTTCAGTCTGACGATGTTTTCGTCAGATGCTTGTTAGAAAGAAAACAAAATTATCTCTGCTCTACATAATGATTCCTGGTAGTCATCTTTCAATTACTGACTTTTGACTGATATGTGCTTTGCAAAGAGGTAGTGTTGAATGTACTAGTCTGAGGGAAGCTGAATGCGAATCCACCTATCAAGCGGCATTGTTATTGGGCAAGTAAACAAGGCAAACAAATGTGGTCCAAGGGGAGAGCAGGATTGTACGAACGGCCACGGCGTAAAATGGCGTTTGGGAATGACAGCTTGGCTTCGTGGATTGCGTGAGATCGGGAAAGCAGCAGACAGCAATCTGTTCCGCCAGATGATATTGCGAAAGACAGCAATCCGCCCTGCCAGACGTTGTTACGAAAAGAGTTCGAATGTTCAGACTGTCATTTATTATAAAAGACGTATGCCGAAAAGCGTAGCACTATGCAATGGGTATTAGGAACATGCTTCGCATTACAGCGCTGTGCTAAGCTCCAGCGCCTCTTCTCCTCTCCCAACTCGACATCTCACGCTCTGATCCAGTCGAACATCCATCTCCCGAACCACTTTGACGGAACCTCCACGAGCCAATACAACACCTCGGCCGATAAGATCGTGACGATTAGGGTGACGATGAATGACACACCCGCCGCTGCTGGGTAGCGGTGCACTCTCTCGTCGGAAGTCATGTTTGCGGCGATTTTGACGCCAAGGGTGTAGATGATGGTGGACTGGATGAGGAAGTAACCTGCGAAGCTGTTAGTGGGTATCCCGTTTGTTGGGAGCAAGGGTCAGAAACGTACTCAGCGATCGTCTTCCGAGCAGCACGAGGAACTTGTTGCGGAAGACCGATTGCACCACGCTGGAGGTCTCTAGGATCAGGAAGAAACCTAGCACGATGAGGTAGCAGTCTGCTCGGATTTGGGCATCCGTCACGTCTACGCCTTTGTTCAAGCCGCCGGTGTTGTAGATGCCGGTGTGATAAAGGAGCTCTGCATTCTGCAGGTCTGGCCGGGCGGCTGTCCAGACGAACTGCATGATGAAGCCGGCGGACATGAGGAGACCGCCGACTATCCACAATGGAATGCGGACCTTGGAGATCGTCAGATGTGAAGCGGAACCACCTGGTCGAAGGCCCATGTTCATCACGGCGTCAGCGACGAGGAGGCCGGAGATCGAGTACCATGCCCACGAGTAGACCCACCACGCTGTGAGTATGAATGCGATCGCACCCATAATCCGCCAGCGGGGACGTGTGTAGGGGATGATGACCATGGTGATGTAGACGGTGTAGCTTTGCTGGAAGACCGCAGAGATCACCCACAGCATTTGCGAGGGGAAAGCGAAACTCGCCGCTTGCAACTGGAAGTTGTGCGTGGTCCAGAAGGTCATGAAGATGGCGTTGAAATTTGCGAGGGAGTTCGGGAGAAGGTAGATGTCGGTGTCGAGGGATGTGTTGCCGGTCATGGTGGCGAGGTCGAGAAGTCTAGTTGCCATTGCTGGTGTAAAGACATAGTACACGACTATCATTGAGGCGGCCACGGGGAACCATAGTCGGATACCACGGCGGAAAACAGTACTGGCTAGGACGACCTTGCTAGAGTCGAGCAGGAAGGGCAGGCAGATGGTTCGTGCTGACAGGAAGATGATACTGCCGTAGATGAGGGTATCATTCCAGAACAGGACCGAGAGTGATTTGCGAAGGCCGAGTTGGTAGGCAGGGCCATCTTCGTTGTTGGAGCCTTTCACGGCTGCTGGGGCGAAGACGCGCAGGAAAGTCCAGAGAAAGGCCATGGGCACCAAGATGCCTCTCACTCCTGTCAGATAGTCTTGGCGTCTGTCGTAAGGCCGCTGATGCGTATCGACATGCTGCTGTGGTTGCGACCGTGGCCACTTCCGGGCGAGAAACGAAGGCATTATCGACGACATCCACGAGGAGAATCTGTCTTTCTCATGTCGGCCGTCACCACTTTCTGATGAGTGGGTGTATTGTTGCTCATATTGGGGGGACATGTTGCGTGGAAGGTCCGCCTGGCACAGCCAGTACAGTAGGTTGTTTCACTCTCTTGGAAGTAGCAGCCACCAAACTGACATCTGTCTTCTGCTATCACTCTTTTCCACCTTTCACTCCTTCTGTCGGTCGTAACGAGCGTACTGAAAGCCTGGTCTGGAGGGCGGCTATCCTGCAACAACGGACGTGTCCAAACGCCGTACAGATCAGGCAACGCTCATATGAGTGACGCGGCAAGATCCAGCCAGCTGAGCCTTACCCGTGCCTGAACACGCCTCTAACTCTGCGCGTGCATCTCGGCTGAGCTTTGTTTGTGCCACTTCACGCGCGAAAGCAAGGTTGGGATTCACCTTGCCGGCTTGGCGGCTCCGGATTGGCCGTCATCTTGCATCCTACGTCCTTGACCTCTAGCCCTTCTTGTTTGCGCCAACGGCCCCTCAGACCTAAGCCGGCAAGCTCAACACCGCCGGGGCTTGGTATAATCCTGTTTCCCAGAGTCTCAGCGAGTCAAGAAGCAACGGCGTGAGGCGGGCCCGCCCTAAAGCTTGGGGTCTCCATGGTCTAGCGTACCTCGCATGACCGCAAGACATTCAGGCGTATTCAGAGCAGACCACCGCCGGGCCGTCGTGCACCGCAGCCGCTATTTTGACATGCATTTCTCGCTACATCACTGCTGGTAAGTCGTGCGCCTCGCTTGCTTGAAGATCCGTGAGGTGTCACAAGCCACCATATTCGCACTGCCATATTACCACCTTGCGTCACAGCAGATGGATTTTGGCAACAAACATGCTTCGCCGCCCGCGGTGGAAGCACAATCATTGCATTCTGAGAAGACCGGAGCTAAGGAAGAAGCAACAGAGGAACCTGAACACTCAGCTCCAGCTCCAGCTCCGGCTGCCAAACCAAACGCCATGTTGACAACACTATGGCGCTGGTCGCCAATGATCTTCATGGTCTCTTACCTCGTGTTCTCCATTTCGATTTACACACTCTCGCCAAGGGACGCTATCAAAGTCCTCTGGTTCCTCTACCTCACCATTGGAACGCTGCTTGCTGGAGTTGCTCTGCTTGAGACCTACGACGGCCTATCGCTGTTGAGAGACGCGCGCAAAAAGACCTTGAAAGCATCTCAGTCAGGCTGGACAGACGACGCTTCATTGCCACACATTGAGCTCATTCTCGATGACGAACATGGCATTGGTAGCGAACGGGTTCACGCCTTGCGTGAAAGCATCATCTACCCACAAGACAAGATGCGCATCACTTTGCTTCCGGACCACGGTGATGACGCCGCACTGGCCAACCATCTCTGCAACGTACAAGACCGCCAATCTGGACCACTACCTGAGTATACGGCAGTTTTTCGATCTCAGGATTCGCCACACCCACATGCATTGAGGCATGCTGTTGCGCGCCTCACATCAGATGCAAAAATCGATATCGTCCAGAGCAGGAGCGTTCTGGTCTGGTCCTCTGCTGCTTCATTCGTCCGCGCTATATACTCATCGCTGAGTGCTTTCCAACACGAAGCTGCATACGGATTGACTCTTCCTGGACGCACTGTCACTTGGGGAGTCCCAATCTCACATGGAAGCGCGATCTACGGCCGGACAGCAGCGGTGCAAAATGCTTTCAGGGCCCTGAAGGACCCTTCAAGCAGACACGGCGGCCCTGCCGTGGCATTTTCTGCCTACAGCCAAAATATTCGAGCTGCGTACGACTTGAGCGTCATCACTTACACCAACTGCCCAGAGACTCTGCCCGGCTGCTCTCGCCTCCAGATTCAGACAGCCGCAGAGTGGGTGGCAAGTTTACCGTACCTCAGTCTCGTCGTCACCAAACCCAGACGATCCACCACTGCGCTCGAAAAATCCAGCCCCGAACCCGAGACAACGCGGACATTCAAGCAGCGCATCAGCATTCTCTTCACGCTGTTGCTGACCCGTCTTGGATCTCATGCCATTCTGCAATACTTCTGTCTTGCACTGGCACTGCTCTTTAGCGAAGCGCCACATTCGACTGCAGATTTTTCGCGACTGATCTTCTTCCCATATCACATATCCATCTGGCTCATTGTGTCAGGCCTGCTGTGTCTCGTTGGGAAGGTTGCTATGATTCACAAGGCGGCATCAGAATATGCGCCTCCGGGATGTGCTTTCCCGATACTGCTTGTGGTGTATCCACTGATGATTTTGGGAGATTCAATTGTAGATGTTTACGCTCAGGCTGGAGTGTTTTTAGGAGCGTTGTAGATAATTGGTTTTTTTTTGATTGACGATAACTATATATATGGGCCTTGGTTCGACTAGATTAATAATAATGCTAGATACTGGATGTTCATGAAATCGCATAGAACCCTACACATTGCGTACTTCACACGATTTCTCACGCTCGGCTGTGTCCCTTGCCGTACATAGGCAGAGGCATGTGCCGCGACCAGCCCAGCCTCTTTGGTAATATAGGCGGTATCACTCCTTGACTCCATAACGATAGCACGCCGCCGAACGCCCAGCCGTCGATAAGACCGCTCATGCGCTCAAGAAACTTGGAAGACGCGTCATCTGAACGATCGCAGACGATGTGATGCGGGAGGCTGCAGTTGGCTGCATAGCCATGCATAAATGGGTGCGGGACGGCGTCGGCGGGAGGCGAGGCGAAAACGCCACGCAATTAGATGAAGAACAGCCGCTGCCGACGGTGGCTTACTACGACAGGAACAGCTTGCCGCAAACGGAGACAGGTAAGTGTTGGATGTTGAAATCCGGGCCTGCGGCTGAGATTTTGCTTGGTTAGAGTGCTGTCACAAGTTGATGTAGTCTCAGCCCAAAGCACACGCCATTCTGCGAAAAGGTCAAACAAGCTCGGAGGATGCAAGAGCTTTGGGAAGGAAGTTGGCCTTGGACGCCTTCCTTGTTCCGCACGGGCGTTGCAAGGTGCTTCTGGCTTCTGCATGGGTAATCGGCGCGCCACCAATTCGACTTGACAACGTCTTTGCGCCATGGTTTAGCTTTCGGTACGTGGGGATGCTCGATAGCAGATCTCTGCCCTCACTCATTCTCTTTCTCTGCCATCATCATCATGTCCGTAGCTGCAGTTTCAGCTCCGCGTGCCATGGCCGGTGTGGCGCCTTCCGGCAGACGGCCTGCCTGTGCCTTGTCTTGCCCTGCACGGTGGAAGGTGAAGTGTGCACGCAGGACTGCCCGATCGGCACATGCAGCAGGTTAGAGCTACACTTCTTGAATTGCGATAACTGCTACTACCACTCAGGTACCGTGAACAACTGACATCTCAGTGATTGTCGCGCCTGCGGTTGTTCAGTAATGCGCGGCTTTTGCTCTCTTCCTTAGCTATGCGTTCGTCATGGCTGTCGGCCACTTTCGTGGCGTACATTTTCCTGCCTGGCGCAGCACGTGGGCAGAACGACACCGAATCTGGAAACTTCATTGGTACAGAATACGAGGACAACCCACCGCCAGAGAACTCAGAGTCCCAGGCCACCAATGCTTCAAACGTGGTCCCCGCTGATTGCCATTGCGGGTTTCTCGACCCTCTGACCGGCCGCTCGTACACGGATTCTCTCATTGTCTACTTCAACGAGACCGGAGGACTAACTGGCGATTTCAACGTTTCGAGCTACGAACACGCCTACGAGAAAGGATGGGGCAAGTACTGGCGCGAAGGCGCCCGTGAAGAAAATGTTTACTATCAGAATGGCTCTACTTGGAATTTGTCGCCCGGTTGGCTCAATCTCAATGTGTCTGGACGGACGCAGAAGCATCTCGTCTCTGGTGCGGAAATTGAGAGCAAGCGACAAGACATGCTGTACGGCAGCTTTCGAGGTCTTCTGCGTTCTGCTGCGCCTTACGCCAGTGGTGGGAGCGCCTTGAGTATGCGTCTGCTTCACAATGAGAGCATATCAGCAGAACTCAATCTTCTTAGCATGGACGACTCTGGTGTGACTGCCAAGTACGCCAGTACCACAAATGGCGAAGCTCCGCTTCCAGAGAACAGCGTGAACTACACCACTCTATTGGGTAGCGACTACAATCAATCTCCCTGGGATTTCTGGGAGTACCGCATGGACTGGGATGCAAACAACATTGAGTGGTACGCTGGCGTGAACAAGACTCGCACGATGCCTGCGGCCAACTGGACGCTACCAGTCAGCTTCTCGCTCAAGCATTGGTCCTTGGGCTATCCAGGATGGACCGAAGGACCGCCTGCGAACGACAGCGGTGCTGCGATTGGATGGATGAGACTCTTCTTCAACTCATCTGTTAGTGCACTCGAGGGGTGGCTCCCTGATTGTACGCCGGAGAGCTATTGTTCTACCGAAGACGAGACGCTGAGGACTATCACTCCTTACACGCTCGATATGGAGCGCCTTCCCGCGGATCTGCTGATCAAGGATCCGAAGGTGAAAGAGACTCCAAGCACTGTTGCCATTGCTCTTGCTATCCTCAGCGTGGTTGTCACTTCCATCTTAATCATTTTCGGATTGTCTCAAAAGGCCATTTCGAAGAAGCCAGCAGCCCGACCTGCTCTCAAAGCACGCCAGTCCAATGTCGAACTCAGTCCACTGAAGGCAGCAGGTAAGGGCGCGCGTGATCCGCTGAGTAACTATCAACGAACCGCAACCCGGCCAACTGCAGAGAGCAATCAATCCACGATCAGCCGCAAACCTCTGCTTGATCAACACGATTCGGTAAATGGAAGTTCTGTCACCTTCGATACGACTACCACTCTTTATGAGCCAGGCAATAAGCCCCAGTTCAGCACCCCGGATCGACGTAGCTACTTGAGGAATCAATACGACGCTGATGATATATCGCCTGCGCAAGCTACCAACACGAATTCTTCGCGCACAGATCTCGATTCGAGTGCTACCAGCATACGCCAGCAAAGGGCGTCTGACAACTTTGACACGAGCGGCTCGCAGACGCTTCTTGGGGATGCCAAGGTTGAAGGCGTCGTTGTTAGTGACAATGAGGTTGCAACTCAAGGCAATGCTGGCCTCGCGGGCGCAGTTCCTGCTGCGTACGAGACTGTGAAGCCTCCAACGACTGCCGTCAAACCTGCTGTGGCAGCACAGGTACCCCAGCCGCGAACTCGTGTCGATTACCTTGCCGGACTCGTCGCTCTTTGTTCTATCTTGGTCGCAACTACCCATTTCGTCCTCACCTTTGCTCCGTCGACCGTCATGGAGTATATCGACCAACATTACGCAAGTGAATACTGGGCACGCCGCACGATCGAGCCTTTCTTCTTCAACAACATCTGGACTGGTTTGTTCTTCACAACGTCGACTCGCTTCCTGACCACTGGGTACTTGCGCAAAGGCGACTTGAAATACATTGCAGAGAAGACGGTGTGTCGAACACCCAGGTTCATGATCCCAATCGTGTCAGTTATTCTGTTCGAGTACTTCATGATGGATGTGGGCGCTGTGACTTATCTGGAGTACCTTCCGAGTATTACATGGTCTCCATGGCCGTCGACGTCGGTTTATCCCAACTTTGGCTGGTTCCTCAACGAGACTTTGCAGCTGATCTACCTAATTCCGAATGCTGCTCCACAGTTGACTTGGAATTACTGCACAGGTGAGTAAGATATTGATGCGAAGTTTGAGTGTATGTCTGACAATTGCGTAGGTGTTCTATGGACAATTCCCGTGCAGTTGCAAAACAGTTGGCTCGTCCTCCTTGGTGTCGTCGTGATCATGGAGATCAAGACACCATGGAAACGCTTCGGCTACTACGCCTTCTGCATCATCAACCATTGGTATGCACTTTCCTGGGGCTCTTACTTCTGGTTCGGCCTCATGCTCGCCGACCTCGACATCACGTTCAAGTACCGCAAGTACATCCAGTCTCGCGCATACGTTCTGTATCCGCTCATCATCTTCGCTTCTATTCTGGTGTTTTGCTCCCTAGGCAATGACCTGCTATCCGTCTGGACGGGTTACTCCTTCTCCACGAACGAAAGAGGCATTCACCCAGAACCTCTGACAGGGCTGCGGATCAGCCAGACGTCGGCTGCTGGGTACCCGAGTTACGTCGAGCCGAAACTGAACGGTCTTGCCGGCTGCGTAGCTGCGCAATTCATTGTCGAAATCTCCGTCTGTGCCCAGAAGTTCTTCTCCACCAAACCCTTCCTCCTCCTCTTCCCGCACGTCTTCACCATCTACCTCATCCATGGCCTCGTCTGGTGGTCCATCGGTAGCTTGGCCTGCGTCTACTTCGCGTCGATCGGTCTGGAGTACTGGGTCAACATCTTACTGGTGGCACTGATCAGCTACTCGACTTTGTTCGCGATCTTGCCCATCGTGACGCCCGTCATGGATATGCTGGGCAAGGAGTTCACGAGAAACATATGGCTTGGGGCCAGTGAGGAGCCGGTGGCGTGGAAGCCGACTGCGTGGCCGCTGGAGAAAGAGCAGATAGAAGCACACTTGCAGAGGGCTCCCGCTGCGGATAGAAGGGGAGATGGAATTGAGTAAAGAGGTGGTAATCATTAATGACTGGCTGGACGATGGGTCACGCGACCACGTCCGAAGTACATGAAGTACATAGTTAATTAACACATAGATTGAGTTCTCTCAAGCCTTCACGTCCTGGATTCAACACTGTCAACGATCGCTATATCTTGCATCAATCGTCGGAACTCGGCTGCGAAGGATTCGATGGGTTGTATCGCAGTGATCGTCCTGCTGCTATCTCCTAGCGTGAGTCGAAGTCCAAACGTTGACACTACCGCATACTCTCCATGCCAATGCAATGTGCATCTGTAGCACAGCTTGTACTGTACCAAGAAAATGACGCCACAATCGGGACTACGGCAGTATGCAACGGTTTCTTCGTATAGAGTATCTCCAAGCTGTCGTTGGGACGTCTGCGATTGGCTGTAAGCCAGAGGTACCATCGAGCAGCTGTGGTACTGCTTTCTCCTAGCTTCAAACTATGGACTACACTATACACGCGTCTCCACCTTGTGACACTCTACTTCAGGTTTCGTGTATCTAAGCCACACAACTGCCACCTCCTCAGTCATCAATCGTGTCGTCCACAGTTGAGAATACTTCTCCATCTCCATTTGAGAACTACAGATGCAATCGAAGGCCAGCCACCCGATAATCGAGCACCAGAGCGAAATGGAACCAACAGATCACAACGAGAAAGCACTACCAAATGCACCAAGCAATGCTCCAGCACAAGATACAAACGAGACGGCACTCGCACGTTTCCGAAACCTTTCCACATTCGACAAACTATGGCATCTGACACAGGTCCCGGCACTGCTTTCCTGCTTCCTTATCGTAATAAGCAGCGGCTGCGCCTATTTCATGTCAGATGATGTGAACTGCGACGGCAACAGTCCTTACTCACAAGCCTTGTTGTCCGGAATGTACGCTATGCTCTTGTGCATGAACGCATACCTGTATGCGCACCACCTGCGCGATGCTGGTAAAGAGCTCGATGGCTCGAACACTCTTAGCCCACAGGCGAAGCAAACGAGGAGACGAAGGATACCGGTCTTCTTGTCTGGCCTTGGCGCTGGGCAGTACCTTGCTGCTGTTGCGAATGGACTGGCTGCTTACAGGACATCGCGAGCTCCGCTGGACGTCGGTTTTGTGTGCGCTGCTGCATTCGTTGGGATGTAAGTGTTATCTTAATCGGTATACCAGTCAATTGGCAATGTATAGTGCTTACATACATTAGGATATCTTGCTTCGCGGCCGGTACTTACGACATCTGTCTGGCAATCTCCATACGACACCCCAGCTGGAAGGACGCACATGTGTCAATAGACGATAAAACCACCACCGTGAAGGAATCAACATCCCTCTACGACATGGACTTCGCCCACCTACCCACATTCGACAAGCACTGGGCCACAGCCCATGTCATCGCTCTCACCATGTTCTCCAGCGCAGCAGCCACAAGTACCGTGCTGCTTTGGCAGACACCGTGCGAAGCCAGCACCCGCAAACCACTCATGGAGTTATCCGTGAACAGCTTCAATCACTTTCCCAGCATCACAAACCTGCTTCTCGTGGTGGTGCAAGCGTGGCTGCAACGCATCACCGGCACTGCCTCCGCTCAAGGACTGCCACGCTTCATGTACATCATGCTGCAGTTGTACTTCGTCACTGCAGGTGTAGGTCTGGGCCTGTCTGTGTACGATGCTCCGAATAATAGCTATGGTCTTGTGATGGTCAAGCTTCAGACAGCTGCTACTGCGTAAGTTACCTAGTTTCTGTCTTTCGAGATGAAGTAAAGCCGCTGACAGAATCATCAGGGCTGCATTTTTTGTTTGTGCCGGTTATGACTTTGCTTTGATGCTGAAGACGAACTTTAATGCGCCTTCGCCCAATGATGCCGACACGCTGGAGAAGGATGTCGGGAAGGAGAGTGAATAATTCTCAGTGGTCCAGTCGTCAAACTGCGTGGTCTGTTGCTAATATTTCGGGAAGAAGAATCGAAGTTTCCACTGAGATACCGTGTCGGACCCAAACACGGCTGTAGTTCGATGCGTGCAAGTACTATTAGCTATAGCGACAGTATCAACGATCGGCGCCACTGAGACACCGTCAACGAGGTCCGACCATGTTTAAGCTATTGTGAGTGTATCGTTGACTATGGATGTAAATCTAGACTTGGTTGCCGCTGAGATGCTACCGATCATGTCTGACCATCTGAGTAGCTAGGAGGCGTATATCTTCGACAACAGGCCTATCATTGATCCCACTCACCATTGAGATACGACCAATTGACTTAGCCGTCTCAAACACATATAGTGGTAGTATCTCCGTGGTACCTGAGGTACTATCATCACCTATCAACATTCAATCAGGACGAGTTCCACCGAGATTTTTCGCTGTTTGGCTTGATCGTCCTAAGCAGGTACAACGCTGGCATAGGGCATATGAGCTACTACCATAAACCATCAAGATTGAAACAATATGAGTTCCACTGGCATGCAACATATTGCCTTGGCCATCTCAAGCACGTAGGGCGGTAGCATCTCTGTAGTGTCTAAGCTACTACCATCAACTATCAACATTAAAAATTCGACGAGTTTGACTGAGAGACGACCTATTGACTTAGTGGTCTCAAGCACATACAGCGGTAGCACCTCCGTGGCACCTGAGCTACTAGCATCAACCATCAACATTCAAGCACGACAAAGTCCGGCAAGAGATTGCTTTCGGCTTGACCGCTCAAACTATGGAGTAGTCAACGAACAGGAAGGACAATCAGTAAATTTTAGGCCAAAGTCTCGGTAGCTATCGAACAAGTGCTATGGTTTGGATGCATTTCATCGAAGTCCATATCATGAGACCCTTTCCCTAAGGCCTTGTGAAGCACTGCCATGACCAGGCGGCTTCTGTGCATATGCCGATGTCCAGTCTGCCGTCTCAATGCTCATGTCGTCCCCTCCCTCATATCGTCCCTTCATAGCACCCGGTGAGAGCCAGGTGTCAGACGAATGAGCAACCCAAAAGTCATTGCAAGCCATGCCTTCCGCAAAATGCATGAGATCTCTTCACAAGAGGGGAAGAGGTGAGCTTTACTAAAACAGATCCTCAGCCCTCTTCCTCGCACGACCCTTGATCCGCCCGTCGAACAAGTCTTTCCCTCCGTTGGGTGCTCCAGATGCAGCGCCTGTACGGTGAGGGAACAGCTCCCTAGCCAGATTCGCGCCACGCTCTCTGTTCTTCTCGCTGTTCCCGCTCGCACCGAGGATCGAGAAGCCAGGCTCCTCCCTCCCAGCGCCCTTGAAACTGAAGCCTTGGTCTTGCGCCAAGTCTCCGTTGCGTAGACGGCCGTTGCTGCTGCTGCTCTGAGGCCCGCCTGTGACGCGAGCGAAAAGGTCGCGGCCTGCGTTTTCGTTGATTTTGGATTTCTGCCCGGCGCGCCCGGGGCCTGAGAGGGTGTAAGTATAAGCAATTGCCTCAAAAGTGCCGTCCAAAATATACTGACCGATAGCGGTGGCGACTTCATCGATGGCGATGTCGCGTGCATCGTGGCGGCGATGCTGTGCCTTGTCGGGGAAGAGCTCTCTGCTACCGTTTGTGGTGCGGTCTGGGAATAGGTCGGTGCTGTTGCCGTTGGCTGGTCTGCGTGGTTCGGGCGCTTGGCCGCCGGACTTCAAGGTGGATGTTGTAGCGCGAGGAGGGAAGAGCTCTTTGCTGCGTTCGAGTCGTGCGTCTTGGTTCTCGCGATTGCGGCGGAGTCGGGGAGGGGTTGCGGAGCGTTGTCTGGCGGTGCGGCGGTAGGGCTGTTCTTCTGAGAAGCCGTATCGGCCATCGCCGTCGCGGTCGGGCGAGGCGCTTCTGTCTCTGCTGTTGTTATTGCGTAGTCTCCCATTGTCTCTGCCTGCGAACAGATCTTCGCCTGATCTCGTCTTCTTCCTCACGTCGTAGCTGCTGGCCGACGAAGGGCTGGCTCTGCGAGCTGCGGGTTCTGCAGCTGAAGGTGGATCGTCGTAGAAGTCTACGTTGAACGGTGTGCTCTGCTGTGAGTTGCGCCTGTGGAATATCTCATCCTCTGACTGCCTGCGAGTCCTCTTGAACCTGGGTCCTTGCTCTCTGACGTTCTTCCTCTTCCGTGGTCTGCTATCGGGATCGTGCTCGGGGTTCATCAAGTAGAACCTGCTCCTGTCTTTCGCACCCGCAACCTTCACATCCGACTCGATAGCCATGCGCGCCTGTAGCTGTGTGCCTTCCAACGCCTCCAGAGGTTTGACAGCGCGTAGCCTGAGCGGCTCGCTCTCCTCCTCAGCCGACAGCGCAGCAAGCGCATCCGCAGCAGCAGCCTCCGTGTTAAAAACCAGATTCGCGCTCGTGTCGTCAATCCATTGCAGTCTGTGGTAAAGATCCAAGTCGCATACCTCCCGCATGCCTGCCTCGATCTTGCCCGTTGTGAGGGTGTCCAGGCCGCGCAGGTGGACTTTGTGAGGTACAATCGCATTGGGTTCGACTTCTCCTTCTTCGGGCGCTTGCTCGATTCCGTTCATGGCGTCGTGCTGCGCGGCTTCGGCGGCTTGCTGCTGTGCGCGCGCATTGATTGCTTCGGCTTCGGCTTGCATGCGCGCGACCTCGGGGTCGATCTCCATGTCAATGTTCATGTCGATGTCCATGTCTGCGTCGGTCGCCATTGTGGCGGTTCGGGGGTTTAGTGCAATCGGCGAGGCGGTAGAGTGGTAGTCGTGATGGTGGCCCGAGTGTTCTGTTGCATGCAATAACTGTGAATAGTTGAGATTAGCTGAGTGATCGCGGAAATTTGTAGCACTTTGTGGTCGTACGGCGATCAAACAGGCAATGGCAGTACCATGTGTGAGAGCAAAGGCAGTGGTTTGGAATGAGAGGCACGGCTTAAGGTGGTGTCAGTCGACTGTCACAAGTTCAAGGGCCCGCGCGCGCGACGCTCAAACAGCACAGTTGACTCGAGACGAGCCTGTGACGAGTGCCAAGACATTCACATGATCGTTCAATGTTGTTTATTGTTCATCGCCTCTCTCTCACTATGTATTATTGACTTTTAAAGGCCGTGTGATTGTGAAGCTTGATCGTATCGCCAGTAAACCACGCATAAACACGAGTTCTCGCTGGCGGCTCACTTCACTACTGAAGGATTAAACGGCCCATCTCACATAGCATACTGATGGTTCACATGCTTTCGAATCGGCAAAAGGTAGCGGTGAGCGTTACCCATCAGCTCTTTCAGTTGAATTTGTCTTTTCATCGCCGCAATACTGTGAGGTTGGCAGTGAGCATCGCATGCCTACGACTCACGTTCCGCTAGCTTCCCTGTAGAAGCTCAATGATTTGTTGGCACCAGCGGTCACGAACAGCTCATTTCTGTTTTTGAAGTTAGCATATAGAACTGAAGGCTTTTTGCCAACTTGATTAATCTCACCTGGCACTGGCAGCCTTGTGAAGCCATTTCACAGCAAACAAGCACTTTTCGCTCTCGGTCTGAGTCGCAACACACTCCCGTCTCTCCAGCGACCAGATCTTGGCTTTACCATCGTAGGCACTGTCAGGAAGTCAGTAATCAGAACTGTCGAAGTTCAACCGTATCAAGACTTGACGAACCCGCTCAGCAAGTATTCACCACTCCAGTTCCAGCTCAGACTCATGATCCAGCTGGCGTGTCCAGTCAAGTTTGCCACTTGCTCTCCGGACGTGGTGTCGTAGATAGCGATGACTGATGCGTCTCCAGCAGCCGCGAGATACTTGTTCGCCGGGCTGAACGCAACGGCACGAACAGGCTTAACGAGCCCGCTCAGGGAATGCGCCAGCTTTCGTGTGGTGTTATTGAAGATGTAGACGCTGCCATTCTGGTGACCTGAAGCAGTCATCTCGCCGTTTGGAGACTGGATTATGTCAGTATGGCGATAAAGTCTGTCTCTTCCCAAGTGTAACGTACAATGTCAACGCAAGTGCCAAAGCTGCCCTTGGTCTCAAATTGGGCTAATGTCTGCGCCGCCTTAACATCCTCGTTGATCTTCGTGGTGTCGTACACGTTCACCCTTCCGTCTTGTGTCGTCGCGGCCAGGAAGTTACCCTCGGAACTCAGAGCCAAAGCCCAATGCTCGCCAGCCTTGTCACCTACGAGCGAAATCCGAAACGTCAGCCCAAATCATGTTGGAGAATGATCCCTACCGAAACGACATGGGACATTCAGCGGAAGCAAACCACAAACCTTTAATGCATCCTTTCGCCGTCCACATGCCATCCTCGCCCGCGCTCCAGAGCTTCACATCGCCTTCGAAGCCCACGCTCGCAAACACGCCGCCCTCGCGCGCGGCACAAACATGGTGACAGCCGAGCGAATGCGACTTTTCCAAGACTTGTGCTTCAGGAAATGGATTTTCGTCCGTGGCACTCTCTGGGTTAATGCTTCCTCCAGAGACCGTGGAGTGGATTCTGATAGTCGACGATCCGGACGCGGAGATGAGCTGGGTGGGCGTGACGGCGAGGGAGTAAATGTCTGTTGGGTGGGCTTGCGGGATGGTGTGTGTTTGGAGGTATTGTTTTGACATTGTGTCTGAAGGCCAGGTGCTCTGGCTTTCCCCTCCTAGATCTTTATCACACAATGTTGTCGTGGCGGGTGATTTAGATGTTCATATCACGAAACATAGATTTACTATGGTGACGTTTTGGATATGCGAACTTTTGGATTGAACTTCTTTGGCGGGGAGATTTTTGGTGCGCAATTCGCGTCCCAACAGAGGGCGTAGCATGGACGGTAAGATATGCTTACCAGATATGATACAGATACAGATATATACAAGGTTTGATACAAATCTTCCGACAGACCGTGCTCTGTTAAGATGCAGAATCAATGCCAGCCCCATGAACGCCGTCGCTATGCCCAAACAAAATTCAGCCGCTTTCTCTCATTCTCCCTCACTTCCTGATCTCTTCCTTCTTCTCCTCCAAAACCCGCTTGCTCATGGGCTCCTTGCCGCTCGCCTTGAGCTCCTCGTTGAGCTGCTCAAGCTCCTCGATCTTCTGCTCCGCGACCTGCTCCTTGGTCTGGAAGTTGGTGCCGAACCAGCGCTTGATGCTCTGCACGCAGTACGGGCACAGCACGTGGGCGCGCTTGAGCTGACCGCATGCGCTGCACTTGTTGAGTGCAGTAACGTCCTTGAGACCCTTGCCAGCCATTTGCCTGTGTCTCTTCTTCCTGTGTAATGTGTCAGTTGCTGTGATCTTGAACCTCGACTTTGTGGAGAGCGCTACATGTGACTGGTCTTTTTTTTAGGCACGGCCTTGAGGATTCCCTCCCATAGTGCGTCGAGAATGCCAGGAATGGGCAAGAAGGCTGCTGGGACCAAGGCGGTTCGTAGGTGTGAGAAGGTCGGGATGCGGTTTACGATGGAGCCGGTGGTGTGCTGCGGGAAGAGCGATGCGCGGGCGATGGGCAGGAAAGCGGCGAGGAAGTTGCGCGAAGGCGCTGCTGAGATTGCGGCCATCTTGAGCGGTTTTTGTGGCGGGTGACTTGCGATGCGATGCGATGGGTATATGGCTGCTTCGCAATAGTCCTCTCTTCTCCAGCTTCCATTGCAGCAAGCCAGACGCGAGATCCTCCTTCGGGCATGGGCTGGCGGGCGTCGGACGGGCGTTCGGACCGCAAGCTTAGCGCGGCCCCTTTCCCGCGCCCGGCAGCCAGAGCGCGCGCAGCAAGTGCCTCCTCCATACACCAAGAGTGAACCCTTGGGCGTAGCTGCTCCAGCTTGCACTTTCTCCTGCTCCATCAAACGAATATCTCCTCACGCCATCTTGTTGTCGGTCGCGCGTACAATCACGCTTCTCCTCTTGACGACCTCACCTCCACCACCCTCGCCCACACTCGTTATACCCGCCTCACCGCATCCACCGCCGCGACCGTGAACGCCGAGCCGAATCCCCAGATACCCCATTGAATACACCACCACCACCACCACCACCGCCATCATGTCCCACGTCGGTGCTCCCCAGGCTCAGGCCGTGCAGAGCGTCTTCCCCAAGAGCCACGTCGGGTTCGACAGCATCACCACCCAGATCGAGAAGAAGCTCTTGAAGCGCGGCTTCCAGTTCAATGTTATCTGCGTTGGACAGACCGGTCTCGGCAAGTCCACCTTGATCAACACCATCTTCGCCTCGAACCTCGTCAAATCAAAGGGCCGCCTTGCGCCTACAGAGCCCATCAGACAGACCACCGAGATCCAGGCCGTCACACACGTTGTTGAGGAGAACGGCGTGCGCCTCCGCCTGAACATTGTTGACACGCCCGGCTACGGCGACCTTGTCAACAACGACCGCTGCTGGGACCCCATTGTCAAGTACATCAAAGACCAGCACTCCGCCTACCTCAGGAAGGAGCTGACTGCTCAGCGTGAGCGGTATGTTTCCAATCGCTTGACATCACAAGTCGCATGGCGCTGACCTTCTCCACCCAGTTACATCCAGGACACCCGCATCCACTGCTGTCTTTACTTCATTTCGCCTTCCGGCCACGGCCTCAAGCCCATCGACATTGTCGTCCTCAAGAAGCTGAGCGAGACCGTCAACGTTGTGCCAGTCATTGCAAAGTCCGATTCACTCACTCTCGAAGAGCGCCAGCAATTCAAGGACCGCATCAAGGAGGAGTTTGCCTTCCACAACATCAGGATGTACCCCTACGAGAATGAGGAGAACGACTCAGAGGAGGCCGCTATGAACGCTCAGATCAAGTCCATCATTCCTTTCGCTGTTGTCGGTTCGGAGCACACGATGAACATTGACGGGTGAGTACATTCGGAAAATACATTGCTTGACCACACGCTGATATTTGGACAGCCGCAACGTCCCCGCTCGTCAGAACCGCTGGGGTACCATCAACGTCGAGGATGAGAGGCACTGCGAGTTCGTCTACCTCCGTGACTTCCTGACTCGCACTCACCTCCAGGATCTCATCGAGACCACAAGCCAGATTCACTACGAGGGTAAGCCTGCAACCACCACCATATCTGCTCGCATTAGCTAACATCACGCAACAGGCTTCCGCGCAAAGCAGCTGCTCGCCCTCAAGGAGTCCTCCGCCCAGATGGGTGCAGGCGGCTCTCGTCCCATCTCTCCCTCCGCCGAGCGCGAGCTCTCGCGAGGCAGCGGTATCCCCGGCAGCGCCGGTGGCAACCGCATGACCACGAACGGGTACTAGATCTACACTCTGCTCCCATCATAACAGTCTTAATTGAGCAGAGACTAAATCTTCTACCATGATCCCAAAATGTATATCTTAATCAACCTTCCCACATCATATACTTGAGCGCTGGACTCAGGCTATATATCTAAGGTTGAGCGGCAACTGACAAACTTTTGAATTTATAGCGCTCAGTCTGTCCCCATCACTATGAAATATGGCACTCCAAGCCACTCCCGTGCCTTCGCCAGTCAGGGCTGACCGTTGACACGACGCGTTGGCACAATGCAGCCGTGTTGAGAGGTGTGAACGACGCGCTTGCACATTCAAAGAGAAATTACGGATGATCGACCTACTTCGACTTTCTTCAGAATTCCTCTTATCTGCACTAATTCAAGATCTTTCTTTTTCCTGTTTTGCACAGGCAATTGGTGATGGGATTGAACAAAAGAGCTTCTTGGGTTTTTCTTCTTCTCTTCTTTGATACCATCGGCCATGTTCCTTGAGAGTCTTCAACTTACAATTGTACTAAATCCGAGTTCTGTTTCTTGTTCACCATCTTCTTGTTGCAACTACATTCCAATTTGCTTCCGATTAAATCCACTTCCACCGGTCGTCCACCTTTTGAAAGCTCAGTCCCAGTGCGCTGCCAAAAAAGCAGGTTTTGCTAGGAGCCGACCGAGCTCTCGTAATCCTTTCGAGCATACAATCACACACACACACACACACACACACATACATTCGGGTGAACAGAAGGCGAGGTTCTAAGCTCCCCACGTGGTTCATACCAACGATGTCGATCACTTGCTCCATACAGCATAAACACACAGTCTTGGTTTACCATACTTCTTCGAATGCGGGCAGTCCGACTTCGGCCCTCTCTCTCATCTCCTAGAGTGATGAGATTGGCTTTGCTTTGTGCATGCACGCGGACTCAGGTACAATCCATCCTTAGGCGAGGTAGGGCAAGGGCTTTCTTTCTTTCCCATGGATTAGTTGGTGAGGCTGACAGTATCGAGGTGGGTGTGGTGTGTGAAGAAATCAGTGGAACGGGTTGAGGGTAGGAGGTATACACAGTGGATAGGTTAGGATGCCTTAGGGAACACTATTTGTGTGTTACGAATTTCTATATTTCACAAGAGCTAGGTAAAAGTTCCGTACTATGGTGTCTGGCAGGACGCCTATGTTTCGTGTTAGGACGTCCAGGATGTATGTACAGTATGGTGTGGTGCGATGGTTTTTGCTTTTGGCTTGTTGGAAGTAAGTTATTTGTTCATCGTCGATCCTTCTAGTGGAGTTGCTCTACGTTTCAGACATATGTTTTGAGTTTTAGGGGAAGGACGGGATGTGCTTCGTGGGTGGTATGTTTTATGCTGCTCCGTGAAATGCGCTCTACGTGGGTAGTGATGGCGCTGGTGTCTGCTGGTGCCGATGACAAGGATCATTGGGAATTGTTATTCTGAAGGGAGGTGCATGTGTCTAATGGGTTCCGATTCCCAGCCTTGATGGAAAACATCGCCTGCGTAAACACCTTGTGATGCGGGACGGGAGGGGGGCTGCGTATCTTCCTGGTCGTAACGAAAGCTTCTCCACGGGTTTATCGACAATCACTCGTATAGCCGCAACGCAGTCCGGACGATCGCGGCACGTGGAGAGCGAGCTCCATTGCCAGGACGGTATCGGCAGGACAAGACGACTGCGACGGCCGTAGCTTTTGGTCAACTCCTCGGCGACCATAGGATGTATGGCTTCGCAAGTACACAGTCACGCCCAGCACAATGCCATGGATATTGGCAGGGGTAAATCTCACACGCAATGGTATCATACTTCTCCGAACGTTCTGTACAGTCTAGAATGCCCTGGGTAGTAGTAAATTGCAGGCGTACGCCCGCAGACAACATCACATACTCTAATAACTTACCCAAAAAAAAACGAGCCTAGTATACAAATCAGGCAGCTCAGATCTAGACTTTGGGGGCGTTGCCAGATTGGGGAGCAAACATGAGAAATACTACTTCCTTCACTCCCCTCGTCTCAGAGCATGCAAGGAATGAGAGAATGCCACTTCTCCGGCTTGGTTTGGGTACAACAAGCAAAATCGTTTTCTCTTCACGCCTTCTGGGTCGCGCAGTGCCTGCCGATCAAAAATCAGCCAAACCACTGATGACAATCATCTGACGAAATCAGCGATGCGTGGTTCCTGGCCCGCGTTGCCTGCTCTACCGTCCGTCAAGAGCAGCTCTGTCTCTCAAAAGCCACTTTGACAGGAAAATGCAGAACGAACGCCGAAAGGAGGGGATGCTCGGAGGTCAGCAGTAATCTGAGACATTCGAAAGTCTCAAAACACTCTAGTCCGCCGGCTCGCGGCCTGCCTGATTAGGCTACCTCCTATAGCATACGCGGATTATAGGGCGGTTCGGGCCAAGAGCTTCGGTTCCGGGCACTAGCAGCCTGGTCTCAAGGGGTGTGGAAGATAATGATTTGATAGGGGCTTCCCTTGGTCGTCGTGGACTTGGCTCCGCGCTCAGCAGCTCGTTTTCGAAGCTGACTATAACCATGGTACCGGTCTGCGCTGGACTCTCTTCACGGCTCTTCAGCGCCAGATTCTGCACGCTTCTAGTGGTGCTTGGAAGACCCGAGGTGATGGTTGTTGGGCTGGCTCTGCCCTCGTGGCTTGTACGCGGCGCTTTCCTTTTGCCGCTCGAGCTCTGGTACTGGGTCACAGCCGATGCTGCCGCGTTTGCATGGCGTTGTAGGTTTTACCGTCTACCAGGCGTCTGTTGCCGTGGGCGGCGGGAAACTGCTAGATACGATCTCAGCTTTCGATCCGCGATGATGTGCGAGCGATTGCCGCCCGTTTCATCTTCTGGTTCCTGAACGGGAGGCGCCTCTCGAGGGGCGTTGTAGCGGAGCATCAGGGTGAAGATCCAGAATCTGTCAAGAAGCTTTCCGTGGTTTTGGCGGTACTGATGATTGTTTGGCTGGTTTTGTCACTGACTGAGGGCGGCCGTGTCAACCTTTGGTTGTGCTCGCAGTAAGTACGGCTCGTGTGTCTCTCTGCAGAAAGCATCTGTACCTCGATCTTCGGTCCAGCTTGTTCGTGATGCGCTGCTTCCAAAATTCTTCGGCAGTGGGTCGAGGTGATAATGGAGCATTGCTCTCTTGCCGTGCCTCTTTCTTATCGACCTCAATGCTAAGCAACCAATTGTCTTGGACAAACTCTTCGTGTTGACTAAACCTCGATCTCTCAACAATCACATGGCCGCCATGTCTTTCGACCAGTACTTCGACAGCATTGACAAGCAGTCGCGACGGAGCCAGAACAGTGACGACTGGTACGCGATTGTGGAAGAGGCACTATGTGCCGCAGACATCATGGCAGCGCAGCTGCACCGACAACAGCTAGAGGCCAGCCTCATGAAGCCGCTACCAATGATTCCGGAAGACGACGCGGTGGATTCGCCGAGCCTGAGGAGCATAGCTGAAATTGTTCGCCCAAAGACTGCCGATGCCGCATGCAACAGAAGTAGAGCATCCTGGAAACTGGACGTTCAACAAAACATCTCGCAAATGCCAAAAGATCTTGTCATCTCCCGTCCGCGGAGCAGCGTATACGACATCGATTTCGACTCCCCACTGTCACCAGAGAGTGAGGAGCTGGACGCTTGGGCAGGCGACGTCTGCTCTACCAACCGGAACAGTATGAGTTCTCTGCGCAGCAAACCATACACCCGACAATCGAGCTACACAGACAGCGCCGTAAGCGAGCGTTGCATTTCAATCTCAGCTGGGAGCAGCATCTTGGCCAGAAGCTCGAAGTCCACGTCGAGCAGCGTGTACAGCACAGACACCAGTATCGACATCCCTATCAGCTCAGCAACGTGTAGCTGCAAGCACTCGCGCGGTCCCTCGGAGAATTCCGCGGCGGCTGCACCGAGGAAGGTGCGATCCGAGGAGGACAGCGCAAAGAAGAATTTCTTTGAATTTTCCGACGACGAGGAGGAAGAGTATGGCAAAGAAGAAGAGGTCACAGTGGCTCGACCAGAGTCCTCAGGGAGCAGCTATGTCAAGCATCTGCGCCAGAAAGCATTGTCGCTCCGCATCGCGACGTCAAAGCTAGCGCGCGTGCGGGTCAAGACGATGAGCTTGCCTCCCAAAGACGGACCAGCGCGGTCGTCATGGCTATCCCGCAGGTCGTCGGCAGACGTGGACCGCAATCCGACATCGACAACGGACCTCGACCCGTGGGAATGCAAGCTGGACAACGACCTCATGTTCGGCGCGGCAGCGAGCGCAAAAGCAAAGAGGGTGCTGGGATGGTAGAGCAGGGCAGGCCTGGCATTCGGCCATGAAACCCGGGGGATCTTCCGGGGTAACGAATTGATGAGGTGCTTTGGCGCAATAACTGGGTGTCTATGGCCGTGCCCTGGGCATGCATAGCGTGTTGTATTGTGTAGTGTATGTCAAGTATGGCGACAGAGGAAATAATAATACGCATTCGGTCTACATACGGAAGTCGCGGGACGAGTGCTGTGCTTGGAAGCAATATAACGCATGGACACGTCGAGCGAGCGTGCAGTAGTCCTGCGGTAGTTTTCAAGCTCTCAGGCACATCTCCCGCTCTCGTGCATAAGTGCATAAGCGATACCAAGAGCTGAGCTCGCCACGCCCAAGGCGCCTGTGAGGGATGGCCACGAGAACAGGAACAGGGCGAGTGTCCGCGCCACGCAGTCAGCCACTTCTCGTGCCTGGTGATGTTGCGAGCGGGTGTTGTTATTGTGAGATCCCAGCTTCACGCTCCAATGTGACACGGCATGATTGACGCAAGATGATGCACCGCCCATCGGGCTCCGGCGATCGGCAGGAACATCGAGAGCCGCATAAGCTTGAGCTGAACCATGGTTCCCACCTGAATCGTGAAGAGGCACATTGCACGGAATGGGAGTTAGGGTCTGCCTTGGTCTGCCTGGTCTCCTGGGCAAGTGCCGCAGTCTCGGCGTACAGTGGCGTGAGCGCTAAGTTTTGGGTAGGCGATTTGCAATGCTAAATCGACGACAAGCGACATTGACCAGGACTAGGAGGCATCCTGCCTGTCTGCTCAGCTGCGCGCGGCATGCGAGTCTGGAAGGCAATTTCTTGGTGTTTGGCTGTGCCTGGCAGCGTAGTGCTGATCTTGCCTGGACCGGTTTCGCAGGTTTCCCTCCCAGCTAGGGTACCGTCTACCGTTACATGGCCACGCGAGAAGCTGCAGAGAAGGCCCCGGTAGCCAGCCGGTTGGGAGCGCGCGCTCTCGCTCGTTTCTCGTTTTGCTCGCGACCTGACCCTGGCGGGCGATCCTTGCTGGCGATTGAGCACATCACTTCTATAAATGCAACCACGGCTATGTATGCACTATGCACGACGCACAAACCCCTGCTGTCCTGTCCTGACCTGACCTGTCCTGGCCTGTCCTGCTCGCACACTCACCCTCCGCAATGCAGGCAAATTCTCTTGCCGCTGCCATGCTCGCTGCTCAACTAATTCAATTAATCCAATTAATTCCATCTGTGCAGTGCTATGCCTCAAATCACAAATCACGCCTGCCATAGCCACCAGCCCATTGCTGGCCAGGCTACGCCCGATCTTCTAGTCTGCAACAATAAAATTCCATCTGCGCCGCATTCCACGTGCCCGGCCGTGATTTGTGATCGGTTCCCACCCGTTCTGTGCATGCTTTCTAACGCCGTGGGTCTGCCTCCACAGCCCTGATCAGATCAGGCCCCTCGATACGCCTTCTGCCGCTCGTACAGTGGTCAAACTTTCGGTAGCTTTGGTCCGGCCTGGCTTTTGCTCTGTCCATCGTTGCATCTGTGACTGCGGTGCCCTTTCTCTCGTGTCGTCCAGCCCGTATAGCTGCATGCTCCTAAGCCGGATGTTGGCCCCGACCAAGCCATCCACCCACCGGCTGCTCTGCGCTGTGCCTTACTTCGATTTGCTATAACCATTGCATTCCTCCAAGTTCCGTCACTGTCCTGTATCCCTTTGCTGCACCAACGATCCAAGCAGATCCTTACGACATCACAATCACATCACACTACCTGGCTGCCGTTGACATCTCTACGACGCAACGATCTCCAACAACAACACCCAACACTCACCGACACCCACCTACCTCTACTACAACATGAACTCCAGTCTCCCAAGCAGCGTCTGCGGCAGTGCCAGCGACAGCAGCTACGACCAAGCCTCCATCCGCTCCTCCAGCCACACCTCCATCCGATCAACATCCACATCAACCACCAAGCCCAAACGAACCGTCCGCTTCCAAGACCCGGATCCCGCTCCCGTCGAACCCCTCCCAGTCCATCTGGCCCCTAACCTATCGCTGTCTTCCCTCGACCTGTCCTCCGACGACGCCTCATACACCCGTCACTCACGGCAGCCCTCCTCCGCCGCCTCTTCAATCGCAGCCGGCAAGCAGCCCGCGCGAGGCTCGTCACCACGCTTCAGCAGACCTCTAAGCATGAGCCGACCCTCAATGCGACGAGACGCATCCGTTACATCGACCTCTTCTGCTCCCGGCGAGCTGGAGTTCTCCGAGTGGCTCGCCCGAATGGAAGAGTCGCAGTCGAAGCCCAGATCAGTGAAAGACATGCGAGCCGCGTCGCGCGCGTCCAAGGCTCCGACGGCAGAGGGCGACAAGGAGGAGCGCAAGAAGAAGAAGCGCAGCTGGGTGAACTTGCTCGTTAGGTGATGAAGCGGTGCCCTTCCAGGTGACCGGTCGTCCAAATCGACGACCATGTTCTCTCACGATTTGTCCATGTCGAAAAGGCTTAGGGCCAGGGACCGGAGCCTTCGGGCGCGTTTTCCGGGTTTCCTTGGCTTTGCTGGTGTTCCGCGAGTCAAGCGTTCTTTTCTCGTTTGTTATTTTTTGGGGGGTTTTCCATTTGGACCGATGTTTTTTTTTTTTTCATATCATGACTGGTGTTTTGGAGCAGCGAAGAACAACAAAAAGGAATGGGGATTTGGGTACTAATGATAAGACAAAAACGGCTGGGCTACGGCGAGTCGCATGCATTTGCGTTGGGACGACTGATTGCTAGATTGCTTATCTGTCCCTGTGGCGCTTCTAGAGGAGCGCCACGTTTTGGTAGCGCGCGTGTTTCGTTGGACGATACGATCGATACCTTAGATAACTACTACTGAGTTGGGAGATCGAAAGAAGTATATTTAGGAATCTTTAACCAGTCCGAACAGTATTACTTTCCTACATCTCATGGTATCAGCAGATTTGTTGACGGATTGATGTTGGAGCGATCAGTTGGCTAGTATCATCTTGCATCAATCGGGGAGTGATTAAGAATACGACCTACATAGCTTACTGATCAGACTGTCAAATCAAGAAACTTGCAGGTTACTTTCGGACGGCGCTTTGTTATCGCTCAACACAATACGGCTTCATGCACCATCGCAACTCGCCTCGCCCTCGCCCTCGGGAACGAACATCGCCTCTCCTCCTCATCACTCAAACACCAGCTGCCCACCCACATTCATCACCCTCTCCTCCAACCTCACCACATTTCTCTGCCAGCTCTTCCCATCGCCAGCCTCAACCTCCATCACAGTCCCATCAACCAACCTAACACCCCGACTCGACGCCACAAACCCTCCACCCTTCGCCCACGTCACTTTGCCCCATGTGTTCACAAAACAATCGTCCAGATCCAACCTACTCAAACGCCACTCGTTCCCTTGCAAATCCACTGCACACTCGCCAACGAGATACCTCCCTTCCTCAATCCTTAAGCTACGCACACTAGACCCATCTGCCAATCCACCACGGAAGAGCACCTCCCGCGGCTTCGCGCTCTGTACAGCGCTCGACAGATACGTCTGCGCCGCCCTCTCGACAATCGCGCGCACTTTCTCCGCCGGGAGTTTGGCTTGTCGATCGTAAGTGTACAAGCCGTTAGTCTCCTGCTCGATGTCCGTTGTCTGCGTGTACACGAACCCGCAGATATGCCCCGCGTGCACGACGGCGTGGCACAGCGCGCCGAAGCGCGCGAGCAAGTCTTCCGGGTTGCTGGCAGTCGTGTAGCCCCAGCCGCGCTCGTGGTGCGAGTCTTGGCCGGAGGCGCTGGTGATGTTGACGCCGCCGAATTCGGTGCAGAGGACTGGTGCGTTCGGGGTATGGGCGCTGCCCGGGTCGTTGGGTAAGGGTGGGAGGAAGACGGCGCGGCCGGTGGCGATGGTTGAGTCGAGGGATGCGGTGCGTTCTGAGAGGGTTGGTGCGTCGGCGTAGTCGTGGAAGGTGGTCAGGTCCGTGAGTACGTGTTCCCAGCCGCAGTTGTCGTTGATGGGGCGGGTTGGGTCGAGAGTTCTGTGATGTGTCAGTCAGCATTGTGATCGTGTTATAGGACAGGCCTTTCGAAAATCGTACTTGGTTTGGTAGTAGAGGCTACGAATGTGGTTCCTGTGGTCAGGATTGTGGTTGAGCTCGCTGTATCCCCAGCTCTCATTCACCAGAGTCCACGCAACCACACAAGGGTGGTTGATATCTCTCTTGAGGGCTTCCGTCCATTCTTGGTCGAAGCGTCCAGTCATTTCATCATCGAAATCATAGCTACTGGCCATCTCTCCCCACACGAGGAAGCCTAAGCGATCGGCCCAGTAGTGGAAGCGAGGGTCTTCGACCTTCTGATGCTTGCGACATCCGTTGAAGCCCATCGCCTTGGAAAGCTCGATGTCCTCCTTGAGAGCTGTGGGCGTCGGTGGTGTCATGAGAGATGACGGCCAATAGCCTTGGTCAAGCAGTAGAGCTTGGAAGTAAGAGTGGCCGTTGAGACGCAGTGTACCATCGCCATTCTCCCAGGTGATTTGACGCATACCTGTAGTGGTCTTCACTTCGTCGATCAGAATATCGGAATCGTCGAACAGCCTGATGGTCAGATCGTACAGCGAAGGAAACTGTGGACTCCATAAAGCAACGCCGTTAAGCCACGCTTTGTCATCGTCCAACGGTGCCTTGCCGGTAGATTCTGCAGGCAAGCTTTCCATCTGCTGACGCGAAAGCCGCATGCCCATGTTAAAAGCAGCACGTTTCGCCTCAGAAAGATTGACTTTCGAGCTCGTGGCGACGACATTGCCCGCGAAACTCGACTCCATCTGCACGTTATATTTCTTCCCAGCCTTTCTGCCCAGCACAGCAATGCTAGCATGCAGAACACCACTTTCGATATCGTCGGAGCGCAGAACCGTTCCATGACTGCTGTCTCCCAGCCGCACGTGAGGAACAGACTCCAGCCAGACGTCCTGCCAGATGCCGCTCGAGGGCGTGTAGAAGATGCTCTCGGGCTTGGGGCCCCAGAACTGCTTGCCGCGAGGTTGCGTTACGTCTTTGGCGGAGTCAAATACACGGAGCGTCATGTATTGTGCATTGGTGCTTGATTGTGCCACTTTGGACAGGACGTCTGTAATATCGATGTCGAACGGTACGTGTCCGCCACGATGGCCGCCGACGTAGCTTCCGTCGATCCAGACAGTGCATTCATAGTCGACTGCACCGAATCGAGCGAGGACTCGGTCTTGCTTTTCCTTTTGTTCCGAGGTGCGTGGGTCTTGGATCTCTCTTTGATACCAGATTACTTCGTGGATCTGCTGCTCGTTGATGCCAGAAGCCGGACATTGGAAGACGTAGGGCACTTCGATAGGCCGCACGGCTTTCTGGGGTAGGCCTGTGATATGCCATGTTTCATCAAGGCCTTGATCTTCGTCGTCGAAAGCGAAGTCCCATAGCCCGTTGAGGGATGTCCAGGATTGCGATGCTCTGAGGAAGTCCGGGCGTGGGTAGGCGTCGGAGGGAGAAGATGACATGGTCGAGTGAGAATGCGCCGGTGTGACGACGGGTTGTGAGCGCAAAGCAAGTGCAATTTGTCAAATCAGTGATTTGAGAGAACACCTTTGAAACATACTCGTGCACGCCGCACGTGAAGACACGCAATCACAAAGAGCTGTAAAGTGGAAACATGTAGATCGGTGGGGTAGCCATGCAGCTTGTCTGCTCCTTCTCCGAGTTTACCGACTGCCAGTCTTCCTTCTTCCTGTAGATTGACAGCATTGAAAAAGCGAAAGTGTATCCACTGAGAGATCATGGATGCAACGCAGACGGAGGAACTAAGCTTGGGTCCCTCCAACCAATCAATGTTGATAGCCTTCGTATGTGTAGGTACTCTCACAACTTCTCTTGACCTCCAGGTCTGAAACCAAACGCACCAGTCATCTTCTCGAGCAATGCTTAAAGAATAATTTGCCAAGACCTCTGTAGTTTCTCAAGATTGCAGAGTGTCGTTGTTTGCAGATGACAAGACCAGCATCTACAATCGGAGGAAAGTGTATGTGAACTTTTACACATCAAAATTCGCTTCATACCTGAGAACCTCCGTCGTCGTTTGCAGAAAGACTAAACATTTTCTGTTCCTGATTTTAAATGCCATGCTAGGCATATCTAACTCCACCTCTTCGCTATGCTCTACGCAGACTGCCGCTGCATCTCGGGTATATATTTCTAATGCGCCTGTAGTCCCAAAAATCACAAATCAACATTCGCATTCCACAATCAACTGCTGCGTGGGTGCAACGAGATTCCCAGGACACTCGCCCCAGAATTTGACAACCTTCTTCCTCAAATCGTAGTAGTTGTCGCCTGATTGAACATGCCCAACCAGACCCGTGCGTTCGTTCTCGTCTTCGTCCATCGCGCTGAGTGGCCTGCCGACACAGCCCTCGAACGAAGCGAAAGCAACATTCAAAGGCCCACGAGCACTGTCGACGATTCCAGATTCGTCCGCTTGCCCTTCGAGTAGGCTGTCGAAAGTATTTGATAGAGACTCTTCCGGTAGACCTGAAGCGATGGCTGAGTTGTGGAATCCGCCCACGGTCGTTTTGCAGGTCTTGGCTGCAATGACGGACAGGTCACCGAGCTCTGTCGCCTCCTGGTGTCCAGAAGCATGGTCTGGGTCGGCTCCGTCGTAGTCGTTTGTTGGCTCCTCGATAAAACATCCAGTCGCGCCGATAATATCTATGTCCTCGTCGACGCTGAAATGCTGCTGCTTAGCAAATTGCCGGATTGCTTTGGCCGTGGAATTGCCAATCTGCTTGCTGAGGGCGTCCACCTGTTTGAGAGACATCGGGCCGTCATTTTTCAAAGTATCGATATTGTCTTTGAGGTCCTGGGGCTCCGGGATATTGCCATGGTGCAGAATGGTCATCTGCAATGGTTCCGACACAGTCTCTTGTGCAAAATGCACGTGAACCAGCTCAACGTTCTGACCATCTTTCGCATGTTGGACGCCTAGAACGTCGAGCGACAGCGGGTCGCCGCCGGTTTGTATTTCATGCAGTGATGTTCTTGGCCAGTTCCAGGGCATTGTGTTTTTGATCGGTGATCTGACATTTCAACCACGCTAGACGACAGCAGCGAAAGATAAATCTCATCGCCTCAGTATGCGAAATCTAGTAAACCGTGACGTAAGTCGAGCTTCGTGCTTGATCCTGATGAGCGTTTCGACCGCGACTTCTGCATTGTGAACTTACGCGGTTCATAACGCCTTGTTCTGCCGTGCATCGTGAATTTGTCGCAAATCGCGCTGGATGTTGTGATCCCGGCGACCTTTCCGTAGCCGCCGCTCAAGCCATCGCGTCAGGACTCCACCCAATGCACCTGAATTCTTGGAAATTGATGATCTCATACGCTGTTTGTGATAAGACTGTGCGGTAGACGGTAAGAGTGGGTGACCGTATGTCGGAGTTTTGGCCATGCTCCAGAGCATTTGATTAACACTTACATCACCCCTAACAAGAAATAGCCTCCTAGGAGGAGATCCTTGGTCGCGCTTGCAGTGACGAGATTTAATTCTGGACATCAACATTTCGACCCTAACCCTAAGCCAAAATGACGACGATACATCCACGTGTGTGCATTCAGAGGCATCGTGTCGCTGACGTCATCGTCACAGCTTCATACATGTTTACAACGGCAGTATACATATTCTGAGGAGGTATGAACTAGACATTGGCTACAAGCCGAGCTCATACCATCTCCTCCGTGATCTTCCACTCCTCAGCATTGTAGCAGCTGGGCCAAACACCGTTCTTCCCGGGACTCAAGATCCCCTTGGGATCGAGCGTGTCCTTGATCTTTTGGTTCAGCTTCAGCTGCGCATGGTCGTTAAAGCTGTAGGTGTTCGCAATCTGGTCCATCATGGCGATATGAGTGCGATATTCGCCCCATCCTCGCTCCGCTGCATCATCGATCAGTGTCTTGATAAGCCAGTGTGCTTTCCGTCGACTTTCAGGGTCTTTGCGATCGAAGACAATGCATACGATGTGATGCATCTCGCGCATGCCGACGACGAAAGTGCCAATGAAGTCCATCCCGGCTTCTTCACATCTCCGTCGACAGAGCTGGTATTGCGCCATGCCATCGTCTCCGCTGACTTTCGCAATCGGGCTGAAGAACAGATGAGCCCCGTTGGGCAACCAGTCAACCCACTTCAATTCTGTTGTGCTGGGGATGCCTTGGAGTGTGTTGTGACGAGTCTGAAGGACGATGTTGTCAGGCATGTCCTCTGGCTCGTAGTACTTGGCACCAGGAATTCCTTTAAGGAAGGCGTCCTTGATTACACTCAGAAGAACGTTTCGCACTGGTTCTGGTCCATACACAGCACCATAGAAGTTCCAGCGTCCCAGGCCGAGCTTCTTCGCGATGGCGTCCATTTCTTCGTCCGTCAGTGGATTTTTCGAATCTGTGTACGACTTTCGGTCGCCCTGGGTGCATAAGTCAGCTCTGGTCTATTGTACTGCATGTGGTCTTTGTCGTATTGCCTACCATGACTGCTGCGTCCAGCAAGATGTGCCTCATTGTCGGCACATTCTGCAACACCATGGCAATACGAAGCGGTCGGATGATCTCCAACGCGGTGTGAAGATCACTGTCCTTTGGCAATGTGATCAAATACTGGAAACATCGTCAGCGACAACATCGGACTTGATAACGACAAGGCCATGCACTCACACTGCTGTAGCCGCCAGGGTTTGCCATCAGCCAAATGCCCATTTTGACGACTATGCCGAGTGATGACTGGGAGAAGATGCCGTCGTTGTATGGCCCGAAGCCATAGTTGAAGAGGGCATACGTCTCATTGGGCTCTTGCTCATGGGGAGGAGCATTTGGATCTGCTTTCGGGTTTGGGAGACCTCCCATGCCACTTCGCCAAAGACTGCCGTCAGGGAGTACAACGTCCATCCCACAGTGCATCATCCAGTGATCTCCGTATGGAGTGTAGCCTGCTTCGGCATCAGTCGATGTTCTGGAAATTTATGCACAATAACTCTCACCAACTCCGCGTTCGATCGTGTTGCCGATGACAGATCCGCCACCCAGATCGGGCACGTCGATCCACAGTTTGTCGCGAAGGTTGTTCTCGACCAAGTAGTTGTGCAGATCACTGTATCTCAAGTCAGATTCGTGGTCTCCTTAACCACGTTGCTCGATTGTGCAAACTCACACGAACGTCACTCCAGGTTCGACGATAGCATATGCGCCGTCGACGTTCACGTCTATGACCTTCCGCATGTTGCGTCCCATATCGATACCTAAGCTGCCTGGTACTCGTGGTGCAGCGCCTCCGTAGCCAACATTGCGGCCAATACTGAACGGCCAGACGGGTATCTCGAATTCGTTGCAAAGGCGCATGATCTCTTGAACCTCAGGTACGTCACGAGGTGCTGCTACAGCGCAGCTGACGAAGTGTTGCTTGGGCAACACATGATACATCTGCCGTCTGTCAGTTCACGCATCACCACAGCCGAATTGAGGTAAATGAGAAGAAGATAACGTACATCGTGCGCTTTGCTGGGATCCATGTAATCTTCATGGTCGAGCTCCGCATCGCTGCTGACGACTGTTGCATTCTCAGTGCCAACGATACCCTCCAGTCGCTGCATAAATTGACGAAAGACTGCAATGGTAGTTTTCGGTGGCAAGACAAGTGGAGATGCTCGGTCCTCAGCATGTGTTCCGGCAGGTTGGCGGAAAGCCATTGGGCTGACGCCTTCCACGGCGATGTTGTCGTTTTGTTTCATAGTGTCAGTCCTGTGTCTTCAGACGTACGTTGATGTGCGCAATGTTTGAAGACGAAGCTCAATCACCGGACCTACGCAGCCTTATAAAACCAGCCAAGATCACGAGCTGTGGTGCTACCCCATCCCATAGCTCAGCATCCCATCCTATAGCGTCGCTAGGATAGAAGGATAGCCGCGGTAGTACACGTTCGTTGTACAGCCAAAGATGCATCCTCAATGGTCCAATCTCAAAAGCCATTCAGCTGGACGATGTTCGCACCACCGGACAAAGACCGCCAAACTTCGGAGTATTCCTCACTGCCTCGGGGAAATCACCGCATTGCGGAGTTCATGACCCCTCGTAGAACTATATTTTCCCTTGGGTCCCTGGGCCAGTTTCTGGGTTACAATACTTTGCGGGGTCGCAGTAGTGGAAACTTTTGTTGGGCCCTACAGTGCTTACTCACCAGTTCGAATACAAAGCTACATCGCCAGGTGTCATCGGTCTACCTTCGAAATTGACAAATGAGTGGGATCATCACTAGAAGCCGATACATTCACAAGTGATCGATACATGTACAAGTATGCTTCAGATTGAGTTCGTAGTTGATCTATTAGATTCCCTGCCTGCAACTTCAGGTAGCTTCCTCAACGTTTGCAATTTAGCTACACAACGTTGTGTCACAGAACATAGATCCGATATTGGCCTCCAATCGCGTACTTAATCGATATGTTTATCCACATGATGTATATGTACAAGCACCCGGTCTTTCGGACATGAGCCAAACAGCGGAGATGTATCCAGACTCATGCGTAGTGACTGACATTAGAAGCCCATACTCGATCGGGACTTCCAGCAGCGGACAATGCTGAATCGGAAGAAGAGTTCCCGGTTGCCGTGTGCTTTCTTTCAAAGTTCCTGATTGCCATGATAACTACCTTTCCTCACGCACATGGATATGGTAGATTGAGTAGATTGGCAACAGTTCTGGAAAGTTGAGTTCTTCACCAGAGTTTCACGAGGCATCTGATCTATCGTTCTTGTGTGCAACCATCAAAGAAGCCATGCCTTTGCACCCCAGTGTCGGCCTGACAATGCCTCAAGTTGCACCAGTGGGCGGGCTCGAGATTTTGGGAAAGCATGTTCCTGCTGGTTGTGACATCGGTATGAACGCCGCGGTCGTAGGGTACAACGAGGACATCTTTGGTCCGGATGTCGATGGATTTCAACCAAAGAGATGGCTGGGGAAGAACGCTGCTACTCTGGACAAGCATAACCTCATTTTCGGCGCCGGCACGCGCACTTTTATCGGCAAGAATGTAAGGCATCCCAGTGATGGTCTCAGAACAAGTCACATCCGCTAATGAACTCTGTTCCTTGTCTAGATATCGCTGAGTGAGATACACAAGCTCGTTCCGTTGGCTTTGCAAAAATTCGACTTCAGGTTGGAAGACCCTTCAAAGCTTTGGAGGACCCACGATTTCTGGTTCAAGAAGACCACCGGCATTCGTGTGCGCGCTCACGGTCGTCATTCATGCATCTTGTTCGCTCGCCTCTGCGTTTGTTTCGAGACCAAACCATTTCATCGTCGGAGCGTTCTGTCGGATCTTGTGGCGGAAGAGTGCGCAGGAATTAGAAGAGTCTTGCAGTCCAGAAGCGTCTCATTGGCATTATGTAGTGGTTGCGATCATATCTTGATAACCCGAATAACGCAGTAAATCCGTATGCTCACTGGTTCAGTTGCTGTAAAAGTCTCAGGCGATCCGCATTAGGCCGCAGGAGGTGTCGTAGATGAGGTCTCGCCTTGGAGGACAACAGCAAGAGCGTAGCATATGCATACTGATCGCCATTCTTGTAAAAGCCAAGAGCGTCCCATTCGCTATTCGAGAGTGCGAGCTTATGTAGCTTCGTCCATTCCTCGAACCAAGTATTCAATGCAATTCGTATGTCCGACGTGATAGTGCTGTAAGGGTGCTGCATTTCTTCAGTAGAGTTTGAACGAGATAATTGTACGGTGAGTGCGGCGTTGGCGTAGCGATAAAGCACTGCATGGCGGTTACTGCCGTCAGCAGACGCTGGGTATCATGGATATCATGGGTTCTGTCGTCATGAAGGATGGCTTACTGTGTACGAGCACGAAAGTGTCGAGCATTGTCAGGCCTAGATTTCGGTTTGGGTCCGCCGATCTTGTGGTGAACATAGCACTAAAGGCTTGCTGGGCTGTCAAGGAGCGCTTGAAGGAGAAGTCCGGATGTGTGAATGGATGCACCGCATCGAAGACATCTTCACAAGAGGGCAAGTCAAACTCAATCTCGGGATCCCAGACTCGGAGCTGCAATCCTCGGAAGAACAGAAACGCACAGTCAGTCAAGACTATGTAGTTGGCGGTCCTGTTCGAATGTTGCCGATTAGTGGAAGAGCGAACAGCTTATTGATCCAAGCAAGGTCCACTTACCGAACGCGACATTCTTTTGCAAGCCACAGAGCTTCAGTGCGCCTGTCATCCAGAGACTGCGCAGAGGTCATCAAGCCTAGTAAGCGTGCACTCTATGCGATGAGTTGTCATCAGATACTACCTAGTTTCAATGTACACGCAAATTGCTCTCACCTCAACTACGATGTCGAAAAGTCTCGTCGAGGCTCTGAGTTTCTGCGCACCAGTACCTGTCCAGAACAGGGTAATGACCATCGTGAAAGCTGCTTGGATGATCTGGAATTCTTGCTCTTGCTCATCATCGCTTGCGCTGCTTGTGTCTCCATCAGCTGAAGGGGACAATGGCAAGCAAGAGAAGATGTACGACTCGACATGGTCGATGACCGCGCTCGCCATCAGGCGTTCCGCCGAATCTGGGCTGTACATCGCACCAAGGAGAACGACTGCCAGAACTAGTGATTCATCGCACACGTCGAAGCCAAAGGAAGGTCGATGTACGATTCGACAGTTGAGATGCCAGATGTCGAAGTAATATGTAACAAAGCGGGCCACACATGATGGGCGGCACAAGTCCTGCAATTGCTGTTGGGCCTCGAGGCGAACGTCGTCTGGCAGAATCTGTAGCGTGGGTGCCTTCATCACACTCATCGCAAGCCGCTCTGTGTCGGCTTCAGTACAAGAAAACTTTGTCGTCTCGTTGGTGGAGATGGCACCTTGCGGCTCGACGGATGCACAGCGTGTTGATGATCCACGGGATATCAGAGGAAAGAAGTCAAAGTCCAGCACGCTGTTCAAGAAGTCCTCGTCCAGACCCCGGAACGGTGTCTGCGCGGAGCTATTATATGCATCCCGCCAGCCAGTGGTCCTTCCGCCCGTAGACTCGTCCGGATTTGTAGGCTCAGGAAAATTGAACTTCGAAAAAATGTGCTGGTAGTCTTCAGATAGCAGGAATGCGACTGAAGGAGGATAGTGCGAAGTCGCCTGTGGCGGCAATCTGTCGCTTACTAATGCTGATGCTGTTGCTTTTGCTGTTGCTGTTGGTGGAATGTTTGAACATGCGTGTCTTCTCACCCCACTACTACATGACCCACATGGCGACATACCATCACAGAAGAGCTTCTTGCGTGAGCACTGTTCGTACGCATCATCAGAAATGTCCATGAAGCAATGGACAGACGACTCACCCGAGCACACGAGTGCCTTAGCCTTCCACGTCTTGCGCCTACATCCTGCGGTATAGGCTCATTGCCTCGAGATGGACAGCGGATGACATGTCGCTTGAGAACGTCTCTATGGTGGCTTTAGCATCTCTGTTTAATCTGGACGATGTCACAGCATGCTGAGACTGACTTCCGAGAATACCGACGTGCGCAGAAGTGGCACGTAAGGCGCGTGTCAGATCTTCCGCTCATCTCTGACAGGCTCAAGTTTTTGTCACATGTGGTGAGGCCAAATCTGTTGGGACATGCGATTGTTCATGTGGACTGTGATGCCGTCAATGGGAGCGTGTGACGATGGACTTAGAGTGCCGTTGACCGTCGTGGTGGGCAAGCAAAGGAGCATTTGCTGCCTACATCTCCAGAGACAGAGTGATTGTAATAACAACGCAAGTGGGCGAAACGTCGAAGACAGTAAAATCCAGTTGTATTCCAGTGTTGACAGATAGATTGACTACCATACAAGGAGGATGTGTGGCAGGAGCGACCATCGACAACGTGCATGACGTGTGATGGTTCCCTCGTTAGGGTTGAGGGTTGGGGTGATGCGTTTGCCACATATTTTTGTGGAACAAACTCTATCGCAGTAACGGTAAATGTACGTCGTCGTAATCAATAGAGCAGACATGTGAAGTCAAATGAGCTGTGTGTCTCTTGTTGGGCTGTTCTGGACTATGTCCATCGCTAGCGTTCGACCGATGTACGATGCATGGTGAAAATTACATGATTGTGTCGAAAAGCAATGTTCATTGCAAGATGAATGTTTATTGTCAGACGGCAACAACGATACTTAAGGAGAGAGCTTAGATGACGACGAATAAGACAGTGTGATTATTCACCAAAGTACCCAAGGTTTCGATGTATCAACTGCTTGTTAATTGCGAAGACATGATCGTTATGTTCTGGGAGAAGAAAGAAACGGCTCGATTCAAGCTGCGTGCTAATCACGAAGTGTCCAACTGTGATCATTTTGTTTTGAGCGACAAGAGAGAAATCTCAACTCCAACTGCTTTCTGACCACAAAGTATACAGTGGTGGTCATCTCGATCTGAGTGTTGAGAGTTTCGCACCGCATATACTTTTCTCAATCTAGAAAGTATGCCCAGTTAATAACAGCCAAACACGCCTGGTTCTAAAGCTTAGTAAGAATACTTACCCAATCTGTCTCGACGTCCGGATAGTCCTAATCCGTGCCCAGGCAACGGCATCTGAAGCTTCCTGACGTGCATGTGTGTATCCTCGCATACGACATACGAACAACTTCAAAGCAGCCGAGGCTGCGTGATACAAAAGCTGTATACAGTCAAGCATTGGCAGCGATGGCCTTACTTGCAATCATCGCAGCGGTATCCACTTGGTACCGTCTCGCAATCGCAAAAACCTCTTCAGATATCACGAAGCGCTACTGTGCTGTCACACGCAACCAGCAGTACGAGCAGCAGCCGACTCCATTCAATCGTCCATTGAAACAATAGATCCAAACCCAAGCGACAGTTCAAGCTCGACGTCCGAGAACGAAGTTCGAGTATGCACAGCACCTAATCAGAGCATTTCGAGTCGTGCGACAACCATACACTCTCCTAGCAGTAGTCCACCGGCCCGCCCGCCAGCAGAGAGTTACAAGGAGCGCGTGGAAGGAAGCCGTGAAGCCGCAAGGCCCGCAAAACCTCAATTGCACAGTGATGGCCAAAAGCAGCGACGTGCATCATGGAAACACCGCGCTAACCCGCAGTCTGCTGAATGTTGAACTGAAAGCGTCAAAGCATGAAGCGTGAAGAGTTAAAGGTAGCAGCGAAGCTCGACGAGTTTGGAATTCTGTGCGCCTCGAGGCGAGACGGCGCCGAAGTTTCGTATGATCAGACCTCGGGGCAACGAGATTCGGTTCTGAAATGATTTGTGACGAAATTCGCGTGCACGCGTGGGGAAGGAGCAGTATGTACCTATGGATGGAAAGCCTTGCTGGACGAAACAAGGCATTAGCCATGCGGCACGTTTTGTCGATGGCGAATGCCTGCTTTCATCCAAATGCGATGATGTGCAGGACGAACGTTAGGGGTAAGGCCTGCCATCGCCAGTTCCCTTTCCGACGTGTGGGAAAATTTGTTCGTCAGTTAGAAAGAATAAAGCGGACCTGTGGGTTGTGCGAGCAAAGGATTCATTCTAAGCACATGCACCGTGATGATGGTTGCAGGGAATCGAGCATCATGCAGATCAGGAAGCAGTGGAGAAGCTGCCTACGATCCTTGACCTCTCCAACCTCGACCAAGTTTTGATACTTCGCGAGAACTTCAAACGAGTGTGCTGAGAAGTGGTTGCGATCTGCTGGCTTAATCTGTAGTAGAATGTGCACCGAGTGACGGGGTTAGGCTGGAGGCCTTGTGCCTGAAGATCACGTGTTTCTGGCGCAGGATGACAAAATCGAGAGCACCACGGCACTTTGCAAGATCCTCCGAGAGAATGGGTTCGGAACAATTCCCGATTCATGTTAGCCATTCGATCCAATGATGAGAGAAAGAAACTCATGCTCGCTTATAAGGTGCTGCCCAAAGTGTCATCATCGTAATAACGACGAACTACCGAGGCAGGCTCTCATGTTCGACGCGCGGTCGACAGTACCGTGCAACGTGATTCTAGATAAGAGGAAGAGACGGGTGTGAGCTTGAACACACGAAAGACCCACCTCCACGAGAGTATGCAATCTAAGAGAACCAACGGCGCTGTCGATCATAAAGTATGAAATAGCCGGCACAGCGCGGCAGTATCTCGAACGCATACGCTGATGATCAGATAATTCTTGGTGAATCGGACATCTGATGAAATACGACCTGACAAAAGATCTAGGCGCCGCCGTTGGATTTGATCAGAGACCGCCATCGGTAGTGAGAGACGGCTTGGGATATCTTCAGACCTCGCTGCCCTGTGCGCTTGCTCCGGATTTTTGCCTGCGGACGCCAGCACGGTCGATGGTGGCAGTGGAGGAGCGGATGTAATGTGCTCGGGCTCTCGAGTCGGGCCATTGACGGTCGCTGGCTCGGTAAGATACGGTGCGCAGACAAGATCGAGCGCGAGAAGCTCATTTGGCGTGCGCTGCACAAGCGGTGAAAACGAGATGAGGGGAAATGGCACGGCGGGAGAGCGGTCGCCATCTTAAAGAAATGTGATGTCTTGCAGTTTCAGGGGACAGCTGAGACGCGTGACAGCACTGCTATTGAAACGCGCATGTATATGTGCGCGCTTCCACACTTCCCATTGCTGACGCATGGGACCAGCTCCACGGTATAGGACGCACCCGGCGGAGAGGATGGCGGGCGCACACTGGGCGGGCCAAGGTGCAAATTGCCCGTAGCTTCTAACACTAATCGTCCTAATGGCTCCTGCGATGAGGTCGCGGCTGCCGGCAATTCGTGTGCTCACACTAGAAGCTCCACTGATTGATGTAGCAGTGAGTCGTTGTCGTAGTCAGTTGGTGATTTCAAAAATAATATCTGGGTTTAGCGACCGGTTATTGCGTGAGTAAACGGGCGGAACTCGGGGTGTCACAAGGACGGCACTTAAGGACATGTTGCATATATGCATACACATCCAAACATAGGTCTAAGATGATGCGTACAACTCGAGCCGGCCCACGAGGAGCTGACCGCCATGACATGCACGACATATGCACTTGGAGTCGGTGTGGCTGCATCCTTGCATGTGCTATACCTCCAACATCGGATTCTCGGAATGCGGTTCAGATGTGAGATATCGTGTAGTTGAGCGATCATATAGCACAAGGAGTCGGAACGAGGCAGCCCTGTGGAACTACTAGCCACTCTGCCTCCACCACATGCAGGGCCAGGGCCCAGGGGCACGGTCAAGAGTGAATCGAGACGCTTGGACGCCGGCCACAAAAGGCACTATGCACAAGACGAGGCACGAGCTATAGTACTAGTATACGGGACTAGCAGCAACCCTGAGAGTAGTGTGAACAGGGGCGTTTGCGGACGGACGCACTGTAGATCGCCCGGCGTGATGCTCCATGCTCCGTCACCTCAAGTCGCTCGCTGCGTCTGTCCATCGTCATGGCGATAGGGCGAAGGGGAACAGAGCTGCCGGGCGCGCGAGCAGTAGTAGCGCTTGCACGAGCGCTCTGCTAGCAAGAGCACGAACATTGTGCGAGGACAGGGACTAGGAGGAGAGGAGGGGAGAGTTGGAAGCAGGAGTCTGGTCTGCTGGGCTGGCCAGACATTGGTGCGCTATCCGAGTGACGACGATCGATGGGGAGTCGTGCGCCGGCACGTGGAGCGCGTGTGTATGAGGTGTGTGCTGGGTTCGGCGGGCGACTCATATTATTACTATAGTGGCCTGGTTCTGTGCTGGTGCCGTGGCGTCTCCCTGCTTGCTTGGTTTACTACTGCTGCTGGCCGCTGAGTTGGAGTGTCTCGCTGCTTCATCTTGCCACCAGACACGGTACGCCATCGCAGCACGATCTGCTGCTGCTGCACCGTTGTGCCATCCGCCGTCTGTTTCTTCTGTGTCTGTCTGAGCAAGGGGAGCCAGCAGCCGAAACCCACCAAACCTTACATGCGCGCTGGATCCCACCTCGTCTGACGGGTGCCCAAGGCATCGCTCTTATTGCAACATTGGAAGAAAGGAAGGCGCGAACTTGCTTGCTTGCCGGCTCTGCAACGCACGCCCGATTCGGCACCACTCGACATTGCCAAACTCACTCGCTCTCTTCACTACTACCGACTATCGCTACCCTCTCACTGGACCAACCAATTGTTACGCCTCGCTGTAGTCAGGCAGTCAACAAGCCGATACACGTTGATTCTCATCCTGACCAGACCTCACAACCCCGCCAACTCACAGCTGCATACTAAAGCCAACCTCGATCAAACCCTCGTCTGAGGAGTTGGGTCCCGCCACCCGCGCTTTACTGATAAACATCTGGAGCCCACTCCAAGAAGGAAGTCCTTGACCATTGACCGCAGGAGCGCTTCATTGCGAATGTAAGTCTGCCACCTCGAAGCCTCACGCAGGCTCAATTCACATTCCTCCGACACCGCGGAACGCCACACAGGAAAACACGCTGATGGCCCAGCCCTTGACAGAACCTAGCTGGAACGTGCGAGGCACCTCGAGCCGAATCACTTCCCGTCAGTTCTTCGTCGTCTCATATGGACCATTCTGGTAGTCACTGTGTGTGTTAAAGCCTACAACTAGCTCGCGCATTCACCAAAGCGAAACGGAAATGAAAGATTACGGCGACGCCATGTGGCCCAAACATCAATCACATACCAACAAAGGCATGGCTGCCTCGAGGGACGACTCCCGCCGACCTGCGCCGCTGGCCACCCTGCAACCCAGAAAGGCTGATGCGAACCAACAACATATTACGCCTCCAGAAACCCCAGTTAGCCCAGAACCTGGTGTCGCACGCACAGTCACGCCTCAGCCTTTATTTCACAACTATCTTCGTGTCCTCCATCCCTTCGACCCTTCCACGGACCCCACGACCAACACCGACGAGGACTCAATCACAGTAGCAATCAAACAGGGCGATCTGATCCTCGTGCACTCAATACATGAGAACGGGTGGGCTGATGGCACCCTCTTCTCCTCCGGCAACAGAGGCTGGGTGCCCACAAACTACTGCGAGGCCTACGACCACCCCTACATCCGAAACCTGTTGAACGCCATGACACAATTCTGGGATCTACTGGAAGACAGTGAAGAAGCAAGCTTTGGTACGTTCATGCGACAAGATTACATCAGAGGGTTGATTGCGGGTGTAAGATACCTTTTGGAGCACGCCAGCTGTCTACACAGGGACGCGGCGCTGGTGCAGCAGAATGTGGGAATCCGGCGGATGCGCAAGGGTCTGCTTGCCGATCTGTCGTCAATGGTGCAGAAGGCGAGGGAGCTGCAAGAGGAAGCGAGCCAGCCTTATGCTGGCGAAATTGTGCCCATCGTCCTTGACGAGCTCATCACCAAGGCTTTCAGAGTAGTGACACGCGCCGTTCGTTTCGTGGATGCATGGACCCAAGAAGCCATGACTGGCCCGAGGAGCGACTGCAGCGCGCGATCAGATGCTGCCACGATGTCGCCTCTGGACGTCTACTTCGGGACAACGCCATCGAATACGGTCCAACCATCTAACGAAGCTGGCCAACCTAGTTCTGCTGACTTCTTTTCCGACGACGAGCAAAATGACAGTGAACAATTGCCCAAGGTCGCCTCCATACTAAAGTCGGCAGCGAAACGTCGGTCAGTCATTCACACGCCTCGGACTAGTGGCACATCACATCGTCTTTCCCTCGTACGTGAAGAGCGACGATCAGGAACCACGGCGTCCGAGCAACTGTCTCAGGCTCAGGATCTTTGTATTAGCCACATCGGCAAATTCTTGGGCCATCACCTCCACTCTCGTTCACACGCAGAGTTGGTAGATTCCACTAGATCCCTGACCCAAGGATGCCAAAGGATGGTGTTCGTGATGGACCATGTCAATAACGGCAACGGCGAGCCCTCCAAGTCTATGGAACACGCCAAAGAATCTCTACTAGAAGTGCTGAAACAGCTTGTGGACTCGACAAAGGAAGTATTTACCTTCTCGGACCTTCCAGAGGACGACGCAGTCATTATGCCGGAGCAGGCCAATCGCTTGGTTGCTGTTGGCACCAGTCTAATACGTGCTATCGGTGAGTGTGTCGCACAGACTCGTACTCGCTTGGAGCAGATGGGCGACTTCCAAATACCCGAGTTACCAATCAGTGAAACTGCGCCCATGAACACTCTGGATGACCTTGAAGTATCGCCCACTTCGCACTCGCCTGCAACATTTGCCCCAGCAGAGCCGATGAGCGACGCAGCGCGAAAGCGCAAGACTTTGCCACCCCTTCCGCCGGTGGACACGCGCATGTCTCATCTCCATCCTCTTATGAACGACCTTGGTATGCCATCTCCGGCCATCACAATCTCCACAGAGAGCCCGCTTGCAGGATCTGCTGTGGAGCACACTCATTGCAGAAGCTCTTCAACACAAGTCAGCGAGGCCGGCCCTATGAAGGGTGGATTCCCCTTTCGGTCGGATACTACTGTTGCGGAGCGCAAAGACAGCGTCAGCACTTGCGTGACCGAATCTTTCAGCACACAGGCCAGTATGTCTAGGGACTCTGAAATGAGCACTGTGTCCGAAGTCTCAACCAGGGCTTCGACACCTGATTGCCGCAAGAATGACAGCCTCAACCCTGTGTTGCTCACAAGCTTTGGCAGCATCTCAAGCATCACATCCGTTAACACCGAAGCAAGCAACGAAGCCGATTCTGCGCTACTACAGAAGACATACGCACATGAGTTGATCATGAACTCCCAAGGACGGGTAATAGGCGGCAGTCTCAACGCCATGGTAGAGCAGCTCACGACCCACGACACCACTCCCGACCTGAACTTTGCCACGACATTCTATCTCACTTTCAGATTTTTTACGACTGCTCGTGACTTGACCCAGGCGCTCATAGAGCGTTTCGATTACGTAGGAGACAGCACAATGATTGGCAAACCAGTCAGGCTGCGAATTTGCCAATGCTTCAAAGGCTGGTTGGAGACTTACTGGAATGCCGACGCCGACAAGGAAGCCTTGGAAGATATCAAAAACTTTGCCCTGAACAAACTGAAGCCCCACCTTCCTTCAGCAGCTGAGCGTCTACTTGAGCTCACCAGGAGGATAACTTCTGCATACGAAAACGGTACAGTCGTCGAGCCATTGGTGTCTGGAGTTGGCAAGACCAGCATGCTGGTCGACACGAAGCGCGACACCGACTCAGCTGTGCCTAACCCGATTATGTCCAAGGCATCTCTCAATATGCTGAAGAATCGTCCGGAGAATCCTGGCGATTTGAACATTTTGGAGTTCGATGCGTTGGAGATTGCACGACAGTTGTGTCTCATGACATCACACTTCTACTGCGAGATCAAACCCGAGGAATTGCTCAGATTGGGATCCAACAAAAAGCCGACAACCCCAAAGTCAAGCAACGTACTCAACTTGCAAAAATTCAACACTGACCTGGCATATACTGTCAGCGACACCATTTTGGCTCCCACCGAGGCCAAGAAGCGCGCTCTTGTAATCAAACACTGGATTCGGATTGCTGGATGCTGCTTGGAGACCCGTAACTTCGAGTGCATGATGGCAATCGTGGAGTCGTTGCGAACGTCAATGATCCAGCGATTGAAGCGCACTTGGGAAGTTGTTCCAAAGAAGACAAAAGCCAAGTTTGACGAGCTGAAGGCTATCGTCGACGTTGACGAGAACTGGAAGTCTCTGCGACATCACGTGAACGAAGCCAGTGCACCCTGCTTGCCGTTCTTGGGAATCTACCTCACCGACTTGACCTTCATTGTGCAAGGCAACCCATCGGTACGCCAGATTCCAGGATCGTCTTCCGTTGGCAGCGACCACGCCATCTCTGTCATCAACTTCGACAAGTACGCAAGGATGGCTAAAGTTGTCGGTCAGATCCAGCGCTTCCAGGTCCCCTACCGCTTCCACGCCGTACCTGAATTGCAATCCTGGCTAGAGGCTTACCTGCAGCGCATGCGAGAGTCCACCGCCGAGATGTGCGGCTCCTTCCACCGTCGCAGCCACGTGCTAGAGCCTAAAGACGAGCACAGGCCTTCGCTTCCCATCAACACACTCATGCCGCCCCGAGCTATGACCAGCGAACCTGTCACGCCCGTCGAGAGACCCAAGACGGCACACGACGAAGACAAGCCGGAGCCTGTGACCAAAGACCACTCGCGCATGGATCTCTTCTGGAAGAACAACACTTTCGGTTTCAAATCTGCATTTGGCGGGCGCACCGACGTCAACACACACGCTGGATAGACGATACTTCTTTGGTTAAGGAGGGACCGCAGCTAGCACCACACTTTTGCTTTTCCTTGACGACTTTCTTGTATTCCGCTGCTTTCTTAACGATGATACCCAAACACTGGCGGGGAGCTTTTCTTGCTTCTTCAGAAGCAAAAAGGCACGATCTTTTTCCTTTTCCTTTTTCTCACGCGCTTCACGGATGGGAGAAAGTCATGTATGAGCACGCTGCCTTCCTGTCCCCTTTCCTTCACAGGCGGTTGGAGAAGAAGTGAGGATGGGTGAATGACAGGGCAAGGCGTGCCCTTTGATCGGGATTTGGAGAAGGAGATCAAGGGTAATTTGTATAGTATATTACGTCCTCCAGCAGGAACGAAATGAGTAGCCCGTTTCCTACAGACAGACATCGAACCACAATTTATTGCACGTGAAAGAACAAAAAGAACCGAGCATCGTGATACGTACGTATATATTGGATCGACCTGCACGAGGCTTCTAGCGTGGAGCCACCAGCGCGGTTTTCGGCTAGACTCTAGACTTTTGTGGCTGGCACGGGCCTGTACTAGTGCCGGCAATGGCTCCGCGCATGCCCACCAACACTCGCGAGCGAGTGCCGTGCAGCTCAATGATCCTTTATGCTCAATGACCAAGGCCTTCTTGTTATCGTATTATCTATCTATAATCACGTATATGGCTTCTGAATACCACCAAATCGAGGAGCGTATCGCTGAGGCAATGGATTATCGCTCCACCACGCAAATCCCTATTACAATCACCAAATTAGCTACTATGTTCGACGTACCCTACCAACGCTTGAAGAGGCGCCTACAAGGTCGTGCCTCACGATCAACACGACCTCCTACCAATATGAGACTCAGTAGTGACCAAGAGGAGGCCATACTTACCTATATGAGACGTTGCGAGCGTCTCGGTGTTTGCGCGCGCGCGCGCGCGATCACGATCAGTGCCAATTCAATACTCCGCCGGTCTCACGAAGGTGACAGCCTACCACCAACAGTGACTCAGCAATGGACCCTACGCTTCTTACAACGTCATCCTACCTTCGTCAAAAGGAAGCAGAAAGGCCTAGAGTCGCAGCGCGTAGCTGCCTATGATCTTGAGGATACTGAGGAGTGGTTCAAGCGACTTGGTACGCTGATTCAAGAGCATGGTATTCAACCTGAAGATCTATGGAACATGGATGAAACAGGCTTCCGTATTGGTGTTAGCAAAGGCCAATACATACTTACGGAGCATCCCGAGAAGTCACACATACTACCAAGCAGTGAGAATAGAGAGAGCCTTACGGTGGCAGAAGCAATCAACGCAGCTGGCGAAGCAGTACCTGCAATGCTTGTAATCACTGGCAAGCTACACCAAGCAGCATGGTTTAAAGGCCTCCACGACGACACGCTCGTAGGAGTCGCAGATACTGGCTATATGAATGACGAGCTAATGCTTGCGTGGATTGCGCACTTTGAGAAGCACTCAGCTCATCGCCAACGAGGTACCTGGCGGCTACTACTGCTCGATGGCTACGGCTCGCATCACACGCTCGAGTTTATCAATTACTGCGAAGAACACTATATTATCCCCTTCGGATTGCCCTCTCATTCAACGCACTTCTTACAGCCTCTTGACGTCGTGGTTTTTCAGCCATATAAGCATTATCATGCAGAAGCTATTGATCGATCTGCACGGCTCGGATGCAGTGATTATAACAAGCTTGAGTTCTTTAACGACTTCGAATACTTCAGGAGGCAGGCTCTATCCCCTTCAACAATCAAGGCTGCATTTGAGAAGACTGGTATATGGCCATTCAATCCGACTCCTATCCTTGAGTACGTACGAGGTCGCCTTGAAGCAATTGAGGCTCTTCGAACACCAACACCACCAACAACGCAGTCATCAACAACACCTCGTACGATCAGAACACTCAAGCGTCGCTTTGATGCAATCTTAGACGATGAGATGATCGATCCAGCATTGCGTGATCGACTCTCACCGATCCTACGTGGTGCAGCAATTCAGGCTCTTGAAGGGGCTGAGGCAATTGATGAACTACAATATACTACTGTGGCATCTGCAGCACGTACTGCTCGGAGCCTGCAAAAGCGTACTCACCTACAACGAGGTGGTGTTCTTACAGGAGCACAAGCACGTAAGATGGTGCAAGAGCGTGATAATAATGATCTTGAGAAGCACCGTGTTGCAATACGACGAGCAGATGAGGCTGATTTTAAGAAGCGTTGCAAACGTGTATTATCTCAGATTCAACCTGTGAATTGGAGGCCACTACACAAGCAGCATCGCATTAAGATTACACCTATTTGGCTCCATATAATGGATGAGTTATTAGATAGAAGGTGGCATCTTAACAAGGTGGTCATTGAGCATAAAGGATCATTGAGCTGCGCGGCACTCGCTTGCGAGTGATTACGCGGCCACCGGAGGTGTTGCCGGCACTAGTATGGTGTGCGCGTTGTGTTGCACGGATGCTGTCATAATACTGCTTCTCCACTCCCTTGGAGCTACGTAAGTGTGCTCTGCCTCGCTGTCACATGTCAATTCCCGTGGCCTGCTTGCTGCGCTGCTTGCTGTGCTGCGTGCTGCGTGCTGCGAAGTGTCGGTCTGGGATTCTCTTCCCACCTGCGTCTCGCTTAATTTTCTATACCCGGACTATTTATTTATTTGTTTCCATTATCACGCTTCCTGCTATACTTACTCGTGAGAAGACGTGCATGCCTGAGCGGTGTGGATTCGACGTGCTGTCGGACACTTCGATACTCCTGTGCTTCCGGGGATACCAACGAGGGGGTGACGCGCTGGTGCTTTCTCGGAACCTTACTTGTGACGGAGAGCACGTGAGCCTGTATACGGTCGAGGAGCTTCCTCACGAGCATTGAACGTCAGTCGTTGCTAGTACCGTGCCATACTCCCGGCAGTATCGGCAAAACGTCAAGAGGAGGCGGACAGTGCAAGACGCGGATACACAGGGAAACCACGCCAGGATACAAACGGCAGCCGCAATATGGAGGCGATACCCGAGAACGACGGGATGCAGTCGCTGCGACAGCAGTTGCTGCAGATCAAAGAGCTCGCGCTGTCGACGGAAGAGAAGGCCAAGCGCATGCACGAGCTCATGACCCGCGACTATCTCGAGCACATGGCCGCGTTCAAGCCTCTCTCGCCCACCGCATCTACCTCTCCGCCACAGACACCTCTCGAACCCGAAGGCAGCACTCTAGCACCGTCTGTGAACCCGGATAATCCCTACAACATACGACCCGGCGACCTCGAAGTGGCCTACAGCCCGCTGCCCGCGAATCCTACAGATACGCATGATCACGATGGCATGGAAGAGGAGGACACAATTCCCGACCTGGGATGCATGCACTACAAGCGTAACGTCAAAGTCCAATGCTTCGACTGCAAGCAATGGTACGCCTGCCGCCACTGCCACGACGCCGCGCACGACCTGCCCTTCGCCCACAACCTCAACCGCAAGAAGACGCAGAACATGCTCTGTATGCTGTGCCAGACGCCGCAACCCGCCGGAGAGACGTGCATGAAGTGCGGCGAGTACGCTGCTTGGTACTACTGCGACAAGTGCAAGCTGTGGGACAACGACAGCAACAAGCGCATCTACCACTGCGATGACTGTGGGCTTTGCCGACTTGGAGAGGGCTTGGGCAAGGACTTTGTGCATTGTCGGCGCTGCAATGTCTGCATTTCGATCTCGACGTCGGATGCGCACCCTTGTATTGAAAGAGCTACGGATTCGGATTGCCCGCTGTGTCTGTCGTATCTGTTCGAGTCGCCTACGCCTGTGGTAAGCTTGCCGTGTGGCCACTACATGCATGGTTCCTGCTACAAGGATCTCATGGCCGTGACGTACAAGTGTCCGGTCTGTAGCAAGAGCGCTGTGAACATGGAATTGCAGTGGCGGAAGCTGGATGATGAGATCGCCATGCAGCCCATGCCGGAAGAAGATGGCGAGCTGGAGGACTTGCTACCGCATCTCGAGGGCGTTACGACGAATGAGACTCAAGATGTTGCCGAGACTACTGCGCCTCTTCGCCGTCCTCGAAGAGCTTGGATTAGCTGCAACGATTGCAATTCTCGATGCTGGACTCCCTTCCACTGGCTTGGTCTCAAATGCCATTACTGCGGAGGCTACAATACAAATCAGATGCCTCCAATGGTGGGTCGTGAAACGGAAGCAGATCGTCTCATCAGACAGCAACAACTGCAGCCACGGCAGCACGACTTCACTGGTAACTCTGTCCTGTTGGATGCTGGTATTGGTGTTGGCGCGCCTTCTTCAGACGACGGCCGTCGAGTCGATAGTGCTTACGGGATGCCATCCTCGCCTTCGAACCTCCATCCAGCGACTGCCGCTGCACTCGGCGGCTCACCAAGCTACAACGTCGAACGCAGAGCCAGCGGCGCCCACTCACCACGCCGCTACTTCGTCCAGCCCGACGAACCTCGCCGCGCCTCCTTCACAACACCACGCTTCTCAACACCAAGCATGCCCAGCATGTCCAACATGAACCTCCCGCGCATACCGGACCTGCCCTCTCTACCAGCAATGCCGAACCTTCCAAACATGCCCAACCTACCAAACCTCCCGAACATGCCCAACATGCCCAACCTTCCAAACATGCCCAATATGCCCAACATGCCCAACATGCCCAATCTCCCTGCCATGCCGCACTTCTCCAACATGCCCAACCTCGAGCTCCCTCGCTTCAGCCCCTATGAAATGGTCCAGGCCCTCTCCCGCAGCCTCAGCCCTATGCGCTACTACATGGAAGGCCTCGACATGTCGGACCTCGAACGCATGGGCGGCATGCCGCGTCCGCCTCTCGCTCGCCGCTCTCACTCGGAAGTTCCGGCAGGGACGCCGGAGGATGAGGCGCTGGAGCCGGAGGAGAAGAGGCCGAGGACGACGGAGGATTTGAGGGCTGCGCCGAGATTTTGGGAGGGGACGGCGGTTGTGTCGTCGAGTGAGGAGGAAGAGGAGGGGAGTGGGAGTGAAAGTGAGGAGGAGGATGATGATGATGATGAGGATGATGATGGGGAGGATTTGGCTGAGGATGATGGTGAGGACGAGGGGGATGATCCGTTGGCGTTGTTTGGACATCGGTAGAAGGGGGATGTGGATTGGATTTGAAGGTGGCTGTCTAGGTATGGATCAAGAAACATGCATTGCGGACAAGTTTTAGAAGCTTAATGTCAGTAATACCAGACGTCTATGCTCTGGTCGCCGATGGAAATCTGTATACCCACGAACACCTTTAATCTACCACAGCCTTTGCTCCGGATGGTCTTCGCTTTGTCATTCAGCCCGTCCCTTTAGTCACGCAGATTATCCAACGGAATCTTCAAATGCTTTCAAATGATCGTTGTCGAGCATTTTGGATATTATGCCTGTTAGCTCTGCGGGCAGATCCCGGAGGGCATGGGGACCTGACATTGTATGTTGGAAGTCCACCGAGCCGCTGTCGATGTCGCTGCTATCGTCGCTGATATCGGCGAATTCGGCCTCGTCGCTGGTGCTCATGTCGAGGTCGCTGGTACTCATTTCGTGGGATGTTTAGAGTTCAGTGGATGTGGTTGTGGCGATGAAAGTTGTGTCTCGATTGGAAGCTTCGTACGGTGTCGTCTACATGGAAGACGAAACTCAGCCAGTCAGGCTTTTGGCACGTGACGCGACGTTACGGGAGCAAGTGAACGGCGTATCGCGCGCTTTCCCCAGCCTTCACATTGGCATCCGTTGCAGATTTGTATCACGAATTTACGGTGGAAAGTTGATTGTTCGGTTGGTTGTAAGTTCCATTGAATCATTACTAGTATTATGACACGCTGTACTCTGTTCATCGGCTGATCCCTAAGCAGCCACGCACCCGTTCCCTCACGCCAGCCTCGCTGCTGCCGATGAGCCCGCCTCTAAAAAACCACCTCGTCCAATCAAATAGCAACACCGAAGGCTCGCAGAACAACCTCGAGCGCTGACTTCGCGTGCTGCGATTGAAGAAAGTCCGAGCCGATCCATTCTTCGAGATCTCTGGGTTCCCCTTGTGTGCGAATCTCATCAGGAAAGCAGAGACAGTTGCTCTCACCATTGTTGTCCGGGAGTTGCAAGTAGAGGAGCTTGATGCACGAAACATTGGTCGAGTGCATAGCCTTGAAGATGTCTAGCCAAGAGGACATACCGCTGGATCTCCCGGTCAGAGTGACCTCGCCCAAGAACAAGTGGTCCAGGCTGTGCTTGTGCGCCTCTAGCACACCGAGGAGAATTGATGTCTTCACATGCGTATCTATTAGAGTCAGTCCACGCAAGCGAGGGAGATGGGGCCCCGGAGCAGCGAGACCTTTGAGCAAGACCGGAAGAGGCTTGACCATTGTCGTGGTGTGGGAGAGTCTACATTGCGCGAGTCTGACTTGCACCAGGTTCGGCATGGCTGCCAGCAGACGCTTGACATCTGCTAGGCTGGGCGCCAAACGTTTGCGCATCTCAAAGTCATCTACGCGCCATCCTACATCAATGGAGGGCGCTTCGATGGCTAGGATGGTGGCGAAGCGCTGTGCTTGGGGCAGGTTGGTTGATAGAAGCACGTCGGTCAGTTCCTGGAAGCTGCTGCTGCTGCCCGACGTCCAAGCGCAAACGTTACCGAAGAAACGTCGGCAAAATGCCATCGAAGAACCATTCCTAAGCTCGTGGCATGCGGCGCGGAAGGAGAGGAGATCTGCTGGTTTGTCGAGTGCTTGTGCCACGGCGTCGACGAGTTCGGGTGGAAGACTCAGGAGAGGCGGTGTGGTCGGTGTCGCACTTTTGTTGTTGCCCAAGGCGTTGACGGCACTGCTGTTGTTGGCACTCATGATGTCGAGTGTCTTTAGGTGCAGTGGTAGTGGAGATCGAAGTTCTGTCGGAAGCTTACTGCGGAGCGATTTATATGGCATGTAGGAACAAAGAAAAGCAGAGGGGCCACGACACCCGACACATTGTGATTGATGAAGTGTTGACAAAGATGCAGTGAATTCCATGGCATTGTTGTTGTCCCTTCCAACCTACCACGCCGGGTAACCTGAGCATACGCTTGACGTCCGACCAATCCGAGAATCCAAAAGTGAAAGCAACAGCTGCAATTTGTAAACCCTTGCTCGGCCACATCTAAGAGTCCGAGTCCCCCAATCTCCCTGCTCAACCAGTATCGCTCTTACGCTCGTAGACAAAAGGAGACCAACCATACCCTGCACGTAGCTCCCACTCCAAACGCATCTGATGCTTGCAATCTCGAAAAGCTTCCCTTCGATCACAAAACTCCTGCCTTATTGGTTCAAGTTCAATGCATGGTGACGGCAAGTGACTGCAGGATTGTGCTGCCTGTAGTCAAATTTGTGTATGTTCCAATCAGGATTCCACTGCCGCAAGCGTTGCAACAGTTCCAGCAACTCTGGGGACTGCGCAGTCAGGTATGGCATGTTGCCAGAGTCGTCGGCGATCTTGACGTTGCGAAAATTGATGTACAGAGGTTCGGTGCGATCCAAGGCTAACATGTACCCATGAGTTGTCGTCAGCACGACTGTCCATAGATGTATTTGTTAAGGTTACCTTGGTGTGTTTGGAGTAGTTCGCTCTGGTCGTCTCCGTCCACGTCTACCCCCTCGAGGATGAGATTGTGAAGTTGGAGTGTCTGAGGAGCTAAGGCTCCGATACGCTTGATCAACAGGAGTGTAATACAAGATTTCTCAGACGGTTCGATGAGAGCCGTTTGCGTGAACTCGAAGTCGTCCAGCCACGGTCTGAGGAATAGTTTTCCGTTGTATGGTTTGCTCGTGTGAACATCCGCGACACGCTTGGGGATGCGGTCGCGAAGGGGCGCCATGTTCCGCAAAGACACGTCAAGCGAGTCCGACGCCCTTGGAAGTATGAGACCATGAGTCTTGGCTTGTGCCAATACCACGTCCGACGTCTTTGTTTTAACTTCCAGGCATGCGGGTTCAAGGTTCTCCTTGCTGTGAAAGTGAATCTCGAGGATGGTATAGCGTGGGAAGAACTCGAAGGCACAGCCATCTTTGAGCTCGCGGCAGGTCGCTCGCATTGACACGAGCGCCTTTTAAAAAGAGGCATGTGTCGCGATGATGCCCAGGACTTCTGCGGGCAATCTGTGTAGGAACGTTCCAGCGATGATCCTCTCCTTGAGTTTCATGCTCCTGGTCCGCATGTTGTCGAGAATTTGCGGGAGGGCAGACTGTGGTGACTGCTGTATTGCTTTCTTGGTGTTACTGATATTTACCGAACACAAGCGGAAGTGGATAGTCGGACTGTTGGTGGTCTTGAATACAAGTGGAAGTGAACAATTGGACTGTTCGTGGTATGGAGAGCTACTCGACTCTTGGATCAGTGTTGTAAGTGCACAAGTTGTTCGTCAAGTGGAAAGCGTAGTTGAGTGGAAAGCGTCGTGGCGTGAAAAGCGCTGTGGCGTGGAAAGCGTTGTGGAGTGAGAGTCGGATGGATAGCTACGACGGTAATGAACGGGTGAAATATCGTCCACGAACGCACAGAGAGGCAGCAACAATCATGTTATGTCACTGTAGGGAGTGTATGACCTCGTCACCATAGTCAGGACAGGCATCGCCGAGTTGAGCTGCATAGAGCCGATAGAGGAGGTGTTGGAGGTGGTTGCTGTCATGTCGTTGCTGACGCCCGTCAAGAATGTTGGCATGAGCTTGATGTCAGTGCGAATGGGTGGATTGCGTGAGTGATGCGGATCAGTGATGCGAATGAAGAGTTGCGGATCAGCGATGCGGATGGAGAAGCAATACTAGGAGGGTGTAAGTATCGTGCTACGTGTACCTTGGCGATGTCGTTGCCTGACAATATCCATTGTCCGAGTCCATAGCCATGCTTACCGGTACAAGAGAACAAAGCCATGGACAATGGAATACTGCAGAAGCACAATGCACATGTCGAGTCGGGCTCGAACAAAGGCTTGTGGAAGGTCCGAGGGATTTTGTCTTCGTCTTGAAGTACATCCTTTTATTGATGGTAGAGCCGGGACCACGCAATTTGGCTGGTTCAACATCGACGATGAAATCGAATCTCGCTTGGTAAGGAAGTCATGGCCAGTGAGAGATGCACCAATATCTTGGACTCGAACGTATAGTGCTCAAGGGTTGCCAGTCGGCACACTTGGGAACGCACCAGGGGCACGCAAGCGGTCGCGATTCCGCTTCGCTATCTCGGCATCTCGTTTCTTCTGCAGTCGCATTTGGTAGAAGTTCTTCTGAAGCTCAAAGACCCGAGGACCCACGACAGCTGCCTTGGCTGGGTCTTTCTTCTTCTCAAGTTCCTTCAGCTTTTCTTCTTGCTCCTTTGCATCTTTCTCGTCTTCCTTCAGCTCGTCCTTCTTCTTGTCCTTCTCGGCATCCTTGTCCTTGTCTTTGGCCTTACGCTTCTCTGCTTTCTTGCGAAGCTTCTCTTCGTACTCTTTCTTGAGAGCTTCTACCTCCTTCTCGAGCTCTTCTTCACGCTTCTTCTTGGCAAGATCTTCCTCGTCTTTTGGAATTGCAAACTTGCGATCGGTCAGATGGCCCGCGCAGATGTGGAACCAGTCGTCGCTCTCCGGTGTGATCAACACAGTCGAAGAGGCTTTGTAGCAGATCCAGCAAGCCTTGGCACTGGTTTCGGCGACCAACCTACGGTGATATAGATTTTGTGAGGCCATGGTGGTATGTGTCGTGGTCGTGGATGTGCTTGTGTGAAGTCGAGTCTAGTCGAGTCGAACCGTATTGTCCGAGGTGATCGGCATCCAGCTTGGACCCTTACCCTAGCGAAGTCGGCGATTGACTCAACTATTTTCTGGGGTCGTGAATCAGAGGGAGCTAGTCACGATAACATTTATCTTTTGACCGGGCCATTGAGTTGCATTCCTCTTTTACATCCGAACCTTTTTATTACCATTGAATCCCCTTTCTTCAACGTACTTCCTAATACAGTCACAATCATGGCCAACGCACCTTCAGCTGGAAAGCTCTGGGGAGGCCGCTTCACTGGCGGCCAGGACCCGATCATGACCCAGTACAACGAGTCCATCTACTTCGACCGCGTCTTCTACTCGCAAGACATCCGCGGTAGCATTGCCTACGCCCGTGCCAACAAGAACAACAAGCTGCTCACCGAGCACGAGTTTTCCGAGATCGAGCGTGGCTTCAAGCAGATCCTCAAGGAATGGCAAGACGACACCTTCAAGATCCAGCCCGGCGTCGACGAGGACATTCACACCGCCAACGAGAGGCGATTGGGCGAAATCATTGGCAAGGATATTGCCGGCAAGTTGCACACAGGCCGTAGCAGGAACGACCAGGTAGCGACGGACATGAGGCTATGGCTCAGGGATCAGCTGGACACGCTTGAGGGATACCTTATCGATTTCCTGAAGGTGATCGCCGCGCGTGCTGAGGCCGATATTGAGCATGTCATGCCTGGGTACACCCACTTGCAGCGCGCTCAGCCCATTCGTTGGAGCCATTGGATGCTCATGTACGGTGCTTTCTTCTCCTCCGACTTGCAGAGGCTCCGTGAGCTCAAGGCGCGTGTCAACAAATCCCCTCTTGGCTGTGGTGCTCTTGCTGGCAACCCCTTCAACATCGACCGTGAGGCGATTGCGAAGGAGCTCGGCTTTGACGGCCTGATCATGAACTCCATGGCTGGTGTCGCAGACCGTGACTTCGTTGTCGAGTTCATGCAGTGGGGCTCGATGCTGATGATGCACTTCTCCCGCTGGGCAGAGGATCTCATCATCTATTCTTCTGGCGAGTTCTCCTTCGTCAAGCTCGCAGACGCCTACTCAACCGGCTCCTCCCTCATGCCCCAGAAGAAGAACCCCGACTCACTCGAGCTCATCCGTGGCAAGGCTGGCCGTGCTTTCGGACAAATGACTGGCCTCATGATGAGCGTCAAGGGCATTCCATCCACATACAACAAGGACCTGCAAGAGTCCGTCGAACCCATGCTCGACCACGTCAAGACTATTGGCGACAGCACACAGATCGCCACCGGCGTACTCAGCACCCTGGCCATCCAGCCCGAGAACATGCTGAAGTCGCTCACTCCCGACATGCTCGCAACCGATCTCGCCGACTACCTCGTCCGCAAGGGCGTGCCTTTCCGTGAGACCCACCACATCTCCGGCCAGTGCGTCGCACTCGCCGAGAAGGAGAACACACCCATGGACCAGCTGTCTTTCGAGCAGCTGCAGGCCGTCGATGGCCGTTTCGAGAAGGATGTTCTCGGCGTCTTCGACTACCAGAAGTCTGTCGAGATGCGCTCTGCCAAGGGTGGTACCAGCAAGAGTGCTGTTCTTGAGCAGATCGAGGCTATCAAGAAGACTCTTGCTGCCGAGTCATGAGCTGTGTATCGGCTTTTAGCTGATGGAGGCGGACAAGGCACAAGATAGTGCCATTGTTATTTACGAATATATGTAGTATTAACCAAGTCGTCGCTTTGGAGCGCTTTCAAAGAATTCAACACGCATATTCCCGATGTTCAATTTCTCTCACAATGTCTAATTGACTTTCCATAGTCAACAATTGGGGAAAGAGCACACCACTGCAGTTATCCAGATCGGTTTTCCTGACGTTGGTCATACGTGAGATCAACTGTACTCGCGCAAATGATTTCCGAGCTCCTTTGATGACTCTTTCAGTCGATGTCAGCCTGTGCTCCTGTTCTCTCACCACATACAGTCCCAGAGCTCTTTCACGTGCATGGGGCCTACGTCATTATTGAACATTGGACGTGAGTGAGTGATGAACCTCCTGCTAGCAAACCCCGAGGCGATTGCCGACGGTAGATGTCTCTATTTTTAATGCATCTGACATTCTATTCGCTAACAGTCCACCTCGTCTCCGAAGCACATGAAGCACACGCATCGACACGACGCCGATGTCGCTGAATTTCCGTACACTTTTGCAGTAAGCGATAACATACTGCCGACCACAAATCGATTGCGTGTAAACAGACAGCACCAATAACAACAACACAACCATGACCTCAGCACCAAACGAGTGGCTCTTCGCCGGTCTCTCCTCCTCCCTCCCAAACATCGAACCCTCCGCCGCACCCAAAACCAAAATCGCCAAATCCTCGAACCCCGCCGACGGTCCTCCACCATGCACAATCCTCCAACTCTCCGATTCCCAACCACCACGTCAAGTTACACCCGCCGAAGCACAAGAGAGTATTGGCTTTGAGCCGCAAGTGCTGGTCTTCCGCTACAGGAACAAGCTGCATGCGATCAACCACAGCTGTCCGCACCGCACACATCCGTTGTCAAGAGGGAGTCTGTATGATATTGAGGATTTTGGGATAATTTTCAGCGCGGGGATTACGTGTCCGGGGCATGGGTGGGCCTTTGATGTGAACACGGGGCTATGCGATCGGGGGAGTTATAAGTTGCAGGTTTGGGAGGTGGAGACGAGGGAGGGTGGGGATGGGGAGGAGGTGTGGATTAGGAAGAGGAATTGAGAGAGGGATGATGGCACGATGCATTGCTTCTATGAGCTATCGCTCGCAGAGTCGGACTGAGGAAGATGGAGGCCCCCAGGCGCGATAGGCTTGAGTTCTCAATGGCCGCCTGCGCAAACACTGCACACTACAATACGTGTCCGTCTACGACCGCACGCCTAGTTCTCTGTCGCCGGGGCAGGGTACTTGAGTCGCCATTTTCTTCCCCAAATCTGCGTTGTTACCACACCTGCAAGGAACGCTACCCCCAGAACCATGGCCTGGCAGCCGAAGCTCACGCCAGGGCCAGTAGTCGCAATCCATTTGAGCTGGAAGTAGATGACGCAGAAGCCACCAGTCGTCCTACAAAGTGTTAGTCTAATCCCGCATCTGACGGACTCAGCAATCACTTAACGTACCGCCACATGTTAACAATAGCTGCAACCAGCGCAGCATGATTCGGGAAGCTATCGAGGCAATATGCTGAGACTGCTGTTGTGGCCGCGACCATGGCGAAGGCGATGAAAGACCATGCGATAAGCAGTCCGATCCAATGCATCGAGTGCTGCAGCGTCTGACCATAAAGCACCAAGCCTGTGAAACCGATAATTGTCGGCGCGTAAGTGCCCCATAGGCGGTTCTCTACCACGTACACGCCGGCGTGTGTACGGATGTATCGAGCCTGGAGCCAGCTGTTGAACCAGTCGCCCCAGAGTCCGCCGATCACAGCTCCGATCATAGGCGCCACCCAACTCGCTGCTAGTGCGGAAGGACTGAAGGAATAGGGTGGTGGCAGTACCAGCTGAGAAACGGTCGTGTTGACGCCAATGACCCAAGCGACCAAGACCATCACGTATATCACTGTGATGAAGAAGATCTGGGGTTTAATCTGGATTACGAGGAGGTCTTTGGTGACCTTCCAAGGACTTGGGCGGCCTTGCGCTTTGTGGCCTGTGATCCCAACGAGAAGTTTCACTCGAGCCACGAGGCCAGTCTCTCGCTTTTGAGGATTGGATCGGTCGTACAAGGTTTCATCACCGAAGACTATAACCAGAAGCGTGGAAAGACCATGAAGAGCAGCTAGGACACCGTAGTCGGCTCGCCAGGAGACCGCTTGAATGAGCCAAGCAGCAATGAATGGTCCCAAGAATGGGCCACCTAGCAAACAGAACACCCAAAGGTTGGTGTACCGGACACGTTCATGGAAGAAGAACCTGCGACGAGTAAGCACTGGACGTAACCTTATATTCAACTTGCCGACTTACAGATCGTGTACTATGCTCAACCCAATGACCTGCGGCGCCGTGTTCACGAAACCCTGCAACGTGCGGAAAGCGGTGAAGGATCCATAGTTGGGCGACACTGCCGCGGCCGTGACCACAATGGCAGATAATAGCTGCGACCAGAACAAGACGGGCAACCGACCGTAGCGTTGTACCAACGGGACTGATACCAGTCCGCCCCAGCCTTGCATGAAGATGCCACCGGAAAGAGAATTTCCCACGGCTGGTATACTCATCTGGAAGGTAGGTGCCTGTGCTTCAAATAGGACCTGCACAACGTGATGGTGTCAGCCTGTGCTCGTCTCGCTATGGGTGTCGTAAGTGGAATGCGCCTTACCGATCCCCACGTCATGCCGAAATCAGTCAGCTATCACCATCCATCCCATCAGCCAGTATCCACACTCGTACGGGACTAATTCCATTACCAACGATGCGAAGACGAGTGACAGCAGCACTCTGAACTTCTTCCCATATTTCCAGTTCAAGACGTCGTCCGGGTCGTCAGAAGGCTGCGGGATCAGAACGGTTTTGCCATCTTTGGCAAGCTTGACGTCCTTCGCGCCTGGAATCATGGTGACTTGGAAGTCGCCATGTCCTTCGGCGTAGTCATCCTGGTCGTTCCGGCTCTGTAACACATTGGCTGTTTTCTCGGAGCTGGACAAGATTTGCTGGTCGTGCTGTTCCGATGAGGTGGATGGCGGAGCCATGGTTAGCCAGGCAGAGGAGAGGTCTGGGTGTCAAAGCAGAAGGTTTGGCACTTCCACTAAAATGTCGACAAAGCGAGAGCGAAGCAGAAGACTACTGATGCCATACGACTTACAACGCCGCCCAGTTACGCTAAGCTACGTTGAGGGTTGCACGATCGACTTGCATGTGCGACTTGCATGCGCGTTTACCATTAAGTGAGGCACAGCAACGTAGCGAGATCAATGCTGCACAATGTCGGTCAGGGCACAAGCATCGAAGCGGCGCCCGACCGTTCGGTTCGCCGCAAATGTGGCACACGGCCCGGTCACGCGTGTAACACAGGCACTTCCTGCCGGATAGTGGGATGGCGCAAGAGCAGGGATCTTGTGCGTGGAAGGATTGGTGCACTGTTGTGGCTCGCATGCCCTAAGGGTTCGGCAAGCTGCTAGACCCATGTCTAGTCCGCTTAAGCTTGCATCCTTCGCACTAAAGTCCTGCATAAAGCCACTTCGCATGCACGACCTACAAGCCGCTTCTCTGCCTCGAGCCATATCGCTTGCGAAGTTGTGATAGACATGGGGGTTTGCGTTGACGATTGATGCCTCGCTTGCCATTTGTGTGTTGCAATCGGCTCCGGCCCCGGAATCTTTACAAGCATCAGTACAGGGCTCGAAAGCATCTCATCCTTGGCAATGATACGCCGCAATCAATGCTCGCCCTGGCACTTCTCGGAGGTGGTTACTAATGAGGCATTGATCAGACGTGTTCTTGCAGAGTACCCCGAACAGCTTCTTCTTTGAAGATATCTGGGAGGGCACACAATCTCAACGACCTTCACACCCTTTGGCCTCGCGAGCCTCGCTACTGTGTTGTAGACACTCCGACCCAGCTATTGCAAGCGACATTCGACCATCATCGTAAGGATATTCCCTCTCGCACAGACATGTCACGTACGCCGCAAAACGCTCCGCGTACGGTGCGAGTACAGTGTGACACCCTGCCTCGCATTGATCGGGCAAAGTGAAGGACGCTGTGATGCTGCTATGTAAGTTTCCAATCAGCTGCTACTTGTATGCAAACACAGCGAATCGCATACCTTTCTTTACCACCTTCTTCCAGACTGCTGCTCAATGGCAACCGACTCTCAAGTCGCTGACAATGGCTTGACTGTGGTCTTACTCGCTTGGACACTACTGGCTGTTTCAATTTTGGTTGTGGCCCTGCGGCTATGCACAAGAATCACGCGAATTCGAAAAGTCGGAGCTGACGACTATCTGATGATCTGCTCAGTGGTAAGTGCTATCTTACACGAATGTGGGACAGAACACTGACAATCACATCTCCAGCTGTGTGGATTAGCGCACGCGATATTCCTCACGCTTGCGTGGAAGAGCGGCTTAGGGAGACACTTTGACTCGTTGACGGAAGCTCAGCAGCAGTCGGTGCTCAAAGTGACCATAGCTGGTGTCGAGCTGTTCGTGATCATCACCACCGTGTTCGGACGAATCTCTTTCTGCGTTTTCCTCTTGTATATCATATCGCCATCAGACACATCAAAGCGGCGGATACTGTACGGCGTGATTGGCGTTCAAGTCGTTGCGAATGTCGGATGTCTGATACAGATATATTCTCAATGCGGAAGCAAGGTCGAGGCGCTGTGGAACTTCAGCATTGCAGCGTCTGCAAACTGCCAGTCGCCAATGGTACAGACGATAGTGGGCTACGGTAAGTCCTACGAGAGCCGCGTTGGAAGACCTGCGCTGACGTTCTGTAGTTCAGAGTGCTCTGAATAGTGTTTGCGATGTAGTCTTGACCGTCTTGCCAACGACGATCCTGTGGTCTCTGCAAATGCCAACTGCACAGAAGGTTGGACTTGGATTGGTGTTGACACTTAGCATATTGTGCGACAACCCCGACAATCCTCCTTTACCTAGCATTGTACTGACGGTCAGTTTAGTGCCTTCGCAGCGTCCATCGCAAAGTGCATCGCAATCGGAAATCTAGGCAAAGGAGATCTGACTTGTATGCAACATCGCACAATGTACATTTCATATATCCGCTGACGTCTCTCCAGGGTACATGGTCCAACTACAGATCTGGTGCGTGGTAGAGAACAATACCGTTTGTCTCGCTGCGTCAATACCCGCTCTTCGTCCCCTGCTGCGGAGGTCTGATGCCGGAAGCTCTCACCCGTACAGCTACGGAACCGACGACAGAAGGAGCAAAGCTCACGGTCGCAATCGATTGAGCCACGGCATGTACACGCACAACAGTACCATGGGACAAAACCATGATGGCAATAGCGAGGAATACATACTGGCATCTGTTGGGGCTGAGGTTAGCGACCAGATCATGAAGACCACGGCTGTCTCGGTAGCCTTTGGACCACGGGATGCTCAGGAGACGGACAGGATACATGAGCGCGAAAATACCAGCATGGGGCCAGCTTTTTTGAAAGACAGCCAGAAAATTTGAGATCAATGGCCGCGTCCATTGATCAGTTCAATGTTTTTTATACTAGATCTTGTCATCTTACAAAGTTTATACCAACAATACAACACAGGTTCTCGAAGACATGTATCTGGCGGCGGAGTCTCCGTACGCTTGAACCTAAATATTGTGATTCTGCTACTACAGAGATCTCTTAACAAGGACAGTATGATGGCACAGTGCTACAACCTTCAGCCTCCGTCTGCTCCAGACATGCTCTCTGTCGACGCTCTAGCTCACATACTCGTTTGGATCAAGTTTGCCATGGGTCCATTGTATCCCTGTCGCTCGTTAGAATTAAGGCAACAGGGTACGGTTCGCCTAGACTAGTGACAATACCTAAGCTGATCTCGCTTACTTTTCAGGACTGATCTAGCTTGTAGGTCGTCTCAACGCTCTTCTCTTTTGCAGCTATGGCTTCGCGGAAGCTGTCAGTCCCACTATATTCAAGCAGCCGCAGCATCGCGCATGACCCACTGCCGCCGCAGAAACAACAGCACCACCACACAGCGTCAGCATACATCGCTCGCTGCTCACTGGTATAACGATAGTCCAATTGTTCCAAGCAACTTGAGCGTTGCCCACCTTACGACACTACAACTACTGCGATGACTTATGAAGGCGGTGCGTCAGATGCCGCTGGTCTTCTTGCACGCATGCAATGCCTTGCGTCGACGACACGACGTGTCGAGGATGACCAAGATATCCGAGCACAAATCTTACAGCTCAGTAGACAGCTGACCGCGACACTCCAACGACCCGACGAAGTTCTCTCGTTAGTAGCATTCTCGGTGAGAGGAATGTATTTGGTCAAGTGCGAGACTTCCGGCTGATTGATTCAGGGCAACGGCAATATGTGTGTAAGAGTAGCAGACGATTTGAAGCTGTTTGATATTCTGTCCGAGCGCACTCCGCACTCCGTGGATGTGAAGACCATTGCTACCATCAGTGGAGCTCAAGAGCAGCTCTTGTTGCGTTTCCTGCGAACTCTAGCCGGTATGGGCTTCGTCCGCCAGACCGGAAAGGAAGAATTCGCTGCCACGCCTGTGTCGATACACATGACTAAAACAAGCGTACGAGCTGGTGTGAGATATTTGTAAGCTACATCGCAACCGGAACATAACCTTTGGCCACCGAGATACTGATCGCTCACCGCAGCTACGATGAGGGTCTTCCCGTACTTGCGAGAATGCCAGCGTACTTCAAAGACAATGGCTATCGCCTCCCTTGCGGCAGTAATGACGGGCCGCTGCAATACGCTTATGGAACAAACAAGGATACGTACTCATACTGGTCGACTGAGAAGCCTGCCACTATGGCCAACTTCAATGTCTTCATGCAAGGTCTCTTTGGAACGCCGCAACGACTTGGCTGGACTGATTGGTTCCCTTTCGAAAAAGTATGTCTCGACGGCTTCGACGAAGCGAAGAGCGAATATCTCTTTGTCGACGTTGCTGGTGGCAAAGGCCATGAATGTGAGCTCCTTTTGAGGAAGTTTCCGAAACTGCGAGGCAAGCTTGCACTAGAAGAGTTGCCATTCGTCATTGATGACATTTCGAACCTAGACGGCAGGGTCGAGAGAGTGAAGCATGACTTCACAACACGGCAACCGATACATGGTGAGCTTACTTCCTGGGAGTGACGATTTATTCGCATGCTGATCTGACGGTGAAGGTGCTAGAATATACTTCCTGCAAAACATCCTGCACAACTGGGCGTCGCCCGTTTGTCTTGAGATTTTGAAGCACCTCAAAGATGCTATGTTACCTGGGTACAGCAAACTTCTTGTGGCCAACATCATTCTTCCAGATGAGAATGTTCCGTTGCGACAAAGCGGACTTGACATTGCAATGCTGTGTATGCACTCAGGATCGCAGAGGAGCGAGACAGAATGGCAGGCATTACTCGGTGAAGCTGGCTTCCATGTCATAAGAGTATGGAAGCCAAACGGCGATGGTGATGGCATAATTGAGGCAGAGATGCCATTGAAGATCAGATAGGACGGATTGACATGGTTTACTGGTAATGGTTGTACACTCGGCTCAAATGTTCGAGGAGATTGATCAATGGTCGCTCATGCTGCTTACTTGGCTTGCTTCTGCAACCTTATCTCGTCCGCCTCAAGTACCCGTACTTGCTGCAGGATCCATTCCTGCCTCTCCTTGCTCTCGAATCTTGGATAAGGACGGCGACAGTACCTCGAACCCTCAGGATATCCCAATAGTTCTCCGACCACCCATTTTGTTCCGTTGATGCCGCCGTCGCCAAAGCCCAGCTCTGACACGGCAAGAGTGTACTGCAACTTTTGTGCAGCTTCGAGTTCCCCTGTCCGGTATAGATCATAGATCTTAACGCATGAGCGAGGGTAAAGGTTACCAACTCCAGTAATGCAGCCAGTGCCTCCGACTGAAAGCGCAGGGATCAGCCAGTCGCTCTGGCCTGCGAGTGCGCACATCTGTGAACTCGAATATGCCGCGGAAAGTCTTGTAATTTTAGCTATGCCACCGCATGTAAGCTATGGTATCGTCAGTAATATGTCTCACGTATGGAGTATACAAATCTGGACCTGCCTTGACGCCCACAATGTTTTTGTGCTTTGCTAGACGATCCAGCATAGTGGAATCCACGTTGAGCCCAGCAGCAACACCAGGAAAGTTGTAGATCACAACAGGCACTGGGCTTGCATCTGCGACTTCCTCGAAGAACTCGCAAATGGCATCCTTGGTCATGGCAAAGTGGAAGAAGCTAGGCACAAGTACGAGTGCGAAGTCTGCACCAGCCTCCTTTGCGGCAATGCAGTCATCCAGGACATCTCGTGTGCTGGTTCCACTAGTACCCAAGCTTATAGGAAGTTTGGGGACGCTTAAGTCTCTTGCTGCCTCTCTGGTAGCGCGAACAAGCTCAGACTTCTCCGATCTGCTGAGAGTGATGGCTTCTCCATTGGTACCCGCAAGAACAATACCATGCACGCCAGAGGCTATGAGGAAGCGCAGATGCTTGTTCTGTGTATCCCAATCAATCTCTTGCTTGGATGAGGTGGAGAAGAAGGTGAGCGACGGGACATGAATACCCTCGAGGGCTGGTTTGCTCATGGGCACGGTTTGGGCGGCGATTCCAGACTCGGTCGAAGGCATCTTCTCGATAAAGGTCAATTTACAGAGTATGTCGGTCTTCCGGCAATTGATCTAGCTGGGGACACAATCTCCATATAGTCACTTCTTGAGCAACCGGCAATCTCAAAGGACATGTTGTCGGGCAGTGGAAAACTGGGTCATCAGTGGTCAAGGGCCAGTCATGATCCTCTGCTCCTGGCTTGCTCGCAACGTTGCCTTCATCTCTGCCGAAGCAGAAGCTTCATCGGATGAGACCTCAAGCACCAGCCTGTCACGTCCAACGGAAGTTCGCCGACGTAGACGACGATGCTGCGTCGGTATCTGTAGCCTTGACCAGGGTATTAATGCCGTGGTTCTGCCAGCCTCCGCCCCAAGGCGCCCCACAGAGTTTGGCTGGAAGTATATTGCCTTGCCAAGTCTCCTGCCTCGTGACGAGGTGGTGATCGACAATTGCGGAGCTGACGGCATATCATTACAGCGACTTTGCGATATCGACATGAGTTGCATTGCCGACGTGCCCATGCATTAGGTGCGTATGCATGTCACCCTACCCAATGGTCCTTTTCCTAGTGCCTGAGGCCGTTGATGGGGTCCCCAGACCATATCCCGATGGCAACCTTGAGCCTTGAGCCTTGAGCCATACATATACTGGCCATTTGGCTGTCTTCGTGGACGAAACGGATCACAGACGTACAGTCGCCAACATGACGGGTTTTGCACGCGCGCCAGAGGATCGACCAACGCCGCAAGAGGTGTATAACTGGAAGGTTTACGCCTCTGCACTTATCATATCGATGGGTGTCATGGCGTATGGCTACGACAGTGCTTTCATCGGAACGACCATTACACAGACTTCGTTCAAGAGAGACTTTGGCTTGAATGAGATGACCGCCTCGCAACAAAATTCCGTAAATAGTAATCTAACAAGCATTTGTGAGTTCGTTAGCAACGACACGAATCTCATGTCATCAGACTCTCATGTCATTAGGCTAATGGAAGATCTAGATTCCGCTGGAGGGTTCTTTGGTGCCCTTTTCATGTTCTTCTCTCTCGAGCAGCTCGGACGAAAGTGGACGGTCATCATCTCAGACGCCATCTTCGCTGTCGGCGCAATCTTGTGCACCGTTGCCACCAACCAACTTGGCTTGATGTATGCAGGTAGGCTACTGACTGGTCTTGGCGTTGGCGGTATTGCTGCTGTCTGCCCGATTTACATCGCTGAGATCTCACCTCCTGCGATCCGTGGCCGCTTGACCGGGTTCTTCGAGAGTTCGTATCAGATCGGCGCCGTCATTGGCTTTTGGATCAACTACGGCATTGTCCACAACATTGAGACAAGCTCTTCTACGGCATGGCGGATCCCTATGGGAGTGCAACTCGTACCAGCTGGCCTTCTCGCTCTTGGTATTCCCTTCCTTCGAGAATCGCCGACGTGGCTTCTGAAACGCGATCGCGAAGAGGACGCGTACACCGCTTTGAGCTACTACAGAGCCCTTCCGGTAGATCACGAATACATTGCTCAGGATGTAGCCCATATTCAGCATCAGATTAGCAGTGAACGCGCAGTGACTGGAGGCGCTCGCCCAACTTTCGGTGCTTTCGTCAAAGCCGCCATTCGCGAGTCCTGCAAGAAGGGCATGCGCAACCGCTTCTTGCTCGTCTTCATAATTTTCATGTGGCAAGGATGGTCAGGCGCGGCTGCGATCAATTACTATTCACCTACGATCTTCAAGTCCATTGGTCTGACCGATGTGACCCTCTGGACTGGTATATACGGCATCATCAAGGCTGCGGGATCCATCGTCTTTTTCACGTTCTTCATCGACACCTTTGGACGCAAAATGCCATGGATCGTCTCCTCGCTTACGTGTGCTGCTTGCCAATACTACCTGGCTGGTTATATTGCAGTCGCAAACCCAACTGCTGGGGATACTCAAAGCGCCGGTACTGTTGCCGGAGGTAAAGTCGCCACCGCTGCGATCATGGTTTTTGGCGCAGCATGGTCATTCGGCGCCAACGGACTACCCTGGATCATATCGGCAGAAATCTTTCCAGCTGGGCTGCGCAGTATATCCGGTCCATGGGCAGGCATGTGCGTATGGCTCTGGACTTTTGTTGTTACGAAGGCGTTACCTTCAATGTCCACAAGTGAGTATCTCCAACATTGAATGTTGTTGTTATAGCTACTGACAGCGTTGTAGGCATGAATTACGGAGTATACATTTTCTTTGCGAGCATGCTTGTACTAGCGTCGATCTACGCTTGGTTGTTCATTCATGAGACGAAGGGCGTTCGGATGGACCAGATGGATGAGCTGTTTGGTTTCGAGAGACCAGCTGCCACCTACACATCGAAAGTAGTCGAGGAGAGTGAGCACGATGATCACGGAGGTAAACAGAAAGACACTCATGTGTCTCGCATTGAGGTGGCTTAGTCAAGCAAGTGTGTCTGCTTCTTTAGATCATAGATACAACTACCAACACCTTAGTATAGTGATCAGTAAGCTTAGTGCCAATTCATAACACACGTCTATTCTCCGAAGCTACAACCACTGATGTGAGCGTTAGACGAACACATGATGGTCTTCTAACTAAGATCTTGTGTGTGTGTGTGTAAGTAAACAAAGGGTTAGGGTAATCCAATACACTTTCGATTGTGGTTGCATCTGACTAGCAAGCTCTTGGGTTTTGAGGCTTTTGTGTTGCATCTGTAGATGCTCCATCGTCTTCAATAAAGAGGCCATTTGGTAAGATCGAGAGCGAGTACGGTTGGGATGCATCGATAGACGGATGGCACAAAGAAGTGGAGTCGCGAGAGCGATAACGATAGGGCAACTGCCGGTGATAAACAAGCCAAGACAAACTGCCAAGATGCCGTCCGAATGTATAGATGAGGGGCATGCAACAACAGCTTCCTACACCAGGTTGTCCTATCTCGAAGACCCGCAACGCGGCATATCAGGTAGACCGATTCGCGGGCAAGCATTTCTATGCTATGGCTGATCGGGTGCCCATGTTCGAGCCATGTCATCAGCATCATTCACCGACTTTGGCCGAATACAGCTCATTGCGGTCGATATAAAACTGTACAGAGAAAAGCAACTTCCAGTACAATTTTCTACCATCTCTCCAAGACAACCTCACGATGCTGTCTCGGCCAATCCTCGGGCTCGTTGCAATCGGGTCATCCTTAGTGCCCACCGCCAAATCCGCAGCAATCGCTCTGGAGCCTCAAGTAGTACTGAAGAACGAATCAGTTCAACTTCTGGGATTTCCACATCCTAACCCTGTCAAGTCATATTGGCAGGATCCACCTCATCGGATTGCCAACCTTCGCACTACACCGGACCTTCCAATCAACGAGACTTTCGACTATGTCATCATCGGGAGTGGTATCTCTGGTGCTGCAACCGCATTCAAGCTGTTGCAACGCGACCCTGAGCTATCGATCTTGATGCTCGAGGCTCGGACTGCGGCTTCTGGTGCGTCGGGACGTAACGGTGGCCACTGCAAAACTGGTGACTGGAAGCAGGTAAAATCCTGGGTTGAACTCTATGGCGAAGACGAGGCGCTGAAGATAGGCAAAATGGAGCAGGACTGTACTGACGACATGGCCGACTTTGTACACAGCTACAACGTTTCGAGCGGATGGCAGGACGTCGAGACTGCGGACGTGTACTGGACGAAGGAGAAGTTCGAAGAGGCGGCTGCAATTGTGGACTATCAGCGTGAGCTGGCAGCGCGCCGACCCAATGACGTTCCCCAGAACAACCCTAGGACAGTGTACGAAGGCCAGGCAGCACGAGACTACTGGAAGTGGCCTGAGATTCTTGGGGCTATAACGTACAAAGCGCACACTCAGAACCCATACCTCACCGTGGCTGCAATGCTTGAGCTCGCTCTCGACATGGGGCTCAATTTACAGACCAACACAATGGCACTGAACCTCACCCAGATTTCTACTTCCACCAGCAGAAATACGAAGTGGGAAGTCAAGACCGATCGTGGCACAGTAACGGGCAACAAGGTTGTCCTTGCCACCAACGGATTCACTTCCGCACTACACGCCGGTTTCAAGAGCACCAACTTCCTCGAGCCTGGAAGAAGTCAAGTCAGTGCTGTGCATCCTTCAGCTGATACCTCCCAAAATCCCGTCTTCCTCCGTAGCAACTCTCACGCGGACGCGCCAGGTGGAGGAGACTACATCATTGCGCGACACCCTGATGATACCGGAGCTGGTGATGTGATCTACGGTGGCGGTCAGCAATTCTCGCCAACCCGCGAGAGGAACATAACGGACGATTCCGTCATCAACGAAACCATCGCGAAGTACCTCCACAACATCGGCCGCGTTACCTACGGACACAAAAACTGGGGCGACACTACCAAGCTCGTCCACGATTGGGTGGGAATCACATGCTATACCGAAGATGGCTTTCCAGTCGTTGGGCCTGTTCCAGGCGATGCCGGCTTGTTTGCTTCGGTGTGCATGAACGGACACGGCATGGCGTGGGCCTTCAGGAGTGCAGAGGCACTTGTCGAGATGATGACGGAAGGCAAGGAGCCTGAATGGTTCCCCAAGCCTATGCGCGCGGAAAGGGCTTGGAAGGCCGGCAAATAAACGGGTGAGGAATTGTTGCTGACCTGACCCAACGGTCACCTGCTGATTAATGGGTTCCCGTCAAGCACCACGTCTACCTTTCGCAGGCCAAAGGTGCCGAAAGGTGTTGGCACGCACGATTCAAGCTGTCAATAGATCACACAAATACAAATCCAACGCTTGATGTTGAGTGAAACTGCAAGTCTGGTCAATTGCTTGATCGCATCATCGCCTTCTGCGTTACATCTAGATCTGCCAAGTGAAGTAGTTTGGGTCAATCTTTGAGGAAGTACAACCTGCTCCAAGCTCGGTCGTTCAAGTGTATTACCGGAGATGCATTCGCTTTGCACACCTCGCCCAAACACATACGCAAATGGTGGCACCGAGGAGTGGTGTGCTTTGACATCTGTGGGATGATCGGGTCGAAGGTGGCGGTCATCTACATCTGTAATGATTTACTACTTCTAAATATACGTGAAACTGACATCTCCGGTCGTGCTGGGTGGCTGTCTTCGACGCCTCGAAGGTTGTGCAGCTCATGTGTGGAAGTATGGTGAGACGGCGTCTCCTGCCGAAAGAGGCAACTCGGTGCGAGATCCCGGCGGGATCCACTGGCGAGAGCGAGTCATCTAAACAAGTTCTTCCTCACATGTAAATAGTTATCAGATCTTTTCCATTCACATACATCGATAAAGTCCCACCCGGTGTTGCCAGAACAAGAGTTATCGACTGCAAATCACATTCAAGATGCTGGCGAACTTGTGGTCCGCCAATGGTATCTGCGTTGGCGATGTCGCACACGTGATCGCAATTCTGGTCGGATTGGTCGCAATGGCGTTAGGACTCTTCAGACAATACCTCCTTACCAGGAAGAGATTGTTCCATCTACGCGATGTTGCAAACGACACTGGAAGCAACCTTGATGACGAGACGGATCGAAAATACGACAAAGCAGAGTATGATTCCACGCCTAGCTCAGTCCGGATCAAAGCGCTCTGCATCCACCCCATCAAATCTTGCCGCCCCATTGAAGTGAAGCGAGCTTTGCTCACCAAGACCGGTTTTGCATACGACCGAAGCTTTTCTTTCGCCACCGAGAAGACTACCGGTGACTGGAGGTTTCTCAGTCAGCGAACGAAGCCTGGCATGGCTCTCATTGCACAGCGTCTATGGCTCCCTCATGCGGAGAGCGATCCCGACCACGCATCTGTAAAATCTGGGGGCGTTCTAGTTGTTTCGTTCCCGGACCCGGATCCTCGCAGCATGCTGGCTCGAGCCATAGCTGTGCTCGAGACAGGACGACTGTCGGCCCAGCCACAGGTGTCCTTCACGATACCTCTGAGACCTACCTCGAAACAGATCGATGATTGGGGACTGCGGATCAAGTCATTTAGCGTGCATGAGCGAAAGTCTTCTGGGCTCGATTACAGCGATGTCCCAGCGTTCGCAGCGGTTCTGCCTAAATTGAGGCGTTACCTGCAGCTCTCTGCAAAAGAGAACTTGACTCTAATGGCATGTACACGAGATACGCTTGCTCCTGCTGACACGAATCTCGCGCCACTCAAGAACATTGGCACGCCTTCCAAGCTGTGCTACACCGATGAACAGCCTTTGCACATCATAAATCTTCCCAGCGTGCATGCCGTCTCGCAAATGTTGCCACCGGAGAACCAGCCTCTGAGTGCACGCCGCTTCCGACCTAATATCTTTGTTACCGGAGCACCAGCGTTCTCCGAGGAAACATGGAAGAGATTCCGGGTATTGCCTCGAGGCACTCGCTCAGAGCTTGTCGCACCACCTTCGATGTCCGTTGTTTGCCGCACTGCAAGATGCACCATGCCAAATGTTGAGCCACACTCTGGCCAGATCTCATACGAGGATCCTCCGCCTGGCAGGAAGAGAGGAAAGCCTCAGCCGAGCACAACTTTTACAGAACATCGCATGGTCGAAGACAAGCAAGTCAACCCGATCGCCCTTGGTTACATGGGTATGCACTGTGTGATCGAAGACTCAACATTTGGCGATGAAGAAGTGTATATTGAGGTCGGCGACGAGATTGAAATCTTTGAAACCGGGATTCATCGTTGGGGTTCCACAGCTCAAGATTACTGAGGCATGCTGAGGTACTGTGGTTCATTCTTGCCGTGTTTAATTTGTCCACTTCGCCTTACCCACGTCTGTTGACGATGCGTTGTCGTTGGTTGTTACAGTATACACAGTGGTGTCGAGAAGAACATGAAACCACCTGTTAGTGAACCCTGGGCCAAAGTGTATCCCCGAAATACCAAGCAGATGCAGTCTCAGTGCAAGTCCGAGGGACATTGAAACTATACTAGAAATCTCTTGGATTAAGACCCGGCACTCCCGAACAGACATCTATGAAGAGGCAACTTGCTGGGCAACTTGTTGGTTCGCAAATTCGCAGGGGTGGTATTCATGGGCGTACATTGCAGCATGCATGGACTATCGTCATTCTGGGCAGAAGGCAGGCAACGTAATATGCCTGTTTGCTGCGTTTCCGAAGAAGGGCAAGGAGCTGAAAGTTGGAGGCGGTCCGTGAGTGGTTATCTCAACCCTCCGTTGCGAAAAGTACACGGCGTCTGCGAACCGCTTTGCATATTATTTACCGCGCTTACTGGTATCCAAGCGATACTTGGCCCCACCACCGGACATGTGGTGTGTGTCTTGTGCCGTATATGCATCCCAGCCTGGTACCAACTCGATAACAGCTTACACCAATCGGGTTTGCAGTACAGAGCCAGCCGTCTCTTGACTGACCAAGGCTACACCGGTCTCGCCAGCTGCTGACGTGACTGGAAGCTTCGTTTGCGGCGCATACACACGTCGCGGCGAGCGCGAGGCTGGATAATTGGATTGAAGCAAGATGTCAATATTCTCGCATAGAGAGCCTGCCTGTTAGCATAGCCACCACTGCCAGCACATCTCATAGCTGAGTCAGAATCATATGATTCTGCTAATCATACGCCTAGTACAGTCTCTGACTCTCAGTATTGTGGATCCAGAAGTTCGGCGAAGGTGCAATTGAGCAGATCTTGTACGACAAACCCGTCAGTCTCTAGTTGACACATGCCTTCGACGTACATGCCCATAATCTCTCTTAACGAAAGCCATGACTGGTGACCATTTCGACACCTGCGTGTGGCGTTTTACTTGTCAGACGCAGCCTTCTCGGCGGCCTACTCCTCTCACCGAGCGGTCGATAAAACGTGCCACTACTAGTGGTGTACTGCGATAGGCCCTCGCTTGCCTACTTCTGGCTTTTTACGACGGGTCTCCGGCATCGAAGATAGCGATCACGCAAAACCACTGAGCAGTAGTGGGCATCGGGACTTAAGGCTGGAGGATCTGCCCTTAAGCGTCACCGTATGGAGCAGCGAAGCTTGTAGTATTCCGATTTGCACACCAAATATAATTAGAGTGACATACGGCGCATCGCATTCCTCTTTTCCATAATCTTACACTTTCTTCGACGCTGCCACGTACGCCATGGCAGCCACTGCCGAAGCCGGCAAAGCAATATCCAGGCTCAAACGAGGTCTTGCAGGGGGTCTTGCCACTGGATATCCAAACAAGAAAAAATATGTGCCTCGACGCTGTTTTCAGGAACAGGTCACACAAGCTATGATCAAGCGATGCCTACCAGCCGCCCGAGACGAGCTACTAGATTTCGTCTCGAGCAGCGCCACAAAAATCTTCGCCATTCTGGTGTATGGTAGTTTTCTGGACGAAATCAGCCTCGAGTCTGCGTTGCAGACGTGCAGAGATGGGCACCTGACCGACTCTAAGCTTCCGCTTCCACAGGACCATGAGCCATGTATCTGTGACGGAGACCGAGGTCTTTGTCGACATGCAATGGTTCAGTACATCAAAGGGAAGTGGGGGGTTTACAGCTGGGAACAGTTCTGGGATCACCAGTGGAGGTTCCTTGCGCTCGAATTGAAGGCAGGCGAATTCGAATACTCTTTGGAAGAACAGTGTATCCTGCCGATCGAGCTACTTGGCGGTCACAACAAAGGTGCTTTCGGCGATGTCAGAGAGGGCAAGCTTAATACAGACCATGCAATAGGATTCGAACATGTAAGTCGAGCAGTCTCTGGGATGTTGATAGTCGCTAATGGCGGTAATCCACAGAATGGCGAACCTCGCCATGTCGCGATAAAAGAGTTCCTGGACTGCTACGAAAACGATCGCCAGGGCTTGGGTGCACACGACGCATGGCAATTGGAGTCAGAGAATTACCGGAAGCTGAGCGCGCAGAATCATCCGCACCTCGCACACATGATAGCAGCTGTCGCGCATGGCGAAAAATATCTCATATTGTCCCATTGGGCGAACGGCCATGACTTGAAGCATTTCTGGAAGCAGACACCAAAGCCTTTTGTCAGTGCAAGACTGGTCAGGGACGTTGTCGCACAATTGAGTGGCCTCGCAAGCGCTATTAAGCTCATGCACCATGGTTATGACGCGGACACACTATCACGTAGCGTCTCCCACTCCCCTTCTCTGCTTGCCGTCCCTACTTCAGTCGATTTGCCAGTCATCGCCGGCCTCGATACGGAAGCCGGTCGTGCGCCGGAGATAGTTGCTGCGGGAGGGAACTTAAGTTGGCGACACGGAGACTTGAAACCAGAGAACATCCTTCGCTTCTACAAGCCCGGTGACCTGATCGGAACCCTTTGCATCTCAGATGTCGGTTTGGCGAAGCGACACATCGTGGCAACGGGCGTTCGGAAGGGTGCCTCAACAACAAGATTTGCAACATTAGCCTACGAGCCACCTGAGGCGGTGATTAGAATAGATGCTCCAACATCCAGGCGCTACGATATCTGGTCCTTCGGATGTATCATGCTGGAGTTCGTCGTATGGTTACTATACGGTAGCGAAGGACTAGAAAGCTTCTGGAAACTTCCTGTCGAGAAGAAAGGGACTCTCTTCTGGTCACCAGGAGATGCAGAGTCGCGTGCGGTGGTAAACCGTTACGTGACACAAATCATGGACGAGGTGCTTGCAACCAATGCCACGTGCCGACCGCCGAGCGCTATTGGTGATCTTTTAGTTCTGGTCAAAGAAAGAGTACTTGTACCTGCTCTGTCCAGCGACAACACAGCGCTGGTGCGCCGTCCACGTATCGACGCTGCTGAACTACTGAAGGAACTTCAAAAGATAGAGAACAAGTGCGATAAGTCTGAGTACTGTTATTCTGGTCCGTCGGGGCACAATGCACGCCTGCCCGTCGTCTCGCTCTTGAAGAAGACTTCCGACTCTCTTCACCCTGCGGGTGCAGCGATGGCGCAACGAGTAACTCCGTATCGATAGTGCAAGTTGCATCATACTTTTGCTGACATGGGTGCGCAGGAGGTAAGCCCAATTCCGCGTTTTGCAAAGCAATCATGACCTCTTTGATGACCATGACTGATGACCAGGACCAGACCGTAGGTCAATGTCGATACTTTTGTGAGCTGTAACTGACTGAGGCTAGTATGTAGGCAGCTCTGCATCCTATTCGCTACATCGAGTACTTGCTAACCGCCATTTTTGGAGCAAAAGTACCACCAGCCCGTATGCAAATTGGATATTACATTACCACACACGTTGGTCTAGCTCTGATCAATTCGTTAGCTCAACCGGGACGATTGGATTTTCCACCTGGACGAGGAATTCACCGCCAATTTTTTGAATGCCTACCCGTCCACGAGAGACCGCGCCCTTGAATCAATAAGCATGACCCTCTGCCAGCATTGTTCGCACGCAGTACAACGGTCGTTGCTCGACTTCACAACAACTCTCGACGAGCTTCACAGCACTTCGGTCCAGTGTGGCTTTTGCCAGATCCTTCTAAAAGTTATTAACAAAAGATCTCCGACTGAAATGACGGCAGAGCCTTTAAGGATCCGGAGGAGAGGCTCCAAACTCACTGTTCAGCGAGGATCAAACTCTTACAGACTAATCACGATCAGAAGACTCCCAGGTATGAGAGCGCGCAACGACCACATGTTCGGTCTTCGAAGACTGACATGCGGATGTAACGCCAGGAACTAAACAACGCAACTTGCCCAACGATATTCAGACCGGCATGTCTTCTTTATGCAAGATCACTGAGCCCGAATGCTCGCAGTTGCTGCTTGCGTGGCTGCGAGATTGCGATGCAAAACATGTCGAGTGCCTCAAAGACAACGGTCTGAATGGGCCCAAAGCGGAAGAATACCCAGCGAGACTTATTGCCATCGAAGATCACTGCTTACGATTAGTCCGCACTATCGATATCGATGCCAGCAACTCGGAACCCTTGAGATATTTTGCTCTGTCGTACACGTGGGGCAACAAGGCCGTTCATCGACGTTATTTCACTACCAAAGACACCTTCGACCAGCACTGCAAGGCCATACCTACAAAATCGCTTCCGAACCTGTTTGTCGATGCCTTAGCGATAACGCGACGTCTAGGAATCAGGTACCTGTGGATTGATGCACTATGCATCGTACAAGGCGAAGGCGGAGACTGGGAAACGGAAGCAGAGCGTATGCATGCGACATTCAGTGCTGCCTACGCTGTGCTTGCGGCCAGCCGTTGCTCGGGCACAAACGACAGGCTACTAGCAGAACGCCCACAGCATCCGTCAGCCACGATCCATGACCACGGACTGGTCTTCAGTGAAGATATCGACGACTTCCAGCTCGACGTGATAGAAGGGCCTATGAACAAGCGCGGGTGGGTTCTGCAGGAGCGTGCTTTGGCGCGGCGCACCATCTATTTTGCAGAAAACCAAACGTATTGGGAGTGTGGTCAGGGCGTTCGATGCGAGACCTTGACAAAAATGTCCAAGTGAGTTGTTTCTTGATACCAACATCAACACGGAACCGCTTCTGATAAGCCCGACAGTAAGCAAGCATCTTTCCTAGGTGATGCGAACTTTCCTCAGGTCGCTCAAAGAGACTCCAAAGGCGCGAGAATACGCCTCTTTCAGATTCTGTATACGCAATACAGCCGACTGGAATTTTCCGTCTCAACCGATCGTCCAGTCGCTATTGCTGGTCTCGAGACAAGACTGATCGACGCCTTCGATACAGCAGGAGGCTTCGGCGTGTTCGAGAGATACATTGGTCGCAGCCTGCTGTGGATTCGGGCCACAGAGGTAGCACAGTTGACAAGGATCCAATTTGAGCGCGTTCCGAGTAGTGTACCATCGTGGTCATGGATGGCTTACGTGGGAGCGATATCGTTTTTGAATCTTCCTTTCGGCGAAATCGACTGGACAGTCAATGTCGAGTTCCGATCGCCATACTCTACATATGGATCTTCACACGGATCACGTGGCCGCATGTCTTCGAGCCGCAGTGAGCACTGTGCGGAGCTGCGAGTGGTAGCCAGGCCTTTTAGCATGGCTGCATCGTCGCCCGATGGCGACTCATCAGACATCGTGTGGGATGACCCTACAGTCCCAAATACAGTCCCACACGACCAGCTCAGGTGTGTGATCATTGGGAAGCTCGCGTCCGAGAGTAGCAAGCTTGCACAGAGGCATTGGGTTCTTGTCATCCGAGAGATCAGCACTGGGCGGTACGAGCGAGTGGGTGCCGGCTTCCTGCCTAAGGATGAGATACCACAAGGCGTTAGGGGAATGGACTCTGTTATTTGCTGAACATGACTTTATCGGCTTTGCTTCACATAGATTTCGTAGACTGATATGTGATCGCCTGCGACTTCGAACAATTACAATTGGTTTTATCTTTATTATCATATACGACTATAGGTCAGTGAAAATTGGGCATCCCGTCCGCTCTGCCATATGTAAGCAACCGAATCGAGCGACTAGTACTAGAGTGGGTGACCATCTGGGAATCCCGCCTGTTGTATGTTTTTGTGAGCCTTTTCGCTGTAGCAAGGTTTCCTTTTTACTGCTATTTTGCTATCACTATCATGATGCTTGAATTTGAGACGTATCTGCAGTAAGCAAACGTGATGAACCTGGAGTTGTGACCACAAATCTACGGCCAGTGCTTCCCTTTGTGGCTGGCTGTGCGACAAAATTAACACACGCGTGCAGACTTGTCCATGCTTCGCGCATACAACACTTGATCCACGATATGATATCAAGGCATAGACAAAAGCAGCGAGAGGTATCCTATTGGCCGGCCGGATGTAATACTGACAGTCGCCCGCGGCTAGAATCTGCAGGCCCTTGGCCTAGCGTCAGAGATCCCGTGAACAGAATCGGCAGCACGATACCCGAAAGGCGTACTGTACTCCGATCTCGCCACATGATTCTCTTGCAGCGTGTGTCATGCTGCCTTCTTCTTACCTCCAGAATCAATTTCACCGTTGGTTATAATACCATTCAGTCAAGGTTTCAGGGCCTCAGGCTACGGCGGCGAGCGCCTCTACATATTTAATTTTTGTTTAACTATTCCACTTCCTCCCAAGGCTCTGCCTGGGCCTTGATGACGTCGCGGGTACCTCTTCATTTACTCGTAGATCATCCATAAGATAGCATGGGAGTGCAACCGCAGACCCCCGGGCTTGCTACAGACAAGCCAGCACTACACAGTGAGTCGTGTGGTCAAACGGCTTCAACAGATCGCCAGGACAGTTTCGGCTCAAGAGGACGACCTCGTCACACCAAAGAAGATGTTGCGACCAGCTCGAACAGATATCTCAGTACGCCAGTATCCCAACATTCGAGGCCTTTGTCTCCAGATGCACTCTCCAACCTCTCGACGGAAGAATTCGAACAGCTTCGACCGCTACGTTCGGTGACCTGGCCTTCATACAGCGATGATCCCGCTGGCAAGCCTCCACCGCCTTTGACTGGGTGGCAAAATAAATTAGCTGCTTACTGGACTCGTAACAAGGGATTAGCATACATGCTGCTGGCTCAAGTCTTTGGAGTCTTGATGAATGTGACGACGCGACTGCTTGAAGTGGAAGGCAACAAAGGAGAAGGTTTGCATCCATTCCAGATCTTGTTCGCCCGCATGTTCATTACTGTTGTTTTGGCATCAGCATGGATGTGGTACAAGAAGACACCACACTTTCCCCTGGGAAAGCCAGAGGTTCGTGGGCTACTTGCAGCGAGAGGTTTCGGAGGGTAAGAAAAGCTCTTTTCCTATTGATGTTACAAGCTAAGCAGTGTCGGCAGATTCTTTGGTGTGTTTGGAATGTATTATTCATTGCAATACCTTCCATTGGCGGACTGTACAGTCCTCACATTCCTAGCTCCAGGCTTAGTGTGTTGGGTGTGCTCGATATTGATCAAAGAGCCCTTTACTCGTATTGAGAAAATCGCTACAGTCATATCCTTCACCGGCGTGATACTTATTGCGCGCCCAGCTTCGTTCTTCTCGTCTCCGGGAGACGTACCGGCCTCAGGCGATGGGGACATGGTGCCAGGCACGAACGTCACCACACCTGTCAAGACTCCATCAGACGCCTCAGACTACGACAACGTCACCGCAGAGCAGCGCCTACAAGCAGTGGCGATAGCTATGCTAGGCGTGTGTGGCACAGTGGTCGCATTCACAACTATTCGTTGGATTGGCAAGCGCGCTCATCCGTTAATCTCAGTAAACTACTTTGCTGCATGGTGCACCATTGTCAGCTTTGTCATGCAGTTCGTACTGCCTGGAGTAGGATTTCTTCTCCCAGCCGATGCTAAGGAATGGGCCTACTTGATCTTCCTGGGGATCTGTGGATTTGTCATGGTACGATCGATCTTTTGGCGTCCCAGATACCGCTGCGAGTAGTAGAAGTTCAGCACTAATAAGTCTTTTAGCAATTCCTGCTTGCCGCCGGCCTTTCCTATGAGAAGTCCTCTCGCGCTACGAACATGACCTACACGCAAATGCTCTTCGCCCTCACATTCGACAAGTTCTTCTTTGGACATTCGCCCGACTGGATGTCGATCTTCGGATCAACGCTCATTCTCGGGCCGGCGATCTTCGTTGCTATGCAGAAGAACGCAGAGGAGCCGAAGGAGGGCAACGAAGGTAGTGCGACTGCTGGGGATGAGGAAGCTCAGCGGCTCATAACTGGAGTTAATGATGAGGATGAGCTTGACGTTGATGGCGACCGAATTCCGGCACAGGGCAGATGATAGTGTGGTGATAGAATCGTTCAAATGCAGGGATTTCATTGGACTTTGCGTCATACAAGGGTATAGAACATAGCTACTCAATATATGATACACATGGTTTTTCCATTACCTGCGTTCATCGCTTCCCATGGCCATGGACATGGGTCATGCTTGGCAACGGCCCGCTTTGTCGCAACCTCCAACTCTTGCGACTTCACCTCATCAACAATGTAAATGTCACTGCAAGTACTCTTTACTAGGAAGTCTCAAACTAGCGTGATGTAAGTTCACGTACGAAATCACAGGCGTCTGGATGCGTTGGGTTGTTCGTTCAACACCACCAGCCCGCTTGCGCGCCTTTGCACGCCTAACAGCACTATGATGTCTATGAGAGGTTTGCGTCGTTATCACTAGACAAGAATATTTCTGCAAGAGACTACTGGAAACGTTGAATTTGGAATAGGAAAATCTATACACACCTACTACATGGAACTGTACCGTCGGCGGCCGAAGGAGCGCATCTACCGATTGCGCCCGTACCACATCGAATGGGGAAGATCATGCGCAATCTTCTGGCATCACGGGACTATCTCTCCTGAATGGCTGTGCATCTTTTCCAGCTGTTGCTAGTGGTAATGGTTGGTGTCCTCGGCTGGCTGGTGCAATATGCTTTTCGCGACAACGTTCTCACTGGGGAACCAGCGCAGCTACCATTATTCTTGCATTCAAAATGGTGCTGTTCGCCATTGAGAAGCTATATGATATCTTCGCATCAACCAGTACAATCTCGTATTCGATTGCACTTCTCCAGAGGTGCTATATTCGCATGTTCGCATTCGTCTGGTGCCCCACGCGCGAAACAGCTTTAGAGTGCGCAGGTTGTCCTCGCATCACGATTCCTGGGCTACTGTCAGCAACCACGAAGCAATCACACGCATACTGATGACTGGAGATGTTCTGTTCGCTTCTATGTCCTCAGTGCCACTTTTTAGATCATTCGATATGACCATCAGCCAATGCTGGTTGTGGGAAAGCCGGTTGTCCTCTCGTCCTCATGTCCTCTTGAACGAACCATAATGCTGTCTCCTCCAGGTATATCTGTCTGCTGCTTCTCGCGGGTCTTCTCTCTCGTCTCATATCACACAATCAGTATCGCTCTCACAAGCATTGCATCGAAACACAATTCCACGTCCGCTGACACCACCTCATATCCACCATCACAGCACCACAAAGACCACCTACCCATCCCGCATCCCGCATCCCGCAGTCATGTCTTACATGCAGAACCAGGGTAGACCTTGGGGGCGTAGGCCCTACGAGAGGAGCCATGATTGGCGTCGACCTGCCAGCCCCTCTGGAAGCACCGATGTCAGATATGGTAAGGAGAGACGTTGGGAGCCCTCCCCTGCCTCTTCCGGCTACAAAAGGTCGGCGTCACCTTCACCTCCCGTCTCACCTAGTCGGACCAAACCCCCCGATAGCCGGAGGGACTCTCGTTTCGATATTTCGCTGCCCAGCAGGAGTGTGCCGGCACCACTGCAACCTCGTAAGATTGTCCCGGGCATCATTGTGAACTTCCCGGCAGGATTCAAGACTGGAGACGAGTCTTTGTCCGAAATACTTCGTGTCCAGCCATGGGTTAATAGCTATGCTCCTGGCCACCCTGTCATGATTTGGGACACCTATAGTTTGAACGGCGAGGACTACGCTCGCTGTCTCCCGATGACTTCTCTCAATGGGAAGTCGGCCGAGGGAAAGTACCCGGAGGCTTGGCGGCACCATTTGCGTTACGTGCCGATCTCACAGGGCGGAAAGATCACAGAGTCACGCACGAACATGCCCACGCTGACTCTGACTGGCAACGGGACGATGGATCAGCAGACATACGTCCACCTCGACCACTTCTTCGACATTGAGGTGAAGCACCTTCGCTTCCGTGGCCGTGACGCCAACCTGCAGCTTGACGATGATGCTCTCAGCGTCTTGGTGTTCAAGTTCAGGCAATTCGTCCGGGGAGATGTCTGGCGCCCGGAACCAAATGAGACGATCAAGTCGCCCCTTGACTGGGAGCAGCTGCAGGTTCCTCAGCTTGGAAGACCGAGCTTTGCGACCGATATGGAGGAGAGGGCGCGTGTCGGGGGCGAGCTAGAAGCTGCCCGTCACGAGAAGGCTGGCACGCAACAGTGGACCGGCCTGGAGATCAGTGGAGAGTCCCCGCCTAAGGGAGCATGGGAGCCTGTCAGAGCTACTGTCAGGCCCTTCAGACGCACGAGCGGTGCTGCGCAGTCGCGGAAAAAGCACCAACGTCTCTTTCAATACTAGCCCGCCAACGCTGCCACCATCGCCACCCTAGCAAGCCAGCAGCCACTCGCTCAGAGAGATGCAACCAACTTACAAGCTGGCATCCCCAAGAACTACACCCTCCCTCTGGCGCTGCTACCACTCTCTTCCGGCACAACGACCAACGACAATGCGAACGAAGTCACGACGCATGCATACTTTTCGCTTTTGCATTTCCAGCGCTGCTTTCCACCGCATTGTTTCCACCGCAATCCTTTTTTCGACGGAGACACAGAGAGTCAACATACGCATTTGCTGTTGCTTTCCAGTGCTGCTCTCGACCAGATATTTACTTTCCGCTGCATTTGGGTTTCCGGAGACACAGCACGTCAACATACCCTTTCGCCTTTGCTTTCTCAGCGCTGCTTTCGACCGCATTGTTTTTATTGCATTGCATTCTCCAGCGGAGACACAGCACGTCACCATACCCATTTGCTTTTGCTTTCCAGCGCTGCTTTCCACCGCACTGTCTTTTCATCGCAATTGCATTTTGGGAAACACAGCACAACATGCACCAACGCTCAGATACCCCATTTTGCTTTCTGTTTTTCTCACGCTGCTTTCTGCTGCACTGTAATTATCTTGCTTCTTGGCTGTACCCTTGAGAGGGCATGGCCTGTTTTTGTGTTTAGGTCGATATCATCAAATGAACTCATGCATATGTATACACTTGTCGTTCATCTCATCTTTATCGTTGCTCTACAATGTGCTAGTACCATTACGCTTAGACCCATGTGAGCACGTATAACCAGTGAGATGTTCCAGATATGAATCTCACTGATCCCAAGATTATATCCGCTGCTGCCTACAAGCACGGCGACTCATGTCTTACTCTACACATATGATCACAAATGACTGGAAAAACATAATGTCAAAAAACAGTATTGAACAATCTATACAAAACTACTAGCAGAAAACAAAGCGTGTTCCATGCCCATCCATGAGCCTTTACCCAAGGATATCATGATATGCCAGTGCAAAAAAAGCAAACCCCGTGTAAGAACGCCATCAACAAATGCTTACAGCAACCCGATCCATCGACCCATCAGTCCATTATCATCATCAACAATACCACCATCCTCACGTCTAACCAGAGCACATGAGGCACGACTCGGGGTTCTCAATGCTGCAAGCAAGAGCTGCCTCAGCGTAGATATCGCCCACTTGCTCCTCCTCCTTCTTGGCGCCATCCTGGACCGCGGGCGCAGGCAGCTCCTCGCCTTTAGGGATGGAGTTGATGCCGTCGGTCGGGGGCATGGGAGGGCTCTCGGCCTCCTCCTGGTCAGCAGGGAAGGTCGGTTGGTGCACAGCAGAGGAAGTGCGAGCGCCCCATTTGCGCTCTCTCTTCTGTGGGCCTGTCGGTGCTGCCGGTGGGGGAGTCTGAGCCGGAGTGATCGCACCGTTAGGGGCACCATTCTGACCGTTCGGCACGGCGGACTCGTACATCGGACGAGGGGCGGCATCCGGTTGAGGAGAAGCAGTAGCAGAAGTAGTTGCGGTGTAGCCACTGCGGACTTTTCTGCCGCTACGCTCCTTGCTGACATTGGTGTCAACAACCTTGAGGGCCTCCTGATCGACAGTGAACTGGATAGGAGCGGACGCGGCCTGTGTGCGAAGGTAATACATGCCAGTCTTAAGACCGAGCTTCCAGCCAGCGAAGTGCATGGAAGTGATCTTGCCCATGGTAGGCTCCTGCATGTGAATGTTGAGCGACTGCGACTGATCGATGAAAGCACCACGGTCGGCGGCCATCTGAACGATTTGACGCTGGCTGATTTCCCAGACAGTCTTGTACAAGATCTTGATGTCATCGGGGATGTTGGGAATGCGCTGGATGGAACCGCCGTCGGCAATGATGCGGTTCTTCATGTTGTCACTCCACAGACCGCGGTCGACAAGGTCCTTGAGCAACCAAGGGTTGACAACCTGGAACTCACCAGCAAGGACACGACGGGAGTAGATGTTGCTGGTGTATGGCTCGAAGCACTCGTTAAAGCCCATGATCTGCGAAGTGCTAGCAGTAGGCATGGGAGCAACAAGAAGGGAGTTGCGAAGACCGTGCTCAGCGATCCTGGCCTTAAGAGACTCCCAATCCCAAAGGTCGGACGGGGTCACGCCCCACATGTCGTACTGAAGCTCACCCTTGGAGGCGGGAGAGCCTGCGTAGGTCTCGTACGTTCCAAGCTTCTCGGCAAGATCGCAAGAAGCAGTGAGAGCAGCGTGGTAGATGGTCTCGAAGATCTGAATGTTGAGCTGGCGGGCCTCGGGCGACTCGAAAGGCATGCGCAGAGCAAGGAAAGCATCAGCAAGACCGCTCACACCGAGACCGATAGGACGGTGACGCATGTTGCTGTTGCGTGCCTCGATGACGGGGTAGTGGTTGACATCGATGCACTTGTTCAAGTTCTTGGTGACAACCTGGACAACCTCATGGAGCTTCTTGAAGTCGTAGCGCTCGTTGGGAATGTCAACGTAGGTGGGAAGAGCGAGAGAAGCAAGGTTGCACACGGCGACCTCATCAGGGGCAGTGTATTCGATAATCTCTGTGCACAAGTTGGAGCTGCGGATGGTGCCCAGGTTCTTCTGGTTGCTCTTGCGGTTGGCGGCATCCTTGTAAAGCATGAAGGGGTTGCCGGTCTCGACCTGAGCCTCGAGGATGGCGTACCAGATTTTCTGAGCGCGAACGGTCTCGCGACCACGGCCCTCGCGCTCGTACTTCTCGTACAAGGCCTCGAACTCTTCGCCGTAGACATCGGCAAGGCCAGGGCACTCGTGAGGGCACATCAAAGTCCAGTTGCCGTTCTGTTCCACACGCTTCATGAAAAGATCGGGGATCCACAGAGCGTAGAAGAGATCACGGGCACGGACTTCCTCCTTACCGTGATTCTTGCGAAGGTCCAGAAAGGGAATAATGTCGGCGTGCCATGGCTCGAGATAGATAGCAAAGGCACCGGGGCGCTTGTTGCCTCCCTGGTCGACGTAACGAGCGGTGTTGTTGTAGACACGAAGCATGGGCACGAGACCGTTGGAAGTGCCGTTGGTGCCGCCGATGTAAGCACCAGTGGCACGAATGCGGTGAGTGTTGAGACCAATACCACCAGCGTTCTTGGATATCATAGCGCAGATCTTGAGAGTGTCGTAGATACCCTCAATGCTATCATCCTTCATATCGATAAGGAAGCAAGACGCCAGCTGTGCCTGAGGGGTACCTGCGCTGAAGAGCGTAGGAGAGGCGTGTGTGAAGTACTTGTTGGACATGTAGTTGTAGGTCTCGATCGCGGCCTCGATGTCGTCGCCGTGAATACCGACAGCAACACGCATGATCATGTGCTGTGGTCTCTCGGCAACTTTGCCGTCAATGCGGAGAAGATATGAGCGCTCGAGCGTCTTGAAGCCAAAGTATTGGTAGTTGAAGTCACGGTCGTAGACAATGGCCGAGTTCAGCTCGTCGGCGTTCTTCATGATGGTCTGGTAGGTGTTCTCTGCGATCATTGACGCACGCTTCTTGGTCTTGGGGTTGACATAGTCGTAAAGGTCTTGAATGACAGCAGAGAATTGCTTCTTGGTCTGCTTGTGAAGGTTGGAAACTGCAATACGTGCAGCAAGGATGGCGTAGTCGGGATGGGTGACGGTCATGTATGCGGCAGTCTCGGCGGCCTGAGTGTATGATTAGCTGCATGCCACTTGTCTTGCAGATATGTTGAGATTTCTCCTTACCAAGTCGTCAAGCTGGATGGTGGTAACACCCTGGTAGACACCTGAAATTACCTTCATGGTGATGGCGGCGGCGTCGACATGGTCAGGGTCAAGGCCGTAACACAGCCTCGAGACACGGGCAGTGATCTTGTCGAATGCAACACGCTCCTTGCGCCCATCTGATACGCGTTAGTACATGCGTATCAAGACGTGTCCCCGATCCAATTCTTCTGCTGTCGGGGTGGCAAGCTGATCTGCTGTGCTCCCAATGGCCTCTAGGCCCTTCAAGGTGGTGCTGAAGTGTGTAGAAGAGGACATACCGCGCTTGTAGACGAACATCTTCGCCTTGTGCTGGCGAGGTTTCGCCTGGTAGTGAGAGAGTTCTTGTTTGGAAGGGTGTGCTCGTGAGAGATGGTGGGGTTGTTTGTGTAATGGAGACGAAGGCCTGCTCGCTGTGAGGAGGGGTATATGGTATAAACAGTGATGTTGAAGAGTGCGTTGGTATGGAGATGATGCGTGGTAGACACACCGCTGGAGGGACTCGAATGATTTAAAAGGCGGGCAACGAGCACGGTCTTGTTTTGTGCTGGGACGCGTCTGGTGGACGCGATCGCGTTTAGTGCAATTTGCCTTTCCCGCCCGCCGCTCGTGCTGATGAAGCAATCGCTTCAAGCTCTTGGCGAAGATTTCTCATCGCCTGATCTCAAGACTTCACTTCCCGTCTTGTCTTCTTCTCTAGCATACCTTACAATGTGTGAATTCTATCACGACAAAAGCACATACGATGCTGCTGTCGTAAAGGAGTTCTCATGGGATCGTATGCTTTGTGCCTTCCAGGATACGACGACAATATAGTACACTCACCTGTATCCACTCATACAACACAATACCACCATGGCTCTTTCGAAGACTCGGAGACTTCGATTTACAAACAGTCACGAGTTCAAAATTGTAGCCTAAAGCAAACCCAGCCGGTCGTCCTTATAGGAGACCGGTTCTCCCTTTCCAAGCATCACTGCAGCATCCGAGCCCGGCAACGGTGAGCCATGAAGATGCAGCAGCGCTTAAAAATCTAGACGAGAGACATTACCAAACCAAATCAAATCAAAGCATGTGACATGTTTTCTGTGTGATGAACATGAATGTATGGCGATCTGTTCGTTTGTACGCCCAGGAATCCTTGGTTGGCGTTAGCATACTTCGCGTTTGAGCTCCATGCATACGGGATGCTTGACTTGCTTGCTCTGTACTGCTATCGTCTGGTCTAGCGTCGTACTGCTCTTGCACTAAAGCAAACATAAGTCTGTCAATCGTGTCACATTGGAAGTGCCTTTGGTAATCACATGCAATCGTGAAAGACGACTTTCACATTTTCAGCAATATCAATTCACCTTTATAGTGCCGACTGACTTAAAGAAGGGAACGAACGATGCCCCGAAAGAACGATTACAAAACACCTGGGTATAATAGAACTTTTTCCAAAGAACAAGACAAAGCCCACTCCCACTCGAAAAAATCCTTACATGCCAAACTGCCTCTCCACCTCACTATGCCTCCTCTGCAACTCCTTCCTCGCCTCCTCGCGCTGCTTCTTCAGAGCATCCGCAGCCTCCCTCTCCATCTGCTCGCGCTTCTTAGTAGCCTCCTCGCCCACACCCTTCACGCCCTTCTTGCGCTGACGCTCCTCGTACTGCTCGCGGTTGTCCAAAATGCGCTTGACGATTTGTGCAGCGTTAACGTCTTGGAAGCTGTGCGAAGGCGTCTCGGTGAAAATGCAGAGCGATTTCGCATCAATGTACGCGTCGAAGGGTGCGGGCATGAAAGATGTTGGGCCGTGGTAGACGACATCTGGGTGAGGTTTTCCAACGGTGGAAACAGCGGGTAGGCCTGTGAGGTAGGTTTTGGTGGGTGCGAATGGGGCTCCGAAGACGACGCTGTGGACGTACTTGCACTGGACTACGCATAGACCACGCTCGAAGATGTTCATGATTGGGTAGTTGATGCCCTTGTAGTGGTTGATGACTTCGTCGTCGTGGATGCCTGCGATGATGTATGCGGGTCCGTAGTCAGAGCCGGTCTCTTCGATGCGCTTGCTGGTGACAGCGGGCGAGAACCAGTCGCGCTCATGGCCGAGCTTAGTTTCCAGTTCGGCGACGGTCTCGAGGAAAGCAATGTGGCCAGAGGAGAAGAGGTCGAAGCCACCATCAACGTAGACGATGCGCTGGCCAGCACGGGGTCCCAGGCCGTCAACCATGGATGAGAAAGTGCCTTTGCCGCCGTCGTGGTTGTGGTTGCTGCTACTGCTGCTGGCCTCAGCCGGGTTCCCTCTGACACTGCTCCGGCGTCTCTCGATTGAACGGTGCTTTGGGTGGAAATTCCAGACCTGGACAAACGGATCACGGCCATTTGGTGCTGCGGCGTACTCCTTTATCCGTGTCTGCACTGCCTGGCCGTATGCTTTGCGCTCATCCTCGCTGCCTCTTCCCTCCTTGCCAGCGATTAAATCAGACAAGCTCTTGATGAAGTGGCTCTTGGTGCAAAGCAACATGCGCCCAACCAAGTCCGTCGTGCTAATGCCTGGAGTTCTCTTGACAATCTTCATACGTCCAGCCTTCTTGACAAAGCGATAGCAGTCATTGCCGTCGGCATCGCTGGTGATATCGTCACCGTGCACAACATACTTACATCCATAGTGGCTGATCCAAGGCAAGCTGGTCACGTAGGGCGCATATGGGACGCACAGAGAGCTGAACCTGCAAGCGTTGACGGCCGCAGTGCGCTCCGCTAGGTTCATGACAGTAGGCCCTTTGTTTTCCGCGATCTCTTCGTCCGAGTGCAGTCCCACGAACAGCGCTGAGCCCAGACGACGAGCCTGCAGCATGACACCGGCGTGGCCATGGTGGAAGAAGTCGAAGCAGCCGTCGATCCACAGGCGGTCTTCTTCGACTGCTACATCGGTCTGCGGGTCGATGGGCCAGTTTCCAGGCTCGGGGATGATGCATCCCACCTCTGGATCACGCTTGGGAGACATGGGGAGTATTTTGGAGTCGAGGGCGTGGTGAGGGGTTGGGTTTGAGCTTCGAGAGTGGTTGGTGGGTACGATTGGCTATCGACGTATAGCTGCTTACGCTCCACGAGGCTGAAAGCATGTGGGTGGGAGGGTAATAAAAGAGGAAGAGAAGTGCTTGAGTAACCTTGAGAGTAACGTTAATAGTAAAACGTGACTCGTGATTAATCGCGCAGTAACAATATCCCTCACAGGATCCCTCGCAAGCCATCGAGCAAAGGCTCGAAGCACAGCAGCAGGCGCGGGGCGGGGCAGGGGGGATCAGGGCAGCACGAGGGCAGATCAATCTGGAATGGAAGCGACGTCACATTGCCGACCATCGAATTTCAGAGGCCAGTCAACAGCCAACCGACATACTTGAGCCTCACGACCACACCACCACCAGCAGTCCTCAGTACTGCGGTGCTCAATCTTCCACCATGCCCTCTCTCATCCTAGTGGTTTTCGTGATCCAGCTCGCCCTCCACCTGATCAGCACTTTCGGCGGACAACCGATCAACGACCTGGTACGACTCACCATACCTCATATATGATGCGACATAGTCTAACGTTTCCATAGCTATGGCTCCTCTACACGAAAATCCCTACGCCGCAGTCTAAGCAAGCTGCTGCCGGCGTGACTTTACGCAAAGAAGTCGTCAAGCTTAACCGTGAGATGACCAACACCTCGGCGCAAGACGACTTTGCGAAGTGGGCCAAGCTGCGTCGCCAGCACGACAAGAAGAAGGTGGAGTACGAGCAGAATGGTAATGAACAGAATATACGTGCTTCTAGACTGCGAACATCTCGACTGACCGAAATTCACAGCACAATCCCTCAAGTCCTTCCGCACCAACTTCGATCGTGTCGCTTCTGCCCTCCGCTGGCTCGGCACTTCAGGCGCACGCTTCGTCATCCAGTTCTGGTTTTCCAAGCAAGCGCTATTCTGGATCCCTCAAGGCTGGGCACCCTACTACGTCGAGTGGCTGCTGAGCTTCCCTCGCGCACCGCTGGGCAGTGTGAGCGTTAACATGTGGTGGATTGCTTGCGCGAGCGTGATCAAGATGGCTAGCGAAGGTCTGGTTGCACTGTGGACACTGAACAGCGGGGAGCTGAAGGTCGGCGACAAGAAGGGCGAGAAGGTCAAGATGGACTTCAGCATGGGGGGCATGCAGGTTGGTGGAAGGAAAGAGCTATGATTTGCTGTTTAGTAGGCGTTTGTATAAGCACCGCACAAATGTTTTACATATAATCATGCTTAAAAGTGTTGGTTGGATGTCTGGTGCTGCATTCACGACGAGAGCAACGAGACACCTTGCGTGCTCGCGCAAGTGTTTAGCAGATGGAAAGAGACAGCTGACGTGCACAAGTCTAGGTACGATCACCAATATTGGTAACAGCTTACCGATCAATCTTACCTGTGCACCATTCAAGATCATGCCACAACAATCCAACAAAATTGCAAAACTACAGACCTCACCTTCCAGCTCTTCGACGCGATCACCTTTGCCCTACATGAAGATGTCCAACCATTCGACCCCTGAAATGCGACCTCCACGCCGAAATGCAGTCTCAGAAATACCGTTCGCAGGTCGCATAGGCGGCTTCCAACAAGAAATCGTCGACGACGAGAAGAACAGGGAGATCCTAAAGAACCAGCCTGATGCTGTATGTATTTGTTACTACTTTGCAGTTGCAAGAAAGCGCGACCAGTGTACTAACGCCCCAAGACCCCCCTCTACTCACTCCGCGACGCCATCCACCCATCAGGCTTCCTCGTCCTCGACAACTGGAAAATGGCCGTGATAGAAGGCTTCGGCACCTGTCTTCTAGTCTTCGCGCTCGGCGCCGGAGCATCGGGTCTCACAACCTTGCGCGTATCGCCTATGGCGATCAGTCTCTACGCCTCTCTGTTGAATTTCGTAGGCTTGTCATTGTTCATCATGGCAGCAGCGCCAGCTTCAGGAGGTCACTTGAACCCTAGCATCACCATGGCTACGTTCTTTGCTGGACTCAGCACACTTCCTCGTAGCGTCCTGTACATCGTCGCGCAGACTTTGGGTGCGATTGTTGCTGGGTATTGGTTGAAACTCGGGTTGGGGGAGGAGTACTTCCCAGCGGTACGTCCGCTGATGCACGCTCCTCTACCAAAATCATGCTGAACACTTACTCTGCAGGGCGCCATCCCAGGCTGCACGGTCGACCCAACCCAAGTCTCCCCCGGCCAGCTCTTCGCATTAGAATACATGTTCAGCCTAGGCCTGATGTTCCTCGCGTTCGGCGTCGGTCTTGATCCACGCCAAGGCAAGACTCTTGGTCCGGCATTGGGCCCGATACTTGTCGGTGTAACTCTCGGGTTTGCGACGCTGGCTTCTTCGGCGGCGAAGCCTGGGTATACTGGTGTTTGTGAGTAGAGAAACGTCCCAGCGCTTTGGCCAATAGGGTAATAATTGACAGTGTTGTGTTAGCTTTCAATCCGGCACGATGCATGGGATTAATGGTTGCCAAGAACGAAATGCAGTATCACTACGTGCATTGGCTGGGGCCTTTTGCCGCTTCGATCATGCACGGGATTTTCTATTATTTTGTCCCGCCGTACGTGAGAGACAAGTCGATGAGGGAAGTGGCGGTGGCACTGAGACCTCGGGACTCGCACTCAGCATGAGTTCTGTTATGTGTTCGTAAGTACGATTGCTCGCTTTCCCTTGCCGAATTACCATCCTCAGAGCTGACTCTCTTTCTCCAAGCTAGCAGCGCAATATGTACCCATCCATAGCAATAACACTATCGACTCGACGTCGTTTCTTCACTACACGAGTCTTCGCAAATTCCTCAAGTGCTTGTACAAAATTGGCGCCCCGTTGCGAGCTACAGAATCGTTAGACTCTTTGCAACACGTGCTCAGAAGTCTTCAAATCTCACCTGGTCTGCTTTTCAACCTTACTAGCCAACACGCACATCCTAGCCGCCGCATCAGCCAGATTCATGCTCAACGCATGCGCCAGCGCACTTGCGCAGCTCTCTTTATCCCACAGGTCCACGATCAAAGCGCCATCGAGAAGAGTTGCTGCGCCTGTGAACTTCGACGATACCAGGCTACCGAGATGGCATGGCTTCGCGCGCAGACATGATCGCCTTGTTGCTGTGGTAGGCTATGAACTCGTAGCACACCAAGTTCATGCCATCGCGCGTGCTGGAGGCTAAACAGACGTCTGCGGCGGCGTACATTGACCACCATCACAGCCTCTCTACGAAAGTGTCGCTTTCACCAGCAGATCCTCGATTGGAGCAGCAGAACATCTTCCGCAAGGCTATGGCTCTTCGCCCGAGGCAATCAGCGACATAACGGTCTGGCAGCCTCCTTTTGATGTCGACAGAATAGTTTCTGAACTCGATCCAGCCAGCTTCGAAATTATGGTAACAAATTTGGTAGACGACGCATTTGAGCCATTACTTCCTCCTGTGGAATGGGCGCCAGATTGGGAATACGGCGGTTGGAGAGATCCTGCTTTCGCATCATTGAGAATAGACCACTCATACAAATCAGCGCGAAAGTATGAAGTCAACCTCGGTAGCATAATGTGATACAACGCTCTTCTATAAGATGACGGAGCAGCCGGATTCGCTTCTGGTACTTTTCCTTGTTGGCGAGAATGCAACATATACCACAAAGTTCATACGATGCAACCATGGGCTTTACCGTGTTGTTAGTCATGCGGCGCGCGAAACACAACTCGCCTTACTGATCTTGCGATATCACCTTCTAGATATTCGTGCTACTGCTTAGTGGCCCAGCTGGCAAAATCACTGATAGTTCTTCATGCAGTAGAATCTACTCGGAGAATCTGTCATTGAATATCCAGTTTTCACTGAGATGCATCGCGGTTTGCGGGTCGTTCACTTGCTGCAAGCAGTCATCAGCGAACAGGCAAGTACCTGCTGTTTGTGAAACGTCCAAGTGTCTTCGTCTTGGCCGGCCAGTGTTCGGCTCTTCTGCCATGACGACGTCCTGGTCTAATCAGTGCCGATCGTGGGGAGTCCCATAATTAGTTGCGAAAAGCAAATATGTCAGGAGGAGATGATTGAGCCCTGCGGATTTCTCCAGGAACACGCCACCCCTAGCCGTCAAGGCTCGCGTCGAGTCTCAGTTCACAGAGAACGAAGGAACAGACGAACTGCTGCTGTCATTGTCTAGTCCAAGGGCGATTTTCGGTAGGTTGAAAACAAGGAGGGTTGGCGGCGCGTGCGGCGGATCTGCAGATTGCCCGCACATCACCCGTGCGTCTCGCCTCTTGGACGATGCGCCATCTGGACGATCCTCCACAACTATTATTCTCTCGCCAGGTGCACCGTTGTCTATCTAACAAAGCTTTTCCGCCCCCAATTGACTGTTTGTAGACTACTTCCTATCGCGAAAGCCCGTGCAGTATGTCTGTCCATCAGATTCCGAAATGGCAACACTGGGTGCAAGGAGAAGCAGGACGTTGACATCTTCACAAGCAAAGAATGACTCGTGATCGGCCGGGAACACCTCTTCGGATGTCAAGCACGCTCGCGCACTGGCGCCAGGGCTGGGGAACCTGGACCTGTTGCAGCAAAATATCGATTTGACTCGTCCTCTCTGTCTCCGCTATGAAGACCCTAGTGAGATCCTCTGGAACCTTGCTGTGAAGCTCCTGAGTTTGCGTGCCCTGAAGAGTCTCTCAAGGTTTGTATAGAAACTGGCACTACGTGCGCGTCGTCGCTTCCTTGCCACTTTTCTGCGTGCCTTATCGTTTAGCCTTTTCTTTTAATCTATCTTCCGATCATCATGGCTGGACCGGAGGGACGCGGCTATGAGGTGATGGCGGTGTTCTTGTTGTTTCTCGCTCTGACCACAATATCGTGTGGTTTGCGTGTGTATTGCCGAGTTTACATCCAGAAGGCCTTTGGCTGGGATGATAGGTTTGCCGTCTTTGCATGGGTCAGTGGGATCTTCTTTCTACGTTGGCAGACTATATCGAGACTGATGGTTTGCGCAGGCGTGTATGACAGTCTTCACAGCACTATGTCTCAATGGCGTATTTCATGGCACAGGACAGCACCATGTTGATATCAAACCCGCTAGCGATTTACCAATTGCATTGAAGGTGTGTGATACTTGGAAGTACAAAACTGGGTAGTCCGAACTAACATTCCCAGTACTGGTGGCTCTGCGAACCGCTATTCATCATATGCAATATGGCCATAAAAGCCTCTATCGGCATCATGCTCATGCGCCTCACGGTCATGAGGACCCAACGCTACATCCTCTACGCCAACATTGCCCTCACACAGATCTACAGCTTCTTCTTTTTCTTCATTTTCCTCTTCCAATGCTACCCATCATCGTACTTCTGGGAACGCGTCGGCAACCCCAATGCCAAAGGCTCTTGCATGAATCCTCAAGTCGTTGTGGCAACTTTCTACGGCTACTCTGCGATCGCATGTATTACAGACTGGACTTTCTCGATTCTTCCCGTCTTTCTCGTGTGGAATTTGCAGATGGGCCGTAGAGAGAAGGCTTCGGTGGTGCTTATTCTAGCCACAGGCGCGTTGTAAGTTCTCCATCGATCATACATGGTCTACACTGCTTGATACAAAAGTCGGCCACTAACAACCCTCCTCAGAGCCTCCACCGCAACCATTGCCAGAATCCCGTATGTCAAAGGCCTCAACGACACAGAAGACTTCCTTTACGCGACCATCGAAGTCGCCATTTGGTCCTCAACTGAGGTCGGTCTCGGCATGACAGCAGCAAATTGCGCTGTACTACGCCCCTTGCTCCGCAAAATCCTCCCCTCCTTGGGCTTCATGTCTTCTGGAGGCCGATCAACCGGCGCCTCAAACCTCAAAGGCGTGTCTATCGGGGGAACAAAGCCTGAGACATCATACAAGAGAGGAGACAAGCGCAGCTCGAGTCGGAACGACGAACTTGAGCTGGGAGACGTGCAGCACGGAAAGGGCTTTGGTACATTGACTTCTGCTTGGCACCCTGAGGAACACCCTGATTCGGAGCGGGATGAGGATGCCAGCAGCAACCATTCGCAGACGATGATTATTAATACGAAGACGTCGGTCTACCGCTCTGAGGAGAGCGTGAAGGCAGATATGGATTGGAAGAAAGGGAACAAGTGATGAAGAGACGATAATCAGAATACACGCGGCTTGTACAAGTATTTAATAGAGGGGTTTGTTCTTTCCACCCACGCCAATACATCATATGATCCTTCCGCTTCCTACTTGTTCCTGCTGCTGTGTTGTTCAGAGGCCAAAGTATCCTAACCACACGAACGCGGAATTTGCAAGGCCTCCAGGTCGCGTCACCAACGTCAGTGCTTTAGAAGAAGGTGTCACAGGGAACCTGGTCCAACGATATCAAAAAAAAAATCCAACATCAGTGTACTGGACACCGTGATCGAATCAATCACAAAATACTGTTTCCTTGATGTACGACCACACACAATTTCATCCCACCCTGCCGATCATGTGCTTCTCAAAGCAGCACAGCAAACACCGTAATGCACAGAATTCCGATCAACGAATACGACAGATACCCTCCACCATACATCTTACCCGCCAAGCCGGTCGAAGGTTCTACAGAAGGCCGAGGCGGAGCCGCAACTGTTACATTAGTGCCGTTCCCAGAGCTATTGCTCCCAAGCACCGGCACACTGATATTGAACTTCTGGCAGACTTCCCCGAAAAGGGTCGTGAAGACTCCATCAAACATTAGCCGTGATCTTCTACGACCACAACAATACGATTGGACGACTAACCATAGATATCCCGACTCGAACTTTCGCACTCAGCGTTCGCGCAAGCTGAGATATTGCTCAGAATGCCATCCTGGCGGACGCAGTGACAGTATTGGTCTTCGTTCGTGCAATTGACAGAAGCAATTGCTGCAGGGTCACAGCTTTTCTTTTCACGGTCAGTCGTCATCTGAGCGATTTATCGGACTGGTGCGGTTTCGAACGTACAACACAAGCCGGTATCAGAGCGGCTTGGGGTCCTGTCTGTGCCCAAGAAAGCACTGCGATCGACAGAAGCAAGAATGACAAGAGGCTGATGCTGGAGCTTGGCATTTTGGCTGATTGTCTGATTTGTCGGATGCGCCGGGGATCGTCCTACATCAAAGCGAAGAAGAGGCATCAAAGAGTCTCTGTACTTGATGCCAGTGCCAAGGATACCGTTGAGGGCGGCTCCCCATCATCCTCCACGCGGGTACGCACCCGGAACCTTGGAAGGCGTCAACTTTAACCCATTAGATGATCGACAAACACGTGCCGACCAGATTTCAGGCTCGCCGAGCCAGTGCTGTATCATTCTGCAAATGGACAAGCTCATAATCAGGCTGGTCTCAATCAATGCAAAATGGTGTATTTTGTATCTATTATACAGTATTCATGTCTATTGTGGCGAGTCTATGTCGGCCGTTAAATGCAAAATAAAATAGTCAGAAAAAGAAGCAAAGAGTCGAAGAGACAAATCTACTCCGCCTTCTTCGATGCCTTCGTCCGCACCTTCATCAGGGCGTAGACAAGCGCATAACTTGAAAGAGCAAAGAGCACGCAGATAGCTGCATCTCTCCAGCCGTAGTAGTAGTCGAGGATGTTCAACGTGTGGAGGTAGTCGCTGCCTCGAGTGTACTGGCACACGCGGCACTCATCGAAGGCGTCCGGGTTGATGAGGTTGTTCCTTGAGCCGGGGCCTGCCATGTACGGTGCCAAGTATTCACCGCAAGACTGTCCTTGAGGAGGATTGAAAATCGCGAATTCAGACTCCTTACACTTGATTTCGCGATCGAAATCAACAAAGGTCAATAGAGCTCCCATGAGGTAGTTGAATGGGTTCAGCCAGTAGAGCCTGTGAGCGACGAGTTAGTTGACTGACGGACGCGAAAAAATTTATGCTGCTACCAGCTTGAATAAGAACTTACCAGTAGCGCCAGAACTCCTGGATCTGAGCGTAAGGAACAAGAACACCACAGAAGGAAACCAATGTTCCGATAAGAAGAGGATTGATAAGCGCAGCGAAGACTGCATTGGGAGCCGGCGCAGCAACAAACTGGCCAATACCAGTGTAGATGAACTCGTACACTAGCATGACGAAGAAGACCGCGCCAGCCTTGTCCGAACCGCTGGGGAAGCCGACGGTGTAGTAGAACGGCAAGAAGTAGAACACGGCGCAGACGATAAGGTAAGGAACCTCGGAGACGATGAGGCCAGTCGTGAACGGGAACCAGTGGTACATCTTGGACTTCTTTTCGCGTGTCTCGTAGATGTCGCGACGCTCGAGGAAGAGAGGCTGCAATTGCGCAATCACACCAGGGGCGACGAAGATGAAGTTGAAGACAGCGAAGAGAACTTCCTGCTGCTTGGAAACACTGTTACCGATCATCCAGAAAGTGAAACCGTTGAAGAGGGCGGAGCCAATGTGAAGAGCGACCTTGTTGTTAACGTAGTCGACGTTCCGGTACAGAGCCACGTTCATGCGGCGAGTGACGAGGCGCACTTGCTCAATCATGGGAGTTGCGAACTCGTGACCATCGTCGACAGTACCAGGAGGTTTGGAGGCAGCATCAGAGATGAGGCTTTCGAGCACCTGCTGCTGATGACTGGATTCGGGAGAGTCAAGCCAAACCTGGTGCCAGTCCTTGCCCTTGGACAGACTGCCATTGACGACGTCAATCATGTGTTCCGCAGGGTTTGCCTCTTCGGGGCAGGGGCATCCATATCTTCCAAAGTAGTCCTTAACAGCTTGTGCATCGTCACCGATGTCACCAAAGTAGACTGTTTTTCCGCCCTTGGCTAGAAGTAGGAGAGTGTCGAATTGGGCGAACAACTGAGCAGAGGGCTGGTGGATGGTGACGAGAACAGCTTGTCCAACGTCAGCCAGCTTGCGAAGGAACTGCACAGTACTGAATGCAGCTTGACCATCGAGACCGGAGGTGGGTTCGTCGAGGAAGATAAGGATAGAAGGCTTAGAGACGAGTTCGACACCGATAGTGACACGCTTGCGCTGTTCAACGCTGAGACCAGCACCGACACGGCCGATGAGAGTGTGCTCGAGGTCGCGGAGTTCGAGCAGATCAATGATGGTGTCAACGTAAGCGAGCTTCTCTTCACGAGGAGTTTCACGGCTTTGTCGGAGGAGTGCAGAGAATTCCAGAGCTTCGCGAACAGTGGCGTACGGTTCGTGGACATCAAGCTGCTCACAGTAACCAGCGGATCTTTGGAAGGAGACGGGTAGTGGGCGGCCATCGACCATAATCTCGCCATGAATGGTACCATCGGTCTTGCGCTGAGCCAGAACATCGAGCAAAGTAGTCTTACCAGCACCAGAAGAGCCCATCAATGCACCTAGCATACCAGGTTTGACGTAGCCGTGGATGTTGTCAAGCAATACACGGTCTCCATCAGGGGTCTTGACCGTGTAGGTAAGATTCCTCCAAGTGAAAACAGATGTGTTCCGGACCAACTCTGCACCAGTAGACTTTTGACCGTTCTTTTCATTTGCATCACCGTTCATGCTTGGAGTCCTGGTACCCACGGCGCTGTTGGTAGGAGTCGTCTCAGAGGAGCTGTCGGTCTGACGAGGCGCCTTCTCTGCCTGAGACTCTTCGTCGGGAAGCACAGCAGCGACCTGCTTTTGGCACTCGCGAGGTACCACCATATTGGCACCAGCTGCAGAAGCGTTGTCCCAGCGAAGTGTAAAGTATATAGTGACACTGACGTAGAGAGCCCACCATGCGAAGAGGATACCGACGTTGCGCCAAACGTGGGAGTGCGAGTACGACAAGCTTGACAGATAGTCGTCACCGTTAACGAAAGTAGCGCCAGGAGCTGCACCACGTACACCAGAGCAAGCTTGCGAGTCCGTGTTTTCGTACTGTGGCAAGAAGTTGGGGATCAAGTTGTTGTTCACACATGGAATAACAGTGTTGTGGAACTCGTTGCCCATGAGAGATTCGAAGCCGTATGACAAAGGATTAATCCAGTAGATCCACACAAACCAAGGGTGCATATCAGGCTTAGGCTGCTGGTAACCAATGAAAGTGATAAGAGCATTGATCGCAAACCCAGAGACCTTCGAAGCAGCGTCGAAATTCGGGAATGCAGCGCCGCACATGCGGAAGAAAGCAGTCATCGCGAAAGTGACAACGTAAGTAACAAACCAGAAAGTGAAGAAAGCCGCTGCTGTAGGGCGAAGACCAGTCATCCAGTAGATAATCAGATCGAAAACGGTGACCTGGACGAACAAGATCGGGACATCAGCCGCGATCTGGGCGATACAGAATGCCGCGGGGTTGTAGAATGCGAAAGCTTTGTGTTTGGCAAGGATAGGCCGGCCAGCAAAAGAATCGGTAACCTCAGACATAGCCAGAAGAGCGTGGTAGAGAAGTGACAAGAAGAGAGCGCCACCCTTGATGAAGAGACCATTGGAGTTGTTTGGCGCGGCGTAGAACAAAGATCCGCCGATAAGTGCCTGGATGATCGTCGCAACCTGCTTGATGATAAAGGTGGACTTGTCGCCCCAGAGGATCTGGTACTGGCGGGTCACACAGGTCTTTACTTGGTCAACGAAGGAAACAGTCAAAGGCGATTTCTTTCCGAGTTTGGAAGACTTCTCCATCTGCACAGACTCCGCGAAAGCCTTTGTGAGAGCCTCAGCTTCACCAGAAGCCGGGAAAGTGAGCTCCCTGTCCATGCGTGACTTGATCTCTGACGCCTCGTAAGCGTGTCGGAGCTCGGGGGCGTTGCGAGGGAAGCGTGATTCGAAACCAGAAATGATCTTTCTCTCGTTGGGAACAGTGACACCAGTCAGGAAATCGCCGACGTTGGCACCAGCACCACAGAGGAAACCCTGGGACTCCATGAACGGACGGGCCTCGGCACGAGTGCCGTAGAAGACCTGCTCGCCTTCGTCCAAAACCAGAACTTTGTCGAAAAGATCGAAAATACCGTTTCCAGCTTGGTAAAGTGTGACAATAGTGGTCAATTTCCACTCATCAGTCATGGCTCTGAGAGCACGTGTGTATTCGAGAGCGGTGGAAGCGTCCAGTCCACGGGTAGAGTTGTCCCAGCAAGCAACGCTGCTTCTGGTGGCAAGGGTCTCAATAATGGAGACACGCTTGCGTTCACCTCCAGACACACCGCGGATGAACTCGTTACCGACCTTAGTTCCTTCGGTGTGAGAGATTCCCATCGAATCCATGAGGAACTGCTTGTAACTCTTGCGGTACTCTTCGGGGTCTTGAGCATCGCTAGGAAGCGTCTCGGGGACCTTCAGGCGAGTGGCAAAATCCATAGTACGTCCCACAGTGAGTGAAGGGTAGAAGATTTCCTCTTCATTGTTGATGACAATTTGGCCACGGAACTGCTCGGCCTGCTTGTGGTCCATGGAACCGTATCTGATATCTCCAGTAATCTCCTCGTAGCCTTTTCTTTGGTTGGCCAGCATCTTGAGAAGGGTAGTACATCCAGAACCAGGTCTACCCAGGACGAGAAGCATCTCGCCGGGCTTCACACATCCAGAGCTTTTGTTGAGGATCGTCTTAAGTTTCTTCGGTCCACGAGATTCTTTCGATTGTTGGATCATGTTGAACTGGCTGAATACGTTCTCCTGCATGACAGCGCCAGCGGCTCTGCCAGTAACTGTGAGGTCGTTCCAGGTTACACCAAGTGCTTTGCCAGGAGTCGTGTCGTTTGCTGCCATCCTTTGCACATCGGGAAGCAAGCTCCAGCCAGCCGCCTCTCCATTAGAGTCGTCACCATCTTTCTCAGCCTTCGCCACTTCCTCTGCTCCTCGGTTGTTTGAAAGAGCGTGTTCGAGTTTCTGTCCAGCATTCTCTCCGCCGTCGGCACCCACGGCCGGAGCGAAGCTATCAGGCCCAGTCGAAGCCATCATGCGTGAGTTGAAAGTTCCACAAAGAATGAACAGCCCATGAAGGTTCAAGGCAGAGCAGAGACAATTAGTACCCGAGACAAATATAAAGAAAGAAGATGAAGAAGAAGAAACGTCAGTGGCACGCTCGGGCGGGAAGGAAGCGCAAGTACCGAAACGAAGTCGATTGAAAACCACGCCCTAAGCAAATGCGAAAAAGCGAGCACCTACGTTTCCCACGTGAAAAAACGAAAGAAGCCTCCGCAGTAGTCATCTTCCTAACCGGAACCACCTGTCTCCCAAGCACCGAGGACGCCTTCAACGTGTGGCACCCTGGTCTAGCACGACACGGAAGGGCCCGTCGAAGACGCGAGATGAGGTCGATGGGCATGGTGGGATCTTTCCAGCAAGGCCCTAGGCAGGCTACGGGCTCTGAGAGTACCCGAATTACCATCTGAGCCATCTCACCCAATAGCCATGCCTTCTAGCGTGCGAAAACGGCAAGCGCCTCGGCGTCGTAATGACATTGGCCCTACATCGCAGAAACCTGCCCAGATCTAGAGGCGCCAGATCGAGCAAGATTGGCAGGGCAGAATCGGGATTTCGGAGGCGTGCCCTAAGCCCGAGTTGCCTGTCGGGCGTTTAAACGGATAAGCGTTTTGTCAGAGATGGGGCGAGCTCGCGAGAGTGGATCTTTGCGATTACTCAAGGGGCAGGTCTGAGCTGTCTAGCCCTCGAAGACTCGGTGTGATTAGAAGAGGTGTGATCTCCCAAGAGTTGACAGAGTTTCACTTTGAATGTGAAAAGCGAATGCGATAGCGATCAAATATATGCTGTACTCTTGATTGAAGTTTTCGATGGTGGTACGAAGTGCATACGTCAGAAGAAGAACCTCGCCAGACGAAGTCTAAATTTGGCGATCTGCCGTATTCCCTGCAGCCAGACAGCCAGACACGTGAAAACAACCTCCGCCTTCTCGGCCGTTTCATCACGTGATACGGTGCTAACCGGCCCAACTGTCTTCCCGACCGAACACTCTCGGATCTGGAAGTTCAAGGATTCCGGCTGTTGCGATTGACAGAGCCCCAGACACCTCCCTGTAATCGAGGCTAACAAAATGTAAGATAAATGTCCAATCGCGTGCCTCAATTTCCCACCACACCTGCAAGGCTTGGTAAGCATCTCGTGTATAGGCAAGCATACCTAAGCTATTGCCGTGATCTCGAGACCTAGTGTACTCACTATGCTTTGTCTCTTCGCATCGTCGCATCCTTCGTGTTCACGTGACATTTCGCAACGCTATTGCAAGGGTGTGCGTCGTTCGTAAATCGACAGCTTCACAACACTTCCAGCCTGGGCATTGGGACGAAATGAGGGTACCGAAAATGCTGATGTCGGGAACGCAGCCAAATTCTGGAACATGCTGTTGAAAAACGGCATCACAAGATAAGGCCATCTAGCCTACACCAGCACCGCATTCCAAGAAGCTCTACCGGCAAGTTATCAGTGCAAGTGAGTCTTTAGCCAACACCAGGTCGATGGTAGGAATGGTAAGATCAACCAACTTCGCGCTCATACGGGGTATAGAATAATAGCAGCAGAGCAAAACAACAAAACAACCCATGGTCGCCAATGACCATTCACACACTCTCCTTTAGCCTCCAACACATCGTTTCCAAGCATAGCGAATGGCATCCAAATCGTTCCCATCCCAAGTCGTGGCGTAACCAACTTCGTCGGTCGCATCCTTCCATAACAATCAAGCATTTCCATTATAGGTCGACGGACGCATCCAGCAACCCTCGAATCAAGCATCGCAAAAGCAAGTTTCATCGCACTCTGTACGCTTGGTCATGACGACTGATCATGCTCTGCACTGTCTCCGTATGCTCAAGCGGCAAATGGACCGTCTCCTTCGTATCGAGCCGCTCCAATTTATCCTGCAGCACTTGCTCGTCCAAATTACCCACCGCAGGCGCAGTAAAAGACGTCCCTGCAGCAGACGAAGAATTGAACGCCGGCGCAGCGCCTGCATCGAGACTCCTGCTGCGCACGCGCTCGAGACCTTCAGTCGGAGGCGCCAGGCCAGTCTGCGGGCCTGCGTCTGAAAGACTGCGGTCCGGATCAGCTGTTGGCTCGATGGTGGCAGGTTGGGTGCGCTCTTGCTGCTGGTGCGCTTTTGACTTGGGCACTTCTTCTTTGGATTTGTTGCGGAAGGACAAGAATCTGCTGAACATGCCTGGACGCTTTGTGTGGGGCTTCGTGTTACTCTTGCCGTTGCTCGCGCCGTTGGCACCGGCAGCACCGTTTCCGTTGGACGCAGCGCGCTTGGGCTCTGGTCTCGGTGTGGTTGGTGCAGCGTACGGGTTGTAGCTGAAAGAACCACCCAAGCCACTGTTCTCGCGGCTCTCACGCGAGATATTGTCCAGAGCCTGCGTGACGGCGATGATATACTGCGGGTAATCATCCTTGCAGGCGTCATGAATGAGCTTGAGTTTACTGACATCCTGCGCGATACGAGCACGATCGGCAGTAATGTGCCATCCGAAGTTGCGAATGTCCATGCGCATGGCACGATCGATTCGTTCGCCAACGCCCATGGAATTGACGAGGAAGTCGATCTTCTCCTTGGTCAGAAGGATGAAAGAGGCGAATTTGGTGCGGTCGGAGATGGTCCAGCTCTGCATTACAATACTGTTCGTGCGGCGGGAGTTGATGCGCGCATAGCTTTCAGCTACTTCCTTCAGAAGCTCGTACTTCTCCCTGAAAGCTTCGAGGCGCGTGGTATCGAGCGCTGGCTGGTAGTCTGGCGTGAAGCGTTTGGGAGGCTTGAGGCCAAACTTCTCCATCATTTCGTCGCGAGTGGTATGCGCGGATCGGTCGACGATCGAGCTCAGCGCATCTTCGACCTGCTGGCGAGTGTTGGTTTCGTCGAGACGCGCATCGCGAGGGGCAAAGAACGTCGGCTCCTTAAGATCCGGATAGGCAGCGCTGGGGTGTTTCGGCACAGCTTGGTTGGTCACAGAGGATGGTGGCGACGAGATTCCAAGAATGTCCCCCCAGATGAGAAGGCGAGCTTGCTGGATACCAAGTCGCGTAAGCAGCAGCTGCTCTTCCCTCTCCCACTTCTGTGAGGCGCGAATCAATCCAAATGCTTCCACAGTGTTACTGAAAAGGTTCGCGAGGGCCATGACGCCGGGAAGCAGAGCTTCGTGCTCGGCATTGAGCTCGGGCTCGAGCAAGCCTTCATTGTGTTCTGCTGAGGCCTTGGAAGTCATGGTGGCGCTTCCATTCAATGAGTCGCTGAAGATGTGGCGACGTAAAGAAATATCGTAGCAGCTGCAGTGCGCACGATCTCAGTCGGTCCGGTATAGGTATAGCTCTGATGCCAGGCGCGTCAAAGATGTATGGCTCACTACGTCACGAAGCCACGGTGGAGACCAGCAAGCTCAACGAGCGAGCAGACTCAGGAAGATATGAGCTTTATGGTGTGTATCTGTAGGCGTGGCGCAAGTGAGTAAGTGAGGAGTAGGACGTAAGTAGTGATACAGGAGCAAATTAGCTAGTGGTGTGAGAGATGTGTTTTGCGCAAGTGCTGTGGCAAGCAGCTCCCACCCATGCTTTCTCTGAACGATGAGGGGAAGTTTGCAAGCCACCAGCCTTCAACGGAGGAACCTCCTCGGTCTATTGCTCGGCATGTCACGCGACTCTGTACGCTGCAGCGCAGAGACACAAGAAAGGCCTCGTTAATATATGCCAAGGGCTGGGCTATGTAGCTTGCCAATATGAGGGAGGGTATACCATCGTGCACACCTGTGTTATCGCATGAAGATCACGTTGAGCTTTGCAAGCAATTTCTGTACAGACGAGAGACGATACCACTAAGACTGGCTGGGCCTTGCAGGCCATGATTTTAACGTTTGCGCCATGGATGTTGATATGCCTTAGTCTCCCTGCCACGCGAGATCTCAGGAACTCTCGATTTGTTGATGACTCAGTGGCGATGGGCATACTGTGCAAGTTATCGACACAGGCAGGAGATACTAGCTCTCAAAAACAAAGGTATGATGCGTCGACGAGGTACACCGGACGCTGACAGTACAATACCCAAGTTCGAGAACAATGCTACTTTCTTACGTGTCCTTTGTATCACGAAACTGGCTCAAGAAGGAAAATACAGTATATGCACATCCCAGAAAAATCAGCATTCCATTACAAGCAAACGCAATCGCATTCCATTCCGCTTTTTCTCTCTCATGTTCTCTCGAAACAGCCAAGAGAAGCAGATTTCAAAACTCCAAATGCCTATCAAAGCCCCAAAAAACACCTCAATATAGTGATGACGCCTCGCCAATTGAGCATCACCTTGCCTTTCCCATGTCATGCATGCCGCGTCGTCCCCTATATTACAAAAAAAAATCTAGAAACCCGTCGCAGAGCAACTGATCATCCCAGCATCCAGTCAATACAGCTATCATGGAGGAGGCCCCGACTCTCCACTCGGCGTGCTACTCGCCTCCTCCTTCGCATCGACAAAACTGGGATCACGGCTACTCGCGCCCTCGCCCTCGGCATCAGCAGCTTCGGCGGGGGCTTCGAGCGAAGCGCTCGTCTCATCAGCAGCAGGAGCATCAGCAGAAACATCAGCATCTGCCTCGCCCTCGACCTGTGCCTCGCCTGCTTCAGCCTCTGCCGCGGCGGCAGCAGCAGCGGCAGCCGCTCTCTCCGCACGCTCTCTCTCCCTCTGTTGAAGGAGTTCGTAGTTCTCTTTCCTCGCGCGCTCTTCTTTGACTAGGCGCATGCGCTCCACTTCCTCGACGCCGCCGCTTTTCTTCAACTTACCTTCTTCGACGAAGCTGCCGAGCTCCTTCTGGAATTCGCCGCCGCGTCTGCTCTCGAGTTCGCGCTGACGAGCGCGCTCTGCGCGTTCGATGGCTTCCAGTCTGGATTCGTGGTTGGGCTGTAGGGCGCGCACTTCTCCGAGGACGCCGTCTTTGGCTTTCTGTGGGTCCGCGTCTTGGTTTTCAGCGTACGGGCGCAGAGTGCGGGAGGTTGAGCGGACGGTCTTTGCCTGACCGTGCCCGTCGTCAGTCGAGCGAGGGTTCTGCAGGTTCTGCTGCTTCGTTGCCTCTTCGACAAGCGCGAAGGTAGCAGCGGCCTTCTCGAGATCGTCTTCCAAGTCTGCCGCGAGTTCCTCTTGCATGGTAAGCAAGTCGCGGTCGTCGCAGACAACTTGCAGCTCTTGCTCCCAGATCTTGGTCCACACGGGCTTCTCGCGCTTGAGGAACTCTTTGAGCTTCTTGAGGTCCGCGGTCGCAGTGCTGATGTCTTTGCTGACTGTTTCGAGCTGGCGCGGGATGGGACGCACGCCGCGGGTGACGACATCTTTGCGCAAGTCCTCGACAATGTCCTGTAGGTCGTCAACGCGGTTGACAATCTTCTCGCTATCGTCGGACAACGTCTTCTTGCCATTGTTGACGTATGTGCGGCCGGAACCCGACTCCGTGTTTTGCATCACCGTCTTCGTTGCAGCAGGGCCAATGGCATTAGCCTTGGTGCGGATCGATGCCATGTTGGCTTTGATGTCATCCACGAAAGAAGTGTAAGTCTGGCGTACAACAGCAAGGTCGCGGCGCAGAGACTGTACCTCGTCGAGCTGGCCAGACTTATCCTTGATCGACACGGCACGAGATGGCACAGACGAGGGTGCCGACGATGGCGCACTGGTAACTCTTGGTGCAGCTGGTGGAGCGGCAGCAAGGCTAGCAATCTCCTTAGCAGACTCCTGCTGACGATCAGAGACTCTCTGGATGGCAGCCTGCTGACCTTCTACGCTAGTCTTCACATCTTCGATAATGCGGCGAAGTCCTCCGATTCCGTCATCGATGTGTCGCTTAACTTCGTCGAGCTGTTCCACGTTGAGAACCAGCACGCTTCGTTCCTTGATGTCAGACAAGTCCTCAACTTCGTGCCTCACACCTGAAACCGGGTCTTGAATGTAAATGTCTGGTAAGTCGACGCCGTTATTGTGCGTGTTCCAAGCAAACTTCTCAATGAAAGCTAGTTGTAGCCTGGGTATCGTGAGGTCTCCGCCATCCGGAAGTACAAACTTCTTGATCTTGCTTTTGTATTGCAAGAACAGTGTCAACTCCTTTCCAGGTTGGGGTGAGCCCTCGGCTATGAATTGCGACTGTGGTGGAGTCCGATGAGGTGCTTGACTTAGCCGAGAAGATGTACGTCTGGACGGCACGGTTGACTTGCGATCCGCTATGGGTGTGGCAGGTGCCGCAGATAGTTCCTGGGGTGTCATTTCTCCAGGAGGACCAAAGTGGTCATCCACAGGTCCATTGACAGTCGCACCCAGACCTTCACGCTGGTCCTGAGATATATCTGGGAAAGGGTAGGCAGGCCCAAGTTTGTCTTCCGGTGTCTTGAGAATTGGGCTGCCGATGTCCGGCTTCTCACCTGGTGGTGGGGGCGCCGGCAGATCATTCTCAGGTGCCTCTGAAATGCGCCTGACCTCGTGCTGCAGCCTAGAAGGAGATGGCTCGTAGCCGTCACGTTCGGTCTTTGATTTTGTGCGGTTGTGCTGCAAGACGCTTCGTCTTGACCTGACGGCATTCATGGACTCTCTCGCGTCGCGTCCTCGGTTGGGAATTGGTGAATGTTGGGCGGGAGGAATGGTTCCTATGCCATTTACCGACGTTCCCAAATGCTTCTGGATTTGGTATGCTGAGAAACGTCGAGACGCTCTGCGTTCCAGTTCGCCGCCTCTCTGCAATGCTTGAAGCGCATCATTCTGTTTGGGTGGTGGCGGTGGTGGCTCTGGGGAGGACTGGTCGCGTTGTTCGTAGCCTTGGTTGGTTGGCATCGTGTCATTCTCTGGGTAAGGCGCAATCACTGGAATGTTTTGCAAGGTGTTGCTAGATAGCGTCGAGTCGGAGTTGTCTCTGGGTAGTGGCTGCTGGCTGAGGCTGATGCTGTTTTGAGGGCTAAGAGCCTGACGTCGCGGAGACGTTCGTCCCGGGACGCTCGTAGTCCTCGGTGGCAGATCGGGTCCTCCGAGCTCGCCGCTCCCTTGTCTTTGGGCGAACGATCGGTGGCTTGAAGCCCTCGAAGGCACCTCCTCAAGCTGTTGGGTGAGATTTGACTCTATGCTTGCATTGCTTGCGGTCGACGATTGCCTCGGTGGCCGCGCCTCCGTTCCCTCTTTGCCGTTACGTTGTCTCAATCGCTGCTGTTTCTTCTTAAGTCCATGCAGCAGGTTGATGATAATGTCTCGAATGCGCGGAAGGTATTTGTCCAAACTCGCCTGGTTCGCCTCTTGACTCAAAGTATCCTCCAGTATCGCTCGCAACAGGTCCGGCACGGGGCCTAGATCTGAAGTGTCCACTCCGATTGCGTTGAAAGCCCGACATGCTATGTTGAACTCGTAGCCCAGCCGCACGTAGACATCCGACACCTCGCTCTCGGCGGCGCTTCCTCTCGACCACATGGTCAGGGTCTCTAGTAATTGCTTCGTCGCGACCAGGAGGTGCGTCACGGACTTCTCGATCGTCGAAAGCTGTTGTTGTGGCTGCGACACATTAGCTAGAGTATCTCTCAGACGTACAATGAACCTGTCGGCTTCCTCGTATATGCTTACGTTCTGCCGCCGGCTGCTGCTCCCTGAGGAGCGCCCGACGGAGCTCCCACTCGCCCTCTGCGGTTCCTCGGCCGAAGCCATATTGTGCGGCGGTGTGAAGTTGTGTCCTCGATACGGGTCGGTAGTGCTTCACGACAGACAGACAAGTGTAAAAGCAGGCCGCGCGACGGCCAGAGTGTGAGCGCGTGTCGTCGTGCGTCGCGGGCGGTAGCAGTAGAAGGGGAGCACAGCAAGGTGAGTCCGTAGGTTGAGTGAGCGAAGTGAAGCGCAGCGAGTATGATGGTACTGTATTGGGTACTGGGTACTGGGTACTGGGTACTGGGGACCGAGCAGGACAGGCCGGCGATGGGCGCGTGAGCCAAGCAGGCCCGTTAGGGTGGCAGGGCACTTGAGCTGATGCGCTGGTCTTCACGCGAGACGGCAACGAGAGACGCAGGGAGGCGGTGAGGTGACGTGAGGTTCAGCCTGACCGACAATTGTGTGTGGAGGCCGTGAGTGTGTTTAGAAATCTGCCTTCGATTATGTCGTTCGCAAGTGTCACGCCGTCGAGCGCTCGCTACCAAAGTTGGACTGTGATTGTTGTGCCCGTCACGTTTATCTTGGCCCGTTTGAAGGCTGGAGCCGAGTCAACGTGGAGAGAGCCGATCCCCGCGTACAACAGAGCATGTGTGGCGTTGGTTCCATCACGATGTTGAATCGTCCGCCTTTCAAGGTTCGGGCTATGTTTCAGACTCTGTGCCGTTAGCCCTTGTGCGTGCAGGTAGGAGCAAACACGACATAAAACCATCATTGTATGCATCTATATCTATTCTGACCGCATCGCGCATCGCATGAACAAGTGCGAGCGTCCGTTCTGGGCGAGTATGCCATCTATTTCTAAACTCTAGCGCCGCCCTGCATGCTCTGTAGTACCTGAAGCAAGCCACATCTTATCTTTCATCCAACTCGTTATCGTAGCGAAACATGTGTCGCGTCATGTAGCCGAAGCCATCAGATCTTGCCAACGTCTTTGCCACAGCGCTCCCAAACATCAATCCCGCTCAGCACACTCGTGGTGAGCATCAGCAACCCGAGCGTGCCTGGGGACGCAGGGATCCAGCCAACAATGCTACCCGGCAAAGGCAAGTCCAGTAAGCAAGTGATCAGCTTCCTCGACAGTCGAAGTTGTTGTGGAGTCGTTTTTGAAGATTGACTCTTTCCCTCCACAATCCTGCTCTTCTCACCCTTGCCCCCATTCTCTTCGCCGACAGTCTTCTCCGCGACCGGTTGAGCGACAGCCATCCTCTGCGCCTTCGAGAGCTTCAAAACACAAGAAACCGCGCCAAACACCAACGCCAAAAACCAGCACCTCTGCGCCTCAATTTTCGTAACAAACGCAAGCTCCTTGCCCAAAACACTCAACCCTTCAATCCCAAGCGCATCCACAATCGTAGCAGCTTCGAGCAGTAAATACATGCCATTGAACGTCGACGCAAGCCCATCTAGAGTCTTCTCCAAATAAACCCCCGTAGAAGGACCATTGACACATTTCTTCCTAGCAGGCTCAGTCAAAGATGTGAAAGTACTGTAAGAGGCCGCGAATGCATCCATGAAGCGGAAGAAACGAATGAAGCGACGCACGAGACCTAGGCGACTGGAGAGTTCGGCCAGTGGGCGGCGGACTTCATGTGTTTCGAGTGCATTGGATACTATGTCGAAGGCGGCGGGTGAGGTGGCGACTAGAGCTGCTAGGATTTGCACTGTGGCTTGTATGAAGCGGAGGAGTCTCTCGAGGCCGTCTGTTTGGATGGGTGATGGTTAGTAAGGCTTGTTTCCACTCTCCAAAGTGACTGTCCTCGCGAGATTGATGATGTCGACTCGCACGTTCGTACAGAGAATGTTTTAGTTGTTGTAGAACTTACACGCATCGGTACTGAAGCGACGGAATTGATCGAAGGTTGTAGCCACCATCTTGGTGTATCGAGTGTAAGACAATTCAGGATGTCGAATTGCTCACAAGTTTGTTGACTCGAATTCAGGATCGAGTAACCGAAGCTTTCATGCACGACATCCGCCGTGGGTAAATAAAGACTTGTAGCCCCATTGCTGCACGTCCAAGCCATCTGATAGATCATTTACTATAACAATATTCTGTCGGCATACGATCAACATATCATCATCGCGAAATTTTCCGCCAACATTCACTACGTCCTGCTCCAATGATTTGATGTACTATTCAAGAAGACACGCAATAAAGTGGATCCACTGAGTTAGACGTTGAAACTTGAAACATGCCGATCGGCGTCGGATTGAGTGGACCGTGCCGGAAGCTTCCTCTTCCTCTTTCTACAATAGTTATAGCTGCCCAGCCACGCGAGGCTCAAACCAGCCACGTCGGCAGAGTAGAACACAAATCGTCTCTACTCCTGAATGGGCGCGGAACAAGTGTAGAGGACTACGCGCAGAAAGTTCGGTTGCTGGACTGCTTACTTCGTTGAGCCGCTGATGACCTCTCCGCTTGTGCTGGCACAAGAAGAATATCGCTGACCTGCCAAAGTCGCGTAGCTATCGATGAATGTCTGTTGCTGTTAGCGAATAGTGTGGAAGGAGCTGTAACGTTGCATTTACCTTAGCTAGTGTGGATGAGCTTCTTGATGCCTGCTCAAGCGAGTTTGGCGCACATACGGCGCAATTGGGCCAGTGGTTGATCGAGAATCAATCATCTTTGAACACATTCCCCAAGAGGCAGTCAATGTGCAACTGCTCGCTTGGTCCAAAGAATGGAGAGTATAGAGCCAAGAGCACATCAACGCCCATCATCACAAAAGTAGCTACAGTCGCGTGTTCAGAGCAACAGAGTTCAAAGATCGCACGGTGCCAACCGCGGTTCCGTCGAGAAGTGGAGTCTTTCGAAATGCTTCCCTTGTTCGCAAGCAGCTGCCCGTAATGCATGTGACAACTCGATAGCTACAACGAATTGAGCTTCCTGAAGTTGCCTCCTCTCCTACACCAGCGCAAACTCGCCTCTCCGTACACGCCATCTGCTTGTATATCGCGGAAGTCCACGTGATTCTCGCGCAGCACCTCTCTCGAATCGGCACACGCTAGAGTGACCTCCAAGCTTCCCGTCCAAACCCTGGATTTGCAGTAGATCTCGCATTCCCGACGACGAGCATCTACCTCTCCCTTCCAGCACACCACCACCGCACCACCGCGCCACCGCACCACCACCATTCAGCGAGAGGGTCCGCGACTCCTCTCTTCCCTCTCTCTGCTTCCACACTCACCGCCGCAGCACCTGCGCTCGAGTCGTGCACGTGTCTCGTCTGGTGCTCGCCTGCGTGCTGTCTCCCCAGACCGGCCCGTCTGCGAACGCCTGAGCGAGCTTGTCTCCACCAGCGCTTGTCCGCCAGCGACTCCACCGTGAACGCTCGCTGCTCTCTCTACTCCTCGACCTCGCTCCTCACCCCTCCACCCCTCCCCCTCTATCTCTCCCGCTACACCAGCAGCCATGTCGACGGCTACTGCGAACGGTGACGCTGGCCTCAAGGGCGCCGCGCCCGCAGGCAAGCAGCAGTTCAAGCCCGCTGCCGGCGGAAAAGCGCTCGACGGCGCGCGTAAGCAGGCCGGCAGTCCTGTCGACGGACAAAACAGGTCAGTTGTACTCTCAATGCCTAGCAGTGTGCCATGGATCGAGCTCGAAGCCTTGGGCCAACTTGCTTGCGCACCCCGCCTCGCCTCCGCCTCACAATTTCATCCATGTTTGCCTTGCGGACATTATATCCTTTCGTCATGCATTGACCCTTGAATACATTTCATCCCAATTCACGACACACGCTGACGATGCCGCCAAACAGGAAGTCGACTCCGACACCACAGAGGGCCTGGACCGGCACAAATCCCATCACACAGCGGCCAACAAACTCCCCTAGCCTTGCCAATGGCTCCGACAAATCTCAACCAAGATCTTCAGCCCAACCACAGCAAAAGGGCAGCGGGGACCTGCCTGCCGATAAGCAAGCAAGCGACCGCTTGCTATACCTTTTCGCACATTGCACCGTAAGACTTGCACCTAGATTTCCTATACGGCGAACAGAACAGCTACTGACGTGCATATCCGTCTTCAGGGCACCGATGCTACCTTGACATTGAAGAACGGCGAGCAGTTCACTGGTGTATTCAGTGGATCGTCCCTTGAATCTTCCGCCAAGAACGTGTACATCCTTAAGATGGTGAAGAAGACGAGACTCGCGAGTCACCAACAGGTCAACGGGAACACAGAACTACCAGATGAATACATTGGCGAGGGCGAGGACCATGTCATGGTGTTTGACGCTCAGGATACCGCAGACCTAGCAGTGAACAATGTCGTCACTGCCAATGCACACGCGACCCAAAATGGTGAGCAGAATCCAGGCTGATTATTTGCTTACACATAGAGTACTGACCATCGACAGGCTCGACTACGTCGTCCTTCCGCACTGACACAGAAATCTCACGCGATGCTAGACTACCGCGAGAGCGCGAGCTGAAGAAGTGGGACGGAGGCATGGATCAAAGCCTGGAGGACATGGCGCTCGAGAGTACGAGCAATCATGGCAGCACTGGCTGGGACCAATTCGCTGTCAACGAGCAAACCTTTGGCACGCGCACAACATACAACGAAGATGACTACACGACGTCAATTGACCGCAACAATCCCGAATACAAGCGTCGCGCTGCAGAAGCAGAGAGAATTGCTCGCGAGATCGAGGGATCTGCCCCTTCCAATGCTCATGTTCGGGAGGAGCGTCAGCAAAACGCCAGCCAGGACGACGGCATGGATGAAGAGGAGAAGTACTCGGGTGTGCGTCGTGAAATCACAATGGCACCCCTGACCAAGGGTGGTGCTGGATCGTACGTTCCGCCTTCGCGAAGGCCGATCACCAGCCAGCCGACCATTTCTGGAGCGCCCTTCGACCCTGCCATTATTTCTCTGTCGAAGCCAGTGGCAGCTCCTGCCGCTTCTCCTGCCGCTGCTCCTGCCGCTACTCCTGCTGCTGTACATGCTGCTGTACATGAGAAGGCAGCAGAAGCAGTTAAACCGGTTGAGACTCCTGCAAAGGTCGAACAAGCTCAGCCTGCTGCATCAGAAAACATCGAGAAACCTACGACTGCCCCCTCGGCTGCCCAGCCGCCCAAGAAAACCGGAAACACCACCGAGGATCATCTTCGCGGTACTGCTGATGCTTTCAAGCAGTTCGCTAATAACGAAAAGCTGAGACTGCGCGCAGCGCAAGAGGCCAAACGATCCAACGCTCGTCACGAGAAGAACATCAAGCTGAACGACCTCAAGAAATTTGCAGAGAACTTCAGACTCAAGAGTCGTGTCCCTGACGATCTTGTCCCCATCCTTGCCAAGGACCACGACAAACAGCTTGAAATCAAGCGCAAAGCAGAAGAGTCGGCTCGCTTCGACGAACAAAAGCGCAGGGATTCCGAGAAGAGCGCCGCCTCGCAAACGCCACCGAAAAGCACACCTTCACAAGCCGCAACGCCCGCCGATTCACGTGCGCAAACACAGCAACCACAGTCGCAATCACGTGGTCGCGTTTCACAAAACCAAAACCTCCGCGGCGGCATGCAGATCCCTTCACCTCGCGCAGCACTGTCACAACGCCACAATCTGCCATTCATGCACCAAGCGCGCGGTGGCATTCCCCCTCCTCAACCGTTACCTGCAGACCTTCGCATCCCCAGCGGACCAATCTCAGCACGCGAAGGCGAGACACTCAGCCCTACTGCCGCTAACAACGCACGTCTGAACGTCAACGCAAAGGAATTCAAGTTCACTCCCGGAGCAAGCGCCTTCACTCCCACCGGTGCCTCCCCTAGTCCGCAAAGAATGCCTCCGGTCGCTCCTATCGAGGAGCCTCGCGCATCCTTCTTCGACGCTGTGGGCAAGAAGAGCAGCGAGACGAAGAGAGACGTCAACACCGACTGCGATACTATCAAGCGCATGCGGGAGATGGAATACCCAGTCGAGTGGAAGAAGTCGATCGCCGAGAACGCTGGTATTCCGCAACCCTTCCGCACTGGTCCTACCTGGACCGTTCCTGCTGAGCGTGTGAACACCAAGTATTTGAGTGCTTTCCCTGAGCCAAGGTCCCTCAGTCAGGGTCCTTCACCCATGCACACCCCGAACCCAGCAAACGTACCGATGCCACACGCTCATCAACTGCCGCCTCACCTCCAAGCGCCTCACTTGCCGAACCCCGGTCAACACCAGCGCTTCCCTAACATGCCTCAGTACGCTCCGCAGTACGGCCACGCTCAGAACTTCGACCCCCGTATGCCATTCGCTGGTGGCCCCGGCAACAGCGTGCAGAACAGCCCTCGCTATCAGCAGGCGCAGATGGCGGGCTTCAATGGCCAGATGGGACAGATGCCGATGGGAGGCATGCCGCAATTCCCTAACCAGCCAATGCAGAACTACGGCATGAGCCCAAGTATGGCCCACAGACAAATGCAAACTCCCGGAGCGCCTCAGATGATGATGCCTCCTTACCAGCAGAGTAAGTCATAGTGCCTCAATTCTTGATTACCCTTCCGCTAACAGATTTCAAAGTGAACCAGATGCGTCCTGGCTTCGCTCCCGGTCCCGGTTTCGGCGGGCCTAACATGCCGCAGATGGGAGGAGGCGCGCCGATGATGACACAAAACCCCTCTTCGAATGGCTTCATGCCTCCGCAATACCAGGGGAACTCTCCTATGCCGCCACACGCCCAACCTCAGATGCCACATATGCCTCAGCAAGGCGCAGGCCCCAACGGATATGCGGGCTCACCGCGTCCTGGCCCGCACATGATGCAGGCCTCCGGTTCCCACCAGGGCTTCGCGCCGCACATGCAGCAGCAGCACAGCCAGCAAGGACCTCCCTTCGCGCCACCATTCCATGGCCAGCAGCAGCAGCCTCAACACCAGGGTCAGAGGCACCCTAGCACCGGCGGCTATCCACAGATGACACCTCGCTCGCAGCAGGCCATGCCCGCGCAGCAAGGTCATGTGCCGAGCCCCGGTATGGGTGGTCCAGTGGCGGGACACGGCGACAAATGAGCGCGCTTAATCTTGAGCAAGCGCTCGATGAAGCTGGATCCGACATGTCTCGTTCAGTGTCCCGACCTCTTGAGCCCGGTCAACCGAGTCGCCAGGCCTCCTTCAGTCATGACTTTTCTGTGTTGCCTCCTCGCAGCAGCTGGATATTTGTGGCTGCACCTAGGCTTGGGAGACATCGCACACCCAGCAGAAGTATCAGGTATTTCCAACCCTAAGCATGTTCAGCGCCGACTGCCCATCACACGCTTTCGTCGGCCATTCTTTCAGATAACGACATATGCTTTGTCACACGCATCTCAATTGCATCGTGAAGCGCTTCACATCTTGGCTCTACGTGTGGCAAAGATGACACTATCACTGAGACGGCTTAGCAGGGGAAGAAGTTTGGCGAATACAGAGGTCGCACCTCGCCTTCTCGAGCCGACAAACTTTAGGAATGTTTCGAGAGAAACACATCGGCACGATCACAGGGCATATTACTACCCGGAATGTTTTGGACAGGCGGCGATATATCTCGGATAGTGCTGCTGGCGCTGAAACCAGTCAAGGTAAGCTATTCACAATCCCTCGAATCAGCGGCTACTCTGTTGGCATCACGTGTTTGAGGGGCTGGCATGGTCGGTTCGCGCTGGTTGGGCTCGTGTGCGATATGATGCCGGGAAGAAAGTAGGGTAGAATGTCGGCGTGAGGCGGCTTAGGGTAGGATAAATATACTTGCGAACGGAACGTAGACAATGCTTTCGCGATCTGTTCGCTTGTATAACTTTTTGGTGTCTCGTACTTTTCAGTTCTTCTCTGTTTTGTGGTTGACATGTTGCCTGGTTATTCATGACGACACCTGGAATTTTGAATGCTAGATTACGATCTTCAGGTCGCGGCAGACTGATGCGTTGTGAAGATGAAATGCACGAGTCCTTGTGAGATTCCGAGTCGATTGCACCATTCGACTACCAGGTGAGTGCTGGCAACGGAGATTTGATCACGATGTGGACAATTGCGAAGAGCTGTACTCGTGAATCGAGTGTGTACTGGCAGCTAAACAAATAATTTGGGATCCATGTTTCCATCAAATTCTTTGCGTTTGAGATCATCGCGGTCCTTTGTCTGAGAGAGGGTGTGAGAAAGTTTATGTAATCTCAGCATCGTTTTCTGATTTCCATGCCAGAAATTTGATGCGAATGATGGATTTATTATGAGCGCTCTCCGTTCATTCAAACTGTGCACATGTAAGACAGTCGTTTGATGGCTTCCAAGATTAGTCTACAGTGACAATATTGTAGATTTATCTCCAAAGACCGGGCAATTGAAGACATAGACTGCAAAATTGTCATATAGCATGTAACTGATATTATTTTTGTATGGCTAGGGTTGGTGTTTTCGGGTAAGTTGGAAGGTGGTCGTTTGACGGAACGCGAAACTCCTGATCGCATGCACATGTTAAGTGCATAGTGTCTATTGAGACTTTTGTTTCTTGATATAGTTGTACATTTTGAAAGGTACCTCTCGTTGGTCGTTTACGAGTAATGTGGTGCAAGGTGGCGCGTATGTGCCGACTATTCTCGTTGAATATGAAAGCATAATGGATGGCCGTTTCGTCCACACGAGTCAAGGTACATATGCTACGCAGTCAACAGTGACACGATCGGACTCGATGGTTCATTAATCGTACGAGCACACAGAGCGTTTCGGAACATCGTCACGATCTGCGAGTTCATCTAATCTGGCATGTGTAGCATATCTGCCGAGATGGATCAAAGCTTCCTAGTCTAGCAAGCAGGACTCGTCAACGTTGGCTCTGCCAACGTTTGTGTTTCGATCTTGACGAGCTTGAATCGCACGCTTTTATCGCGGCGCTCTCCGATCGTTGAGGATCCATCCAGAAGAATGTGAAACATGACTTCCTGTTCGCGAGCTTGCAGCTTGCAAAGCCCTGCTTGCGTTCTCCCGGTAGGGCTGCACGATTTTTTTGCTCGACAATTGTTCAACGGCAGAAGGTGTGCATCGGGCGATGGCGTTCGGTGTTTAATTTCCCATGCCTCTCTGTTAGGTAGTTTTCGTGGAGTGGGCGTGAGGGTTGGAAACCCTAAAACCAAGGGATGTTCGATGTTTACCTGCTAGGTCTCGTAATATTCGTGCTGCATGTACCAACGGGGGTTCTGGAGAGAGCTGCACGCCGCTCACGCAAGTGTCACGGGTTATGAGTAGCTCTTATGTTGTTAGTGCTATGCTCAGCCTGCATTGGAAGCCGTACGATAGTGAGAATAGATGAAGCTATACGTGCCCTGCGACGGCGCAGACTAGCAACGCCGCCGTGCGTCGGCTGGCGCATTGTTATTGAGAGGAAAGGGCCGCGTGCATGCGTGTTTGTGGGGTATCATGCAATATGCAACGGGGAGAAGCTTTCAGTAGTTCGAAGATATACCGGGTGCAACTGCGACTACTGACGAGAGTGACGGTGTTGACACGGCGCGAACGTCCTTGATGGCTGATTCTGCTGGCGGAGGTGGATATGCATGCGTAGATGGCCGGAGTAGTTCGCGAGACTTGGCAACGGCTACTGGGATCGCTTGTTTCGGCGGCGAAGCGCGAGGCGGCCTTCTTCATCTGTGCTGTGGTCCTGTGGATGTCGGCTGTCGGCTGTCGATATCCATGGGAGGTCGTTGTGTCTCACCTGCGAGTTGGAAGTGAATGCTGGGTGGCGAACACGTGACCGTTGTATGAGATGCATGCATACTTGCATGTACATGGAAAACTCTCTTACATGCAGATGTTTGGATACAATTACACACCCCAAAACAACATCGCCTGCTTATCTCGTGTGCATGGTATGTCGAGCTCCTTTCTACGAGTGCACATACCACGGGCGAGGTAGCGAGCACGTCTAGACCGTATTTGAACTTTGCCGGGTCATCTCCGCTGTTGCGCTAGTAGGCTTTGGCACTCCTGCGGCTGGCAGGCACAACCAAGCCCCAGTCACCTCACATCCCCGACTCCAGCGTCTGTCTGCACCGAGCCTCATCTCACCTCACCTCTCGCATCTCCCCTCCGCCGCCGACGACCACGCTTCGCACCCTCCTCCGCCCCTCCCATCACCGCCACCCACATACACACGCCCGCCCATCAACCACCATTTGCTCAATCACCACACCAGAAGCGGTGGCAGGGCACGTCCTGCACCCTTCTCCTTGACACCTCCGGACCGACACCGCCCGTCCACTCTCGCTGCACCACAGCAGCGACACCACCCTCTCCATTCCTCACCCGCCGCTACACCTATAGCCCGCCATGGCATCGAGCAGCAGCAATGTTGTCGGCGTGCACTACCGCGTTGGCAAGAAGATCGGCGAGGGCAGCTTCGGCGTTATCTTCGAGGGGACCAACTTGCTCAACAACACTCAGGTCGCTATAAAGTTCGAGCCGAGAAAGAGTGATGCACCCCAGTTGAGGGACGAGTACAGGACGTACAAGATTCTGGTTGGATGCCGTGAGTTCTCCCGTCTTCCGCATTGTTTGTTTTGGCCGCATTGGAGCCTCCGAGCTATGGATGCCTGGTGTATCCCGACACCTTTTGCTGACCTTCCATCTTCTCACAGCTGGTATTCCCAATGTCTATTACTTTGGCCAGGAAGGCCTCCACAACATTCTTGTCATTGACCTGCTTGGTCCGTCCCTGGAGGATCTCTTTGACCACTGCAACCGCCGATTCACCATCAAGACTGTGGTCATGGTCGCCAAGCAGATGCTGTCCCGCGTTCAGACCATCCACGAGAAAAACCTCATTTACCGTGACATCAAGCCTGACAACTTCCTCATCGGTCGTCCCAACAGCAAGAACGCGAATGTCATCCATGTCGTCGACTTTGGCATGGCCAAGCAATACCGTGACCCCAAGACCAAGCAGCACATCCCATACAGAGAGAGGAAGTCGCTCTCTGGTACCGCAAGATACATGAGCATCAACACCCATCTTGGCAGGGAGCAGTCCCGTCGTGACGATCTCGAGGCCCTCGGCCACGTGTTCATGTACTTCCTCCGCGGTGGTCTGCCTTGGCAAGGCCTGAAGGCTGCTACCAATAAGCAGAAGTACGAGAAGATTGGCGAGAAGAAGCAGACAACTCCTATCAAGGACCTCTGTGATAGTTTCCCAGAGGAGTTCAACAAGTACCTGTCCTACGTTCGCAACCTTGGTTTCGAGGACACTCCCGATTACGACTACCTTCGTGATCTCTTCACTCAGGCGCTCAAGGGCACTGGTGAGGTTGAGGACGGCGAGTACGACTGGATGAAGCTCAACAACGGCAAGGGCTGGGACATGCCCAGATCATCTGCCAGGGATGGCGAGCGTGGACACGCTTCCGCCGCCGATATCCGTCGACAGGACATGAACCGTGCTTCCAAGACCCCTATTGCTCCGGAGCGACTTAATGCGGATCTCCCCAAGCCTGGCGCTGCTCGTGCCCCTCCACAATCCGCTGCCCAGCGTCAACAGCAGCAGCAACGTGCTGCTCGTCACCACAACTCTCAAGACCTCAGCGGTGCTGGGAAAAGGGCTTCGCAGCTCGAGCCGCCTGAGGCAGGCAGCACCACGGCGCAGTTCGCGACTAGCACGCCCAACCTCGCCGGTCAACAGCGAATGAGCAGCCAGAACCTGCCTAGACAAACCAGCGGCGCTCAGACTCAATCGCGTGTCCAGGCACAACAGCAAGCTCAGCAACCCGAGGAGCAGCGCGAAAGCGGTGGCTTTGGCAACAAGATTCTCAAGGCTCTCTGCTGCGGTTAGTTTCGGCGACTGTACAGGCATCTATGCAGCGACAAAAGACTAAAATCACCACTGGACTCTCGAGTACAGCAAGACCCTCTTGCTTTTTCCAACAGAGAGTTCTGAGGACTGTATTAATTCATTATATCTTGGGCATACAGGAAGAGCTTCGAGGAACGAGGTTGGCATTATTTTCGCAGCGCTGCTTCGAGCAGGAGTCACGTTCAACAACGACTTCCACGATAACTCGGGTTGGATTGGCGGACGCTGCGCATATTTCCATCCAAGCTACAGCGAAGCGGCGTTCCTCGGATCTGCGAGTAGCGCGATGGTCTGTCGTCGGGTTGTACAACACCAGGCTACAATAGTGCCATCGCCACTGCAGGCATACCTTTACCTGTCCCTCGCGGATGTGCGAGACAAGCCATACCGCCATGAGCTCAAGCACCAAAAGTCAATAATCACCCTTCCCTTTGTACGGACATTCAAAATCACTAGGCAGGAAAGGACGGCAGCGGAGACTGGGTATGGGGCAGCATTGAAGTAGGAGAGAGTAGAGCAAGACGTACTGGCAGACAAAAACAGTGGCATTAATTCATCAACAGCAACAACAAAATACTGGGGCGTTCTACAAGCCTTTTGTCGGAGTGCGTCGGATCGGTTTTTTTTTCTCTTGTTCCAGCGGAAACGACCTTGCAAGCGTTTGATCAACTATCTCCTTGTTTACTTTGTTCGGTTCTGGGAAGGGATGTTTTGTCGTTTATTCTTGTACCAAGCACTAGCGTTGGCGTCTCGTTTTGTCTTTTCTTTCTTCTTCTTTTGGTCAGCCAACATAAAATAAATGATGCTCTTCTTGTTTTATTGCTCGTTTCCGCTTTGGGTGTGCGTTCGTCCTCCGAGCTTATGTCTCTCCTTGCGTCTTGTTCCTCGATCTCGATCTCGTTTCCCTTCAATAACGTTTGAGATTTTACGTCGATGTTTTGTAAAACTACCTAGCGTTATTTGACGACAGACACGGGTAATAAAATGCTTTCGGCCTTTTGCTCTCTCTCCTTATTCTTATTTTTCGTCTCAATGGTACTCGCACTTTACCTCTTCGTCGTCCTCGTCGTGGTCGCTGCATCTGCAGCGCCTATACAACTCCCGAAATGTCCAGACACATACGATCGATTATCTTAGTCTGTCATGTACAATTATGTCCGTGTATATTGTCGAGTGGGCATGAAAACTCGTCGAGGCTCTCGCAAAGAGTCAATTGCGCGAAGCTTGCCATAAATGGCATTGGCAACGAAAGCGATGCCTGACGATCGTGACGCTGATGGAGGAACTGCCATAAATGGCATTGGCAACGAAAGCGATCCCTGACGATTGTGAAGCTGATGGAGGAACTGCCTGCCGGTTTTGACGACCTCAACGGTGGACGGTTGATGTCCGCCCAATGTTCTCGGTAGATGCGTAGGTTATGATTTGGGTTTGTTAGCCGACGTGTGTTGGACCGGATGCTGTAGACTGCCTAGTGTCATTCGTCTTAGGTCAGGTCCCAAGACCTTGTTGAACTTGAAGGAGAGCAGAAGAGAACCATGTATGTGCTGCGCTGCGGTCGGAAGATGGTATGGCTTCTGGGAAAGAAAGTGGTTCTTTGGCGCAGTCTATATATTCTAGTATCGACGATGGGGCCGGGTATCATAATCTTGTGTTTTTTTCTTTGGGACGGTTTGGCTTTCAAGTCTTGACCCTTTATTGTTTCATGCATCTCATGTTTCCTGCGTTCCCAGTCCGTAGTATCCAAGGACTTTTGATACAGCCTATTCAGAATGTCCCTGTCCGTTACGCGAGCACAACTCGGTGACAGTGTTGCGCAGTTCCTGTCCACCTACCAAGCCAACAAAGTAAGTGACTCGGAATTCGTACATCTCATCGATCTTGAAATGAGCTCGCTCTCATCGCCCAACGACGCAATCTCAACGGAGTTCATGGCTCAAACTCCTTCCGGCGGTGTCAATACCGCCTCCCGACAAAGCACAGCAACACTTTTGAACAATCTGCGCCACCCGATCGGATCGCCCTTCGCTTTCACAAACCGTACGCTCAGAATGCGGTTGTCGCCAGACTTCTCAATAATAACGCTGCCATGCAGAGGTTGCTGGCGGCTGTCAAGAGTCTTGACACGGATGCTCAAAGCGCCTTCGGGGTTCGCCAGCGGGTTCTCGAGGACGGAGGCCGGAATTGGAGGCACGGGGATGCTGAGGCGGTGCAGAGAGGTGAGGATGAGGTTTGTCAGGGGCGTGGCCGGGAGGTAGGAGTAGAAGCGTGTGAGGGTGTGTGAGGGCATGATGTCCCGGAACTGGCGCGCGGCTTGGGTGAGGGTCAAGGGGACTGTGGGTGTTGACGTGAACTGGGACATTGCTGGGTCTTCGCTTAGCTGGGCGAGGAAGTTTGCTGAGAGGGCGGGAGCGTTTGCTGGGATGTCGGAGGTTGTTGTGGGCTGTGAGAGAGATGCGGTTCCAGGGCGAGGTGGAGCTTCCCAGTCCATGGCTGTGTCCGTGACAGGAGTCTCAGGCTGGGTGGAAGCAAACGCAGACCATCCCTTTGAATCTCCTGCTGCAGCAGGTGCCGCTGCGGGAGGTTGAGTTGGTTGTGAGAAATCGAGAGCTTCGGCTGGTGCAGGCTGTGATGTTGGCACGCCCTTGTCGAAGTCGATCCTCAGGCGCTCCAGCATCTGCGTCGCCAAACCAACAGGATCAGCGGCGCGGCCTTTGGTATCCATCTGAGGGTTCGCGCGTGTAAACCAGGGATGCTGCTTCACAGCGTCCAGACTCATACGCTCTGCCGTGTCTACCTTGAGCATGCCGCGCACAAGGCTCAAGCTGTCCTGCGGTATCTTCTCCCATAATTCGTCTTCTGATCGTCCTTTGGTGCGAAGGTACTCGGCGAACTCCCAGCTCTCCTCTTCGACCGGGCAGTCCCAAGGCGTATTGCCCGCCAGTAGGACAAACAGCACGATCGCACAGCTCCACACGTCTGAAGCATCGGGCGAGTATCCAGCCTTCTCCTCCGTATTCTTGCGCTTCAAGTTGGTCTGACCGCACTTCAAGATCTCAGGTGCAATGTACGGCGGGCTCCCACACACCATGCCGCACGTCTTGCGCTCGCCCGTCCTAGGAGACACGAACTGCGTCGCGAGGCCGAAATCCGCCAGCTTCAAATCTCCACGATCGCTGAGCAGCATATTCTCCGGCTTGATATCCCTATGCGCAATGCCCTTGCCGTGACACCAGCCAATGGCCTCGACCAACTGCGTGAAGTATAGGTGCGCGACGTCCACGCCGACGCCCTCGTCGGCCTCGATCTTGTCGAACAAGTCTCCGCCCTCGGCCAGCTCGAGCGCGAGCCATATCCACGCGTCATCCTGGCCTGACGCGAGGTATTTTATGATGTTTGCGTGCCGGCCTAGGCGCTCGTGTAGCGCGAACTCGAGCTCGATTTGCTTAGGGCGTAGACGGCCGACGCGGAAGGCATGGTCTTTGTTGATGAACTTGATAGCGATGACGGGTGTCGCGGCTTTGAGGGGGATGGCTTTGCGGATGCTGTGGAAGGGAGAGTGTTAGTGTGGTTCGAGTGACGAGAGAGATGTGATAGGGTGCGGCGTACGATGCATATGCGCCGGAGCCGATGGTCTTCGAGACGATGCGAAAGGGTAGGTCTGTAGGCAGAGGCGCGACTTGCGACTACAGTGCACACGGGCTCGTCAGCTATGGGCATGCGTTTGGGAAGATGGATGCCATCTTGAGGAATGACTCGCGACGACTTACACCTGGTGGTGCGCCGCCCATGCTGAATGTGTATGTGTTTGTGATGGGTATGCGAACAAAACGGGTAGCACTACTCAAGATGCGGTTCAATCGTTTAGTCGTAGGAGTGCTCAAGCGCTATGCCGATTGCCTATGCTTTCGTGTGTCTCGTAAATCGTGTTGTTCTAACTATGAAGCTGTACTGCGCTTAGGCAACATTAGATGTTTACTCCCCAAGGAGCCCCTCCCGTCCAAGGTCCCGCGAGTTGGCGCAGGCAGCCAAACTTTAATTGTTCATATTCACAGTCGCTACATTCCGAAAGCATGAGAAAGAACATCAATCAACGAAACAACCGGCACATTATGAGAGAGAAGCATGTTGAGAGCGATGGCGTAAGCTAAATACTGTACATTGCCCATCGACTCGTGAAGCCAGTGAGTGACTACGGTGGGCGGCTGCCTTCCCTTGCCAGCAGATCCCCATGCCGAGATCATGAATCTGAAGCCCGTCTACAGCCGTCCGCCCTAGCCTTGAAGGCACCCATAGATACCATCGAGAGAGTAAAAGAAATAGTCATGCCGAGTGGGTATGTGTAGCACTGAAGCAAGCTCAGGAACTTTCAGAACGCACGCATAAGTAGCACCAGCTCGCGATCTGGATATCCCATGTCTCTCCTTGGGGTGTCCCGGAGATAGAGTCGCTGCCGTCCGCCATGATTGCATGCATGACACGCGTTTGCCGTTAAAAATTAAAGGAAAATAGTTAAAAGTGTGTAGAACCTGTGAAGCAACCGAGGCAGGCGCACGCGTGCGGTCTCCCCTTTCGCTTGCCGTAGACATGTCCCAGTAGTCGCGCCAGCGCAGTGAATTCAGAGAATGTCATGAAGATCAAACTCTAGTTACCGCTTGACGCCATGCCCGCTCGTGGAGTTTCAGATGGGGCAAACGCAGCGCCCGTGTGGCCTTGGCCAGCAGGTAGCGGCGGCTATGGGTGTGAAGTCAGATGTTGGTATGGATACGAGATCCACCCACTGAAACGGTGGCGTCGGCAGGTAGATTGCGAGCCTGCAGTTTTCCGAAAAGCTGGCCCAAAGGAGAAATTGGAGCGGCAAAGACACTCGTCCGAAATCCGGGCGAGAGGTGCTAGACGGAACGCTTTGAGCGCTAGAAACTGAGGATCGCCCGGACGTTCCCCGATGACGCCGGTGACGCCTGCTCATGTGTCGATCCGCAAACTCAGGATGCCGAGATACCGGCATAAGGAAAGATAACGCTTGGGTATCACAGGTGTAGAATGATCGTAGGAAAAGACTTGGTGGAAGAACCTGGGTCTAGTCAAGGTGGCTGGCGGCAAACTGGTTGATCATACCCTCCAGATTGCGCTCCTTGAGAACGCTGGCGTACTTGGGTTCGCGGGAGAACTTGGGCACCGAGTCGGATGCCATGAGCTTGAACACACTGCTTTGAGCCTGGTCAAAGAGTGTGGCTACCTCGTCGAGACTCCTGACCATCTGCTCGTCTTCACCGACAGCGCGGGTCATGCGGCCGGCAAGTGCGTTGCGAAGGTTGTGATCGATGTTGAGCTCGCACGGAGAGCCAGGTGCCAGGAAGGCGTTGTAGAGACCTAGATGTTGTTAGCATAACATCGAATACGAGGAGGTGGTTCCGAAAACATACTGTACGCTGAAGCCAACGTCTCACGGATGATATCCAGGCGAGGTGAAGGCCCAGTGTTCTTCGCAGCCTGATAGTCTGCGAGGAATGCCTGAACATCCACATAAAATGCCAGGTTCTCCTCGCAGTGAGTTTCCCGCAGATACTCGCGGAAGAGTAATCTGAGTGCCGGATCACGGATGATGACAGTCATGCGGTTGGTGTTCGAGTCGCGGCTGACACCGTTGGGCACACGCTGCGTCACGGTTGCCTCGCTGTTGATCTGTCCAGAAGGAGTTGTAATCCAGCCAGCGGCACGCATACCCTTCTGTGTGACCGCATACGAGATATTCTTCGATGGGTTGTATTTGAGCGGTAGGTGCGCGTTCGCAGGAGTTCTGTCATCGGCAAGGGGCTCGATGTGACCGTAGGTCAAGAAGTGGGTGGCGATGTCGTAGACTTCGCGCTTGTCGACCACAGTGCAGCAGTTCATGAGCCAGTCGTATCCGGTCTTACCGGTGAAACAGTATGGAGCGTCCTTATCGCCACGGCGAGATCTTTGCATCTTCACACCCACCATTCCAGTAGCGTACTCGCTCACTGAATCTGAGTCCGATGACGATGAATGTGTCTTGAGGTTGGGACCTGTGTCGCCAGCGAATCGTCTGAAGATAACGCTGACAGTGGCTTCATCGGAGTTGACCTTGTCGGTCTCGGTCTCGCGTTCGAGAATGACTAGCTGCATCATGTTGCGAGGCGAATCGAGAAGCTCGTTGACGTGCCTCTGGTGAATACCGTTGCGTTGGCAGAAGCGTGAGAGCACGTGCATGCCCTTGGGAGTTAATTGCCACACTGAGCTCTTGCTGAGGAAATCCGTCTTTCCTTCTACCGACTCCACGAATCGAGCGTCGAGGAATCTCTGGCAGACAGAGCGAGCCATCTCCTTGGCCATTGAGAAAGTAGTGGTGGTTGTGGTTGTGACGATTCTTGTAGGGTCCTTAGGGTCGGGCATGCGATTTGATTGGGAGAATTTGAGCGAGCCCAAGTTGGTCAGAGCCTCATCGGTGGTAAAGCTGTGTTCATGGCGAGAGAAGCGGACGCGATGTGAGTTGAGCGGCAAGCTCACCATGAGCGTTGAGAACAAATCTTTGAAATCCTGCAAACATGTTAGATGGTGTACTGGAAATTCAGCAGAGCACGTGAGCTCGGTTTGACGGTTCCAAGCGAAAATCAAAGCCATTGAGACCACGGAGCAAGCCACCCGCCTACAACAGGTGGATGGGCGAGCGACGCAGGCACTTTGAACGGTCCATCTCAGCTGTGTTACACATGTGCAACGCAGAGAACCGCCACGCCGGGACGGATGGGTGCACATGCACAAAGAGAAGTGCTACTTACTCTGGTGAAAGGGCGGTCGTCCTCCGTCATGCGGAGCAACCGCGAGGAAGTTTGATGCATCATTCGTGAGCGGCTCTCGACGAGCCTGTGGTATTGTTCGGTGGGGTCACAGGTGGAGTCCTCGCTCTTCTTCTCTCGTTGCTCGGTGACGAAGGCGGTGGGCTTCGTGTCGCGAGCGAAATATTGGCGCGGCTCTTCGATTGACTTGGAGTCTTGAAACTTCTCGTCGGAGAGTGTGGTCTCGGAAGAGTAGAAGGACGAAGTCGAGGGCTCGGAGCGTTTGTGGGAGCTGGTGAGGGACGGCGTGTGCCGGAGAGGAGGTGGTTCGGTGACGTGCAGAGGCTCAGTCACAGATGTGTTTCTCTCTGCAGGTTGTTGGGCTCGGTATGAGCGTATCCGGCCAAAAGATGCCAGGCGGGAGTGCGCTCGCGACTTGACAGCTGCCGCGATGGTCTTCGGTTTGGAATCCACTTTGTCTATGGTGGGGAGGGCGGTGCGAGGGTGACGCTCGCAGTCGAGAGGACGTTGCAGAGTAGTCGTCGACGGGTCCGGTGGTGAAGGAGTAGTGTGTCGGGCGGCTACGTCAGGATGGGCATATGGAGATCGCGTGGCGGCACGTGGGAGCGGCGAGGGGTGAGGAGGCGATGATGTTGTCTCGGCGTTGGTCGGAATGCTGGGTGCTAGGCAGCGGTCGTGCGGATGGTGCTGGAGGCGGTGGTGGGAGAAGGAGTGAGGAATGCTCGGGAGGGTAGCGCGGTGGGCGGAGGAGGAGGAGGAGGCCGGCATGGACGTAGGTATAGCTTGCCTGGTCGCAGCGGTGGGTCTCAGTCGAGCGCTGCGAGACTAGACTAGACGGGCCAGGGTTTGCGCACTGGCTCACGCAGCAGCAGTCCTTACGGTCAGAGTCGTGCAGATCGATTCGAGTCGACACACGCTGGACGAGAGCGAGGCAGCGCCGGCGTCAAAGGTCGCGGCAACGGACAACCGTCCACCAGACCCATGCCCACTCGACTTGCCTACTCAGGCCGGCACGCACGCACGCACAGTGAGGCTGCCTTACTACAGACCAGTACTACTGTACAATCCATTGCCGCTCCCGACCCATGTGGCTCAGCCGCGCAGCCCTCTCCCCTCTACCGCTGTGTGTGAATACGCCCATGCCCAATGCGTCGCCCCGAAGGCGTAGGGCCTGCGCCGGCACCAGGGCATGACACATGGCCTACCAATCTGTTACACCCACACTCTGCCGCTCCCCCTGCTGCCGCCCGCTGCCTCCTCCCAGAGCGAGGGACAAAGAGAGAGGGCGGCCAGTAGTAGTGGATGGCATTCCAGCTGGACTCTCACGAAACGCGGTCGCGGTATGTGGTCGCTTTGTCCCAGACAGCAAGGGAGCATTAATCAGTCAACGACTGCCGTGTCTATACCATGCTGTTTCACCCTCCACATGCTTCGTGAGCGTGTCGTGTCAGTGCCCGATCGCAATCATGCAGAAAGCCAATAATGTCCACCTCTTTTCTCACCGACGCTCTCAGCGCGCACGGCTTCCGCGGGCGAGAGATCACCGTCTTACCAACCTAAACCAGCGCCACCCAGAAAGTAGAAACGATAGACAGACCTCAAGCTCTCAATCGCCCGCTCGCATATCTCACATGCGCGCGTGATACGTAGTGCCCTACAGTTGCCCTCGGCTCGTGGCATAACGTGCGATGTAGCCATGCGCGTCCGCAACAACGCCATACTTGCATACGGCATCGCTGCTGCTGTCTGCACACGCGGTGTTGCCTGCTTTTTGCTTTGCCGTCCACTTCCCGTGCAGCCTCGTATCACCGTCACACCGTGACACAGTTTCACGTAGATGCGGAACATTCTTCGAAGCAGCGCTGCTCCATGGGTTATCCCAGCTCGTCATCTCAGCTTGCTTCGTCAGGATGAGAATGATCTACGCTTCCCTCTCTCCCTCGTGGCCCAGGAATACGCTTTCCATCTCCTGGAAGCTTAAGTCTACTCAAATACGTGGTCCGCCGCCGTTTGACAGTTCGTCCGCCCCGTCGGTCCCGCTCCATGTGTGCGTTTGCCGCATATGACGCTTTTCATGTATATCTCTTCGTCTCCAACGTCTGAGTAGGGCACCCAGCGCTCGGACGGCTCGGTGGCATGTCCTGTGTGTAAGAGAAGCGGCGGCTACCTAGTGCCTGCATTTCACGTGCCCGCCTCGACTTCTGTCCGACACATCGTTCCTTCAAGGTCATCTGCCGGGCAATCCTTGATCGCGACACGTGCGTGGCTTGCATGCCGGGCCTCGCTGCATGAGGGTGGGTATGACTATGCCACGTTCTTGCGGTGGCGGTCGAGGGCGCTGACTGATGGGGCGCCTACTTTTTTTCGTGCAGACCCAGATGCCGCCTTCCAGCCGCCATGAGGTCTTGGAGGGGGGACGCTATAGCGCACGCTATCACGTCTGCTTGTCTATCGCTGGCGTCTGGGCGATGATATGACCGTGGCCATCGACGCTAGAAGGTCGCAAAAATTCTATTGCCAGGGGTGGGCACAAGCGTTGTCCTTGTCGAGCCACGCTTTTTGCGCTCGACGCCCCGAGCGATCGACTCAGGTAGCTTCTCTGTCAGATCCGCTAGAGCCAATCTCGGCTGCTCTGCGCAAATCCGTACTATTGGAGAGGCAGAACGTGCGGGTGGACCTCCTTGTGTGAAGAGCGCGCGAGGCTGACCTCTGCTCGGGGCTCATCGTGAGCGAGCGTCGTCCTCGTCACATCCATCTCCACGCACGCAGGCGCCGACCCTTTGGACCGGCGGCAGTATGGTCGACGTGAAACGGGCGACAAGGAGTGTTTGGCTCGCGGACGGTCGGACAACCCTCGCATACACGTGGCCATGCAATCACCGACACCGCAACGCATCGCATGCCAGCAGTCGGCTCCGCTTCCCCTCACCAAGTGCCCACTCAATCGTGTGTCAGCGCACGCAAGCAAGCCAGAAGTGGGAATCCTTCAGACACGTTGTTTGTATGCCCGTCTGCGGCGTCGCACAGCAGCCTCAGGGCGGCCCCGGGCAGGGTTGCCTCGTGTCTGATATTGACTGCATATCCGCCCGCAGTGTACGTACCGCTTGAATTACAGTACAGTACACGACTGCGGGAGCGCAAGCCGGTGACCTTACAACGGGCTACTGCTGCTGTGCTTGCATCTACTCACCGTAGCAAATGCGCACATGTTCTGCAACTCCTTGATGACTCGCCTGACCTTGGCGCGAGCATATCCGACCGTGCGGTGTTCGAATTGCCCATAGTCTGTAGCACGGTTCTCCGACCGTTGTCGGTTGTCTGCAGGGCGATGGGAATTCATCATCGATTCTGTAATCATGTTTGCGCACTCCAGCATGGCCGCCATGTGATTCGGAGAATCGGAGACCACATGGCCCTAAGGTTCAGCTGTGGATCCAAGCAAGGCAAGGAGCTCTCTCTCGAAACAGCTGCCATCCGGAAATACCACTCACGAAATCCAATACGAGCCTCTTAGAGTCTGGTGGCTGCAGTCCAAGGAACAATGAAACCCTTAGCTGACCGCCGACTAAGGACTCTGGAGCCAGATCGGAATTTGTCTTCGATCGCTATGCAGCACTGCGATTCTGCAGAATGCCGTCGCCTATGCTCGCCCGCTTCATGATTCCAGCCCACACGTGCTGTGCAGGGGCCTCCCACGCCTCTGACTCTGTCAGGCTTTCTCTCTGTGCCTTGTCTACCCACGCCATCAGGCTGCTAGCCTACTGGCAGTTATGCAGACCGCTCAGCAGCTATTAGCCAACTTGGCCCTCATGCGGATGATGGACGACCATCGAAACTATGTGGCCCCGGAACGCGGCACAAATCAACTTTTCCACGTGGGCTGGCTGCAAGCCACGTTCCATCTCAAGGCTCTGGCTCGGCCTTGGCGGGCAGCTTTTTGCTGGCTTTTCCACTGCTCCAGGCGCCGAGGTGGGTCGGCCGACACGTGGCGTGGAGGAGCTTGACACCGCCACGTCTTGATCTCGTCGATGACGGTTGCGGTGTGGCCTGGTGCCCTTTGCAGCCCATGCTGATAATTCTCTGTTCGAAGAGCTAACGTGCAAGGGAAGACCTGGCAGCATGCCACGAGGTAAGGAGGTCAAGAGATGAAACATCCAGCACGGCCAGCACTGCGTGGCATCCATGTGTGGTCGGCACTTGGCCCGCCATGTTCAAACAACGGCCCGGATCTTTGCACCCGCTGTGTTGCGCTCAAGATGCAAGAGCTAAAAGAAAAGGACGACGATGCTTACGATATCCCGAAGGTTCCTTATCAAGTTATCAATTATCATGCCATTCTAGAGCATCTCGAAGATGGCTCGTGGTGTCCGCCTTGACGCTTCATGTTTCCATGCACCGACTGATTTTCAGGGTCCTACCCTAGAGCACTATAAATCTGATACTGCAAGGGTGGTATTCCTGGGTTGGTCCCTTGTTCCATGGGTGAACTTGTCACACGACAGTATGCGAGACGGCAGCGCAGTCCTCATCGTGCTCAAGCACCTATCCTGATACACACCCACCGGCCACCCTCGGAGATTCTGGATCGTTTGCGGTTCGAGGCCTGCTTGCTGCAGTGATTGCCACATGGCACACGCATAAGAGATAAATTGCCTGTGTTAGCCGACCTATCTCGTACCACTGCGCCGCTGAAGAACCCTTGCGTCGGTCTCGTACCCGCTTAGTCGATTCTGTCAGCTGCTGACAACAATTGTCTTGGCCCTCTCCTACAAAACCTGCTTATGGAACAAGCCGGCTCAGCTGTACCCTTTCAAGCAATCGAGGCAATCAAGGTCACCGTCTCCGCGAGGAGCGCAACGTGCAATTTGCTTGCCACCGCCTTGCGGCCTTCGGCAAACATGCAGTAGACTTCGCACCTTGGCGTCGATCCGACGTCAGTCTTCTCGGCAAATCCTTTCGATTCTGACCGTCTCTCTTTTTATATTTCGAGGCCTTAGGCTGCAGCAAAAGTCGTGATCATTGGTTATCGTACGGGGTGCTAAAGAGCTTTAGCGTCTGAACGGCGGAGCACAGTCCGATGCCCTGGTCATCAACTGCACTTGCTCGCCTTTCTATGTCTCGCTTCGTCTGCAAAGGCTTGTCGAATGAGCAAAATGCAAGCCTATCTCTTCAGTATGTGCAGCGCTAGGCTATAGTCGGTACCGCTGGTTGGTCGTCTGGTGGCATAGTAACACGCTACTACGACTTTCAATCTCGTGAGGATTCAGAATGCAACGAGTAGATTCACCAATTGCTCCATGAGGCGGACGATCCGACGTTCTGCTGCTCATTGCTCTCTGCGCCTGGACAACTTAATCATCATCGTTGCATCACAATGTGTGAACAAGAAGAGAAGACGTGCTTAAACGTTTCATCGCTGAACATTGCACAGGTCGCTTCGCTTGCAACAATTTAATAGAGTTATTGACCCTTGGTTTGGCCCTACGAGTCGTCCTCCCCTTTCTGCCAAGGCAGTGTTTCGGAGAATCGATCGCTTCACGAGAACAGCTCGGAGTTATCTGCGGCTGGGCACGCATCCTCCAACTAAGGATATACCTGACGGGCTCTATGATGATATAATATACAACTTGCTCGCATGTGACTTTCTCTGGTAGATGAGAGGCTGCAAGGCTGCTTCACCCCTGCACTACCCGGACGGGTTGGATTGCTCCGGTGCAGAAGCGATAGATAAGACAAGTTGGTGGAGGTATCTTTTGGTCACACAGGGGAACTTGAATACGTGATCAGTCGAGAGGACAACGACCACCAGTTCAGCCGCAGTTGATCCTCCAGTTGCCATGTATGGTGTGGGAGTATTGACGCGAAGGCGTCGTGAAACCCTGTGTCTGACACCTTACCGAATCTATGGCAATATAAGTCATGTCTTGGTCCACGTGGTTGAGGTCGCCAAACGATTCTTTGGCTCTTCACTGTAGCGAATCATTGGTGGATGAAAGACTCGGCGCAGGCTCCGTTCATGCACGACTGACGAGTTCTAGATTTCTGATACGTTCTCGGCTATGTGAAGTGATCGAAACCAAACCTTGTTGCAACTTTGATGTCCAATAGACACACCTGCCTAGTAGATGGGCGGCTGATGATAGCTCTTAATCAATGTACGTGTCTAGGCACATGTACATTTACATGGACGATTGATACATCTACATGTACCATTCACTCACAACCCCCAAACCCTAAGGGTACGACGTGCCTGCATACCACGGTTTGATTTGATTTTATCGCAAAATCTATTTATAAAGCACCTGCATGAGTGAGATCTAATGAATCAAGATCTCCATGCAGCGTATAAGATCACCATCATATGTGAACTGTGTCCATAGCTCGAGCACTGTATAAGTGTCGATCATATCGACTCGAATTTGGAATATCTGTTGTCGAGACGTCCACCTACTAGGTCACTATCCAAGTTACACGAGTCGATATTGAGCAAGAACCATATTTGCACTCCACCAATAAGTGACTATGATATACCACACGAGCATCCAAGTCTTGCCTCACCAAACAAAAAATGAAGCCCCCTGTGTTGTGCATGATCACAAAGCAACAGCGCCGTGGTGGCAGGTTCCAGCACAACGTAGCCCAACGCAGGGTCGAACAAAATGCCGAAAAAGATGGACGATGCTGGTGAGCCAGCACCGGAAGACGGTGATATTGAAGAACTGTCATATCATGAGATGCTCCTCAACAGGGAATCGAACCCTGGTCTCCCGCGACTTGTCGGTGTTAATGACAAGCGGAAATCATAGCCACTAGACCATTGGGGATATGGTGTACTGTTGTACACCAATGGATGGTATTCTTTGAGGTGCGTGGCAATATGTATCGTGGTGCTTCAAGCAGCATCGTCACCAATTATGGCTATAGACGCCGAAAGGAAAGGGAAAACAGGTCCAAAGTCCTCAGGCGGCCGCTAAGTCCGATCGTGGTAACGCCTGAGACCTCTCGCAGGTTGGAGATTGGAATCATTATGAGAATCGAGGTTGTGAGAACTGAGGTCAATTCACCTGTGATTCAATAGATACATGCAAGGTTTCATCCTCACCTAGTCTGTACCATCTCACTACCCAAGCCCTTGCCCACCGCCTCCTTCGCGTCCCGGACCTCGCGCCTTGTCAGTCCCAAACTGTTAGCGTACTCGCCAAACGCCAGCAACATCTGCTCCAAGCCGTTCCTCAGCTCTTGAACAACGTCTGAGATCTCCCGCACCTGCTTGCTCCTCCTCGCGTCGAATTCGACATCAGTCCAGCTCGGTTCGAGGACAGTCAGGAAGTTCTGGATCTCGCCAATGGTTCCAGTGTAAGTACGGATGATAGCCGGGACGTCCTTGGCTGCTTGGCCGTAGTCATCTTCCTTCAGCGATGCGAGGACAAGAGACGTTAAACTGCGGATGGCGTGCACGATGTTCACGCGGTTGCTGCGCGGGACGCCGAAGACGACTGCGTTTGCCAGGCGGGCAAAAGTCTTGCGGAAGGGTTCACCAACGGGAGTTCGCAGGAAAGACAGCACGTAGGCATTGGTCTCCTTGCCTATGGCTTGCTTGCTCAATTGAGCTTGTTGCTCTTTGGAAAGGACACGGTCGGTGCCCCACTCCAAAGCGCGTCTGGCGCGAGGAGTCAGAGGGTTGTGAGCGTTCGGGCTCTGGCCGATCGATTTGGCGAGGTTACCAACATTTTGGGCGAACGAGGAGGACTGCTTGGCGAAAACCTCACCATCTTGTACACCACGGTTCGCAATGCTAGGGAGGCCCATAGGTTCAGTCTTGGGGTGAGCAATGAGATGCTCCTGCTGTTTGCGAGCCAATTCCTCAGCAGCCATCTTGGCACGGCCCTCGACAGGATCTTGTGAGTCTCTGATGCGTGAACGGATGGCTTCGATCTCGCCCAAGCAGGCTGTGCTCATCTGAACCCAGGTACTACCCGTCTTGCGGTCGACTTCGTTAAAGATGGTCTTTCTGCGGGCATCGAATTGAGTGCAGATGAGGTACAGCTCCCAGAAGGCAATGGTCTTAGGGACCTCCTTCTTACTCTTGAGCCCGTTGAGCAGAGAGCCATTTGGGTCTTGTGACTTTGTGATGTATGAGCCAGCGTTGTCCTTGATCTCGCTAGTCAGAGGGTTGTCCTTTTTAAGAGGTGGTTGTGCCACGTAGAGAGTGAATAGTGCGTTGCTGATCTCCCAGAGGAAGACCATTAAGAAGCACGAGCTTCCACCCTGCCAGATGAGTCCGAATAGATGGATGAGGCCGTGTGGTGATGCATCCTTGGGCAGATCGTAGAAGGCCTGTGCGAAGAAATATGTCCAAGACCAGGCCGTGCGGCGGAGGAGCAGAAAGTAGATAAACCAGATACTGACAAGGCCAAGAACCATAAGGTTGAAGGATTGCTTCGCAATGGCGGGTAATCTCTGCTTGAGCTCGTCTGTCAGTCTGACAGACTTTGTACCCTCACTAGTAGCCTGCTTGTTGTTCTCTTCCGCCTTCAACAATGACACAGTGTCTCTTTCGCTGTAGAGGTGTACGCATGTCTGTACAACAGCCAGATACAGATAAAGAATCCTCAGAACAATAGGATTCTCGTTGAGTCTGGCCTTCTCATATGACATTCCCTGGTCGATCCAGCCCAGGTTCGCGTCATTGCCTCTTGACCAGATGTACACCTCTCCAAACACAAAGGCTGAGACGAGGTACCAGAAAAGCGTGTTGTATGTGCGCGCCGTCGTCAAATGCTGGTAAAGCGTTTCAACTCCCGATGCTGTGTTTCTCTCGCCCACCTGCAAGTTCGCAAGGCGAACAATGAAGACACTCAGGACACATATGAATAGCAGCAACGTGCGAATCCCAGGGCGGCCGAGGATGAAGAATCTCCAGAATAGGTTGCCGTCGGACATTAGGACTGCGTCGATGTAGCAGAGAGCAAGGGCACCAGTAGTCGCGCTTGTGAAGCGGCGGTGCATTGCTGGTGTGAGGAAATCCTTATATGAACGAGCCTTGGGCTCTGATTTGGAGGCCATGTTTGCGCCGGCCCTCGAGGGCGCGAATGAGGTATTTGTGAGCGAGGTCGTAGTCCGAGTCGCCATGCTGGTGGAGTGGTGTAAAGAAGGAAAGGAAAAAGTGTCGCGAGGCACACTCTTAGGACTTCGAGTGTCTAAGCTGCCATAACCACAGGCAATTGCCGTTACTGGAAAGAAAGGCGTCGAAAGTGAAGGTGAAGTGTTAAGCTGTTCGTGTCGCAGCACAAAAGTGGCACGGTTGTCACATGTTCGAAGCTTTCTATCTCTATGGTAAACACTCGATTGGGTCTTGGCGCGACTGGCTGGCCGCCGCGCCCGAGACGTCATTTGATCCTGGCACGGGACGACGACGACGACCAGGCACCACAGATAGACACCAACCGCGACTACTTCAAGATATACCACTGTCTCATATATCGCGTACCCCTCCCTAGTCGCACCGCATATTGCGATCACGTGAAGGCAATATCACTCTAGTTACATATTCACTCGACCATTTGTCGCAACCGCGACCACTATCACCGCCATGTCCTTCCAAGATAACCCTGCGCTCGAGTGTATGTCTTCTTGCCTTCAACATGTTGCGCACATGCGCTAACCTCTTCCACAGCCCAGCCTACAACATGGCGCCGCTCAGATGACCCCCAATATGCCGACGACCCCGAGTTCCAGGCTCTCACCACCAAGCTCTCTGACCAGCTCTTCACCTTAACCTCCTCGATCTCACGACTGAACAACCAAATTTCTCTCCTCGGAACTCGCCGCGAAACCGATCGTGTCCGCGAGCGGGTCCAGGACCTTTTGCAGGAAACAGGCGACAGCTTCAAGGAGATTGGCGAGGGCCTCAAGCGTGTCTCAAACTGGGAAGACCTGGGCCCGAGCCAGAAGTACACCCAAGGAAAATTGAACCAAGAGTTCCGCGCAAGCTTAACTGAATTCCAAGTGCTGCAAAGGCAGGCAATCGAGAAGCAGCGTGCCAGCGCAACCGCAGCTCGAACCGCGCTTGAGCAGGAAGAGGGCGCCGCGGCTTCTTCGCCATCCGCTGGTGGTCAGCAACAATTACAGCAACAGCAGCAAGAACCTCGTCTTGCCGAGCAATCCGAAGTCGATTTCCAGGAGACACTTATCATTGAGCGCGAGTCAGAAATTCGCAACATCGAGCAATCGGTCGGCGAACTGAATGAGCTGTTTAGAGATGTGGCGCACATGGTGCACGAGCAAGGCCAGAGTCTGGACATTATCAGTGATAACGTCACTCAGACACGGGACGACACACGCAATGCTGACCAGCAGCTGCGAACAGCAAGTCGCCACCAGAAGAGCGCAAGAGGAAAGGCGTGCTGTCTGCTGCTGATTTTGGTTGTGGTGTTGACAGTGATTATCGTCGCGGCTGTGCTTGGATAAGCGTGTACAGACTCGAAGCCAGAAGGTCAACCTGTATCATTCTAAGGCGGATATGAGATGATTTTATGTTTGTTATATACCTTACAGTACCGCTCAGTGCGAGGTCTCCTTTGTCAATTACACCAACTGCGATTGAAGCCGCACCGTATTCACTCTCGCCATTCTTGACCGTCTCCATGCATTGCTCACTTCTCGCCAGCCGAGTGATCGTCTCGTGTGTAACTCCAAGGCATCCGTGGGTAAATATCTCAAGTCATAACACTATCGCTCTTGCTCGGATACACCTCCCTCTTCTTCGTCCGAACGTACAAATTGATCGGACGAATGAGCTGGAAGAACGGATCATAATCCGCCTCAGGATCGCCTTCTTTCAGCCACCTGTACCGCCAGACCAGCAAGCAAATGAAAATCTTGATCTCTTGCAGTGCGAAGTTGAAGCCGACGCACATCCTTTGGCCAGCGGCGAAACTGTTGTAGCTCGTTAGCGATGGATGCTGTAGTTGAGGGGTCACTCATGGGACCTACGGCATGTAGTCTGTCCTTCCGCGGTTCTTTACTTTCTCTGTGTCCCATCTGTCTGGATCGAATGTTTCGGGGTTATCCCTGTAGATCATTACGATTAGCTGAATTCATTTCTCAACAGGGCCATAATGATACTAACCAAATTTTGGGATTCATGTGGATATGGTGCAAGGCAACAATAATGACAGTCCCCTTCTTGACCTTGTATCCACCCGGTAAAATCAAGTCCCTCTGTGCTGTGCGACCAGGCTGGTACGAAGGATTGTGCCGGCGCTGCATTTCTTTGATGAACTTGTCAAGCTCGGGGAGATCTTCTAGCAGTTCTGGCGTCACTTCTGTGTCGTCGTTGAAGTCGTGGTCGACCAACTCTTGGAGCAATCGAGCTTGCATGCCATCGTAAGCCACGAGGCCGTAGAGCAGCCATGATAGCAGAGAAGATGTTGTTGTGAAACCGGCGCCGGCTGCGACTGTTAGTGCTGGCACGATGTTGGCGACTGGGAGGCGTTCTCCGTTGGAGTCGACGGCGCGGTTGAGGTAGTCTGCGCGTTGTCAGCTCTGTAAACCTCATCGCTTCAGCGTTGGTTCCATACCAATAACATCCGCTGCTTTGAGCGCAGCATCCTGCAACGGCAAGTCCTCAGTGCCAGATGCCTTCGCCTCTTCCATAGACTTCACGATCGTCGACCCAATCTCCTTCTGGAGATCGCGAAGCTTTTTCGGGTCTCCGAAAGGCAGATGAGCGTACCACTCGCCCATTGAAGCGATCTTCTTGTTAATCACCAGCAGCTCCGCCATTGCCAGCGGGAGACGGTGGAGCGAGGAGTCTACGCTCTCAAAGTGATGGAAGTCTTGTCCAAGCACAATCTTGCCGACGGCTGCAGAGCTGAGCTTCAGCATGTATTGGTATGCGTTCCATGCTTCACCCCTTTCGCTCAGCTCGTCGAATACAGGGAAGGAGACTCGACATTCATCATTCCTGAGAGATTCACATTAGTTTAAAATATGGAATTGGACTTTTGAACCGCATACATCTTTCCAGAATAGTGCCTGACAGCTTTCGGTCCTAAGGCGGGAGGCAGGTACTTGTGCACGAGTTTCCATCTATTTGAGTCAGCGGGCATTCGAGAGATTGGATTTGCAGGAGACAATACGCTCTGTTTGACATCTGATTAGCATATGTAGACTTCTTTCCACGTAAGATTGCGATCAAACATACGGGTTGGATGTGTCCGAAACGAATACTCCTGCTGCCTCCTGCTTGATCGGTTTCAGAGGATGATCATCGTTGATCTCTTTCGAGAAGAACTCGCTTTCTGTGAAGGCAATCTGGCCAATTACAGGATCGTTGGTCTGGCAGACTGTCTTGCCCATGTTCGTGGAGCGGAATATGGGCCCATACTTATCGAAGAGCCGCTGGTTGTTTCCGAGATGATCTGGGTAAACTGCGATGGTTGTGTCAGTCGCAGCTCTTCCGTATTGGAAATGTCCCATACCTTCGAAGTAGTTGCCCACCCAAGGAAGACCTTGAGGGCCTGGCACATCGCGGACACTGTGGCCATCGACGCTGATCCCGATAGGATCTTTCGAGTCTGTGACTTCGTGCAATTCTGAAAGCTCGGATTCTCCTGCTTGAAAAGCGACGCCTTCTGGCAGTACAATGCCATAATGTGCTGATACTGATCTCTTGAGCTCTTCGAAGTTCTGTACTGCTGATATGTCGAGCTCGACTGCCGTGCTCACGCCGTCACCACACAAGAAGAATTGTTGAATAGCCATAATGAGGCAGGCTGTGTGAGACGAGGTAGGGAAACTAGGTTGTCGTATAACAATCGAACTTAGGCTCTATTGGAGGGAGGCCGTATGTATATAGTTCTTTGTATGCACGTATTATCTGAATACTGCCATAGCGCTGGTAGCCATGGCTTCGACCAATCCGCTCCCTGCTGGAACATCTTTGTGTACGCCTCGGTTGATCATTCTGATCAGTGACAGTGATGTCATTTTCGAGATGCACGATTACCTCAAGTCCCGGTCTATTGGCCGATACAGGCACGTACACAAATAACAGCATCACGGAAATCATTGGGTGTGGCACAACCGGGTACGGCCGGAGGATCAGTCAGAAGCTTACAATGAGCTTGTCAACGCCTATGACGGCTTCCAAACCTTGTTAGTGGTTAACTTCGACTGAGACACCTCAACTTCCTTGTACTTGCCATGATCGGCAAGGCTGATAGCCTCTCCTTTCCACGGCGATACACGTAGTGTCTTTGAAACACCGACCGAGGCTCACCAGCCATGCAGGCGTCAGCATGCTCTAGACCGGCTTGATCGGCTTGAAGACGCATCCTTCAAACACGACGCGCTACTGTTTTCTCAACGAAATAGCACGCCGAGGCACCGAGGTGAGATGATATCAGATGCTTGCAGATGCTCGAACATGGCAAATACACAGAACACTTTCGCTGCCGAGGCTGGTTTACTTCTGTACCTTGATGCCGATCGAAGCAAATCGGATCCGCCGATCTAGCCTGGAGCTTGTTTCTACCCTCTGCCATCATCGAAGATGCACAAGATACTCGTGAGGGATTGGTCGGTCCGCATAATCTAAATCTATGTAAGGGCCCAAGGAAACAAGTCCCGTTTTGTGATGAACCTTCTTCTCATACACTGTCTACACCTTTCGACACATCCTACCCATCAGACAAGTCATCATGTCCGACGTATCTTCTGACCGCAAAGAACTCAAAGCGAATTGGAAGACAGAGGTTGAGGTACCTCAGTTGTCGCTAGATGATGTGAAGAAACACAACACCAAGAACGACCTTTGGATGGTGATCCATGGCGGAGGTGAGCAGGCGTGATCTAATTTCCAATCAATTTCAATACTAATGGTAGATACCAGTTTACAATGTCTCAGAATATTCTCGCGACCATCCTGGTGGACCAGATGCTCTGATGGAAGTCGCCGGAACGGATGCTACAAGTGCTTATGAAGACGTGGGTATCACTTGACCTCAAAAAGCGGTCGTTTTGCTGACGTTCCCTCCTTGGGGCTTACAGGTTGGACACAGCGAAGATGCACGAGAAATCATGCATCCCTTTCTAGTCGGCCACCTAGAAGGCGCGCCGAGCGAAGACTCAGAGCCTGACAGAACGCCAACCGTTTCGGTTGTGCGATCAAGTCCTCAAGCGAAAGCTGAGCGCCAGAGACCGAACTACCTTCTGGACCCACGAGTAGAGCTTGGAGCTTTCGCAGTCGGCACCGCTGCACTTGTGTATTTTGCTCGCCACACGAACATAGCTCTCCCAGCATTTGGCCACCATCTGAAACACTCTACCAGCGGTGGCGGCTTCCTGGAAGGATTCTTGCTTGCCAGCGTAACTGCTTCTGTCGTTGGCATCGCGTCTGCCATGTACCTTTCCAAGTTTTTCAATCTTGAGGTCGATTTCTCGAAGCTACCAGCCCACAAGGTATCTAAGCACGGGATTGCTTCGGCCGACTATCCCACTGGTGTCCTCACACGTTCGATTTATCAAAAGTTCGCATTGCGCGAAAAGGTCGAACTCTCAGAAAGCGTATTCCGCTTTGTCTTCGATCTTCCGAAGTCGTCGTCAATCCTAGGCTTGCCAATTGGACAGCACATCACGATACGAGGAACTGTCGATGACCATTCCGTCACGCGAAGTTACACACCGATCTCGAACAATCGCGATCTTGGCAGACTTGAGCTTCTGATCAGAATCTACCCTGACGGCAAACTCGGCAACTACCTCAAAACGCTCCAGCCTGGCGATCGAGTCGAGATCAGAGGACCGAAGGGTGCTATGAGGTACCGCAAGGGAATGAGCAAAGAGCTCGGACTGGTCGGGGGAGGAACTGGCATCACGCCACTGTTCCAGATCATCCGTGCTGTCTGTGAAGACAAAACTGATGACACGAAATTGAGGTTGTTGTACGCGAACCGATCGGAGGCTGATATCATGCTTCGCAAGAAGCTAGATGAATTTGCTGCATCTTCGAATGGCCAGTTCGAAGTCTATTATATCCTCGACAAACCACCAGCTGACTGGCAATATGGAACTGGACATATTGACAGAGACGTTCTGAAGCAGAAGATGCCAGTAGTCTCGGAACACAATAAAGTGCTATTGTGCGGTCCTCCTGGACTTGTCAATGCGACAAAGAACAACCTGGTGGAGCTGGGATGGAAGGAGCCAGGTAGTGTGAGCAAGATGAGTGATCAGATCTTCTGTTTCTGATCTGGAGCAGAACATTCTTGGTTGCGTAAAGGATGTCTGAATGGAAAGTTCAAGTGTTTTGCTACATGTATTGTGTAGTCACACTAATGCTAGAGGTCAGTAGAGCCTCCGAAAGGCTCAAATGCCCCTGAGATGCTGAGACGAGGTCTCAATTTACAACAACCTGAGCGCATTAGTTGTACAGTGCTTTCAAGAACGTGCTCCCAAAGTCATCAGAACGATACTGTCGTCGAAAGTAATTGAGACCATAATCATCCCCATAAGTTGTTGAAGATGTAATGACCCTCGAAAGCCATCGGATTCATGACTTCAACAATTGATCAATTGCACGAAAACTTGCACATGCTATTGTGAATTGATCTTCTATCGTAACACAAATGATCCACTGTGGCGTAAATGCCATTGGGCCCGTTCCGAGGTTCATCCCGAGGTACCTCGGTGATGCTCTGATAACAGCCTAGTCAAAGTACAAGACCATCTCAACCATTTACGACTTGCATTGGTCGGAAGGCAGCGGCCACGCAAACTGTCAACATGGCCTCGTTCATGCATTGTAGATCGCAGTACTCAGCACATAAGTCATCCATCCATCGGCCCTCCGTAAAGTTACCGAGGCTCTGTCTCAGAGAGCCAACGCGTCATCCCAGCGCGAGATGGTCGAGCTCAATTTACATTTGTGTTCCGTCTGATGTAATCGATGCATCGGATGTAACGGCTCGAACAGGGTCACGTACTTCATGGTTGACATGTGTCTATCGTACATAAGACACAATGCCCGTCAGGAGATCATGGCACTCTTACACCAAGAATCATATCAATCAAAATTTCCCAGAATTAACGCCTATATACCAGGCTCAACGCAGCAGTGATGTCGAGCCAATGGTCACCTCCAACAAATTATGAGAATAGACCCATCTGCGTCCTTGGCGGTGGAGTTCTCGGACGCCGTATAGCAGCATGTTTCGTTGCAGCTGGCTGGCAAGTCCGCATCCGCGACCCATCCGCCAAATCAAGAGACGATGCCGTCAAGTACATTAACGAGAACTTATCGTCATTCACAGCTCTGATTGCCACTCCGCCTAAATCTCCGGGCGCCTGCGAAGCATTCGAAGATCTAGCCGAGGCCGTCAAAGATTGTTGGTTAGTATTTGAGGCTGTTCCTGAGATCCTCCCACTCAAGGAGTCCACCTTTGCGGATCTGGAGAAACATGCGCCGACAGATTGCATCCTGGCTACGAATAGCTCGTCGTTCAAGTCTGGCGAGCTGTTGTCGAAAGTCAAGGATAGCACGAAGACGAGAGTGCTCAACACTCATTTCATGATGCCTCCTCAGGTACCGACAATGCAGCCACCGATCACCAACACGCGGGCTAACCCCTTCATAGGCAATCATCGTCGAACTGATGACCAGCGGGCACACCGCCCCAGGGATCTTCCCATTCGTGGAAGCCAGACACAAGGAAGCCGGCCTTCATCCCGTGACAGCTCTGAAAGAATCCTCTGGTTTCATCTTCAATCGAATCTGGGCGGCGATCAAACGCGAAGTCATGGCTGTGCTGGCTGAAGGTGTCTCTACACCGGAGGTCATTGATGGTATCTGGAAGGAACAGTACAACAGCTTGATTGGGCCTTGCGCTATGATGGGGTACGTATTGTTCTTGCTCCTTGAACGTTTTTATATGGCTTTGCTAACGAAATCTGCAGTCAGTCTGTTCACCGGCATTGCCGCTGTCATATCTCTTGAGCACTCTTACTGATATTCTTACTCGTACAGATGGCGTCGGCCTAGACACCGTAGAGCACATCGAGCAGCACTACGTCGACGAACGCGGCCTTCCAACCAGCTCACTATCATGGCTGCAAGAGAACTACATCAAACCCGGCAAGCTGGGCCTCAAGAGCGACAAAGGCGGCCTCTATGCCCCACCAGCGCCAGGCAGCCGCACCAAAATCCTGTTCCTCAACATCGGACTAGGCGAGCCGCTCGCCGGCAAATCGATGAAAGAGATCATGCATGCCGGTGAGATCCTCTCGATCACAGCGGAGGATCGCGTGAGCAAACCTGTTGCGCTGGTTAGGAATCTACCACTTCCCGATGGCATCGACACGTGTGACAGTCGGATGTACTGGACTAACATGGGCGTCCCGAGCGAGAACGATGGCACCGTCTTGTCGGCAAAGCTTGATGGCAGTGATGTAAAGACGGTCATTCCTTCTGGCCAAGTCCACACGCCAAAACAACTACACATCGACCAGACAGCTAAGAAATTGTACTTCTGCGACCGCGAAGGTCTCAGAGTCATGCGATCCAACCTCGACGGTTCCGAGCACGAGACTCTGATTGAGACTGGAAACTGGAAGAATGAGCCAGACAAGGCTGCAGTCCAGCACAATTGGCCAGTCGGCATCACAGTGTCCAGGAAGCTTAACAAGTTCATGTGGACACAGAAAGGCGGTTCGAAAGCCTCCGATGGCACGATTTATTCTGCCTCATTGGAGATGCCGAAGGGCAGCACGGCGTCGGACCGCAAGGATATTGAGGTTATCCAGGAGAAACTTCCGGAGTGTATTGATCTTGAGATGGATGATGAATCTGGATTCTTGTTCTGGACTGATCGTGGCGAGCTGCCGCTCGGCAACACATTGAATAAGAAGCAGATGTTTGGCGACGCTCCTGCGGCAGAGAAGGCGTTGGGACGACAGATCGTAAGTGACCATGAAAATCGTGAGATGGCTTTGTGAGAGTACATTACTGATGCAGCATCTTCAGATCGCTCAAGGACTAGGCGAAGGCATTGGCCTCAAATTCGACCGCGAGAGGAATTGCCTGTACGTCGCAGACATGGCTGGCAGACTTTGGAAATGTGACCCTGAAGGAGGGCTGAAGGAGAAGATATACGAGGGTCCGACGCATGCTTACACCGGGCTTACTTTCGTCAAGTACTAGTGATAGAGAATTGAAGCTGAAGTAGTTTGGGTTATTCGTAGCACGATACATGCGCACTGTTGCTTTAGATTGACGAGCAGCTGATCTTGCAGCTGCAAATGATTGAGCATCATCATCAAAGCAACAAGACACGATCTACATGAAGAGTCTTGATAGCATACGTCAGACGTTCTTGGTATACCGACCTGTAAAGTGCAACAGAACATGCACCTCTCGTCATGCATTCAACGCACCTTTCTTCTCCACTGTCCCGGAGACGAGATACAAAGCCTATTGCAAGTCGAACGGCCATCTGAGGCTAGCCTGACATGCTGCAAAGCTTCTGTGCTCGTGATCTCTTGATCTGGCTAATGTTGTGGCCTGGGTGTCATCGGCGCGTTTTCCTTCGGAGGCGAAGACAAAGGCAATCACGTTCAGTATTCCCATTTGAACAGGAATGTCGCAGCGGAAGACCTGGCCTTGTGTCGCCTGATAGAATCCGTGCTCCCGCCGCTTTTTTCTTTCGTTAGGCGCAAATGATGGTGACAGCTCACCCGCCCTCCTGCATGCTTGCGTAAGCCTTCTGCTGGCCTTCGAGCAAACCAGTGTAGTAACCGGCGTAGTACCAGCTCATCATCAAATTCTTCAAGCCTTCGTCTTGTACTACAGTTATCGTCAGCCGGTCATGCTGCAAGATGTTAACAACGGTGAGAGTTACCAGTATTGAGCAAAGCCTGTGGCGTAGCTCCACCCACAGCGGGGGGTTGAGGAGTTGCCACAGAAGTAGTTTGGGCGGCAGGAATAGATGGTTCAGTTGCCGTTGGCTGTTTGGCGGCTTGCGCGCCTGTAGTCGTTTGTGATTGTTCAATGCTTTGGCTTGCCACGCCATTTGATAGTGATGTTTCTTGGTTGTTGGTTACAGGCTCTGCGTTGATATCGGCCTGCTCGTTCTTGGCGAGCTCGTCGAGGTCGACTTGCTCTCCTTTGGCAGCCAGGCTATGGTATTTCTTCAATTTATGTCAGCATATTGGACTAAACAACAGAGAGATGGTGGCGTACCTTATATTCTGCCAATGCATCGTCCCACGAGTCCTGCAACGCTGAGTCATCCCAGACCTCCTCATGTGACAAGTTGTCGCCCTTCATGCTGTGCAATCTTATTTGTTTGCAGTAAACATCGAAGGGTGGGTCAAAAGTCAGGTCAAGTCGTAAGCGCAGCAGCACGTGAAGCTGGCAAGGGTCAATCGCCGCTTCCCCAGCAAGCAGCCAGAATCTCTCGGCCAACTTGCCTCGGCCGCCGGGCTTCACAGAGAAAAGTTGCAAACCACCCTCCCGCCCAAAGTTGCGCGGGAACGAGCTTCTTGCGAAGAAGAAACCCTCACTTCACACCACTACACACCACCTCTCCCACACACACACAATGGCCGTAGATAAGAAGCGCAAGAGCGTCGACGCTGCCGCGACGGCGACCAAGAAGGCCAAGACTGCGCCTGCAGTCGAGAAGCCCGCGCCCTTGAAATCTGCCCTCAAAGGATCTAAGGCTAAGGTCGAGACTGCCGCCGCCACCAAAGTGGTTGAGAAGAAGAAGGATAATGGCAAGAAGGAGAAGACCGTCGTCAAAGCGAAGAAGCCCGCCAACAAGCCCACCGTCGCCGTGAAGGAAGTAGTCGAGGAGGAAGGTGAAGAGCCCGCATCTGACACCGAGCTCACCGCCGACCAAACCGCCGAGCTGCTTGCCGGCTTCTCCAGCAGCGAAGACGAGGCCGACGAGGAGGAAGAGGAGCGTGCGATCGCCATCGCCGAGATCCCTAACGCGCCCATCGTCAAGCACGTCCAGAAACACATCCGCAAGAAGACTGGCATCAGCGAGCACAACCCCGACACGCAGCCCGGCACAGTGCACATGTCACGCCTGCCGCATGGTTTCTTCGAGCCGCAGATGCGCGCGTACCTCGAGCAGTTCGGCACGATCAACCACCTGCGCCTGGCGCGCAACCGCAAGACGGGCAAGAGCAAGCACTTTGCGTTCATTGAGTTTGCGTCTTCAGGTGTTGCGGATATTGTTGCCAAGACTATGGACAAGTACCTGCTGTTCGGACACATCATGCAGGCGAGGCGAGTGCCGGATGAGCAGATCACGGAGGACTTCTGGAAGGGTGAGGGCAAGAAGCGCATTGCGCCTAAGAACAAGCTGGAGGGCATCAGGCTAAAGAAGGGTATGGGCAGAGATGGCTGGGAGAAGAGAGTGGAGAGGGAAGAGCAGAAGCGTTTGGAGAAGGCGGAGAAGCTGAAGGAGCTTGGATACGAGTTTGACATGCCCGCTGTTAAGGCTGTCGCGAGCGTACCGGAGCAGAAGGTGCTGAAGCAGGCGGACGAGGCGCCTAAGGCTATTGAGACTGCCCAGCCTGAGGTGGCTGTCAAGGTTGTGACAGAGGAGCCAGTCAAGGTCACTGTCAGTGAGGAGAAGCCCAAGAAGCGCGCCGCCAGCAAAGACCCCAAGGGCAAGGCGAAGAAGCCGAAGAAAAACTAGAGCTCGACGACGACGACAGCAACGCTCCTGTAATTTCTATCTGTTCAGCGATGTTCAAAAAGGTTATGCTTCTTCATTCATGGCACTCATAGACTCTATCGGCGTCCAGATGTCCGGCGTTCCGGGTAATGCGAATTCTTTTTTGGTTCTTGTTCTATTCTTCACCTCGTCGTCAAGAATCATGCATCGTATCGTTCCTTTCTGTCATGTTGTATCCTTCCCCTTCCAACGCCAACGCTTTACCCAAGCACAAATCTTCACACTCCGTTTTACAAATCAGCAAGACGGCCACACTCATTTCACAATCAATGCTGCGCTGGGAGCCAGGCCAGCCTCCTTGAGCGTCATGCCAAAGTCGCCCTGATCCCACACTTTCTTGGGGAAGTTCTGCGTGAAGCTGCTAGCCTGTACGCCGCTCTCGTTGGCAAGAGCATGTGCGACCTCGAACAGCGTGGTCTCCGCAGGGAAAGTCTTCATCACGTTCCCGCTCGCAGTCTGCAGCCTGAGTCTTGCCTCAGCGTGGTTGGCAGTGACCTTGGGCGCCGCCGCCGCAGCAGGAGCAGCAGCTCCAGGGTTGTAGGCATCGGGGTTGGCGCGCATAGCTTTCTCCTCATCAGCCTTAGCTTTGCGCGCACGCTTGTCGGCCTCAATCTGGTCCTTGATGCGCTTCTTGGCCGCCGCATCATCGAGCTTCTCCTGCTTCTTCTGCTTCTGCTCCTTAATCTGCTCCTTCTTGCGCAGCTCCTCCTTGACATCGTCGTTCTCGCGCGTGTGCTTCTTGCGGATCTGCTCGTTGCGCAGCTGCGCCTTCTTGTCCTCCTCGGCCTGTGCGGCGCGCTTGAGCGCAAGTTTCTCGCGCAGCTCTTGCAGACGGGCGGCTTTTTCTTCTTCGGTCAAGGGAGCGAGCTCTTCGGCGGACTCGGCGAAGTCGTCGTGGCCGGACTTTTCGGCGTGGAATTGCGCTTGCGACATGCCGCGGAACTTCTTGCCGCAGTCGTTGCAGACCATGCTGCGGGCTTGCTCGCCGGCTTCAAGGGCTGGGTTGTCATCGTCGTCGTCTCCTTTTAGTTCTTCGATGGATTTGTCGCCGGAGGGGTCGTTATTCCCAATCCAGTCGACGGCGGCAGCGAGGTTGCCGGACTTCTTGAGGGCGAGCTCGGCTTTTTCTTTGTCGAAGCCCATGTCGACTAGGTTGGAGAGGTCGCTAGACATGGCGGGTGGTTTGTGGGCAGTGTGTTGTTTGTGATGTTGGGGTGGAAGTATGGTTGTGTGCGTAGATGGGTGTGGAGTAAGTAGTAGTGGGGTTGTGGCTGTGTGAGAAGGTGTTGGTGATAAATGGACTCTCAGAGGGAAAGTCGAGTGTCGTGTGCAGTCGTGATTCTAAGTGGCGTAGCTGTGCAGGCATTCACAAGCTCGGTTCACGTGTTCTGAGTGGCTCGTGCGTGCAGTGGACTCGGTGGAGGGAGTGAATGCGTTTGCCGGCCGGGGTTGGTGGTGACGTAGCAGGGATCTGTCTCGCGCGGAGGGTGCCAGCCAGCAGAGTGCAGTCCCTTGGTCGAGCTCATGGCCAGGCAGTGCCGGATTGCTGCAGAGTAGTAGCCTGCTTGCTAACAGATCATCCACCTGCGTCATCTTCACTGTACTGCGACTCTCAACCAGACTCCTCAGACTCCTTTAACAGACCAAGATTGGAGCTTTTCTTCAGCCTCGTGCACCCAAGACATCCATTCAGTCAAGCCCACTCCAGCAATCGTTGCCCCTCCGCCGCTTGCTCGCTCGCACGCACCAATCGCCATACTGTATACAGTACTCCAAGCACCATCCCCCCGGCTCCCACAGACAACATAACCCACTGATCTCCCACGCCCAACCCACCACACGTGCCATACCAACCACCCACCTAATACAACCTACACCATGTCTGTCGAACTGTCGCCATCCGAGCTCGGCTTCAAGCGTACGTCTGCCTGATCCTGCCACCCAACTGGCCAGATAGCCAGCTTGCGACCACCTGGCTGACATATCCACTGCGAACAGGCCCTTTCACCCACGAAGTCTCCCAGATCCTGCGCCTCTCCAACCCGACAAGCGCTCCTATCGCCTTCAAGGTCAAGACCACCGCTCCCAAACAGTACGTCCACCGCAGCACCCTTCCATGCCCCGACTACCTCTAATACATGCTCCTCCAGATACTGCGTACGACCCAACTCCGGCCGCATCGAGCCTTCCGGCCATGTCGAAATCCAGGTTCTCCTCCAGACCATGAAGGAGGACCCCCCTCTCGACGTCCGCTGCAAAGACAAGTTCCTCGTGCAATCCGTCGCCATCCCCGCCGACACGGCCGACGGCCTCACTGTCTCTCAGATCTGGTCTGGCATTGAGAGCACCGCCAAGTCTTCCATTCAAGAGAAGAAGATCCGCGTGGTCTTCCTGCCTTCAGATGGCCAGCAACATCAGAGCAACGGCGTTGCATCCTCCGCTGCTTCCAACCTTGACAACTCCATCTACAGCGAGGACCACCCTCCCGCATACTCTAGCCCCAGCCCACAAGCCCTGACACCCCACCGCTCCAATCCTGTCGGTCCTGTCTCTACCTACGACGAGAAGCCTGATGGCGCAAAGAGCCGCGGCGACGCAGTCATCAGCGCACACAACCCCGCACAGTCCTCTGGCTTCGCCGGCGCAGCAGCAGCTGTGTCCTCTGCAATTCCCACTTCGCAAGACGATGTCCGCCGTCAACTCGACGAGGCCAAGGCCACCATTGCGCGGTTACAGGAGCAGGCATCCTCTGGTCTGCGCCAGAGGAACGTGGCAGGCAGCGGAGAGAAGAGCACTTCCCAGGATAGCCTTGCCGCGAAGGCGCCCAGCGCTGGCGGTGTCTCGGTGCAGATCGTTGCGCTGCTCTGCCTGCTGTGCTTCCTCATCGCCTACTTCTTCTTCTAGAAGACTCCCGTCATTGCAAGAAGGACTTATCCGCGAAAGGAGACAACGAACAGCGTCCAGCATGGAGGACTGGGCGGTGTCCCAAAATTTGATGACATGAGAATGAGCGGAAGGGCAATCATTGAAGGGCCCGATGCCCGGAAGTTGAAGCTGTTGAGCGGGCACGATCCCTCGCGGGCGATTATGAGAGTTCTCGGCCTCTTATGTCCGTAAGTCGACCACCAAAGCGTAATGTGTTTCGCACCTGCGGTCTCTCGTACAGCGTTTGTGGCGTGCTGCTCACAGCGTAGCGTTTGAAAGTATTTTTCTTGGGATTTGGGCATGCTGTTTTCTTTGTTTAGGGTTTTACTTTCTCTTTTAGCCTTTAGATACCGGTGCAACATCATTTGCGATAAAACACAGCTTTCAGTGCCACGAGGCGATTTGGCTACGCTCTTACTTTCTGGGAGTGTCTCGATGTGTATGTATGTGATAGCATAGATCGACACTGTCACGCAACTGCTCGTAGTGTACACTTGAGCAGGAACCAACTGAGTCCCGATGCGATTTTTGCGTCCAAGCACTGCGCTCGCTAACTGTTATGCACAAAATATATATCTGCCATTTGCTCTACATGATTTTTCACATCGTTCCTCGTCCACAAATCTCGTTGTGCCACATTTCCAGTCAAAAACGAGGGAAATAATAATAAAAGTGAAAGAGAAAGCACCCTTGCTCACTGCAAGTATGCGGTTGCCGCTCGGATCACTGGGACAGAGGAATTCTCGCTTCGCCAGTAAGAGCTGGCTCAGAGGCCACTTCACTCCCACTGCGCTCCGTCGCGCGCATTGAAAGCGCGGAAAGGAAACGCTTTTACACGCCAATCCACATGATGCTCACCACAATGTCCATGCCCTTGCTCTCCCCGCCCTCGTACTTGAAACTCCACATCCCATCGCGCTCGTTGTTCCAGTACGCGCCGCTCGCGCTGTGCATACCGCGGCGGCCCACGCTCTTCTGCGCCTCGCCCGCGCCCTCCTCTGAAGCAGGAGCAGCAGCTTCTGCCTCGCTGCCCGCGCTCCGGGGATCGCTGAGGTGCTGGATTATGGTGCTGTTGACGGCGAACTTGTAGCGGCTGCCGTCGGCTGTGGTTTCTGAGGGCTCGGGCGCGGAGGTTTCGGAGATGAGGGACTGCAGGATGCTGTTGATGATGGCGTTGTTCCAGGCGGCGGTGCTTTCGTGTTGGTAGGTTGTCGCGGTGGAGAGGGCGGAGGCGCAGGCGTCTGTGGCGATTTGGGTGAGGCGGGTTGTGGTGATGGGCTGCGATTGTGGTTGTTAGTGGTTGGTGTTTTGGTTGGAGGGTGGTTGTGATGGGATGGGGAGTGCGCACGAAGGTGGAGATGGTGGCCATTGTTGCGGTTTTGATTGAAATATGTTTGTGGGTGAGTCTTGATGTGGTAGTGCGATGTGGTGGTGTATGGGCGATCTTTGGAGAAGGTGTTAGGTGGTATGTGACGGTTTGTTTATCAACGTTGCACGGCGCCGGACCTGCAAGGATCAGGTTGGAGCAGATGGCGCTAGGTATGAAGAAAAGTGGGGGCCTGAGTCTGTGCTGAAACATGAGACATCAAGTGTGAACGGCGACATCATCGTTGCTGTTACGGACTGCACAACCACCATTCCCTAGGTACTGACTAACACAACTACGCGTCTTCTGCTGGCAGACTTTTGTGACATACTCGTCGCATACATGCACCTGATTCTCTCGCTGGGTGAATCGAAGCGAATGCTACAGCTTGCGATGCATCTCCAGCCAACATCGACTTCTGGTCAAAACAGTATACTGGAACGCAGCTAACAAGCCGGCAAGTCTGTCATGGAGGAGCCTACAGGTATCAATGACTGGAAGCCTCTGGACCTCCCGCGCATCGTCAGCGCGGTTGGCAGTGTCATAACGCACCTCCCGCTTGTAAAAGGTAACATTCGCATCAGCCATACCGATACCGACGATGTTAGCCTGGTTATTCTGCACCGCGAACGGCTCATCTTCTGGTGGCGTGACCCAGTCCTGCTGCTGTTGCATCAGTGCGCACCCACGCAACTAATGTGTGAAGCATTTCTGGTAGATCAGCTCGTGCCGTGTCCCTCCCCATCTTGAATACGACTTGCATCTTCTCGACAAGAAGACCAACGGGGTTCGAGACGTCTATGAGATTTGCTTGCTACGGCGATCAAGGCTTGCAAAGGTTTCCAAGGAGCAGCCGTTGCGTTCGTGGTTGTTGCATAGGTAGGCCGAGGCTGACCACCATGCCATTGCTTCTGCAGCGTGGCTTGCAGGTTGCTTTGTCGCGGTCCAACTAGTCATCTCTGGCAGGCCTGCGAGGATCGTCAGCCTTGCTGTAATACCTCCTCGCGACCACTTCCATGTGAAAGCTTGCCCGCGATATATATTTAGAGGACAGTCCAGCTAACTGGGCAGTGCATGTACACGTCGTCGACGGGGCGCACGGTTATCCTGCATCGCCAGGCTGAGGACAGTCCATACAGATATCTGCGCAAAGTCGTGTCGGAAGTTTCTGCCATCACATCTGTAACGACTCTGTCATTTGGCGTCCATTCTTGACGAAGTCTTGCAGTATTCACAAGTTTCGAACGACGAACTCGAAAGGACTTTCGTAACCTCAATCGTGCAGGAGTCATGGCTGCACGTGTAACTAACGGAACGAGTTGTTCCACAAGGACCGTCACGGTAATCTCGTTAGCGAAGTCTTTCAAAGAAGTCGTATCCAATACAACGAGCACAACCAGGCGTCGTATCGCCACAGCTACAAACTCCGTCATTGCCTATGAAGCCGTCACCGATAAAATTCTGGTGGAAGCGCCTTTGACTTGTGAAAATATTAACCTCTACACTAGCCCATGCTTGGGCAGTGCACCTTGTCTTCTCTCGGTCGATGATCCTAAGCCCAACCCTGACATTGCAGGATTAGACGTATGTATACCTCATTCAAGATGTTTCACTGGTAATGCTAACGGAGCGAAGATCCTGCTGGCTTTCTTCATTACAGCCTGTGCCGTTCTCGTTCTTGCCCTCGTGGCGTATACGGATGGATTCTTGCCCACACACTTCCTGTGTACATTGCATCCGCGATCATATGCCATTCGGGCAAGATTCTTTGTATACAGGTGCTGCGCGCAACAGAACAACGTGCCGACCTTTCCGTGCAGGAACTGAGGTTATCAAGAATACGGACAGCGTTGCTATGAACCTCGATCGCCTGATTCGCATGCCGGTCATCGCAGCGTAGATAGTCTCAAACCCGTGGTTTCTTTTCTTTCTTTCTTTTTTGGGCAGAAAACAATTCCGCTGATGCGCATAAGTAAGAAGGAGAGGGAAGTTGAATGCCCCCCCTTCCGGGCAGGCACTTCTCTGCATCCGATCATGTCCGCCAGTCTTGTTTTGGCCAAGACGCTCGAAGCAAATGGTCATTCGAGGCAATCGTGCGGAAAAGCTCCAGGGAGACGATGGCCATTGTTTGCGCACGTGTCGTCTGTACCGATTGATCGTACCAGGGCTTACGTCGACGCACACGCACGTACATCAGTAAGGAGGAAAGTGGGATCGAGATTCAAAAGTGAACAACAAAACAATTCATAAAAGCTCGCTCTCAGCGAAAGTGGTATCTTCTAAGCAACATCTCCGCATCATCCGCCGCCCTCTCCAATCTTTCCCAAAGAGGGGGAAAGGAAGTGAAATGCGTCTGTCAGCCCGTCCGGTCCAAGGCGGGCAAGAGGAAAGGTAAAGGGAAAAAATGGCCAGTTGATCCTCCCGTCTATGCCCCAAACAAACGTCCCGTGGTATCGAAAGTAAAGAATATGTATCCCCATGAAGCAAAAAAGATGAAGCATTCGTAGCTGGCAGTCAGATCGGGTCAAATCAAGTCGCCGCAGCAGAAAGAAGTCGTTATTGAAAAATCTGAACAAAACAGCGCGTCGAGAACTTCGCTTCCTTCCTTCTTTCGTTGGTATATGGCGTAACATTCGTCATCGTCAAGGTCGTCATCGGCCCTCGAAGCCGTCCATGTAGACTGCCGCGTGGCTGCCAAAGTTTTGCGTTGGCTGCTGCTGTTGTTGATTTTGTTGCATGCCAAAGTTTTGGCCCATGTTCATGCCGCCACCCATACCGCCTATGTTGGGATCAGACTGATGGTAGGTTCCGATCTCGTTTTCGCTGAGGTCTTCATGCAGCTCGCCACCGCTCGATGCGTCGAAGGAGCTTCGACCGCTGTAGCCCTCTTCGTCGGGTGGCGGGCCTTGTTGGTGCAGTGAGTTCCAATCCAGACCAGCGAGAGCTGGGTATTGCTGCAGTAGCGCAGCAGGAAGGAGGAAGTTGTTGCCCATCATATCCAGGTGCGGCTGCGCGTTGACAGGTTGTGGCGCTACCAAACCTGCTGCAACTTGTGCCTGCTGCTGCTCCTCGAGCCAGGCTTTTCGCCTTTCGGCGGCTTCCTCGTCGAGCAAAGGCTTGATGCAGACTCGTCCAGCTTCAGATCTGAAGTGTCGGCCCAAAGCATCTGCACGCGCAAACCTGCGCCCGCACCCCCAACTAGCGCCGCTCTGCAAATTACCTCGACAGACGAACTTCTTCTCGCCCGAGTGCAGACCCTCGTGGCGCTTGCGATCGTGCTGACGCGCGAACGCTTTGCCACAAACCGTGCAAACGAAAGGTCGTTCGTCTGTATGTGTACGAAGATGAGAGCGGAGGTTGTATGCTCTAGTGAAACGCTTCGGGCACAGGTTGCACTGGAAGGTAGCCGGGTGCTTTTGTTGCCTGCGGCTGTCCGCGCCATTGGACGGCGTGCGCTCAGGATTGGCAAGATCAAGAATGTAGTCTCGTTGGTCCGAAGCATTGCTAGAGCTACGGCCGTTTCGCGACGTTACTGATCCATTGCGACCTCTGGAAGGCGAAGAAGACCGGGATGAAACAGAGTTGTCATCATAAGGGGAGAGGGAAGCTGCTGAAGTCGGTGGCTGCAATGAAGGAGAACGTCCACGGCCTGAAATGGATGGTGTAGCTGGTCGTGAGCCGGCGTGAGAGTCCGACTTGGCACGCATACGGTTGCGACTTTGATCTGAAGTGTATGTCAGTACATGCATATTTACACACGCTGCAATATGAAGCTTACGTCTGATTGGTGGACTTAAAGTCTCTCCGTCTCCAATGCTCCTGGAAGGACGAGGGTTCACGTTGTTCTGCTTTGCGGGTGGCGCATAGTCAATGCTGATCTCGGGAGGGCTCATCTGATCTGCCGCGCCCAGATCGCTGGGACTAGTGGGCTGGTTATACGAAGGGAAAGAATCTTGACCATAACTGGGGAACATTTCAGGTCCCTCGTTGGTGTTGGTCTGGAGAAATTGTCCACTCATCGCTGGAACCATTCCAAAATTGTTGTCCGCAGTGAAGGCCGGCAATTCACTCTGCTGAGGCATGAGCCTAGGTGAGATGTGTGGACTGTGGCCAGGGCTATAGTAGTTTTGCGCATGGTGCGGATCGTTCAAACTGAAATGTCCAAGGCCAAGACCGTCACTGAAACTGGGATCCGTCGATGCGTTCAGCATGGGCGAAGAATGATCAAAGCTGTCAAGGGTCTGCATGTACGGAGAGTTGTGCGCCGAAGATATGTCCGATAGCTGATCTGAAGGCGATCTCTGATGTCTGTATCCTCCCATGCCCGACCACTCGTTTCCGTTGCCGTGTGGGTATGCAGCACTTGACGGGTCAAGAGACTCGGATGTACCACGTGGTCTGCCCATATTGCCGACGTTCTGGAATCCTGGTTGCTGAGGGTTGGGCGACGCGTGCGGGCTTGGGCTTAGCGACTGCCGATGTGAGATTTCAGGGAACAGGTGTGGAGGCGTGGGAGTATGCGGGTGCAAGGTGGAGGTAGCCATGGGGTCTAGAGAGCTGTTCAGCTGAGAAGGCTGCGGCTGAAAAAGGTCGAGACCGTTGGGATCAAGCAAGGCGGGGTCCAGCGAGGTGTTGTGGTCGAAGGTGGTCTGATTGAGATCGAAGCCAGGGAAGCCGTTGATGTTCGCACTGGAAGCGCCTGGTGACGGCGTGGTGCTGTGACTGCTCACGCCAGGCGTGAGGTGGTTGTTGAGGTTCTGCGCGGGCTGGTTGAAGCCGTATGTGTTGTCGCCGCTATGCGCCGACTGCAGGAAGGTGTGGTTCGACACGTCGTTGGTTTGGGAAGGCACGATGGGCTGCTGGTGCTGCTGTGTTTGGAAGGAGCTGGCGTTGTTGTTGTTATTGTTGTTGAACTGTGCCAGCGAGTAGTCGGGCTGGTGCTGGAAGTCTTGGGTGAAGGTAGGATCTGTGAATTGTGCCGAGGGAGCAGTGTTGTTCAGGGTGTTGAAGGAGTCGGGAGACAGTAGATTGGGGTCGGCGAAGGATTGATTGTACGGCGGGTGCGGCGAGGCGGAGGGAGTGTGCCTTAAATGGGAGGCATTGCTGGCCGAGGGCGAGCGGCCACGCGCGTTCGGGTCCATGGTGGTTTGGGTTGTGTGCAGCAGCAGCAGTGGCAGCAGCGGTGGGGAGACAGACAAGCGGGCGTAGGTACTGTAGGACAGTGAGGCTGATGCTATCCTGGGAACCTAAGGCTGCGCGCGCGCGAAGGTTGGCACTGGCACAGCTCTGCTGCAGGAGCAGTGTCTTGGGCGGAAGATGACAAGGGCACAAGCAAAAGGTTTGGGTTGAAGGTGCGGCGCTAGGGCAGCAGTGGAGGCGGGCGCAGTCACTGGCGAGCGCTGTGTTTGTGCTCTTCTGCTAGCAGTGCGGGTGGGTATGGTCTATCTGCTGCTGTCTGTCGCACGCGAAGGATCGCGCTTAGCTTAGCCCAAGCAGACCGGTCAGGTGACGCTGCGGGCGCTCATGCAGCAGTGGGAGCAGTGGGAGCAGTGTGCGGTGGGTGGTGGTGAGGGACGAGTGAAGTGAATTGAGGCGCAGCCAGCCAGCGAATCGTCCCGTGTCGATGGTGGGAGCTTCCGTTCCCGCCTGGCAGGACGAGACGAAACTATTGACTGCTGCTCCGCCTTCCAACGACGCTGCGGCAGATCACGCAGCGATGGCGGGATATGGGCTGGCAAGGCCGATTCTACCGCTGCATGCGACTATTCCCGTGTATGCAAGACGTATGCGCGATCGGTGGTGCAAGGAAGATAGAAGTTAGTGTGTTGGTTGAGTGTTCGGTGGTCGCCCGCGTGAATCATGATCTCTCGCAAGCGCCCGCTGCTGCCAAAGCTTCATGCCTGCCCCACCTGCTGCTGCTGCTGCTGCTGCTGCTGTCCCGTTCACCGGATCCGCTTGGCTCCAGCTTCAGCTTCAGCTTCGGGAGTGAGTACCTTAGTCGTCTCACCTTAACACTTCGTACCTGACACTAGTATCAGCTTTTGTTGGTGTTCGTGTTGACGAAATACCATCACCACACTCAATGATAGTATAGACCAAAATCTGGTGCTCAATGTAAAATCAACCTCGAGTCGTGATATAGAGGCATGTATGTGGAAACACCCACGCACCCTCAATCCCAAAATACCAAAGCCTACCAACGTCCAGTCCGCACCCACTTCCATCAAACCACTCCAATCGCCAGAATTGTCAGCAACATCATAGACAGACGTCACCAACAACAACAACACCCACCTGCATACAACATGCAATATGCACGCCATCTGCTCTTCCACGGAAAAAGCACAACAGGTACCACCATGAAACACGCGCATAGCAGTGCCTCCTCACCTTGCACAGCCCCAGATTCTTCGCTAGCGCACGCCAGAAAGGCATCAAACCACACAACACAGCCACAAACCACGAGCCGCTGACACCACATGCCCTTCGAGGCTATTACCTATCGCAAGCACGACGATCGCTTCGACGCATCGTTCTCGAAGGTCGCCCGCCCATGGTGCCGGTAGCCGTCCTTGTCCTTATTACGCGCATTGAGCTTGAATCGCCCTATGAGGCTACAATGATTGAGGCTGTGCTATCCTGCTGCCTGGGAGACTGGGAGTAAGTGGGTACAGGACGCGTGCCTTTCTCGTGTCTCCTACCAATCAATGTGCTATGATCTACTGACCCTGTAAGGCTGTACACGAACGATCGCGCAACTTGCGGCTCTCTGTCAATCTATCAATCCTTGGTAGCTCTTTGCCCGGTGCCGAGGAAAGCTTGGCCGGACATACCTACATTCTTTAGTCTATTCCCATTATTTCCCGCTATTGCCGCAGACACCGCACGACGACATCGCCGCGTCTCCGCCCGTCATCGTGCCAGTGTGTGTTGAAGCCGCGCCAGCATTCCTCGTAGCGCGTGCCGTCGAGGATGGCGTTCATCGTCGGCTCGAGGTGTTCGAAGAAGACTAAGTACTCGGGCCAGGGTCTGCGTCTTCGATTCTTGTCGTTTTTGTTGGCTGGTCCTGAGCTCGCTGGCGACGACACGCTTTTGCGATCGGCCATGTTATGGTCGATCCAGCCTCCCGGATGCATGTAGAAGACGTCTGCTTCGTCGAGGTAGTCGGCGCGGTATTCGTGTGGGACGTCGATGGGGGGTTCGCAGGTTAGAGCCCACGCGTTGATCTCGGGGTGGATGAGGTGGCTTCTCCAGGGTGTGCTGTGGCAGGGCGTGAGGAAGCCTACCGTCATGTTCCTGACCATACCGTTGTCTAGTTCGGCCTCGTGGCGGAGATAGTGCATCACATCAATGACACCACGCTGGTGTACAGTGCTGACATAAGCTGCGATATAGACATTGATAGTCAAGCCGAAGAGGAGAATCGCGAGTCGGATGTACGACCTCGGCATCGGGAATGGTCTGAAGAAGTCTGCAAGAGGTTTCGCTGCCAATACGTGGAGGATTGGCAGGAGGGGATAGATGAAGCGCATCTCCTTGTGCGCGATCATGCTGAAAGCGAGGACTGTGGTTACCACGACGAGAGCCAGAATGCGAAGTGTCTGGCGCTGCGCGTAGCCTGCAAATTGTGGACGGTCGAGGCCAGATCTGAGGGCAGACCAAGTGCCGACTGCTGCGAAAGGAAGCGCTGTTGTGAGGAGTAGAGGTAGGCCTTCGGTGAAGTAGTAGTCGATTCGGTTGCGTCCGTAGAAGACGGCCAAGTCTTGCATGATGTTCAGATATAGGAAGCGAATTGGTGGTATAGTCCATTTTCCGTAGAAGCCTTGGTCGACGAGTAAAGATGCGCCGAGGACGACGGTGCTGAAGTAATGTTAGCTAATGATGTATTGATGAAGTTGAAGAACGATGCTTACCCAACTACAAATGCACTGCGTGCCAAACTAAGACATCTCGTGAGTTTGCTATATTGTATCGCAATAATACCGGCAATCGTCACCCAGATAATACCGTTCGTTGGTCGTAGTATGCATGCCATAGCAGCCGCTGCCAGGGCGGCGTTGAGTCGTGATGAAATGTTGGTCGGAATCCTATCTTGCGAGCCGTTTACCTGAGCAGCTTGACTAGAAGACGAGCTAGATGGTCTGGATCCGTCTTTCGCTTCCTTGCCTTCAAGGAAGTCTCGAAGCCTGAATTCATGTTAACGTCGATCATTTTTAGGCACAGAAGGAGTTCAGACATACTCTAGCGAAGCTCCGTCATCTAGAATTTCCAGACGGGGGCCATTGTTCGCTGGCACATCGAGGAACCAACTCCAAGGCCAGAGATTCAGAGCGACGACAGTTAGAGTGGTTTCGAATGAGTTGGCGAATGTCCGCGTTGACGTATACCACTGCCACGGGCTGAAGGCCGTGAGTGCAAGCTGGGAGAGTCAGCGATCAGACAGGATGCCGGAAGAATTATTATAGACACATACCGTGGCCATTGATGCAGCATTACCAGCTCCATAGATCTTCTGACTCAGCTTCCAGGTGTAGAAGTCCAGTAAGGCGGCGAAAATTGCCTGGGCGATCTTAGGCGCCATGAGCAAATCCTCTGCTCTGGCAGCACGAGTGGGGCCTTCTAGTGTCGACATAGCATCTGCAACTTTATACACAATGGCAAAGATCCAGGGATGTACTGCTGTACGCAGACCTTCCCGCCATTCCTACCAAGATGTTAAAACTTGTCTGTAACATCAGATCGTGTCTACCGCCTACCCACGTAGTCCAAGCACCACTCTCAGCACCAAACGCAATCCTCCACGCTGGCTCAAGCGCTTGGAAGTACTCATCCGGTTGAAAGAATGTCTTGGTCGTAAGCGCATTGACAATTCGGAACGCCAGGAGCGCGCTGAAGACGAGAAGCCATTGAGAGGTGCCGGGGGGTTCTGCGGTTCTTGGTGGAGGGCGGGCTTTCTTGACAGGCCCCATGACTTCGTCCAGACGCTGCTGGATTCTTTCGTTCATCGAGGGCACATAGCGAAGTCTACTTTGTAGACTGGATGGGTTATTGTTGGAGGTACGTTGATGTTGTTTGAATGGAGCAAGTTCACCCTGAAGAAGACTTGATATGTGCTTACCCCTACCCTTACCCTAGCACATGATGGGTCGCGCGTGCACATACGCATTTACGAGTAAGTGCATATGTACATCAATATACATGCATGTTGGGAGGTTGTACGCGTTTATCACGCCAAAGCGCTCGATACTGTCAGTGCCAAATCATTACCACGATATCCAGATGATAATCTCATCTGGCTGTGAGGCAAAAGCAATTGAAAGGCCCCAGGCTTGTTCACGTGTCGTGCAGGTTCAAGATCGACTCACAGAAACACATTGTTCAACGAGATTAACACAAACTTTACTTAGACCGTTTTTTATCAATTTAATGGATTTAGACAGACTAGTGAATTCGAGGAAGGTGTACATAAGCAGGTGTTCCATCCCTGCATAATGCTTGTCAGCACGATGCCGATCCATCGCACGGATCGTCGTTCAGCTCGCATGTTACGGCGGATTGCTGACCACTCGAAGTCAACGTCCTATTCAACTGTTACTTGCAACATCCACAGATACTGATCTTTGACCATGAGGCTTGGGACTCTTGTTTTCCGGTGGCTAGGCCTGGTCGCCACTACCATCTACGCGCTTCACTTGCCAGAGCACAACATCCAGAGGCAAAATCCACTGCAAGAGAGCCTGGGAAAGCAGTCTTATGCTGCGGACCACGCTGAACTAAGCATATTAAACGATTCCAAAAAGCTAGAAGACCTGTTCTGGTCCCTCACGACCGAAGACGCCAGCTATGTGCTTCAAAACATGCCAGCTTCGGAGCATGTCAGCCACTGGAGACCTGTCGTACTGGACCGGTACAAGCCTGATAAACCAGCTACCTCGAAAGAGCCACACATCCTGAACGGCAAACACCCAGCAACACTAGAACTCTCAATGTCTACCATCGGCGGCTATCCCGTTTACCACACGCCCATCGCAATCGGGAATCCAGCCCAGCCATTCCGTGCGTGGCTCAACATGAATCTCAATGGCTTATACGTACGCTCCACCGCTTGCTTCAAGCAAGACTGCGGACGAGGCTACACGTACGATCCTTCGAGATCTGCAACACGGAAGTCGCTTGGACATAGGTTCGAAGTCCATCCGAAGGACTGGACCGTTGGCGGAAACGTGTCCAGCGATGCTTTACATCTGGTGAGTGTAGATATCGACAATGCGACAGTTGGAGAGATAGACAAGTATGAGGGAGAGGATTTGTTCTACTATGTGATGGAATTCATAGCTGATGGGTAAGGCTCCTGTTGATCCCGATGTCTAGCGACGAAGCTGACCTGTACAGCGCCCTTGGTCTCGCGCCGCCAAATGCTCGGACATTGGCATACTCGCCATTGACTGCTCCAAATCCACTGCATGAGCTGATGAGGAGCCATGCCGTTGAACACAATACCCTCACCCTCACACTACCGGACAGCGTCGAAGATCGAGGCTCGCTCAAGATTGGCGTGGAGCCACAGTCTTTTGAGGGTTCGATCCGCATCTCATTCGGCAACGCCACAAGCCCGGGCCTTGCAAACAGCTGGCATGTACCGCTCAATTCCGTCTCTCTCGACGGCAACATCAAGCTGCACCTGCCACTGACCTCCGTCTACGGCCGCTTGGATCTCGAGCCGGCCATCAGATTACCTCCCAGCACCACAGAAGTTGTATACAAAGCCATCGGTGCCACGACCAACAGTCTCTTTCATGGTGCCTCGATCGCTTGCACTGCCAGAGAAAAGCTGCCGGACCTGGTCTTAAACATCGGCGGCAATGATGTCAAGCTGACGAGAGATGAGTACAGCTCTGAACAGTTGGTGTATGGGCATCCGGTTTGCGTGGTTGCGATTTTGCCATCGGAGGAAGAAGGTGTTGCTGTGCTCGGGACGAATTTGTTGAGGAAATATCGTGTTGTAATTGACATGGATCGGGGCGAGCTCGGATGTAAGTGTGCGCACTTGCACATACGAAGCTCATGCTGACATATTACTAGTGAATGCTCGGACTGCCATGATCTGAGATTGACAACCGAAGCTTGTGGCAGCAGCTAAGTTTGGATCTATAGCATCGCGTAGGATTTACAGGTATCTGACGTTCGAGTATGTGCTCATCGAATTCAGACTTAAGTGGTCCACTTACTGGGATATCGGAAAGCCGTTAACGACTTTCTGGTGGGACGGAGGTTGCCGTCTTTGTCGAGTTGTACGCCTGCCTTCAACTCACTCTCTGCGAGGGCGTCCATGAGCTTGCTGCTGACACAGCAGCTTCAGTTTTGGCTTTAAAGGCTCTGATGGCAGCAGCTCCCGAGAATAGATACGGTGCTCTGTCATACGCATGATCCATCACCCATTTCGCATCTGATTCTCGGCCTTCTGACAGACATCTCTGAGCGAGCACGCACGTGGTGAAGATGACTTCAAGACCAGCCTGATATGTTGAAGGTCTGAACCAGCGTTGGACATGTACCTGGTCGGACCTCAGTATATGCATCAACTTAGACGTGTACGGCCTGGTTGGAAGGCGTAGATGCATTGTGGCCAGTATCCAATTCTTCTTATCTGCACTCCGTCGTATGTCGGGATGCTTAGGTAAGCATGTGTCGATGCTTGTACCAACTATCAATATCAAAATAAGAAACAAGTTATATCAATCTGGAGCGACCTAATAGGTTTGATGCTAGGGAAGCAATCGAATTATCAAATTATCCATGGAACGAAGCATGACTCCAAGAGTTTCCTACACGCGTGGAAAGATCTATTCGCGCGACTCGACCATTTGGATTGTGCTGCTACAGATTAGCTGCCCAGCCCACCCCGACAAACACCTCATCAACCTCCTTCAGCGTGCCTTGGTCGTCAGCTAAACTTGCCCACTCGCGCCCAAACAACATCTTGGCTTCTGAACGAACCGGCTCATTCGCCATACGCGCGCCAAAAGGCGACCCGACCTGGTTCTCAAAGACTGCTGCAGCGTCGGCTACCGCATACGTCTTCGCGACCAACGGTTGTTCCGAGCCAGCTAAGAATGACCGTATGGCATCTGATCCATCTCGCGATTTCAGCTGCGATATGCGCATGACCTCAACGTCAACAAGACCGGCAGTACGCATTATTTTTGCAAGGTCATTCGGTCCTTGGAATGGTTCGCGGTACGATGGGACGGGCAGATTCAAAATCCGGCCGACTCGTTCCAGCACCATGCCAGGTAACAGCACTCTCGGGTGAGTGGCATCTGTGATCAGGCGGCCGCCTGGCTTGAGGTATTTTGCCCATTGCTTGATAGCTGCCTCGGGTTGCGGGAGTAGAACTAATGCAGAAGCACACGTGATTGCGTCAAAGGTTTGTTCTTGCAGCTCTGGCAGCGAGTCCAGCTCCGTAATTGAGTGTTGGTGGAAATAGATGTTGTTAAGGGTGTGCCCATCTAGCTTTGCATGCGCCTGGGCGAGCATGCCGGTGCTGATATCAACCCCCATGACGTGACCCGATGGACCTACGCGTTCCGCAGCTTTGAATGTGACCAGACCTGTGCCGCACGCCAGATCTAGGACACGTTCTCCCGGCTTCAGATCCACAAGCTGTACCACGTGTGATGAGAAACGATCGTGCCAACTGGCATCGTAGCTGGCTGCTCGGCCATCATAGAGGTCTTGTGCGTCTTTCGCTTGGTCTCTCTCCATGCTGGGTTGTAGAATTTATGAGTTGGAAGAGCTTGGAGTCAGTGGAGGGGCATTTGATACTTCGTTGAGATGCTGTGATACCCCATCAACAGTCATTGATACATGACTGAGGGTTCAGCGGACATAAGAATAAATGCCGTGCACTTCTTGCCGGCAGAGTAGATATGACACACTTCGTAGATGGCGTGATTTGTACAGCTTCCTGATGGTAGCATTTAATGCAGGCTGTGTATCGAGGTGTTTGTAGATATTGGATCAGCAACTATCAAAGATCATCATATTTCTGCGGTTAGCAAGCTCACTAGCATATACAGAGTGAATAGCTTTGTTTCTCTTTCCCAGTAACATATTCCTTGATGAACTCCTGGTCCAACGACCTTGCTCAGATGTCATGACGCACCGCTGTTCTTGACCTTTGCGATAGCAAGATGATATTTCTTCTGAGCAAAGTGTCTATCACGGTAATCTAGCGGTCAGTGACAAAAACAACGAATCATTGTCTCAGCGCAAAGTTCAATCACTGAACCTCTGACGAAACGCTTTGGGCGTCTCCGAACCTGAACTTGCCGCATCCCAGCCACTCTCACACCTCACGGCTCACTAGCTGCATCTGCACGAGCTACATCCAGTTTCTGGCCGACCAGCCACCGCCGTCAGACATGAAGACCCAAGAGGGCGAAGATTACACAAGCTAGGTTCATTTCTTGTCTCTCCTGCACGCGTATCACAATCGTCATACTCTGTCCCCTTCTCAATCTCCAAAAGCATAAGCTTGTACGACCTGCTCAAAGCAGCAAAGCAGCCACCCGCCCACTATCCTGGTCTCGACCTGCAGTAGTCATGCGAGATTTCCTGGCGCTCCCAGCTACCTTGCTAGCACTGGTTGCAGCCTCTACCGCAAATGCACAAGGTCACCCTCGACCAGCGGATCTCCACCCCGAACACCAAGCACACCTCAAGCGTGAACGCCAGGCACAAGAGCAGCTACAATGGCAGCAGCCCATAGGAATGCGGAAGATGAGCAATGACGAGGGCGAGAAGTTCTTCCTACATTACTGGGATTTTGGCGAGTCGTCGGCGGGGTCTGAGACACTGGATGAACAACATGTTGATGGAGCGGAGAACTATGCCAACACTTCTACGCGATTACTGGCACCTGTGGCACCACATTTTGAGCGAGCGCATACCTTTCGGCGATTCCCTGGTTATAGCTTGTTCGCGCGAGACTGGGGATCTTGCCCTTCTGGAACCAAGTCTTGTACCGAGATTGACCGGCCGAACAGCTGTTGCGGCGAGACGGACACATGTATAACAGTTGAGGATACTGGGAACGGCGATGTCGGTTGCTGTCCGCAAGGCTCGAGCTGCGGGAAATCGATCGCTAGCTGCGACGAGAGCGCCGGCCAAACTAGTTGCCCGCAAAGCGAAAACAAAGGCTGCTGCATTGCTGGATACTCTTGCTACGACGTTGGATGCGTTTGGGCGAGTACTCAGACTACGACCACCGTTTTGCCAGTTGCGACTGTGACATCGGGACGTACGAGCGAGGAACCAAGCCCTTCGACCAGTGAGCAGGAGACCGACACTGTGGCCGTTGCTGGCGGTGTGGGCGGCTCTACCTATACTACAACAGTCGAAAACACAGTCACGGAGACTGCGCCTGGCACGACCAGCATTGGCACGATCACAGCGCCCACGACAGTCACCGTCACAGCATCACCATCCGAGACAAGCGAGGAGCCTACCGAAACCGAAGAGCCGAGCTCTACAACCTCGTCGGAGGAAACCGCAGCACTCCCTCCTTCTCGTCCGACAGGAAGCTCTGAAAGTTCTCCTGAGAGCATGACCACTACTACACCCGAGCCCACCCCAAGCGATGCCAGCTGCCCGACAGGCTTTTACATGTGCTCTGCGCACTACCTTGGAGGCTGCTGCCGAGTCGGCCGTAACTGCGACACGACCTCATGCCCGACAAGTGACAGCACTGAGCTTGTTTCGAATGGCGTAACAATCGGAGGCGCTGGCGGTGTGGTCGCTGCTTCGACCTCTACAACCACTCTTGACCCCGATGCCTCGTCTGCTGCAAGCACTCAAGATGGCACTTGCGCGAACGGATGGTTCTTGTGTGGTGAGAGCGATGGAGGTGGATGCTGTCCTGCGGATTATGTTTGTGGAGCCAGCTGTACTGCTAAAGTCAGCGGTGTTGCAGACCAGGCAAAGCAGCAGCCGAGCGGTGCTGAAGCGGTGAGATGGGCGTGGGGTTTCTTCATGCTGGCACTTGGCACAGGAGTTGGTATGGTGTGGTTGTAGATGGACGTTGATGTGGGCGGTCATGAGTGCACATACATGAGAGCTAAATTCAGGCTAGTAACGATCTACTGTATATACATGAACGAATTGACGAATGAACATTACTGTCTGTATTGATGTTTGCTCCATACAGTGTTCTTGGTCACCCGAGCCCATATAATCTACGGCATATAAATATGATCGATACATATATGCGTCTCCTAGTCAAGCATATGCCCGCTTGCTCGGTGTCACATGTCAATGAAAGGGCCAGTGTGGAGCCCCTTCCATTCTGGGGTATTTGCGGGGATGCCCTCCTTTGCCTTGGACGGATGGGCCTCGAGCCGGCTCTCACTCTCAACATCTTGCTCTGTTGTTCTACCTTTCCTACACGTCTGATCCGACATAGACAAATAATGGTGAGTGTCCAACAAAAGCTACATATATCAATCAGAATAGACAGCTAACCACCCTCGCAGTCGACTCCACGATCCTCCTCGCGCAACAAGAAACGAAGCACCACGAACCTCGCCGACCTCCGCCTGGCACCGCTATCCACACGCTTCGTACCCGACAACAACAGACCTCGACATGGCTCGGCGCCTCGCAGTCCATACGAGGAAGCCGCCGACATGACTTTCACCCGACACCATCCTACATACATGCAAGGCCGCTCGGCTCCTACATCGCCAGGTATTCTGAGCCGCAGTTCGAGCCGAAAGCATCTCGGTGGTGGCCTGAGTAGACGTGGCTCTTTATACGATGACACATCTGCACCGGCGGAAGTGAGCATTGTGTATCCTGCGAGCGTGAGAGAAGAGGCTTTGCGGACTAGGAGGACTGGCGGTGATGGCATGACCAAATCAAAGAGTGAAGCTGCGCTCGCACTGGGAGGTCAACAACAGAACAGACTCTCTGGACAGGGCGTACAGCTGAGTCAGAAGCGTCCGGGTCCACTTCGAAGCAAGACAGCAACGGCCACCACACCACGCGTACGGAGCAGAATGCGGCTTGGTGCGAGTGCCGAGGAAGATTGGCTATCGCATGCCACAAAGACTACAAATGCCTTGCTTCAGGAATCTCGCGGTCAATCATGGTTGAGTTCGCGAGACTCGTCAGTAGCGCTAGCCCTCCCTTCGTCAGACGACGATATTGATGACGAGGGATACGAGGAACTCGCTGCGACGGCGCACCTCTCCTCACCACACAACGCTGGCACAGTCTCTCCATCAAGTCCTAGAGCTTACAGATGGGGGAGTCGCTTCGGCAGTAGATCAAACAGTCGAAGAACAAGTCGACGTGGTAGTCTCACCAACTTGCGTACACCTTTGGCAACAACGAGCCTCGAAGGTGCGACGAGCTATTTCGACGCTTACAACGATCAAAGAGACGCAGGACCCAACTATATCGCCGAAGAGAGCGAGGGCGACACTATTAACGGAGCGGTCGACGAACAGAAAGATGAGGCTGAACTTAAACATCTGGTGCAGAATCCTGCGATTGGGTTTGGTGGGATTTTCGAACGCATTGCAGGGATTGGATGGTTTGCTGGAGGCGACAGCGAAGACAGTGGCGTTGAGACGGATCTTGACCGAGCTGAAGAAAGGAGAAAGACTCGTACACCGCCTCCACCGCCACCGCCTGGGAACGGTGGGCAACGCGTTGGAGTTTGGGAAGACGCGGCGTGGCTGTTGAGTATTGCTGGGAGGGCGTTGACTTGAGTAAGAGCGGGACTGAGGGTGATGGTACCGATGCACATCTAGCCTGCTGGCATGTAATCGCGAAGGAGCACGTGCAATTGCAATTTATAATGGCTGCAGGGCTCACCTTACCCATTGAACCAGCTTGGTTCACATCCGAATTGGTCTAGTGGCTAGGATTTGTCGCTCTCAATCATCGTAAGATGATCAGTTCCGACAAGGCCGGGGTTCAATTCCCCGATTCGGAATCATTCTTTTGCATTTTGGTTGGAGTAGCACCGCGATGAGGCCGCTCTTTTCTGACATCGTGCCTTTCAAATGGAGACGCAGATAGGAATGGCGTCTAACATTGGAAGCGATGGAATTAATGATAATGAAGATATCAATCTTGGTAATGGATGTTTGAATCGCAAGACTCACAGTATTTCACAAGACTTTGGCACGAACTTCAAAACTTTTACGATGAGGCAGCCCCGAGAGCTCGACGTAGACTGCCAAATCAGATCCGGCAAACAGTTTGTGCCAAAGATTGACGCGGCGCCGAGATCAACGGCAATCTTGAGCGTTGCAGAAAGACGACTTGAGTAGAGAAATATACCGCGGACACCATAACCTCATGAGCACAATCATAGAACCAACATCATTCTTTTGTACTCACGATCTAATAAGCGCGCCAATGGAACGCCATCTGCAAGGCTCGTGCGCTCAAACGAAACAACGCGGACCAGCCCTGAGCAGTGGCATGGGAAATGAAAGTTAAGAAAGCCCCGTCGCACTATGCTACTCCGTGCGAACTACTCCTCTCGCCGACCATTACGCACTCGTATCCATTTTCTCCGCAGCCCTGGCTGCCTTCCTCTCCGCCTTCCAGGCATTAATCTTCGCCTTCATCTCCGTGTCAGGAATGACATCTTCGATCTTCAACGGCATTCTGTTGAAGGGGTCGTGGGCAACACTCAGCAAGTGGCTGCGGATTGTAGACCTGTTGACAGTGTTCTTGCTGGTGGGCAGGATGACTGGATCGTCCATCAAATCCGCCATCAGAGGGTCCAAGAACTCCTCGGGAATTTCGCCCAAGTCTTCCTCTTCCTCTTCTTCGGTGGCCTTGGCTTCTGCCACGCGGTCGCCCAGCGCTTGCCAGGCGAGGAGCTGGTCGGGAGACATCAGGACGACGCGGCGCATGATGTCGGCGGCCTTGTCGAAGTTGCCGGGCTTATAACTGCGTCCATCACGAGCGATGGCTTGCACGAAAGTAGGTTGGCCGGAGAGGTTGATGAAGACACCGAGGATATCGGCAAGAAGCTGCCTGGGGTTCCAACCGTACTGCTCGGGTTCGTCGACCTTGAGGTTGCTGCTCTTGGGACCGACCATGGTGTCCAGGTTGTAGTCAAGCATGTCTGCAAGACGCTGCACGATCTCAGGCATGGTGAACGCGCCAGACAAAGCTTCCGTGAAGAGAGTCAAAGTAGCCATGGACTCGCGGGTCAGGCCCATATAGCTCTTTGCCTTGCCTTTACTGTCCTCAAGCAGGTCCACTTTCTCCTTCCGTTGCTCGTCATCGCTCTCTGGCCAGTTGGCAAGCTCTCTCTGCAAGTCATGAATCTTGGTGAAAGCACTGAGTAGTTCGTCCAAAACGAAGGTCGCGTCGTTGATGATCATGTTGACGAACTGCACGAAGAAGTCGGTGTCCACGGCTGCCTCTTTACGGAGATTCTCTCTGTACAAGGTGTTTGGCCAGATAGCTTTGATGACTTGGAAGATCTCGTAGCGGATGTTGAACTTGTCGTAGAACTGCGAAGAGAGACCAGTCGACTCCGCCTCGATGTAGAACTTCATCAGGGCGTGCAAGAGATGCTTGTGAGCGAACGGCGAGCCCATGAGGAGATCACCAAGCACGCCTCGAGCGTGATGGTGGAAGGGCTGTATACCATAGAACAAGATTGTGACAAGGCCAGACTTGACTCCAGGGTTCTTCACGTACTCAGTATTTCGCAGAAAGGTGATGCATACTTGCATGATCTCTTCGCACTGCTGAGGTGTGATGATATGAGGGATGTTCTGTGTGATAAACTTGAAGTTGTCGACGATGTCCTCGAGGAAGTATTCGGGGAGCGCAGTGAACGCATCAGGCTGTTGAGGCGACAAAGGCAGCACCAGTTGCTCCTGGGGTACGTTCTGTTTCGATGCCAGGCGGAGTAGCCACACGATCACGTACCGCATGAACTGCATGGAACGTGCTTGGGTGAGGTCGTCAAGCAGCACGCCGGTGGTGGCATGATATGTAGACCACATCTCATCGATCTGTTGCTTGATACGCCTGACGTGCTCATCAAAGCGAGCCAAGTAACGAGGGTCATTCTGATACTTGTGCCTATCCGCCTCGAATGCCTGAAGGTCTTTCTCCATACGCTTGGCCGACTTGGGGAAAGTCGACATGCGTGTCTGGGCGGCTTCTGCACCGTAATGGTGTGCCGCAACGGTAAGGAAGAAGATCTCTGAGATAAAGTTGTTGGTGCCGTCCACCTTCTGGTTGTAGAAATCATCGGCAGTTTTCTGATCGGCATTGATCTTCGTTTCGTCCGAGATGTCCACGCGTGGGTTACGACGCAAGTAGTCGATGTGAATACGATCGATCTTGCCGAACCTGGCATCCATGAAGGGCTCACAAAGTTGATCGAGGATGTTCGTAACGTTGACCATGAAGCCGTCACTGGAGACAATCTTGTAGTCCACACGCATAGCTCGCTTCTTGTGGTTCTTGTTGACGCACAAAGCAAACCAGTCAAGCAGTCTTCCTCTGGGTTCTGGACCAGCCTTAACGATGGTGTCGGCAATCTGGAAGAGATCACCTTGATGAGTCCTAAGTGTCATGCGAACAGCGTTCTGTGCGTTCGCAATGAAACCTCGATCTCGTGTCTTCGGCGCAGAAAAGTAGTTGTTTGCGACCTCTTGTTGCATTGGCGAAAGCCGGAAGAATGGGCCAAGCAAAGTGTCTGTTTCGATATTCTGGGCCTCAACACCTTCAGGGAGGAACAAGGGAGATCTCGTGATCGCCACCACAAGTTTGGGGAATCGTAAGAAATTCCGCAAACCATTCACGTAGACCCTCTCTTCACCAAGCATGCTCTTTGTCGCCAACTGTTTACTCAGCTCTTCCACTGCTGACACCATCGCGTCCTTGATGCTCTCGTCTTCATCAAACCTTGAGCTCGCCTCGTTGAGGAAATCGAAGCAAATACCGGAGTCCGATTCTGGATCGCTGAGCATGTGCTCGACCAGAGGATTGCCAGATTGCACATTGTCTCCAAACATCTCCGGCATGGTGATCGCAAAAACACAGTAGCTCATACAGAGTCGGCGCGTCTCGGCGAGAATGGAGTGCTTCGGGTCCTCAGGACTTGAATATTTCGTTTGTCTGATGGTGCGTGACACGCGCTTGAAGCAGGCGAGCAGGTATTTGAAAGTCTTCCCTCCGGGTGCTTGCGATGCAGCCTCCGCGATAGCTGCTTCCACGACATCGATGTTCAGTTGCAAGGGCGCTGACTGCTCCCCGAGGTCATCGCGTGTGCTTGCGAGGTAAATGAGGGAGTGTCCGTGAAGGTCCCTAGTCTCTTCCGGATTCAATGTAACCCTAAACACCTGTCGCAGCATCTTGTCTTGCCATGATTCCAGAGTCTCCGGCGCCTTCCCTGCTCCCGCTGGCTTTGGCCGTTGTGACCCATCTCTTTCGCGCTTGACAGGCGACACAGTTCGAGGTTGGACGTTCGTTTGAGGTGTGCTGGAACCAGATGTTCGTTGTGCGGTGTCTGCACCATTGAACCCAGTAGTGGCTGGCGTCGATGTCGAGCCGGCAGGTGGCGAAGGTGCTGCGTTCTGGTTTGAGGATGTTGGTGCAGGAGACCCAGTCGGTGATGGCGCCTGATTAGGTGTGGCACTTGAAGAACCCCCAAGCTTTGCAAGGCGTTTCGCGCGGATCTGCATGGCGTCAGTATGGCGGTCTTTTTTGTGTTTCACTGGCTTATACCTACTTGATCTGCTTCTGGCAGCGTAGGATCCTGTGAGTCCGCCATGATGAGATCGGTGCTTCTAGTTGTATTCGGCGTCTGTCTAGTTACTGGTATTTGGTGCTGTGAGAACTGGACCGAGACGTGTTTTAGTGTCAGCACCAACTTATTTGAAACAGCGCAGGAAATGAATGAGCAATCGAAAGATCGATTGCCTCATGTAAGAGCACAGCAGTTCGACGAGTGTAACGAAGCCCGAAGCGGGCGAACGAGTTGAAGCGATGAGGTAATCCAGGGCTGTTCTGGCCTGAGGCAGCTATCGATAGAGTGCCCTTAACTATCGCCTTCACATGTCACGGGTGTATTCATCTTCCCTTCACCACATGGTTCATTTGAAGATAGGCAATGCGTTCAGCCGTCTTAGTTTCACAGCGATGCGAAACCAAAAAATTATGTTTCCCAAGTCGTTCCGTGCGCAGTGCCAGCCTATTTCAAAAGATCCATAATGTTGTGAAAGGGAAAAACTATAGTTGGTCATCTATGCTAGAAAGTTATTGATACTAATAGTATCCTCTCTTCAGGAGAATCTCTCCACCGCTGACTACGCTCCGGCCGGGTTGGCTCTCTTTCAAGATACCCGCCTCATACAAGTCCTCGATCAGAGAAAACAGCATGCCATCACAACCCTTGGCAGCCATTAGATTGGCGGTCACCGGCAGATACTCCACGTGTCCTGTGATCGTCGAGTTGTATGGTGCCTCGCCAAGAGGCACTACGAAATCCGGAACCTCGGCCATGACCGAGATGCGACTGTTGCTGAAACCAAATGGCACCCCAGGCGCATCCCAGTACGTGTTACGGTACACGGGGCGAGGAGTAGAGGAGCCGACGTACATGGTGAGGCTTTCTGAGCACGTTTCTGGTGAGGGTGCGAGGAATGTCTCACTCGCCCAGTTCAGGAATACGGTCTTGTTGGCAATGGCGTCGTCGACCGTGTACGTCTGATTATCGCCCCATCCCCATCGTGATAGCGGCACGGGGTTAACGAACGGCTTGCGGCCGTCATGCTTCGCGGCGTAGTCGGCGTAGAAGGGCTCCCGGACAAGTTCGATCTGCTGTTTCGTGATGAGGAGAGCGTACGTCAGGTTCATTATGGATGTCAATGAAGCCAGATTGGGATTGTCTGCAGCGAATGATGCGGTGACGTTGTAGGCGGTTACGTTGCCAGCAAGGAAGTCAGTGACGTTGCCTGCGAAGTCGACCAACAGCTGAGTCGCAGGATCGGTCACGTTGACAGGCCAGCCGAGGGTTTGTACACTCTTTGGGTACGAGTCGGTCATGGTTACGTTAGCGCCGTACATAGCCTGTGCGGCATCTTTCCATAGCGACGGGTTGCGGGCTAGCAAGCCAGGGGTGTCCAGCACAGGACTCAGTGGCATGGTGTTGTCGAGCGATACCAGCCCGTGAGATGGTCTGTTTCCGTAAAGTCCCTGGACCTGCGACGGGCCTCGAACGCTGCCTCCTGTGTCGGAACCCAGGGTGACATCAAGCCAGCCGTATGCTCCTGCGCCTGCGCCACCACCAGAAGAACTGGACGAAGTATCCTGGTACCCGTCACCACGAGGGTTGAAAGCTTCATGGTAGTCGACCCAATCGGCGGTCGCCGTCTCGCCATTGGCGAATTGAGACGTGATCATCTTTCCGACGATGATCGCTCCAGCGTCAATGAGGTTCTGCACAGGAGGAGCTGTGTTATTTGCAGGAGGATAAAGCCAGTACCAAGCACGGTTCCCGTTCGAGGTTCTCAAGCCCTTGATGTCGTAGATGTCTTTGATGCCAATGCGAACACCTGCCAACGGTTTGTCCGCACTCTTTGTGAAGTAAAGACGAGAAGGGACTGCAATTGCTTGCTTTTGTCCTACGGTTCCAGCCGGAAGCACAGAATAAGATCCATCTCCATCTGCAATGGCGGACTCCGTGAAGGCACCCTGCACGTCTGAGTACAAGCGCCATGCCTCGTAGACGTTACCGGCCGCGTTGATGAAGTAAGGCCCAGGCGCCAGTGCTTTTGATGCAGCTCCTGTCAAAATTGTGCTGGAGACGTTCAAAGGCTTGCTGCTATTGTGCATGTAGATTGCTACGATCTGTCAGTACGAATCCTAAGTATGCTGGATCAGAGATTCATACCTTCGAGAAAGCCTTCTTGCCAGACATCGTCCTCCTGCGCGAAGCTAGAGACCGAAGAAGACCCGCTCAATACTGTGAACGGAGCAAAGATTCCATCCTCAAACAACGACTCCAGACCCTCGCAGCCAGTAATGCGGGAAATGGGCTTGGGTGGCAGGAAGTAGTCCACATCTGTCAAAGATACCGTAAAGCCAGTGGAAGAGACAGCAGCCCGGGCGCCAAGAATGGCAAATGAGGCAATGCCCAAAGTACGCACGAAGCTCATCTTATAGCCCGATCGCGCCAACATAAGCCCGAATAGTGATGCTGCTTGAGCTGTCCGGGTTACATGTCGCTTTATACTTCACACAGGCAGTATCTTCTTTACCTTCGGCTCAACCGGAGTAAACATCCCACCGATGTAAAGCGATCAACAAGCGTTTTGCGAAGCCAAGCCATACCAAGGCAGCTCCTCAAGGTCTATCCTGCTCGCTAATCTCAATTCCTGCATCCTGTCAAAGATAGGCGAATGAGCGCGCGATTGCCGACTGGACAGTGCTTAGAGAAAACCTATTCTTGAGATATCATGGCCGGTAAGGTACGTAAACGGCGTTTAGATCAGGTCAAACAGGAAGGAGATATCGAATGCTGCACGGCCTCAAGATATCGGCGGGGCCCTTAGGTCGCATGGCGGCGAGGTAGAGTGGGGTTGCGGTATCGGCATCGGCAACGATAACAGGTTACCAGGTCCTCGGATAACAGCGAAAAGCTATCGTGAATCAGTCTTCCCATGGTCATAGAGCCATTATCAGTAGGGATCGCATGACACAGTGGCACAAGTGACAATGATACGATTTGTGCTGGTGTTTTTGTGTCACACTTTACAGTAACAGTGTCACATTTTTAAGCTGGCCTGATTAGGCCTGATAAGAATTGATAACAGCTCTATTAAAATCAGAATGTGTGCTGGAAATGAACGATAATACCTTATCTTCTGGCAACCTTCAGTCCTATTTGCTCCCATTAATCTTTCCTTGTTCCTGCAGCCTAGTTCACAACCTTGCCTATTTTGTCGGCTTCTAATCCGCGACATTCGAATTCTAAACAGCCGGCCTTGGTGTAGCCAGAAGACGTTCGGTGATCCACTGGGAGCTATAATTTTAAGCTCGCGCGTGTGTTTTGCATCTCCTTCACCGTCGAGTCGGTCGTGTGAGCCGATTCTGCCCCCTGAGAGGTTGTAAGTCGAAGCATCACGTACTTAGCATAAAATACGTCGTCTGATTGGGGCAGCGAAGGCGGGTAGCTGCATATGTCTGCCTAAGAACTCCCACTCAAAGATCTTACAAAGGTCCTCGACGGTGAAGATGACGAGTTGGACTAAAGACCCAGTATCCAGAGATACTGTAGGTATCAAGGCCGAAACCTACGACGCGCCGTTCCCGCGATCAAGAAGGAGCTTACGTCCGCTAAAAGGGCGGCGAATCTGGCGTACTAAACAACTTTGAGTTTCGGGTTACCGGCATGTCACTACACTAAACTTTCGTCACTCAATTGACGGCTTTGATATTCAACAATTCGTAAATGAAATGCACACGGTTGCCACTTCATGGGCAAAGCGCTCATGCCGTTCGTGTCGCTCGAGAAGCGATTTCTGCATTCGTTTTGTGCGAACAGCATCATAATCACGGCTTCGAAAGCCTCCCGTTGCAGAGAGGCTGACATTGTTCATGGTAGTGTAATGGGGGGAGGAAAAAGAAAAACATCTTCAAACAAAGTTATCGATGCAAAGCAAGCCTTTCACGTCACAAATATCTCAGCTGCATCCTCCATGTGAGTAACCTACCCCGCGGCAACACGACGATGGATTTCCACATCCTGGACTTCAGCGTCAGCCTGGAATGAACAATCACCCCAAAGTCAACACATACCAGCAAATTTCTGACACAGTGCATGATGCCCAGCTGTGAGTGCACCCCACTGGAGAATGACCTCTCGACCAATCTACTGACATAAGCAGGGTGGAGTGAACCTGTAGGCGTGGGCTCGTTCATCGTCTTTGTCCGGCTGCGAGAATTCTACAACACCTTCACAGTACTAGCCGCCCTGGTCGCGGCGCTTTCTGCAGGCGTGTTGACCTTTGAAGAAGTGCGTTCGCTGCTTTACTACAAGGACCTATAGACAGTCTCTGATTCAGACTGCTTGCAGTTCCATCCCACGGAGACAGCCTTGCAGCGCCTTGCAGAAGGGTTTCTTGTCTCTTCCGCTTCTACTGCTGTCATAGCGGCCATGCTAGGCACGATGTTGCTGTTCCGATTTCAGGGCAGGGAAAACGCAAGTCACAAGGAGCTCGCCATGGCTTGGTCGCCCCTCGTCATCTTGGACTGGTCTATTCTGACTTTTTTGGTCGGAATCATCGTGTGGTATGTCGACAAGAACGATGGGTGGCGTGGCTCAATCATTGCTGCCAGCACAGTTTTTTGCTTGGCTTTCTGCACTTGGATGGCTGTGGATATGTGGTTTGCTATTAAGCAGCCTGGGGGCTTGGGGCGAGAAGAAACAATGGGGATGGCGGGGAATGCTGTGATTGAGGGTAAACTTGTAAGCACAAGTGTGGAAAAGGTGAACAAGAAGGCAGACCCTGCGGCAAAGTAGATAATCGTGTACTCTGTCGCCTTGGTTTGCACTGAACCAGGCGACTAGTACTAGAGTGGGTGACCATCTGGGCCCCGCCTGTTGTATGTTTTTGTCTTTCTGGCATCCCGAGTAGATATTATGATGTCTACGTATCAAGCAAACTTGAGCTGCATCTTGCTTCGACCCTTTTTAGGAGGTACCCCCTCCTCGGGATGCTGTCAATAACTTGTGCAGTTTTGAAGGCACGTGTTTTTCATCGCAGCCGCTACCAGAATTCAAATCCTCTCCGCGAAGTCGCGATCAATCCGAACCTCGCGTTCCGATCCCACTGATGGCGAGGAGACACTGTACAACGGGCCCGAAAGGGACACAAAGCCCATCTGGCGCCGCCTTCATGCCTGGACGATGTCGACACATGCGATGCAATTTCGTGACTTCAGCAGAATCAGCAGATCGGCATGCTACTATCGCTGCTTCACATTTCGCTCGTGGCAGCACTAGAGAGTCCTCTACAGCAACCTGTTACCGACAATTCGCCATCAGGTCATCATTATCGTCATCCAGTACCGCAAAATGAGCCAATCGAGCTCACCTCTATACCACTTCCACCTGTCGTCAGCTCACAAGAGCCTGGCGCATGCTCCTTTACCGTCAACAGCCACGGGACCGGCTGCATCGGCCAGACGACTGGACTTCAGGCAGGCAATTTCCTACCAGACGGAAACCACATCCTAGCAACTGTCAAGTTCGTCGGAGCACCTGCTGCTCCTGACCCGAGAAGTGTATTTGATGGTCAGCACCTACTCATCCTCAAGGCTGACGGAACATTTTTCCCAAATGGCGACTCTTGGAAGTGTCTTACCTGCGGTGTACCTGACAACCAGAAGTTCGTACGGGGAGAACTTGATCATCAATATCCGCAAGCTTTCTCGGATGGCAAGCGTGTCCTATCTGGATCTTTCATTCTTGATTGTGGCCAGCCGCTTCTGACAAGCGAAGAATGTGGGCCAGAACAACTCTTCATCTACCCCATTCGTCTCGAAGACAAGAAAGACGGCTCAGGACCTGGTGCCTCCCTTCGTGAGCTACGTCTTCATCCTGATGGCCTACATCTTGGCTTCAATGTGTTCAGCTTCGTAGGCAGGCGGTTGGGCCAAACCGCTTACATCGGACGACTGCATTTCAATGCTTCACCTAATACTCGCTCGCCGGGTGGCCCGCGATACGATCTGATACATGTCAATCAACTCTACAATCCAAATTCTCCACAGCCGGTATCCACTGATGGCAACCAGCTTATCATAAACCGAGATGCCATCGCTGTTGGCGAGCTGCGCGGTTTCAGCGGCACAGGGCAGGAAGTCCTATACTTGGGATACCCTCACGAGTCCTGCAACATCGACGTCTTCGCTGCTCACCTGACTACTGGAAAGGTGCGAAGGCTTACTAGCCATCCCGGCTACGTCGACCCAGTGCAGATGTCTGCAGACGATCAGTCAATTGTGATCATGGACACTCGCAGCAATGATCGCACGACTTTCATGGCTGGTCTGCGCGGAGTACCACCCATCGTCGATCAGGTCACGACAATGGCATGTTCCTCAGTGCGCAACAACGGTGACCGCCGCTTCTTCCAACCATACCTGCTCGACCGCCATGGCGACCATGACGGCTACCATGGTCAAGAAATCAACTCTGCTTCGTCGGGAACGCCTGGAAGTGGTGATGTGTACGATCCCGAATGGAACGGGAGAGCCGACCCGTGGTTCTCGCCTGATGGTACTCGCATCGTGTATTGGCAGGCGAAGACTGTTGCGCCAGCGTGCGGAGGCGAAAATCCTTTGCCTTGCTATGAGTCCAAAGAGCCAGGAGGGCGTACAGAACGAGTCATGATAGCTCATCTCACTAGCAGAACGCCGGTAAAGCCTCGTCCAGCCCTTCCGATGCCCGACATCATTCTTTGGGCGGTGCCTTACGTTGCAGGGAATCCAGATCCTGCTCGACAGTACATTCGACAGGGCAACTATACTCTCAAGGGCACTGCTTCCGGCTACGCATCAGTTGTTCTTCTCGAGAACACATCGAAGACTCATCTCCACACTGTCACTGTGAATTACCATGCTTTTTCTGACGATGGTCGTAGCTTTCTGCACGGCACGCAAAGTGTCACGGAAGAAATTGAGCAAATGACCCTGGACAAGCTGGAGTGGCATTCTAACCTGACCTGGACCGGAGAGTATAAAGGCTCTCAGGTCACAAGTCCGGATAGGTTCAGGCTTAGTATAGATGTGATGGAGAACGAATTCCAGGCCAACGGCACGCTGAAGACGGTGGTCGACGGAGTTGAGTACGAGCAGCCCAGGAATGGGCAATGAGTGTTCACTTGTCTTGCTTCGCCAGATACCCCATAAGTGCGCATAGTCCCAATAAAGTGCGACAACCGATTGATCCCGCTGCCCTGGTCTGAGCGGGTCCACATTTGTACTCCATATGATGTTCGGATAGGAGTCAATACAACACACGAAGTCCCGTCTGATCATGCAGTTATGGAATAGATTCCCTCATGGCGTGCCACTCGCGTGGTGTAATCATACAGTGTAGCAACAAGCAATTCCGTACCCATAGCACTTCAAAGTACATGGCGTCTTGAAAGTCCATGTGAGTTCTGTGAGCAGCGTGAGTTAGCGAGGCAATCTCGGCTTTGAAGGCAACAAATTATGTACGTACTATGACTGCCTCTAGTTCTTCATGAAGCAAAAATTGTATCTGCACTGTCCACTGAAACAGACGTCGTAGGCTGAAGGTCTGAAGCACCCTCGGGACGAGGAACATCGCTGACTGGACGGTCTCAAGCATCGTCGTTCCACTGCAGCTTCAAGGCGGCCAAGCCTCCGCTAAGGTTCTCGATGATCTCTTCCACTTCGGGCCATGGACTCGCTCTCATACCTGTCGCAACCTTGAACAAATGTTCCTGCGAGCGCCGTAGATTGCGAGTGCTGTGGATTGCGACTTGCGAGCGCTGTGGGTAACGAACTCCGGAGTCTGAGTGATATAAGGTGCGAGCGTGTAGATTGCGAGCGTGTGAAGTTTGAGCAGTGTGTATCGCGAGCGGTGTGTATTGCTGGCGCGGGCACAAGTCGCTGAAGACCTATATCGTTCTAGCGAGGTATCCCATGGTGGTGGGTTTGTTGTATGTGGATATAAACTTTTCCGAGGAGAAATTCTGGCGCTGTTGAAGGAGTGGTGGAAACAAAGTCTTCTGAAGCGGAGGGGAATCCTGCAGCTTGTAAAGGAGTGGTGGCGGCGATGTCGCGAGGTAGCGACTGAGCGGCAACGGGCAAGACGAACGCCAAAAGCAAAAAGTGCATGGCAATCTTGTGGCTGAGCACCTAGCTCATGACGTCCCATGCATACGGAGGCAGCTAAAGTGAAGTATGAACAAGGACTAATTGTGCGTTTGCGTCAAGTGTACTTACTCCGAGCGATCGTACCAAAGCCGTGACACCTTGCTACATGAAGTCCTGGAAAATACTTTCCGACGCATTGAACCCGAAAAGAATATCATCCATCCCATCAAAGGCAAAGTCACCGAAATACTCCGCACCTGGCTCAACAGGGTATTGATCCCCGCCAACATCAGAAGGCACCATCAGAGTGTTCGACGGCTGACCAGTCTGCGAATCATACTGCACCGGCGTCCCCCTGGCGTGAGATTGCGGCGTTGGCATGACATTCCCGCTCATCTGCTCAGAGGCTTGTCTCTTAGATTGTTGCGCTGAGCCAGCAGTAGAAGCAGCCGCCATGTGAGCGTCTCGGTGGCTTCCGGACCTTGCGCCACTGTGGGATAGAGGCCGTTCCATGTTGACGTTCATGGCTTTCATTAGCGCTTCGATGACAACGCTTGCCTTGCGCACTGCTGGGTTGGTCTTGGAATTGAGGTCCAAGACTGTCAGGCATACAGCCAGCGATTCGTGTGCTGTTGAACCTGGCGGGTTTGAACTAGCGAGTCGAACGTGTATTGTTGCTGCTACGTAAGTGGCGTAAGAAATGAGGTAAGGTGCTTGCCGGACACTGAAGGAGACATCATAAAGTCGCACGAGCTGTACGATGTTTGCCGCTTCGGTAGTGCAGACCTCGATGCAAGCATGTGTAGTCTGAGAGTCACGTATGTTTGGATCGCTGTCGAGGACGAAGGGTCGATGTAGCAGGATACGTAGCACATGCCAAATTGCTCTGCACTGCCAATCAGTGGGTTGCTCAAGTTTTTGTCATGAATACACTCACCTCAGTGATAACGCATGTGGAGGCGGCACGGCGGTTTCTGGTCCGCAAGCAAGCGCATTCTTCAGGTGTGTGGGCAGGTCGGATTTCCAGTCGAGCAATGCTTTGTCAAGCCTTTCTAGGTCTTTCGTCTGGTGGCTTAACGACCGTGACTTTCGCTTTTCTCCGTACATTGTGTTCACGACTTGGTTCAAGATGATACTTAGCTTACAGAGCTCTGCGAACGTCGATACGTTGTAGCACGGGGAGCCATTGTGGTCTGCTGAAGAGGCATAAGCGAAAGGTTGCCAGTGCTCAAGCTCTTCGTACTCGTCGAGAAACTTGATCGGAACGTGACAATCTTCTTCCTGCAAGACGGCTGTGCGACCTTGGTACAGGGACTGGATTTTGTCGATGACTATTTTGCAAAGTCAGCAAGGGACACGGTTATGAGAGAGTTCAGTCCAATGCTTGTAAGTGGTGAGGTGACGCCACCCAACCAAGCATGATATCTCCGTGTGCACTTACCAAAAGCAGCCCAGAAGACCCGCCGGCGGATCTCAATATCCTCATCAGTCAGATGTCGAAGGTTGCTCCGCGAGGTCACATCAACGTGAAGTCCGAGGTCGATGATCATCCGGAAGGCATTGCCGGCATAGATCCACGCAGCACTGGGTTCATCGCCCAGGGCGAAAAGCGTGTTGCACATAAGCAGCAAAGCTTGTATAGTCGTGATATTGCTGTAGTCGAGCGCCCGACCAAGCAGATCACGCACACGGTCCCTAAACTGCCAGCCAGCGGTCCGGACATCAGTCGACACTTTGCGAAGCTCAAGCCGTGGACTGAACTTCGCAGCTCCAAAATAGATGGCGTTTAGTAAGATGCGTGAGAAGTACGGACCGCCGGATGCCATGTCTCGCATGAAAGCCGGACGGTATGTGACCATGAAAGCATGGTGTTGTCGGTTCCAGTGAAGATCCAGCAAGTGCCATGCAAGTTCGGGATCGACGCCGTCGAAGTCGAAGTTGGCGTTGAGCTTTTCCATCTGTCCTGTGCAGTAAAGTCGTGGTCAGCGAAAACTACTCGTTTTGGTCCAACGATACACTCTCCAAAGGAATGCCACGACTTACGTTGACGAGCCGCCGCTGCAAACAACAGATTCGGCATCAGCGCCTCCCTCTCCGCCGTAAACCACCTATGATTCCTCCTCTCATGCACAGCACCATCATGACTGGCACTCGTCGGCCCATGATACGTCGACGACGGCCCTCCGGGCGTCGAAGGCCCAGTCGTAGGCGTCCACGACCCTTGCAAAGCAGCTGTGTACCGACTCGACGAAGCCGGGTTAGATCGTTGCACGCTGGACGAAACCGCCGTAGCGCTGGAGTCCTGTGCTGCTACGGGCTCGGGAGAGCTGAAAGCCGCGGTATCGCTCTTCTCAACCGGTGGCGGTGACGCTGATGATGAGCCCTTGAGCTGGCGGAGTTCTTCTTCCAGCCGCTCGACGCGGGCGTGGGTTGGTCTGTGTTGTCAGCCGGGTGGTCAGGCGCGAGGTCCGTGATAACGGGTAAGACAGTTGACGGCAAACGGCGATGCTCACCTTTGACGCTTGACGAGTTCTTCGTAGACGCAGTGTTTCTGGTAAGTTGTGCAGTACTGGCACCGCGGCTTGTCGCCTGTACATTTCACCTGCAACACAGAGCTGAATGTCAGTCCCCACACGGCTGAGATCGGACACTGGACGGTAACTGTGTACTTTTCGTCGCCTGCAATTGACGCACGCGTTCGAAACTCGAGGCCCGCGTCTGATGCCGGGACGCTGAGAAGATGTGATCTCCGTTGGCTCGTGAGTCGTTGCAGCACTCATTGCTGTGTATTGCGTTGTGGTGATGTTGGATGGTGTTCGCGGGAGAGAGCAGTCCGCGCGGAAGAAAGGAGCCGCATCACGCTGGCTGTCCGAGTCTAACCGCAGGCGCTGGACTTCGCTCGAAAGTGGTGAGAATCCGGAGTGCACTTCTCACATGTCTCGGCACTGCAGGGCGTGGTGATACGCTGTTGAGAGTTCAATGCACACCACTCTGCGTGCGAGACAGACCATCTATAGGCTTGATAGCACGTATCTGATCTTGAGACGATGCCTCTGGTCTGATGTGGGGATCATGAGATAACGAAAGTGAGTCTCAGGTATTCTGAGAACAGCAGACGCTGCAACCCGGGTATTCGCGCGGCATATCACCTTCCGTACACTCACGATCGATCAATCCAACTGATGTATCCATGAACAATAGATATATACCGTGGACGAAGTCAAAGGTTGAGAGAGACATAGATTGCGTTTCATTCATTTACCTGCGTTGATTAGTCGTACAAACTTTTCGTTGAATGCAGCTTCCCTTGTTCATCCAATTCGCTTAACCCTGTCTGTCTTCCATCATGCATATGCACAATTCGCTGCACAGCGATCGCTTGGTCCAAAAGCCGTCTCTCGAGAAGAGTCTTCTCATCTCTAGCACAGTAGCACCAGCACTGGGTCTCGTCTCAGGAGCTCTTGCAGGCGGCGTCGAAGCCAGCGTCACATATCCTCTCGACTTCGCCAAAACACAAGCACAACTGCGCTTCAACCGCCGTTGGCGACACATCGATACCACGACATTCATCCGTCGAACCGTAGCAGCAGACGGCGTTTCTGCGTTGTACACAGGCCTTGGCAGCGCAGTCTACGGCTCAGCACTGAAAGTCGGCCTCCGCTACCTAGTCTTCGACGGCACTGTCCACGCTCTCAAAGACCACAATGGGAAATCCGGCAATCTCGATTACGCGGCTGCCGGAATCACCGCAGGTGTCGTCGAGAGTATCGTAATCGCAACTCCAAGCGAGAGGATCAAGACCGCGATGATTGATGACTCCAACGGTGCGAAGCGTTTCAAGTCGACGACCGACGCGGTACACCAGATTTTCCGCGCCGAAGGAGTGTCAGGGATCTACCGCGGTCTGGTCAGCACGACTTGCAAATACGCTGGCACGGGAGCGGTGAAGATGGGTTCGTACTACTTTTTTGCGAAGCAGCATGCGAATTTTGTCGGGAACTCTTCGAAATCGGTGCAGGACACTTTTGTGCTGGGTGCTGCGGCGGGAGTGGTCACTGTTTGCGTGACGCAGCCGTTGGATGTTGTCAAGACTAGGAGGCAGAGTACACAAGGAGATACACTGCTCGTGGCGGCTCGCAATGTGCTGCGCGGGCAGGGCGTTGCGGGCTTCTGGAGTGGAAGCTTGTTTCGACTGGGGAGGATGTCGGTGTCTTCTGGCATCGTGATGAGTGTGCATGAGAAAGTGGTTGAACTTTTACGGGTAGACGTTAGATAATAGAGCGAAGACCATACAGATAGACACTAGATGATAGAAGTTAGAAGTCGGTAGCTAGAGGCAAACACCAGATTGATAGATGCTTCCGAGCATATAATGATAACGGCCGATTTCTGTGTTTCGTTGAAACTCCCAATGCTTGCTGGATCCTTCCTGCCGTGCTGCGAGTGCGATCTGATAATTTAAGAGATACAGTTCTAGTAGTGCCATACTCCAGGAACCAGTCTCTTCCATACGCCTTGTCCATCGTACCTCTCCCTGATCTTCTTCAGCTCGTTTGTGGTGTTTGTACCCAGCCTCTCCGCAGAGTAAGTCTCTTGCCATGGGCCTGCATAGTTGGGGTAAATCCATCCAGTCGAAGGAAGTGCACCGATGCGCGTGAACTCCTCCATCCAGGCGTCGTGCAAGTTGTGGCTCTGCTGCTCCCAATAAGCGTCATCGTCTTTGCTGTCCCAGTAAAGCTCCACGTTGACGATCAAAAGAGCTCCCTCGTCTTCCGAAAGCGGGAAGATGTTGCCGCTCGCTGCGGATGCAGCAAGATGGGGGCGTGTCAGAGGCTGAATTGTCATGATGACGGTGTCACCGAAATTTGAGGATGAGCCATCGGTGGTGTTTGTTGTTGCGCTAATGAAAGAGGAGTGGATGTACTCAATGACCTCTTCCGAAGCGCGGGCTGTGAGTACGAACTTGGTACGACGCTGCTTCGGTAGATCGGGGCCGAGGAGCTCTTCGGCGGCCTGGCTCATGGGACCGGTGTGCAAAGCGTTCACGTTGTTCGGGATAGACGTCCAGTTTGCGAGAGCAGGGGAAGAGGCATCGTTGTTGGTGTTAGTGAAAGAGGCGACGTAGAGATGCTGATTCTGGCCCCTGTTCCATACAAAATTCATGATGGCCTGAGTCTTCTTCTCGTCCTCGGCGATGGCAAGGTTGTTAAGGGCAGTGACTAGCTTGGGCACCTGACTCTGGTCGTAAATGATCACTCCGCCGTAGATGCCGGTGAACTCAAGCGTAGGCAGTTTGATAGCAGTCACTATGCCAAAAGCTCCCAATGAGCCCTTGAGAGCCCAGAAAAGGTCTTCGTGTTGCGTGGCACTGGCATAGAGCACGCGACCGTCCGGAGTGACGACCTCAAACTCAAGCACACTGTCGCAGACCCAGCCTCTCTCAGCTGAGAACCACGAGAAGCCGCCACCAAGGATGTATCCACCGACACCGACATCAGCCACACGACCTCCAGGCGTGGTCAGACCATGTGGCTCAAGGGTTCTGTACACATCGCGCCAGCGGGCGCCAGGACCAACCCAGGTAGCGGTGTTGTTGTCTGTCAATTTGATGCCGTTAAGGCGGCTGAGGTCAATGGTAACACCGTCTTCAATGTTGGAAGTGCCTGGGTTGTAAGAATGGCCTCCGGCGTGAACTGCGAAGGAGGTCTCGCTTTCGACCAAGCGTCGCATTGCCGCCCTCACATCATAAGCATCAGTTGGTAGGTAGCGGCATGTTGGCTTCATCTCCTTGTGCTGATTAATGAAGTATGCCTTCTGGCGAATGCTGTATGCATCATCATGAGGATACAAGACATTAGCCGGCGCAAGAGTCTCGAGAGACGCACACTGTGAACAGTGTTAGTTGGATTGGGAACTTTTAAAGCTGTTAGACTTCAAGCTGAGCATTGTGGCTTTTCACTACAGCTTGTCGAAATACACTCAGCTCTACCCAGCTATAAACTCACAATGTTCGATGCTGACAAAGATGTGCTTTCGCCTTCGCACGTCCCAAAGAGACAGCGGGCAGCTGCCAAAACCGATTCAACACGCATCTCGAAACGCTCGCGCAGATAGTCTTGACGGAGATGAGCAGCAAAAAAACCAACGTTTTCGACAATACTTATCTTGAAAACACAACAAAACTCAATTCGCACAACATGACTTTTTGTAGTTGCCGTAGCGAGGTGGAAGGAAGGCTGAGAAGCTAGCGACAAGCCCTAGCTCGTACTATCGTACGAGAAGGTTTAGTTCTGATATGATTGGTTGGCTGTATGAGCTCCCCGGATCAGGAACATCCCGATGTCGTATCCGCTGCTTCGGGTGGAAGGTTTCATGTACAACGTAAACATCCACTGCTAAGCGATGTAAGACGAAGGATTACATGGTGGAAAGAAGCACCGAACGAAAGATGGGAAAGCCCACAGGCAATTCCGAGGTAATGGTACAGTTCACGTACTGAAATCCTGGTTTCCTTACTGCATGCGTTCCATGCAACAGAACGACAACCCTCATCGCATTCGCATCAGCATACTGACTTACTCTACCTTACTCCCTCAATTCGCAAGAAACCCTCCATCAACCCTCACCACCGACCCAACCATCCAGTCATTCTTCACCACAAACGCCACCGCCCTCGCCACATCCATCGGCGTCCCAAACCTACCAACAGGATACAATTTCTGGAAATCCAAAGTCTTCATCTCCTCGTGCTGCGGATCCGCACCGTCCAGAGCCGCCAGCTGCGCGCCCATATCTTCAACTATCGCGGTCGGGATGATGCCCGGCGCGATGGCGTTGATGTAGATGTTCTTCTTCGCGGTCTCGAGAGCGGCGGAGCGCGTCATGCCGACGACGGCGTGTTTGGAGGCGGCGTAGACGGAGCCGTAGGCGACGCCTTGGAGGCCGTAGATGGAGGCTAGATTGATGATGTGTTGTTTCGGTGCTGGTTGTTGGGGGATGTTTTGTTGGGTTGCGAGCATGAGTTTGATTTGCTCGTGCATGCTGAGGTAGAAGCCGGTGATGTTGACGGCGAAGAGGTCGTCCATCTGCTTTTCGGGGGTTTCGTGGATTCTGGTGAGTGGTCCTAGGATGCCGGCGGCATTGACGGCGATGTCTAGCCTGGAGTACTGCTGCTGGATTTTGGCGTGAAGGTCTCGGATGGATTGCCGGTCGGCGAGGTCCACTGCCATGAAAGAAGCAGTGCCGCCGGCAGAAGTAATCGCTGAGACGACTTCAGCGCCTTTGTCGACGTTACGCCCTGCAACGATCACGGTACAGTCTTTCTGGGCGAGGAGTTCTGCGGTGGCTCGGCCGAGACCGCCGGTACCACCGATGATGAGGGCGATTTTGGACATACTGACAACTGGTGATGATTGGTATACGAGAAGTCAGTTTCACCCCCAATGCGCTTTCGACCCTCATTTTATAACCCGCCAAGTGTCAGACGGGCATCAGCTTCACCGGCGAGGAACTGGGATGTGATCTCTGCCTTGACCTACACAGTTCGACGGCGCGCTCGGGAACACTTCTGAGACAGCATCAGGTATGTAGTCAGCGTGCCGCGCCAGCTGAGCATGAACCTTGTAGGGCAGATGGCGAGCGTGATTTCAAAGCGACGCAAAGGGTAGGTGAGGCTGAGTTTCGAGAGTGTCTCGGCATCGGCAATTGATGTTGTGGTATGGTGGTCGGGTAACGCACTTCCCTGCAGTATGTAGGTATGCATGTCCGTGGACCAGAGATCATCTCCATGGCTATAGCCTATGACTGCCTATTGCCAACACATGTACTTGTACATGTCAATGTACCACGGCATACCCTTACCCTCGATACATGATTGCATGTACATGTACATGTGGATGTATCTATACTTTCGAAAGGAGCAGGCGTGAGTACGGGTAAATCATCTCTCGCCTATGGCTAAAGGAAGCGCTAAGATATAGTATCAGTGGTCTCCACGGATGTAACTCAGGCGCTAAAGCCGCAGGATCACTTTCAGCTCTCGGTAGCTGTTATATTATTTGCACAAGAAGACTGAAAACGCAGACAAGCATTTACCAAGACCTTGTCGCTGTCCACAAATCCAAGGAAGCTTTATAAATAAAATGAACGGTACCCGCGTTCGAAGAATGGCGATTCAGATCTCACCTGCGTCACCACAAGATGCACAAGACCTAGCCCGCCTGGTCATCCTAGGCAACGCCGACGACGCCATGTTCACTCGGGTCGTGTCTCCCTCACTCAATGCCACACCCTCGCAGCGCGCAGAGCAACTGCGCTGGCGCACCGAACGCAACCGCTCGAACATGCAACGAGCCGGCACCCACTGGTTCAAAGCCGTCGACACTTCGACAGGCGAGACCGTCGGTTTCGCGGGTGTTGTTGCGCCGCAGAGCGAGGAGAGTAAGTGGGATGGGAAATTGTCGGAGACGATGGATGGAAAGTGGTTTGGGATTTATATGGGGACTGTTGGAGGGAAGAAGGAGGCTTTGCTTGGGGGGAGGAAGGATGTTTGGTGTGAGTATTTTGAGTTTCTTTTGACGATCGGCTGTTCTTGTTATTCTTTTTGTACGGTGGCTGACAGCTTCCTAAAGATATGCCCGCTATGATTGTACATCCGGATTACCAACGCCGTGGTATTGGAAGCAGACTACTTGCTGAGGTCTGCAGTTTGATAGACAAGGCTGGCCAGGACGTCTACCTGGAGTCAAGTCCCCGAGGAATGAAGCTTTATTTGAACGCTGGGTTCGACAGAATTGGGGAGATCGACCTACTGGATGGAGCTTACGTGCTGGGTTGCATGTTGCGCAAGGCCAACTCAACGGTATGATGGTCATGGTCATGGTCTGGTAGAGGTGTGCCACAGAAATGATGCGTGCTCAGGTAAAGCTTCTAACCTGGATGAGTCTTGCCTTTCTCGCCTTTGTAAAGAACGATGCGATCCAGTCCATGGCGAGCAGAATGCGACGTGATCTCCGAAGACCGACTAGTGATCAGTACATGACGTAGTTAGCGATCGGACGGGCGTAAGGGTCAATGCAAGTGGGTTCTGTCTTGATGCTGGACAAACTTCATTTGATTTCCAGATTTGTACATCAGCAAATCAGTTACCGATGATCTCGTCCATGTTTCGATGGCGAGTTTGTCGGCCCCATATGTATGCCTGGCAATGCCGGCATGGCAGCCGACGAGATAGCCGGATGGGGCCTCATACTCGAGGGCTGTCTTTCTTTGCAGTCGTCCAGTATAATGAAATCGGTTCACCTTATCCAACGCTTCCGAGAGCTCGCCTCGCATGCCTGAAAAGAAGTGCTGATCAAACAAGACCACGTACCACATCACTTGTTCTCCGGCGCGCAGAAAGCCTTGAATTCCGCCCAAGCCTTCTCAAGATCATCGTTAACAATAATCTGATCATGCACACCCGGAGTCTTCGAGTAAGCAATCTCGTTCTCAGCCTGCTTCAGACGCGCCAGAATCGCTTCCTCGCTGTCCGAAGCGCGGCCCCTCAGCCTCTGCTCCAAGACCTCGACCGAAGGCGGCTGCAGGAACAGGAAGCGCGCGTTGAGATCCGTCTTCTTGACTTGCTTGACACCCTGTAGTAGTCGCGAAATCAGCATGACCGTCCCAAACATCTAAAGCCTCTCTTGAAAGTGGAATTCAACAAGCAACTCCCCAACAACGGAACTCACCTCCATCTCAATATCCAAAATACACGTCCTCCCCTTCTCCTTCACATCCTTAACCGCCTGCACACTCGTGCCATACAGATTACTCCCAAACTGCGCGTGCTCAATAAACCCATTGGCCTCCACAAGCTTGGAGAATTCTTCTCTTGTGACGAAGTGGTACTCGCGACCGTTCTCTTCGCCGGCACGAGGCCCGCGGGTGGTGTGCGAGATGCTGAAGCCGTAGCGCTCGGGGTACTCGGCGAAGAGGCGCTTGAGGAGGGTCGATTTGCCGGCGCCGGAGGGGCCGGAGACGACGATAGGGCGGTTTTCTGTGAGGAGAGAGAGAGGTGGTTAGAGATGGTGTTCTTGGGTTGGGCGGTATGGAGGGGTTTTGGAGGGGTTTTGGAGGGGTTTTGGAGGGGGGTTTATTTATTTACCGGTGGAAGACATTGTGGCTAGCTGGCGCAAAGAGACGGGCGGCGTGCGGAGGATGGAGGAGGGCGAGTAGTGTTTGAAGGCGTTCGTCAAGCAGTGAAGCTGACGAGCGGTCGCGTGCATTTATTGACTCGAGAGTATAAATCCCATGTTCGACGTGGGTTCGCGCGCGTTGTCTAGATCTCGACTCGTCGGGCTGCCATGTGGAGCGACGCCGACGACTTGCCGAGTCCCTGGTCTAGCGTCGGCAGTGATCAGTCAGGTACAGTGCATTGCATCGATTTTATTGAGAAGATAAGTACATATATGCATATTTCAGAAATACATCGCTCTGGCCTATTTACACAATATATACAACTACACGATTGGGGTATGGTTACAAGGGGGCGTCAAAGTGTACAAGTCAGCATCACCTGTGTGAGATAATCACAGATCCCTTCTCTGCAGCTCCTCAAGCATCTCCTCGATATACACCGTTTCTTCTTTACCGCACTCCTTCCAGCGAGTCGCAATATCCTTCCAGACCTCCAGTGTCCGCTGCATGCCAATACACTTGTGAAATGCGCGAAGAACAGTGACAGCCAGGCCGAGCGTGAAATAAGGAGCCTTGTCCTCTTCTGCGACAAGGTCGGGGCCCAAATCCTCTTCTTCCATGTCGATCAAGCCATCTGGTCCGGCGAACGCTTCTGCATCATCCTGAGGAGGCGCAGCGTGGAATTCCGGCATTTGGATTGTGTCCTCGCCGGACGACAGCCATTGGCCAGCGTTAGGCGCGGACGACGCCTCGAGGAATTCACGCCAGTAAGCTTCGAGGATGCTGGGCTTCCACGCAGAGTGAACATAGCCGCCATGGATGATGAAGGCTGAGAAAATGTTGAGGTAGACGCTTCCATGAATATGAAATCCGCGTTCGTTGTTCTCCTCGAGAAGTTCGCGCACACGGTCAAGGTCACCGGAGACACGCGTATTGTATCGCAAGAGAAGTCGGTACGTTCTGGAGTCCGGAGCGATAGGTGTTGCTTCTTGGATCTGCTCCCGTTTATCATCGCTAGAGTACTGCGCCCCAAAGAAGGACTTTTCGTGATCTTTACGCTCGACTCGTAGGCGTTGTCCAGTTTGATTAAGCAGTTTGGCAAGTTTGCGCTTGTCTCTCCAGTCCTCTGGATGTAGAGAACCAAACTTGCTCTCGTGTAGAGCTTTCATCTTCCGGAAAACATGATCTGCAGCTTCTGGCTCTCCTGCTCTTATGAGAGACAAGACAACACAATTCATGATTGCTGTATCGATGATCTCCCCTGCGTTGACCATGTCGTTGAATGCTTTGCGCACCGCATCGCCATCTCCTTTCGATCCTGCGTAGTAGATCATGCTGGCGCGAAAATATCTATCCAACTCCATGTCGCGTGATACGAGTTCGTTGTAGATCGTGTCAGCCAGAGCAAAGCGGCCCGCTCTGACTGCAACGTAAAAGAGAATGTTAAATGTGACGTTGTTCGCTTTCACGCCGGACTCTTCCATCTTTAACCACAGCTCAATCGCGTCTTTGACCTCAGTATCTGTGCCATGCCTGGCCGCGCGACCTGCAAAGTTTATCGCCGCGCTCCATTCTATTACTGTGAGCGGTATTTGCTCGCCTATGCAATCTTCGAGCAAGGTGAAGTAGCGTCGCCTTGACCGAGCATCGGAATGAGCGTGTTCCACCCATGTTAGGTGCCCAAACAATTGTCGAATCATGCGGTCGCTCATATATCGCAAGCGCGGAGTCGGTAGAATCGTAAAGTACTTCCATAGTCTGTTGTGCGAGGTTCTGCCGTGTGGTTTTCCTAATGCACGATGGAGTCTATCCAGGGCGTATGCGTGCTTCTCGTCCTGGGGCTCGAGTACGACTCGCTCAGTGTAAGGTGGTTTGGACTCTTGTTCGGGCGATACGACCAAGCGAGGCGCCAAAGGGTTATGTTTTTTCCGTTTTCTGCTGCTCGGAGGCTGCATTCCAAAAGCTGGCTTGTCCCACATGTCTGATGGCAACCCGTACATGTTGACCATATCCTTGTACTCCTCTTTCGTGATCTCTGGTACAGGCACGGGATCCGGGTCCTCTTGTGCTGCGACCATTGCAGCTCCACGCTCCTTCAGACTTGTTGATAGAAATCGCCTGCCGCCATTGGCATTCATACCCTGATCCTTGGTCTGCCTCCATCCCCTCGTGCCTCGTTGCCACCGACCCGACTCATCTGCCTTGTGTTGTCGGCATTGGCCCGCCGAGACCAGCGACTGTATGAAAACATCTTCGAATCCAGGTGCATGCTTCCGCCTAGTGTTGACAGCATCAAATCCTGGCCTCCTAGTGGTCCTCCTCGATGTTTCTCCGCGGTCTCCTGAGGCGATGAGTTGAGGCAGGTCGTGGGCGATGCGAGAGCAGGCATTTAGTGACTTCGAGGGGACAGAGGATTGCCGTCTCGAGAGAGTACCGAGTATGGACATGAAGCGCCGGACATTGTGCCAGATCAGCTCAGATGCATACCATGGTACGAGCTCGAGGTCCTCCCAGTGATAATCGCGTGTGCTTTTGGCGTTCGCTTCAAGCGTGATTTAATTGTTGTATGGCGTCCTGGCCAGATGGAAAGTCGTGCCAAGCTTGCTGCATTCGCTCCTCCGCGGTCAAACCCCCGAGAATTGGTTGTCGGTCCTCGACGAGCATCCAAATACAGCCAGGCAAGCATTGACACGCTACGAGAGCTCGGAGACAGAGGCAAATTGGGAAAAGGTGTACAGGCGATTTTGCTACCGGGACTACATACACCACATCGTAACAGGCGCACGCAAAGCGCATCTCACAGTCAGCCTCTCCCGGCAGCACCCTCCCATCGCCATCCACCATGGGCCGCTACAACCTCTCCGCGCAGCGTGTGCACAAGTACGCATCCCAACTCCTGGAGTCAAAGACATTGGCAACACCGCCTCCATGGTACAGCACAATCGGCGAGATTCCGCCCTCAGCCCGCCTTGTCCGCCCGGTCCTCCAGCGCCCTCAGAAAGCCGGCAAGAAATCGTCCAAACTCTTCAGCCCAGTCAAAGTCACCTACGAGGAGGACAGGCTCCGATGGGAATACTTCAACGATCACCCTTGGGAACTAGCGAAGCCTCGAGTAATCCTCGAGAACGACGGCAAGGACTATCAGAAGTGGGACTGGAGCCACGCGCTATGCAGGCCCGAGGAGCGCGATGTGGGTTTGAAAAAGGTGCAGGAGTGGGATGCCAAACAGGCGACTCAGGCAAACAGGCCCTTGAACGGTGAATCCGTGGTGCAAAGACAGAGCTATTTGATGAGGAAGGGCGGCTTGACAGAAGCTGCCGCATACGACAAGGCGAGAAAAGAGCTGTACAAGACACGACACGCGCGCGAAATCGAGAGCCGTATTGCGAAGGAAGAGGCTAGAGCGTACGGCGCATTCTTCGGCAAGAGTGCCTTGGAGGTTGGTGCGGATCTCGAGGACGTCCAGTACGCCAACTGGGTTGAGTGGGCAAAGAAGGAGAACCAGATTCTACAAACGCAGGCGTCCAACGCGTACACAGGAGACGAGGCTGAGCAATCGGCTGCGGAGACTGTACAGGAAGAGCTGGACGAGGTCTCAGACCAAGTGCCCGCGAGTAGAGCCGGGCAGTTGGCAATGGGAGGCTCAGCGATCCACCCTTGATTGTACTATATTATTATACCTTTAGCTGTGTGAATACATGTTACCTGAGTAGCAGCGTCAATGTACAACAAAATACTTTCCCGTCAATTTATTATATTCCGTGTGACGGCACTTGCCTCTTTTGTTGGGCCCGTGCTCAAGCGCGACTGCCTTGCCTCGACTTTCGATCAACTACATTTGACTGTTCTTCACTCTTGCAACAAAGATGGTCAACATCACGTCGTACCACTCAGGCTTCATGTGAAACGGAGAGATGATGCGGCTCGCACAACTTCACGGTAATCTTCACTTTCCCCAGGCCGAGTGGTAACAGTTCTGCGTTCCCTTTCCAAGAAAGCCAACTCCACGCCCACCCATCATGCCAGGAATGATTGGTAAAAAGATGGGCCAGAAGGTAGACCTTGACTTCACTCTTCGCAAAGTCTTTAGGAAAGAGACCTTCAGGTAAGGATATCATGCCTTGTCCTCATGCGCACCCAACTGACATCGTCCAGGCCCGTGCAAAGAGAAGTCATCACAGCAGCGCTCGACGGCAACGATGTTTTCCTGCAAGCTGCCACGAGTTTCGGCAAGAGCTTGTGTTTTCAGCTCCCTGCCGTCGTCGACTATGGCATTACCATTGTGATATCGCCGCTCCTCGCTTTGATGAACAACCAGATCGCCTCGTTGCGTACAGCAGGCATCAACGTCGCAACAATCAATAGCACAACATCACAAAGACTCAAAGTCGCCGTCTTTGAGGACCTTCGGAGTGGCCATCCTCACACACGTCTCCTCTACGTGACTCCGGAATTCTGCCAGCTGGATCACTTCAGGAATCTCCTCCGTATCGTCTACGAGCAAAAGGAGCTTGCCAGAATTGCTGTCGACGAGGCACATTGTATCTCAGAATGGGGTCACGACTTCCGTCCGAGCTTCAAAGAGCTCGCCTTTTTCAAGAAAGAGTTTCCCGATGTTCCCATGATCTGCTGCACTGCGACTGCGACTAGCAATGTGCGCGACGATGTCATTAACATTCTCGGACTTGACCCCGCCAAACTCAAGTCTTTTACAATGACTACCAGCCGGCCAAACCTCCATTACGAGGTCCGTTTCACATCTCATGAGGAGGATCGTTATGATGACTTCCTTGACTGGCTAAAAAGTACACACGCACGAAGAGCCAACAACGCTGCGAGGTCACAAGAACTCACTCAGCGCAATGAACGCGCCACTAACGTCCCAGGCATTATTTACACGCTCACTCGCAGAGACACCGAAGAGATTGCCGGACGGCTCAGGAACGATGGCATCGGCGCAAAACCTTACCACGCAGGATTGACGACCGAGCAGAAAGACGATCACCTACACGGCTGGGTGGCGAACAAGGACGGCTACGATGTCATGGTGGCGACCACTGCATTCGGCATGGGAATCGACAAGGACAACGTCCGCTTCGTCGTACACTGGCAGATCCCCAAATCCTTCGAAGGGTACTACCAAGAAGCAGGCCGAGCAGGCCGAGACGGCAAAGCATCCATCTGCATGATCTACTACAGCCGCGAAGACCGCGACCGCAACGCCATGATTATGCAGAACGAGATCGCGAAGAATGCAAACTCAAAGAGCAGCGCCGCAGCTAGGAGTCGGCACGCAATGCACAACCGAGGCAAGAGTTTACAGGCGCTGATCGGCTACTGCGAGAACACGAAGGCTTGTCGGCACAAGCTAATTGCTAAGTACTTTGGCGATATGTCCGAGACGCCTTGTCAGTGGGCCTGCGACTGGCATAAGGATCCGCAGATTGTCGCAAGGAACAAGGAGAAGGGACTTGCGAGTGAGGAGTGGTGTTCCACACAACGAGAAACGGGAGCTTACGGCTATGATGAATATGATTGATGAGTTCCAGGTCGCTACTCAAGGGTCGGCAATGCAGCGCTCTCCGCTACAATGATCGTATCTGACATTTCCTGCTTGACGATCGCAGCCGCGATCAGTAAGAACTTCTTTCAGTTGAAACATGATATCGACTCTCTAGAGGCGAATACTACAAATATGTCCTTAGCTAAATTAACATTACTGCCAGCAAGTATGCAGGACAAGCCCAAGCCCAAGCCTAGTTACCACAGCTCTCTCCGGCCAGTCCATCTCATCACTGCCTGTCCTTACCATCACCCCCGGCTCGCACGACTTGATCCAACCATCGAACTTCCACAATCTTCTCCCTCGGCTTATCGACACATGCCCAGACACTGAAATGCACATTCCTTGCAAGGCTCGAACGACCATCCGGATACGCCAGTCGTCCAAAAGCAGCTACGTCTTCGCCGCAGGCGAAGATGCCATCGATTTCGATGTCACAGCGCGAGCAGCTGGCTAGTAAGTCGTCGAGATCTCTATGTGCAGCTCGAGGAGTCTCTTCCTTTTTGCCCTCACCGCGTACCATTGCACTGCAGCACTCGACTTTGGCATCATCGGCAACAAACCCTCTCGCCACATTCGGCTCACTTATTCGACTGAGGAACTCCCGCACGATGACGACGGGGTCCAGACTCCTCAATTTCAAACGAGACTCATTTTTTCGTCCGTGTTGTCGTTTTGAAGACTCTGGCCTGAAAGTGAATATTTCATCGTGGACAGGTGAGGTCGCTAGAGACGAGCATTCGGATCCCGAGAGAAGGTCTCCGGCGGTTTCGAGGTTGCTGAGCATGTGTTCTAGAGCGGCGGATTTGCGGCGCGGTTGCGGGTTGAGAGGGTTGGCGAGCATCTTTTGTTCGAGTTGATAGTAGTAGTGATGGACTGCTTGGAATTATGATGGGTTGTGTTTCGAGGGGTTGATGGACGATGCAGTGGTTCTTGCGCTGAGTAGGTAGCTTATACTTATCAACCAGCACAATTTCTGCAGTTGGTTAGGCAGGAAGCCAGCAATTATATACCTTTGCTATAGGGGCATCGCGTTTAAGCTTTGGCGTACTTGCGTAGCGCACTGTTCGAACAACCTCTGCTATGGAGAGCCCGCCCTCGTTCAGGCGTTCAAGTTTCGCATATCTATCTGCGGCTATCGCGCGTCCATGGAGGCGGAGTCCATGGCAATGCCTTGGCCGTACGATACACAGCAGTCGAACGGCTCTGGGAGCAACTGCTATGGCTGCTGTCGTGAACTGGTGTTTGGAGCATCTGAGGTGAGACTGCGTTGCACTGCCCAGTTTTTGTTTTGACGTACCATGTGAGACGTAGAGTTACCTCGTTTGTACGGCCGGCAGCGGCTTTAAGAAGGATGTAAGCACTATCGCTGGCTTGGCTTGCATCAAGGATCGTTCGGGCGAAAAACACACCGCTGGATAGTGCGAATGCGATTTGAGAGGGATGTGAATTATTGTTCATGTTTCATGGAGCTTGCCTCGAATTCCGGGCACCTTTGTACATTTACGAATCCCTTTTCTTTTGTGTTAAGGGACGTTAACGCGCAGCATAGTCAGCAGATCACTGTAAACAAGGTCTTGAAGTGTAAAGATTATATTACTTTTTATCTCGGAAGGAGCACAGGGGGTGTTGTCGTCTGATATGGGTGTCTAGCAAAGTCATAATCGCATGCATATCCTCGTGTCGTCTTTCAGGGCAGTGCTCAAGCAGCGCCAGCAATAACGTTCATCACGCCGCCATCCACAGTGATGATCTGTCCGTTCACGTACTCGTTCTTCGCCAGGTACAAAGCAGTCAAGCCCATCTCCTCCTCCCTACCACCACGCATCGCAGGCACATGGCCCTTCTCTTGTACCTTCTCAGCCGGGAGCTCGCTCTTCTGGTTCTCGTCCGAACTCTTGGCCGTCATCTCCGAAGGGAAGTAGCCAGGCGCGATCGAGTTGACGCGGATCCAAGTACGCTGGAATTCGGAGCTCATCAGCTTGGTAAGGTGGACTGTAGCGGCCTTGGCGGTGTTGTAGGCGAAGTGGCCTTGCGCGTGTTTCATCTGGCCACTCATGGAGGAGATAGTAATCACGCTGGCGCCGAATTTAGGTAGGGGCCCATGGGGCTCGATGGCGGCTTGGAGGAGCGGCAGAAAGGCTACTGTGGTGAAGTAGACCGCTGTGACGTCTGTGTTGTACGTGCTGTTCCAGTCTTCGACACTCTCGTTGTCCCAGAGCTTCTTCTTGAGGTCGCTGGCATCATCGTGCTCGGGCTCGGCTTTGGGGCCTGGGATGCCGGCATTGCAGATGAGAAGGTTGATGTACTTCTCCTTGGTCTGGAGGTCTTTCACGAGAGCTTCGAGGTCCTCCTTCTTGGTAACGTCGGTGGGGCCAATGGGAATGATAGAGCCTGAGCCGTCGTGCTCTGGGTGGTGAGACTTGGCGGCCTGCTCGAGGGCTTCTGTGCGGCGACCAGTGATGTAGACCTTTGCGCCGTTGGCTGCAAGGGCCTGTGAGCACATTAGGCCAATACCGGTACCGCCGCCGGTGACAACGCAGACGAAGCCGGACACATCGAGCAGCTTGGAGGCATTGAAGTGGTGTGTGGCGGCCATGTTGTAGGTGATGTGGTTTGAGTGGATCGAATGGGAAGAAACGCGAATATACTGACTCGGAGGCTCGTTATATAGAACTTACAGTGGGAAGAAGCGATCGCGTCGATCCTAAAGTACGTCTGGTGCCAATGACGAGCGAGTGTGCTCATATGCAGTCGTAGCGTTTGGTGGGACAGCATGTTGACAGATTTAGGGTGACTTCACGCGATCAATGATGCGCGACGAATGACGTACTCGAGCTACACGGTCACGTGATGAGGAAAGTGTACATAGCTTCATCTGGACGGCTATCCAGATCAGTCTAGCACTAAGTATTTCGCATTCTGAAGCTCACATCTTACTTTTAACAATTCTTGGGATCGCCTCCTGCATCATGTCTTACTCGACTGCGTCCTTGTCCATGCCAATCCCAAAGCTATCGAGGCGCGCCGTCTTGTAAATCCAGAACCCGAGTCCAATGCCCACCTCTTTGAGCCTGTGCCATGCAGGACCACTGGCCTGGCGAGTGTCGCCACGGTCTGCCGATGCTTGAGCGACTCTCTCAACTCGGGGCCGCCGCACAGCCTCGTAAATCTGGAAAGCCTCCGCAAGTGACATCCCCGGCTCTGCCAGGACGCGCGAGAGGAAGAAAGCATCGTCGAGCGCCATGGATGTGCCTTGACCGATATGCGGCTGCATCGCATGCGCCGCGTCACCCAGGAGGAGACTGCGTCTTGAGGACCATTTGCAGCTCCGAGGCATTTTGTAGATCGGGTAAAATTTCACCCTGTCGGTATCGCAGATGATCTTTCGGAGCTTGCCGTTCCAATCGCCCGTCGCGTTGGCGAGGATGTCTACGAGCGTTCTTTTGAAGCCATCGACTTCGTGCTTGCTGACAGCTTCCCAGCCATCTCGGCTGCCGCTCTCAGAGCCGGAACAGATCTGGAGAAGAACCAGATCAGATGATCCGCCATTGCGGTGTACGGTGAGACCGCAACGAGCCCATGGGGAGTGATGGTCGCGTGAAGGGCTGGATCGATACCCATTTCTTCCGCAGATACTGGTAGGAGGCCGAACATGCTTGCAGTGCCCGAGTACTCGGGCTTCGCCTTGGGATCGATCAGCAAACTCCGCACGGCAGAATGAATGCCATCGCAGCCGAGCAGAATGTCGCCACTGTCAGTTGATCCACCGGAGAAAGTGACAGCAACGTTCGTATCGGTTTCGTCTACCCGCGTCAAACTTTTGGAATAGTGGACAGTAATTCAGTGCTCCCGCACCGCGTCGAGGAGAACCTGGTGAAGATCATTTCGTAAGATATGCATGTATCCATGCTCGGTCGCTTTACAAATGCTGTCCATTCGATGCCAGTCGGCAAGCACCTCGCCTTGCATCGAGTGGAGTTGGACCCTTCCTGACGAGAATCCGCGCGCCAGGATCGCTTTCGAGAGGCCAAGTCGCTCGATAAGATGCAGACCATTTGGTGGTAGTTGAACGACACCGCCTAGCGTTGTAGGCTCGGATTTTTTTCCGTATATGAATGCTTCAATGCCCAATGCCTGCTTGAGACGCAACGCGGTGGCAAGGCCTGCAGGGCCGGCACCGACAGTGAGTGCTTTCATGTTGATTGTTGTCTGGAGTGGCGTCTGGGCGTGAGAGATTTCTGCGGATGAAGGGGATCTGTGTATGAGGAACACTGTGTCTTTGACATGGGTTGTCTTAATTTCCTACCATCTTACTATTTAACAGTTGTAGTGAAGTCTGCTGCAATCGGCGGTCGAGGAGGAATACAAACTCACATTGAACGCACGCAACGTCGGGCCCGGATTTCAATCAAATACCGTTGAGGCCGTAATCGAACATGAGCTACGATAGAGTTGTACGTCTAATGAAAGACAAGATTCCGTTCGCGTGTCCGAGCAAAATCTCAACGGACATGAGGACCGGGGTTCGTTTGAAAGCCGATCCGACTCAATTGTTGGAACCTGTATTGTTGACATTTCCGTGGATTCAAGGTATAGCCAGTTCGCGGGAGAAAAAAAAGCTGTCTATATTTATCTGACTTGGAACGGACATAGAGAACGTGTACACAGCTCACATTTACAGATATACGGGTGTAGTTGACCCACCTTGCCTGGGTGTCTATTTTACAATTCTGCGTCATGCTCAAAGCTTGTCTAGTTTCTGCTATCAGCAAGTACTCTCCACACGTTCAGTACACTCCGCTCCAGAGACCACGAATTACAGATGTGTATGCTGCTTGGTCTTCATTCAAGCAAAATAGCATAGCTGATTCTGCGAAGTGAAGGTCAGATTATGGTCAAAAATACGGTAGCGACCCTAACCCTGTTTACTCTATGCTGAACATAACAGCACTTTGCTGTTTTTGCATGGTTCCATACATGATTTAATAGACCGTATGCTCTTATATGTTCTCGCTTCCAAGACTTTCACATCGCTTGGACGAGATTTCTCATCTCGTCTCGAGTCGATAGATTGAATGGGTCACAGACGAGATTACATGTCAGCAACCGAGCAGACACGTACCCGGGAAGTTGGTACGAGTCGAATTACAATTTGCATTCGAATCATAATTAGATCAATGTACCGACGCATGTACATCTACTACAATTCATCTAGTTCTGTTGTAATAATTGTCATGCATCCTCGAACTAATCATGTATGACAAGTGACATGAGCAGAAGGATCTCGAACTGGTACGGGTGGAGCTTGAATGGAGAAATGTTTCAGCTGCACCCAATGACGGGCATATTTGGCGGGAAGTTCCACATCTTCAGAGTTTCGAAAGCTGATCCTTCGGCCTCACCCTTTCCCCACCCGCGCGTGCCCTCGCAGGCACAACACTTCAGGTGCTCAGACCCCCTTCTCGATGGTCCTCAAGAATCCTTCCGGCCCATCCTCGAGCCTGGTGTTTCAACACGTGCGCTTGCTTCTTCGCCACAAATACCCAGTGCCAACGCGAACGCTGTAACATTAACATGGCGAATTATTTGTGCACCACTGACGGCCAATAACATCACGAGTCAGCTGCCGAAGCATTGGAGTGGCCGTGCAGGCTCGCCACAGCTAGCACGCGGAGAAGATGAGCCAATGCAGTGCTGCATTGACGGTGACGAAGTCTGCAAGTAAGACCAGAGCAAAGGTCAAGACTGGATGTCGCACGTGCAAGTAGGTGTACTTGAGGAAAATACATCCGTCCTCGGAACATTTTGCTTACTCTCACAGGGCGAGAAAGGTCAAGTGTGACGAGCGCTTCCCTGCTTGTAATCGCTGCGTATCTACTGGACGAGTCTGCGATGGCTATGGTATATGGGGTGGCGGAGGAAACAGCTACGCCGAACGTTACGCGAAGTCAAACTCTCCACCGGAGGAATGCTCGTCCACATCACCCGTCCCACTCGTGCACCAGATCTCAGTGCGTCCAGGACTAGCAAATGCCAGCGAACGGGCATATCTGGACTGGTTCACTGGACAGACATCTACGAGGCTTCCTGGCGTCTTCGGCTCGGGCTTCTGGGACACGCTTGTCTTGCAGGCTTCGGTCACCGAACCTGCTGTGCTACACGCTGTCCTCGCCCTAAGCTGTGCGCACAGAAGCACCTCTATTGCAGGCGTCAAGCAAACATCTCTGGAATCGAATGCTCCCGACAAACACGAGCAATTTTGTTTGCGACAATACAGCTCCGCGATTTCCAAACTGAAGCCGCATTTTATGAACAGCAGCAAAGCATCACTGAGAGTAGCACTCATAGCGTGTATTGTCTTCACCTCTCTGGAGTTTGTTCGCGGCCGCTATCAGACCGCGCAAGTGCACCTGCGCAACGGGCTACAACTGCTTGGTCAACTCAAAGTCGTCTCGCCAGCAGCGCAGGGCACAGAACCTCCAGGCCTGAGTAAAGACGAACAGTCTGTTGACGGCTGGCTCGCAGAGCAATTCAACCGGCTCGTCTTACAGGCCACACTCTTCGGTCAAGGAAGTAACACCCCCAGGATTGGGAAAACACACCGCAGTCTCGTTCAGCCTGTGCAATTCGTTTCGACAAGCCATGCGCGAAAGTGCCTCGATGCAATCATCAGTGAAGCGACCTCTCTGGCTGCGCGCTATGATGCTGAACGAGCAGGATCGCTCTGTCGTTTACCTAGTCCCGAATTACTTGAACACCAGGCAGCCATCCAAATAAGTCTTGCGGGATGGTACAGGGCTTACGAGGACGCCAACTCACCATCTGGAATCTCAAAAGACATTGCCACAGTCATGGGGTTCAAAATTCTCCACAGCTACTACTTGGTTGCAAGAATAATGCTTGCTACATGTCTCCGCTTGGACGGAGAGATGGCTTACGATTACCACACTCAGGACTTCCGTACCATCTTGCTCAACTCCTGGCAGCTTGGAGAGATTGTATTTAACGACGCACCGGGCACCAAGTTTGCCCATGACCCAAGCATCCCACCTATAGTTGCCGACATGGGTTGGATCACACCACTGTACTTCACAGCGATCAAGTGCAGGGTCAGCTCAGTGCGCTCAGAGGCAATACGATTTTTAGCTCACGGCGATTGTAAAGAAGGAATCTGGGACGCAGCGCTGGCATCGCAAGTTGGCAGGCAGATCATGACGATCGAAGAAGAGGAAGGACCCACGGAACTCTCAAGCAGATCCCCCTTGGTCAAAATTAAAGCCGCAGGCGAAGAACCGCAACTCCCGCTTGATAGCCACAGAGTGTTTGATGTAGAAGTTGTCCTCCCAGAGGGATCAAGTATTGGTTTGGGAGTGGTGTGTAAGAGGAGGAGGGACGATGGGTCGATCGAGACTATTTCTCGTCGTCGGGATCCTTGCTCAGATCAATGGTTTGAAGGGAAATCATGATGAAGGGTTCGCGATGAAATCAAGGCCATTTCCTGGATACCGGAGGCCCGGTGGACCGCGATGCAGTCGCACTGCAATCTTGACCAATCTCGGGAGACTCGAAACGACGCACACGAATGTGCCACGAAGCTTTTACGAGTATCTGGCCAAGGCCCCTTGACCGGCAAAATGTCGAGACTTGATCGTTGCTTCAGGACTGCCTGTGCGGCCGGATGTTTACTACAGCTGTTCTACTGGAATCATTAAAATCCTCCGAGATCCATCGTGGGGAGGCGATTCGGGAAAGTGCTCGGAGAGCAAAGAGCACTTTGAGTCTTCGACGATGCCAGGGCACTCTATGCCTCGGACGGTCTTCGCTTGCGGCCTTGTGAAACATCCGACTTTCCTCGACTGGCATCAAGAATAAGATTTTCTGGTGCAGCAAAGCGATGTTCGAATTATAACAATTTTCCTTCTACAGGATGGGATGATATAAGGATAAAGATCATCCAGATGGCCGCCGATCACAGACAGCCGATCACAGATGGCCTTTTTAGCTCTTTGGCGTGTACGATATAGTGTTGATGTACAGTACAATTAATTAAAAACAACTTTCAAGAAGCTGCATACCATCACAACGAAGCATCGCAAAAACACGCACACAATGTTCACCCTACGTTGTGGAAGAATCAATTCAATACGAAGGCGAAAGCAATAGATTCTCATAGTGCACGACAGCGATACTGCGATAATGCTTGAGCTTGCGCTATTTAGACTCGTGCTAAGGGCTACGCTTTGTTCACGATCTGCACGAACATCCAAGCTTCTCTGCGTTGCACTGCCACTCCTACTCCAGCTTCGCAGACAAATGCAACTCCCTCGACGACGACCCAACATAAACCGTCTTCTCATACTCCGTAACCACCCAATCCTGCTTCTCCGTGCTCCAGTTCGACACATCCCTCCTAGCAAGATCGAAAGACACTTCCGCCGTCTCCCCAGCCTTAATGTGCACGCGCTCGAAACCACGCAAGACGACCTTGGGATCATACGGCCCGCCGAGCGAAAGGTACAGCTGCGGGACTTCGTCGCCGTCGACGTCGCCAGTGTTTGTGACTTTCACTGTCACGGTGTAGAGGTCCTCCCAGAGGCCAGGGTTACCGCCATTGGGGCCTGAAGCGGGCGGGTAGGTGAATTTAGAGCCGTCGCGGGCGCCTTCGGGGATGAACGAGTTGTCGCCGTAGCCGGGCGCGCCGTAGGAGGCGTTCAGGCTGGTGCTGTTGAGCCACGGGTAGATGTACAGCGGGATGCGGGTGATGCCTTCGGGGAAAGTGTGGGCGGAAGTGCGGTTGTCGATGGTGCCGTAGGTGGGCGCTGGGCCGGAGGAGCCTGAGTTCGGCTCGTAGGGTGCGGCGTCGAGTTTTTGCACGGTTATATCGGAGTAGGAGAAGGTGGTGTAGCTGAGGCCGAAGCCGAATTCGTAGACGGGGGTGATGTTGCGGTGGTCGAAGGTGCGGTAGTCGACGAAGACGCCTTCTTGGAAGTTATATTGCGGGACGTCTTGATTGGGGGTGTAGAGGACGTCGGTGCCGTAGTCGGAGCGCTCTTTGCCGATGGTGAAGGGGAGTTTTGCGCCGGGGTTGACGCGGCCGTAGAGGACGTCGGCGATGGCGTTTCCTGATTGTTCACCTATCGAGTGTCAGTGTACGAGCGGGGAATTCACGATTTTGGCACGTCATACCTGGAAGACCAGCCCACAGAATGGCAGTGATGTTCTCGTTGTCCTTGTACTGATCAATTTCGACAGCACCCACGGTGTGGAGAACAAGCACGGTGTTGTTGCAGCTTGCAGAGACGTTTGCGATCATAGCATCCGCGCCTTGCCAGAGGGTCAAGTTCTTGCGATCACCAAAGTTGTTCTCGATGTTGATGAAGCCCTCGCCGGAATCGGCGTTGGCAAACACCAGACAAACACCGCCGACCTCAGTCACGCGCTTGGCCAGCACGTCGATTTGTGCGAAAGCACTGTTGTTAGTGATCGACTGGTAAGAGCCGTAGCGAGACGTGACTTCGTGCTGGAGGGCGGCATCGGGGCTGATCAGGTAAGGGAAGTCGGCCTGACCACTGCCCCAGCCAACACCAAGGGTGCCGACATCACAGCCGTGGTTCCTGCATCCGTTCGGGCCAAGAGGGTTGGAGCCGGCATCTTCGCCAATGACTGCTGTCAGCTTCTCCTTGTTGGTGAGTGGGAGGGCGCCCTTGGTGTTCTTGAGCAGGACAGTCGAAGCAGCACCGATGTGACGAATGAGCTCTCCATGCTTTTGACGAACGTCGACATGCTTGTTGACAACACCGGTACCCCAGGTCGAGCCAACGTGGGCGTGTACAGCGCCATTGGTGTACGGCGTCCAGGACTGGAAGTTGGGCAGATCGATCTCGTCATCGGGGTCAACAAGGTACCAGCCTGCAAGAATGCGTGTGACCATATCGTCCAGGCGCCATTGAGGCACCGTGCCGTTGAGTACGGCAATTGTAAGGTTGGGACCGAAGTAGCTGTCGCCGTCGCCGAATCGGATGTCACCAGCCATGGTCATGTCCAGACCAGCAAGGACGGCGGGCACACCAGCGGCAGTCGCCTGCCAATCTGACATGACGTATCCTCTGCAAAATTTGATCAGTACCACCATAGCTTTGCTGGAGCCAGTTTGTAGGAAGAGGGACATACTGGAATCCGAGTTCTTCCTTAAGGATGTGGTTCAGCAGGTAGCTGTTCTGGCACGCTTGCGAATTATTCAGAAGGTTGTAGGAGCACATGAAAGACGCAACACCAGCCTTGACGGCATCAGCGAACGGCCTGGAAAAGTGGATCAGTAAGTCTTCTGTCATGGGGTATCAAGGATACTGCCTCACCAAGCATAAAGCTCGTGCATCGTCTGGTCATCGATGTTGGATGATCCAGGTTCAGTGATGTTGAAGCCGTAAGCAACGGCTTCGGGTGTCTGCCTGAAGTGCTCTTGTTCGTTTCCAACGAAGTGCTTAGCGCATGCCTGGACTCCAGTGCTCTGGATACCGCGGATAGAGTCGGCGAACAGTTTACCGGTGAGGTATGGGTCGGGGCTGAAGCCCTCCCAGTTACGACCGCCTTCGGGTGACTGTTGCAGCCAATTGTCAGTATACGAGCCCAGATAGAGGTTTGGAGTATTGGAGTACCCTTCCAAGGCCGCCTGCGACGGGTCCGAGCTGGACAGTAACGCCCTTGTCACGGCTCTCTTCGCCCATTGCCTTGCCACGATCGTATGCCAGACGCTTGTCCCAAGTTGCACCCACATTAATACCGGCAGGGAAGACGGAGACAAGACTACACGATGTCAGTAAAGAGATCCCTACTACGTATGCGTGCTTCTGGCTAGGCTTACTCAGTGTATCTCACGCCAACTGGGGAATCTTGCAGACACTGGCCTCTAATGCCCAGACGAGGTACGCCACCGGTCTGACCAACGCATTGCTCTTGCTGCCATCCGGAACCTGGTACTATCAGCGGTTGTTGACGGATCGGTGGACGCAGGCAGCATACCCGTAGTCAGATTGACTTTCTCTTCCAGGGTCAATTGCTTGACGACTTCAATGGCTTTCTTGTACGCCGCTTCCCAGTCTCCGGCACCGCTACCCCAAGGGCTGGGATATTTCGGCGGCGAAGTCTGATCAGATTGGGCTCCAGCGACGGCATTGGGATTGGGAGAGACGCCCTCTGGGTAAGTCACGTCGGGGAACTGAGATAGTCAGCACATAGTCGGTGGAGTAAGGACTTGCCAACAGCGTGCCGGAGCTCCATTGTTTCCAAACTGTGCCAGCGCTCCACCAAGGAGACACGCAAGTGGGAGAAGCATGGTGATCACAATGCTCTCTTGTCGATACGAAAAGTGGCTGCGGGATGCGATTCTCTCACTTGCGGGGACAGTTTGGTGAAGCAGATGTGGAATACTTAAGGCCGGCAGGTTTCTGCTGACGATGTTTCGTACCTGCGGATCGGCGACCGGCTCGGCGGTCGCTTGCTGAAAGAGGAGTGCATGTTGCGGTCAAAGTCGCGCTCCACTATTCTCATTCTCGCCAGTATAGTGCGAATTGGGTAATGGGCCAATATAAAAGACACGAGAATTGGATCCCAAAATCCTTCTTGCCTGCATTGAAATGAACGTATGATGATGCTGACACCGAGCTACCTCAGCTGCAAGGTACGAAGATATCACACGATTTGAGAGAGCATACAGATCGTGTGCATCTCGCGTGTATGTCTGTCAGCACTGTGTGAGGATGCCGGGGTCCCCCCGGGGTAGTGGATGTAACTGTGTTCCTAATCCCGGCCCTGCAATAATGTGATACGTCAGGTTCGGGTTGACATCCACCCTGATCCTGCACTTGGCGGTGGGCTGCCGCTATACCTTTGAGGCCGGTGCTTCGACCGGAGGCTGGTAGAGAGACACGGATAAATTGCAATAAAGTGTGGCGGCATGTCGGTGCGTATAGCCGGGCCAAGCCTCAACTTCACATCCGGTCTTGTGCGTCTCGTGTTTGTTGCGCCGTTGCAAACCTACCTCAGCATGTGAAAGAGTTAACTTGACAAACACCAAGATGTCCCGTGTAAAAAGGCGTGTTGGCGTGTTGGCGTGCAAGGCGTCGTTTGGCGCAAAGTCATCTGATGCTGACATGCCTTCCACTATACACGCTCGCACATGCGCAGGTCCCTGGCTGATTTGAGAAATTGTAGAGTGGGGTGCATGGTTTAATGGCATGACAAGTTTTCAAGCATCGTTTCACTTGACTTTGAGTTTCCAGTAACTTATAGCATGCCGTCTCTGCTGTTGTCAGTAGGAGGAACGAGCCACCGTTCCTCCAGGCCGAAGACAGCATCCAGTCGGCATTGGCTCAATTCGTCGTTGCCGACTTCCGAGAAGAAGCACCAGCTCAACACAGCAAGCAGATGGCCATGCACTCCGGCACATGTCAAGATCGCGGTGCGGGTCTCGCATGTGCTTGCCAGGTCTTGCTATGCGCAGCCTTCTTCGAGTCCCCTGAAGCAACTCCGTACGCATGAGAGCCTCGGTCGAATCGATTGCAGTATGCGTCAAGCGGTAATCGCATTTGCCACCGCTGTTGCTGCTGTTATTGTTGACGACGGGTTTTCCAGAAGTGGTATCTCCGACTCCGTGCCACGGTAAAAATATCTTGTCGTCCACTTCTGGTCACGGTATCTCTGTAACAGGAAGATCCCGGAGCATCCATAAGTGGATATCTTGCTACGTTCCTCCGGCTTGGCCAATCGCGCCCGTCGCTGCTTCACACCACTTGTACCTATAAGACAACAACTTCTCGATCTTCTCTATGGTAATACTTAAGATGTCACATCGTATAACACCAGGTAAAACGACACAAAGGTACGTCTGGTCTTCCCACGCCTCGACCGCCGGAACAACCGTCTACCATCGCAAAGATCATGATCCTGTGATGACCCAAGGCTCTGCACGCTTATGTTGCCTTGCAAAAGCACAGCTGGAACCTAACGAGAAGCTTGCTGTTTATATCGCTCTCCCTTGAACATTGCTTCCCTACAGCGGGCCAAGAGTAGACCCCAGCTAACATTCGTTCGTCTGCAGCTTCAGGTAAGAACAGAGGCTATACTTCGATCGAAGCAACGACGTTAGGCCGAAGATAGATCACTCGCTTTGATTAACACCGAGCAACCGCATCATATCACCATGGGCTCTATCGATAGATTCGCCTGGATGGAAGTCCGGCCCGGGAGGTGGGAGCGAGATATCGATGAGATCGAAAACTTCTATCTCGCGCTCGATCAACAGTACGCTGCAACTGGTCGCCACTTTTTCGCCATCATGGGCCATATATCGGTGACAACGGAAGTGCCACCTGGCTTAGGCCTAGAAGAGGGCGAGCGCAGTCTGGAGAACGCTTTTCGTGAAGCTTGGGCTCGCCTGCGATTTGACCATCCTACGTTGGCCTCTTGGGTCGAGTATGAAGGAAAGCAGCCTCGCAAAATCTATGAGATTGTAGACAATTCCAGTGATAGCAGGACACTGGAAGGATGGCTAGAGGAAACTTTCTGCCCTGTCACCACGCAGCAGACTGGCCTCGAATGGTGCAACTCCGATCCGCCTGTACCAAAGCTGCCGACGCTGTTTGTACTCAAAACGTCCGAAGCAACTGAGGATGGCAAGGAGCCCAAAACCATCCGCCGGTACCTCGTCCTTCGAGCTCCACATAACATCATCGATGGAATCGGCACACTCTTGCTCTTCAACAACTTCTTGAAGCTTGCATCCGAAGCATATTCGTCAAGCAAGCTACACGCCCTCCCCTGGGGAGACGAATATCAGAACCTCTCACCCTCCTTCCGTGTAGCAGCAACTCTACCTGATGCCATAACACCCCAACAACTCGAGCGCATCGAAAACATCACTCTAGCCAACGCAGATCTTCGTCGTGGAATCCCAATCATGTCCGTTCCTTTCAACAATGCCAACGAAATGCCAGGAAAACACCAACGCCTCAGCATCACTATTTCCGCCTCGCAGACATCCGCTATTCTCTCAGCCTGTCGCCGTCTCTCCCTCAGCGTAACGCACGCCTACCATACAGCAATCGCAATGGCCGTCCGCGACGCACAACCCTCCCAGCCCACTCCGTCACTAGAACGGTACATCAACTACTGCCTCATCAACGAGCGCTCCCACTGCAAATCCCCCTACAACACGCCCGCCCACGCCGCAGCAGTCTACCATTCCGTCTCCGGAGCCCATCTCGCCCTCGACCTCACCGTCCCTAGCACTACCTCTCCTCGCACGCCCGCCGACGACAAAGCAGATTTCGAGCGTCTATCGCCAATCGTCAAAGAATACTACACTTCCATCCGCAACGATACTTCCCATCCACCTCTGGTGCCGCACTACTTCACCATGGCTACGCCTAAGAATCCTCGTATCAGGGATAGCACGGCTGAGAATCCTGCTGCGCTTCCTGCGAATGATGCTGCGCCTTCTGTGTCGATTTCGAGTATGGGACGAGTCGATGAGTTGATAGCAGCTAAGCATGGAGCTTTGCGCGTGCAGAATCCCTGGGTGACGGGCGAGGAGTTGGGGACTGGATTGGGAGCGTTCTTGGGGACTTTCGATGGCGAGTTGCACCTTAGTGTGGCGTACAACGAGACTTTCCATGAAAAGCGCGAGGTCAAAGCGTTCCTTGACAGGGTGCAGGAGGTTGTTGTTAGTGTGTTAGAGCTTTGAACATCTGAGGTGTTCGCAAATAGAGCTGCTTCTCTCACCAGAACCTGTCATATTCCGTTTTAACGAGTGTTCTCGATAGCAGCACCTACACACCTCCCGCTGCGGTCGCGATCACTCGCGTACTCACGACCATTCTCATCCTCAGATACATCGGGCATCTCAGATAGCAGCGCAAGCTTCGACATTATAACTCCTCCGCCAGGGTGAGCAGGTCCCGTCTCCTCAGCAAACTGGGTACACCCCCGTTCGCCCTCGTACTTTCTTCGTTCACCGGCGCCCTAGTGTGACCACATATAGGCACTGTGATGGTCTTCCACCGGCAACGCGACGCATAGCCTTTGCCTGCTGAAAAAGTCGGTTGAAGCTGCGGTGAGTGCCTCTGCGACGCTGTCTTTGGCTAGCATTGATCTTACCAGGTGAGGAGGCGGGAGTAATGTCTTCGAACATGTCCAAAGACAACGATACAACCTGCCTTGGAGATGTTCGATTTGGAATACTCTGAATCTCGACTTTCTCACCGGGCAAGTAGGATATTGATTGAAGCAAATGTCGTCAAACAAGTAGGTACACAGCTTTGAGATATCGTATCGATTTCCACAAATCTTAGTAGCAGTTGAGTTTCTACCATCACACAAATCCAGCGTTGAACCAACCACCATGACTACCAAATCAGCTCTAAATCGCATTGTTATTCATATCTTTCTTGCCCACTCATTTCACTTTTCGTTAACACCCATGCATTCCATTCCGTTCCAGGCCCTATGCCCGTTCGTCCCAAACGCCTCGCTCAACCCCTACAACACAACAATCATCTAACTAGTCTGCAGCGTAACCTGCTCAGTACCCTTCGTAACCTCCTCAAGCGCATCTCCAGCCTTCGGATCCGACGCAACACTGCCCTTCTCCGCACCCTCAACACCCGCCTTCTCCTTCTCCGCCGCACGCTTAGCCTTCTTGCGCTCCTTATCCGCCTTACGCGCAGCAGCCTTAGCCTCCTTCTCAGCTTTCATTTTCTGCACTTCCTGGCCGCCGAACATCTCTTTCCACTCCTTCTCCTTCTCAGGCTTGATGGTCTTGAAGAGATGGGCGGCTTTGCCGATCTTGTGGCCGCCGGGGATGGAGTTGGCTTCCCAGCTGTCGGGGATGATGAGCAGCTCGCTCTGCAACTGGGAGAGGATGGCGCGGGTGGTGGCGGGGAGGTAGGGGGCGATTGTGGAGGCGAGGAGGTGGATGTGGTTGACGGCGACGTTGACGACGGCGTCGCAGCGCTCGCGCTCGTTGGCGAAGAGGCTGTTGTCGAGCTTGTTTTCTTGGAGCAGGCGGTTGCCGAGGGAGGACAGCTCGCGGGCGGTGATGAGGGCTTGTTTCAGGTGGACGCCTTCGAAGGCGTCTCTGTATTGCGTGAGCTTGTTGTTGACGTCGGTCTTATGCTGTTCGAGCGACTTGTAGAGCTCGCTGTCCTCGGAGAGAGTGGGTGCGTTAGGGACGACCGAATCGTAGTTGGCGGAGTTGACGAATTTGAGGACGCGGTTGACGAAGTTGCCAAAGTTGGCAACGAGCTCGTTGTTGTTTGCGGCGATGAAACCGTCCCATTCGAACTCGGTGTCGCTGGTCTCTGGTCTTCTGAGGAGCAAGAAGTACCTCCACACGTCGGCGGCAATACCGGTCTCCTTTGCGCTGGTGCCGAAGACACCGACACCGCGGCTCTTGCTGAACTTGCCGCGCTCGTAGTTGAGGTACTCGGTGGTGGACAGGTGGTTGAGCATGGTCCACTTGTCGCCAGTGCCGAGCTGAGAGGACGGGAAGACGACAGTGTGGAAGGGCACGTTGTCCTTGCCCATGAACTGGTACAGCTTGACCTGCTCCGGGTTGCGCCACCACTTCTCCCAGTGCTCGGTGTACGTGGCAGTGATCGAGACGTAGCCGATGCAGGCGTCGAACCAGACGTACAGGACCTTGTCGTCGTATCCTTCCAGAGGCACAGCAGTGCCCCATTTCAAATCTCTTGTGATTCCACGAGGCTTAAGTCCCTCATCGATCCATTTCTTGGTGATGCTGATTCCGTTCTCACTCCAGCCGCCCTCGGTACCGCTCTTCTTTGACCACTCTGCGACAGCATCCTGTAGCTTGTCAAGCAGAAGGTAAATGTGCTTTGTATCTCTTGCTTCGGGTGTTGCTCCGTCGAGCTTGCACTTGGGGTTCTTGAGGTCGAGAGGGTTGAGGAGGTGGCCGCACTTGTCGCACTGGTCACCTCTGGCGTCGGGGTAGGCGCAAAGAGGACATTCGCCCTCGACGAAACGGTCGGCCAAGAAACCCTTGTGCTTTTCGCAGTAAGGCTGCTTGGTTGTCTCTTCTCTGAGGTAGCCGTTCTGGTTCAGCTTAGTGAAGATGTCCTGGGCAATCTCGGTCTGTTGTGTGGTGGGCGTCCTGCCGAAGTGGTCGAACTCGATCTCGAACCAATCGTAGACCTCTTTGTGGATTTTGTTGTACTTGTTGCACAGCTCTTCGGGGGTAACGCCCTCCTCAATCGCCTTGGTCTCAGTTGCAGTGCCGTACTCGTCGGTACCGCAAACGTAGAGGGTAGGGTAGCCGCGGGCTTTGCAGTAGCGGGCGAAGACATCGGCGGAGAGTACACTGCCAATGACGTTGCCCAGGTGAGGAACGTTGTTGACATATGGCAGGGCGGATGTGATCAAGATGTTCTTCTTGCCCTCCTCGGGCAGGATGACCTTCTTCGGGGCAGCCATAGTTGCGCTTCGCTGGTGGTCGGCTTGGGAAGCGGTGCGGGCGCCAAGGGCTGTAGCGAAGTGAGGTACGGGGAGAGGTTCGGTGAGGTCGAGGGTAAGATTGTAAGTGAATGAGTGCAGTATGTAAGTAGTTTCGCGAGTGAGGCTCGTCTGGCTGATTTACGCTTCCGCGCTCACAGTCATCGCGTCCCAGGGCAAGCAATGGAGGGGTGAATTTGCCTTTGCCTTTTTGCCCCACCACGCGAGAATCGGCCTCTCTGACCAGCAACGCGTTTTCCAATTCGAGAACAGTACCATCGGTATTTGCTTGTCAGTATCAAAACACGTCTTCGTCTTTTTACATACACACCGATCATCGGAATGATCGGGCGCTTTCAATGACCACTTCGTCCACGCTTAAGACCGATGCCAATGGTAGCAGTGTGCTTTTGGCGAGCCAACAAGAACATAGTATAGTCTCTGTAGCGACCATTGGAGCATACATGTATCAACACTGATGGTCCTCTGAGAGCTCAGGCACAAGACGAGTCTCTGCTGTCGTCGACAATGACCTTCAGTTGCAGACGAGATGAACATTCTTGAGGTAATGTTGGTCCAAAGTATAGGTACGTACGCAGAGCATACTGTTATCGTCTCACTGGGCTTGCCTGGAAATAATGCACCTGCATTAGGGTACAGTTGGCATGTGCTGTGCAGCTACTCAGTCTCCGAGTCTCTTTGTTCATCTCTAATCCCATCGACATCATAGCGGATTTATTCAAAGGCTGTGAATCATTCTGTACATCCTGGAAATGCGACTGCTCAACACAAGCACTCTGGAGTTCAAGGAGTTCTTCAAGCCTCCTCCATATGCCATATTGTCACATCGTTGGGGTGACGACGAGGTTTCATTGAACGACTACGAAAGCGGGAGCCAATTAGATGGCCCAGGCTATCAAAAGATTATCTCCTGCTGCGCATTTGCCCAGAGTCGTGGTCGGGACTGGGTCTGGATCGACACGTGTTGCATAGACAAAAGGAGCAGTGCCGAGCTGTCCGAAGCCATCAACTCCATGTGGGAGTGGTATGGTAAAGCAGAGGAGTGCTATGCGCACCTATCAGATGTCTCTTGCTCTTCTCTGGGTGGCGTATTCGACACCGCATCGGGCACACCGAGTCTCTGGTTCAGTCGCGGATGGACACTGCAGGAACTGCTAGCTCCTGAAACAGTAATATTCTGCGATGCCGACTGGAACGTCATCGGACAAAAGAAGGATGCGGCGATTCTGGCCGAGATCACAAAGATCACGTCAATCCCTTTGCGGTGTCTCGTCTCTCACTTTTCACGCGACCACGCGCCCGTCGCCCAGAAGCTGAGTTGGGCTTCCAGGCGAGTCACCACACGAACAGAAGACATCGCCTATTGTTTGCTGGGTCTCGTTGGAGTCAACATGTCACTTCTCTACGGCGAAGGAGAAAAGGCATTCTTGAGGCTGCAGCATGAAATCATCCGCCAAACGGACGACGAATCCATCTTCGCCTGGTGCAATCCGAAAGCGGCACTCGAACAGTTGTCGGGCGTTCTGGCGCCCAGCATCGACCGCTTTGCCAATTCCAGCCACGTGCATGTCATCGACGGCTACCGGAAACCCTACGCAGTCACGAACAAAGGCCTTGACTTCGACGTGCCCTGCCACAAAGTAAGCAAGCTGGGCGTGTACATTGTCCCGCTAAACTGTGAATATCGCTTGGAGACTGGATCATTTGCTCGTTGTGCTATAGCAGTCCAAGAAACGCGAGACCAGTTCTCGACGTCCTCTCGGATTCATGTGGGTGGTTTGGGTGACCACTTGCTCAACATGTATCCTCGAGAAGGAAGGGTCTTGGTCGAGCGACGGTTCTTGATACGCGTATCAAAACCACCGCGGGACCGCGATTATGAGCAGGCCGTCGCTGTTATCAGCAATTTCCTTGAGCGCAGGCGGAGCAAGAAAATCGAGCTTCTGGTGGAGCAGCTACGGTCATCGTCGTCAAAGCCTACTGTTACGGCTATACGGGGATCCTGAGTAGCCTTGCCAAACTTTCAATCGGTCCTTCTGGTTCCACGTTTATGAAAATTGCGGCGTCGTATCTTCAATAGCTACATTGATAAATTCAGGGTTGTACCCACTTATTTGGAACGACGCCATGACTATTCTCAAGGGATAGTACCTTCCACTAATGCTACTGCCCTCGGAGTTCGTTACAAGGAGACACACCACATCTCTTCAGGCATCTGGCAAGAGTTTGGCACATGGCACTTTTATGTGCTGAGAAGATCAACTATTGGTCTGCATATCTATGCCTACCATTCTTGTCTATTCCAGAAGTTCTGGGATAATTCGGCTGCTGAAGCGCTGATACTATCAAGTGCCCACCGCAAAGCAATTCTGCTCACCGTTGAGATGTCATATGCACACTGCCACGGCTCCGCCATACCCCGACTCCAACCGCCGCCACTTCAGGAAATACAAACCCTTTCCTCGTCACGACGAATCGCAACGTCCTTGCCCAGGTCGATGTTCGAACAGCTCCTGCAAGTGCACAGAGTCACCATGACGCCACCGAGGCGGCTCAGTCCATATCGGACTTTTTGTCGCAGGCGCCTGTTGTGTCTTACCAGGACCCATACAAGTCTGGTCACAAAGCACCCGTTCCGCCGCGGTTGGTGAGAAGGCTCTGGGTCGTGGGCGCCATAGACGATGATATTTGCGAGAATAATCCTTGTATTGTGCTATGCAGAGTGTGGCCTCTGATGACGTATGGGGGACATCGACGTGGTTCTGAGATAAATTATATAGTATATGTGTAAGAATGTTATTAAAGTCGCATTGGTGGGAGTCACAGAAGCTAAAAGCATAGCAGGCATTCGATCCATACACATTTCCGCTTATCCCTCCCACGATTCTCATTGGAAAAAATTGATAGCCAGCAAAGGACAGTCGATAAATAGCTGCTGACTACACATTAAACCATCAATCAACCCGTGCGATGTGTCTCAGTTGTACACCCGCATCAGAGCAGGCGGGGATGTCGCAAAAGGATCGCATGTGAGAGTCCGAGACCGAAGGAAAGTCGAAAATCCTCTTGCGTTGAAGAATCTGTGGAGCAAGTCAGCAAAGCTGTCAATGGTGGTGCGGATGCAAATGGGCACTTACATTGAATTGTGTAGTGAGTGCGTTGTAGTTGATGAATTGTAGTGATGCGTGCCTGTAGCAGCGTCACTAGCTTCACACCACCGAGGAAAGAGGTGGCGATGTGCACATGCTTTGATGTCTGCTTGGGGAGATGTGTAGTGGATGCTGTAGCTGGCGTGTTGTAGCGATGTGTGCCTGTAGCAGTGTCAGCAATTTGACTTGGCCAAAGAGAGAGGGTTATGTGCACATACTTTGATGCTTGCTTGAGAAGGTGTTCAGTTAATGCTGTGGCTGATGCTTTGTAGCGATGCGTGCCTGTAGCGGCACCAGCAACTTGCCCTGGCCAAGGAGAGAGAGGCTGATGTCCAAAGATATCAATGTTTGTTCTAGGAGAGAAGAGAAGGAAGCAGGGCGAGGAATTGCATAGAGCGACTTGCGACGGGCAACTGCTTCCTTTGTTCCGATTGCAATCGAGTTGGGAAGGTGGCTGTTGGCAGTCGCTCGGTTGCTCCTCATGGCGGCAGCTGGTGCAATCTCATTGGAAGCTGAAATCGCAATTGGCGTTAAAAACATTAACGGAGACAAACAACATTGCTCGGGAGCTCTACATCGTTTGATACTATTCACCAGATCAATGCAATACTTCGCTTTGTTCAACCTCGACTTGCAAAACCCTCCCAACTCAAATTGTCACTTGCTTCTCGCAGCAAGACTAGGTACCACAACGCCCCTGACCTAGTCGTTGATGCGTATGCTGCTGCTGCTTTTTCATTTAGTGATGACGGAGTGAAGATAGTTGGAGATGCTGGGAAGGAGTAACTTGACTGCGAAGAAAGACACGTTCAAGAATAAAAGCAAGTGCAGAAGACAAGGAGAGCGCCAGCAAGGCTAGCTACTATGGTATGGCGACCTGCCGTAGGACAAAATGAACAGGAATTGAACAATCACTTTGCAAAGTTGGAATTTCTCAAATCTGTCTCGAGTTCTGCAAATCTGCGTGAGCTGCTAAGACTCAAGTTTCTCGAAGTGCCATGCGGAACAGCACAGTACATACCTGTTTCTATGTACTCCCTTTTGCGCCCATTCTTCCATTGCACTTGCTTCTCGATATCTCCCTGGGGCCCATGCTTCCCCACAATCCTGCCTTGTCTTAACCTTGGTCTCCTTCTATTCGAATTGGTTCTTCTTCGCCCTTTTCCATGGCCAACCCATCCTCTTCCATGGGTGATGTGCTGCGATTCTGATGTTCGGCTTCTCATGCACCGAATCAAACGCGTGGGCGAGATACTTCTGTGTAGTATATGCGAACAAATAGGCTCCAGTCCTGATGCGCCCCTCCTATGGGCGGAATATTCGCCGACTAGCTTTCCCAACCGGATCGTGTCCAGCGACATAAGTCGGTGCTTGACAATTTCTCCTTGTCATTCTGCGTGTCCAAATCTTCTCAATCCATCTTCCAGTGCAATCCATCATCGTTCTCCTTGCCAAGATATAGCTCAACCGCGTACAGCGCCATGGTGCCAGCCAAGTTCGCCCATCGCCATGCGTTGCCGCCACCTTCGCCACCTTGGGTTGTCCACCATTCACCGGGGTGGTCAGCCGAGGCTGACGCGAAGTGCTGCATGAGCAAGCTCGTGTAGACGGCGATCAAGATGCTGGGGCTGAAGTATGACAGGAAAGCCATTGCACCGCTCACGCCGTCACTGTCTTCTAGAGAAGGCGACTCGGATAGAGCACGGGCACCTGATTCGCGGACTGCTGGGATGATACGCGCGGCGCAGTAGAGCACCCCCAAGCGGTAGGCGAGCGAGATGATGACGGAGGGTGTGATTGTCTGAACAGCCGCAACGATGAAGCCGAACGCTGAGTGGAGCGCAGTTGGCAGGGTCGAGAGAAGTTGGAGGACCGTAGTATATGACGCCATGAGAACAGGTGGCAGAGGTGGGAAGTCGTCTGCCGAAGGCTGCAAGGGAATGGAAGAGTCGCCAGCGGAAGGCTGGTAGTCAGTAAAGATCTGGTAAATGCACAGGGTGATGTAGGCAAACAGGAGCGAGGATTCCACGACGTTGCCGCGTCCAGAGCCAATACCCCATGCGCAGAGGAAGAAGGCGCAAGTGATGGCAATGCCGATAAGAATAGCATCCTGGCTGTCGATGCCTGGGAAAGTGGTGATTCTCCAGAGGAAGTAGAAGGAGCTGCTGAGAATACTGGCAGACAAGACGAGCAAGCCAATCATCCAGCCGTCGCCGCCTTCGCCGTTGACGAGGTATCGCGTGACTTGTCCAGCGGCCTGAATAACAAGCAAGCTGCAGAAGCCCTCAACGAGCTGAAAGACAGGTGTCGAGTATCGCAGCATCTTATCCCAGCCTCCCAGCGTTGTCATCTCGAGCAATCCGTCCCTGCCAAAGACCCAGTCCTTGAAGCTCATGTTTTCCTGCAGCGGCTTGGTAGCGGTGTAAAAAGCGCGCGACACCCAGCTGGCCTCGTCGGCGTTCTCGACGCTGAACTTGTTCAAACAGAAGATAAGCAGGGTCGGGATGACGAGTGTCTGCAGGCCAGCCAGGAAGTTGACGACGGCGCGACGCCATCTCGAGTCATCGGGAGTCGCAACGCGCAGGCAGCTCAGGAAGAAGTAGTAAGAGGCGAGCGACAGACTGAAGGCCAGGCCGCACGCTCGGCCGCCGACATCGAAGGCGAGGGGGATGGTGAAAACAATGGCGAAGAGGAACAGCGAGGCGCCGAGGAAGCGGAGGATCATGCTTCGGCGGGGTGTGTTGGTGTGTATTGCGGGCGTCGCAGGTGCTGGTGGTGGCGCTGGTGCTGGTGCTGGTGTTGGTGCTGGTCGTGCTGGTCGTGCTGGTGGGGGTGGGGGTATTGGGTATTCCGTAGGATGAGGGTGGTGTAAAGGCGCTCAGCGCCAAAGTGGTGGTAGAGAGTCCAGCCTTGCTTTTGAAGCGGTACTGTTGTAGTAGTAACTGCCAGGTCACAGGCAGGCAGGCAAGCAGGGAAGTCGCGTGGCTATTTCTCGCGTGCTGCCGCTGACCGCTTCTTGACTTGTACTTAGTGCGCGCGGGCAGCGGAAGGTGTGCTAATTGTGCTTGCAGACGTGTGCAACAAGCTGCAGAACGGGATCCGCGAACTAGTTGATGAGAGGCACGTGCTGCTTGGTCAATATTAATGGCCAGGCCTGCAATCTCGCCGCTATGAGTATGTGCTACAATGCAACTTCCAAGGCCGCTTCTTCTCGCTTGACCAGTTGCCGCCCTGCAGGCCAGCCCAATCAATAATATGCGCGTGTCGCGTGTGCAAGCAGCCTAGAGCTCCCGTCTTCATTGTTGGTCAACACTCCATATTTCACTGCATGTACGTCTGCGCTGTCGACGTATAAGGCTTGCAAACTATAAGACAACTCACCTTACGCATACTGAATGTCACATAATGCCAGTGTGACTACAACGCAGTCCTTCCTTGGGCGACAAGCAGCACTTCCGCCATTCTTGCATCACCCAAGCCCTTTCACATGCCCACAACTGCCTTGTTAGCCTTCGTCTAACACTCCCGTCCTGCCGATCCCGTTGCATTAGCTCCAAGTACGACACGGAGACAATCAGTATTAGTTTGAATACGGAATCAAGGGTCAGTACTGGCATCTTGAGATATCTACGTTGTACATATGCTCCGATACCTGGTACCATCACATCCAGATGGTTACAATAGAGCACCAGGACGATTTGGTTTTGTCATTCCATTGAGCCAGGTGATTTACTGCTAGCTACATACCGAGAGCACTCACATCTCCCAGTAAGAGTGTGTGTTGACATCCACACTTCTGCCCACTCACCGCACTTGTATCTGTGCGGCTACGACGACCGCGGGCTAGGAGCTGACCCGAATTGCACCAAAAAACGGTCAGGTCAAGTCCACAGTAGCATCGGCATTCGACGACGCCCTCACTAGAGAAAGATCCATGAAGTCAGCCATTGCAACACCGTTCGAACCGCTCTATATCCACCAACTCTTCCTCTGCTATCACACATGTCCGAGATGAAGGCTAAGCACGTGAAGATGTCCAAGTAGCCCGTCATTGGCACTCACAGCGGATGTGTCTTGTCGCTCTGTGAAAATCGCCGTCGAGGGAGTTCTCAGATGTGATATTGCTCTCTCATCATGATACACGAAGCCTCTCATACGATAGTAGTTACCGTAGATGAGCTTGAAGTTGGAGATCAAATCGTATACAAACCTCAGCGCAGGAGCTTCCGTACGTAACTCTGTGGTCCTTGATCTTGGCGCCTGCTTCCCAGCCACGCACGTGCTTCGCTCTTGCCGCAAGCCGCACCGCAAAAGGCCGCAAGCTGAAGTCTCCAACCGCACGACGACTTCTCAACCACGCCCGCGCGACGCCCTCATATCTCTGTACATATCCACTCAACGGCAGAAGTTTGCATACATAAACCAACGCGTCGACAACAACTCCAACATAAGAAACGCGTGTCGCCGACATGCCGCCTCTGATCATGGAGCACGATCCCAGCATGGACATCGAGACGCCCGGGCCTCTTCCTGTTCAGGAGAACGCGCTGCAACATGAACCCGCGCAACATGACCAAGACCAGGTACTTCCAGATGCAGATGCCGTACCAGCAACATTAGAAGCACCGACATCAGCAGACGACGCGCCTGTTAACATCAACGAGAGCTTCGCCGAGATTCCCGTGGTGGACCCGGCCACCGCCACCCCTACTATCAAGAACGATAAGGATGAATCTACCATCACCGAAAGCACGCCTTCGCGTAAGAAAGGCACTGAAATCCCACCTGAACATCGCGGCGCGATCTACCAGCGTTATCTTAATGGCGAGAGCATGGGCAACATCGCCAAAGCCGAGGGCTTGTCAAAGTCAACCATTCAACACGTCGTCCGCAAAGTGAAAGAAACCGGCTCGACACAGACCAAGCCACGATGCGGTCGCCCGCTGAAGCAAGGAGAGCTGAGCCGTACTACCCTGCGTCGCCGCAAGCTCAAGGGCTTGATGGTGGATGCCAGCAGTCCTGCTGCTGACAGTCCGAATCAGGCTCCTGTTGCGCAAATGGGCAACGGCAACGGCAACGGCAATGACCCAGCTAACACCGTTGGATACTCGGTAACTGGCACGATGGCAGGTATGGCCGGACCTGTTGCGCCGCCACCGCCCAGCGCGCCGTTACAGTTCCCTCTTCCACAGCTGCAGAATGCCACGCCAGAAACTGTCGTCTGCTCTGATATCTACGGCATCAACCACGCAGTGCCCACCAGCGACCTCCAATGGCGTCCAGCAGCATACGCCATCGTCGTCAAGGCCAACTCAATTCTGCTCCTCCGACAAAATGGAGGCGGCTATGACCTTCCCGGTGGCGGAGTCAAACTCGGCGAGGACCCTCAGAACGCCTGCCTCAGAGAGCTGAAAGAAGAAACCGGCATCAACGCTGCAAACCCGCAAATTATGGGTGTAGAGTCGAGTCTCTTCCGTTCCACTCACTCTGACAACAAGCCTTACCACAGCATCCTGATGTACTATGGCTGTGCGTATGTTGGCGGCAAAATCTCCACGCGGGGTCTCGATGAGCACGAGAAACAGTACATTGAAACCGCGGAGTGGGTGAAGTTGACCGCTCTCGATACTATCAAGGTGTCGAGCACTGTCGATTTCCGACCTTATGTGCGGAAGGCTATTGCAAAACCTCAGTGAGGCTTCCACGTCAACTTCAAGCTTGCGGTGTGGCTTTTTGCAACCACTGCGAAAGAGTGGGCTTAAAGACAGTATCAACTGCCAAGGTTGAGACTTCGAGTTCGACCGTGTGCAATGGTTTCTACATGTGTATATTACGACATTATTATTCTCTCTCGGACCTTGCACGGAGACGACGCGAACAGATCGTTATCCCTTTTGCACCAAACGAGGACTTCGGGAATTTGTTCAAACACACTGTAGCTGGTCCGCATCGCTTTAAGGATCGACATCGATCAAAACACGGCGAATTCATGCGTGCGTGGGCTTTTCCCAGTATGTGGCTCGGTCGTGAGTGCAGTCTCTTCCGGTCGCATCGATTTCCAGACCTCTGGGGACGGAGAGGCTCTCCGGGGAGGCCAATCATTCGTCGCGGATGCTGTTCTAATCGGCAATGCTACTAATGTCGTCATGTGATCTTTTAGCGATCCTTTGGTGCTGTCCAGGGACAAGAGACTCTGTTTGTTGGGGATGGAGAGATGTTTGAAAGAGCCATCATGGCAGTACTACGGACGTCGGTAGAGCCCAGCTACAGCGTGGTACTTCTGCTCAGGCACGGTGAAAGGGCTGATGACGGTGTTGTGTTTGCGCGGGATTCTGTGCTTACGTCTCAGCCTTTCAGGTACTCACGCAAGCAAAGGTTTACCAAAGGCTTTTTCATCTCGTATGGATGAGATGGGATTGGTGTATTTATCTACAAAGCGGAAGAAGTTTCCATGAGAGTTCCTGATGGCACATTTACCATAAGTTAGTTTTTTTTCCTTTTGCCCTGACATGACGAATGATAGCCCTTACATTGTATCAAAAGCTGCTCTGGTCACATCAGTGGGGCAGGGTGCCATGATGAGATTGATCGCCGAGACTGGCTGATACTATGTGGGTTTTCCTGCGCCTCTTTCGCGCCTTCGTTCTAAAGTCGACAAACATGTCCTCAAGCGACCGAGCTTGTAGGAATATTCGCAGCTGCCCAGATCAGCATGATATTGATGTCCAGAGAAACGGCGTCAGTTTGCGCCGAAGGACATGCGCATTTCACAAGTTCCAAAGATAAGAATGATTTCGCTGTTTCTTGCGTAGCAGACACGACAGGTTGGCCAATGCACTGGTGTCGCCGCTTTTTAGTGTAGTAAGTTGGCAAACTCAGCCGGCGGACTATGAACTTCTTCTGTGAGCTGTCTTACACCGCTGGATCAGTCTAAGAATTGACTTTGTCATCGGAAGTGCTAGTGAAGCCCTGCAAACGCAATTAGCCTGTTGCGTAGCAAAAGGTGACCTCGAGGGAGATCTGTTATCACTTACCGGTCCTTCTCATATTGGTAGCTATCAGTCAGCCACTGAGTTCCGATGATATCGATCATCTCATCATATCCTATGACCTTGATGGATATCTTCGTGAGGCGACAGGGTGCATGTGCACTCGCCCGGGACCCTCATGAGCAGGTGGGGATTGCTAGTCAAGGGCTGCATGGCTCGCGATACGCTTTATTGTCGCTGGATCTCATAACTGAAGTGTTCTCACTTTGTGGTGTTCTAGAATATGGAAGGAATAGCATACGCTCACGTGCAACCATTTGACCTTGACTGAGTTATAGTCTACAACTCAGCTGCATGCTCCCTTACGTGGATCTGGGCGGGTATCGCAAAGCTATCGACGAAACGTGTGGAATGGTGAAATAGTCAACGTAGAATGACTGAGATATGGAGATTCTCGGTCCTGCTCCGGTTCAAACCTCAATAATAATCAAAGAGTCAAGATATCCCTGTAATCCTTCGGTAAGTTTTGCCGGCCAAATTGGGACGCATTGGCGTATTTTAAAGGTGCATTAGCGCCTTCTTGATGATCTTAGCTCCCGTCATCGGGGCGCCGCTCCGCACTTACGCCATTACCGACTATTATGCATATTAAAACAACGTCTCAGCTTCTGCTTGCAGTGTAGTTAAGGCAACCTAACCATCAGCACGTTCGCGTTTCGATCGAATCAGATAAAGGGTGCGCATGTCCTTGGCTTCCTTCTTTCTTTCTTTCCTCCTCCAGTGCCTGACTCAAGGCTCACACGTGTTTGCCAATGGCGTTCAAGGACCATTTCCAAGGGTCTGATGGAGGAGGCGAAGACTTCACCGGGGACTTTCTATTGTCAAACAGGATTAGACACAACTACTAACATGCTCGCAACACCGCTTCCTCCTTTCGAAATTAAAGACCTCAAAGACAAACCAACCACAACTTCCACTCGCGACATCGCCTCCTGTTGTCTACACCCACAGACCGCCTCTTAGACTTTGCACCGGCTCACAGAGACCTTTAACATCCTGGCCTCGCTCCCTGCCTCGTATGCGGTGCAAAGAGTCTCCATCTCGTAAACCTGTGACTGCGGAGTTTCTATTGTTTAAACGAAGTTTCCACCACCACTGCAGCGGGACAGGCGCTGTCCGGCAGGCTGGCGCTTCTGGCAGTCGTCGATGAAGCCCTCGACCCACTTGACACCTCCGTACGACTCTTCGCGGTGGCTGTCAGCGTAGAAAGTTCCAGTCTGCTTGAACGAACCGGGGCATCCTTCCAACACACGACCAGACCTGCGAGTGGTGATGGGCTTAGTGATCATGACACCACAGTTGCCCTTGAAGATTGTTCTCTTGTTGGCGATGAGAGTCGACGAGGTGTAACTGCGGCTGTAGTTGATGCCGAATTTGGCGCCAAGAACATCCTTGACGAGGGTCAAGTTGATATCAGCACTGCCGCCAACCGTGTTTGCAATCGAATAACCTGAGGTGATGGTGATGTCGGTGTCGCCGTTCGTAGCGCAGGTAACAGGAGACATCTGGACGTCCCAGTCGACGAACTCCTGAGTTGTGTCCACAATGACCGACCTGGTCCAGCTGCAGCTGGCTTGGCGTTTCTCGAGAGGCACGTCCTCTTCCGAGACCTCAACCTTATGTGTGACATTGACGGCGGGGTCCCACACCTTGGTCCAGGAAGGGTCAAGAGCTGGGGCCTTGAGCGCGATTCCAAGGACCTCCAACTTGGATTTGTATTCATCCAAGGTCAGGTGCTCGGCTGTATAGATGTCAGTACAATGGATTTATTGTCCGATAATGCCATCGCAGGAGCGTTACGATGGCTCGACTAAAACTCACTGGTTCCGTTGAGGCTAACAAGACCTTTGTGCTCCTCGATAGCAGTGTCGGTGACGTCGTTCACCGGTGCGGCGTGCGAGGATGCTGCCAAGGCCGTCAGGCCGATGATGGTGGAGGCGAACTTCATTGTTGCGGAAGCCTGGTTGGAAGGTGTTTAAACGAGTGTTGGTGAGTTGAGTTGATGGTGATGGTGAAGAGAATCGATATGTCCTTGGGATGCAATGGGTCTTTATACAATCTTCCATGCACATGAGGCCATCAGTTGCTGATTGCGAGTTCGCTTTGCCGTAGTTGTTCCTTGGACACGTGCAAAGGAATCAGCCTTACTTTTATCATAGTTCAGGGCCTCTGAGCCCCAGACCTCCGGATTTCAGGATGGTTGTGAGCCGATTACAATTACCCAGGGCTGAGCCGCGCCACCCTTTAATTGCGAATTCGGATTATCCCGCCACATGCCTCTTGACATCACGAGAAGACTCGTTGACGCTGCGATACATCTCATTTACGCCACTCTATCTGACTTTCAGGCCCCCATAATTTCTGACCGCTTTCAACTCAGGGACGACTAGCCAAGGTCATGCGCTCGTATCACGGCCTCACCCTGATGTCCTGTGAGATATCGCTAGAGATGCCGACAACACACCGGCCTTGGATAAGTTTGTGGCAGAGTGGTTGTACCAGCAGCAGGAGTATATTAAACCATAGACTCTCCCTCTCATCAGTCTCATCTTTGTCAATCCAAACTTTGCCTTCACACTCAATCACCGAATCACCAACTCATCACCACCAAGATGTCCATCATCTCTTCTCTCTTGCTTGTGGCTTCGGCCCTCGCTCCTCTGTATGTTGCAACACCTCAATGCCCGATTCGCAGCGCTGTGTATTGACTCCACTCCTCGTCTAGGGCATCTGCCAGGTTGCACAGCTCAGCTGTCTGCGTTGACCACAGACACACTGCACCCGTCGGGGGTACTGGATGGAGCGTCAGCTACACTTGGTCGAAGGACTATGAGATCTTGCTCGATGCTACCAAGTGTGCATGCGACTATTACCGCAACCGCAACACCGGCGGCAAGCAGTGGGACCGATGCCCTGACTGCCACTTCGTGAGTATCGAGCACTGCTACTGATGACGAATGATGCGCTGACGATCGGAATGCAGGATGGTATTCAATGCAACTCCAACGATTGGCACATTGGTGGCGATGAGGTAAGCCTGGCATTCTGGCGTCGCAAACTAGGGTGGCTAACTTCTTCTGTAACAGTTCACCTACTACTGCGAGAACAAGTGTGGAGCTGAGGGCGCTGAAGCCAACTAGAGTCAAGGCAATGCGGAGAGCTTGTGATCGAATGGGAAGAGGAAGGTGTTCACGGTCCTGACATCCCGGTTTCTGATACAGTAGCTTAGCCAATCGATTCATATTAATACTCTAGCGATCTTCAAACCCATGGCCCGTACTGTTTCGATTGGCACCAGGTCGTCATTGCTTGTGAACTTTGAGAACCCTGATGAACCTTCGGATGTGCATGGCAATGTCGCGAACCATGGCCGGGCAGTCGACCAGATGGATGGATCAGCTATCGTATTGCAGTGTGAGGTAGGTACATGCAAGGTTCGAGGCGCAATATAGGGCTAAAGAGAGCATGGTCCCACGTGGGGACGTTCTGCGGCTCGTTACAGAACTCTAACCGTGTATTAAAGTTAAGCTTTTGTACGCTAGGCCTCGAGGAAAAGTCTAAGCTTTTTGAGTCAAACGGTCCTAACACTTCAAACCGCTCTAGAAGTTCCAAAACGATAGCAGGCTTCATGCAAACAAGCCGCAGAATTCGAGTTTGTTTGAATCTGATCACGAGTGCCGGCCATTGCATTTTAGTTTGTGACAACGTCTGAGATTGGAGGAAGAATATTCTCGAAAGCATCCATGAATGACCCTTCGAAGATCGAAATCCTACTTTCTTCCGATGACATGCCGAACAAGCTTGCGAAATGCCCAGGTGGAGCGGTTGTTTCTAAGTACGTGCTAGGCATTGTGGTACAGTATCATAGCTTGACATTCTAAACCTTAATGGCTCAGAGTTGAAGTCGTGCTGGCATCATTCGTATTACGCGTGGCTGGCACTATGGTTCTGATTGATGGAAAGCGATGAACCGACGAAAGCCGTTTATTCAGCCCTATGCGTACGTCAGGCGCAGCGGGAATATGGTTCGTGACTACTCAATGCGCGAGCAACACGATGCAGCAAACGACAGCAATCGCCATCTCCGGTGTCGCAGGGCGCAGGCGCCGAGCCTCGACACTGATCCGAAGATCTCACGCTTTGATTGCGGAGGGCTTTGCAGAAATTCCTTTACATAACAGTATCAATTGCGAGACTCTTGTGTGATGACCTTGATATCCAGGACCGGCTATCCATACCCACTGGGGTCCTTACCAGGGTTCTTCTGTTCAGCGAAGATCGCAATCTAATCAACTTCACAGACATCCAAGAAGTCAAGGCGACAGTATACTGTATCGGCTCCACAATCGAGGAGACAGAATACTTGCTTGTATCCCACAACAGACGCTCAGAAAAAAACGCCAAACAGACCTTCCAGCTCAAGGATCTTCGCTAAAAGTAGCGTCCACTGCAGGTGTTGTGGAGCGCTCACAAGCTTTGTCTTTCAAGGGAGCAGCGACCTTCGTTGGTCCGATGAAGGACATGTCAATGCCGTCTACGCCTGCGATGGCTTCGACGTTTTGACGGTGAGGATACAGGAGCACGTCGCAATCATCAGGAGTTGAGCGGGAGAAGATGCCCGTTCCATTCATCGTATTTGGCAGCCTTCTCCATGGGTCCTTGCCAGTGGCTGACCATGACGATCCTTGTCGACATAGTCCCACATATCTACAGCTAGATCGACGCTGGTGCTCCGTACAACTCGGGGTACAGCAGATGAAGAGTGCCGCTCGCTTCGTGCTCAAGCTCAAGATCAGCAAGGCGATTGTACCCATCCCAGTCAATATGGTCGCCAGATGCATCGTAACAAGCCAGTAACGCAAGAGAGATTTCTTTCTAATCGATTATACCCAGTTATTATTGCTCGGCGGGCTCCGATTTCCAGCTCGTGAGACCGTTCAGATCGCTGGATTGGATGTTACCGGGCCTGGGCTCTTCACGCCAGGCTTGATCTCCATCATTCATTAGCGCGGCGGCACAACCTCCATCATACGCAACGGCAATGGCCAAGTGTGATGGGCACATTCACAAACCGCACGCTTCCTCCGACTGACCATTTCATCGTACAACATTGTGAGGGGCTGCTGTATGAATTAAGAGATTCTGAACCATTACATGTCGTGACCCGTGTACTGTGGAGTAGTTCTCGGAACCGTGTCCGCGAAGTGGATCTTAGTGAGGCTGTCAACTTGGTCTGGAAAGCTTAAGAGGCTCAGCAGTCGGCCCGCTGCCTGTGAAACTTGCGGACCAAAGCGACGTTGGAGATCTCAAATTCTTTGCCCGAGCAGAGCAAAGTCGGTGAAGTCGTCAGGAAAAAGTGGAGGTCTTGGTGCGTGATCCTGCTTGCGGAGAAAAAGTGGACCTGGCTCGTACAAGCTCCAAAAGTCAGTAAGCGATATTGGTGCGTTGTTGGTTGTCGTGATCGAGTAGTTGTATTGCTGATTCCGCGTTGGGCCAATGGGCCGTTGTCGGAGACGTATTCAAAATGGTGACAGGTCGCTCCCTTGCCGTATCCTTCGCATGAATCGCTCAAATTCTCTGATGCGCGCACTAGACAGAACACAATGCTTCCTGATCTGGAGATTGCCTGCTTTGCGTTGTCGGGGCTAATGGCGATACGAGCAGACGGCCTAAGGGTTAGGCTACACTTGTTCCATCTTTTCAAAGACCAGAAGCTGTGTCAAAGAAGTGGGTGCTCGACGGCATCCGTGTAGAGTTGATCGCTCCGTTGTAACCCTCATGTTCTGAAATCTTTGGGACTGCAGGCTCACAAATAAGTAGCCAAGACTCGCGAGAAGCTGTTCAGTGAATGACGTCTGGTGAAAAGTTGGACTCGTACAGATGATTCAGAAGTAGACAGCAAGCTTCTTCTTTCCCAGAAGCTCCCATCACTCCTATCGGAAGCTGTATGTATTCACGCCACTCGGATCGGAGATTGTGCCAGATGTCGTAGATCGAAGAATCGCCTACTCCAGTGAGCCACCAGAAGTTATCAGCCAGTTTCAAGAATGCAGCATAATGCGCGAGGATTACCATGGCACGAGGCTTTTCTGTACGGGCGAGGGCCATGAATTCCGCAGGCAGAAGAGTGAGCCACGTGGCGATTCGCATTACCATCTTGTTGTCGATACCGTATTCAAGAAGGTGGAGGTAAAGGGAGCCCAGACATCGCAGCGCCTCGTGATATGTACGCAAATCTGAGGTTTCTTCGTCGTCTGCGCCCATGCGAGAGAACATTGTGAGCAGTTCTGTGGGGACAATCGCCGACGTGGCGTGTGTTTGGACTTCAGGCCTCGAAAACAAAGCACTGAGCCCGCTGGATTCGATGCACTCGGAGCCGGTAATGTTGAATACAGAAGAAAGTCCACGCCACATCAACATCCAGTCGACAAGCAGCAGTCTCGGTTCTCCGGTCCTGCGAAGCGTGGGAGATGCAAGAATAGACAAAAGCAGCGCATTTGCAAGGAGGGCGCCGTGTTGTTGTGGACGTACCTCGCCGATCGCTTTGCGGTGACCCTCGAAAGCCATGCCACAGTATCGTAGAGACCTTCTGGCTTCAACATCCTGCCCGAAACTCCGCATATGCAGACTGGCCAGAGCTAGGAGAGTGTTCATCAAGAATGGCGACTCGAATGCGGACTGCACGACTGCATTTTGGAGAGTGTCTTGGAGAGGCTTCTGATCAGCCCCTTCACCCGTGAAGGATTGGCATGTGGCTGAGGTGTAGAACCATAGGACTTTCATGTCTACGTAGTCAACAGGTCCGAAGTATGCTGTACTCAGAGCATTGGCGTAGGGTGCATTGTTGCCACTGTCTGGTCTGCGTGCGACAGCATCGACTTTACTGACTGAGAGGCCTGTCGAAGTCTCCGGATTCCCCTTACGTGAGATAGCGACGGCAGTGCTAGAGGGAACATTCTGACTCAAGTGATATTCACAGTTGGCGTTGCGTAGTCGACAACTTCCACAGGTCGGACGTGTCTCGTCGCATTTCACCTTCCGTTTCTTACAGGCAGTGCAGCCTAGCCTGGATTTGTTGTGAGGCCGGAGAGTTCGAAATGGTCTGTCAGTAGCAGATTGTTCTCGACTGTCATCCGCCATGTCACGCGGAGGCCCAGAAAGTGATGTCCTTGCACTTGTAATTCATGGACCCACGATGGTCTTCGTGGTACCATACCGCTGTCATCGCCGGCTAAAATTCGGGAGATTCGGGGGCTGATTTGTACGTCGTCATGATTGTCATCAAGGAACATTGAATCCTTCCAATTGCCAGAACCACAACGATGATTTCCATAAACATGTTTCTATAGCTGTACTGTGACGACCTCCTATCACGACCGCTCACTGACATTCTCAAGACTTCATCTGAGTCAGCATACATTAGAGCTAATCGGCAGCATTATCCTAACATATCTCGATATCATTCCGGGCCACGGTCAACTCGAAGTCTGCTTGCGTCTGAACGCAGCCATGTTGACATCTAGGGTCAGTACGATCTCCTAGAGATGATGTCTAGCCGCAATCATTTTAAATCTTCCATTTAAATCAGTACTTTACGACAACTGTCAGGCCTCAAAAATGAGAAACTGCCCCTGGTCATTCGTGAGGTGGCTTGTGCTTCGGATTCGGATTCCTCCGAATGTACCGTAAATCAGTACCTTCTTCCTCGCTTTCGGACTCATCCACATATTTTCATCGAATCGGCGGTCAAGTACTATCGACTTAGAGCGGCTTGCTCATCTCACACGACTGTAGAATCATGCGAAGTATATAATGGCAGCATGTAGAGCAGGATGAATTATGCTTCTCTCGCACCACTTACAAGCGCGCCAGGCTAACAACTTCAACAACATAAAGCCATCATACTCTGGTCCCTTGGGAGCCTGGCTCATCTTTCAACAATATGGTGAACATGGACACGGTTCATGCCGTCAATCAAGATCTCGTGCGACGGCAATCTCTGGTTGCAGTCTTTGCCGGAGGTTCTGGGGGGATCGGGGCACTGAGTCTCAAGGCTCTGGCATCCACAGTTGGCAAGCACCAGGGTAAAGGCTTGCGAGCGTATATCATTGGTCGTGATGCTTCTGCTGCGCAAGATGTCATAAATGAGTGTCGAGAGCTTTGTCCGACTGGACAGTACCACTTCATTAGGATCAGCGACTACGCACTGATCAAAGATGTCGATGCGGCCTGCGAGGAGCTCATCCAAGCAGAAACCCGGAACGCTGCTCCCACAAGTGAGCGTGCCCGAATTGACTACCTGATGCTGTCGCACGGTGGACCCCTCTTTCTTCCTAGACAAGGTCTGTTTGATGAGCCAACGGATTCGTAGTTTCGATTTACTGACTCTCGTAGACACTGCGGAGGGCATCGATGGAACCATGGCTCGCTTCCACTACAGCCGAATGGCTTCCATTACGAAACTGCTGCCACTTCTGCTCGAATCCTCATTGCCCGCCACAATTGTCTCTGTTTATGCCGCGGGTATGGAAGCAAAATTGTACGCCGAAGACTTGTCGCTGCGACAGCCATCCCATTACAGCTACTTCCAAGCGCGATCGCACATCGTATACATGCACACTTGCTTCTTCGAGGAGCTGGCCAAGCGAAATCCGGGACGACTGCGCCTCGTCCACATCTTCCCTGGGCTCGTGGTGCATAAAGGCATGTACAGCACAGACAATCCTTGGTGGTTGCGCTTTGTGTTTACGAAAGTCTTGCCGTTTTTTGGCATGAATCAGGAACTTGGAGAGGTTGGACACAGGATGATCGCACTGGCTTCAACAAACACCTACCCAGCACTAAAGCTACCCGGCGAAACCGTAAACTCAAAGGGTGCCGTCGAAGGGACTGATGGAGTATCTGGAAGTGGCGCGTACGCACTGAATGAGAAAGGCGAGAGCGCATACCCTGCGAAACGGTATGGGCGTCTGGACAAGCAGGAGCTGAGAGGAAAGGTTTGGAACCACACCAATCTGGCATTGAAGCAGATTCGGGCGGGAGGTAAATTCGAAGATTGATGTGGTTTGACTGCCGTCTCATTTGATCTTGTCTAGTCGCAGATTGATCTGTGGAAGAGTGTAGAACACATTTACTTCATCGCCAACGTTGTTTATGCGGCGCGAAGACGTTTGTCGACAGTCAAAGTCAAAAGTAATCCGTACTGTCGTTGTGATGAGTAAGAGGTGTGGCCGGAGTGGTCAGGCATTGCCCTCCGAAGTCGCCTGGCTGGCTGAACCCCACACACGTCACATCTCGAATCTCGAGATTTTGAGGTTTGGTCATCGGAAGCGATCAATGCCATCCTGACAACCAAGTCACCCAGCAACAACCAGACCATATCCGCAGTTGGCCTTTCTACATACTGGATCCAGGAACAAGTCTTTCGAATTCACAGATATCCCGCGTCCGCGCGCCCTCACAAGCAAAGATGCCCTCCATCTCCCCACTAGCAACCCTCACCCCACCCTCCAACTCGCGCGCCTGGTCGAGCCAACCGCACCCGCACCTCCCCATCGTCGCCACCGCCTGCTCAGACAAGACCGTGCGCGTCTACTCGCTCACCAACTTCGCACAGCAGTCCACCATCGCTGGCGGCCACAAACGCTCCATCCGCTCATGCGCCTGGAAACCCAACAGCGTCGGCGAGAGCGTGCTAGCAACAGGCAGCTTCGACGCGAGCGCAGGCATCTGGCGGCGATGGGAGGAGGGCGCTGGGAGGGGTGAGGCTGCGAGGGAGGTGGATTTCACTAGTGGGCTTGCGGGCGGTGATGGCGCGGCGGAGGATGAGGAGGAGGAATGGAGGTTTGCTGTAGTTCTGGACGGACACGATTCGGAGATCAAGAGTTTGGGGTTTGCGCCTACGGCTCCGCTGCTTGCGACTTGCAGTCGCGATAAGAGCGTGTGGATTTGGGAGGAGCTGGAAGATGACAACTTTGAGACGGTCGCTGTGCTGCAGGAGCATGAGGGCGATGTAAAGTGTGTTGCGTGGAGTCCTGTGGAGGAGCTGCTTGCGAGTGGAAGCTATGATGATGAGATCCGGCTCTGGAGAGAAGACGTGGACGACTGGGCGTGTTGTACTGTGCTCAAAGGGCACGGAGGGACAGTTTGGTGGGTTGAGTTCGAGGGTGCGGAGACAGTGGGTGCCCTGGCGAAGACAGAAGGCCTCAACGACACACAAAAAGCACTGCTTGAGTCAAGAGAACAGGCTGGACCTCGATTGGCGAGCTGCTCAGACGACATGACAATCCGGATCTGGAGGAGAATCCCCAAAGACAAGCCTGCAGAGCCTACAGGCCAGGGCAAAATGCCGACCATCTGGAAGAACAAGGATTTCGACGAGGAGTGGGTGCAAGAAGTGAAATTGCCACAGGTTCATGAGCGAGCTGTGTACGCTCTCAGCTGGAGCAAGAAGACGGGCAGAATCGTGAGCACAGGCAGCGATGGAAAGATTGTGGTTTACGAGGAGCGATGGTTAGCAGGTGCCAATGCCGACGTGGAGACGAAGGATGCGTCTGAAGGAAATGAGGAAGCAGAAAAGACCCAATCACCTGTGACCGAATGGGTGGTAGTGGCCGTGGCGGAGAACGCACACGATGTGTTCGAAGTCAACCACGCTGTATGGGCGCCGCGTGCCGACAAAGATAAGCGCTTTGACAGTGAGGAGGTCATTGTGACTACTGGCGATGATGGTGAGGTCAAGGTTTGGACACTGGACGAGTAAATGAACAATGCTAAGAGCAGGTGCTTCGGGAACTTTTGGCATTAACGATAGAAGATACATGAGTACAGCGAACAATCGTACTCGAATAGATCACGACCACCACCTTCTTACCACCTACCATCCTCACCTTCACTTGCGATTTGATTTTCTGACGCTTCACATGCTTTGGATCGTCTTACAGCGCGGGCGTGGCCCGAAAGAGTGTATGTAGGCGTGCTGTAATTGGCTGACGACCAAAATTGCATTTGAAGGAGACATGAACGTGCTACCTAGGACTTGGACTAGTATGACGCGAGGTCAGTTCGCGCAAATACAACCGCGCGTACATCAGCATTACCTTCTCACCACCAACCAAATCTACAACCACATAACTTGCACCTGGTCTTCGCGAATCTACCCATCAATCGTCAAAAATGGACGATCCGGGATGCCAAACGGCGGCTCCAGGAGCATCTGGCCTGGAGAGCGGTGCAGCATCTTTGTCCTCGGTGGCTCACTCGCCACTGTTCAAACTCCCCAGAGAGCTCCGCGACTACAACGTCTACGAATACGCATTCCGCACCCCTCCCCACCAGCGCACTATCACCAAGGCTGGAGGTATCCATGAGCCAGTGCTGCTCTTTACTTGCAAGATTGTCAGGCAGGAGGCAGGCCTGCTTTTCTATGGTCGCCAAAGACTCGTCCTTGTCATCGACTCGTACGATCCTGCCGTCATGATGCTCTGGCGCCTGACGAAGGAGCAGTTCGTACGCGCTTTTGGCCTGACATCTTCGAGCTTACGCAACTACCGCCACATTGGGCCCAGGAACTGGAATAACTTGAAGATGATGCTCCGATTCCATCTTGCTGGAAAGATCGCCTCCTTGTATAGGAGTGTGTCGGGCTCTCCGACATGCAAGGATGAGGGGCTGTTTGTAGCTGGACTGTTCAAAGCAGTGCGAGGAGCTGGCCATGGGACAGAGTGGAGGCTGTATTCGATATGCTGCGTCCCGGGCCGGTCAAATTGCACAGCGAATGGGCACTTCAGCACCCAGCTGCATACGGGTAGGCGGAATTCCAGCGAACGAACTTGCCGTAGCTGTGCTGACTCTCCCAGTCATCAATCCATATGCACTTTGCTCGAAAGCGCACGCCTCGAGCATCTGGCGCTCTCAAGTGCCAAGGAACGTCTGACCACAGAGGCATAGCTTGACTTCGTGCTGGTCGTAAGAACGTACGAGCTGCTCGGGCGGACTACAATCTTGGCAATCAACAGACCAAGGGAGAAGTCATGAGCGAAAGCAAAGCCCCGAAGTGAACCTCACGAAAAAAAAAAAAATTGGCCATATATCAACGGTCGCTACAACGGAAGTTTGATACAGTGTTGAAGCACTCTGTAACATTGTCTTCATGGTATGAAAACAGGCTAGGAATGTCCCATGCCAAGCGTTTTCCCAAGTTCCACTCTGATACCTAGATCCCATCTGTCCTGGCTCAATTCACAGAGGTATGGCCTACCCAATGATATTGTCGCTGACAGCAGTGATAACCCAAAATGAAAACTCTCAACCGATCGACGAGCCTCCACATCTCTGTATCATAACGACAACAAACCGCTGCATTCGCCAGTGCACCTCCGAACATCCCAGAGATCAATGTTTTCTATAATCCTACAATCCTCATATCTCGCTCACCCCTCACATCATCGCCTCATGCACCACGCCCATCAGCGAGTTCACATCCGCCTTAGCAATCTTCTGAACCCCAGGCTTCTGGCGAAATACCTCCACAGCCGGCTCCAACGCCTCTCCCACAGCCTTGAACACCGGAACCCAGACGTTGGACTTGTAGTCCTGGTACTCGTGCGTGATCGCCGACTTCGTCATCCCAGTCAAGTCCACAGTCCAGGTCGCGAAAGGAACAACGTTGTCTCTGGCATCCAGCTCCGGCTTCTACAGCTGGATCTTGATGTGTTTGATTTCGGCGAAGTCCTGGTCGCTGATGCGCTTGAGCAGGGCCTCGGTCTTCTTGCAGGTTGTGGTTCGTAAGTGTCCACTGCGTCTTCCGTAGAGAATCTCGGGCGTACGCAAGTTCGTGACGAAGCCCAGTGTGAAGGTGGAATGCGAGTAGTAGGCCGGTGCCGCCTCGTTGCGGGCTTGATGCGAGGCAACGATGAGCGGTGGCTGGTGAGGCAGCAGTAGCAGATCCCCAAGGCTCTCGAAGTACTTCTCGTAGACATTCGTGCGCAGCTCCGCAGGCAGCTGGAAGAACTTGATGAAATTGACATTTTCGTCTACCTTCTCGAGCTCGGCGATCAGAGACGCCTTCCTGACGGCGCTTTTGGGGATGTCGATGTTTCTGGCGCGGTTGAGCTCTTTGAGCTCTTTGACCTTGTTATCTGGCTCGCGATCGTCCAGGAGGTCGAGGTCGCGCTTGATGTAGACCATCGTTCCAGGCGGTGTTTGTGTTGTTTGTATTTGATGTTGCTGTGTATGTGTGTGAATGTCGATAGCTGTTACGCGATCGATAGAGTCGATGTGTGAGTGGGTGTTGCTTGGAAATCAGCTGTAGGAGCGTGCAGCGAATGGGCATTAGTACCCACGATATATGAACGATAAGCATCAAGCATAATGCCTTTCCCTGTGACCTGACGTGTTATGTGATATGTGAATCGCTACGTCGACAGTATCGCCCAACCAGATCGTTCCATCGCTTGATCAATGTCATTGTCAATCGATGTGCCTCTTCACTTTTTCTCTCAAAAAATGCTAGCAGTAAATTATCAGATTCGTCTTACGAAAGCATCGCGCTGATTCGATGGCATTTATCTAGACGTAAGATGTTGCCGATATAACGGATCATTCGCGGTAAACCGCTAGCTAAGCCTTGCAGGATTATCCCGTTGATCGTTGTCAAAGAGCCATATGCGATCAAATTGGGCTCCGTAGGCACTACCAGATACTCAATACATCATACATCACATCAATATGTATCGCCCCATTGTGTGCTTGTTTAGCATATGCTTGTTCAAGGAACAACAAAGACGTAGTACTGCCTGAGCGACTTTGACAAAGGCTTGCAATGGGGATGAACGTCGACTCGCGAGGCCACGTAGTGACACGTAGATACTCGGCAATGACTTTGTGCGTGACTTAATTCCTGCCAGATCGATCATACCATTCAATAGGGCTTCGAACCAAGTCTCATGTGGTCGCGATCCTTGAGAGATGTGGTCTTGCATGTCTGTTGGTCCAGAGTTATTCTAGGGTTAGGGTATTGGGGTCAGACTGTCGTCGGTTTTCTTACCAGAGACACGATATGTGCTCGCTATGCTACTATTTTGATGCATCAAAGAAATAGGTATCAGGCCTTGAGAGCTATCATTTATCTGCATGTGCTCCTAATGTTCGATCGTATGCTTTCAGAGCGTTGACATGCTGTTTTGGCTTCCTTTCGAATCTTCACGTCAACCTAGCAATAGAGCATCCCCAAAGCCTGGACACATTGTGCAACAATCGTCCACACTGTAAACAGAAACACTTCGATCCATGCACATTCTGATTCGTCGCAAAAATGCCAGTTCAACGACACTCGACAATTGACGGTCACTTAAGGAGCCACAAGCACTATCTCTCACATGACCGAGATGGTCATTGGAAATGAATGCAAGCATTTAGATGGGGACCTCAGCCTGCGACCAGCCCCTACAACATGGTCTACGAGTACCAAGCGTTAGACCATATCTATAACAAAAGTGCAAAAGAAGACGCACCTTTGGAGGTGATGAGGTCTTGATCGACGCAGGGATCGAACCTGCAATCTCTTGATTCGTAGTCAAGCGCCTTGCCATTGGGCCAGCCGACCTATTTCATGTTGGCAATTCCAGCTAAATCAACTATAATCGCAGTGTCTAATGTGTAGCTCAGCATCAATCCAATCTGAAACACTGACAGTCTGCCCTTCAAACCTCCAACCCCTTGACACAAGATCCCCAGGCAAGACTCCGGAGCGTGTCGCAATAACAACGATTCAAGGGTCACCCTGTGACGTCGAACGATGATGGAACGATCCTTGGAAGAAAAACCATACAGCGCTAGGGTCCTTGTTCCATCCCTGACCTCGTCGTCATTACGGTCATAATCACAAGTGAAAGGGTCATGGTTGTTTCAGACCGCCACCCAGGAGTCAGCGAGGCCAAATAGTAGTTTCTTTGCGGGAGCAAAGGGTCGCTTAGTTGGCTTAGGTAAGACTTGGGGGCTAACTCGAAAGACAAATACCACGCAAACGCCAGTGGCACGAACCGCAAGAGTGAAGGCCGTCGGGACGCGAGGTCCGAGACGATCGACACAAATGCCGCTGTACAGTCACGCAGCAGCGAATCTGAGGAGCGTCGGGATTTGGAAAGAGTGCCAGGTACCGAGATGCAATAGCAAAGCCTGTTATCATCTTCGATGCCTTCCAGACTCATCGCGATGGTTTCTGCCGTTCATGCCTGATTGGGGACCGTACGCGAGCACGCAGATGCAGACGGCTGAGTGCTCATCACAAACATAGCGAAGTCGTCGTCCAGTCTGAGACATGCGCAGGAGGCAGTTTGATTGTTGATGCTATGCGGTTACCGGGTCCCAGCCTGCTCCTATTCTGGGACGGCGTCTGCTCCTCGGGCGGCGAGCGGTGGTTGCGCAACCTCGTGGGCGAGGGCTAACAACGGATGTCGCCGGCGAGCTGTACCTGCGTGGGCTGAGACAGGGGAGTGCAACAAGTGCAAGACCTCACCTCGCCCATCGGCCCCAACTGCCAATTTCCGCTTTCAATCAGGCGCGCCGCCAGCGCACTCGAAAAGAGTCGACACCCTTCTGCCTGCGTTTGCTGTTGCGAATCCATCCCGCGCAGCCGCGTAGATGGGAAACGGTGCGCTATGCCCCTTTGGCATGCACCAAGCGAAAGGTATCACCCTCGTACCCTGATAGAGGTCTTGCAGCCCTGGGCGTGGAGGCGTGGCATTTCCCGTTCCTGTCACTTGGTACCTTTGGCAACTTCCTAGCAGCGATCATGAGATGGGAAAATGGGTATCGGGGACAATGATCCGCAGGATTTCGCTGCCGCTGCAAGCCACCGCTGACTCGAGGCCAGCATACAGCCAGCCACGGTACCGCACGTCGGGCACGCCGCGCTGCCCTCGTTGCTATGTAGAGTATATTGATTTTGCGCTGGGCGGCGACGAGGGAGGAAGGAAGCGAAGCCCAATGTCGCGGTCGCGCGCCGATTCACAGCCATCTCTAATGCTCGATGGTGAGGTCTAGCGAACCGGTGATATTCCAGGCACAGTGCGCAGTGTAGCGCCGTACACACGCATTGGCCGCGTTTTTTCCCTTTTTTTCCCTTTTTTTCACAGGCTGGCGCTGGCGTCTCAGATCTTTGAGACAGCTCTAGCTCGCTCTCAAGCGCTCACTCTGATTTAGACTCTCCTCATCTCGCCATCCGTGCCCTCGCACCAGCTATCCGGACGGGCGGCCACGTGCGCGCTTCAGATTTGGCGGTACCGCTGCCAGGTACAGCTGCCAGTTATCCAGCCAACGGGCCCCCCGAGCAGGCGTTCGCATCTAAACGCCTCTCCCGCCGTTGTCTCAGGCTCCTGTGGCTGTCTGGCACTCTAGCCCTTGATCGCATCAGGACAAGCAGATTCCAGAGCAAGCCATCGAGGCGCCAGCCCTCTTTGCGACGCTGCTCGAGCCATTGCCGTACTTTCCGATTGGGCGCCGTGGTTTGTTCTGTTATGCCTTGCCATGTCATAACAGGTCAGGATCATGCTCGGCAGTGCCCTCGACCCATGCCTGCGTAGTCTATCTGTCAGCCTAGAGCACAGAAGCTGGGGCCCTGCCAGCCTGATGGCATACTGGGGACGGGCGCGCGTTTAGCTAGGGTCATCCCGACATGTCTTAAATGTACTGGGTGCTTGGACGGCGTGAGTGTATATCATGAGGCAGACCCTCGTGAGTCGTGAGTTTCCTGTTTTTCTTGCCATCTGACGACATCCGAAGCACAACGCTCTCCCATCATCATCATCACGCTCCTTCAGCAAACATCCACTCCTTATAACCACCAACAAAGTCTATCTACCGACTAACTCATACCATCTCGAGTACAACATCACCACCGACATATCAAACGACGTCGACGGAGCTGCTACATCAATCACATAGCGACCACGACGACAAGAGTTGCATCAATCCACGACTACGACGTTGAAAGCAACCACGAACACGAAAGCATCACTCGACACTCACATCAGCATACATCAGCATCAGTCCGCAATGGATCACCTTTGCCCTCGTCTTTCCTTCCCTCTGGCACCCTGCATGTCCTGCCTCTCAGGATCGCCAACCTCTACCCCCGTCACGACACCTACCACCATCAAAGCCACCAAGAGCACCAACTTCATCCAGTCCATGGTCTTCCCAGTCCCACCCAAGTCTCCACGTACATCACCCAAGTCATCTCCACGCTCTAAGCAGAACGACAAGCGATCTCGCCGGCCCAAATTGAGCGTCCAGACTCGTCTCTCAACCATCCCGCAAAGTCAGGTCATGAGCGAATTGCAGCTTAGTCTTGCAGCGTTTGTCATCGGTCAATCCAACACAAGCCAAGCACCAGCGCCTTCTCAGCCTTTGCCTGCTTTGTCGGTTCGCGCGATGAGAAAGGACTCTGCGACAGCGCCATGGCTCCAGCCTATCGAGCAGGTGCGCAACACCTGAAGTGATGATGAATGCAGACCTAGTCAATGCGACGCATACATCATCGTTCGTTGCTATCGATGGCTTTTCAGTATCTCATCACTCCATTCAAGCTCGAGTGTTGCGAGGCACAGCAGGACTGGCCTCCTCCACTCAGAAACTAGGAAGGCGACAGTACCGCCTGCACTCCACTTCACCACCGCACATTGTCTGACTCCCAATTGGAAGCTCGACTGCTCAATTTGCAAACAACCCAAATCCGTGGCAATATATTTTCGCCACCCACACGGCCGAGAAATCATCTCCTTCTAGTGTAACGTCCTGGCAGACAGCCCTTCAGCAAGAGACAACACGCACAGGCCCGGATTGCCGGCGCCTCACACCTTCTTCTCTCCTTCCTCGCCTTTTCTACTGCTTGTTATCCACATTGGATTCGGCAGCACATCCTCCGCGTGTGGATTTATGCAGGCGAATGCGCTCCTGTCGCTACTACTACTACCACTGCTTGCTACTGCATTGCAACCTTGCAGTCCATACTACATATAACTTAATTCTTTACTATACATAATTTACTGTCACGTATCATGGAAAGCAAATACCCTACCTTCATCACATCCATTCCTGTTGCCATCGTTTCACGATTCCACGCGAGCATGCTCACAATTTTCTTCTTTTACTTCCACGATTACTCCCATTGCAAAGAAAACTGCAAACAAGCCATCCTAGTGTCGGACGCCTGTCAACGGAGATGAAGCAGAAGATTGGATGGTATGTCGCGTGACCTTGGTGCTTATTCCCGCCCGGTGCGTGATGCGGAGGCAATTTCCATCGTCGCAGGCTGAGACCCTGAAAATGTCCGGGACTTAAGAGGCAGCTAAAATCAGCACAAACAAACGCCTGTGCTAGCTAGCACCACCAGACATTTCGCATTTCGGACCGTCTCAGCTCGGAGATCGTATTCTAACAGCCACTAGAGACAAGTTTTTCTTTTCTTTTCTTTGCTTTTCTTTTCTTTAAGTAACGTGATAACAGTTTGGCACATGGTATTGTGACTGCCTCGGGCTAACGGGCGCAGGCGCGAAGAAGCAGAAGAATTCGGCGGCATGTGAAAGGCAAAAGAAGCAAATAGAGTTTAGCGGGTGGACTCGGAGCACGGTGCTCTCGCTTAGAGATTCTCGCAACACTCACTCACGCATTTGCCTCCCTTGTTTCCTATCATCGCTGTCTCATCAACCACCATCCATACCCACGCCGTCACGACTAACCACGACCGCCACGCGCACACCCAGCATCAAAGCGAACACACTCGCCGATTGCGGCCCGCCTATACTCCCACCACGACTGCACCCTGATTACGCGACGCTCCGCCCTAGGCCTCGCGCCGACCATCTCCTGCGACCAGACATCTAGCCCCGGTGACGACCAGCAGCTCTCGCGCCTATACCATTCTTGTAGCCCGCTTTCTTCAAAATGAAGCTCTTCTCCGCCCGCCACGAGTACAACTACTCATGGGAAGAAGTGTCCACAAACAACTGGCGCAAGTACTGCCCTTGGAACGACAAGGCCGAGCATGTCATCGGAGTTGATGTACTGAACCGCTCGCTTGACCACGAGACCGGAATCGTAAGTTGTACCAATATTTGCCTACCAAGTCCAAGTCCGAGGACTCCGCTGAAACATCCGCTCCAGCTTCGCACCGAGCGCCTCATCACATGCAAGCAGGCTTTGCCCACTTGGCTCAAATCCTTCTTCGGCTCCAATGAAACCAGCCTCGTCTACGAAGTTTCCTACGTCAATCCGCGCGAGAAATCCGTCACAATGTGCTCCCAAAACCTGACCTGGAGCGAGCTTCTATCCGTGCAAGAGACCGTCCGCTACACTGCTGCCAACGCTCCGGGTAAAACCATCTTCGACCAGACGGCCAAAGTCATTGCGATGTGCGGCGGCTGGCAGAAGATCAAGAACTCCATCGAGGAAGTCACCGTGGACAGGTTCAGCAAGAACGCGGCTAAGGGTCGCGAAGGCTTCGAGAGAGTGCTCGCTATTTCGAGGGAAGTCTTTGCGGAGCAGAGGAGGCAGCAGAAGGCGGCGCTTTGAGCGAACAATCCACCTACGTGGGCGACGATACACTTTTTGTGACTGAAACTTTATGTCTGCGTTTTGAGCGAGCGGGCATGAGGCGGCGTTGGGATTTTGCTTGATGATTTTCATTCCACTGGCCTGGATATCCTTCTTTTCGGGAGCGAAGGGCCTACGAAAAAAAGCGGATGTTTGCTTCTCTTATACATTCGCGAGCGAGCGAGCGAGCGTGCGTGGAAGGATGCACTGCACGCTTGTCATAGACTTTTGAGGTTGCGAGACTTACAGAATACACTACTCCTTCTCTTTTTGGGGCGACGAAGACGAAGACGAAGACGACGCTATATACGAAGGATCAACACCTAGATTTATATTGTATATTCTATAGATCGAGATCAGCTTCACTTGTGCCTTCTTCATGATGGTCTGCTTCAATCACTCATATTAGCCTGACCATTGACGGTTTTGGATACTGACTTGGTCGACTCTGCTTCCTTTTGAAGGAGGACTTTGATAACAGCTTGTTCTAGCATGCAGGTCTTCACATACAGCAAGACCGGGATCCAAACTGCTGCACGACATTTGATCTAACATTTTCCTTTGGCCCACATCAGTCCAGGTAGGCATGGCATCTCGTTAGCAACTATGGTGATGCTTCGATACTTGCTCGTTGGCCCGGGCTACGAAAGCTCTGAGCTAATGCCTGTTGCCCAGCGGAGCTGAACTTAACGTATCGCCCCCGCGTGATGAACCTCGATAGAACGAGTGGGTATTCTGAAGCTCTTAGGGTTGTTTCTGTGCATCAGTATCGTGTTGTGCAGCGTGTGCAGCGAGTGCTGTGTTCCGACGATCTCTCCCCGGCGCGCTGAATATCTAGACTGGTTCCTGGTGTGGAATACCAGGTGACTCAGAACATTACTTCATGTTGGTGTTGCTGTTTTCAATTGCCGGTACAGCGTTACAGTGTGACTCTTGGACTTCCAAGGATTCCTTTGGACCAAAGGACGGTGTTCTTGAGCTGCCGAACGTCGTACCGCCTGCGCCTGCCCGATTCGGTTTCGGATATCGTGTTTAGGGTTTGATCCTGCATTGCCTTGAAGACGAAGGATTGTAATATGTGAAGTTGGCATGAGGGAAAGGTGAGAAAAAAGAGGTCTATCGTCCGCGAATATGATGTGGTGGAAAGGAGTTGGCTGCCTTCGTGTTGTCACTAAAGGATTTGACAAAACCAGTTGACACTGGATATGTACAGGCCGCAACTTGGTTATTGCAGCAGCTAAGGTAGCCGAGCGTTCATATGGCATCCAAACCCTCGGCGCTCGGATGCTCTTATCACACCAACCACACATCTACCAGGATGGTACTCAGCATGAGCGCCCAGCTTCTAGCAATCACACAGGACTTGCATCGCAACCTCCTGAACTGATCACAAGGCACCCATCGCCCTCGTGCCACGCAAAAGCCCCGACATCCTGATCGCGTGGTATCGTGGATAGGAGCTGCGCTGACCAGAAGCGTCGACAACAAGCTTTGCTCGAGCGCACTTATCTGCGGGGTACATGCATACCTGTGGAGCCATGTGGTACCTGTACCGTTAGCCGTACAACTTTGCCCTGCTTTGCGATACGATATGATGCGTTATCGGGAAGATAGGGCCAGACGATCGCAACCGCTTCGCTCAGCTTTGGCTGGGCTGGACTTGCCGCTTGCAGAGCGTGCGTTTTGCGGTGAAGGCTGTTACGTACGTGCTGTCGCAGTCCCTCCGGTGGGATGTAGGAGGTGCAGTATATAAGATGGCGTCGCTTCGGACGATGAGCGATGCCTGGGAGTTCTGCGCGTTTCAGCTCGAGAGAATACCGTTTCGTGTGCTGCTTGCAGTGAGAAGAGAACTTATAGTTCTTGCCAGTGAACTCTGGGTCTTTGGAGCTGGCACGCAACTAAACTTTCTCTCTAATCCTCTGGCAATATGCCTCGTCTATCGACTCTGCTGCACGCCCTCGTTGCTATCGGAACAACATGGGCTGCTACACTTCCCTATGAACAAGAGCCCGTCGCCACCGCCGACGTGGTCATCATCGGCGCAGGCATTTCTGGCATCGCTGTGGCACGGGAGCTTGCTCTTGAGCACAACATCACCGATTTCCTGATTCTCGAAGCGCGACCCATCGTTGGCGGACGAGCTTATTCCGAGAGCCTCACAAATCCTAAGACGGGCCATGTGACGAAAGTGGAGAAAGGATGCAACTGGATCCAAGGCCCAAGGCGAGCCAATATCACGAAGCTCGCGAAGAAGTACGGTCTGAAAACCACAGCGCAGGACTACGAGGACCGAGTCTGGTTTGATGGAAGGAGGGGATTGGATGCGACTGATATTGATGTTGCGCCTGGGAAGTTTGTCAATATTAGCTCGTACAGCTTCACGAAGGTCTACGATGATATTTCGGAGAAGATCCTCAACTTCATTCAGAACCGCCTTGATGACATGGAGGTCGACTTAACCGCGCGGACAGGACTCAGCATGCTGGGCTGGAGGCCAAAGACCGCTCTTGAGAGACTGTACGAGTGGGTCAATGTTGATTTCACCACCGCTCAGTCGCCAGAGGTGTGCTCTTTGTACAATGCTTTCGAGCAAGAAGACTACGAGGGCTCGGACGAGCCGGAGCAACTTGTCATCGACCAGCGAGGCTACAGGCACATTTTCGTGGAAGAGCTGAAAGCTGCTCTCGCAACACCCTCCAAGCAGGGCAACAGACTGCACGTCAACACCACAGTCCAGGAAATTGACTGGTCGTCCAGCAGCCCGCGGATCTACACAGACAAAGGCACCTTCGTCGCTCGCAAGCACGTCGTCTCGACGCTGAGTATAGGCGTACTGCAGGACGACCGAGTCACTTGGACGCCTTCTCTTCCAGAGTGGAAGCAGGAAGCGATCTTCAGCTTCGCCATGGCAGTTTACCAGAAGATCTTTCTGCTATTCGACCGCAAATTCTGGAACGATCAGCAATTCACCTACTATTCCGACCCAGAAGTCCGCGGGAGATATCCCGTCTGGCAGAATCTCAACGCCCCAGGCTTCTTCAACGGCTCGACTGAAGGCTACGTCCTCTTTAACACGCACGTCGAAGCCGAAGCCCACCGCGTCGGCCGCATGGAAGACGCCGACGTCCAGGACGAAGCAATGATCAAGCTGCGCGAAATCTACGGCGACGACATCCCCGAGCCGCTCGACATTCTGGTCCCGCGCTGGGACCAGGATCCTTTGTTCATGGGCAGCTACTCGAACTGGCCTCTTGGGCAGCTTGACCAGCATCACTGGAATCTCAAGCAGCCTGTGGGCAACAACAAGGTGTGGTTCACTGGTGAGAGCAATTCGAGGGAGATGTTTGGGTATGTTCAGGGTGCGTGGGAGGATGGCAAGGAGACTGCGGTTAAGGTGGCGGGGTGTTTGACGGGTGCGAGTTGTCCGGCTAGTCTGGTGTATGAGGATATTAAGACGTGTGCGCAGGCGAGTGCGCTTGAGAAGCGTAAGGCCAAGGCCAAGGCGAAGCGTGATGGCCACAGGTAGTGAGAAAGATCTCGTATACAGAGAGAGATATCTGTTCGGCCTCGAACATGGGAATCGTCTTGCTCTCCTAGCTCGCAGCCTAGCTTCATTCTCCATGGTGACATCTCAGTGGCAGAGCACAGTACGGACCTAGGAGCTAGATTTTGAGCCTTGTAACAATGTAATGTAGTGGTTGTCGAAACGTAACAAGCCGTCATTTCTCTCTCGTCGAAGTATGGCGAATCACGCAGCGCCCCGCCGCACTGTTCACGTGCCGTTCCCGGCGCTCTGAACCTTGTGGAGCAAACATTTGAGCCATTGAATACATACTCTCGACCTTCCATCTGCTGTCGCACCTTACTTCACGTCTTCCACAGCCTCAGCCATGCGTGGGCACACAATAAGACACGCATTGGGCGCTACGGTGAGGACAACAACTCGCAGACTCGACTTCGCAGGTAAAAGTACACGCATTTCCTTGCCCGTCAACGCGCGTTCGATCACAGCACGCTCCAAGGCTAGCAACTCGAGCTCAGGAACCAATTCGCGTACGTTGGCTATATATGCCATTGCTGGACTGGCAGGATGCTTCACACTCGCACGACTAGGCCGCAACACTCTCGCTGAGGCGCCACCAAAGGACAACGATGAGAAGCCCGAACACCGGCTGTTCAGACTGGACGAGATCAACCGCCACAACCGTGAAACTAAGGGTTACTGGGTTTATCGCGGTGACCGAGTCTACGATATCACAGACTGGGTTCCGAACCACCCGGGTGGCGATGTGATCTTGCGCGCCGTTGGCGGCAGTGTGGAGCCTTATTGGTGCGTGATCAAAACGTGTACCCCAACATGATGCCTGAGACAACACACTGACTTGAAACTCTTGCTCTGCAGGAATATCTTCACTATCCACCAGAACAAGGACGTTTACGACATACTTGAGCAGTACTTCATTGGCAAGATCGACCCTCGCGATCTTGTAGATGGCCATGCGCCGCAGGACAAAATCGACGATCCGTTTAAATCTGATCCGGCTAGGGATCCTGCTTTGGTGATTCACACGCCGAAACCGTGCAATGCCGAAACACCCGACCAAGATCTTGGGCCCTACGTGACTTCGACTGAGAAATTCTACGTTCGAAACCATCTTTGGGTGCCTAGTGTGTCGGACCCGGATAGCTATCGCCTTACCATCGAGCTCCCAGATGGTGAGGAAGCTTCGTACAGCTTGGAAGACCTACGCACGAAGTTCAAGCAAATCACCATCAACGCGACCTTGCAATGTTCTGGCAATCGTCGCGTACATATGACTCAAGGCTCGCGTTCCACGAACGGTTTGCAATGGGGCGTCGGCGCAATCAGCAACGCAGAATGGACGGGCGTCAAACTCCGTGATGTGCTTGCTGACAGCGGTTTCGCAACCACGGATATTCCAGACGATGTCAAGCACGCACAGTTCGTTGGTATGGAAGCTTACGGCGCCTCAATCCCCATTGACAAGGCTTGCGACAAGAATGGCGACGTCATGCTCGTGCACACCATGAATGGTCAAGACATCCCTCGAGATCATGGCTACCCGCTTCGTGTGCTTGTACCTGGAACCGTTGCCGCTCGCAGCGTCAAATGGATCAACAAGATCATCCTCTCCGAAGAAGAATCGACCTCTCAGTGGCAGCGACGCGACTACAAGTGTTTCGGACCAAACGAAGGCGACAAGCCAAACTGGGACGCAGCGCCAGCAATCCAAGAAACCCCGGTGCAATCCGCCATCACTTCTGTGCGCTGGCTGACCGCCGACAGGCTACGCGACAACGATCTTGCCCGCGCATACGGGCTCGAAGAAGAGTCCATTGTGCTGCAAGGCTACGCTTTCTCCGGCGGCGGGCGCGGAATCATTCGTGTCGACGTGAGCACCGACGATGGCAGGACCTGGACCCAAGCGCAACTCAAGCAGCATGAGAGCAAAGGCAGCAAGTCCTGGAGCTGGCAGCAATGGGAGCTTGCGATCCCTGCACGCAAGGCGCGAGGCTACTTCTGTGTTAAAGCTGTGGACGAGTCTTATAACACACAGCCGGAGGGCTTCGAGCCCTACTACAATTTCAGAGGAAATTTGGCGAATGGTTGGCACAGGGTGCCGGTGCATCGATCGGATAAGTAGATGTGTATTGATAGGCGAGCTTGTAAACTACTTTGTTATGTGCGCCAGCGGAGCGCGACTACCTCAACTCCAGCCAGAGCCAGAACATGAAGGAAGGTCTAGGTAGACTTCCTCATCTGCTTTGCCGAATGTGCCTTCAGATCTCCATCCACTTCTTCACACCATCACTTGAACAATCTTTAAAACAACAGCCATCAATGCGCATCGATAGAATCTCATCAATTGAGCTTACACGCACTATCCATTGATAGGAGCATATCAGCGACCGCGAGACATCAGATAAATCGGCATCGATGTACTCAGCGTCTCCTCAAGATGCCGGTCCCAGTCCCAACCTTCGCCAAGCGCAACCTTGCCACGCCCAGAACCACACCCGGCGACGAGAAAGCACGCAGCCTCCCTGTAAGAGTGTAGTAACCGATGATCACTGTTACAGGTGCGCTCAGCCACGTTGTCGCTCTAAGAAGTCTTCTATTAGACAAGGACTTCGTATTAATGCTCAATAGAACCCTCACTCAGCGGTCGAGGCATTTTAGAAACCCAGGAACAGTGCCTTGCTCGAGCCATTCACGCACAGCAGTGGCAAAAAGTTCTGGATGTTGAATAGGCCAAGCATGCGTCAGGTCCGCACTCTCGTGAGCAATGGTTTGCGGATTGGCTTGCGGACCTATAGAACACAGGCGAAGGGCAACTTCAGGACTATCTCCAAACTGTGGAAAGCCTGGACGTCCCGCGGCTACTATCAATGTCTTTGCCGGCCAAGGTGGGGGAAACTCAGTGTTGCATAAAATGGCGGCAATACAACGCCATGCTGCGAATGAAGTATCTGGCGGTGGTGTCGAAGGAGGTGTTACAGCATGGGAGGAGGCAATTAGAGACACTGCCGCCTGGCACCAATGCGAAAACCAGAACAAGCTCGCCAAAAACCGTGCGTTGATAGATGGAAACACATTGTAGCCAGTCAATAATACGTCCAGGATGAGTTCAGGATGGCGAAGTATGAAATGCATGGCGACACGGGCTCCGATGCTGAAGGCGACGATGTGGGCTCGTCCGGCTTTGGCTTTCTTACGGATGAGAAGGCTGAGTGTTGCGGCGGCTGCGTCGAGTGAGAATGTAGATATAGAAGGATCTGCGTCAGGTTGGCGAGCGGAGCCGTGACCAGGGAGGTCTGGCACTAGCAGATGGTAGTCGGTCAGGTATGGGACGGCCCCTTTCCAGTCGTCGTGGCCGCAAGATATGCCGCCGTGGATGAGGACGATTGTGACACTTGCATGTGGATGGTGCTCGCTGTAAGGAGGCACGACGATGTTGCCGTCTTCCTGCGCTGGAGAAAGCATAGCGGTCAAGTAGAGATGTAGCAATGGACGTCGTACAATATTGCTCAAAGGACATCATCCCATTACTCTTCAGACAGGTAACAGCCTGCGGGGATAGTGTTAAAGCCGAAGCAATACGCGGTTCGATTATAGCTACAAGCAATGTATTGCTTCCGTCGACCAGATTTTCAAAAATCTTGGGGGTGAGAGTTACAACGTACGTATGGCCTAAAGAGATGACTCTAGACCAAATGAAAACAATTGTTTCTGATAATGCCTCTCTCACAATACACAGAAGCCTCGATCGAACATTGAAAGTGCCCTTCGAGGGCACAGAAAGAAAGAAAAGTTGACCGTCCTTTCTGTAAAGTGTAAGGTGTCGAGTCCCAGAGATCAATCATGAATCTCAGGCAGAACGAACAACGCCCGCGCAACGCCTGAAGCTTTTCAGTAATCTTCTTGGAGCACGAGACGTCAAAGACAAACCGCTGAACATTCCCCTGCTGTCAGATGTGGAGCTTGAGAGCTCGCCCCGAACAGTTTTCCAGGTAGCTGGGGCAGATCCGGTGATGGATGATGGATTGGTATTCGCCAGCAAACTCAAAAGCATACAGTGAGCTATCTACCTGAACTTGAAGAAGTGTGCTGTGCTAACAGAATGTGCGTGTCAGTGTCCCCACAAGAGTACATATTAATCCCAGGTTACCTCACGGGTTCCGTCAATGCACAAAACTGCATGCAGCGGACGCTTTCGACTCTGATATTTTCAAGAGTATCAATGCCCTTGTAAAGAGTCCTGGAGCATCTCACGAATGGGAAAAGCCGTGGGAAATCTACTCGGGCAAAACCCAGGAGGAGCATAACGATAGGTAAGAAGCTGGAATCTTCTCGTGGCTAGGAACTTGGTGTCGAGTGTGAGTACGCATCACAGCAAAGCTACTGCTATAGTTGATACCTGTCACTTCTCCGCTCTCAATGCGCGCTCATCACACCATCCAGGAATGAGTGCACGTATACAAGCCGATCAAAACCCACGCAGCATCAACACAGGTGTCGGGCGACCACTGCGCCAACCTCCTCACGACGCATCGACTATCAACATTTCTGCAACGAAACGATCGCATCCCATCTATATGCCCATGTCACAATTGCACAGCCGCCATATAGATACAAATGGCGTGACGAAGCTTGAACTCGTCCGCTCACCTCCTAACACTCATCCCAGCCAGCCTATATCAAACCTCACATATACCCATTTCCCCAGACGTCCCTGACGATCTGCATCCTCCGCGCCAAATCCAAATACCCTGTCTCGGTCGGAAACAACAGCACTTCCTCTTCGCGCTCCGAGCACCTGGTCAAAACCGAGACATCCCACCGGCTTTCCTATATCCAAGCTCAGACACTCCCCTCCAGAGCTTGTCACCAACAAGCCATAGCCATGTTCAGCCCGAAATTGCGAGCATCCATGTCTCCTGTTCTCAACGTCACGAGGTTTGTTGCTGCTTCGCGCTTCTATCCCCAGCCGTGCCGCCACTGGTGGTGCTGCTCGAAGCTCGAGGCCCGAATGTCGCGCAACGGCTGATCGCAATGCGTCGTGTCTTGGAATAGCAACCTTCTCCTGCAGTCAGTCCGTCACTTTTGTGGCAGGCGGGCTCTGCATGTTATGGGTGACGCGTGATACTCCTGAGCGTTGTATAAGACGGCTGTATCTGCAGAACTCCTCTTGGCTTCTGTTTTCTTCTACCATCCATCCGAAGTCGAAGACAACGTTCTACAGTCGTTCCTTACTGACACCCGACGCTCTTTTATAATTTTTTTTCCGTGCTAGATCCTAGGACGTTCCCTTTCTTGACAACAAAAACAACAGAAGCTAAATAGTCAATATGAAGTTCAGCTCTTTCCTCATCTTTACGGCCGCTGGTCTGGCCATCGCCGCGCCCATCACCCCAGTAACCCCCTCCGACCTCGAGAAGAAGCTCACCATCGAGCCCGTCGAAGTCGTTAAGCGCCAGTCGACCTTGGACCCCGTCGTCGACGCAGCCCACGGCAAATTGCCCGTCCCTGTCAAGCGTGGTGTTCCCAGCGTGAGCTCTCTCGGAGGCCTCACTGGAGCTGTGCCTGGTGGTCTTCCTACCAGTGGCCTCCCCACGAAGCGTCAGCTCGGCGGCCTGATCCCCTCTAGCTCGTCCTCGGACGACGGATCTGAGGAGACTGAGCTCGAGGAGCCCAAGCTTCCTAAGGAGCCCAAGGCGCCCTCTTCCGTCACCGATGGCACCACCGAGATCAGCAACGGTTCGGAGGACACGACCAGCTCCGCCGCCAGCGCTCTCGGCGGCCTCCCCGTTGGCAAGCGTGGTGTTCCCAGCGTGAGCTCTCTCGGAGGCCTCACTGGTGGTCTTCCTACCAGTGGCCTCCCCGTTGGCAAGCGCCAGCTCGGCGGCCTGATCCCTTCTAGCTCGTCCTCGGACGACGACAGCAGCGAAACCGCCGAAGAGCCCAAAGATCCCAAGGAGCCGAAGGAGCCCAAGTCCGTCACCGACGGTACCACCGAGATCGACGACGGCGAGGAGGAGGACTCTACCAGCTCCGCCACCAGCGCCCTCGGTGGTCTCCCCATCGGCAAGCGCCAGCTTGAGGGTATCACCGAGATTCTCTCTCCCAAGCCCGCAGACGAGCCCGCGCCCGAGCCCGAAGAGGCCCCTGCTGGAGAGGAGGAGGGTGAGGATGCCACCAAAGAGGCTGAAGAGCCTGCGGAGGAGGAGGGTGAGGACGCCCCTGTCGAAGAGGAGCCCGCCGCTCCCGCCGACGAGTCCGCTCTCGGAGGCATCCTCCGCCGCCAACTCGGTGGCCTAACAAACGGCCTCATCCCCAGCTCCACCCCCAAAGACACACCCGACGCCGAGGACGCCGAAGAGGATTCCGAAACCACCATCAAGTCCCAATCCAACAACGCCGATGACGGCACCAACGGCGCTAACTCTTTCGACGGACTGCCTGAAGAAGAGACCGCTGCTGAGAAGCCTGCTGCCGAAGAAGAAGAGATCGCCGCGCCAGCCGATGCCGGACCATCCGAGCCCAAGCCTGCTGTCGTCGACGAGACTGAGACTGAGAAGACTGCTGCTGCTCCCGCTGCGAAGAATGCAACTGAGCCTGCTGCCGCGCCTGCTGCCAAGAAGGAGAAGGTTAGCGGTCTTGCGGGTCTTTTGGGAATGTAAATCCTCTCTCTGAAGATCCAACGGTATGACAGCCTGACAATTCGGCGGTTCGGCGAGAAGTTTTGGTGGGAAGCTGGTCTTCAATTAGTAGCAACATTTGGTCGTCTGTTTCAGTTCATCCTTGTATTAATAGGTGTAGACTCATCTGTACACGAATGATTTTGGGCGTATTGGTTGGACGCAAATCCAGGAATTCAATCTGTTTGCTTGCCACTTTTCTGATATTGTGAGATCTAGTACACTTTTCCAAATACAGCGACTTTACCCTTCGTAGTTCAAATGACAAAGTCTCAGTCTTCTGAATTAAATCGAATGTAGAATGAGTTCGCTATACAAAATGTGTCGTCAGCCCGCTTAGAAAAATGCTCATATGCGACGAAAAGACGCGCGCGCAATACATAAGGTAACCAAAGCAGACAAATGCCGCCTTCACTTCCCAAGAAAAACCGCTTAATTAATGCGATAGCCCCAGCCTTTGAGCTTCTGACACGCAGGCATAGGCATATCCTCCGCAGCTTGCCACTTGACTTGATCTCTGCTCCAGAAGCCTTGCGCTTCTTGGTACGCGCGTTGCTTCAATGTTCGTTCCCATTCGCATTGTGTTCCGAGTTTCTGGACGTAAGCGTTTTCGACGTGGCCGGACAAGTCTCTCCAGTTCCGGGGCGAGTAATCGGCGGTGTCTTTGGGGTTGACGTAGTAGTCTACTTTGAGTTTTGTGGAGACGTGTTTTTGGGTGTGCGGTGCGGCGTTTTCGAAGCGGACGCTTGGGTATGTTGGTGCGGCGCCCGAGAAGAGTGAGGACAGCAGAGGGATGATGAACAGGAGAAGAAGTGGCAGGAGGGATTGTAGTGCGGCCATGGGTGAGGCTGGTGGTTGGTCGGCGTGGTTGTGTGGTCTTCTTCGAGGCATGCCGCCGCCCATTTGGTGTACTCTGACTCCAGGGCCGCCGCCCATGTTGAAGACGAAGCCGTTGCCGCCTGTCGGCACACGTTAGTTGCTGAGTGAGAAATATGAGGCTTCCACTTCTATTCATACCAAATCCACCAAAAGGTCCGCCGCCGAACCCTCCACCACCCATACCACCTCCGAAGAACTGTCGGAACAGCTCCTCGGGGCTTATCTCTTCCTCGAACATGGAGCCTCCTCCACCACGAGGAGCGCGCTGTGAAGCAAATCCAGAGAACGGCGATGCGCCTGACGAGGCAGAGGCACCAGAGAACCGCGATTCAGGATCACCGCCGTACTTGTCAAACTTGGACTTCTTGTCTGGGTCAGACAACACCTGGAACGCTCGTGAGACCTCTTCGAGTTTGTCAGCCTGCGTGTTCACGCCAAACATATCCCCCAACGAATATTTCAATCACATACTCTTGAAGGCCTCGTCCGCGCCTGTGTAGCCATTCTTATCCGGATGTGTCAACAGACTCAATTTCCTGTACGCTTTCTTGATCTCCGAATCGGTGCAGACTGCCTTCTTCTCCTCGAGTCCGAGAATGTCGTAGTAATCGGTGTTGCCGCATTTCCGCACTCGTAGCACAGCAGCCTTCTGCTCTACGGTGTATGCGCGGGTCGACGATCCATCGTTGTGGGCGTGGGGATCCTTCGAAGCCATGGCTGGCCGGAGGATTAATTATGTGTAGGGCGGCTCAGGCACTTCCAGGTTGTCGCAGCGACGACGGTGCACGTATGTACGCGGTGGTCCGGAGTGATGGTTGGCAGTGTCGTATGGTGTTGCTTAGAGATTGTTGCGTGGTGGGCGTGTGGACAGCAATGCGCTCCAAAGATCAAGGGTCCCGCGCACGACACACTAACTTACAGCGGGAGTGGCACTTCCTAGAGTCCGACTTGCGATAAGTTGCAGCCACATGTCCTCATTCGTTCGCATTCGCGATAAGTCAAGTGTTTGCATTTGTTCCAACTCTCCCAAGACGTTTCCATGTTCCTTTGCACAACCCTGCCAAAGATGAGCTGTCACAATGCTGCATCGTCAATCGCATCAGCCATTCTGCGACAATAGGTCATCTGTTGTTAACAAGATGCGCTGATCAGAAGTCTCGAGCCCTTGACGATAACATGTGCTGATGGCAACACACCATGACCCGACAGTGAGCAGTGTACTCGAAAATCTTATGCGTCGATCACGGTTTGGAATATATCAATCGATGTTTGCCTTTTCGAGTACGACAGCAAGTACAGACAGGAGTATTTGACACACAGGTGCCTAAGGCAGACAAGATCGTCGAATTCGCGAACGACGTCACTTCGAAGCACGCGACAAGCTTCACATCATTAGAGGACGCCAGAGCAATCGTTGCTGGCAGTCGCTCTCACCATTCCATTGAAACACTTTTACACCCCAAACCAATCGCAACAATCTCCTAGAACAGCATGCCGATGCCAGGAAAGACCCCAGAAGAGCAGGCCAAGCAGGGCGCTCTGCAATACGCCAAAGCATGGGGCGGTACGTCTACATCCCAATCCCGAACCCAATTCCACGTCCTCAAACCCACCTCAAGACAACTGACACACATGACATAGAAAACCCCCTTCCCTCAACCCTCCTCGCAACCCTCGTCGTTGCCCAACACATGCGCCCCTTTCAAACCCTCCCCATGCTCTTCCCGCCCGTCCTGCTCTTCAGCTCCTACCTCAACGTCAACGGCTTCAAGACCGACAGCGCCGGCCTGACAGCCGCCTGGAGCGCGGCATACTTGGTTCTCGCTGGAAGGAGGAAGCAGGGCTTTGGCAGCAAGTTTGGCGTGAGAGGATTGGTGAGGGGTGCAACTGTGGGTCTTTGTGTTGCGAACGTGGTGGGTGGTGGATTGGCGTATACTTTTGGGAAGAAGGAAAAGGATGATGCGTAGATGGATCTTGGTGGGAATGGGATTAGGGGAGGTGGGGTGTGTAATGTATTATTTTTGGCCGATGGGATTGGGATTGGGAGGGAGGAAGGCATCGAGACAGACACGCGAACTGTTAAATACACTTCTGCAGATGCTATGTACATAACGATTTTCACAGCAGTCTCTGCTACTTCGCAAAAAGACCGCCATGTGCGTTCCCGGTTGCAGCACCGCATACATACAGCGAGCAAGAACTGCATATCAATAACTTGGCGAATTGGGTCACGTGGAGAACATTGCCTTTACACGCTCTTTTTAAATGCAAAGCTTCACATGTGCTTCTATGTGGAGTTTTCAGTGCTGTGTCGCCGACTGAGCGGAGCTGAGGATGTCAAGCGCAGTGAGGTGAGGTGAGATGAAGTTGAGTGGCAAGCTTGAGCACTCGACCACCACGCGCCAGACTGCGCTTTTCACACGTCCTACACCGCATTCACCATCCTACATCACATCCCACCGACCAGAGGCCGAAGAAAGTTCCCTATCGTCATCCCCGAGATCCAAGAAAATGGCGACGGTTCCTCGAACGAACCGAACACGTCATACCACAGCAACAGCCTGCAAAATGCTTTGAGCCACGACCAACTGAAGCACAACATCAAAACAACCCATAATAACCCCAAGGTTGGCCGCGTGTTTCCTTGGTGTCTCGGCGCTATTTGCTACGGCTGTTGCTCGGTGTTCTGACGACATTCGAGCATCACGTTTCTTTTTGGTAAACAGTATGTTTCCTTCTGGGACTAAGGTTGGGTCTGTTCGAAGTTGCTTGAGAGAAGTCATACAGGCTAACGATCTGTTCAGTTTGATTGCGAAGCAAAACCAGTATGGCACGTTGGGAACGGACCGACTTTCATCCTTGGTATGTTATGCTGGAGAACCAGATAGCTCAAGAATAAATATCTTTCATGACACCACAAGTTTTGAGACTCCCAGACCAATGCGCTATCGATCTTTCCGATCTGAAAAGCCTCGTTCCACCATCCGGTCAATAAATTCGAGTTCAATCAGGCAATCGACCAATCATCTCAAGATATTGGGGCAGTTGGGCAGTCACTAGTCACTCTACTGTCAAGACTCGGAGACCTGCTCTGGAGGGAACCAGTATCCCAGATCGCAGCCATATTGGCCCTCGCCGTGTTTGATACCCAAAGCCGGACTCGACAAACTCGGGGGTACCTTAGTGTCAAGTCGGAGCGTAAGCCCCGAATCCGCGCGACTAAAAGCCGCCATCGATGCATAAGACCATATATACGATTTCGACAGACGCTCCCTGAGACGGACACATCTTAGTAGGCGATCTCAGCCCTATTCAAAGCTTCAATAATCTCTCCCTAGCACGATGCTCGGAACAATGGCTCGGAAGCCCGTACATAACTCCAAAGTCGGCGAACGTGTAACTTGACTTCTTACGGCGATGCTGGGTACGTTAGTTGGGCAACATATCAAGAACAGACTTGTGGTAGGCCAGCGGACAACTCCCAGTTCTCCCTGGGCTCTTGCTGTATTGCTGTAATTTTATAACCCTACGATCATACTGTTGTCAAGTTGCTGTTTCTTAGCGAAAGTGAATCGGATCCCGTACGTGAAAGGTGTCGGGCATACACAGCCCCACTGCGAACGTGGCGCGCCAGATGAAGTGACAGGTATCGAGGCGGGAGCTGTCACTAGCAACAAAGGACATTAGAAGGACATTACCTCATAAACCACCCTTCCTCTCCTACAGACACTCTCATGCCATCCATCCCTCCCATACTCTCTCATGCCACTCACAGATACCGAACGCTCTCAAACCACCTCACCATAACATACACAAACCAACGCGCCTACAGTCTTCGAAACCAGTCCATATCCTAAGCATAGAAGTCTCAGTCAGCTCGCGACACTATGGTCAGAACCCGGGCACGCGCAGACCTGGTCGTTGACCTCAAAGAGAAAGCTCAGCAAGAACTCCAGCTCAAGAGCGTTGCGGACTCTCCTCTCTTCAGGCTCCCACCCGAGCTCCGCAACATGATCTACCGTTACGCCATCATCAGCAACAGAACTCTTCGTGTCACAAAGGCCCACGGCATCCCCGAAGCTCCCTTACTCCTAGTCAGCAAGCTCGTCCGCGGCGAAACCTACCGCCTATTCTACGCCGAAAACAAGTTCAAATGCATCGTTCGCAACTACGATCCCGCTCCTCTCAAGCTCGTACACCGCAAGTTGTCGCGCGTCAGCGTCAAGCTGGTGCGCCATGTGTGCACGGAGCTTCAATGTAGCGGCACCGCCGACTGGGAGAACTTGGTCGCCTGGCTCCACTGCGCCCATCAGGGATTCTGTTGCGGCTTCTCGAGTGACCGCGTGGACGGCCCTGAGTCAAGCCTGGTGTCGGGGCTGTTCAAAGTGGCTCTCAACGGCCCGCGCATCACTTTTAAGGCCTTAGACTTCTTGCTGGAGTCCATGCGGCCTACTTTAGTCAACATCAACCGAGACTGGGGCAAAGACTGAGTTCTGTCGATGGCGAAATACAGAATTGTGACTCGGAGAGTCGAGGCTTATGCCTGATGTGCGGTTGTTCGGTATCTGGGTACTGTTGGCTACGGTCTCAAATGTTACGTCTCCGGACAAGGTTACTACGCCGAGTTGCCCGGTTTCCTTCATTGCCTGAATCGACGGGGATTTGTTGGAGACAAGCAGTGAGATTTTTTTTGTTCATTCTGGCTTGGCTCATCGGGGATTATTGCATATTGCGAGAACAAAAGGGGTTGGACTTTCTTTTCTTCAAAGCAATTGATCAGTCGATGAGGATCGTTCGCCTGCTCGTCAATCGTACTTGCGTAGTGTTCAAATACCGATATGCAATCGTTGACTACAGCTTAACACACTCGTTCGGGGCCGTCATGCTACGCGGAAGTTTGTGGGGCATCGTATTACCTCCTAGTCTCTAATAGCATGCAATTTGAGATTAACCTTGTGTGCAACTCAACAAACTGGTCTGCAACTTGAATTACAATATGTTATAGTTTTGTATTCATAAGCCGTATTGACAATAGCAAGGAAAAATACTAAACGAGCTGCAGAACCACAGGATGGCCTGGATCGCCAGCTCTCACCGAAATAGCAAGCTCGAACACCTCGAGGAACTCCAGACTGTGAACGACCAACATAAAAGTTCGACAATCAATCTCGATCCAAAGATCAATCGTCAATTCAATTTCCCTTAGGCGTTTCGGGGCGGGTTCAGCGCCTGCAAGGCCATAAGCAACGGGAAGTAAGTCGACAGACAAGAAACGTCGTGCCAACTCGGCTCAGCGGGCATCAGCTTACCCAAGCCCTCGCCGCGATCGTTGCAATCTTAATCAATAAACAGTCAAGCTTCACGTCCATGATCCGGAAATTCGGAGAGATCCACATTGTCGTCGAAAGCACAAACGCTCACTCTAGAAACTCGTAGTCAGTAAGAAATTTGGTAGACAAGATCCGTCGTGCCGCCATCACATTGTATCAACTTACCAAAGCCCGACGGCGATCGTCCCAACCCCATCCGTCTAGCTGATGAATACAAAAGATTCGAGCTCGATTCCATTCGCCGGGTGGTCAAATACAATCATATATATCGTCATCCGCCGTCAACAGCGTGATGTGCTTTCTTGATCTTCGAGTGTAGGAATAGCGACGACCGACCGCTCATACGTCTCGATCCTTCAGCAGATGTCAGCTTACCCGACTTGATGCCCTCAACTAGCAGTCCCCAAGTCAAACCCAGTATACGAACAGACCTCAAAGCCAACTGTAGTCTGAGCTTCATTGGCATTTATGAATAGTTTTACCAGCACTCGGCAGAAAAAGTGTCTTGATAGTGTGTTTTTGGAAATTTTCCATTGCAGCAAGCATGTTGCTGCGTCTATCTTGATCTTCTTCTTCCTTCAATCTTACATGCACCCCCCCGCAAAGTAAAAGAAACAAAAGGGAAAAGAGAATTACCGCCTCCCGGAATAGTCCTACACAATCGGCCACGTGCCACAAAATGCGTGGGTATAATCAAGTGCATCCAGACATTGACGGCCAGGGAATTCGCAGGCTAGTCCAGAGGTTCCTTTGTTCTCCGTCTCCAACTTGGTTCATCTCTTTCTTTGTGTCCCAAGATCTGTTTGGGCTGTCCTTGCTAGTAGGTGTATCGGGCGCTCTGAACTATTCAAAGCAATATAAAAAGGGTCGTGAGAGAGAGGTGGCTTGGAAGGTGAGTCTTCTACTTGTTGGCAGGAGACTCCTTGCCGATCGCCGGGTTGTTGTCCTCGGACACGGCGTCTTGGGAGATGGGAGGGTTGCGGCCGGCGATCATGCGGGAGTCGCTCTCGAGGAGCTCGCTAGGCTGGTCTGTGGGAAGTGTCAGTAAGAGTCTTCGTACGTTCAAATTCACAGTATCGCGATTCACATACCGTGACGGGCGTAGAGGCCCTCGTCGTTGTAACCGCCAACGCGGCCACTCTCGATGTCCTTGCGAGTGAGGGTGAGCTTGTGCTCAGGAAGACCCATGGTGCGGAGGAACTTGACGGTGTCTTCCCACTCGACAGTCTTGCGCTTCTCGGACCAGTTCTTCTCTTCGGCCATGAGGTCGATAACCCTAGGCAGAGCCTCGAGGGCAGCCTGGGCGTTGAGGAAAGAGAGACGAGTGCGGCGGGCGATAGCATCAACAGCGGTCTCAGCGTACTCGTGGCGGCATGCGTAACGGATCTCGCCATCGACGAAGGGGTAAAGAGGAGAAATGCGCTCGCCGCGGACAGGGAAGCCACGCTCGGTAGGAGCGCAGAGAGCAGCGACGGTCCAGGCGCGGTCACCGTAGGCCTCAGTCAAGTGCTTAGCGACCTCGGTCTCGACGCCGTAGTGCTGGATCAGGTTGATGTACAGAGTGTTGGAGAAACCGTGAGCGCCAACAAGCTTGAGCTTGGAAGTCGGGCAAGAGCCGTCGAGCTTGACGGTCTCCATGAAGCCCTCAACACCGCTGACAAGAGGCGGGTTCGAGATGCCCTGGGGCTTGAGTCCGAAGTGAGCGATAGCCTCGTCGACAGCCTCCTCGGCCATCTGGCGGTAGGTAGTCCACTTGCCACCAGAGATGGTGAGAAGACCAGATTCAGAGATAGTGGTGAGGTGGTTGCGGACAAGACCCTCAGAGGCGCTCTTGTTGGGGTCGCGAACAAGGGGACGGATACCAGACCAGGCGGCGAGGACATCACCACGGCGGACCTTGATCTCAGGCTGGAGATAGCCCTGGACCTCGTTGAGGATCCAGTTGATCTCGTTCTCGGAAGGAATGGGGTTGTGCTCGACGGCGCAAGGAGAGTCGGTGGTACCAGCGATGGTGTTTCCCTGCCAGGGCAAGAAGAAAATCACACGTCCATCAGAGGTGTTGGGGTCAATGAGACCCATGTCGCGGGGAGCGTAGTAACCGGGGAGAATAACGTGAGTGCCGGAAGAAGGAGCAACAATCTCCTGGACCTTCTGGTCGTCGAGCTTGCGGATAGAGTCGGTGAAAGGACCAGTGGCGTTGATGATACCCTTGGCCTTGATGTTGAAGACATCGCCGGTCTTGCCATCACGCTCCTGGGTAAGATCCTTGACAGTGGCACCGCAGAGCTGGCCATTGGCGTCCTTCTCGAGGCTGGTAACCTCGCAGTGGTTGACAACAGTAGCACCGTAGAGAGCAGCGGTTGCTGCGAGAGACATGTTCATGCGGGAATCGTTGTGAGCACCATCGTAGTAGACCAGAGCGCCGAAAAGGCCCTCCTTCTTGAGCATGGGGAATGCATCAAGAGCCTTGCTACGGGTCAAAAAGTAGGAGCTTTCAATGTTCTCAGAACCAGCGAGGAAGTCGTAGAACTTGGTGCCGGCCCAGAAGTAGGGAGCCTGCCACCACTTCTGGATGGGAATCATGATAGGGAGCCAAGACGAGAGATGAGGAGCGGTATCCAAGAAGTAGCGACGCTCGCGGAGAGCCTCCACGACGAGCGCATACTGGTTGTAGTCGAGTTGCCAGACAGCCTTTTCCAAGTAACGAACACCACCGTGCACAAGCTTGGTGGACTTTGAAGATGTACCAGATGCGAAATCATCTCTTTCCACGAGCGCAACCTTGAGACCTCTGCTGGCAGCGTCGAGCGCAACACCAGTGCCGGTGGCACCGCCGCCAATGACAAGCAGGTCATAGGGCTCCTCGTTCTTGACTTGTTGGTGGCTAGTGACGGCTCCAAGAACCTTGTCCTTTGCGTTCTTGAAGGCGTCGGTGATGACGCCGGCGCTGGCCTTCAAGTCGGCGATTTGCTCCTCACGAGACTTGAGGCGAGGGAATGAAGGAGGGCGGAAGATGCCACCCTCGCCGTAGGTAGGCGGAGGGACCTGTGCGGACTCGAGACCGGGTACATCGCGCGGTCGGTAGACAAAGTAGAGGGCACCGCCGGCAGCGACAGAGCCCGCGGTGACGTAGCCGAGGCCACGCAGGATGCGTCCAGACGCACGACCAACAGGCATGGTATAGAGGAATCAGGTGGTGGTGGTGGTAGAGGAAAGGACGAGCAGAGAGGCCCAAGGAGGCTCAAAAGGCAAGACTGGCTCGCTGGCGCATGGGATGGGATGGGATGCCGAGAGCTGGAAGCGTTGTCCAATGCACGTCCGCGGCTCCACCAAAATGTTTGCAGTATGATGCCGATCTTGCGCTGCGTGATCGCTCGCCGGTGGATTTGCCAGGGCGGAGGAGACTTGCGGCGAGGATCCGAGAGCCGTTGGGGTGCTAAAATGCACTACCCAGCACGAACGAGAGTCAGAAGAAGGGTTACGGCATGCTGACGCTGCTGCTGAAGCGCTGTTGTTGGCGGCATTAAATCTTCCGCGTGTGCAAGCCACTCTTAGATGTTCCGTACGCAAGCCACTCCCGCCTGCAGGTAGGGCATTTGCTTAGATCGCTATAATCAAGTTAAGTTGCATCTAATCATTCATATTTGACATTAACTCTGCCTGCCTGCCTTCAGCCTTACATGACCTGCAGCCAGCCGGCCAGTGAACCATTGCTGAACCATTCCAAGCTCTTTCTTTGTGTGCCGATCGCCGCAAGAATTTTGTTGCTGCTGCCTTCCAGCGTTCCGTCCCAACCCTTGCACGTGACTGACTGCCATTGCGCGTGTCTGTCATTCTCCTCTCTCCCTGACTGATGAATGGTTCCATCAAGCACGTGACTGCCACTTTTCTCTCCCTGATTGCTGAATGGTTTCATCAAGAATCTATCCCTCGCCTCCGCCTCCTTATCACACGCTCACACAGCACAGCACATCTCAACCACATCCCCCGACTTCCTTCGCCCCACACAAAAATGCCACAGCGAATGCCCGACCATCGTCTCCACACGTGACACCCTGTCTCCTGCTCTCCGACAAACCAACAATCATTCCCCATCACCGTTCGCCACCCGCACTCCACTCCACCTCACATCTGAAATCAACACGCGTGTCCCCTTCATATCACTGCTGCTCTGCTGGTCCGACCACCACAAAGTCCTCTTGGCTGCCATGAATTTACATCCGAACGGCTCCACTTCGTCTCCAAGTCGGATACCCAGCGCCGCCATGACGTGCCTCTGTCTACACCATATCCGGGTTTCTAGTCGGCCCTTCCTCCAAGTCCCACTCCATGATGCCATGTTCAATCGCACTCCCTCCACAAACTCCACACGATCTTAGCGGTCAGTGTGACCGGGCTATCTCAAGCCCCATGGGGCCAGGAAATCATCTCTCTCGTAAGTATTCATGGCGCTTACCTGACAAGCAGATACATCGCACTGATCCGTTGCACCACAAACGTCCTCGCGCAAAACAATAGTGGAGACTGCCACCTGAGACCCCGTACGACTCGCCCACGATATCAATACTAGTCATGCATCCGAAATCCGCGAAATTCGTGTCGCGTCGATCTGGCGGTACCTGAAATATGAATGCGCACGCAACTACATTCGAACAGCCACTGGCATTTCTATCGGTCAACGTCCGCTCTCGACTCTCGAGAGACGCGCTTTGTATTGTTTTCAAGCTTTGCTAACCGTCTGGTCTTTCGCCTCCTGAACAATTACTTTCTCTGGAGTGGCATGCTCTGCCTCCACCGTCTGTTCCACTGGCTGCTTTTCCTCGCTATTCCTAACTTCACCGGAAGCCCGAACTGCTATGGGATCCTCAACACGACTTTTGTTCCACTCTGCCGATAATCTCTTCTTCTCCTTCAAACTTAACTCTTCCGCCGGCGCCCTCCACGTATCCCCCTCCTGCACAACCCCCAACCCATAATACAACGCCTCACACCTCTCCTCATGCCTCTTCAACAATAACCCAAACTTCTTCCTCGCCACCTTCAAAGACTTCTGCTGCCGATTCAAAAACAGCCCCGGCATCCTCGACACTCTGTCCTTCTCCGTTATCCCCAGCGCAGACTCCAAATCCTTTACCTGCTTGAACGTCGCGGCCTGGTCTTCCAGACAGCAGGTGAATCTGCAGCAGAAGTTCCTGTACTCGTCTGCGGTTGGACCGGAGGGCGTGAGGGTGTATTTCGAGACGAAGGCTTCGCAGGGCTGTTTGCTGTGTTCGGTGACGCTTGGTGTGCGAGAGGGCGCGGTGGCGTCGCGGCAGTACTCCCAGATGTTTTGCTTGTGCTTGCAGCGCCATTCGACGTGCAGGAGGCGGCACATGGTGGGAGAGGGTTGTGGTTGATGGGCGTTGTTGGCTAAAGGTGCAGGCCTGCTGTTGGAACGACCGAACGACCGCACGACTTGGCGTGGTGGCTAGCTTTTTGTCTTTCGTGGTTTTGAGGTTCTCTTGCTGCGTGAAGTCCAGGGCTGGTGACTTCTTTGTTGCGCGATATCAGGCTGCCAAGTCCGGCGCATGTGAACAAAGAAAGTCGTTGTGCCTGGAGGTGTATTGTGGGCTTCGTTGCTCTGTAAGACGCGATTCCGAGAAATTGCGCTACTTTTGCCAGAATAGTGGTGCTGGGTTGCATTGAACTTGCAACATGTCGCTGGCTTCACGCCGACAAAGATGTCATAGCAGGCGATTTGTGAGGTTTGACTTTGGAGCAGCGGCTCGAATACTGCATTGGGATTCATCATGTAAACTGCTGTAGTAATTGCCCGTCTCAAAGGTTTCTGGATTCGCAATACTGTGCCCACTGGGAGTCGATATCAACGAGACTGTTTTAGGTCAGTGGGCCGGGCATTCAACCTCCGAAAATGGAGTTGGCTTGGTCGGTGTCTTAATCACATCCATTTCAATCGATCAACTATCACCAGCTGAGTGAGACGAGGTGGTTCTCTTGATCGTCTGGATGGATGGCCTGCGCACCATGTGCACATGCAAGTCTCTGGTGATAGTGTAAGTATACCTTTGTCCCTGGAAGTCGTTGTTCTTGGAGTTCAACCCGAACCCTAAATAGGCGGAAGCGGCCGTCGACCAATCAGAGCAGGTCCTGGCCGCATCTAGACGGCTTCAAGGTTCCTCGAGCACATATCACTTTTGCGATACCATTCTTTGTTGTGTCACAAGTCAATTATGACTGGCATCATATTGATGCGGTGAATCGCTCGCGCACGCATGGTCACTGACCTAGCCTCCAGAACCCGAAGCAGGACCTCAGCATTGATCGTTGGCTACTGGTCGATCAAGAGAATAGTTGTCACCTGATCAACATTGGTGCGGTGGTTTGTAAGTGGTATCACTAGTCTGGTAGCTAGAGTGGGTGATTGGTTGTATGTACATAGCGTTGAGGTCTTGTTCTAGATGGTCAGTTGGTGCGGAGTTTGGGTATTATGGAGCGATATGCTGGATTTGTGTTCGGAGGGGTTGGGTTCGAAGGAGCCAATCATGTGATATAGACACAAGACATCGGAAAGGGAAGCGGTTGCCAGATAAAGGTGTCGGAGTGAATAATCGATAGCTGGAGGCTGTTCTGCTGCGATCCGACTCAATTGCCCCATAACAGACTCTCCTTCTTCGTCGACATGCTCGAAACGTTTGGCCGCAATCATGGACTTAGTACCAACCTACCACTCTCGCTCAACGCCCCAAACAGCTCATCCACTTCTTCCGAACAGCTCACTTCAAGCCGCAAACTTTCAGGCTCGTTTCTATCTAGCAACTCCCTCTCGTCGCTCTCCCACTCTGTACCCGCCTCCGCCCACCGCTTCGCCAAATTCTTATGACCCTGCTCCAGCTCCTCGCCAACCCTCAAGACCTCAGCCTCCCACTCGCGATTCAACTCTGCAGACCGTGCTGCTGGTTCGTGGGCATGTGCGAAGTCCGGAGCACTCAGTACTTGAGTCTTGCCCTCTGAGTCGAGAGTCGCGAAGCCGTAGCGCAACCTCGGTGGACGTTCACGGGAGTTGTCCCAGCTGTGCTCGTAGAAGATTACGACGGTGTACCGGCCTTGTTGCAAGGGCAATGTGGGAGCGAAGGGAGCGGGTATACCGGCTGCTTGGCGTTGGCCGAAAGCTGTGAACTCTCCTGGCATGGAGTCGACTGTTAGGTCGTTCTGTAAAATGTCAGTGATGGTCATGTCGAAATAGGCTAGGAGCGTGAACGACGCCTCGCGATCAAATGCCAAGGTGTTCCGAAAAGTCGAGTATGCTTCACACCCGTATTGCGAGGTATCGCAATCGAGGAAAACAACTTCAGGCTTACCTTCAGCGCCAGACGCCGCAACATTCCCATAACAGCATTTCCATTTTCCAAACTAGTACCGTGAAGACCCGGGTGCGCCAAATGTGAAACGAATTTCGGGAGTCTCTTGATACCCTGAGCTGCCGAAAGAAAGTAGTCGCTCGTTGGCGAAGAGAGCAGCGTTGCCTCAAAATACATCTCACTTTCGAAGATGAAGACTTCAGTCCAAGGCATCACAAAGTCCTCGACCCTTCTGCGCAAGCAGTCTAGCGGAGTTCTCGAAGCCGGTCACTGGACGAACACCAGCTGTGTGATGGGGAACTGCTTTGGGCGTGGCAGCGGAGGAGCGGGCGATTCCCAGGGCCTGTACATGCTTCCGAACTGCTCGCGTTCCTGTCGATTTCTTACTTGACCAAGAACGACCGGAGCGAAACTGCGAGGGTACAACTCAGGGACGTTGAAGCTGGTGACGTTTATTCCGTTGATGATGTCAAGAGATTGCTGGAGATCCCCAATCTGGTGTTGTCCAAGACGCATTTCATGGATTACGCCGTTTGATAATAGTCTGCAAAGGTTATCGGCGATGAGATCTTCCAGGTCTGGTAGAACCAGGCTGAAGGCATCTCCGTTGCCTGCTGCAACTTTGACGGTTCCCAGGATATCCTCAAAGCAGAGATGCGAGAATGGACTGAAGTCGACCAGGGGACATTTTCTGTGTATGTGACCCAGAAGTGTCCTGACATGTTAGCCTTGGACACTCTTTGGGATGGCGAGGAGGTTAGCGCGAAGCGATTCCGTGAAGCCTGGCACTTGCCTTTCTTCAGCGAGCAACTCAACCTCGGACGGATCGCCTTGTACGGTTCGCTCTATGACTGTACGCATTGAGGCTGCTGTGAGCGATGTGTCTCCGCTTTCTTGCCGTTATTGGTGCCCTTGCCACTATTTCGAGCTCGGAACTTGCCATGTGGCTAAACGCTGGTAAGAGCAGCGACATCCAATTGCGGCAGGTTGTCCAGTGTTTGCGAAGCATCGGAGGTGCCTTGCCTGTAGCGAAGCAAACAGTCGCTTGCGTTCAGGATTGCATCGGTCCTGAAGGCGTCGGATGTTGTATCGATTGCGACGTATTCGCCATCCTCACCCATTTCAATTCCATCGTGCTCAGTAAGCCGGATCATCGCGTATCTCGGGTTGCCGGGCACGATCACATCAAAGACCGAAATACCATAGTCGTCGTGGACAGTGTCATATTTGGCATCAATGTCAAGCTCGAAGACTCACGAAGGTTCATGCTCGTCTGGCAGGACGCCACATCCAAGCGACAAACACAGCGTTGCGGATAGAAAGTCAACGCCCTATTGAGTATTAGTGAGACCTTGATAGGCTCTTGGTCGCAGAAGGGCTTGCTTCTGCGAGTGGACTTCGAAATGCGTGATGTGATTTGTAGCCCATGCTTGTGCTTGCTATGATACATAGCTCGATCAAGTCTTGCATGCTGAGCTGTGTGGGAGCTAGCACTGAATCATGCGCTCCTAAACGTGCTGCGAGCAAATAGCTCTCTCGTGGATGCGAAAATGAACTCACCAGGCCCTGGTCATCACGACGTGCTCTTGGTTTGGCTTTCCAGAAACTATCGGGCTTTGATTCGGCCAGCTTGAGCTCTCCTCTGATTCCCTGCAGGTTCCCGGCGGCGCTCAAGATGCGCATAGTCTTGAGTCATTGTTGCACAGCGCTGTGTCCATAGAGCCATTGGTTGTGTACGACGACCAGAGTGCGGTAGCGTTTGTTGATTCGCGCTATGGCGAAGAACTGGTGGCGTTGGCCCATGATGATGTTAATGGTGAAGGAAGAATCGAGGTTATCGGCGCATTGGAAGATGACTTGTACTTATCACTGTCTGTCGAACATGGGGCCTGCAGCGGCCGGTGCCTACACGCTTGTCGCACATTGCAGTGGAACGTGTAAGCTGACAAGCGGTGTTGAAGTGTTGAGAGTGTTTTGTCGAATTCGTTGGCGACTGTCCGGATTCTTCTTCAAAGTGTTTCAGGTCCACTGCGGGGCGCTCTTGCACCACCACTCCACCACAGCCACTCTTCAACCTTTCAAACCCCAAGGAGAGACCACTCCACTTGAATCTTAGCTGTCAAAATCTTATCGCCTCAAAGTCTCGCACATCGAGATGGCTTTACAGCGCTGCGAAGTTGTCGAGACCGACGAAGCCGGCAATGTTACCGCCACGTATGTGCAGACTGCCGGGTCGAAAGAGAGCCTGAGTCGAGTCGATGTCATCCAGCCACAAGACACCAAAGCACTCTGGCAGAAGACGCTCGACATATTCTTGCCGTCTGGCTATCCTCATAGCGTGACTGACGACTACTTAGAGTGAGTGCAATGCGCAGTCACTAGGACAAGGTAAGGCATTGCTGACAAGCGTACAGGTATCAAATTTATGTGAGTCGATGTGACTTCGCTAATCATGCTATTGTATACTGATCGCGACAAGGACTCACTGCAAGCATTCTCAAGCTCCATTGCCGGGCTTCTCTCGTCGCGTGCTGTGCTATCAAGCGTGGGCGTCGGCGACTCCACTGCCTCGCCCACCGCAGCACTGATCCTGTCCATCATACAAGAATCAGCCGGGCGCATCGCCACGATTGTCTTCGCCTGGAGGTTCGGAACATCTCTCGAGCCGGAGTGCAAGATGTACCGCTTGCTAGCCGACATCCTGAATGATTTTGCATTCGTGCTGGATTGCCTCTCACCTGCATTCCCGAAGCCCGTCAGGGTGCTGATTCTCAGCTTTAGCAGCGTCCTCAGAGCCCTTTGTGGTGTTGCGGCAGGCTCAGCTAAAGCAAGTCTGAGTGCGCATTTTGCTCGCTGGGGAAACTTGGGCGAGTTGAATGCGAAAGACTCGAGTCAGGAGACTGTTATTTCTCTGCTGGGCATGCTTGTTGGCAGTGTTGTTGTGCAATGGGTTACCTCGCCCTTCGCTACCTGGACGACTTTGATTCTACTCCTTTCCATCCATCTCGAGACCAATCGGCGCGCGGTGAGAGCCGTGAGTATGCGAACACTCAACCGTCAAAGAGCAAACCTGGTCTACCATCACCTCCGCCAAGGCCACGTGCCGTCACCGAAAGAGGTCTCAATGCAAGAGCGGATCTTCGAGCAGCCTGGCGTGCTTCGCGGTTCAATAGGCGAGGCGCTTGGAGTATGCCAGCTAGGAGCGTCGATATCTACTTTCCTCAAGAGTCTTGCATCGCCACATCCTACTACCATATCAACAAGCGTGCCAGGCACTGCTCTGACAAAACTGTTGAAGCCTTTCCAGGATGCACACTACGTGCTGTGGTACGATCCGCTCCCATTCAGCAGAAAAGTCAGCGTTCACTTGGCGCTGAAGAAAGATGCCACTGCTGTGGACCAGCTCGCGGCTTGGTGGCACGCGGTGGCTTTGGCGGAAGCATCACATCAGCAAGAAAAGCTTGCAGACGAGAAGGTGGAGAATGACAGCTCGACTCTGCTGGAGCGATCGATGTCAGCATCTTCAACGCTTCTCAATCAGCACGAAAGCGCCCTGAGAGAACTCGGCTGGGATCTCGATACGGGAGCGCTGGAGACTGGCTCGAACACCAGATTGACCATCATATAGATCTCACTGATCTTGTACCCATGAGTCAACAAAAGCACATCATAACCAAACCAGAACTTCCAGCATTCACCGAATGCACCCTCGTGATAAATCCCATCCGAAATCGGACAGCAAACTCTTCCGTAGGATTACCAATAGCGTATAACCGATGTCCAACTACTGCCCAATGGTCTCGTGATTTCTACGCATGAAGCACAATAGCGGTGACCCTGAAGCCCTGATGCCATATCAGGGCAATGTGGAGTCCACGATAAAACTCGGGGAAAGCAAAGGGCGGCTTAGGGACGGCTTGAGCAAGACGCAGAACATCAAACCTAATTGTCTTTCTATGGCTTGCTTGTTATGCAGGGGGTTTTGCGCAATTCCACAGTGGCTCGAGTGGGTTGCGAGTTGGAGGGAACATGCGACTTGAGAGACTTGAAATATGGCATTCCAGCATTTTTCGCCGACCTTGTTGCTATGACGTCTGGTTGTAATATATTTTGCTTTGGACAGAACCTCCGCTCTGAAGAAAACCGATTTGATCAATCATTAATCAATCTAAAGTGGGACCTGCAGACGTCAAGTTTTTTCTCGCTGTCTCCTGTGCTCACATAGCCGCGATCGCCGCTAGGGTGCCCAATTCGTGCAGATAGGCAAAGTCGATCACACGCAGACGCATGAAAAATCGACGAAGTGTCCTCCTTATCAGCGATTGGCGGATTGGCCATCGCTCAACTGCTCATAGCGAAGATCTACTTGCGGTGAGATACACCTCCCCGGATCCACCGATTCCGAGAAAGTGTCACGACTCGACCACATGAAAAAATGGAGGTATGGAGAAGAACGGACGCGCGCGTTGCGTCTAAAAACCGCGTGAAGCGACAACGGCTCGATAACGAACACGAGACTTGCACCAAGCCTCCTGCCCGTGGTTACGTGATGCAGCAGAGGCACGCGCGCCCCCGTGGGGTAGACTGCAGGCGGCGCAGAACCCTTGTCCATCTGTTACCAGGAAGAGGAAGCAGAGGCGCGAAGGAACAAGCCGGCAAGGTCCCATTTGGTTCTTGACGACTGGGCGCGCGGCCTTCAGAGTAGCAGATCGGCGGGACGGGCGCTCGTGAGTGGCGAGAGACACGGCGAGCGAACGCCGGCGGTACTCCGGTATGAGCGGCCGTTGGTGGGAAAGACGCAGGAAAGCGGTCGAGGCCGTGAGGACTGAATTGGCTCTTGGCTGGATGGTCTGTAGGTCTGGTAGTGGGCGGAAATGGGCGTATCCGGAGAGTCTCGAGCGTGAAGGGAGGATAACGGGATACGCAGAAGACAGGTCCGTCAGGGAAAGCACACCAGCCGCCCAGGGACATTTGCTTCGTATTTTTACACGAGGATACTCGAGTAGCATTTATGCAATGTCTACGCGGCTATCAGCGTCAAGTGGTCTGCGATTAGCCTACGTGGCTGGTGATTGCAAGAGTCTGCAAAAGAAAATCTCCGCCGAATTGCGGGGACTCGCATTCATGCATGGAGTGGCATGGATGGCAGCGATGGCTGTGATGAGGCACACGTCAGATGGCAGATGAACAGCGGTCGGTGCACGGCGTAAGGTTTGTGGACTCGCCTTTTAGTGAGCCGTCGACCGGTACATTCCCTCGCGGCGGCAAATCAGCATCACAGCCGCGCCTTTTGCCTTTGCCTGTGTGCTGCTTGCCCCAGGCCAGGTCGTGGGCAACTGTCCTTCAGCCATGCTGGCCCGCCCACCTTCGTGCCTCGTGGTGGACCCACACTACAAACTCACCTTTGCCTCTTCTGTTCCGACTGATATCGTCTTGTCCTCGTCCCGCCCCCTTGGTATCTGTACACACCTCACCATCACTCAGGCGCAGAGCGACTACCTGCAAAGACGATATCTGGAGAGCAGCAGCAATAGCACCAGCAGTGCTGACCACTCACTGCAAAGCCGACACTGGCTGAGGGAATTATCGACCACAGCAGCTCCCGGAGAGGCATGGCGTTGTTGCGAAGACCGCCTGGTATCACGGGTGGGTGAATCTGTGCGACAACTCGCGGCTGCGACTGGACTCTTTGTTTCTCTCATCTCTCATACGGCACGACATGGACGCGGACCACAATGACTTCCAAGGACGAGCGGCCCCGGTGCTGGCAGTCAGCGTTGCACTTCTGGTCTTGGCGACTGTGTTTGTCTTCATGCGCATGATATCGCGCGCGGCAATTGTCAAAAAAGTCGCCCTGGATGACTACTTCATGGTGATCGCATGGATTATCGCACTCGGCTTGACCATGTCCGTCATCTGGGGCACGCGCAATGGGCTCGGCCGACATGCCGAGGATATTCCTTTACAATGGCGAGCGACCTTGAAGAAGTGCAACTATGTCTTCAGCGTTCTCTACAACCCTGCACTTATGATGTCCAAGACATCAATCCTGGTCTTTTACTTAACACTCTCAAAGAGTAACCACGTCTTCCGGTGGGCTACCATCGCCACACTCTTCGTGGTAAATGCTGGAGGTTTCGCCTTGACAATGCTCAATGTCTGGCAATGCACACCCGTAAATGCTGTGTTTAAGACGCCAATCCCTAATTCGGCGAAATGCACCGACATTGTCACGATTTATCTCTCATCGGCACCACTTAACATCATCACGGATCTGGCCATACTATTCCTACCAATGCCCATTCTCACGACAATGAGGCTGCCTAAGAAACAGAAGATCATCCTCATTGTCACCTTCAGCTTTGGTATTTTTGTCACTGCAATCGACGTCGTGCGCATCGCATACCTGCAATCTGCAGCCGAAACCCGCATTGCCAACATCCACAGCAATGCGAACGAGGACAACAACCTGACCGCAGAGAGCACGGATTTCAATTGGTACGCATCACTCAGTTTCATGTGGTCAGTGGTCGAAGTACAGATTGGCATCATGTGTGCCTGCGTACCTGCGATCAAGCCTTTAGTATCTCGATTCCTGCCACGTATGCTCCGCGACGTGGGAGATGTGACGGAAAAGGAATCGTCAACATCAGGACCCAGATATACTTACAACTCTGAAATGGCCACTGCGCATCAGGTGCCGTCTCTTGAAGAGACATCGGCATCTCCGCAACGAGCATACACGGAGCCACACGAAGACGAAGGTCCGATGGGTATGATGGACTTCCTGACTACTCCCGACATGAACGGCTCTGGTTATCCAGGAGGCGCAAGGCTGGACCGGACAACGACCATGCTAACAAATTCTACGCGAAACACTGGACCCGATTCTCCAACCTTTTTCGACTTCGTTAACATGAACAAGAAGAAGAGCATGGTGCACATGACAGGCCGCGAGTCTGTCTTTCCGTTCACAATGGTGTCTCTACTCTTCTTCATCTGGGGATTTGAGTACGGCTTGCTTGATGTCCTCAACAGCCAATTCCAGCAAGTTGCACGAATGACTCCTGGTCAGACTACAAGCATTCACAGCGCATACTTTGTTGGTTATTTGCTCGGGCCATGGCTCGTCGGCCGCTGGGTCCTCAATAACTGGGGATTCAAGGCCTGCTACTCAGTCGGCCTCAGTATCTACGCCTGTGGAACTCTGATCTTCTGGCCATCCGCAGTACTCACATCATACCCAGCATACCTCATCACTAACATCTTCGTCGGTTTTGGTCTGTCGATTCTCGAGGTTGCAGCAAATCCGTTCATCGCGCTTTGCGGACCGCCCCAGTACGCCGAAGTGCGACTTCTTCTTAGTCAGGCCATTCAAGCCGTGGGCACTGTAATCGCACCTCTGATTGCAAATCGGGCCTTCTTCACCAAACACTTCGACGCAGATATCCCCTCACTGGTTGATACTCAGTATGCCTACCTCGGTATCGCCCTGTTCACTGTCTTGCTGGCTGTGGTCTACCACTACGTTCCTCTGCCTGAAGCCACCACAGCAGAACTGGAGGACGCCTCTGAACGCATGGACGGCGCCAATAAGGCGAACATCAAGAACGTGCCTGTGATCTGGATCATCCTTGGCCTCGCGGCATTCAGTCAATTCTGCTACGTCGGAGCCCAAGAAGTCAACGGCACAATCTTCGACAACTACCTCGCAGCCGTCGTCGGCACAGATTGGAACGCCTCAAACTACATGGCCGTCGCCCACACCTGCTTCGCCGTCTCTCGTTTCGCCGCCGCCGGCCTCGGCCTCTTCATCCGCCCGCGCCTCCTAACGATGTTCTTCTTCGCCGGTGCAGTCATCTTCCAAGCCCTGGCCATGCACCTGCACGGCCGCGCTGGCCTCGCGATGATCCTCATGGTCTTCTTTATGGAAGGCCCACTGTTCCCACTCATCTTCGCCCAAGCCCTTCGCGGTATGGGCCGACATACGAAATTCGCCAGCGTGGTCATGACGTCATCAATCTCCGGCGGCGCCGTCTTCTCCCCGATCAGTAGCCACCTGGTGTATCACGACCAAATGCCTCAGTACGCTCTGATCGTGGGAGCGGTGGCTTTCGGTGCCGGACTGGTGATGCCGATTGGAGTCACTGTACTCGGCAAAGTAAGACGCGTGATCGACCCGATGTCCTGGTCTGAAGCAGCAAGCGACGGCAGGCCCAGCTCGACGAGCAGCGTGGCGAGTCGAGCGCTGAGTATTGTCATGCTGGGCAAGCGCCCGAGCAAAGAGAATGGGGCTGCTGAATTTAGAGAGCGGTCCAGTAACGGAGGCGTGGCGATAGAGCAAACTCCTCACTAAGGACGGGTAAGCAATTGTACAGCACAGGCGTTTTTGGGATTTTTTTCGGACATACTCATGGCTATGAGTTTTGATTTTGGGATGATACCACGATGTTTCTGAGATTTGGGTGGAAATTTGCTTTGAATTTTTTTGGTAGCATGGCGCTGTGAGGGAAAGACGAAAAAACAACACTTTAGCGAGATTTGCATGGCTATTGCGATGTCTTTTAAGAGCCCGCGCCTGTATGATTTGTATATATGTGAATAAGTATTTCTCTAAAGATTCAACACTATTCTGGTTTCATCGAACATGTTTTACCCGACGACTTCTTGCTCTGCCAAAACAAGCCACCCTGCTTGCTGCACATAGGATGTCTAGTCGAACAGTTTAAACCCACCAGAAACCTGCTTCTGAAACATCCCCTGCGGATCATACTTCTTGCTCACAGCTTGCAATTTCGCTTTCACCGCAGCACCATACCCACTGAACGGATCCTGCCAAGACGCGGCGTAGTTGAGATAGAGGTACTTGTTGAACAAGCCCAGCTTCTTCGCCTCGTCTTCGCTCTGCTGAAACAGGTTTTTCGCGTGCTGCTCGATGGCCGCGTCGTCGGCGATATCGTCCCACGACACTGTCAGCAGCAGGTTGAAGAGGTTGCCGTCAGCGGCGCTCAGGCCGAGGGAGTTCCCGCCGAGGGAGGCGGCTTTGGATGTTATTGCTGTGGGCATGGGCTGGAAGCTGAGGCTATATGCTAGGTTTGGCACCGAGAGCGCTTGCACCGTGCGGTTCGCGATGTCGAAGATATTAGACATCATCTTCGCGCTGTTGCCGTACGTCCCCGTGACGAAGAGCTGCCGCCTGCTGCTGGGGGTGGGCGCGCCGGCGAGTTCGAGGGTGAAGTCTGTGAGGTTGGAGATGCGCATGGTGCTGAAGGTTTGGGGGAGGGAGGTGAAGTTTGCGAAGACGGGAGGGTTGGCTTCGGATTTGGTGTACTCAAAGTTGCTGGCGGTGTACCAGGAGTTGGTAGCGGCGGTGTAGACGTAGTTGTTGATGAGGGCGGCGTAGGGGTCGTATGATGCGCTGCCGGTTAGGGCTTCGAAGGCGGCGAATTGAGCGTCTTTGGTGTCGATGGTGTTGCCGATGAAGCCGCCCCTGGGGAGTGGTGAGTTAGTTACTTTCTGGTGTTGTCAGGGGATGCGTGGGCTTTGATTAGTACCAGAATTTGCCCTGTTTGAAGGCGGTGGATTCGAATGCGGTGACAATGCCGAAGTTGTTGGAGCCGCCTTTGAGGGCTTGCCAGAGGTCTGGGTATGAGCGCTTTGTGGCGTTAACGATGGCTCCAGATGGTAAGACGACCTGCGGAGAAGTGTCAGTAGAAGCTCCGTGGAAGCTCAGAGGATGAAGCATGAACACAAACCTCGAACCGAACGACATTGTCGCAGACGAACCCGTAGCGCGGCGAGAAGAACGAAATACCACCTGTATTGATCCGTCAGCAATGTTCTCAATTGTTTGGAGATTGCGCATAGAAGCATACCTCCAAGAGTCAAGCCACCAGCACCAACTGTGGCCACTCTACCGCCTCCAATGGCAATTCCAAGGGCGTCCAACTTCAGGTACACATTTGCCCATCGATTGCCAGGTCCAATGGTCACTGTCGAAAGGTCGCTCGAAGGTGTGACCTGGTTCAGACGGCTCAAATCAATCGTGACACCTTGGTCTGCGTTTGCTGCACCGGCGAACGGAGTATGGCTGGACGGCGTCAGTCGATTAGCACCGCATAACATGCTATGGAGACTGACCCTCCACTTCTCACGGCAAAGTCACATCTGCCCGGAAGTACCGAGCCGCCGATGTTCAGTAGAGATACGGCAAGAGCTACATCGCGACTAGAAGTTGGCGTGATGATACAAGTCGGGCGAATGGACTCTTCCTGCTCGCTCCAATAGGAGGACAAGGATTCGTTGTAGGCAGTGTTCCCAGGGTAGGAGACCTTGTCGGGAAGAGCGAGCTTGAGGGCAGCACACTATACAATTGCAAGCGATATGCAGTCAGCACCTCCACGTGGTTTCAGGTCAGGTACGCGGCCTTCGCAGGTTTCAACATACGCATGTCTTGCCCGTTGACAAATATTGATTTGCTTTTGACACTGACATCGCAGGTGTCTCGGCCGATGACACCAACGCGGCATTCCAACCGACCAGGAGGGTAAGAAGCATTTCGTTTGTTTTCAACATCGTGATAGCTTGTGGAGGATGCAAAGATAGAAGACAAACGACCCAATCGAAGGGGAATTAATAGAAGGCATTCTGAAGACTTGCATATTTAATGCCCTTGGTCTGCAAACGCAATCTCTCAATTCCTACCGAGGCGTGAAGACGGTTCGCTAAGATCGTCTGCATGTCGCATGCAGGGGGACTTCTAACCGATGTCAGAATAACCAATCGCACAACTTTGAGCTGTCCGGATGAGCAGGAATCCGGCTAGTAGTGCTCTCAGATAAACTTGTGCCGGACGCGAGGGTCACAACCTTCAACCAGAGACTATGGTTTGAAAACACCTGGTGATTGGCTGCAGATTGAGAAAAGTATCTCGAGATTCTCGGTACTATTGTAAATCTCATTCAAATGGACTGGGATGGATCTCGCAACTGTAGAGAACGGAGTCATGATATGCGGAGGGTCCAGGATGCTGGAAGCCGCCCTTAAATTGTTGTGGACCGAGCGCCATGCGTTAAATTGTGATCCTAGGCTCGCCTGGACTGCCGCAGCCACTTGCTCCGTTTCAAGTTCGTCTGAAGCTCGTCTACATGGCATGAGAGCAGGTAATCGTCCTGCTTATTCAGGACTAAGTCAACATAACATCTTGCAACGCGATATTGCGGCTTGGATTCAGCATTCTGCAGGTAAGGAGGAGTGACAGCATGGAAGGTGATTATATTCCCCCTGGGTCGCAGCGCCCCGGTGGCAAGATTTAAAGATTTCAAGGTGGTTAAGACACTACTACTTGTAGAGTCAATGATGGCTACTACAGGGACTGTCCCGGGATACGACCAGCCTGTGGCAAAGATCTCGCGGTCAGCATTAATTGTGAGCTCGTGTGGCCCATTAGCAATGCCAAATGTGCTGATCAACCGATAGGCCACAATATGGGCTCTGGTCGTGGTCGCATTTCTATGCCTCATAGCCCGAGTTACCATCAGCTTCTATGCCTTCCGGCGATTGCAAGTCGCTGATGGCTTTGCTGTGCTCGCCTTCGCGCTCTTGCTATCAAACGGAGTATGTATCCGTCCTCATACAGCTACTATCATTCTTCCCGCCGCCATGAAGTTTCATCCCAGACCACACTGTTCCCATTACAGTGCGTGACACGTCAAAACTCGAACACATCACTGATTCCTCAAGGCTGTCACCACCGCTATGTCCCCGGCTATGTACGAGCTTCTTGCCGTCAGCGTCGGTCAAGAACAGCCAACGCCCGCATTCCTTGTGCGAGGATCGTATTACCTCAAATGTCAATTCGCTTCAACAGTGTTGTTTTGGACTTGCTTGTGGAGTGTCAAAGCATCTTTCCTGGCGTTCTTCTTCCAGCTTACGGAACGCCTGATCTGGCCTCGAAGAGCATGGTGGGCGATCACGACAATCACCGCGCTAGCTTTTACTGGTAGCATCATCTCGTATCCATTGTCCTGTACATCCTTCACTATTGGTGAGTATACACGCAACCATCTCTGCCCTCTATGCTGACTGCCGCAGGTGCATGTTCGTCTCCAGAGAACGCCAGGCTGTCTTTGATCAGCCTCCGTGTGAGCACTGCAGTCGACATCACAACCGATATGTGTAGTGAGTCTAAGCAAAGACATGTTGCTTTCCTGGAACTAACCCCATCACAGTCATTGCGCTGCCAATCTCAATCGTCGCACGCGTCAACGTGTCCCCGAAGCAAAAGTTTGGCCTGCTCGCCGTGATGAGTCTCGGTGTATTCATTATTGGCGTCGCCATCGCTCGCGTCATAGTCACCGACACTCAAGGCGTCCATCCTGAGATCTCTTGGCTTGCATTGTGGAGCGTGGTCGAGAGCAGTGTTGCAGTACTCGTCTGCTGCCTCGCCAGCTTCAAAGCTATGACCAAGGTGCAGCACGATCGCCCGAAGTCTAGAACGTACCACGCTCATGCTTATGGAACGGATCGCGAGACTGTCAGGTCCAACCAACACGGCGCCGTCGCACTTACACCTGTCAAAACATCGCGGTCTGTGGCTGTCAGAGAGTCTTGGGATTGTGATTCGTCGTCACAAGTGGAGATACTTGGCGCAACTGCCGATATGGATATACAGAAGCTCCACTGTACCAAGAAGCTTTAAGTAGCGAATTTATTCACTTTTAACAATCGTTTGATGCTGGCTCTCTTGTTATCACCGGAACCAGCATTGCGTCCTATGGTATTGCAGTAGGCTTTTTGTTCAGCTGAAGCGTATTGTAAAATTTCGTAGACCAACACGCGGACCATCTGCCGCCTTGCACTGCGATCGCTGCGAGCCATGATACCCTGCGTATCGCTCTTCGATTGCCTCCAGTAGCAGGCCAGCATGTTCGTAGATCCGCAAGCTTGCTTTTCCGCTACCGAGATAATCAGCCCTACTCGACTTCTAATCATTTCTACCACACCCATTAGCGCGCTCTACAGTCTCTACATGTACTGTTGTGCGAATGTTAAGAAGGCAACCTACTCCCCAGCCACCTATGCCCAGTCCATCAAATGCGTCAAATACCAGAAAGAAGTGGTCACCGAAACCATCACCATTCTTTCCGCATCAAGACGAAGACTACCATGCTTGCCATTTCCACGTCCACGATTCGTGAAACTGCGAGCACAATTACCACTATCACCGAAGTTCCACCTGCCGCCACCATTACCGAGTCTGCCTCCAAAACTGTCACCGTCGAGACCTCGACAACCTCAACTCAGACAAACACCGAGACTGCCACAGGTAATGTATCCCGCCCGACGCCCGCACACTCACGTACATTTAACTAACCAGCCTCGCCCACCAGAAACGCAAACCTCAACCGCCCCGTCCGCCACAGTTTATGCCGCCTGCGCCAGCAACAACATAATCGGCGCAGCAAATGGCGACCGAGTAATCGACGCCTTCACCTACAACCAGTACAGCTTTACGTACTCCAGTGCGACGACACCATACGCCTGCTGCGTAGCCTTTCAGCAGGCCGCAAATTGCGTCTACTCCAACTTCTACTTCGGTTTCTGCGAATCGATTGGTACCACGACTTGCACCCCGGGAGGCGGCGCCCCGGGCATCTTCCAAACCAGCGGTGGATTCTCGGCTAATGGAGCATCTGTTTTCAGTAATGGACCTTGTGGGCGGGTCGCGAATGGCGGGAGCTACTGAGTATCTTCCAGAGTGAGAGGAGACTTTGTGTGTAAAGATTGCTGGAGATTGAATCTAGCCGTCAATTAGAAAGTGCGCACCTACTGTATTCAGGATTTGAAACTTTCAAAGAAGTCGCTCGCTTGGATGGCTCACGATACGCACAGTCGATGCAGTGGCGAGCAGAGCCTATCTTCTTTGTTACAATCATGTTGGTCTGCTCGCAAGGTGCATAGGCGTGTTGCAATGTGTACGCAGTCGTTGGGCGCGGAGGTGCGCCGCGCCAGTCGTGTATGCATTGTGCGACCGAGTCAGACCGGGCCAGAATTTGGCACAGACAAGAAAGGACGATCAAGCATCGACATCCGAATAGCGTGATGGTCTTCCTGCGTGACACGGGAAAAGATGGTAGCTGGCCAATGCTTTACCAAGAAACATCGCAACGCTCTATCGACTTCGAAGTGCGGCTTCAGAGCGGCATGGCTTGAGTCTTAGTACGGCTAGAAAATCTTGCTAAAGATCTGCTACTAGCAAGCTAGATCCAGCTTTCTAGGACATTGCCATCAACTTATTGTGTCATGCTTTAGACTAATCCTTAGAACCCCTCGGCTGCTTGCGAACAACTGTGGTACTGCTCGGACTGGCGCGCACGCGACATGGTCATTCTACCATTAGGCTACACCGATATCCGCGGGTATGCACAAGACGTCATTGCGTTCCTGCAAGAGCCGCTCTCGGTGCGCATCACAGGCGGCATACATGTAAACGATGCATTTATCTACGATGCTTGGGCAAGTTTGCCGTCTGCATGGACCGAATGGTGGGAGACATTTCCCTGCGCACAAGAAGCACAAAGAGATCTGATCAACAGCTTGCGCGGAGAGCCAGAGGCTAGAGAGCACGATTTACCTGGCCGACCTACCAGTTTGTCCCAATGGCTCGAACGCATTCGAAGTTTGAGTCTTGACCGTGAGCGACTGGTCTTGCCTGAAGAGATTCCAGAGGTTGATGTGCCTGCGGGCTTGGCTGCCCGTATGGTTAAGAAAAAGCTGGCGGAAGTTCTCGCAGGCGCTCGCTACATCAACCACGTTTGCAAGACTAACGACATTACTCGCGTCGTCGACATTGGCAGCGGGCAAGGCTATCTTTCTTTGACACTTGCAGCTGCGTGTGGACTTCGAGTCCTTGCCATTGACGGTAGCTCGAAGCAAATCGAAGGCTCCCGAGTAGCGGCCCAAAAAGCAGGACTCACCGAAGGAGATCACATCACGCACCTCACACGTTTCGTCACGGGCACAGATGAACTCGGCGCAGAGATTGAGGCATGGGCTGCAGGAGAGAATTGTCTGCTCACCGGCCTCCACGCTTGCGGCTCGCTTTCGGAACACATGATCCGTCTTTCGACTACTGTTCCATGCATCTCACATCTCGCAGTGGTAGGTTGTTGCTACAACCACATCTCACCGCTCTCCGCGTCCCACCCTCTTGGTTTTCCGATCTCCTCGTTCATGCGACTCCTCAAGCTGAACTTGTCAACCTCGGCTCTGATAACAGGCTGTCAAGCTCCTACGAACTGGATACACAATCCCAATTCCTCATTTGGACGGAAACATTGGTACCGCGCTGTTCTGGAGAAGCTGTTGTACGACAAGAAGCTGGTCAACCCAGAGCAAAGACCTGTCTGGGCCATCCGGAATTGTGATCTGAAGACTTTCCCATCATATGCCGCTCGTGCTTTGCAAAGTCTGAAGCTGGAGATAGGCAAGGATGTCACCGAGGAAGAGATCGCAGAGTACGAAGAGAGGTACAAACACAGGACTGCTGAAACGGCAATTCTGTGGACATTGTCGGTGATGCTTTGCCGTGTCGTGGAGTCGGCGATTGCTTTGGACAGAGTGTTCTTCTTGCTGGAGGCTGGGCAGCACGATGTCGACGTTTTGCCCATATTTGACTATAAGAAGAGCCCAAGGAATCTGATGATAGTCGCATCAAAGCAACAGCGCCCGAACGAGATTTAAATACGAAACTTTTCTTTTGCCCGCATCGTAGTCTGGACAGGCGACACGACTCTCAGCTCTACTAACGTCAACGTACTAGAAGGTCAGAATCTCAGCTTTTTCACTCTGATCTCAATCTACTACTTGCTACGATAATATAGTCGCTCTCGCTCTCGTACATATCGTCGTCGATACCTTTCTCTTACCAAACCCTAACCAAAAACCCCTAAGACAGATTGCGGGCGTGTTTGAAGAGATATAGGCATATCTTACACACAAAAGTCGACGAGTCGGACCAGTAGAAACGTTTGAAACGTGTTTTGAGCAGAGAAGAGCATAAAATGAAGTCGAGTCGTTTGAAGAGTCGAGTCGCTTGGTTATACTACTTAGAACAAGTGTCCACTGTCGCATCTCCAGTCGCGCCCTACGTGCGAGTCCACCGGACAAAGACGGATCGATCAAGTCCTGCTACCAACTGTCTCGAAGCACTACTCGGCACTTTCCACGACATCAGTTCAGTACTATTCGCCTTGGAGCTCTAGCGAACTGCAGAGGACCCGATCGAATGCAGACGTATCCGCCACCACATTGACTGTCAGTACGAGCCACCCAAATCCGAACACAGCAGCAGCCAGCTTCGCGACCCAAGATGCGCACCCGGCTACTCCCAACGCTTTGAACGCTGACTGCTGGAAGATTGCTGCGACAGGCTGTATCGAAAAGATACACATAGTGACAAGTGCCGAATTGGCCTGCCTATCAACAGCATAGGAACCGGCGGCGTGGAAGAGGCCTGAAAGCGCAAAGGCGGAGGAAGCTTGCAATATGTCGTTGGCAATCTTTGGCGCATTGCGGAACTTAACTCGCCTGGAGAGCGTGGTGAGACTGAAGCTAAACATGTCTTGTCATGTTTGCGACCAAAATCCTGTCATCTGAAGTCAATCGCTGTCGATTCTTTCGAAGATAGGGGGTACTTACTTAGAAGACTTGTGTTGAACTCGTTTCCGAACATCGGAGGAAACATCCACTTGGGGGCAACTCTTTTTGTACGAGTCAGGAACAGACCCATCTGCACCATCGTAATCACATTGTGTATGCTGATGAGCAGACAATATGTACATGTGGCAACGGCGATTGCTCTGGTCACTAAAAGGACAGCACCGTGCAATGGAGAGCTCCAATAAGCCTGGAGTGCGCTCGGAATAGCATGTGTCGCAAAGATCGCATGTAAAGGTCGGAACAAATGCTCACCAGTTCGGTTTCGGCGTACAGTGGAACCACTCTGAGCAAGAAATCTAGTGCGAAAGAGGTGTATTCTCTAGAGCACATCAATAGCTCAACCCGTGGTTTGTCCTGCTCCGTCGCATGGGTGTCGACTGCTGGATACCTAGCCCGTAAATCACGCCAGGGTGAATCTCTCCGAAGTCCATGGGACCAAGAAATGCCGCGAAAGTCTGTAAGCAAGCCCAGTATCCAGCTGGCACGGTTCAAAGACATCTTTGCCGGATATCTTGAACAGTCAAGATCTTGGAGCATGCGTTGTCTCTACTGTAATACAGTAGGTAGGATTGACGTGCGTCGAGACACCATAGCCATACTGGCACCCAAACAAGCCCAGCCCAAGCATTTAGTAAGCCCCATCTGTATCTCCAAATAGGACTCGCAGTAGAGGGAATTCCAACACTGAAGCCGGTTGAGAACACGACAAGCGTGAACAAGCCAAATCTCTTTAGCTGAGAAGCTAGGAAGATTTGGTGGAGTGACAGAGCAACACTTAGAATCAAGATTGGCGACAGAATGATAGGTCGAAGATAATCCAGTAGTGGAGTCCAGCGTGAATCCATTGTTAGCGGCATGAATTTCCCAATGGCAAGAAGCAAGCCTGATTGAGGGATAGCGCAAGGGTACATATAAGTCAATACATCACTGGTCAGGAGCCTTGTTTGCCGATTCCTGCATCCTGCCCTCCCTCGATCTGCTGGCTGCAATGTAAGATGAGGGTATATGGAGAACTAATTATGTCTGACTCAGACAGGAAATCACTTAGTGCACGATCGAATACTGCCTTTCAGCCTTTCATGAGACCTCCATCATCAAACATATTGAGAACAATAATTGTTGGAACTCCATATCCTTGAGACAATGATCTGGTTATCATAAGAGTGATGCCCTAGGCCAGACCGATGCGAGTGGACTGGTCTGTGGTCCAAGATATGGCATATCGACCGAATTGTTCTAGTCTGATTGTTACGCTGCTGTATATAACACAAGCAAGCCGTAATCAGCAAACGGAACCCGAGATGACTTCAGTGTACAATATGAGCACGTGCACTCAGGGGCGAAAGTGCAGGGTCCTAGGGCTCTCTACGCTAAGCCACGAGCGTAACGTCGGTCTCTAGAATTTTCTGGGCATCAACTCGACCATGGGCAATACAGGACGAACTTGCTTGACTGGACCGTTGCATGTCATTATGACAGTGGGAGTTTGATTGAATTGATCGTGCTGATAAGCAAAGGGGAGCCCAGAGGAGCGATTGCCGGGAACCAGAACCCTCCAAGTAACATCTGCATGATGTTGTCTGCAAGGACGTCTTCCTGCCCCCTCTACATGTACGGTAGTATATTCAAGTTACATCGAAACTGCAAGAAAGTACTTAGAGCGAGCTTTTGTCGAATGCGATCATAGACAAAGGTATGGACTATGGGTTCCATGATCCTTGGCCTGTACTCTCCAGATGCGTTCTTGATAGCGTTGGCGAAGGATTCCTGTCGTACGACTTCGACTAGATGCGCTCTGGATGGCATGGTAATGATGTCAGAGCCTTACAAGGCACATTGACGCCAGGCCGCCGCTCGGGAATTTTCATCGCAGCTTCTCTATTCACTCCGCCAAAATTGCTTCTTTCCCTCCCGACATGCAACATCAAGTCTCTAAAAGAAGTATCTAGACAACTTCGAACCATCGGCAAGCGTATTCTACACTCTGCCAAATCTATGAATGACTTGGAAGACCCAGCTCCTGAAGATCTCTTGAGGTTTCTAGTCGCGAAAGGAGATCTCAACAACGAAGAAGTCATCGAGACAATCTTAACTTTCTTGACTGCCGGTATCGAGACCACGTCCGCAGCGCTCACTTGGACACTGCACCTATTCACACTACCCGAATGCATAAAATACCAGGACGAACTCCGGCGAGAGCTTCGTCTCAAATTTTCTGAGATAGGAAGTCGCGCTGCAAACCTTGCAGACCTAGATTCCGTACCGATATTGCATGGCATCATCGAGGAAAGTCTGCGACTTTTTCCTGGAAATACTTCTTCTCTGCCACGAAGCTTATAAGGATACCAAGATAATGGGACAATCAATTCCGAGAGGTGCGAGAATTCTACACTGCATGTGGGCGATCAACAGGAATCCAAGATACTGGGGTTCTGATTCGGAGGCTATCAACCCGTACCGGTGGATATCCACCGATGAACACGGTACCAGACGTCGGCACAATCAGTGCACTGGTAGCTATGTACCAATCAGTAGTAAGTGAGGTCACCAGTGCACTGGTAGCACTGGTTGTTCACATCAACCCTAACCCTAGATGTCGACGATCGTGGGGTCCCGCACGGATAAGCGCGGTGATCCGCGGGCCGGGAGACACCTTTCCTACTTAGGACGCCTCCGCACACCTCCGAGCTGACTTCGCCAAATCTACCTTCTTACAAATTCTCTCCTTTTTGGTAGGGATATTGTACTACTTTATCAATAACACGACTACCATGCCATCTACAATCGCATCTACCCTTACAGACGTTCCTCTGACGTCACAACTATATGCTCTACGGAGGTTCAAACGCTAGACGACTTTAATAGCAGTAGTACGACCAGATCTACTTTAAGTACCCTAAGCTAAGTACACGAGAACATCGATTAGAGCCGGCTCTATAGCTATATTGCAACGCTACGCTTATCTAAGCGCCCTAAATCATTCATTTGGCTACATAGTACGCGTATAAAGAAGCTTACAAGTAATCGCGAATATCAGCTATACCCTGCCCTTGCTTGGGTTGGGATAGCCGACCGAGATGTTCTGCCCCCAACAAGTCTAACTAACAGCTCCTTACTGTCACGAGATACGAGGCAAATGAATGATGTGACTATCACTATGATATAGACTTTCCTGTGTTAATTCCCATGCCGACCTTTTTACCGCAGATATACCCAGGCGAGACAGTATTTCCAAGTATGCTGCCGATTCTGTCTAACACGTCCATGAAGCTGGCCAGTCGATAAGAATTTCTTCGGAGTCGCTTTTGGTTGAGAAGAACGCAAGCCCGTTGATCCACCTTACAGGGCTGACAGTCTGATTCGCATGAAGATTGACTTGAAGGGATACGGCGTTTCCAACGTCATCAAAAACTTCTTGTGGTGGCTGCCAAGTGGTCATGACATGCATAGAACGATGTAGCTCTTTAGCATGAGGTATGAATATACCCATTGCCTGTCTCTCGTCGAGGTAGCCTAGACGTAGCTGGAGACCCCGATCGATTGCTTGGAAGAGCTTACAAGCCATCAGATCCATGAAATCGCGGGCGGGTGAAGTTATATCCTTCCTCCGCTGAAAAAGGTATCTGCGTAATCGTTCTGCAACCGAGATTTCTCCGATAAGGTCGAGCTCATCAGCAAGCAGACTCAGCTCCCGCGATTCCCACGGACAGGTTTCCAAATGAGCTCTTCTTGCATTCGATATCATGGGAAGCTCAAAATTGCGGGTGTAGATCCGTGCCTCCTCCGGTAGAGTCCACAAGCATCCGACGGTCTGCAAGCCTTGCTTACAGAACCTTACTGAAGGAAGTCGACAATATTTCAGAAAGGTCAACTTTCGTATGGAGACTGGCAGGTCGTCAAACTGTAGTTGGATCCGGCATAGTAGTCCATTTATGTTGTGCTGAAGCAGGTCAGACTGGAATCCATCACCAAAATCTTCGGGAACGAAGATTTCCCCATTGAGAAGATACTGTGCCAGCAAGCTGAGGCTCAAGCTCCGACCTTCAGATGCAAGAGCTCTCGCATCTAGTCTTGTGTGGTACGCGCAAGCATTCGCCGTAATTGCCAGTATGTCCCATGATTCCTCGACGTCGCGCCTCTCAATGCCGGCAAGGATACTGGCTGACATAGGTTGCGAGATGCCTTGAGATTGTTGAAGTGTGATGCTATACTTTTCCACAGTCATTAGCATCCTGGTGCACGTTGCATGGTAACGCTTCGGACATGCCAAGAGGAACCTGCTACTTTGTTCGCGAAACCTGGTAGCCTGCACACAGAACTCTCCAGGTACCAGGTTGTAGCCCGATGGTACTTGGACTTTCGACCCGATTGGAATCAAGAGATCCATACGGAGGCCGGAAAGGTATTCCTCTTGATAAATCCATGCTCTTTTCCACCAGTCGTCTCCGATCAGGTCTTCAAGAATGCGGATGACTTTGGCTACTCTCTGGTTGCTCACGCCTCGCGTGAAGCGGAAGTTGCCGAATTCATCTTCGGTTGTAAGCTTACCATCGAAGAGTCTTGCCATCAACGTTGCACCGCTGCTAGTCAAGATGGGGCTAGAAAGTAGCCCGATGCTTTTGGTGGACTTCTTGTAAACCAGGTCCATGGAGTTTATCGCTTCTGCTTTCTTCTTTGCGTTTCCTTGGTGGATGCAGGCTTTATCTATCCAGAATATGTCCAGATTTCGAGCTACGAGGTAAGCAACTACTCGATCCAGTATACTATTCCGGATATAAAGTCGCCTCGACACGGTCTTTCGCGTTCCATAGAGGTAGGTAGATTGCACGGAGTATCTCCCGGAGCGAGGATCCTCTAACTCAGACGGCTTCCTCGTCCATGAGACTGCAACAAATTTCTGGCTCAATGCGTGATTGGACATCTCGCGAAAACGCGGACCGAACTGAGGGTCGTACTGTAGACACAGAAGATCTTCAGCCCACTCGTGCGCCTTCTCGACAGGCTCTGCATATTTCTGAATTGCGCAAAGTTCCGAAACCAAACAGGATCGTCTCATGACTGGGAGGTCCGCAATTTTTCTGAACCGGTCGTCTTGAAATGTAGCCATGTCGTCGCAATTCTGTATGTGCTCTTTGTCGTAAGTTTCTCCTCGAACAAGTCGCTCCCGATCCACAAAGAGGGTGCACCAGACTCGAAGATAAAAGTGCAGTGCAGTTACGGGTCTCCACCTGTGCATGTCTACCATGTAAGCAGCATGAGCCTAATCGCCTGCAGCAATCTTGGCAAATCTGCCCATCGTCTCACGAGTCATTCAAGGTTCGCGCTGTTGCATAAAGTAATTCCATATGACTATAGAAAAACAGCTCGTTGATTTATGTATAACCATCTATACGTATACGATTCCACTGGATTTCTCTACTCTGCTCCCGCCGCTCGCCTCTTTTTCGACTTTCCCTTAGACGCCTCCGCCAGATACTGATACATACCGATACTCTTGAAGAATCGACCCCTGAAAGAATCGACCCCTGGAAGAATCGACCTTATATCCTACCGCTGTAGCTAATTAAACCCGTCAGAGAAGAGGAGGTCATCATCCGTATAAAACGCCGATATGCACGCAAGCCTTGAAATACAGTTTCGTAAGATCAGCGGATCTAGACGAGAGTGGTCCGATGAGCCATGTGCGCCTCATTCGCTGCCTTATCTTAAGAGACCGAAGGATTGCCACAATGGTGGCTGAAAGCAGCGTTTCGACTCGGCCATGCATGCCCATCAATTTGCTGCCCTCATGCGGCTCAGACGTGGGGTATTGGAAGATCTTTCGATGCTTCTGATGCGAATTCATGACCATGCATGCAGATCCATCCTCCTCAAAATACCGGTGTAGCAGATTGTGTTGGACATGGGGCGGTTTACTGCATTCGAGAGCAGTACTGTAGACATCAGGTGGGTTGTAACACACGCTTAAAGAGCTTCTTCACCGGTCTGTAAGCGCTTAACCCCGCAAAGATACAGTCTCGCATCATCTTCAACTACGGCGATCGCACACAGGCTGGAATCGATATTTGCATGGCAGCGTGCCTTGCACGTTTTTAAGGTATTTCATCAGCATCTTTCGGTGCCGGAGCTTCATAAAGCTTGTACGTTCCTCGTATCGCCCGTGGCTCGCTTGAAGTATGTGCTGGCGAGGGTCGCAAGCGCAAACTGTCAGCGCGAGAAACATCGATTCTATGCAGCGTGATTTTCAAGCCAGCGTTGCATTTCGCTTCAGCATGGTAGTGCATCAATTGTCGACTTAGCGCGAAATTCTCTGGTCAAGGATCAACTAACGAGTGGGGTCCATAAGCGCCCTCATGCGGTACCACATATGTAAGTATCAGGCGACAAACTACGCGCCAGCGCCATCATGTGGCGCAAGAGGACCAACGGAGAATTGATTGGTTGCTATAAGCTAGGAGCATACAGGCCTGCAGCTGACAAGCGCATGCGCGCGAACGCATTGATGGACATTCAGCAAGGCGAAACATGCGTTAGTGAGAAACGATTGGACATCTTTGATTGCATGATGTTCGTACTGATACGTTACAATATGACATGTATGTTCACCGTGTAGAAGGCGAAAAGGTACCTTCTAAGAACAGATGAGATCCTATTCCCTATTGTACTTTCAGCATAACATCATTTGCGTGTACATCCTGACCAACACACTAATACGGAGTTACTGAATATGTTTGTTTGTTTGTTTGTTTGATTCAATCAGGCTATTCACGGTGATCGTATGAGCCGTCCCTAGAGAGTGATCTTGCTAATCCAATACCAATTATCTTGATTTTGATTAGTGCTCGAGCCAGAAATATGAAAGCGGGCCCTGCATCGCAATGGACTTGTGTTTACTCAGTACAAATTACACGCTTTCATTCAGGCTCACGTTTTTCTAATTGACGATATTTGCTGGCGGCGAACGGCAATCAAAAGCTGTGTCACACGTCACGCAAGCTCCCCTGATAGGACGTGCGTGAGAGGACAGATTTCACCTTTGACCGCTGCCCATCTCAAGTGAAGCCAGAGAGAAGAGTTGGACAGTTCAAGTGCATCGCTTGGCGTTGTACTTTCTGACGCGACTCGCCACACGTGACGCCAAGGGATACGGACAGTCCGGCTGTATCCCTTGGCATTACACTTCTGTCCATGGCTTGCTGCACGTGACGCCAAGGGATACAGCTTGACAGTCAAGCTGTATCCCTTGGCGCTTCGCCTTTTATTCCAATGGTGGACTTGGAAGCACTGTAGATTCAGCACGCGAACTCACCCCGCGGTTTTCGAGCCATGGCACCTTGTTCAAACGACTTGCTCCTTCATCACACTGAAACGCCCGCCAGCAGTTCTGGTGAGACGAGAAAATGACGCAGACCCCATACCCCCTACACACAATTCGGCATGAGAGTTACTTACTGGCCATTCACTACAGCCCTTAAGCTTGCATTTATCAAATGTCGAAGGTCGCTACTTTGCGACTGCAAAGATCCAGCCTCTCGAAGTGCACACATGAAGGCAAAGGTCATCGAATGTTGTCTTGGTGGACCACGTTTTGCTAAACATAACGGCCAAAAGGTCACACTCGACACTTGGACTGGCTTTCCCGCCCGCGCGTCTTTACCATGCACCTTCCTTCGATTGCTACAGAGCATCGCGAGATGTTTTATGGTGGACACTAGCAACAAGTTGCTTAAGATTCGCGACGAGCCCGCACCAAAAGGCTGTATAGGTTCAATCATCGCTTTTGAGTTCGAGATGTACATCAGTTCGAAAATGCTTCATCATGTGGACATCAATGCAGTGAATTATACATCGCTGCGACATTGCTATAAGTTGTGTATGGCCGTACTCTCATACCAAGACAACTTCGCTTGCGCAGACCTGTACACATGTCGGGTCCAGTTGACTTGGCAGACAGTTTCGCAAAATTCACAATCGTCCTGAATAGAGAACGCCATGTTGGAAATTCATCTTGCACCTGCCTTTGGTCTTCGTTACTTCTGCACTTATGCTCCAACTTTGATCATCAATTTCTTGCTGCTCCGTGGCTCTTTACCCTGTTGAGGCTGTTTGCTGTTCTGCGGTTGTTGCTTCTTGCTCTGCGGCTGCTGCTTCTGCGGCTGCTGCTTCTTGCTCGACGACTGCTGAGTTTGCGGCTTCTTGTTCTTGCTCAGCGACTGTGGCTTTTTGTCTTTGCTCAACGCCTGCTGACTCTGCGGCCGTTGCTTCTTGCTCTGTGGCTGCTCATTTTTAATCATCACCGGCTGCTGAGCCTTCGATCGCTCCTTCTTGCTCGATTTCTGCTGAGTCTTCTGCTGCTGCTTCTTGCTCGATATCTGATGAATCTTCGGCTGCTTCTTCTTGCTCGATGTCTGCTGAGCCTGCGGCTACTTCTTCTTCCTGCTCGTAGTTTGTTGAATCTGTGGCTGTTGGCTCCGCAGCCGTAAGTGACCTAGTGCATTAGGACTATCCCTCGGCTGCTTGCCACAGTTCGGTTGCTTAGTTGATTGTGGTCCGCTAGTTGTTCTGACCGATGCCTCTAACACAACATTAACATTAGCTGGTTTGGGAGCTGCATGAACTGTAGAGCTCACACAATTAGGCCGCGACTTCTTAATAGCAGTCTTCAGAGCTTTTCGAGTCTATCTTAGAAGTCTGAAATTGAGACTAATACCGCCTCTACATCTGAGCTCTTCTAGTATCTGATTCTGTAGCTAGGTCTGATACTCTAGCTCTTTAAGAGTTGTCAAGAGATACACTGTATTGGTCTGTATAGCACAACAGTAGCCCGATCTTCCTTTCAGTATAGGCTCCTCTATATTGCGATACGTCGATTCGGGTCGGATGAAGCCTACCCAAGAAGGAGGCAACGTCAACACTCTGACGATACTACGCCTGCAGGCATACCGTACAAAGATTACAGATACACCTTTGATATAACGTTACTGTAGGGGAGTTCGGCCTATACGGGATTTCGGCTACTCCCGCGCGTTAGTCTTGTATTATTTCTTATTTTTTACGCGTCGCCTATTCTCTCTTCTCTATATATCCGATAATTATATATATAAGTAGTCAACTACCTTATTCGAGCCCGAAATATACTAAAATAATAGAAAGCGGAGGCTATTACTTCTCGATAGATATAGATCTTACCTTATAGCGAGATTTATCGCCTTTTACCTAGATAAGAATATTAACCTTATTATACTTCTACTATATACTTCGTATATCTTATATCCTCTTAATATCAGCTTATTTAGCCCTCTAAAGTAGGCTTTATTAGCTAAGATCGAGAAACTCTTCTACTTAGATACTCGATAAATACTACGAATCGAGTAGACTAAGGCCTATATAATAGCTAGGTCTAAGGCCTTTACGACTAGGAATATCGAATCATCCTTCTATAGATCTAGTATCTACCTACTTAGCCTAATTACTATCCTCTCGACTCTCTGAATACCTACTCCTACTCCTTAGGTAATCCTACTACCTATTATAATTCCGAACGACCTAGACTACTCCTTACTAGATAGTTCGCTACTAGAGGGTATAGAGCTATAGGAGGCGATATTACTAGTTAACTTAATCGTTCGTTCTTCTACTCTCGAGACTCCTATAAAGTAGTATATCGAGTGATTAGGAGTAGCTTTCGAAAGGATAGCCTTAGAGAATACTCTATTATAGAAGGAAGTTACTAAAGCTAGAGAGCTATTATAGGTATATAGGGAATGTAAGAAGGGGAAGTATATAGTAGTTAAAGGAAAGTTCGTCTTTAATACGAAAGAAATCCTCGAACTTATTGAGGAAGTAGAAGTAGAGGTATCGAAGGGAAAGTCAAAAAAGAGATAAATGATAAAGGCTATAACTCCTGAAATTAAGGACGAGGAAGAGGAAGGTATTAATAAGGATATATACGAGAGTAAGAGTAATTGTATTATTATAGCTAGTAGTAGGTCGAATCCGAGGTAGAAAGTCCGGAATCGTATTCTGCTTCCTATACTATTCCGCTTCCTATATAGTAACGAACCCTATCTACTGAGCCCGATTACTATCCTCTCGAGTCTCCGAATACCTATACCTACCCCTTAAGCGACTCTACTACCTATTACGACTCTAAATGACCTAGACCGCTCCTTACTAGATAGTTCGCTACTAGAGGGTATAGAGCTATAGGAGGCGATATTACTAGTTAACTCGATCATTTGTTCTTCTACTCTTAAGACTCCTATAAAGTAGTATATCGAGCGATTAGGAGTAGCTCTCGAGAAGACGACTTTAGAAAACGCTCTCTTATAGAAGGAGAATGCCGAGTTTAGGGAGCTATTACGGGTACGTAGAGAACGAAAGAAAGGGAAGCGTATAGCGATTAAAGGGAAGTTCGTCTTTAATACGGAAGAACTCCTCGAAATTGTCGAAAACGCGGAAGCAGAGGTATCGAAGAGAAAGGGTAAAAGGAGCCGAACGACGAGAGGTATAACTCCCAAAATCGAGGAGGACGAAGAGGAAGGTATAGAGAATAATAGATACGAGAGCGAGAGTAATTGCATTATTATAGCGAGTAGTAGATCAAAATCGAAGTAGAGAAGCTCGAATTCTGTCTAGCTTCCCCTACTATCCAGCTTCCCCTACAATGACGTTATCGCAAACGACAGCTTCAGCATAGCTCGCCGGATGATAGTGCTCTGGAAGGTGGGAAAGGTGATTGAGTCAATCAGTTAGATTGTCTCGCGAAAGTAATTCGTGTCCATTACATAACCATAGTTGCGTTCGACATAGATCTCATTACACGTCATGTGCTCCGATAGGATACATCTAGCTATCGATCGACCAAAGGTACACAGCTGTATTAGCTTTACACTCGAAGAAGCAACCACAGCATACTGCCCGCAGACACTGGTCGTGAGGGGTAGGTTCCGGAATATGGACGCGAACGAAATTAGGCGGGCTAGCGCTTGCTCGCATGTCAGATTCATTGGAGATCCCTCGCCCCCCTCGATCGCTTTCGAGCCAATACCGATCTTATCTGCATGACGCCTTGGCAGGAATGCGCTGCTGACATAACCTTCAAATCAAGCTCGTTTTTGCAGCATGCAAAACCAAGCCTCTCCTGCTAAGCCTTTCCTGCTCCAACCCTACATCGCCTCAGATCCGAACCATCGAGACGGATGGCGAGCCGATGAAGAAACGATCGTTTTCAGGGCTCGCAAACGACAGTGCCTCTTCAGCCAGGAATGGTAAGGGTCAACCACGAGTATACAAGCGAAAGGTACCATAGAGCTCATTCGAGCCCATCAACCTCTTCGTCTTCCGTCTAGTCCCTAGAGGCACACCTTGCTGTCGGAAAACCGCGTTGTCTATAATATACACCCTGAGCCCACCACGAATATTCATATAAATATTGCCCACCTCGTCGTTCCGATACAATGACGGCTTCTCTCATGCATACTGACTGCTCAACATTCCATTCCCATCGACAACAGTTGTCTGTCTACCATTTCATGATCACACCCATTCACGATAAATTTCTCTCTTGCCAAAGAAGCACGCGATCTGCCAGCTTGTAAGATGACGGCAGACATCGTCGGCTCAGATAAGTCCATACATATCGCAGAGAGCAAGAAACGAAAGGGTATGTGGAAGTGTAAACAATGCGCTATCCCAGATGCAGCATCACTGATCTGTACCTAGCCGACACTGAGATACACGGAGACACACAGCGGTTGCGGCGGGATACGAACCCCTCAGGTGCCTCGTCGATATAAATCGTTGCAGAAGTGCGACAACCTGACATCACGGAAAAGGTCTCTCCTCCAAAACCTCATCATTCACATTACGCGCAGACCACGACTAGCCCGAAAGACGTGCTGAAAATAGCGATCTGGCACTTCATTCCTTCCGACTACCCTGGTATCTCTGCAACAGAGTTGCACGATCGTCTCAGACGTCAAGACCATGAACTGCTCAAACACCAATGTAGCCTCAAGGGCTTCCAGAGCGCTATCTACGCCGCCTTGAATGAGATGATGTCGGTATACGTTGACAAGCGTCGGCTAGAGGGCGCTCGGAACCGCCACGAATACATTGCACTGCAGCGCAGACAAGGGCCCAGGACACAAGCTAAAAAGCGTATCGACGTTCCCCAGTCACCTGATCCAGCAGAGAACATTGTGCTTGGTCCACAACACTCGACCATCTTGGAGGTACGAGATCCCAAATGTTCCCCGGCTCATAAGACGGTGAACGCCCAAGCACCGGCAGACCATGCCGCAGCTCCGCAGTCACCATCGGGGGTCGCGAGCACGCAGACTCGGCTCCCTACTGGACCATTTCAGTTTCACAGAAGTCTGGGCGCTGATGTGTCTCGAGCCTCAGCTGAGCAAGCTCACGCAATAGATTTGACGGAAGGAACACGAGATGATGTGGTGCAAATACGAAGTGGAAATTCAGCTGTCATGAAACGCGACAAGCAAGATACATTGTCAATCGTTTCGACTGCACCTCCCAAGAACAGCCACGCTCCCCCCGAGACCAAGAATGCTATGCGGGACCATACTGCCTCAGATGACTGTCTGGCAGCGACATCGAGTACTGCTTTGGTCTTACGAAAACCGACAGTGCTCCTCTCCACCAATGACACATCTCAAGATCCAAAGACATCAGCAAACCATCAAACGGTTCGGAATCAGGGCCAACAAGCAGGAACCGCTTTCGGAAAGGTGCAGCAAACCTCGAATCAAAATCCTCTAGTCGACAAATCATCCCAGACCACACAGACACCATTTTGGCATGGCAACAAGGCATCAGAGGATCGCAAGGCTCGAAGTCACATACAAGGTGGATTGTTGACAAGAGCGAGTGCGTCGCCTCATTGCAATGGCAGTCCGATGCAGCAAGACAATGTTGGCAACGACGATAAATCAGTCGATCAAGTCAACAACGCGGAATCGGGTCATCATGAGCAGATCGAGCATGTTAACAATGTCAAGAATGCAACACTGATAGCGCTGGGGAAGAAGGTGGAGCAAGCCCATATCCTCAAAACCCGATGCGAGAAGTACAAGCGGGAAACGATGGACTTGCAGGCACAATCACCGGAAAAACAGACTGCGCTGGCAGAATCCATCAAACGTGCGAATCAGGACATAGCACGTTTCAACGAGCTCAACTTGCGTTATCAGAAGTTGCAAGCACAACTATCTGATTCTGGAGCTGAGCTTGCTAGGGCACGACGCCAAACTACCCTGAGCAAAGATGAAGCAAAGCGCAAGAATACGGAATGCCAGAATCACGCAGCTTTGTTGGCCAGGCTTACGAATGACCATACCTCGGCGAACAGGGACTATGAGAATGAAGTAAGATCTCTGGGTTTAGGATGAAATGGTGCCTGCCTCGAGCCAGCTCCTATAATTCAGACCTCGAGTAATCGCCAAATTACCACAGTATCGACGCCAGTCTTCACAGACCTCCATAGAGACACAAGCTTGTGGTACTGTAGTGATTGATTTTCCCTAATGCACGAGTCACTGAGATTTATAGCAGGTCTACAGGCACTACTAAAATGCACCAAACTGAGTGCATGATGGCGAGCCGATCTGATCAGAGGTGGAATATATGGTCCACCCCAACCTGTGACTTTTAAGGTCATATTTGTTATCCCAATCGATTTTTCCTACATTTTTGCCATTACCGTATATAGCCACAGCATATGTTGCTCAAAATCCAAAAGTTGAAGTGAGTTCTTCCCATCTCCTGGTCGGCCAAGATTACAAGAAGGCTGACAGAATAGGACAGGTATAACTAGTCGCGTTTCGCTGCGATTCCAGCTTCTCAGCAGGCGTCCCGCTATCTTTCAATCGCCCGATAGAGCTCGAATATCAATTGAGAGATCTCTGTGATACTCGCTGGCTGACGAGACTGGTTGGAACCACAGATGTGCCACTCTAAGGTAGTGAAGTTGCAGATACAAGGTGTTGCTTCTGCGGGCGAGGGGCCCTCGTCTATATTTCTCCATCTCACGGTATCTAACACCAATTTAGCAAACGAGGCTCGGTGCCATGCGGGAGAATGACACTGCGGCAGACATTACCTCTTCCGAATGCTATCAGCAACTCTTGAAGACTAAGTAGGACAGGGAACTTCGTGCGAACCTGGTGTTACTGCTATTGAGCCTAGCAGCATCAACGTCCACCTTCGAATTGTCATAACAGCTTTCGGAAGCCTGACGACACGCCTTCAATAGCACACCTTCAACAACACATCTTCAACAACACACCTTCAACACCATATGACAATGGACGCCTACAATACAACATCCACGATGCCATCAGTGGTGTGTAGATCCTCAGTTGAAGGCACAACGCGCGAGTGTATCGATAAGGGAAGAAAGCAGAAAAGCAATATCTTGATCGGTTATAGCTACAAGGAAATACTATGCTACACAGTGATATACGTTTCCCGGAACATGCCGCTCATGCCCGTACCAAAAATAACCCAATGGAGTCCAAATCAACTCTCATGCATACTGAAATCGATCTTTCGGCGAATAATCATTCTTTCGCTGCCGTCACTGTTCGTACTGCGATCGTCTTCATCATGCTTGTCCTCTCTCGGCTTATTTGAAGCCCTGATATCAATGTGATAATTCTTGCCTTCTGGCCGCAACTCATCCTCTTCCCATCGCTGCTGTTGCTGCTGCATAATGACAGGTTGGTTGGCTTTTGCTTGGTTCGAATCTTGGTCCAGTGTTTGCATAGGGATGCTCACACCATGGCTGTTGCCTAGAGAAGCTGTTGTATTGACGCCATACATCGCGAAGACGCCCCTGCTCATGAATGCCCACATGAAGCTTTTCAGACTCGGAATGCTCGCGGTGATTAAACTGGCACAAAGCAGGATTTCGCTTGATATGACCACTGGCGCTAGCCCGATGCTGTCACGTGCCGTTTCCGAGTGTAGGAAATCCAAGTAGGTGTACATCGTTGCTATACTGGAGGCCGCAACGAGGAGTCGAAAGCTAAAGACGAAGGCGACGATGCGCCTATTGGATGCATTGATTTTACCCCGCGAGACCAACCAGACTGGCAAGGCAAGGAGTATAATTTCGGTAAGAACATCGAAAGCCGTGACCACTTTCCAGCGTAATAGCTAAAGACAAATAAGTCAGCAAGTGTTCGTAAAGCTTTGTAGTGATCGTTTCGTCGCATGTAAAAGCCAAATCAAGAATGATTCAAAGCTACAAGTAGTTTGCGACTCAGGTGGAATGGCTCGAACATCACACTAGAGAAGATGTATCCCAGACGAACATTGGTACTTGTTGGGAAACTTACATTGGCGCTGCACATTGCGTTTTCGGACGCTACAAGGGACTGTGCTGGGTGGCAATCGACCGAGCTAGCCAACACAGCCATGACTCCCCAGCCAGTCGTGATAGCGAAGGTAACGCCAAAGATATATTTCTCCCCATACATAGAGCCACTGAATATGCGGCGTGCGAATGAGATAACGGATAGTTTGGCAAGATAGAGAGCAGTGACCAGAAAGATGCGGGAGACAAAAAAATACTATAGTGGCATATTAGTAATGTCTCCATGGTGTCAGTGACCTGGAGGCGGAGAGAACTCATACCCGTGCTGCGTGGAATGAGCTATTGTCTCCAGAAGATGTCACGGTACCCAAGCCGTCAAAGAACGATCGATATAGGCAACCATAGTGTACCCATGCGAAGACCTGGCGCTATCGTCAGAAATGGTCTTGGTTTAAGTAACGGTGGCAACTTACATATGATACGGTGAGGATGGCATCGTCATACCAGAACATTCCCCATTTGCTGGTTATCCTCGCACATAATGCCAATGCGGTGTAGGCTAGACTTAAGAGCCCTGTGACCCACAGCCATGCCCGGTGATCAACGGATGTAGGTGTGTGGAATCCATGATGGCTTCCAAACAGAGCACTAGTATCAGCCATGACTGCATATAGTAGTGAGTGAGTTTGACTCTACGATTCGATGGATGAAACCATATAAAAGACTGGAGAATGTGTGTGAAGAGAACGAACAAGTACAGTCTGGCCGATGTGACTGGTTCTGTATTGCAAGAAACTGTCTATTTGACTCCGACCGATGTTTGAGAACATAGCGACAGATCTGCTCTGGCACGGCCGCAGGATGCGCGTCCAACGCTTCGTCTAGCGCAAGCCACAGATACAGGATTTTCATGTGATAGGCAGAAAGACGATCTTCAGATCAAGAGCCGCTAACCGATGTTGCAACCCTGAACTTTGATGATGTCGCAGGAACACGTTCCTCTCCGCATCTTCATTCCTGACTTTATCGAATCCCACAATGGCATACTTGCATAAACTTTCTTGTTGCTATGCTTTATTCGAGGTTGCGTGATTCTCACGGGGATAGATTGCCCAATAGCTCGGTTGAGTTTTGCTTAATTCTCGCTCTCTCTCCACTCGTGCCGGAACCATGGAGAGAAGAGCGACAGCCCTAGTGACGAACTTTGTCCCGCATGATTGCGTTTGCCAAAGGGTCGTGATGAAATCCTTCTAAGCGTGATTGCGCCAAGCCCAAGAATAAAGTTCCACGCATTATTACGTGCTGTCCGGAGCCGAACTTAGCGTGAAGGTCAGCGCACCAGGGGAAGAAGCTATGCGGCCCGCCGCTGCACCTCGCATGGCTTGAGCGATCGGCAAAACATGAAATTTAATGTTCTCTTGGTGAGACCGGACCGCGGTTGGGCAGCAAGGGTGCGCACACTGCTGCTGCTGGTGCTAAGCGAGTTCCATCGCCATGATGTTTGCATCCGGCCGTGGAACGTTCCACCAATCGGGATTGTGGGAGCTATCGCTTGGGAGCATTCGCTTGGGAGCATTCCGTCTTTACAGCTCCTCACCAGCTTCCTCATTCTCTTTTCCCAACTATTCACACCATATGCACGACTGCAGCGGCCAGGAAAAAGACAGCGGATCCTGATAAAAATGGCAACTAACCCTGTCGATGACTATCAACAGAAACCTAAAGTCAAGGCCAGTTCCGTACCGCACCCTGGCGACAACAGCGATACTATACGGCCTGAGAATGAAGCTTACAACCCAGAACGTGACCAGCGCGATATGCGTCGAATGGGCAAACGGCAAGAGTTGAAGGTGTGTTCATGCAAGTGCAGATTAATAGGTGATGAGACTGACTGGCCCCCAAAAGCGCCGCTTTCGCTTTTTCAGCATCGTCGGATATATCATCGTGCTGGGTCTCACTTGGGAGTTTTCCATTGTCACTTCGGTGTTTTCTTTGGCCAATGGTGGTACTGCAGGTGCGATCTGGCTTGTTCTCGTTGTCACCTTTGGCATGTTTACCGTCATGTTGTCAATGGCGGAAATGGCTAGCATGGCTCCGACATCTGGAGGTCAATACCATTGGGTTTCGGAGTTTGCACCCGCGAAGTACCAGAAGCAACTATCATATGCTGTTGGCTGGCTCGTGACTCTTGGCTGGCAATCTGCTATGCCGACGGTTGCTTATGTTGGTGCACAGCAGACACTCGCCCTGATTGCAATTTGCCAGTCTGGTAAGTGTTTTGGAGGCAGTACAAGCGTCGCACATGCTGATGAGATTACTAGATTTTGTTATCAAAGGCTGGCATGGCGCCTTGCTCACCATCGCCTACGTATCAGGTGCAATCCTTTTCAACACATCCGCTATTGGAAAATTGCCGATTCTCGAAGGTCTCGCCGTAGTCCTGCACATCTTCGGCTTCTTTGCTTTCCTCGTCATCTTCTGGGTAATGGGCCCACGCGCACCAGCCGAAAAAACGTTCACGACATTTGCCGACGACAATAACTGGGGTTCGCTAGGTCTTGCGACATTGATCGGTATGGTCGGGCCAAGTACTACATACCTTGGAAGCGACTCTGCTGTTCACTTGTCCGAGGAGCTCAAAGATGCTAGTTATGTTCTTCCGAGGGCCATGTTTTCTGCCGCTGTCATCAATTGTGAGTTCTACGACCAACGCAAGCCAGCCTCTGATCACTAATTTGAACCACAGATATCCTCGGCTTCGTTATGACTGTCACCTTCATGTTCGCACTCGGTGACATCGAAGCCGATCTGTCTGACTCCAGTGGACAACCTTGGGTTGCCGTCATACTGCGTATCACTGGCTCTCGCTCTGCAACAATTGTCCTCATCCTAATCATGATGTTCATGTACTTCTTTTGCGCTGTGAACCAAGTCACGACGTCCTCTCGCCAGGTCTTTGCCTTCGCTCGCGACAAGGGTCTCCCTTACCACAAGTTCCTGAGCGAGGTGGACCGCAACGGCGTGCCCGTGAACTCCGTCTACGTCACACTTGCGTACACCTGCATCCTGGCACTAATCATCATCGGCTCGACCACAGCATTTAACATAATTCTGTCCGTCTCGGCCACAGGTCTCTTTACCTCATATCTCGTCGTCATCGGCACGGTTCTCGCACGCAAGTTCCGCAACGAGCCATTTCCGGCCTCGCGCTTTGCGATCCCTCGGACCATGGGTATCGTCGTCAACCTCATCGCCATCTGCTTCCTGAGCGTTGCATTTCTGTTCTTGTTCTTCCCAGCTGCTCCATCGCCAGACCCAGCAACAATGAACTGGGGCATCTTGATTTATGGCGTGGTAATATTATTCTCAATGCTCTACTACTACTTCACAGGAAGACATCAGTACGACGTAAGTATTTGATCTGGAAAAGAGAGTCTGCTGCACTCATTAACATTACAATCAGGGTCCTGTCTCATACATACGCCACGAGTATGACCACACGTTATAGATTTTCGAAGTCTTCAGAATAATGGATCTACTTTCGATTTTGCTTAGATGGATACAAGTTCCGGGTAAATGTTTGTAGACCATGTCTAAAACACGTCGAAATTTGGACAAAGTTGTAACCGGAGTGATCATCCAACGTATATCTTCCAGCCTCTCTCTGAGCATATGGAATTGAAAAGTGTGTCGAGTTTCCTTAAACTGCGCCATCGCACGCGCGCCCCATTCCATGCAAAGATTGACACTCTCCAAGACTCGATAGGATATGTACCATAACCTATTATCACGATCTGGTTGACGGAGGTACTACGTAAGCACCCCTTTAGTGATTGATCTTGAGGTTGATCCGTAGAGTCATGTAACTAGATAAATCGTGTACTTGTCTTCAAGTAGGTACGGTATAATATTACCATTTGCCTTGCTACGCTACGATCTTAGAGCTATCGTAACGTCACTATAGGGGATATGGAATAGTAGGGGAAATGGAACAGAATTCCAGACTTTCTACCTCGGATTTGATCTACTACTCGCTATGATAATA